>OY293412.1:88219679-93219679 GCA_958502065.1 Chrysolina americana
AGTTTTCCCTTGCACCTGTTTCTGGCATTCTCATGCTTCGTGGCCGTGCTTCTGACACTTGAAGTATCTCTCAACCTCCTGCCATTCCTTAATCAGACAAGGGAGCCTTAATCAGCCTCCCTCTCCATGTCAGCACCTTCGCGTCGCCCGCCTCCATCTTCGATTCATTTCTGTATCTCCGTCGCTGTTGGGTCCATCCCAATCACAAACACCGTTTTTCTATGATCGTCACCACTTGTTGCTACCTTCGCTGAACCGGAGAGGCCAAATGCGACAATTTCCATCAGCTATGCCCCTGTTGCTTTTCAATTCCGGCACCATCCTACCTTTTCTGTATCCCTCTTCAGATCGTTCTAGAGGTCTCATCTTGATGGCACCCAATTGCTACCAACGCATTTCAATTTCTGGGATCGGGAATCACTCTCATCCTCTCGTCTTTCGCTCCCCACACCTCGAATCTTGGTGCATTTTGGCCTGCCGACAACCTTCAGCACCTTGCGCGTTGTCTGCGCCAACACAATTTGGGGCTGAGATCATCACTCTTTGCCTCCATCCTCCCTTCATGACTTTTGCGAGAAAACACCATAGTTGAAAAGGTCACTAAGGCACCTTTGTCCTCTCTCTGGCCCGGGATGAATTTGTCGGTCGTTTGCTCCTCTTCCTGCTACTTTCAGTGACACGACCATATACCCTTTTCTTTTTCCACGGGGATACTCACTAGCTCGAGGTATCTATCACACAGGCGACCTTTTGCCTCCCGACCTACCCCTTAGATCACTGCTGCGTTCGTGCTCTTGATGGCCTCCTCGCCTATACCTGTATTCTGCAAAGCCTCATCCTCCTTCTGTGACGATATCTTTGATGTCATTCAGCTTCTCTGCTCTACTCCTTCTCGTTTGCCATATTTTACTTGATGCACCGTGTGGTCATGCTCACGCTCTTTTAATTTTTTCTCTCTTTGCATTTTCGCATTCCTTCCTTTTTTCGATTTTCTTCTCGCTCTCCCTTGCTTTCTTTCATCTCTAGTTCGGTTCTTCTTCTACCTTCCTTTTCTCTGCAACTACGATGTACATTGTAGCATTTACTTCCCTGATAAAACTCTTAATTTCTCGTTTACATTTGTCTTCGTTAGCCTCTCCAATTCCTCTTCTAGCTTCCGGATCTCTCCCAGCTTTCCCCTCAGTCCTTCCAAGTCTACAGTCTGCACCATCGATGAGTCCGCTTCGGTCCAACATTAACTTTTTTTGCTGATGTTCCTTTTTGACCGGTGGTGTTTTAATCGCCTTCTTTGGCCGCTCCATTGCAACATCTTCCACAGATTTATCCAATTATCCATAGTGTCTCTTTCGTACCTCCTAAATTGTGGTATCCACAACAGTGTGAAGAAACTAGTCCTGAACCCAAAAATTATTCTCGCCATCAGGACAATAGCGTCCATGGAAGTGAGAAATTAGTCAGGCTAGGAATACTCCAATTCTGTATGTAGTAAAGGGATATGCTGGGGTGTAAAACGATGATCAAATAAACACAATGACCCTGGGGAGGTTTATGAAAGACGCATTAACCGATTGAAGATATTTATGATTTATTCCTTCCAGCGACTACAACCGTAACTTCACCGACGTCAACTCGGCTATAGAGATCGCGGCAGCCGGCCCCGGCGTCCACCGCGCCGTCTGGCTTCTCATCCTCGCCCTCATCCTCAAACTCATCATGACCATCTTCACGTTCGGTATGAAAGTGCCCTGCGGTCTGTTCATCCCCTCGCTGTGCTTGGGAGCCATCGTGGGCCGCATCGTCGGCATCGGTATGGAGCAGCTGGCCTACAACTACCCCAAGATATGGCTGTTTAGCGGCGAATGCTCCACGGGCGACGACTGCATCACCCCGGGGTTGTACGCGATGGTCGGGGCGGCAGCGGTGCTGGGAGGCGTCACCAGGATGACCGTGTCCTTGGTGGTGATTATGTTCGAGCTCACGGGGGGCGTGAGGTATATCGTACCGTTGATGGCGGCCGCAATGGCCAGCAAGTGGGTTGGCGACGCCTTGGGCAGACAGGGTATTTACGACGCCCACATCGCTTTGAACGGGTATCCGTTCCTGGATTCCAAGGACGAGTTCCAGCATACGTCGTTGGCAGCTGATGTGATGCAGCCCAAGTAAGGAATATTTTCATTTATCATGCTACAAATTGATCGAGCAGTGTAACTCATCACTAAAATCAGTAGCTTTGATTAAAATAGCTTTTTTTACAGACGTAATGAAACGTTGAGTGTTATCACCCAAGACTCGATGACTGTAGATGATATAGAAGCATTATTGAAAGATACAGAACACAATGGGTACCCCGTTGTGGTATCGAGAGAATCACAATATCTAGTTGGTTTCGTACTCAGAAGAGATTTGAATCTGGCCATAGGTAAGTTACTATCGAAATATACTCCTGCAAAAGCATCACTTGCAGACTATAGTCTGTACAGTCTTTGTATCATATCAACTTATAGTCTATTTATTGAATACAATGGCGATTATGTGATATGTATTGGTCTTGCAGATATCAAAGTGGAAGTGTTGAAATCAGATTCATATATTATTCAATTGTTTATTTCTTGTAATATGGTTTTCACAAGTGATAAATAAATGAATGATCTGCAACCCAATTACAAATTTATCCTTACAGAATGTTAAGCTAGTCTGTTCCAAAAACTATCTCCTGTGGTTATGTGCAAAGCTGAAAGAAATATTGATATTTAGAAATCACACCAATTTCTGTTTTCAGCTAATGCCAAAAGATTGGTAGACGGCATAAGTGGTCAATCATTGGTAATCTTCACCACAGGAAATACCCCGCAAACTTTGGGGCCTCCTCCGTTAAAACTAAAGAAAATTCTAGATATGGCGCCTATCACCATCACTGATCAGACGCCAATGGAGACTGTTGTAGATATGTTCAGAAAACTGGGTCTGAGACAAACACTAGTCACGCATAATGGGTAAGTTAATAAACATTCTGCAGTATCGGCTTTTTCCAAAAATACTGAACAATGATGGTAGGAAATCCACTTCATTTGTATTTCGGAGCCATAATTACTCAAAACTAGAATATTTAATGAATGTTTTTCTTCAAGCGTGCGTGATAGTCAAAGGAAATCGATATTGAACTACTGAAGTTAAATATTCACGTAAAGGAAAATAACTAGTTTTATTCACAGCTGGCATCTCATAGTCATAATATTTCTGTTAGTCAATAAAACAATATAGTGTCTTTTGATTGAAGACATGTTATCGAGACTTGATTGACGGACATCTGTTATCCTTTTCCATATTTTAGCATACTCAGAAACTATCATAAACTTCAAAGACACCTTCGAATTAGGGAAAGTATTCGTGTTTATAACATCAGCTGTGGATAAAATTTTGTATCGCATTTCATGTCTTATTAGCTTATAAAACACTCGTATTTATTATTTCGCAGTTACGATATCATTTGATTTTTTTAATATTATTTTTCAGACGTCTACTTGGTGTAATAACGAAAAAGGATGTGCTGAGGCACATAAAGCAGATGGATAATGAAGATCCAAGCTCGGTGTTATTCAACTAATTTAACCGAATTGCAATATTTTGTATAAATTGAACCTTCTGTATAGATTAATTTAATAATTTTAAGTTGAAGCAACCCGTCTCACCATATTCATTGATACAGCTTTTATTTCAAGATGACGTTATTTTCAACGTGAAATTGTCTTCCCCATCACCAATTGAGATTTAATTACATTGAGTAGACTATTCAGATTTGTATATTTCTGTATGTGGTTTCTAAATAATGCTCAGAAAAATATATGTAATAAATAATTTTTACAGTTATTTGTTGCTTTTATTTGTTCCATTTCCACGATTTATCCATATGGGTCATGGATATTTAATATTAATCAAGAGGCTGAGTTTTCTACAAAATTTATTCAACTAGAAGTATTTTTTCAAATCCTATTTTTAGTTCGATTATTCTGTGGTGCTTGCCAAATATACTACCTACGGTATTTTTTTCTTATTTCCACTACTTTAAATCAAACTTTGTATATCGTCATTTAGTATCCAACATTACAACTATGGAATGTTGCGTTGGAGGCAAACCGTATCGAATATACGAAAATCTCAAGGAGAGTAAACATATTTATAATAGTTGAAAGTTCACAATAAAGTATAGATCTTATTATCCGCCGACAAGACATTGATATAAACATCCATATTCAAAATGATTTAAACAGATAAATATGGAAACCCAAGACTTCAACTAAGTTCTATAGAATACAAACTCCGGTGGTAAGATATACAGGTCCCTAGTATTCCTCAAAATTAATGAATCTTTAATTATAGAGCTGCAAGATAAGTAATGGAATTGCCTTCCAGAAAAAAATTAAATGTATTTAGCGTAGCATCTCTATCATAATATTTTATTATTGCAACATAGATATTAATCACAATAATACTCTCAGAAACACTCATAGAGTGTACACAAAGGCATAGCTAGTGCGGGTAGAAGACGCCTATTGTTATTTTTATTATTTGCCATGGCAATCCGGGACGACTCTCTGATTTTTTTGTAGTTATTCACTTTTCAGTTGTGGAGAAACCGGTAAAACCTACAACACCACCTTGCGCAGTCGGTTCGCACTCCAAGCCAGCAACAGACGTCGGGATTAGCATATCTAGGCAACTCACATCACACTTGCTTTGCAACAAGGGATGTGGAGCCCAACAAAACCGATGCACTCGAGAAAAATTCTCGGGTGCTGTGGTCTCGAACCAATGTCCGATGCGAGCAGAAGTTCCACGGGAGGTGATCTAAACCGCTGAGCTATCGAGTAATACATAGTAGAAAAGTTAATATCTTTCTCTTTTCATATATGCTGGTTATGTGCCCACATTACTCATGAAATGATAGCTGAATAATTCTGAATTGTTATTGTTATATAAACACGAACACTAGCTTCCAAACAATAAACAGAAAATTTATTGACATTGCTCAAAGTTTTGACATTTTTCTTGTCCATAAAATAATCTTTCTTAGAAGCTACCAATAATAATTGTGTAAACAGAAAAACTACTTAACTCAATTGGCCTATGAACGTAAAAGATATGTTTTAGATAGCTCAATAGGAATTCTATGTATAATTATTTATGCTAGCTTTAAGATTCAAGTTCATTAATCCTTCCTATAAACATATCTAAAATATTGCTTATCAAAAATTTAGATTATAAAATTGTTTATTTCAGGTAAAATATTAATCAATATATGATGATTTTCTATAAAATAGTAACTGATTGAATGGTTTCTCATTAAACCAGCTCTCATATTACCTTTTAGGGCGACAGTCACATAACATGAAGGTTTGCGGATTCAATAGCCTCCCTAAAGAGTATATTTTTTGGTCGTATTTACTTTACGGCAATTCTCTATGAAGGTAGCCTACTAGACACACTCAATTTTTTTTGTTTGAGTTGATAATGGTAGGTATGGATGGTGACTGATGCGCTGCGCCCTAATTACATCTGTTGTGCCCCATCTTCTGCTATTTCAAGATGTTCTCGTTTACAGCAGCCCTTCAAGCCCCAATTCCTTGAGGAATTTAAGGATTTTGAAGGGGTATTTTCGTGATATTTCTCCCACAATTAGCTGGTGTGATTCCAGTATATTCAATCTCTTGTGATGTACAGCATAATACTTACTCCATCAATATATGGTGTGGTGTTTCTGTATGTTCCCCACAGAATCTGCAGGTGCTATCCTCCTCTAAGCCTAGCTTCCTTAGGTGTTCTTTGAGTCTGCAGAGCCCCGTCAGAAATCCCGTGATTGTCTTTAAACTAGTTTTGCTGAGGTTAATCAGTGTCGTCGATCTTGCTCGGTTCAAGTTGTCGAGGAGATCTTTATCCTGCCTTAGCCCTGGAAGTCTTTGCCAGTACGTTGCTCTCATTGCTTCTTCAGTTTCATTGAGTTCTTCTTGAAAGTAAGATTTTCCAAGTACGCAGAATGGTTCTGGCCCGATCAGTGGCGTTGATGCCCCTTTTCGTGACAGGGTATCTGCTTGTTCATTGCCCTCCACTCCGACGTACCCTGGCACCCAGAGGAGGATCACCTTGTTATTCCTGCCTAGATCATTAAGTTTGTCTAGGCATTCCCCCAGGCCATCTTTGAGTTGATATTATATGAGCTCAACGCTTTGATGGCTGCTTGACTATCGGAGAGGATTGCGATTTCCTTGTTCCGGTATTTCCAGTCAAGGTTGAATTGGATGCACCTTTCTATGGTGTGAATTTCCGCTTGAAAAATACTGGGGAACTAGCCCATGGGTTCGGAGTATTTGTACAGTTTCGTCGGGAGTTTTGGACCCGTCCGAGTACCATGTTATTGTATTTTTTCCCAGTGCTCGAATGGATTATAAGCTCCATCGACTCTTAGTATTTAATTCCGTTCGAAAAAATTTCTCGAAACTAAATTTCCTGGTAATTTCGTCAGT
Source organism: Chrysolina americana (assembly GCA_958502065.1). NCBI lineage: Eukaryota > Metazoa > Arthropoda > Insecta > Coleoptera > Chrysomelidae > Chrysolina > Chrysolina americana. Next base: position 88,226,198 of record OY293412.1, read on the forward strand.
TGGATGATCGGTAAGGTGTGCACTTTCGGTGGGGGTTGAGCCCCTTACGTTGTATTCTGTCTCTTTGAGTCCGACTTCAGCCAACCAGAGGTTTGCTTCCCAAGCAGTTCTCCTCACAATGATATGAAGAGGAGTGCGATTTTCACCCATGAAACCCAAAAAGAGGTTGTCTTACTAGTCATTTTATTTACCAGCTTTCCTTTTGTGGCAATAAATGAAAAAAAAATATTTCGATTATGGCCGAAAATACCTTTGTCTCCATACATTTTCACTAAGTGGAAAAATGAGGCAAATATCTGACTGAAAACAACTACTTCCCCCTACGAAACTGAATTACATGTCATCCATAGTAATCGTGGTGGTAGAGCGCTTGCCTCTCTAGCACAGGGGCGTGTATTCGATTCCCAGACCATTCATTCACTGGTCTTGTGCTAGGAATCGCACGTTTAAAAGTAAGATCTTGTTAATCCTTGGCTCGCACAAGTTTCGACTTCTGAGGGCTGTCATTCGTAGGGGGACAACAGCTGGTTAACGAAAAAATAAACAATTTTTAAACAAAAAATTATCAAATAATTCAATTCATATCAATATTGTTACAAGGTAATTGAAGATTGGCCTACAAGTTTCTATAACTTCTGATGTAACTTTGATCTTCGCGGGTTGGGGATATGACTTGGATGCAGGGTATTTTCTGATGAATGTCAAATGGAAATGCTTGCTATTTGTATCCAATAATCTGCAGCTCCCAACTTACACTGTATAACAAATAGAAAATGGACTTATTCGGCCAATTTTATTCAACAACCTACCATTTGAACGTCTCCTCGTGATCCTCGACCCCTAATCAAAATAATGTATACGATAGACAAATGTTTAATAATTATTGATGAAGAAACCTTATCGAGACATTAAGAAGAAAAATGTTTTATTTACTACCAGTCGGGTCGTTGACAAGGAACTCATTAATCGGATCACACTTGATCTTTGTTGCCAGAATTCTATGCCACGGACTTTTTAAAAGATAATAGTTGCAAAGTTCATCAGTGTTCGTTTCAGTAGTTTCATTGCTTCGTACTGCGGATGATACGAATAATTTCGTGATGTGTGACATGTTGGTGAGTTCTTTCTTCTATTATTGTAATGCCCATAATGCTTTGCTAATGATTGTTTTGATTATTTCTTTCGTCTATTAAATATCAGTCATCAACCAATCATACGTTTGTTTCCTGTTTGACAGGACCAATCAACACGCTCTATTAGCGACTATTTACATGATGCACAATAGTCACCGACTATTCAGCATGATACTCATATCAAGGAGCCTGAGCATCTGACAGTACTCTAAATAAATACATATTAAACGTCAAATAGAATCAATCGTGTTAAAGCTGAATAATTATTTGAAAATGAATCGGTTTGGAAAAATCAAAAACGATGAGATATCGAGGCTACAATCCCTGACAATACAGTGTCATTCATATGACAGATATGAAGAAATGGATTCAAGAAATAATCTTCATAAATATAACACGACCTTGATTAATTGTCGAGTATTTTATTGCTGCTAAATTTCTCTTGTATTTATTAATTTTACTCGACATTATTTTGGCATTAATAATCAGAGATGAAAGCCCTCGAGCTTCGCTCTCGGGCTCTCATCAGATTATAAATGCCAAAATAATGTCTCGTTAAATTATTATAAAATACAGTCGAATTTAGATACAATAAAAATAGTCGACTATTTATCAAGGTCTTGTTATATTACCCTTGATAATATACTACATCAGTGATGATAATTGAAAGTAATCGTGTTCGTCGAAAATATCGAAAAAAAACTATTGCAATTATTCTAATCAAATTTTTATTGATCAAGTAATACGTATTCCAATAATATATGTAATTGTTTTTTTAAATAGGTATAATTTGTTTATTCCATTTCTGCAGACGTATAAACAATTTTTCAAGCCACCTTGATGGTGTTCATATGTGATCTTCCATCTTTTCCTGTTTGCTGTCTTTAGGGCCAATCTGACGATTGTTTATAGGGGAGTATTATAATTTTTTTTGCTTTTCTAGAGATGCGCAAACGTCTTCTTCCACCATGAACTACAGTATCAATTTCTTGGTGAAAAAATCACGAAGGTGTTCCACCAACGATAAATATGCAGGGTGTTTATAATTGAATGCTGAACTAAAGGGCTGTAATCCTAGGGTAATTCCAACTAAAATCTTCCTATGAGCATAGGACCGCACCAAAATTAATGTAACTACAATTGGAAAAATATTTTAGATACTCTGAAATACCTGTTACAAATTGATTGAGGCTTTCGCGGCCGGGATTTTTGATAATGTTACTCTTCTTCGGGTTTGTTGGCCGTCGTGATAGGAAGCAATTCCATATCACGACGGCCAACAAACCCGAAGAAGAGTAACATTATCACCTGTTACAAAATTATAATTTGGGCAAGGTTCACTTGACATAGAAAGACATATTGTATTAAACCTACGAGATTTTCCGTCTGGAATTCATTGACCATCATAATCAGATAAATTGAAACACTTGAGGGTCACCGATACAGAATGGTCTCTCATTCAGTGCCTCTGTAATTATTTTTTCTACGAGCGTGCAGAAAAGTCCACTTTTCCGCACTCATTTTACTTTTGAAAGTGTCACTTTTCCGCACTAGTGCGGAAATGTAAATTTGTTCAGTTTTTAGGTAGAATACTGACATTTGAATATTAAAAAAATATATTTAGTGGAAAACCGAAACCCAACCTTTAAGTCCCCAACTTTATTGGAAAAAATGTTAGCCTCTGCAATTAATTTGCAGAAAGCTACAAATTGCACGTTTAATATGAATGTTTAATAATTGATTTGTTGATATGTACTTATATAAGTAATAATAAATGTTTGTTTTATGTTAACTTTTGTACCTAACACGCTCGTAAAGTGACTTTTCCGCACTTTATTACTGTTCAAACTCCGCTAACGCGTCTTTCGGTCATCTGAAATCGCGTGCGGAAAAGTATCGCTTTCCGCTCTTGTTAGGTAAACTACTATTTCCTACAAGCGTGCGTGATTCACCCTATACCCGCACGCAATTTAGTATGAGAGGTGTCATTTTCCCGCACGATTAAGTCACTTCAAGTGAGTTATTCCCGCACTAGTGTGGGTAAAATTTTCCCCGCCCTCGAAAGTTTGTTCAAGAGTGCCATACATTATTTTTTTTTTGCTTGTAGAAAAAATCTTGATTCTAACTCATACGCAAAGGTACTCTCCCGCACTCGACTGCTTACCCGAACTCCGTTTTGCGTCGTTCGGGTAATGGCAGTCGCATGCGGGAAAGGTACTCTTTCCGTACTTGTTAGGATAAAAACTATTTGGTTCTCATTGAGTAGGAAAATTATTAATTTTCAGATCACTTCAAATAAATATAAACTGAAAACAGCAAACTTTCAAATCGAAGAATTATCGGTATTATCATGTTTTCACTTAGAAATTGAGATAAACTGCCACGAATACTTCCCGCATGCGAGACAAGAAATGCCAAAAGTCAGAGGTTACGATTGAATATTTTCATAGTTCTTGGATGATGAAATGCAATGTATAGCTAGCATTAAATTGTTTGCAACATGATCAAACGCTGACTCATATTCACAGACAATCTTCGGTAGACTTTGATTTGTTTGTACTTGTGTTGAGAAACTCCCTTCCGCATTCACAAAACAACATTTCAGATGAAATTTTTGAATTTGGTAGTAGATTTTTTATCGGCAAGTCCCCGACTGCAGTATTAGTAAAAGACCTATTTTTTCATCATGGAATGAAGGATATCGTATTCTTTTAGTAGTCTCTTACTCTTTTGGCTATTGCTTCCAAACTATTTGTTCGGAACAAATGAAATTTAGACTTCAAATAGCCCCATAGAAAACTTTCTAATGGAATTAAATCTGGAGCTCGCGCAGGCCATTTGATGGTACCACTTCTTCTAATCCATCTATGGAAAGCAATGTAGAATTTACAATTATACTTAAAAAAAGTTACGGGGTTATGAAGTGAGACAAACTTGGATTTTTCAGAACTGATTTTTTTTCAGTAACAAAGTGAATTGGTATGGATATGCTTGTTCTGTTTGCGAATTTGGAAATATTTTTTACATTCTATGAATACTGCAATTTTTCAAGAATTTTTGTGCTTCCATCGCTTCTGACGTGCAGTGTATTTCACTTGAAATGACCCATAGTTCATTTTATTCATATTTGGTCTATCTATTAATTTTTCAAATTTCACCTCTTTACGTGAAAAATAACGGAGATTACTAGGTTGTTTCTATGAGAAGTGAGACACGCTGTATATTTTGAAATAGCATGGCATCACACGTCTTCCCTAGCTTATCCAAGTCTCTCGAAGATTTCTGAGGGTTGTTCGTAAAGTTGCAACCGGTTAACTTAAAAAACGAATGGCAATGCATATCACTTAAAAAAATGTACATGAACGTTCATTGCATATAATGAGGACATATAAAAAAATTATTACAAAAGCTGTAAGGTTTCATTCGCACTTCAGTTTTATTTATAGATAGTGTCGCAAAAAAGCGCAGTGAAAGTAGTTTGTTTTTTTAAAGGGACACTCTGTATACCATAGCAATTTTGGATTTTTAGTTAAATTTTGAACAAGTTCATTGTATGCTGTTATATCAATAGTTTTGGAATTATATGAATACTTATTATTTTGACAAATTTTGCACCAGTTCAGTTAGAAGACCGTAACAAATGGAACACAATAGATTTCACTTTCCTCTCCTAACTTTTTGGAAGTTATTTTATGTTGCTAACTGCTGATAGACACCATGAACGTGGTACTTACCTCCTCCTAGCATTCAACATATTTTAAAATTGTTGAATCTTAAGGAAAAGTAGTGCAAATAAAACTGTAGCAAGTAACTGAAACATTTTATCAACAATGAAAATGAAGATAACTCATAACTAAAAACGTTATTACCTATTTCAAAAGATGTTCGACATGTCCACCTTGCATTTCTTCACACATAAATAGTTGGGTTGTAAACTCTTCCCTAACGTTATACAAGGTTTGAGGTGTTATTTCTGAACACACTTCAATAAGTCGACGACGCAGTTTATCTAACGACCCACAATCCTTCTCAATAACTAAGGATTTCACTTGTCACAAAGGAAAAAATCAAGAGGTATGAGGTCCATGGAGCGAGCTGGCCAAAGTTTCAAAACAATAGCGTGCACGGCCTACTTCATTGACGTAAGTGATCTGCAATCACAACAGTCTTGATCAACATTTTGCTTGGAATCAGTTGAATTCAAGTGCAGCGTAAGTTAAATAAAATCTGTTTGGAATTCAAGGTAGAATCCCAAATTGCAATGATATACAGGGCGTTCCATTAAAAAACATACTACTAAGTCGATGCAATTTTTCAAGACCCTGTATAAATGAAATTTAAGCTATTAGAGAGTTCACATGAAACCCTTTTTTGTGATAGATATGTGAAATAAAGAAGTTACTGGGGGGGGGGGACTTTTGATCCTCACTGTATGAGGAATATAAGGGAATGTATGTGAATGAATACAAAATAGACCCAAAGTTACGCCAGTCGACATTGACCTGATTATCCGCGTTGATTGAAATATATTATTTTTCAAATCCTTCAGTATCCGTCAACTTTTAACATCTCGACTATAAATTTCACCGACATGTTTATTGTTCGTTGCAAAATTTCTTCAATCAATGAAACTTCGCTCAGATATCGATGGAATTCTGAAGATCCGTTCCGAAGAGGAATCCAGAATTATAACAAATTGTTAGTAAACAATGACCCCTTCAAGGAAAAGAAAGGAATCATACATTCAAGTTTGAATTCCTGCCAACTCAATTAGTAAGCATTCAACTAGGAGGTCACCCGTTAATCACTACTTCCGTAAAGTGTGATTATTGAAAGAATATCTACATCCGACTAGTTCAGTATAAACAAATAACAATTACGGCTAAGCAAATTGACCAGCAATTATCGCATAGGACAGTATCGTACTATTTATACTTATGTGTTGGTACAGGTTTAAGAAGCAATACTTCAAATTCGCATTTCAAAAACTAGTGAGTACGAAGTGATGGTAATTTTATAGTCTGGTTGAGAAATAATTTTTTCCAATGAAAATATTTATTTTCCCAATAACTAATAAGATAGAACAATAATAATAATTCATTCACACGAGACACCGATGTTGTCATATGCTCCGGGGGAAATTGAGCCTGTTGTGGATAATGAGAAGTCCCGAATCTATTGAAACTACTCATTTCCCTCCCTCATGCAAATACAAGACAACAAGTCTGATGTGGTCCTCCTCGATCATCAAAGTAGGACGATTTTTGTATGTAATAGAGTTTTCAATTCCTGGCTAAACGAACATCGTCCGAAATGAGAAGGAAAAACGGGGTAAATATCGAGACTTACTCTTTGAACTCCGCAGGCTTTACTTAAATCACTCTGTTAAAACGATGGTTCTGATCGAAGGGGTACTTGGTGTAATGATGGACACGCTGCTCTCGAATCTGAAAATTATACCGGCTTGCCGTGATGCAGCAGAAATCTTAGCCGGAAGAATGCAGAAGGCCGTGATTCTTAGTTCACTCTGGCTATTCAGGGGACAGGATTTTCGGATCCAGTGATAACTAACCAAACGTACGAGGGAATTGTTTTCTGGAGTTTTATGACATACCAGCGCGCCTTCGGATGTATCGGGGCTCTCGACTGGGAAATAATATATTACATTTTACAAGTGCGGAAAGTGACATTTTTCAAACAGGTGGAAAATATTGTAGCACGAGGCGCACGCCTAGTGTACCATTCTAGAGTGTAAAATTCACTTTCGACAAGTAAGTAATGTACCCTATTTTTCCTACGACCACATGATAATTTTACCAACTGTTATCGATGTTATTGACACATTTTACAAAGAATTTAAGAGGCTGACTGAGAATCATTTCAACTAACGTCATCTATTTTGATTCATTATTTTCTTTAATATTATACCTAAGAGATCAGGATCATAATTAGACACATTTTACTATGAAAATCATTACAAATATGGAATATCCCTTGATAAGCTGTAGGTCAATTTTTTAAAGTGCTCAGAAATTATAAAATTGATAACTTGAAGCGGCAAATTTAAACAGGAATAATGCATTTGACAGCTTATCCATATGCGTGCGATTTACTATCTGCAGGCTATGATTCTATAATTTTTATGGAACTCGTTATGCACAGAACTTTTATTTATTGAATTTTAAAGATTTGAGAGATCTGAGCGAGTTGTTTGAATATAAGAAAGGATCAAAGTTGACTGTAGATGAAAATTTTCAACTATTTTATAGTCTCAATGCAAGAATTTCTTAGATGAATATATTCAACTTTTGAAAAGTTGGAAAATTTGTAGAATATGAGATGAAGGGTATAAAATAAGTTTTGGTGTAGTTAACCGTAAATGTTTCTGCAACTAGCCATTTCTCAACCTAATTTTTCAATGAAATCCAATCCGTGTCATGATACACGATTGCAGTATCATCTGCAAAACTTGCTATTCTACCGGTCTCTGCTATTTGATATGGATCATTGAGGTACCTATATGATGAATAATATTGGACCCAGCATTGAGGAACACCACATTTAATTTCTCTCATCATGCTACTTTCATCTCCAATTTTCACAAGTTGTTTCCTTCCTCAGAAATAACCGCTCATCAGACCTTTCGTAACGCCGCTGAAACCAAAACATGGATATGTTGAGTATGATCAACTATATCGAATATCGAAGTCTACAAAGACGCATATCACTGGCCTTTTCTTGTCAATATAGTCACTATGTGCTGATGTTACTCTTGTGATTGCATCCTGTGTAGATTTGCCTTCTCGAAAACCAAATTGCCTCTGATAAAAGTTTATGTGTATTTAGGTATTTTTCAATTCTTTTGTTCAGGAGATTCTTAAACATTTTTGATAAATTACAGATGAGGAAAATAAGTCGTCTATAATTAATAATTGTTCACACTAATCTTGTCCCCACTTCTATGCAACGGTTTAATTGCGGCAATTTTGAAAATTTCTGATACTGGGCCGCGTGAGAGCTTTTATGATCCATGCAATTTTTGTAATTTATGATGTGAATAATTTCCAAAATTTCCTCATTTGTTACTTCAAGAAATATACAACTGAGTTAAACCGTTTGTCATCACTTTATAAACCTGCCTTACCTTTCCAAAGGCTCGTTTTTGCAACTAATAGCAAAGCATTGAAAAATATTTCTAGGGAGATGTTCCTCAAAACGTGCAGCTTTGTTTTCCTTGCTTCTCAAAATGGCAACTAGAGCATATAGAAAATATCAGTCATGAACATTGAATTCCTAACAGCAACTTTCATTCAGTTATGCTACAAGATGGGATGTGAGACAAAAATCTCACAAAAACAACGACTTTCTGGCTACTACCACAAACAACGTTGAATTATATCTAAAAGATATTTAGATATATTCAAGACACTGAACAATGTCGTTGATTAAAATAATTCAACACATTCATATAAATCATCAAAATTGTTGATTTATCTTTCAAAAATGTATTTACCCAGTAATCTTTGTGATTGTCATATTACGATCATAATAATTACCTCATAATAAAAATTAATTTTCCACTCCTGGGGTGACAAATTGTTCTTCACCTCGAGGAAAAAAATTATTTCTTACCTGTTAACCAAAATGTTTTCCCTCTGAATATCTTATTAATTCATATCTACACATAAGCAAGAGTTGTTTTTACCTCGTCTGTTTGATTTTATAAGAAGAATAATTGAAATCTTTACATATAAGGTAAGCTCGGGTAAGTGTGAATTTGGGGCAAGTGTGAGTTTGCTCGCTATCGTCGATAAACCGGGCGACAGCCCAATGCCATCTATTGACGAAAAGCCTACACTCATAATGAATCCATAACCATCATATAAAATACCAAAGAGATCTTGTGAAATCCAAATATTTTCCCCAATTTTCTAACCTAAAATTCATCAACGCGAACGAGTATAACGAGTTTATTTCAAGCTTTGAGTGTATTGTTAAAATCTAAGGTAAGAATCCATTTTATACACGTTTATTCTACCCAAATAATGAATCTGACAATAGATTGTCGTTTTTTCATGAAGTTGTTTTTTCTACATTTTTCCATTGCATGTCACACTTACCCCGAAATTAAATGTTACTGGGGATAGTGTGACCTATCTGGCAGGGTAAGTTGGAACCTGGTTCATTTGGCCAATCTAAACAGTAATATTTTTTCAGCTTAGTACGAAATTATATACGGAAATCTCAGAGAGCCAAACAATATCCCTGGCCATATGTGAAAGACATTGATACACTTTCTGAGGATGAAATATCAACTGTGCTTCCATCACCACTCGTCAGAAGATGGGAATCAATGAAATTCTCATTCGATTTATACCTGTAAATTTTTCTTTTCAACAAATGTTCACTTTCACGATTATTTTTTGTTTTTTTCCAATGGGGCATTTCAAATTCAATATTAAAAAGTTCCTAACTATGTTTTGAATAAAGATATCTCGAAACAAATAAATTGTGGTGAAAGTTCCTTTACTGTTCACTCACACCTGCCCCAAAGAGAGATTTACGTGCATTAATATCTTTAAATTTGGCCAGAATCACACTTGCCCCATATTACCGGGGAAGTGTGACCTATGGTATATCTGAATATATAAATAAAATTCATAGAATACGTTTTTCAACAGTTTTCTGTGGCGTATTACAAAGACTGTCCTTCGAAGTAAATACTTGCAAAATTTCATTGTTATATTTGTTCAGGTTCATCAGAAGGACTAAATTCAATGCGAACTAATGAAAATCACGGTCACACTTACCCGAGCTTACTATAAGCGTTTATTTTTTTCGATATTTTGACAAATGCCAATTTGCACTTTTAACGTTTATTCATGCATTATAATTTTTGAGCCAAAATTATAAAAAATTACTACCTCAAAGATTGTAGAAAAATGACATGCGTGATCCACCCTATACCGGCCACCTTATAGTATACGATATTACGAGTAATAAAATCGATCCAAAAGGCTGACTAAAAACTATTTCAACTAACCTCGTCAATTTTTAATAATTATTTTCAAATGCAAAATATTTTCATCGGTATGATAACTACCAGATAAAAATGATGATTAGACACACTTTACTCTTATTACTATAAATACAAATTAGTCCGCTTCGCACTCCACTTCGTCTTTCGTTTCGCCCTCCGCTTCGCCCTCCGCTTCGCCCTCTGCTTCGCCCTTCGCTTCGCCCTCCGCTTCACCCTTCACTTCGCCTTCCTGTTCGCTAGAGGAAAAGAAGCGCTTTCCTCCCTTGGCATGTAAATAACTATTCCTTTTGCTGATACTGATCTCTCCCCACACAGCACACGACATCCAATGGATGTCCGTTTTACGTCCAGCTCTAGTCCAAACGTCCATGGATGTTTAATGGACATCCATTGTACGTACAGGAAACTGACTTACAGTGGATATTCGAAAATGTACATCCATTGTACGTACATATGATGTACAAAACAAAAATAATTTTTGATACATATGATTAATTATCCTGTTTATGCTATTTTGTCTTCATCCCTAATGGAAATGTAATACTTAGATAAAACGCACTTTGTCAGACTATATCTGGACATTGAGAGGACATTAAGTGGACATTACTTGAAAGTCCAGTCGTAAACATCCATTGGACGTCCAATCGTAAACATCAATTGGACGTTCAATTCATGCAAATGCATTAAATAGTTATGGATTTTGAATATTGGTAATTCTAGATTCTTTGGTGTAATAAAATAATGATCGATGACAAAGAACCAAAATACCGATTGGTGACGATAAAAGAATAATCAGCTGAAGCAGAAGAAGAATATGTGAGGTTAGATATGACTGCAGTGTTGTGTTTTGGGTTTCAGTTCAGTTCAGGCTAATATACAATGGTAATGCATGGTATGGGTAAAAAATTGACACCAAGTGCTTCTTCCCTTTCAATTATTGTTTCACCGTATTTTAGTGATAACTCCAGTAAGAAGATTTTGTAATTATTTATTCAATGACAAATGTTTATATGGGAAATTATATAATTTTTACTTTTATAATATCTACCTAAGTACTGCAAATTATTTGCAGAACACCTTGGATGTCCAAAAAATATCCACAGTGGTTGTTATTTTGATATATTCTGTACATTCATTTCACCAAATATGGACATACAATGGACGCCCAAAATACGTACAATGTACATCCATTGTACGTTTTCTGGACTTTAATTGTACGTCCATAGTGGTGTCCTGGACGTCTATTGAACGTTCATTGGATGTCCATTGTACTAATTCTGGACATCCACTGGATGTCTTGAACTTCCATATTGAACGTCCATTGTTCATCCATTGTACGTACATGTGCTGTGTGAGTCCGCAGGACGAAAAGCGCTATTTTCTTCCCTTGGTATGTAAATAAATATTTGCTTATTCCTTTCGTTGTAGACGGGTACGAGCTTACAACAATTAAATATCATATCAGTGGATTTTTGCCCTTCAGTTATCATTAAATTCAGATCTTGAGTGTTCAATGTCACTTCCAAAGTTCCCTATTAGGTGAGCCGTATACCTTGAAAATCTGAAACAATCGCTATGTCTTAAACAAAAAAAAAACATAATGCGTTGTTCGATAATTATGTTGACACCGCAACTGAATCCAGCCCTGACGTAGTAAGTAACCGGGGTGTAATCGGTTTATAGTAAATACTAGAAGATAAAAACCAAGTGATGGAGTTCTCCGGCTTCAGTTTAATATTGTAGAGCTCGAACTCGTAGGTATTCGACATATTTATAAAATAGCGCACCGGAAACTATTTCTTGCGCGACATCGAACCGTCAAAAGGAAGTTACGGTTATTTTTACGGTGATCGGCATTTTTCGAAGATGGATAATATTCTCGCCAACGACGAAAATGAGATAGACTCGAAAAATTTTCGTGAAAAGTTCGCGCTGGCCGAGAGTTTGTCCAAAATCAATCTGAATACTTCGAAATCAACGAAAAAGATGGTCAGAAAAGATGTTCCGGCGAAGTTTGGATTTTATGACGAAACTACGGGAAATTTTGTGCCTCCCAAGAAGTTGCTGTTGTATTTAGTAAGGTAAAATTTATAAGTATTCAAGTATAATATTAGTGTTAAAGTAAATTCAATTCAAACAAATCTCAAGATTCAGAAAATAATGGGAATGTAGGTACATGGTAAGGAATTCTCTGACCAAAGAATTTGGATGAAACTTTCTTCATCTCATATGGTATGGTTTTCGTTATACAGATTCCATTAATGGCTCACTTTCCATGAATGTTTTTTTTAAATTTAGCTCACTTCATTGAATTCTTCAAAATATACTTTTCCGCAAATGTAGAATAAACAGTTTAATTACTGAATGTTTGAATTATTTTATGAGCTATCCATAATATATAAGAATGATATAAAAAGTACCTACCTATACGAAAAATTCCGAAACATCAAAAAACTGTAAAAGGGCAGGATCGACATTTACATTTTAATTGCTTAGCAGGCAGTCTGCGAAATATTTCTTCTCTCGGCAGATTATTTCTTCTTCCTTCTTCTAAATTGCAATTTGTATAATAATTTTGTAATTTTTTGTGATTTTTAGGGGTCTACCCCTTAGGACTTTTTTCGAGTTTTTTTGCTTTTGTCGAGAGACTTTAAATCCACAGAGTATACTAATTTCATCATTCTGAAACGATTGACGTTCGCAGAATTGCTCTATCTCAGACCGACCTCTAGTTGAAAAGTTCATCTAGAGTTGAAAGAGGTTATTCATCCTCAAAATTTTGTTTTTGTTATTTTTATACTAATTTTTATAGAGTCAACCTTTTTTATATGCACACGTATGCGCATATTATGTAATTTCAAGTGAATCTGATAATTTTGTATTTTTTGTGATTTTTAGGGGTCTACCCCTTAGGACTTTTTTCGAGTATTTGATTGCTTTCGTCGATAGACTTAAAATCCACAGAGTATACTAATTTTATCATTCTGATTCGATTGGCGTTCGCAGAATTGTTCTATCTTCGACCGTTCTCGAGTTGAAAGAGGTCATTCATCCCCAAAATTTTGTTTATGTAATTATTTTATTAACTCTCGTAAAGTTCAACCTTTTTAATGGGCACACATAATAGGCCCATATGCAATTTCAAGTAAATCTGATAGTTTTGTATTTTTTGTGATTTTTAGGGGTCTACCCCTTAGGATTTTTTACGAGTTTTTTTTTGCTTTCATCATTCTGAAACGATTGGTGTTCACAGAATTGTTCTATCTTCGACTGTTCTCGAGTTGAAAAGTTCATCTAGAGTTGAAAGAGGTCATTCATCCCCAAAATTTTGTTTTTGTAATTCTTTTATTAACTCTCGTAAAGTTCAACCTTTTTAATGGGCACACATAATAGGCCCATATGCAATTTCAAGTGAATCTGATCATTTTGTATTTTTTTGTGATTTTTTGCTTTCGTCGATAGACTTGAAATCGACAGAGTATACTAATTTCATCATTCTGAAACGATTGGTGTCAGCAGAATTGTTCTATCTTCGACCGTTCTCGAGTTAAAAAGTTCATCTAGAGTTGAAAGAGGTCATGCATACTTAAAATTTTGTTTTTGTTATTTTTCTAATAATTTTTGTGAAATTCAACTTTTTTATACGCACACATAGGTCCATATGCAATTTTAAGTGAATCTGATCATTTTGTATTTTTTGTGATTTTTAGGGGTCTACCCCTTAGGACTTTTTTAGAGTATTTTTTTGCTTTCGTCTATGGACTTGAAATCCACAGAGTATACTAATTTCATCTTACTGAATCCGTTGGCGTTTGCAGAATTGTTATATCTTCGACCGTTCTCAAGATGAAAAGTTCATCTAGAGTTGAAAGCGATCATTCATCCCCAAAATTTTGTTTTTGTAATTTTTCTATTGATTTTTGTAAAGTTCAACCTTTTTTAAATGCACAAATAGGCCCATATGCAATTTAAAGTGAATCTGATAATTTTGTATTTTTTTTTATTTTTAGGGGTCTACCCCTTAGTCCTTTTTTCGAGTATTATTTTGCTTTCGTTCATAGACTTGAAATCAACAGAGTATACTAATTTCATCATTTTGAAACTATTGGCGTTTGCAGAATTATCTTGGACCGTTCTCGAGTTGAAAAGTTCATCTAGAGTTGAAAGAGGTCATTCATCTCCAAAATTTTGTTTCCATAATTTTTTATTTGATTTCTGTAGAATTCAACCTTTTTTATATACACAGGTATGCGCATGAGTAATTTCGAGTGAATCTGATAATTTTGTATATTCTATGATTTTTAGGGGCATCCCTTAGGACTTTCATCGAGTAAATTTTTGCTTTCGTCTATAGACTTGAAAATCGGATTAGACTAATTTCATCATTCTGAATAGATTGTAATAATAATGTAATTTTGTTAAAAATTTGCCGTTTCGTCAACCGGTGGCCTCCTTACGAACAACCCTCGGCAAAAATGCATCATCATGTGGGTAAAATCCTCGTTATTTAATCTGTGGTAATGTTCACCTCAAATGGCGCTGCCCACAATGTCACACATGTAACACATATTATTCGTAAGTAATTTAAAATTTTGTTCTCGTACAGATTATCAGAATAGTATCTGGGTAGTTATTTGCATCCTCAAAACTTTTGGTGTTTAGTATCAAACCAAATAATTAATTTGCATACGCTTATCTTGTTATAAATTTCCCATTGTCCTCGACATCAAAACAAATGTTCAGTTTGCATACACTGATCCCGTAAACTTTCCTCATAATCCTCTAATACCTTCTACTTGGCATAAAAACAGGGCATGATACTACTTACTGTTTTCACACGACACACGCACTTATCCATCCGACACCGATTCAATAAGTTTACGAGTACTTTTTACTTTACATGACGATTATTATAAGGACAATTGTGTTTTAACATTCAGTATAAAATTCTCCATATTATGATAAATTTTTAATATACCAGATAAATAACTATTTTCTTGGACAGGAAAGTTGACTTCCAAAATGAAATTTGATTACAAAATGAATCCAGCCTTTATTTTTCTAATCAAATTTCATTTTGAAATGTATTGTCTTTCGTCAAGTACTACCAGTTCCACATGAGAAATATTGAAATATTTTTCATGTGGTTTCTATAGATGACTCTATTGCTCACTTTCTCAACTGCATATTGTGGCTGGGTCTGCACTGATGAGCGAGTGGACCATGAAACTAGTATGAAGATGGTTACATGTTTTTGATTGCCAGTTGGTGATTGCTAGAGGAAGTATTGCAAAGTATATTCTTGTAGAAAAACTACGTCGTATGTAGATTGTAGATTGAAGGGGGATCGTGCAGGCTGTGCAGCGTCACAAGCACTTCGACCTGTTCAAGATCCGGGATTCTGAGACTTCGTGCGACGTTTATCAGTTTCCTGGGAGCTAAGTTCCTGAAGTGTTGCAGAAGAGCGCTAGGCATTCGTAAAGCAAATGTTTTGTAGCGGCAACTATCACTCTTCTGACTTGCCCATCTCTTTGAGGGGATACCCCAAAGGGCAGTTTCCAAAGAGTAGTCCCGTTACCAATTTCAAGTGTTTTTTGTTTAGGTTTCCTTGGCGATAAGCTCAATAGCCTTTTCGCTTGTCTTTGTCTTGTCACTTTATTCTAGTGAGATTTCATTTCGTCGAATTCCCAGCGGGCTTTGGAGAGTCCGCAGAAGGGTTCTGGTCCGGAAAGTAGTGCTTTTCCCCTTCTTTGGCAAGGCTGTCTGCTTCCTCATTGCCTTTGATGTCCCTGTGACCTGGCACCCACATCATGGTTACCTGATTGTTTGCTGCCAGTTGTCTCAGGGTTTGTTTACATTCCCAAGTCAGCTTGGACTCACAACTGTCTTAAGTAGTTCAGAGCTTTTAGTGCTGCTTCGGGTGCCCCTTTCAAAGCATTCCTGGCCACAAATCTGTATAGCATGTACTTCTGCTTGGAAGATGGTTGGGGTCCTACCAAGGGGTTTTGAGGGCCTGAAATATAACCATGTAACACCCACTCCAGCCCCTTCGTCCATCTTGATCCATCTGTATACCACACTGAGGCACAACAGTTTCACAATATTTTTAATGATGGAAATAGGAAAGTTGACTTTACCGGGAAAGTGCATAAAACAAGTGACTGCGAAGCATGCATAATACTAATATGTGAATCTTGATATTGTATTCATCGTTAATGTAATTAATATTTATATTAATAGACAAAACATTGCAATATGTAACATTTTCCACATTCGCCGAATACCATCACTCACTTTTTTGGATACAAATTTTCTCAAAATTGTCGCAATATCCTGATTTAAGGACTAGTGGTAAGCTGCATGTGAAATTTCGTTGTGATGAATTTTGTAAGGTAGGTACTTTATTTTTACTTAGTTCGGGATTTTAGAACCTAATTTATCTTAATTCAAAAAAATATTTTATACTGAAAAACTCATCAACATAATTTCATACGAATCGTTTGTTTTTGAATGAAACGTACGTACGACTATGCTTGTATATACTAGAGGTATGCGAAAACCGATATTCATGCCATTTTTCAAATATTCACAAGTTCCATGGTTGAAGTATCTACCCATTTGGAAAATTCAAAGTTTATTTTAACTCTATCCTTAAAGTCTGAGCAAATTTATTTGATCAAACTCTAAATCCGCTAAAAATATATATTTAACGATCCCATTTCCATTTGATTGAAAGCCATGGATGTTCGCATGCGGTGTTTCTCTATCAATAGAATCATTTCAGCGTGGAATATGTTATAACTGATCTTGAAACGGATTTTCAGATTATTTTGTTGTGTATTTATTCACTAGGGGCAACAAACCATTTTTATACGAGGGCAGTTTTGGATTTGTCTGAATATGTCTTTATTTATATTTATGATACTTGTTTATATGTCTATCAAAATGTTCACCCACCGACAAGGCTTGCCTTCGGTATAGGATAACAATTTATCCATATACAGTGTGTCCCGCTTTTCATGAATACACCCTAATATCTCAGTTATTAATAATGCGATTTTCTTGAAATTTTGGTGGTGATTGTATGTTAGGTAAATGAAGTATTTTGGCATAGTGAACATTTTCATCGACCATAGGCGTGCGGTGTGGGGGGGGTAAAAAAAGCTGTTTTTTGGGAAAAGGATATTAGGGCTCATTTTAGATAACTTTTTTTATCAGAATTAGAATCAGCATCCCCAAAAACCCCTCAATCCATATTTTCGAAATCTCAAGAGCTGATTTGAGGAGAAAAAAAATAAATTCACTTTTTTCTTCCCTGAATCAGCATCCCCAAAAACCCTTTAAGTCATATTTTCAACATCTCAAGAGCTGATTTGAATAAAAAATTATTCAACTCTTTTTTCAATAAGTCCTTGTAAGCAAAATTCAAACCGTCTTTCAAAATAACCATTTAACACGGTATGTGGAAATTTTGGTTTAAATGCCCTAATCCTGTTGCGTTTCAAACATCTCTATACATTGTTTTTCGTTGAATTCATTGTCATCGCAACTGCCCTTACAGTACCAATTGGGTTGTTTCGAAATTCGAAATGTTCGTCGTCCGGATAGTGTCTTTGATTTAAATTGTACCTCCCTGGTCTTGTCTTGAAAACCGCTCTAGTCTTTGCGAACAATCTGTTGATTTTGGCATGAGAAATTGGTTCTCGATCATGATGCCTTCCATTGAATATTCCAGCAACCTGACGCGTAGATCTTTCATTATTACCAAATAATCGGATAATCTCCACTTCTTCTCCAAGGATATAAGGGGCTCATTTTAGACAATTTTTTTTTATCAGATTTGGAATCAGCGACCGCAAAAACCCCTCAATTCATATTTTCGAAATCTCGAGATCTGATTTGATTCGAAAACAAAATTAAATTCACTTTTTTTCAATAGATTGTTTATTTCTAACTTTTTATTTCAAATGCCCTAATCCTATATTAAATTTCAAACACCTTCGTTTCCTTATATTCTGTATCGTTTGCAACTGCCCTTATACTACAATTTGGGTATTTCCGAAAATACGCACACTTTGTTACCGTTGGCTTGCCGATTTGAGTTTTCATGCAAATTAATGAAAGAGTGCTTTGAAACAAAAGTTTTTGTTTGACATCGGTAATCAGTACGAAAGTCAAGCAGTGTTACTTAACTGTTAATAAGATGGCACACAACCGAAGAGTAGTTCTTACAATTGGAGAAAAAGTAGAGATTATCCGCTAATTTGGTAATAATGAAAGATCTACGCGTCAAGTTGCTGGAATATTCAATGGAAGGCATCATGATCGAGAACCAATTTCTCACGATACCGTTGCCAAAATCAACAGATTGTTTGCAAGGACTGGAGCGGTTTTCAAAATAAGACCAGGGAGGTACAATTTAAATCAAAGACACTATCCAGACGACGAACGTATCTTAGCAGAATTTCGAAACAACCCAAATGGTACTGTAAGAGCAGTTGCGAGGACAATGAATTTAACGAAAAACAAAGTATGGAGATGTTTGAAACGCAACAGGATTAGGGCATTTAAACCAAAATTTCTACATACTCTGTTAAATGGTGATTTTGAACGACCGACGGTTTGAATTTTGCTTATGGTTGCAGGGTAACTATCTTAACGACAGACTTTTTCTGAAGAACATGATGTTTACTGACGAGGCAACGTTTACAACAAACGGTGTGGTGTCTAGTCAAAATTGTAGGTTTTGGGCAGCTGAAAATCCGAATTGGGTAATTCATTGTAAAAACCAATACAGTGAAAAAGTTAACGTGTGGTGTGGCATATTCAACGAACGGATTGTTGGCCCTTATTTCCTGGATAACCTGACCGGACAAAATTTTCTAAATTTTTTACAAAATGGTCTCTATGATTTTCTCATGGAATTGCCATTAGCACAAAGACTAAACTTAATCTTTCAATTAGATGGGGCCCCCGCACACAATTCTGGGATAGTTCGGAACTTTTTAAATGCAATTTTCCCTATGAAGTGGATAGGTAGAAATTCTCCTTTGGAACCATGGCCCCCTAGATCGCCAGATATTACCCCTTGTGACTTTTTTCTGTGGGGGCATTTGAAGAATAAAGTCTATGCTACTCGGCCGCGTAATAGAGAGGAACTTTGCTTTGCAATTAGGCAAGCGTCTCAGGAAATAACTCCCCAAACTTTAAGAAAAGTGAATGTACGTTTGAGAAGAATTGTTGAAAAGTGTATTGTTTCAGAAGGTAGTTATGTTGAAAACACAAGAATCTAAAATAAAGTAATTCGTAATTTTGTTACCACTGTTACAAATAAAGAACTTATTAAAAAAATGACTTGAACTTTTTTTTTGTTCAAATCAGCTCTTGAGATGTTGAAAATATGAATTAAATGGTTTTTGGGGATGCTGATTCCGAATCTGATAAGAAAAGTTGTCTTAAATAAGCATTAATATTCATTTCTCAAAAAATGCCTTTTTTCTCTCCCCAACTCCGCACGCCAATGGTGAATGAATATGATCACTATGCCAAATGCTTCATTTTTCTAACATAAAATCACCACCAAAATCTCAAGAAAATCGCTAATAACAGATATTCGGGTGCATTGACGAAAAAAGTTAATTTATTTTTTTTCTCCTCAAATCAGCTCTTGAGATTTCGAAAATATGGATTGGGGGGTTTTTGGGGATGCTGATTCTAATTCTGGTAAAAGAAGTTATCTAAAATGAGCTCTAATATCCTTTTCCCAAAAACAGCTTTTTTTTACCCCCCCACACCGCACGCCTATGGTCGATGAAAATGTTCACTATGCCAAAATACTTCATTTACCTAACATATAATCACTACCAAAATTTCAAGAAAATCGCATTATTAATAACTGAGATATTAGGGTGTATTCATGAAATGCGGGACACACTGTATAATTTTGTGTATTTATTGTATTGTCATGTTAATGTTAAATTTTATGATTTTATGATCTGACTTTCCCTATAAATCAAACCTTGATAAATAACTATTATTATTTTAACTGGCTCTCAATAATAATAGTAGTAATAATGATAATGACTAGCGCAGTTCGAACCTTCATGCCGGAGGCTTCGTCAGCCTGAGCTCAATTAACTGCGCAATCCGATAACTCCGGAAAAAATTCGACGGACCTCAAAGGCTCGAAAAACTACTCTCTACTACTCCAGGCCCTGATGGACACCCAAGAGGTAACTACTGTTAAAAACTCTCTTCGCGGCAAGTATCATCATAAACTCCGATAGATCTGGTCAACAGAACTGTCGGGAAAGAACAAAGTTGCTGGAACTAATAGATATGCCGTTCCCATTCTACTTCTCCTCCTTAGGAGTAATGAAATGGACTCAAGAAGAACTCGACGTATAAACTCGCAAAATCATGCATCTTCATAAGAGCTTGCATACTAAATCGTCCGTTCCATGGTTATACTTCCCCAAACAACGGAGAGGCCGTGGACTTTTGAGTTTGGAGTGTCTACATAACAGAATGGTAATGGATGGAGCCTGTAAGGTCATCAGGAGTTCAGATCCCCTTTTCTGGATAGTATGCGATCATGAAAAATCAGGGATTGGAGCATTTCTTCTCAAAGCAGAAACCCGTGCAGCCAATGAACTCTGCCTCGAATTCGAAGAACCCAAACTCTGTCACCGAGTTGGAACCCGGTAATCAAAAAGTCCAGATCAAAGCAGCGGATAGTGAGAGTCTCCTACAACTACATGAGGATAAGCCAATGCATGGGGTCTTCTTCAAGATCATTGAAGACCTTGGCTCATCCAGAAACCTGACCTTCGCATTTTTCAGGTCAAGTGGGCTGAAGTCTGAAATCGACGGATTCATAATGAACTGCCTCGTCTACCGTAGTCGCGTGATGGGTATAGAAGTCCCTAACACTGAATGCAGAACGTGTGATGCATTTGCTGTCAGCCTGTCCACCTTATGCAGTCTCAGCCTATATCCACAGGCACAACGCGGTGCTACGAGTGTTGTACTACCATTTACGGTACTCGCACGGTTTAGACGAGACACCGATGTTGCCTTCTGCTCTGTGGGATATTGAGTCCAATGTGGAGAACGAGAAGTGCCGAATCTATTGGAACTACTCATTACATCGCTTTGCGTTTTGAAAATATTTTCCATTGGATCAAAAAGGTCGGCGGATGGTTTAATCTAGGACGAACTATTCGCCATCGGGAGTTCATGTGCCAAGCCTTAAAGGATTACTCACCGTCCTCGACATTGATATTAATACTGAAACAGATTGGTACTAAAATCATTTGAATGCTATGGACTCTTTGCGGAAAACAATACGATTTTTTTTTATGAATAATAATGAATCAGGAAGTCTACGTATATATTTCCTGGTTCGTTACATTCGATATAAAAACAAAAACAAAAGTTAGGCTAAATTATCGACTGTATTTTGTTTTCGAATAAGTATTTTTTTTCTGTCCCACGTTACATGCCATATAATATAGTTTACCCTCTGGTAGGGGTTAGGCGCGTATAATGTATCATCAATGAAATTAATTTGGATATGCTAATTGATATTTAAAACTTTGATATATTGAACAACATATCAATAATATATTTTTCTTTATTTTGATATGCAGCACACTCAGCTTCATTAGCGTGGTGGCGTGGGTTCGCATCTCAGATGGATAATCAGCTGTTTTTCCAAATGGATGATTTTTTCGATATCAATTATAGTACAAATTATTTCTTCATTGCCTACTAAATAAAAACAATTCAATCATTCAATTTTCATTTTCTTCTGCTACAAGAAATATATCGTCTATTTAAATTGAATGGTGATAGTAAAGTGCCCAAACGTAGTTTATGGATTTTATTCCGAATAAGAAATTAAAAATTTATTTGGATGAAGGATTAACCGAAAAAGAGCAATCATTTTGTCGAAATCTTCTTGGCCAAAATCAACTTTTGATGCATAATTTGAAATCAGCTCGTCAAAATAAGTACGAGGGCAGTTTGCGATTTTTAGAAAAAATAAACAAAAATTTTCGAAAAAACGTTCAATTCGAAATTGCAGAGGTTCCGTTAAAAGCCTACCAAATCTCTAATGAACAGATTTAAAAAAAAATTGGCGAGAAATAACAGCTCTCAACTTCAGATGAACTTTTCAAATCTAGTACGGGGGAGATAGGGTCGAAATTAGTATAGTCTGTATATTTCAAGTGGGATCTGCGAAAACTCAAAGAAAGTCCAAAGGGTATAACCCTGAAAATCATGAAAAGTACAAAATCATTAGATTCATTCTGATTTCGAAAATATATAATTTGGATATGCTTAGATACAAGTTGTACCATAAAATAGCGATAAAACGTCAAAAATTCTCTCGTACCATCGAATTTTCAAAAATTTTATTTTTTTTTCTTGAGAAAATCGCAGTGCTCTCAAACGTTTGACCAAAGATGAACTTATACCTCTTCACGTTCCATTTTGAAACTGCCTGTAATTTTATTGAGCTGTTGAAATGTTGATATTGAATGGAATGGGGCCCAGGAATATACCTTGTGGGACTCCGCATTTAATCTCTTTCAGTCTGAATTATTTTGGTTGAAACTTATTGAAACTTATACATGACATTCAAAAATGTAGACAAGTATGTTGGAAGATAATTCCTATATTTTTATTGTGAAAGTTGTCCAAACGGTCCTACCTGAAATAACTGAAAATTACATATCTGCATCGTATAGCAAACTTTTACGATCGGATGTATAAACTTGTTATTACTTCCCTAATATCGCAATCGAATATGGTAATTCCTCTCGAATTACGTGATGTGAACAACGACTTCGAACATTAAAACATTACAACACCAAAATCACCAACGTTGAACCTTACGAAACAAAAGTTAACGACATCCCTTGGTATACGATGAAAAACCCACTGATTCGTGTTATAAATACCCTATAAAATAATAATAAAATTGAATCACTCGCATCATAAGAGCCAAGGTAAACAATTGAGTATCAGTCGGTTGATGAAACACATATTTGTTTCTATTCACGTGTACCTAATTAGAATCAGAATAGCGGTTGTCAAATATGATTAGAATACCAAATAAAGTAAGCCATACAAAATGAAAATCCTAACAAATATTGGAATAAGAGACTTAGGCATCTCTCAATCCAAGAAGGGTTGCCTCTTAGCACATCAACACGCATGCTGTTCTGAAGTGGATCACGTATACAAAAGAAATATTTACCGAACACAGGTTTGCCCGTCACTTTTTGGCATATTAGAAGTCTTCAATTCAATGCCGCCTGACTCTAAGAAACGAAGTGGATATGCTAATCAAATTGGCTGGCCTCATATGTCGTGGATACCTTGTTGTTTCTAAATCACATAAGGTGGCTATGCAATAGACCTAAAAAAACAGGTCAAAAGGGCTTACTTACTTAGTTACAAATCTAATCTCAGGGGTTCACTTTTACCTCAACCATTACCAACTCGACCATAACTTTTCAACTAATATAAAATTCGGTTCAATATTTTCATATACATTGATATCGTTAATTGTAGGATTTCCTTATTGTTTCCTTAATGGGTTTATCGAAAAAAAGAAACCATGCGCTTCGAACTGTAAACCGAAACTACATATTACGAAAGCTTTTTCAATACAAAATTCATTCTTTATCTTAATTGAATCACCTTCCTACTTCCAAAGTACGTAAATGTCCACCCAGGCACAGTATCGTCAGTGTTGGTAACATTTTCTTTCATGATATATCACATCCGGAGTTCATTGGAATAATAATGGATGTTATATTACGACTTATATGACTTACTTCATTCAAGACATGATTGCATACTGGCGATGGATGGCATATTTATTGCAGTATTACAGAGTGATTTCCAGCAAGCGTTTGACTCGATAAAAATAAACAAACTTATGAGAGCACTGAAAGAGTTAAAAATTCTACAGAAACTGAGAAAGCTGATATTAATGGCGATGAAAATAACTGAAATCGCGATACGAACATGAAAAGGAGAAACAGAGGAAGTCATAATTAATGAAGAAATAAAACAGGGAGACTCACTATTAATGACGTTATTTGAGTCAAAATTTGAAGTGAGAAAAATTAACAAAAGAAATCTTAGGATGACAAATTATTGAATACGCTGATAATATAGCCATAATTATCGAGACCAGAAAAGTAATGAAGGAAATGCTGGGAGAAATCATAGGAATAATAGGACTTAGAGAATCAACTAAGAAAAAATTCAAATATTGAGATTGGGAAGGAAACAAATACATGAAAAGTTAAAATATGAACAAGGGAGTTTCAAGAAGTTAAAGAGTTCAAATGTCTAGGAGTGGTGATGAATAAAACGGGGAAGAGAAGAGCAGAATTACAAGAAAAGATAGGAAACGTAAGTAGATCTTACTTCGCAAAAAGACTGAAAAGTGAAATTTTAACGAATAGAACTTGAATAAATATTAACAATACAATAATTAGACCAATAATGCTACATACGACAGAGATGATGACGACAAAAAAGATGAGGAAGATGAGGGAGACATGAGGAAATTCGAAAGAAAAATTATGAGAGCGATACTGGGCTAATTAAGATTTCAGAGGAAGAATACATTAGCCAGGGATTGAAAGGGGATATAGTCACCAAAATAAAATAACAGAATTATTAGATGGTTGGGACACGTATGGAGAGCGGGATCAAGGACAGTATCATATTCAATGTTACAATAGGAAATATAACAGGGATACCAAGATCGAAATGGATGCAGAATGATGAAGAAGACTGGAAGGAAAAAAACAAAGAGAGTTAGATGGAGAAACATAGCCAAAAGTAAAAATTAATAGATTGGGAGTGATAAACACAAAAAACGGTTGCAACAATATTCAGTTCACTCACTAACTTGATTGACAACTAATTTATTTTATGAATATTTGTGTTTAACAAGAGTTAGAGTAGATATTGACAAATAGACAATATTTAATTCTATTCTATTCCTGGAGATTATTGAATTCACTTTCTCAGGTGGTAGTACTCTTGTACCACCTGTGATAAGGACATCAATGGTAATCATCAAACTCAAATCTTCCGCAAATATACTTTCTAGATTAGTCAGAAAAATATTCAATCAGTCGATTCAATCAATCAATAACGAATGTCACTTGGTATAGCGGATTAAAGCAAAGACCAATTTGATATTTCATTAACTGACCGTGAATCAGTATGTAGAGTTAAAAAAGAATAATTCAGGTGCAGCTTGACCATTCTAAGTGGAAAATTAAGAATCGTCGCTTTGAGTGTTTCGTGAAAACTATCGATTGAAAATTTATTGTCATAATTGCTTTTTGTCAGGTCTAAGCAACCTCCAAACCGATTTGAAAAAGTGAACAGCGTTGAATAGAAATCCAGTATGAATCTCTTACAATGTATATGGGGCCTCCTCCTTCTATATAGATCCTTTGTCGACTTTTCCTTGGGGTGGATCAAATAATACATGATTTTTATGAAAGTTATATGTGGTTCACAAAACACCTTTTGTTTACCATCCATCCGTGCCTATATGTTGCTGCGTTCCAAAGTTTAATGAAGGAACCATTTACGTTCACATTGTATATTTCGATTGCAGGCGCTGATGAAAAATTGTGAACACGATAAACCTAAAGACTTCGTCAAATAGGTTAATAACAACCATTACAAGAACAATAGTAATTTAGTAAGATCTATCAATTCTTACTTGCATCACCTGCACTTTTACATCGTTATGCAATATCCAATGTTTGTTAAATCATTTTGACGAAATCATATAGAAGTAACTGTAGACGATAAAATTCCGTAGTGTTTAAGGCTGTAGAGAAATGTCTCGGGAATTTGAATCGAATGCAGGTCAACGGCGAGCTAAATAAGCTGAGGATATTTCATAGTATAAATAAACAAAAACTGACCGCAAAATTGAGTAGGTACTTATTATAAATTAATATTTTTACAGGTATTAAAAATTGTTGTTCAAGTTCAAACAAAACCAAAGTACTGATGAGTTTACCTAATTTATATTTTTATTTCGTCGTATGCAATTTATCACACTGTAGCTGATGTCAGATTTAAAAAAATATATCAGCAAACAGCAAAAGCAGTCAAAAATCGAGTCATTCAAGTTACTGAACTGACGGATTGTTTCATGTCTTATGTTAATATTTATTGATCCGACGAACAGTTTCCACAATAAAAATCGAAATAAATGTGAGAATTCTACAGAATTCTTCGTAAGAAAATAGGTCCACAACTACTTTATTTCCGAGATACATAGTGATGAAATTTAACATAACTAATAACGATACGCCACTATGTTATTTTTAAATAATTAATATTTTCATAATTGACTTTTATCCTACTATAAAAATGGCCTCTCGATTTTTTTTAGTCTGACATATAGAATAAAATGCCTTCATGGACACTAAGAAAAAATTGCATAGGTACAAGTAAATATTTTTCAAATCGAGACCGATCTCGGAAGTAAAAAAGTAAAAGACACCATATTTATGAGAAGATAGAAGGCATTTATATAAAAAATATTCATTTCACAAAAAAAACAGTACCGTGTCAATATTTGCATTAAGAATATTGCGGAACATGTTAACAGAGATTAATTTTGTGTACTTTGTATGTAGGTACCAAAATATAAATCTTGGAGGAAAACTGATTTTTTTATTAAATTGTAACACCTTGTACTTATCTTAGAAATAAAGTGGTTGCGGACGATTGTTCGTATGAAGAATATTTCTCAAAATCATCCAAGTATTATCTTCAGTATCTTTAGGATTAGCATCAAATAATGAATCACCCTGTATATTCCGCAAATAGCGCCCTGCAAGGTTTTAGCCGTTTTGTTTCATATATCGGTTTGCTCTCTTATGCAGAACAAAAACTGTCTGAATTTGGTTTTACTGCATAGGTATGATTTCATTAATGAGTAATTTACTGTTATGACGATGTGATTCTCTAATAATCCAATTTTGAAAAAAGTCGAATGAAAACTCTGATAATTCACTGATTCTGGGCTGCTAAACTAACATTTCTATGTATTACTGGTTGTGTACGTTTCAGCTGTGTTCTACAATCAAAAATTATTTTGTGATAAAACACAAGAGATATCAGAAAAATAATGTTTGGTGATAATTTCGATTGTTCAAGTAATATTCAATGAGGTTCAAAGTTCAAAAAGGAATATTCAAACATCGACTTTTGTTTACGAACTGTTTTTAACGGAATAATTTTTCGTTCACTTTCAATAAAAGGTAGTAAAGTTGGTATTGTAGTAATGATTTAAATTTTTTGCTATTTCATCATGTAGTCAAATATACATACATTTAGTAATCAGATTAGATTTTCCATCAAGATATTAAAGAGTTTTAATAATAAACTGAACCAACCTCAAAAATGAGACATCAACAAATAAAAAAAATTAAGAAAATAATTATTACGAAAATTTGGCACTGCTAGTTGATAACAAAGAGCTCTGAAACTGATGACATTCTTGAAACCTACTTAGCCTCTATTAGAAAAACTGAGTGATTTTCAGTTTCTTGAAAAAAATCATTTTTCCAAATAAGCAAAATATCAAAATTTATATTTTTCGGAAAATAAGTAGTAATTGGATGAAATTTTTCAATGAATTCATCAAAGCAACACAGGATTAATAATAAATTAAACATAATAATTAATATAATGAAATTTAATCTCAACGTGTCCTCCGTTCCTTCGAATTCACAGGATGTTTCGGCTATACATTTCTCTTGAAACATTCCTCAACATAACTGAAGAAACTTGGACAGCACGTTCTTATATCGTATTTTCTCTGAAAGGTCTGTCTTCATATACCTCAGATTTTAAATATCCCCATAGAACGAAATCGCATGGGGTTAGATCGGGAGATCCAGGAGGCCATGAAGCCCATGAATTCACTGAATATCGTCTGATCCAACTACGAGGAAAATACATTTTTCTGCGTTTAATGGCATATTGTCTAATAAATCAAGAAAATGAGTTTGAAGTAGAAGCATGTGCCTCTCAGAATTTAGGTTTTTTATTAAAAATACTGGACCGATGATTTGGTTGTCGAATATACCACACCAGACATTTAGTTTTGAGTGAGTATTACTTTATGACAAAATGGGGATTCTCGTCCACTCACCATGCACCGGTAATTCTGAGAAGTAACAATTCTATTTGATGTGAATGTATCTACTTTCGTAGGATGAATGATCTATATTCTTCAATTCGCCCCTGCACCCAAAAACTATGCTATCATCATAATCTCTTATTTAATAATAATAATAGTAATAATAATGGCTTTTATTGCTAGAAAAATATAAGAATTACAACCCCTATCAAAAGGCAGGATTCAATAGATGAACTAGAGACCTAGGTGTCTAGCACGTTTCTTGATCTTCCATCCAACCATACATACTAGTGTAGTAAAGAACAATATGTTAGCAACTTACCGATTGTAATGTACGTTCAAACTTATTTGATCAGATATGGATTGAATAACAAAACTAATGTAGAACAAAGTAAAGCAGAATAAATAGTAGAGAAGCAGCTTACACATACAAATAAATAAGCATAATAATACTAAAGATATAACTATTATAATAATACTGACAGATATAACTAACACTAAAATGCATCTGTACAAAATTATTTGTGCTATTCGATAGCGAGTGAGTGGCGGAGAAGTATGAGCTAGAAGATCATGAAAAGTAATCCAAAAGATGTGGTAATTTGTTGCTTGAAAGTTCAGATTTCAAATTCATTTTCATTACTTTAGTAGACATTTATTTGTAAGAGAATAAGAACTTGTTATAGAGCCAGTAGCAATAATATGTGAATGAACCTTTATATCTGGTGGATTTGTAACTAGGCGGAGATATCATACCTTTGAATCTCAAATTGAGATTGTGCGCATCGGTCCTGAATGTGATTTTGTGATACAGATAGATAGGACGTTGTGTACGTATTATTTTGTGGAAAATAACACAAGCATGTAGAATTCGACGCATTTCCATATTTATCCAGCCGAGGTGAATTAAGTGGTGAGAGATATGTTGCCTTCTATTGACTCCTAATATCATCCTCACGCATGAGTTCTGCATCCCCTGGATTCTTTGATCTCAGAATTATTCTGGCCGATGATGGGAATATCATGATCTCTTGGCCGATTTCTCGATAAGTTCTTGGATTTTCGACAACAGTTTGCTACCTGCAGTTGACGCTCGTCATCACTTATAAAAAAGTTATAAGATTTTTTGACATTATTTATGACACTGCCTGTACTTCTGGATTTTTTCAAAATCCTGCTCACAGTGGAGTGGTTAACATGTTTTTGTTATGCCTTTCGTTGAATATCCTCGCTGCTCCCCTCTTCGTCTTATAATTTCAGCGAACTTAGTGCAAGCTCTATTTTTCCTTCTTGAGCGGGTCTGCTCTGCTCTCCACTGCGACCCGTAAGGGTTTATTGTGGCTCATACCAATTTATGGTTCACCAAATAAACTCAGCTTCTTAACGAAGCCGATTAGTTTATTTAGTATACAATTTTTCAGGTCCGAGGGAGAGAGTGAAACTCTGCCAAAAACCTGATTCGGTCCGCGGCGGGGCAGACACAAAGTATGTGCTCTGCTGTTTCATCATCTTCAAGAGAGAGACGATATTTCGGATACTCCGACAAATTTAGTCTTGTCATGTCATGATTCAAACGACAGTGGCCTGTTAGTAAGACTATTGGACATCGCAGTTCATCCCTGCTGAAGTCAAATTCTTCCAAGAATGTATGGATGCCTTGGGATGAGCCAATCCTGGTAGGTTCTGCCAGAAGTTCTGCCAATGGCAGGTCTTGGTCCAATAAACCTACTTGCGGCACCTTCCCTTGCAAGAAGATCCGCCGTTCCATTGCCCTCTATATCGGAGTGGCCAGAAATCCAGCCCAGAGACAGACTGTTGAGACTTATTCCTATTGAGGAGAGTCTTCTGTGGCAGTTTGACACCAGCTTAGAAGTTAATCGAACGAGCCAAATGCTTTCAAAGCCGCTTCACTGTCCGAGAAAATTTTGAATGATTTTTGTGTGAAGTTGGTTTCTTCCAGTCTGTTTACACATAAATCAATGGCGTGAATTTTTGCCTGGAATACTATCGCATATAATCCTAGACAGGTTGATATTTCTGTTCCAGGTATACGACTGTATACATCTGTACCAGAACCCAAGGATGTTTTTGAACCATCTGTGAACCAACAGTTATCTGCTCTCAGTAAGTCCATCATCTTGAAGGGCCCAGTCGTCTCTCTTCGGAATTAGAATGGTATAAGGCAGGTCAGAATGTTCTGTTGGAGGCATTATATTAGAGGTCATTTCCAGAATGCTGTGACTTTCAGTGTCAATCAGCAGTGTGCTACGCTCTGTAGGATACTTTGTTGCATATGTCTGTTGCATGTAATTGGCAATATGCATTATTCTGTAGGTTGTCCAACTAGCTTCTCTCTCCAGAAAGATGTGGAGAGGGGTGGGTCTAGTCGGATTTCTATAGCTGCTGACGGTGTAGTTCTGATGGCACCAGTGATTGCCACACAAGCCTGTCTCTGTAAACTTGAGAGCTTCACCTGGGCCGTTCGCTGTGAAGTTTTCGGCCACCAGCCAATGGCACCGTATGTGATCATTGGTCTGACAACCATCACATACCTATATCCAGTGAATTTATTTGGGACCTAGGCTCCAAGATTTTCCACAAATCCTCCACAAGTCCATAAGGACATTCTGGGTTTGTGGAGAACCTTTTTCACATGAGCATTCCATTAGAGTTTTTTTATCAAAGGTGACCCCTAGATATTTCACTCCTGCTGAAAATACAATAACCTTGCCATCAAAAATAAGTGTAGTTAGGTCTTATAGACTTCTTTTCCTGGTGAAGGGTAATCTCACAGTTTTGCTGTGGTTGATAGACATTTGTTTTCTCTGGCACCTACTGTGAATTTCGTCCAACGTTCTTTGGAGGATATTAGAGGCTACCCCTCTCCTCTCGAGGACATTGAGCAGGGGTGACCATGAAAGGGAGAAAAGTATCCATGTGGGCATCCCCTCGAGACCCTGAACCTGATGACCTCATCTTGAAGAGATGTAATGGCAGTCCGGTTCATATGAGCATAGCGATATGGTTGGTTCTATTCTTCTTTCAGTCACAACAGATTCAATAGAGTTTGGTAGTGCGTTATCGAATGGTCCTTCAATATCGAGAAATATGGCCACCGCAAACTCCTTGTTATTGAGTGATTGATTGATTTTCTATACAAGGTTATGTAATGCTGAATCTGTCGTTTTGTCGGTTTGATTGGCATACTGATGAGACAAAGTCCTTTTAACAGGAAGGATGTTAGGCTGATTTTTCGTACTGATTTGGGGTGTGGGTCTGTGCGTCCCATTTTTGGTATGTATACCACCCTAGCCGCCAACCAACTGGATGGTATATGGTACATAATTCCACGCCAGACTAGCTCTATACAGTTTGAGTAGGATAGATAGAAGCAATTCCAGTCCGTTTTGAAGCAGAGCTGGAAATATACCATCTTCACCAGTGGATTTGAATTGTTGTTGTTTGTTTGAAATTGTTTTTTCCGTTAATCAGCTGTCGTCCATCTACGAACGACAGCCCTCACAAGTCAAAACTTGTGCGAGCCAAGGATTAACGAGGTCTTACCTTTTGACGTGCGAATCCTAGCACTTTCTCATCAGAAAAATATACTGCAGTCGCTGGGCATTGAACCCACACGGCCGTCAGCCAGAATGATTAAAAAGCGGTAATTCTAACTACTCGGCTACCTGGCTGAGAGGTGTTAATTGCCCATTCAAGTGCCGGTGTTCTGTTGACTTTTTGGCGGGTAAGTTTCACTTCAAAATATAAATCTAAGAAATCTGCGCATAACGGAATCACTCATTGAAAAAAAAAACAAACATGCAAATAATTGTGCCATCCAGTGTAACAGGAAAACAATCTATAGTTATTTCATATTATGTTGCCTAGTCAATCAACCTAGATAACGGAGATCCCTCATTTCGTAACCAATTCAAAAGCAGATTTTCACGATCTCTGTGATAGTTATTCATTGGCAGAGATCGATTAGAGTTTATACAATCGTTTCAAATGGGAACCAGTAAGTTATGAAAGGTATTTTGCATAAAATAGTGCCTTGCAACAGAAACCTTACGTTTATGCACAAAATTTACTCTTGAACGAAATCTGTGAAATTGACTGTTTTCAAAGGGTTTGCAAATCATCACTTCGCTGAGGTCATCCTAGAAAACAAACGGAGTGTTTGAATCCATTCCTGATATACGAAATTTGTAATTCATTCAAAAAATTGAAAAAATCGATTATTGTAGAAGTTCACAGCGAGCTCCAACAAAGATCTCCTTGAAAGATTCCATCCAAACGTTACTTACTTTCCGAAAAATATAACTTCTGAGATTTTGCTAATTTTGAAAAATGCGTTTTTTCAAGGAACTGAAAATAACTCAGTATATTGCTGATAGGGGCTAAGTAGGTTTCAAGACGGGTCTAAGTTGAAGACAAATTTATTTGTTAAGAAAAAGCACAAATGAAGATTTTTTTCATTTGTTGCGTATTTTTTTAACGTCACTGTATATCGCACAAAGTAGCTCTTTCGACTAATTCAGACATCAGTTGGCACAAATTCATGCAACCTGAAATACATTCACGGCTTTCTTCTGTGATTTGATGAAAGAATATCAAAGACTCTGAAAAAGATTAAAGTTTAGTCGTTTCATATCAGCTGTTACCTACCTTCTGGTGGAACTTTTAGTTCACCAAAAATTCTACAAATTATTACCTCATATTTTTATTATTAGTCACCTTTCACCAAGAATATTAAAACCTACGATGTTAGTTACCGACAACAATTGGTGTCGTTTCTCTGATAATAATAGTCCCAAAACTGAATCAGCAAGTTGAACGGTTCAGTCAGCGCGTGCTCGCGTTTTTAGTTAACTTTCTTTCCTGTGTCGAAAACCGCAAAACGGAGCGAAACAATCGAGTCATAACAAAACAATCATTAGCGATACAGCATTGGAATCATAGGTCACAACATACTTAATTGAATGAATTGATTTCCTTTATCTCTAGACTGGGACTTCAATGGCAGTTCACCACAAAGTAGTGATGTGTTCGACTTTACTATGTGCCAATACTGAAGAACGCGATAATAGGACCTGAAAGAAACCGAGTGCGAATCATCGTTCAAGAGTGATATTTTTTTAACAAATTGTGACAAATGGCGACAAGTAGATGCGTAGTGATAACGTCAAGAAGATTAACCAGGCTCTCCATATTGCCAAGGTGAGATACGGATTTGCACGTGGGTACTGTGTATGCGCCAGAGAAACTTTAACTTAACCTTGCCGGTGTCGTTTAGCAAGGTCCGGACTAATTTACCAGTGTATTATTGAATTAGTAACTTTTAAAAGCATCGCAGGATTTGACCGAAATCCTCATATATTTTGCTTTTCACGTCACCATCTGGTACCTTTACACTTCAAAAAAAAATCCGTGAATAGTGATTGTCTGAAATGTATGTAGTTTAGGCTTCAATTTCACACCGTCGCGCCATCTTGAATCGGTACAGTTCAAATAGTTCAAATGAATGAAATGTTTCATCTTTTTCAGTGCCAATAACAATTTCACTTTATACACAAAAATCATTTCACATGTCCATTCATAAATCTTCAATTAATTTTTTGTTCCGTATTCAGTCATTTTCACTTTTTATCGAGTGATCGGGCTGATCCACAACTGAATCTCTCGGTAGTTCCAGCAGCCATGGTTGCACAGTGGACCCAAATGTGTGCCCCATATGTTTATTAATGTCCATTATTCATACATTGATTTATTCAGTAAGTCTTGAATCAAAAGTAATTTTCAACAGATTTCAAGCCAATATCTACTAGCAAATTTTCTATTCCAGCCCTTATTTGAAGTTTGACTGCAAATCTTTCGGAGAAATCGAGTTAGATTCCAGGGATCGAGCGAAATTGTTTGCAACGTCTTGAAAAATACATTGAACGGAGTCATTCGAAGACCATAATAAAGTTAATTTTCATGTTGCGTGGTACATTACTTTTCATTGCCTTCATTTCCTGCTGTTCCTGCTTTTATTTTGATAAAAAAAATATACATCTCTACGAAACCTATATCATATAATGCCCCCCACTTTATGCGTCATATAAAAAATTCCATCTTCTCATAACACAGCTTTCTTTCACAAAGCATTTTCCTACTTTCTACTTCGACCTCTGAAAGTAATACGGAGGAATATAGCTTCTTGGGAAGCAAAAATCATCGCCATATATTATATTCTGCATCTGTCGTGGTCCCGTTGATGATTGTCGTTTCTTTGAAGCCAAGCTCACTGCTCTATCAGAGGAAATATAAACCAATTCTTCCGTTGATCTGTTCAGTACATATCACAGTAACCAAATGAACTTTGTATCCAGTTTTCTTGAATGTCAGCTTCTACATTCTACGTTTTTCGTGAATAATTCAAAATACGTTTTACAGGTGTCCAATGTATTTGAGAAGGTTTGTTTCAGAATTTTGCGAGTTTTTTTACTGTAAATGAATACAACGTCGGGCCTTGACATTGTCACAACATTGTGCTTTCTATAGCTTTTTGGTAAAAAACATCTTGAAACTTCTTAGGTTCCTTCGATATCCGCATTGCACTTTTATGTCCAATCTCATTCCAGTGTCGCTATCAGAAAACATGATAATATAATCCACAAAGATAGACAAATTAAAGTCCTTGACTTGCTGGGGCCGATCACAAAGTCTTTCGACTGCCTACAGCCGATAGTATCCCTCCAAAGTTCGTTCAGTTTCTCTTCGGACCAGTCATTGAGTGCTGGAGAGGTTTGGCTTCTTGTGATGCCTAGTAAGGGCTCCGGCCATATTTTTCGCATTCCTGTACAAGCGCTGAACTTGGTTTAGGATGGCAGATGGCTCTGAACGCTGCCGGACTATCTGGCTAAATATACATTCTTTGTTCGGGTCCTTCTTTCACCTCTAGCCTCCTAGCTACAGTTAGGATCGGGAACACTTCAGCTTGAAAAACTGTTGTATATCTTCCCAGAACGTAGCTTTCTCGTACACCTCTTCCTTTCAGGTAGATGCTTGCCCCTGAAGTATGTTTGTTAGTTAATCGCGAATCGTCCGTATAACATATTGGACTTCCTGAGCGAAACTCCACTGTATCTCCTTCCCAGTGTTGTCTGCTCGGAATATTGAATGCAAACTTTCTTTTTCTTCGCTTTTTACTCTGAGCGCAGAAATGGGATCTCCTGCACCGCCCACTTCGCGATTTCCGCATAATCTATCATAGTTCCACCCAGACTTATAAATTCCGCATCTTCAAATGTGCTGCCATTGCCTCTTTCTTCATCTAGACTGGAAGCGGTTGCAGTCTTAGCATTAGAGGTACAATTCACCTCAGTTGCCATAGGATTGGTACCGACTTCTGAATAATTCTGGTATTTGACCTATTGGATTAACTCCAGCTCTTTGTCAAACACGGTGGGAGGCCTTAACCCGCATTTCTTCCTTCTTTGGTGAATAGGATCATCTTTGATTTTGTCAAATTAACTGAGAGCACTGCTTCACCGCACCATCTTTCAATTATTCTACAGGCTGCCTGCATACGATTTCAATGAATTGTGCGCCTTGAAGCCTTCATCAGTGAGTTTATCAGAGTTTGTCCACAACTAAGCACCATAGATGGGGAGACAGGCACCCCCCGCCGCGGTTTTCAGTCTAAGGTCAGACCGGGTTACCTCAACTCCCAGTTTGCGACGATACAGTCCAGCTGACCAGCAAGTGAGGCGTTCCTCTGATTATTATGGTAGCTGTCTTCGCCTTGACAAAAGCGCCTCCCACATCAAAGCAATACCTAACCGTAATTGAAAATCACAACATTAAAATAAATTAATATTGCTATTGCTGTATATTGCTGATTTTGAACCTGTATTTGGCTAGTTCAAAGTAGAAAATACAGAATTTATGACGTTTGCGGCACAAAGAGTGAACAAAAACGTAAAAACCACTGGAATTAGAAAGCCATAACAAAAAATATCCTTTATCATTGGAATTTTGGTACAGATTCAGAAATGGAGGTTGTCGTTAGGTCCTACGTCCTTCATCACTCTTGGTGCAGTCGGAAGCACAGTTAGATGCCTCGCAAGAATCTTTTAATTTAATTTTCCTCATACTTTGGGTAACCTTTTAAAATCGATTCCGATGCACTTTGCTATGGGAGTGTTCTAAATTCTCTAGCTCTCAGCGAAACCTCTTCGTGTTTCTGGAAGGCATCGGCACTGGCCCAAGAAGCACTCTGAAAGTACTCCCCAAAAATGTTCGACTTTTTTTAATCTTTCACCTCTTGTCTTTGACCATTCCCAATGCCAGAATATTGTTATGCCTCCTTCGGAGTCGTCTGGATTCCTGTCATGATCAGAGATAAGCTCAAAGCTGGTTCAGAGATCCGAGATATCACTTACATTTTCATTTACTAGTCGATTGTTGAGGGATCGAATCCATTTGTGGAGGAATGTGTATGGGGGTGTACGGGAAATCTATAACAAACATTGTTATCTATCGAGTACTTCCAGAGTGTCCTTCCATTTGCATTCGGATAATTGGCACAGTTCCACTCAAGACACCTCGCGTAAAAATCTCCTGCGAGCAGTCCTACTATATAAATATGACAGCTGTTGTATAGTGGTGTCAATCAGAAAGCCAAGCAACTGTGGGAGTGTTACTGTTTGGATGGAAGACTGGCATACTTTGACAAACATTTTCAGTAGGATTTTTCAACCGTGCTTGGGATCGCACGTTAAAAGGTAAGACCCTCGTCATTCCCAGCTGGCACAAGTCAAGTGAGTATTGCACGTAGGGTTGCAGTCGGATGACGACGGTTAAAACAAACTTCAGAATTAAACAAATATCATTAATGATGTATGATACACCAGACACCAGATGATATCATCAATATTGAATTAATTATCATGAACATTCATGGGAATTATTTACAATTAACGATGTCTGTCACCCCACTGAATAACAGATATTTCTAAAAAATTAATGCTCTCGAAGTTTTACGGCGCTTACCAAAAGTCTCGGCACCCCTTCTAACATAAGAACAAGGCAAGTTGGAGATTTGAAACTAGATGAGCGTGGAATGAGATTTAATGAATTATTTTTTCTCTACGAGTTGAGTTTACAAAAGCCATAGATAGAATTGGAACAGAGAGGTTAGGTTGCTCATCACTGAGATTATATGATTATTTCTTATTCACTACACGGCCGTACTTATAATCACAAAATAGTCCTCCATTACCTATTCTGTGGAAAACTTTTCTCAGACTCTTCTAAAATGAAAGGTATGTTCTTTATTCAATGTTAACATTCTGAACTGAAGCTACAAATATGCACCTGATTTCCAGTTGCTGACTTCATTTGTAGAATTGTCCATCATTAAAGTATTGGATTTGATGAAAAATATCAAAATCTAACCTACAGATCTTAAAAATATCAATCTAGTTCATTTATTTGAATTTGCAATCATAAAAATTTGGCCACCGTTCGTAACACATTCTATCAATAATCGCAATCCTACCGAAATTCTATATAGACCCAAGTATGAGGGATAAATCACAGCAGCATGACTTATTTGTTAACGATGTGTATTTGCTAAAAACACATCATTTTCTGTCACCATATTCCCCGTTTGTTACATCAATAATTGTCTAAAAATAACTGCGATGATGAAACATTTCGCGAAATATAAATCGTTCGGAAGAAAAAACCCAGCGAAGAAGGGAAGAAATGCATATCGGCTATGCGTAAGTGGATCATAAGTGTTAAATTGAAGTGAGTTTGTACATAGATTTAGTTTCATTATAAAATATTTTATAGAACGTGGATAGAAGCAACTTGTGACACAGACATCAGGGCATCCTTGTCATTATAATGATCATCATTTTGAGGTGACTGATTCAGCGAAGTTATTCGTCCTTCTTGAGATGCCTAAAAACTCTGGTGTATCGATTTATATATCTGTAGAATTGTGAGCTGTACTATTTTGCAGACTTCTAGACCACTGATCTACTAGATTATAATTTCGACACTCTCTACCATCCCGGACTCTTGCATCAACATCCTGGAATCTTCATCTGATCTTCTTGATTCCTCTTCTGCTTTTCTGGAATCTTCGGCAAAGCTTCTGAACTATTCAGTTGACTCTCTAGACTTTTCCGCTGACTTCTCGCTCTTCATTGAAGACTTCTTAGACTATTTTGTTGATCTCATTCTGAAAGTTCTGATGGCTTTGGCTCATTTCTGTCAAAAGATATTCTAGGTGCTAGATAAATAATTCATTTTTCCCATCTTGGTCTCGTTTTCTCCTCATTTCATGTTTCTCTTGCTTCTTCCTGGGTTTTTTACCTCAAGATGTTGTAGCAATGTCGTACTGTTTTTAAGGCATTGCTTTCAAGAAATAAAAAATATCTCTCCATTTCGTCGTAGTCCTTGGCTCTGGTATTTACCTACCATTATATTTTGGAATTCCGTCAGAATATTTTTCCTTTATTGTAACCGTTCCACTTCTGAATAGCAAAATTATGCGATTCTTGGTTCTCAGATAAGGTACACTTTGGACTTCTAAAATTGATCTTTACAGATTACAGATATCTTCTTTGAATACTGACACTGACAGTTTACAACGTGAAAGCTACGTCAAACAGTATGTAATTCAATGACGACCACAAAACTTTGAAACTTCTCGGAAAATATTATCACAGTTCTAGTTCAGTTAGAGAAGGCCATAATAGAAAATTCTGAATTGACAACCTAACTGATAAAGAATAATCCTGGATGTTTCTGCGTGGTCATTGAATGTTTCCAAAAGATGCGACAATGTTTCCAGAATATTTGGAGAATGTTCTTTCTAAATTCCAGGTTCTAGATAATATGTTTGTGTCTATATTTAAGGCTACACATAAAAGAATCGACCCAAAACTGTTAGGTTGTGCATTAGTGAATTGGACTTTTTGGAGAAAACGCGGGATTGTTTATTGGTTGCAATGAATTTATATTTTATCAATCTGTTAAAATCATCGTTGTACCTACTTAGTGCTGGCCAGTTTTGATTGAGCATTTTGAGTCTGCCAGGATCACAGTAAAGCTTTGGAAATAGAATCAATTTGAAGTGTGTTGTGGAAAAGTCGAACAGAATTTATGTTCACATATAACAAGGCATTTATTAATGTAGAATCAGTAGAGAACCTCGGGGGAACCCTACACCTTATAATCTCGCAATATTTTAGATATCGTTTTCATATTCCTGACTGAAATTATGTTGGTATATACAGATAATCTGAAGATGAACGGAACATAGAAGAGAATAAATTATCAATTGCTCTAATATTTTCATTCTTCCTCTTCCATGTCCTGTGAAAACTAGTGTATATTAGGAGAGTGAGCAGTCCTTTACTCCTTGACTATAAAGTCTCCTTGTTATCGTCAAGTTCAACGAATCTCGCCAGAGTTTAATAGATAAAAAATTGACACAAAAAAACAACACTCAGCCTCAGAAAACTATAACCTTTAGCATTTGTAGAAGATATTCTCCAGACAAACAATTTCATAACAATATAGTAGTACGTAGGAAATATTTGCATAACAATAAAACAATTTCATGAAATATGCATTGGTTTTTCTCTCATATAATGCAAAATGCCGTGGCATAATTTTAGTTATTTAGCAATAATGATTGAGTGCAGCTCATTTGGTGAAGACTACATGTTGAAAAGTGTTCATATTCGAAATAAAATTCTTCAAAGGTGCGAATAAATGTTTGGTTCTCCAAGTCTTCATCATCATTATTGGCGAGCAAAATAGTTTTTCAATATGTTTTCAAATATATATTCTTTGTGGTGAAAAACTAATTAACTTATTCATTACAGAATGGGAAGTTTTACTTCCGCTCCGAAAATATTGAATAAGGATGTTCTGGACGATGACGTGAATTTTTCGAAAAATATCAGCAGACATGAACTCATACAACACTGTCAGCAACAGCCAAAAGTACACCCGATGGTTAAGAGAGTTTTCAGAAAGGCCAAAAATCCAGACTCCAATTATGGACTCAAGGTCAGGAAACTAAATACTTTGACAAAAGGTAAGGGTTTTTGCATTCTTATTTAAAAAACGAATTTTCCCTAATGTGGCAAACCGTTAACTGCGTTGATTTTCGCATAATAGGTCCCAATTCCTTTAGACCAAGATGACAAGGCCTAGGAAAGAAATTTCTTGTCGAAATAAACTTTGTTGGGTTGAGTTGTATATTGGATTTTTTTTAATCTCAAAATTTTTCTTCCAAATTATTGAAATGATCGTCAAATGTCGTTTCCATTGTCATAATGTCATTCTAAACTAAACTAGGAAAGTTTTCCATGTCAGGACTCTCAATACTAGCTTCATAAATCCAGATCCATCGATAATTTTTTTCCAATAAAGAATATTGCACAGAAAAAGTGATTGGACAGTTAATTTTCCTGGACCTCCTCTGGACCTTGTCTGGACCTTCTCTGGACTACATTTTTGACCTCCCCCGCTGATTTCATTTTGGGACTATGACTGATTGTTGTAATCGCTGGACTAACCGTTCCTATTGATCTTGTTTATCTCGTTCTTGTTTTCTCTGTATTTCAAATTGTTGGAGAAGCTATTCTTGTTCCTGTTTCCTACGAAGTTCTTGTTTGCAGATACTATGCTTTTTACAGTATTTCAGTTTGTTCCTTCAAAAACCATCTCGCTATAATCACTGGCTCAAGTATTCACCATCAGAAGCCTGAAATCTTCTTCACTCTTCTTTCTTCATTACTTATTCCGGCCCTTTCGCAACAAGTGATACACTTGTTGGGTAACTGTCTTTATTAGCTGAGACCAAAAATTTGCTCAACAACAACCTGTAAAACACTTCAAATACAAAAAATATCAACTAACTCCAACTGTTGTAAGTTTCAACTATTTTTACTTTCGGATCTCACGATCAGATTTTTATCTAGTGAAAGAAAACGGTATAAAGGTATCGTCATTCCCAAATGTGTGTACTGGATTTGATTATTTTATTGACTGGTGTCTTAATTTCTATTTTTGTTTCAGCCTGCAGTGAGTACATTTCCAATCCACATAATTTGAGGGTATTGCAGTGGAACATTCTCTCTCAAGGTAGGAAATATAAAATAATATCAAGATGAGGATTTTAAAAGCATTGGTTTCTTCAATAAGTTGAGAAATAGCTTCTCTCCACGACAATGGAAAAATTTGCCAGTCACTCTCTTAAGATTGAAGAAATATTCTGTTTCTACTCAATATAATTGTACTCCATTTTCTCTCTATTATACAGACGATGAGGTTTTTTCGGTGGATTATGAATAAATGCATTCAATATCATAAATCCTACAGAAATAATATATGGAGCGATGAGGCTAGAATCGTAGGATATACAATGAAAGGATTTTTCATTATAGGAGTGTAGAAATAATCTATTCTAGTCCGTTCCCACAATCCGCAAAGATGATTTAGTGGTGTGATCTATTCAAACGCAGAATTATTCGTCCACATTTCTACCACGGTTCATTGACCGGATCCCGTTACATTAATTTAATAACAAAAGTGTTAAAAGAGTGTTTCGATGATCTTGATCTTGAGGCAGTGATGGTGATCTATTTTCAGCAGGATCGAGCACCAGCACATAATTTCAGTGGCGTAAGAAAAATGTTGCCACGCTGTTTTGAAAACAGACGGATTGCTACAAATGGCCCTGTTGAGTGGCCCCCTCGTTGACCAGACATGACATCCCTAGATTAAATTTTTTGAGGATTTCTGAAAAATGAGGTGTACAAAATGAAACACAACAATGTAGATGTATTGAAAAATATTTGGAAACTAAAATTAATAGAATTGATGGACGAACTGTGTTGAATGAAACAAGTAGTGTCAAGAGGAAGGTCCAAATATGTGTTCAACAAGAAGGCGGTGGTTTCGAACATTTATTCCATATTTTATAGCACTTTGTCAAATCTGATTATTATAAATGTTTCCTAACAATGAAACTGTCTTATTTTCAACTTTAGGAAGAGAAGTCACATGACACAAGTAATTTTGATTCGAAATGCATAGTAAAATATAGGGTGTTCCAGTTAAAAAAATATAATTTTATGAAATATTTTTGAAATGCGACTGTCAATTTTTTGGGTTTCCAGCATCGAGAAGACCATTGTACTCAGTACTCTTTTTGAACTCCTGAGAATACCAACTTTGTTGGCGAAACGCGCGTCGAGTGATATTTACGTTGTTTTCGATATTTTTGGTTTATTTCCATTTCTTGAAGGCACTTTTTCTGTGGGTATCAGCGGTTTGATGCGTTTTCGTTTAGGCTCAAAATGTATTCATAACCTTTTTTTACCTTCCAGCTCTTGGACAAATGAATGACAACTTCGCCAAATGTCCCGATGAAGCTTTGGAATGGAACTCCAGAAGATATCTGATCGTTGAAGAACTAGTTGAATACTGCCCCGACATAATTTGTTTACAGGTGAGGATTCAAAAATGCTTGAAAAATAATTTCAAGGAGCAAAATCCCGCTTACAATATATTTTGAAATATCAATATAATTGTGGAATACACATTTAACAGAGTCGTAAAAGGGTCACAATTCAGTACTACCTACTACTTATTTTAAACTGCTCGGGAACCGGCTGTCAAATAGAAAGAAATGTACGGTATTAGGTTTATTAGATTTCAGCCAGGCGTTTGAAACCATTTATCATAATCTATTGTGAAGTAGGTATTCCGAGTTATATCGGTTTGTTTCTCGATTCTATGTTATTGAAAGATACAGATTATTGTGACGAAATTACAATAAAAAAATTCCTAAAATCAGGAGTATCTCAAGGTTCTATACTTGGCCCGTTACACGAGTGTCATATAGTATTCCTGTTGAGATGACAGAAAATCATTGTAGATCTGAACATATCTACTTGCGAACCGTACTATACGGAGGATTCTTTTTTTATAAACTACAGCAAATCAAATGAAAAAATGAAAAAAAAATAATCACTAACTAATTGATATGTTCATAAACAGACTACAACGTGCCTTCTCTCCATCAAAAATCATTGGTAGTAATCGTCATTTTCTGCCTCGCCGCTTCAAAAAATTCTCATAGCCATGAGTTAAAATCTCTTGCCAGTTGCAGACGTATGAATTGGTTCAGTCCAAATTCTGTCTTGATATTTTGAAATTTTTTTAGTCTCAAAACTGTTACTATTATTTTTATTTGTTTTTACCAATCTCCCAGGTTTCAGTGAAACCCCTTTAAAAGCAGAGCTTGTGCGATCAACTTAAGTTGTTATCATCATTTGAAAATTAAGTCTGTAACTCTATCAATAAAAACATTAGGAGTCTGACTGACTACCTAGAGTGGTGCTGTAGTTTTTCCAGCTTTTCCTTCAGCTGAATAAATGCGAATGCACCACCAAAAGTCATACCAATAACATGCGTTTGCTTATATGATATTGTACAATTCTATGAACAATCCTTATCAATTTGAAAAAATTACGTTTCAGGAAGTGGACCATTTCAACTTTTTGAGTCACATTCTAGAAACACAGGGCTACACCGGCATGTTCTTTCCAAAACCCGACTCGCCTTGTATATATATTAATGGAAATAATGGACCCGATGGCTGTGCCATTTTCTACAGAAAAGACAAATTCGACTTACTCAAAGCCGAAACGCATATTTTAGAAATTTGGAAAGTACAAAGTAACCAGGTGAGTTATTAACATGATTGTTTTCGTGTATTCGTGTTGAAAATTATACGTTTCTGGAGAAGAAAATATTTCCACATTAACAGAATAAAGGTGCGTTTTCTCCGCAAATCATTTAGAATTTTTTTCCAGACAACAAAAAGTAAATGTAAGGAGTATTTATCCTTTTGTGCTACACGGAAATGAAATGAAACCGATCTTTGTGAAGATCGTCAAATTTGGTAAATAATTATCGAGATGTTTTCAAAATTTCAGAAAGATTTACAGAATATCACAACCCTAGGGTGGGAAGTTCAAAAATCC
The DNA here is from genome assembly GCA_958502065.1 of Chrysolina americana. Lineage (NCBI taxonomy): Eukaryota > Metazoa > Arthropoda > Insecta > Coleoptera > Chrysomelidae > Chrysolina > Chrysolina americana. The sequence goes on from OY293412.1 coordinate 88,270,655, forward strand.
AAAAAACATACCCACTAGCGATTTTGTTGTGGTTCAATTGGCAATTATATCATTTGATGTGAAGATGTTTTGTTTAAAATTGTTTTTCCGTTAACCAGCTGTCATCCCTCTACGAACGACAGCCCTCAAAAGTCGAAACTTGTGCGAGCTGAGGATTAGCGAGGTCTTACATTTTAACGTGCGATTCCTAGCACGAGACCAGTGACCATATGCTGGGAACCGAACCCACGTCCCTCTGATTGATAGACTAGCGCTCTACCATCAAGACCATTGCGGCCCATGTGCATTTCTATTCTTTGAATACAAACTGTGTTCTGATAGACATAACTATAGGTATCGCACATAGGGTTGTTATGTTCGAAAGGAGTATTTTAACCATATTATTTACAAAATTGTGATTTAATATACAACTATTTGAATCATTCTGAATATTTACTTAATTATGCTATATTAAAAAAAATCGTGAAATTTCAGTCACACTCATTTGAAATTATCATAAATCCAGTGGCGTCGTCAAATATTATTTAAAAACATCGTTAGTATGTTTTTTGAATTTTTGACCTTGTAAAAAATTCGAAATAGGCGGTGAAATTTTTTTTAAATTCATGGCACTCAACTAGAATTATTGATGCTCTATTTATTTGAAAAAAACTTCTGAATCGGATACTTGATAAATAACAATTTTAGAGAGGTGGCCTGGTTTCAAATGGGACACTCTTTACATACCCAGAAAACGATATTTTCAATTACTGGGCAGAGGCGAATCATCCAGGGATCATCAAAGAGTTTTTTCGATTTGGATATTAATCCAAAACCAAAAAGCTTTGTCTATAAGTTTTTATAACTTCCGACAATAAAGTATATTTTGACTTTGACTTTGACTTTAAATCGATTGTTTAGACTACATATCTCATTAGTTGTAGCAGGTAGCGTATGAGGCAAATATCTGACAGGAAATAATTACTTCCCAGGGTAATACTGCGTCGGCCATTGAATTACATCTGACAGAATCTTTAACAAAGTTTCTTAAAGATTCGCCAATATTTTTGCAGAAATAAAACAGTTTCATCGGCAAATTAGTTTGAAACTTATTTTCAGGTCGCTCTACTGATGGTCCTCAAACTGAAAGAGACGGGACAAGAAATATGCGTCACCACCACCCACCTGAAAGCTAGAAACGGAGCCCTCCTTTCGACCCTTCGTAACGAACAGGGAAAGGATCTCCTCTACTTCGTTCAAAATCACTGCAAGGGACGTCCGCTCATTCTTTGCGGAGACTTCAATGCCGAACCTAACGAACCTATTTATAGAACAATATTAGAGAATCCCCTGAGCCTAGGAAGCGCCTACGCTGATTGTGATGATACGCCTAGCCTGAGTTCCGCACAGCGGGAACCGTCTTACACTACGTGGAAGATCAGGGATGAAGGCGAAGTTTGCCACACGATAGATTACGTATTTTATTCTAAAAATTCCTTAGAATTGGAAGCTGTTTTAGACTTTCCTACGGGCGAGGAAATTGGGGAGCACCGGGTACCATCCTTTTCGTATCCTTCTGACCATTTCTCGTTAGTTTGCGATTTCAAGTTTGGCCATAGCTAGTTGTATGTGATTTTTAGATAGTTTTAGATATATACAGTAATTTCTCACTAGATTATTTAAATTATTCTTGTACCTATTACTGGAGGTGATTATGACATGAAAGGTATTACGTTTGTTGAATAAAACTTTATCCATTACCGACTAGTGTTTTTTGTAGATGGACTCGACGGAGTCATACAGATTTTGCGAAGTAATATTTTCAATGAGACTCACTGTCAGAAGCATATTATTCAGTATTCTGTAAAACAAGCTGTAAGTACAATTCCGAAGTCCCTTTTAAAAGTTGAATGAACTTATAAAATATTGTACTAAAAATACTTATCGAGTAACTTTTCAATCCCGCAGTTATTTTATCAGTTAGCTGGATGACAGCTAATAGTCTTTCAGGTCTAGTACCGAGAGAAATTAATACCCCACCTTTGAGATTTTGTATATCCGTTCTAGATGTCGAGTTGGATTTGAGAAAAAGTATCGGTAGCATGTTATCCAACTCGGCTTGAAGAACAAATATATGAAATCTCAAAGGTTGAATAATTATTGTTTTTCTTTCATACCTACTGTGCCCGAGGACTAGTAGCCGCCAGCCAGCTAACTGAAATCCTTAACTAAAGATTGAAAAACCTTAGCTAGAAAATTGTTGTTTTTGTTAAATTTTTTGTTGTTAAAAAAAATGGTTGTTATATTGTTAAAATTGTTATTTCCGTCAACCAGCTGCATACCCATAAGAGTACAACCCTCAAAAGTCTTCGAAAGACTTGTCCGAGCTAGGGAAGACGCAGCCCTTACCTTCCAACGTGTGATGCCATGCACGAGACAGATGACCATGCTGGGAATCGAACCCATGACCCTTAGGTAAGAGACAAGCGCTCTACCATCATGACCATCACGGCGGAATTGATTAAAAATTGGGGGTTGGCTAGTACCTATATACAGTGTTCTTTACATGAGAAAATACAGTTGAGGGTACTGTCCCCCACTTTACCCCCCTTATCGACGATAGGGACGAGCGAGCGAAGCGAGCGAGTTTTGTAATTACACGAGGGAACAAAATTAATTTAAACTGTACGTTATTTAATTACGACTAATGCATTAGAAAAAATATACCTACAACTTTATTTTTCTTCTCAAAAATTAATTTGCAAATACTTAAACATACAAGGAGGAAGAGAAAACTCAACCGAAATTTATTACGGTATACCACAGCATTTGTGAATCGCCTTGTATGATTCAGACATGGGATGATATTACATAAAGCGACAACAAGATAAAATGTGATAATTTTCATCCTGCAAGTGTTTTGGAACATATAGCATCAATATTTCGAAATTTGAAAAATCGCAAGAGAATGAATTGAAACCACCCTGTAACGGAAAAGAGTTCTTGAGGTTTTTTTGGGGAGGATAGATGCCAAAGGATATTTTCAAAATAGTGCATGCAAAAAATTCAAATAAATTGATTATCTCCAGAGATACAAGATGGGTAAAAGTCATCATCTTAAGGAGACCGACTCCTACAAAATACCAAAAATTTGGAACATTTGACAGAACGCCATTTTATATAGCAAAAAGTGCGTGGTCCTTTTTTCAGTCGTGAATAAATAAAATTATGTAGATTTTCTGAGACTTATCGATCAATAATTGTATGATATTGTAACGATTTCGAGACCGACCCCGAGACCGGCCCTGATCTAATTAATTATGCACCCTCGTTCAACTACAACATCATATCTGCTGGCATATCGCCGAGAACAAGCTGGAATAAAATCGATCAATTCGATACTGTTCGAAGAGCCATCTAGATGAAATGTTCTATACTCCAGAATAATCGAGAGAGTCGTTGATGGAATCTGCTTGCGACTATATAACCGCTAGAGGACAGTCAGAATGGAGAGTTAGTTACAGTTCCAGAGTTTGCTGATAGATAGCCACAGTAGAAATAAATTGAAATAGTTATTGATTAGTGAATAATTGTTGTAAATAGTGTTTTAAATAAATTAGGAAAATTAGTTAGTGCAGTTTTACTATATTTGGCGTCAGAAGTGTGGATGTTTAAAATAAATAAGTGTTAAAGTGTTCGCCGTTTAAAAACTGATAGACGTTTATCGCGCCTAATAGACAGTTAGTGACCCGTTGAACATTTGAGTGTTTGCAAAGTGGACAGTTTTGAGCGTCGCGGGACGATAAACTGAAAACTTTTTGTGTGAAATAAATAATAGAAGATATCTTGCTGAAAAAGACACTGAACAACAAAATGGAAGAAACGAGGGTGCCGAGTTCTGAAATACGGAAGTTTTACGTGAAGCCGCCTCAGTTCGACGGAGAGATTCCTTGGGAAAATTACCACCGACAGTTTGAAGCAGCGGACAAAGCAAATGGTTGGAATGCAGGAGAAAAAGCTGTTGCACTAATATTGACATTACGTGGTGAAGCAGCGAATATCTTACAAACCCTCACCGAGCGAGAACTAGAGGACTATAATAAGCTGGTGAAACATCTGGAATTACGGTAAGGCCAGATTCGCCTGGAATACGTGTACCATCTACAGTTGAAAAATCGAAACCAGAAGGAGGGCGAATCCTTACAGGAATTCGAAGCTGATATTGCACGCTTAGTTCGCCTGGCATACCCAGCCACACCGAATAACGTAATGGAGCGATTAGCGGTTTATGCATTCTTGGATGGACTTCGCGATCAAGAAATCAGGCAAGCATTGATATTAGCACGTCCAATTGATCTCGTAGATGCACTGACACGCGCTTTGGAATTTGAGGGTGCGAAACAATACTGCAAAAGCCAGAACAACATCCGAATGGCTGAGGAAGACCGACAGGAGCCTACTAATATGGAAGCTGTGATGCGAAAAGTGCTGAAGGAAGTTGTGCCTGAGAGAAGACTGATACGTTGCCGAAATTGTAGAGAACTTGGGCACGTGCGTAGCAAATGTCCAACGTTGAATAATCGACATCAACGATGAAGGTCAAGAAGGAGCAATCGTCAGCCCGTATCCAACAAGCCCCAGTTAACAATGCATATGTCGCTGTACTTCAAAGACAAGACAAAGGGGTCTTCGTAGACGGTCTCATTAACAACGAGCCTCGCACCATGCTCCTTGATATGGGTGTGACTAGGACAATCCTTGGACCTACTTTTGCCAAAACACCGGCAAGAATCGAATAGTCGAATTGGAAGCTACGCACAGCAAGAGGAGAGCCGGCAACTGTGTATGGTGAACTTCCAATTGAACTGACTTTGGGTAGCACTACAGTGAAACACCGGGCTCTAGTAGCGGATATCGAGGACGAGGTAATAATTGGAATGGACATAATGAATTCCAGAGAGTTCGAGCTGAACTTCAAAGACGGCGTCCTACGTGTCAACGGAGAAGAGCTGGTACTTCACGGGAGAATCGAAGAAATTATTCGGGTTGTGTTGGCTGAAGACATGAGCATTCCCGAGAGAGCTGAAACCATTCTGGAGGCTCGTATGGTTGGCGGAGTGAACAACGGGAGCGTGGTGATGTTCGAGCCCGAGCTCCATGATGAAAAAATCGGACGAGGAATTGCACTTGGGAAGACCTTACTACGCGCCGATAAACTTATACCAGTAAGGGTCATGAACGTAATTACCATTCAGTGACGTTGAAGAAAGGAACAACTTTGGGCCACTGCTTGCCAATTTCATCTGTGGTCAGGAATGTACGCGGTACCATTAACCAAGCCAACAATCTACCCGCAGAATTAGAAAAGCTAGTTGCCATATCATCGAGAGGCATAAAACCGGCACAGCAGCCCAGATTGGAAGATTTAGTGAGGAGATACCAAGACGTCTTTGACACCGGACAGGGAAAAGGGGGTAGAACGAAGGTAGTACAGCACAGAATTGATACTGGAGATGCCCGACCAATCCGTCAATCAGCGAGGAGACTCCCTCTTGCCAAGAAGGAAGACAGGCAGACAAAATATTCAGCGATATGGGGAAAGAAGGAGTCATTGAACCATCTGACAGCCCCTGGTTATCTCCAGTTGTACTAGTAAAGAAGAAAGACGGATCGACAAGATTCTGCGTAGATTACCGACAACTGAATAACGTGACAAAGAAAGACAGCTACCCACTACCTAGAATAGATGACACCTTGGACACGCTCGCCGGCTCTACAATCTTCTCCACCTTAGACCTGAAGAGCGGATATTGGCAGGTAGAACTGGCTCCAGAAGATCGAGAGAAGACAGCTTTCACCATCGGCTCAGGGCTGTGGCAATTTACCGTTATGCCATTCGGACTTTGTAACGCTCCAGCCACTTTTGAGAGATTAATGGAGACTGTGTTGAAGGGGCTCTCCTGGAAGACTTGCTTGGTATACCTTGATGACATAATCGTAGTTGGCAGAACATTCGAAGACCACGTGAAAAATCTGGAGGAGGTATTTCTGCGTCTGAGGAACTCTGGATTGAAATTGAGCCCTAAAAAATGTCACCTATTTCAGAAAGAAGTCCACTATCTTGGCCACATTGTCTCTGGGGAAGGAGTAGCAGTAGATGACCAGAAGATTAAAGCTGTTAGAGACTGGCCCATCCCCAAAGATATCCATCAGCTTCGGAGTTTTCTTGGCCTATGTACCTACTATCGTCGGTATGTGCTAGGGTTTGCTAACATCGCCAAACCATTGACCAGGCTCACGGAAGGACAGACAAAGTTCCAGTGGTCCGAGGAGTGCCAAGATTCGTTCAGGAAGCTGATGGGGGCATTAATCAACGCTCCAATTCTGAGTTATCCTCTTCCGAACGGAAAATTCATTCTGGACACGGACGCCAGCAACGTGGGACTTGGAGCTGTGCTGTCTCAGATCCAGGATGGACAGGAAAAAGTCATCGGGTACTTCAGCAAGACCCTCAGTAAACCGGAGCGAAATTACTGTGTCACCCGACGGGAGCTGCTAGCTGTGGTCAAAGGAGTAGAGCACTTTTACAAGTATGTGTATGGCAGGAGATTCCTGCTGAGAACTGACCACGCCGCCCTCAAATGGCTCCTACAGTTCAAGACTCCCGAGGGTCAAGTGGCACGCTGGATTGAGAGGCTCCAGGAGTTCGACTTTGAGATCGAACATCGGGCGGGGACCAGCGGATGCCCTATCGCGAAGACCATGTCCAGACGACTGTTCGCACTGCCGACGAGCAGAGGAGCAAGAGGCGACAGTTTGTAGAACAACGGCGGTAGATGATAACTGGAATGACAGCAAGCTCCAGAAAGACCAAGAGAAAGACCCAGATCTTGGCTTAGTTATCGGCTGGAAGAGGAGTAACCGAAGACCGACATGGCAGGAAGTAGCAGGATATTCGCCAGCCATCAAGTCCTACTGGGCTCAATGGAACTCCCTTACTCTGGACAACGAAGTTCTGAAGCGTGTGTTGGAGTCCGAGGATGGTGAAGAAGAAAGACAGTTATACCCAGAAGCAGAAGACCGGAAGTGCTTCGAGAAATTCATGATGGGGTTGCCGGAGGACATCTGGGAGTGACGAAGACTTTCCAGAAAATGAGGCAACGGTTTTACTGGGTCAATTGTCAGGCAGACGTTCACGACTGGTGCAGAAAGTGCGCTGTATGCGCCGCAAGTAATGGACCTCGAACGCGACCTAAGGCACCAATGCGTCAGTACAACGTTGGCAGCCCATTTGAAAGAATCGCCATCGATATTGCTGGACCGTTTCCACAATCTGACCACGGGAACAAATACATCCTCGTGACAATGGACTACTTCAGCAAGTGGGCTGAAGCCTATGCCATGCCCAACCAGGAAGCCATAACCGTCGCCGACGTCCTGCTAAAGGAGTGGATTTGTCGATTTGGTGTCCCACTTGAACTGCATTCAGACCAAGCCAGAAATTTCGAGTCCAACTTGTTCCAGGAATTGTGTCGAATGCTGAACATCCGGAAGACGCGAACTACGGCTTTACATCCGCAGTCTGATGGAATGGTGGAGCGGATGAACAAACAGGACGATGAACCGCCACTTATCCAAGGTAGTCTCTGACCACCAAAGAGACTGGGACCAGTATCTCCATTTGTTCCTGATGGCCTATCGTTCTGCAGTACACGAGTCGACCGGCCAAACCCCTGCTAGTATTATTATGGGCCGAGAGCTGCGACTACCATGTGACCTGAAGTTTGGGACTTCACCAGGACAAGTCACTGCGGGAGATGACTACATCAGCAAACTGCGACAGAGAATGGACGACATCCATGAACGGGTCCGTTTGAACATCCAGAGTGCCAGCGACAGAATGAAGGAGACCTACGACATCAAGGCGGATGCTGGTGGATATCAGACAGGTGACCTTGTCTGGCTATACAACCCTAAACGTCGCCGTGGACTATCACCGAAACTTCGGAACTCGTGGGAAGGTCCATATAAGATCATGAAAAGGATACACGACCTCGTCTACTGCATATATAAGCCACCACGAGAAACACCTAGGGTAGTCCACTTCAATAGGTTGTCCCCTTACGCCGGAAACCACGATCAAGTCCGCACAGTCAGATCACCGGAGGTTCATGTCACTGTACTCGAACGGACAGAAAGTTCAATATGGGGTAACCCGAGAGGAGTCACGAGATCTTTTCAAGGTGCCTGCTGACTACGCGTTAGCTCACTGTGTGGCAGAAGATCTCCAAATGTCCAGAGGCATTGCAGTAGTTTCTCCAAGAAGTTCGGTCGAATCCAGGAACTGAGAGAACAGAACCCGGAAGTTGGAGGGGTGTTACAGCTGAGGAAAGGCCAGAGAAACATCTACTATCTGGTTACCAAGAAGCGTTCTCCAGATAAGCCGTCTTATGAAGATGTTTGGAAGAGCCTTACGAGATTGAGAGACACGATGCTGGACCAGAATATTGTAGACCTGGCAATCCCAAAATTGGCCTGTGGGCTTGATGGGCTGGACTGGAGAGTTATAAGAAGCATGTTGGAGACAATATTCAAATCCAGCGGCATCAACATTCTGGTGTGCTGCAACCATCTTCCTCGACCCAACTTGAAGACTGTGGAGTGCTACTTCCATCGAACGTCCAGGTGCAGATATGGAGAATCTTGCAGATATCTTCACACTCCAAGAATGACGTTTCGGGGCGAAACGTATTTAAGAAGGGGGCAATGTAACGATTTCGAGACCGACCCCGAGACCGGCCCTGATCTAATTAATTATGCACCCTCGTTCAACTACATCATATCTGCTGGCCTATCGCCGAGAACAAGCTGGAATAAAATCGATCAATTCGATACTGTTCGAAGAGCCATCTAGATGAAATGTTCTATACTCCAGAATAATCGAGAGAGTCGTTGATGGAATCTGCTTGCGACTATATAACCGCTGGAGGACAGTCAGAATGGAGAGTTAGTTACAGTTCCAGAGTTCGCTGATAGATAGCCACAGTAGAAATAAATTGAAATAGTTATTGATGTCAATGTCTTAGTGAATAATTGTTGTAAATAGTGTTTTAAATAAATCAGGAAAATTAGTTAGTGCAGTTTTACTACAATATGAACAAAATGTATTGTTATAATTTCTTTTTCATATTGTAGTAAAAATACACTTAGCAATAATTTGCTAATTAATTATTTACACTCTAAACAATGACTTAATTTATTTAAAACATTTATAGTGATCAGTGTTACTACTACTCTGTCTATGTGCCTCTCCCTGTGAATTCGGCTCTGATATCTATATTCAATGTGGAAACCACTTTTGTGGGTTAAAAATTATGTCAGGCGATATACGAAAAAATAATGAAAAATGCACAATGACACGTCATAATGGAAATATAAAGATTTTGACTCGATCTTGTGAAGCAAAAAAAGGCATTTTTTTAATAAATCACCATGTATTTTTTAAATACTTTTCGATTCAATTTGATTAACTGGAGGTATTATAACGACCTATGTAGGTAACCCTTTAATCATTGAATTAACGTTATGAATGAATTATATATAGCGTTTATTACTAATATACTTTATGTTTTTCCCAAGTCCTTCAAACAATTCAAGAATGTAGCTTCATTAAACACTAAATTAACAGTGGCTATTCTACTAATAATAATAATAATAATAATACTCCCTCATAAACACTCGTTGAGTGTACCCAAAGGCATAGCCTGTGCGAGTAGAGGACGGCTATTATTATTATTTGTCGTGGCGCTCCGGGGCGACTTACTGATGTTTTAGGTGATGTATTCACTTTTCAGCTATAGGAAAACCCGGAAAACCTACAGCACCACCTGTACCAATAGGATTTTAGTAACTGACAAGTTTTCGTTATATGAATTTCAGTATAATAAACAATAAACCTAATATCGAAAGTGTATATAACTACCGTGCATTACCTCTACCAATTGGAAGTGGTACCTGCCCAGCAAAACACAGGTACACGTCTGTGCGATGTAGTTCCGAGACGTCTTTGCGATGTAGTTCTGAGAAGCCGCAAAGATGCATCCTAATAACGTATCAGAGATGTAACAGAGCAACATAGCAACGATTTCTTCACTGTAAAGGCTGATTTATCGGATTCATAATGCACCATGTAGTGCATATGTGTACTTTAAAATTATGCATATGCATTAAATGTTGCGTCATGAATCCGGTAAATCCGCCTTTACATTCAAGAGAGTCGTCAACGTCTATGCGTTATTCCAGACAGAAACAACAAATAGGAAAAGAAAATATATTTTCAATATGAAAAAATTAAATATAACAAAAAAATTCTTCAAAAAATGAAATTATTCTGGCATAACATTAACAAAGTACAAAATTAAAAATTAACAAAGTAAAAATTAAAAATATATTAATTAAAAAACTAAAAATCAATTGCTTTGGTTCCTTTTCCTGTCAAGCCTTTGTTTGGCATGCCTGAACCAATTGGAACAGACTGATTCAAAAATTTTTTCGTTCTTTCCGTGAAGGCTCATCTGCTCATCACCACATCTGGAAATCAATAAAACAATATGAGACCACTGAAAGCTACAATATGCCACATAGTAGTGGGACATGAAATAATTCAGACATAGGAATGGAATTTGGCACCATTGAACAGCTCAAAATTTTTTGATTTTAAATATACAGGTCGTATTTTTTAGGTCGTGCCACTATTAATTGGTATCTCGATAACGGTAAATGATACAACGATACTCAGCTTTTCACACTCAGTTTATGGACACTAAAATTTGCAAATGTGATCAGATCCAGTTGGAAATATCAGAACATGAACTGTATACAAAGCATTCAAAGCAACGAAGCTTCGATCTTCGATCAATGCATAGATACAATAGAACAAAGAACTAGAACTACATATGGTAACAGCCGGTCACGCCGTCGCCTCCGGCTTTCAAGTTGGCCAGGATTGCCTACGATCTTGTGTTGCCCACTTACCGCGTTAATTCAAAATAAACATTCAACACAAATGGATGATTTGCCTTTCGACCGAAGAAGGCGTCCATGTGGTCGGCACTCAAGTGAATATATGTGTGAAAGTCCTATTATCACCTGACCTGGAGATAACTCAATTAAAATATAGTAGCAAAGATATCTATAAGTATAGATTTTGATGTCTAAACGAAGTCGCAGGTATGACGTATGAATTGAAAGTCGACGAACCAAAACCTATAACAAAAAATACAGGTCCGTATTTAAAAATTAAAAAATGGGGGTGGCCCAAAAGTCAGATGACACCCTGTATAAAAGATTCATAGACATATTCTGATAGCCCACATCAAGTGCCAATAGCAAAATGAGGACAGATTATCAATATGTTTGCGAATAAAGAAGATATACAGGCAAAAAATAATTTGGGATTTTTTGATTTTTCCTGTATATCTCCAGAACCAAAAGAGCTAAATTAGATTTTTTCACATCATTAAATATGTCTCTAAAATACGCAAATTTGCCACAATTTAACCGACACTCTATCCCTCATCGTTTACGAGATCTCAATGTACAGAAACGAATTTGAATAGCCCTGTATATAGATGTGAAAAATCAAAATAAAAAAGTACCAGTACTCACCTCAAATCTAAGATTAATTGAGCTCCTGTGTATAGTCACAAATCAAAAAATTTACAAGAAAACAAGTTAGAGAAAGAAATGTCATTTTCATTATATGGCGCCATCTATGATTGGAATGATTCAAGCTTAAGCTACGGAATCGAATGTACCACCATGGAATGTACCACCATGGAATGTACCACCATGGAATGTACCACTATGGAATGTACTATTTTCTTCGGTAGTCCGTAGCAACAGAATGATAGTTTCTAAACCATTCTCAGCAATCAGAATGGGGATAACAATTCAATAAAACGACATCAATTATCATTCCAGAAAAAAAAATTGCAGCTAGTATATACAGCAGGATTTTACCCAGTCAACCAGCGAAGTCGCAGTAAGTGGCAGGGATTTCAATTTAATGTCTCTATATGGATCAACAATGCGATTTTACAAATAAGTACCAGCGATTTCGCTTTGCGGACAAAATGATATGCAATAAATATTAACGTTGTGATTTCGCAAAAGCAGTTAAAATCAATGCGATCTAGAGAAGTCCTTACGACTTTCACAATGTTACCACCGTGCCACATATTTTTGACTGTTTTATATTAACGTTCATTTCGTGATCTTTATTGAATTTTCAATAATATATTACTCTAGAAGTTCCATGGATTATGATCGGGCGACTTTTTTGAGAAGTGAACAGTGCCCTCTTTCGACACTAGCGGCAGAGGATATCAACTGGCAATGACCGGCCCATGGCAGACATTTTGACTTTGTCGTTTGATGTTGACGAACTTTTATTGTTTGTAGCGCCATTGTTTGTTTAGTTTTAGAATTGTAAGTTGCTAACAAAACTTAATTATTATCGGTACTTCATAAAGTTGTGTATTTTGTCGATATTCGTGCATAGTTCAGTCCCTTGGGTAGAAAAGTTGCAAATTTTCTAAAGGTAAGTGAAACTTTTTGACTTCGTTTCGTAAAATAAACAAAATTATAAACATATTTGATGAAAGATTACGCAATTCATCTTCAAGTGGAAGGTGAGGTAGCAGCAGAGAAAATCTATACTGAAAACAACTATAAATAACTGAAAACGTTATTGATTATGATTAGGATAGATACTGATGGGCCATGGCTTCTATATATGCAGATGCAAATCGAAATAATAGTAGAAATAATTATAATAACATTTGATAGACCGATGTGTGATATTTTTGATCCATTCTCATGCCGTCAAATTATACAAGATGGATAAAAATGATTTTAGTGAAAATGAGCAACTGAAAATTATAAAAATTTAATAGTTGTTTTCTGTTGAATACTTGCAAACGAAAAATGTATAGGTCGATGCAGATATACCGTCAGTCAAGTAGGGTCGTTCACTCTTCTTTGATAAGAGTATTTTTTCGATAATTTTTTCCACCCTCACTTCATAATTTTGTAAAAGCCCCGTTTTCTGATTGCTGATGCTGTGTTCTCTAAATAATTATATTTTTCACTCATATATTCTATTTGAGGAGTAAAAATATTGAAGATTATGTAGTGGTGTAGTATAGGGATGGCTTTTACAGGCAGTGCCTTTAGGATAACGCGCATTAAATGTAACTACTGCCTGAAAATAGCGCAGCAACTTATCCTCAACTTTTCATTTCAGGTTTGTGGAGGCTGCATGCAATGAAGTCAGATTTTTTTAGTTGCGTCGATTTCTGTGATTAGCCACCATTGAAAATTTTTTTTGTTTCGTTATATATATAAATACATTTTTTTGAAGACTATGTTATTATTTTGTTTCATGTTATTTTATATTAGTTAGTGTTAATAAATATGTTGAAAATTATATCAAATTGCTTTCCATTTACCTATCCATTCCAGAGAAATTCCCAAACCTACATTTATTTCATCAATTTGGTAAATATAAAAGGAATGCTTTCAAAAGTTCAATGCAGTAATTACCAATGTGTATATTCATTTAATTTCCGTGAGAGGTGCATTTAAATTCCATTTAAATATTTATAATCTTTCAAAAAACCGCTGCTTTGTGAATTCGCTTTGAGGCTGTCTATAGAATCTTAAAAATGTACGCTTAGCGACGTCTTGGGTAGTTACTGGCGATGAGCGTGTTTGCGGACATTAAGCACTCGCAAATAATTACTAGTGCCTCTATTTTGTATCCACATTGCGAAGTCGCAGATCCCAGCAGTAACTCTTTACAACTTCTATGCGATGGATTCTGGTTCACTGGGTAGACATTTTATGGGAAATAAAGAATTTGTAATGGCTTCCAAATACGTCACGTAAAGACGGTTGGATCAAAATATATAACCATTAGCGACGAACCACGGGCTTCTTGCACCGTCAGGTGTCCCCTTGTGACATATTTATTTTGTTGGCAATTCTGGACCAGAGTTCCTTGTTTCGTATTCATTGACACACCCAGTAGACCTTGCTGAGACCTGAACTGAATTAATTGATTATCACCTCACTTTATAAATGGGGACATGTGTTTACGTGATCCGTCAGATCACTCCTGGAGTTACCGGAATTACTCGGATCAAATCCTCGTGGCAAGTGGAAAACGGCATTATGACAGTCATGAGGGTCATGAGTCATGACACATCATAAAAATAAAAAAGTCCCCAACAATAACCCCGAATCCCGATTCTGAAAGCATAATTTCATTCCAACAAGACAGAATATTGGAAGTTTTGAATTTTTATTTATTTTTTATTAATAGTTAATATGAGTACAAAGACAAAGGTAGTTGAAAAAAATGGGGCTACTAAATCATCATTAGCTTCAGTTTGGACTAGAGCTTTCTCCTCAAATTCAGAATGGCCTGATAAGGTTAGAAATCTATTTAAGATTTTAATAGAAAGTTTTCAATTAAACTCCCTTTCAGGAAGAATTTTTAGATGTCATATATTGGGCTCGACAAACCCTAGGCATATTGTTGGGAATTGTTTGGGGTCTACTACCATTAAAAGGATTAGTAGGACTTATACTGTAAGTATTGGATTTGATGCATTAGGTATAACTTAAAACTGCATTATATTTTTACTAATGAATGGTACTGTCCATGGAAAGACTTGATATATAGACTTGAAAGTGCACTATTTATATCACTCGTTGGTTTCCCAAGCTGTTTCTCTTGCAACTTGCTTACTCTGTACATTTTATGCCTAAATATGTGTGTGTATTGAAGAATTAAATCCATTTCAAAATACTGAAGAACATTCAAAGTAAAATAGAACAGTGGAAATCATATTTTAAAGAGCTACCAAAATTAAGAAACAAACCTTATGAACCATGGTGATAGGCATAAGTATATTTCACTCCCCTGTTAAAAAGTACAAAGTAATAATATAGTCTTGTATAGTAACAAGAGTACCAACACCATATACTTAGAATTCATCAAAACACACCAACTGTTAAAATTTCTCTTTACACAAAATGGTTTTTGTTGCAAATTGGCTAACTTCTTAATGAATCAGTATAAATGTAATGCAGTAAAGTGTTTATTTTTTATTTATTTTATTTAATGATACTATTCCAATTCTATTGGACTAGTTTTTTCAACTCATACGAAAATTGTTTCAGATTTGCTTTAATAAATGCTGGTGTTATATACATTTACTTCAGCAATTTCCAAAATGTAGATGAAGACGATTATGGTGGTGCATGGGAACTTACGAAAGAAGGATTTATGACCTCTTTTGCTGGATTCCTTGTAAGTTCCTTTTCTATTTTTAATTGTCATGAAAAACTCTTTTATAATTTTTTTTAGGTCACGTGGATAATCATTTACTCTGGCTTATATTATGAAACAGATAAACTATCAATATAGAACTTCAAGTGAAATGAAAATCTTAAGGTACAAACTACAAACATGTTGGAAAAAAAGATTTTTTGTATTTGTTTCATATCACCTCCAAAACTTGTCTTCCGTAGATAATACTGTGTATAAATCAACCATTAAGTTCTTGTCAGAAACATATGGAAATCTGAATTAAAGTTACTTGAAAAGCATTTACAGTTTAAAGACCACCAGAATGTAAAATTTGTGTTCAACTCTGGTACTCGTAAATCATTTACACAAAGTACTGTAAATAAAACAATGATGGAAAAATGTGTAAAATATGACAGATGTTGTGGTCAGTTCCGCAGTTCCGAATTATTATATAAACATTTAAAAAAGGCTGACATGAAGACAATTTTTGGAAAAGAATCTGCAGAAATTGATTAAAAAGTTATTAGTTGAATAAAACAATTGTTGTAAATAATTGGTACTTTTATTCAATTCAAAGTATAGAAAAATTGGATAAAATGGAAGCATCTTCACACTATATGTGTAAAAAATTGTTTACATATACATAAATAACAATGGAAGAAAGAATAAAAATACTAAAAATTGGATCATAGTAGTACACAACATACTTCAAGAAAATATCAATATAAAAAAATATCTAATTTATTTACAATTGTAAGGGTTCTATAAAATTTTTGCTTAGAGAGAATGAAGTATTTATCAAATTATCACAAAAAAAATCGTAAAAGTCATAACAGTAAAAAAATGGAATTCTCATACATTTTTATATTTCACGTTCGTTTCATAGTCAATGGTATTCCATCAAAATAATATTTATAACTAAATGATGCAAAAATGACTTCTAAAAATTCATGCATACATAGGCGTGAAAAAAATTAAAACCATAGCTTAGAGAGAATGACGTATTTATCAAATAATCACAAAAAAATCGTAAAAGTCATAACAGTAAAAAAATGGAATTCTCTTACATTTTTATATTTCACGTTCGTTTCATAGTCAATGGTATTCCATCAAAATAATATTTATAACTAAATCAAGCAAATGACTTCTAAAAATTCATGCATACATATGCATGAAAAAAATTAAAATCATAGTGTCATATTGGTAGACACAAATTAAGTATCAAATTATAGGGACCAATGTAGGTAAATTTTGATGATTTCGACATAATGTGGGAATACTGATTAATTATTGATCTGAATATCCTGTTTTATATAATAAAACTATGGCAAATGGTTCCTAAAAAAATTATTGATCACCTTGTTGAAAGTTTGGATATTGGAATCTTTTTTAACAAAAATAAAAGCTTATAGCAAGCGTCAAGAGCTCAGACATATCTCAGGATGTAAATGGATATAGTCATAATAGAAATGATTTATGAGATCATCAGTACAGAAGTAAAAACAATAATAGAATGAAAGTGTGTACATCATTATTTATCATATCTTTAGAAACCGAAACTGCTGGTATTGTTAAATTTGTAAATACAATTCCCCAACTAAACCCAGAACATAAAACAAATTTTCAAAAATTTGTTGAATTTTTTTGAAAGATTCACAGAGAATGTATGTCGTCGATGATGGATCTACTATGACAGAAGTGTACCTGAAAAAAATCAAGAAAACCTTGTGATATTATTCAGATTTGAAATTTGGAAATATGTCTTTTTATTCACGAGTTTGAGATTACCGAACACCTTTTCAATAGAAACATTCCTAACATATTATTTTTCAGGTACATTTATGTCATAGTTGGCCTTTTGGCAATAAACAAGAGACATAGAATCTTGTGGAAAGATACTAAAACAGATGCAGGCAGCAGACAAAAAGCCGTAGGAGCATTTCTTGACAATTGCTATGAGTTTTATTGACTGAGTAATTAAATCAAAATTACATTACATTTTCCAAAACAAATTGAGAATAGTCATATAAAAACTTCATATATGAAATAAAATGTTTGCTATCACAAAACTTAAAAAAAGTTATCGTCATCAATATTTGAACTCTATTACTTATTCTACAAAGTGACATTACTTTTGAGAGTACCTGAAAACTCGAGCACATTTCCAAATTTTCAATAAATGAAGCTGGATTGTGTCGAGGTCAATTCTAAAAATTGTGAACATGCAATAATGTTTATTCTAATACAATTATCGACTTGAGTTTCAGTAAAATACGTGAAAGTCTAAAAAATAACTTTGTTATATCAAAATGTGGCAGTCGAGAATATTAATACTAATTAAAAAATTTTCATATTTTTCTTCGAAAATAGATGCCTACTATTAAAGCCAAGGTAACAAAAATACAACAATAGGGCTTCCAATCCACAGTACTTCTAGAAATGGTATTATTTATCAATACCTCAACTTGCTGGAAATAGAGGAAACTATCTACTTATATGTGCATCTTCTGTTTCTCTACAATTATAGTTGCTATCCCTTCTCGTTTCTACATTGTTGACAGACTGGTCGTGTTTATTAGTTGTCCCCTAAAAATAACCATATTGGGTAAACTATTCTAAGGAGTTGTCCAACATGTCTTACTTGATGGCATATTTTAAAACAAAAAATCATTCATGCAACTGTTTCAACCACCAAATTACCTAATGAACTAAAAATGATGGCAAGCAAATAAGCTACTGATAATGAAAAATAAAATACCTTGTAACGGGATAAAAACTTGAAATCGCCACGATCTGGAAAATAATTCTGCAAAATGCCTTGCAAAAGAAAAACGAAATTAAATTCTTCAAATTAAGCAAGCATGGTTATTCAAGATTTTTTTTAATATTTTCTGAATTAAATTGATTGCAGACATATGTCCAGACAGTAGAAAAGAAAAAAGGCAAATAATAATTAATAGGGATATTTCCTTTGATAGATGTCAACCCAAACTTGAACTTGACATTATTGAACAATAAATAATTTTCTTTCGTTTATACAGTGTGCAACATTTTTATTATCATAATCACAAAAAACACTTTACATGTCACGTGACCACCAAATGGAAGCAATTTTAAAAACATATTTTCAATGGGAAATAGCAAAAGAGTAATTCGAAAATAATTGCTCGCCATTAAATTTTAAGCCCCACATGCAAAATTTCGAATCTGAATTAATTGAAAATTGCAATTTTTTCTGAATATTTTTTTATAAAAAACGTTGGAAATTTTTGTTTTTAAATTACCTTTATTACCAATAAAATTTTAAAAATTTGTATTCACTATGACTACTTGAAATGGTCCACATCTTACATCGTTTAATTTTTTTATTTATTTTTTTTTTCATTTGATTTTTTATTTTTAAAGAAATAACTTCCAGGGAGGAAGTTTGAACATACTATAATTATAAAAAATAAAATAATTTCAAATCAACTTATCTAATCATATAAATGATTAATGAAATGTTTATGAACATCATTTCCTCTTTGAACTTATTCAAGAGATAATATGCGCGTAATATATCAACAATTGAAAGTTTTTCTTAGAAATTGTATTCTTCTTATTGCTCCATCAGAGGAATAATATAATTTTCGATGTTTTCTATTGGACTCTCAAAATTTAAATTATTGTCAATCATCTGACCCAAACATTTGTGTTTGTCAACTTCAGTAATTGTTGTGGTTTTAATTCTAATGTTTAATTTGATATTCTTCATTTAACCATATTTCAATTGTTTTAAAATCTTTTTCCATATTTGTTTTTAAAGTTTGGACATATTTCGATATGTGATAGAGTACAGTATCATCTGCAAAAGAAAGATGTGAATTAATTAGGTTGATATTAATAATCCTATTCACATAAATTAATTACAGAATTGTTGCCAAAACGGAACCCTGCGGAACTCCAAATGTTGATACTTTTTCGTAACATTTGTGTGGTCAATAAATACATCTTGTATACAATTTTGATAATATTTTTGAAAAATATATTAAATGCATGTCCCCTAATTCCCAAATCGTTTGAGATGTCTGATAGAAATGTATGATTAACAGTGTCAAAAACTTTTTTTAGATCAATGAATTGCAACACCATAATTACTTGTATCTAAATTTTCATGAATATTACTCATAAAGTCAGTCATTGCAACTTGGGTATTGGAATGTTGTTGGAATGCATATTGAAAATCAAAACAAATATTGGCAGTGATAAAATAAACTAATTGAGTTTTGAACACTTTCCAAAAATTTCATCAAAAACATTCAAGAGTGCAATTAAATTTAGATTAATAATCACAACAGACCAATTTAAATAAAAAAAATTAATTTGACGGCAATAAAAGGGAGAATCAATTATGAGAAAATATTTAGAAAAAATTGAATTATTTGAGATAGACATTTCCAATTTGGCCCAAAATTGTATAGGGGTTTGAACAGTTGCAGAAGCTTTTATGAAGGAAGCTATTGTCTGAAAAATTATAAATTATAATGTTTCTAATTTGTATCCAAGAATATGTTAGTAACCATACACAAAATGACAAATTCTATTATGAAATATAGGTAACCAAATATTACTCAAGAACTATCCCTGGCTGCCTGTGAGCATTATATCAATAGGAAGTTGATTACTAATAAATAAGCAAAAAATGAGATTTTTGGCCAGGCTGTTGAAAAGATAGAGAATGCTTCCACCGTAAATATTTGATGAAAATGACAGCAACATTAATTTTTTACTAAATCATTACTTGGTTAATAAATAGATTACCTAAGTGCTGACATCACGATTACGCGGACCTTCAAAAACCTTTACAAACAAATGGGAAATATGTGTTGAAAGCCCATAAAGAATTATTGATTTGATTATTTTGCTTACGTCCGTCAAGAATAAGGATAATCATTTTTTTCAATAAAAAGTCTGTTAGTGGAAATCTTTTGTCGAAAATACCAGTTCCATTGTTTGAAAACATTCACTGAGTTCCAGCCACTTTGACATCGCGCTTAGGTAGTCTATTAAAAATGTAACAATAGAATCATTCTATTATATTTTCTATTCAATCACTAAAGCTATTATTACTATCCTGTGCATGTTGAAGCCAAACAAGTGCATGTCAAGCTACGTGGAATGAATGTATAAAAAATCCATAACCTTTTTCTTCCACTTACCAGTCCTCTTTAATTTGATATCTTTAGCCAGCCTTCTATCAATTGATGAGGATTCCGAACTATCTAATGCTTCGGCCGAATCAGGAGTGTTTCCCGTTGAATTATTCGGTGATGATCCATCACTCAGCAAACCCAAATCTCCCGACTTTGCTTCCGAATTCACCATTGACCAAGGACGTGGTTTCGGAGCTACTGTCGGGCAATTTTTCAATTTTAATTGCTTCAATGAATCACTTTCATCTTGAAAATAAATATGCATGACTCGAATTTTAATTTCATGAAGGCAAGGCAGAATTGTTACCATACCTTTCAATCCGTCTGGAGATACTCCTTTTGACAGAGTGCTTGCAGGAGAATTGTTGAAACTAGATTCGGTCGCGAGACTGCCATTACTGCTTTCTTGAGATTTAATGCTGTCCCCGGTTAGCCTTCTGGTGAGCGGTGATGCCGAATCACCAGTACTTTTTCTTAAGAAAGACGGTGAAAATTTTTCCAAGTTGTCGATTGATCTGGATCTTGGTGTCGGAGTCATTAAACCTGTAACTTCATTTCATTAATGAATGCTTCAAAATAAAATCACTGGTCACCATGTGGCCATCTTCTAGAGGAATACTACACTAAACATGACATCAGACTTTGTCTTATTTATGCAACTCCAGTAACAGTCAGTGAGGGAGGGGGAGAGAGGAGAAATGAGGGGGAGAGAAGGATAGAGAGAGCGACTTTTCGTGATTTTTTCAATGCCAGAGAAGGGTCATCGAAAATTGTAAATGTAAATGAAAAAGAAGTAGGTCCAGAACAGATCCCTGTGGGTCTCCCCATGGCATATTCCTGCTGTCAGACATATTTCCATTACATTCCACTATCTGTTTTCTATTGTCTATATAGGACTCAAACCAATCACGACCTCTAGAACCATAGCAGTACAGTTTTTCCAATAATACACCCTGATTCACGCAATCGAAGAATTTGAAAAAGTCGCAGAGTACTGCAGCCACAGCTTCCCCATCATTCAGATTGGTGTATACATGTTTGACGAAGCAGAAAATGGCATCATTTGTGTTTTTAAATCCAAATTGGGAATCATCTAATAAATTATTATAATTTAAAAATGCTAATACACTTTTCTTGACGAGTTTTTCTAATATTTTAGATAATGTTCACTGCAAAGATATTGGTCTAAAATTGCTAGGATCTTCAAAGTGGCCACCTTTATATAACGGGATTACCAGTGCTGTTTTGAGGCATGAGGGGAATATGCCGAGTTCAAACGATTTGTTAAAAACAAAAACATTTAGGGCTGAATCAGGAAGATTAATTATTATTTTCAGAGTAATATAAATGAGGCTCTGTACATAGGTTCATTTTACTTCTTACAGAAGATGGTCACTTAGTGAACATGTCGAGGTGTTAAAAATAGTGGATGAAACTACATTACACCAAATTAAATAACCCAGAAAATTCCCTAACTTTTTAGTAATTCATCTAAAACAATTTTTGAAAGATCAACTTTCACGACCAGTAATCTCTGAACTTTCAGTGTTTTTCGGGTTTGTTGGTCTAGAGGTAATTCTTCCTGACATTTCATACAATTACGTTCAGTGAAACACATGTACTGGGTAGGACCTCAGGATATTAAAATACACGCGAATTTTCAGAGTCAAAAACGCCCGAATAATTTCAATCCCAGGTACAAGCAATGATAATCAAAACCCAAAACAATAACAGGTATTGGAAGTCACGCCCCTATTAGGATGAGCCCAATAAACGAAGGAATCAGCAAAGACGCCGAATCAGATAGGCTTAATCGAACGCTTCGTCCGTTACCGCACCGCCTTTGAAAATATCTACCGCAGATGTACACGAAACGTCAGGAAGAATTACCTCGAGACCACGACCAACAAACCCGAAAACCACCGAATGTTCAGACCGTTTTCGGAAGTTTGTACAGTACCTACCTCGCAAAAGAGGTGAATTTCTGCTCAATTTTGGCGTTCTTCTGTCGTCACTTAGCGTAGGTGAAGAAAAATCGTGGTTTGGACTTCCAACAGTATGAAACGAGTGGCAGTCATCAGATGTTGGTGTGACTGAGCCAGGACGGAAAAATGAATCCAAACCTTCTACTAGATCTTGTGATGTTGAATCTGTGATGTCTGGCGGTTTAACTACAGGTCGTGTTGGTGCTCTGGTCTTCGCTCTTCTGGGACGACCTAATCAAATAATTATCAATATAATTTGTATTTTTGGAACTGAATCAATTGAGTTGAAGCTTACAATACCAGGATAATGCCATCAACAAAAATAAAAATGTTTTAAAATTGATTTCAAATCTTCAATTTGCTGCTAACAACATTTACTGTTAACTTTAAATGCTACCTTTTTGGAGAATGTTCACTTTTATCACGGGAACAGATTACTTTGTAATATCTGTTAATTTTCTCTAAATTTCACTCAACTAGAAATGATATAAAAAATTTGTTGAATTCACATGACTGATATTTTGGTACAACTGATGTGAATAAAAAAAATTACTATACATTGTTTTTCTATATTTGAAACACAGTGACGCACAAAATACGTCACTTAAAAAATAACGCATCATAACAGCATTTTGTGAAATTAATGAGCAAGATTGAACCTATAAATGAAACAAATGAAAGAATATTTGAATATCTTAGAAAAATCTTAAATGAAATTTTAATTTGACGAAAAAGAAAAACATAATTATGAAAAAATATGATGAGTATGATCTAAAATCGAATATATTTCATAATGGCAGAATTGTGGGTCCATTGAAAAAAGTATTTTATCAATTTTTGTGGTTTTTTTCCTTTCCAACTATCTCCATAATATATGACCTATAATTTTGTTAAGAAGACAACAAAAAATTCACCAGTACGAAATTTACAATTCTCATTTTATATAGATTCGTCGCAGAGAAAAGCCCTGTACACAAAACTTTCAGAGTGTTTTAGTCCATTTACATACGTTTATAGATTTATTACTTTCATTTTTTATGATTTCTTTCATATAACCAAAAAATTCAACATTGCGTTCATTTAAATTAAATTTTTATAAGTAAATCAAAGCCAACACTTTCTTGCTTACATGATGTATATTGTCCAAATCTCTTTTTCAAATATTTACAAGAAATAATTTCATAAAGAGCATAAATAAATAACAATTTAAAAAAATTAAGAATAACTATTATTTTCATTCTTTTTTTGTTATTTCATTGTGATGGACATGTAAAAGTAACTGGAAAATAGAAATAATTTTCAAAGATTTATAGGCATGCAAGCATTTGACGAGTGAAAAAAATGCTTTGAGAATTATTTATTTATTATAATATTGAAATTACACAAAACTAATTATTATTTAAAAATAAAAATACAATTTGAAACGATTAATGCTGATTAAAATTGTGTATAAATATGAGAAAACTTTAAATTATGTGGTTGTAATAATTCCTTTACTTTATTTCTTAGTCTTAATTAATTCGTTTATGTGTTCTAAAACCCGTAATATTGCGTTCTTGTTACATGAACTGTATTTTTTGTTTTTATTTGATTTCGGTAAAGAATTTATTTTTCTTACTCACCTTTGTTGAGGAAAATGCCTTTGACTAGATGTTGCAACTGATGGCCGGCATTTGGCAGTTCCGTGACAGAATCCTCTTCTTCCGAATTGCCAGGAAGAGATGGTAAAAGACTAGGTATGTCATCAGCTGATATTCCTTCAACACTATCAACTACGGATTTAGGGCGTAATTTTCGACCATGTAAGCTCTTTCGTTTGATTGAAAGATAGGGGGTTGCCTGACGAGTAGAAATATATTATTAAAACGGTCCCAATGAAATGAAGAAAAAGTGCAAATAATATGTAAATGAACTGAAAATTATTGAACAGGTAACACTTTCAATAGCAAATGTTAACCAGGTGTGCCAAGTATATTTATTCTATTATAAAAATCATCTTGGTAGTCTGGGGAAAACTGAATAAATAAAACAAAAATACTAGGTTACTATATACTTACTAAATTCAAATATTCCAACTTCTGCATGATAAAAAGTAAAGTGGATTCAGGTAGTGAACATTTTAATTTGAAAATATGCAAATTCACTCATAAAAACTTGGACTCACCAAAGGGGAATGATCAGACTGGTGGCTGCTGTCTGTAATTGAAATATCACTGGCACCATGTCTGGAACTATCTGAACTACTTAACCTAGATCTCCTAGGAGGAGAGTCAATCCTTATTGCACTCGCGTCACCAACCAATATTTTGTAACTTCTCATCAATGCCTCATACACCTCATCCGTAACTTGTTCTGACAACTGGGATGCAACCATAATATTCAGTTCTCTGAAACAGAAAATATAGGAAAACTGTATTTATCCACAGCTGGTAGGTTATAACTTCATAATGCTTCTGATTATACACATATATCTTGTTACGATGCCTATAAATACTGATATAGTGTCTTATGATCATAAAATACGCCCTGATTTTTGAGTTATAAAAGAGAAACAAGAATATTGCAGTTATTTATTGACCCTATTTGTAATTCAAGAACAATTTTTCTTATCTACAGTTAGTTTTTCAGCCAACATCTCAAAATGATTTTAAAAATCGCGAATACTGATCTAATACGCTATCAATATTTAATTAACGTCTGCTTGGTTCGACAAATCGCTCCTTTCTACATCATCAACGCCTTTAACAATTACAATTTCGGAAAGCGAAGTTAATTTTTCGAATATACTGCACTGTGGTAAAAAAAAACTGCCAAAATTATATTAAGAATTGGTAGAACGTCATATCAAACAAAAAGGCTGAATGAGACATATTTCAACTAATTACATCAATGTTTATAATTAATTACAAATGCAAAATATTCTAATATTCTCCTTTAGGTTATAACTATGAGATCAAAATCATAATTAGTCATATACACTTTACTTAATTGTTACAAATACAAAATAATCCGCTATAAAGATTTTTCCTACAAATGCGTGCCTAATCAACCATTTATCCACACGCAATTTTGTTTGAGAAGTATAATTTTCTCGCACTAGTGCGGGAAAAAATTTCCCACACCCTTATATGTTGTTTCAGGTGAGTTTTTCCGCACGTGAAAGTTTGTGCATGAGAGGTACACAAGATTATCCAATGGGCTTGTAGAAAAAATCTTGATCATGCTGTCACATGCGGGAAAGGTATTTTTTCTGCACTTGATAGGATATATAGTTATTATCCCAACAAGTAGGAAATAAGCGAATTGGAAGTCGGGTAAGCAGTCGAGTACGGAAGCAAGAAAACCTTTGCATATAAGTTAGGATCAAGATTTTTCCTACAAACGCATTAAAACATCTTATGTAGTGCTCTTAAATTTTCAAATGCGGGAAAAATAAGTATACCCTTCAAGCGTACGTGATTAACCCTATTCCCGTACGAAGTTTATCCTGAAAGGTCATTTTCCCGCAAGCGAAAGTTTGTTCAAAGAGCGCTACATAAGATTTATGCTCTTGTAGAAAAACATCTTGATCCAAATTCATACGGAAAGGCTGAAAAGCCTATATCTGGGGGTTTATTCTCGACTTCGTGCGAAAACATTTTCAAACGTTTAAAGTGACAGAGCAATACATACATCGCTCGTTGAAGAGAGACACAATATCGAATTTGTATACGTTAAATCTCCAGAATAGACCGATTCGGAACGCAATAACAATTTCCTAATATGAATATGGCAACATTGGCGCACTGTCTAATTATTTGACAATTGACTGCGTCAATTTTTTTTCTCCCTTGTTTACATCAGATATAAAAGTCAAAATAATTTTTGAGGTTAACAGTTAACACGTTATTTATTTTTTGATCTGCCTCTGCGATCTACTCGAATCAAGAAGTCATGTCAGTAAATATCCACGAAAAACGCAAAACTCCAAATATTCTTGTAACAGGAACTCCAGGTGTGGGAAAATCGACACTATGTAAAAAATTGGCAGAAGTCACAGGATTTAATTGGCTGGAAATTTCCAAAATAGCAAAAGACAATGACTGTCTAGAAGGATTCGATGAAGCTTATGGGTGCTCCGTTCTAGACGAAGATAAACTTTTGGACGGTTTAGAAGCGGTAATGAGTAAAGGAGGGAATATAGTAGACTACCACAGTTGTGAATTTTTTCCTGAAAGATGGTTCGATGTGGTGTTTGTTTTAAGAGTCGACAATACTACACTTTATGATAGGTTAACAAACAGAGGATATAGTGGAAAGAAGCTTGAAGAGAATATACAGTGCGAAATTTTCCAAACAATTCTAGAAGAGGCAAAGGCATCCTATCAGGATTATATAGTACATGAAATTAGTAGTACGACGCCTGAAGAATTAGAAGATAATCTGAATAGAATAAGTTTATGGATACAACAGTGGTGTGAAAATCAATCGAAATAAAGTATCAAAAAAAATTGTTTTATTTCACTGCTGTTCTAGATAAAACTCAGTAACTAAAAAAGTTACTGAAAACTATATACTTTTTAATCAAATTAAATATAAATAAATTTTTTTAAATAATTTAACTGATTGTATATAACATGCAAAAATACTAATCAGGAACAATATTTTACTGAAGGGAGTGACAGTAATCAAATTCTGTTGTCTGACCCATTTACTTCATATTAGTATTTTTGTAGATTTGTGAATTCTGCTTAAGGAGACAGTATAGGAGACTTCAATTTTCATTTTTTATCAATTCAATATAAAATTTACCTTGTTCTGTTCATAATATCGACTCCAGCTTGTTGCTTTATGCAAATCGTCACAAAATCCAAAGGAATGTGTTTTTTCTTTTTGCATTCTCTCCTAATATCTTGTATCGTGTCTTCATCATGCAACACATAAGGACACAGGTCTCTACAACATTTGAGCATCTTCTCAGTAGTTGCCTGAAAGTTGTATTTATAGATATAGACTAAAAGGCTATAGTTTAGTTTATTTTGGCAATCAAATTCATCTGCCAATAAAATTTTACATATTCAGTTTATAAATAAAAACAAACAAGACAACTGTCAATCCACACAGGTCCTTCACTTGGGATAATATTTATATAAACTTAAAAGTGAAAGCAAAATTGTTGTTACCTGAACATAATCACAAATACTGTTATGAACATCACTAGCAGCCTGTTGCAACTTCTCATCTACAGGATTGGGACGTTTATCGTCTCTATGTTGAGCAACCTCTTGCAGCCTGACCAATAGTTGCTTTGAGTTTTCGGCATCTTCAATCACTCCCGTAGCATGATTGATGTCATTATTTGATGCTATCAAGTCGGATGCAAGATTTTTTATAGCTTCCTGAGTTTGTTGCACTAAACGATCCAAAGCTTGTTGTTTAGAGGTCAACAAGAAACCAGGCTGCATGGGCATTGACTTGAGTAAATGCTGTTTGTGAGAAACATTCCGATTCAACAAATCCTGAATTTTTTTCATAAGTAGATCTGTTCGCTCGGCGTTGGCCTTCATGCAAGGAGTTACGTCATATATTGGAAAAGGCATATATTGCACAGTCCTGTTACTCTCGAGGGCATATACTATATCATGGTATCCTTGCAGAGTTATATTATTCCTATCGTAAATGATTGTTTTGAGTTTATTGTTTATCTGTAATGCCTTCGCTAATAATCTAGCACCAGAATCACCAATGAGGTTACCACTTATATCTAATGTTTCTAATGACTTATTATCTCCTAAAGCATTGAGAAGATTGAAGAGATCCGAACGTAAACGACAGTCTGGTATTATGAGAGACTGTAAGAGACATTCGTCATCTTGAACAATTTGCACCACTGAATCCATGATGAGCGACATGTGTTTCTTCATGGTTCGTGTCATGTTCAGGTGCTTCAAAGACTTATTTTTACTTATTGCTATCACTACATTGCAAAGATCCGAATCCATATCTGAAAAAATATAATCAGAAAATATCTCCCAAATGAGTGAAGTGGCTTACTGTTTTCGGAAATATCAAGACTAGAAATACATCGAACACCATGAACACAGCTCTCTAAAACATGTGCACCTTGACTACCGAGTCCACAGTTGCTTATATCTAACGTCATTTCTTTGGTAAATTCATTACAGGCCAATCCTAACAATAGATTTCTTGAAAAAAAATATTACAAATTAATTTTCAAGCATCAAGTCTTGATGCGATCATCGGTGTTTCAAAATTCCAATACTATTTCATTGAAGTGGCTTTGTTGAGATCTAATCAATAACTTATTTATTTCATTACTAATATTTAATGAAATAAAGCTATTTAAGATAATATTTGCATTTCTCAAAGCTCCTAATCCAGTTATCATATTACAAAACAAATGGAGTTCTGAATAAAGAAAATGAAATCAAATATTTTAAAAAAATACTGCAAAATAAACTCATGAACAAAAGTTAGGGATGTTAACTGAACAATATTACTACTTTTATCAAAAAAATAACAATTATAGTCTAGGTGTTTAACTCACAAATATCCCAAAATTTTTTCCATGTATTTACATCGACACTATAACTATACTATTATAAATTATGAAGATCAAATAACTTACTTCAATGCCTCTTGGGGTAATTTACAATGAGACATATTCAGATACTTGAGGTTAAGTGTTGAACTAAAAAATTGTTTCAGAGATATTGGGGCTTCTTTGTTTTTCTTACTACTAAAAGGGTTTTTACTGCAGTTCAAGTGAACTAAGTTAGTTGTACAGCCACGTACTAAAGCTCCAAAAAGCTGGAAAAAATTAATTTATAAATTCATTTGATTAAGAGACGATGGAAATTCTTACATTTTCCAGAATTAAATCTGTTGAAGAAATATCAATATGTTGTAGAGCATTGGGTTGTGACAAAAAGTGATGGAAATGCTGCAAAAAAATATTAGGTAATCTCAATTGAAAAGATATTTTATAACGTTGCAGAGAGCAGATCAGTATATTTTCTCAAGACAATCTGAATTAAATGCAACTATATAATATTATAATTAAATACAACAAATCACAAATCAAACTTATTCTAGTGGATACCACAATTTTTTTTTTTTTGATATTTTAAGTTTATAAAAATTATTTCAATATAGTTTTGAACTTGCATTGCTAATATGTACACAGAACTCAAAATTAAAAACGTTACATACAATATGAACTTACACACACTCTACACATAAGCTATTGATTTTTTTTATATTCCTTTTTGTCTGATCTTATTGCTTTATTCACGTTTACAAAGTATGCTTCAAAAACATCTTAGTTTTGTTCTTTTTAATACTTACACTAATATCATCTTTCAAGTTGTTTCCGCTTAAATTAATGAAAGTTAATGTCGTTAGAGAACTCGAATTGTTGTTCAAGGCACTAAACAAATTGTTAACGCCTTTTGAGCTCAAACTGCAATGAGCTAAATTTAAATGGACTAGACCTTTATTGAGCTTTGGGATACAACCTCCCAAATAAGTAGCACCTGAAAAAATTAAAAATGAAAGAACGTCTTTTTTACTATTTTAATTTCTTACCTTTATCTTCGATTGGATTAAATGATAAATCTATGGTATGTAGAGCAGTTCCTAGGTTCAATTTCAAAACACTCGATAATTTGTTCACAAAATCAGACTTCAGTCCTAAGTTATCAAGATATATTTCTTCTAGGTTGAGAGATTTTCTCAAAACGTGAAGAATTCGATCTATGTTGTCATGTGATAATTTAACTTGATTTGCTCTCAATTTTGTGAACCATGTGTTATATTCAAGAGCACTAATTATCGGTATTAAGTCTCTGAAAAAGTCATGTAGTATATTATTAAAACAATTCGTCATGAAATGTAAAAATTATACAATACCCTCAACAACAGAAATTATAGCAAACATTTAATTTTTTCCAAGTGTAGTGAATAACAAATTAAAATAAAAAATCTTCACTTAGAATAAAACATAACACTTTTGTAAGTTCCACGGATAATTTTAAAGTTTCGGTGACAAAACCATTTTCCTTCATAACTGAATATTTGGAAATAAACTCAGCGGTCGAAAATCTGTTACCTCCATTCTCAACGAACAACAATATTTATATAATAGCCCACTCAATCCACTCCTTTTTTACATCAACACTTTAAAAGAGTTACAACATCCTTAAGTTAACAAGTTAATTTTGCAAAGATTCTGCAGTATTAACAAAAAAAATGGATAAAATAAAATTCGAGAATTAGTTGAACAAAAATGATATTTATCCAAAAGATAATTCGTAAGTTTTCCAATAAATATTTTCTTTAGAATATAGATTATCCGTGGAAATAGAAGAAAGTGTTTTATTTTATGCAAAAATCTATAATCCAGACATTTCATTTGTTGTTGTAGAAGTTGATTATGATAATATAATATATATATTTAGGTAATCTTCTTACTTACTTTTGATCTAGATATTCAAAATCCTTAAGACTAAGTTCTCTTGTATTCAAAGAAACATAAATGTTGTCGATGTCCCATGCAACCTCTTCTCGATAAGTCAAACCATGAAAATCACACATACAGGCATACTGGTTTGAGAAGCCCCCACAGGGGCCTACCTCCCTACGACTACTTGCTATCGCTTCTAAATCACGTAGCTGTTGTAACCTCGTATGAGGAATTACTTCAATCTGATGAGGAAATAGATTATTACTAAGGTGATTTCAAAACGAATGGCTTCTTCAATAACATGAAGGACAGTCTTCGCTCAACAGAAACACTTTATAAAATATACTCGACGTGGAGCGATGACATTATTGACATGTTTTTTCTATGAATTTTACAAATTTATTAACATACAATCTATCTATCTATCTATATCCAATTTTTATTATTATTTCAGCAAGACCCAAACGGAGGCATTTCTGTGTAGAACCGTCATGTGAGCAAAAGGTTCGTATAAGACAGTGTAGAGGCTTGATTGCCGAGGCTAAGACTAAAGTCCTGCCTGTGCCTCTCATCGCATATCCCAGCACCTACCTCATTGCTTAACCTAGAGCCTTCCGTGTACCAAATTTGCCCTCTTCAAAGCATTGGTAGATCCCTTGATGTGTCTTCCCCATCAAAGGAATAGGTTGAAGTTATCTAGTCTGTAGACATCTCAAACGTGTCAATTCTTATAACCTCCATTATGATGAAGTGGCCTAGATAGTTGCCCCTCCATTGTCTGTAGGCTTCGATCCTTGCCTCAGGTACAATATTCGGATTCAGGAGTCGGAGGTTCAGAATCTCCTCCAGAGACTGTAGATGTGCTGGACACAGCAGCAGTCACTCCAAACAGGCCCAGTCTTTGTAAGCCTTCTTCCGATTGTCACTTGTTCTACCTTTGACCACCAGAGCAAGGGACGAAAACAAAACACCAAACATATTGGGACCAAATCGAAGGTCATTGACCCAGAACAATCATGGTGAGGCACCTAAGCCAAACATTGATGGCTTGCACCTTCAACCTAAACAGATCTAAGATACGCACAATCACCGGCTTGCTAATCGGGCACTTGTGTAACACACAACAGGGAAATTGAAATACCGTGGACAGCAGACTTTGTGGCGACGAGGAGGAAACAGCGTAAATAACCTAGTAAATAGACTACCAAACTGAACAGACTTACTCAACTGACAAAGGAAAAATACAATAGACCCCATTGGTGATAAATTAGCCATTGTCAACACTTTTTCGACTCCCCTAACTCTGTAACTGTGTAGGCTTTTATCCAAGATTTGGAGATCGCTGTTAGTGTCTTGGTTACTACTTCTGGTGAAAGGACAACTAATTAAGTACCTATATTGATTACCTTTCCCAACCCTACCAAATTTGACATTTTGACATACATTTTAAGTAATTTCAAGTTTTCGATGCTAATTTTACAGTAATTCTCGAAGGCATGTTCAGCTATTCATGCAACCAGCAAAAATGAGTCATATGCTCTCTTCTTTCTACAGCTCAATCAAGTATGGTAAGAAAATATTCATTATGCATCACTGTGTATCACGCACAATAAACAATTTTTTTTTCGCCAGGAATTTCCTAGCCAGGCCCTGTCTCCGGAGCCCCGATTCATCCGGAGGGCGCGTGTCATTCATCCCTGTGAAAATTCTCCACGTTCGTGGGGTGAGTGATTACTGGGTACGAGAATCATGTGCCCTGAGTATGCGGAAGGAACCAAAAATTACGGCCTTCTGCATTCTTCCGGCAAAAAATTTTTCCGCATCATGGCAAGCAGGGTATAATTTTCAGATTCGAGAGCAGCGTGTCCATCATTCCTCCATGCAAGTACCATTGTATGATAAGAACCACCATTTTAACAGAATGGTTTTGATAAAGCTTGCGGATTTTATTTTGTCTGTTTTTCCTCCTCTTTTCGACAATAGATTCAGCACTTCTCATTCTCCACAACGGACTCAATATCCCCCGGAGCATGAGGCAACACCGACGTCTCGTCTATGCCCTACGAGTATCAAAAATGGTAGTACAACACTCGTAGCGCCTCGTTATGCCTGTGGATATAGGCTGAGACAGCATAAGCTGGACAGGCTGACAGCTAATGTATTATGGTCTCGGCTGCCCCACGCACAATAAACGTTAGAATTATTATTATTTGGAACTATAGGATAGATAAATAAACAGATGTTATCGAAACCTCAGTCGAGTATATTTAAAAAAGTGTAGATGTAGTACGGACGTTATGATCCAAAAGAGATTACAAAACTGATATAGCTGCAGCTATTTTTGCATTCTGCAGATTACTTCAAAACAGCTGGCGTCTTATAAAGGCATGATGCTTCTGTTTACGAACGTCTTATGAAGTCAATAAAACACTTTAGTGTCTTATGATCAAAGCCACACATTGAAACTTATTGATAGTACGAGAGCCACGGATCAAAACCATGTTGCTAAAACCGTGTAACATCGATAGATAAGATGATCCTAGAGCCGACTAGGTGGATAGTAACGGTAAGAACTGTAACATCTTCGCGGGAGGCAGTTCCTGCTGTCAAAAAAATTGGCACTCATACTGTTTTTTTTTAATAATTCATATGGATTTCCAGATTACAAAAATACTGTTCTCAGACATTTTTAGTTTCAGCAATAGAGAAAAAAATATTTCAGAGTGGCCCGGCAAACACCAGTCATTTATTTATTGGTACGTTCCTGTCTCTCACACGTCCCCTCGCTTCACAGGCATAAATCGGTTTTGGGGAATCAAACCCACTTATTTCAGTCAACATCTTAAATTAACTGGTGAATTTTCATTGATTGAATAACTCGTTTATTTTCAATTTCACCCGATAAATGATAAGGCCAGAGTCGTTTAGACTCAAACTTGCTTCATTATTTTTCGAATAAGAGCCAACAGATTATTGCATTATCTCGTTTATTAATTATTTTAACGAATGGACGATCATTAACAAATTAGTTGAAAATTAAATTTACTACCTCTTTGGTCTGTATCTTTTTTTCCGTTGGATTGTTTTATTTAGACCCGAAAACAGGTGGGGTCGAAATTTATTATTTTACTATGAATTTGCTACAAATTTGGCCCTTATTTTTTTTAGAATTAAAATTTTATTTATTCAGGCTCGAAAAGAGGTGACAGGTCAATCTAAGGAGATTTCACTGTCTTAGTAGTTCTGATATTATTTTTTACGACATCTGGGCAACGTATTGAATCCTTAAAAAAACGCTTGATACTTCATTCAATATATGCACATAATATTACCTAAGAGAAAATAAAGACTCAGTAGCCAACGAAAAAAAAAACAGTGATCAGATACTACTAGCAAAATGTCTGAAAATCGCATCTCTGGGTACAGGGTCGTAAGCTCCACCGATTTCATACAGTTTAAACGTGCCAAAAATCTTGGTTACTAGCTCTCGTACTATATGAGAATCACAATTTAACTTCAGATTCAGGAACTGTGTATCTGCAAAACGCAAAATAATTGCAAGAAAAATAATTCCATACTTTTCTAATAATATGATGTAGTGGCACTGTGGGAAAAATATTTCTGATGGCATTATTCAAAGCTCCTATCATATTATCAACTTCTGTGCTACATTTTGAGTCTTCTCCCACCAAAAATGAGTACACCTTGTCGTTAACTGTGAGGCTTAGCTGATTTCCTCTTTTGCTCTCCATCGCTTGGACTTCCAAGTAATGGAAGTGAGTGTCGATCTACAATATTAACATAAAACTTGGGTTTGGCCGCGAAAATGTTCAGCAGACTTACTTTTGTTGGCACCTTTGCTGTGAGGAGTAAAATCCGGCATGGTGAAAATACCTATGACAGATAATAATAATAAGCTTTATTTTAAAAAATGGTTCATATTTTCTGTTGGAGATGTAAAATAAAGAAAAAAGTATCACAATATTGTTTTAACTACCTAGGTATTAAAATAGATATTAATATAATATACCGGGTGGCTACGGATGTATTGCCTACGGATGTATTGCCTACGGAATATCTCAGTTATTGTATGAAGTAGGTTTGTGAAATTTGGAGCGTCAATATAATGACATAAGAGCTAGAATCTGAGCATATTGACATGTCGAAGTTAACTTCCGGTCTGAACGGAAGTAACATCAACTTTCTTATTTTAAATGGAAAACCTATTTTTTTTTCTTTTCGCTTTATTCAGCATTCAATTCCCTTTCTAATGACATATCACAAGTTGGTATCTAACCAGAAACTAGATTAGAAAAAATTAATTATTGAAATTCACCGAGTAGGCCGTGGAAGCAAAATGAAAGCCAAAAATTGAAAAGTTGGCTATGGAAACCATACGTCACTTGATAACAGTTGCTACTACTGTGATATTTTATTTTCATTCGTCGGCGTTATAAAAAGCCGCCAAAAAAAATATTGGAAAAATTGGGAAAAAAACAATACTCTGTAGGTCCATAACTTAAATAGGAACATACAACTTTTTATTGCCTGTACTATTCAGCATAACCATTCCTTTCTAACGATATAATAGAAAGTAATTTTTTGAAATGAAATACCAAAAAATCCAACTATTATTCTTCAAATAATAAAACAGATTATCGCCATATACGCAAAAATATCATTAAAAATAATGTGGAATGATAAATTATTTCCTGTAGGTTCTAGGTTAAATAGGAACATAAACGTACTTGGTCTGTGCCATCGTCCATAGATATTCTAATATCTACCTATGGACGATGTTTGTGCTATTCAGAATAATCATTCCATTGCAATAATCATTCGAACCAAAATATTAACAAGTAGGCTGATTAAGATGTATTTTGGAATGAAACAAAAAAGAAACGAGAGCTCTAACGAACGCTGCTATCCATATTATTTTGACGTTCGAAGTAGTGTTTTTGATTCTGCCATTTTAAAAGGGTTTGGAAATCGAAATCAGTTAGTGGAATATTCAAAAAATGCCCCGTTATTCACGAACCGAACAAATTGACATGCTTCTCATTTATGGTGAATGTTTAAAAAATTCTTATGCCGCTGAACGATTGTATTTAGAGCGATATCCAGGGAGGCAGCAACCGTCAAGAAGGTATTTCCAGTGGCTTGAAGAAAAATTAAGAACTGAGTCTGATGTTCACGAAGACCAAGAAGCATTTGTTATTAATGAGGAAACTGAAATTAATGTAGTAGCTTTAGTACAATATGATAGCACAATTTCCTCAAGGCAGAATGGCGCCGAATTAGCTATAAGTAAGGACTCTGCTAGGAAAATTTTGAAAAAACATCGATTTAAATCCTTCAAGTATCAGTTGCATCAACATTTGTATGAAAATGACGGTGAAAGGCGCCTGGAATATTGTAATTGGTTTCTTCGACAAAATGCTGAGAATCACCTATTTAACTATTATATCAAGATTTACCAACAATGTATTATTTAACAGGAATAATACAAGGTAGGTACTGTACTTTATTTGGATTATTGTCGATAGTCGAAGTGTAAAGTGCTAAAAGTGTGAACGGTCTTTTGTTTCAGGTACTGGGCGATAGAAAACGAGCACCGGTTTCGACAAGGTGGCTTCCAGGAGAGATTTGGTGTGAATGTTTGGGCAGGAATAGTTGGAACTCATATTGTTGGACCCATTCTTTTTCAAGGTCAACTAACCGGAGAGGGATACTTTCATTCATTAACAACCTACCAGCGGAAATAACTGAGAGAATGTACTTCCAGCAAGATGGCGCCCCTCCGCATAATTCAAGAATAGCGAGAAATTATCTTCAAAATCGCTTTCATCGCTTTGATCTTATTCCGTGCGACTTTTTTCTATGGGGGCATCTGAAAAATAGGGTGTATTCCACACAGCCTACAACTCTACATGAGCTAGAAGTAAAAACTCGTAGAGCTTTCCAAGATATCACGCCCCAAATGTTGAGAAACGTTTTACATGAAAATATCACCAGAGTCAATAAATGTATTGACGCTGGGGGAATGCATTTCGAACATTTGTTTTGAATTTATTTTATCTTTAATCCTATCAATTTGAATTTTTTTTTCGATAAATCTGTTTTTTTATTTGAATAATAATAATTTGATTTTTTAGTATTTCATTTCAAAAAATTACTTTCTATTACATCATTAGAAAGGAATGGTTATGCTGAATAGTACAGAAAAGAAAAAGTTGTATGTTCCCATTTATGTTATGGACCTACAGAGTATTGTTTTTTTCCCAATTTTTCCAATATTTTTTTGGCGGCTTTTTATAACGCCGACGAATGAAAATAAAATATCACAGTAGTAGCAACTGTTATCAAGTGACGTATGGTTTCCATAGCCAACTTTTCAATTTTTGGCTTTCATTTTGCTTCCACGGCCTACTCGGTGAATTTCAATAATAATTTTTTGTTGATCTAGTTTCTGGTTAGATACCAACTTGTGATATGTCATTAGAAAGGGAATTGAATGCTGAATAAAGCGAAAAGAAAAAAAAGTAGGGTTTCCATTTCAAATAAGAAAGTTGATGTTACTTCCGGTCAGACCGGAAGTTAACTTCGACATGTCAATATGCTCAAATTCTAGCTCTTATGTCATTATATCGACGCTTCAAATTTCACAAACCTACTTCATACAATAACTGAGATATTCCGTAGGCAATACTTCCGTAGCCACCCGGTAGAATAACAAAGAACAAGTTCTTCAAATGAGTTTTGAATTTCTTTACACTATCAGTCGTTTTCAAGTCATTACGGTAATTTCGATGTATAATCGTTGGTTTCTATACTCCCATAAATATATGAGGCAATTAGGGTAATTATGTTGTTTCACCTATACATATCTCTATGTTTCTGTGAACCTATTTGCTAGTGCATGATATATGACTACCTGATCTTCAAAAGATTAAGCCTAATTTGGCAGGGGATTAAACGTTTGTATGGTAGATAATTTTTATGATTTTTTTCTGAAACCCCTTTGAAATTTCGAAACGTCACTCCTTTAGGCACAATTTGGCGTCCCATGCCTAAAACACACACTGTTCGCAAATTGTTACATAAATAGCTATTCTATGCATATGTGATGAGTCCTTGTCCAATTAACAATTTCATATGAAGGGTGAATAATAATCATTATACAATGGTACATGGGAAGAAGGGCCAAAATCTAGAGGAATACGAGAAAAACGATAATATAAGTTCACTTTACCATAACAACGTTAAATTTAAAGAAAAAAAACATTTCATAGAGAAATATGTAACGAATACTAACTCAATACCAATTTTTAACCAAAACTAGGTGATGACAACAAAACAAAGGTGGATCAGACGTCTGTGGGGGTCATCGCTTTCTTCAGTTTGAACGGCAAATGTAAATTTCTTGATAAAATGCCTTCCCCTCTGCTCTTTCAAGGAATGAAGTCGGATCCTGCAAATCCTTCCACTCAAATTAACCCTTTTGACGCGGAATGTGCAAACCGGTATGATGAGCATCCCAGGGAAGACGAGGCCGTTACCTTTTAATTAACGTGTGATGCCACGCATGATTCCGTTATTTAGGAAAACTCTCCTTCCCATTAATCCGTATTTGGAAAGTATACAAAATTGAATATGAAAATGTTACAGCTTTCTAAAAAAGTAATAATATACAGGGTATTCCATTAAAAAAAAACTGTGTTTCAGACACTTTCATGAGTTCCGGGAAGGAAAGAAAACTTACTTATGTGCACCCTCTGTATGCTGAAACTGAAATCCAGTTCATCGGCATAATACTCATAATGGTCTTTATGCACCAAAATTGCAATATTTTGTGTTTATGGTCATGTTTTCCTACGACCACGCGATAATTTTACCAATTAATATAGATGTAGTTAAAATATTGTGCAAGAAAATCTAAGAGGCTTACTGAGAAATCATTTCAACTAATTTTTCTATTTTGAATAAGTAATTATTATAAAATACAAAATATTTTCTTTGACGCGGAATACCTACGAGATCATGAAATCGCATAATCAGATCGACAAACTTTACTATTGATAATTATTACAAATATGAAATATTACCTGATGATATGTAGATCTACATAAAATATGTATATACGACCAATTAGAATAGTTGGCAAAGCGATGTGACTTTTTGAACTTGCAATCGGTAGTTCAAGAGATCCAATCTTACGTAGTCAACTTTTTTTTATGAAAATATTCAAAATAAATTGTTTTTTCTACAAACGTCAACAAATGACAAGGATCGCGCATTGATGGCAATATGCGAAGATTCACCGAGCGCGAAATAGTGTGCGTAAGAGCTGCTTTATAGTTCGCAATTTTTATTGCATGCAATAAACTGCACGAGTTTTCTACCAATGGGTAATAAGGCTACTTCTGGCTACTCAGTTGTCAAATACCGTCTCATTGGTTGATAACTCCCGCAATTAATTGCATGAAATGAAAATTGCGAACTATAAAAGCGACTTAATACATATTTCGTGCACTGCATGTAAACTATATGAGATTTTAATATTTTAACCTTTTAAACCTGTAAAAATCCAAGAAATCATTTATTTCTGAATGTTCAACAATACCTAATAAAGGCGTTTTAACGCTTTTCAAATTGTGACAAAACTTTACATTACCCAATTTTATTTATTATTTATATTGTTAACATTAAATGGTGCAGCCAGTACACGAACTAATATTTATTCCAAAATTTGTCAAAAACTGTCCCTTTAAAATTATTGTCAACAAATGCCATTTTATTTCCATAATTACACAGTATAATTACTTGATTTGGAAACACATTTTAAGTCAGTTCAACTCATTCTTCAAAAAAATTTTTTAGAATTGTAGAAAAAAATATTGTTTGTAACTCGTGTGAGATACAAAAAAAATTAACGAATGAATTAAAACATTCAAGCAACAATATAAATTATTATTGCATTGATAGCAAAAACAGTTCTTTTAATAGGTAGGTATATTTTTTTTTTGAAAATAACGACCGGATTTGGAAATAATTCAAGTAGGTGACAAAATTTAATTGCTTTATTCATTAGTATAAAAATATTGTTCAAATAGCTGCAATACATTTCTATCTACCTAATTCAAATATGAGAAAATTATCATTCAAAACAAATGATTTTTGAAAATCTCATTCAAACATTGAGTACTTCACGAGTTCTATAAATACCAGTCTAAAACTCACTTATATATATACCTATATCAATCAGTACAAGGCGAATTTATAAAAATATCATTTTTATTTAAGATTCTATTAGTTTGAATTTTGTTGTTATTATTCAAAAGTGCCAATCAGTATTCATATATTTTTGAATCTTATAATATAATTATTTTTATAAATTGACCCTCATATTTCAATATCTTCATATTAAATGCCAGCGAATTCCCCCCATATCCAAACCCCTCTATTCATTTCAATGACACAAACGTTTTTTGATAATTTCGCCAATATAACAAAGCATCGATCACTCCTCTTCTTCCTCTTCGCTATCGTCTTCAGTTTCGGCGTCGGCTTTATTTTTGGCAATTTCAAGTACTTTCGTCTGATGGGCTTCCGAATACTTGTGAACTACGAAATCATTATCATCTTTACACTGTTTTCGGCAAATCTTGCAGTACCGTATGAGTCTTTTTTTAGCTAGATACTTCCGAACAAGGCGAGACAAATCGTATGTTTCTTTTGTCTTTTTTTCCATCTTGACTTAGATAATTTTTTCCTACCGATTTCAAAATTAAAATAGGACTAACACTTACTCAACTGAAACCTATACAGTACTGAGACTTTCATACGAAGATATGATAAAGAGAAATTAAAGTTTGTTTCGTTCTGCCTTCCACCAGCGTGCAATAAAATCGTGGTCTTAAATAAGTAAATAACTGATTAATGATTGATTACTGATTTACTCAACTGATTGAAAGAGTGAATAACCATAACTGATCATGCGCAATAAAGAATTTCTGCTTTACACCAAAATAGAGCTAAGTTTTCTTGATATGAATAACTATTCTTTTTGGTGGATTATCATCACTCAGCTGATGTCCTTGCACTCAGTTCACAACTCCCAACAGTCCCAACGCAGTGCAGTAACCAGTAACACACTGCAGGAACAAACCTATATTTTGACATTTTCAGGTTGCCAACATTTGAAGCTATATAAAATAACTACTTTTTGGCGGTTTATTTGATTAACTGAAAATATTGATTTTTGCGAAAAACCTACGTGCATTCTGTTAAATATTGAAGTTTGCTTACCAAAACTCTGTTTTCAGTCTTGTCTCCTTTGGTCTCCAATCGAACCACATTTTTGAAAAGTATTTTCACTTTATTTCCGACTGAGGATTTAATGCTTTCTGTTGAAATAGATGATATTAGGATATGGTATAAGAAAAAATATATAAAAAAACATTCAGTAGATTATTAATGGGTATATTCAAAGAACTTATAAGACACCAAAGATATGACATAAGTCATGAAGGATATTAATTTGTAATGTAATTTCAAACCGAATTATCCGCGGGTTGATTTCTGCACTATCTTAGTATTTGTACTCTTTCAAACTTATATATACATTTGAAATTTGGATTCACCCAAGGTTTTGGGGTCAGTAGGTTATTAGATTTACCTGCAATGACTTTAACTTTAATTCGTTAACAACTGATTACTAGAAATTCGGAATAAAATGTCAATTTAGGAAAACCCTATTAGATGATTCATAAAATCGAACCTAATTATCTTATTAACATAATCAATTCATAGCAAATATTGTGTAAACAAAAACATCAGTTTTGTGGTTTTTGCAAATACCTAGTCTGCAATTATTTATGTTGACACTCCCCTTGTTAAAAGATAAAAAACAATATAATTTTTGTTTCGGGCTTGTACTCACCATTTAAATCCTTAGTGAGTTGTGATCTAGTAGACATAATTTGAACAAATAAAACTCAAGCACCTCATTTAATTGTTTTAATTAATTATTTGTCTAAATGAGAATAAAAACTGCACTTTTTTCCCTACCACTGTCACTGTCATGGTCATGACGATTTGGGTTTGGGGATTTTTATTTTCTTAAGGTGGCGGTGTGGTGTTACTGGTCTTTTGTATCCTAGCCTGTGATTTTTATTTGCTTTACTTTGCTGTGATTTTTATATTCTTTACTTTACTGAGATTTTTATATTCTTTACTTTACTGTGATTTTGATTTGTTCTAAAATGTGTTTGTGGCAGTGGGTATGAAATGTAAATACCTATATCTCTTGTGTACGTTGCTTAATTTGTATGACTGAAGATTTGTCACTTTGACAGTTCTAATTTAGCCTGTTTATATTAAGCTCCTATATTTTTTGAATAGGATGTCCTAGAAAAGTTTGCAGAAAAGAAATTACTCTATTTCTATTACATTACACAGTGGTTACTAAATTCACGAAATCAGACAACGACTTGGAACACTATTTGAGTGCGTTCCACTAGGCATTCACAACTCTCGTGGTGTCGTTCCATTGTTCCATAACTATCACGCCACTAGCCAGTCATTATGACCGTGCTGAATTATTTATTTACATGTTGTTAGTGCATTCTGTTGAAATGATTTTCTGAACATCATCGCTATTCAACTTCAACTCATTTCAATTGGTAGGAAAACCAAACTACCCACGAGCTAGTCATACATACTAATGGAACGGGAATTACCGCAATCGTCAACGTTGTATGTGCCTAGTGGAATACTTTTGATAACAGTGGAATTGGTGGAAAGTGGAATGCAGCATTTGTACCTTTGTAGAAGAAATCTACGCAAAGGTTGCGACATCTAGAATCATTTAGTTGAAATGATTTAAAGTAGATTCGGTATGTCTTGTCATAAGAGCTAGTGTATTTAACTGTTTTCGCATTATTTATCGATTTTTAAACAACAAATTGAGTTCAGTGATATTCTTCAGTGTTCATAGTTTCAGAATGAGTCGACTTAGTCCAGAGTTCCTTAACTTGGCGTATTTTTCTCAGCGCCTCACTGCTGAATGCATT
The DNA here is from genome assembly GCA_958502065.1 of Chrysolina americana. Taxonomy (NCBI): domain Eukaryota; kingdom Metazoa; phylum Arthropoda; class Insecta; order Coleoptera; family Chrysomelidae; genus Chrysolina; species Chrysolina americana. Next base: position 88,313,728 of record OY293412.1, read on the forward strand.
ATCAAAATTACCTCAGACAAAAAAAATTTCATCTTTACATTTTTCTCTACATCATTTTTCAGTCAAAAACGAATAGTTATGGATCACATGCATGGCAAAATATCTTCGTAGATAAAAATGTCTAGTGAAAACTAAGCTTATTATTAGTTATTTCAACTTCCTCACAACCATCTTCGGTAATTCATTCAATTTAGAATAAGAAAATAAAATTAAACATTATGGATGTTATCGAAAAAAAAATTACTTTATAACGGAAACAAGTATAGCATGATTAAAATAAAAAAATCTAAATATTTCGGATAATCGTCCAGTGTGAAATATTATTTTTTACAATGCTCCATTAGGGACCGTCATCAGCGAATTATAAATGTGTAACCAACCAAAGAGGGTTTCTAATTTTTGGGTTGTGAATATCAGATTTCTTTTTCGAATTTTTTGCTATTTTCCAAAATTTGTTCGAGGGGATAATCAACTATGGTAATTACTATGTTGCAGGTAGTTTTGAATATTATTGAATTTTATATAAGCCTAGTCTGACTAATGACTATTATGATAATCCATGATTAATAAAATACAGGTAGGTAATTAACTGTCCTGAGGATTAAAAACATTCCAACAATATAATTTGGAATATTGCAAATGTTAAAGGAAATATTACGAAAAATTCTCTGAGTAGAAGTTCTGGCCGATCCAGCCCTCTTGAAGAGTCTAACACGTCGCCCCCTCCCATCATGCAGGGGTGTTACACACATCGGTAACGGTTACTGAAACGTGGCATTTTTCGACTTCAACTAGCTTATGTTAATTTTTGTTGTAAGTTGTCACAAAAACGTTCTGAATTCAAACTTATGTATAGTGTTTTTATTATTTTTGAATTTGTGCACTGAAGGGTTTTTCTAGATTCAATCCCATTAAATATAGTGTTCCTTTAACATCTCTGTTTATGAATTTCAGAAGTAATTGACATTACCTTGGCTGAGAATAGGACATTGTGTGTAACATCCGAACATAGGGTATAGGGCATATATTGAATTCGTTCCTGACTCAATGATAATATTGCTACGTGAATTTCACAATACGTCTATGCAGAAAATCAAGGAATTTGTTGAGAAATATTCGACTGGGCCACTATACATCAGTCTGTCGTCTGGATCCAGATTTGAGAAGCAAAATTGACAATATTCCACAGGCTATCGGTGATGTTTTTTTTTTTGCTGTCAGGTTGGTAATGAATTTTGGTTTTCAATACTTGAAACACTGTATTTTGATACACTGACATGTGCCAGCAATGACAAATGTAAATTATTATTGAATCTGATAGATGTCAGTGCATCAAATATTAAAAACCAAAATTCATTACCATCCTGACAGAAAAAAACCGATCACCGATAGCCTATGGAATAGTCAATTGTTATCAAACTGAAAGAAACAATAAATATATTACTGCATATATGTATAAATTGTCCAATGTTGATATTTATTGAAATAATAATTTTTATACAAATATACAAATTATTTTAAAATTACTGTAATACATTTGTTCTCATATTTCAGCATTCTGTAATCATATTTTAATACAAAGAGAAAATTAATATTCAAAATTGAATTTTTTTTAATCTCGTGAAATATAAAAAATATATATTTTTGATATAACACAAGCTTGTCATTCAACTAGTGAAGTCCTCATGAGTTGTAAACATACTCCAAATGTCCAGCAAATCTTGTTCAATCACTTATTTTACAAATATCTTCATATTGAATGCCAGTGACTTTTCTTCCCATCAAAACCCCTCTTGCTATTTCAATATCAACACAAAAGTTTTTTTCATCCAAACTCAAAAGTTTGGCTATTTCACCCCTATAAGCACCATTTACTACTTTCACCAACTTCCCTAATGCTGGAATGACAGTTTCTAAGTGTTCCTGGTCAATTTTCAACTTTTTTCCACTTTCAATTAACTTAACTATGGCAATGTATTTTCCAACAACCTCCTTTATTACCCCCTTTTGTTTGTGATACTCCTCGCCCAAACTTCTGGTAATTACTTTGACTACAATTCCCTCCATCAGCCAATAGTCCTTTCTGTTCATTTTTTCTTTCTTTTTTTCCTCCTGTTCCTTGATTTCATCTAAAGCTGTTGTTTTCTTGACATCTTTCAGTTTTTTTGAACTACCTGGGTTTGTAGTAGCTGGTCTCTTGAAGATATTGTCAGTAGGGGCAGGTGCTGTCAATTTTTTGTCTGCTTTCAACTTAATATCCAGTTTGATAGTTTCTTCATTGCTTTCTCTAACAAGATCTGTATAAACCGGATCTGATAAAGTTCCTGCCTTTTCCAAACCAAGTTTCACTTGTTTCTCTATGAACTGCATCTGTTTTTCTTCATCGTTCCTGTCCATTTTTAGCTTCTTTTTCTTCATTTCTTCTCGTATTACTGTCTCAGGGCTTCTATCGATATATGTTATGAACCACCCCTTTTCCGTTTCATCAATAACTGCTTGGCCTGTTTTGCCCAACCACTTGACGAATCCTGTTAGACTATTCCAACGAGTACCGTTCATGTGAACATGATCACGCTCACGAATGTATTCTTGATACACTCTATTAGCGTCAACTCTTTTTGTTCCAAATTGTCTCCTGAGGATTTCTACATACCCTTTTGCGAAGTCATATGAAAATTCGTCCATATATTTCCTGGAATTATCAGCAAATAGAAGTAGTTGCCGTTGATGGGTTTCTGATGTCGTGTGGCACTTGAAACCATTCTCATCTCGGCACTGTTTTTGGCACATCTGGCAGTACCATCTGAGTTTTTGAAGACCTTTTGCTTTCATTTTGTTAGCAAGGTACTTCGGCGTACCAACTTCAGCCCTTTTTCCCATCTTGACGTTCGACTAGAAAACTTTTATTCCGACGATTTTGATAATAAAGGAATTTGATGGCAAAATATTGATGGTAAATTTGCAATGTGACAACCACAATTAACTTGAATTCAACTCTTAAAATTACTGTTGACTTCACAGACGAGAGTTCTATACATTTACTAGATGAATTGGTACTGAATAATTGTTTCCAACAATTATTGAAACTCTCAACTTTATAATAATTCTAAACAATTTACAATGTATATAACAACAACAACATAATACATAACCCCAATAGCTGAGTTAATCACAGAACGCATGACAGTGACATGTCTGTTCTGTGATGTTCACTTAAGTGCACAGCACAGAGCACAGAACTCGTCTTATGACATAGACATAGTATATGCTTTACTGTGACATAGACATAAGATAAATGAAGTTATGTACTATGTTGTGATATAAGTCACAAGGAAATTTCAGAGTAAATTCGGATAGCTCATGATGTAATTTGACAAACCACGAAAAATCATGTTCTGACTAAACCTCATTTTTAAATTTTAAATCAGGTGATGTTCACTTAAGTTAATTAAAGGGATTACAAGCTCGATTGGGGCTTCTCCCCGTGCTAATTGCAAAGCGGCTACTTATGGCCATAGAAATCACAAAGGCCGATTCAAATACATGCATGCCCACAAAATGTTTTTGGCATATGCATTTTTGATCCTTGTGCCTGAAACTGCATAACAATCCACAGATTCTCTTGTTTCTATGACAAGGAGACAAGGTCACATTTTAGGTGCATTCTCATATGAGGTTCTATTCTGTGTTCTGTTATTTTGTTCTGTAATCATAAATCATAATACATAAAAGGTTTGTTTTGGTTCTGAAAATTATCAGTCCTGGGACGTCAGGATCATGCGCAGTTGACGAGAAGTCGCTCACTTTTTCTCAACTGCTCATAATCCTGACGTCCCAGGACTAATAATTTTTAGAACCAGAACAAAGCTAAAGAATAAACATAAAACATAATTTAATAAGTAGTTGCGAGTTTTCACTTTTCAGTGCAGAGATTTATTAAAGATACAGAACCTCTACTCTTTGGTTTTATTTGCAAAAATCAATGAGAAACAATTTATGACAATAGCAGAATATTAAAATTATGTCTTCTGCACATGGTAATCGCGAAATATCTGATCCTGTGGAAGAAATGTTAAAAAAGACTGGTTGCATAAAATTCCACTACGAAGTACAGGTTAAGTTTTTTCTTGCATATTTCACGTTCCTCAACTATATACATAAATAATTCCAGGAATGCATTGCTGATACTCAAGACTGGAGAAAGTGTCAAAATCAAGTATCCCAATTCAAAAAATGTATGCAACAATATCAAGAAAGAAAGATAGGAGTATAAAAAATCAATTTGTCTTTTTTGATAAGCTTAGTTTTAAAATGTTTAAAAATATTCTATGAAAGATCATTCCTCTCATAACAACCAAAATGGTTATTATAGTGCGCACGGACTTGAAAATGAGCAGGGGGAAAATAGCTTCACAAGCAGCCCATGCTGCTATATTACTTTATCAAACATCTCAAGAAAAGTCCCATCAAAACTTGAAGTTGTGGTTGAATATGGGACAGCCAAAAATTATTCTAAAAACCGACACTGACTGTGAAAGAGTTCTTCAAGAAATTTTTCACAAAGCAAAGGAAAATAACTTGAATGTGTGCTTAGTTAGAGATGCTGGCAGGACTCAAGTGGAAACAGGGACATTAACTGCTGTAGGAATAGGTCCAAACCAAGAAGAAGAAATTGATAGAATAACCAGTAATCTTAAACTGTTATAATTCTTAATGTGTACATAGATATTTTCATTAAATTAGTTGCAGTAATTTTTAATTAATATGAACTCTCAGCTTCATAATTCATTTAATGGCAAGTACCCGAGTGGTTATAGAATCAATGCTTTTCAATCATTCTGGTTTGTCGGTCGTTGGTTCAATCCCAACGATTTCAATTTATTTTTCTGATGGCATGAGGAAGTGCTAGGAATCTCACGTTGAAAGGTGAGACTTTGTTAATCCTTGGCTCGCACGAGTTTCGATTTCTGAGGGCTGTCATTCGTAAGGAGACAACAGCTGGTTAGCGGAAAAACCAATTTATTTTTTTACAATCAATAATTGATATCTTTTCTTACCTGTTAATCTATAAAATTGTCACATTAGAATATTTGGAACTATTCAGTCAGAGTAGTTAATTATTGACGTGTATATTGTAATTGTTTGATAGCTCCTGGCTATCAGTTGAAGGAATTTTACCTATAATTCTATTCATAAGCACTTAGATGACTGAACTTATCTCTGTCGAATGCCACTGAAGACAAGAACAAAGAATGAAAATATCAAATATTGTATATAAATGAACCAAATCTTAGTATCGGTGATTCGGGATATGTATAAAGGGGTTCGAAAAACAAAAGTATATAAAATATGTAGTGGAGGGCGAGTGGTCCGTGATGCTGTTATTTATAAAGTCCGGAACACGACGGGTCCATAGATGGTGCATAATGGAGTGGCTCTAAAGAGCTAGGGTATCATTTCCCCGAACCAAAACTGGAACGAACAAAATTACGACTTTTACTGAGGGGGGGCTAGATGAGGAGTGACTACTCGAAAAAGGATTATGGCAATAAAAATTCAACAAATGATTGACGAGACTTAGATATTGCTAAAAGTACTCTGACCACAACCAACAGCAGGAGTTACCAAGGGTAGCATTTGGATATGGTTTCAAAATGGCTGATAGAATAGATGGAATTTGAGAAATCCGGAAGAAAATAAATAGGGAATTATCACCAAAATAAACAGACAATTTTTCATGTCGACTCTTTTTATTATTTGTAATTTTTCAACATAAGTATTTGTTTCAGACTTTATTATGATCTATTACTTTTTCCAGTTTATTATTTAGAATTCAAACTAGAAAATTCCTTTTTGTTTCAAAGAATAAATGTTCAAATATTGATGAGCAGTCATACGGTGTTAATTGGTTTTAAAACCATGGTTGCTTATGATTATACATTATTTTCAAGGTGCATTGAATGGTACCAGTAAGAAACGGTAAACTATGATTCCCAAACATTAATTACTATTTATCAAACGTTTCTACTCATGACAATAGATCATGAACATTTTTTCTTCTTTCTATTTTAGTTCGCCAAAAAATATTGTTTCTGCCTAAAAATCAGTATTTAAATTGGAAGTATACATTACTTATAAAGATGAAGAGATCACAAAATTCATGTGACTGTGGTCAAATTACGATGTGATTATTTAACTTGGCACAAATTGCCGATTATTGTGTATTAATACAAAGGTTATATTATTTATAGTAACAAATTTGCATTCATAAAAAAACATAACTTATAATTAAATAACTATAATTCATCACATACCCATTTTGAGCAATATAAAACTTAAAGCAAGTAAAAAAAATAACTGAAACAAAATATTTCCTTAGATACTCGAAATCTGAGAATGAATTATTTATGCAGTTCATACCCTCAAGTTAGTTATATCACTTCACATTCAACAGTAAGTCGCCGATTTAATTTGAAAATATTCAAAGCCATCACTGCTAGATAATTAATAATGAAAGTTGTTATTCTTTTCCGTGGAGGTTTCGATTCCAAGGAAATTTCTGGAAAGTTAATATTTTAGTCTAATCTTTAAATCGTTTGATGTGAAAACAATTCAGAGACAAAGGAAATTTCACCCGAACGCAAGATTCGCCAAAAAAGTTAGCATCATCAGAAGCTGAAAGCATTTTGGTATTTTTCTGTTTTTTATCAATTTCATTTAATTCCAATCAAAATTTAATGAGGATGTGTTTTACATACATCCACTAGTAATTATTTAAAGTATTTAGCTGATTAAAGGACTAGAAAACACCAATTGTATGTCAAGTAATTGGCTAGTCCTTATTTTCACCCTTGACTCTTCAACATTCTATTTCACTTAGAACTAGGCAATCCACACTTACAAGAATGAAATCATACCCAGTCAAATGAAGTCAAAAGATTTATAGATATACGAATTTTTTGTACAATTCTTACATTGCCTAAGATAATGAATATTATTTTTCGACAAATACTCATTGACAATCATTCATTTATCCTATATATTAGAAAATTTCACATGGACGGAGAAGAAACATGCACAAGGAATATAATAAAATTTTCTTGAAAATTCACGGATTTTTTTAAATAAAATGGAAATTGAAGGTTTTTCAATTCGTGACGTTAAAATTAGAACTGTCGGAGCGAATTATATCTAAATGTAGATTGATATCTTGAATTTCCAGTTCCAAATTGATTTGTTGAATAAAAAATTGATTTTAAGCAATATGATAAAAAACTGAACCAGCAAAATGTTCAATAATTATGCAACATCTTAGTTTTTCAGAAGCAAAGTTTAGGCAACGATAAACTGTGCGAGGGCACTTTGGCGTGTAGCTTCTAAAAATATATAATATGTCTAATCATAATGTCATGAATATTTGCCAAAATTTATTCACAAGAATTTTTCAGGTGAACTTACTAGGTTTTCACAAAAAATATTTCACATTAGAAATATTGATGCTATTGACCTGTACAGCTCCATTCACGATAAACAGCTTAATGTAAATATCAACATTCCAAAAGGGACAATAGACTTAAAATTATGTTCAAAATATGAATTGACTTGTTTGATACCACATTTGAGGTGCAGTACACATCCACTATATACAAAATTTGTCTGAAACCTTATTACAAGAATAACTAGATGTGGACAATACAGCTGCCAGCGAATGTAACACAAATTTCTTCTATTATTTTTTGAGGACAGTAAAGTAGGCCGAATATCATCCTCAGATCTAGTTTTTGCAGTTTTTCACTTATATAGTGTCCTTCAAAAAATTGGCATCGTATGGGGAAAACTTTCAATAGTTTATTTTGAAATTCGACTTAAGCGTTGAGCTTTGCTTTAAAAAAGATCAAACGTAGCCTATTTGGATGAGGTAATATGACTTTCTCTACCTGTATAAAATAATTTTTTTTCAAATAATTACAAAAAAAATTGATTTGGGAACAAACAGTATTTTTCAGTGATAACTACTGATGAATATAACTTCGTTATCAAAATGCGCATCTAGGAATTAAATTACTTGTGAGATAAAGGGAAAACACCACATGTATCAATATCCCATTTTGGAAAAACATTTGTTGAAAGTTTTAAAATTGGGTTAGATAAATAAAGTACTTCTATCATCATGTAATTTTAATGAGTTTATTGGCATCATCTAAGTACTGACAAATCAATCAAAATTAAATTATACCCAAAATGCTCAACAATATTATATTATCTTTGCATTCAATATATCAATAATTTGAAATGGTTTTCATATTTGTTTAGTGAAAAACATATTTTTATCAAAATTAAGTAATTACTAGTGCAGCATGATGAAACTAGTGGTATAAAACATTACACGACATTAATTTATTTTGGGAATGATAACAATGCAATAATCGAAAATGTTCAAGCTGATTTAAGAATAATTTCGCCTTGGTTGAACAATCATAAATTAACTATGAATATTGATAAATCTTCCTTTATGTTTTTGTCAAAAAGAAATCAAGACATATCGGAAATTATTGATACAAAAGACATTTGAAGAAACATTTATTACAATGATGCTTTTGACAACCTTACCTTTTTTAGTTGCAATCATTTCTTTGAATTCTGTTATTTATTGTTTTAATTAGAGAATTAGAACCCTATTATAAACATTTATGTTTCTTGGGCCAATAAAGATTATTATTATTAAAACAGTTTTGTCGAAGAAATAATTTTTTTACGGTCCTAGATATGAAACTAAAAGTTGGAAAAGAACGTTTGTTTGAGATATATAAAATCGGGATAGAAACAACTTTTGTCTGCATTTTTTTTTTTGAATTCTAGAAAATAAGCCTATTTAAACGATTATTTACAAAAAAATACTTTTTTCTACTCATGTATATGAAAATGATTATTTTTCAACCGGATACACTACATGAAAGTGATAGTTTTTCACTCTAGAGATGAAAATGAACATTATGATGCGACCTGAAGGAAATATACTAAATACAATTTGATGGATTCTTGACACCAATGACAGTTAATCTCACTACTTGGCACTTGAATCAGCAAACGAACGAAACTTCGTTTGACAGTTTATAGATATTTTCACGATTATATTTGAACTTCTCTCTATAACTATAATTGATATGGACTCTGGATTCCAGTATTTTATAAACTGCATAAAATAAAAAAAAAAATAGCATTTCATACTCGAGATGAAATACGTTTTTTCGTTCGTGAGATTGCCACACTCGCTCCGTTCCGCTTCGTCCGTGGACAAACTTTCACCTCACGAAAAAAACAGTATTTTCAAATTTTGTTGAAAAATATACTATTTCCGTCGACCTCGTATTAACATGTCTGGAGTTCTTCCATGCAAACGAAATGAACTATTACAGCACGATTTTTCGAAATCTACCATTAATGACACCTATACGAGATAGATGGATTCTTTCTGTGCTCTTTTTCAGTTTCTCTAATTGTACCATCACAAATGTATTCAAATAATTAAAAGATGATCATTAATATTCAATAAAGTTTGTATCTACTGTTCATTTCGTTGATTAAATATATTCGAATCAATAATTCCTGTATTTCAACAAGAGTTAGGTCGACAGAAAAATATTGTATATTAAAATGCGATTTATGATCTCGAACATTAACGCGCTGGCTTCGCTCACGCGTTAAAATATCTCGATCATTAATCGCCTTCATTAATATTCTAGTTAATTAAATAACTATTGCAGGTAGCAAAAGCAGAACTTTTTTTCCCACATGATGCCAACTTTTTGAAGGACACTGTATGTAGAAAAGTTTTGTTGTTGAGCCTCACCAAATTCATATGGGATATTGGCAGAATATGGGTTACATTGACTTTAACAATATCATGTGGAATAAAAACTAAAATTAATTCACTCAATAAGTCTTATGTACATCAATAACACTAATATCTTCTCTAATTGCAATTAACTCATAAATGCGATGTAAATAGCACTTTTGCATTGTTGAACACACAAATAATTTTTCAATCACTAACATTTGTTGTGTGCAATTCATTCAATTCAATATAAAAAACTAACAACACATCATCTCCGTAAAACACCAACGCCTTAGAGACTACACCAACATCTTTGAACTTAACCTAAACTTACTGTACCAATTTTCATAAGAATGTCATAAGCTCATTGCACAGTTTAAGCATTGATGAGTTTGGTTTTCTGTGGATCATCGTATTTACAAATTTCATAGGAATTTATACTGCTCATAGATGTGTAGGAATTGTTCACAATGTGCGGGGCTTCGTTGAATTCATCTAGTTCTTCTAGATCGGCAGATGAAGGTCCCTTGAGCAGGAAATACTGCTCAGAACGTGTTGGCCACAATAAATGAGCCATGACACAGTAGGCAAAGCAGTCTGCCGAGTAGGTTATACCTAAAAAATCAAATATAATCACTAACAACTTTTTGAATTTTGAGTCAGAATATTTCAATTATCCATTTTTTGCAGGAACATGTATATGATTTAAGAACAGGTAATTAATTAATTTATGACAGCATATGAGTTTTTTGTTTTCCAGTTTTCCTTGAATCAAAATTGGTAGTCCGTTAATGGAAGAAGTGTAATTAGTGTATAGTTGAAGGTTTATGAGTGATTGGAGTTAAGTTTTGGGATCGTAGTTATTGCACCCTCTCTCCACTGTGCAGGAAGATATTATTCGTATATTGAGATAACGCGTTGTTGTATTTCCTGATCCAGTGCACTAATGTTTTTTTTTTTATATATCTGGTCATATCCTGGTGCCATCTTTTTTTCTCGTTTTATTATGTTATTTATTTTGATAAATAAAATAAGTATTTTTTGCTGCAGTGCCCTCAAGGTTCCAATGATAGGATACTGCTAGGAAAAGAGTATGATGAGTCAAATATGTCCAAATTAAATACATTTCTTTATACGCATTGTCAAGAAATACTCTGAAAAGTTATACATAATATGAAGAAGCTGTATTGTGTTGCTTTCTGAAAATGCAGACAATTACTCAAGAAGCTTTCATAACATTCAATAAAAATAATATCGTGGAATCTTTTACCTAATAATAGTTTGAACCTCCATAAAGCTGATACATGGAGAGCAATTAGAGCTAATATGGGCAAGTAGATGAACCAAACTAAGCTTGAAGCTCCAAAATGGAGCAAGAAATTCAATTTTTGTGTGTTATGTTCATATAACATAGTTGTGCGCAGTTCGTACAGGAACCAAACCATAATCAATGATCGAAAAACAATAATCAACCACCCAGGCCACGTCTGATACTCATCTATGTCCTCGATAATATCAACTTCGGTCTGAAAAATTCATAATTAATGTTTATTGAGATATAGTAATTTTGAAAACTAACCAAATTCCAAACGTAAAGTAATATGTGTACAATTCCATAACCCAGCCAAATGGCAAAAACTAGTGGTTTCCAAGTTAACTCGAGTCGTGTAACAGCCCATCCTTTGGCTAGTAGAAGTAGCAGGAGCATGAAAGAGGTCTGAAAATTAATTTCATCATATTCCCATAAGTTTTTTTTACCATTTGAATCTAAATAGACTACTAAAACAAATATTTCAATGCCATATGAAATTGATGTATTCCATTGAAGTAAATGGTTTATTAATAATAATAATAATTATAATACTCCCTCATAAACACTCGTTGAGTGTACCCAAAGGCATAGCCTGTGCGGGTAGAGGACGGCTATTATTATTATTTGCCGTGGCGCTCCGGGGCGACTTTCTGATGTTTTAGGTGGTGTATTCACTTTTCAGCTGTAGGAAAACCTACAGCACCACCTTGGGTGGTCGGTGTGCACTCCAAGCTAGCACTAGACGAGATTGGCATCTAGACAACTCACAATACACTTGCTTTTCAACAAGGCATGCGGCCGCCTATCGATCCGATATAAAGTAGTTGAGAAAAATTCTCGTACCTACATCGGATTCGAACCGACTATCGCTATGCTGGAGTTTCGAACGGCCTGTGCATTAGACCGCTGATCCACCGACCACCCTAATCTACAAATGACATAATACCAAAATAAAAAAAACTTCATGTCTGATGAATCTACTGTGAATATTGGTGTTCCACATGGAAGTGTATTGGGGCCATTGCTGTTCATCATTTACCTGAATGACTTAAAGTACATAACTGGTGTCCATGCTTTGAATTCATTTGCTTGTGCTAAATGAATCACTAAAATCTATTAATACCTATTATAAAAGAAATAAATTGAAACTGAATGTGAAAAAATCTAAAGCTATGATTATATAAACTAATAATAAACTGAATCAAAAGGATATCCATAGTGAAATTGATGGTGAACTATTGCAAATTGTATCTGATATGAAATATCTTGGATTCATTGTAGATAGTGATAGTACATTATCTTTGAATAGTCATCCTGAATTTGCTATTAACAAAATGAGTAAAAAACTGTATTTTTTATCAAAGGCTCTAAAGTTGCTGTCACCGAATGCCAAAATCACGTGTCACTACTGTATTATCAAACCTCATTTTGAATACTGTGTTACTTTAATGTATCCATTCAATCAAAACAAACTGCCCTAGCTACAAAAAATACAAAATTACGATCTGAGAATAATTCTTAAATGTAATTCAAGAAATGCACAAAACATTAAAATGGATATCAGTTTGCAGAAATGTATATACAAAATCATGAAGAGTTTTTCACCACGATATTTTAATAAATTCATGGAACAATGAGGTTCATGGTTAGGACACAAGTTTAAAAAATGAATTCCTTATTGAAAGAACAGATTCAAAAAACTGTATAAATTCGTTGTAAACAAATGTAAAAAGATCACAGAACTTGAGAAGATTAATGTTTGAACATATTTCATTCAAATGCTGTTATTTGATATTGTTTTTCAGTTTATATTTTTTATTTTTAAGTTAACTTTATATAATTTTAATGACCAAACTGTATTGGTTTTTGTCTAAAGGCATCCTATTTATATATTAGGCTTGTCTATTTAATAAATTACTTACTCATGACTATGTTACTATAAAATTGTTAATATCCTTCCCAAATTGGGTGCCATCAATTCAGGAATAGAGTAGAGGAATGTCACTTGTATAAACATTGAATTTTTACAAAGATAACAGTACATAATATCATACTTTTAATATTCATGCAATTAAATTTAAGTAGGATTCAAACTTACCCTAGACAAAATATCAAAAATATCTCCAGTCAAGGCCATTTTGAGAAATCCCTCTCCATCCAAAGCAAACTTCAGGGTATGAATCAAGATCAGACACAAGGCTACAAAATCCAATAATAAACTAGCAGTGAACAATTTTGTAACAGGGTGTTTTTGAGTTTTCACTGCATGGCACTGAAGTGGTACCAGTACCATATAGCACATCCAGAACAAAAGGTACAGCTCTAGAGTATTTTGCCTATCAAAGGAGAACTGGTACGTGAGTGTACTGTAAGCAGAGTTGTTGGGATTTCCATTCACAAGCCAAATATCGTAGTCTATTTCATAAGAAGTGTGGGTTTTGTATTCTTGCCATTCACAAGAGGTAACATTGAGAAAACAAGCCACCATGGATACATACCAAAAACTGAAATATAAGGTAAGAGACTGATAATGATAGCACTTGAAAAGAACTTACGATGGTTGTTTGAAATCTTGTATGACATATGTGAATTGATGATTCTTAACAACATTCCATGGATTGTCTTCATCTTCACAAAGCTTTCCTTTAGGACATGGTACCTTCCTCAAGTAGTCTTTCCCATGGATACTACACTTTTTATCATAAGCTCGCGTTTTCAAAGTACTAAACATTCGCTTGCAAGCTTCATTTTTGTTATATATGCCCCTATTTTTGTAATATTCTAAAAAATATGATCTGTCCAAAACTGCAAAAGTAATAGGGTACGTAAAGGAATTCTGGGATGTGATATTTCCGAAAATGTATCCATGGGTTGCTTCTGGCTGATGTTGGTCGGTCTTTTGGAAACCGAACTTTATCAAGAATTTATAAAAATCTTTAGATTTAAACGTTCCTTTCAAATGCGTACACTGTCCTATTTGTATAAATGAATAAATTAAAATAGTTATCACTGAAAAAATGTAATTTTTATACATTTTTGTTTAAAAATATGGTATTTCATGATATTTTGACATTAGTAATACATTTGCTACTCGCAACTGTCACTGTCAAGAATGTCAAGTTACAGGTGTCAAGTCAATCATGTGTCAATGTCAATTTCTGTGTTTGCAGCACGTTGCCAGATCATTCGGCTGGTTAAATTGATCTAAAGAGCGATTCAGATACATGCGTGCCCATGCAGAAGGAAAGTTCCTGTGAAAAAAGTCAGTGGCGTAGTTTTTTTCCACAATATTGTTGGCTGAGATGCCACTGGCCCTAATAATTTCAATCTAGCTAGAGGTAAATGAGCACCTTATTAGTTCAAATAAATGTACCAAATTTCAACCAAATTGGTTCCACAGGATATTCATAATATTTTTTAGTTTTTTTTTTCAATTTCATCGGCTTGTATCTCAGAAACGAAGCAACTCCAGACACTTTTCTTCTTAAAATGACCTATATATCGAATCACCCCCGCAGTTCGGAACCCTGTACTTGGCCTCAAGTGAAATTTTACGTAAAATATTGTTTTTTTCAACGTGTAAACGTATAAAGAGTATGTAAAAAAATATTTTAACCACTTATGATGTTTTTACTTACAAAGCTGATATTTTTGTTACGAACTTGATGTGATGATGTGACTAGTTCGTAAATACTTATATATATATATTTAACGTACTGTCGTAGAACCATACAAATATATTTTTATATGCTACCAAACACAAACTACATATCAGATTTCTACGTCATTCGGAATACTAGTCACCAGTTTGGTTTGAACATAGATAAGGTGTTCTGTGGTTTTGTATATACTTTTTATGTTTTGTGCTCTTTGCTGTCAGATTCAGATTCAAGTTGACGTTTCTCTGTCATGTTTTGTAAACTATTAATTTTTTGACTGAAATTATCAGTGTAGAAGTAATGTAAAAAGTTACAGAAAAACTCTTCATAAATAGTACTATATTAGTATATCTTCACATGACCTCTTGTTATAATGGAATTGCAAGCCCAAGAATATTTGAAGCAAAAAACCTGGATTCAAGCTATAGATTTATATAACAAACTACTGAGCAACAAACATAACACTATTGAACAAATTGTTTCCTATTTAACTGACAGAGCCGAATGCTTTTTGGAATTGAATAATCACCAAGGAGTTATAGTTGATTCAAAAAATATAATTAAGTTGTCCCAAGATCATAGCAGTTACTATGTTTGCCTGGCAAGAAAACGACTGATTCACTCTCTGTATATGTTGAAAATGTTTCCAGGTGAAATTTTCCACCAATTTCAGTACTAATGACACTATATGGTTTCCTTGAATAATTGTTTTCAGTTTGATAATATTAGGCACACTATTGTTTTCTTTTATGAGTTATTAATCTTTTCTTCTTACATTCCAGAAGCTGATATGGCTGCTAGAGATTGGTTAATTCTCATACAAGAATCTGACATGAACACTGAATTAAAACCAGTTTTAGAGAGTCTTCTTGGAAATTTCATAAATTGTATAAACCCTAAGCAGAAAATAATAAATCTGTTGAAAATTTTGGATGCAAATTTCACAAATGCGTTCAACATCAATTCAAAGGTAAATTTTTCATTTCATGCAGCAACTCGAAGCAATTATTTTCCAACTTCTCCAAACATTTTGATTGTGGTAACATACTTGCATGTTACATGGTTTATGGTAGACACAATACAAGCTTTTTAGAATTCCAGAAATGGGGGTCTAGGATTCCCTTGTGGATAATTGATAAAGTCAAAAAGTGATTTATTGTTGAAGATGAAAAATCTCATGGACATGCTGTAATTAAGTAATGAATTATGGCATGAGCATGTGAATGAATATAGAATATAAAATCAGAATGAGTAATAGATGGATACTAAGATGAATGATTGAAATGAAATAATACTAGATAACTGACACACAATCAAAGAGCAGAATACACGAACCTATCAAAATAAAATATGGGTAAAACATCTATCCTGCCGTGCTAAGCATAAAGGGCGTATCTGCAGTTTTCATGTTTTCAAAAAAATCATGTTATACTATTAGATTGGGGGCAACTTTTGCAGATATGACAGTTTTCATAAACTTGTAATACTAGCTAACTTTCATTTACGACATTCAATCCTAGTAGGAAAGGAGTAAAATGATGCAAACAACTCAAAACTGACCTAAATTCAATACCCACAAATTTGTCAGATACGCCTTTTATGCTTAGCACGGCAGTATTGACTTATAGATACATAACTTAATAACATTGAATAAAACAGCTCAAAGGAAAAGAATTTCAAAATTGAAATATTTCATTGTAAAGTTCCTTATCTAAAACCTCCAATAGCAAGTGATTGAATATTCTTTTAGAGTTGTAAATTATAATTTTTTTTTGTCAGGGCATTGGCGAGAGAATTTAAAGTCAATTGAAGCAAAGTGTAGCTTTTGCCGCAGAAAAATTCAGTTCTATTGCAATCACCCTAGTTGCATAAGAACAAGATATGAGTAGAGAAGGAGAGATCTTCGTCCACATGGAGTCCAAGAAATGTTGTTGCTGATACCTATCAAAAGTTCATTGAGTCAGCATTTAAAGATTTGTTTCTTTGAAAAAATTCAGAAATAATTTATTCGTATCACCATTTCTTAACTTTTTTCATGTCTGCCGCAACAAGATCAGTCAGTTCAGTATTGTCCTTACTATGCCATACTATTCTGGTATCATCTGCAAATTGTTGATATATAAGAGGAACAAGAGTGGACCCAGCACCGATCCTTGTGGTACCCCATTACTGTCAAAATTAATTTTAAAATCACCTGCCAATACAATGTTCTGTGTATTTCAATTTTATGTGTTTTCAAAGTAAACATGACTTTGATATTGAAATATTGTGTGAAGACTGATATAGGTAGTATATGTGTGCGTTTATGTATGTGTATATGAATGTATATAAATTTGCGAAGTGATCATTTTGGTACTAAAATTTCAAATTTAATTTTTGTAATGAAAATGTAGGTATCTTGGTATTTATTTTATATTATTTCGACTTTGGATATTGTGTTTTTACTGTTTTTATTGATATTCTATACTCTAATAGAACTTTCATATTTGTAGGTGGTATTCAAATATTTTTATGATTTTAGAGGTAATATTGAGGAGTATTATAATTTTATTTCTGAACTTCTGCACTTGTAAGTTGCCCTTTGATAATACATCTATTTCATTTCATAAAATAGGTACATTTATATTTACGAGCTAGCAACATTCCAAAATTTAATTTTTGCACTGCCCCTATTATTTTATTCACAATTATTATGCTGATATTTATTTACTGATACATGCTTTGTCAATAAGGTTGATATCTTCGACAATGAAGTATATTTTTGATTATCAATTGGTACCTTATGATAGTTAACGGCAATATTTCATAAAGAACAGAAAACAGTGTTATTTATGTATTAAAATTTCTATATTATACCAATTTCGCGCAATGAGGATTTTTATAATTATAATTTCAGTTGGAAAGGTTATCTCCTTTGATATCCTGCATTTATTGCAATGTGTCCTTTGAAGATAAAATGGAACTGCGGACTCACTGTCAAACAGACACCCATGAGATGATGATAATGTCAGACGATGGGCATGATTGGCATTATAGACCTCCCCCCAGGGGAATTAAATCTGACAATTACGTTATTTGTGACCACTGGAGAGAAACAGGTTGTTGCAGGTATGGGGTACAATGTGTTCATGCACATGGAGAAGAGGAACTGATGGAATGGAAAGAAAGATTCCACTACAGAGAAATGAAGCTGCAGAGGGCCAGAGAAAAAGAATTGTTTGGTGAGCGTTATGGTTTAATTTTTTTGTACCTGTAAATAAATCGAAGGTGTTTTAAATCTATTGATATATACAATGAACCAATATTTTTTTGCTCGAAGTTTGGTTCACTTGTCACTGATGTATTTTTGAAGAGCCACCCACAAAAGTCATAAAAAAGAGAGAGAGTTCTACGAGCTAGGGAAGACGAGGGCCTTACCTTTTAACGTGCGATCCAAAGAGGTAGCCGCAGTGTCAGCGTTGCTTGACTTCACCTATCGACGGTATCTGACTTATATGAAGAAGAATGACATACTTTATGATATTTCAACAGGAAAACATTTATTTTGTAATGCAAGCCACCATGTCAAAATAAATCATAAATCAATTGAAAGTATAAAATTTCTAGGTGTAACAATTGATGAGAAATTGTTCTGACGAAATCATATTGAAAATCTGGTAATGAAATGAAGTAGACACAATTTCATTATCAGACAGCTGAAGGGCACTGCATTTTTCATTGGTTCAAAAGTTACTTTATGGACAGACTGTTTGGATGAAAAAAAATAATCAGTTTTCAACGTATATCGAAATTATTTGAGAGTTCAAGTGGTTACATTCATTAAATAAATCACGAACTTCAGCATCTCCTGAATCTGACTCTATTTCTCATGAAATTCTGCACCCGTTCCTATTATTGCTTGAAATTCTGGACAACTCGATGAATAACTGGGTTGTTCACTATGAGAATCTAGATTACAGATACTTTGAATTCGGGGTGATTCCAAAAATAGTGTCTTTCGTTGATATTTTTCAAAGTACTTTTTTTTTAAATTAATGTTATAGATGAATTTTTATAATCACATACGACACAAACGTTCTGAAATATTTTGAACAATATACTGTGGGATATTTTAAATACATGGGGCATTTTAAATACCGATATCTACTCACGGGTGCAAATTCATGAGAAATCGAACATTTTGTATATAGTATGTCAGTCGGATTTAGGAGATGCTGATATCTTCAATTTGAAATGATGTTGGTATTCTACGAAATATCTAAAAATGAATAAAATTCCACCACTCAATTTTTCAGAAATCACAACAAAACTGGCTAACTTTAGACTCACCCCGTATATCGTGAGTCCGTGTAGGAATTGATGTACTTCATAGTGGATTCGACTCGGCCTATCGAACAAACGATGTGAAGTTGATTTGGTTGATAAAATCGAAATAGTATCGACACAATGGCCATTTGAAATTTTGAAGAGGTGAATTTCAGAACCCTGTATAATCGAATCTATTGAATTCAGAACGTTAGTGCAATGGGGACATTTGATCAGCATCATGAAGTCTATAATATATAAAAAATCAAGTAAATTCACCAAAAGCCAATTTCCCATTGATGCGGTGCGGGGTCCTTTCATTAAATACTTGATAGTAATTTTTTTTATTTCATTAGATAATGAATTGTAATCATTAATTCTTTTAATCTGTTGAGGCTGTATACTTTCAGTATTTTATTAATATTTTAACTACCCATTCAATATTTATTTTTTCTGCACTCCTTGACTGGTTTGATAAGGTTTTATATCGTATCGGATATATGTATGAATTTTTTTTTATTCTTGAGAAAATAACGCTACAGACTTTGTAATGTAGGTATCTGTCAAATGACAGTCAAATAGTGGAATCGGTGAAAGGGGTATGGTGTACCACATTGCTCTATTTTTGGCCTCATACAATTCCTACTGCATGAAAAGTTTTCGCGACAATAGATGTCAGGTGTCGGATCGCCATTTTCTTGAACGACACTATCATAGTGTGTCACAATATGGCCTTACAGCAGTTGAACACAATTATAGAACACGTCCTCAAAGTTAAGAAATTGTGTGCTCCAATGATATTCAATGCAAAAAAACTTATATGCTCACTTTTAAATGTTCCCCCAACTCTACTTCTATATGCGGTCAAAGTGTGCATGAACTCAGATAAATTTCTGGGGTCACATTTTGACAACAAATCGACTTTAAATGAACAATGATCATGCACTCTGAGTCATTTCAAAAGTACTGTTCTCATATGGCACAATAATTACCTATTTTGCTCTTGAGCCCCACTTGAGATAAGAGATCAGGTTTTGGGAAACTGTGACCAAGCATTATTGAAGGCTATATTTACAGTCACTCAGAAAGAGAGCTGTATATAAATAATGACTGTCCCCTGTCTTGAAAACTAGTTCCAAGATTTTGCCTCTCATGTGCAAGACTAGGTCAATAAAGACAGCTTTTAGACCATTCAAACGGGGAACAAATGACCTAAAAGCTGTCTGTATTGATCTACCCTTACACTGATAATAATAATGTCAAGTGGGCTGAAGTCGGAAACCAGGATGGTGTGTTCAACCCCCTCGTCTACCGTAGTCACTTGATGGGTATAGAGTTAAAGAGGCAAAATGCACATGATCTTCGGACCCAGTAATCACTCACCCCACGGACGTGGGGAGTGTTTACTGGGGTTAATGACACACCAGCGCGCCTTCCGGATATATCGGGGCTCTGTAGACAGGGCCTGAATGGTGAATTCCTGACGGATGAAAAAAAAAATTCCCTCCTAAACACACGTGGAGCGTACTCGAAGGCAAAGCGTGCATTAGCCAGGGAAGTAGTTTCTTTCTAACACGCATTTGCCATAATAGTCTACATTGTAGTTATATGGAATTATAAAGGGTGAAACATTGGTCTGCTACGACTATCGTCACTAAATGATCTCCCAAAAGAACTTTGAACTTTGCGCTCAGTGCCTGAATACTTGCATCAGTGTTAATATTTTATTTTCTCTCTCTTCAAGACGTTCTACAATCTAGATTGAAAATTTTATGAAAATTCTGTCTATTTCATAAGATAAAAAATCATTCAAAATAACAATGGTATTTGTATTTCTTCAACTTAATTTGAGAATGGCGATCTAGCCTCTTCAAATTTTTGTTCATTTATATTTATTGAATGTTTCAGGAAAATCATACACCGAAGAAATTCTGGAAAAGTGGGTTCAGTCCCCAAATCCTAATACTTTAATGCGAGATAAAATTGAAGATGTGGATGACCGCTGCTCTTGTCCTCTATCAGCAACAGTTTCTTCGAAAAATAGCATACACGAATGGACTTTCTACTTGAAAACAAGGAGACCTCTTAAAGCAGTAGCTCTCTTACAGGATACCCACCGAAATCACTTTTTCATATCAAGTATACTGATAAAAAACTGTAAAATAGACCTAAAAAATAATCAGGAGTGGATATCATCTCTGTTGAACCAGGAATCAATGTTGCCGGTCGAATATAGAATCAAAGTAGTTTTCACTACAGGAATATTTGGTACTTTCAGGCAGTCCGTTGTGTTTGATTTTTCCTCAGAGCCTGTGCTAGTGAAACATTTATGTGTTGATGTAGTTCCGGACCCAGAAATGGAAAAAATCAATGAGATCCGCAAAGAAATTACTGTCTCGATATCAGAACGTTGGACCATACACAACTCTGACATTGTCCAGTTTGTTTCAACTTTGGTAAACACCGGTGCAAACGAAAAGTGGGAGACACGTCTTCGTTCAATGTACCCTTGTCCACAAGCTGATACCTTTCTCCTGTCCCATTCAACAGTGGCGGAAAGAAAATTCACAAAAAATAATTACAGGGAAAGAATGCATGAGCTGCTTTTCATAGAAGAAATGGCTAGATATGAGCTCATCGCACAGTACAACCTTACAACAAAATTACAAATAACGCATAGCTATATTTTATCGCCAAACAGTATGGCTGCTAGTACTGCCAAGTATTCGAATAACGGAGAGCTGTATGCTTCAGTTAGTTTAGGGAAAGAACTGTCGGAAGATACTTCTGAAGGAAGGCTGATTCTGATGCATTGCAATACTGTGTATTTATGCCCCACTGGCAGCGATCCACAGTGTAGGAAAAAGGTTTATGAAGCCGTCATAGAAGATAAAGGGAAAAATACCATTTATTTGAGATTGTCTGCTCAGACTGTACAAGAATTGAGGTGAGTGATATAATGGGAAAGAAATGTCTAGTTTATCAAAAAAGAATGACTATGCTTATTTTGAGTAGAATTATATTTTTCAATTTAAATTATGGTTGATAAACTAATGCAGTTTATTGAAATCAAGGAATATCAAAGCAAAATGTGAATAGATTTGTTCTCAAAATCTATTGATTGAATAATTACTCTTAAAGTGAGTACATTAATTTCTGACTTCCATTGTTTTATAAGTCATCTTAATTAATTGATTGTTTTGTCTGGTAATCTCAATTGATTATTATTGAATTATCTTAATTACCCGTTTCTAGTTTTTTTACCTACTACCTGCCCATTGTAATCAGGGTGACCTTCTTTTCATTCCACACCAAAACCATCAATGTAATTTTTAAACGTTCTTGATTTCCACGCTGGGCTGACTGAAGGCTCTGTTGGCTTGAATATAAACAGCCTCTTTCAAATTTCTTCTAAACCATTGTTCTTCCCTATGTAGTACTCCGGCATTCTTTCACAAAATTTGGTGAAGTTCTTTCCAAACATTGTCTGCGATACCGGATTTTGACGTGTCACCTCGCTGCGTAAAGCGTTTGTGTTCATCTATTGTCACCGATGTACGAAAAACCTAATTCGCAAGGGACCTCATAAATACAAAACTTGGTGGAAAGATTGTCCGGTTTGGTTTTCGTGATTCCGGATTTGAGGGAGCTTTTAATATTGAAATTGTTCCCAATCCACGTCAAAATCTGGTATCGCAGACCATATATGGAAAGAACATCACCAAATTCTGTGAAAAAATGCTGGAGTATACAAATGGGAGAACACTGTTTTAGAAGGAAATTAAAGAGGCTGTTTATAACCGAAGAGAAGGTCACCCTTATTACAATGGGCAGGTGACAGGTAGAAAAACTAGAAACGAGCCTGTACGACCCCCTTACAATTTACAAGCTAACCTAATAATAATTAATTGAGATTACCAGCCGTCAAAACAAACAATAACTTAATAAAGATTACCAGATATATAAACTCTTGAAATCCTTTGGAAACTTGTCAATATTCACGAGAAGACGACTGTGGATAGAAGCAGTTGAGAAGTTGTGATTATACAAATAATAAGACAATGGAAGTCCGAAATGACTGTACTGCAATTACATCATCGTCCACAAACTTCAAACATACTCTTAACTAATCAGGCTAAATAATTGAATTCAGTAAATTTAGTTGTATCAAATACTTGATACATAATCATAACCAATAAAATTTTGCAAGTAAACAAAGTTTCACTGGACTAGTCAATCAATCACTGAAGAGCTAAAGATTTATGAAATCCAGATGTGTGAATAAGTGGAAACAGTTGAATATCTATATAGATAAAACCTTTAATCTCATTAAAGACTCATTCATTGACACTGGGTGTAAAATTTATAACCATCTTCCCAATAATATTGAAGACATCAAACTATTGAAAAAATTCAGAAAAGCTTTCTACTATTTATTGATAGAACCTATTTCAGTTTGAATGAGTTTTTTGTCGACTCACTGGTTTAGTAAAACTCTCAAATTTTTATTTTATTATGTTTTACGTTTGTGTGTCTGGTTTACTTCGAGTATATTCATATGCAGATTTTAATTTTGTGAGTATGAGTCTCGTTCATACCCTTGCGAACTTCGCAATTTTTCTGCGAATAAAATGGCTGCCGACATGGTTCTGCATCAACCATTGGTCCGGCATGACTGGGAGCCATTTTATTCGCAGAAAAATTGCAAAATGCGAGGGTATGAACAAGCCTTGACTATTGCATTTGCATTGAGTTTAACATGATTGTGACTGTTTATACAATTTTTTATATTTCGTCTTTTAGCTATTGACATATTTTTCATTTACTTGCTTCAGGCTTTGTCAATAAGAATTTTATTCTTCCGATAATAAAGCATGTTTTGACTTTTGATACTCAGACTTGACTGAATGTGCAGTTCTGAAAAATCATGCAAATCTCCACAAAATTTTCAAAAGATAAATCCAAATAATTTATTATTATGCCAGATTAAGAATAGTCCTAAGTAAATCCTGCTTCTCATAGAGGCAATAAAAAGGTTATAAAACCTCCTTTCCCATAGTTCTCAGGATTTTCCTTTTTGTGTGAAGAGCAAACATATTTGTTCTCAGATTTAATGACTAAGTTCGTTAATAATTCTCAATGGTTTTTTCTACCACAAAAATATTTTCCCAATGTGCTTCTAATACCACAAAAAACTGAAGTATATTGAATATTAGAAACATTAAGAATGATAATAAGAATAGTAATAGTTTATTGACAGCAATATAATTATTGGACAGTACAAATTAGATCCTTATCTGCCAATAGGATACAATATTGGATAATTCCATTCTTACTCATGCACCTTACAAAGAGAAAATACGTATATGAAAATATACACAGGACACGCGGTTATAGATTTCAATATTTATAATGTGGTAGCACGTATTCTTTCACATTGTTGATACCTCTCTGGCACAATATATTCGAACTCGTTCGAATTTTTACAGATTTCTCTTTCCGGAGACTGTTCTACTCGGGAGTGTTTTGTCTTGTTCCGTGTAGATGGCGCTGCGATCAACTTTGTTGTAGTTCGTTGTGTCATCCGCGGGAAAATATTAGTGAAACAGTTGATTATTATTCATTTGACAGGGACAGGACAATTATAATGTTGTCCGACCTACCCTGTCACTGATGAGAGGCAATAAACCTAGAAACATGCATGTCTGCAGGTGGTCATACCCAGCCAAATGAAGGATAATCTTCTGTTTAATTACAAGACAAACACTTGCAATTGGGTCTTCTTAGAAGAACGTTGCACAAATATTTGTCAGATGTAGTTCAATGTCCGTCGTGGTATTAGCCAGGGAAGTAGTTGTTTTCTGACTGATGTTTGCCTTTTATTTTCCACTTGGTGGAAACGCTTAGAGAGAAGGGTACCCCGTATTCTTTCACATTGTTGATTCCTCTCTGGCACAATATATTCGAACTCGTTCGAATTTTTACATATACAAAAGTTATCAAAATAAATCGATAATATACATAGGGAACAATAATTTCAATAAATATTTTGTATGATTTATAGGTTGACACCAGACTCTGACATCGAGGTCGAAATTCAATTCCAACTCAATAGGATACCTTACTGTGAATGGCATTATACCCTTGACAAAATGTCCAACTTCAAAAAAATATTTCCCGAAACTTACCTCGAACCAAACATACCTTGGTCACCGTCGAGGCAGTGGTCTCGAACACTTGACGTTCGCCTTAATATCAAGCAAAAAGAGGCCGTTAATGCCATCACCACTCCCTTGTGCGTTCCTCTGCCGCCTATACTGGTTATAGGTCCTTTTGGCACAGGAAAGACTTTCACCCTAGCTCAGGCTATAAGGGAGTTGATAAAGGAACCGAACAACAGGATATTGTTGTGTACCCATTCGAATAGTGCCGCAGATTTATATATAAAAGATTATTTGGATCAGTGGGTTGAGGCTGGGGAAGAAAACGCTAGACCGTTGAGGATTTATTATACGAAACGTTGGGTGACAACTGTGAATCCGTTAGTACAAAAGGTATGGTAGTAGTAAGATATTCAGCAACTTGTTTACAAATCTCATTACTACACACACATACAGTTTTTTTTTTGTTATCTTTGCCATTTTCTCTTATGTGAATAAAAATCCCAAAACTTCGAAAACTACCAAATTACTTCAGTTGATATATATGACGAACGTTTCGTCAACGTTGATAAGCAGTGCAGGCTTTTGTTGATGATTTTTGCAATTTTTTAAAAAAAAATCCCTTGAAAACTGCTCTCCTTTATAAACTATTGCACTGAATATTGAGGCTTGAGGCGTCATTGCTCTTGAAAAAATACTTCAAGATTTTATACATATAAAATCTTTAAAATTCTTTGTTTTTCGTACACTAAAAATTATCTTTCAATTTTTAGTTCAATAGTTTATGAATAAAAGCAGTTTTTTAAAAATATTTTTCATGCTTAATTTATTTCGTAACTTTTACTATCCAGCTTCTCGGCACGTAATCTAAGGGTGCTCGGTAGCGAAATGGTTAGATGCCGGCCTTCTAAACTTCCGCTCGCATTTGGCCAGGTTCGAAACCTGGGAAACTAGAAAATTATTCTCAATTTCATAGGAGGCAATGTATGTTGTCTGGTTGCCAATCCCGACGTCTGGTGCTTGCTTGGAGTTCGCGCCGACCACCTGGTGTGGTGCTGTATTCTCTTATTCTAACTTTTCATACTAATTAGTTATCGAATTACCAGCAACTTGTATAGCTAGGTAATCTTAAGTAAGTTGGTGTCTTAAGGTAATAAATAAGGTCCGTGGCCCAAAAAATGGGCAGACAGAAGAAATAGTCACACCGAAAGCGTGCATTATTTTCAATTCATTAAACTGAGACTGGCGTGTCTTATATTCAAATGATGTGTCGTGATATCATTTGAATATGTTTTATTAATGATATCTGAAGAATAACAGATTGTAGAATCGCCAATATTTTTGCAAACTATATAATCACTTGGTTTGCAGAAATTTAAAAAGAACTGACAAAGTCGCTTTTCTTGATTGTTGAAATCAAACGACTCGAAAAGTTGGTCGTGCAAATATGCGAAGGTCCGAAGTAACCAACCTGACAAATAAATTCACTAAACATTTTGCATAGATTTCTTGTATATCATGTTTTTAAAAAAAGTCTGAATTTTTTGATAAAAAAATATTGTTTGAAACGGGTGAATTAAGGTGTGTATATATCTCCGAAATACTTGAGACGGCCAAAAATCTCATTTGGATAATTTGTACAGGAAGTACATAAGATCCAAAAAAAAAATAATCAGGTAGCTCGTGGTTATTAGTTAACGAAATAATACCCTAACGGTAACTATTAAAAACTCAATTAATGAAACTTTTTATTAGATACTTGTGTTGAAAATACTTCTATTTCGCATCAACTTCTAGCGATTTCATTCGAATCGCACGTGGAAATGTCACTTAATTTGACCTCGTCAACCGACTGTATCTCGCGTGAAATAATTTTACGACCAAGGCGGTGGAAGGAAGGACAAGGCTATTACTTACTCTACTTTGAAAAATCTGCTTCAGCAGCGCCGGCCTGAACTGGACTCTCCCTCAGGACGACATGTTTAGATCTTCACAATCGAGGCTCGTTAGCTCCTCCTCAGCCGGTAAACGAAGTGGCAGATATACCAAGTATCGATAGATTTGATTGTAGACGAGGGTGGCATCATACATCCAGTGGAGAGCATCAGAACTTGCACGGCGATCCACACAACCAAACTCTTGAAGCCGCAACAATTGGCTTTGGTGGACGCCTTCATGTCCTTGAAAAAGAGGCTTATATCTGTCAAATTAACACTGCCGCCTAGCGGTCCCAAACGCAGAGGAGGAATACTACCGTCCCTTTAGTTAGTGGCTGCAACGAGTTCATTAGTGGGGTAGGCGAGATGACTCGCCAAAAATTCTAAGATTTACGGCAGCTTATTCCAAAGTCTTCAGTTATTGTAGATAATTCGCGGACCGACGATCAGACCAAGTCCCCCTGGAAGAAAATCTATGAATATTCGCAACCACTCAATTTAGACACAGCATCTCTAGCTCAGTTTGAAATTTTTCACAGGCCTTGACAACCTAGTACACACTGATCTGGGCAACCCAATAACTTCGGATAAAATCAACAAGCCCTTGAAGGCTTTAGTTCCGACAAATCTCCGATTTTTGGGAATAGCCCGGTTCGCGCCTTGACAAACCAACCTGGAATCTGCTGCTCCCTATTCAGGCATGAGTTGAAAACTCTGGTCAATTGGTGGTGGGTACTATTATTATTTTTATCACCAACCGTTACAATATATACATTAATGTCATTGAAATAACTAATTAAGATCTCACTCATTTACAGCTGATTTTCATTTTCAGTATTGTTTGATCCGAAACAATGGCAATGTCAGAACCTTCGAGATCCCTACCATAGAAGACATCATGAAGCATAAAATAATTGTAGTAACCCTATCCACATCTGTGTATTTATCCGCAATGGGCTTACCGCAAGGATTCTTCACGCACATCCTACTTGATGAAGCGGCCCAAGCAATTGAATGCGAAACAGTCACCCCGCTGGCTGTGGCTCACGAAAATACCCGAATAGTTCTAGCAGGAGACCATATGCAGTTGGGCCCAGACATTTTTTCTCTGTTCGCCAAGGAAAGGAATCTCCATATATCTCTCTTGGAAAGATTGTATGATCACTACCCTGCTCAGTTCCCGTGCAAAATTTTGCTTTGCGAAAATTATCGAGCGCACGAGAGTATAATACAGTTCACTTCAGAGTCTTTCTATGATCAGAAGCTCATTTCCAGCAGTAAACAGCCCAAACACAAGAAGTTTTATCCCTTGACGTTCTTCACAACACGAGGCGAAGATGTTCAAGACAAAAATTCGACCGCTTTTTACAACAATTCGGAAGTGTATGAGGTGGTAGAGAGGGTAGCGGAACTCAAACACAACTGGCCGGCCGATTGGGGCGCTTACAACGATCAATCTATAGGTGTGGTGACGCCTTATTCCGATCAAGTTTTTCGAATAAGATCAGAACTTCGAAAAAGGAGGATAGACAATGTTTGTGTGGAAAGAGTATTGAATGTTCAAGGTAAACAGTTCAGGGCTATAATTCTGTCCACTGTGCGGACAAGAAAGACCTGCACCAACGATACTAGAGGCGGGGAGGTGGATTACGGTTTCTTGTCAAATTCCAAGTTGCTAAATACGGCAATAACCAGAGCTCAAAGTTTAGTAGCGGTGGTGGGAGATCCTATAGCTCTTTGTTCTCTGGGGAGATGCAGTAAAGTCTGGGAGCGGTTCATACAGATTTGCAAAGATAATGACAGCTTGTTTGGGATCACTTGGACACAACTAAAGGTAAGATTTTACTGAATTTGTTTTTAGTTATAACATTTTAAAGGGAATTTTCGTTATCATCAAAACTTTACAAAAATTGAGATAAAAGTTACAAGCAATATACCCACCAAATCAACTAAAATATACTGTTTTCAATATAAAAAAAGTCTAATGTTTGATGCTTGAGAATTCAGATGATTCATAATTTTTTATATTTCATTATGCGGCAGAACCGAATTTCAAAAAGAATACATAACTATCACAACTACTGAAAATAATACACTGAACCAAAATTTCAAAAATAATTTAATTCATCAATGAATTGGCATAACAAAATCAGATACAATTTATTTTATATGGATAAAATTAACATTAATTTTTTTTATAAATCTAGCTTTAGTGAATGCTCCAATTTGTGAAGAGATCCTCCAAATACATTAAAATTTCACTCTTTTATGTTTTTCTGTGTTATACTAATTGGTGGAGAGTTTCTTCCATAGTTTGCAGGAGCAGTGGTATTGAAAAAGTGTATTTTGTTTCAAACATTTAAGTTGATGAATATAAGATTTTATATTGTACTGCGCTGATTGGAACATTTGCAGTAGTAATGAAAATAATGGTATATACATTCATTTACATACACACAAGTAATTCAGTTACATGACATGTATATACAGGGTGATTCAGCAAGTACTCTTCTTATTTGTATGGCTACAAATAAGCCATTTTTCAAAAACTTTCAAATCTTCATTAATAATGTCTTCTAGTATTTCACAGTTTTTGTTTTCATATAAAAGTACTGTGTCGTCTGCGTATATGGTATAACTACCTGCTAACCCAATTTTAGATATATTTTGAATGTATAATAAATACAAGATGGGCCCCAAAACAGATCCTTGTGGAACGCCCTCATTTATTGGTAGTCTAATAGATTCAGAGTTGTAACATTTGGTACTGATTGTCCTATTTTCTAAATAAGATTCCAAAAGATTTTTCACAGTACCTCCGAGTCCCATTGATTCCAAATTTACCGGAAGTTTTATGTGATCAACTGTATCAAATGCCTTCTTAAGGTCAATGAAACAGTTACCACATAGTTACCTGTATCAAGTCCTTTTTGAATGGCTTGTAATACTTGTAGTACTGCCGCTTGTGTGCCACTATTTTCTTGGAAACCAACTTCATTGATATCAAAGTCATATTTTTTATTTATAAAATCAACAATTCCTTTTTTGAGAATTTTTTCAAAAATTTTAGAAAATATGCTTAATAAGGCTATTGGTCTATAATTTGTTGAATCTTCAGCATGACCACTTTTTGTATGTAGCTTTAACTAAAGCATGTTTCAAGTAGGAAAATATCTAAGGTTAAATATTGGTTGATTAATTTTGTTAATGGTTCAGCCAGAATATTTCTCAATTCAAAAATGTCTTTAGTCAGTAAACTTTCATAATCAGGACATGTTTTTTTCAAGGTGTGAATTATTTCAATAACTTCCTTTTCATCATTTGAAATCAAAAGCATTGTGGAATTATTATATTTTGGGAGTGTTTCTATCAGAAATGATACCACTCATGCAGCACTTTGGTTGACGATTTTTTTATTTTTTTCTGATGGCAAATAGTGATCTGCTCAATGACTATTGGTTTATTTCTTCACTTATAATAGCACTAATAGGGTAACATATTAATTTTAGGTTGAATATTATGTTGTTAGAGCATTCTGATAATTTATAGTGTTACTTATAAGAAATAAAATCTCTTCAATAATCACATAAAAAAATGGGTTTTTTACTATTTGAGGAAAACTTCTTAATCTCCCTAATCAAAAATATTTTTTGATTTGTTTACACCCTTATAAAATTTTACTATTGAAATTTTATTAAAAATAAATGTCGGCAAAATGCTATGCTTAGTAAAAATAAAAAAAAACTCAGACAAAGCACCCAAAACTGATTTTTCAATATCTGTTGATTTTTTCAGTTACAACTAGACGGAATCGAATTGAAAAAAATTTACACTCTCAATCCATTGGCGCCAGAATTCATCCCGAGAAAGTACAAAGAAATGGGGATTGTCCCCAACCCCGTCAAAAACGTGCCTAAGGAAATTGTACCACCAACGACGAACATAATATCTCAGATTGGACCTCCGGTTGTCTCTCCATTTCCGATTCAAGATATCCGATTTTTTCCCCCACTTCTCTACCCTCAGCAACCCAGACCGTTTTTATTGAATCTCATTCCTCCCCCTCTTACCAACGGTTTCAATCAACCCATACCCATGGTGAATCCGAATATGGTTGTTCCTCCTCGGCCTGCCGTCTCTTCAATTCCACAACCAATGCAGTTACCCAAGACAATTGCAGCACCACATGTTCCAAATGTGGTGGGGCATCCTTCGAACAAACAGGCTACTGTTCAGTCGAATAATAAATTAATTCAGTTCATGAATAACGTTCATTTCCCAGAAGCGAACGTGTTAAACGACTGTGTTAATTTGTTGCCTCAGAATATGTCGTTGGCAGATATGCTTCTGCAGCCGCCCAACATGCAAGAAAGGTAAATATATTTATACTAATGAAAATTTTAATCGTTTTTCCAAGAAATTTTCAGAAGAAACTTTACCTGGTCAACTAGACCTACGGCTATTTACTGGAAACTGTACATCGTTGGTGTTGACAGTGTGAAAGTGAATGATAATAGACGTATTATTGATAATATTCACAACATTCAAAGAAAATAGGCATGATTTTTTAATCACCGGTGGATCCACCAGTCTACGAACCTCGTCCTTATATTGTTATAAGAATGCAGTTGATGGATTGGTGGAACCATCATTGAATAAAAACAATACATGCCTTATGACCTTGATTAGCAAACTTTCATAGCAAATTTGATTATTACACTTCACAAATATGGGAGATTTATATACTTACTGCTGAAAAGTGAAAACGCCACAAAAAATCAGAGTCACGGCAAATGATAATAATGACTGTCCTCTACTTGCAAAAGCTTTTGACGTCTAAATAAAGCCGTAGCTTTATTTTAGGAGCAGATGTATTCCCAATTGACAATATTCCACAGGCTATCGGTGATCTTTTTTTTTTGCTGTCAGGTTGGTAATGAATTTTGGATTTTATAATTTGAAACACTGTTTTGATACACTGACATGTGCCATGTGTCAGCAATGACAACTGTCAAATTATTATTGGCTGGGGATTGGTTATAATAATTTGACATTTGTCATTGTTGACACATGGCACATGTCAGTGTATCAAAATACAGTGCTTCAAATATTTAAAACCAAAATTCATTACCAACCTGACAGTAAAAAAACGATCACCGATAGCCTGTGGAATATTGTCAATTCAATTACCCAAAGTTCAAAATGATACTTTCAACATTTGTCGACTTCAATTATTTTAATGAAAGAAAAAACGTCACTAGTATATACAGGGTAAACTAGGACCACTTACCGAAAATTATACAGTGTGCACTCCTTTGAACCAGAAAAATTTACTTTTTCTACTCATGTATATGAAAATTATTAGTTTTCCACCGGATACCCTACATGAAAGCGATATTTTTTCACTCTAGAGATGAAAATGAAGCAAATGAATGTGCTAAAAACAATTTGATAAATGTTTGACACTTATGACAGTTAATCTCACTACTTGGCACTTGAATCAGCAAACGAACGTCACTTTGTTTGACAGTTTATAAACATTTTCACGATTATATTTAAACTTATCTCTTTAACTATAATTAATATAGCGTAATTCCAGTATTTTATAAGCAACATCTATCATAGGAAATAGTATATTACGTAATAAGAGTTGTAAGTAACCTATTACGCACGAAATGAAAAAGTTTATGAGTGCGTAATGGGCTTACAACTCGTGTAACGTACTATACTTTTTCTATGCCCATTTATTTTCTTCCATTAAATGAAAAACATCACAATCATTTAAACTTTATTATAATAGTTGTTAATAACAATTGAACAACATTCATTTAACAACAAAATTCATCATTCATTTCAAAATTTATTTTCATATACTTAAGAAAACGTGTCCTATTTTTAAAGAAATTGCATAACGTGCTGCCTACATTGAGGCTAAAAGTTTGTATGTTTCTTTAATTGACTAAATTTGTGTAAATAGACCAAATAAAGTCTTACGTAAATAGAAATTTTATTGAAATTTAATTAAACCAAGAAGTTTAAGTTTTCTTCTCAAAACGCACGTGTATGTTATGAGATCTCATTACGTGCATGTCATTGTTAAATGTCATTTACAAGGAATGTGGACAGTGCGATTTTTGACGTTTACTGACAGGCGTAGAAAAAATAGCATTTCATACTCGAGATGAAATACGTTTTTTTCCTTCGTGAGATTGCCACACTCGCTCCGCTCGCCGCCTTTCTCTCTTCCTTTATTATATATGGAACTGAAGCTGGTGGTTTGAAATACGAGTTATAGCATGATTAACAACAGGAATTTGCAAAATAGATGACTTTTTCAGAACTTATTACTGCAGAATGATATTTGAAGTAAATGTTCCTCATTGTTTTGAATGATCTACAATAATAACACAATATTCGCGAGAGGTAGACCCTGGCATATTGAATGGTATCAATTTACAATAAAAGTCAGAATGCAATTACTTTACACCTTCTCGACACAACATGAAACTTTCAATTAATGAACTGACTGATAGTTCTGAAGGGTGACATGTGGACATGTACGATAGCCAGTGTTTATTAAAGCTGTTTTTTGGCGTACCACTTCTTTTAAATTATTTGGTCCGTTTTAAAAACTTTGCGTTTTAGCGTTGAGACAATGACGTCAAAGACGCCATGTTTCGAAACCTAATGCAATATTGTAACACATATCGTTTTCTATGACGTAAAATTGAATAAGTTTTTAAAACAATATTGAATGCGGTTAACGCTAAAAAACAGCTTTAATGTCTGTACGTAGACGATTAGGATTCTTGGTGGAATTATCCTGAGAAACGGATTATGTCCTAGGTTGATGTTCTTTGAATTTATATACACAGTTGGTATTCGTTGTACAACGGATGTACAACCAAAACAAAAAAAAACCGGTACAATGACCATCATTGATTCTCTTCTATTATGCACTCGGTGATCGTAACATAAGACAACACTGCAGGAGCGCTTGTGTGTGATAGTATCGGTTGTTTTCAATGGAGGTTGTTGAACAAAAAAAATTGTTTAAATCATCGCGGATAGCTCTCAAATTTTACAGTTGTTTTCACACATGGAAGATCAGTACCCCATTTAATTTTCGCTAAGTGATGGTAGTTCACCCTGTATATGTTTGGAAATTAGAATATTTCTACATCTGGGTTAATTTTGACTTTAAAAATGGATTGTGTATATTTTTCTTGAATTTATTGAAATTGTTTATAAATCTAGTCATTTGGAACCAGCATTGTACAATTATAGAAAAGGATTTTTTATCATAATAAACTTTATGTTAAGGATTTTATTATTTTCGGTGGAAATATTGTCTCTGGCATCAGTAACCGTTATATTATTTTTTCAACTTTCCCTTACATTTTTCCATTAATATATATTAGAGTAAAGTTCTCAAAGCTCTTTCCTAGGCCAAAGACTTTCTTGACAGCTTTCCAACAAATAAAATATACATAATTAGAACAGCTTCTTCAGTATTTGTACAGTATTCAATTTTATGAGTTTTCAATCAACTGGTTAGAGTGCTAATTATGATTTTTATTGGTCTCAAGATACATAAACTATACTGGCGATTTCAGTAGCGTCTTCATTATATCAAGGATTTTTAATTGTATAAATTAGTTTTCTGCTGAAACCTCAATGATTTGGTTAGGAATCTTCTTATTCTAGTTAAAATATTCAACTGGAAATTGTTGAGATTTTGAATTGAAAATGCGATCAATGAACTTGTTTGTCTGATGATTTATTTAAATTCATGTTGAATTACTAAATGAAGAAACATTACTTTTGTCGAATTTCCACTGAGACTTGGTTGATACAGTTTTGGCTTTCACACTTTTATCAAAGTTTACTACTGGTGTAATGATCCCAAGTCTCAGTGGAAATCAGACAAAAGTAATTTTTCTTCATCCAGTAATTTTTGTAATTAGATATTGGTTGTGTGTTGAAAGTATTATGAAAGTACTATTATACCCCCAAAATCAAAACTTCTCAGTAGGTTATCTAAATTGCATTTTTTTATTCAGGTGGTACGATTATCTGAGAGAAACAACAGGAGTGGAAGCTGCGGAAAAGTTCAAGTATCTCTTGCACACTACCAATCAAAAAGGCTCGAAAGTCATGGATAAAAATATCTTCGAGCGTTCAACCCCTTCATCTTGTGAATCTCCAACATTCTGCTGGTATGACAGTCCCACCAACCAGATAAACTTCAACAAACCCGTGTACATGACAGAAAATATACCGACCGACAATGGTGGTGCCCACCAGAACGGTTTTGGAAGCAAGTTGATCTTGAATGGTATCGAGAATGGCGTGACTGAAGTGGACATGCAAAGGCATATCAACGAAGAGTTTGCTAACTTGAATATAGATAGTAATGAAATCGACGAAGTATTCTTGGCATTTACGGTTAAAAATGATAACAGCTTGCAGTTGACCGGTGGTAATAATATAGCTGGTCCGAAGTTTTACAAATATTTTCAGTAGGTCATCAATTATTTATATTGTAAATATAAAATTACACGACTTTCTGAGAAAAACAATAGAAGTGGAGGCTGCAGAAAAGTAAGCATCTCCTGCTTACTACTGATGAAAAAGGCTTGAAAGTCATGGATAAAAATATATTCAAACATTCAACCCCTTCATCTTGTGAATCTCAACAATCTGCTGGTACGACAGTCCCACCAACTTGATAAACTTCAACATCACGTATGACAGAAAATACACCGACAGTGGTGGGCACATCAAAGGGTTTTGGAAACAGGCTGATCATGAATGATTTCAAGAATGGTATGACTGAAGCAGACATACAATGACATATTATGAGAGAAGAGTTTGATAATTTGTACATTGATAGTAACGAAATCAACAAAGTATTCTTAGCATTTACAGTGAAAAGTGAGACAGCTTGTAGTTGACTGGTGGTAATGATACAGCAGATCCGAAATTTTATGAATATTTCCTGTAGATCATCTATAATTTATATTGTAATTGTAAAATTGTACATACATTTGTATATTATGTGTTATTGTTGTTTAGTATGTAGATTTATGTATTTGCTTTTTTTTACTATATTTATAATATATGAACTTTACATTATTGTACTTAAGTTAAATATACCAATTTGAAGAAGACCTCATTCGCTGAAATTGAAATGACAAGATTTACTAAAAATGTTTTTATTTTTACTAATATTTACAAAATTATAAAATATTTACAGTCATGAGTGCTGAAGGGGTGAACAAGGTAGGTCCTGATTTGGAGGTGGAAATAGGAAGATTACAGATTACAGAAAAAATCTAGAACATTTTCATAACCCAATTTCTGAAATAGTCTAGTAGAAAGAATCAATGGAAAGAATATTTCAGAAACTATAACAAAACTATCACATTTCATAAATTTGAATTATTACCTAATAACATTCATAAAGTCCCCTCTTAGTTCTCACCGCACAATATTAAAAGTTGTTATTTTTGGAGGTTTTTAAAATTTTCTGATACGTTTTGTTAGATTTGATTCTTTGGTATTTAACATTTCAACTAATCAAATGAAAGTTATATTCCAGTTGTTGATTGGTAACTAGCTGAATCTTTGTCTTTAATTGGGTAGTAGTTTGTGTGAATATGGTCATCAAGTTCTTTGTAGGCTGTGTTACAAACCTCATATACCATCTTAGGAGCAACACTGTTAATTTTTATGCAACAGTGAATCATACAGGACTCCTTTTAATTTTAATACCACGGCAAATAATAATAGCCCTTTTTACCCGCACAGGCTATGCCTTTGGGTACATTGATAAAATGTCTGTTCTAACTACTGAACCCAGCAACTCTGACCCTGAAGTTGGATGCTCTCTCAGTACAAGCTTTGGTCCAGTACCCAATGCATTTCAAATAAGGTAAGTTTATCCAATTCACTTATTTATAGTTACAAGAGTGAATCAAAATGTTCATTAATATTTACATAGAACGTTTACAATAAAATACAAAATCACAGTTTTATAACTCCTAAGAATATTCGAGAGTCAGATGAAGTTGAAATAGAAAATGAAATTTAAATCATAATACAAAATTAAAGCATACTTCAGAGAATGACTATAAAAGAATATGTCCAGTCTAGAAGTGTGGTAAACATACCTTTCCAGCAAATAACTCTGATATAACTGTTATCCAGAGTGCCAGAATAAATAAAATATAAGAAATACCAACTTGATGACTACCTGGAAGCTGGTAAGGTTGACCACCAATCTCATCTACATGAAATCCCATTGGAAAGATGACTGCAGCCAAACAGAATAGAACCACTGAAAAATTATTTGAATTGAAAAGATAATATGAAGGATGTTGGCATATGAGCAGAATTCATAAAATAATTCTAATCTAAACTGAACAAATACTATTCAAATGAGACTTCATTTTCATGCTACTTACTTGCTGTAAATCCAACCCATCTAGCATAAGGGACAACGTTTCGATCCCAATGAGAGGAAGCAAGTAAAATTATAGTCGTTGTGATGCATATACATCCAACAAAAATACACACCAGTGCAAGTAACCATTCGGGTTGAAGGTCAGGTGTGAAACATACCTGAGGTCTATTGTACAACGTCATGCAGGTCCACATTAATCCCAACCTGGTGTCTCCTAGAACAATCGATATTTAGGTGATTGGCAAAACAGGAACATAGTTGTGATATATTATTTCTTACCTCCAACATCTGTGATTATCCAGTCTGGCATAGCCAAACTGACTATGGCAAAAATGTCCGCCGCCATAAATAGAGTTCCCGATATTAATGTTAATTTATCCATTTTTTGTATTTAAATATATTCAATATTCATACCTCATCTGAAACAAAACTGTTCATTATTATTGTTTATTTAATGATGAAAATGTCAAAGTGTCACCTTTACATATGTTATATAACGCTTTAAAGAGCAGCTCGGTACACTCCGGGTACAGAGTTGAATCGGGCTGCCCTACTAAATTGTGGGAAGCGCTTCTGTTAAGGCACAGAGTACTCTAGCGTTATACCACAGAATAATACTAGTAGAAATTCTGTGGTTGAAGTCTCGTTCGTACCCTCACGAACTTCGCAATTTTTCAGCGAATAAAATGGCTGCCGACATGGTTCTGCATCAACGATTGGTCCGGCATGACTGGAGCTATTTTATTCGCAAAAAAATTTCGAAGTTCGCGAGGGTATGAACAAGCCTTAAGGCTTCCTTTTCATGCATCCAATTCTCGAAAAATTCTGATCACGCCCTATAAAACATCCATTGTGTCTAGGGCTTCACGCTGTGTTTGTGGCTGCATTTTTCATTCAAATTCTGTTTGAATGGCAAGGCTGCTGCGTGCAAACTGAGTAGGAAAAGCATAAATTATTATTCAGGTCTATCAAATTACTTCAAGAACTACCCGGTGCTATTCCCTTTGTAAATTGGAAAGCGACTCGACGCCAAACAGTGTTACTGTCAACTGTCACACTTTACACTGTGGTCTGTCACAAGTGTCAGTGACATTTAATTGTTTTTTAATTAATTGACGGTCGTCGGATATAAGTGTTAGAAGTTATTATAAATAATTTGGTAATGAATTCTGTGAAGAACCTAATTTGACATATTGTATCAAATTAATTTTCTATTTATTCCAACCATGTCGAATTCAAACAATAATAAAACCAAAAACTGGTTGTCACGTCTCGTGAGGATTCGAAGACGATCTTTGGAAAACTTGGAGAACAGCAATGACCAGGAAGGAACAGTGGTTTACCGAAGGGGTGTTTCGATGTACGGTAATGATGCTACGTCACAGCAACCAAGGACTGTCAATAGTTTCAGGAGAAGTATTATAAAAATGCATACTCGTATGAAGAATGCCTTCAGGCATAGTAATACAACTACTAATGCAAACAGGCACACCATAGCTGTTACGGCAAATTCAGCGTCACCATCACATTCACAGATCAGGGTGAGTAGTTGTCCCATTAAAATTAACTTCAGTAAAAGTCACTATATATTTCAATTGCTGAATAATCAAATTGAATCATTTTCAATTGGAATACATTTTGTTGGTATATTCGAGAAGACTTTCATTTATAGAAATTTGAAACTGATCATGGCAGGTTATAATAAGTTTTGTCTCTACCACACACTTTTTGAGGTATATTTCGATAACTCTCAGCAGTTTCTGTGAGATAATAACTTCATCATCAGTGTGCCTCCAAAAACTTGTTATTACTCACCTATTACTCTGTTCATCAGATATTTTGATATCTTCCGAAAAATTCCATGATACTTTCAAGTCCTGATTGAAAGCCTGTCCCCTTCCTTGAAACAATTCTCACAGTATTGGTGTTACAGCCTGAAACAATTTTTTTTCAGGAATCTGTTAGGATTTCAGGGAAACCACTCAAATGCAGTGCTTGATAGGGAGATCTGAGACCTATGTTTACCAACGCCAAACACCACAACCACTTCTCTTACAATACAGCTTTTCAATCAATTCAAACAGATATAGAACAGGACACCCCCTACTATTGTTCAAGTATTTTCTTTCTCTGGGAACCAGATAATAAAGAAAAAATCTCATTTTTGCTGAATTCAAGTCCCCTCAACCCTCACCAAAAGAGGGAGAGAGATAATAAATTATATACTACTGGGTTTGCACCAAATCAGTATGTTTCACTATATAATGAATCATATTTTTTCAAATTGACATGAAATATAGTTCACATATAACTCAGGAAGTTCTTGATTAGATAAAGATTTGTGATAGTTATTTCTTTTGTGGCTTTTTCGTTGTGGTTTATGATAATTTTTATTCATGAAAGTTTCATTGATGTCAGTACTTTATGAATCATTTTTCCAAAGTTGGTTATCAGCATGAAAGCAGCCATGAATTTATGTCTTATCGATAAGGCGATTGGACCGCCACTGATCCCGAAAATACATTAAAATATCATGGCCAGCAATAATTTTTCTACAAGACCAAAGGATTCACACAGATTTGTGTGTTCTGACAATGATGGCATACGATTGTTTTTCGCTAGAATATACAGGGTATATCTTGAGGAGTTAACGCGATCTATAAGTATATAGAAAACTAAAAGTAGGGCGATTCTGAAAATTGGTAAGGTGGGTGAATAACTAATGAAGAATTCAACTGAAATATTTTCGTTGATGTGACGTCTCCGGTTTCAACAGAAAGTGACATTATCTTTGTTATTTTTAATGGCACATCATGTATTTCACCTCATTTTCGAATTATCCTTATGATTTCAGTTCAAATTCATGTATCATACCTATTCGAGTTTCTTTAGAAAAAGTGACAGATGGAGCCTCTCGAACATACGTCATTTTTATGTAAATTAACAGTTAAAAAAATATTCAGTGAGTGAATCGTGAATATTCAATGTTGAACGGATCTCGCACCATTTTCACATCCACTGAATAATCTACAGGGTGCGCAAAAATGTGGGTCTAATAAGTGAATGAGAAAAATAAAAAATCTCAACTTTTTCAAATGAAAACCCCCCTTTTTCTTCTTCAATGTTCAATTCTTTTTTGAGAAATCACTTAATGAACTTGCAATTTTGCGCACCCTGTGGAATATTCGCTGGATGTGAAAATAGTGCGAGATCCGTTCAAAATTCACGATTTACTCACTTCATATTTTCTAAAAGGTTAATTTACATAAAAATTACGTATGTTCGAGATGTTGCAAAAAAACTCGAACAACTCAAGAACGGTTCATTTTGGGTATAGGGTATGGTACACGAGTTAGAATAGAAAACACGAGAATTCAAAAATGAGGTGAATTACAGGTTGTGTCATTGAAAATAACAAAGAAAATGTCACTTCTGGTGAAACCGGAGATGTCACATCAACGAAAATATTTCAGTTGAATTCTTCATTAGTTATTCACCCACCTTACCAATTTTCAGAATAGCCCTACTTTTAGTTTTCTATGTATAGATCGCGTTAACTCGTCAAGATATACCGTGTATGGCTACGTATGGCTGATTATGGAAAAAATCGACCATCATCAAAAAACGACGGAAAAATTATAGTTCATATGATAAATAAAAATTGTGTGAAGCTGTGATTTACTTGATCCAAGAATTCTTAAATATCCGTTTACTTCCAGATAACCCTCGGTTCACCTGCCAAACATTCTGAAAACATTTATAGTTTGGAACCTACCAAGAAACCGGAAGCAACCAAGACTACTTCAGCTTCACCACAACTTGGAAATTCTACGTTGAGGGTACCGTCAAGAATTAATCCAGTGAGTGAAGAAGACTACAACTTTGAAATTGTCAGATTAAAAATTTGCCAAAAATTACCGTTGTCTCACATATCTTACTGTTTACAAGCTTTATTTAACTTGCTTTGTTTGTGTGCTTTTCTGGTTCAAAATTTATAATCCAAAGGGGGGTCTTAGTAAGATAGATAAGAATAAGATAGAGAACGAGTAGGAATTCAGAAATGCTTCAGGTGTGAAAAGTAATTACATTTACTTGTGTTGTACATTATTTGCTTTTGGCTGAAGAGTGTAGAGCAAAACTTTCATATTCATCAAGACATTTAAGATCTTCTCCATTGTTTATTTCCTTAGATTTATTCCCAGTATCCTAGTGGTTTTCCAGGATCCAGTATTCTTCATATCTTCATTATGTACGTTTTGGTACTCCTGTAGTCTCTACCGGATCTGGATCGTTTTCCTACCCTTTTCTCTGCTTGAAAAGCAGAGGTGTGAATTTCCAGTGAACATCTTGAGCCAATTTTTCAGTTTTTTGAATGTATACCTGCACCTTTTCCAGTGTTGGATCCGGTTATGTACCAGAGCTTTTCCTGCATTTTCCTTGTATTTTTCTATTCAATTCAATCTGGTATTGCTACCATTAATGTGTCATTAAAAGCGTACTGTTTCAGAATGTGATCTGTTCTCAAGTGTATCACATCCTTGGTCACAATTCTTAGGGTGCTCATGTGTCCTGGCCCAATATTGGCCCAATGACGAAAATCGTCTTTGTCTGTTGGTCGAGGATGACTGCATCAGGCTTATTGGCTTGTATTTGCCTGAGGGTGGGGAATGAGTAGTTCCAATACATTCGGCACTTCTCATTCTCCACAACGGACTCGATATCCCCCGCATCATAAGGCAGCCAGCACACTGAGCAACCATGACCGACCGTTCGCGACCATCCAACTACGACCAAAATTTCCAACACGTGTATTCTTATCGGACAACTCACACTGAATGATCGTTTCCGACCGATTTTCAAAGACCATGTTTGAAATTCTAATCTGCTGAAAATTTTGGTAGATTATTATATTCGTTGCTGGACGGTCGCGGACAATTGGTCCTGGT
Organism: Chrysolina americana; assembly: GCA_958502065.1. NCBI lineage: Eukaryota > Metazoa > Arthropoda > Insecta > Coleoptera > Chrysomelidae > Chrysolina > Chrysolina americana. The sequence continues at coordinate 88,356,351 of OY293412.1, forward strand.
CGGTCAGTGTGTTTTTTAAATAAATTATATTCTTTTGGGTAGTGTTTCTGAATTTGAATGTTTGTTTTTGATTTACATTCTGATGAAAGTTAAATGAACAATTTCTGTTTGTATTATGGTTGAGTCGGATAAGTTTATCACATCAAAATATATAACTTTTGATTAGTAAAAAAAACTTTCTGCACAAGATGAAGGTACTTACAACTTCGTTTAACTGATTTATTTTCATATAGAATTTTCATATTCTCACATTATCATCATCATCGGCATCGGTAGTTCAAAATGCCATTTTTCAGGTTGTACCAGAAGAGCAAAGTTCAGATTCAGCTCCTTTGGTACCTCCTAGAAGAAGATATTACCCTCAGCTCACTGCTGAGGAACAAAATAGTAGAGTACCTAAGAATGAAATTGCAAATCTGTCAAATTTTTATTGGTACTGGGGACCAATATCAAGGTCACAGGCAGAAGAAAGACTGAAAACTTCACCAGATGGGGCATTCCTTGTCAGAGACTCTACATCAGACAGGTAAAATATTGTTCTGTGTATTCTGGTAAGTATGGGCATGTTTATCAGTAAATTATAGAATAACGTCGCTGATGAAGTAGATATTCAGGATATTTGAAAAATGCCACTAGTGGTACTATAGAGGGTGAACTACGAACATTTTAGTATACAGGGTGAACTACGACCACCTACTGAAAACTAAGTAAAATTAGAAAATATCTTTTTGTATTTATATGTGGACAACCAGAAATAGTGTTACTCCGTTCCTCCTCATAAATCAAATGTGGTACTGAAGCTTGTGATTCTAAATGAAGTTTTAGTACGACCCCCAATAGGAAGTTGCACACATTAAGGATTTTGTAGAACACAACACATCACAAACTTGAATGTTGAAGTAAAATAATGTCAAATGACCTTTCCGTGTACGTGAACACAAGGTTTTTTTGAGCACAAATTACATTCGATCCGTAGGTATCAATGCCTTTTGCTCTATGGATTAATGACAGAGTAGAGTACAGTTCTATTAATTTGCGTAGAACCACAGAAACTTAACATAGAGATTGGAGTCAAAACAAAGATGTTTTATTCTGTAGCATGACTACAAAGGTTGGAATACAAATAAATTATATAAATATTCACGGATAGCTCTGTAATTTCATAGTTTTGTTTCCATATGATAAATTTGTAAACAATTTTATTTTCCGTAATTGGTTATTACAGTTCGCCCTGTATATTTGGAAAGAGCCAGCCCTAATAACCTGAATAAACAAAGTCAAAATATACTTAATTGTCGAAAGTTGCTTATTAGTTTTGAGACGAAATTGAATTAATTAAATTAATTATAATAAAGTATAATGGTGATACTCTCTACTATCTAACACCACCACTATGCGCGTTCCAGGGCGACTTGATAATATGATGGCGTATTTGCTATTTTAACGCAGGAAAACCCTACAGTACCACTATCTGTATACGTCGGCACCACCCTCTGCATCGTAAAAACTAGGCTCTCTGAACACCACAGACAATGTAGGTACTGCGGCGTTTTTTTTGGATTGTCCGACAACCAGAATTCTCCAAAAATTTTGTCTCAGTTTTCTTTATTTTTTTCAATGATTCTGGAAAAATCAGCAGTGAGGGTAAAAATTTTATAACTTCATAACTTTGCCGATTCGGCAGTAAATAGCAATTTTATATTTCTCTTCCAGTATTGGAGGATATACAACCTATGTTTTACCATAAAAACAATATTACTATCCTCACCTCTATAAAAATTGCAAATATGAAAATTTTTCTAATTATCTGACTTCTTGGTAAGGGTACAGCATAGTGGCGTTAGACAGTATTACCAACAAACTCATTTTTTTAGGTACCTTTTCACAATGAGTTTTCGGAGCCTCGGAAAAATTCTCCATACAAGAATCGAATTCAGCAAATCTGGTTACAGCCTTTTCGACCAAGTGGGGTACAACAGTGTTGCAGAGCTTGTTGAGGATGCAATACTCAGATCACGAAACAGTGTTTATTGCTACACCAGGTACGATAGAGACGAAGTTCGGCCCAATTTCCCCGTGAGACTCACTCTGCCAGTTTCAAGGTATGACAAAGTGCCGACCTTGAAATACCTTTCCCGCTTCATTATACGACAATCTGTGATCATCAATGATATGGACAAGTTACCCTTACCTGTTTCATTGATCGCATATCTACAAGAAGAGGGACCCTATTTTTGAGTTTTGAGTACTTACTTTTTTTGTTACAAGGTTCTCAGTTTTCCAGTGATTCGTTTCTCCAACAGTGCAATCTTGTATTCGATCTTCAGTTGATATGCATTATTAGAGGTAACCTTGACAATATTTCGTATAAAAAAGATATCTCGGTTGTTGAAAATTCAATGTTTTTGAATTTTGTAATGATATATCTACTTTGGAATACGTCTTTGACAATATAAAAATGATTTTTCGTTTTATCAATAAGATCACATTGGTGTAAAAATTATATTTGAATTTAAATAGTGAATAAATAATCACTTAATATTATTACTCAGTCTGAGCATTCCCCAAAACACCTGCATACCAAATATTCTAAAATATTTCAAAAGCAATTTTTCGTGTCATCGAACCTAAAATTAGCTCATCATTCCTGTGAATATGTGTAGAAAACGAGAGAGCGAGATATTCTTTATTGTCTAAGAAAAGCTCTTATTGACACAGCTTGTCATTATAGTTTTTATAACAAATTGAAAAAAAGACACAAACACACAGAACATAATTTGAATATGTTATAATATGTATATTTAAAGAATGGGCGATATGTATGAATCAGCAAGGTTTCATTGCAATATTCCTCAAGATTGTAGTACGATTTTTATGCAAGAGCTTCTTTAACAAGCTTCAGGAACTTTCTATAGCTTTATTAATTTCTGATTTCATAGGGTATATGGTTATAGAACTTTTTACTTCCATAGATTGTCAGACTTGACTTTGGAACAAGGAGAGATATTCAATTTTAACTTGCCTGGTTACATAATATAAATTTTTTTCAGTTTCTCCCATGTTTTTGTAAATCGGACAGTCAAATCGAATTTAGGCGGATGACCAAAATGTTTCGGTATTTACCAATTTAAATTGGTATTTACCAAAACGTTTAGGCGTTTTGGGTTAAGAGATTGGTTTTCATCTAATGACGTCACGAATCAGCTGTTTAATGTCATAGTTGTCACCAAAATTTTGTGGTAATTACCCAACTCCAAAGTTGTTTTTCATTTTCGGTTATGGTTATTATTAAAAAGAAAACTAACCTCATTCTGACCGTGTTTTTAATAGAGATTTCTTATGAATTTGGAAACCCAAATAAAAAGAGACGAAAGTTCTTAATTTTTCCGTCCTTGTTGCCAGGGAATGTACTCTGATTGGTTACTATGGGCATGTTTTTATATTCACCAAATTGGTGTGGTGGATTGTAAACTCGCCCTTTGATTTGTCCATTTGAAATTTGCAGTGTTACTATAGGTCGAATGGAATCCACCACACCAATTTGGTGAATATAAAAACATGCCCAATAAGGTCAGGGAGTATAAATGTCATTTTCAACTGTAGCTGCCATGTCATCCAAACTAACCGCCATTATGGTAACCAATCACAGAGCGCGCCCCTGGCAACAAGGATGGAAAAATTAAGAACTTTCGTCTCTTTTTATTTGGGTTTCCAAATCCATTAGAAATCTCTATTGGTCTTTTAGTAAATATTTCATGTTTCACGATATGGCGACAACATATTTACTGAGTTTGAATTATGAAGGGACTTACCAGGTGGAAGTACAAGATTTGGCAACAGCAAATTTGAATGGTGAGTATTCACAGGTATAAAAGGCACTTGTTTAGATTTCTTGTATTTACTGCTAGCTGATTACGCGATTTTATTAGGAGGGATATACCTCTGGTTAAAAGCAAAAATCCTCCCTGACGAGAATTGATGCCTTATAAAATAATGTAAAAGCAATACTACATTTTCATCGAATAAAAATTCGCGACGCCAATAAGCACACAAATCTCAGTTTTGTTTCCACACTATTAAAGTTCTCCATTTATAATATAATACTTTTAACAGTTATGGTATACAAAAATACGAAAAACCAGAATAATTAAGATTAAAACGAAGGCATAACATGAAGAAGGCAGAAATAAAACAAATGTTTAAGATTTAGGTGAAAGCAAACGTTGACGTCACGTCTGTCATTTATCATGAAAGACCAAGGTATAACTGCGGTAAATACCAAAGAATTGTTGTTATCCGCCTAAATTCGATTTCAGTTTCCAGAATGAAAATACAAGCAGCAGTGAACATTTTAACTCTAAAAAATCACGACACCCAGTTGCTTGACTTGATCAACTCCACATGACTTGACCACTATGGTTGCCTTGTCTGCTCTAATCAAATTGAAATTTCCGTAAATTGTTTTTTTTAATCTGTTCATTTGTTTTGTTTTAGATATCTTATATTTTATTCAACATACCCGTAAATTTGTTTTTTTAATCTGTTCATTTGTTTTGTTTTAGATATCTTATATTTTATTCAACAAACCATTATACAATTAAATATATTTATATGACTCAACCAGACAAAAACTTGACAGAGTAATGACCTTTCCTTCAAATAGAGATTATGCTGATAAATTTTGTGAATGTTTACACTATTTGGCGTGTCTACGATATTCATTGCTGGGGAATATCAAATCAAATATACTTTATTGCCTGAAGAATATAATTCTTATTGACAAAGTCATTCATAAGTAAAAATTAGTAAGTCGCTTGGAGCGCCTCGGCAAATAATAATTATAGCCGCCCTTTACCCGAACAGGTTTTGGCTTTAGGTACGAATGTTTATGAGGGAGTATTATTATTAAAAAAACTAAGCCAGTACGCTAGTCATTCCTTTTGATTTGAATTTATTTTTTAATTCTCAAAGTTAATTGTAGTAGGAACTTAGTAGACAAGAAATCGGAATCTTTCTAATTTGTAATTTTGAAATATTTAAAAATATTTGGTTTCTGAATAGATGGTGTCTGTAGTCAGAGCTCAACTATTGAATTGGATAACCTTGATATGTTTTGTTGCATGTACATACAGTCATATGAATAAATAATAAATAACATAGTAAATTCGTCTATTCCCTCATATTTCATATCAAAACATTTCACCTTTGTTGTTTATTATCATAAAATGTATTATTTATCATTATGTATATTACCTACGAAAGTGCACTTAAAAGCTTTAAATGAAGAATCTTTAATTGAATAGAAAGTAGATTATTTTTCTACGTTCGTCTCTCCATTATCAAAGTTTAAGATACTAAATTGGAATTAGTTTGTTGTTCATAGTTTTTGATTTAAATTATATTCTTGTTATTCTTTTTGAGTTAGTGTTTTTATTTACAGTATATATATATAGCTTTTTTCTTTTTAAGTGTTTATATTCCCCATTCTTGCAATAAAATAATAGGTATATTCCTTGTACCTAGGTATTGAATTTTGGATACCAGTAATTGTAGTTTATTTTATCTCATACAACTTGTGCAGAAAAAAGTCATATCCAACTGTTTTCAGACTGACTAAAGATGTGTATTCCACATTAAAGAATGAATGTTAGAACATTGATGTTTCCTCTCAAAGTATATAAATTAGTTGTCAGAAAATCGTTGAACTTGTATAAAAGAGCGAGTGTAAATGTTGTTAAAAAATATAACTTTGTTCCACATGTTATAGATTTGTGATAAAAGATTTTGAATAAAGAAATTGTTTATTTCACAGTTTATTTCTCTCAAGTATATTGTACAATAAGTTTATATAACACAGTTACTTCAAGCATCACATAAATATGAGGTATCATTTTAAGCTCACAAATTTTTTGGTTGTGTGAAAAAATACTACTTGTTCCAGTTGAGTCCCAGTATATTACGAGCCTAAAAAAACATTCATTATCCAGATATAATAATAATAATGTTGATTAACTGGGTAGAAGCAAAAAACCTTGACCAAAAGCAATTGTATGCTTCATTCACCCATTATTGAAATGATCAAATAAAGTAGCATATTTTATACTTTAAAATGATAACTTACTGTAATAAACACAGACTGTACTGTATCCTTGGCTGCTTGACTAGTAACCTCGGACTTACTCAAAAGGTCATGTAATTGCACAGCTTCTACTAAGCGACGGTTGAGAAAAGTCCACGTATTTTGAAATTCATTGGATTTGTCCTGCATCATGTAAAGTTCTGTAGCTTTGTAAACCCCTGCTATTCCTATCCTCCTCAGATACCAGTTGAACTGTTGAAAAAAAACAAGAGCTGTTCATAAAGTCTTCAGATTAGAAGAAAGTAAAGTGACAGCAAGCACATACATAATTTATACATTTGTACCAATGTTTTGGCTTTCCAATGAATTAGTTCTGATAATGAATACTACTACTGCTGCTTCATTGAGCGAAAAAACCTTTTACAAAAGTTTCTGTTACATGTTTCAAGATTGAATTGATCAATACCAGATGTGTGATTAAGGTTTTTAACTTTTCAAAAGCAATATATCTATTCAATAAAATATAATGAGTTATGATTTGTTACAAAAAAATAATGGCCTCACACTAGTTGATGCCGAAATAAACAAAAAAAAATCAAGACCGATTTCGACAAAGAGCAAATAATAATAATAGCCGTCCTCTACCCGCACAGGCTATGCCTTTCTTTGGGTATACTCTGTGAGGTTATTATTGATTTTAATATTTATCCCACCATAATGTCTGCGTATTTTGTCCTGGGACACTGTGAGTTTGCTTATGGTAACTGTATCCAAGATATTATATGAATCCACAGTAAATTATTTGCGGTTGAAAACTGAATACTATGTGCAGATAGTCAAAGGTACAGTTGGAAGCTATATCTCACAATCCAACATATTTTTTATAAAGTATTGAATTTCATATCGTATCAATAATAATTCTGTACTTGTTTGGAGAACTTACATCAACTGATCTATCACCAGCATAATAACAAATGTCGTCAACCATGGTCAAGAGTGTGGCTAAGGAATTTGGTACATTCGGAGGCATCGACATGATTGCTATGGCTTGTGGCCATTTATTTATATAGGGTCCTATCATTTTCAGGCGTGCTTGGATTGCTTTCTCTGCAAAATCTCCGGGTGGTATGGGGTTTTTATTACATTCATCTCTAAACTGAAAAATACAATTCAAAATTAACTTTATTGAAAAAGAAACGTATCATTTACAAAGCATAAACTCAAAAAAAAATGCATAAATTAGAAGGTATCCAAACATAGATCATATTATATAACTAGGTTGAAAACACAAGGATATAAATTCCAGATAAGATTTCGTCATATATTTGAATTTGGCCCTCACAGTGTGTTTGTCATCAGATCTATTGACAATTCTGTCAACTATCATATAACTAAGTAATTGACTTATCCTTGTTCTTTGTTAGTACGTTAGAAGAAACATACAAATACTTCAGATAACAGTATATGAACCAATATGCTCTTTCAATGAACGAAGGAACTAAGAGTTTTGTATTGTTTTTAAAAAAGTGTTCAAATGTATAACTGAAAGAAAATTTCTTCCACCAAGTTCAATGCTTACAAACACTTATGTGGTTATTTGTTTCTTATTATTTTGAAATATGTACATATCACAAATCGTTGGAACCCTTGATTTTACTTTTTACTTAATCAATACATATTAGCATTGTATGAAGAAAGTTGTTTAATATCAGAATCAGTGCAGTGCTGAAAACTAATCAGCTAGTGTGTCAAAAATGAGTAATAAGCAGTTACTGCCTCTTACTGGTTAGTTGATATACACCTTATACAAACAATTTCACCCCACCTGTAAGTTACTCTATTGGTAAAAGTACTGTTATAAGTAAAAAACGGTGTTGAAACAAAATACATAAAAAACAACTCAAGTTAAGAACTTTTTGATTGTAATATAAAAACGAAAGGTCGAAAAATTCATTACATGCTATTGAAGAATTGATATTTTTTGGCTTACCTGCTTTAAAATGTCTACTAATTTCAGATTTGAACTAGTTTGAAAATAGTGTACTAGATCAGCACCTCCTCTTGTGAACATCCCGTGGCTGATTCCTGGATAACCTACAGATTGTGCTCCATTACTTATTGCATCTTTGGACCATCCTAGTTCGGGTACGAAAGGAAGAGATGCCGCTAATATTTTATTTCTTATGTCATCTTCGTATGTTGGTCCATTTTGTTCTTGTGAACTGGAGGTATCAGTAGATCTTAAACGACTCAGTGGCCACACCCTAAGCTTAGAACTACCTGAGTTCAGAAAAAAAAAGTGTAATGACTTTAAACATATATTCAATGTAGATACTTTATAGTGATTTTTGCACGATCTGTCAATTTGACGGATGTATTGGTTTGATTTAAAGACAAGATGCCTTCTGATCGGTAAGTAATAGTTCTTACCGATAAGAGATTTGTAAACAAACCAACTTTCTTTCAATCAAACCAGTAAATACGTTAAACTGAGGGATTGTGGAAAAAAATGCTTTATGTATAGGTACCTAATAGTAGGTTTTCTGATTAGTTTGCTATTCGTATTTTTGTTCGTTAATCTATTCAGTGCAAATGTTACAATTAATTTCTATCAACTTCCCGATGTTCTAGAGAATTTTGAACATAAATCAGATTTAGTTGGCAATGAAATATTATTCCATAAAATGTTAAAATAATATTATGATAATGAAGATAATATGTGTAATTTTGAACATAAATCAGAAATGGTTAAAAACGCAATAACAGACCACTTTCATATCATTCAGCGGTTATATAATTATAGAGGCTGCTTTCAACCACTCTTCGGTAGGTTTACACATTAAGTTGCATTCGAGTTTTTTATGTCTAATAATCATATTTCAGGTATTTCATTCATTTTAGAGTAATTAATAATAATAAAATAGTTTGAGTGGACGAACAATCTTTTGATTTTGGAGAAAACAGTTGTCGGTTAGAAAGCCAAGCAACTCTGGAATTGGTTACTGTCTGGATGAAGGACTGACATTCTTACATGAACATTTTCAGTACGAGTTCTCCACCGTGCTTGGGATAGCATGTTAAAAGGTAAGACCCTCGTCGTTTACAGTGCAGCCCAATGAAGGTTAGGACAAGTTTCAGAACAAATTAGCATGGCGAGAATGTATGTTTACCGTATCGTCGGGGCTATTTCAGAACTCCTCAGACGGTTAATAGAGAGAAGAAATACCTCTCTGGAAGCATGAGTGACGCTTACGCAAGATGGATCTTAGATTAAGTCGACGAGACTTCAAATTCAGATACTTCAAAACAAAACATACGAAACTCGACACAATATCGCTCTGGAAGTATGAACGACGCATGCACAAGATGAAGCTAAGATCAAGATCAAGTTGGCGAGATTTAATAGTAGTACGCTTCAAAATAGGTCGTAAGGAACTCTACACAAGTGGACAAGAAAGGGAAAATATTGAGAGGGATAATAGATATACATTGAATGAGAGTCTGATTAGCCATATAAAATACGAAATATCTCAAGTGTTTTGTTTGCTAATAAGACATGAAATGTAACTCAAGATTTTATGTTATCGATACGAAGACTGTTCCTAAATTGAGGGCTTATTTGATATTTATGAGTTGCCGAGATTATAATATAGAAAAGAAGTCACTCGTTGAAACAAATATACGTCAATTAATTATTTTCAAACTCGTTTTGAGATATTGCATACAAATTAGAAATCGTAGTAGAAGAGAAAAATTGTCCTTGAAATTACAAAGAGGCGAGTGTTTCATTGACCATATAAGACGTTGGACTTTATAACATGGCAGCTTTGGATAAAATAAATTTAGCAGCGTCTGCTACCCGACCAACGTATCACGAGCGAGTTTTGACGGCATTTACACTTGGAGGGTCGAGATTGGAAGTGGTTGCTGTAATTATCCTTTCTCCACTCGTGCAATGCCTTTGTTCCGTTTAAAAATGTCCGATGCATACGCATCTAGTGTGTGACGAATGCTGGTGGCTAAAAAGTCACTATATAGTGACCCGGGCGACAGGCGTCGAGGTAAGTTAAGCGATAAACCTTCTCGGTTTTTTCCAAGAGCCTTCTCGTGGAGTGAATAATCTGCGGTCGCTGATCGGGTGGAAACCTTTGTAAGAAAATATAGTACTCGAAACTAGATTTCATCAGCCAGAGTACAATGTTCTGTACGTCCCGATAATACCGAAAGGTTGACGTGCTTTTAAAGCCCCGAAGAACTATACTGCTCCGATGGGCCGAATATCTATTTTTGTAAAAAAAATCCAGACTCCACCAGCAGGCAAGGGTTTTCAATTCAGAGCTATACGGGGAACATCAAATTCTAGTTTGGTTTGGTGACGGGTGAAACGTGCTCGTCCCCCAATACAGATTTGTTAGGTCCAAAGAATTACAGATTATGCGCGTTATAAAATGTTTATGCTCTGTAGGACTCGCTTCCCTATCAGATCTGGTGGAAAATCCAAACAGACCAGGCAATTTTTAGAAAATACATGTTCCAGAGAGACTCTCGGCCCCCTTCTGTACTGCCATTGTTCACGGATACAACTAAGTCATTCATTTATTTCACATGATGACCTTAAACTTACTTTACGTAAGGGGACAACCCTACGGCGCTACTCCGGGTGGTCAGTGCACATTCCAAGCAAGTATTAGACGTCGTATCATCATAAACTCCGACATATTTAGTAATAAGAATCTGTCCGGAAGGAATATATAAGTTACTGCATCAAATATGCTTCAATCCTAATCTACTCATTCGGAGCGGTGAAATGGACTCGAGAAGAGCTGCAAAAACTCGGCAAAATGATGCCTCCTAGGAGCTTGCACCCTACACCGTCAGCTTCCCGATTATGTTTCATCAGATAACAAAGAGGCCGTGAGCTTTCGAGTTTTGTGTCCCCATTATGTAACGGTGTCGTGTGTCATCAGGAGTTTAGGTCCGTCTGTGCAAGATGCGCAATCACGAAAAAGCATGGACTGGAGCATTTCTTTTCAAGGTAGCAACTCGTGCAGCCGATCTAGGATCTCATTTTCGACACCCTCTGGTTACCAACTTGAACCCCACTAGGCAAAAAGCTCACATTCTGGCTGTGGATACTGAGGTACTCCTGCAACATACCTTGGCATATCCAAACATGACATTTGCCTTTCTCAGGTCGAGTGGACTGAACCGAAGGATTCATAATTCATATGATTATACCTGCAACACCCTGGTCAATCTTAGTCCCGTGATGGGTGTAGTGGTGTATGGCATTGAATGCAGGAGCAGGGCCTGGCTGAAGTACCTGAGGCTGTGTGAATTTGCTGATTTCTTGCGATTTAATTAATTATTTTCCTAATAGTATAGGAATGATCTATAATTATTTCACTATGAAATTCATTATTACCTTACTCAATAGCTCCTTTTGCATTGTGTTAGTTTATATTATTACTTTTGAAGATTTCATTGATAAAAATCAGTAATTTATCAACATTAGCAATTCGATGAAAATTTCTAGTCAATATTTTCACAACTCATTTTATCTCATCATAATCAATTTTTTTCTGATTGTGGTTTATTTGAATCAACCAGTTTTATTGTTGATATTGTTTTCACAAGGTTTTTAATTAGATTCAAACCAATGAATTATATTTATTCTCCTCTTTCATCTACTTCCTGCTTAATTGCCCTTTGGTGAAGGCTCTGATGGAAAGAAGCGGTATGAACAGTCTCCAGAGGTGTCTTAAATCCTCTGCATTGCTTCTGTGATTAGTTTGTTTCCTCTTATATTAGTAATTTTCTGAGTCCCTTCTGTTTTTCAGTTGAGAGTAGGTTATTTTTTTTCCTTTTTAGTTTGAACTTTCTATTCAAAACTTCTGTTTTTTTTTCAAATCTGTTATTAATGTTATCAGTATTTTCATAATTTTTTGAACAGGTTTTCATTCAGAAGGATCACATCTTTCATATTCATTTCATTAAAATTTGTTGGAACTCTTTGAGTTTTGTTCAGTTCGATTGATTCAAGCTCTCACATTGAGTGGTAAAAAATTGTCTGAAACATCCAAAACATATCGTCCATAATACGATAATACTCCATAAAAAACGTCATCAGGATACTTGACAATATAAGGACAATATTTTTGAAACAGATAATAAATGAATTTTACATTTGAAAGTCTGGATTTAACATATTGATTGCTGTTTCAATACAGTACCTGATTTCATATGTTCACAAATGAAAACAATCATAGAAAAAAATTATTTAATAAAAGCAACATTAAAAACAATAACAATCATCTTTCTGATTCAATGCATTCAGTAAGTCTACTCAGAAGACTGTTAATGAGGTCAAAAGCCGTCAATGAAGATCTGAGAACATCTAACTTTTCCTGTTTTGGCATTGCCAATAAATTTTGGCCAGAAACAGTTATAGACACTTCACTAGTTTTAATTTTTCCTGTAACATTTTCTAGAACCTCCCTAATTTTCAGTTGGTAATGGGCCCTTGAGACCTCAATACCTCTTCTCAATGGCTTTAGGTATGTTTCTTCAAGCTGTCCAAAATAATCCCATACCTGAGTTAGGTTCTGTTTATCCCTCAATGCTAAATAAAGAAGTAAATTAAGAGATGCCATGATTTGATCGAAAAGTTCTATTAAATCACTTTCTTCTCCCTTGTGTAAATAGCAGATCTTTTTGAGAAATGCTAGAAGCTTTTGACCTTTGAAATAATCTGAGAAATTGCTTTCATTGTCTAAAAATTCATTGGATAAATTATCTTTATACAGTGTTATAGTAAACCCTACAAGACCAGAATGGTTCAAGTCAGATATCAGATTGTAAACTATTGCGTAAAATCCTTTGAATTCAAAAGAAGATAGATATATTTTGTAAATATTCAATGCGGACTTCCTAAGAAAGTCATTTTCATTATAGACAATAATTTTTGCCAAAGATTTACAAAATTCACTGTGATCTTTGGAATCCAAAAGAGAATAAGACAATTTGATAAACTTGACATGTTGTAACAAGGTGTTGGCTAACTTAAGCCCCTTTTCGATTACGATTTGATGGTGTTCATCCAAAAGTACTGATACAAGATGCAAACTTCTTTGGAAAAAGTAAACACCACTGTATACTTTAGGAACTCTTTCAACTAAAACATATTCTGAAAAGACTAAATAAAATAAGGATGCCATGCCCAAGGTATTCAATTTTAAAAGTTCTGCATTTTCTTGAGGAAAACGTGAATTTAATAAAGATATGGGATCATTGCTAGTTTGAAAAATTTTCTCAGTAAGTCTTTCGCCTACAAGCCTTGCTCCACTTTTGATACCACTGAAAACTTCCATGTCCAAACAAACCAGTGGTTTGGCTAGTAGACGAACTAAAAATTTTCTCACAACTCCTATACGCTCCTCAATATCCTCAGAAGCAGAAAATTCTGCGAGGAGACTCTCATAGAAAAGTAACACTTCTTGATACAAGGATAAAATTCTAACAGTTCTTTCATCACTGTCCAAGAGCAGTTTTTCCTTCCCAATAAACCCTCTGCTTTCAGGCTCTGCACATTTTGACAAAAATGACTGGATAGCATTGAATCCCCAAGCACAGGAAATTAATCGTTTTAATGGAATACGAACTAACGTTTTCTTCATAGGTGTGAGTAATGTTATAAATTTTGAATCGTCTTCACATTCTTCTATCTCTTCTATCAACTGTAACAATACCTCCTCAGGATTTGACTGGTCTGCTATGATATTAATTAGTTGTTCACAACATTTAAACACTTCTTCATTATGTTGTTTACATCTACTTGTTAAATATTCGGTTATGACTGGTATCAGGTCCCAGGAGCTATTTTTAACATTAGAACAGTTCTCATTACTACAAAATATATCGAGGGCATCGGCTGTGTTACTATTTTTCAAGAGTTCTTGGACATTTTTCACAAAGTCACCGTCATTTGCTCCGGCCATCCTTAATATCCTGGTTTTCAGTAGGTGTAATTTTCAATGTCTAAAGAGATCGTCGATTTCGAATGCATCCATAGAAATAAGTTTTTTATAAACTGATATGAGAAAAAAAAGCTGTGAGTTTAAAGTCTATTAACAATTATTGAACTTACTTTGAAAGTGGAATCTTCTAATCATTATTGTACTAGTTAGAGTCGTCATATTTCAACGAGAGGTGACGAGCTGTAAGTTGAATTTATTTCGATCCTTTCTTCTAATGTAACATAACATTCGTCACTCGTATTATGTACTACTCTGTCTATAATTTCTAATTAAAAATATAGTAATTATTCCGATACGATATCAAATATCGACGATATCCTGACAGAGTGACAGGACAGACAGATAGGTATCGATAACATAACATTAAACACTACAACATACACTAGTACATACAATTGGATGTTACCAACTGAAAGGAATTGGCACGTATGACGTATGGGACTTCAAGCAAAGAATATCTACATGTTCAGTATGAAGATATTCATTTGCTTCAAGTGCTTCACTTCAAGTTTAAGTGCTTTTCGTCTGCTACGAGGTGTGCGGTGTAGAGTGTAGTGTCACAGTAAAGCATGTATGCTTTACTGTGGTAGTGTACTTACACTACATTTTGAATCGAGTGTAGTTACACACAAAAGAATGTGTCAATCAATTGGCAAACGAATACTAAAATCGAGTGTAGGAAAGTGCTACACTTGAGAAACGAAAGATAAAAAGAAATAAAAAAATTCTATGGAACCCTTTTTTTCGCTTCAAACCATTAAGCCCGTGGCTCACGGTCAAATAGTTTGATCAAACTACTCCGAAGTAACGTAATTTAAATCGGTTTATTTCACAAAATTTGAAGCAAACTACTGGACATGACGTCACTTGAAGGCAGTTTGACCAAACTATTTGACCGTCAGCCACGGGCTTAACCGAATGACACTAGCTGCGTTTTATTTTTTCCATTCCGATATCGGTTTGGGAATAAACTGTCATGTATCTGTCAGTCCTGACATTTTTATCATTGTTTTTATGTCATATTTCAATTTATTCCACCAAATTGGTACACCGACCTAGGTCGGTGAATCGGTACCGAAATGGGTTAAATAAAACGCAGCTTTTGTTAAAGAGAAAAGAGAGAGCCCATGTATATGTCATGTCCTCATGTCATGTCGAAAGGGGACTTTTAAACCGATTTCTAAGTTCCACAAACTTGGCGATAGATGTCAGCAGTGGTACTTTATTATTGGAATTGGAGATATTTGAATACTCATGAAAAATTGAACATACGTATACTACTTTGTAAACATGATAAGAATATTGAAAAATATTCGTGAATGAGGTTTTCACATTGGTTGCTTTCGAAATCGGTGGTTTCAATGTTTCATTAGCGCAACGGCTTGTGACGCGAGTGGGTGTGATTGAACACACCTCCGTAATGTTGGGACAGGATAGGTTATAAGTTTAAAATAAAAATTCATTCGACTTGTAAGTACTGCTGTGTTTTGGCAATTATACAGTTTTTTTTTAATAGATTACATATATAAATAAATATTTGTATTCAAGTTTGATAATTACATACATTTTTTACAAGAAATTGGTGCAGAAAGTTAAATCTAGCTAGGAAAATATCTGCAAATCAAAATATTGAAGGCTCTTAGTTATATTGATACTCTTCATTTTACTTGTTTCAAGATTTGTGCGGAGATGAATCACGAAGACTACGCAGTACCCTTAATTGGGGTTATAGATGCTGGTACAAGGACAGTTAAGTTTTGTGTATTTCGTAGTGAACATACAAAAGAAATTGCTAAACATACAGTAGATATTACCACATATACTCCACAAGAAGGATGGACAGAACAAGATCCGAGAGAAATATTGATTGCGGTGAAAACATGTATGAAGGAAGTTGTTAATGAACTAGGAGACTCTGGTGAGCATGTAAAATAATCTAATATGCTAAAACACCTATGTCGGTACTATAATACCCCACAAGATCAATATTTTCCTAGAAATACTAGAATGGATATAAAATGTATGGTTTGATTAAATAATGAAATAATCTGGCGTTATGAAATTATTATCAATAATACTTATTTTAATCAATTCGTAATCATTAATCTCATGGAAAAAGTAATTTTCCTATGAAATTTGTACCCCAGAAATGCATTTTTTTATTTTAGATATTTATTTTTCAAATTATCTATTGGATATTAGTTCAGCTTTATTAGCTCATTTTCTACTAGAATTTTTATAATGACCAACATCATTGGCATCTGTGATACAATGTGAATCCAGTTAGTTTTTTTGAGTGCAAAATTTGCAGCAAAATTCGAGAAGAAATGGAACGTGAACTGAAAAGCTTTTGAAAATTTTTATTATCAGATATTTACTAAAATCTGAATTTAACACTTGCTGTTGAAGATGTTGCAGATCATAACTGTTGAGTTTTTTGTACATTTGGATTTTTAGGGTCATGTGAGGTTATCCATGAATCATTTTGGGAATTAAAGATGATTATTTATTGGTGATAACAGTGTGTATTTTTCTATCATTTGATAGGATTAACTTTTTCTAATTTTTGCTTTGAATATGTATTGGAAGTGGATATAATGTGTTTGTTTGAGAAATGTCATTCTCTTTGAACATTGTTTCCAATAATATTAGTTATCAGTTTCATTTATCCAAAGCTAATATACCTTCATTCTCTATTGACACTATTATCTGAACTGAGTGGTTTATGGACTCATTGATTATATTCATAAGTGAGTTCTGGTGTTGGTTCTGACAATAACACCCACTTCATTGAATCCTTTATATGGCAGTTTAATTTATGAGGCTTATATGAAAACTTATTTGTTTGTCTAGGTATCATTTAAAATATTTCACATGACTTTTTATTGGAACATGTCACCTGCATTCAAGTGGATACAGGTGCTAATGTTTGTATTTGTTTTTATAGTTAGACACCTTATATAATGAGTTGGCTATTTTTAAATTGCCACTTTCAACATTCGGATATTTTGGCATAGTAAATTTATTTTGTTGGGCATATTTTACTTTTTCATCAGACTGAAAGATCGTACATTGTCTAATACAACAAAACTCAACCTTTTTTATAGGGGCCACAAATACGTTTTAGTTATAGAGTCTCGGGCCTCAACATGAGCTTATTTACTTAGAACTTAGATGCTAATGAAAAACAAAATTAAATTTATTTCATTAGCAAAATCGACGATTTGCAAGCGTATGTGGATCTAAAGAATGTTAATAGAATTTTGACACTTCTTTGAACTGTATTGTATGAATGCTCCTCAATTTCACGTATTCCCCATTTTTTCTCTTTTCTGTACACAGAACTTTTAGGTTGGTACCGTTTGGCATGAACTCATGGAATAACTCCGTGTAATTACAATTGAAGCCAGCTGTGAGTTGGTCATTGTTTCCAGATGCCAGGGGATTTCTACAAGCAAAAAACATTTTTAATTTTATTTAAATCCGCCTTGTTGCATGTCTCGCTGAATGTGAAGCAAGAAAGTATATTTATAAACTATCTACTAGCCATCTTGGATCGATAGCCATTCATCATTTCCAACCATTCATCATTTTAAACTATTTTTTGGTTTATGAACCTAAAAATTGGTTGAAACATTCAGTGAGAAGTTACTATAGAATAATTATTGTTTAGGTCATTATTTATGACATAAATAGACTGGTTGTATCAGTGAAATACCTGATTTGTTCAAGGTTATCTAGCTGCAGTTTCACTATATGAGCGCAAATATAATTTCAGCTGCAATCACAATTTCAACCAAACATGTAACAAGCAAATTATCCTTATTAAGTCTCAAAGAGACTGGTGGAAATCTTATTTTTTCATTATTGATATGTAGATACATATTTGAGAAACTTTGAAGATTTTTTTTTAATTTCACCAACTTAAATATTGGTTTTTGTATTTTTTTTATCGAATAAATTTCTTCTTCTGAGAGAGTGCTATTTGAAAATTTCTTCTTGTTTAAAACAATATCGAAAAACCTCAAAAATCTATCAGATCATTAGAAAATGCCAACAACATATAAACAATAAAGGTTCTGCCATTCCTGACTGATGATTTGAGTTGAATTAGCCAGTTGTGTCTTTTGAATTCCTCAAACTTCAATATTTTGAACTACTGCCTTGGCTACTACCTCGATGGACATTGAACTACATCTGAGAGATATTTGTGCAATGTTCCTCAAGTGCTTATTGTAATAAAATAGAAATTATCCTTCATTCAGTTGGGGATGCACATGCAGATATGTTTCAAGGTTCTTGCCTCTCATCAGTGCTAGGGTAGGTCGGACAACATTGGAATCTTCAGGGGTGGGATTCCGTGTACTGAAGAATTCTACTTCTCTTAAAATAAGTGAGATGGAAACAGGTCTCTCTAATGAAATACATTTTATTCACCATGTACATGGGGTATTGTAATTTTGGAATAGGTACCGCACTAATCTACTCCGAATACGTATTATTCAACGAGAATTGTTTGACAGTAGCCGATTTCGGTTTTCGATGGGGGTATCAATAAAATCTGTACATTCAAAACTCTATAGCCGAAAACGAGTCCGGAGGGCTATGTTAATATTGATGACAATATCTCGCACTTCCCATACCGTACATTATATAAAAAATTCATTAAAATTAACCAATTCTTTTTCGACAGGGTATTCATTGAAAAAAACGCATAATTCTCATTCTATGAAACTGTGACAGTTTTTTTACTCTCCCTGTATACATGAAAATACTACGAGACGTTCTCAACATTGAAGGATATTTGATAAATATATGACAAGCTCTTCCTTATCCGATCTGAAAAACAGGGGGTTGACGTAACCCTATTTTTGAACTACCATGTATAAAATAAAATTTGGTCAGTTATATAACTCCGGTCAAGATTGGAGGAGTTCATCCATGCTAAATTGAATCTTTAATTCTCATCAGAGAACTCACACTGGTTGGTTTAAAATTATTTGAAATGGACTTTTGTATTTGTTTATACATGATGCATGGTATTCCCAGGATAAATAAGCGTTTTGTCAGTTCTCGGAATTGTTAAAAATTCTGAGCAGAAAGATTCACTTTTCATCTTTGGCACCTTGTATCTCGGAAATTAGTCGGCCGTTTTTTTTTGCGCATCGACACTTTTGCTCAGGAAATCAAAATCCATAACATACCAAAAATTCAGGGACTTTAACCGAAAGCCATTTTCCATAAGGATGCTGCGGGGTCCTTTATTATTAGTAAAAAAATATTCGAGGTGAATACACCTGATGGACCTTGAAATATAATAGATGAATATTTAAGTTATCAAACGATAGATTCATTTATTTTATATTGATAAAAAGTTGATAAAGGGAAGATTGATAGCTTTTCCGTCAAAATAAATATGGCTTAAAAATGTCCTTGGAGTACACAACTTGGAAAATGTGTACGATCAAAACTCAAGGAAATTCAACGAGTACAGTGGCGCCGTAGTTTTTTTTTTGGGAGAGATTGTTAATTTTTCAATATTATTTTCTGAAATCCGATATGTGTCTCAACGAAATATTTCCAATGATTAATCAGGTGTTATTGATACATTTTGGGGATTGGTTATAACCTCTGAAACTCCCATCTTGTGTGCGTAAAACTGCAACTGTAAGTACAGGTAGTAGGTGACCTACCTGACAAATATTTCAGTTGATTCTTGACTTAGGGGCATTCCTAATGTATTTCGTGGGCAGCAACTTAAAATCCACTTATTTTTATTTCAGCAAAAAATATTGTCACATTAGGTATTACGAATCAAAGAGAAACAACTATAGTTTGGGACAAAACTACAGGGGAACCTCTCCATAACGCCATTGGTAATTCTCTTCTGGATATTTGCGTCCGTTGTTTCTTATATATTTCTTTCCACAGTTTGGAACGACATAAGAACTGACTCAACAGTAGATATAATTTTGGCAAAAGTACCGGACAACAATACAAACTATTTCAAACATAACTGCGGTCTTCCAATTTCTCCATACTTCAGTGCGTTCAAACTCAAGTGGCTTATTCACTTCATACCTCAAGTAAAAAAAGCGATCAAAGCGAAGAAGTGCCTTTTTGGGACGGTGGACACGTGGATTTTATGGGTAAGGAGTTGCCGGTAATTGAATTTTTGTTTTCATTGGTCTCAAATGTTTTCATCTAGAATTTGACAGGTGGCGTGAATGGAGGAAAACATTTTACAGACGTTACTAATGCGTCTAGAACATTCCTAATGAACATAGAACTCTTGAACTGGGACCCTCTTCTACTGCACACTTTCAAAATTCCCATTGATATTCTTCCGGAGATCAAAAGCAGCTCTGAAATTTACGGAAAGGTTTCTAAAGGACTACCTTTGGAGGGAGTGTATATATCAGGGGTAATATTTGAAAGATTAGCTTTGCTTTCAGTCAAGTTCAGATGAGAGAGAGTTTTTTTAGATATTGGGTAATCAGCAAGCTTCATTGGTGGGGCAGAGATGCTTGAATGAAGGACAGGCAAAAAATACATACAGGAGTGGATGCTTCCTTTTGTATAATACTGGAACTTCGGTGAGTACTGAAATTTTCAAATATTTTTCATCAATTTATAATTCGATGATGTTCCAGAGAGTTCAGTCTACTCATGGGTTAGTCACAACTCTAGCTTATAAGTTCGGAAATACACCACCAGTTTATGCTTTAGAAGGTAATTAGACATCTACGTCATGCAAATATGATGAAATATTAAAATTTGTTAGATTTTAAGAAGAAAATTAATTTCACAAAAATAATTTTCATTGCTGACAGTAATAAAAAAACATCTCTTAGGTAGCGTTGCTGTGGCAGGTGCCGCGATGAAGTGGTTAAGGGACAACATGGGTTTTGTTAAAGATGTCCAGAAAGATACCGAATCACTTGCTCAAGAAGTGTTCAACACCGGAGATGTTTACTTTGTACCTGCTTTCAAGGGACTTTATGCTCCATACTGGAGAAAAGACGCAAGAGGGTATGTAAGTTTGATATCTTGATTTTATTTTAAAAACAAAAAAGATCGACTTGTATGGGCGTTTTATTGATGACAACAATAGAAAAGTTAATAGGGGGGGACACTCATTCCAGCTCAATGTATTTATAAAATCTTTTTTCTACACCCGTACTATAATAATACACTTATATGCCCATAATCCGTTTCATTATGATACAGATTTTTCATAACAATACAGTTTTTTAATCAATAGAAAACCAAAATATTTTAATCAAGCATGCTGTGCATTTGACGTTTGTACTAGATTCCTATTTAATTGTTATATTTGTCAAAATCAGCAGGTATTAAAGTTTCTTAGAATATAGCTAAACTTCAATAATTATAGTATTAAAATGTCTATTATCAGCAATATAGAAGAAAGCAGAAAATGCAGTACAAAATATTTGTTTGTTCAATATAAATATAAATAGAATGTTTATAGTTTTCCTATAATCATGGTAATACCCGAGGTAATACCATTAATTACAATTTCGTAGTTTTTTTTTATAGAAATACGAGTAATTACTTTTAGTGTGTTCAATAAAAATATAAATATAATATTTATAGTTCTTCATTATTTATTGGGTGTAGAAGAAATAGCGTATGCAACTCTCATCTAATGGTTATTATATGAGGGTTGCATAATATACTATTATTTAGTCAAAGACTAATACATAATACATTCATTGGAAAACAAGGAAATACAAACTACAAGAATTATAAAACATATAAAAATTTTCAAATGTAGAATCATAATATCATATTGGTCTAATAAAAAAAACATACAAGGGATTGCTTCCATCCAAAAGATGCTTTTTGAGTGATATTCTAAACATATTGAGAGTCCATACTCTCATTTCCAGGAGGTAACTCATTGAATTTCTTCGAGCCTTTAATGAAAACCGAATTCTGAATATTTATTTTTCCTACAAGCGTGCGTGATTCACCCTATTCCGCACGCTTGAGTCATTTCAAGTGAGTTATTCCCGCACTAGTGCGGGTAAAACTTTTCCCGCACGCGAAAGTGTGTGCAAAAGTGCTACATATATTTTTTTAATTCGCTTGTAGACAAAATATTGATCCTTACTTATACGGAAAGGTACTCTCCCGCACTCGACTGCTTACCCGAACTCCGCTTTGCGTCGTTCGGGTAACGGCAGTCGCTTGCGGGAAAGGTACTCTTTCCGTACTTGTTAGGATAATAACTATTCTAAACTTGTGGAAATCACTCCTGATTCTAATCTCATAGTGATGGACAAATTCGAAACTGTCTTGTACCTACCTGATAAAGAAAAAATCTTTCATTGTCAACTACTTTGATCATTTCAACATCGACTTTATGGAAGTCAGTCTATTACATGAGAGGATTATGGAATATTAAAATCTTATTTACATGTTGATTTTTGAAAGATGTGGGATTTCATATCTAGAGATAATCCTTCAAATTTATTGACATAAAGTTAACTGATATGAAAGGTGTGTGTTGTAATGTCATTACAGAGATAAATAGAATTGGAAAATTGTGAACCAAACTAAGGATTGAATTACTAAATCATTTATTTTTAAGTGAAGCTGTATTTTTCAATTATTCTTATGAATAGAACACATTTCTTTGATCAAGTGAGATTCAATCTTTTATTGAAGGATTTATTTGAATGAAAGAACAATTAAGAATCGCTCTCAATTCTACCATACATAATAGACTGTTATTTCAAATCAAACGCCCTAATATTTTCTAGTTTTGAATTCGTTGTCAATGACATGTGTCTGATGAATTCTGTAAATGGAGATCATTCGCTCCATAAATTGGCTTTGAATGGATCTTGGGTACACCTAGGTCGTTGATACGAAACCAAGCAAAGCTTAGGTGAAAACTTAACTCATTGGGCAAATTCTTTGAATTTTTTATTGGATGATAAAAACGAGATTATGAATGCCGACAGTCCACGTGGACTTGATAGTACATCGTTGCGCCGATGCAATTTCATATTTTCAAATCGTGGGTGGGTATGTTTTGGTTCACTGTAAATTTGTTTCGGGTACCGGTGTCGGTACTCGTCTTCACAAACAAGGATTTGATTTTAATCGCGAGTGAAGAATTTTTGAAGACGACTTCTGCGAAGTTGAATCCTAACTCGCAGTGGTCATGATGATAGAGTGCTAGTCTGTCAATCATAGAAACGTGGGTTCGATTCCCAGCATGGTCACTGGTCTCGTGCTAGGAATCGCACGTTAAAAGGTAAGACCTCGTTAATCCTTAGCTCGCACACGTTTTGACTTCTGAGTACTGTCGAAAAAATAATTTTAAACAATTTTTTTTAAACTGTAATCAATGTCCGAGTACCAATTTTCTTCCAAACCAAATCCAGCGGTTCTGGAAACTATCGGCTATTCCCGGTAGTTCTTAAATAGTCTTTCTCCTGCATAGCTTTTTGACTAGACCTATTTCTATAATCTCTGTGTTCGTCCGAGGGATCACAGCTTCGAAAACACTCTAACTTTCTTTTTTATGGAGATTCTCTTCCTGAAAATCTCGCAAAATCAACAGTTAAGTTAGAGTTAAGTTAGCAGAAGGATTATAAACATCTACAATAATAAAGGAACTGGTGCTACCGGCTGAAATTTGTATGACGAGGAAACTTGAATTGCGCGAATCGCTGATATTCAGCCCTATGCTGTATCACTTTCGTTAAAAAAACGTCACTGATATTCACCATTTCCGTTATTTTGCTATTGCTTGGTAATAGCATAAGGCTGAATGTCAAATTGTGATAGCATTTATAGACCAGTACTTTTAAACGCTGATGCATTGAGGGTACAAAAATAAGTAACTCACAAAATTTTATCAACGGCGAGTCATCTCAAATATTAATCAGGTTGACAGCAGGAAAATTATTTTGTTATTTGTTATCTATTTTTTATTCAAATTAGTGCATGAAGTCAATTACTATTATCAGTATCATACATGAAAACAACCGACAGACAGCTATGTAAGGATGGAAAAGCTGGCAGCTACTATTGAAAATATGCTGCGTGAGCAATGATAATCGCCAATTCATTCCCTCGCCTGCTGAACTATTAAATTGTGGAACTATCCCTGTAAACGGCACTTTTATACCTCTCTTTTGTATTACCCCATAAAAAATGAAAGAGATTGCCGAATGAATCTCAAGTTGTCATGGACCTCAAGAAAATGGATCAGAACAAAACACAAAGACTATTGTGACAATGAACACATGCAAATGAGAAAACCCCCACAACAGAGAGTGTACTAAATGAATGTTATTTGGAAAAGGAGTTGGTTATAGTTATGATTGAAGAATAGAGACCAGAAGTATTATATGATAAACTGCACATTTTTGATTTCAAATTATTGTCGCTTTTGTTTAGCGATTGAAATTTCAAATTGAAACAAAAAATGAGGAGGAATTTATTTCAATGAGTTCATATTATCACAAAGTACTTTCAATAATTCATATAATCAACTGCAATATTTTAGATACTGTTAATATCTGAACATAAGAGTAAAGTTGCTTGGAATTTTACTGGGAATAAAAATGAGATTGTCACTTGATTTTTGTATTTACAAAATAATCCTAGTTCAAAATATAAACAAGTTAATCAGTTATTGATGGCTTAATGTTATGACTAATAATAATATTCAAAATAAAACATGAATATAAAAATCTATTGAATAAAGATTATGTGTATGGTATATATTATTTTGGAAAACATTCCAGGAACTATATAAAATTAGTGGAATTCATACTTGTTGATTACTTTGAAAGTTTTATCAATTAGAGCCAATAATCCACGAACGGTTAATCAATGCTCTGTCTGAAATAATTGTAATGTACAAAATGAAATATTCATAAAAAACGTAAAAATCTCAATTTTTCTGATACCTTGCAAATCTAACCCATACATGTCAAGTGCCCAGTTGGAATTAATTGTCTTGTGTTGGTGCCTTAGTTAACACCTCAAGTAGAGTCTTAATTCATGTGTAAAGCTACAGGTTCTATTAATCAAAAATAAATGTTTTACCAACATGACTTCATATTGGGAAATATATACTCACTGATATCAATGATGTCGTTAGTTCAGAGTTCGTTAAAAAAAAATAATATTGGATATGTTCGTACTAGATGCTAGATGAAACATTATTTATGTGTGGCAAACAATTTTTTTCAAAAAGTTAATTACTACCTGTATAATTCATTGATAATAAACCATTAACCTACCTATAAATTGATAGTTCATTAATAATGTATTGTCTCATAGAATTAGCGTCTGTATATTTTGCTGATATTATTTATTGATAATAATCGATTTTTTTCTCATTGTCTGAATCTATAATTATAACACTGAATGAACTGTGACTCTATTATCTAATGCATGTATGTCACGTGTACAAGGTTATCAGTTGTCATTGAATAAGCATTTTTTGATTATTATACTTTTTATTAGTATCATGCAGAGTGTATTCTACTTCGGTCATTATGTTTATATTCAAATTATTATCCATGTCATAATCACAGTTATGAATTTGTTAATAATAACCATTTGAACTGAAGTGTAGCTGAGAATAAGAATCCTTTATTACATACTTGTAGTTTTTTATTTCACTTGAAATTAATGATTTGGAAAAATTTGAATTAAGCTGAAAAACGAAATCTCTAAGCTATAATCACTTTAATCAAATCGTAGAACTTTTCAGGATCTATATGACTTTTCAAAGTTCGGTTTTTCCTTCAACAGGATGTTTTATTCTCCAAACATATTTGTCATTATTCTAGGTATGTAAAAAAAATTTTAGAAATTTACTGGAATTATTTATGAATGGAATAGTTCATTAACACTCTTTATCTATGGAAATATTTCAGATATTAAAATATTTGATAAAAATTAATTCAACATTACTATTACGATGAGTGAATCACTTTCCTCGAACATTCCAGTACAGTAAGGAGATGAACTGGACAACCTTTATTTTTATTATTTGGTTCATGAGATAAGAAGATTGATTATGATGAATGTACAGTTTATTTTTATAAGTCAGGGGCAAGAGGAAGATTTTCATGCATTTTATTAACTTTTAGAGGAGAATAACATTTTTTACCGAAATTATTCACATAATTCATTTCATTCGTCTGTTATTGTTTGAGTTGCATCTTCATATTCTAGCAATAGATTATGGAATAACTTCACTGTTCAATGTTATAAATCGAGTTCAGCGTTGAATAGTCAGTAGTAATATCACGGAACTATCGAAAATAATCGATTACACTTCACTTCCAAGTCACGTATTATGCGAATTACCATGAGATCATTATTCACAGATCACAAGGTAGTTATTGACGGAGCTTGTGAATTTTTTAGCGTGTAAGTTCTCTAGCACTCGATTCACACAACTCATTGCTGGCTTGAAACACGACACAATACCGATAATTTAAATTTTTGTTGTCCAGTTTTGTACAGCTTTCATATGCTTTGTTCGAAGCAAGTGTGATTTCAATACCCGTCGCGGTATCATTGTAGGTGAATAGGAGAAAAGAGTGTACAACTTCGGTTAGTAACTACAATCGTTATTGGAGCTCTGTGCCCAGAATGTCTGACAAATCTTCTGAGACTTTATGAAGCTAGATCTCATTTCTAAAAAAGAATCTACAAGTATGTCAGCGACAGTGTGACCTGATATGAATACTGTCCTTCGTCACATTGAGGCTGGGCGATCGGATTTTTATTACTGCTGTCAAGGGAAAACTTGAAACCACTTTTATTTCCATACTTTACAGCCTCAGTATCTGTTAAGTTTCTTGGTGAAACTTCTTAGGTCACCATACACAGGCTGCATATGTTATTGCTGGTATGTGTCCCTTTTGCTTTAAAGTCGTTATATTTGTCACTGGAATAATTTCCAATTTCCTTTTCACTCTTGCCATATTTGAGTATCACTTGAGTTTAAAAGAGGACAAGTCGCTTGGAACTGTCGAGGCAATTGAATGGAATGAGCCGTAGGCGGTAATAAAATAACAAATAATTTTTTTTTCGTCGATCTCGTATTAACATGTCTGTTTGATGTTTTTCAATGCAAACGAAATCGACAATTAATGACACCTATTAATGTTCGATTTCGAAGAGCAGCGGTAAAATGCGAGTGAACAGATAGACTTTTTCAGTACCTTCTTTCAGTTTCTCTAATTCTACCACTACAAATGTTAATATAAAGGTATAATAAGTAAAATATGATCATTAATGTTCAACAGAGTTTGTATTTGCTGTTCATTTCGTTGATTAAATATTTTTTAATAAAGAATTCCTCTATTTCAACAAGCGTGAGGTCGACCGAAAAATATTGTAATCAATTCGTGTATGAAAATGCGATGATTAATGATCTCGATTCGATTCGCTCACGCGTTGCAATATCTCGATCAACTTTTTCACCATGTAGATGAACTTCGTCCATAAGATTTAATATTTATTATTATTGTCATCATTACTAATAGACCACCCCCTCCCCTGATATACAGGGTGGGACAATAGTGCGTCAGATATCGATTCCGCGAGTTCTATATCTAGAAAAATGATTCGATTATCTCCCAAATTACTTGAAAGTATTTTTTTTTGGGTTGAAATGATGCCATCTGCATATGCATATCGAAAGATACACTGTCTTCACGGTTATGGCAGCAAAGAAATGTTTTGATTAAAATGATCGAAAAACATTCACTAATCGAGAATGGCTAAAAATAGTCATAGGAATGTACATTAAAAAATATGTTCCATTTGAAAGTTCTATTCAAAATTTCCGAGTTGAAAGGTATTTTTATCCACCCTGTATAATGTAAGGACATAAGAATAGATCAGAAATATCACAAATCTGTCTATCAAATATCATTACAATTGTTTCCTTTCAAATTCCGTATTCGTTACGACAGTGACTTTTTCTGGGTGCATCTGCAGATGGGATTATTTATATAAAAAAAAATCATAATGTAGTTGGGAGATGGTCAATAATATTGGAGGGGTGGTGGATGGAGGTCAACAAAATGCTTGAAAAAAATGTGCTCAGCGGTTTAGGTCTTGGCCGTTGAAACTTCTGCTCGCATCGGACCAAGGTTCGAGACCACAGTGCGCGAGAATTTTCTCAAATGCATCGGTATCGTTAGGAGGCCACATGTCTTGTTTTAAAGCAAGTGTGGTAGGTTTTCTGGGTTCTCCTACAGCTGAAAAAAGAGTACCATAAGTCGCCCCGGAGTTCTACGGCAAGTAATAACAATAGCTGTCCTCTACCCGTACAAGCTACACTTTTGGGTACACATTAAGAGTGTTTATGAAGGAGTATTATTACTATTATTCTATCTAAAAAACATTCGGCCCCCTAGATTGGTTCTGTTTCCCTGTAAATTCGACGTTAATTTCTGGTTATACGTTGTCTAGTTAAGTTTTTAAATCATCTTCCCAGATGAAATACTCGTGAAATCGAACTCTGACGCTCTATTGCCCCACCCTGTAGATATAAACAAGAACAAGTTTAAGGGCATTAAAAAATCAAGTAAGAAACACTGATTTTTTTTCAGGATCATTTGTGGCTTAACAGCTTTTTCTACGAAACAGCACATAATAAGAGCTGCTCTTGAAGCAGTTTGCTTTCAAACGAGAGATATCCTTGAAGCTATGAATAAAGACTGTGGCATCCCTTTGACAAAACTTCACGTTGATGGAAAAATGACAACGAATAATCTGCTCATGCAATTACAGGTTTTTTTCAGAATGCCATTTTTATTTATTCCTAATAATTATGAGAGTTTATTTTCAGGCTGACATAAGTGGAATACCTGTGATCAGAGCACATTCTGAGGATATTACAGCTTTAGGTACGGCCATGGCTGCAGGAGCAGCAGCTGGTATCGAAATTTGGGATATAAATGCCGAAGAAAGAGAAGTAGTACCTAGTGATACATTCCTACCAACATCAACTGAAAGTGGTGAGAATGAATAAATTTTAAACTTTTGGTTCATAGATTTTTTGCACTGCAGCATGTGGCATAAGTAAATATTTCAACACGTGAAATTGGGCATACTTGGCATGGGACCATAATTTCATCAAATGAAAATGGATTAACATTAATCCAGCCTTTCATAAATTTCCTATACTATAGGAGTTTCGTCTGTTCGATGCTTGCGATGTTAATTTGATGAATGCCCAATTCTACATACTTAATTATTTAGTTACTTCACAAGCTGAATAATTTTTTTGCCTCAGATTGAATGTTGTGTCCAGTCAGAATGCTTTCAGTGGTTCCTATAGGAGGCTCTGTGTCTACTTTCTTAGCGGGTACCGGAGTTATCGCCGGAATATTTCACAAAAGTGGATGACGGGTACGAGTATTAGCTCTTCGTCCTAACTCGGTCTGCACTGATGATCGGCAGAACCGCAAAACTAATCTGCAGAGGTGTTGATTAACATTTGCTAGTAGTTGCATGGAGCATAACAAAGTATGTTCCTGTAGAAACTTTGCAAGGTCTCGGGCATAAGTGAATGGGTCGTCGTAAAGGGATGTTAGATCATTTTATGTTCCATGCTCGCCGACGAAATGGCAATCATGGAAAGTAATGTTTAGGAATAACTTTTTAACTAAAAATTTTCTAAATTCAACTATAAACTAATCTTCATATCTAGGCTGACATAACTTAAAAATCATTGTCTGGAATGCGTAATGAAGTCACATGAAAGGTCAATAACAATCTTGATATTTAACATAATTAAAATTCCGTGTCAGTAAAACTCTAAACAAAAGAAATATTTACACTTCATATCTTGAGTTTTATACTGATCTTAGATCAGCTCACAAGATGGATTAGTTTATGGTTTGTTGCAGTGAAGGTTATCTCAGATTTTGGTCTATAAATTTTCCACTTTTTTTAAATTAAAGCAATAGTGAAAATCCCACAGAATTTTTGTGATTGTGTTGGACCCAAATCTTCTAATATCGCCAGTAATAATAATAATAATGAATTATTTAATATAAGTACAAGTATAAGTACGATAACATACTGCCTTAAAGTTTTTCAACATCGGTAACCTTATAAATAACTCCTTCCTTGTGAACAGTTTTGTCTCATTGATTGCTCACAGTTTGCAAAGTGTACACTTTGTTGATACCACACAAAATCTCCCATTTATTGTGGATACAATGTTGTAATTTCCCGTAATATACTTCGTCGAAGCAAATTCAAATAGTTTGTTTTCCATCATTCAACGATCCTTTTGTAATCGTCGGTTTTCAACATAACCACTGGGCCAGGAGCTCCCTTGTTCGCACTAGATCTTTGGAGCTACTGAGAGGTTTTTCTGGAAACCTGAGATGAAACAGAAATTGGAAACCTGAGATGAAACAAAAATTATCCAAAATACAGGTTTCAACTATTTTGTGCCTGCATTTTCAAATGTAAATTCTTTGCTGTCAATATTGACAGTCCTTTCACTTCATGACTTATGTTGTAGGTGTGTGGGTCACTCTTCTATCTATCTCGTTCATAAATGAAATTTTGTGTGGTTGTATGAGACATAACTTCGGGATTTTTACTTGAAGATCCGTTTATTCGAAAATACGAATTTTTCCAAAACTCAATCAACGTCAACTTTATTCATCATGTGTCATCATGTATTTCAAAACTGTTTTTCTCAGATGAAACTATGGTGGGTCACCCCGATCTTTAAATAGCCCTTTCAATGAAGAACACCTCTTCTAGGTCGAAAGAAAAATCAAATTCAAAATTACATTGGAGTCTTTATGTATTTTGACTCATAGAAGCTGAATATGTGAAAATATAGATGGTATCCCATTCAGAAACTGGAATTTGTACTAGTTTCAATGAGGAAGATATCGAAGTGATCCACTCCTCTGTATCGCCCAGTTTTTAGTAATAGATATATGTATTATTTTTATTATAATCAATTCAGCAATGTATCGTCTTTTAGAGAGAGATGCCAGGTATACAAAATGGAAAATGGCAGTGCAGAGGTCTCTTGGATGGGCTGTTACAAAAAAGACATCCGCCATGACAGGTATGTAGCTAGTTTTAGGTTTTTTGCCTTTTTGTTATCCAACTCTGACGTCACTGTAGCTAAAGAATGCGCACTGGTAGAATTTATCTTTATTCTTTATTCAATACTGGAATATGTATATCTTTTTTTTTGCCACACTGATGTGATCATTCCCCATAAAAATATCTTAAGTTATACCAGGTTATGCCAATGTACTAAAGTATTTTATAAAGGATGGCTAACTTTTTCATAAAGAGGGAACTACGACCACTTACAAAAACATGCAGGGTGCTCTTCCCGCCAAAGTAAGTGACTAACTTACTGAAATTTGGACCAGAAACTTACCTTTTGTTCTTGTAGGAAAGCGTGAAAATTCGTGAGACTGAGGCTGGTGATTTAATACTAAGTTTTAGCGAGACTTCCAGTGGGAAATTGCAAAAATTTGTAATTTTTAATGATCACAAAACATCACATGAAAGTGAAATAAATAATGTTGGTGTTGAATGGGCTCTCAATATTAGCAAATCTGTTGTTCAGTAGCGTAACTAAGAAGGTTGGCGAACAGAAATCATATAAATCATCACGGATTGCTCTGAAATTTTGAAGTTGTTTTCACATGATTTACTAGTACACCATTTTATTTTCGTAAGTGGTCATAGTTCACCCTGTATACATATATTCAGTTCAAAGGTTTGTTTATCCTTCATAGCACTTCATATAAACTGGCTATTCCTGGAAATTTTCAATGAAAATTTTTGACACTGATACTGTATAGAATTTGTTGATAAATTTTGTGTATAAAATACTTTTTTTAACCATTTTTCATTTTGATTTTTCCAGAGGAAAGGTACAAGTTGTTGGCAAGCATACCTGGCAGTTTATACTTACTAGGAAGCTTTGGAATGATTGCTCTTTCTGAATATTTATCAAGCATAAATGATGGAGTCAATTTGGGCTAGAACTTTCAATGTCGGATGATGTCAAAATATTCTCACTACCTGCTGCAAACAAATCTACCAATTGATATTACGCCTTCACAGAGAAAAAAGAGATTTTGTGTGACATTCAAGTTTTTTTTGAAAACACGAAAATCCAATTTTACCTTTGAATCATCTGCCACTCAAAAACAATCTTAACTTAAACACCATCCACGATTCCTTCAAAGCTCAATCAGAGGATACTAGTAATAGTTTAGAGCTGGAAAAATGGAAAATTGAACTCAAAATTTCATTGGACAAATGGAACAATTTCTGAAAATAGTAAATTATTTTACAAGTTAATTTTTGATGAAAATTACAGAAAAAAAATGTTCCGTACACATGACAGAAACACATTATTATACTTAACCACTTTTTAAAAATATTCCTACAAAGTAAATATTAGAAAACTATTTTATTTTATTGGACTAGTACTTATTTGTTATTATTTGTTGATATTTATGAAGGTTGTTATTTTATAATGAGAATAAAAATGAACTGAATTATCATGTTTTTTTCAATTAATTTTATGTTTTCATTTATTATTCACATCTCCAAAATTGATAAATCCTGTAAAAAAATATTGGGTCATTAGTTTTTGTTAAATGAAATAATTACCACATTTTTCAACTATAGTTTATTTTGAATCATACTTATGAACTCGCATGGCAAAATATTTACAGGAATAAAAAACATATAATAACTTTAATCAGTTTATGTACAGACTTTGGTAGCCAGTTCCTGAGGAAATCATATTATATACAAATATTTCAATGTACGAAAAATTAGTGAGAATTAGTAGTAAACCATTCAGAACTGCTGAAAAAGTGCAGTTCCTTTAAACCCTTATTTTATGCATACATTGTACTATCAGTATCCAACAATATTTGTATCAGACTTTTGTTTTAGTGTTAGTACAAAAAAATTGAAGCGTATTTTTTTATAGGGCTTTTAAAAAATTTGGGTGTTCAGAAATAACGGCCGTTATTTTAGAAAATAGATTTTTCTTTTTCTATTCTTGAAACGACCTAAATGAGGGAACCATTCTGGAAAAATGTTAGAATAAAGAATTCTGTGTTTCACAATTACCATTAGATCGATTTGTTCGATTATTAGATGATTGGTGTATCGTTAACTGAAAAGTCATGCTTATAGCTATATATCTTCTCAATATTCAAATCGAATTTTTATCGACATGAAACTTGAATATTCATGATTTTATTATTCAAAAATTGAACTGACTTGGCCTATACTTGATGACCATAATCATTTTGGTTTCACGAAATTAAAATTAACATGTATCACTTGTGCATGGTTTTTAATGTGATCAACCTCTATGGTCCTCGAAGGATTAAGCTAAAGAAAAAAACAAAAAAACTTTGTGTAACAATATAAAAAAACTAATGAAAATAATAATAACAATAATAAGGTATTCCAATTTAGTCAAACTTTTTCAGTTTGATTAGGAAAAACTGAAATATTCCACATACATCTAAGGAACTCATGTTGATTCATCTGTTTAGTTATTAGTTATTATCATTGAATTCTCTGAAGTTCAGTTTATAGCTCGTAGACAAAAACTCGTCTTGATATTTTTGTCC
This sequence comes from Chrysolina americana, assembly GCA_958502065.1. Lineage (NCBI taxonomy): Eukaryota > Metazoa > Arthropoda > Insecta > Coleoptera > Chrysomelidae > Chrysolina > Chrysolina americana. Next base: position 88,390,145 of record OY293412.1, read on the forward strand.
TTTGTGGAACTAAAAACAACAACAGAATTTGTTAAGTGAAAATAACATCCTTTTGTAACAGGGAATTATTTCTGAACTTTTCAAGACACTGATACAATGAAAAACTACAATTCTATAAAAAATAAATCCAGCCTTGAAATAATCTCATTTTTCCATTTCCTACATAGTATGTTTTTTTACACTGACATACTGCAACCGTCAAGTGAAATAATTTCAAAACAAAATATGCAGTATTGCAGCTCCTAATGAGTGTTTTGCAAACAAATCTAGAACATAAAAAACTCTCCATTGAACTGTCTGTATCTCTTTCAAATTCAAAATCCACCAAGCTTCACCTCCTTTTGTATACAAGGAATGTAACAAATACGAAAATAGCTAAATAGAGTAAAGTACAATTATTTTTTTAAATATAAAAAAATGTTATTCAGAAAAATTATCACACCTATTTCAAAAATAAGTCGCCAATCTCAAAATTTTTTAGACAAAAGGGGAGTGAATGTTTTAGAATGAATTATTCCTTCTATTTAAAAAAGGATTATAATACTCCTTACAAGTATTAATTATTCAATATTTCCAAAGCACTGAGTAGTTTAGATGAAAATACTACGTCAATATGAAACATGACTCTTGGCATTTGAAAAAATGCAATAAAAAATCCATGTCTGTACATGAAAATAGAAAGTTGAGGGTAGCGCAATTTGCATGATACTTTGTATATCATTTGAACAAAAAGTTGCTTTGGCAAAGAGCCAAAAGTTTTAATTTATTAAGTTTTTGAACATTTTACAATCATTTTAGACCTGTACATTTTTTCATACATTTCATATCTCATCTCACCAACATATTATTTTATTATCTATGACTGCGTTGTGACAAGAATTCTTTATTCTTCGATTATAAACAAATTATCAATAAATATCAGGGCTCATTACTATAGGAACACCCAGTATAAGATATGTCAAAATACTCCCTTAAGCATACCAAAATATTGCATCAATCCCCATTAGTACAATTCGAAATACATTCATAAATATTAATACTTAACCATTTCAATGTAAAAATAATTTTTACTCTTATCAAACCACTATAAAAATTATATAGGTATGTCGATCTAGATCAATTCAGTACTAGCAGATTAAAATTCGGAAACCTCCACAAAATCTTGAAAATTTAAACATTGATACCTTCAGAAATGGAATTGCTTATGCATCATTCAAAATCAAATTGAAGATAAATCACTTAGGGCTTTGAAATACAATTAATTTCTCCTATTTATTCTTCGATGGATTGCTTTGAGAACTTTCATTCAATTCGCTATATGATTGAAGAGGTTGCTATTTTGTAACATAAAAGAGGGTAAACACTGTTGGGTTTTATATTATGGCTGATTCAGATACATGCATGCCCACCGGTGGCTCACTGTGGAAAAATGGGTAAAAATCCTGGAATAAGATTCCGTGTACCATAGAATTCTACTTTTCATCGAATAAGTGAGATGAAGGTATGGTTAAATTCACGGGAGAAACAGACATACAAAATTCAAGGTACACGAATCCCACTTCTGGGGAACTAAGCAGAACCTGAAACGAATTCCTTTGACATCGACGAAATGCTCTTCTGTCCAAAATGGAATACGACGCAAAAATCTGCCAAAAAATAACAACTTCCCTGGATAATACTGCAATGGATGTTGACAACAAATCTCTGTAGTCGAATGTCAGAGAATTAGTTTTTTAAAATCAGATAATCACCTCGTAATAGTTGGGAAGAATGGTATTTTGACCTGTTCGAATTTATTCATTCATTTTTGAAGTTTTCTTGACTGGTTATATTCAAATGAATGTTGAATATTGAAGTGAACGCCCGTAATCAATTCTGAGTGGACAAATGAAAAGTAGTCAAAACGAATAAATTCCTTACAAGGTTCATTAAATTAGGATATGTGAAAAGTACTCTAAACTAAAAACGTGCCCAGTCAAATGAGTTAGAGGTATCATTGTATGCTGGTATTGCCTATTGAGAATATTAAATTTTATGCTTTTTTGGTATTTTCTGTTGTTCAAACTAGATAAAGACTAAACAACTCTTCAAATGAAATTGGATAACTTCAATTTGCTGTTGAAATGCATAAGCTGAACGGAGAAAAATTACGTTTGCTATCCTAACTTTGTTCCGAACTCGTGTAGAATATCACAAGCCATATCAACATTGTTCCTAGTGATCCCCAAAGCCTTTATAACCGAATCTCGAGAATACCCTTCGCTGACCAACTTCTTGATGTAATCCATGTTAAGGTTTTCATACGGAACATTTGTTTCGCGGTCCAAAGGGTTGAATTTTTGTTTAATCTTAGGCGGTATTTCTAATTCTACGTTTTCATATTGAGGAGGTAGGTTAGGGTCAGGACTCTGACTTATATTGGGTGTCGTGTTCGATTTTACAGGTTTTGGCGCCCTTGGGACATTTCGGTTGGACGGACAACTGAGATGCCTGTTCGGAGTTTTGAAGTCGAAGACATTCCTATCATAGTAATCACAATTTTGTATAACAACGCCGTATATTGTGTCTGGTGAACTAACTTCATTTTCCTGTTCAATGCTGTTATTCCTGTGTAACTCGATGTTCAACATCGAGCTGCTCTTTGGTATCTGAGATACTTCTATCGGATGGTGTTGTAAATTAGTCACTGATTGTGCTTCAGTGAGTCCCATACTGGTGGCACCATTACGCATAGCCATGTTTGATGTAGTTGGAAGAATCGTTTGTTCGTGTGTCGGAGAACTTTTTCTTGGGGGTAGAGGTGGCGGAAGTGTGCTGGGAACAATGACTGGGACATTTCTTCTTAAGCATCTAGGACTACTGCCTGGTGAAATCATTGGGCTTGCCGAGGCCTGAAACATCAAAATAAAAAATCTCATTGAAACAAGGGAAAATAACCCTTATATGTCAAAGTAATTAACCCCTTAACCCATAACAGACAAAAACATATGGCCTGTTTTCAGGTACAAAAATTGTAACTGATAATATGTTTTGGTCTGTACTATGGTCTGTTTCCAGGTACAAAAATTGTAATTAATAAATGATATGTTTTGGTTCAAGGGGTTAATTACACTTAAGTTTATTTTGAGGGATTTTAAGGGTTTTCAAAATTTTGTTTCAGAATGTCTATAGGATATAAACATATGAAGTTTTATTTCTCATTTTTCACAATAAAAATTTACTTTTATTAGGTATATGTATCACCACCAATATTGCCGAATTATATTCGTAAGAAAAAATATGACCAACCATATAGAAGAAAAGAGTGCATAAGACTGAATACTTGTGTTGACAAAAGTATAAGCGTATTATACACACTTGTTTATTAAAAAAAAGTGGCGTTCAGTTTGACAAAATGCTCAAATACTTGATAATTTTCGAAAATATTTCTTCGGCATATGGACATAAAATCAATGAATCAACTCTATTACTATAAGAAAAAAAAAAGTAACATACAAAGAATGTGATTAATCAAGATTATAAAAATAACTCTGACAATTGAAATTCAACGCATTTGCTCAAAATACAATGAGAATATAAATGTAATAATGATATCATTATTCCCGGCTCGTACAAGTCTTCTGAGGGTTGCAGCCGGATGACTGTTAGGACAAATTTTAGAAAAAAAAAAAAAAACAAAAAAAAAAGCATACAGTTATCAATTAATGAAAGGCGCGTTTCGAGTTTTTTTCAGGAACAAGATGAATTAGTTGAAAAAAGGTTCCGAGTACGAATCCAAAAATAGTTTTGATCTATTTTGGCCTCCTTAATTTTTTTTGGACATGAATGTGGTGCCATCGCTGCTAGCGTGAACTGTATAGGACCCTTCAACATTATTATGATTTTTTTTGTGTAGTTATCGATTCTGCAAATTTCACAATTCTACGTCCAAAATTACAGAAGTTGCGGTGGTGTTTCTATGAGAAGTGAGATACGATGGTGAATATTTTGGTGTAAAAGCCGAAACCAGTCATAAGAAGTAACCAAGACTCAGTGGGAAGTAGACCAAAGTTGTATTTTCTCAATTTCTTATTATTATTCGAAGTGTTCCCTACTTCCCCTAGCGGTCATGATATTATTTCGTGAAAATTATATTCGTAGGAAAAAATAAACGATTTATTATACATTTTCTGATGTGGTTAAATTTTATTATCATAAAATAGTATAATCTTACCGATATTTCATTCCTTGGAGCTATTGAAAGAGCATGAAGACTACTGCCAGCACAGTTCCATAACTCTCCAACATCCTGAAAGAAAAAAATAAAATATTCACAAACTCAGTAATTACAAGGCAGGTAATATAAACACATACATGAAAAGTCATATTGTTAGAGTCGAAGTCTTGTACAGAATAAACCATTAAATACATATTATTATTTTATTTTGAAGAATGTGAAAAAATAATAATTTAAATTAAAATTGTATGGATAAAAATATTGGGCAAAGTTGATAAGGAATTTGAATTCAATATAACAACCCATTTTAATTTTTCAGCTGATATATTTTTTTTGCTCATCTTCTACAGTTCAACCATATATGATCAATATGTCCAAACATAACATTAGGTTCATCATTTTGATTTATCGGTTATTGATACTTTTGTCTATTCTGTTCAACGGGCTGACATATCAGGTATGTGAATTGAATGAGATTATCTACAAAAACTCACCTGAAATATTTTAAGTCGTGAACCCATTCATGCAAAGCGCTGGTGCTAAGGGTCACTCAAGCTCAACGAACAATCATACCTACCTGTTTGTCGTCTGAAAATTTTAGCAAAAACAAGCCATAGCACATAGCAACATAACATTGAAACCAACATAAAATAAAACAAATGTGGATAGGGATATGATGTATTATAAATAAAATAAATGAAAATTGTCATATCATCATACAATAATAATAATGAAAATAATACTCCAGAATAAAAATATAAAAAATATAGAATATACAATTTAAAATCAAAACATATTTCTATATACAAATAAATGTAAAATCAACCCTTATTTTTCTTCTTAACTACTTGAAATGTGTTCATAAAATGAGATAATATAAGTACTTGTTATAAATACTTGTTTTCCCAAAACTAGGGAATCATTTTTAGTCACGAGTTCCAAAAACCCATCTATTCTCAGAAATCATATTAGACAATTCGTTGTCAAAAACAAATAATATTTATAACGATTACTTGGAACGAAAAGCAAGTCTCATCACGTCCAAGTTGGGTGAGGGGAAACAATTCAATTATGTCATTATTACCCTGTATTTGAATGTGCTTCTATAAGGTTTTATCTTATACATTACTACATTCTGAATTGAAGGTTTTTACCAGAGCTTCTAGAGAAGAAAACACTGATATAGTAAGACTGTACTCCAAATAACATTTAGTATCCAATATCACAATTATTATTTTATATTAACGAATACTCTCATGGCCTTCAATATTAATGTTTATTTCCACCTTTAACTTTGTTCAATCCTCAGATTTTCAGTAAGATTGAAATTTTAAATACTTCCACCCCTTACTTCAAAATTAAGAAAATATGTAGTGCAAAATAACAGAAAACTTGTGTCCAACATCCAACAGAAAACATTTTATCAATTTTTTTGCAAGAAGAGTTAGAACCACCACTACTAAATTTATTATAACTATTTCTTGAGACGAAAATATGGTGATATGAAATTAAACCAACTGGTAAATGTGCTGCCTGGAAACTCAAACCGACATGCAAAAAAATTGACCGCAATGATAAATGCATCTTGGATCAGGTTTCTCCCAAGAACCCACATCTAGCATTTCAAAGCAGAAACTAGACAAGCACATTTAACCAAAAATAAAAAAAAGGTAAACATGAAGCACAGCCGAAAGGGCACAAAGGAGAGGAACGGCAACAAAAACTCAATAGAGACGTCAGAACAACTATTAAGATATAGATATTGAACCGAAAACTTACTCAAAATCATTTTTGGCAAATGTTTGACGTCTCTATAAATATTTTTTAATCAGTGTAGTCATTCGTGCTAGCTTTTTCAATCGCTACCTCTAACTCGAAGTCTTCATCATCGATGTTTCCAGTATTTCCTGACGCGGCTGTGAACGTTTTGCGTTGATGAGATTTTTTCGGGTCGAAAGGATCCACTACAATCTGTTCAGTACCTTTTATTTCAGCTCTGCAGAAAGGACAACCCTGGCTGCCTTGTCCTTCCGATCCCTGTAAAAAGTAAGCATTTGAATATTGATTGAATGTGTGATGTTGTGAGGGAATTTGTTTCTCGACACGGTTTTCTTAGTGTTTTTTTTTTATTTCAGGCTGTGGAAGGTTAAAAAACCAAGAAGAGTATATGATTAGGTATTTGAATTTCCTCCATAAACAGTGAGCTTGCAGAGTAACTAATGTGGATTTTGGAATCAAAATAAACATAATACCTAAGTACTTTACGCCACGGCAAATAATGATAACTGCCGTCCTCTACCCGCACTGGTTATGCCTTTGGGTACTCTCTATGAGTGTTCATGAATTTTTTTTCCCATCAGGAATATCCCAGTCAGGCCCTGTATCCGAAGCCCTGGTAATAATAATAGTAATAATAGTGTGTCCATCATACCACCAAGGACCCCTATTATCAGAATCACAATTTTAACAGAATAGTTTGGGGAAAGCCTGCGGATTTCAAAGAGTAGATCTCGATATTCAATCCGTTTTTCCTACTCTTTTATAACGATGTTCGTTTCGACAGGAGCCGAAAACTCTATGACAATAATGGTCTTACTTTGACGGTCGAGGAGGAATACATCAGGTTTATTGGCTGGTATTTACCTGAGGGTGGGGAATATATTAGGCACTTCTCATTCTCCACAACGGACTCAATATGCCCTGGAACCAAAGGCAACACAGGTGTCTCGTCTATACCGTACGAGTGTCGTAGATGATAGTACAACACTCGTAGGGCCGCGTTACGCCTGTGGATATCGGCTGAGACCGCATAAACTGGTCAAGCTGACAGCAAATGCATTATGGTCTCAGCTGCCCCACGACACGCTCTGCATCTAGTGCCAGGGACCCATTTAACCATCCCGCGACTACCGTTTACAAGAGTGTTGAAGACACTATCTTGGCAGGCCATAATGAATCCTTCGGTTTTCGACTTCAGCCCACTTGACATGAGAAAAGCAAATGTCAGGTTTCTGGATAAGCCAACGTCTTCAATGTTCTTGAGAAGACCCCATGCATTGACTTATCCTTATGTAGTTCTTGGAGCCTCTCACTCTCCACAGCTTTGACGTGGGCTTTTTGCTGAACGGATTCCAACTCGATGACAGAGTTTGGGTTCGTCCGTTCAGAGTCGAATACGAGTCCGAGTTCATCGGCTGCACGGGTTGCTGTCTTGAAGAGAAATGCTCCAAACCCTGCTTTTTTATGATCGCATACTAAGCAGAGAAGTGGATCTGAACTCCTGATGACTTCACAGGCTCCATCCAGTAGTATTCTGTTATGTAGATACTCCAAACTCAATAGTCCAATGACCTCTCCATTGTCTAGGGAAGTATAAACATGGAACAGACGATTCAGGATGCAAACTCCTATGAAGATGAATCATTTTGCGAGTTTTTACGTCGAGTTGTCGCAGCTCTTCCTGAGTCCATTTCATTACTCCAAAGGAGTGAAGTAAAATCGGAACGGCAAGCACATTAGTTGCAGCAATTTTGTTCTTCCCCGACAGTTCTGATGATCAGATCTGTCGGAGTTTAAGCTGATACTTGCCGCGGACAGAGTTTTTAACAGTATTTACCTCTTAGGTGTGGCGTTGTTCCACCCCTAGGTAGGTATACGTCTCTCCGTCATCCAGATAATGTAAGATGCTTCCGTCCACGAGATGAACGTCCTCTCTGTATTCTTCGCATTGTCCTCTTTTGAGATGATCGTGGCACATTTGTCTATCCCAAACTCCATTCCGATAGCATGCGTGTACTCATGCACGACCCTTACGGACTGATGGAGATCTTTTTCTCCGGATGCATATATTTTGAGGTTATCCATGTCAAACAGATGAGTGATTTTATGCCTCCCGGTTGTTGGGGGTGCCGCAGTTGTATCCGCGGGTTTTCTGTAGTGCAACGAACAATGGCAATAGGGATATGCAGAAGAGAAGAGGTCTGAGAGAGTCTCCCTGAAACACGCCCCTTTTAAAGTTAATCTGTTCTTTTTGGACTCTGACTTGACCAGATGTTATAGTGAAGCAAGTCTTCCAGAGCGGCATCAGCTGTTCAGTGCATCTCACTATTTGATCGGGCATCGAGATACATCTGAGCAAATGCATGATGCATGCGATGTTGTATCAAATGCCTTGCGATAATCGATCCAGGCCATTGAAAGGTTACGCTTATACTGCACGGAGTCCTGCGTGATGCATCTGTCAATCAGCAGGTTCCCCTTGCAGCCAGCGACCCCCTTCTTTGACCCCCTTAGCTCATATATCCGTTCATACACCGGCCCAATTACGGAGAGTGCGGGTAAACATCTTATAACATGCGTTTAAACATGTTATCGGCTTGTAGTTCTTCGGATCAGACAAACCTCCGTTTTTGGGGATTAGCACGGGAGGGAGTATTATTATCATTCTTTGAAGGATTTTGAGTTATAATTTTCATAAAAACTTGATACCCCATGAAATGTAATCAACTCTGAATGCCCCAAGGATAGTAACTTTACAATTCCAAAATTACTTGGAATTCATCATTTGAAAACTCACTCGATAATATTGATATTCCTATTGAGTTAAATCAAGGCTTCAATATATAATTCACGTATAATATCATAAAAAAAACTCCAGAGCTCTAAAACTCTAATATCATAAATCATTCAAATTATACTTACAGCTTGCCAGGCCGTGAGACAAGGTGTACAGAGTAGGTGTCCGCAAGGTTCAATGCGAACATCTTTGTCGTTTTCAGCACAAATTTTGCACAGTTGGAATGTACTACCCATCTCACAGTACAATTCGTACTGTTCCTGAGTTACAGCGATGTGGTCTTCTTGACTGGGCTGGACAGCCCATGATAGATCAGGGTTAAGTGACCTACCGTCTGGGTACAGATAGCTGCAAAAATCGTAATTTCAAACACTATATTGAATTCAAGTACATTTTATCTTGTTTCGATGAATTTTGAATACTTGGATGTTTTTCAAGTTTAATACCTAAATTACCTGTAGACCGAATATGTCCCTCTCTTAAATAATTGACCAATTTTTTATTTTTAGTTACGAAATTTGTAGAAGGGTATCAATGATAAAAAACGTCTTCATAGATTGTACGATTATCAAAATAATTTTTTCTTCAAATTTCGGATCATATAAATGGGAGTATTACAAGAATCTAGTTTCGGGACAGTGCTGTATATTTCAGATGTTAATAATATAAATTCTATTATAACTGCCTATCCAGCGTTCCAAGGTGCCGTAATTGAATCTTCGTACTTTTAACGTAAGCAATGGGTAGTGGGAAACACGTTATGAAGATTTCCTGCTTTATTTGAATTCTAACCTGATCCTGCCTAGATCATAATGCACTTAAACTGCATAGAAGCCTGTGTATTATATTGCATAAACCAGTTCAACTTATAACTGATGAGACATTTATCAACTTGCATGGGGTTTATGTTTCAAATTCAGATTTGTAAGGTCTATCCCTGCAAATACAACCAAAATGGATTTTAATCATTTATTCATTATACAACAGATATTTATATAATGATAACGACATTATTATGGGTGCTTGAACTTTGATCCTGAATCACAACCCTTAATATGGATTATCAATTGGGATTATCAATTGGGATTATGAAAGTCTTTATCAGTACACCAAAATATATGGATTGGATAGTTTCTAGTAGTTGATAAGTATCTGCTCGGCATAAATTATTTTTGTGTTGATTCATTCCTAAAATATTTCATCATGTTCTTCAGTTTTGAAAAAGAGTTTATCACTGAATTATACTGGCATAGTAAAAAAAGACACAATCTAGGTCCTTGATGATGAGTTTATAAATGTCCTCTGCGTCTATCACACTGACCTCTTTCAGTAATTTATAAACGTGGAGAACAAGCCCAAAGCTCGTAGCCGAAGTATAACATTGGCACGTTATTAAACAATATTTCCTTGCCAATCAAAAGGCAGTAAGTAATTTACTGATCAGAAGGCAGTAGGTAATTTACTGATCAGAAGGCAGTAGGTAATTTACTGATCAGAAAGCAATAAGTAATTTACTGATTGGTGATTTTTTAGTTCCTGATAGTTGTCACAGAATTGTCACTTTGACACTGAATCAATCTTAAATAAAATCATTCGGTTTGTTCATTGCATGGATCGCACAAAAAACGTAATAACCATTGCAAACGGTAAAGGCTACCGGTCTCAGGTAAAATTGGTGGGCCCATCGGTCCCAAAATATTGCTTTTGATGATTAAATAACTATTTTGTGTTGGTTAATATTTTGTTTCCATCCCATTGTTGTATCGTTCAGTATAGTGAACAGTTCCGTAATTTGTTGTCAGTAAACTAGAAATTTTCTGCCTTGATTGACCCTATTTCTCAGAGACCTCACAAGCACCTATCCTATGGTGCCTTTGCAATGATACGCCACTGGTTATTTAATTAAAAATAAAGACTAAGCCAACAACAAATCTCTTCATAACAGGAAACACCGTATATCGTTACACGTGGAGCGATATCACAAATTGTAAACAATATCGGTACTTGATTGAATCAAAGTGATAATTATAAAAGAAATAAATAAACTGACAAATGTTTTCCATGAATTTTCATTGATATAGTCATCATATAATGTATTGGTGAAATTATTTACTATATTTATCTAAATAGCTGGTTATAATAGTTTACTATTTTCAGTTTGTTGAATGTGTTGTAACATTGCCTATTCAGTACTTAGTTATTCTTTAAGTTGATGGATACTTGGTGTCAAAATGGAATCAGTATTGAATATTCGGGAAAAATAGTTTAATATGCAGCCACGGTTATTATCCAAGATCATAATCACTTATAATCTCCCTATTAAAATATTGACTAAAATTTAAAATGGATGTTCGTATTAGGGGAGATTTTTTTCTGATACTCCCCGTTCCCTAGTAAAATAAATAATATCAGATAGATTTTTATGTAAAATTACTACGTTTCAGGGAAAAGTTAATATTGACTAAAAATAAGAAAGTGCTCTAGTAAAATCAAATATATAATATCAGATACATTTTTATATGAAATTGTTTTCATACAATTTTCTTACTGGGTTAAAGGGAAATATCAATATTGATAAAAAAAGAAAGAGGATGTTCGTGTTGCGGGATATTTTTTAAATTTTTCCCGTGCCCTAGTAAAATAAAATTTATAATATCAGATAATATCAGATACATTACTAGATAAAAATAATTGATTTCATATAATTTTCTAACTAGGTTTCAGGGAAATGTCAATATCGATTACAAAGGTGATACTCAGCAAAAAATATATAATTATATAGGTTTCATTCTAAGAAAAATTCTCGGAAAAATAATTATTAGCGGTAACAATTTGTTTTTCAGATAATCAGGATATCGGATTCGGAATGTTATTGGCGTATGTTGCTGGTTAAAAAAATATTCTTTAAAGATTTGACATTCACTACTCCTGTCAATCAATATTTTATTTGTGGCATATAAGTTCCTCATAATATTGTATACAAACTTTCATTCGTACGAATTATGTTCCTTTTGCAAAGAATCACAGCACATTAAAATGTACCATAAAACTGTCAAATATCCAACATACCTAGTGGAAGAATCTGGATTAAATCCTGAGCAAGAAAATTTAGTTGAAGAGATTGGCGACATTCTGCGTGATATTATGCCTTCATTTGGACACAAATCTAATACTCAAAGAAATAAACTGGTGTTTCAGTATTACGTTTATTTTATGAAACACAGGCATATTGTTAAAAACAAACATCGGTTCTGTGATTTATTCACCATTGGAAAAAAGGAGGTAGAATTGGAACTTTTGAAGAAATTAAAATTAATAATTAATGATAGAACCTTAATAAATTGTTGTAATATTTCCAACCTATAAAGTAAGTAAATAAAAAAGGTTGTCTATATTATTTCAATATTATTATTGTCTCATTATATGATAGCTGTCATGTGCCGGGAAATTTCCGCTTGCTTACCTATTAATTTTACGTCTACATGCTCATGTGGATAAAAAAATTTCAGAAAATTTGTTGCTGGCTATAAAACATGTAACAATGTCGAAAATGACTGGTATACAATTTTCAGTAGTAATATCCCCACAAAATGCTGAATTTTCAAAAAATACTTTCACCTTGCTGTCACGAAGACTGTATTGCTTAGAAACACCAGGAGAGCTTGAGTGGTGTTTTGTACAGCAACACAGTTTGAGCGACTGGCAAGGTGAAAGTATTTTGAAAATTCTGCATTTTGAAGGGATATTCGATCACACAATTTCACGAATAAATTAAATTATTATGGACTAAATGCGTATTGCAGGAACGGTTCATCAAGTGTCATTAATGTCAGTTGAAGAGTTGAACTAAGAGGCCTAAAAACCCTGGTGTGTCGACTGATTAGATTTTGTTTAGATTTTTTTGAAGACAAATCAAATGAAATCATGGTCTATTTCTGTAATCGGATCCAGAGATGGCGCCTCGTCCTCATGTCAATATTTCAGGGACATAGTGATTGTGATTGTTGTTGATTGAATTTGACGGAATGTCAATAAACTTTTGAAATATTATAAGCAATATAGTTTCCATACTCGAAGTGGAAGACCAAATTTTTGGAAAAATAACACCATACAAAATGTGTTATTTTTTTAAATAATTTAAATACCGTTTGAAAGTCAAAATAATTGTGGCAGAATCAAAAATTTTGTAGTGCAATATTATTGACTATTATTCTTTTCTTTATTTTTCTGTATTTTATATTATTTTCCTAAATAAGTTGACCATAATTCGTTTTTGTGTGGACAAAATTCAGAGAGATGAACACAATAATTCATTATGTCTAGTACCGAAAGTGAGTACCTACTACGTAAAATCTGTAAAATATACTTTGGAACCAATTTGGAACTTACATTTTATTTCTTATTTTAACTCGCCATGCTCTAATAAACATGGCAAACATTTTTTCAAATCGATTCAATCAACTGGGTGCGTGTTGTTATACCCTACTGTTTCTTTAAATATTCCATAAGTTCAAATTGCGAAAGTTCGTGACAAAGTAAAAAAAAATCACCACTTCTACTGAAATCTATCAATTTTGCATATATCATCAAGCTTGTTTAGGTTTTCTTATTTTACCATTCGTTTTCGTAAAATCTTTTCAGTGTGGTTAGATCATCCAAAAATAAATTTTCTGTCGAGAAAGAATTGCACAAAAAAAGAAACATCTTCACTATTACATGACATACAGTTTTTGAAATAACGATGAAAGACCATTGTTACACACAACTCATCACACATATCACTTCTGAAAAGCAATTAAACTCAAAATAAGCTACAAAATTATTACTTTATATATACTTTATTATAGAGAACTTTAAAAGGAAAACTGGGATTGGGATACAATGGCGCAGATATTTGCGCATGTTGGGCAGATGTGAGATAGGCACAAGCACAAGATTGACATGTTCTAATGGTGAATTTCCATGCAGCTGAATTTCAATACTTTTATGTGAAATGTGTGATTATTATTTATTCCAGTAAATTGCATATCAGCAAAATAAAAATTATATAATAAGTCGAAAATGTAACGAATAAAACTGCTTGCGGACAGTGATTCTGTAAATTTGAATGATTATGTTGTTTTAAGATTCTGTTCATGAAAATTCACCCTAACAAGTAAACCGACGGTGGCGGTTCACGAAGTATCGCGGGATTTTTGGAAAATAGACCGCGATTTAATTTGTTTTCTCATAATCAAGCAAGCGAATGTCCACCGTTTTATCCTACAGTTTTACAGGTATGAGTCCGCATACCAGGGTTTTTAGGCATCTTAAGTTGAACCGTAAAACTGACTTTTCTATATTTACCGTAATTGTTGTAACTATGGAAATGTATACACAAGCTAGAAGCGAAACACCGTTTTGAAAATACCACGGGCTGGAGGAAATGTTTTCAAAAAGTCCTGTTCTCATTGGTTCGAAATGAGAAAATTATGTCATTTGATTGGTTTATATAATATGAGGGACATTTTCAGTATAATATAACCCAGTACCGACTATGACTCTTATTGTTAATTAACTTTAAAGTTTTGGGTATTATTTAACGAGCATGTAACGATTGCTATTAACGTGAGTTCCCAATGCAGCTTTTTCGCTTTTCGTGTCGCTCGTCACACCTCCTTTTTGGCAACGCTGGATTAAAATATTATTTGGAAGGCTATAAAGTTGAAATATTTCAACTTTCTTGCGTCGCTGCTAGCAGGTGTGTTCATGTAAATGGCGAATCGCGTCGCCCATTCGCCAATCAGAATGCGTGACGCGAAAAGCTAGAACGTTATATGGGAAACTCGTCTTTACTCGTGCGTATATAGCATTTACTCACAATCCTTCTCGATATCCATCCAAGAGCGCTTGTATCAGACTTTTGTTTTGCGGTATGGTTTGTAGTATTTCTCCCTCTGGCGTTACGTAGCCGATCGCCCATTGGCCCAACCTGGTGCACGACAATCTGAACACGTAACTTCCAGCCTTGTTGATGTATTTCTGCAGTCGCGCCTTCACCTCGTCGTACGTCAAAAACGCGACGTAACCATGGTGGGTAACGGCCAGGATCTTCCAATTGCTGAGGAGGGTGGTCCACGGTTGAAATAGTCTGAAAGAAGGAAAAATTATGTTGGTTGTTACATTTTATATACTTAGATCGAGTTTCTATATAGAACACATCCCTCTAGCAGTAATCAGGTATACAGCATCTTTCTTAATAAACAGAGATGTGTCAAGAAAAAAGATGTTGGTTACGAAAGAGGTATAGATGAACAATAGCGAGACTGATGGAATAGAAACGGATAAAATGCCAAGTTAGTTAGTAACTAGTTTGTGGGACATCAGTGCATTATTTGAACTCCCATTTGAAAATGCCTATTTAACCCAATGTACCTAACATCAGAAGTGGGTTCAAATCGGGCATTTTTTTTACTGGTTCATCTTTCTCCAAATTACAAGTCTATTGTGAAGATGCCCAAAAGAAAAGATCGGAGACGTAAGCGAAAGCCGAGTAGTGTTTTTCGTTTTGTATGTGTGAGTCATACAGTTTCTATGAAAAAAAATTATAAACGAATGTCCTCATTCTGGAGGAACTGGTAAGGATATCAAACATCACAAGGAACAGGTATAATATTTGCCATATTTGAGTGATGTTGAAACTATTTGTAATTAATTCTGTTAGTGGGATATTTGAACTTGAGTTGGAAGGCAGACTTTTGTTATATTGGGCGGAACATTATTCAGAGATGAATTCCTGATATTCGAGATTTGAAAATAATTTGTAAATACTTTGTAGAAGCTTCTCCACCCAAAATTAATCTAAAACATTTATTTGAATTAGCTTCTGCGTTCAGCAGTTCTTGCGTGATTACTCGCGAAGCTTATGTGCCGTGAAGAAAGCTAGAACCGGGCCTTCGCAGGGGAGAATTTTTGAAGTAGTACCGCCTACAGAGGCCTTCCATACTATGCACGCTGACTGGGGCCTCTCCCAATTTCTTCAGAGGACTACAAGCACCTGGTGGTCGTTGATGCTTTCACAAAGTATTTTATTCTAATGCCTGTGAAGTTTGTAACGACGTCTGAGGCTCGTGAAAAACTTGAAACAATCACATCTCTCTTTGGTCTTGATCATGAAGAGCCTTTCATTAAAACTAAAAGAGGAAAAAATTTGAACAAGGTTGATTCGTTCACGAAATCTACTTTTATTTGTGCTGTACGAAATACCTGGACGATACCAGTTATTCATGAACTTGAAAAATTATTCAGAATATATGGTTCCCCAGTACGAGTTATTAGTGATGGCGGTAAAGCATTTACCAGCCCCTGGGGACTCGTGGCTAGAAAAAATGTATCCCAGGTACAGTCTGCCTGTCGTTAAAAGGCGACTAAAAGACTACACCAGCAAGAGTTACCAAGCAGGGACCTCTGGAACCCATACCGTACAGAGGGCGCTGACCTGAAGAACCCTAAGGGTGCCACTACACTGCAACCCTAGGTGCGGAGGCGGGCACCTGAGAAAAGGGAACCGAAGGTACGCCCAGAACACAAGTTAGCTGGGAAATCTCGCAAGAGAACCCCGAAACTACGGCTGAAGGAACCTCCACAGATGCATCCAACCAAGGCCAAACATGTGGGTGCACAAAGGGTCCAGACTGAGAGACCTACGTGCAGGGGCTCCAAAACCCGCCTATCCGTGTTAGAAGAAGAACTTAAAGCATTTACCTCGAAAAAGTATGAGGAAGTTTGAAGCGTAAATGGTATAAGACATCATCAAACAGCAGTGGGGATGCCAGATGCAAATGGCCAAGTAGAACGTTACAACAAGACAGTGCTGGATGTCTTGGCAAAAATGACATCTGATATGAATATGGATGAAGACGAATAGGACAGCTATATACCCAAAATCCCAATGGGAATGAGTACAGTAAATAAAACAACAAACGCTACTTACGCCAATAAAAATTATGTTTGGGTATAGAATTTGAATGGATGGGTACAGATACGTTGATCATGTGCATTAGCTTTCCGTAGTCGATGTTACAAAATTACGGAAAAATGTAACTCCTTGAATTGAAAACAATGCAATGCAACAAAATCGGTATTTAGTCAAGAAAAGAGTAAAAGCGTCAGAGTACCAGGTGGGCGATGGGGTGTTGGATAGAATAATTAGTCTGACGGCAGATGGATTCAGTAAGAAATAACGTGAAAAATACAAAGGCCCTTTTACCATAGAGGAAATACTAAGTCGTGATGGATACAGAGTTAAGGAGAAATTATGTTCATAACGATGTTTGAACCAAATTTGTTATGGAGGTGTTATGACAATAGACAATTTGAAACTAAGAACAGATATGTTCGGGAGCAGCATGTAAATATTATTTTAGTAGTGAACTGAAGTGCTTATCATTTGAAATAAGACGCCATAGAATTAACAATATACAGGCTTTATTGTTGAATGTGAACCATACACATTTTTTTTTTCGTTTTCAATTTTTTGCCAAGACAAGTCTATTGTGAAGTTGAAGAGGAACGCTGGGACGGTATAATAAATGAAATTTTAATATGTACAGTACTGCAAAAACCACCTCGCCTCTTACTATCGCAAAACTTATCTCAATCAACTATTCATACTTGTTAAAAATCCCAGATGTTACCATACATGCATGGTTTCATGTCCGAGTCGGCTTCCTCATTTTTCTTATCACCTATCAGGCCAGAGTGAACGCAATCCGCATACACAACATCCTGTATTATCGAAATATTTCTCATAGACGCTTTCATCTGCGTGAAAATAATACACAATTAATGTTTCGAATATGGTAATGCTCAATAGCGATGCTCTGGGAATTTGTTTTTCTAGACGGTTATAGTTACTTGCTCCGTTCGTGAAAGACGAATAATAATTATTCCTTAATTATATTGTGAATCGAATGAATAAGCGGATCTTCGGGCGACCAGACGGCAGAAATGTTACTCAATTCCATTAGGAGAAATAAAATAAAGTTGAAGAACGTCCACGTCACAGACGGAAAATTCAGATTTTTTTGTGAAATTGTTGTATCACTATGGGGCGACGTCAGTTTGAAAAATAATTATTTTCTCTGAAATATATTTGCTCAGACCCATATATTTATTAGTTGGCACCGATATACAGTGCCCGTCTAAATTCCGTTCCCCCCTTTCTAATTTTTGAACCACCTGGTTAATCGCAACGAAATTTGGAGGGCTTAAATATGAGATAAAAAGTTACTTTCTCTTGAAAAAATTATAGCTTAAAGTTCAAAGTGGCGGCTGAGCACGATCTTCAATAATTTTTTTAAATAGAAAATTCCACATAATATTTCATTTTCGAAATCTTCTTATAATTCTCAAAAGTTTTCTCCAATACACTTTACTTCTAAATTCGGTTGTTTTCGGAATATTGTTTGAAAAGTGATATTCCGGTTTAAAATAAAGTATGGATTTTGGTCTCGGCTTGGTTTTCGGTAAACATTTTGCTAATTAAACGTTGTTATAAATTTGTAGTTGAACCTCTGAATGAATTCGACTAATAAGAGGCGTCAAGAGAGTTTATTAAGGATACAGCAGTACAGCTTACTAAAAAATCTCGAAGCCTACGGATGTGTTCGTAAATTCACTATCAAAACAAATTAGTTGACTAAAAAATTATAATTTATTTGTGAATAACACTTTTATTTAACCCCAACAATTATTCCATCAAGTGTTAATCTTGACAATAAAGTGCCCTATCACAAATAGCTTCTCTCACGTTGATGAAAGTCTGTTCATCTATGTCTTCACATGTATCTATCATTCTGCGTTCCAACTCTCCTATTTTCTGGGTTTTAGCGGCGTAGATTTTACCCCCTTAAGAAAAAATCTAGAGGTGTAAGATCCGGATATCTTGGTGGCCATTCTGTTCTTCCCCTGCGACTTATCCATCGCCCAGGAAAGTTTGTATCGAGAAACTCTCTAGCCATGCGATCGAAATGGAGAGATGCCCCATCCTGCTAAAATGTGATTCGATTTATAAACTCTTCCTAGTTGATTAAAACAATTTGTCTTATTCGAGGTTCAATTTCAGTTTCTAAAAGATTTTTATAAAGAACTCCTGTAAGCTGGGCTCTGATGAAAATGGGCCCAACAACACGATTGCACAAAATCCCCGCTCAAACATTCACCTTTCCAGAAAACTGGGTATGTCCCTCTCTGACAATTTGCCGATTAGTATAGTACATTCTGTTTGTTGACTTTTCCATGAAGAAAAATGTGCGTTCGTCTGAGAAACATACACGTTTTGGGAAGCCCCGTTCCCCTTCAATTGTTCTTGTTAACCATTAACAGAATTCAACCCACGAGAGCATGCTGGATTTTCATTTTATAGGGATGAAACTTTTCTTTATTTAGGAGTCTTTGGACACTTTTTGAACTCACTCCACAGGATTCAGCAACTGCAGACGTTGACTGAGCCTGAGCAAATATATTTTTAAGAAAAGAAAATATAGGAGAAAAACTATTTCTGACACTAACGGCGCCCTATATATCACCAATGCCATGTAAATTATTAGATGGCAAACTAGACATGAATTATAACTCAATGATATTGAACGTGTACCACTAATATTCACAGGATACTGTAGAATTCAACGGGCAGAAATTTAAAACTGACTCTTTGTTCATATTTCATTATATGGTCCCACAATTCGAAGCTTCGGACAGAGACTGAAAAAGTAAAATAACAAACATAAAGCTGAATACATTTTCTCTACGCTGCCTTCCTATTTATTTATGCGATCTACACTGAACGTGTTATGACGTTCTGGCGTCATTCCTCTTTTGCACACGAATAGCAGTTTTTTGATAATATTTCGAGTATGTTTTCTGGGTGGAAAATCCCGATTCTGCTGATACGAAATCATTCGTCCACTCTCGTAAACGGAGTCAGGGATGTTGAATGCCCATAGAATACTGACGAGTATGATAAAAAACAGAGGAGCCATAACAGTTTATACTGTGCAAAGAACATGATTTAATATTGATCGTCACAAAATGTCTATGAATCATGAAAGAGATCCGAGACACTATTATTGATGATGTAGTGGCGTATCAATATTTCATGTATGAGATTTTGTCGAGATACGATATATTTTTGTCGAGTATGCAAAAAAACTGGTGAAGGAATTGTATGGAACAATTTTATGAATGAAATAGATACTCGTTCTATCGACTTGATAGTCAATTTAGTTGAGTAAAGGTTTCCATCACTGATACTTCACAAAATAATTTCTTATTCTGTTATCAATGACCCTACTCAGATGACTTTCTAACTATAACGTATTTTTATTTCTCATGCAGTATGCTTTTTTGGAACCACAAGCGATAATATAGGTAATTTGCATGTCCATTTAGACATTAAGTGAAATCAATCAAAAATAGTACCCTTATGGAGAATGATGAGTTGGCGATACATCTGCTCAGCATCAGCAGAAAATTGCATTCTTCTATCTGGACTTTCTTCGAATAATTTGAACTTACATGGGTGTTACTTGTTTGTTTTCAACAGTTTTCTTAATGTGAGGAAATGGACATTATGATCCAAACCAACCTGCCTCTAACCTCGTCCGAATCCCCTCCATTACCAGAAGTACTCAATTTACAATTCAAGTTTGTCGTTTTGAATTGTTTTGGTGATAAATAAGTACCCGAATTTTCCTAGATACCTACATAGTGATAACAGCCTTTGAACCTTAGAGAACCAAGAAAAAATCAGCTTTGAAAAATTTACTCTGCTAATTACAAGGCCAGATTTATAGGGACATACTTCTAGAGTTGTCATTAAACTTCAAAGAAACCATTTCCAAAACGTACCAAAGGTCTTTCTAGAATAGCCCCCGATCAAAATATATTTCGGCTTACCTTGTGAAGACATCAAATTCAAAATTCGATATGTAATCATTGCACGTGAGGTCGATGGTGGATTTCAGAGCCAGTGCTTCCAGTCCAGACCCGATAGGATGGACCTTGTTCAATTCTTGCTTGAGAATCTTCCAAGGAACCAGCGTGCTGGAAAAAAAATAAAAATTAGGTATTTTATTCAAAATGTGAGAGATGAATGTATTGTTGATGACATGGTCACTTGACAATTAGTGCACTTGATTAACTAACCACAAACATCAGCGATAAAATCACAAACGTAGTATAATATGGTATCTCGAAATAAGTGAAAAAAATATTTACATGTGTTCTTAATGCTTCCTAACTGAGATACAGAGCGTCGAAACTGAAAGTAAAATTATATTTTTAATTATTTACTTGAAAACCTCTTGAATTTCACACTCGGTAAAGAGTAAATGATGTTGATAAAATGAGATCTTTATCACTTTAGGGGACTGGTACACTTCAAAGAATGGGTCCACAAGTACTTCGTTGCCCTAGGCAATGAAAGTCAACTCTGACTTTTTTGGTGTAACTTCCTTAAAACTGACAGGCCACAAGAAATGCAAAAATTCCACTCACAAAGCCAGTAGTAAGAAAAATAATATGAAAGTTAGCAATCACCAAAGAACCAAAAATCTATATGACTACTCATTCTTTCGAAGATTCAAAGATTATCGTAAAATTCACCCAAAATCTATTACTCCTAAAAACTATTGTCAATATAGTTCACTACATAGCCCTTTACTGTTTTCTAATATCACTGCATTCGGATTGTTTTATTTTCTATTTACGCAAAGGTTGGATGTCACTGAAAATACATTTATTTACTTTCAGACGCCGCTATTTGTTATGTTAAAAGTAAACAGGAATGGAACGTAACACCGTGACAAAAACCAGGATTAACCTACCCTTCTTAGTTAAAACATAAACATAACTCTACCTCGGAGGATATATGAAACATAAACATGTCTTGACACATTAATAGAAATTGTGAACTCTGAAGATTGTAAGAATTTCAAAAGAAACTTCTCACACATTTCAAATTAATTAATTTTATTCATTCACTTTGACATCAACGACTTTAGGTATGATCACAGTTTTGAAAAAAATAATATAGCACAATTGTTTTGTATAATTTTTTCACCAAGTTGACTGAAGTCGATCAGTCAAATAGGACTTGATTAGACGACGCGAAATTCCTTAAACGCTATAATACTGTAGCCCTCAAATTGAAAAAAAAATCAAATGTATATATTATCCCAAGAAAATAATAAAAACAGATGATGTTACGTTGGACTGGAGTTGGGATTACAGGTGGAATTCACAATTTAAATAAAAAGCAAATTTTTTAATTTGTATCATACATCCAAGCCTCTTTCATTCCTTTGGGAATATTGAAATGTTTTCTGGCCTGGATTAGAATTGCGCTGGATAACATTTACTTTTAACCCCCTTCTAGATATAATGAAGTAATGTTTTTAGCTCTCTGACGGCGGTTTTTCGTCAAAGGATATAGAAACATGAAGTGGTTCTCGCTGAAAAGAGGGTAGAATTTTTAAGGAAAAACCAGAACAAGATGAAGAAGAAATAGTACTTAGTTCATTATTTTTCGTGGGACGGCATTCAATGGATCAATTGTCAATATTCTTCAGGAAAAACCCCAGAAAAAAAAAATAACAAATACTAGAAACATTATTATTTCAGTTTATTAGTCAACATATCTTATCAAAATCTGGTAAAAAATACTCAGAGTTTCTGTTCTACAGATTGGACCAATTTGGCAATTTTCTGGTAAAACAATAATGACTTCGTTAGAAACGATAGACCTGTGTACGTTTTTGTTAATTTTAAATCCAACAATTCCGCTGTTGAGTAGCTTTTGGCTGAAGTATTTTCTAACCGTTAAAAACTAGATATCTGCGACAATTCAAGTTAGGTTAGGTTTAAAATATCTGCTCGGCCCTCCACTGCGACCCGTAAGGGTCTATTGTGGCTCATACCAATAATTATTTCACCAAACAAACCCATGTTCTTGACGAAGCCGACTAGTTTATTTGGTGTTTGATCTTTCAGGTACGAGTGAGAGAGTGAAACTCTGCCAAACATCGAAAACCTGATTCCGACAGTTTTAGTCTTGTCATGTGATGATTCAAACGACAGTGGCCTGTGAGTTAGACATCGCAGATCATCCTTGCTGGGTTCTAACAGTGTTTTGGTCAAATTCTTTGAGGAATATATGAATGCCTTGGAATGAGTCAATCCTGGTAGGTTTTGACAGAAGTTTGATACTTTACTTGCAGTCCAGCTGTTCATTGTTTATTTGGCAAAACCTATTTGCGACACCTTTTCTTACAAGATGGTTCGCCGATTCATTGCCCTCCATACCGGAGTGGACAGGAATCCAGACCAGAGACAGACTGTTGAGTCTTCCTATTGAGAAGAGTCTCTGGTAGTTTGACACCAGCTTAGAAGTGTGAGGTTGCTTTCTTCCAGTCTCTCTACACATAGATCGATGTACTGCCGCATATAATCCTAGACAGGTTGATATTTCTGTTCTAGGTATACGACTGTATACACCTGCACCAGAACCTGAGGGTGTTTTTTAACCATCTGTGAACCAACAGTAATCTGCTCTCAGTAGTTTCTCTTTTTGGAGGACTCAGTCGTCTCTCTTCGGAATTAGAACGGTATAAGAGGCAGGTACAACTTTACTGTTAGGTGCATTATATCAGAGGTCATTCACAGAATGCTGTGACTTTCAGTGTCAAGCAGCAGTCTGCTATACGCTCTGTATAAATCTGTTGCATGTAATTGGCAATATGCATGATTCTGTAGGTTTTCCATCTACATCTCTCTCCAGGAAGATATGGAGAGGAGGAAGGTCTAGTAGGATTTCCATAGCTGCTGATGATATGGTACTGATGGCACCAGTGATCGCCAGACAAGCCTGTCTCTGAACTTGAGAGCTTCACCTGGGCCAATCGCTGTGAAGTTTTCGGTCACCAGGCAATGGCACAGTATGTGATCATTAGTCTAACAACCATCACATATATTCAGTGGGTTTGTTCGGGACCTATACCCCAAGATTTTCCACAAATCCTCATCCAAGTCCATAAGGACATACTGGCTTTGTGGACAATTTAACTCATGTACAAAATCGCTCCTAGGAAAACCAAACAAAATGAAATAAACATATTTCTTCAGCTAGATTATTGTTTTTAACACCAAATCCAATTTGTTAAAATGAAAATGCCAAAGGGCGGTACATGTGGCGTTAACGAAATTTCAAAGCGGACCAGAATTTCTGCAGAAAAAATTGGTTTAGACCTTGTGGTATTGCCCTCGGTAGGCTTATACGCAAAGTACTTTTACAATGCTTTCTCATAAAAATCGATTTTTTCTCTGGATGATAGGCTGAATATTTATTTTTAGAAATGCACGTAGTCTTGCAAATGCCAACAAATCAGCAGAATATAGCTTGTCTGATATCTTTATCGTAATGAGGTAATAAATAGTTGATATTTTGATGAAGACATAATTTTTTATATACATTTATCTTTATCGCTATTTTTCGAAGTCCTCGTGACGGGGTTTCACCCTTTAACTACGATCCCAGCCTTGGTCTAGAATAAACTCCAATGTTTGTTTGTTGACCAGCGGTTACTGTAACTTCACCTCTGATATCGACACCACTCGATGTATCCATTACAGCATGCCTTCCGACACTTAGGTATTCTTTTATTTTCCACTTTCTCAGTTCATCTAGAAATACAGCAGTCTCGTTATCAGAGACAATTATGCAACATGAATTCTCAAACGACTTTTCCTCGCAAAAGCCTCAAACAAAACAACGGTTTTATTGTTGTATTGAATCGAATTGTGATCTCGAACAGGATTCCCGTCCTTTTGACGAACGTGTAGGCGAAACATCTCTCTCATCGAAATGTTTTGCGTTGGCGGCCCCTTCTGCCAATCGTGATTACCATTTTAATTTATAATTCACAGTTACCCAAAGAGAAGCACCTCGATATCTACAAAGCGCTTGTGAGTTTTTCTCATTTCAGACTTATGGAAGCCCTTCAGAATTCATCAGTTCTGAAACTTATATTGATTACTTGTGTTTTGGACTTCCATTATTTGAACAATTTTTTCTTAAACATGGCCTTTTAATCAGAATACAGTGTGTCTCACTTTTCATAGAAACACCACCGTGAGGCCCGATTTCATAATGAGCTTAAAGTAGTATTTAGTTAAAAGTAGCTGGTAGACTGTGACTACCAAATTTGAGTTGAATTTACAGCTTGTCACACTCTGACAACTATTTAAATTAAATGATACTCTAAGTTCACTATGAAATCGGCCCAAACTTCTTTAATTTTTGACGCAGAATTGTTATATTTGCAAAATAGATAAATACATCATAGGTGAATTAAATGACGTACAAGGTGTAGGAGAATGTGCAGAAAAAATTGGGGGCTACAACCAAAAATAACTATATGGCTCAATGCCAGAGTTATCAGGCCCATGAAGAAGGTAGGAGTGCCACGGGGGCCATGAGAACTACCCCAACAGCCGCACTAGAGGTCTTGCTCAACCTGCCTCCACAACACAAATACATTCAAGGCGAAGCCAAGTCAGTCACAAGCAGGTTGCTTAGAGGACAAGCACCCATGCATGGGAGAGGCTATAACAAGCTATACGAAGAGTTGGAAAACAACCCTGTTATAAGATGGCATACTTCCCAGATATAGCTGTGACAAAACTTTAAGATAAGGGATGCGTGGAATGAGGGAACTTCCTTTAATGCGGAAATTGCTGTCTACACGGATGGCTCAAAAACTGATGAAGGTTCAGGAGCCAGCATTATTTATGGAACCAAGCCGAATATAAGAATCACATTGAGCTTAGGGACTTAGGGAAATCGTCGCAATACATACCATTGCGCTTAAGAGCTAATAGCGCATGAGTTTTCAGAAGAAACTATAGTCATTTACTCAGACAACCAAGCTGCGATAAAAGCTGTCAACTCAATGCAAGTTAACTCCAAACTTTTTTTGGGGCTTTATTGAAGCCCTAAAAGAGCTGAGAAGTCACATATCACATTTGTAAACACTATAACTCTATCCCAGAGGAAATCAAATCAGTAAATATCTCCATATTCAAATCAGAATTGAAAAAAATATTATTAAATAATTTTCAATAGTTATCAAACAGAAAGTGGTATCGATCAGACACACACTGCCATAACATTTTTTCCCTTTCCCCAATCCATGACAAGGTTTTGTATTTTTTTTGTTCTCTCAGTTTCGATCATCACAGATATGTTTCAGGTTAAGTGGTTAAGCCTTCATTTAGTTCTGCTAAATGAAAACTGAACTCTTATTTTATTTTAAGCTTATGAAAACAAATTATAATTTCCTGCTGATTCAAAAATAATAAAGACGTATTATTATTATTATTATTATTATTGTTAAGTCAGAACAGACTGACCCTAGCCTGGGTACCAACACACATAGGTTATTCACTTTTCTTATTTTAATATTCCCCATTCATTAACCAGCGATAGAGATGTTTCAGGTTAAGTGGAAGAACAGCCTTCTTTTAGTTCTGCTAAATGAAAACTGAACTTTTATTTTATTTTAAGCTTATGAAAACAAATTATAATTTCCTGCTGATTCAAAAATAATAAAGACGTATTATTATTATTATTATTATTATTAAGTCAGAACAGACTGACCTTAGCCTGGGTACCAACACACATAGGTTATTCACTTTTGTTACTTCAATATTCCCCATTCATTTACCAGCGATTTTCTTGAAATTGAGATGTTCAAATGTTTTTTTAAGAAAATATATAATTTTGGCTATTAAAAATGTAGGCAACCCTCATTCACTTCTTCGAATCAGAGTTATCTTATTTTTGAAGCAAGAAATGAATAGAGCGTCCAAAAAACCAAGGGTGTGTAAATTTCCGGAACATTTAATGCATAATACTTGAAACACCCTGTAGATATCAACGTTGTGTGGATAGACGATAGACGCTTCCTTATTTGAGACAGGAAAACATTTCTCAAATAAAAATTATCAGGAGCAGTGAAAGCTATGATCCACTAGTATCAACCAACATACAGGGTGTCCAATAAATATTTGACTTATCAAAGTTATGTTCTTCTGGTGAATCCAATTCAAAATTTCTCTACCACTTTTGCAATAACTAGTTGAGATTATCAGACGGAACGATTTTCTATTGTGTTATATGTATAACCGGGATTCCAATTGAATACACCTTAGTCAGCTTATATGCATCATGAATTTTTCGACGAAATGAACACTCGCTATATAAATAATTTTCTGGACGTCAGTTTCACGCGGCTGTCATTCTAAATTAATTAATAATCGATTTCGTTACCACTTTACATTCTGAATACAATCCGTTTATTTTCAATTGAAAGACACGTTTCCACGTGCAAGCTCGTTAATTTTGTCACGTCATCGTCACGTCGAACGCACACGGGAACCTATAGAAAACACTCAAGGCCCCGATGATTAGAGATATACAAAACAGTCGTTCGTATGTGCCAATATAAGGTGATTCTTAACTCATATGAATAATCTTGGGAAAGTAGTGCCGAGGACAAATAATGATGAATAGTGGAAAAAACATTCTAAAACATTTGTAGTTTCGGAGATGCCAAGTTATTTCCAATTGGTTGGCCCCTCGATCGCCTGACCTTAATCCGCTTGACTTTTATGCTTAGGGTCTCATAGTAAAAACTATAGTGTGTTTTACCTAAGTTAACACGGAACAATAGTTACGAAATCGGATACGTTCTGGCGCTGAGGCAATTCGACTAAAACTTGATTTGTACAGCGGGTGTGGGAACGCATGGACTCGGTTAGCTCAACTGTGTATCGAAAACAACGAAAATAAATTCGAAAAGTTACTATTATATAAAAACATGCATTTCCAATTTTATAAAATTCGGGTTATTTCATTTGAAATGAATTGGTATTGTCGCAACTACAAATGTTTTCCTACATTTTACCTCCCATTACATTATGTTTCCTGAACTAGGCTCTCTCAACTCAATGGGTATATAAGAATCACCCTGTGCTTGTATATATCTGATTAAACAGGAAGAGCACCAAGCATTATACGAAATATGCCTATGATGTCGTGCTTGAGATCGCACGTTAAGTAGTAAGTCATTCCAAGTTCGTACAACGAATATTCTCAGATATTTTGAAATCAATGTATATCCACATGCACATGGGGTCTGAAAGCGTTAACTCACGCAGGTGTGCCATAATGGTTATTTATGTACCATGGGTATAAATAGATGTTTATGCCCTGAGGGCGACGTTTTACGAACCTGAGGGCCTCTGGCCTGAGGGTTTGTAAGTCGCCCGAGGGTATACAAATCTGTTTATGCCTGCGGTACATACAAACTTTTATGCCATACTAGTTCGTTATTGCAATCCAATCGCAATACAAATCAGTATTTTAAAAAATACGGTTTGAATTAATAACATTGCCATTTTATCATAGTAGACACTATCGTTGCTAGGTGAATGTTGACAAACGTAAACGTCATAAAATCACAATAATTTTTATGTGTCAAAGTTAGAAGTCAAAAATAACCAAGATTTTGGAATTCCTAACGAAATCATTGATAAAGCAAAGCAAGAATATTACTATATTCCGTTTGTAATTTCATTAATGACCCACACGGGCATAAAGTACGACATTAGATAGTTGGTAACTAAGCAATAAAAACACAATAATGAACTAGTATGACATAAAACTATTAAATGAAATCCAATGCAGAGAGACAACACTACTTAACGGAAGATCATCAACTAATAACGGAAAATGGATTGGATGATCCAATCTTATGCATGAACCTATACATTTCCATCGGTAAGTCTTCAACAAAAAAGAACTATTGTTCTCTACGACCGTTGAACTATATCTGCAGGATTTTTGGTAAAGTTGTCTATAAAAACTACTTGGCAACGCTCTCTGAATCTCATAGCCTAATATTATTGTTTCGATTCTAGAGCTAAACCTGACCGCGCCCCTTCTGATATCACATGCAGAGTTCCAAATTGGTTCTACATTGCTCCTTCAGGACGCGAGTAGAAGTATGAAACTTCGCGGCCTTGAGCATGGATATAAATATGAGCAGAGTTAGTTAGTTACAATCTGAGTTCAACAGTTAGGAAATAGACATTACAAAGTTAAAGAACGCCTCTCTCGTAGACAAAAAGTCAAGTAGTTGGTTTTGCTTCGATTTTTTATGGTTTTTTGGAATGCTGAATCCGAATTTGAAGTTAACAGCACAAGTTTCGTACCTCTTCCAGTCTTTTGCCAATAACTCCGAAACTATGCATCGAAAATACCACTCTATACAAAATTTACTATGAATAATTTTTGAATGTAGGACTTACAGGCCAGGAGCTAGAGAAAGTTCAAATTTGACGAAATTTGCGTGTGGCTAGGGAAGGACAGGATAATGCGAAGATTGGATTGTCCAATCCATATATCATAATTAACAAATTAGTATTTCGAACATTTCGAGCAGTTTGAGTGATATTTTCTGTAAAATTTAAAAGAAGTTATAGAAAGTCGAAATGAAAAGAGACTATACTATGTCAAAGTTACGGGCTCCTAATATCAAACATCCCTCGTATTTCGTGGAAGGTTGAAAACTCTGAAACGTAAGATAGTTTCACATCTCTTCTCAGAGCAAATGCTCAAATCAGGTTGTTCTGCGAACTAGAACATCTACATCTACTTTGCCTCGGGACAGGAACAAGTTGTATATCACGAAGTAAATAATTAAAGTTTGGCTTTGGGCTTGCTCATACTCACTCATCACCTTGTCAAACGGCCCACACACGTCCGACTTCCGTTTTCTGGGAAAAACAACCTGCGAAATCTACCTCGAAACCAGACTGTTTTAATTAATCAAAATAAATTATCATTATTTGTTATAAACTTTCAACGCGATAGTTAGCGATTCAAAGAAAGAGGAAACCGATGAATCTTTCGTCGACGTAGTTTCGTAACAAGAGTTATTTTTTCTTTCGAAATGTCAGAATCGTGTTAGAATCCGTGGGCGTGTACAAGAATATGTTGAAGTTTACGTGCAATCCGATACTAAAATTTATAGGACGCAGAATTTACCATCTTACGGGAATATTTTGAGGTACATTGAGCTGGTACAGTTGTTTCCTAAAACTGATGATTAAAAGTGTTCTCTTCCCATCTTTGATTTCTACGATGTTCTGAGCATTGCCTTTTCGCGAGAACTTAAGTACAAAAAACCTGTAATTTTTTAGTACTGGAATATATTGCCGAATTACTTGAATGACAAACTTTCAACTTCAATAAATTAAATCATTTCAACACTACTTGACGGAAGATCATTAGCTAGTAATAAAAAATGGATTGATGATCCAATCTTTCTCATAAATCTTTGTAGTCTAGTCAACTTTTGGGTCAGCATCCTATCGGAAAAAATATATTACAAAAGTTGTAAATAATTGAGATAAGTACTTGTATGAATTTTTTGTATCAATAATTTTTCAAAAATACTTCGAAATTAACGAGAAAAACGCTTATAACCGTTTCTATGCCTCCCACATTTTTTTTTCATTTGGTAAAATCGTTATTTTTCAACAGATTTTTCAATTTTTGAACTTTTTCAGTACTCATTTTCTTCGTTGAAACATTAACTTTAAGATGGTATGAAAAAAGTATGGTTCGTGCGGAAAAATATAGTTAAAAATGAAAAAAAAAATAAAAAAACTTTAATGCAATAGTGAAAGATGTGGCAGTTGTTGCAGAAGTGGCTTGGGATGTACAAATTTGAAATCTAGTGATGATGGTCCTGAAAATCTTTAAATTCTGGAAACCGTGGTGTCAATAGGAATTTTTTCTGGGGGCTGGGTACTTTACGTCCTAGAAGGGGGAATCTGTACAGGAATTCATTATAAATTGTTGTTGGCTAGTATCCCAGTACCCCCCTCCTTATCGACGCTGGTGGTACGAAAAAATTATCAATTCCGAGGACATAGAACACGAAGAGAGTACTAATAAATTTAAATTATGGTGATTCTGAACACGAAAATCTAGAAGTGAAAGAAATCGAATCCGAAGAAAACGTAAGATGAAGAGCGATCTACAAAGAATATTTAACTAAAATAAAATTATTTCGATATTTATTTCCTTATATTTAAAAAAGTGACGTGTACTTTATAGTAAGTATATGAATAATAAATTGAAATCCGAAGTTTTTATCAACATTTGAGTTATCATTGGTGGACAAGTCTTCTAGACCATCCCGTCAACGAAAACAATGGAACTGGCAATTTGAGCGAAAGGACAATCTTGAATACCTACCAAGTAATGAAAATTTTAGCAGGTCTACACGAAAACAGTTGAACATAAGAAACTAACCTAACCTACATATCGATGAATCTCTAATAGGTATCTTCCATCCGATTTCGTGTTGTTGACCTGAAATAATTGCGCTGAGAAACCCGCTAACAACAACAAATAGCGGAATAGACCTAGGTATAACAAACAAAACAATCCGAATCGAATTCGGTCACGACATATCGAATTAGCAGCCAACGGGAAAGCCAACGAGGTCGAGGATCAGTGCAATTAACACACGAATGAGATAACAAAAAAGTAGTGACGAGATTGATGCGTTCAGGTGGTAGCGACGATTGCCTCGTCAGGAATAATTTCTATACTTAGTTTTAGGTTCTAGTGGTCATCGGCAAAGATTTTACCTAAGATACCTACTCTCCCCAAACCTTCTATATGGTTTCTTTAAAACCAGTCTAACACTGGATTCCTCTGTGACTTTTTTGTTTCGGGGGCGTTTTTCTTCTGATTTTTTTCGAAATTTGTCGTTTCGACGACATTCGCGAAATGTTTAGTGTTTTTTCTTCCAAACTGAATGGCTTACTTAAAAACTCGAACAGATATGGAAATATTATAATAACATGTAGAAAAAAAGTACTTAAAATGTGGTATAAGTGCCTGACTATTGGGTTGTGGCGTAACTAGAGTCTGACGAAAAAATATCATTCTTCTATATATTTTCCAGTTTGTAATAATCATCAATAAGTTTTATTACGATATTATCAATCAAATGAGCAGTATATAGGTAATTAATGAATTAATATTATGCATTTCATTGAATAATACAATTTTACATTTAAAAAAAATGTATATTCAGAAAATTAAGAAATTATGAAAATTTTCATTTTATCGCATTTATTGTCATCCGCCCTTTCATCAATTTCGAAGCAACCCTTTTTCTCAGAATCTGAAAATGTGGCAATGTTTCATTGTCAAACAATCGTCCTATCATGATTCACACTCAATTAAAAAATCTTAAAAGAAATTGTTATCTAACATAGATTTTTGTGGTGAGAAAATCGACTACTTTGACGCTTCTGACTAGAAAATCAGAAAATAATCTTTGTCAGGCAATATAAAAATTTGATTTTCTAGGATAAATTTCCCGTTGTAATTTTTCTGACATTTTTGAGAGGGCGGACATCCACAATGACCCATGTTTTTTATCAGGTGTTATTGAAGTGTGAAATTATTGATTTACATAAAAAAATCACTAGCCGAAATCCCTTAAGATTTCCAGAAATATTTGGGATTTCCGAGGATTTCCTGGAAATCTTATGTGACTTCGAGAGATTTCCGGGGATTTCGTGGAATCATATAAGATTTCGAGAGAATGATTCCGTGGAAATCGCATACGATTCCGAGAGATTTCCAAAGATTTCTTGGAAATCCCAACCGATTTCGATGGATTTCCTAGAAATAATAAGAAAATGATTGCAACACGTTATTGGAAATGGGAGATTTTAAAGAAGTTTTGGTGCCTGAATCACAGAAAATGAAAAGATTTGTTATTTCAAAGTCATTCTCAGTCAAATTCATTTCATTAATTTGATCAAATATCACTTAATCCAAACATGTGCATTCTTGAGACCGAAATTATTTTGCAGCAAAGTAATGGAGTTCTTGGTAAAAATGTTTTTGATGTACATATCATTTTGAGAACATATTTATTAAAAGAAATCGAAAAGAAATAAATTCTGGTTTCATCGAAGTTTATATATTGATCCAAAAAATAATAATTTGCTTGAATGAAACAATCAAATTTGATCGAATCAAATTAATACCTATTGCACGAATGCTTGTCAAATTCGCCGTATTGATTCGACACTAAGATATACTTGAGAAAATTACCAAAAAAGCGCAAAAAAGTGTTACCTAGTTAGACCAACGAATGGTTCATTTGATACAATGAACATGCGCTTAATCGAGGCTTGAATTAAGAGTTGACATTCAATAATTATTTTTCTTGCTTCAACAAATTATTTTGTCGTGCATATATAATACTTTTATTTCTTTAGTTCGAATGAATTTTGTTCAATGGGACCAATTTTGTTTTTTTCGTCAAGTATTATCTCGAGTATTATAGAACTCGATCAATCCTTGTGATTCTTATCATATATATGTGGATGGTAATAGACGATATAAAAAAGTATAGGAAGTTTCCATTCACATTGCTTTATTCAACCCGAAATTATCTTACATTGACTAGTTTGAAAATTCCACACTCAAACATATTTTTTTGTTTTTGAATATCTTTTCAATTTTTGTTTTTTCCTCGTGGTTAATGCAAAACGGTCCGTTTCCGATTAGGTTAACAAGCCCAAAAAATATATATTTCTTTTCAACCAACTGAACATCCTCACACTTGGGCCATATATATGAATCTAGTTCCCATTTGAGGAATTTTATTTTGAATTGATTGTCTGAGATGATGTCCACAATACGGCCAATATACCATGTGTCGTAATATACAGCATAATAGTACGGCCAATATACCACGTGTCGTAATATACAGCATAATAGTGTTCTATCATCATTTGTAAACTTGAGTCTTCGTCTCGGTCTGCGTGATTTAGATTCTCTTTTATTACTTTTTTTTTCGATGTACTCATATTTTTGCATCGCATATTCCTGTCTGAAGACAAATGTCCTTTCTCATGGGGAAAGAGCCAACATAAAGTTGATTTTCTCACAACCATTTTTTTATTATTTGCATTTATGGTCAGAAAAGAACAATCTGTCTCCATGTTTTTATTTTTTTGTTTCGCCTCACTATAGTCCCTAATATCTAAGTTGTCGAATTTTTTCAATATTTCTATTTTCCTTTCAATGTCCGTATAGTCCTGCTCATTCACTAGAATCTTTTCATCTATATTTTCTATAATTTATTCCTCGATTACTTCAGGTTCCTTCTCACTGTCGGACTCTGAATCCATTTCTATCGTTTCCTTAACACCCTCCTTTTGCTTCTTCATATTTTTTAAGGATTTGAATAAGTATCTTCTTCACTAAAACACTGGTTGGTCCTTGGCCCTTCGACACTTACACTTCGACAACTCAAAACTCGATCTACAATGACTACAATCACGGCCTTCGAGGGATTCATGATTCGACAAGTTAATACAAGGAAAAATATGTTTCCCTAGCATCTATCAATCGTTCGTTTCTTCGCATGCATTATAATTTCGCATTTCTCTAGCGACTGCGATTTTCGAAGAGGATTTCGGTGATGATTTCGAAAGTTTTGTCAGTGATTTCCGGATT
Organism: Chrysolina americana; assembly: GCA_958502065.1. Classification (NCBI taxonomy): domain Eukaryota; kingdom Metazoa; phylum Arthropoda; class Insecta; order Coleoptera; family Chrysomelidae; genus Chrysolina; species Chrysolina americana. The sequence goes on from OY293412.1 coordinate 88,424,600, forward strand.
TCCGATAGGATTTCTGGGATTTCAAAGTGATTTCGGATTTCTGGAGCGATTTCCTAAGTGATTGCGGGATTTCGGCCGAAAATCAAGCGACTGCGGGGCAAATTTGTACACGTATTGCCAGAGTGGTCACCCCCTCGGGCTATCCCAACTGTTTTCATGATTTTTTCGACTTGGGGGTAATTATGGGGTGGTTGAGGGATCACAAATTATTTTACTGTTAGGAGTGTGTTGAACATCTGCAGAATAGTGAACTCACATCAAGAAATCACCAGCAATAGACTTTATTCCTTCATATACTCACCATAAGCGAAAAGCCGATGATATAAAAACTGTTGCTGATTTCACACCCGTGACTATCTGTACTTTCATGTACGTTTTAAAATGTTTCCTACGATAGGTACTAGAACGTTCGAAAATGCATTACATTCAGCCCTGTGCTGTATCACTTCCGTTAAAAATAACGTCACCGTTATTCGCTGTTGCTAGGTAATAGCAAAATAACGGAAATGGCGAATAACGGTGACGTTATTTTTAACGGAAGTGATACATCATAGGGATGATTAAAATACCCTACATATCTGATGAATTCCTTTTATTTTCATAACCATGTAAATTCTCTAGTTGCAACAGGATATGATATAAGATAGGGCTGTCTGTCAAACAGGATTCTGTATAAAGGAAATAATGATTCACGATAAGTCTTGAGAGATATTCATGTATCACAATTTGAGGATCCGAGAGTGGACTTAATGAATCAGCAAAGTCGACTCCACACTATCGTTCATTCTTCATGAATTGCAACTGGCTTCATATCGAAGTCGACACAATAGTTGGCGTGCTTTTTCTGGAACATAGCGATGGCGCTGGATATATTCTCCAGTATTGATCTTAGTGATTCCAAACAAAAGCTGAAATGATTTTTCGATTCAATTGAGTTGAACAAACCTTCGCTGATGAATCTTTAAATAATTTCAGCTATGTAGTCCAGTAATCACAGAAAAATTTGAGCCATAGTAGCAGTATGAAACTCGGCAGTTAGAAAAAAACATCCACATAACAAATTCAAATGGAATTCTCCTTTTTCGGTGGAGAGAAAGTTGACAAAACTCTTGTTCTTCACCAGAATATTTATGTTTTCCCAAAAAATATCATTTAACTTGGGATAATGGGTAATTTCACGTCCATTGTACACTATAGTGTATGAAGTCATACGAAATACGTTTTTTTTTCATAACATACTTATTACGTATCAAGTATATGAATAATACATACTTTATATTACAAAAATCGAAAACTACCTCAATCGATTTCACTAAACATTAAAAAATTACTTAATCAAGATTTGAACCTGAATTTAACTTCTACAAAAATTAAATCAACGCATTTTTACGAAGTGACCACAAGCAGTCAGAGTCACTGTATCGATATCATTTATCATCATAAAATTTGTTAATATAAGTAATGATACATGAAACGAATAATTCCGACGAAGTAAAATATCCTCTCTACACATGCCATAAAGTGGAAAATATGAGGTAAACATGGTAGAACACAGCTACTTTACCTTACGGATATTAAATTACATCTAACATTTAACTATATGTGCCGATAACAGTTCTAAATCCAATAAACTGATGTCTTACAACTTTATCTAAGCGTGACGTTCAAATTATTTCAATATAACCGGAAGTGACAGATCAATGAAAATATTTTCAACACATTGGCATTTTCCGAATATATCCTGGTACGAACCCTCAGATATTTTTGTTTCAAGAAACGTCTGATCACTATGCATTCCCACGAAGTTTGCACTATACAGGGTGTTCCTCAAAGACATGCTAATATTTGAGGGGGTGATTCTTTGACTTATTTTAAGGAAAAAACTTTCTATAAACGTATGTCCTAAAAGTCCTAACTTTGAGATACAGGGTGATAAAGTTTTGAAAAAAAATCAGTTTTTGAATAATAACTGAGATAATATTGTAGACGTTTTTATAAAATTTGGTACATGTCTTCTATGCATCAAGGTGCATTTTGTAATGCACAAACATTTTCATTTTCTCAACCAGAAGCGTGCGTACGGGTTTTGCATTGAATATTTTTGGAGAAAAAAATACTACGCCACTGCTTTCTCCTGAAAGAAAAAAATACTTTTGAGATCCTCATTTATTTTTGAGCAAATTTGATCTCTTGAGTTTTCTTTGTCCGCCGCATGGTTTTCGCTTAAAAAAATAAAAATCGTTTTACTTCAGGATCAATTCCTCAAAAATCAGATGTGGTGTGGAAATGATTGTGCATCGACTTAAAGCAAATAAAGGGATCAGATTTGTTCCAAAATGAATGAGAATCAAAAAAATATGGATTTCAGCTTGTACAAAAACGAATTTTATTTTGTTTTATAAAAGTAAGTCAAATTCATTAATTATTGACAATACTAACACTGATTATAAAAATTGTTGGAAATGACCACCTTCACTTAATAGGCATGCTTCCGCCCGTCTACGCATGGAACACACGTTGAAATATTCCCGGCGTATTTCGAATAGTTTCACACGAGGCAACTATTCGCTCTCTTAAATCTTCTAAAGTATTAACGGGAGTTTTATACACTAGAGTTTTAAGGTGCCCCCATAAAAAGAAATCTAAACTGATGAGATCAGGGGATCTTGCTGGCCATTGCTGAGGTCCTCCGCGACCTATCCAACGATTATGATAAACTGTATTTAAATGGTTTCGGACAATTACACTGAAATGAGCAGGGGCTCCATCGTGCATGTACCATATTCGATTCCTTAACGCAATTGGTACATCTTCAAGCAACCCATTTAGTTCTTCTTCGAGAAAGTGTAAATAAGACCGACCATCAAGGCATCCTAGTAGAAAAAATGGGCCTATTAGATAATCACCAATAATTCCTGCCCATACATTAACCGAAAATTGGTGTTGAAAATGGGTTTCGGTTATGGTATGGGGGTTTTCTTCTGCCCACATATGATTGTTATGGAAATTTTGAATAGCATTCCGAGAAAAATTTGCTTCGTCTGTGAACAAAATTTGTGACTCAAACTGCGGATTTAGTGCAATACTATGAAGATACCACTGACAGAAGTTCACACGCTGTGGAAAATCTCTAGGGAGTAATGCCTGTATAACAAAAAATCAACCAAAATACGCCAAACAATTTGATGACAAATATTCAGAGTTCTAGCGATCTTCCTCGTACTCGTCTCAGGATGTTCTTCGATTTCTTGCAGAACGGCTTCCTCAATTTCAAGAGTTCTGACGCTTAGAGGTCTACCTTCCGAAGTACCTTTCTTGAAACTACCAGTTTCCCTAAGTCGGCGATGAATATTTGAAAAGGTACGGCTATCGGGTAAGGCACGATTAGGATATCTTTCCTGATAAATGCGTCTGGCTTCTGTTGCATTACCATCAGCGAGGCCATATACGTAATGCATTGCCGCCATTTCTGCATTCGTGTAATTCACCATATTTACCGATATTCAGAAAAACGGCGGACAACCAAAATAACTTCAATAACACACTTAAAAATCAAGTAAATAATTGTGCGCTTCGCTATTTCTATAGCTTTTTCAAACACAAAATGGTATTCATAACCAGTGAAAACACAATATTTATAGTGATTTGAAGAACAAAATGCTATTAATTACAGATAGGTAGCTGAATTAATATCGTAAATCCATTCAGGTATGCATTTATTATGATTAATACACGCCTATTCTGACAGTCAATGAAATTACTTCAATTTCTTAGAATCGACCAATCAACGGTCGATTACACTGATAAAAACCTACCTAGGTAGCTTTCCCAATAAGTGTAAAGTAAATTTCCGACAATAATTCAAGCACTTGGGAGATTATAACTGAAAAGATTAAGAAGCGGTGAAAAGAAATTTCAATTATAAAGAGGTAGCTAAATTACTATCGGACGATTTATTGTCAACAAAATGTTAGGTACCTACTGCGATATGAAGCAATTTCAATTTAATTATTTTAATCAAGAACCGAGCATCTGACAAGAATTACACATTTTTTTGGATTCTCATTCATTTTGGAACAAATCTGATCCCTTTATTTGCTTTAAGTCGATGCACAATCATTTCCACACCACATCTGATTTTTGAGGAATTGATCCTGAAGTAAAACGATTTTTATTTTTTTAAGCGAAAACCATGCGGCGGACAAACAAAACTCAAGAGATCAAATTTGCTCAAAAATAAACGAGGATCTCAAAAGTATTTTTTTTTTAGGAGAAAGCAGTGGCGTAGTATTTTTTTCTCCAAAAATATTCAATGCAAAACCCGTACGCACGCTTCTGGTTGAGAAAATGAAAATGTTTGTGCATTAAAAAATGCACCTTGATGCATAGAAGACATGTACCAAGTTTTATAAAATCGTCTACAATATTATCTCAGTTATTATTAAAAAACTGATTTTTTTTCAAAACTTTATCATCCTGTATCTCAAAAGTTAGGACTTTTAGGACATACGTTTATAGAAAGTTTTTTCCTTAAAATAAGTCAAAGAATCACCCCCTCAAATATTAGCATGTCTTTAAGGAACACCCTGTATAATCGACAAACTTGACATTGATTTTTAATATTTCATAGAATTCTCTGTTTCTTTATATTCCGCCAGGTTCGATAGTTTATTATTGGAACATTGACGTAAATTTCCGATAATTTGTGAATCAATATCGGAATGAAAGTATCATATATTTATTTGGACAATAATCAGAGCGGTATTTTTGTCAACAATGTCGGCCTCGGAGATATTTCTGTGGCGCTCACCTGTTAATTATGGATAATGTTTCCTTTTTATTTTTCAACATACTGCGATACTGGCTATAATTTATACACTATATGTGATGATAGACAGAGAGAACGAAGATAGTAGTTACAACACACAAGTTCTCACAGAAAAGTGTTAGTAGAATTTTTGACAAGCCGAGGTTTATATCTTGCCGACCAAAAAATAAGCTCATACATACACAACAGAAATGAAGTGTGTACAAATTTAACTAAGGAAATCAATTATCCACTGTTATGTCTTGTAGTTATATAATACTATAATATCCTTTAGTTTTCGAAAAATAGTGCCACTCTTGTTATCGCCTCCAAACTTTCTTCATACCTATATCGCATTCAACCCATCATTCGAGAGACTAGGAAAGTGTATAATCTGAATCGCCGCCACCTCACCCTGTTCCGTCGTCACCGTTCGAAAGTAACCTATCTCCATGCCGACCATTCAAGCCCGTACGATACGACCTAGAGGCTCCCTTTGGAACGAGATAGAAAATCGTATTTCGGGAGTGCACGTAATCAATATTTCATTCATGAAAGTCCTACTCGACTCGATTCACGACGAGAGAAGTGAGAGAAACAATGTTTCGCCAAACCGATGCTATTCTCGTTCTCTCTAGAGACGGTGGGCACTTCAACTGTGTCATATCGAATCGGTGGGTCACATCTTTTGTTTTGATAACGTTACAAAGTCTTCCGTTGATACTCCCAATGAATAACTCTCTCTATTAAAACTCAAGTTATTTATTACAAGACTATTAATAATTCATATATTTCCAAAACCTAACTGGGATGGTGCTGTAGGTATTTCTACAGCTGAAAAGTGAATACGCCACCAAAAATCAGTCGTCCCGAAGCGACACGCCAAATAATGATAAAAGCCGCCCTCTATCCGCACAGGCTATACTTTTCGTGTTTATGAGGGAGTATTCTTTCTGGAATATCCCAGTCAGGCCGTCTCCGGAACCCCGATACAACCGGAGGGCGCGCTGGTGTTTCATTAACCCCAGTAACCACTCCCCACGTCCGTGGGTTGAGTGATTACTCCACAACGGACTCAATATCTCCCGGAGCCGGAGATAACACCGGTGTCTCGAGTGTCATAGGTGGTACAACACTCGTAGCGCCGCGTTATGCCTGTGGATATAGGCTGAGACCGTATAAGCTGGACTGCTGGACAGGCTGACAGCAAATGTATTACGGTCTCAGCAGCCCAACGACACGCTCTGCATCTAGTGTCAGGGACCTCTATACCCATCACGCGACTAAGGTAGATGAGGGTGTTGACGACACCATCTTGGCAGGCCACTTGGCATTCGAAAAGCAAATGTTAGGTTTCTGGATAAGCCAAGGTCTTCAATGTTCATGAAGAAGACCCCATTCATTGGCTTTTATAGCTGTAAGAGCCTCTCACTCTCCGCAGCTTTGACGTGGGCTTTTTGCTGAACGGGTTTCAACTCGGTGACAGAGTTTGGGTTTGTCCGTTCAGTGTCGAATACGAGACCGAGTTCATCGGCAGCACGGGTTGCTGCCTTGAACGCATACTAAGCAGAGAAGGGAATCTGAACTCCTGATGACAGGCTTCATCCAGTACCATTCTGTTATGTAGACACTCCAAACTCAAAAGTCCACGGCCTCACTTCCCGTTGTCTGGAGAAGTATAACCGTGGAACAGACGATTTAGGATGCAAGCTCCTATGAAGATTGCTAGATTTTGCTAGTTTTAACGTCGAGTTGTCGCAGCTCTTCCCGAGTCCATTTCAATACTTCAAACGAGTCAGTAGAATCGGAACAGCAAGCATATTGCAGCAACTTTTTTCTTCCCCGACAGTTCTGATGATCAGATCTGTAGGAGTTTATGCTGATTCCTGCCGCGGAGAGAAGAGAGAGAGTTTTTAACAGTAGTTACCAGTTGTACAACCTTTTTTTTAACCCTTTATTCTCCAGTAGACAATTACAACTGTATGAGTAGTCATGTAAAATCTTAATCAAATTCTTATCCTAATATCACAACATTGACAAATACAATTGTAAAACTCATAAAAGTATAGAAATCATAAAAATTCTCTCATAGAGTACCTAGTAACTTTAACGGATAAGAAATTCCTTCAAATTCTTCTTGAAATGTGTTAATGATGAACAACTTTTTATTTCAGAGCGTAGTTTATTGAACATAAGTATTCCTGTGTTATTAGGTGACTTGTATGATAACGAGGTTTTTGTGATAGGAATATGGAAGTTGTCTTTTATTCTTGTATTACGATTGTGAACGCCAGAATATCTCATCAAGTTATGCGGGAGTATTACTATTAAAACTAGCCTGCTTGACTCACAACTGACTGAACGACCTGATCAGGTACTTCTTTAAGATATTCGCGACGCGTTCGAGGTATTCGAGACGAGTCCGTGAAATTCAAGATGCCTCTGAGAGATTCGAGAAGCGTTCGAGAGATTCCAGACGCGTTAAAAGAATTTGAGAGGCTTTCGAGGGATACGAGACTCATTCGACAGATCCGAGACACATTCGAGACGCGTTAGAGGAATTCGATACGCTTTCAAGGGATTCCAGACGTGTCCGACAGATTGAGACGCATTCGACAGATTCGAGAAGAGTTCGAGGGATTCGAGTCGCGTTTGAGGAATACGAAACGCCTACAACAGATCCCAGACTTCTTAGAAGAAATCGAGACGCGTTCGAGGGATTAGAGATGAGTCCGAGAGATTCAAGATGCCTTTGGAATAATCAAAAAGCATTCGAGAGAATCGAGACACTTTCGAGAGATTCGAGATGCGTAGACAGATCCAATATGCGTTAGAGGGATTCGAGAAACGTTCGAGAGAATTGAGATATACCTATTCGAGAGGTTTGAGACGCTTTTGAGTGATTCGAGACGAATCCGACAGATTCAAGACACGTTCGACAGATTCGAGAAGCGTTTGGGGGATTCGAGTCGAATTCGATGAATAGAAGACGCCTTCGATAGATCCGAGACTCGTTAGAAGGAATCTAGACGCGTTCGAGGGATTCAAGACGAGTTCGAGAGATTGAAGATACCTTTGCAAGATTCAAGAAGCGTTCGAGGGATACGATGCGCTTCCGAGATATTCGAGACGGTTTCGAGAGATTTCGGACGCGTTAGAGGTATTCGAGAAGCGTTCGACAGATTCGAAACTCGTTCAAGAGATTCGAGGAACGTTCGAGATATTCGAGACGTATTCGAGATATTTGAGACGCTTCCGACAGATTCAAGACACGTTCGACAGATTCGAGAAGCGTTCGAAAGATCCGAGTCGCGTTCGAGGAAAACGAGAGGCCTTCGACAGATACGAGATTCGTTAGAAGGAATCGAGACGCGTTCGAGGGATACGAGACGCGTTAGAGGGATTCGAGAAGCGTTCGAGAGATTCTTCTTCTTTAGTTTGGTCTTTTTCCTTCGGAATGTTGGCCAGGCCGAATTCGAGAGATTCGAAACTCGTTCGAGAGATACTGGTTTATATTTTTGACTGAATAAGTCAGATTTAGGTAACTAATTACGAGTTAGTGAATAGGATTGCTGATAGCGAGAATTGACCAATTCTCAGACAGTACTGGTAGGTATTTCAGAATTTGCACAAATTAAAAATTACAAAAACAAGTGGTAGTAGCCCTTTAACGCATTCCTAGAAAACTCTAAAGCGGCCCGATAAAATATTCGTCGACTCCAAGACTATAAACGTGTAGGTGGGGTACTATGATACGGGAATTGTATAGGGACTTAAATATTTAATCAAGTAGGCATGAATGACTTCGATAAGGGGAATGAATGGAAAGTTAGAAGAACGAATCTGATGAACCGTTGCCGTTGAATAAAATTGAAAAACATACAAATCAAGAGAATTCCTGAATGGGTATTGTTCGAATCCAAATCACATTACGCTACAATCCTCAGGGAGATTGGCAGCATTTGCCCAAAGTCAGAAGGACGTTGAACTTGTGATGTTTATTGGTGGATGGTTTTGACAAAATCTTTATTGTTACATGTAATCTAATAGCCGTTGAGGTAAGTACTAGAACGGAAAGTGTACTTAGGCATTATCTGACAGAAGATACTCGCCATCGTGCTAGGAATCGCACGTTAAAGGCAAGACCTCGTTAATTCTTAGCTCGCTGTCGTTCGTAGGGGGATGACAGCTAGTTAACGGAAAAAACATTTTGGAAAAAAAAATTTGTTCATTAGTTTGTAAATAAGTGGACCTATCGTAATTATTTTAAAGTACACACATGCCTAATTTTCAGGCGAGAGGAAGTATTTGATATTAATGACTATTGTTTGGTCAAACACAAGATATATAGTAACTTCGATGAAATCACTAACTAGACTACCACTATTACAAATATTGTTACACTTCAGATCTTCACATATCTTGTGGCGTATACGATCAATATGGATTTTTGTGGTGAAACATCAAACTGAATGAACTTTATCAAGTTGATATGGACCGTACTCTTTTTTCCACAATCCAGTTTTGATTAAACCAAAGTTGGGTATGAAGGATAACGGTGGATTAGCTTAAACGAAATTTTATGACACCAATACACAAAGTTATATTTATTCAATTTGGAAAAATTGTATTTTAACGTGGAAAATTTAATTGAAGCTTACTGTAATAGCTGAAGTATTGGATTTTGAAAATAAGCAACATCTCAATTCAAACGTATATTATAAATTATAGAGCAGTTGATTTAAATTTTAAACAATGACAGAATCTTCAAATCCGTGTTTTTTTTTTACTTAAATGTTAATTAAGTTTCTGCAAATAATAAAAATTTTGGAAAATACCATATACAAAGTGAAATAAGTAATTATTTTGAGCGATTTTTATATTCTGTGATAGAAATTCGAAGTAAATCAGCTGTCAGTTAATTCAACATGTAAGATTTGTTTTTTTTGAAATAATGACTGATTTAATTTGGCGCAGTCCGTATAACATGAAGTTTTCTGAAATTTTAAATCAATATTAATTTCATGATCTGATCCTGCTGTAAATGGCTTGCTAAAAGGTATTGATTGGATTCAGTTACACCAAACACTACTGTACTACAATAGGCAGGTGAAAAATCAACTTAAATGCATCATGAGCTTTAAAAAATTTAATATGTTTATGGTTACGAATAAACTGGATATTTATAATTTCGTCTGTCGTCTTGTCTTCAAACATCTATTTCTCAATGTTTTCTACATTCAGGTAAGTGGCATGAAAAAATAAAATGTATTTTATAAGAATTTAGATGCATTTTTGCGTAATTCTGTTTTGTATCGTACGTTTAAATAATCGGAAAGAATTTGAGATGATAATTGTAAATACGGACGAGTTTTACTCCACTAATGGGTCCTTACAAGCAGAGGACCATTTGAACCTTTTGAAAATACTTCGAATTTGGAAAATTACAAACACGAGAACCATGCTTTGAATCATTGATTGTTCAGCCCATATCATGAATATTTTATAGTATAATGGGTAACCTTTCAATTCATATGCAATTCAATGAACTCCATTAATTTCCAATTCCAATTACCTACCTGGAAATGACTCATGTAGGTATCTACTAAATAATTCAATATTCGATTGATGAGGAAGAATACTAATTTGACATAAATCAACTTTTCGATAACATAACAACCTTTAAGTAAGTGTTCCTTCACTATCATATTGAAGTTCAAATTTACATAACTAAGATTAGGTAAGTAGTACATACTACTGAAGGAATTCTATGACTTTGTGGGTACCGATTTTTTTGCATGAAAAAAAAAACCCGATAATCATTTCTGAAACCATGTACTTTTACGATTTATAATGCACCAAATTTTTAAATGTTCTTGATATTATATTCGTAATTTATGTTCTATTATGTATTCTGTACCGAATTCTTACTTTTTATATGTTCTTGTATTTATATTCGTAATTTATGTTCTATTATGTATTCTGTACCGAATTCTTACTTTTTATATGTTCTTGTATTTATATTCGTAATTTATGTTCTATTATGTATTATGTATTTTCATGACACATGCATATAAATATTATTATTATTAATTAGAAGAAAAAAGTCAAGAAATAGTATTTGTTCACACTAAATAAAATATTGGAGAAGAGCTTTGAAAATCAATTAAAAGTATATATCATGTACCCCTGCGTGGCATTACACGTTAAAAGGTGAGGGCCTCGTCTTCCCCACCTCGCACAATTCCTCGAAGACTTCTGAGGATTGCTCGTTAGGGTGTAAGTCGGTCGACAAAAAGAACATTACTGTTATCATAAATTAAAATAAATACAAGTACACACCTACTTAGTATCAGACCAGAATGGTAATTGCAGTATTATGGAAATATATATTACTATTTATAAGACATAGAAATATGCTGGTGGCAATTCAGACATGAAAAAATTGAAAAACTAAATTAAAAAAAGTGAACATGGCTGGATTTGAACCCGGGCTACTCAATCTCTAGCCGAGTGCACTAAATAACCGTTTAAGGGCACAGCTATTGCTGTGATTGTTCATCTGCCTATACATTTTTGTTTTCGGGACTTTTCGACATGGTAGATACCCTGCTAGAATTTGTGACCACTGAACCTACCCAGAAAGAATATTTGAAGAAAAAATCCCGGCAACAGCTGTTTCAACTGAGTTTTGGGAAAAATATATCTGAAGGTTATAGCGGGATGATTTTTAGGTTATAAAATATTTCAATGCTTGGAGCATAAGAATCAAGTCCTAATTAAGATTCCCACAAAAAACCTACCAGAAATACTTTCTGGATTTTTGATCACTAGAGCGTGGGTTTTTGTGATGGTTGAGGGTCACAAATTCTGTTGGGGAATTTTGAACATTATTAGTTGGGTTTTTGGAAGGGTAACAAATTCTGTTGAGAAGTTTATCATATTGACAAGACCTGAAATCAAAAGAATATTGAAAAAAAAACAGCAACGACTGTTTTTACTCCTGCACACCGACATATACCATTAGCGTCCATCAGAAACTGTTGATAGAGACATAGTTGTTGCTGTCATACCCGTTGAAGTTTTCTGTCAATGTATTTGTAACCGTACAACATACTCCCATCAAACCTGCTATCATTGGAACATCAATGATGATCCCCAATCAAATAAATATGGAAAATTACACGGGGTGTTCTATTGCAATACAATTTTTACTTAAACGGGGCTAACTCTATATATTTTGGTTAGAGTTTAAAAATTGACCCCTCAAAAGAAAATCGACATATAAGTACAAGTAAGTATTTTTTCAAAATATCTTTATATTCAGAAAAAAAAAATTCCACGAGTTAGGATGGCACTATATTTGAAATACATTCATTATTTAAAATTTGTTCCCTAGACGAATATCACGCATTTTCCCCAAAGGTGGAACATTAGAAATGTTTCACAACCGGAATTTATGAGAATAACTGATATGTTTGTTCTAAGGTATCTTCATCAATAGAACTACTATGATGATAAATAAATGAGTATGTGGGAAAGGGGAAAGATATAATTTGTTCTCATGATTCGAGAGATGAAAGAGTGAGAGAGAAGTGGAGAGAAAGATAGAGGTAAAGAAAGAAATGAAAGAAGAGTACTTAGAGAAAAAAAAAAAGAAAATAGAAAGAGAGAAAATAACAGGGGAAAAAACAGAGAAAAAGAGAAATCAAGACAGAGATATGATTATAGTGAATTCACATCTCAGCAAATGAAGCTTGATGCAAAGGTGAAAGTACTATACTGTTATTCATTTGCTATAAAAGCAACAAAAGCATCAAAAGAGGAGGTCACATCAATAATTATAAATGATATTACCACATCTGTATTGAATTTAATGCTGACAAATACCATATTCTGTTGACTAAGTTGCAAGTTGGTGACTAATATCACTAATTGGAATGTACAATACAATCGCTAGACGGTGTAATTTCCTTAATAGACAACAATGATGAAGGCATGAGGAAAAATTAAACATTTTATTGAATCTCCTTGAGTTTTCATATGGAATGTGTGACGAAGAATAAACATGTGATAAAAGTGAATTAAGGAACTCTGCCAAGGAGGCTTCTTTTCTAAAATGATTAATGAAATGAAAATGTTTGTGTACAGATTAAAGGAATTCCATACTTGTTTCCTGTTTTTTGCAATTTTCATTATCAAATAATACCATTAGATTTGTTTCAGCCTCAGTTTCAGCAGGGGTTTCAACATCATTGGGCATATTATAAATTCCAAACATTTGCTGTTGTAACATAATATCTAGGCGTACCTAGGTAAGTAGGTATTTTTTCAATGATAATTATACGATTGATGCTGAAAAAAGGACAAAGATATGGGGGAACAGGACAAGGCTTTGATGAAACTTGAATGCATATCAGCTCATAAAAATCAGATTTATAAAAATATGACAAGAAAATCAGAAATTCCCGATTGTTGGATGGTGATGGGTTGAATATTAGGTTACTTTATTAGGGTCAATTTATGAAAAGTTTCAACATTTGAGAAACGGGATTCAACCAACATGCTTCATATATTCTTAAATATTCAAGTGATGAATTGATGTAAAATCTTTTTATAAATTGACCTGCTTACACTCAGTTGCATTTTTATAGCCAGCAGACTGAATATAGGTATAGTTCTTAGAAAAATATTTGTTTAGAAAATACTTAAAAGGTCTACGGAAGTACAGACAGATATTTGACAAAATTTTCAAGCCAGCTTCCATAAAGGTGACAGACAGTTGCATTACAAGCTGTTTAATGTTTTCTATTATTTTTATTCTGGTTTCTTATGACGACGGCAAGCTAGACTAGTCCCCCTTAGTCAAGTTCCATAAACTAGATGACAGTAACCCATAGTAGACAATTTTTAGCACTCTTTGTGATACAACTTCTCTATGGTTTCTTATCACGAAATTACTTTGATAGTTTCTTCCCAATTTGGACCATAACCACCATAACTAACATGAAAACTTAGCAGTGTATCTGTCATTTTAGCTTAATTCAGGCACATAATCTTCGAATTATAACAAAAAGCAAAGTCATTGACCCCTGCAATATTCCAAATGTATTTTCAGATATTTTGTTATTGAAAGATATACATTCATGTCTATCTTTTGAAAAAGTTTCCACAGCCCTTCAAATTTGTTTTTCTTTCAAAATATCAAAATGTTATAGGAAAAGTAAGTAACAATTCAGTAAATATTAATTAATGTTGTTATACTTATTAACAGATACTGAAATTATTGACCAAAAAAATTGTACTAAGAAAAACTATTAGGTAGGTACGAAATAGAAATAATTTCAATTCCTTCCTAAATACCAAAATAGTCAGACATATTTTGATTTGGGCAATTTATTGAGAATAATCAAGTCAGCACTATCTGGTGGCTTTGCCTGAAATATTATATACTCTATACCGAACATGATGATTTTGGTTCAGCATTCAGCAATATCTATAGTCCAATACTTTTCAATTATTATTTGGTCCCTTTTTCTTCTCACGTTGGTCAAATTGAAAATGTCTACAAGTCTAAGAACACAGCTTATAGAATGTTTACCAGTTAAAGTTACAATAATCATTATGATGAGAAGAAGTTATAGTAGTAGGTATAGTCTTGAACAAGAGATGTTTTTTGTTTTGTACACAATCAGCAACTCATCTCTGACAAAATAACCTGTCCAGAAATTCTTAAATTCATCAATCTCCTATTTCTTCTCACTATGGGCTGAACAACTCGGTGTATGAAGGATGAGATATCCAAATGGTATGCAAGTAAACTGGATTGTTTAGAGTCAAAATTGATATGAGATAGAACAGTTCCTGACTTTATTATCAAATATCGAAACCATACAGCAACAATAGTCACAGTACATCAATGTTTCAATATTTTCACTACCATACACCAACAGTGTAGGCTGTAATGGCAAATATATGTCCCAAAACAACTACTTCCCTGGCTAATACTCCAACGAATACTCATTTCATTATATCAATGAGATAATTGTGAATTGATCCTCATTGGTTTCAAGTTCATTTACAATAGAGTCAATGTAATTTCTTACCTGTTTCCGAAGTTTGTCCTCCAAAAATCTGCAGCATCAGATTTAGTAATCCTAAATGTGTCTCCAGCAAACACACCATTAGGAAATAGGGCTTTGAGTTCACTCAACATATGACTAAACACTAAACTATGTTTCGTTAAGTTCCTTCTATAGTGTGAGTTCTCATCGAACATCTTTTCTTTACCTTCCTTGAATAGTTTGATCGTTTGCTTACACTTCCGCATTAAATTAATGATAAATATATTAAAATGTTCAATTGAATGTAGTTCAGCCATATTATCCTCATATTTGGAGTAAATGAGCCTCAGTCTCTGGTATGTATCTGGCAAAATATCTAAAATAAATGGGGGCGAATTTTTCAAGTTCATTTTTTGATGTTGACACAATTTCACAACTTTATCCATTAGTTTCAATGTTTTATCCAAAGTCCTTTTGTCTGTCGCGTATTTTGGATGTGTAACCACATCGGAAAATGCACCCTGTAACTTGGAAAATATCGTAGATAAGTTCTTGTGCTGTACAGGACGATTTCGGCCTGCCATTTTGAGGTGCGTTTTTTGTTGCAATTTCAAACGTATCACTCTACGAAACACCACACATCATTTTTATTCACATTATTCAACAGTATACGTTCAGTAGTAATCTATCGATATTAAACAAAACTATCGTCCACGATTGTCATTTTCTGGCAACGATGAATGAATGAACTGAATGAAGTGACCTGTTTGACAGTTCGGGTTCAGAAGACGCGCATTCAGATCCGGCGTAGCAACTCGATTAGAACGGTATTTTACATTTAAATTTCAAGTTATATGTTTTCGTGATTTTGATGGTCAAGAAATATGAAAATAATATATTCTCAGTTCACAGACGAGTAGTAATGACAATTTATTCTACAGATAGTGCTGCAGCCTCTGCTTTATAATTCAAAAAATATTCACCTTTGGTTACTACAATTTCGGTTGAAGCCGGTCCTGTCTTAGACAAACAGGCTTTCTTTATTAGAATCGGTGCGAACAGGAGTAGTACTTGAAGGAGTCGGAGGTGTAATTCTACACACGATCTGAACCATATTGTTACTTGTTTGGATGGGGATGGAGGCTACTTTCATACTTGGCGGAACGCGGAGCGCGGAAATGTCAAATTCCGCCTAAAAAAGTTAAATATAATTCAACAATTGGTCCGGAATGACCTTGAGATTCAAATCAAACGTTTCGATTGGCCTGAAATCAAAGTTTGAAATTTCCGCGATCCGCGTTCCGCCTAGTATGAAAGCAGCCTCAGGGGCCCAAATATCAAATGTCTATTACCCTTTGTCGCATGCGACAAAATATGTCCATCGCCTTTCTCGAACGTGCTTTGGAAAGAGATGGAAATATTTTGTCGCATGCGACACAGGGTAATAGATATTTGAGAATAGGCACTTCGAAATGTTAACATAAAGTCGGTAACAATATAGACAACCAGTAATTCAACAGACAACGATCACGATCGTATACCACCAGTAATACAAAAGTTATTTTAGTAGCCACAATCATCCGCAATGGAGCCATTAACGAGTGATTCGCGTTCAGAATAGATTCCTGTAGGTGCAGTTTTCAATGTTAAAGTAGCTGACGATAGATGACGCACCAGTACTGTAAGCAGTGACACTGCATTTAACAAGTTATTTTGTTTTGAATTTAATCCATTTCTACTTCAAACAGTTCACATTTTTCACGTTCTGTTTCATGCATTTTTCAGGCACAAAGGTGAACCATGCATATGAATTGGTCCTAATGTTAAGATAACATCTTGAGATCCAAGGAAAAGTAGATAGGAACTATTGCCGATGTTCTTCTTGAACTTCCGTATTCTGTATGTGTAATGTGTAAGCTCTCACCAAAGATACGAGGAGCTCTCTAGGTCTCTGGGTTTATTTTTCTTTTGAAAGGAAAAGTATGATTGTCGTGCGCTGTAAACCTTGAAGGACTTTATTGTAAATGAAAAAATTGAAGTGGAACATATATATAGAATAATGGCATGACACCATACATTATCACCACGTTATTATTTTATATACCTACTTAACCTGCATGTAGTAACCAACTCTTGTAAACTTTGTTAATCTCCTTGTTTGAAAACACTTTTAAACATATTTTTAAACAATGGTGATAACATGCAATGAAGTGTATTTTAATGATGTTGGTTACCTCCTACATAGCAAGCAATCTTGACATAAACTTCCGTTAATAAATCACTGAACCTCATACAGTTATTATATTTATTATACAAAGTGGAGTAATAGTAGCACTTAATGGATATACCGTTAAAGGAATAACTAGAAACAATACTATTCTAGGATTTTTGAGGATGCTCGTAGACCAAACCATTCTGCATAATTTTGATATTTCTGAGACCTACTTACTCTTCCAGAAGTTAAACAACGCCACTTCCAAGAGTTAGATTCAGTCAAAAACTGCCTCCGCAGCTAATATTATCAAAAACTATTATCAACTGAACAACCGAACAACCTGACAGAAGGACTGCTACCCTCTCTCGAGAATAAACGATACCCTAGACACGTTGGTTCTACGATGTTCTCTACCTTAGATTTGAAGAGTGGATATTGATAAGTAGAACTTCCAGAAGATCGAGAAAATACAGCTTTCACCTCGTCTCAGGCAGGATTGTGGGACTCTGTCATGCTCCAGCCATATTTGAAATATTGATGGAGACGGTTCCGAAGAGACTCTTATGACAGACGGGTCTAGTATATATCGACGACATAATTGTGGTTGGAAAATCAACCAAGGACCATATGAAAAACCTGGAGGAGGTATTTGTGCGATTACAACGCTCCGAATTGAAACTGAGCCTCAAGAAATGCCATCTGTTCCAAAAGAAAGAACGATATTTCGGCCACGTTGTTTCTGGGAAAGGAGCAGCAGTACATGAATAAAAGATCAGAGCAAGAAAGGACTGTTCTATTCAAAAAGACATATACCAGCTTCGAATTATTCTTGGCCTTTGCACCTGATATCGCCGATATGTGCTGGGGTTTGCTAACATCACTTAACCAGTGTCCAGATTTATGTTGTTATCCAAGGAATGCCAAGATCCGACCAGAGCACGTCCCTTTTTTCTCACTTCTATTAAAATTTCTACTCCCTAAAACTCAAGAATAGCGGTCGGAAGCTTACAGCAGTTTTGGTTAACGTGCCAGTTCTGAATTATCCCCTATCTTCCGGAAAATTCATTTTGGATACGAACGTCAGCAACGTCGGACTTAGAGCTTTCCTGTGTCAGATCCAGAAGGAACCAGAGAAGGTCATTGGTTATTTTAGCAAGACTCATAGTAAACCAAAGCGCAACTACTGTGTCACCTGACGGGAGCTGTTGGCAGTTGTCAAAGAAGTAGAGCACTTCTATAAATACGTGTATGGGATAAAATCCTCAATGAGAACTGACCATGCAGCACTTAAATTGCTTTTATAGTTCAAAAATCCCCATGGTCAAGTAGTACGCTGGATCAAGATACTGCAAATGTTTTACTGGGCTGATGTCAAACCGACGCCGACGTAGAGAACTGGCGCAAAAAGGGTGCTGTATGCGCTGCCAGCAATGAACATCGAACGCAGGCCAATGCTCTAATGCGCCAATATAATGTAGGTTAGGCAGTCCATTTGAAAGTGTCACCATAGATATCGCTGGCCCGCCGTTTCTAAAATCTGACCATATGAAAAAATACATTCTTGTGACAATACTTTAGTAAGTGGACAGATGCCTATGACCTGCCCAATCAAGAAGCCTCCTCCACCGTAGCCGATGTCTTGGTAGAAGAATAGATATACCGATTTGGTGTTCCATTGAAGTTGCATTCGGACCGAGGCAGAAATTTCGAGTCCAACTTGTTCCAGGAAACATGCTGAACATCCGAAAGACGAGAACCACAACTCTATATCCTTAGTCCGATGGAATCATAAGGCGGATGACTAGGACGATATAAACCGTTATTTATCTAAAGAAGTCTATGACCACCAAAGAGACTGGGACGAGTACCTCTATTGTTTCTGATGCCCTAGCGTTGAGCGGTGCTGCATGAATCAACCAGTCAGACAACTGCTAGTATTATAATGGGCCGAGAGCGACTTTCCTGTGATCTGAAGTTTGAGTCGCCACCAGGATTAGATACTGTGAGAGACGACTGCGTCAGTGAGCTTCGGCAGAGAATGGACGAAATCCACGAACGAGTGCTAGCGACATTAACAAACAATTAAGTACCCGAATTAACCTTGGTTAATCTGTCGGTTAATCCCTTCCACAGTCGGTTTATGCAGATTTGGTTACGCTAAATTAGCGCAGAGAGCATGAACTCACCCATCATTTCATTTCCCACCAATGTCGAGGCCATATACGTTTTTGCATACTACTGGCTGTGCAGTGTCTGTCCTCGAGCAGAAGTAGCTCTGCTCACCTGCTGAGACAACCAACCAGGATTTCCGTGTCCTCCAACCATAGAGCCAGGATCCCGACCACCTCAACCGCAGCCCAGTTCCATTTATTCCACTACCTAGCAAAACCTGCCCTCAGGTATATTCCTGATGGGAAATCTTGTTAGTCGGATTCCTCAGATTCCATATAAGATTCTTCTATCCTTCGTTTGATGGGAAATCGTTCGTTGCCAGTTACGAACCACTACCGTGTCCGCACACTACCATGTCGACAGGACAAGAAACCATGCCATGACAATGGCACAGCAGTCACTGTGGGCGCTCATCGCTCGTCGTCGAGGTTATATGGTGGATCCCCGGCTCAAAGTGCCAGCTACAGAATGAAGGAATCAAGGCCGATGCTGGTGGCTTTCAGGCTTTGTGACTTGTGTAACTCTTAACGTTGCCGTGGACTGTTATCAAAGTTGGGAAACTCGTGGAAAGGTCTACCGAATTCATAAACCAGCCTGAGGTAAACGACGGTTCCTTACGACAAGTCCGCACCTTCAGACCACCTGAGGATGAGATGACGTTTCAGAAGTTCATGTCATTGTACTGAAACGGATAGGGAATTTCACATCGGTTAACTCGATAAGTGAAATGGGTAATTTTGAAGGCACCAGCACTAGATCACCACGTGGCAGAGGATCTTCGAATGTCCAGCGGACTCGCTGTTTTATTCCCTAAGAGATAAAGGTACTAACTCCAGAAGTTGTGTTAAATTCAAGGATGGACCAAAAAACATCTTCTACCTCGTAACCAAAAAGAATTCGTGTGACAAATCGTCGTATATGGGGATTTCTGGAAAAACGTCATCATGCAGACATGCGATACGATACGCTGTGCAAGAATTGCCTTGCGGAATTGATGGGTTAGATTGAAGTGTAATGAGAAGTTTGTTGAAGACGATATTCATATCCAGGGTCGTCAAGGTTCTGGTGTGTTTTAACCATCTTCCACAACTGAACGAGAAGACTGTGGAGTGTTATTTCCATCGAACATTACGGTGCAGATAAGGAGAATCTTGCTGGTATTGACACACTCCATGGATGACATATCGGAACCAAATATCTTTAAGCAGGGGCAATGTAACGAGCTGGAGCTGGACCTAACCACTCAAACTGTTTGCCTTTCTCCAGCTCGTGAGGAATGTTACCACTTTTCACTGTCCTCGAAATGCCGAGAGCCATCTAGATTCGAGTCGTCGAATAACCGCAATGACTCAAGAAATGCCAGAAATATCTCTACTGCAGCTATATAAGATTTCATTGCAGTGAGATAGACACTGACACAACTTACCGTAAATACCGAAGAAAGCCGGGTTGCATAACAGGATCCGTGTGATACAAATTACCTTGTCGATATGAATGATTGATTTCAATAGTGAAAGTAAATCAATTTAAACCGTTAATATTTTTTAACAATAGATTTATCCAATATCTTATCCCATACTAATGGATAATCAGAATCAGAAAATTCTATGGGACTTTGAGCAGCATCATCCTGTAGAGAGACTGAAGAAAAGGACCAGTTCCAACAGAGGGACGAATTTGGGATCAAATGATATGTATACAAGGAACGGCTCATCTTTAATTTTTTTTCTAATGTTTCTATCTCGTACAGCAGCAGATTTATACGGCTCGAAGGACCAAAATGTTTGAAATAGTTGGATTGCCCTTTCTTACTATTAAAATCAATGAAACCAATTCAGTTTCTGGAAGTGAAAAATGCAATTATTATATAAACATCCATTGCTTCATAGAAATAGAGTCAGATTTATCAAGCATCAACATAATCCTCAAGTACAACACTTATTTGTAAGGTACAGTTCAGAATACGTGTCAATTTCCAGATCAATGTTTTGTCGTGATGAATCACTCTGTAAACTCGGCTCAGTGGGTTTATTCTATTTACTAATAATTATAATACTATAAACGCATTAATTTTTCTCTGAACAAATATTTTTTACTGTCTGCTTGCCTGCTTTCCCAACCATAACGCCATTTTTATATAAAAGTAAATTATTTTTAAATGATACATGTATTCATTGAAGTTACCACTCAGAAAACTGAAAATGAAGAAAAGCGCAGTAATAGCTTTGCTTGTATTGGCCCTCTGTTTCGTGGATGTGGAATCGCAGGAAAGTGAGTAAATGCCATTTATGTTCTTCATATATCTTATATGATCAAAAGGGCGTGATTCTCCACATTTTTTCCACGTCATGGTGAAAGAAGTTGGAGGAACTTTCTCATCTATTATATTTGATGTTCTATTATAGATGATTATTTTCCGAAAAAATAGTGAAACTTTGATACACATCCCGTCAGAGCCTATTTATCATTATTATTAAAGATAATGTTCATGAGAGAATATCGTGAATACCAGGTAAAAGCATGAAAACCTATAAAGCTCAAAAGTAAACAGAACGTGGAGTGTCTCATTTTCAAGAAGAGAGAATAATTATAAGAGATCAATTTCTAGTTTGTTCATAATTCAAAAAAAAATTATTTTTATATTTAATTTTGAGCTAAAGCCAATCACAGTTAATGATATGTGTGTTTTATTTCGATTACTTCTGAATGTATTTGCTACATGGGTAGAACACGATGATATGCCTAAATGTTTGGATCTAGGAAGGCTAAAACCTACTCAATAATTCATGCCAATCCATTTGTGAAACTCTAGTTTTTTGTAGAAAATGATATAAGATGTTTCCAAAGGCTTCTTTAAACCAGTCCGTTTCATCTTTGATCAAGTTGTAGCAATAAACTGAATAAATTCCATAGCTTAAGAAAACGATGACTGTGAAGCTTATAACGGCAGTGTAAGCGGCTGTGGCTAGCTTGATTCATTGTAGAACTTGCTGCTTTGGTAGAGGTTACGTCAGATCTTGAGAGTTATTATCAGAATAGCAGGTGCTTTAAATAATCTGGTTAACTTATATCTGTCACCTAGATTGGCGTATATTTGGCAATAGTATTGATTATCACCAGCTAGAGTTCAGTTATCAACTTATGGATCAGTACCTCCTGCTCGCGAAGTATATTCGGTAGATTTCTTGAAAATTCGGAGTAGCCTTGTTATTCCATTAAAAAGCTGGCTGACATCAAAACCCAAATAAAAGACAGGAAATCAGTCAGAGGAAATAAATGCTCAACATGTTGTACTAAATCTGCAAGGAAAGTTCCTACAGTTTTAAGAATAATTGAAATATATCTTTATTTGTCAATGACCTCTCGTTTCTTTACGTTTGTCATGGATTGATAGACGATATATCTGATCAATTTTGTTAACGAGATCCCAACTAAATTAACTGCCTGAATGCTCTCAAGGTAAAAGCAGTATTGTTGATGAAATCATTCACTAGTCTCTAATCAATTCTTCTCAGCTGCTGAAACGGACTATTATTCTTGTCTATTGAGAGCAAGAAAGATCTGGACGTATCCAGAACGTATCAGAATGAATGATCCAAGTTGATTTTCATTCAATTTTTTTCCCAACCGGGATTTCGAGGGTGTTTCAGATTTGGGTCACCTTCGAGGAAACTCCTGATCTTTGATCATCATCTTGAGTCAATTCTGACCTCAATATCTCTCCATCTAAAGTTTCAGCTCCAAAATAAGGCTGAGATTTTGAAAATCGGTCGACGAAGAAAAAAGTTATGGCTGCAAAACCAAAAAGTCAACTTTTTTAGATCACCCTGTAAATAAAAGAGATAAGAGGACAATCAGAAAATGTCTAGAGGTAACGAGATCATCTTCATGCCTCGCTGTCAAATTTTTTATGTTTTGAAGAGATTATAGCTGAAGAACTGGGCTAGCGAAGAGTATGCAAATAATTCAAATTGTTCGAAACAGAAAAAAGTTAATTAGATTTTAACAGGGGCAAAATTTTGGGGTGCGAAAAAATTGGTGTACAGTACTGTAGGTATTTGTTCAGTAACCTCACTGTCGATGTGTAGTTGTGGGTCAGAAAATATTTATTCTCTGGTTATTTAGTGCCTAGAACAGGGCCACTCGATTTGTCGCCAAGGTTTTTAGATCATCCGGAGTTACATACTACTTGCTGTGGATTCTAAGTAGGTCAGGGTATTTCTACCTATCAAAAACAATGCGAATCTATTTAATAGCATATCTTCTCATATTTTCCAAATAACAATCGAGGAACTTTTCAGTATATTCCAAGTACTGATCCACAGTTAACCATCAACCAATATGTAGCAGGCCAGTCCTCTGGAAATAGGTAATTAGTCTGGCATTTTATTGGTTAATTTTCCATGATCCATTATAATCTCACTAGGTTTTCCAATATACATTGAATTATCGTTTTTAAAACACCCTCCATGTTAAAAACACATGTTTATTAATATAATAATTTAGATACCTTGAATAGGAAATAAAGTATACGTTATCTTCCCATGGAAATATATCGCATTTCTGACTCTTATCACTTATGAATATTAATGTTCATGTAAGTGAATATATTCCACTGTTTTCTTGATTGTTTTCAATTAAAACGACTTATTGTATAAAAGAGCATCTGTCATAAAACTGTGCATAAGTATATTCACTTCGAATACACGAGTATTCCATAAAAGTAAACATGAATAAAACTCTACTTGTATTAGCCCTTTGTTTCATGTTGGCTGAATCACGAATAGGTGAGTTTTTTTGTAATATTCGGGACCGCAGGAATGATAAATAATGTAATGTTCATAGAGCACCATTAGAATCAAAGTAAAGAAGACAGAAAGTGGTGTTATTTTCTTATTATAACATTGTTATTCTATTTCGAATAGTGCATTGGAAATTGGAGTGAAAATTTTATTTTCTTCAATTATGGGCTATGGTGGCCTGTGGGTGAAGCGTTCTCTTCTTAATCTAATCACCCATTGGTGCAGGGGTTCGAATCAGCACGATCACCAGTCTCGTGCATAGCATCACACATTTGAAAAGTTAAGGGCTACGTCTTTCCTAGCTGCGAAATTTATAAGTCTATTTTTTCCTTGATAGATAAAAGCTGGTTATAACTTAAACTATAAGCAAAGAAACAAAAGTAAATTTGAGTGTATGAATGGTGCGATGATAATACATAGTGAAGAAGGTTGATGAAAGTGTCCGTAGGAGCATGAGTTCGAATCTCAGCACTTCCACCGGTCTCGTGCATGACATCACACGTATTAAAAGGTAAGGGCTACGTCTTCCCCTAGCTCGCACAAGTCTCTGACTTCTAAGGGTTGCCAAATGGTTATCAAAATGTACTTACCTATAAACCTATTCTGCATGACACTTTATGGAAGGGGCTCGCTTCAAACAAAGTAAATGTCTGGATGGAAATCTAAGCAATCATTGCAACTTAAACACTCTCAGAAAATTGGAACCAGAACTGCTGACTACGCCATCGCCCCAAACATAACAGCTGAATTATAGAAATTGATTATTATTATGCTATTTTTGACGTGAAAAATTGCAAAAATAAATGTATTGCAATTCACTTGGTTCAGCTATACTGAATCTAATTTTATTTATCTTTTAGGGTGTGGTCCACATTCAAGATACTACGAGTGTAGACCTTGCCGCTCAGTACCTTGTGGTACAAACCCTCCAGATTTCTGTACTTTAGAGTGTGTCAGGGAACCAGGTTGCTATTGTGAAGAAGGATACCGTGAAAAGAATGGCAGATGTGTTTTACCACGTGATTGTTGAAGGGTTTAATTTTTTATTTCGTTATTAAAGCTATTACGATTATCAATTAACATATTGCATTTTCTATTGATCTAATGACGTCAGTTGTCCAAGTTCCTAGCCGAATGACATTGTTGTTCAGAATTACCAGGGATGGAATGTCTTGAATGAACACAAGATGGATGAGTCCTTTAATTAACATCATTATTTGATGGTTGAATTGACTGCGTTTGTCAGTTGATGATACAGGGGGATTTCTGCTGTTGAAGTATCCGTAAAACAGAAGCTGTGTTTGCTCTTCTTGTTGTATTCGTAATTTATAAGAAAATTAGTGAGAAGAAAATCGTACAAAAAAAGAATTGCTTTCCTCTAAATCGAGTTAGGAACTTCAACATATGTTTGAGTGTCGAACCCCAAACATGGAAATGTTATTCTGAACTAATAATTGAAAAGCTATTTGTTGGTACAAAAGAGTAAGTCTAGTTTTTGTTGCAGTTTTTTTGAGGTGTGGAGGTGATACTTCCATGATATTTCCATTAGGGAAACAGCAATGATTCTTCTTTGATTATTGAGGGATAGGCCTATTAAAAACGGCAAATACATACAACATATAACGTAACATCTTATATTCAGTTTGTTAAAAAAATTAAGAAACTCTAATTACTTTTAGCTCGTCTTTACGGAACTAGAGCTGTTTTGTAACAAATACTGGAGACTGATCAGTTGAGTGCGAATAGTCGAGATCAGAAAAACTGAAGATGACAGATGTTATTCTGCAGAACCGTCAATAAATGAATACTGGAAGCAAAACCACTCTAAGCCAAATGAAGAATATAAAATTATAACACTGATAACATTCGTAATGAAATTCAAAGACATGACTTAGAAAAAATAAGTTTTCTGCCTTCTTGCAAATTTGGCTGAGATTTTATACTGGAATGCGATATCAAATCAAATATACTTTATTATCGGAAGATTTGCTTCTCATTGATAAGTTCATGAAAAATATAGAAGCAAGCAAATGAATAAATATAGATAGAAATATGAAACATTTGAAGCAGATAAAAGGGAGCGAACAGATAACATAAATAAACAAATAAATTGAATATGAATAACAGTCTTAAAGGAATGAATAGAAATTCAACCCTAAATTAAACATTCCAATCTTTGTTCAGATACACTTGGACGCTATAAAACACCTCGATAAGAAAGTTTGCGACAAAACAATGTGTTTGAAGGTGGGAGGGAGATGGTTGTATAGTTTAATCGCACTATAGATCAGAGAGTTTTTTGTTAGATTTGAAGACGGAATAGGAAGACACAAGTTGATATTTTGCTGTATGATACTATTTATTACATTATATGATGTTTCGTTTTTATGTACTAGGCATAGTGTTTTGAAAATAAATAACGACGGAAGTGTCAACATTTTCAACTGACCGAAACAAAATACACTCTTTTGAAGAACAAATTCAGGGTTATTTAAGTATACGTGGCCAAACTTGATGGAGTGATTCTTTGAATGATTCTAAGACTAAAAGTTTATATAAACGTAGGTCTGGTAATGCTTCGTTTTCAAAATACTCTTCTTGAAGGAAGAAATTTTTTATTTCGTGCAAAATATTTTTATTTTAAAAATTATAGCAGAGCGCTTTCGACTGTTAAGTCATCATCAATACGTACCTGCAAGTAAGTAATGATTGAAATTGAATTTGATAAAATGAAAATTTTTGAAATTTGAAAGTTATGAAAAGTGAGGTTACTTACTCGTCAGGTGTACAAGAAGCCATATAAAAACATCATGTCTATTGACTAACCGCAAAGCTAGTTTGCAACACAAGGACTTTACATGGATCTCAAAATCTGGGTTGTTATCTGGATGGATTCTAAAGAATTCACTCGTGCACTCCTGCTCAATAACCCTTTCAGTACTGAGAGTAATATCTGGTAGATGATATTTGAACGCTAACAGTTTGGTTTTGTCGAAATTTAAAGTGAATAAATTGGAGTTCAACTTCATTTTCCCATAAAGGAGACATCACTAACATGGTCTCTTGATATTTGAAGTAATGTATAACTGGTTTTACTGTGTTTGTAGTATATTTTGACGTTTTCTTATTTGTACAATACTGACTTGCCAAAAACAGTTTTGTTACTTAGTCAAATAAATCTTCTCTATAACTATTTTCGAGTGAAGGCTATTTATATTGGTCTCATGCCACAATATAGTCGTGTCGTCTGTAAACATTGTAAAACTACCATCAATCTTGAGATTGGCCAAGTCATTGAGCTACAATAAGAACAATGTAGTTCCTAGTACGGAGCCCTGAAGCACACCATGTTTGATCAATCTGTTTTTTGGGTTAGTGTTTGTTTTTACAAATTGGAAATCTCTCTGAGGTGAGACCTAATCCAGCTAAGGCTCTGATTCCTAAAACCATGCTGTTGGAGCTTGTGCACGAGTATTATGATTTAAACAATTGAAGTCCTACTATATTCAGAAACGAGAAGACAGCGAGTGTCCTGGATTTTTGAGTGGTAGGAAACCAAATTGATGAGGATTCAGTGGGAATCTCCCCCATGAGAAATGAGACACATTGTATATCTCAGAAATCATTATAGAAACCGGGAAGGTTCAATGGTCAAACGTTATTCATTTATTTATTTATTTAATGTTTCATTTCCATACAGACTCTAAAGTCTTGTTACATGGAAACTATTACTAGATACATTATAATAATATGTTTACATAATCACACACTGAATAGTACTTCATCTGTAAATACATTTTGATTCCTATATTAACATGTTATACTGATAGTTCTAATAAATGATTGACAATTGTATGCCTGAACTCTGAGAAGGGAATGCTGAAATCTAAATTTTTCAAATCATTGATTTCGTTCGCCATTCGAATCATGGTTGAGAGAGGACTGAAATAAATAATTCTTTTACTTGTCATAGGTAGTAGTGGACATCTTGTAGGATATATGGAGGAACATTGAAATGCATCAGTCCCAGTAAAGTTTCATCTGCAATGTTATTGTTGACAACCTTGTACAAAAACATCATTTGTGTTACATCTCGTCTAGTAGAAAGCGGTAATATTTTGTTTTTTTGTTGACTCAGGTCTGCAGATCTGACTACGTTGTAGTCCGGCCATCGATGTTTTTCTTTGAAATAGAGATACCTTAACAATTTATTTTGAATTCTTTCAATTCTGTCCAGATGCAATTGTGGTTGAGAGTTCCAAATAAGAGGACCAAATTCTAGTCTTGGTCTTACCAGCGTGACATATAATCATTTAATTGTGGATATATTTGAAAAAGAAAAGCTGTTTCTTAGAATGAATCCTAACATTTTATTGGATTTTTTACAGATTTCATCAAAACGGGTAGAAAATGACATGTTGGAATCATAAGTCACTCCCAGATCTCTAACTTCTTTCTTTCTACTAAGTGTGACATCCCCAATTTTGTAAGAAAATTCGATAGGATTTTTCCTCAAAGAAAAACTCACGATATTACACGTATCAATATTAAAATATAATTTGTTTTCAATTGACCAGTCATGTACTCTATCAATATCTTTTTGTAGTGCCACACAATCTCTAACAGTTTGAATTTCTTTGAATCATTTGAAGTCGTCTGCAAAAAGGAGTCCTCTGGAATAATGTAAGCACTTTGCAAGATCATTGATGAATAAAACGAACAGCAGAGGGCCCAAGTTGGATCCTTGCGGAACTCCTGAATTAATTTCACAAACGTCAGACAGACGTCCATTAATTCTTGCAATGAAGTTTCGATCCTGTGGATAATTTTTAAAGAGACCATGATTAATTCCACATTTGTTGAGTTTCAAAAGTAGTTAGATTTTTACAGATTTCAAAATCTGTAAAAATCGTATCGAGTTGATTATCTTTTTCGAAAGCTTTATAAACAAAATTTTTGTATATAAAGAGATTGGTGTTTATAGATTTTTTGTTAACAAAGCCATGTTGTTCCACATCAATAGTATTTTTAACGTGTGAATACATTTTACTATACAAAATTTGCTCGAATAACTTTGCAGGTGCACATATAATTGAGATTCCTCTAAAATTGGCAATGTCCTTTTTGTTTCCTGATTTGAATATAGGGACACATATTGCTGATTTCCACGTAGACGGAAATTCATCCGATTTTATTGCTAAATTGAATATATGTATGTAGAAGTGGAGCTTCCAGCCATTCCGAGCATGCGTTAAGTACATACGGAGGAATGTTGTCTATTCCAGCTGACTTTTTGGGCTTCAACTTCTCAACTGCTAGTCGATAATCTGCTTCATCGATTGGGTGCAATCTTAAAATGTCATTTGTGATAATTGCTTTATCGAAATTTATATTATAGTTTGCTTTATCTGGGGTGTAAATGGATGAGAAATGGTTTGCAAAACTTTGAGCAACTTGATCGGTAGGTAGAATATCATTTGAAGTGTAATTTTCAGTTTTATTTTTGTTATAGTTACTCTTTTTTTATTAACATATGATCAAAAGGCATTTACATCGGTAGTTATTTTAATTTCTGTTTCGGATATAAAATTTCTGTGGCTCACCCTAATGTTAGTTTTGACTCTTTTTCTAAGTTCCATGTATTTGTCATTGAAACCTTCAGATATTCTTCTCAATTTCCTCAATTTTCACTTTTTCCTTCAACATTATTTTTATTTCCTTCTTGAACCAAATCGGATAATGTTTCCTGTTAACTTTATTTGATGATTTTGGCACACACTCATCGAATATTTCATCCATTATTCTGTAAAATTTTAATAGTTCTGCAGACACGTCTGACTGGTTGAGTACCTCGTCCCATTTGGTATCACATATACGATAACAAATTAAAATCATCTCTTTTGAAATTCAACCTGTTGCTTACCAATTCGTTTTTTCTGTTTTGTATTTTATATTTTAGAATATCTATAATTATTTCTAGTGAAGGGTGATACAAATCCTCTTTTACTATCGGTTGCAAACACTTATTGATAAATACTTTGTTCTGATTCTTTGGACCAATAAATAGGTCTAGTGTTTTTCCTTGAGAATTTTTGATGTTATTCATTAGAACACAGGAGTTGAAATTCAAAAAATTAATTTTAATGGTCATCAAAATGTATAAAGTTAACATGTACAGTTTGCACCGCTATAGAGTGTCTTCAGGAAAGTGATTCTCTTCGAACAATATTAAAGTCCGAATGGGAACTAACAAATTAGGCTCAGGATCGTTGTTTAAGCCACTGCCCCTACCACAGCAGTCACAAAACTATTTACAGAAATTGATTGATCATTGTGCCATTTGCAACAAAAAATATTACAAAAATAGATGTATTCATTTATTTCAGCTCTAGTCAATCGAATTTTATTTATTTTTTAGGGTGTGGTCCACATGCCAAATACTACGAGTGTAAGCCGTGCCGCTCAGTACCTTGTGGTACAACACCTCCAGACGTATGTACGAAAGAGTGTATCAATGAACCTGGATGCTACTGTGAAGAAGGATACCGAGAAAAGGATGGGAAATGTGTTTTACCATGTGAATGTTGATGAATTCAATTTTTAATTTCGTTATTAAATCTATCACGAGTAATACGTTTGTTTAATTTCGTTCTGGATTGATTGTGTTTTCACATAGATCTTTGATGTGATTGATTTTTTTTTTAAATCAGCCAACACTATTTCTTCTGCATTACCAAGTCTATGATCCTCGCTGATTTATATCCGCGACAGTCTCCCGGTAAAGCTACAAGAACAAAATTGCAAGAGATCTTGTCACAACAAAATGCCGTGAATAATTCCAAATATAATCATGACTTATTCGTCTAGAGGTATTTTGGTGATTGAACCATCGATAATATCAACAACATGAGATATTAAATCATTAATGGTTATTATTTCAGTCTGATACTGCCGGTATCCCCTTCGGGTTTTATCACCGGTATTTTAAGGAGCAGCAGATAATAATAAGTGACCTTGAATAATCTGCTATTGTTTGTTAACAAGTAGGTGAATACAATCATTATTTAAACCGCATTATGGATATAGGTAGGTAAATATTCTTTGAACACAATAATATGCACATTTCCTTTCTGGCTAATTAGCATAACTGATTTTTGCAGTTATATAAGGAAATAACCCGAATAATATTATCATTATCGCACTGAACGGCACGACTGGATCGAAGAGCATCGAAAGGGACAAAATGAAATTCATGTTGAGTGTTCTGCTTCTTTCAACAATGTGTATCATGATTGCCGAATCACAAAGTGAGTATCTGAATATTATAGGTGACATACGTTTACGATTTTTATATGGGACACACGGTATATTTTTACTTCATTTGTCTCCATACAATATTCTGAATTCAACCACGTGCCACTTTTCACTTTTAGTAATCACATTTTTTAAGAAATATATCTTTCTGTTTCCATTACTTTACGCGCGCCTTGTATACCCAGTAATTAGTGTAAAAATTAACATTCCATTCAGTTAAAATAAAGTTATTTCTCTATGAATTCTTGCAAATTATATTGCTCAATAACACACAACAGATCAAAAATGTGTTTTTTGAAAAATTGTCTTAGCGATCTCCTTTAATAATTAAGGGTAAATTGTTGTACAATCTAATGGATGCCTAACGTGGCCCTTTCTCTGTATTTGTTTTTTCTGGTAGGATAATCATGACGGTATCTTTTTCAAAATTTGCGTTGACACAAAAAGTAAACAAACATAATATATGTATATGCGGTAAGCATTTTGTTACATCTGAAGGTACCAATCTGTATATTTCATATTCAAGATTCGTTTTTGCATGATGAAAATACGTTCTAGTTGTGTACTCCCTCCCCATACCAATACTCCACATTTCATAAAAGGGTATAAACAGTCCCATAATATGACTTTCAAGTGAATTTTCAAAACTTTAATTGCATAACATTTACCTACTTGCTAGTTTTATTGCGAGATTCTTAATATGTTACTCATAATTTAATTAGTTATCTACATAGACTCCTAACAGTTTTGTATCAGTTAAACAAGATAATCTTTTCAGAGCTGAACAACTCCGGGATGGTAATATTACTGTGAACAGTTTTAAAGATTATGCAGTCTGTTTTAGAGATGTTCAATAATAACTCATCAGTACTAAAATATATAGATACTGTAGAATTGTTTTTCAAAATTGAGTTTCTGAGAAATTATTAATATATGCAATGAAAAGAAAAGGACCTAGCACATTTTTCAGAGGAGAATTCTATTTTACTACTTTTATTATATTTTTGGGAGTTACAAATAATGATCATTGAAAAGGAATAATAGAAGAAAAAGTTTGAATATTAAATATTCAGACGTTTTCGCTACGAGTACTAATGTCTCATTACAAAATCGGCAGATTAACTCGCAATCCGCACGATATACGCGAAATTTCATGCAGATTCCGAAAATAAATGATTTGTTAATGCTCCGGTTGAAGGTTTAGCATAGAAAAGGACAACGTCAGAAATTTAACGAATAGAAGTAGAAAAAAATATGAAATAGAACTTTCCAGCTCGGAATCGGTTGAAGATAGAACAATTCTGCAAACACCAATCGATTCAGAATACTGAAATTAGAAAACTCTGTGAATATCGAGTCATTCGATTAGAAACAAAACTATTCAAAAAATTGAAAAAAGTTCAAAATCGTAAAAAATACAAAATCGGCAGATTTATTCGCAATCGGCACAATATACGCGAAATTTCATGCGGATCCCGCAAATATATGATTTGTTTATGCTCAGATTCAAGGTTTAGCATGTAAAAGGAATAAAACGTCAAGGTTTTTTAAATGATTCACATCAAATGTTCCAACCTACACATACGTTATTCTCTTCACTGTTGAGCACTAAATAACCTAATTGAAAAAAATATGTATCGAATTGAAGTAAAGTATACGTACCTACTTTTCAATTTTGTGTTACAGGATGCGGTCCAAACATGCAATATTTTGGTTGCCAACCATGCCATTCAGTACCATGTGGCACAAAGCCTCCAGATGTTTGTGCCCTAATCTGTATTCAGAAACCTGGTTGTTACTGTAAAGAAGGATACCGAGAAAAAAATGGAAGATGTGTCCTACCTGCTCAATGTTGACGACTGGTTCAATTTTTCACGGAAGAAACTTTTGAAGTTAAATGCCTAAAACTTTTATTGTTTTGTAAGATAAGAGATACTTAGAACAAATCGTTATTTTTTCTGTTTGATTTGTATATTAAAAGTTTTCAATTCCTCTCAATGTATCAGTCAAGATGAATTCACCTACATGTGTTATATGTCAACATTATAGATGATTCATTGTCAATCTACTAAATTATATTTTCAAAGTAATATTTCGAAAAAATGCCTGATTTTTCGTGCGGATGGCGCTGCGACCAACTTAGTTGTGGGTCGCGCTTCCTTTTGTGAGGAAATATTAGTTAAGCAGTTAATTATTATTCATTTGGCAGGCAATTATAAAGTCCGACCCACCCTAGCACTGATGAGAGGCAAAACCTCGAAACATGCATGTGGTCATTCCCAGCCGAATGAAGGATAATCTTCTTTTAATTACAAGACAAGATCTTGCAATTGGGTCTTCTTTCAAGAGCGTTGTCCAAATATCTGTCAGATGAAGTTTAATGTCCGTAAACAGGGAAGTAGTTGTTTTCTGACAGATGTTGGCCTTTATTTTTCCACTTGGAGAGAAGTCGGGTCTGGCAGCTCCCAGCAGCCGGGATTTTCATAAATAAATTATTTAAAGGGTATGAAACGGGAGAGAAAATGTTTGGAGTAGCAGTCTATAGCTATGACAGCTATAAAGCAATTTACAAGTAAAATATCGCAAAACTGCTGCCCTCCGACTAAGTCTGCTATACAGCTCTTTCAGAAACGAGAAGACAGCATTGCCTGTACCTACTTTTTTGTGGTAGAAAGTCAAATTGGTGAGAACTACTTCTGATTAGTGGCACTATTCATCCAAAACTTGTGAGACCTCAACTGTGGTACTACTTCGAACTGTTTTAGCTCAGAATCAAAACAAGCTTGTTGTTCCTAATGATGATTGTCTTCTTTAATGAAGTTTCTACACAAAAATGCCTGTCTACATTCACACCTGTATGCCTGTCGGCATGCATATGCGTGTAAATCGCACGTTCTTCAGAAACCCTGCAAAGGAACGTATATATCTGAATCGGTCTCAAAGTGTTGCTAAGAACATTATTCTGATTGATGACGTTTACGTTTTCAAATGTTTGACATTTAAAAAAACTGTTCGTCATGATCGTGTCATAACCTCATATTCGCGACAATCCCTTGGCAGCAAAATCGAAATTTATCCAAATTACTATCATGAGAAGCAATGCGGACAATATTTCCAAAGACAGACTTTCAATAGAAAGCAATAAAACCAAATCCATGAGATCAGAGGCTACCTCGAATAACTCCAAGATATTCAAAAGCAAATTAACGAGAAGCAGTTGCGACTTATATGGAAGCAAAGT
This sequence comes from Chrysolina americana, assembly GCA_958502065.1. Taxonomy (NCBI): domain Eukaryota; kingdom Metazoa; phylum Arthropoda; class Insecta; order Coleoptera; family Chrysomelidae; genus Chrysolina; species Chrysolina americana. The sequence continues at coordinate 88,459,215 of OY293412.1, forward strand.
ATCAATTTTCAAAGAACATGGAGGATTGGGCAGGAGGTATTACGACAAGCTGGGTCATGAACTTGACAGAATTCTCCAGGTGAGTGAGAATCGAAGAGTTCAAGAGGTTTGCCAATGGACAATTATTCATACCTATACAAACTTCCTTTGGCATTTTTCGATGAGCTTTAGAGGAAACCTCTTCTAGAGCCAACTTTCCTATGTTCACTGTGTAACACAATAACATGATAAATACGATAAAAGTGAAAAAAGGCTAAAAGAAAGTAACGGTAAAATTCCGTTAACTAATAGCCACAAGCTATCAACAAATAAATCCAAATAAAATTTTTATCGGAGATATGGGCCTATTTCTGAGTGATGCCTGGCATTTTCCAGAACAAATTTCTAAAACAAAAAAACATGAAAAACACTCAAAATGTTTCCTTGTTATCACTAGTAGAATGTAAACACCCAAATTGACTTGTTTCACACTTTTTCTTTATTAAAAACGGTACTTTTTAGGAAATAAATTCATCTTGCTTAGTAAATATTATTAATGTGAAGTTGGTAAGTGGAAAAAACTGAATGAATAATTTCCTATTCATGTTGAAATTAAATGGCTTGAAAATTTGGTTGTGCAAATATGCAAAGTTCAAAGTTACCAACTTGACATGATAAATTCACTAAAAATTTTACATAGATTTGTTGTTCTTTTGATGTTTTTGAAATAAGATTGAATTTTTGGATAAACATTGCCGTTTTTAATGAAAATATAGTGTAAAACGTACATTGTACATTGTGTTAATTTAAAGAAGGAAGAATTTTGAGTGTTTTTCCGCGGTAGAAATGTGTCTCAAAAAATGTTAGTCATCACTCAAAAATAGTTCTATATCTCCGAAATTACTTGAGACCGCCAAAAATTTTATTTGGATTTTTTGTTCGAGGTCAAACTACGTGAGTTCCAGAAATTTTGTTGATAGCTTGTGGCTATAAGTTAACGGAATTTTACTAAAACCTCTTCTACAGAGTAAACTTTTCTATGGTCACTATATAAAAATAAAAACAGTATAAGTAAAAATAGTTAATAGAAAATATATGTCAACTAAAGATTGGTGAAACAAGTCACAAACAAGTCAAGTAACCTCAGAATATCATTAAAGACAGGAAACTTGAGAATTGAGTGGAATTATGTTAAGCACTTGGTGAATATTGAAGCTGTATTATCCAAAGAGATAGCAGATTATTCATTCAGCAATTTTGTTTTTCCATCTATTTCAATTCACTAAATAAAAAAAGTTGATAAGGTAAATAGCAAGAAAGCAACAGGAATTTGTGGAATTCATGTGCATAATATCAATGAGGTTAAAAATAGGAAATTATCATTATTTATTTCAACTAGTTTGATGAAAAATTTGAAAACAGCAATTGAGTATAGTAAAACTGATATTCAAATATGAAGAAAACACAGTTTACATAACAAAACCATCTAATGCATTCACAAATTGTCCTTTTCATAACCTTGAAATACATTATATAGGTACACCCCCATGAAAAAGTAGGGATTGGGGAATTTTTTTTAAGGCAGCAACCTGTGCGTCCGTTGAACTCTGTCTCGTATTCCATTGAATGGACGAATCCAAAGTCTGTCACCTAGTTGGGACCACTTCAGCAAAAATATTACGTCGAAGCTGAAGAGTGAGAGTCTCGTACTGCTACATAAGAATAAGCCATTGCATGGGGCTTTCTTCAGGAACATTGAAGACCATGGCTTATCCAGAAACATTTCTCAGGTCAAGTGGGCTGAAGTCGGAAACCAAGGGATTCCTGATGACCTGCCAGGATGGTGTCTTCAACACCCTCGTGTACCGTATAGTATAGTCGCGTGAAGGGTATAGATGTCCATGACACTAGATGCAGTGCATGTCGTGGGGCAGCTGAGACCATAATGCATTTACTGTCTGCCTGTTCAGCTAATGCGATCTCAGCCTATATCCATAGGCATAACACGGCGCTACGAGTGTTGTACTTACCATCGTACGGTACACTCGTACGGTATAGACCAGACAACAGTGTTGCCTCATACCCCAGGGACTATTGAGTCCGTTGTGGAGAATGAGAAGTGCCGAATCTATTGGAACTACTCATTCCCCACCCTCAGGCAAATACCAGCCAATAAGCCTGATGTAGTCCTTCTCGACCATCAAAGTAGGAAGACTTTTATCATAGAGTTTTCAGCTCCTAACGAAACGAAAATCGTACGAAAAGACGAGGAAAATTGGACAAAATATAGAGACTTACTCTTTGAACTCCGCAGGCTTTACCCAAACCATTCTTTTAAAATTGTGGTGCTGATCATAGGGGCACTTGGTGAAATGATAGACACGTTGCTCTCGGGTCTGAAAATTATACTGGCATGCTGTGATGTGGCAGAAATCTCAGCCGGAAGAATGCAGAAGGCCATAACTCAAGGATTACTCCGCCCACTCGGGGAACATTATTCTTGGACCCAGTAATTACTAACCCCAGTGTGTTGACAGGGGTTAATGACATACTAGCGCGTCCTGCTCAGGAGCCAGGGCCTGACTGGGAAATTCCTAACGGAAGAAATAAGTACGATAATAATCTTCATTAGCCATAATAACTGAATGGGATTTGTCAGTTTTGTCCGTTTTTCAAATGTTTTATAGCATAAATACATACAGTAATCATTAATGAAATAAAAACAAAACAATACAAAAATAATATGAAAACAATAGATGATGCGTTGAAATTTAAATTTACAAATATTAAAAATTGAAGTTGAATAATTTTTTAGTCTCCTCTCGAAAATATTGATAATGGCTGTTTTTGCGTAACACTGGGCAATTTATTTAATAATTTCGGGCCCAAGTAGTTTAGAGCATTAGAACTTTTAAACGGCAAAATGGATTATGAAGTTCACCAACCTGCCGTCTATTTTTTCGATGTATATTTTCCGGAATAAATAATTTGTATTTTAGTTTTAAGTAGTTTCTGCATGATCCTCTGAGAAATGTTTACAATATGTTACAGAATTTTTACTGTGCAATAAAAACTTGGGACGCATCGGTCGAATTTTCCCAAACCATATCTGAGCCAAGAGTGGAACCGAGCAAAACGAACCATGATAATTTAATGAGCTTGTAATATCGAACGAAGATTAATACAAGAGATTTTAACGAATAATTAATTTTGATATCTAATTGACTGCAATGGGGTTTCCAGTCCAGCTTTTCATTAATAAAAATTCCTGAAAAGCTATTAGCATCATATTGAACATTAACATTGAAGTTGTCTGTCATCATTGAAAGAGGAATCTTGAACTGTCCCCGAAATCTGACCAAGTTTGTTTAATCAGTATTAAAAAATAAATCAAAGTCCATGAACGTCTTTCGCAGCCACATTTTCAGATGTTTTATGCTAGTATTGATGTCGTTGGTGTAAAATATAAATAAAATAGGCCTCAATATGGATTCTTGAGGTGCACCCATGTTTACGTTCACGAAGTCGAAATTAACTGTACTTTCTTCATTAGTTAATGAAGATGAGGGACTTGAGATAAAAAACATAACCAAATTTGAATAAAAAAATGTATACAGAAAGAAAAATATTTCTATTCCTACGATATTTTGAATGTTTCAATTTGATTTTCCTAAATTAATTCATGATATTTTGTTTCTATATTTTTTTTCAAGGTAGACCTTGTATCTTCTATAACAGAAACGAAGGGATCCGTCAGAGGAAGAGGTATAAAGCTGGCCCTGGAAATGATAGACCGCGGTGTAGTTGAAAATGACATCATTGTGATATACAGTAGGAATCATGCTGACCAAACAATAGCTGTACTTGCTACTCTCTTCCTAGGTGCGATAGTAGCCCCCATAGACCCCGAGTTCAGTTACAAAGAGTGTTTGGAGATAATTAAGAAGTTGAAGCCGAAGATGTGTTTCACGGACTCACGCACAATCAGCCAGATAGAAAGGATAGTGAACACGCTCAGTTATAACACAGATATCATAAATTTCGGCCAGGAAAGTACAGGAGTTTCGCTATTCAACAAGTTGCTGAATCACAAAAAGGAAGACGAACATTTTCGGCCAACGTTTGTGGAAGATTCGTGGGAGTCTGTCGCTTTCATCTTGCCCACCCAGGGTACCACTGACGATCCCAAGCTCATATGCTTGTCCCATCACAACATTATCGTGCAGACAATTATATTTCAAGACATTTTCGATTATCCGGAGAAAGTTTTGTCATTCTTTCCTTTATCGTGGCTGCTTCAAACTACTCTTATGTGTGTGAGTTTCGACGCTCCCACCATCAGGATACTTCCTGGGTCGTTCACGGAACGAGGTGCCTGCAAGATTATTCAGGATTTTTGCATCAGCCACGCCATATTTGGTACAGATTGGGCAATTAGGTTGGTGAATAATGTTGCTATCAAGGTAAAGATCTTCGGGGTTGCGTTCATGAACTTACTCTGTGAGTGAAGTAATAATACGACCACGTGTTTAAAATTATACGTTGATCATTACTCTCGAATTATCTTTCAAAACTATCCAAAATTGTCGAGTATCAATTGAAATTGAAGTTACGAGGTTTCGATTCATGTACATCTGAAGTTAATACTTCATTGATTAATTAATAGTCAAAGTCAAAGTCAAATTATACTTTATTGTCGGAAGTTATAAAAACTTATAAACAAAGCTTTTTGATTTTGGATTAATATTAAAATTGAATTGAATTAATTATGATGAAGTATAATGGTGATACTCCCCACTATCTGCATATCATCCCAGATGAAGGAACACCACCACTATATGCGCTCCGGGGCGACTTGAAAATTTGATGGCGCATTTGCTATTTCAACTGCAGGAAAAACCCGGAAAAACCTACAGTACCACCATTTAGTCCTTAGCGAATGATGGAATGAAACAAAACATAATACATGCTCATCCATCATTACACAAGGACTTCTTCATCTCCACATCTCTCTGCAACTCCAGCTCGTGATATCAAGTTTATGAACAAATGAAGAGTATGTACAAAATATTAATCAAATTGTGGATGATATAGAACCAATCAATAGCAAAGGAACAAAAAAATAATAACAAATTGTACGCTTACTTACTATGCTCGATTCATGATATAAAAATTATGATTTTTAGATATTATCATCATAAAACTCTTGTAGACTATAATATGCTTTTTCTGATAATAAATTATTTACATCTTTTCTGAAACGATAAAGTGATGTGATACTTTTGATATTTATTGGAAGGTGATTAAACATCTTACATCCATTATAAAATATCGAGTTTTTGACTGCCAATAGTGAACTTTGATTTATGTTTTCGTATCAAAAAAACAGTTTCAAGTATGAAAATTGCAATAACTGTAAGAATTTTATGTTCAAGAAAGAGAGGTCGACATGAATCCCGATATCTCGCTTTGCATAAATATCGCAGAGCACGTTTTTGTAAAATTAGGAGTAAACGATGACTACAGCAAAAATCAATTTTGAATACTTATACGTTGATTACCATCATTCAATATTGGAAACTCATGAATGTAAGTTAAGTAAATAATGCTCTTTAATGCTCTTTAATGCTCCTGATACTGATGAGATAGGAGTAGTATTGATACACCTGAAGTCTTTCCAACGATCAACAAATTCAACTTCGTTTTCCTGGTTACACATTTTTAAAATCTCCTGGAACGCTTTTCAACATACCTTTTTTCGAAGAAATTACAGTATTCCTGCCAATTGATATTATATTGTATTTCATATTGTGGGAATACAATCAATATATTGTCGAAACTCAAAATCTCTGTTATTCTTGTTATTTCTATTTTAAAATCTGAACAACAATAAACACAAACCATCAATTAAGTTTGCTGTCGTTGCCATTAATGCCAGAGTATATTATCACTCTATTCAAAAGCAGAGTAGGTCGAGTTTACTCGAAGTGAGTTACTGAATGATTGTCAGTGCATACTCCATGAATCTTGAGTATGTTTTTGAACGGGTCGGAGTAAGCAATCCTTACTCACAGTGAGTTCATAAACACAGCCCAGCTAGTAATAAGATAGATAGTTCTTTGTTTCACTCTTTATGTTCAAACCACTGATTTCAACCACTCATTGGGTGCCATATTGACATCGACATATCTAGAAACGTGATCAATTACATAAGACCCATTCAATAGGTATGACTTATGTTATCTAACAGGCTTTCTTACTGAATCTCTCATATCAAGACAAGAACTGTCAGAAATGTCGATTTTTGGCAAAGCCTCACTTTTGCCATCGGACCTGAAAAATTATTCACCAGGTAAAGTAACCGGCTTCGTGAAGAAGCTGGAATTATTTGGGCTCTTCGATGCTAGACCCACAAGGAAAAACTAGAACATAGTGAAAGTGGTCATCACTTACAGGAAGGTGGAATGGGCTATAGCAACCTCCAGTCAAATCAGTGGGGCCACACGAAAGCTAACCTGTACAACTGATTCCATCTTGGCCCACAGGTATATACCTAGCATCTGGCTTAGGTCCAAGGTGGTTTTCATACCAGGCTAAGGAGGCATTCAGATCAATTTGCCTTCCATCGTCCATGCTCAAAACGATAGAAATATCCGAGTACCAACACGCCCATCAACCTGGAAAATCCTGTCGGATGGTGCTCCATAACCTAGTTCGTATAGGATTGAGAAATATCTCTCAAATGAAAAAATTGCAATCATGGCGTTTCTTGACATAGCATATGCGTCCATCGTCTATCACATGGCCCCACAGGAATTTACTAGCCTGTACTAGTGAATATCTACCATGCTTAATGAAGGCTAAATGCCTAGGGCTACACTGATGATATTGTCATAATGATCAAGGGCAAGTTCATGGGGAACTGTGTAGCTGTGATGCAATAAGCCTCCACAGACGTACAGATATTATGCATGAGGAAGAATCACAAGGTCAACCTTCAAAAAACCACGAGTGTTCTTTTCACCAGAAAAAAGAATTTTGCAAAACATGGGAACTTGGACCCAACTAATCCCTTTGGCTATTATACACAGCGATAGGTAGGCCATCGATAACATTTGAAGCCCTGCTGTGTCACCGATTATCTTGAAGGTGATTCATGCATATTGTAACGGAGGCGAGAATAGAAGCATCCAGATTGAAGTGCCTGGATTAATGAAGAGGAGTCCACTTCAACACAATGGAGGTTATAAGAATGTTCACATCTCAGATGCCGTTTGAAATATGACTCCAACTTAGCTGGTCGATAGCAAGGCTGTTAGATGAAAATTCCGCTTGCATTTGGCCAGGTTCGAATCCTGGAAATGAATTTTTTTATCTCAATTTCATAGGAGTCGATAGGCAATGTAATTTGACTAGATGCCAATCCCGACGCCTGGTGCTTGCTTGGAGTTCGCAGCGACCACTCGAGTGGTGCTGTAGGTTTTCCGGGTTTTACTATAGCTGAACAGTGAATACGCCACCAAAGTTCGGTCGCCCCGGTAATAATAATAGCCGTCCGCTACCCGCACAGGAAATACCTTAAGATACACTCCATGAGTGTTTATGAGGGAGTATTATTATTATTATATTAATAACTCACACCGCCATGATACAAGATGGGGAAGTTACATCATGGGCCATACCAATGCTGTCAAGAGGGCAAATCAGGGATATGGATGGCAATGGAGTAGGGACTGAAATATTCGGGGAGAGACCAAGGCAGGATGTAAGTCTAAGCCTTGGTACTGAAGACTCTAAGTTCTAAACCGAAGTAATGGCTTTTTCCATTTGCACGAGAGGAGTCCCAGAAACCAACCCATATGATCATGCAGGTTTCCTCTCAAATTAGTTTGGATGATACACAAAAATGTCAACGACCTAGGACTACAGTAGAGAGTAAAACTTGCCTGGGTACAGGTGTTATTTTTGATAAACTTTTCCATCATATTAAGTTTTCCGTGTAGTTTGTACATCATAAATCACTGAAAAAAAAAGAATTAACTTTTACAATAACGACGAACTTTTAATCTTGATTCCAGGACTTTGATATGAGCTGTCTCAAATGCGTCATGATAGGCACAGTCAATACAACAAAATACGATATCAAACTGCTCAAGACAATGATGCCTCATGTTAAGTTTCTCCAGAACTATTGCTTGACAGAAACGGGATGTATCGCAGGTACAAAGTTCAGGAGCTACCTCGTTTCTCTAGAAAAACCAATGTCAGTGGGAACTCTGTCGATAAACTGCAAGATTCGTGTGGTGCACTTGAGTACGAAAGCAACGCTTGGTGCTGGAAAATACGGAGAAATATATTTCCATGGGGATGGATTGATGTTGGGGTAATTTACGCTTTATTATTAAAATACAATCGAAGGAATCCATGCTTGTGGAAGCTTTTCAAATTTCTGTGGGAAAATGTTCATATGTTCATGGAATTTATTCCAAGCCTCTACAATATATTACTAAACATAACGGTGATTTGAATTTACTACTCTCAGAACTTAAGTTTATGAATTTATAGCTACGTGAATACTCTGATCCAGTCTAAGATCAATTTGTTGTGACTAATTTGTCGAGGACGTTCATACAGGTTCTATATTCATCAAGGGTAGATTTGTATCGCTACGCTCAGTATATCGTTGCTAGACTAGTAATTCATTATGGGATTTGTATTGGGTTCAAATGTAGATGGTGTTAGGGCTCTGGTCTCCAAATCATGATATTTGATGCACAAAGCGTACCCAAAGAAATAGCTTGTGCTGTTGTTATGGGACGGTTATTATTAACTTTTGCTCTTGAATTTCCATAAAGTAAATGACGGAATATGTGATAAATTGTAAACGAATTAGGTATATTGTTCCAAAATTAATGAAATTGGATACTATTTTTGGTTATCTTTTTTTTTGAGGAACCTTTAGCTTTTGAGGTATTATTTTATATGTTATGTTATATGTTTCTTCTATATGGAAAATCTTTACATCACTATTGTTATTATTGTTTCTTAAGAAAGATAAATAACTCGCTTTCCAATTGTCAATAGCAATACGAATTTTTCTAGTTAAAATAACTATGCGGTTGAAAACTTTGTGACAATAGTTATTGAAATAATTAAAATTTTTGGAAACCTTGTGAAAATGGTAATCAAAATAATTGTTGTTTCAGATATTTCAAAGAACAAGAAAAAACGTTGGCTTCTTTCGAAAAGGGATTTTTCAAAACCGGCGATATAGGAATGTATGATGAGGATGGTTGGCTTTATATAAATGGAAGAATCGAAGATATGATAGAGAGAGGTGGCACCAGTTTCTGCCCCTTGGAACTGGAAGATGTTATCTTGACACATCCCTACGTAAAAGACGTAGTTGTTGTAGGAAATGCTAAAGAGCTAGTTGCAATCGTCAAGCGGAAAGAAAGCAGGGAACTTTCTGCTGAAAAACTTTTAAAGTACGTCAAAAGTAAACGAGCATTGATGAAAAGAGCAAATGATTTTGACCTCAATTTACATTTTGTTGACAGCAATATAATTTTTGGAGAATTAGCTACTAGATTTTAACATCATCTCGAGAAATTCAAATACCCACATATCTAGCGTCAAAAAAATTAGTTTCTGATAGAACTTCATGGAGAGAAATTAATGTGACAGGAAGATAGAGCTTAATGTCAGGAGAACAGTAAACATAAACTTGAGTAAATATTTGGACTAAAATCGCTCATGAGGTTTTTAAATAAAACTTTCCCAGTGGTAATGAAGCTCTGTCTATAAGTTGTAAAACATCATTAACTAAATATATCAAAAACTGCAGGAGTTAGAAATAAAATAATGTAAAATTTTTTTCATATCTTGGACACTTTTGTTCAAAATGTTTCAATTCAGTATTGATCATTTATGTTATAAGTCGTCAAAGAGGGGTAATGCTTCCACCATGAAGGTTAATCCTGTGAAATTTTGTATCAGAAGACACACACAAAAAAGAAAGAAGTCGTAATATCTTTTTGAGTAATCATATACTAGTAATTATTTAATTTCAGGTTCATATCTGACAAAACCGTTGCTGAGCACATGCCCACAAAAATTGTTTTTCTGGATCATTTTCCAAGAACAATAATCGGAAATGTCAAGAGACGAATGCTCCGCAGAGACTATCTAGAAGTAACTCTTCACTATTCTTCGAGTCTTGCAAGCATCACGACGCCTAATTAGTATCATAATATTATTTATTTCCTCAGTTGTAATAAATGAATTAATCCTTAAAGTAGTTTCAATGAAGTTGAACATTACTATACAATGTATGGTAGAGTTTTTGATAAAAACGGAAGAAAAAACATTTCTCAGAAAAATCACTGCAAGTCTAAATTCAAAATCATTGAATCTATTCCTTAAATGAAAATTGATGAGTTCTGTTTGTATTTTTTTATAAACCCCTCAAGAAAAAAAAAAAAATTCTTTCGTTTTATTACTTTCATGATCAAAGATCAAGGAGTGCCGAGAACTTAAGATTAAATTGAAAAGGTTTGTTTGTCTAACTATGGTGATAAAATATGGATCAATCTGTCTTTAAAATAAACAGGCACATCGTTTTTTTTGAAAGATCATCTTAAAATTCTTCTTTCAATTTTTCAGTTATTTTTTCTGGGAAAGTATAACCGTGGAACAGACGTTTGGGATGCAATGTCCTATGTAGATGCATCATTTTATGAGTTTTTATGTTGAGTTGTCGCAGCTCTTCCGGAGTCCATTCCATCATTCCAAAGGAGTAGAGTAGAATCGGGACGGCAAACATATTAGTTGCAGCAACTTTGTTCGTCGTTCGACATTTCTGATGACCAGATATTTCGGAGTTCAGGCTGATACTTTCCGCGGAGAGAGTTTTTAGCTGTGGTTACCTCTTGGGAGCGGATATGTTCCACCCCCAGGATAAAATTGTTGGCGTTCGTTCCAAAAAACTCTTCGCAGAAAAGATTTTTCCCACTTGTGAGCTGTATGTGAGCTTCGATCAAATCATGTGATTCATCGTTGTGATCACGATAAAAAAATACTTTTCGAAAACTCAAAAATCCAATAAGGTGAGAAAAACCATAGTTGACTGATCAGTGTTGTAACTTTGGCATCAAGAACGTCTTGAAAAATTCGATGATCAATCCATGACTATTCCTTGTACAGAGACCTCAAGAACGTCCCAGTTGAAACCGTCTAGTTCTTCTGGTTTTCGCTTGGAAAAATAAAACAAAAATTATAAACTGTCGTTTTTCATCACTAATTCAATAACTGAAAATGACACATCAAATTCCATTTCAGATAATTGTTGAACATGAAAATGCGCAACTATGCCCTAATTCAACCAACCTCGTATCTTTCAAAATAACTGAGATACACCTGGTATAATTATGTACTTATCATATATTATAATTTAATGGAATATGACCGTCAAATGCTATTGTTTACAAATACTAAATAATCGGCAATGTGTAACTGATACGATTTCAGCCAGTTTCAAGGTTATTTTCAGTATTTATCTGTAGATTGCAGGGTTGTCAGTGCCAGTGAATTTTCCAAGATGATATTATATATACCGGGTGATTCAGCCAATCAACGTCCCTTGTACATTTTTTCAATGGTATATTGAAAGCCATTTAGTGACTGATTTCAATTACCTATCTACGTGTTGTCACCTGTCAAAGAGTTTCATGTCAACTTGTTTTCTTCGAATGAATTAACATATTTTTTACTTTAAATTATGATAGAGGCTGTTTTTCGAGTTCAACCATATAAAATATTATAGAGTTCCATCATGAAAACGTCGATTAGTACGAGCGGTAAAAGGAGTTCTAGGTGGCCAGATCTTATCATACTGGACTTTTTCCTCTGGCCCTATCTCAAGGAATGTGTTTACACTGAAGCCTTACAAATATCGAATTCATCTATACAGGATTCCAAGTGCCAACTATGCGAGGCGGATGATATCCTTTCGTTTCAGCGAGACTGGAAACTGTCATGAGTCAAGCGTGTGCACGTTTTTTTTTATCCATATAAGCAGACTAGTGGGAAGTACCAATTTGACACATTTAATTGGGGACTTTTAGCCAAGACGTGTAGCAGTTTTCGGAATCGCAAATTGTTAAAATTTGATTGCAGTTTGGTTCCATGCAGGAAACGTTTCAAGATTTCGAGTGGATATTGGTTCTATATTCTAATCTGACAGAAAATTGTGTAACGATCATGACGTGACGGCTATTATAAAAGCGTGTTAGTCAGCATATCTAAGGTGTGTAAATCAAATATTGAATCTCAATTAAACAGTTTATTTACGTCGAACAAATTATTAACATCTTCACAACACGGTTTTACAGCAAAAAAATCCGAGACCGCCTTATGCGAATTTTAAAATAAAATAATACATTCTCTTGAAAATATAAAGTTTGTCATGGGCCCCTTCATAGACTTTTCTAAAGCATTCGTGTCAGTCATGAGATTCTTCCATTGAGGGGAACACCGTTTGAGCTGCTAAAATCATATTTACCTGACACAAAAAATATACATCAGTAGTCATTCATTAGGCATTTCTCAAGGTGTTCCTCAAGGATCATTACTAGGTCCTCTTCTATTTATAGTATTTGCTAATGATCTCATATCATATCTGAATGACCACAATCGAATTACTGAAACCTGTTAGGCAGATGACACAAACATTTTAATAGTGGAAGATGACTTATTATCATTGGTCATTGGCTAAGAATACATATGTTAAGGTTATATCGTGGTCAGATAAAAACCATCTACTGTCTAGTTCATGAATTGTAGATAGTGACTCATCGGTTGTACGGTTCGTAATTCATATAAAGCAGGACAAAAAATAGAACAGAAATAAGCTAGGTACTTTGGCTTCAAATTAAGTTTTACTTTGCCACTTTTGTACATCCCCTCCGCACTTTCAAATCCCGTAAAAACCAGAAAATGTACAATGAGTCACTATCTACGATTTAGGAATTAGATTATAATAATCAATAAGACCAAGACCAACACCACCAGCTCTTACTGTTTGAGAGTATCAATGACTCATTCTCAACATCTGAATCAATCAAAATGTTAGGAGTAACCTTTGATTCTAAACATTCATGGAATTTGTATATTGACATTTTCTGTGGCAAAATCGTACTAAAATTCATGTCGAGTTATTGTATCGAAAAATCCTCTTACTATACTTCGCGCACTTCCACTCTCACATCAGATACGGCATTTTGAATTGGAGACCAAGTACTTCTCTACATAGGTCATTTTTATCACAAAAATTTGCCATCAGAATTATTTCTAAATTAAGTAGGAGAGATTCGTATCTTCCATAAGTATAATATTCTGACTGTTATGAGCACCTATATCCTCGAGGCCTGTGGTTTCATCTTCAAAAATATGGCCACTTATAATATTATCAGAACATACCATGAGTGTGATACACTGTAAATAATGGTGGGTAAGTAGTATATTTTGGTAAATTATAAGCAATTTTGATAACATTTTTATCACTAGCAAAATTTAATGATACTCTGAAATAGATATTACTTTTTATACTTTCCATAATTGTATACCACAAGGAAAAACTATTGAAAGAATTCATCCACAGCTGGCATCTTATAAAGTCATAATTTACAAACGTCCTATGAAGTCAATTAAACATTGGTATCATATTATCAAAGACACTCGTATATTGTGAATCGAAAAGGGGCATCAACGCCACTGATCGGACCAGAACCATTCTGCGGACTTGGAAAATCTTATTTCCAAGAGGAACTCAATAAAACTGAAGAAGCAATGAGAGCAACATACTGACAAGGACTTCCAGGTCTAAGGCAGGCCAAGGCCAAAGATCTCCTCGGCAACTTCAACCGAGCAAGATCGAAGAAACTGATTAACCTCAGCAAAACTAGTCTAAAGACAATCACGGGATTTCTGACGGGGCACTGCAGACTCAAAGAACACCTAAGGAAGCTAGGCTTAGAAGAGGACAGCACCTGCAGATTCTGTGGGGAACATCCAGAAACACCATATATTGAAGGAGTGTTATGCTGTACATCACAAGAGATTGAATATACTGGGATCATACCAGCTGAGTGTGGGAGAAATACCACGAATAGACCCCCTCAAAATCCTTAGATTCCTCTAGGAATTGGGGCTTGAGGGGCAGCTATAAACGAAAACACCTTGAAATAGCAGAAGAAGATGGGGCACTATAGATCTAATTAGGTCGCAGCGCATCAGTCACCATCCATACTTACCAATACCAATAACAATCTTGTGAGTCAAATTTATCTGACATGTTTTCGGCAATCGTCATAAACCCCGAAGAGGCCTCCAATGAGGAAAAGTATTTTATATTGTATTTCATGCCATCAAAGGTTCGTTTGGTTACTTCTGTTGGGTTGTACTTATCCTGCCAGAATTGGTGCGAAATTTGATATCATTTATATTTCGTTGGTTGGAAAATTGGGCAAAGGTATCGTAAGCTTCTGTAAGATGTTTTACTGATATGGTGTTTTTCATGAGCAAAACGTACTGTAAAAAAACGAATGAAAGAGAGAAAGAAAGAAAGGAGGAAAGAAAAAAAAGGAAAGAAAGAACATTTTGCTGACTGAATGCACCGTTGGCTTCGATGTACGCGGTTTCTATGAATTTTCGTTTGAACCAATGTTCCTTCTCTATGAAGAACACTAGCCTTGTCCCAAAGAATTTGATGATGATCTGTTCAGGCATGGCCAGCAATTACCGATTGAGACGTTTCCCCTGGTCTAGTCCACTTTTTGTGTTCGGTTATTCTTACCGATAATGGTCTCTTGGTCTCCCCGATGCAAGAATCTCCACATTCACATGAGACCTCGTAAAAGTAGTTTTTGTTGGATTGTGCTGTATTTTCTGGTTTCGTCTTGGCGAGGAAGTTCCGTAAGGTATTGCCAGATTGAAAGCAGCTCGTAATGTTGTACTTCTTTCCGATCCTCCTGATTTTCTAGGAGATACCTCTGAGGTATGGAAAGATGTAAACTTGCTTTTGTGGTCGTTCGAGTACTTCTAGGATTTTCTGAGAGTATCCATTTTGCCGAAGGTCCTTTCTGATATGGTTTATCTCCGCATCCAATATGACTCCTGGTTATTGCAAATATGCATCATCGCTCTTTCCACCAATGTTCTTACAATCTCTTTCTTTGTGGAATTTGGGTGATTGGAGCAGAAGTTGGGTCTTGTGTGGCTTTTCTTTCTGTAAACAGAGGTATTTCTCTCTGATGGTAAAGGTATATATGAGGCATAGCATTCCAAATAGACGACACGGGTTCGATCTATGACAGCGGTATTTTATTTTTCTTTGGCAAGAATTATTTTTCTTTTTTTTTTTTGTGATAGATGTGAATTAGTGAATATTTGAATTGGTCATACATACAGGATAGCTACCGAGTGTGAATTTTCTTATATGTATCAATATTTGCATAGGTTGAATGAAGTAGCGATTTTTTTCTAATAGCGAGCTGTGTTTGTAGAAAAAAAGTGTATCCCTCTTAGTCGAGCTGCAATCTAGCAACTTGCACTCCATAAATACCACTGATTTTGGTTTGTGGGCTGAATATGACCCTTTGTAGCTATGAATTACCCAGCCCTGAAAAATCATCATTTGCAGTAATTTGACCTTTACTGGAGCCAAAAGTTTGATAGCTTGAGTGTATCCGTTGTTGATGTTCACCTATTTGAGACAATTTAAACGATTCTACTGATAATTAGTCATGTGCTCCGCGTTATGCGATATAATGTGAAGTACTTTTGGACGGATGAACACGTGCATTTCCAGAAAATGATTAACAGCAGATACATATAAGGGATACCCGTGCGATACGATTCAATTATTTCCCAACAATGAACGGTGAAATTATATCGGGTGGACGAAGTTCTTTCGAGAAGGACTACCGAGGATTTGGAGAATTTTTCTTCGATCAAGCGGACAGGCTCGGCGATAAAATATGTCAGGTGAGTTTCCAATATTTTTTATCGACTCTCGCACAATTTTTGTTGGTTGTAGAAATTTAGCCGGTGTTGATGAAGGGAATATATGCTCTTTAATTGTTTTATGACTGATAGATCGAATATAAAGTACTTAGTTCTTTATTTATTAATGATTGTTGTAAACTATACCGGGTGCCACAAAAAACTGACTTGCCTACACAACTTTTGTAATATTCGAGATAATTGAAAAAACTTTTAGTTGGACACAATGGAGGTAATTTCAAATTTTTTTGACGAAACCATTGTTGCTATACCTTCGTCTATTTCTGATATTTTGGGATAGAGTTCCATTTTTTGAATACCACAACTTGTTTATTTCCTTGCGACACTGAACGTTTTACGCTTTGTTTCTTCTTGTTGTTATTTATGTAGAGTGCTACAAAAAATCCCAAATTTCAGAAACTGATGAAGATATGGCAATACCGTTAATGTCTAAATATTCGAAATTTGGTCTAATTTGCACACTAAATATTTTATTTTATCCTTTGAAATGCAAGATGTCCTAAAAGACATGCAAGATAGCTACAGAGGAGTTAATTGAGTGTGAAATCATAACAAGTTGACAACCGTAATTTTAACTGTCATTGATTTCGGAATTTAGGATGAGATCATGATCATGACGAAAATGATATCGTTTCAGTATTTTCAGAAAAATCAATGAAAACATTAGTTTTAAAAACATATCCTGCAACATTCAAATTCCAAACCTCTACTTTAAAACCAATAAAATCCCTTCATGTTGACTTGTTACCATGGCAACCAGAAACATTTCCGGAAATTTTTTCGAGTGACCTAAAATTGTCAAAGGACCATAAAACTACCATCCATTTGAGTTTAAGCATTCAGTGTTACTAAATTTGCAAATTTTTTTATTTAACAAAATATGGTGGATATACCTACAGTTTGAATTTCATCAAATTACTTCACGGTTAATTTACATTGTGAAAAATTATTATTATTATTCAATGGTCAGGTATGGTGAATTTATCAGGAAATGCTATGAGGATTAAAAAAATTATGGCCCATGTAAAATATTAAAGTAGCTCAATACTATACTTCCCAATAGAAGCGGCAACACTGTAGCAATGAAAATAGACGGATAGAAGATGTTTTACTATCTATGTCACTTATTTTCGAAATTATATGTTGTTCCGTAATCCAGATACTGCATATTTCCATTCACTGTGAAACACCCGGTATTGAAATAGCATTCAAAACTTGAATTTGAGGTGAAAAGGTCTATCGTCTCTATCAGTACTCAAAACTGCATTGTTCTCGTTAGCAGATTTCAAGTTTTGTAAGTTCGTTCCAAAAAGTTGAAAGTTTGAGAAATATCAGTTTGAAGTCTGAAAATAAAAAAAATTCTGCTTAACAAACAATCATAAATGTTATAGCATTTAGCATGTATACTTAAAAAATAGGAACAAAAAATCTGAAAAATTATAAACTTTTTCTTTAATTACCTTTTTTATCAGTGTAACCTATTAAGAAAGTCAAGGTTGAGCATGAGGCAACACTAACCATAAGAGAAATTACCTATATTTCACTTTTTCAAATATTTAATTCTTTAATTACTCAATTTTTTTCCCTTCTCGTATTTTCCTTCCATTTTTCTCTTTTCTATTATTATTTCTTTTGTATACTTTTTTATCGAATGCATACATTAATTTTCTTCAACTTCTTTTTCCTTGTATTTTATGATTCTGAAATGTTATTAATGTCTTTGACATCTGAAGTTTTTATACATCTTTTGAATGTACATTTTAAAAGAGATAGGTATTGAGTTAAATTTTCTAATATATATTTTAATGAACGTGGTGCTATAAATTGAAAATATCCACTTCTTATACATTTTTCACCTGCACATGTTTGAATGAAGTCTTCAGACCTATTTCTTGTTCAATAGTAGTGATGTCGGGCTTGCAAGTCAGATTTACAGTTTCCTCAAACACATAATCAGCCTTATGCTGTATCACTTCCGTTGAAAATAACATCACCGTTATTCACCATTCCCGTTATTTTGCTATTATCAATCATACCAAAATAACGGAAATGGCGAATAACGGTGACGTTATTTTTAACGGAAGTGATACAGCACAGAGCTGAATATTAGTCTCCTTAAGCAGAAGTTCGGTGCTAAATGTCATATTTTTGATATCAATTACTTTTACAGTTCTTTCCTAGCAAGTAATACCGCAATAAAACCTATACAATAGGTAAAGTCGTCGGCAAGTATTCAACAAAAAACAACTACTGCCCCCTACGACATTTAATTATATTTGTTTAATACTTGGCAAAGTTTCATGATGTTTCTGGCTTCATGTTGAAGTCGACACGTAGTCGGAGTGCATTTTAAACTGGAACCCAGAGATGGCGCTGAATTCATACCTCAGTGTTTGTCTCAGGGATTTCCAATTAGGATGAAAGGATTTTTCGATTCAATTGGGTCGAACTAGTCTTCGCTGATGATTGGCAATGACCATGAAACCGGTACGGAGGTGTTCCCCCAGTTAAATCGAAAAATAATTTCAGCTTTGGTATTTGAAATGCATTGCAAAGTGGTTCTTGTAGAAAACTTCGCCAAGTATTAAACAAATATAATTCAATGGTCGTAGGGGGCAGTAGTTGTTTTTTGTTGAATACTTGCCGACGACTTTACCTATTGTATAGGTTTTATTGCGGAAGATTGGATTACGTAATCCACCATATTTCATTATTAGTTTTATGGTCTTCCGTCAAGTGGTGTCGCCCCTCTTTCATGAATATCATAAGCTCTGGCAACGTCTGATAAGTAGTCCATCTGAGGTGAGAAGCTAGTAGTATCCCAAGACATTTTATTTCGTTTTTCAAAAAGATATCGATTTTATTGACAGTTATTTTCTTGTAGATGGGTAAGTTATTTTCACATTTAATGAGGAGAACAATGTAAATTTTTTATGGTTAACTGTCACTGAAAATGTCGAATATATATTTCAGATCATTCTCAATTTTATTTTTCAAATCTTTCCATGTTTCGGCATCATATTATATGATGGCAGTGTCGTCTGCAAATCCAATTAGTTTGCCTGTGGAATTGTATGGAAATGAATAATTCAAATACAGATTAAATAAAACTGGCCCCAATATAGTCCCATGAGGCACCCCAAATGACACCGGCTTTTCAGTACTAAGTTTCTATTCTTACCACCTGTTTTCTTTGTGATGCGATGATATATTTGTTACAGATCGACGGACTAACAGGAAAAACAGAAACGTATTCCAGTGTCAAAACTAGATCAGCAAGGTTAGCTTTACACTTGGAACAACTTGGAGTAGTTTCAGGGGACGTCATTATGAGCTGCATGAAAAATTCAATGGACAGCGTAATTCCACACGTAAGTACATTGTGTTTAGGTGCTATAATGTCAGCTATAGATCCAACACAATCGAAAAGGGAGTGGCTGCACTGTGCCAGAATTCTCAAACCAAAACTAATGTTTGTTGACGAGGAGGTTTCGGAAAGGATGGCGGAGGCTATTGAACCCTTACAAGAAAAACTTGACATCATCGTTGTTGGTGAATCCTCGAAATTCAGGATGTTCAATGAATTCCAAATACCTTTACCAGAGGAACACATTTATCGTCCGAAAACAATCAAAAACTGCCATGACACAGCTTTAATCATCTTCAGTAGCGGTACCACGGGATTGCCAAAAGGGATATGTCTTTCGCATTTCGGTGTGATAAATGAAATGAAAAATTCTAGGTAATTTTTCATTTCCACAGTTTCAATATGTATATTAATTGAATGAAGATAGAAATCATTATCAGATGATGTCTGCATAATGGGCTATTCTTAGTTATAAAAATAACTTTGTATCCGGTGCAGTTCAAGAAGCATATCTACTATATCATGCCTTTCTCATAAGATTATTAACAGTTTAAAAACTCAACAACTTCAATACAAGACAGTTGCAAATGAAGTACTTATTCCAACAATCTAGATATTATCCACTAAATTCACTGACCTACCCTATTCAATTTCACCGATCTTTTACTAATCGTTCACTGATGACTGCCATCCTCAGTTCAATCGCTTATATATTCTAAAAAGCTTCTAGAACGCCGAGAATAAGTAGTAGGAGCTTCACCAGTCGTAGGGGGTTTCTGTTCTTATTTCGCTCGAGAACCACACGTGTTCTATGCTCGACCAGAAGAAGCTTTTCTTTTTCGTGCGTTGGATGTGAGTATGGAATTCGATTTCTTCCAAAGGACGTTGGTTCAAATCCCAGTATCTGCTACCGGTCGCCGGTCCAGGATATTTCTTGCTCGCACCAGCACTCAAAAGCTTCTGATAGGTTTCTTTTTGAAAACCTGGATAATTCATAAGAAAAATCATCGAAAAAATCTTGAATGGGAATATATTTTGTCGTACGACTTGAGGGTAGTATCAAATGTTCACGAACATCGTTTATCATCCTAGTGTCATCTCCGGTTGTTTTTGAAAGAATTATATTCAATATTCTGAAAATTCAATCTTGGGAATGGCAGAGAGTATCAAGGTTAGTTCATCCTAAGCAGTTAGGAGAGTCCGCCTCATACTTTTCTACATAGGCCATATCAGAAGGTCAATAGGAACAAAGGTAAGATGTAATTGGGCCCTTTTCTTCATCAAGGTAGTTGGACTTGCACTGCTTATATTCCGGTGAATACTTGCCTTTTTTCAGCCCGTGTCATTTCTATTCTATTCTGGAAGAACATTGTTATGTTCCAGGATTCTCCACTCTAGTTTAATCGTCACTTTTCTGGTATTGATGTGGAACTCTGAAATGAATATATGATCAGAAATGTCACAGGATATTACAATTTGTGAGAAGATCCAATTTTGAACGACATTGTGGGTCGAGTGTACATTATTGGAAAGGTCTCTTGTCGCTCTACTACCTGTGAATATTTTATCAAAATTGGTTCACGTTTCATTTGAAAAAGACTTAAAATTCGTTGTCGTTTCTTCTATCGAGGAAAATCAACAAGAAAAAGCATCAGAGGTTACGACATTAACTGATAAATTGCGTAAAATGGCCTCCACCAAATTCCATATAGAGAATTGCTCGAGAATGCTGATTGCTGACCCCGGATCTTCTGAATAACATGAGGAAAGGTTTTGAAAGTCGACCTATTCTATGAAACTTGGTGAAGGTCATTTTGAGCCATGTATTCATTTATTTCGTTTCCAATGATGTTGTTTGTTGTAAATTTTCCCTAAATGAAAGTTACGACCGGGAAATGTACGTTTTTCTTATATGAAACGTTCAACAACGAATTTATCTATAATGAATAAATCGATTTTGAAAAAAATTACGAAGATAATAGAAGTACAAGAGATCTTTCGAATAATGTATCAGTCCAACTTCTATACAATTAAAAAAAAAAATTATCAAATTATTTCAGATCAGTTTTCAGTTCATGAAAACGTATTAAACGTAAGAGCCTTGTCTTTCCAAGGTCGCACAAGTCTCTCGAAGACTTCTGAGGGTTGCTCGACTATATTCTGTCCTTAGTAACAGTTTATCATCCCTACCGATCTACCATGATAACCTCAAAGCGTTCTTCGAGGAATGTCTACAGCA
Organism: Chrysolina americana; assembly: GCA_958502065.1. Taxonomy (NCBI): domain Eukaryota; kingdom Metazoa; phylum Arthropoda; class Insecta; order Coleoptera; family Chrysomelidae; genus Chrysolina; species Chrysolina americana. The sequence continues at coordinate 88,480,883 of OY293412.1, forward strand.
CCTCTTAAAAACAGTTTTAGAATACAAATTCAGCTGAAGACGAAATAGAAACCGTCTTTACACTTTTGGTGTCATAGTGTCTATTTCTGATTTGATTTGCATATTGTTCGCTTATCTTGTACATTGTATTGCACTGATCTTATCATTGATTCAAAATAAAAATGCATCCTGTTTTCTACTACCATAGTAATAGTGAATAGATAACATCAAAAACACTTCAAAGAATAATATCATGAGTGAATTTTCGTAGAATCCGAATGAGTATATTTTAGGAAAGTAAATATTTTTAATATCCAATACGTGCATTTGAATATGAATTTGAAGATTATATTTTCGAGAAAAATTTAAATTGATCATTTGATTCATAACACAACGTAGTCAACAAAATATACGGATTGAATTTGTAACCTGTCGTTGTTTTCAACTAATTTTCTTATATTTTCTCTTTTGAAAGATGAAAACATTTCTAAAATTTTCAGCTATTTCATTCGTCAGCCAGCAGTCAGCTTAAACTACGCAACATTTTATTGGATATCAGCAATATTGGTGCTGATGTCTACACTTCATTATGGGGGTGCCAGACTCATCCTTCCCAAGTTTGAAGCTGAAGAACTACTTAGAAAAATAGAAGAGCACAAGGTGAGTAATTCGAATATGGCCCGAGAAATTTGTGTAATACTATTTTTTTAACCCGATAAGTCACCATGTTGCTATTAATACAAATTTGTGTTTTTAAATTCACGCACTATGAAGTTAGATCTTAATAGTTCAGTCACCTTTTTCCTATCAAACAAAAAAAGTCTGGATTTTCACGATAATAATGTTTTCATCCAAACTTTTTTCCTCCGAATAGAATTTGATTTCAAACCTAATAATATTCAGAAAATAAATGAACAATCATGTCAAAGAAACCAAGAACATCAAATCCCCTCCCGTTGGCTCCGACTATCTTTATGATTTACTCATTATTAACGATTTTTTTCGGATTACTTTCATATTTATGCCACCTCTGTACACTCATAATCTCACAAAACTGGAAAATTCTGAGAAGTACGACACTTCTTCACTACGCATTCTTGTTATTGCCGGTTCCACAGTGAGCCCAGCACAACTTTTGAGAACCAAGAAGTTGTTCAAATATTCTCTAGTTGCGGTTGCATATGGCACCACTGAAGCTGGAGGTTTCATAACTATCACAGGAGACAAAGAGTTTGAGGACAATCATAGGACCATTGGAAAACCTGTGAAAGACATAGAACTGAAGGTGAGTCAGTAGTACCAAATCTACAGGGTGATCTTAAATGTTTTGTACATACGGAAAGACATAATTCATCGGCTCATTTCATGACTGAAAGTTCATATAATATAATAATAATAATACTCGTAGAGTATACCCAAAGGCATAACAGCAACGGTCTTACGGTTCTTCAACGGTGTATGCACTAGAGGTATGAGATGCACCGTAGAAAAAATTCTTGGTTAGGCTATGACTTAGGATCACTAGGAAATAACTGATTGGTAAAAAGTATCTTGTATGAAGTCTTAAACATAACTCATGAACTGTTCTGGAATTACAGACTGATATATCTCTGGAAAACTTAACTGAAATTTGAACAAGCCGAATGTCAACCTTAATCCTCCCTTATCTACTAACGTCAAGAGTTGAATTGGGAGTATGAAACGCTGGTTGGTGGATTCAGTAATTTCAATTTCCATTTTTCATATTCTAAATGTGTTCAATAGTTATTTGTTTTACTAGGCATAAAAGCACAAGATTTAATGCCGCGGCTGGTGTTTTATAAAACCAGCCAAGGCATTAAATCTGCTTTTCTGCCGTGTGAAACATATAATTTTTTCTTCAAATTTGTTCCAATTCCACGCAAAATCGACTTTTTCATATTTAAATTGCGTTTCATTATCAATATCCAAATATCTAAATTATTTCATCAAAGGTAACTGGGCCCTGCGTTACTACGTTTACCGCTGATGACGTTTGTTGAATTTGTTTGTTTACTGTTTACTTTGTCATTGTCAATTTCAATATCCAGTTTGATTTAAATTATTACTTGGAAGGTTGCCTAGCAACGAACTTTTTCTGCCTAGGCAGTAAAAGTGGACTTTTTCTGCCTAGGCATTAAAAGTACAACTTCTAAGCCTACCAAGTGTCATTAAAAGGCCGCTTTTAATGTCATTTGGAGAAAAAATATTTATTAATATTGATGTATGGCCAAATCATACTGTTTTTCGTTTTTCAGGTTGTTGCTCCAGATACCGGAAAAATGTTGGGACCCAATCAAAAAGGAGAAATTTGCATCAAAAGTCTCTACGGAATGACTGGATACTACAAAATGGACACATCCCCTTACCTCGACGAAGATGGTTTCATCAAATCTGGTGATTTAGGCTACTACGACTCTAACGGTTGCTTCTACATCGTAGAAAGAATCAAGGAAATGTTCAAATACCATTGTGTGTGCCATCATTTTTGGAATCAGTTCTGATGGAACACCCAGCTGTGTTGGAGTCAGGTGTTTTTGGACTTCCACATGAGGTGGATGAGTTCCATCCAGCTGCATGCGTGGTTCTCAAGGAAAACATGTCCGTAGATCTCGACGAAATTCAAAGGTTCATATCTGAGAATGTTTCAGATTGGCAGAGGTTGAGGGGTGGTATAAAAATTGTGAAAAGTTTACCTAGAACACCCACTTCCAAGATTCAGAGGAGTAAATTGACTGAACTTTTCATGAGTTCTTAGTGTTGCTTTTTCAAATTCGTTAATTAATGGATCCTAGTAGAGAAAATGTACATTTTTAACTGTTTTTACGCTGGTGAAAGAGATGCAATATTAAAGTTCCTGAAATAGGAGATTTCTGGTCTGCCCCAAAACCTGAATCAATCTCAATTTATTCATCTACCTGAAGTCTGACATAAGAAGCTACTTATGAAAATTGTATCACGAAGATTTTAATTGTTGAAATATTTATAATAATGTAATTAAGCATTGTAATTATTAATTTCATGTGGTTATTTTGATGAAACGGCCTAGTTGTATTGGAAATTGCTATTTATTTTAATATTTTTGCTAACGAATGACTAATCGAATTACTGTGTGCTTTGAAGTTATGTTTTTGATAATATTATGAAGTGATAGGAATTCTACAAGTTAGCTCTAAGAAGTGCCGCCAGCTAACTTATACAGTGATTTTCAAAAAGTTTGCACCATATGAGAAGCTTTCTTCTTATCTATTTGTCAGAAAATTTGGTTCGTCATAAAAATTGGTGCATTCTGGAAAACTTGCTGTTGCTATGGAAATTGTAAATTTCTGAAATTTGTACAAGGGGCATAAATACTTTGGTCAAGGGTAGACTACCCTTATTTTCGAATATACAAAAAAAGTTTACTGAGTAAAGTTGTTTGAAATTAAAAACGATACAAAGATTTGAAATCACAGTACCTCTCATTTTACTAGAGTGTAAACGCGATTTCTCAAAACTACCTGAATTTTACTGGTTTAGGGATAAATCATAAGCCTTCGATGTCTCTATTCAATGTTATATTTCATTATTTTGTACATTCAAGTTGAATAATACAAAAACACAATAATCCTTCATGTCATAATTTAACAACAATAAGAGTTCAAACAATCAACCATTTATGTTTTTGTTAATATAAAACAAACAACGAGAACAGCCTACTGCAATACAAGACACAGCATTATCATTATTGCGATACAATGATTGTAATTATCACAGAAGGTTGGGAAACAAAAATCAGCGCAAATGATTTTGAACAGATTTTTCAAATTATCAATTGGGGAATTATGAGAAAATAATTCATCATGATAGGACTTTTTAGAAAGTTTAGAATAATCCAGAAAGAAAACATTGTAGAGAATTTGAATAAAATGAAATGAAGTTGTAAAATTATTCGTTGCATTATCAAGTTTTTTCAAGAATGACATAATGATGATATTGATGATTATTTGAAAAATCTGTCCAAAATACCAACCTAACATCAATATTTAGGCCACTTCATAAATATAATTATTGTTCAATGGACATCAAAGACTGTTTCTTTAGATATTTATAGGATCAATATTGATAAACGATTTTGGAAACCTAAATATTTACCAAGCATTTCATTCATTCAGGCTGTCAGATACTTACCAACGATACTCTAAATTAGTAGTGCTACTAGATTCAATTTTCTGCGCCGTCAGACAAAACGGTACGAAACACATAAAACGCACCTTGTGTTGAATTGAATTTAACAGATATTTTTTTAGTAAAAAACTGGCACAATTTGAAAGAGTTGTTATTAGTCATTATTTTATCATCAGAGCATATCTCAACACTCAAATCGAAGTTAAAAAATTTATCATTCATAATAGTTTTTCCCATATAATGCCAACTTTATAAGAGACACTGTATTCATATTTAGATACATTTTATAAATTAAATAAAATGACGTTAAATTGATCAGGATCGAATCTAGTTTAACTGAAAATAATGCCAGACGAGCCAAGAGCTACACTGGGGGGTTCAAAAGAGCGAATTATGCATCAACGTGTGTATTTTTGCATGAATCACGAACAATTCTGGTAACAGACAGCCTGAGAGTTTAGTGAAATAGAAAATGCATAGCAAAATATCATTAAAAACTAGCGGACGACATAAATGATATGAAACAAACTATTTGTGCAATCTTCTTGAATTTTGGTTTATAATTAGATAACAACTACTTCTAATTATAATCCTTGTCAGGGGAATGTGAATATTATATTGATAGTAGATACATTTCAATAAAATCGATGAATACCAGAATTATGATGAAATATTAGGGTTATTAGATTAGTTCAATGTACAATATTAAATTTAAAAGGGTATTGTCATACCGATACCACACAATAAATCTTTTGCACTTCTAGTTTGTCACTTTCCTAAAGATCTCTTAATATCTATGAATATTAAGAAGTTATATATATATATATATATATATATATATATATATTTTCTTTCTTCCCCTCTCATGAATCATTTGCAAAAATTCAGGATTCAGTTGGAGCCTTGAAGCATCCTTGCTGATCGAACGCATTTGAGAGAAACATTTTCACTATCTTCATTCCTCAATCACCTAGAAAACTGAAGATATTTGGCATACAAGTCTTGTATGATTGTGATAAAAATAGGAATATTACCACATTGTGTATGAATCCTCTATAACAGGAACGAATTATTAGATATCCGTCCTAGGTTTCAATGGTTTTCCATATGTAGGGGGTATAAACAAGAAATTGCTATATGAGTAGAAAAAACTATATACTTTTTTATGAGGTAAATCTATCATGATACTGTGCCTATACTGCGCATGCTAATTATGTAGGGTCAAAGTCAATTGCTAAAAAATAAATTTAAAATCGAGTGTGAGCAATGAAGCCCACTCATGAATTTTGTTAATCGAAATAATTGTCACAATGTTATGAAATTGTCATCCATATTAAATTCATATATACAGGACTATGTAACTTGTGACAGATAGAGGGTGGTTAAATTCGGGAAAAGTAACGTATTTCAGAAATCATTTATGTGAATCATTAAAATCTGATCTAGTTTCTTTAGTTCTGAAGTTATCTTGGAAAAATCGAATATTTCAAAATTCTTTTTTTTATATTCTTTTATTTCGTAATGATTTTTCAAAACGTTTGATAAATTTGCATAGTAACTCATAAATATGTGAATGAAAATGATATACAAAGTATCATGCAAATCGAACAATCCTCAAATTTTCATGATCAAACAAGAACCTGTATTTTTCGAATACCAGAATCATGTTATAAATTGGCGTCCATTTTCATCTGAACTAGAGGTCGTTATCGAAATATTGAACTATTTCTACTATACTACTACTAATATATAGTAAATGTTTCAAGATTTTTAAACTCTATAACAGCTATAATTGAAAAATGTCAACTTGTCAGTGATTCACTTCTTATTCTCTAATATTTTTAATTGAAGCTGTTCCAAAATACTCTACGCCAATGTGAAACATCACTCTTGGCATTTAAAAAATGCAGTAGAAAAAATACAGGTCTGTGTTTGAAAATAAAAAGTTGAAGGTGGTCCAATTTCTACTATACTTTGTATGTAATTTCTATGGTACGGGAAAGTGCCAGAAGTTTTAAAAAGTTTTCCGAAACTACAAAATTATAGATAGAAGAATAATTTGGAGGTTTTCAATTTTTCCTGTTTAACTACAGAACTAAGGAAGCTGGACGAAAATTTGTTGAATCATTATTGACCTCTGAAAAACGCAACTTTATTCCCACTTATTCACCCCTCTATCTCTTACCATTACCGAGAGATCCCAATACATAGACTCGAATTTGAATAGCCCTGTTCAGAAACATTTGACGATTATTGATGAATTTTTCATCCCATGAATGTCATCCATTCCATGAGAACTAACAATAATAAATGAAATGACTATTGCTTCATTGGTTTATATTTTTCAAAGAGGAGTAAATAAAAATAAAAGCAACCGGGAAATATTCCTCCTAAACTTCCAGTATACCCCTTGACATTTTTTGAAATTTAAAATTTTGGATCTTCTAAATAATAAGATATAATAGATTCATATTAAGGAAGGATAAAGGTAGGATACGTTTCAGGATGAATCAACCACTTACTTTGCCAAAATCAAAGAGTTTGCTACTTGAGGAAAACATCTAAGAATAATTTCAAATAATCCTAAATGAAATGATTACATTCAAATATTGTACCTAACCTACCATGGTAAATTCTGCAGTTTTTAGTTTTTGTCGTTGATACTTTCAAGAAAAGACAAATCTTTGTGGAATGAGGAATTGAAAGTACTTCAACTAGTGCTATGAAATGAACCTTCAATTATAATCTCATAGAGTTAATTTGCTTTCGAATACGCCCTTGTCATGCTCAATTTGAACATGCAATGGTGCATGGGGGAGTTGATGGATAACATAAATAAAACCTTGTTGAACCCGACATTATGTGATTGTTCAACATGAAATATTCTACTTTATTTAAACGGTCAGAACGGCAAAGATTCATTGATTGATCAGCTTAGGATTCATTCGTTCTATGTGAAATCTTCGTTAGGCAGGAATTGAATAATCTTATATTAATGCAAACGCTTGAGAGATTTCTTGAAAGCCTGATTAGGGAGAGACTCAAAAGAATATTGCTTATAAGTCGTACTCGAATTGTGAAAACCTTTGCTATTTTAGTACATCCATTATTAAAAGTGCTGACATTTATCCAATATCCTCTGATTCGAAATGGGAAAAGTAGTCTTACTTTTGTTGAAAACTTCAAAATAAATAAAATAATTCAATTTTGACGGTTTCTCTGCAATTCTTCTGATCATATCCAGTTATTTGAAATACGAGGAAGTAGTTAAATATTTTACACCAAAGACTATGATTAAACAAATACGTATTTTAAAAACCGGCGACTTTCTCATAATTCGATTACGACACTTATTACTATCAACATTAAAATTATTGCTAGTGCTGAAATACTTTCATGAATAAGGTAGAATAAGGTAGAAGACGTCAATGAAGATTATAGATTATAATATTTACATATTAATTTATCATGAACTACTTTTAGAATGGAACGAGGAATCAAATCATGAATTTGCGCCCGATATTTCCGATACTTCAGCATAAACAAAAGTACCTCCATTCCTTATTGATTCCTCATTGATTAAAAATTATGACACAGTAAAAGTTGGCATATGAAAGCACAAACAAACAATATTTTTTACTAACTTGATTGTCATCTGTTTGTGCTCATGTTCGTTCTAGCATTGTTTACTTCAAACAATGGTTCTAGTAAGATATCGAAGCTATTATACAAAGTTTAAAACTTACTCGTTCAATATATATACTTCTGATGGAATTGACTAATAAAACAACAAGAATGAACCCAGTAGTTTCTATTTATGACGAGTTTGAGCTGTTGGGTTTATTCTCGAATGTGCACTCTCACAAAACTTTCACCTAATTATATAATTGAGCGTCGTAGCCATTTTTACACTTTACATGAAAAACTGAACTTTTAAAATGTAATAAGCTGAAACTTCGTCAACTCATGAATTATTTCAGACCTCAAAGAAAGCATCACCCGTCTTTTACTAATTATCATTTTAGAATGAAACAATTATGGGGTCGTTCTTCTGATATAGTCAGAGTTGTCGGAACCATGAAAATAAATTTGGGTTTCATTAAGTTGAGTATAGTTTATTTGACACGATACAAAAATTTTGCTGGACTTGAAACTGATATGTTTAGCTTGACCTTACCGTTATCTAGCTGCTTGAAGAAGACTGATTTGGAATACATGACAACAATGCTTTTATGAATTCATTGTGCCTTAAAAAGTACAAAAAACTGAAAGTTATGAAAAACTTTTTTCGTTATTTCCTACACGAAAATATACAGTGCGAGCGTAAAGTATGGAAATATGTAGATATTTTTGATACCCCGTAAGATACAATTATTTTATTATGTATATTTGATGGACCAGCGATTTTTAATTTTATATTTCCAACGTTGCCAAATATACAGTTTCTGAGATATGCGAACAATATTTTTATTTTTAAATGGGACAACCCGAATATTCTACAATTTTCGGTTGTAGTTTTTCTTTACCGATACAGCATACAAACTGTTAATGGCCAATTTTATTCAGAAGTGAATTGTAAACAGTCATCTTCTGTCTACCGTCTCAAGTGATCGAATTCCACAACATAAATGGTCTGTACTACGGATAATTTTTAATAGTTTCTTCTGAAGTGATTTCACAAATGGCCTATGCATTTGAGATAGATATTATATTCCCAAGTTTTATTTTCATTGATACTTTCTATGTAATTTTATTTATATTCGATGTTTTATAATTTCAACTCGTTTTATTTATTCTATTATAATAAGATTTTTTAGATACAAATACAATTCATTTACAAGAAAATTATTCTCAATTGATACTACACACTTTTAACTTTTTTGTATATATGTAATCATATTATTATTATTATTTCTTCTGTACGCCTATACGAAACAAGTGCTCTGCACTTGTCGATTAAGTATATTTATTCATAATTCCAGCTACTTTGTGTGTTAAATTATAATTCTCTATCTGAATAAATAATAATTTTGATTGTAAGAAATTAGGAAAAACACTTTTATTGCAACCTTTGATAATAACATAATAAAATGGGCCTCTTGGTATTTGTTAAAGTTAAAAAAAGTTTTGGCTATTTTTTTACTTATAAACATGATATTATGAATATCGGTTTCATTTCGTTGAGTCAAGTAGGTTTTACTCTAAGTAGGTTCGTCTTGATAGATTTTTAAAAATAGCCTACCAGTGATAAACATCAGAGCAAAATACAATAGTTTATTTAACAGAGAGTCAAAGAATTTAAATCTTAATACTAAAAGGATGTGGTGGCAGGTAATACCATAATATTATGAAATTTGAGAATATTTTGATTGCGATATTATTTGTAGGACAAGAACACACGAAGATGGATGGATGGAAGAGCAAGGTCTGATCATGGTAATCTACTATGGTCATACAATGAATCCTGCCATTTGATAGGATTTCCCATTTTCATTGCTGTACTTTGATTTTTATTGTTATATAGCTATTCCTGTCAATAAAATCTATTATTATAATCATTATTATTAAATATTTTATAACAAGTATGAAGACAAAACTCATGACTCGTAGTAATGTATCTGAAATTATTCATCAATTTGGAGAAAGTGGACATGTACAAGAACTTCCTAAAAGTGCGCCCTGCTATTCCAGAGAAAACAAAGACTGGCATTTTTTTTAGGGATGGTTGAAGACCCTCATAAGGCTACTAGAGTTGTCACAACTGAAAATCACAACAGTCAAACAAATGTTGCTTTCACGGCTGGCGTCAATGTTTTCAGTTTCAGTTGATACGAGAAGAAGAGTACTTCGACCACGCCACTGAAGATGACTGCCGCAGCTGTAGTGAATGACGGCAAAAGTCGAAAAACAACCAAAACTTCAAACCAATGTTCGTAAATATTAAAATAAATTAAAACGAAGACGATCCAGATCGCAGAATGGTGTTCTGTGAAACAATGTTAAATAGATTTGAAACTAGATTTTTTAAATCAAATCATTTTTACTGATGAGGCTACTTTCCAGTTAAATGGTACGGATTATAAACAAAACTGCAGGTACTGATCAGATGAATATCCTTATTGGATGGTGGAGGCACATACGCGGTATCCACAAAAGATCAATATGTAGGCATGAATTATTCATAATACTACTATCGAACCCTATTTCTGGAAGAGAACCATGACACGTAAAGAATACTGAGCCTTTTCAGAATTAGAGTCAATTCCATAATCAGTCAGACTCTCATCTCGTGAATATATCAATTTAAATTCAGCAACATCGAGCGCCTCCTCATTATCTTCGAGGCGTTCGTGAGTTTCTCGACATTACATTTCCGAATGGTTGGATTGGAAGGAGATGAGGTATCGAACGACCTCCAAAATCTCCGGATTTGACACCTCTAGATTTTTTGTGGGGTTTTTGAAAATCAAAGTGTATATGAATAGGCCATAGAATGCAAGATATAATTATAGAGGAGATAGCACTAATTTCTCCGGAAACGATTAGAAAAGTCTTGGATGAATTCAAATTCAAAGACAAGGAGATCATATGCAAATCAATTACAAAATTAAAATGATTCACCTTTTTTCTTAAAAATAATAGTCAATATTGGGCATTAACAGTTTATATTTTGCATCGGCAATAAAAAACTGTAAGATATACGGGTTGCCTCTTTAAAACAGGAAAAGATTATTCATAAATCTCAGAAACTTAAAAATATAGAATTGAAAATTGCAGGTCCATCTAATATTTATATCCAAAATTTTGTTACTTTATCATAGGGAGTGTCAACGATATCTTTATGTTTACATAATTTACGCGCGCACTGTATGTTTCTGTTTCAATTTCCCGATAATTTCATTCCAAATACTTTGTATGTATAATAGTAGAGTATACTATGAGACAAGAAATCTGTTTTACCGACTACGGGTGAGCCGCCAAGAGCCACCGAGAGACACTAAAAGCCTCTACGAACCGCCAAGAGCTACCACGAGCCGCTACTAGCTGCTACTAGCCGCTACGAGCTGCCATGAGCCACCATGGACCTCCAAAAGTCTCCTAGAGTCACCAAGAGCTGCAGTGAGTCGTTATAGAGCTGCCAAGAGCTGCCATGGGTCAAAAAAATTAGGGATCCCAAGCGGCCACAGATGAGGGATGAAAATGTCCAAAATAATCTTTGGCCCTTTTCCTTGTAAATTTCGATAAGAGATATTTTCTTATAGCATACTTTACTTATTATACCGTATATTTCGACGTTATCGAAAATTTCTCTAGGCTATCTATGATGGTCTCCTCTAGTGCTTTGTCAATATTTAGCATCCTGAAAATATGGAATGATAATATGAATTGAATTTTATTATTATAGCATTCTCACTGACTTATTCAGTAATTTTCAGTTAATTTAAGGTGCTTTCGGAAATAGAACAAAACATGTTTTTCAGAGTTGTCTAAATTGCAGGCGTGATCGGAAACAATTTGCATATCATGCAGCTTGATTGCAGCATAATTTCAGCTTGATTCGAACTATCTCAATATTTTAATAGCAAGTCAGGATTAGGTCAACCAGAATTTTTTTTGCTGAAAAAAGTATATTTGATAACATCTGTGAGTTGACATTTTAGGATATATATTATGGTGAATGTCAATATGTCTGAATAACTTCAATTTTTCCAAGAATATCATCAAATAAGTCTCTTTATTTGTATATCAAATATAAGAAACAAAATACCAGAAACGTTCTAGGAAACTTGGGATGTAACCTTCAGAAAATTACTTTTCATTTAGAATTCAACTAGGGGAATATTCAGCGGGGACCCTCACCTAGAAAGTTGAATGAATACGGAATTATGAAATTTTTCCAAACAATATTTTTTCTCCTCATTGTACCCGAAAGAATCGAAACCTCCCACATGAAAGTTAAGAATGAGTGGTCTACAGATTGTATTTTGAGCATCTCATCATAAGTAACATGTAATTTTTTGTTAAGGATTACTGGCCAGAAGTTCTACAAGAAGTTTTCCAGAATTAGTAGACCATGCAACGGTTATCAAATTGGTGTGGTAAACTGACATTGTATCAGAATGTTTTCGAGAGTTAATGGATTCAGTTGGTTTTCCAACGATTCTATTTTTCAATTTTCTTTTCATATCGAAGCAGAAAGCTCATATGTAGTCGTAAAAGATTCAGGGTCTTTTCGTCTCGAAGAGATGAGGCGATTTCAGCTTTGTACGCGTGAAAGTAAACAGGTTCAGTATTCGAAGAATGAGATTTGGCGAGTTGTTACCGTACTCGATTGACTACAAGGAAATTGCTTCTCATCTGAGGAAAATATCGTTTTTATATAGGTACGTAAAAAAAAGGGGCCAGTGATAAAGTTCACAATTCTGATGTTGATCGCGCGAAATATTGAATCAATCAACAATTCAGCTGTTGAAGATACGATACCATGCTTCTCATAGGAAGTAATTAAATAATTTGATTGATTTTGCTATACCAGTCCATCATTTCTTTATGAGCTTTAAGATTGATGATAAAAACAAACATATGGAATAACAATTGAAAGTTGTCAAATTGTCGCCCACCTCTTAAAATATAAATTTTCAAAAGACAGCTCGCTAAATTCCGTTTAATCTGATTATAATATTTATCATGTTCTTTTCTTGACTAGGATACAAAACATGAAATGTTACAAAACGTGGCTGTTGGTAGACGGGCGACAACTGAAAAACAATTAGTTTCCGGACTACATTGTCTCGCCAAATTTGTTTGTCTGACTGAAGTATCAGTGGAGAGTAAATGTATTCATGCTCACCAGAGTGAGTAAACACCTGAGTTACTGAATTTTACGAGAAACTGAGAAGTGTTTACGCATTTCACAGCCATTTCATTTCGTTTTTTATTGATGACCATGTAAAAAATCTTTGCGAACACATACAAAAATGTGTAACCTATCAAAATGATAATATTGTTTGAAAAGTGTTTGTTTCAACGAAGCAAAATTATTTTCCACAACTTGGAAATAATTATGAAGCAGTAATGGAGTGGTTTAATGAGTTTAGCAAAATTCTGGAGGATGTTTGGTTGATAACTTTTTCGAATCTTTGGTGGATTGAAAAAATTAATGTAATACTTTCGACAGTATTGGTATGACGTTTTCAATACACAAAAGTAACAGAAACAAAAATGAATTTATACTTATTTGAATCGCACACTTATATTGAAACATAATTGAATTCAGAATGGAAAATGTTAACCATTTCCGAGATGGCAAAGAACAAAATATTTGCAACTGCCTGTTCCTTTTTCATATCCGCTTTAAATCAAGGCTCTAGGTTATGCTATGGGTAGGTTCTGACCTATGAAAAGTCAAGAAGAATTCTAATTTGGCAGATTTGTGCAATTCGACGTCTCAATTGATATTTCGAATTTGCGACCTTGAATGCTTGACCGCCGCATTCTCCGCCATGAAAAAATGTTATCAAACATAATTTTTCCAGTTATTTCCCTCATTTGACAAAATTTATTCGCTCATAAACCCGCTTCGTTCCTTTTGCGAATAAACTACATGGTCCTTGTTGACAGTTGCCTGAATGTTTGCAATGGAAGCAATAATCTGATGAAATATTAATCGACCGTCGTTTAAACAATCGAATGAATTTTCGAATTTCCACTCAAACAATTTTGTTTTAGAAAATTCATCTCGTTAAATTCGGAGATTTATGTCAAAAGAATAAAACCGTCGAGCTTAAAAGCTCTCGGGTTTTATTCAGAGCATAAATCTCCGAATTCAACTTGATGAATGTTCAAACAGAATCGTTTTCGTTGAAATTGAAAATGTATTCGCTGATCCAGCGCCATCTAGATCTAAATTAGTATCACAAAATGTATAGAACAGAAAATTTCCAACAATTTTTATGGAAAACACCTTTCAAATATATGAATAGTTTACGAGTAACAGCGGAATCGAGCTCTGTATATTTTGTCTACCGACTACTTACTTGACATTAAGTACCGTTTTTACCTATTACGGCACCACCATGTCTGTAGAATAAGATATGCGTTTTTTACTTGATATCTTCACCTGGCGTAGGTAGTCCAAGATTTGTTATTTACTGATACATTTTCTTCCGCTTCAATTCAATTCAGTAATTAATAGATGGTCCTGGCTCACAGATATTAATATCTTCTTGCAAATTGCTTTCATTATCTAGCAAGTTCAAATCTTCGTTTTCTTTTTCGACTGCGTATGCCAACTATTTCGCAACGGTAAGATTTTCATTCTCGTTGTCTTCGTCTTAAAACCTGTGAAACCGTTTCATCCTGAATTTGTCCTATTTACACCAACAGAACCGTTTTTTTTTTATGTAAATCCCACCCAACTACGACGTTTTTACGAATTACGAACTTTGACAGCTTATTTCTCAGAAAAGACACATACAAAATTATTTAAACTTACACATTTTTCTCACGATCAATATACTACAACATGATACAATTTCAACAAATTTGACCGAGAGCCAATTTCCTATAGCCGCATTTCAATAACTGTCACAGGGAGTATCACCGAGTAACTCCGAGTAGCTTTTATACCCATTTATCAAGTCAGGCTCAGTTCAGGAGTGATGTACTTTCAGTTGGAAAGTGGCAAATATGTTTTCGTGTGGGGTTCTTTGCTGAGCTTGAACTCGTAAACTATACATCTGAGCAAAAACTATTTCCTAAAAAGTTGCAGAAAAATTTCCCAACTCTACTTTTCTGTAAAAGCAATTTTTTTATCTAGCTGGCCGTGCAGAAAAATTATTCTCGAAACATCGCACTGTACATATGTATCAAATTGGAACTCTTCTTGAACTTTCGTATAAAAAGCCCCCATTTATGTTTCCAATACCTGAAGTATACTAGTCATAATGTAGGAATGTAGGCTTTCACGGCTGGCGTCAATGTTTTGGTTGGTTTCCGGGATTTGCCGTGGTCTTCTCTGGTTTAAATCTCCAAACGTTTCAACTGCAACTGCGGCAGTCATCTTCAGTGGCGTGGTCGAAGTACTCTTCTAGTCGTATCAACTGAAACAGGCTAGAACGTCTAGAAGAGTACTTCGACCACGCCACTGAAGATGACTGCCGCAGTTGCAGTTGAAACGTTTGGAGATTTAAACCAAAGAAGACCACGGCAAAACCCGGAAACCAACCTATACTAGTCATACCGTTATTTCGGAAGCATTGAAAGCTAAACTATCAAAATGGTAGCAGATTATGCGTATGTTATATGAATATTGACATAAAACCGCAATAAAGAAAGGATGGACAGTATTCACTCACATTTTGTTGATACTGGTATCATATAAAACTAAATACAGGGAAATTTTTCGAAAATACGATAAATCATTTCATATTCCAACTAAAACGAACGGAAATTAATCAGTTTTCTATGCCGGAACAAACTGTTGAATAATCGAGTACTTCGCATCTCGCCAAATCCATTCCTTCCCGCCACGAACCCTTATCGTGTCTCTTGGCTGCATCAAGTATTTTCGGGCGTAGTCCCCTCCTCCTTATGCTATTCCGGCCCCAACGTGAGTGCCTGGACTATTCGGGGGTCGGCTTTGCTGCCCTCCCTGAATTCCTCCAGTGTGAGACGATCGTCGTGATTCTTATCCATCTGATCGAAGATCTTGTCGACTCGCTTCTGAGGTGTGTTTTCGTCTTCAGATGGCTGCTGACCCTGAGGGAATGAATCGGGGGTTAATTGTGAAGATAATTGCTACGCAGAATATTGTTATGGGGGTTCGAGAATTATCTCTGGAATAATGGGTTCGTATTGTCAGGATGGGATCTCTGTAAATAGGTATCATACCGGCAGCAAGGGCTGTTTATAGTTGAGTGGGGTTCAGATTTATTAATCGCAGAAACACTATGACCTCTATTTTCAGATGAGGGTATATTGATTTTGTTCAGAATGGGAAGCAGAAAAACAAAATAGTCGGGTTCAAGGGTATGCGAAAGTATTATCGAGCGCAAATGGCGCCCTGTTGCATAAATAATACAACAGACGAATACATATTTTATTCGTTTATTCCTATGACAAAGCTTGCCTTATCTAACCAGCTAGCAGTGTTGAGTCTACCTTAAATTAATAGAAACCTTTATACAACCGGCCCTTAATCTTTTGGCAAAGCTTGCCATAGCTTATCCTACGTTAAGTTAACAGAAAAATTGACACAACCAGTTCCCAACACTTGTCTCAACTCACCACTTAGCAGTGTAAATCCTACGTTAACAGAAATTTTCATACAAGCAGCTCTTGATCCTAAGTTAAGGTATGCCTTAGGTTACTAGTTAGCAATATTAATTTTACGTTAAGTTAACAGAAAACTTGAAACAACCGGTCCTTAATCCTATGGCAATGCTTGCCTTAGCTCACTAGCTAGCAGTTTTAATCCTACGTTAACAGACATTTTCATACAAGTAGCCCTCAATCCTATGTCAACGTACGCCTCAGGTAACCAGTTAGCAGAATTGATCCTACGTTAAGTTAACAGAAAACAACCTGTCCCTAATCCTATGGCAACGCTTGCCTTAGCTCACCAGTTAGCAGTGTTAATCTTACATTAATATAAATCTCTATACAAGCAGACCTTAATCGTTTGTCAACGCATGTCATAGTTCATTTTATTAGCAGTGATTCGCTAAAAATTAGAAAACGAATTATGGGAAATAAATAATGTTTATACTTTTGAATGTACAGATTGAATTTCAAAACAAGATTCTGGGGTGACCTCAGGTCAAACAGGCAGAAGGAAAACATTTGTTGATATTTTGAAGAAAGTGCAATCAACTATTACGAACTCCTTGAGAATTTCAAATTTTTATGTCTTCAAATAAAAAAAACTATTGTTTCTATATGATAATTGAAAAGTATGACACTGTAGTTCGAGACGCTTTTGGCAATGTTCCTCCATCGTAAAAATATAATCAAATATAAGCTGATATGCGAGAATGTGAATCCGCCGAAAAGCATTCGCGTGTACACTGCTGTCCTTGGCAAAAATGCCGTGACTGCATCTGCTATCTTGCTTACAATTCTGTAAATCCGACCTTCATACGAAGAAAATTCTCAAACTTTTGTACATACGGCAAAATGATTTATTAATTTTGGCGATTATACCTGGAGTATACATCATTTTTGCTTGGTAAAAAGCATAATTTATAGGTTTTCAAACCTAAAGAATCCAATATCTCAATATTTATAATTGAAGGGTACAGGGAAAATACCAGCTAAGTCCATTTGAAATAGCGGTAGATTCACCATTTGGTGGAAAAAGTTCTATTTTCTCTGAAGGATCAAGCGATCAGGAGAATAACCAGACAAGTCACAAGTTTTATGTTGTCAAATTCCTAACTTAGGTCGCTGATTTGGTACAAACTGATAATGAAATTTCACCTAAAAATGCCAATAAATCTGATATCATTATTCGTGACTTAGCTGTTTTTTCCCTGTACCCTTCAATTGTTGTAGATACGGCAATTTAGCTAAGCACGGCAGTACAGAAGACTAGGGATGGTATTGACTCGATGAGACATGGTTTCACAAATCTCTATTCTTCTATTATAATCATCCTGGTGGAGCTCTTGAGGAATCTGCATTTTATATGAATGAAATTTATGCATTTTTAATTCTTTTTACTTACAGTCTCACGTGACATTCCCGTCTGTTCTGATAGTGATCATAAGGAGCTCGTGGGCTCTGCAGTAAGCTTCTTCATCTAGTACTCTTTGGTTATTTATTTTTTATTTGTCACTGACCCATACTGGCGACTTACATTACAATTTGGATGTCTTTCGTTAGAAAGACATGCTGCCATTCGTGCGCACTTTCCAACTTCTTTATAAATTACAATCATTTCAATTCTTTTTTGAAGAATGTAAACCATTTTTCTCACTTTTAAACACTTATTAAAGTAATCATTAAACAGTCCAACAGGTAAAACTGTATTAACAATACTACCACATCGTTCATATTTGCTAAACAATTTTTTTCCAGAAAACAGAAACTTTTTACAGCAGAAGTAGCAGAATTATCTGTAATATTCCTGCCATGTGAATTAAAAATTCAGCATTTGATAAACACTACTACCATCTTCGTTTTACTATAGACTACTTTTTGAAGTGAATTTTTTGGAGCTAATGACTGATGTTACACCTTATGGCTGATGTTACCCCTAATAAAGGGTTGGAACGGTACCACCTAATATTCTAACCAGTTCTGGTCAAACCATGCATCTCAGTATAGGCAAGTTCTAATAATCACTTCGTTCAGTTTAGAACGCCATTTTTTGGAAAATGCACATCAAAAAATAATAAGTCAGGGTACCATTGGAAAAAGAATTGAACGCCAATCAAAATGATGTGCCACTTGACCCCCCTTCTCATTTGACATTCTAAGGGTAACATCTACCCCTCCTAGGGGGTTGAACCACGTGGGCTACAAATATTCCTTGAAAGTGTCCCCCTTGAAAATTGACTTGTTTTTCAGTTTCCTCATATTGTTTACTGAAAGGAAGATATTAAAGATAGGAAGTTTTCAAATTGACACTCTGTATAGTGCTATTTTGTTGACTTAAGTAGTGAGATTCTTGAACATTGATTGATTGAGTTTAGTTCTTGAATGACTCTTCAAGCATTCGTTCATCATATATGTGAAGAGTAGATGAAGAACGTAACCAATCTGAGGTTCTATCACTACTGAAATATTATTGCGCATTTTTCATAAGAATCTTTCTGTGCATTTCGCACATCTCACAATGCTCTATAAATTTCTTCCATCCCCTAGTTCTGCCGGAAACTCATTCATGAACTTCACCTTCAGCCCGATATTTCTTTCAGGGCAAAGGATGCATTTTCCATCACTCAGTGCAAACGAATGCTGAACACTAGGAAATGAAATATTGGTTGGGGACCACCGCAGTCTTTGCTTTCCGGGTAAATATTTGCCAAGTACTGCAGAAACGTTCACGGATTTCATGCAGAGGTCTCTTAAAAATGCATGAAAATGATTCTCAGAGGGTTCATGATTTGTAAGATATCATCCGTGGGTTTTCTACATAATATCACCAAACTTTTAAAATCGATCAGTTCAAATGATTGGATCGTCTGTTCTCCTGGATTATATTCCCTAATAAGCAGTCAAAATAAAACAACAAAATGCGTTTGTATCTTGTGCAACTAGAATACGTCGAATGATCTAGATTTTCGTGTTTTGATAGTATTTAATCAAAGAACAGGCTGATTTTCAAAAGGGGTTCGGGAGCACGGATATCTGGGAATTCATAAGCGGTGCATAGTTAGACTTCTACTCTAATCCATTTCATAGTTTTCGTGGCAAACAGTGTTTTATTTGGCACCAGTTAGCAAATTTTTTTTTAGTTGATTGCCATGCATTTTTTTTAAATCTTTATAATCCCTGACAGATTTACTCAGGAATTAAACAAAATCATAAAGGTATATATTTCTTGAATTTTCTCCGAATATTCTTTCTGAATTACTGGATTTCAGGTTGCTGGGAAGTAATTTCTCTTGTTTTTTATTAAATGTTTCTTTTCTGCACTGAGTTGTTCTATTTCTCTTTTGTGGTTGTCTGAATTGTAAGTTTTCACTTCGGAATTTTATATAATTTGTGACGAATGGTTACCTTTTTGATCTGACTACAGATTTCGATAAATTTTTTTACTTCTCAAAATTTCGTTTAATTGTCCTCATAATTTTTTTTGCCAATATAAATTAATTTTAATTTTTTTAGTACTAGAGTAAGCTGACCCAACACCATGGGTCTGTAACGGACAGTTTACTCTTAACAACTATAAATGTACGTAAGGCTGGTGTTGCCATTTCGACTGCTTCTTGTAGAAGTAAGGCATGTTGTTGGTGAAGATAAGACCTTTTAAGCATAGGCGGAAAATTTTCCAAGTGCCTGATTACTTTTGTAGAAAAAAAAATTCTATACAAAATATATCTTAACAATATATACCTATAGAACCTTCTCTTCTCACTCATCTTCCATTACAACAATAAGCTGTGTGATCAGACTGTGACAGAAATTTTAATTGAATTCTTCGTTAAAGCTCAATTGAGTTAATGGGTTCAGGTCAGGACTTTAGCGGGCCACTATATAAAAAAATGCGAATGAAATTGTCATACATGAAAGTGAAATCATCTCTAGCAAAATTGATATATGAACTTCTAGAATTTTGTCAATGTAATCTTCCTTTCCTTCCTTTCTTTTCTTGCCCTGACATCACGGCTTCTCCCTAGCAGTGAAAACAGTGCCTGCAGTATACTTTAGTATTCAGTTGCAGGAAAATCCTGTTGAACCAAATATCTAATACAAAGCGAATAAAGAAATATGAATAACATAATCCAATCCCTAGCAAAAAATCCTATACAATAAGTAATACAGGACAGTATCTAGTTGTTTTCTGTTGGATGGTTGATTAGGGTTTTTTGCAAAAGGTTGGATTACGTAGTAATTTTTCATTATTAGTGTTATGCTCTTTCGTCTAGTGTCTTCCATTCTTTATGAATTAAATACAAAGCATTCAGTTAATTAATTCTACAAGAATCTAATTATTTGAACGTTGAAAATTGGCAAAGTAAAATTTTCATCCCAGAAGTAGTCTGGACTATCTAACTGAATATCCAACTCATTATACTTCGAACTACGTTTGATGGTTAGATATCACTGGGGCTTTCAACATAGAAACAATTCATTCCAAAGATGGAAACGTGGCCATAATCTTCTCCAAAACCGCACTACATTTGATTTATGGCTATAAATCTCAACCGTTTTGTAGTTATCCACAATAAACCGACGTATATAGTACGAAGTTTCAGACTGTCCAATTCTTGTTAAATCCCCGTACAAACAGGAGTTTGGCGTGACAGTTCCCTAGCTATAAATTACCGCTTTGAAACTTATGTTTGGATCACATTGGATCACAGAATCACGGAATTTGGGCACTATGTAGCATCACATCTGAACTGAAATATTGATCGATTGAAGGATGTAGGTGAAATCATTACAGTAATGGATTAGAAGTTATCAATATTAGTTATCGTAGGAGTCGATTTTTATTATTCAACAATATAAGTAACCGAATTACATCAGTGATTGAAATTTTAGTTATTTACTTACCACCATCTGGTAAATAGCGTCTACAATGTTGTACATTTCCTCCCTTGTAATGAAACCATCGTTGTCTACATCGTAAAGTCTGAATGCCCCTGCAACAAAATTTTATGAATCAATATCAAAGTATGTTTCTATATGAGATGAAGGGCTTGGAATCATAAAATTCGTTTATGAAATTGGATTTTTGTAAGATCAAAAATCAGTCTTCAAATATTCTGGAAATATCGTTGAATCCTCTGAATATTTCTAAAAACACTGCAGATATATTGAGAATTTTCCGTCATCGATTATGTTCATTTTTTCAAAATTTTCTATTGTATATAGTCTATTTCCTAAATTGTAGATAGTGACTCATCGTACATTTTCTGGTTTTTACGGGATTTGAAAGTGCGGAGGGGATATACGAAAATGGCAAAGAAAAACTTTACTTGAACCCAAATACCTAGCTTATTTCTGTTATATTTTTTGACCTGCTTCATATGAATTATGAACCGTACAACCGATGAGTCACTATCTACAATTTAGGAACT
Source organism: Chrysolina americana (assembly GCA_958502065.1). Taxonomy (NCBI): domain Eukaryota; kingdom Metazoa; phylum Arthropoda; class Insecta; order Coleoptera; family Chrysomelidae; genus Chrysolina; species Chrysolina americana. The sequence continues at coordinate 88,502,800 of OY293412.1, forward strand.
TGACTATAGATATCTCTAATTATTCGAGTTCTAGAACTTGCTTAGTTGTACAGGAACAATTTTTGTGTTTGGGTGGAGTTTGAGAATGTTGTGTAATTATGAGAGATCATGTGATTATGATTATTATTATTTTTATTTGTTTTCTTATTCGTTAGGAATTTCTTTGGCAGGCCCTGTCTCCAGAGCCCCGACATTTCCGGAGGGCGCGCTGGATCATTTACCCCAATAACCCTTTTCCACGCCGTGGGACTATTAGGTGCGAGAATCATGTGCCCTGAGCAGGCGAAGTGAGCCAAGACTTACGGCCTTCTGCATTCATCCGGCTGAGATTTCTGCCATATCACGGCAAGTTTGAGAGCAGTGTGTTCTTAATTTCACTAAGGACCACTATTATCAGAACCACCATTTGAACAGAATGGTTCGGGTAAAGCCTGCGGAGTTCAAAGAATAGGTCTCCATATTCAGTCCGTTTTTCCTCCTCTTTGCGGACGATATTTGTTTCGCCAGTAGCTGAAAACTCAATGATGAAAATCGCCGAGAAGGACTACATCAGGCTTATTGGCTTGTATTCACCTGAGGGTGGGGAATGAGTAGTTCCAATATATTCGGCACTTCTCATTCTCCACAACGGTCTCAATATCCCCCGGAGCATAAGGCAATACTGGTGTATCTTCTATACCATACGTACGAGTGTCCTAGATGGTAGTGCAAGATTCGCAGGGCCGCGTTATTCCTGTAGATATAGGCTGAGACCGCATAAGCTGGATAGGCTGACAGCAAATGCAGTATGGTTTCAGCTACGTCACGATACGCTCTGCATTTAGTGTCAGGGAGCTCTATACCCATCACGCGACTACGGTAGACGGGGTGTTGAAAACACCATCCTGGTAGGCATTTGGAATCCTTCGGTTTTTGTCTTCAGCCCACTTGACCTGAGAAGTGCAAAATTCAGGTTTCTGGATAAACCTATGTCTTCAATGTTCTTGAAAAAGACACCATCCATTGGCATATCCTTATGTAGCTGCAAAAGACTCTCACCCTCCGCAGCTTTGACGTTGGCTTTTTGCTGAACGGGTTCTAACTCGGTGACAGAGTTTGAGTTCGTCCGTTCAGTGTCGAATACGAGGCCGATTTCATCGGCTTCATGGGTTGCTATACCTTGAAGAGAAATGCTCCAATCCCTGCTTTGACATGATCGCATACTAAGCAGAGAAGGGGATCTATCTGAACTCCTGATGACTATTATCATTCTGATATGAAGACACTCCATTTGCAAAACAAGATGTTATTGTGGATTATAATATTTCTTGAACTAGCCCCTCCCCAGAGAAAAATTTTGGCTACGCCACTGGTCCAATGTACTGTTTGGTAAACATCATCATCAAAAATCATTTGAAATTGAATATCTCCATGCTATCATATACAAGTAGTAAATTAAATTCGGTCTCTTCTGTCGGCGATAATAAAGATAATAAAGAGAAACTTCAGGAACGTTATTCTCAGTTCCTTAAAATTTTGGTTGCTACAGTCTTAGTCGATTCGAGATTTTTTTGATCAGGCTTGACAAACTAATCCGACAGAGCAGCCATCAGTTATTCTAATAATAATAATAATAATAATAATTGATTTTATTGGCATATAATGATAAGTTACAATGATAAGCATATTATTATTAAGTTACAATGTACATGCCTCTATCAAAAGGCAGAATTCAATTTCCGATTTCATCAGGAGATTTGATCGGAACTTGCTTTTCCCAGACAGCACACAATATTCTATGAATATTCTCACAACGTTTACAACATTCCTCCTATCTAATATTCTACAGAAGTAACGTAGAATGTGATAAGTATGTTCTAGATATTCTAGGAATGTTTCCAGGAATGATCATACAATATATTATTTGAATATTCTTAGAACATTTTAGAATATGTCACAATATTCCGTGGATGATCTCAAAGAATGATCATAGAATATAATATTCTAGAATATCTTATAATATTCTATGGATGTTCTCAGAATATATTATTTGAATATTGAAAAGAAGCAGAACCTTTGATCAAAGTTTAAAAATATATTAATAGGTACTAGTTCTGTATTCACCTACTGTTTATTTTGAGAATTATAATTTATTTTTCATTAAAGTAATATTATATTTTTACAATTTTTGATAATAAATCGAACAACGTTTGAAATGTGTTTCATCAGAGAGTTATCATATAGGTAAGTAAATGAAAACAAATGATTTCAACAAACGTTGAAAATACCCTTCTTTTAATTTTTTCTCACGAAGTCTTTGTGGAAATGTTTCCACAAAATATGGAGAGGTTATTTTGAACTTGAATTGAAATTATTTGTTTTCATTGATATAAGGACTGCATATACATAATAAATATTGGGATTAAATAAATCTAACATATAAATTAAAACAAATAATTTCAGCTAAAGTTGAAAATACCCTACTCTCACAAAATTTAGAGAGAGGGTATTTTCAACTCAAGTTGAAATTATTTGTTTTAATTTATATGTTCGATTCCCAATAGTTTTTATGGGCTCATTTTGAGAATATGCTGCATGAAATGTTCTCAGAATGTTCTGAAAATATACTAAGATATATTCTGAGGTTGTTTTGATAAAGTTCTCAGAACATTCCAAAACATACCCAGGAATATTCTCAGCATGATCTTGGAATTTGCGTTTCTGTCCCATTTTCATGTTCTCAGAACATTTGGTGCACCTTGTGAGAACATTCTGAGAACATTCAAATGTTCTACAAAACTATTCTGAGAACATTCTCAGAATGATCTAGTGCTGTCTGGGTTCCATTCAACCTGAATGGAATAGCATAAATGAATATTTATCTGAATATTTAGACGTGAAAATGAAGAATTGTTATCGAAATTAATTTCTACTGCATCATACGTCAGTAATATGAAATACAATACGATATACGCTGTTTTAAGTGAAATGTTAATTCCCGTTATAAATTATAATATATTCAATTATCAATTCATATTCTGGTTGAATAATATCTGAATAGCCATGATTTCCGATTCGAATAATGTTCTTGAATTATCAATTCCAATGTTTTGTAGTACAAAACTGATTAAAGTTAGAAATATGCCCCCAAAGATTTTTATTTTTATAAATACTTGGCAGCCTGCATTTGTATAGACACGGAACAAATATATTAACAATTTGAAGCCCATATCCATACTCGCTATTCACGAGATTGTAAATTACAACTTCGCTTAATATCACAAAAAATAATTTGCTACTTTGTTGTGCATGTTGGAGAGCATCAAGAGATATTCATTGAAGAAATAGAAACAGATAAAATTGTATGGGAAGAAACCTAGAAAGAATGAACTGAAATTATATATAATATTCGAGTATACATTCAGATGTTGCGGATGAGAGAGAAAAGTCCAGAAAATCGTGAAATAAACCAGAACAGAGTGCCGTTATTCCAGACCATATATTCTTTCCCCGGCAGCAACTGGTATTGCAGCAGGTAGTTTCATATTTATTTAGATTTTCAAATGTTTCTCTTGGAATTTGTGCGTATAGTTCGTCTATTGTGCATTGAATTTATTTGAATTTTGTGCAATTTGTTCTTCATTTTAGTCCTAATTTGGGTTTGTCTCGGTTCTAGTTCTTCTGACTGAAGAAGAAGTCCAAAAATCTGCTGGTTTTCATTCATCGCGATCGCCTTTTATTTTAATTTTTTGTAAGACTATATGATAGTGGACTAGTTTCTGTACCTTTTCTATTTTGTTCTTTACTTTCTGGTGTTATAGATTTGTTGATGTCCTCTACAGCTGCAGTTTGAAGATTTTTTAGTAGCCACACTTTTTTCTGTTTCTTCATACAGGCCTGTCAGATGGTTCATAGAAGTATCCAGATTTGCAGTGTCTTCGGTTTTTTGTTGGTAGAGACCTCGTTAGTATTGTTCAGTCCGTGTATTCCATGGATTTTAGTTTTGTCTCCTGCATACGAGTCCGAAGTCCATGGTCCTAATTTCTCAACGTAAAAGATGGGGACATAATCGAACCTAACCCAACTAACCTTGTTGCTGATAATCCAATCACTAATTAGTATGAAGAAATTATATCAAAGCAGATGCTCGCTGCGCTCACATTCTATAAATTACCAGAATAAAGAGACACGCCTCCACAATAACAGAAATTGAATCTGTCAAATGGTACAGTTTCACAAGATGGGCCAATACCTTCGAAAATAGTAGTGACCATCAAAAATTTCATTTAGATTTTTTGTTCGGGAAACCAAACTACGTAAGCAACATTTTTTAATTTGAATGCCCTCTCTAACCGAAGATTTACCAACGATTCTTGCTATTTTGGAGCCTAACTCATTCACTGATTCTAGGATTCATCATTACCTTGCAGGAAAAAAAACCTCTGACTGGATCGATACTAGAGCGTGACAAATTCGTGATCGGACACTCAGTATAAGGTTATTTCTCATAGTTCTTGACATGTTGTAAACTATCGACAGATATCTTGTCAGAATAAAAATGTCAGTGTGAGTCTGGTACTCTCACGTAATATTTTGAGGATTTAATGTAAAATTCGGGATGGAAGTAGAAAGGGGGGAAGATTCAATTCTAGATCAGCTAGCAGTTCTATCCAGTGACAATTCATCCCAGAATGATGCAGTTGCTCTTGCGAAATTATTACAGGTGAATAATCAGCAGAAACATGGCAAAATTAAACGAATATCGAAGGTAAAGAAACATTATGTCACTGATAAGGTATTGAATATCACTGACAAGGTGAGAGATTATGATGACACTTTTCCGTTTGGTTACCCTAAGGAACTGGCAATTTTCGCGCATGACGTAATGATGAAAGCCTGGAGAAACGACGAGAGGATCGAGCAATTGAAATTGAAATGTGCTGAAAAGGCCGATAACAGGATCTTGCAACCAAAAGATATGCAAAGATTATATGTTGAGGAACCGCCGATCGATAGTACAAAGACGGTATGTGACGTGGACCCACATTATTTCAAGGTTATCGAAAGTAAACCGGAGAAATTGAATATGAAAGATTACCTTCAAACCTTACGAGACTCACTGAGAATTAAAATTGTTAATGGGTATCTGGAAGACGACATAATGCTCCTGGACGAAAGTCTCCTTCTAGAACAGAATATGCTGGAAATCATCCGAGAAAATTACCAAAAGTACGTCAACATTTTCGAAGAGTTCTTATACAAAGATCATGTTTTATCACAGCAGCTATTGGAAGACGCCGAGAAATCGTCCCAAGCAGCATACGATAAATATCAAGAGTACAAAGTCATTGCGAAGAAACTGTCAGCTTTGCGGTCGATTCTGTTTATCACCGAAGAGAAGTGGCGTTATTGTAAAATATGCCAAAAGTTTTTGTATAGCGTTAGTCCTGCATCTTGGAGAGCCACTAAAACAAATTACAGCCCGGCAAGTGTTTTCGTAAGAGATGAACCAGAGGAAGAGTTGAATATTTTTGGAACGTACAGACAGTCTATCGTAGAGAAAAATGCATCAATCACAGATATGATCAAAGTTTTCTATACGGAATCTAGGAATGAAAACCTTCCAGAGATTTATTTCACCACACCGGATCAACTGCTGTGTGTTTTTAGATTGCTTGAGATGCAAAATTTGAACGCGTTACTAAATTGCGAGGAGCTGGCAGTACCCATGATGATCGTGAAAAATGGCTTGATTGAGGTAGACGAATTCTATACGAAAGAGATCGAAAGTATACAAGAAGCAATTAAAAAATTGGAAGACGCGATATTGTGGGAAGAGGATAACACAGCACATTCGAGAAGACTAATCAAAAACCTTCTGGACGATCAGTTCAGGAAAGCTATCGTAGACAAGGACGTACTCAATTTGCAAATCTTCGTGGAAGATGTATACGAATCAAAAATCGGTATGAATACCGCCAATCTAGGAATGCTTGAAATGATGACGGAAATAGAAAATAAATATTGCGAAGAGCTTTTGCTTATGGAAAATATACCAAGCTTGGAGGTGGCGATTATGAAGATTGCGTGCTTTGAGGAAGAAATAAGGGTTATGCAGCTAGCAGAAAGAGCTACGAAACAATTCGCAGAGCTTCAAAGAGTAATCTCCCGTTTGAATAAGTCGTATGCCCCACCGTTCAAGAAACCAGGTGGCAAAGAGGTTAAAAAGCGATCTCCCGTTAAGAGGTTGAAAGCAAATGTCGCCCCCCCTCTCCCCAAAGGTATAGAAAACGACTATTTGGAGTATTTTACTGACTGTTGTCGATCAACTGATGATCCTGAGGAATACGCAGTATCGCATGAGGTCTCATTAGTGTCCATTCACAATGAGGAAGAAAAATCAAACCGTTGATTGGTCGTGTATATTTCAGTAATCGAAGAAGTATGATCGTTATAATTTATGCGTATAAATCTATAACTGACTTATAAGATAAATCACCTCGTGATATGGGGATATTGTTGCTTGTTAAGATAAAATAATTTCTTGGCAGAAAAAATGTTTGGTGGATAGTAATAAAGCACGTTCTCTATTGATTTCCAGAATAGTTTGTAGATTGTTCTTTGGAAATGATATTTTATTTCTTCATTAACAACTTTTCAATCTCAGTCAAATAAATAAAAACAACAACTACTGATCACAAAAAGTCAGTAATAAATATTAATACAGAGTGAAGTACAGGTTGCCACAGTACTCCCCCCTCAGGATCAACGATATTATTTTTTAATACAGAACTTCACGATTCTTCCTAAGCATTTCTTCAATGCTGGTTTGAGTCTGTCTATTGATACATTATTTTTCTTGCCATTAATTGATATTTTATAAAATTTGTCAGTTTTGTTCAATACTTGATGAGGTCCTGAGTAGGGTTGTTGTAACGGTTTTTTGACGGTATTGGTTCTTGAAAAAACATATTTTGGATTTTTAAAATCTTCGGATATGTATTTACGCTCTCCTAGAATGGTCGTAGTTACTTCCTTGTTTCAGTCTGAATTATTTCATAGCAGTACGTTCTTCCAAGAACTTCTGGGTACCTATACGATTATCAGTATTTCGGGCATTAATTTCCTTGGTATGGTTGGTTGGTTTGAAGCTGACGGGCCAGATACAGGGTTTACCTGTAAGGGTGTCCCTTAACACTGAGACCTGCTGTATTATTCTGTCGTCAGTAGTTCCTAATTAAATAGGCCAGAGTATTTTAACAGGTTCAATAGTTCATTTACTAGGTGTTTCGGGTTCATGCCTATTTCTAGGTTGGTCTGTCCGAATATTCTGTAGCGCCTGTTGTGCAGCACGTCGCATTCGAAGATGATGTGAGAGGCTGTTTCCTCCTCGTCACCACAAAGTCTGCACTCCACGGTTTCTCTGTTTATTCCCATAGTGTGCAGGTGCTTCCTAAGGCCGCAATGTCTGGTAAGTGAGCCGGTAATTGTGCATAACTTAGATCTGTTTAGTTTGAGAGTGTCAGCCGTCAATGTTTGGCTTAAGTGCCTCACCATGGCAATAAATTTCGTGTTTTGTTTTCTTTCACCCATTTATTAGGTTTCCGCATCGGGTTTTGCTAACTCCAAACACTGGTTCTTGACCTGTGAATGGTCTTTCTAGTTGGTCTGCTTTTCCATTACCTTCTATTCCCCCATGTCCAGGCACCCACACAAGTGTTACCTTGTTGTGTTTTGCTAGTTCATTGAGGCTCTGGAGGCATTCCCAAACCTGCTTTGACTGAGTCTGTACCGAATTCAGAGCTCTTATTGCGCTCTGGCTGTCAGATAGAATGTGGATGTGTTTTCTTTTATTTCCACTATATATACTTAACGGAATCCTACAGCCAAGGTATGTACTTAACTAATGGCATGTGTCTCAGTTTGGAATACTGTGGTGTTATTGCTAAGTGTAAGTATAACGTTCCTTTTTGGCCTCACTCCATGTATTCTTGCTTCAGTTCCTACCTCTGTTTTTGAGCCATCTGTGTACCAGATTCTGTTTCCATTCGTCCCACTTGAGCACTGTTATTAATGATTTTTAATATAAGTATTAGAATAGCGTGTATTCTCTTGGCGTGACTCGTATTTCAGTCAATTTTTCGTTGATATAACATTTCAAAGCAGTTAAAGGATGATATGCAGTTGTACACCTCTGTTGTGCGACATAACCTCAAAAACGTGCCTCCATAAAAATATGAAGGATGCCCTCTTTGAACACAATTCCTAGATTTCCTAAGTTTCATGAATATTTTCTGGATATTTTGTTAGAAGCATTTTCGAATCACGTTATGAATAAAAACAGAATCAACTCTAACTGTCACTTTTCATGAATTGAGAAACACCACCACCATTGCACAAAAGAGTTTGGCAGAATAACTCAAGCATCGCCAACTTAATGTCATCTATATTTTTGTAGACACATGCCTGTAGCAATTATACTGTTTATGCTTATTAACTATGTAGAGCTTGTGTGTAAGCAAATACTTGGGAAAAAACTCAGCTTTGCCAACTTTGGATTAACTGGCAACCATGTTCCGCGAATCAAGCGTCAATATAAATTATACTCAGAATGAGACTCTCTATTGACCGTAGCCATAATGAATAATATAAACAACTCTTTCGAAAGATGCTGAATATTTTCCTTAAAAATATCACGATCACCACATGGTGTCCTGTTATAAGTTGGAATGATCGAACTTTGGTTATTTGTTTTTCAGGTGACACCACAAACCTCAATATATTTTTTGACGCAATACTCATCTAACTTTAAGGCTGTTTCATGTAAACGTAAGGTAAGGTATGAAACGTCAATCAGACGGTTTGAAAATTTAAAAGTGTGAAAATCTGAATAAATATGGACGATACTCATTTCATAAGTTTAATCGAACAATTCCGTCATATTTATGACAAATTGGATAAACAACTTTCAGTAGTGCCAATTCTTCCTTCCTTTTTTGTGAACCGTACATTTTCATTACCTTTCCTTACGTTTACATTAACTATACCTCAGACTCGTACAGTTCAATATTCGTTTTGAAAATACAGCTACAGCACCTTGTTCATAAGATAAGAGTTGTGGTTCTTGTTATATCCATTTTCCTGAAGATATATAGTCAGTGATATTCAAAATTGTAGTTTCACAATTGTGCAGGGCCGGATACCATTGTTATCCTGGGTTTAACATTTTTCGTGCATAATTGTAATCATCCTCCAAAGAAAATTCTTATTTTTTTCCAGGGTATTCAATCATTTTCCACTGGACACGCCATTGCTAAGAGAAATTAACGCTTCATTTCTTTTACAGCTGTTCTTCATCACTCCATTACTCTTTTAACACGAGCTGAATATGATGTATCTTATCCAAGGTGAATTTAATGAAAACGAATCTACTGTTGATATACACGAGGGTTGGTTAGAACACGGGAAGTGCGCACTGCTTAGGCGAGCTGAAATTGAATTTCAGATATATTGGATGAGGAAATTGAAGCCAACTCCAATATTATCTCACGTAATCTCTACCTCTACAAGTAGTTAACTTGCGGTATCGTTCGTTTCCGATAATGGGGCGCGATGTAAATATAGATCGAAACCGAAGTTAATAACTGAAATTTGATTTTGGACCTCCGTCCAGAAGGACTGATAGTACATTAGGATATAAATCCTCTTGAAACACTTTTCTGGCTGTCAAGGCAGAGAAGTAGAAACTCTGTGGTCTGCGGTAAAATTTATTACTTGGTTTACTGCAAGTAACAGTTGTAACGGTTTCATTTCTGTCATATTCGGACATTATTTGAACAATGTTGAGATTCTTACATATCTTGACTCATTTCGAATTGATCCCGATTTGTTTAATTTCTGCCACTTACATATTGTTACGATATTACTAATTAATACGCCGAGCACACTACTAAACTGTTTTTATTAACTTCGCTATAAACATACAACTACGATACTGACTGATAAAATACTAAGATCTGCTTCAACTAGCTAAATATTCCAAACACTTGTGAACTTCATAAACTTCCTTATAACTTCTTGAAAACTTCCCTTCCGAGTGAAATCTGTCGCATTATTTACTGAATTCGTCTAGACTAGATTCTTCGGAATTCAGTTCTCCATATTAGGTACTCAGTACAGAAAAACATCTAAACAATTAGGAATTGATTCAAGGAAATTTTACGGCGTCGGCTCATTTGTTATGCAAATGAGTTACGTTTTATAATCGACACTCGACAGCAGCGTAGCTAGGGGATTTTTATCAATCTCGTAACAATATAGTAATGATAATAGCGTCTTTATTTGAAACGTAAACGTACTTAAATGGTCACCATTTCAACTAATGTACGAGACGCGATCTTCAATTTACTGTAAAGGGTTCATATGCTATCGGTACTCATTGAATATATCATTTTTTTAGTGAATGAGCCCCGTTTGCTAATGTTCTGGCGGATTTTGATGGACAAAAAAATCTGTAAATGTTATCGTTATTTGACACAGAAAAAACACACTAGATGCAGTTGTATCATATACAATATCTTCGGGACGGTAATGTCTGAGCAGAATCATTAGTGAAAGAATCATCGGACCGTTTTTTTAAATGAATGTCCATATAACGCGAACGAAGTTCGAAAAGTTTGACTCGGTCGAGAATACCATTCTTTCCACACATTCCCACAAAGTGAAAAAATAAGGCGAATTCTGATAGAAAATAACTACTTTCCCATACGGACATTAAACCGTAGGGGAATACAAGGTTCATGAATATTATCGTTCGTTTTTGGAACAAGACGATTCTTTTGTGTTCTGACCTATCCTGGCATTGATGAGAGAAAACATACATGTATGCAGGTGGTCAATTTCTTTACTACAATCAGCACTTGCAAAATATGTCCTGCTTGAGGTTCGTTGCACAAATTAATGACAGATGTAATTCAATGTCCTTAGTGGGAAGTAGTTGTTTTCTGACAGATATTTGTCTTATTTTTTCCTTTATTGGAAAGTGTGGAAGAAGGGTATTTTCTACCGTAGTCGGAACTATTTATTTTGATTTCAAAGTCCAAAATGAAATCAGAAGAAAATATCACACGACAGAAAAAAGATTACATTTTGATAAGCCCGAATTCTGAAGTACTTGATAATGTTCTATTTCCAGGATTCACTAACATGAAATTTATAGTGTATTGATGTAATTTTAATTTGCGACACTTATCAGGATATTTAGAGAGTACAAGCAAATCTAAAATATTTTTGTTAATTTTTTCAAAACAAAACTCACACCGCGCCTTTCAAAGAAACATGAAAGAAAAGCAACACGGTACTCAAAATTATACCAACTTGCCGTAGTATGGCAGAAATCTTATCCAGGCGAGTACAGATGGCCGTCATCCTTGTTTCACTTTGTCTGCTCAGGGTACATGATTCTCGGACCCAATAATCACTTACTCCACGACCGTGGGGATTCCAGGGTGACCTCCGGATATGTTGAACTCCGGAGACAGGGCCTGACTGGAATATTCTATATGGAAAAGAATATAATGGAATGTATTGAATATTTTACTATCCTGATACTTCAGATTACAGATACACACATACGTATAGGCTATATTATTTATACATACAAATACAACATTTCCACAAAACAAAAATATTATAGCAGTTCTACAAAATAAATAATATATATATATATATATATATATATATATATATATATATATATTCAACCCGAACTTTTAGTTTTCAAATATTTGACCGCGGAAACCTATATATATATATATATATATATATATATATATATATATATATATATATATATATATATATATATATATATTATATATATATATATGTGTTCAGATAGGTTTCCGCGGTCAAATATTTGAAAACTAAAAGTTCGGGTTGAACCGCGTCTAGAATTTGTTGAAATTCGACGTTTCGGCTCCGATTTTGGAGCCATTTTCAAGAACTGAAATAGAAAGAAAATTAATGAAAGGATAATACGTAATTCTACGCTGAGGTCTCAATCTGCCTACTCCTCAGGTATAATTACGTTAGGTTTTTGTGACTTGACGTCGGGGTCTCAATCTGCCTACTCCCCATGTCTCGTCACTGGTTCTCTCTAAGGTCTCAATCTGCCTACTCCTTCGAGAGAACAGTTCTCTATATATATATATATATATATATATATATATATATATATATATATATATATATATATATATATATATATATATATATATATATATATATATATATCATTGATTGAAATAACCACGAATACTACATAAACAAACGATATTCAAAAATTCTTTTAGATTCGCTTTGAGAAAAATGTTCATGTCCATGCTATACTGATAAGTTGAATGTATTTTCCGCTATGAAGTGATGTGTGATGATATGAGAAAATGAAGTGTTCAAAGAATAGCCGTCTAATGCCACTTCTCGGAATTTCAACAATTAATTCCTGCCTTACTTTAAGTGGAAAGAGGGATTAGTTCATATCCCTGATCCTGATTTACTGCATATGAGAAAGATTAAATGACCGAGAACACGCAGCTTTTCCAGAGTCCCTGGACGAGAAAAAAGTATCTCGTCGCGAAACGAAATCCACGAAATAGGCATTATCAAAAGATCTGTGGTTCGTATAAGCAACAAACTGCCTGGTTGTGAGCGACAGTCAGGAGTCGTGACAGATAAGTTACTTTTTGTAAACGTTACGGTATTTATTCAAGCCTAACATTCACTAAGAAGTTGACTCCGGAAAAGCAACGTAATCTAGCACGAGGAATTGATATAAAACGTTTTACCAACCTACCATTTATGATAATAAATTTCATATTAAATTGCTTTTCCGTCGACCGTTTCTTTACGATGTATTTTAACGCATGTTGATTAATGACCCCTGTTAATGAATGATTTTCTATTAATCAACGATATACTTATATGCAACCCAACAAACATTGCTCCTATACATATTATATTTATATAGTGACCTGTGGCATATGCAACCAAACATATTTATGCTTACCCGCTGAAACATTTATTTTGAAATCAAGTAGCTGTGTTAGTACTATCTGTCATTATTTATTTCATTTTTGTAATTTCTTAAAATTCTACGTTTATTTTGAAATCAAAAGATGGATAGCGACGAAGTTCTGTAAAAAAATTCAGAAAACATCAAATATATCAGTAACGCAGCCGGCTGGTAAAATGCTGGTTTGAGTCCTGAGGTGATAGCAAGGTCATGGGTTCAATCCCCAAGTGGTACCATTTTTTTTTAATTACGGTCAACGGAAACGCTTTGTAACGAACTCGTGAATTAAAATAGCGATTAAGAATCTCTAACATTAAAATATCTCAATTGTTAATCGCCCTTATTAATACACTTGTTCGTTAAATAACCATTAACCGTCAACCTGGATGTACAGTTGAGATGGCAAAAATTGGAGCAACCAGATTGCGTCATGGTTTTCATTTTATAAGCAAAACACTGAAAAAATACATTTTTTTTTGTATTTCAATGTTTATAATAAATTAATAAATGACAGTTGCGAGTCCAAAACATAACAGAATATAACTACAGACTGTCTTTCATGTGATGGCACAGTCGGTTTTCTACTGGTATTTTTGTTACGAAAAAATCCTTTATTGATTGACCTACAATGTTCATCTGCGCTGAATCAACATCATCATCAACATCAAGCTGATATTGAATAAATTACAGATTGTTGATTGATATATCACAGGTAAGGGATGAATGTTCGCAAAGCGAGTTATTCGAATCAATTAGGACCGTTATCGGCTGTAAGGTCTTCTGACGTATTCACTGAAGGAAATGTTCATTTTGAATTTTTTATTTTCATCATACACGATCGCTAATTTCACTGCAGTATTTACTGTTTGGAAATTCTATGTTTATCTGCTTCTAGCGAACGAATTAGAGAATATCTGTCTTCAGATGTGTTATTATATGAACGCTCCAAGTTCTTATAACTAACGAGACATCTGCAGATATTCAGAATACGGAAAATAAAATTATCCTTTCGGATGAAATTTTATCAAGAGAGCGGTATTCGAGGGATAGAAGTTGAAAACTTCTAGAACGTGGCTGTCACTCATCTTTTATTAGATGGAAGAACAATTAGAGCGTGGACAGTATTCGGAATAAATGTAATAATTTTGAATATTCTAGAGTCACTATGGTTGCGGAGTCAGAGAAAATACTAAGTTCTTCATGTTACTGAGAAGTGAATACATGGAAGAAAGCATTCGCAGTTGAATAGGTATTATAAACTTGAGGCAGGTTCGGCCTTCTGTTGTTCGAAAAACTACAGAATAAATATCAATAACAATTTTTTTATAGGTCATTCACTAATTTTGTGTATGAAAAGAGACCATCAGTACAGGTACAAAAATTGTATTTACTAATATATTTGGTCTGTTATGGGTTAAGGGGGTTAATTATACTAAGGTAGATTTAAGGGTGTAGGATAGAGAAAATAATAATAACTTGTCTAATTTCCTCTACGATTTTTTATTGTTATAGGTTTTTGTATATCAAACCATTATCAAGTAAACTTTTACTCTTACATCAGGTCTTCATTATATATGTATAGATAAAATAACGTAATTATGTTCGCTAGGTGGATACAATGAAACCTTACCTAAGATAACAAAAATTTGTACCTGAATTATGAACATATTCTATATCAAAATATTATTCTGAGTTACTAAGTCAGAATTCCGACTTAGTATCTTAAAATCAGAACACGTTCTGTCACTCCTAATTCTGACTTAGCATCTCGAAATTAGCTAATTCTGAGATACCAAGTCGGAATTCTGACTTAAAATCTCGGAATTAACTGATTCTGAGATAATAAGTCGGAATTCTGACTTAGTACCTCGGAATTAGCTAATTCTGAGATAATGAGTCGGAATTCTGACTTAGCAGGTATCTTGGAATTAGCTAATTCTGAGATACTGAGAATTCAGATTTGATATCTCGGTATAATTCTCAATTACTAAGTCGGAATCCTGACTTAGTATCTCGAAATTATCTAATTCTGAGTTACTAAGTCGGAATTCTGACTTTGTATCTCGAAATTAGCTAATTCTGAGTTACTAAGTCGGAATTCCAACCTAGTATCTCGTAATTAGCTAATTGACAATATTCCACAGGCTATCGGTGATCGTTTTTTTGCTGTCAGGTTGGTAATACATTTTGGTTTTTATTATTTGAAACACTGTATTTTGATACACTGACATGTGCCATGTGTCAGCAATGATAAATGTCAAATTATTATTGGCTGGGGATTGGTTATATATATATATATATATATATATATATATATATATATATATATATATATATATATATATATATATATATATATATATATATATATATATATATATATATATATATATATATATATGACATGTGCCATGTGTCAGCAATGACAAATGCCATATTATTATTGGCTGTGGATTGGTTATAATAATTGACATTTGTCATTGCTGACACATGGCACATACATGTCAGTGTATCAAAATACAGTGTTTCAAATATTAAAAACCAAAATTTATTACCAACTTGGCAGCAAAAAACGATCACCGATAGCCTGTGGAATATTGTCAATTCCGAGATATTAAGTCAGAATTTCGACTTAGTATCTCAGAATTAGAACACGTACTGTTACTACTAATTCTGACTCAGCATCTCGAAATTAGCTAATTCTGAGATATCAAGTCAAAATTCTGGCTCAAAATCTCGTAACTAATTGATTCTGAGATACTGAGTCGGAATTCTGACTTAGTAGGTATCTCGGAATTAGCTAATTCTGAGATACTGGGAATTCTGATTTGACATCACGGAATTAGTTAATTCTGAGTTACTAAGTCGGAATTCTGACTTATTATCTCGTATCTCGGAATTAGTTAATTCTGAGTTACTAAGTCGGAATTCTGACTTAGTATCTCGGAATTAACAAAAATAAAAATTTGAATAATAGTGGCCCCCTCTACATGCACCTACTTATATAACAACAGAAATCCACTTATTTGTTTCAAACTTCGTCACATAATTCAGTCGCCAAGTGACCATCCCATGGAGGTTTAATTGAAGATAGCTGCAGAATTTGATTTATTTATACTCGAATATACTGGAGCTTTATCCTAACACTCTATCGCTATTTTCAACACCTCGGCACGTGTTTCTTTCGCCAAGTGACCTTCTGGAAAAAAATTAAACTGACCGGGTTACCAGTAGGTTGCAGTTTATGGTACTTGCGCACACCTGCTAGATCATGGCTGGGAAGATGGATAACAGACCGTTGATTATAATAATTACGACTTTGGCCGAGTTAGGATAACATTTTAGGTAGTTTTCGTATTGTTTTGGATTCGTTTAATGTTATCTAGTATTTGTGTTTATGTACATTTCTTGACGGGGGTCATAGCTTAATAATATTCAAATTGATTAGTTAAACTAACTTCATTTGTGGTGACAGATAAATGGTGATTATTTCAAGTATGAAGTAAACAAGCTTGCACGGGTCCATCATTATTCAAGATTTTATTGTATTCACTGATTTCTATACTGTCATTGATATTTAACTATCAGTTCACTTGCATAACTAATATAAATAAACTTAAGTCTATGGAATGGTTTTATTACAAGTGTTATCTGAATATTTGCACAAATAGGTTCCACCTGTTTTTCCAATAAGGTCATGTACGATAACTTAATTTACGGAATTCCAACTCTTCTTGATCGTAGGCAAAAGTTTAACTTTCTTTTTTAATTTGTCAATACCTCTGAAATATATATCATTCTGATCCTATTAAATAAATTGTCACGATGTGCTACGTGGAAATAAAAATGAAGAATTGGCGCTCGTTTGAAATTGTATCCATTATCTTCTTCACCGCACTTAGAACACGACAACAAAATAAACTTGGGGTGATTTAATGAAAACAGTTTGTTTACTACTTGGATGCTATCGGAATACTATCACAGAGTAAAATTAAAAGCATCTGCCAAAAATACTTCTACTACTACAAGACACATTTTGGAAAACAGTTGGATTGGATTCTTAGAAGTATTTCTGTAAAATTTCGAGAAAAAATAAAGAAGAAATGATATTTTTACGATATCAAAGTTCCAAGTGTCTTAGCATCTTTTAAAACGGTCTGGATTGACCGCCTTCAGCATTTGTATAAGTAGGATTTTAAGAGTAAGGTTGGTAAATATTTGGCATAGTATTTTTATGGATGAACAGTACATAAATCTGCATATGAGTTATTTAGTTTCTGACTTTCAGATATTTTTATTGATATAATCGATTCACTTTTGGAAAATTGAGGATAATATCTTCGGAAGATGCTTGTGTAGAGATGTAAAAATAGCGCCTTGCAGATCTCAAACTTTATCTTCTTCTTTGAAGAACGTTGCACAAATATCTGTCTTTTGTAGTTCAATGTCCGTCGTGGTATTAGCCAGGGAAGTAGTTGTTTTCTGACAGATGTTTGCCTTTATTTTCCACTTGGTGGAAACGCTTAGAGAGAAGGGTACCCCTGTATTCTTTCAACATTGTTGATACCTCTCTGGCACAATATATTCGAACTCGTTCGAATGTTTACAAACTTTATCGTGTTTGAGATTTCAGAATGAGGTTTCAGAACTGCTTCCTGCCCTTCCGTGTCTTTTGGATTTTATGAATTGACATAATTATTAGATTCATCATAGTCTCGCTAACCTCTTATAGAGATGAACAAGTCAACAATCCATTCTATAACAATGAAACTGTAATTTTATATAATGCTTTTCTGATTATGGAATTCGTTTTGTGTGAATTCATGGCGGGACTAGAAACTCGTTCTTAATGTAGTGCTATTCACAGATGAGCGAGGATAATTTGTTTGCAGAGACTAATAGAGCTGAGGAATAAAGAGATTTGGCGCAACAAAGACCCTTAAATTGAATGTCGCTGCAACTTCACAGACAACCAACGAATTCGACCGAAATTATCTGATTTAGTGTGGATTATCCTCGAGTTTCTTACAATCAGTGTTTCGAACAACCATACTGCTGACACAGAACGTTTTTATAATCACATTATTTCATTTGATTCGTTCCGGTTACTTACGGTTTTGAAGAAAAAATAATTGTCCCACAATGTTTTTTTTGCGTGGACAGTTCTCTGATGCATAATCAACAACATTAAGCATTATTCAATGTCACTGTTTTCAATCAGTTTGCAGAATTCAAGAGACTCGGTGCTTCAGCACAATCACATTTAATGGTATAGAAATGTGAGGAGTTCCCTGATTCGTGAAGATACATGTAGATCGTATCGAAACGTCTCTGAATGTAACAGATCTAATCCAATTTCAAATGACATGATAATTCAATTGTTTTTTCAACCATCTAAAAATTTTTAGAATTTCATTCCAATAAAAAAAAAAACTGTCCAGTTATTTCACATCAAACTACTCAAAAGTTATCGTGGTCAGGTAAGAAAAGGGATTCAGACCGCTAGATCCGCACTTATTCTGACATTTCAAATGAATATTGTGAAAGAACGTATTGGCGAAAATCTAAAAAAAATTAGATGGTTGAAAAGAGAATTGAATTATCTTTTTAACGATGTGACACATGGCCCCCGATGCCATTAAAAAATTTTTAGTCGATGCGCCCCCCGCGCCATCTATCGAGCAATCACCATGTGTTTTATTTCAAAAAGTAATATCAGTGAAACCCTCCAAACGGTATTTTTTATGTTTGTACGTCAAACCGTTCTAAAGTTAACAAGAAGGGGGGACTATTAAAAGCCGCACTGTATATGTATGTATGTATATACTGTGTATGTGTAGATATTTGTATTTAGCATTCTGTGAAGTTTTCCTTGTTATTGTACCATTTGAATCATCCTCAATTTTGTACTTTTCAATAATTAAATTAAAATTATTATTATTATTATGGAATATTGGAAGTTAAACTTGAGGAATACGGCTGGCTGTGCATAAAGCATAAATCTGGAGAATCCACTGGAGAACAAATAATCATATTCTACACAGGTCACGTTTGGTTGCCTGAAGGAGATTAAAAAAGGAATTGAAATGGATATTAAAGGAATTCTGGAAGGCGTTCAGGTAGACACAAGGAATTCTACATCAGAAAAGCAAACAGTAATGAAGCTGGTAGAACTTAAATAAACACTCTTTTTCCGGCAGGTTTTAAATTTCGTTTTGTGTAATTAGAATCCCTCAGAAATTCTGATAGAGAAAATATATAAAATTTATTATTACAGATAATTGAAGCCGCGGAAAGCGGAAAAACGACTCTCAGTTACACTACCAAAGCCAATAATTTAAATATAGGTTCGTCTCGGCTGTACATGTTTTACAGTGTGTGTTACAAAAAAGCTGTATAATGCTTTGGATTCAAAAGATCCCGCCATATGCCTATTTGTTGATCTCGCAAATGCTTTTGATACAGTCAGTCATCCAGACCTATTAGAAACCCTCGAGAACATCGGCTATAGGGGTTTTGCAATTCGATTGATGAAAAGTTATCTCAGCGACCGAAAACAATGTGTTGATGTTGAAACAAGTACCAGTTGAACTGTAAGATATGGGGTTCCCCAGGGAACAGTGCTCAGTCCAATTTTGTTCATTCTGTATCTCAACTCACTGTTTGACCTACCAATTCCTGCTGAAATAACTAGCTTCGCAGATGACACCGTTTTCTTCTTCAAAGAAAGAAATTGGGAGGCATTGAAACAACAAGTTATATCTTCATTTCCCATTATTATGGATTATTTTAGCAGTAAACTTCTCACAGTGAATTTGAAGAAAACTGTATTCACACCTTTCACCAGTTATGAGTAAAACCTTCCCAACTACTCATTTATAGATGTCCCTATCACGGGTGATGAAGTAGTCCAGCTCAAATCTTCCAAAACAGTGAAATATCTGGGTATTACACACAGCAACTCAAAGTGGAACACGCATATTAGCAATGTGACAAAAAAGCTAAGATATCTGGTATACAAATTCAAATTCTTAAAAAACATCCTTGGCCTTAAACACCTCAAAATTATTTATCATGCCTTAGTACAAACACATCTACTGTATGGTATTATTGCATGGGGAGGGGTTACTAATTATTATCTGAAGAATTTGGAAACAGTTCAGAAGTGGATAATTAAGATCATTTTAAATAGACCGTACACTTATCCAAGTGACGATCTATACACTGAAGCAGAACTGATGGACAAACCTTTGCTCTGACATTAATGGTTCACCAACGGAAGAATCTTAAGGAAGCAAAAACTGTTGACCACATGTCTGCCCTCCTAAGAATAAACGCGGTATGTTTAGGAAACGACAAACTGAGATGTCCACCTTTAAAGTTCTTTTTGACACGAATTGCGAATTGAGACATATGGCAGATTTGTTGTCAATAGTGTTATATAGTTCCTGTTCAGATACGGCGTTCATGTTTGGCAAATATTCAAGTAAAAGACAAAAAAAAGCCTCCGACACCAGTAACTCAAATTTTGATATTTTAGAACATACCGCGTTCATCCTTAGGACGGCAGCTATATCACACACGGTATAGGAAAAATTCCATTGATGTTCCAAAGATGTCCAAAACTATTGGACAACGCAGCTATTCATATCTTTCACCGAAGCTATATAATGACATACCCGTCTATCTCAAAACTATCAATTCCCTTATTCTCTTCAAATTGCTATTGTTCACTCCTAGAGCAATTATTCACCAATTAATTGTCTTGAAAAATAATTGATCATGACAGTTAAATCAATCGACTAGTTATAGAAATTTGTATTTGTTTGTGTAAGTTTATTTGTAATTTTGAATGTAATATCAATATTGTTTTAAATAGGTACTGTAAGTGTTATGATACATGTTTTTTTAACTTTTTTATCTTGTACCCACGCACAG
The DNA here is from genome assembly GCA_958502065.1 of Chrysolina americana. Classification (NCBI taxonomy): domain Eukaryota; kingdom Metazoa; phylum Arthropoda; class Insecta; order Coleoptera; family Chrysomelidae; genus Chrysolina; species Chrysolina americana. The sequence continues at coordinate 88,523,789 of OY293412.1, forward strand.
GCTGCGCCTTTGTGGGTCTTCTCTATTTATTTGCCCAATTAATGCAGTGCACTTTTATAGTGAAGCTATTTATTTTTTTTTTTCCTTATACACTTGTATTCTTTGGTAAATAAATATTATTATTATTATTATTCTCACTTTTGACATGTTCCGGTAACTTGTTATAAAGTTTTACTCCCAGGTATAAATAACTCCTTTGTCCGATATTTTTTTCATATGCAATACATTTCTGCTTATTTCTTGTCAAAATTTCAGTGACCTGTTATCGAATGATAATACTCCATCATATATATTTGTAGAGTGACAAGAAGGCATAGAATGTGTGGGTAAAGGGTGGCTATTATTATTATTTGCCGTGGTGCTTTGGGCGACTGACTGATTTAAAAGAATTGAGGTAATCATCGAATCACTGATTCTATTGAAATAGTATACCTGATAGGTAAGATTACAGTTAGGAAAACCATCGGCTGTTAATTTAGGATTCCGAATTTTTTTCTCTTGAAATGATAATATCAGCAAAACATGGCTCTAGATGATTTTTTATCCAAAATTAATTACTGTTATCGAATTTTTGAGAAAATGAGGCATTGATTATCGTGTGGAGATAGAAGTTTTCCACGGAATAAATTACAAATATAAATTTACACTTTTTTTTAAATCAAATGATTTTGTCTTGTCAATTATGCAGCTCAGGGCAATAACAGATCATTTAACAAGTTAGGAACGACTTTTTCAGAAACTGGTCCTGAATTGATATCATATACCGGGTGACCACGAGGTGAGGTACGCCCCCCAATTTTTCTATAGTTTTGAAGATACAGGTTTCAAATTTGGCACGTCGATATATTACTCAAATACGCATATTTTAACTCCATAACCGAAAATTCACCACTTCCGGTTTAACCGGAAGTGACCCCAAACTTTTTTTTTCAAATGACACCCTGTACAATTTTTTTCATTATCAGGAAGAACACGCAATTTGTGATAACACTGTTCTCCAAAATTGAAAATCGGTTGAAAAATGGCGGAGATACAGTTGATTGTTCAATCGAACAAAGTTGGCCGTGAACATCAAACTCAAATCATCACAACTGACGAACGGCGTCAGCATTTACGAGAGGAAGGTTCGAGGTAAGATACAGCTGAAAATCGAGCTTCCCATGTAATTGCAGCAACCATATTTCCCATCAATTATCAAACATTTCCTCAAAACGGATTAGTACCCATAAAGAAAGGCTCACAACTGCCATTTCTCAAATAGCAACATACTCTTTTCACATTGTTATGTTGAAAGATGATGAATTATCAGATTACTCGAATGAAAAGATTTGAAGAATTCCGAAAGGAATCGAAGATACGGGATGTTTCATTATGAGTGTTCTCAAAATTGACTATTCTTAAACATAGGCGGCTTGAACCTACGAAAGCTAAACAAAAATTCATATTTAAAAAAAAATAGTGAAAATTTGCGGTACATTCTGAATAATGGAACATTGTGAGTTGTCGAAAAACATTCTACGGCGATGGAGCGAACTTTTTTCTCATTACTCGTATGCTAATCGTAATTGATGGTGGATTCATACAGCAGTTTTAAGATCGTTGTTGGAATAAATATTCCATTAACGAACATTCTTATGACTTCTTACTAGTGACTAAAAACTCATGAATTGGAACTGCTGTATAAATCCACCATAAGAATATACCTGCAGAGTAAAAAAAATGTATTAGATATTTATTCCAATTTCTAACATTTGATACAACTAATTTCTGAACGAAAAAAAAGGTATGAAGTAAATTGTTTATTGGTTCTGGTCACTTACTACACTAACAGAAATCAAAGTAATGAAAAAATGATTTACAAGTACTGTTCAAAATGTTCTCCATTATGTTCTCTGCACAAAATTGCACGTCTCACTATTGCTTCCATAACTCCATTTAACTGAGCTTGAGTAATACTTGCAATTGCTTCTCTAAGGCGATGTTCCAAATCCTCCCTTGATGTAGGACTAGAAGAGTAAACCTTGTTCTTCAGGTAACCCCATATGAAAAAATCCAATGGCGTGAGGTCCGGTGACCTCGGAGGCCATCTTGTAGGACCATTCGTGCCAATCCATCGATTTGGGAATGTTTCATCTAGGTAACTGGTTACTATTCGGGAATTATGGGGAGGTGCACCATCCTGCTGGAAATACATATTTTGGTAGACGTCGAGGGGTAAATTCTCCATGAATCCTTCTATTTCGTTTCGTAGAAATCCCAAATAGCGTTGCCCATTCAACATACCATCAAATATTATGGGCCCAATGATTCGAGTTCCTATCAGACCTATCCACACGTTGAATCCAAAGCGTTCCTGAAAATTCCCTTGTCTTATGAGCCTGGGGTTTTCAGTTGCCCAGTATCTGGTGTTGTTTCTATTGAACATACCAAGATTCGTAAATCTTGATTCGTCGGAATATATAATGTTTCTCGTCATATTCGGGTTCCTTATGTGGTTCTCAAGTAGCCAATTGCAATATTGGACCCTTCTTTGATGATCATTTTCGTAAAGGCGCTGATGTATCTGATATTTATACGGCTTAAACCCATGTTTTTTTAGAATTTTTCGAGCTGATTCTCGTCCAACTGGTAATTCATGTTCGATTTGTCGAAGTGATATGGTGGGATCTACATAAACAACAGCCAAAACATTAGTTTCCGTCTCTGCATCAATAATAAAACTATCCTGATCTTGTACATTGTCATCTGGTTCTATCCTGAATTGCCTTTCCAAACGTGCGAAATAGTTTCTACTTGGTTGGCGTTGTTGCATTTTTTCTACACTCGCCATAAATTAGCAGTAAATCTACTTTTTCATTTCTAGTAAATTTTCGCTCCATCGGAATGTTTTTCAACAAGTTACAATTCTCTTGTATTGAATGAGTAGAACAAATTGTCACTTTGTTGACAAAATATGCTTTTTTGTTTAGCTTTCTTATGTTCAAAGCCGCCTTCGTTGAAGAACATTCAATTTTGGGAACACTTATATTGTATTTCTGGTTCCTTTCGGAATTCTTCAAATCTTTTCATTCGAGTAATCTGATAATTCATCATCTTTCAACATAACAATGTGAAAAGAGTATGTTGCTATTTGAGAAATGGCAGTTGTGAGCCTTTCTTTATGGGTACTAATCCGTTTTGAGGAAATGTTTCATAATTGATGGGAAATATGGTTGCTGCAATTACATGGGAAGCTCGATTTTCAGCTGTATCTTACCTCGAACCTTCCTCTCGTAAATGCTGACGCCGTTCGTCAGTTGTGATGATTTGAGTTTGATGTTCACGGCCAACTTTGTTCGATTGAACAATCAACTGTATCTCCGCCATTTTTCAACCGATTTTCAATTTTGGAGAACAGTGTTATCACAAATTGCGTGTTCTTCCTGATAATGAAAAAAATTGTACAGGGTGTCATTTGAAAAAAAAAGTTTGGGGTCACTTCCGGTTAAACCGGAAGTGGTGAATTTTCGGTTATGGAGTCAAAATATGCGTATTTGAGTAATATATCGACGTGCCAAATTTGAAACCTGTATCTTCAAAACTATAGAAAAATTGGGGGGCGTACCTCACCTCGTGGTCACCCGGTATACTACCTAGGGGTAAGAACATTAAGAACAAGATTCTGAATCATGGGATAGCAGTTTTGATTTTTTAACTTTTTCCTAGGTTATTTCTTTACTGGTATCTTACTGTAAAAATTTATATCTATCCTTTCTCTGAATCCAAATAATATATAAAGGAGCTATAAATGTTTTCAAGATAAGTGAATTCCGAACAGTTAATCAAACAAAAGTATAGGGTTACTGCATCTATAAAAATACAATAATAAGGAATGGAAGAATGGAAAGTTTATGGTCGAACCACCAATATGAACATATAATTTCGAGATTATGACCCATTCATTGCCATTGGGAATAGCAAGAATGGTAAGACAATGATAATGCATTAAATTAATAAAACATGTTTCATTTCCAGTGCAGATATATTTTGAAATGATTTTTTCATGTTAGTCCGGATGAAAGGAAATAGAGAACTTGAATTTTTTATCAGACTGAAATATTTTTCACTCGCAGTTGATTAATTTTTCATTGAGAGTTATCTTGTCTATAGTATAGCCCTGAAATATTGTTCACATAGGGTATTCCTAGACGTATTCTACGAAAAAAATCAAGGTATACAAACTAAACCGTTTGTTTTCTCATTTTATGCAAACATTTTTGAATAAAAATTTATGTATCTCATATATTCCGATAACTCCGTTTTGAATTTTATGCTATTCAAACGTATAATGAAAATAGATTATTGATAATCCAGCTTTTCGCAAATTTTTATATACTGTAGCAGTTTTGTCGGCATGCATTGAACATAAAGTAATCCAACAACCCATACGACTGGAACAACTAGCAAATATTGAACTGCCAATTTTATAATTTGCGACTAGTTTGGGTTATTACATAATTGTCATGCCTTATAGATCGTATTAGTGTGATGTCAAAATGTATGCAACTAACAGTGCACTGAGTCATAACGAAATATATCTGAACGAAGCTGCGCTAACATGAACCTTCAGTAACCATTACATAAGGTTTAGAATCTGCGGTCCAAATTATAATTTTAATAATTTAATTATTTCGCTATTATCAGCAATATTTCAGAAATGTATGTATTTGAATTCGATAGAAAAAGAATTAATACGCCTTATAGAATGGTTAACGTAAAGAAAGTCTTCTAAATAACTTCTGAATAAATTTCAGAAAATCCATTATGTGTCGACCAATCGCAAAATAGAATCATGCTTCTAACTTCATGTTGTTTGCTCGTGTAGCCGTGTCCACAGAACACACATTATGTCATATGTAATATGTATTTGAGATTTCCATGAAAAAGTATCAATGTCTGCGTAGATGAAAATGTCTGATAAACTTATTTCATCTTTCGACATCTTCAGCAATGTTTTCAAATACGAATGGAAATAAAATAAAACACTTGGCTGATCACCACTTTACTGTTTCGTGCCTAAATTATGATCGCCATCTAGCGGGGATGCACTTCATTGCAGCATGAAGTTAGATGTAGATGAATATTCAAATTTATTTCGTTTATAAATTATGTATAATCCTTTCAGAAAATTGTTTTATCGAAATATCGTTTCTTCCATCCTTCATATCCAAGGCCCGCTGTAGGCAATTCCTTAAATATTTACTTATTTCGTGTGAGAGCATAAAACAAAAAGAGCTGTTACTTCTATTATCGCTCTTATGTCATCTGTACTTAAGGTCGAGAATGATGCAAATCATTTCACGCCAAATGATTTAGGACTCGGTGTAATGTTGGTTGCATATTTGTGACGTCATCACTAATGCAGTCCATTGCAGTTACATATTCAGTTATGGTGCTCTCGTCCGTTTGCCGTCAGGGTTCGTTATTCCACTAACATACAGACTGCAGAAATTGGGAGAATACCAATTTCCACCAATTTTCCTTCGGCTCTCATGATTTTCTTTAAACAGGATTTCCTTTTGAGTTGGAACCAGAAAATAAAAAGCTAATCACGCAAAGGTGTAATAACCTAAATTAGTCGCAAACTATGAGATTATCAGTGAGTCCATTGTCAAACTTTTTAGCATAAAGCTCGTTTGAAAATTCTTGGAGCTGGAACTGTTCTTATTGTGTTCCATCGCATCCTTTAGCCATTTGTTCGTTCGGAAGCCAGCCCTGTTCTTTTTGTGAATCTTCAGATATATACGTTTCCCTTTCTTGCAAAACTTTATGCAACTGGTCCTGTTCTCATGGTTTTTCTTCATTCCTCTTGATTTTTTTCAAGCCATTCGTTTTCCTATTCTTGCGAAACTGTCTGCAACCGGTCCTGCTCTTGTCGTTCCTGGCATTATTCGTCTTTTCGTTCTCAAACAAATTTTTGACGTAGATCTTCATTAAATTGTTCATCTTTCTTCCATTGTTCTTGTATAGAGATTTTAAGACTTGGTCTTGCTTCATGTTTTTCTCTAGGTTTCTTCTTCCTTTTCTCTGTGCTTTTGTTCTTCGATTTCTTTCCGTGGTTTCTCTTCTTGTGGCTTCCAGCTTCTTCACGAGGTGAGAAAATCTTCTATAATGGTCGTTACTCAGAGTCAGCTGTAATCCTTTAATCGCACTACAATTCACTAATCTGGCCGATAATTCTGAGAACTTCTGCATCCTTCCAAAATTTTCTTGAAAACCTCCTGTATCCAATGAATATTGCTTCGGAGACCAATTGTCAAAAATCCTTCGTGCCCTTAGAAACAGCTTGTAGCCAATGATCACAACTTCTGACAACAATTGCCGTAAATCTCGTTGGAAACCATCTGTAGCCAATAATACTATTTCTGGAGCCATCTGTTATGATATCGAGGTTTGAGATTTCAGAAAACATTGGCCAGTTAAGGCTCGTTTATTCAGAGCTTAACAATCAAGAAATAAATACCAACAATAATTGCATTACATACTTTGAATATAATACCAAAATACTTCACTGGATTCTTCTCCATAATTCAGATCGCCTTCCCTATATAGTGAATTGGAAACATCGAGGATTCCTGAGGCATCTAGAATGCCTAGAAATTTCCATTTCCTACCACACTGTCGCCATTGGGTCTTGAAGAACCCGTCATTCGCCCACACTTCGAGATCGCTTCAATAATGACGTAATAGTGCTGTCGCCAGCCGCTGCTTATTTATCCATATCGATTGGGTTCTCAGAATTATACTTTGCTCTGCGATGGCAGGCCAGGCCATTATAATTGCCATGCAGTGGCGTAGGGAATTTCGTAAGAATCAGTATTTTATAGTGATTCTCATACCATTGTCTTGTGAAAATGATCTCATAGTGAAGTATAAAACGTTTTACCGACAATTTTAAGCCAAGTTGCACTGATTTTCTACTGAATTTACTCAGCTAATTATACAGTCGTCGCGTCGCTTGAAAAATGTTATCCGGAGAAAAATTGCACCTAGTTCTCGCAAAGCTTAGCATTTGCTTATAGATGAGCTTTAACGAGGGGGCTTTGTTTCACAGCCTTGTTCACTGTTTATAATTTGTATGGAGGTTTCGTTACAATGGTCGGTGGATTATTGTTTCAATTATTTCTTTCTCTTTTCCACTAGCAATTCTGTGGAAGCTTTCATTTGGGTGTACCTACCGCTATGAATTTCAAAGCCGTCAACAACAGGGGGTGTGTTGTGACATTTCATTCGGAATAACTGTCCAACTGAATTATCACAATGAATAATAAAGTGCTGTATTCATCATATGGAATAACATTTTTATGAAAAACGCCTGCATCTGTCGTAATGTGAATGTTTTTTATGAGTACCTATATTTTAAAAGACACGCATTTATCCACTTGTGGCAGACAATCATATATGGTGTTGGGTTCATTTTATTTGTATATTTTGAACATACATTTTCAAGACTTTGGTACATATTCGAAGATTATTGTATGTGACGTGTTTAAGTAAAAGAACAAGACCCTGATTCTCACTAAACAATTAAATATATGATTAACATAGCCGTAGTAATGTGCGTTTTTGTACCCTCTGATTTTCCGGAGTCATAAGTGCTTTGAGGATAATGACATATTTTACTCCTTCACACAGAGCCTCAAATCCCAACCAAACATCATACCTACTATCTCTATAGTCAAAATCCATGTCCTGAGATTGAAGTTCATCACTGAAATATATGACAATCAAAATATCGAATACAAACACAATGCCAGAATACGATCAATACTTGTTGAATGCTCTAACGGTTCCCAGTTATCCCACCATGAGTGACCTCGTCTAAGTCCGTAATTCAAACTTTGTAGCATATCACCTGCATACGAATTAAAGATTTGTGAAACTGGGATGTGTTCACATTAAGAATATAGTAGTGGACAACAAAATAAAATAATCTTTATACAGATTCCATCGACACCAACAGCGTTTGAAAAAAAAAATGATAATTATGTTTTGAATCGCAGTACTTTTCATCGATGGTGTGGAAATTCAAAGCTCCAGCTCAATACGCTGAGGATATAATGAAAACTACGTAAGTAGATCATCGAAGCCTCTTGATATAATCACAATGCCAAAATACCATCGATGCTTCTTGAACTTCCTTTTTCACAATGTCGCCAAAAAATGAGACACTCACAACCCTCTAGAAGGGAAAATAGAATATTTGTCACAGCTGGAAATTCCGTTTTGAGTAGATTTCGACATTACCCTTATCGATATGTGAGATCAAATCGTTAGAGACAACTCGATATTTCATGAAAGATGGGCGACACTACTTGACGGAAGATCATAAAACTAATAATGAATTATGGTGGATTACGTAATCCAATCTTCCGCAAAAAAACCTATTCAATAGGTATGGTCGTCGGCAAGTATTCAACAGAAAACAACTACTGCCCCCTACGACCATTGAATTATATCTGTTTAATACTTGGCAAAGTTTTCTACAAGAACCACATTGCAATGCATTTCAAATATCAAGGCTGAAATTATTTTTCGATTCAATTGGGGGAACACCTCCGTACCGGTTTCATGGTCATTGCCAATTATCAGCGAAGGCTAGTTCGACCCAATTGAATCGAAAAATCCTTTCATCCTAATTGGAAATCCCTGAGACAAACACTGAATTATGAATTCAGCGCCATCTCTGGGTTCCAGATTAAAATGCACTCCGACTACGTGTCGACTTCAATATGAAGCCAGAAACATCATAAAAGATGGGCGACACTACTTGACGGAAGATCATAAAACTAATAATGAATTATGGTGGATTACGTAATCCAATCTTCCGCAAAAAAACCTATACAATAGGTATGGTCGTCGGCAAGTATTCAACAGAAAACAACTACTGCCCCCTACGACCATTGAATTATATCTGTTTAATACGTGGCAAAGTTTTCATCTTTTATGATGTTTCTGGCTTCATATTGAAGTCGACACGTAGTCGGAGTGCATTTTAATTTGGAACCCAGAGATGGCGCTGAATTCATACTTCAGTGTTTGTCTCAGGGATTTCCAATTAGGATGAAAGGATTTTTCGATTCAATTGGGTCGAACTAGCCTTCGCTGATGATTGGCAATGACCATGAAACCGGTACGGAGGTGTTCCCCCAATTAAATCGAAAGATAATTTCAGCTTTGATATTTGAAATGCATTGCAAAGTGGTTCTTGTAGAAAACTTTGCCACGTATTAAACAGATATAATTCAATGGTCGTAGGGGGCAGTAGTTGTTTTCTGTTGAATACTTGCCGACGACCATACCTATTGTATAGGTTTTTTGCGGAAGATTGGATTACGTAATCCACCATAATTCATTATTAATTCTATAGTTTTTAAATTTTCGACTATGAAAAATCAACCATTATGTCTTAGGATTGACAACTGTCATCGAAGACACTGTTGCTTTCGAAAAAGTAGAAGATTTTGTATGCCAAATGGTTCAGCACTGGAGAGGTGCGAAATGTAAACATCACGTTTGTCAATTATCTCAAAATATTTCAAGATGGAAAATTTAAATGAGAATGTCATGAAGGGTACCCAATTTCGACGAATCAAGAAACAAATTATTTTATTGCAAAGGCTCTTTGATAAAAAACCAACGTATCTTTGCGGTTGGTTCGAAAATAATGGAAAATATATAATCCTCTGGTTTGAAGGAGAGCAAGTCTTACGATTCGCCATCTCTACGGTCAACGAGCATCACCCACACAAAGAACACCATCAGGAAGGTGCACTGGTGGCACAAAGAACTTGCAGAACTAGGAAAACAAGCCAGAAAAAACGTCTTGGCCATTTTAAAAAAGCTCTGAACAAATCGAACAGAGACTCCTGAAGAGGGACCTGTGAGGCGATAGAAAGTGTGCTAGACTTAAGAAATCACTATCGAAGGATACATAAGCGAAATACTACTTCAACAATGGGATCACACGTGTACAGGAAAAGAAACACTCGAAGTACTACTAAGAATTCACTTTCCTGATGCCTAGATAGATCAGACATATGGCATGGAAAACCGGGAGGAACTGGAGACTCTCAGAAGATGTACCAGGTTGATTTGGGACATAGCAAAGAGCATCGTGACCTATGACAAAGTCCAATAAGCAATATACACATTCGAACCCTTCAAATCATGGGCCAGACGGGATCTACGCTGAAATGACAATGCAAATCAGACTCTGTTACGTACTCAGTATATAACAGCACCATGGGGGCAAGTGAGGGTCTACAAGGTGGAGTAGTAACCCCGCTTGTGTTGAATTTGATCGTAGATCCGCTGCGTGAAACTTTGGATGACGCAGAACATCGAACCCTTGGCAATAGTCACACAAGGAAATTATAATGAAACTGTGAGAGATCGCCTTCAGGTTCATAGGCTTGGATGGACGGACTTGGAGGGGCTGAACGTCAATGCTTAAAATCCAACCGTAGTAGTATTCATACGAAGACGAAAAACCAGAGTGCCTGGAACCTATACGACTTTGAAGGAAAGGGCCTACAGAAAAAGGGGAAAATTAATTATCATGGAGTAATCCTTGACTCCAAGTTGACCTGGAACCATCATCTAGAAAAAACAGCCGAAAACGTGGTGACCTCTCTAGTGATGGCCTGGCCTCTTTTTTTACAAAAATGGGGACTGAATCCACATATGCTGTACTTGTTGTACAGTATGTTGGTTATGCCCTCTATTACATACGTATCTCTGGTATGTTGGCACAAGATACAACAAAGAAGAAAAGGAGCCATAACTAGGCAAGGTGCAAAGACTAGCCTGTCATGGAATCACAGAGTTATTCAAATCAACACTAACCGCAGTCATGGAGACACTGCTGCGATTATCTCTTCTCCACCTAGTTGTGTAGGGGGAGGCAAGGCTTGGTGCCTCCAAACTGCAGAAAACATACAACAACTGAACGTTGGAACAGGACTATCGTTATCTACATATGCTGTACTTGTTGTACAGTATGTTGGTTATGCCCTCCATTACATACGTATCTCTGGTATGTTGGCACAAGATACAACAAAGAAGAAAAGGAGCCATAACTAGGCAAGGTGCAAAGACTAGCCTGTCATGGAATCACAGAGTTATTCAAATCAACACTAACCGCAGTCATGGAGACACTGCTGCGATTATCTCTTCTCCACCTAGTTGTGTAGGGGGAGGCAAGGCTTGGTGCCTCCAAACTGCAGAAAACATACAACAACTGAACGTTGGAACAGGACTATCGTTATAATTGTGATTGGGGATGCACTGGGAACAAGAACAGGCCATAATCCGAAACGGTACTATTCTAATAACCAGTTTAGGGTGCTGAAATCAGACAGAACCGAGTGAGATGGCTCGAAGTTTGAGAACAGCCTACAGGGAAAAATTTGGTTCACAAATGAATGCAAGACTGAGAATGGAGCGGGCTTAGGAGGGTTTTCTATAAACTCTTGTACTGGCATTAGGCACCCATATCTCTGTCGTTCAGGTGGAGGTGTACGCCATTCCCCAATGCACAAAAAAACTATATAGTTCCAACCCCACTAAAGAACTTTTACAAAGCTGTACAAGACACGAAAATACTGAATTGGGTACTGGGTATATGATATATACAATATTTAATGGGCCAATAAGTGTTGATTATACAGCCCGAAGTTTCAACAGACGATAATACCGATGATATCGTTAGAGTTGGAAAAATCAAGAGTAACATCGACAGAAGCGAGGATCCATCTGCAGGCACTCGTCAATGAAATTCTAGTGATTTTTACACTAGGGATGAAATGAGCCCGACATGAGTGTCGCTAGCTCTTCGACTATAATAAAAAATCGTTAGTATTCAAGTAGTAATTCCAGAAACATAACGAGTCCAGTCACATTCAATCTATACAAATGTTTCGCTCCAACCAGCAACTGTCATAGAATATTTGTTCATCAATAATCTTGAACAACTCCGGAATTAAATTCTGAAGCCAAGGGAATTTTATTTTGTAACGAGTTATGTTGAGTATCCTCCAGATTTCAATCAGACTGGGAAAAACAACGAACTTGCTTAAGAGCAATTAGTTTGGCGGAATGGGAGAGAAAACGGGATAATAAATTTAAATTTTCCGTCGTGTGCATGCATTTGGAATTTTCTGGTTCCCAAAAGACTCTTATTTTAATTAGAATATCTGTATTTCAACTGTAGAGGAAGCTATGTTATTTTTCATAAGGTATTCTATTTTGATTAAAAACCAGGTTATTGGAACATATACTCCCACATTTTTTGTTCCTGGCTGTTGAGTGATCATATTATAAGGTCTCTGTATATGTTAATAAATAGTACACGAAGAATATGGACATACAGGTTCTTATGTATATGTTTCTTAATGTTCTGCAGGGTTATAATTAAAGGCGGATCTTTTTTGTTATACTTTTTTGAAAACACCTTATTACGATATGTGAGATGAGCTTTTTCGGAAATAGCGTACGGAAAAAGTTTTCTCTATCCCCGATTCGAATATATACAATGGAAAATTGAAAGATCACGAAAACTTAAACCATTCTCACTGTCATAATACAACAACTGTATAATTCGCTCGAGAAAATCAAAACATTTGCGAAGAGTCTGCTTCAATAACTGCAGTTTCAGAAAATGAAACTCCAGAAGTACTGAACCTGTTTCATGATACGAATTATATGAAGAACCACGTCCGAGTAGACCCACCCACTCTACCCATTACTACCATTACCAACTACCCATATTATATTTTGATTTTTTTTCCTGGGCACTGTCAAACGTAATGAGTAATCGGTCGATTTGATCGGTTCAAGTAAGGCATAGGTTTTTATTTTTTGCAGCTTTAGCATTGTGATTCGTGTTACAGCAGAGGCGTAACTAAATTTTGGCCTACTCTGACGTGGTTCTGTCTATAATTCAGATTGAACTTCGTTACAGGTGAGTCGTTCAATCTACGATTGCATAATAAAAGATATCGTTCATCACACGTCCAAGAATATATTTTATAATATATCATATAAAAATATTTCTTGAGTGAAGGGAGTATTTTGAAGCGTATAAATTTTATTATTAATTGAGCTGAGTTGAAATATTGTCGCTATTTTAGTTTTTGATAAATAAGCTCTGAGGATGGCGTATTAGCCGAAAGCGCTCAGCTTAATTATTAATAAAATTTATACATTTCAAAATACTTCACTCAAGAAACTCTTCTTAGATAAGTGTATACATATAAGAAGTCTCAAAATCATATAAACGAAATTGTTTAACGAAAAAGTTGTTTCATGATAACAAGGAAGAGTAAATAAAAAGTAGGACCCTTAAAGGATGAGTCTATGCACTTTGTATAATTATATCGATATTTTGTTTCGATTTTTTTTATTGAATGAATCATTTTTAAGTATTTTGGATTGTAAATTCAATGACGTTTTATATATGACAGCTTCATTACGTTTAAAATCAGTTCAATTTTTTTCATACATTTTCTGTTACAGATCTGAATTGAGGAGAACATTTGTGACACTGAATATCCTAGAGTTGAAGAAAATCGAAAGTCTGACTTGACATGTTTGAATGATTGATGAAAATCTCTCAAATTCGTGATGATGGATGCACTAAGAAAGAAAAAGGCTTCAAGAAATTGTATTGGTCGAGACGGTATTAAAAAAAACAAGTTGATGATGATTGATCGATAAAGAAACGTCGGACAGTTGATCTTAAACATCCGACGATATCACCAGAAAAAAATTAAATGAGGAAGTCAAAAATTCCTACCTTTCGAAATAACCGAACGAGTGAATTCTAAATATGACAAACTTCAAAATTCATTTCATTAATCAACTTGTATCAACGTTTCACGTATCTTATATCTCCTTCATTCCGGATTACAATAACAAAGATCGTTAACAAAATTAAATTTTGCGCAACTATTACGCCAAGTTATATATTCACGTCATCAAAATTACCAGCAAAAGGGATACTAGAATACATAACCGAGGCTGGGTTTAGAATTTGGTGAAGCAACACCGTTTGCACGCTTAGTTTGCACGCGGTCATTTGTTTCCATACGAGGGTCTCGGTGGACTGTTTGAAATGTTTATAGATGATACACAGGGTGCCACCGGAAGGAATATTATTTGAACGGTCTTTACCTCAAAAAACAAAATAATGAATAATTGAAAACAGTTGAATAATTGACTATAGTAATCATTCTCAGGTCAAGCTTTTCAGTCATTCTCCCTGACGGTCGTGGGTTCAAAGCTCAGCGACTTCAGTTTATTTTTCTGATGGTCTGAGGAAGTGCTAGGAATTGCACGTTAAGAGGAAATACCTTGTTAACCTTGGCTCGCACAAGTTTCGACTTCATGTGGGGACGACAGCTGGTTAACAGAAAAAAACAATTACAAACAATTTTTTTATATTGATTTTATTCTCAGGTTTGTAGAAAATATATATTTGATCAACTAGCTTGTTTCACATTGTGACAGAAGTCAAAGCATTACAAATAAAATGGTTACCAAGAAATCACAGACAATAAATTGTACCAGATCATTGGGTTGGACATTCACGAAGAATTATTGGATTTTAAAATTACCTTCAACCGTATTATTGGAGATTCAGAAGATAGATACTCCTATAAATCTTGGATCAAGGTGTAATGGAAGACTTCCAGGAATTATCAGCAATTCAAATTCAGAATGGGATCCAATGCCTTATGAAGTCATTGCATTATATCAGTAGAATTAATCAGTCGAATGTGTGTGAAATTGCTTGTGAAGCAATAAACCGTTTGCCACTGATTTTTAATCAATGACTTAGGAGGCAAAAACAATTCAAATTCACTGGAATCGAATTTCAATATGAATCAATTTCATTGCACGTTAGCTTGATAAAAACATATCAACATCCGTTGACCCGAATGAAAAGTTTTTATTTTTATATCTGTGAATCACAGAACACTACAAAAGCTACATACAAACCTATACTTTCAGAGGTATGTATATCTATGCTCGGGTTAGAATCGTTTCTAGCAAAATATTTTCAAAGTGTCATCCTAGCAAATGAGAAATCCAACCAATTACCTCTCAAACATGAAGTACTGCAAGGCTCTGTACTTTTCGTCCCTATTGTATATGTGAACGGTTTAGCACATGTCAACATACAGGGACAACTCACAATAATTGCAGGTTACACCATCTTTTAGCATAGCGTGGATAACTACTGAATACTAGAAGACATCGTCAATAAGAAAATTTAAAAAAAGTGTAATGATAACTTATTATTCGAGGTTCAAGGGGGTGCCTGGAGTCCAGGTATCCTAACACTACTCTCACCTCCATGTGGTGAATTCTGGCCAACAGCATATGACCTGTCATGATGACCAACGAGAGTGAAGTGGCCGCAGTCAAGATCAGGTGCATACTTGAGAGGGCGGAACTAGGAAGCTTTTGTCAGAGCATGCCAATGATAAGGAGATCTGGGGATGGCAAAAAGGGGCTACTTGCCTTGTTGCAGTAGCAGCCTCCCCACCAATCACTACTATTATTCTTCGATACCACTAGGCTTGATATCAGGTTAGGTTAGGTTAGGTTATAATGAGCTTGAAGTATTATTCAGTTCAAGTAGCTGTTAGACTGACCCTAGCCTGGGTACCGGTACACATAGGTTATAGAGGCAATGAATTGGCCGATTCTCTAGCACTTGAAGGGTAAGGCCCTGAATGGTTCAAAACCGTTCTGCGGTATGGCAAAAGCTATAATAAAAATAAAAACCAAATCATGGATCCGACAGAAATCTCAAGAAAGAAAGAGTTTATCAAACAACCGCAGCCAACATTAACAGAATATCAACTGAGCCAGAAGAGGAGCACTATTAGTAGGACTTTTCACAGGGCATGGTAGGCTCAATCGGTCTGGCAGAAGAAATACTATGTAGGTTCTGCCAGGAAGAGAGGATCTGTACACATACTGCGAATGTTTCTAACGGTAGAAGAGGAAAAACCAAGTACACTCAGATACATGGGTGTTCTTAAAACAAGCTTATGGAGTCTCGTAACGATTAATGATTTCGAGGGAACACACATTAGATCTGGAAATGTCACGAGGCTTGAAGCAAGAATGTCCCTCAATAATCTAATATAGACTGGGAAGCTGTTAAAAATATGCTGATTATAAGCGGGACCAGAAAGATCTAGTTGAAATGCCGTATAAAGGCCGTAACACCGACAAAGATCAACTGCAACAGGTATAAAAAATTGATGACAGATCAAAGCCTTCAGGTATAAAGGACGAGGTACGAGGGAAGACCAAAACTATCAGGTATTAAGAAGAATTGAAGATTGGAGTCATCAGGCATAGAGGCCCATGGAAGATCAAATTGAAATCCGTCAGGTATAACGACCTGACATAAAAACAGAAAAATATACTGAAAGCTTTCTTGAGATGCTTGATTACTTGTCTTTGGTTTTGGTGGTACCAAATTGAATGACCTTGGGTAGCTTATCTGTCATGGTTACATGGTTTTTGCCTCCATTCAGGAATATTTAGCCAGCTCGTTTGAGGGGGTTACAACTTTTACGTCTCATATTGATTCATTTTGGATATTTGACAAACGTTGGTTTTCAATAACTGTCTAAATCACAACATACCTAAATACCAAATGCCAAATACTATAAATAGAAAAGTTGACGCACAAAACACATACATATTCATGTGTTCTGTGGTTTGACGTTGATTGAAAAACTATCATAATTGCGCGCATGTGCATTCAAATTTGAAACTGTGAAATAGGAGGAAAGTAGCTTCTGTAACCATACCTATTCTGTGCCTTGGGTATGAAGGCCGGAGATGAATATACAGTATGGTCTCAGGTATCAAGGCTTCAATAACAACATTGTCATTGGAGAAACATATGAGTATGAAGGCTCATATGGACACACAAAAAAAGTCACAATACCCCAAAACACAAAGACACATACTGTTTTCAATCTAACTTGTTCCCTTCGAATTAAAGAGATCCCTGGAGCTTCCAATAAATTATTCAAGAAAACAAACATCTGAAAAGTTTTTCCATTTACTTTTCCGCACCCGACAAGAATGGACTTTCATTACCCCGAATGACGTTAAACAAGTAAACTGTTGGGGTCGTTCGAGTCTGGCGATTTTCAACATCATTAGTGACTTGATAGTCGACCTAAGCAATTCGCCTCGTATCAATTAATGTCTTGACGTTCCACAGACGCGGATTGGGCTCGTTAGGGGGAAACGAGAAGATGTTTTCGAATAATGGAGAGGATGTGAGTTTTAGACTCGCTCAAAGTCGATCAATTTATCCATTAGGCACCCATTAACAGACAAAACGTTGGAAAATGCGATTAGAACAATAAGTTTTTTGAAAGGCGCTCGTAGGATATTTCCTTATATCCTGAGTATATAATCTCAGTCATAATTTTTATTTTTATTCAATCATATTCGATATCATACCTAGGAACAAAGAAATATTCCTATACTTTTAAGGATTTCCACCCAGAAGGGTTCTGAATTGAAATCTCATTACTTTTCTCAACTTCACTTTTCTCCATTTCTGTTATCTAATACCTCATTGTCTGATTGAAATTTATGAAGTTTCCTGATAAGTAAACAATCACTCGACTTTTCAGTTGTATCATGAAAATGCGTAACAATTGTCTGAATATCTGTAAAAATTTTTTGATTGATGCATTTAATATTTGGTTTAACATGCATATCTCTTGCAGCAATTCTTGCCATCATTTGGAGATGTAGGGATAGTTTCATCAGCAGTTGTTGCTAATCATGCAGCAGTATCTGCCTCCTTATTTCCTTCTATACCAATGTGGCTCAGGATCCAGACAAATATAATGTTTTTTCCTTTTGTTTGAAGATTCTTGATCTGTGAGATGATTATCTGCAAGTGAAATCGTTTTTGTAGAGCTTGAACGGAACTCAATGAATCTGTGCAGATG
This sequence comes from Chrysolina americana, assembly GCA_958502065.1. Classification (NCBI taxonomy): domain Eukaryota; kingdom Metazoa; phylum Arthropoda; class Insecta; order Coleoptera; family Chrysomelidae; genus Chrysolina; species Chrysolina americana. The sequence continues at coordinate 88,541,833 of OY293412.1, forward strand.
AGATACAATTATGGTTGCATGTATCAATATATAATATCGTTTGCCAGATAGCATATAGTTCTGCTGTGAAGACACTCGCTTGTTTAGGTTATGTCCACGAATGGAAAGAGGAAATGAAGGCACTTTCAGTTCCGTTTTCGGTCTTTGAACCATCAGTATAGATTACGTGGCTGTTCGGATATTGTTCAATCATTCTTTTGAAGTCTCTGATGGTGGTTCCATGCTCAGTTTCATTTTTCTTATGTATGAGGCATTCTAGATTGGTTCTGGTAAGGTATATTTTTATTTTCATTTCAGATATTTATTTCACTGTATTGTTTTCAGTGTTTTAGTGTTTCTTGCTGAATTACTGTCTCGAAGACAGCTAGCAGAAATATTATTGATCCATGGGCCTTGTCAAGAAGGGGTCGCAGTTTGAAGAGTTTATGACTAGCCGTATGTAACTGCAAAATTCAAGGACGAAGAGATGAATTGAAAATGTGTGAATAAGAGGAAGTTTTGAAATATCACTTACGAAAATCCAAGCAGGTGGTTCAATTAAAAAACATCAGAAATTGATCAACAGTACAAGAGATGTTAGTAGTTTGAATTTGTATATAATTATAAGTTTTTTACATATATAATTGATTTATATGTCCCATTTGAGGTGCATATCTGAGAAGACACCTAAATATTTTATAAAAGTAACAGGTTTGATACAAAGTTGTTTCAGTGGAGTATTTACTTCTATTCTGTTGAAGTGAGGAGCAGTTTATTTGTTGCAGCAAAATGGTATGTAATGTGTTTTTTTAATATTGATTGTTAATAACTTATCGTTGAACCAATTTTGTATTGTAGGAAAGGCTGACTCCACTGTATCTTTGAGTTCTTACCAAGTGTTGCATTTTTATAAAATAGCTGTCTTCAGTATTTTGTAGACTGGACTGAAAAAAAAAACATTGATATAAATATTGAAGAGTAAAGGCTCTAAAACAGTACCTTGAAGAACTCCATATTATATTTTCTCATAATCACTTTGAACATCATTCAGTCTTATAGTTTGATATCTGTTGTTTAAAAAGCTCTCATATAATTGATGGCTTGTATTTCGAATTCCAATATCCTCCAAAGTTTGCAAGAGCAATTGTTGATTCACCGTATCAAATGCTTTGGACAAGTCTATAAAAACACACAGATATGGATCGCTTTCTTCCAAAGCATCATATCTTTTATGTGTTAGAGTCAGTATCGGATATTCTGTTGACTTTTTTCCTGAAACCAAACAAATTGTTTGTTCGACTATAACTTATATTTCGACAGATACACGAGTTAAGTCGTGTTTCCAGGATTTTGTCAAAAATCTTTGCCTGGTCAGAAATTAACGATATTGGCCGGTAACTAGTAAAATATTCTCGTCCCCTTTTTGAAAATTGGTATTACCATGCTTTCTTTCAGAAGTTGTGGCACAATTCCAATTTCCATGCAATTGTTGATAATAAATGTGAGTGGTTCAAGAACATAGCTGGAAATGCATTTTAATGTTTCGCTCGTAATACCATCTGATCCAGAAGACTGTTTTGGTTTTAGGTCTTTGATAATAATTTGGATTTCAGATTAGTCTATAGAAAATGAAACAAAGGTATTCAGGGTAGTTGTTATTCTCGATGGTATATTTATAGCCGCGCTGCGGTCTCAGATGATCTTGTCTGCCAGTGTTTTTCCAGTTGTTACAAATGTTCTGTTGAACTCTTTCGCAATTTCTTTTTTATCAGTTATCAGGTCTCCCCTTGGATTTTTTATAGTAGAAGGTGTTTTTTCCTTTTATTGAAATGGGTAATCTCGTGTACTATATTCCATATTTGTTTGTAAACGCTAGTAAACCACAACAAGAGTAAGAGTAGAATAATGACACCTAATAAGTCGAGTGGGTATACATCGACTGCTCTCAGATAAAGGCTTTCCATTCCTCAATTCCAAGCGTAATAGATTCCGGCTGTAGAACAAAGCACTCTTGAAATCTCTTCAGTTATTATCAAAATGGGATCGAATGCCATTTGAACTTGAACTAGTTGACGGCGCGAGGAAGTGAATGGAAGTAAATCGAAGACGGGAATGCAGGGCGGGCTTACCTTGACCTGATATCGGACTCTTGCAAAGTTTCCTGCAATCCTTACCGATTGTCTGACTGGTCAGTTGGAAAGGTTTCGATGCAGTCAAACGTGAGTAACTATACATTGGTATCAATAATGTCGCCAAGATTGTTGGTCCTGTTTTTTAGTTGAGTTATATTTTGCTTAATATTCTGCTGACTAAATCCCTTCGAAATTATAGAGATACCATGAAGGTACAAGTGTTTCGGAATTTTTTATCATTGTCAGTACGGTGTATTGAAAAGTGTACAGGGTGGGCCAAATTGGACACTATTGAAGAGAAAGTCCTGTTTCCAAACAAGATAGATAAAAACTGATGGCTGTGTCTGTGTGAAAATGGTCAATTTTTATGACAAACTCAGTGGTGAAAACCGCATATCGATATCTATAATCGTTTTTGAGTTACCTGCAAGTTTTTAAAAAATGTGCTCTTTCAAAAAGTGGCTGTAACTTTTTTTCCATCAAAAATATTTTGTTTCTATGAAAAACATTTTCGAATAACTTTTTTCTTGTGGAATTCAATGGTGTACGTATTTTTTTTTAAATCATATTTCAAAAGTATATAAAAATAATTTTTTCAAATGAGACAACTTATATATTTCTGCATATTTGAATAGAGTTAAACATTTTAAAAATGCAACACACTTGATTTTTTGCTAGAGTCATTTTCAGAATGCAGAGCTTTTAGGTTTTTCGTGTAACCTTTGAAACGCACACTTTGAACAAGTTGGCTTTACTGATGACAATCAAATGTTAAGAAAACTGTTGACAGCATGCAATCGATCAATAAATCAATCAATCAGTCAATCCGAGTCAGAGTTTTCTTAACTTCCCAGGTATTCATTGTTATTATCACAGAGAAAGATATTGAAAAGAGTGCTCTTTTGTATAAGAACAAACACTACTTCTTCAAATACGATTCGGAACGATTTCAGGTTCAAGTGAATCAATGCTATCTTAAGATTTCACCTGTCTCATTAAAAATAACGACTTCCTCGTAAATTATTTGACACTGGAACAAGCTTCATTTGACACGATTTGATTTTAATTACTGTATTGCATGAAACTAAACATCAGGGCAAGAAAACATATCGTTCACGGACTGTTCAACTAATAAACTCACTTTAATGTCAAAATCGACAAATTTCAATAGGTCAATCAATAGAAATGTATAAAGATGTATAAATAAAACGGCGAAGACCACAGTTCAGTTTGTAAAATTTCATCGATCTCCATTGCTCGCCTCAGGACCAATTTCTATGGTGTTTCTCCTCAAAAAGGTATACTCTTTCGCATTCGGTAATCCATGGACCACACAGGCACTGAGGGCGGATCTACTAACGTTCATCGAAGCAGCATCGTACCACTCGTTTGATTCAGTGTCATAGTACTCGACGTAGTTGATAGTAGTAGAACCTGAAATTTATTTTTCAATATATTAACTGTGAGGTTTTCGTGATAACTTTCAAGGAATCCATTTTTGATGTAGGTTGTAGGCCATCAACCTACATTGGTCTTGAAGGAAAATTCCGTTTCAAATTACCACATTCTGACGTAAGAAGCCATTTATGCATATAGTACAGTACTATTTCACTTTTCAACTATTTGACTATTTCACCATTTTACTATACTTTACTAGCATCTGCAACAAAACCATTAAATAGTTTTTCAAGGCTAATCAGGTTAGGATAAGTAAAATTAATGTTTTCGACGTCACGTCCGTGAGGAAAAAGGATTCAGGAGAAACGTAGTAGACACGAGAGTAAGAAAGGGATCAGAAATCGACTGTGACCACTTCGATAGTAACAAAAATAACAGAGAAATTACAAAAAGTGAAAAAGAGTACAATGCATAGCAAAGAAATTATCGAATTTGAATCAAATAAAGATTTCAAACTGAAAGAAAATTATTGCAAAGAAATATAGAGAGGCACTAGAAGATACAACAAACTCAAATTATCAGTCCAACAAATGTAATGTGTTTCTCCCCCTCACCAACGCACTGTTTAAACGATTGTATCCACACAATATATTGCAATGATAATTTGGGCAAAGGGGAATATCCTCACTGTTGAGCAGAAACAAGCATATTATGCACCGTTATCCTTGTCTATTGAACTGCCATCCAATTTTCGCGTGTAACTGAAACCTGCTGCCTACTGCAAATCCATAGTCATTCTATATGTTCATACCTATATGCTATTACAGGGATTTAGGAATACGTAAATGAGGTGTTTTATATGGCTTACATGGTTACTAAAGTATCCATTTGTATCCAGTGAGCTTTCAATTTGAATATGTAACTGGAATGTTAGTTACAGAATGGATCCCTGCGGAAAGTTAGCTCATAACCATACAACTGAATGAAATAGTGTTATCTATCCATATTAAAGACGCTTCATTTGGCTTTTACAGCGCAATTTATCCGGTTCAAAATTATGGCGGAGGCAAAAGTTTTTTTCAAACAAAGGATGATTAGTATTTCAACTGCGATCAAACTGTAATGCATTAATTGTTCAAAAATCTGAAGGGGGATTCAGTGGAAGAATCGATTATATGAATAAATCTACAATAACGTAAAATTAATTCAAATAGCAGATTGAGATAATTTATAATTGAAAAATTAGTAATATGGCGAAGTCGCCTGAAAAACTGAAATATTTTTTCGAGTAGTTCTTTTCCAGTTTTTTTCATGTGAAATATCATAATAGGGTTCAAATGAACTCCAGTTCTGTCCAATTAGCAAGTGGGAATTGTGTCGATTCAAATTTCATCACTATGCCTAGACATAATGTTAGTTCCAGAATGTATCCCTGCGGAACACCAGTATATAATCATTCAACTGAATGAAATAGTGTTATCTATCCATATTAAAAGTGTTTCATTAGCATTTTACAGCGCAATCTATCCGGTTCAAAATGATGGCGAAGGCGAAAGTGTTTTTCAAACAAAGACTAATTAGTTTTTCAACTTCGACCGAACTGTAATGCATTAATTGTTCAAATATCTGAAGGAGAATTCTGAGGTAACCTCCGTATAGATAATTGTATTTTCAACCCCATTGAATTGGTTTCGGCATTTATGAAGAACAATTTGAGAAAATCCAATCAGTGTCCAAATATAAGCGAGGAAGTAGTAGAAAACGTTAGGAGAATAAGTGAGGAGTGTAAAGATCTTTGGACAGAATACATTTTACACGAGATTTCAAAAGAAACATGAATATTCCCTTTTGCTATCCATTCAACCAATAATCATAAACCTGGGTGATTAGTATAAAGGAGGATTCCGAGAAAGAAAGGATTATATAGATAAATCTACAATAACGTAAAATTAATTCAAATAAGAGATTGAGATAATTTATAATTGAAAAATTAGTAATATGGCGAAGTCGCCTGAAAAACTGAAATATTTTTTCGAGTAGTTCTTTTCCAGTTTTATTCATGTGAAATATCATAATAGGGTTCAAATGAACTCCAGTTCTGTCCAATTAGCAAGTGGGAATTGTGTCGATTCAAATTTCATCACTATGCCTAGACATAATGTTTGTTCCAGAATGTATCCCTGCGGAACACCAGTATATAATCATTCAACTGAATGAAATAGTGTTATCTATCCATATTAAAAGTGTTTCATTAGCATTTTACAGCGCAATCTATCCGGTTCAAAATGATGGCGAAGGCGAAAGTGTTTTTCAAACAAAGACTAATTAGTTTTTCAACTTCGACCGAACTGTAATGCATTAATTGTTCAAATATCTGAAGGAGAATTCTGAGGTAACCTCCGTATAGATAATTGTATTTTCAACCCCATTGAATTGGTTTCGGCATTTATGAAGAACAATTTGAGAAAATCCAATCAGTGTCCAAATATAAGCGAGGAAGTAGTAGAAAACGTTAGGAGAATAAGTGAGGAGTGTAAAGATCTTTGGACAGAATACATTTTACACGAGATTTCAAAAGAAACATGAATATTCCCATTTGCTATCCATTCAACCAATAATCATAAACCTGGGTGATTAGTGTAAAGGAGGATTCCGAGAAAGAAAGGATTATATAGATAAATCTACAATAACGTAAAATTAATTCAAATAAGAGATTGAGATAATTTATAATTGAAAAAGTAGTAATATGGCGAAGTCGCCTGAAAAACTGAAATATTTTTTCGAGTAGTTCTTTTCCAGTTTTTTTCATGTGAAATATCATAATAGGGTTCAAATGAACTCCAGTTCTGTCCAATTAGCAAGTGGGAATTGTGTCGATTCAAATTTCATCACTATGCCTAGACATAATGTTAGTTCCAGAATGTATCCCTGCGGAACACCAGTATATAATCATTCAACTGAATGAAATAGTGTTATCTATCCATATTAAGAGTGTTTCATTTGCATTTTACAGCGCAATCTATCCGGTTCAAAATGATGGCGAAGGCGTAAGTGTTTTTCAAACAAAGACTAATTAGTTTTTCAACTTCCACCGAACTGTAATGCATTAATTGTTCAAATATCTGAAGGAGAATTCTGAGGTAACCTCCGTATAGATAATTGTATTTTCAACCCCATTGAATTGGTTTGGGCATTTATGAAGAACAATTTGAGAAAATCCAATCAGTGTCCAAATATAAGCGAGAAAGTAGTAGAAAACGTTAGGAGAATAAGTGAGGAGTATAAAGATCTTTGGACAGAATACATTTTACACGAGATTTCAAAAGAATCATGAATATTCCCTTTTGCTATCCATTCAACCAGTAATCATAAACCTGGGTGATTAGTCTAAAGGGGGATTCCGAGAAAGAAAGGATTATATAGATAAATTTACAATAACGTAAAATTAATTCAAATAACAGATTGAGATAATTTATAATTGAAGAATTAGTAATATGGCGAAGTCGCCTGAAAAACTGAAATATTTTTTCGAGACCAGTTTTTTTTTAAGTAAATGATAAGGTGCGAATGAACTCCAGTTCTATCCAATTAGCAAGTAGAGAATTGTGTCAGTTCAAATTTCATCACTTATTTCGATCAGTTTCCTACTGAGTTCATTAATTGTACAACAATCTTCTCTGATATTCTGAGTTAACTTAAGATTAAAATAATTGTCATAATGTACAGGTAGGTACCAGAAGAAATACGAGAAAACACTAATTGCTTCAAAAAGAGTTGTCAATCTCTTCACCAGATGGATGAACGAAGAACATATCTGACCAGCAAAGGTTTATGATAGATATTATAGAAATTGAAAAAATGTATTTATTCCGGTTTTTGAGGATATAATATAATGATAAGTTTATTTATTAAAAACATCAATCCAAATATATCGTTTCGTTATTATGGAATAATTCAATTTTCCTCAAAATCATCTTTACGAAAAATATAAATACAAACAGGTAATGTACCACTATTAAATTGATACATTCTTCTTCTCAAATCAATTGAAACGGTTAAAACATGGTTAAATACTAATTTTTATCAGTTTGTACAAATTTTTTCAGATATCAACCAAATTTTGTTCTTTTTAAATGGGAATTCGATATTCTTGTCACGTATACTAAGTAGTATTTGAGAACATATTCAAGGAGCTGTGAAAAAATGAGACTACCCTATTGATTTTGAGGCTCCATTTATTATATTCAAAACATGTTTTTTGTTTTTCCCCAGGCTGATATGCAACACTGTATATATGACTCCACGAGAGAATGGTAAATTGTTTTAATTTCGTTAGTGCTAAGAATATTTTTCAACAGTTTGAAGGTGAAAAGCATTGATCTGAGTCTTTTACAATTTATTTAACATGTTTATCTCATTTTAGATGGTTATCAAACTCTACTCCAAGATATGTTACCGTGTCTACTGTGTCCTTAACAGTTTGCGATTTTGCTTCTTTCCAAGTAGAGGAACATATAACAATTGTGTCACCGGCAAATGACGAAACACTACCATTCAAGTTGAGATTCAGTAGACCTTTTATGCATATTAGCAATGATTAGCAACCGTACTGAGCCAAGCACATTTACCTGGGGAACACCAGTTATAACTTCTGGAACATCTTAGGACTTAGTTAGGTTTAAAAATACAGTAAGGAACATTTACCTTCGCCAATATTATATTTTGGCAACAACGGCAACGGTCAAAAAACGATCTGTTATATTATTGTATTTCAGGAATTCTTCTAGTATATTCAAGTAATTATGGCTATAATCAATATCGATATCCGATTTTATGTCAATATTTATATCTCCCGCAAGAAAGGCTCAATTAGTACACACTGAACCTTTATACCTATCACCTAAATAGTATATATTTCGATGTTGTACATGTATGTGTACTTTAAGTATACTACTACACCATAGTTTTGATGATGATCACCATAGATGTGCCTTGTTTGAAGGAAGTTACTTTTTTTTACCGCATGTTTACAATATCATACAAATCATTATCACTGTTCAATATCTTATGTATTTGGTATATTTTTATTCAATGATTAAGTTGAGGAATAAGACAGAAGTGTAATTTCATGAAAGCATTACTTTTGTAAAGAACTTATGATACTCTTGGATTCCGATCAAGGCGAGTTTTAGTCGTGCGTGTCACGATTTGTTGTGGGTTAATTTTTTTTTGGGAAGTAAAACAGTAATCAACAAATGAAAACCTCACCTGAAACGAATCTATCGTTGAATCCACCGATGACAAATATATAATCGTCCAAGATCACAGTAGCAAAATTACTTCTCGGCGTTAACATTTCAGAAATATCGGACCATGCAGCAGACATATCGGGACTGTATTTCTCTCCGCTGGCCAGCCTGGTGTAACCATTAAAACCACCGATTGCATATAAGGTGTTTCTATACGCTATAAGCGACACCCCAGACCGAGCAGAGTTCATCTGTGGTATATATGACCATTGTTTCGTTGTCGTATCATAAACCTCTGCGGAATTCATCACCTCTTGACCGTTGAAACCTATACTTCACAATAAAAATTAGGTGATTCGAACGTTTATGTTGTTTCTCACTGACCCCCTACGATATAGATTTTATCCAGAGTAACGGCAGCACTCGCATCCGATCTTTGCTTCTGCATGGGCGTTATAATTTCCCATTGGTTTCTCTCTGGATCGTATCTTTCGGCCGAATTCATTCTGGTACGTCCGTTGTATCCACCCATAGCGTAAATTTTTCCTCCATGTACAACTACGCTTACATAGCATCGGGGATAGTACATACAAGAACGTTCACTCCATTTGTGGAGTAAAGGGTCGAAACATCTGACGGTATTGAAGTATTCGTTGCCATCAAAGCCACCTGTGATTGAATATGACTGGAGTAGGTACAGAAATATTTATCCAAAAACTGATTCCTGATCTTGAGCTATTAAGATATTAGTTGTGGCGTTCTTCAACATAAAAAACGTAAGCATAACAGCAAAAAATAAAAGTTGAAGTAAGTAAAGTTGGTGTCAGATGAACTGTTCGTGCACGCGAATATATTGTTCTTTTGAGCATAAATTACATTCGATCACTGCCCCTTGTTGGATGAATTGAGAAAAATGAGTCGAAATATTTTTTCTGACATTACCCTAATGCACTAAAAATTGCAGACCTTGTAGAGCTTAGAACCATTAAAATTCCACATCAGGAGATCGTAGGCAGATAGTTCGATCCAGTAGTGCGTATAAGATTTGCGAAATTATTAAAATTATATAAATGATCACGGATTGCTCTGAAATTTTGCAGGAATGTTTCCTCATGATTGACAAGTACGCCATTTGGATTTCGATATTTGATCATAGTTCACCCTGTATAATGTTTAAAATTTCATCCTAATAGCTCAAGATCTATCTCTCTGAATGATAGTTTCAATCATTACAAACCTATCATGTAGATGATACCGTTCAAATTACACAACCCATGATAAGCTCTGGGCGAGGAATCCGTGTCGACAGAAAATAACCATCTGTCTGCTCGGCTATCGTAGGTTTCCAGAAAATTCGTCGGGCTGCCAGCGCTCCATCCCCCAACAGCGAAAAGCACCCCAAATGGAATCCGTGGTCTGAAGAGGTAATTGTTGACATAATCAACGTCGTCTTCTTGACCCAATCCACCCAACACTGTCAGAATATCTTGCAAATACTCTTTGCACTCGATGTTCTCTTCTATAAAGTGCCATTTGGAGATTTCTTGAACGCTGTCGTACGTGAGTGTCCCTAGTCTATAATTAATATGATTTTTTTTATAAAAATTGATGCTGGATGGCCTATTCGAGTCAATACATCCTGAATATCACCAGAAGTTATGAATAATTTTCAATACAACTTGAGTGGATTCTCAACTGGCTGCACCCTCATGAGCAACCTTTATTACGAACGACGCGACAAGAGGCAAGCGAGGACACAAGAAAAGAAGACAACGCTAACTTCGTCAGTATCTGGTCACGTTGCTCATCTCTTGTCGCGCCTTTCTGCTAGGCACAAAGTCATCGCGTGCGTCGCACACCTTCTCAAGGTACAAACACGAAGTATAAACATGAAGCAATCGACGCGACTAGCCATGAAAAAAAGAAACAAAGGCACCAAATCATCGCGTCCAAGAGGGTACATATTTGGGTAAGCAGTTTATTCAGCGACCAACCTATATTCTATCCCATGTTTTTATGTAATAATTTTGTGTGATAAATCAAACTCTTTATCGAAATCAGTTCTCTCCGTTAATCCATAGCGCCCTTAGGAAGCAACCCTCAGAAGTCTTCAAGAGACTTGTTCAAGCCATAGATGATAAGGCCCTTACTTTTCTTTTTCTTAGGTGTTTATAGTGGCATTGATTGCTGAGACCATTAGCCACTTTGTTAATTTGTCATTGTTCCGTTACAACACTTGAATATCTGGAAATGCTAAAGCTATCACTGAGCCATAGAGGGAGTAGGGAGTAGGACTGCTATTGTATTCAGTGGCGAGGGGTTTACTCCTGCCCTGCTGAGCTGTCAACTGGCGGGCAAAACAGCTCACACCTGCCCTAGGAAGTTAAATGCTGTAGATAAGTCTCGGAGTTGTTATACGTCCCCGCCTCCTCCAAGTTATGCGGGGGCATTGTTTGCTTATATGCAAGGCATCGATCTATTGTATTCAGATATTATTGCGTTTTCAGTAGGCCCCCGGAAAAACGTCGAAAAACCGGGTTTGAACATTCATGGGTTTCATGAGTGGTTTATCACTCGTCTTCTGGGTTCTTGTCGAAAATATCCAGTGCCCGGTAAATGAGTATTCCGTGTCTTCGTGGTGTGTTGTGCTGAGCTTGGACCGCTGTTAAATCACTAGTCAGCGGGCTTTCAAGGATATGGTATCTGTACGCAGACTGTTATTTGATGAATTCCTCGACGCTCCCTCAACGCGTCCAGTCGAATTTATCTGTCACTGTTTGTGATGATATGGAGTACTTTGTTCTGCGTCCTCTTCAGTTTTCCGATATGGGTTTTGGGGAGACTGCAAAACACTGGGCAAACTTAGGTCATCCTTGGTCTTGAAGATTGACACCGTATTCTCCATGGACAGCTTGGCATTCCTGGCTATAAACGGGTATGTCCTTTTTACTGCTGCCACAGCTCGTTGAATTGCCAAGCTGACATGCTTACCAAATGTTCGATTTGTCTATCCGGTTTTCTAGAGCTCTGAATCGTCCGGTCAAAATCATGAGCTCTATTTTTGCCGGATTAAGGGCAACCTTGTTGCTCGCCAGATATGGCACTACCTTCCGTTGTAAGTGAGTCTTTAACCGCGCCGCGGCCGCATTGCAGGAGTGCGACTGTACTTTTATTGCCGTGTCGTCTGCATATATGGCCGTGCTCGTGTTAGCGAACATCGGAAAGTCGTGTGTATACAGCGAGTACAACATTGGCGACAGGCTCGATCCTTACTGTACATCCGGCCTTCTTCATTGTGGAACTACTGTCATTTACCCTAACCTTGAAAGTCCTTTCGACCTGGTATGAGTCCATGATTCTTACCATATGATCAGGTATGCCTGCTCGTAACATCTTCATGACTAGACCTTCTATCCAAACGGTATCGAATGCCTTCTGGATATTCAACAGGACCATTACTGTTCCAAAATTTTGATTGAAGCCCTCCCTCATCTTGTGGAAAATCCTGGCCACTTGAGAGATCGTTGAATGACCCCTCCCGAAGACGAACTGCTCCTCCGGGATGAGCGAGAAATCTTTTTCGAATTCCTGGAATCTCTTTAGCGGGTTTATATCCACCACCTTGGCCACCGCACTGAGCAGCAAGATCGGACCGTAGGTCTTGATCCTCTATTCAGATTTTCCTGGCTTTAGGATAGGGATAATCTCCGTAATCTTCAGACGTTTGAGGTAGTGCTGCCACTTTATCATATATACTGTTTATGATGTATAATAGTTGTACTAGATATTGTTTCAAAAAGATCCTGAGCAGTATTGCATTGGGCTTATCCATGCTAGGTGCCTTGTTCCTAGGGAGCCTTTATATCGTGCCACGATTCTCCTCAAAGTTTGTCATTAACTTCCTACCCGGAAAGCAATCTGAATGTTATGACATTATTTGTCATCTCTTGTCTTTGACCATTCCCCACGGTCGGAATGTCCTTCAGCACTAATAATCTCCCTCATAAAGAAACATATGTGTACTTTGTACCCAATAGCATAGTCGGTGCTTGTAGAAGAAGGCTATTATTATTATTATCACTGTTATATTTGCTTCGGATTATGTGATTCAATCAATTCATTTTACCGATTATACGTGCCGTGTGTCCACTTGAAGAAATATGGATTATGAAATTTATACAGTACGGCATAAGAATATACGGGACCAATATGCATAGTTACAAAACCTAGGTTAGGTTTTGAATATTTTCGTCTTGAAAAAGTTCAAGTTCAGTCAATATTGGACTATGAAAGTAACAATTTTCAACTTCAACCACCTGAATCTCCTAATCACTACAAGATATTCCTTGTGCCCATGGTAACTTTCGTTTGATAGGCTGAGATTAACAACATATTGAAATATTGTTCAATATACATTTCGAGCAGTTCTTAGTTCTCAGGATATTTGTATTAGCTGGAAATTCTTGACAACCGAAACAACATATCATCAATCACGAGAAAAAATTAAATCATACATGAAATTGAAGGACTTCACATGATTTGGCAAAAATTATTGCTGCTACGTTACGTAGTTTGACGTCATGAACACGCCTCTGCAATTCATCACGCAACCCTTTACCTTGTTTAGGAGATAGAAATCCGCAAACCTCCTCAAAACGGGATTCACAGACCGTATTATCTATCCATTGAAATACGTGAATATTTTCCTCCTCACAGTATATTCCCTAAATCTTTTATATCGTATACACTTGAAAGCATATTGACGAAAATTTACCGTACACCCGCCTTTTCGATATAAATTCAACGTGGGAATCAGTGAGGTCAGCACCTTATTTGGGTCCATTGTACACCTACGGCTGTTGGGATTGCCGTGAGATTCAACAGAGGGGCAGAACAGTCTCGAGAGAAAATTATTAGCTTTCTCAACAACGTGCCCTACAACCACTTTTATTCCTTTATTGTCCTGTTGAAGAATTCAGAATGTATGAAGTTTGGACTGCCTCATCCGTGTTACCCCACAAAATAATTCCTGAAATCGTTTAATTAAACAATTTTATTATTCATCTAATAACAGTTTTATTATTTATCTTTTCCACTTTCCTGGCTAAGCAGTCAGCTCTTTCGTTTGCAGGTGAGTGCTGAGAATAAGTATGGCATATCTACATTCTGGATGACTATTGCATATTCCCTGAAGATAAGATAATACTCCACCCAGAATTCTCATATATTCCAGCAAATGCACTATCCTTCGTTTTGGAGCAAACCATTAAGAAAAGGAAAGATATCGGATTGGAATAGGCTGTGATGCTGCTCAATCTGTCCGAGCTTTGAATTTGGCCTTGACAGAGCCTCAGCACCCCGGTTAATGCAAATGTGTGGTAGTCAAGAGTTTCATTCAATCTAGAGAACTGAATGAGCCGAACTATCAGGTCTCTCGAAAAAGCTGATGCAAAAAACCGGGTTAAGTAATTGGGCTGTGCTTATCACATTTCCTGGAAGATGTCCAGAGCCAGATAGATGATGTTTGTGGGGTTTATTATCATTTTCACTAACGAATGTCAGGATGGATTCGACCACTACAAGATTGTAGATTGTAGGGGGGTCGTGCATGCTCTGCAGCTTCACAAGCACCTCTACCATTGAGGTCTTTTGTGCGTGGCCCTTTGTCTATTTGAGGCCCGGGATTCTGAGACTTCATGCGAAGTTTCCTGGGAGCTAAGTTCCTGATATCGGACTGCGTTAAGAATGCCCCTTCCTCTTGCAGAAGATCGCTGGGCATTTGCAAAGCAGATGTTCTGCAATTTCCGCGAAGTTTTCGTAGTAGCGGCAACTACCACTCTCTGACTTGCCCATTTTTTTGAGGTGATACCCTAGAGGGCAGTGCCAAGTGAGTAGTCCCGTTACCAATTTCAAATCTTTTTTGTCCAACTCAAGAAGCTGTTTATCTTTCCTTGGCGATAGGCTCACTAGCCTTTTCGCTTGTCTTTGTCCTGGCACTCTATTCCATCGGGTTCCTAGCATCGGAACTCTTAGGTACTTTAGGTGGGCTTTGGAGAGTCCACAGAAGGGTTCTGCTTCCTCGTTGCCTTTGATGCCCCTGTGACCTGGCACTCACATCAGGGTTACATGATTGTTTACTGCCAGTTGTCTCAGTGTTTTTACAGTCCCAAGTCAGCTTAGACTCATAAGTTTGCGACTTCAGAGCTTTCAGTGCTGCTTGGCTATCTGATAGTATAAATATTTTTGCCCTTCGGGTGCCCCTTCCAAGGCATTCCTGGGCACAGATCTCTATAGCATGAACTTCTGCTTGGAAGATGGTTGGGGTCTTGCCAAGGGGTTTTGAGAGCCTGAATGCCCACTCCATCCATCTTGGATCATCTGTGTACCACACTGAGGCATCTCCTGCTTTCAAGTTTTTTGTCTGGCTCAGTCTGAAGGCACGGTTTGCTGCTTCTTCCATTGCACATAGGTGCAATGACGGAAGGTTTAGCATTGCCTTCAAGGCTGCAGTAGGGCACGTAAATATTGCTCCTGTGATTCCTAGACAGGCTAGCCACGCTGCACTTTCTGCAGCTTGACTTGTGCCAAAAATTTGTTAAGATTTTGGCCACCATACCAGTGAGGCGTAGGTGACCATGGGTTTAATGATTGTTTGGTATGACCAATAAATCATTTTTGCTTTCACACCCCATGTCTTTCCAAAGACTTTGCGGCATGTCCAGCTTGCCGCTATAGCTTTGGAAAGAATGTGGTTGATTTGGCTGTTCCAAGTCAGTTTTTGGTCTATTATATCTCCCAAATATTTCTCCTCTTTGGAAAATGTTAGCTGGGTTCCATTCAGAGTTGGGGCTTTAAGTTCGTTCTTTCTCCTCTTGGTGAATAGAACCAGCACTGTTTTGCTAGGATTGACGTTGAGTCCTTCCTTAGCGCACCAACTTCTGATTGTGTTTAGGGCTAATTGCATGCGGTCGGAGATTACTCCGTCATGTTTGCCCCTATCGGCATAATCTTGAGTCGTGAAACCAGATTCGTGTAGCTTTACTAGCAGGTCGTCGACAATCAGTGACCATAGTAAAGGCAATAGAACTCCCCATTGGGGGCAACCTTTTTCCACTGTCATCCTGATTGTCTCTCCCTCCGACTACTACTACAAGCGAATACATCTAACACTTTTTGTGATGATATGGAGTACTCTGTTTTACATCCTGTTCAACCTTCTGGGTTGGGTTTTGTTCAGGCTGCGTCGTACAGCATTTCTGGTCTAATGATTTGTTTATAGACCAATAATGTTTTTCAGATACATCTGGGATGATCTGACAAGATTTGGCGAAGAGGGGGTAGGTTCTAGTGATGAGCGTGTATTGCTGAATGCACAGCCGGTTGTTCGGAAGTACTTCCAGGTATTTCACTACGGGCTTGCCCTTGACCACATACTTTCTTTTGATCTCGACTGCCGTTTTGAGGAATTGATAACCTCGGTCTTGGAGTAGACTAGTAGTAAAAACTATTCGGTGGCAATTCTGTGCTCATTTATTCTTGAACAGAAATGACGTCTGGTACGCCTTCTAGAATATTATGACAGGTGATGATAAATATATTGTCTCCTTTCTCATCATAGAACAGAGATGATAACCAGTCAGTTGATTCAAGGCCATTCGTTCAATGCTTAGTGTTTTTGAGTGATGTTTGCTAGTTTTGCACTTGTCAGCATCATCATCATCAGTGCTTTCGATGTTGCTGTGCAGGCAAGTTTTCAGACTATTGATGATACGTGGGGTCGCAATAATCGACAAGATATACTTTCGATTTACCGGTAGTTCAGAGTACAGCTGCCACTTGTGATTTATATTCCACAAGATTCCTTTAGGACATCACTCAACATCTCAATGACGATCCATCGACAACTACTTGGTTAATTGCAAGTCAAGTTGAATTCGTCAGGGAAGTATGGAGGACTGACTATGAGTCTAGAACAGTTTTATCCATATTTTTACCAATAAAGAGTTCAATGATGTCAGTGGCAAAACAAGATAATAATGATAAGAAACGAGTACCTCTAAAATAATATAGGCAAATAATTGAAAATTCCTGTGTCAGGTAGAATGTATGAACCTGCAAACTAAGGGGTAAATCGCCATGCAACAAACTATACGAACCATTTCATAACTTAAATGGGCCTTAGTGGTTGTGAATGGGGCGTGGTATTTGTGTACTCGCCTCTCAATCACAGGGGCGTTGGTTCGATTCTCAGCATCGTCATGGCATCACACGTTGAACGGTAAGGGCTACGTCTTTCCTAGCTCGCACAAGTCTTTCGAATATTTCTGAGGGTTGTGTTCGTAAGGTTGCAGCCGGTTGACGGAAATAACAATTTTAACAATTTTAACTTACCTTATACATTTGATAAGACCCAAGAGATGTATTTTTCTCCTGATGGGCGAATAATTTATCCACATTTTGATTGCCTCGAATACGATTTCTTCCGTTTTCACGTTCAACTCATCGTCTTTGAGGATTTCTTCCAAATGTTGAACCGAAATATTGTAGTACTCGTAACTGTCTTTCAGCAGCTTCGGAAAATTGTGTTTGACATACAGCCTTCCTCGATCAACTAAATCTCTGCAGAAATATTGGGAAGCAAATTTCAAAATTTCCAAGCAGTTGGATGGCGCGAGCTCGTCCATCAAAAAACTGCAACATAACTGTACTATGTCCAGTATTTGATATTGATCCGCGTATTTCAAGAGTTCTCTCACGTTGCTTTTGTTGATTATACAGTTACCAGTGTACGCATAGTCCAGGAAAATTTGGAATATATCGCCGTTTATATTCATTTTGGCCTCAGTGGCTTCAGCCTGGTCTCTGTTGATGGAATTTGTGAAAAGCGCTTTGAAGTAGGGACTAACAGCAGCCAAAATGGCTCGATGTATCTTGAATTCGGTGCCGTCTTCACATTTTACCACCCCGTCGCAGAGCTGGGAGTTATTTTTCAATTCTAACCAAACCGGAGGGAAGTCAAAGCTGCTAATCTATACAAAAACTATATTTAATGATGATACTGATTCATCACTGTGAAACTACTCACTTGTAACGGTGAACACACACATTTTCTGCACAACAAACCAGCACCTTTCTTTCTTCTCTTTATAATTTTGTTATTGTTTCCGTTCGTTTCTTCTTTTTTATTTCTGGAGGCTGTCTTTCTCAATCTCATAGTAAATTCCATGATGGAATTGGTATAAAATTAGTTTTAAAAGTGGTTCAACGCATGTAAAATATCACAATGTTTGAGTGACGTATGTCACATGTTGAAAGTCACCATGAAAATTCAAGTTGTATCGAGATATACAATGCGTTTAATGAAATATATCACGGTTCGTACTATATTTTAGGTTATAATAATAGTATGAAGCAGGGATATGGCGCGGTGGCAGAGCGTCCGATTCATCAACTCCATCATGAAATGTAAGTTTTCGAAACTACATAGGAAGTTGATGGTCTGCGGGGAGTCTAGCTGGACAGGCGTCTGACAATGCATACGCACATACGTCTGGCTATGCAGCGAGTATCTACGGCTGTTGAACGCAATTTCTGTGCTCATAACCGTCATAAACTCATATCATATCATCCCAAATAACGTAACGCTTATTTACAAAAAAATTAATTAGATTGATAATAATATAAGTTTGTCTAGTGTTCTGCAGCCTGAATAAGCCTCAAGTTCTGAGACAGGACAGGATGCGGTACAAGGTACATTCGCTTGGATGCGCTGCGAGAGCTTGCCAGCGTCGACTCCATGCCGACTTATTTATACAAAGGAACTTACATACACGCAAACGACCTCACCAGCGCCATCTCGCGAGGACCCTTGGTTTCAACTGGTATTTTGCCCTATAGGCTGGCTAGCAATGGTTAGTCGGGACCTCATTCCATGAGTAGTTTCCACACTGTATTTCCTGACTGACTCGTCAATAGATAAAAAAATGGATAATTCTACTTGTTTCTTCTACACTATCCTTTGTAATCTAGACAGTAAATGAAAATTAATGTAGCATTCAAAATTACTCTACTATGGTATGGAGATGGTTAGATATGAGAATCCTAGATCGGATATCTTGTTGAAATCTCCAAAAAATTAAGTGATCGTAATCGTTGACAAAATTTCAATCGATGTGCATATTTTAAAAACTTACAGTGTAATTTTTCATCGAGATTTCCTCTGGACGTCACTGACAAAGCTCGGATGAACTCCTCAAATTCTATGGAACCATCCTGAAAAATATATCGGTACTAAAATGGAGTTGAACATAAACAAGAATATTGTATTGGATCGAATATATAATATTACGCTAAGATATTTTTTTTTAAACTTTTCATTATATTGTACCAATACTATCCTAATAGAAGTGTACCATTATGGCTGAATGTATTGAGGCCAAGGTTATTTCTAGAATATTCTGCCGCAATTATCCAAGTAACATTGGACCAATATCGTAAAATTTTCACTTTTTTTGCCAATATAGCATTTCATTATTTTCGTATTTTTGTATCAATATTTTTCTAATGTAAATGTGCTACCTTGGTTATATTAAATTGGCAGTTATCAAGTAGGTATTTGTCATCTCGAAAGATACGGAAAATAAAAAATTTAACTCATTTCAATAATTAGAACAGGTTTTGCAACATGTTTTGATTCTTGATTATACCTTAGAGTCAAACGGAAATCACTATAAATATTATCAGTAGTAATACTATAAGTACTTCAAAATAATCAGGTTATACATCGATAACTTGTTGCATAATTATAAAGAGTATCAGTTTGACAGTTTAAACAAACTGACACGATTTGTAGTTATGCAGGAAGTTTGAGATGTATAACCGTATTTATTTTGAAGTACGTATTGTATTTGATACGATTATTTTTTGAGTGAATTAAGTAAATATATAAACAATTCATTAATTTAAATACAAATTGGTGCAATGAAAGTTACAATTATTATATACTAAGTTTTTTTTAACTGAGTTATTTTCGGCGCAGGAAACGTGGCCACTCCATTTTGAAGTGCTGGAAATACTGGAGGTGTTATTACTTGAACCTGCAGCGTTTTTAAAATTGGATCTCATCTTATTTATTATGTTTTGGTGATGTTGTCCATCTATCTGTAGGTAGGGTTTGATAGAATTGCTATTACCATGTACTGTTATTTTAATAAGTTCTTGTTCTGATACACCTGCTTTTGCCAATTGTGAAACAGCAGTGGCTCGGTGAGAATGATTTGAAAATTTTTTGTTTGTCATATTCAAATTTGCCAATTCTGCAGACTTTTTGGTCCATTTACTAATTTCATGCACTCCAATTGGCATATTTTTGTACCAGCCAATGGTTTTTTCTTTTCTCCAGTTGGGATTTACTGTCAGAAATAACCTGTTTTAATATTGATGTTTTCGCTTCTTTTCATCTAGAAGTCTCACTGGACAACGACTCACTTCATTATGGTTAAGTACAAGCCATTTATTATTAGCACATGGTTTTGCTCCTCCCTGTGTGGTTTTGGTAAAAATAGGATTATATTGTATTCTACCAGTTGGAGTATCATTTCCAGTTTCTTTTTGAAAATAATGAGTCAAGCCTGACGCTCCTTCATTTCCTCTCCACGCAAGTTCTACAGAAGCAATTAAGAAAAATTTTATTTGTAATCCTTCCGGTGTAATTTCATCCCACGCTTCTATCGTTGCTAAGTACTCGTTATCTTTAAATGCTGATGCAATAACCTTTCTCTTGTCCGGTAACATTTGAAGTTCCCTTCTTTTTGAATTTCTTGCGTTTCGTGCGGCTAAAAAATATGGGACTAGAGAATGGATCAATTACTCTATTAAACTCCTTCATATATTTTTCTTGTACTTGTTTTGCCGTAATGTTCCACATCGTTTTAAGCAAATTTTCTTTATAATTTTCTCCATTACATTTTCGCATATTGAAAGCCCAATCTTTCAAAATGGACGCTATCATTTCAGTGGAAATGGATTCATTTAGCACATAGTTTCTTTCACTGCAAAACGTAAGAAATTGTTTCCATACGTACTTTTTGTTTTCACTGTATTATGAGGCTCAGTATTTTGTATACTTTCGTCTATTGCATTTGATGATAAATCTCCGAATCGACTCAGTTTTGAACAATTTTTGATAAATGTTACAATTTGACAGTTCTATTTGTTGTATATTGATGTCAATGTGGTTACTATGAAAATGAAATTATTTTAAAATTTTCGATTGGTGGAGCTACTCTATGTATAATTAGGTATTATCGAAATTATACGAGGTAACTTGGACTAAATTGAACATTCTGATTGGTTGAAAATCATACGAAAAAAATAATCAGTATATTATTTGGATATTAGATATTCAAAGGATTTCAGCTGCCATAGAAAATAAGACACATTGATATCGCATAAAATTTTCAGTTGCCTAGAAATAGCTGTGCACAAAAGTGGACTTTTCAGGCTTTTCCGTATAATATTGATATTGAAATATTTTTATAATTTAGGCACACAAAGTACAGAATTTTTTTTGACAGTAGAAATAAGCTTGCACTAATAAAAAGGTCAGATTACCTCGCCATCTCCTATTGACCTGGAAGTTCTGCTAAAGGAAATTTATAACATTTCTAGGGGTTTCTTGAAATTTTTGTAATATTTGATTGTGATATTGAAGTTATTAAAGAAAATATCATTTTACATTGTTTTTGGTAGCTCATAAACGGTTTCTGTAAATTAGAAATAGTAAATTTGAGAAATAAGTAGACGACTGATATAAGAAAATGTATTTGTATCAAAGGATAACTATTTTTTGAGCGAAACCAAAGAGATAGGATGTTTGTGAACAAGTGAGAAAGAAATAAATCGTATTAGGAACTCAATAGTCGTCTCGAACGAGTGTCGAAAACTATAAAAGACATTCAAACCTATGATCTGTAAGAACATTACAATCCCAACCAAATTTGTAAGACAATACAAAATTCAATGATTTTCTTTTCTGTCGAGGAATTCTTTTCGTGCTACATTATCGAAACGTTGGTAAATGAAGCAACCCGTAACAGAAAGGGACAATAGTCTCTAAGCGTAGGTATTTGATTTTATTTCAGTGCTTTCCAGGTGGTTGACTGCTACACTCTTAATGGTTCAGCGATACTATTCGCAAAGTTTACGTTTCGAAGAAATCCAATATAATCCAGCAAATGCATTTGCTCATGATACTGTGGAAGTCAGGTTGTGGACGTAATGAAATTTCAATATAGGTCAGTTATTTATTAACGGAATGCGTGTTTTAGCAGCAAAGGAGAGGGTAAAATCGGCATGGTAAGTTTATACAAGGTAGCAATGAATAAGGAAAGACTTCTTTATGCAAATTTTGAATGTACTTGAACGTGGAACACGAAGTCGAATGGTTCTTGGAAATGAGAATCCGGACTTGCTTTGATGATGTGGTTGACCACATTGATTTGTTTTTTTCCGTTAGGAATAATCCGGTCAGGCCCTGCTCCTAGGGCCCCGATACTTTCAGAGGGCGCGCTGGTGTCTTTTACCCATATAGTCAATCCCGACGTCCTTGGGGCGAGTGATTACTGGGTCCGAGAATCATATGAGTAGAGGAAGTGGACATGGGATAACGGCTTTCTGCATTCGGTCGGTTGATATTTCTGCCACATTTCGGCAAGCTAATATAATCTTGAGTACCCCTATGATCAAAACCACCAGTTCAACATAGTTTGGAAAAAGACTGCGGAATTCAAAGACAAATCTCGAAGTCGAAAACTGTATGACGAAAATTATCTTCCTTTGATGGTCGAGGAAAACTTCATCAGAGTTTATATACCGTACGAGTGTCTTTCAGTCTAATACTCTCAGAGGGTAGAATATAACGCTGCATGTTCCATCAACAAAATAAAAATAATAATAATAACATTGATCAATTTACTTTGAAATTGTCATCAATGGGTTACATTCCAAGGCTCTTGGCGATTAAATTAGAATCTATTTAGTATCATATAAGGTGTGAATAAAATAGTATAAATTATCTACAAACAATGAACACATACTTATATTACTACAAAACTAATACATTAGGTGAGTATAGAAGTGAAGGTTGCTTGATATACATATATAAAATATGAGATTATATCTGTCACAAGCAGAAGTGGCATTTCAAGTGTTTAAAAATTGTCGATTCGTAGCAAAAAAACATTATCGTGATGACTATGATCTGAAAAGTAAATTTTAGAAAAAAAAACACAATTTTTATTGTTTCCTAGACAGATTATGATAATAATAATACTTCCTCATAGACACTAGTAGAGTGTACCCAAAGGCATAGCCTATGTGGGTAGAGAACGGCTATTATTATCATCTACCGTGGCTCTCCGAGGCAACTTATAACTCCAAGCAAACACACAATAGGAAAAGTAATCAATATTATGTGGGGAAAATATTATTTTTCATTGCAGAATATGACTAACAAAGATATTAATAATGTGAAATTCAGTATTTGATCCAACATAGCACCATCAACGCCAAAATATGAAATGTGCAACATGGATATGAAATTAATATCAACACTCAGCACGTTCACTGTTCAATTGATGTAAACAGCTTTCTTGCTGATCAATAATTTTCTTCAAACAAGGCAAAAATTAACAAGATATCGAAAACATGAAGATGATATTGGCCAAATTGTCAATGTTTGATCGATTAATTCGTTCTAGGAGCATTTCTCATGGCTGTTAGTGCAATATAAGAATATTTCATTTCACATCAAAATCTCATTTGAGAAAGCTTACAGTCCATGATAGGTATTGCAAAAACAAACTCTTGATCAAGTCTTAATGTATTCATCAAGTCAATGCGAATCACTTTTCCGTAAATTCCGGGAGGGTCATCATGATATTCTTATTATTCTGTCGTGAGTTCGTAAGTGCCAAGGTTGACTCCTAGTTCTTCTAAATCTCATTGGAACACTTACTGTAATCATCTGTCCATTATACTGCATAAATAATCGATCAAAACGAACTCTTGATCCAGTCCTAGTGTATTGATCAAGTCCATGCGAATTACTTTTCCTATCAGGTCAATATATTTGAACGATAATATATTTGGACGATTGACACTTGATGATTCAGTGTCAGAGGCAAAATAAATAATCATTCATATAGAAACTCTGATATCAGTATCAAGGCAATTCAATGTTTCATAAGATGTCAGTGTCAGTGTCTGTTTCTACTGATGCATATTGCTTCATTTCCATAAGAATTGATTCGATCTAGTGATTACTGTTTCTCTGAAGCATTTCTATAATTCATTCACGTTGTTGCATAGGAATATTTTGAGGAAACGCTAATTTCAATAACCAATTTTGGTTCATAATTTTGGAATTGCACATAGTGCATACGGTTGAGTACTTTTTTTGTCTACATCGTATGAACATCTGAAATCGTTAAACGACCATGGTGCTTTGCAGTCCATGGGAAGTTATTCAGAGAAATATTTTCGCGGATACTTTCATCTCAGGAGAGTCCCAAATACATTTGTTTGATTTCAAAACCAAGTTCAGATATCGCACACCCGATATTTACAATATAACCCGGCTTATTTGATTGATGTTTCCATATTGTTCCCAAAATAGCTTCCCGAATATATGTGGTGAAATTTTCATATCCAATATCAACACAAACCATTTGATCAATGACGGAATTTTATGGTAAGGTGTAGTGGAAAATGTCACTTAGGAAATGATGAGTTTATAAATGATGCCTGAATGTACTAATATATCGAGTTTTGAATTTTATATGAGATTATATGTATATGGGGCAACGCAATATCTTGGTGAAATCATAATTTCCTTCCATTCATACGTGAAACGATATAACAAGAGATAATAGATGATGATACCCATCATAAAGGAAATGCAGACAGGAGAGCCGAGGTATTACGAAACCTTATTTTTGAGCGAATACGTTTTCAATTTTTACGAAAATTATTTTGTTTGAAAATTTAACGGGTTGAATTCTGATATTTATGTTTCGAATAAAAAACAAGTCGCGTGCTTCATTTTTCGGAAAGAAGTCTCCCAATGATAGAAGCTGAGATTTTTTAAACAAAAAATGTTTGAGTTGAAACTGAAAAGTTTATTGGATTCGATAAACGATGCACCAGTTATATTATCATATTTTTTTCCAAATGTGTCAATTAACTAAAAACATTTACACCCCTTCCCTAAATTCTTCAATACTGGTAGCCATTGCGGTACTTGAGCTCACCCCCACTACTTCCACTTTCAGCCCCACCCTCACCCACCAGCAACCAACCAGAGCACACCATTTATCAAGCCAAATCAACAGGTCTCAATATTGACAATATCTGTTTGGGTGTAACCTCGATAAAAATACCTACTTCTGAAGGTCGAGGCCGTTTGTTCAAGATATTTACCGAATACTGCAGCAGAAGGAGGGGTAATCGTCATTGAAAACCTGTGTCTACCCTGTGCTCTTATAGTAGCCGAAGCCTGTGCCGACAAAGACCCTGATGTTGTGAAGATTCAGCCGAAGATACTGGAAAGTTTCAAAGACCAAGAGCTCATGAATTGATGGAAACAGCTGGAGAATCATTTTTCGCTGAGGGATGTGGTATACTCGAACTTCAGCAGTTTCAAAATTATCCCCAAAATTATTAAATTGTGATCTATGCCTACGGAAGTAAAAGTCGTGACATCATTTTCAAGGGCGTTGGTAATGGTCGCTTTGAATCTTTTGTTCATTAAGGGACATTTCAATTACATCCCTCACTGCAGCATTTTGCTTCAGTTATATCTATGCAGAATGTTGTGTCCTATATGAAAACAAATTAAATCATCATTGTGAGAAGACATGCTCTGGTTCCTGGATGTAGACAGTTTCTTACTTGCTATAATGGGAGTTATCTGTGAAATGTCAGTCTTACAGAATATCATTCTGAAGACAAATCCGTTTCGAAAAACACTCTCAACATGGTATTTGTACACGAATGCAATGAAGTGAGGTTGGTCACCTCTGCTACTTTTAACCGGATACTCACAAACCTCCATCTAAAAATTCCCTTTACATTTTCTACGACCTCGATACAATGCAAGAAAACGTGTTTCATCTACATGGGCCAAATCTTTGCGTTTTTCGTCAGTGTTGTGATTTTATCAATCTCCTGTATGTTATTATATTTTTGAAATATAAGTACCTATTATTTTGAGTAGTATTTATGTAGTATTTCAAACCGTTTTTGCTTTATTACGATTTATGTGAAAAAATTAGTTTGTATTAGTATTTTTAAAATGCATAACTTTGAAAGCTTCAAAACTGAATTCATCAAGTTGAAAGTTGAGAGGTACCTAGTGCTGAGTAAATTCATGCAGCAAGCTTTCGTGACAAAAATAAAATCTTAAGTGAAAAACTACTTTTTTGTGGATACTACAGAAGTGATCCATCTGCTTTTTATATTTTCCTATCGAATCAGGTTGACAAGATGTTGTTTATCGTCCAGGATCGAATGGTTTCATATGGTACAGGAGGATGTTTTATAGAGAAAAGTCGCAAAAAGCTGACGGCCTGATTCAATAAATCACTCTTAACGTGAATTCGTTCGATTTACCCGGAAAAACTGAAAACATTATTGTTTCAGTTGTTTATTCGGTTTGAATTTGTTTTCGATTCAACATGAATGGATGCATCTGGTTCAAGGTAAATCGATACGCCAATAGTTGAAGCGTGAATTCAATATTGAGATTTATCTTTATTTTCGTGAAAAAATTATTCAATTTTTGTATTGTGTATTTCAGTTATTTGATACCGAATGGAAATGGGTAGGAACTGTATTTTCACCACCACAATATTTTAGGATTACTGTTTAAAACAATTATTCTTTTATTAAATAAAAATGTTATGCATATTATCAAGACTGTCGTAAAAATCACTTCACAAATCGGGATGAGTTTATCTTTATTTAACTTCCAGGATCACAAAACTCTTTCAATATCAAGTGGGACATCATGGGATCCAAGAGAGAAGAGGTTATAATAATTGATGTAATTCTTGTATTTTTGGAGTTTTCAAGTACTTGCAAATGCAGCTTCATTCCTGAAAAACTATCTTTCTAACTACTGAAAGAGTTTATCATGGATGTAGTTATGTCAAAGGTTCTGGCTGTGGTGTATCACAAAGTTAAATGCTGAGTCCTTTACTATTCAGCGTGTATGAATCTGACTTCCAACAGTCCACCGACAATTGTATTTACACATCACAACGCAACTTTTTATTCAATCTGCCTGACGTTGCTTTCCACTGAAATAAAAATGTTGGACAAAATGACCAAGAACTCAAAAGAGAACAAGAACAAGTGGAGCTGTTAAAGTCCACTGTGCTTCCAGAGTGAAATCACGTAAATTGTCGGATATCGGAGGAGTCCAACAAGTCATAGAAGCAACCCATGGAGTCAGCAAAAGGGTCCAAAACTTCGAAATTGAACTATCCGAGAGAGATGTTTAAGAAATTCAACATAGAAGTGTATGAGATCAAAGAGAAGCTGGAAGCGATTTTTACTGACAACAAAAGTAAAAGACTATGTATCAACTTCAATTGGAGGTGACATCAAAGTCAAACGACTGGTTCCAGGAGGAATAGCAACTACAGCCACATTCAGTAGAATATCCTCGAGAGGAAGCAGGGAGAATATTACAGGATTGTTGAAATTTTGGAGATTAGATATGGACAGCAATAAGCATGTTAAACAAGTGTTTCAGAGCCAACTGTAGACTTGATACCAAAAATTCTAGATGTTTATGACTCATTAGTTCATCCTACCGTCAAGCACCAAGGTGAACGAATTGATGTGCAGACCGATGGCTTGAGAGATTCTGACAGGCAGCCAGTCCTCCGAGTTGGACCTCTTCAATACATAAACGCGCTGCTGATATCATCTTTGGAGTTTGGGGCGGTGAAAGACGCATCAAGAAATATGAGGCCTGAGTTATGTGAAGTAAAATTCAGCTAATATTCTCGTACGAGCAAGGCGCTATCGAGTAAGTGATTGGAATTCATATCAGGGTTAATCAATCAGATCGCTTTCTTCTGAAGAAATCAGAAAGGAACACGTCTGTTTGATAAGCTTTTTGCCCCATGCCTTAAAATGAATGAATGCTTTCATCAAAAAATAGGCAATTAATTGTTTTGAAAGAATCGGTTATAAATAAATGCTAATATGAATCATGATTCATAAAAATAGTTTTATAAACATCTGGATTTTATGCGAGATCTACCCATGGTCGTATGTTTGATAATTTTTGCCCCAAACCCTGAAATGAAAATATGCATGCAAAAATTAGAAAATCAATCGTGAGTAATCGATCATGTCGGTAGTTGTGGTTCACCTAAATGCTCCCATAAACGTCTGTACATCACGCAAAATTTAACCCAGGTCCTCTGTTTGATGAAATTAATGCAGGCCTTAGCTAAAAATTTGCATATCAATTGTATTTAAAGAATCGGTTATTACTAAATTCTCATGTGAATCTAGACTTATACAAATGTTCTTATGAACCTCTGGATGTTAAGCATCCTGTTATCCTGGGTCGTTCGTTTGATAAATTTTGCCCCAAATGAAAGTATTATAAAATCAACCATGATTGGAAAATTGGTTATAATTGAATGCTCATGTGAGTGATCGATCATTTGGGTAGTAGTGGCTCACATGAACGATTCCATGAATCTCTGTATATCGAGAAAGATCTGACCCAGGTCGTCTGTTTGATAAGTTTGATTTACCACACGTTTAGAAATGAATGAATGCCTATGCTAAAAATTGCTCGAGTGAATTTTGACACAAACAAATGTTGTTATAAACCTCTGGATGTCGATCGAGATCTATCATTAGTCGTTTGTTCGATAATTTCTGCCCAAACCTTAAATGAAAGTATGCATGCCTTCGCCAAAAATCAAAAATTAAATCGTAGAAAATTGGTTTTAAATAAATGGTCATGTGATTGATTGATCATTTGGGTAGTTGTGGCTCTCATGTTCGATAGTGTTTGCCCCTGACTTGAATGTTTGCCTTTGCGTAAAATTAGCACATAGATTTTATAAAAGAATCGATTATCAATTAATGCTCATGGGAATAATTGTGACTCTTACAAATGTTCTTATTAACCTCTGGATGTCAATCAAGATCTATAAATGGTCGTTTGTTCGATAATTTTTGCCCCAAACCCCGAAATGAAAATATGCATGCCTTCTCCAAAAAAAAAAAGAAAATCAATAATATAATATAATATAATATATATTTATTCAAGTAGGCGTACAATACAATACAATTCAAACAAAAATTTGATATTGAATAAATAAATACTCGGTAAGTGTTTTCACACTTGTTTCGAGAACAATTTAGTTGATACAATATAAAACGACAATGAAAAAATTGTGATTTATATACATAAAAGATAAATATTTACAGATAAACATACGGACATACACACAAACATAAACATGAGAAATATATATAAAATCTGAATAGTCAACAATACAAAATGTTTAAATAGGTTTGTATATGACTAGAAAATGTTCTTAAAATATATCCTAACACTGTATTACAAGCTAATATAACAATAAAGATTAATTCCATACTTGAAAACATTTATGATTAAGACACACATATTCATAAACATATATACCTAACGCAAGACACATTCACACAGTGGAAAAATTTTTAAACATTGAGAGAAAGTGACTTACATGAATTTAAAAGATAATTGAGTAAATTTGTATCAGTAAGTTTGTATCAGATATTTTTTTTGTCAACAAAATCCGCAATTGTTTGTCTTGGTGTACCGATTATTAATGTTCTTAGTGATTTTTTGAAGTGGAGAAATACGTCAATATTTTTTATTGTATTAGGAATTGTGTTGAATAATTTTGGGGCCAGGTAAGCATAGGAATGTTGTAAAGGTGATTTTTGTGTCAATGGAATTACATGGAGAATTTTTCCTTCGAGTGTAATAGAGATGCGACGATAAAAGGTATTTTTTTTCTTATGGTGAGTTAAAATAATATTGTAATAAAATAGTTGACGAATATCAAAAACACCAGCTTCACAAAACAAGTTTTCTGTTGAAAAGAGTGAACTTTTCGAAAATATCAATTTTAGAAAGTTGTTTTGTAGAACTTCTACAGGACGAAGGTGTGTTCGAAAGGCTCTACCCCAACAAGCTATACCATAGCGTAGGTGACTTTCCACAAGTGCGTGGTATAGAATTTTGAGATGATGGGTGGAAAATATTTCTCTTAAGAATTTGAATTTATATAGAATACTTCGCAACTTTTTACAAATATAATTTATATGTTCATTCCATTTGAGATGTGAATCGATAATTATTCTTAAATACTTTACTTTTTTTTCTGGTAGAATTACATATTGGTTGCACAGGTCTATACGTGAGAAAGTTGGTTAGTTTGTGCTATTGCAGCTGAATGGCAAATAATGAGTTTTCTTCAAATTTAAAGTTAGTAGTTTGTATTCAAGCCAGTTTTTTACAACATTAAAGTCTGATTCTACAGTATTCTTCAGTTCTTGCCAACTATTTGCCTTATAGAATATCGCAGTGTCATCTGCAAACCCTAAAATTTTTCCTTTACTTTCGAGAGAAAACAATTCATTCATGTACAGATTGAATAGAGTTGGTCCAAGAACCGTACCTTGTGGAATGCCAATATCAATAGTCAGTTCACTGCTCAAAATTTCATTCACTCTTACAGTTTGGAATCTGTTCGTGAGATAACTCCTGAATTGATTCAAGGGAATACCCCTTACGCCATTATTTTCCATTGTTTGTAGAAGCATTTCATGGTCGACGGTATCGAACGCTTTTGAGAGATCAATGAAAACGCAGAGGCTCGGCTTGTTTTCATTGAGCGCTGATGATATTTCAGATGTTAGAGCTATTATTGCGTCTTGGGTAGATATTTTTTCTTTGAATAATGATAACTATACATATAAGTTCAGCTGAAGCTACTCTTACCCTTTACCTTGAGTATCGGACATCATTTTCGAGAATGAAAAAAGATAGAAAGTATACATTTGTTCTATAAGAAGTTTCGTCGAAGCCACTGGTCTGTTGTGTCTTAAAAATGATGGAAGAAGTAGAAAATGAACCTACCCAACTTAAGCTTACCTTGCTTTTCAAGGTGAATGCAATCCTTTTACACTACAATCGGTTGTTCATCTGACTGACAACATAATGATAATATTTATTTTTCCCAAAAATGCATTGAAAGAACACAATATGAAGAAATGCATAACGGTAAGTAAATACATACTACTCAACAAGTCTTGGTAGTGAGAGTGAAAACTAATCTATATCAACATGAAAGTATTGAATGATACGAGATTACATATGAACTTTTTTTCATATTATCATATTGAAACAGATATAGAGAGCAAGTGAGAGCGATGTGTTGATAAGCAAATGTTAGATGAAGCGTGTAATTATTGTACAAATGAAAATAATGTACCTATGATGAGGAAAGAAAAAATGAATCAAACTATTCTATAAGAAGATTCGTCAAAGCCACTGCTTTGATATGGCTCAAAAATTAAACAATCATTTGTTTTCTCAGATCTCATACAAAAATCTGTGAAACCGATAAGGAGGAATATGGAAGGAATCAAAATAATAATATTGAGAATAGATTTTTTGAAATTCTAGTCACAGAACCCTGTGCAAATTAAATCAGATCCAACTAAGGAAAGAAAGATATGTTCCACCGCAAATCACTCTGTAGCTTCATTATATCCAATGGAATAGCTATCACATGACATCCCAGCTGTTTTTCTGCTGATAATTCTCAGGAATATGGCGCTTTCCTCTTTGTTGCATCAGAAGGTATACGTTCCAACTCAATTTCAGTTTAATGGGATGTAGCATATGCTAGGATAAAATGTTACTTCTTCCAAAGCGTAGAACATCTCAATTCTCGCGAAGTTGGAATTAATTTTTCAGAATTACGTGATATGAAACTTCATGAAGAAAGAACATTTTTTAAGGGATATAATTGGATGAGGACGTTTTTGAAAGATTTGATTCAATATAGGAATGTAGGCTTTTACAACTAGCGTCAATGTCCAGGTTGGTTTCTTTGTTTGGTATTCTTCGGTTAAAATCTCCAAACGTTTCGACTGTAAATGTGAAGGTAATCTTCGGTGCCGTGGAGTTTTATAAACGGTTCTCATGCAGAAAAATTACACTCCTCAAACTGAATTGTGTTCGGAAAAGGGTTTAATCACGCCCGCTTATGGGAAGAAGAACTTAACATTTGTTTAAATGAGAACAGTTTCCGAAACTGGAATTTAGTAGATTCCTGCTTTTCATTTAAACAGGTTGTAGGTTGGAGACCCTCCAAAACTCGAAATAAGAAATTTCACTTCAGTATATATGAAAAAAATTATTGACATATTGTCTTTAGTCTGTGATCACATAAGTGGTCTGCATTTACATCAATGATACATGAGGTCAAATCGAAAGAACACCAAAGAATTATCCTGGGTACACTGTGCCCCATTCAAGTCACTTAGAGAGACTCTCGTGAAAAATTGATATATTAGCTTAATTTGGGACTTATAATATTTGTACAGAGGATGCTATTCATTAAAAACTTCAAAAAATTAATAACACTATTGTTCAAATTTGATATAATCACTTCATTCACCACTAAGAGTAAGCGAGGATATTAATGATAATGTAAAAAAATACTGCAAAAATAGTTGGCTTGTTCGAGAAGATAGAAAAAAAAATTCTACAAATTTCTTACGAGTTCATTGAAAAACAACATTTTGATTTTATTTTCAATTACAACGTCTTGTATTTGATCACGAATTCAGTCTGTGCAAAGAAATCTGACATCAAATTATTAACAGTTATTGAAGTTCGATTACGGCATTGCTGAGTTATTCAATTTTTGATAAAATGTAATTTTAAAAATACTTTATTCATGTAATCTCTTTGATTTCAATGAATTTATTAAAATTAGTCAAATTATACTTCGTGGTCGAAATAAGGGTTACAGTTTTGAGTTTCCTCATGGAATTCAGTGAGTGAAACGTCATTTTGAATATGAAACAATTGCTAAATTAAAAGTTGTTTATTCAGAAACACTATAATTTAACTTCATCTATCCATTTATAAGAATAATATCTAGATATTTCACTAGTATGTAGTAATATTTGAAAAACAGAGAATTCATGAATGAATTGAAGATCGTCTTTTTCAAAACCTTGGAGTATTTTGATGAAAAATGCAATAGCTCAACGTCGTAACAGAATATCAAAAACTGTGAATGAATGAGAAATACAGGGCGTTCTATTAAAAAAATATAATTTTGGTTTGTATATTTCCGAATATACCATGATATAGCCATCATGAACTCCTGAAACTTCTGTACGAAATATTTCTGTCTATTTTTAAGAACAAACCATATATTGCCTGTCACATGAAACTTGGGACTCCCGGTATTGACTAGAATGAGGTCAATCTCCAACACCTTATACAGGCCAAACAGGCACAAGTTTTGGAATAAGAAACCATGAAACTGTTTTCACCCAAAACTCAGTGGAAATAAAACAAAAGTGTTCTACATCCAGTAATAATACAACATACATTTCCACAAAATTAATAAATCATCAATCAAACAAGTTAGGATATCATATGGTTTATTTCAATTACGATACTACCCCTTCTAATTTTGTTCATATGTGTAGTTTCCATTAAATTAGTTGTCGCCCGAAAAGGTGAGTCATCTGTTTCCTAACATAAATCGCCGGTATTCAAAGAGTAAATTATATTCCACACGCGATACCAAACAAAAACCGTAAATCCCACTGATATAAAAGCTTTTAGGTTTTTCACGAAACAAGGAAGGAAATCACTGAAAGTAGAGAATAGCCATAATCGTTCAGACTTTGGTGTAGAGAAATTTATTTCAATATATTATCATCCCTAACGCAGAGGAGAAAGGTTTTGAAAGCTGCTTTCATTCAGTTATTTGCATTCTTATGGGATTTTTGGAGCTCACTCAGAGGGGAGTCTTCGAATGTCTGAATATGTCAATAAAAATAAAAGAAATTTGTCAACAACAGTTCAA
The DNA here is from genome assembly GCA_958502065.1 of Chrysolina americana. Classification (NCBI taxonomy): domain Eukaryota; kingdom Metazoa; phylum Arthropoda; class Insecta; order Coleoptera; family Chrysomelidae; genus Chrysolina; species Chrysolina americana. The sequence goes on from OY293412.1 coordinate 88,575,793, forward strand.
AAAACCAATCCACTGAAATTGACCTCTCTGTGAAATTAACAATATGTGATATTCAATTTGAATTCAATGGTTATGAAGAAGTCATGCTATTTTTTGTTATATGGTTCCTGTACATTCGTGATTCCTCTAGTTTGGGTTGTAGGTTTGAAGGGAGGTATTTTGGTTGGTTGTGGTTCGGTGAGTTCCAGGAGCTGGTGATTTTTTGGAAGAAAATAAAAACCAATACAGAAAATGAATTCTACATTAAATGCTCGAATTGATGACCTCTTTGTTGAATGCAATAAGTTGTCTGTCCATACAATTTCTATGGCAATTTTCTAGTATGATGGTTGTAATGCTATTAGATGCATCTCTTATTTTCTGTTTGAGATGGTCGATTTCGGTACTAGGTGTCGAAAAAACTTTATCCTTTATGTATCCCCAGACAAAAAAAATCCAAAGGAGTAAGGTCTGGGGATCGAGCAGGCCAGGCAATTGGTCCTTTGTTTCCAATCCACTTTGATGGGAATATTGCATCTAAATGTTCCCTTACTATTGCTGCATTATGGGGAGGGCACCGTTTTGTTGAAAATATTGCATTTCACGGTGGGTGCTTAATGGCAATTCATCTAAGTAGCCATCAAACTAATTGGATAAAAAATTTAAATACATTTCACCATTCAAATGCTCATCGTAAAAGAAAGGACCTAGTATGTTTGTTCCCAAAATTTCCAACCAAACATTTATTCCGAACCTCTCCTGGAAATTGGTTTCTCTATGTAAATGTTCATTCGTATTGTTCCACCTATAATGAATGTTTCTGTTAAACCAACCATTGTTGGTGAATTTTTATTCGTCCGTCCATATCATTTTTTTACAAATATTTTGAACTTCCCTATTTCTACGTCTTAACTATTTCGCAAAACGTACTCTCCTTCCGTAATCCCTTTCATTGAGGTGATGAACTTTCCGTATCCTGTAGCATTTGTATTTGTTCTTTTTCAAAATATTTCTGGTAGATTTTACAGATATCCCAAGTTCGTGGGCAATTTCTCGTAAAGAACAATCTTGATTAGAAATATTTTTGTAACTGACCAATCCTAGATTTTTAAAAAGACGTTATTTTTCACTTTTAAGTCTTTATAAGGTAATATTTGCTCACCCAAAACATTTATTTGGTTCCTTATACTTCCAGTAACAACAAATTTTCAAGTTTTATTTCTGTCAAATGCACCACAGTCTCTCAAATTACTAATCGTCTAAACATTTCAATGTTTGGAATGCGACGATTCGGGTATAGCTCACCATACATATTTCTTGCCAAAAGAGGATTTCTATTTGATTTTGCATAGGTAAATTCGAATACATCTTTAATATGACAGTTCTTAACAGATATCAATGACTCATTTATTTTTCCTGCCATAGAAATCAAGCAAAGCTTACGTGTTTGAATATGGTAAAAGAAGTGAGATGCTATTTAATTGTACCAAATTAGACACCACTTGTATCTTGATCAAAAACTGATATTTTCATTACTTCCAGGATTGAGAATTATGAAAATAATCCGTGTAAAATTCGATACAGGAGAAATCAGCATTGAATCAAGGATTACTGTAATACAAAAATCCCCAAAAATGCAAAATACGAATGTTCGTTGTGTTGGGGTATCTTCCTATCCAAAGTATTGGGTAGTGACTGAAGTATCCTAATAGTTGAATAAGTTTTGAAGAAATCAAAACAATTTACAAAAAAACTAATGACAGGACCGTAATTAAAACTTGTTGTCACTGATGATGCCAGTTATTTTATATGAAACGCTATATAAATGTCAAGTGTGATATACCACTGAATTGTGATTTCATAGCTTTATCAATATTTGTTATGAAATAGACAGGTCCGTATTTGAAAAAAATTGTTGATGGTGGGCGTGTTGACACGAAACGTTTAATTAAAAATTTATCATCACGTAGTTCTAGTACATTTTGAATACAATAAAACTTTCCTCTTTAATTTTTGTATATTTTCTGAAATAACCATTCTATTCGTAAAAAACCGAAAACAGCATTTTTAGTTTTCCCTGTATAAGTCGGGAAGGGCCAGAGTCCCCGTAGATTTTCTCTGACCAATGTACTGCTCACCACAATAGTTACATTTTTTCCCATTTAATCGTCTCTGTATCTATTACGGTTTATAATATAGCAATGTTACCACATGATAAAAAAAACGGCCTGTATATGCCTTCTAAGCCTAATAAATATGGCCTCAAAATATTATATTATGTCTCAAAAATTGAGGTTTATGCCGGTGAGCATCCAGATGGCCCTTACAAAGTATCAAATTCGCCAACAGATGTAGTATTTCGACTTTGTGAGCACATAAAGGACACTTCCAGAAATATCACGATGAACAACTGGTTCACTTCTGTCCCACTGGTAAAAACACTATTAGAGGAATATAAACTAACAGTCATCGGCATAATAAGAATGAATATAAAAAAGAGTTGCCACTTGAATTTACAAAGCCTACACCAAGACCAGATTACTCTTCAATGTTTGCATTCAATAGTATATGTACGCTAGTCTCGTAAATACCCAAGCCGAAGAATGTACTATTGTTATCGAGTTTGCACAAATCGGATGAAATAGATTCTGAAACGGGGCACTTAAAGAAGCCCTGTATAATAACCAAATACAATTAAGCCAAAGGGAGTGTTGATACGTGTGATCGGTTACGTGCAAATTATGACTGTTCCAGAAATACTAGAAGGTGGAATGGTCATCTTCTATTTTATTTTAAACTTGCTGGCGTAAATTCACAAATTGTTTATAGTAGTAATACCCCCCAAAAAAAACATTGCGAAGAGCTTTTTTGAAACAACTGGCAAATGAGAGCTCATTACCCCTCATCTACAGATGCGTTCCACCATTCTATCGTTGCCAACTAAAATCCAATTTAGATTGCGGGATTTGTGCCAAAATGAAACTAATGAGGGAGAGCCTTCGCATAAGAGACCTTCTGGCCGTTGTGCCTATTGTGACTGGAAAAAATAAACATAAAATCTAGATTTTCTTGCTTTCAGTGCAATACATACATGTGCTTGGAGCATATTATTGGCATTTGCGGATTATGCCAGGAAAAGGTTTCACACGCCCAGATTTAATTATTTGGGTCAATATTTGTTAATACACATTGGTTATACTGCTTCTATATATGTTTGCAGTTATTTTTAGTTAGTTTTATAGGAGTCTTGATTTTGCGTTTATTAGAATAACTACTTGATATTTCAAACAATTTTTTCTCTGTTTTACATATGCCTTTTGTCAATAAATATTCTCTTTTATGAATGTATCAACTTTTTTCCGTGTTCACATTTTCAGCGTTGAAAATTTTTTGTTTTTGTAGAAATGGCTACCCGGTCTAGGAGACCAGCGCGACCAACTGAGGAAGTAAATTAAGCGCGATCACTTTATGGTTGAATAGTATATTATCTAACAAGGGACTACAGTTGGAACTTCAGTCCCGGAAGTGCAAAAAATAGTTTTTGATAAACATTCGGAAGGGTACGAGTTGCTTCAGCTGAACTTCGACTAATAGGTATAAGAAATGCAGTTAGGAATTTATAACTAATTCCGGAGGTTTATGAAAACATTTGTATGAGTTACAATTCACATTAGCATTTATTTATAACCAACTCTTGATACGATTAATTTGCCAATTTTTGACGAAGGCACACATTCATTTCAAGACATGGGTCAAAGCTTTTCAAAAAGATGATTTGGACAGTTAGATCACGCTTGATATACAGGGGATTATGGGAGGATTGGTTCATGCGAGCCACAACTACCCAAATGATCGGTCACTCACATGAGCATTTATTTGAAACCTATTTTCGTATCACGATTAATTTTTTAATATTTGGCGTACTTTCATTTCGGGGTTTGGGGTGGAAATATTCAAACAAACGACCAAAGATAGATCTCTCGCTCGGAATCCAGAGATTTATAAAAATATTTATATGAGTCACAAATCACATGAGCATTCAATTATAACCGATGAAATAAATATGCAAATTTTTGGCGAAGGCATACATTCATTTCAAGACGTGAGGCAGAACTTACCTTTCATATTAAAAACCTGGTATAGATCTCGCTCGATATAGAAAGGTTTATGGGCGCATTTATGTGAGCCACGACTATCCAAATGATCTATCACTCACATGAGCATTTATTTGAAACCTATTTTCGTATCACGATTGATTTTTTCATTTTTGGCGAAGGCATGCATACTTTCACTCGGGGTTTGGGGTAAAAAAATTCAAACAAACGACCAAGAATAGATAGATCTTGCTCGGAATTCAGTGGTTTATAAAAACATCTATATGAGTCAGAAATCACATGAGCATTTATTTATAACCGATTCTTTCAATGAAATAAATTTGCAAATTTTTGGCGGAGGCACACATTCATTTCAAGACGTGGGGCAAAACTTATCTATCAAACAAACGACCTGGGATAACCCTGTATTTTCTGTAAGTTGTAGAATAAATATCTTGTGAAACTCATTTCAACCAATAATGAAGAAATCTATCAAATACGTTTACTGATTAAAACTTAAATATGTTTCACTGAGGTCGGAAAAATGAATTTTCTTGTTTTTGTTCTTGACCTTATAGTTTTTTCATGGTGTCTATATAAGCTCTATTTTCCAAATAATGCTTCCAGTTGAGAGAAAGAACAAATTTCAGTAAAAATATCGTTTCGAAAATAAAACAAGCTGTTTGTATAAGTAAAGCTTCGTATATGCATCAAAAAGCTGGAACAACTCTAATGAATAGGCCCATTCAGGGGAATTTAAGTTCACGTTCCTCGCATGCAGGATAATCTGGGGTTATGCCTAATAATAATATGAGTAGGCCATAAGCAAGCAGGGAGAGTAATGAATGTTTGCTTTCCCTAATGGCGTATTTGTGGCCGTTTCTGCCTTGCTACGAATGCTACTACATGTACATGTTTGTATTTTATGTGTGTATTGACGAGAGTGCGTTCCTGATATGAAAGTATCACAATGTGACGACATAATGCCGTTCATATGATGTGACTCATTATTTGTTAACGATTGATGGTGCTGAACCATTTCCACAGATAAGTAACAGAAATATGTTGATTATTTTTTCCAGATAGAAAACACATGATTGCAATTCAGGATTGAACAATATATGGTGGAGTATTGGACGATACTTCAGGGGAAACCATTCAACGAATATTAAAGAATGGATATGGAATTCAACCTTTGGGATGAAATCAGTTTTATCTTAAACGAACGACCCCCTGTCTGCAATTTTTTTTACGAAAAGAAAATCTTCTGAAACACACCATATTTTCTGATAATATAGCTTGTGATTTGGGGTATGTTACGATTTGTCGATTGATTGAAAATGGAGGTAAACCTAAGAGGAAAATGTTACATTATTGTTTTTTACTTCAAAGTTACAGTTAACACCAAACATTATAATAATAAATCTGTCTCCTAGGAAATGTAACAAAAGAATGTCATAGAACTGCTCAATGTAAATACGCATCATAGTGGCATAGATTTGATGATGAAAGCAACTTGTGTTATTTGCCTCTTCTTTTCCCAACGTATGTTGCATTCAAATATTGTTCCACAAAATCTATCAATCCACAAATTCCACAATACTTAAACTCCTCTATTTCGCTCAGTTCGAATCTAAACAAATAAGTTTGAAAACATCACGAAAGAACTTGCGTGATAAAGTAATTCACATGGTTTCATGTCTCTTATTAGTTCTCTTGTCTAGTTGATACCTTCGTCTCGATTCCAAGCTTGTACTAATTTTTCAATATTGTGTGATCGTGCTAGACTTTTTGGTACGCTGTTCTCTATCATCGTCCTCTATTCTACCAGCAATTCTATTGAGGGGTTCTTGAAATCGTCAGCAAAGCTTTGGTTGATGCTGTTCTGTAGGCATAGGGCTATTTTTGTGACTCCTTTTTTTTGATACTCAGTAAAAAATGTTTTCCATTGCTCTCCTCCAGATTGTTGTAAAGCATAATTGAATGAGCAGAAGATTCTTCTGTTACATTCTTGGGGGCCACCGACGTTGGACATTGTCCTGTTTAAGTTGTCTATAGCTTGAAGGCACATTTTCATATTTCGGTCCATGTTTATACCAAGGTATTTCATGGATTCTTGATTCTGGATATTCGTGTCATCTAATTATATCTTGATGTTCTTCAGTATCCTCCTTTCTGCCAGCTGGTAGTTCTACCTCTAACGTCTATTTTTGCTACCACCATTACAGCCAGGTCATCTACATATTCTATTAGTTTAACTCTCCTAGGAACCGTTGAATTCAATTCCTCATTATAGTATATGTTCCTTAACGTCGGACAGATTACAGAACCTTGTGGAACCCCACGGGATATGTTCATCATTCCTTTGGGTCCTATCAGTAGCAGCCCCTCTTCAAGGTAGCTCCCACTCATATTGTCATTTGATACCAAAATCCACTGTCATGATTCATATTTCATAATTTGTTGAACTTTTGAATTACTTGAAGTTTAAACATCGGTCATGGTCGAGCTTGGCCTGGTTCGATTCTTAACAAAAACAAAACATTTGTTATTGGCATGGCTATGAAGATTTCAACGAACTTCTTCATTGAATAAAAATGCCCGTAGCAATAACACGAAACTTGAATAAATACAAGATGACAGATGGCATGGAGACAGTGAATGGTCGACAGGTGAACCCAGAGTTTGACGAACCTCTGAGAAAGATGTCTTTGCGAGTATTTATAGTGTCCATTTGGTAAGAAACCTTTGTTCATAATATTCTATTTATTGATTGTGTGTTGACTTGTCCCGGTTGGGCGAATGTATGAATATAGGGTTCTGTTGTGCCATGGTAATTGTGTCCGTTAAAATATACCTATCAGAATCTAGAGAATTTGAGACTTTTTATTTGTTAATAGGAAGCCAAGAAAAATCAAAGTTTGTTTTTCCTGACTACGTCCCAAGCGATAGGGCTTATAGCTTCCCTAAGGCCCTAGTCGCGACAGTATCGTACAAATACGCAGGTATATCTCTCCTTCTGATTTTTTCCAGGATTTCCTCCCATGGTGCAGAGTTAAAAGTGTTCTGTACATCCATAGCTCATCTCTTCTAACCAATCCTTCCGTTTGCTCCATCTGCGATATTCTGTACTTTCACAAGTGTATCGTTTGTTGACATATTTTGTCAGAATCTAAACATTTAGGTCACCTGTTCTTTCAATTTCTCTAATGAGTTTCACCTTAACCAAGAGCTCGAGGAATTTTTACAAGATGTTCAGTATGATGTTCTGTACGATTTATTAGTGCCGTTTTCGATAAGAACGAGACGGCAACTTTTCATTCTTTGGGGAAGGGCACTGTAGTTGGTAGGAGGTTCATTATCCTCAGGAGTTTTTCCGGATGTGCCTCAACGATAGCCTTGATGTCTTCGGCTGGAAGGTCATCTGGTTCGGTAGCTTTTTTATCTTTCGTTGACTTCGGTTATTTCCTTTATATTGAAAGATATTGTCTCTTCTGGCACTGTTGGTAGTCTGTCCAAATCAGTTATCTAGAGAAAAGGAAACAATTCTGTTGCTAATTTCATGTATACCTCTTCAGTCAGTCCTACCGGTGGTTTAACTTCGAACTATTTGGAATTTTGGTAGCCCTTTCCCCAGATATCCTCATCTACTTCATCTATCAGAGTTTTTCTTTCTCCCGTTTGGCTTCTAGTATTTGCTTCTAGTATTGTATTAAATTTTCTCTTGTCCTGTCTTTGCCATTTCTGCAGTTCATGGTTCTTTCTGTTAGCCCTTACCATTTATCTTCCAGCTTGTGTGCATGTCTTTTACTTTTCTGTAACCTAGTCTGACTACCACTATACGGAAGTTTCATAACCTTTTACTAATTTTTTCTGGAAGATTTTGTTACATACCTACCGATATTGTTAGGTTTAGGTTTAAATGTGAGTGGACCTACATCAGGACCTCCTCCGTCCATGGCATTCTGTAGCCCACACTATGTTTCTTTTTTTCCAGTATATCCAACTTCTCAATGTATTTGATGATTATTTTGGTATAACAATTTGCCAGATTTTCTGGAATTACTATTAATTGTATTGCGTGAATATGGAAAATCTGGTTCTGGCTCCACTCGATATTATCAAATGTGAAGGAGACTCGTTTCTGGTAGTATAGTTTTCCATGTGCAGCAAGGAATGTTGTGAAATTTGTCAAATCATAAAATTTTTATTTGAATCACACAATTATGATATATCTTTGGTCTCTTAATTTTCAAATTCATTGTTGTTCACACTGAGAACATCTCTGGAAATAAATACTTACATTATTTTCGTCGAATACCCTAAAAACTAGTGTGGCAAATTTGGAGGGATCCCCTTGTGGAAAAAACTGTTTGTATATTTTGATGAAGCCCTGAAAAAGAAAAAACCATTGAATGAAAGTATATCAAATAATGTTGATGTTTCATTTTTAGTTAGCTGTGCTCGACATATTCCGAGTACAGACCAAATCGCAAACTAAGTATCACGAGCAAAGCTGACAGGAAATACGTTGTTAGCAAATCTCTTGTGGGAATACATTATTTGAATTCTGGTAATTGGCTGCATACTCCACACATGTGAATATCTGCTGATATCAGCTTATATAAACTATAATTAGCAGTGCGATGTGATTGGCTCATCAAGTTTTTGAATAACGTAGTTGGTGTTATCCGTATTTTGTGAAATCGCCAATGCTATATGTAATGGAAAATATGCAATGCATAATTTCCATCCTGCCACTCCAGAGTATGAAATCTCCTAGAAAATTTCAAATAACAAGAGATCGAATGAGATCATTTTAAACTGTGGTTAATATTCAAAAATGATAACTTCGTTAACGACAAGTTTTTTTTGACGTTGTCCAGATATAATCGACCATACTATCAGGAAGTGGGATTCAACATCGGCATATGAAAACTTAGACCAGGCTCTTCCTTTCAACTTAAACAACTCATTATTACTTTTTAAGCAAAACTGAATTATTAGAAACAGTACAAATATAAAAAACGAAATAGAATCAATATTACTGCCAATTTACAGTATATCTCATGAATATGGCCGATACAATCACATGATACCGTTATGGTTTTGGGTTTCGAATAAGTGATACACTACTGAATAACTGCTTTTCAGACAAAAGTTCAAACTGACAACACTGTACTCCACTTGTAGTTCAAAAACACACTTCAATACGTATGACTACTAACAATTGTCAACCAGTTTCATCCATTTGTTATATATGAACCACAACCATTGCTGCTCATTCGACAAATCTTATTTCTTGTATAGGAAAATATGAATTTCTAGAATATTCGACAGTAGGAACTAGAACAATAAATTTTCTGGCATTACTTGATGAAGAATATCATAATCAACTGCTCATTCACATTGCCAATTCGTTCCTGCCCTTCGATGATATTTTCAGATTTACCATTCAACGTTTTTTTTCTTGACCACCATCTTCCACTTTGTTTTTTCTCATGGGACATATTCGATTTTCACAAATAATAATAGAGTTTTACTGTTCAGTGTTTACGTAGGACATTTTGAAAGTTTGTGCCTTTTGCAATTAAAAAAAGGACATGTGAAAGTGAAATCTTTACTCATATGTATGGGAGAAGAAATAGAAACACCAAAAAACTCACCTGTTCGGTGAGAAGCCCATTGGGACAGTCCTTCAGGAAACCTTTGTGCCTGAAATAAGAAGATATGAGTATTTAATGTCAAGCAAAAAATTTCTGTAATAGTTATTCGTAACAAGGAGTATACAGTGAGGACCAAAAGTCCGTCGCCCCCCCCCGTAACTTTTTCATTTTCCATATTACAAAAAAATGTTAAATACATAAGTTGTGTAGGGTTTCATTCGATCTCTTTAATGGTTTAAGTTTCATTCATACAGAGTGTCTCAAAAAAGCACGGTGACTTAGAATTTAATTTTTTTAAATGGGACACCCTGTATTTCATTGCATTATTACATTCTACGTTGAATTCTGAACAAGTATGATAAATGGTTTTCTATCAAAAAAGTTAATAGTTTTGGACTTATGAACACTTGTAAATAATTATTTCGACTACTTTTGCGCCAGTTCAATGAGAAAATCGTAACAAATGGATCACAATGTATTCCACTTTCCTATCCTAACTTTTTGAAAGCTATCCAATGTTGCAAACTGCTGATGGCACCATGTGTAACTTACCTCGTCGTACCATTTTACAATTGTTAGAGTTGTTGAATCTCACGAAAAACTAGTACAAATGAAGTTGAAACATTTTATTAACAAATAAGGTAGTCCATAAATACAGATCAAGAATCATTAAAAACTGAAGAGATATTTTAATTTATAACTAAAAACGGTGAGTTTTTATCTATTTCAAAAGATGTTCGACATGTCCACCATGCATTTCTTGACACATAAATAGTCGGGTTGTAAACTCTTCCCTAACATTAATCAAGGTTTGAGGTGTTATTTCTGAACACACTTCAATAATTCGACGGCGCAGTTCATCTAACGACCCACAAACTGTCTTTTAAACTACGGATTTCACATAGCCCCAGAGAAAGAAATCAAGCGGTGAGAGGTCCGGTGAGCGAGCTGGCCACTCTGTTGTACCTCGACGTCCAATCCACCTACCTGGATACCTTTCATCTAAGTAATTTCTCACCTCCCGAAAATAGTGTGGTGGCGCTCCATCTTGCTGAAATGTTACATCCAAGTAAAATTCATGTGGGTTTTGCGCAACGATCTCATCGATACTGGGACTTATTGTGTCTTGCAGCATTTGGAGGTATCTGGGACCATTTAAATTTTCTTCCAAGAATATGGGACCTACAATGTGGTTACCTAAAATACCAGCCCAAACATTAATTTTCTGGGGAAATTGAGTATGCCCCTCGCGGAATTCATGGGATTCTCATCACTCCAATATCTACAATTCTGGGTATTCACATTTCCATTTAGGTAAAAAGTGCTTTCATCACTAAAGCAGATGTGTTGCAAATAAAGTCGATTTGCAACAATTCTTTCTGCCATGGTCTCGCAAAATTCAAGTCGCCGGTCTGGATCATCTTCAACCAATTGGTGCAAAATTTTTATTTTGTAAGGATGGAATTTATTTTGTTTTAAAACCCTCTTTACTGATGTTTCAGAAACATCACATGTCTCAGCTACTTGCTTAGTTGATTGTTGTGGGTTATTTACCATTTCGGCTAGTACTTGAATTTCAACATCTTCCGTAATTATTTTCGGCCTCCCAGATCTCGGAGCATCTTTCACGGTGCCAGTTTGGTTAAATTTTGCCACCAATTTCTGCAGATATTTTCGACACATCGGACGTTCTGGAAACCGTTCATTGAAAATGCGAATAGCAGCGTGGTAATTTCGGTTAGCTTCCCCAAATATGATAACGGCTTCAACTTTGTCTGCTACTGAACGAGCCATATTAATCAACAAGAGAAATTAAAAACCGTTTGAAACAAAGTTTTGAAAACCTACAAAATGTCAATGACATTTGGCAAAAACAGATAAGAGTTTTTTTTCGTTGTCATGGATAAAATAAACGCGCCTAGCGTGCATAGCCTACATCATTAATTTATTCGTGAACTGGTGCAAAAGTAGTCGAAATAATTATTTACAAGTGTTCATAAGTCCAAAACTATTAACTTTTTTGATAGAAAACCATTTATCAAACTTGTTCAGAATTCAACGTAGAATGTAATAATGCAATGAAATACAGGGTATCCCATTAAAAAAAATTAACTTCTAAATCACCGCTTTTTTTAGACACTCTGTATGAATGAAACTTAAATCATTAAAGATATCGATTGAAACCCTACAACTTATGTATTTAACATTTTTTTGTAATATGTAGAATAAAGAAGTTACAGTGGGGGCGACGGACTTTTGGTCCTCACTGTATAATAGTATATTAAGTATCACAAATGGTGAGCTTGGTTTACTGGTTGCTGAAATTTTCATAATTGTAATAATCCCGAACACGAAAACTGATATATTGCGGATATTTACAGTCACGGATAAGGAAGGTAATTTATGTTGGTCCATCAACAACAAAGTCTGAAAAAACGTCAAATTGTGACCATCGTGAACAATTTGAAACATTAATAATATCAATAATATCAACTTTTCCATTTATTACTTTATGTCTGATTTCTCCAGACTATTCTCAGCGTGCCATCATTTTCATCCAGAGTATTTGTTCACCAAAGGAGTCACTATTCTGCTACGATTTTCTCCACCTTGTATATGGCTCAAGATATTGGCTAGTGATTTCTTTGTTACCATGATTGATAGAAGTGGTAAAAGCATATATTTCAGTTTCCTAAAATAAGTTCCTCTGTTGAACTATCATACCTTCATTTCCAGTTTTCGCTCTTTTGCTATTTAAAATAATGAGAACGGTATATATTTGTTGCGTGACACTTTTTCCGGCAATCGATTTGTTTCCGTAGATTTGCGAAAAATATAATTTCGATCTCTAACTGAGATAAAAATATACGTTTTTCGTTCCTGACACGTATAGCTTCCAAATTTTTCGTGTCAGTAGTGAATCGAAAATGTTGCCGCTGTATTGGTATCAAATATTGAAAGATAATATCTATCACAGTCATTTAAAATTCAGTTTAGCTTAAATTGTTAGAAATGTTGCATTACTTCTCGTATTTTCTTAAAGTTCTCCTTCCAAACTATTCGGATTTTCTACTAGCTTTTCTTCCAGATTTTTTGAACTTACGTGAAATTCTATTTTCAAACTATTCGAATTTTTTTGAATTTCTTCATATTTTTCGAGTTTTTAGAAGATTCTATTCCGGACTCTCCGAATTTTTTTGAAGTTCTTTCGAATTTAGCGAATTTTCTTGGAGTAGATTCATCAAGATTTTTCATAACCGAATTCAAATCATTTGCAGAATCTTCGAATATAAAGGTTTCAGGGTTCTCTCATTCTTGAATCAGTCCTTTTGAGAGTATTTTCTCTGGAGCGCTGGTTTCTTACCTGTTTTTACGAGTCTTTCCTTTCTTCCAATACTTGCTTCAATTTCGCGTCTTTCAAGTCCACAAGACACACTTTCCTTGAAAAAATGTTTTCTTCTGTAGTCTTCTATCGAGTTAAAAATTTTGTCAATTTATTTTCTCGTAATACTCAAAACTGCCCACTTGGCAAATATTTATTTGTTCAATGGGTTTACCAGTCTATTTTGCGATAAAAAGGTCTATCAGCTTTTTTTCGCAATACGGAGACTGATTACTACGCGATAACTTATTTATTAAAAAAATCTGATTCGTTTTTACAATCAATGTTCAACTAATTTATATTAAAAAACTATAATTTATATCACTTCCATGCAACCCAGTTTATTTCTGTATTAATGGAAAGTTTGTTGTATACTGTATGTCTTGCTACCACGAAATCTTATAGAGTTCTTCTGGTCGTTTATCGAGTTTCCAATTTCATAATCTAGATGGCTCCCGGCATTTCGAGAACAGTCTGAAGTGGTGACATCATCGCATTCCTCACATTACATTTATTTTTGTAGATGTCTCTGTGATTTTAAGAGTATTTGCTTTACGTTGTAATCGAATATTTCTTTGGTATTCAGTGGATTTTAGAGAATAAAAAAATTTGCATACTAAAAATTAGGTCATACGTGATTCATGTTTTATGGTCTCTCGGTTCGATGACATAGAACAGTTTTTCGAATTTTTTTGTATTATGTATCATTGTTATTGTGAAACTCTCGTGGAATCAAACAACAATTATTATCATTGTTATTACAAGCTCTTTCCTGTTCTGCCAATGCTTTGACATTTGCTCTAAATGTTTGGACACTATAGTCTAGTTCCTAAATTGTAGATAGTGACTCATCGTACATTTTCTGGTTTTTACGGGATTTGAGAGTGCGTAATTCTCGATCTTGAGTACGTATGACATAAGAACGATAATAGAAGTATCATAACAGCTCTTTTTGTTTTATGCTCTCACACAAAATAAGTAAATATTTAAGGAATTGCCTACAGCGGGCCGTGGATATGAAGGATGGAAGAAACGATATTTCCGTAAAACAATTTTCTGAAAGGATTTTATATAATTCATAGACGAAATAAATTTGAATATTCATCTACATCTAACTTTATGCTGCAAGGAAGTGCATCCCCGCTAGATGGCGCTAATAATTTAGGCACGAAACAGTAAAGTGGTGGTCAGCCAAGTGTTTCATTTTATTCCCATTCGAATTTGAAAACATTGCTGAAGATTTCGAAAGATGAAATAGCGAAATAATTAAATTAATAACATTATAATTTTGACCGCAGATTCTAAACCTTATGTAATGGTTACTGAAGATTCATGTTAGTGCAGCTTCATTCAGATATATTTCGTTAGGACTCAGTGTACTGCTAGTTGCATACATTTTGACGTCACACTAATGCGGTCTATTATGAATCGTACAACCCATAAATCACTATCTACAATTTAGGAACTAGACTATAGACAATAAAATAGTTTCAATATCCAAATAAAATAAATGAAAACAGTATCGTATTAGATCTACGATGAAAAGCGAAACAAAAATCCCACTTGTTCTCTTCGAGTTCTCTTTTTGTTTCCACATAAATCTCCATCAAAATTCCATGCAAATGCACAACAAAGGCCTCAAATTTAATTACTCTGGTTCTCCAACTCTAATGAAATATACCAAACCACCTAATATCCGCTAGTTCCTAATTTACCACACGCCTGTTTGAATATTAATCAACCCAACCGCACATACATTCCCACTAGGTAATATGTAAATGTGTTTCATTGGCAGTGGTAATTAGCCAAAGGTAGGTAAATTTATCTAGCAGTTTTAAGAAATTGATTCTATATTCGAAATAATCTCTCAAAACTTGGGAAATAAACTAGTGTAATATACAGAGATTATCACTTAACCCATTTATTAGACCCGTTTTCGATGATCAGATTGTAATAAAATCATAAAAATTTGGAAATTCAACGTAGGTTAGTATACACAATTGATGGCAAACTTCCTCATTTTGAGTGTTTGATGAATTATTTTCAAATATTTTTTTTTCAATTGGTGCCTCTTTTTGCCTATTTAAAGCACGCCTCAGCGTGTGCAAATCGAACTTTCAAAAACGCGCGTTTTTTAAAGTTACCATGGCTACATCAATAACGCGAGAACCGTGAAGTCTAATTTAATGACAATGTTATGATTATTGATCTGACAGGAGTACCTTGAAACGTCTTATGAAATATTACAAACAAATGCAAAACTTTTCTTCAGACATTAACGAAAGGTATACTGATGTCACATCACGAATTCAACCATTTTATATCATAAGTTCTTATTTCAATTATTTGTAATAATGAAACCCAGTATTTATGATTTCAAAATACACCAATTGAAAAAAACAACGTAAAGTATTCGTGGATAACTGATCTTTCAAACACTTGCTCTATTTCGAGCACTCCGGCTGCGCCGTCGTACTCGAAAAATCGCGCGTGTTTGAAAGACTTTTAATCCACTTATACTTTAATATACTATATTATTTCGGAACAATTTTCTCTATTTATTGTTTTGTTGGGTTTAATATTTCTTCTTTCTGGCAAACAATATGAAAAATCTAAAAAACACGTAAATATTTCAAGGGGGACACTTTCAAGGAATATTAGTAGCCCTCGTGGTTTAACCCCCTAGGAGAGGTATATTTTACCCTTAGAAATCCAAATGGAAACGGGGGTCAAGTGTCACATTATTTTGATTGGCATTCAATTCTTTTTCCAATGGTTCTCTGACTTATTATTTTTTGATGAGCATTTTCAGAAAAATGGCGTTCTAAACTAACAGATGTAATTATTCGAACTTGCCTATACTGAGATGCATGGTTTAACCAGAACTGGCGAGAATATTAGGAGTACCGTTTCAACCCTTTATTAGAGGTAACATTAGCCATCAGCTCCAAAAAATGTTCATCAAAAAGTAGTCTAATAGTAAAACGTAGATGGTAGTAAAGTTGTGTTTATTTAATGCTGAATTTTTAATTCTCATCGCAGAAATTTTACAGATAGCCTTCGTTTTTTGTTACTTCTGCTGTGAAAAGTTTCTGTTTTCAGGCAAAAAATGGTTTAGCAAATTTGAACGATGTGGTAGTATTGTGAATACAGTTTCACCTATTTGACCTACTTTATTGAGTGTATAAAAGTGTAAAAATGGTTTGTATTCTTCAAGAAAGAATCGAAATGATTGTAATTTATGGAGAAGTTGGAAAGTGCGCACGCAGGGCGGCACGTCTTTTTAACGAGACACCCAAATTGTAATGTCAACGGTATTTGCTTGATTTGGTGAATAAGTTTTACGAAACTGATTCAGTGACAAATAAAAAAAATAAAAAATTCCAGAGTACTAAATGAAGAAGCTCAAATTGAAGTTTTGGGAACATTTGCTGCAGAGCCCACGAGCTCCTTAGAATCGGTATTAGACCAGACGGGAATGTCACGCGAGACTGTGAGAAAAGCATTGAAAATGCATAAATTTCATCCATATACCACGAGAAAGATTATAATAGAAGAATAGAGTTTTGTGAAAACAAGTATCATCGAGTCAATACCATCCCTAATCTTCTGTTAAACATCTGTTTCAGCGATGAGTGTTAATTTATTTCTAAATGGCAATGTTAATAGACGAAATTGCTATTGGATTGACGAAAACCCACAGATCTTTCGGAAAGGGCATACACAACACCCACAACAAGTTAATGTTCGGGCTGGTATTCTTGGAAATACCATTATTGGTCCATTATTTCTGGAAGAAAACTTATCTGACAATCTGTACCTTGAAATGCTTGAAGAGACTATCGATCCTCTTATAACTCACGAGCTAGAAACTCAAATTGATGCAGAAGGTAATGAACTTCTGCAGGAGGATCTGTTACATTTCCAGCAGGACGGTGCTCCACCTTTTTATTTTCTTCCTGTCCGACAGTGGTTGAACGAGAGATTTCCGGATGGATGAATTGGCAGAAGGGGAGCAGTTGAATGGCCTCTGAGATCACCGGATTTACCTCCTTTAGATTTCTTTCTTTGGGGGCATCTTGAATCCATTGTTTATAAAAAATAACCTTCTGATATTGAAGAACTTGAAAGAGTAATTACAGCAGCATGACAGTCAATTCGTAGTGAAGTTTTCCGTAATATTGGAGGGGAATTCGAAAAGAGACTCTATTACTGTTCACAGCAAAATGGGCGACATTTCGAACAGTTTATAAGATAAGCGTAAGTAGATTTTATGTTTGCAATGTCTTTCTCGCAAATCATATTTTATTTTGTAAAAGGAGAATAACCTACAAATAAAACATCACATGCGTAATTAATTTATTCCTGTTATTCAAGGGTTGGAAGGGTGTCACCTACTCTTCCAACCATTTTTATTAAAAGGAATCAATACAATAATGCATCTCAGAACAGGCAAATTCTAATTACATGTATAAGTTTAGAACGCTATTTTTCGGAAACTGCTCATTAAAAAAAAGTCATGGCATTATTATAATTCAAAACCGAAAATAACACTAGCAAAGAGTAAACATGAAGTTTCACCTAAACTTAGTCAATTCTGATTATTGATTTTAATTTTAATTAGTCAATCGTCCTGAATATGAACCACAATAAAAAATTGATCCTCACTATTATATACGATTTCAAATTTTTGTATGGATAACAACCGTATCTACAATCTCACCTGAATCAATCTGCTAATGGAAGGAAAATCAGCGGAGAATATACGCGCAAATCTAACAATTTATTTCAGCAACAGGATATAGCGTGACTCAGATCTATCAATAATATACTTCATTGAATTCCGTGGCTAGGGAAACGAAATGATTATTTCAACCGAAGGCAAGAAGTTGTAATTTGTTTACAGTATTGTTCTCAGACCTCAGGCGATGCACTGAAAATCACGAAATATTGTTTTGACCCCGAACAGGCCTTAGTTGGAGTAGTTATTGATTTTCCATTATTGTAGCTCTTGAAATATAGACATGGAAATTACTCTGAGCTATCTATAGCGATAATATATCGACGATATCAGTCTTCCAAGTTTTGTATTATGAGAAAACTTTGTCGGCAATCTCAATCCTGTTAGATGCTGTTTTTTGATTATTTCAAGGACTCCTGAATATTCAACAAGCCCTAAGAAGTGTCCGGAAGACTTTTGCGACCTAAGGAGGACGAGGTCTTTTTTTTCAAGAGATATTCGAGGTACGATCAAATAATTTACTTGAAGAATCCTTCTTAGTGAGTCGGTTACCCATCCAAAAGCCATGACTCTGAACGAACGATAAAGCTTTGAACTAAGATCAAAGAGATTTTGTACTCCTTAGCGACTCCTATGAAATCGTTTATTCTCTCCATCGAACGCCTGCTTGACAACACTCATGTGGTGCAGCTCATAAGAAGGATATGAAATCTGTTCATATATTGATTTGTTATGGTTTTGAGGAAAGTGTGAATGAGACTTAACGGGATGAACCGCAGTGGTATTTTTATTTCGTCTAATTTTGACTTTGATTGCCACAAACCATCTCAAAGAGTGCGATCAAATGAAATAACGATGTTCAATTTAACCTCATTAACATGTATTCTTGAATTTCGTTCAAATTCTTTAGTCTAAGCTGTATTGATTGATTTTCTAAATTTGGTGAGGCTGGATTTGAAAAAGAACCAAGGCCACAATCTTGTTTGTTTGATAGTAATTGAGTAAAACTTGTACTGGAATGAAAACATCATATGTTAAAACTGATACGATGGTTCATTATAACTGATATTCTGAGCGGCTGTAAGTTACTCTTCAGATAATCGCAGGCATCAAATCAAATCAAATTCAGTGGGTTATATATCAGTAGGAGGGTTCACAGCCAGAAATTATATAATTTTTTTTATTTCTAATAACAACAATACTATTTTAGGTTATCCTCTATTTTGTATCGGTACCTTTCACCTAAGTATAAATTAATGTGATTGTCTAGTGTCATGAAACTCATACTTATAGGAGGAATTCTAAGTTCAATAATATTAAATTCTCATTGCAGTTTTCGGTTTTTATATTTACGGAAAATGTAAAATTCGATGATAAAATGTTCAATATAAATTTTGAATAGTGAGTTGATTGTGGCACACAAATGATTTTATGGCAGTTTTGTGTTTCCTAATAACTGTAATATTCTTGGATTCTAATGGTAAATAGTTGGAAAGTTTTGGGCCGAAGTAATGTACAAATCTTTGTGAGTGACTTTTTGAATAATGGCAAATTAGCAGACTTTTTTACAACATGTCTGGTTCTTTTTTCATTTGGTGTCTTCTGATAGTTAGAATATTCAAATCAAACATGAATTGGAATAGAGACTTCATATATTGAATAAATTTTTGATTTTTCATGAAGCTTATTGGTATAAAAGAGTCTTCTTAAAGAAAATTTCTAGTAGTTTGGTATAAAACAATACATTTTTAATCGTACCTTTAATGTATTTGATCCTTCTGAATAACCTTATATTAAATAAGCCTGAGTGAATTACAAACAGATTTTCCCTAATCAGTAGTTAATACAGAAAAAACAAAATATTTTGAAACGAATTCATAACTTTTCTCTGAATTTGTCTCTTGAAATAAAATCTAATAATGCTCCAAAATAGCTTGCACTTTCATTCTGAGGGATTTACCTTTAGATTACAATATGTTGAAATATCGGACTATGCCAATGAATCTTTAGTAGTCATGAAAATTAATTCGTTACCTTGGGTGAACTCTTTACAGATTTTTTTTATTTTAATTGTTGTTACTACTTAATAAAGAATGAATCACATATTTCATTCTTCATCTTCAGCCCATTCAAAAGATATATTCGTTAGCAAGTGTCTTACAAAAAACAACTACTTCGCCTACAATAGACTTTTTACAAGAAATACTTTCCAATGCTCTTTAAATATCATAGCTGAAATTATGTTTCAATTAAAGAATATCACGGATATAATTAAACGGTCGTAGGGGCAGTAGCTATTTTCTGTTGAAGACTTGGTGACCTATGGAATGGGTTGAAGCGGAAGACTGAATTAATTGATTAATTTTTTATTATTGAATTTTTTTTTGGCAAAACACGCCTGGAGCTATCAAGTCGTTATATGGACTCCTATTTCTCATGAATGTGTACACTCACTCCTTCCAAAAAAAAAATAAATTTGGGAAAAATAACTGACATTTTCCTGAATATGAATCAGTCCAGCTTCCTACTATTCGGTTTGAATTCGAAATATTTGGCAGGTTTCGCGCAATGTAATTTGGAAATTCGTTTTTTCCTATTTCTTCACTTTGAGACTTCGAACCTTCTTTGCACCATTTCTATCTTCTCTCCCTTGGTTTCCATGATATAATAATAATAATTGTTATTTATTGTATGAGTGTCTTATTAGCAGCTCAATTGTTGCTTTTTTGAGTGTTCAAGACATGAAATGCAATACAAAACTTCATCCACAGCTGATATATTATAAACACGATACATTTCCCAATTATCTGGTCTTCTTTGATGTTTATGACAGAAGGCTATGATAAAGAGAATGAGTGACTCAGATGAAACAAACAGACGCCAACAATAATAATATGTCAGTTCAATATAACTCATAAGACACTAATGTGTTATTGACTTCATCTTTGTTTGTGAAAAGAAGTATTATGTCTTCATAAGATGCCAGCTGTGGATAAAGAATATTAGGTTTCCATTGTCATTCTGAAAAGAAGGAAAATGAGTGGAATATCGATAAAACGCAATCAAAACATGAGGACTATTTATATAGTATACAGTGAGGGGCAATATTATGGAATAAATTCATTTTTACGAGAATAGGCAACTTTTGAGACAAATCCCGAAACACGTCGATTTTTATTTCCAAATTATGATTTTGTGGCAGATATGTCATACTAGTGACGTCATCCATCTTTGCGTGATGACGTAATCGATGATTTTTTTAAATGAGAATAGGGGTCGTGTGATAGCTCATTTGAAAGGTTATTCAATTCTCTATGCAGTGATATGAACATTAACATAATTATTTATACAGGGTGGCCAAAAAAATATTTAATTTGTAAATGAAATTAATTGTCACAAAAAGAAGTATTATCATTTATTTAATACAAAATTACATTGTACTACTGTCGGAAAACAGAAAAACAAATTAGTTGACAAATAAAAATTGCTTTTCGCTTAAATTAAATGTTCAAATTGCCACCCACCTGCCACTAAAAAGATAGCAAAAAGTATAGTTTTTACAAATCGAGTTGGCTTGGGTCAAATGTAAGTCAGTTCTTGACATTTTCTCATAAGGACTAGTTTATTTCATGAAATAAATAAATAATGGCCCCATTAACTGAAACACAAAGAATCGAAGTATTAATTATGGTTGGATATGGAGATAGAACCAGAACACAACAAGAAGTATGTAATTTATTTACCATAAAATATCCTAATACGCCTATCACACAATCCACTGTTAGTAAAATTGAGAAGAAATTTAGAGAAACTGGACACGTGAAACATGTTGCAAATGCTGGTCGTCCACCAATGAATGAGGATGTGAAACTGTCTGTATTATTAAGTGTGGCAGAGAATCCTCAAATTAATTCTAGGCAAATTGCAGCTGATACAAACATTTCTAAAAGGTCTGTTTTACGTGTGCTGAAAAAAGAGAAATATCATCCGTATAAAATTCATAATGTCCACGAAATCAATGAGGATGATCCAGATCGCCGAATGCAGTTTTGTGAAGTAATGCAAGATTTATGTAATCAAAATCCACGCTTCATTCGTGAAATCCTTTTTTCTGATGAAGCAACCTTCTGTTTAAATGGAACAGTGAATCGGCAAAACTGCAGATATTGGAGTCAAGATAATCCCCATTGGATGACTGCGGTACACACTCAGCACCCTCAAAAACTAAACGTGTGGGCAGGGATAGTCGAGGATAGAATTATAGGTCCTTTTTTCTTCGATGGGTCTCTTACGGGGCAAATATATCTTGATTTTTTACAAAATGAACTTATACCCGCCCTTACAGACATGTTTCCAAATGAAAATGATCGTAATTCGCCAAATGAAAACATATGGTTTCAGCAAGACGGTGCACCTCCGCACTTTGCACGTCCTGTTCGTGATTTTTTAAACAGATGTTTCCCTAGGAGATGGATTGGTCGACGAGGAACAATAGAGTGGCCCGCAAGATCTCCAGATCTTACACCACTTGATTTTTTCCTATGGGGTTACTTAAAATCAAAAGTTTACATCGATAGACCACAGAATTTACAAGATTTAAGAAATAGAATTAGATTGGAAATTCGTAATATACCTCCAGAAATGATCCACAATGTTCAAGAAGAATGTATTCGTCGGTTCCATTACTGCCAAGAGGCCGGTGGGTGGCAATTTGAACATTTAATTTAAGCGAAAAGCAATTTTTATTTGTCAAATAATTTTTTTTTCTGTTTTCCGACCGTAGTACAATGTAATTTTGTATTTAATAAATGATAATACTTCTTTTTGTGACAATTAATTTCATTTACAAATTAAATATTTTTTTGGCCACCCTGTATAAATAATTATGTTGATGTTCATATCACTGAATAGAGAATTGAATAACCTTTTAAATGAGCTATCACACGACCCCTATTCTCATTTAAAAAAATCATCGATTACGTCATCACGCAAAGATGGATGACGTCACTAGTATGACATATCTGCCACAAAATCATAATTTGGAAATAAAAATCGACGTGTTTCGGGATTTGTCTCAAAAGTTGCCTATTCTCGTAAAACTGAATTTATTCCATAATATTGCCCCTCACTGTATATGAATCTCACATAAATCAAAAATGGGTTGTATTGCTTTGCAGCAATCAATAGTTCACGAAATCTATGAATAAGATTACTCGAAAGTGGATGGTTATATCCAACAGAGTAATTTCATATGAGTGTTCAGCACCAACATACCTATCTGTTTATCAAAAGAACAAAGTTCATAATGTTTGTGTTGGAGAATCTCAATTTGATGAAACCAATAATTTCAGAAATTATTTATTTTATGTTTATGTTTGGACACTGAAAATATATTTTACTAAATTGTCAAAATTAATTGAAAACCTAATGTTTTTCAAAATTTCACTGAACAATGACAGGAGCATATTTGTGATGTTTTTCATATGGCGGTCCAAAGTTAAGTATATGCATTCTATATATAAACAAATTATTAAATCATTTCATCTAATCCGGTCAGTTGGAGAAACTCAATGACTTTAAACTGCTTTGCTTTGGAAAAATGTATGTTTCAAAATAGAATGTTTTTCTACTTATAATTGGTGGCTGATATATCAACCAAATATTAGAGATTACTTGGAGGAAGTAATGACTTTATTTCATCAGGACATATTTAATTGTATTCAGTGATTTTTGAATATACAATGTGTACATAAATATACCGCATTTGAAAAAAATGTGGGTCTGAAGTGAACAGCATTTTATTCCAAATCGAACCTGGAAGTTATGAATAAAATCTCACGAACAACCCTTCCCTTGTGCAAACTAGGAGTATCGAGAGTCTTACCTTTTAACGTGCGATCCCAAACTCGGTCAATTATTCATTCATCATCACATTATGTCAGTTGCCCATCCAAACTGTAAACGAGTCTATTACTGTGTGTATTATTAAGAGTGTATTGTTATGTGATATGCTCTTCACCTCTTTGGGCGTTTGAATGCTGATTGTACTCTATTAATAGAATAAAAAATAAATTCACTCACCATTGTCGTATTTCCTTTTCGGTAACTGAAAAATAAAACATTCAAATATCATCATGAAAATCGTAAAATATTTATGAAAAGTCAATATTACCACGTGTGTGGAGGGGGGGGGGGGGAAATTGACATAGAGCATGGTAGTTGATAGTTAATTCATAATTTTTCATATAACAACCCTACAAATGGCTATTATAGTAGGACTGCGAAACAGGATATATTACTAATTGTATGCATACTCTCAGTACAATATCAATACAATATTTCCATCAATCAATCAATTATACCTTATTTATGTTCGATAGAATTCTCGCGGAAAGATGAAATGCCGAAGTTAGCTTTGTCTAGTTACGCCCAGTGGCATCCAATATCATTCCAATCCATTGGCTTTATATTGTTTCGAAAATATGTCTGCCCAGCGTAAAATAATTGTAATAATATTAATTTTTATCGATTTTATTGTCTTGAGTTCGTTATCTGAAAGTTAAATAATATATATTTATGAAATTTTTCATCATTCATAGTTGTCCGAAGAATTCTATACACAACTCGCTGGTGCCTCTTGTCTGAAAAATCACACTCGCGTGTTAAACGCTACTTTTCGTAATCGTTACGTAATACACTATTACATATATCTAAATATATAGTTTTCTCCATAATGGTTATTTTTTCTTCATCAAACTGTAACTTCCAATATGTCAGTAAAACAATATTATTCTGAAATGAGGAAGAAATATTTGCGAGTCAGGTGTATCGACTGATGCTACAGAAGACCGAACTTTTGTTTTCAACCTGTCAAATAAACGATTTCGGACTCTTTCATATAACACATTTTCCAGGAATTGCTAGTTTCAGGTTTCATTTCGATTTCCTTCGCTTGACTTAGCGTGTCCTTTCAGGGCCTTTTTATTGTGTGCTTTATGGTCGGGATCATCGTGTCAAATTCTATATTCGCGCTGGCTGCTTTTTGCTTGGTGGACAACTTTCTATTTTTCGATATCTTCTTAATAAGACACAATGGGTATATATTTTTATGAACTTTCAGATGGCAATATCCACTTTGGGAATAAACCGTACAAGTACTGAACTGAACGATAGGTAAAATTTTTATCCTGGAATATTTTGAGAAGGATCTCTAGTATATGTAATATCAGTAACATATTGGCGATTAAAAAGTGAACATTTCGCGATATTGGTACAATATTGCTTGGGAATTCAAAAATAATTTTTTGTACAACTGTCAAAGAACTTCACATTTCTGCATCTCTATTGATGCGTAAATGTTTACTTTTTTTCACTGCCAAAATATTTCACAAAATAAACATGAAATAATACTTTTTGAAGGTTTTTTTTGTAACAGAGTGAATTAAGTATTAATTGATTACTCATCATAAAACAATTTCATTCATTGAAATACTAATTGATAGTAAAGTTTGAACAATAACTTCCAACATAAATCCCCGAAGATGTTCCATATTGCTGCTAATCAGAAACGTTAGATTTTTCTTGAAGATTTGATTCCACAATTTTATCAGATATTCTAATTTGTTTGGAAAAAGATGGACAATTCCAAGTTCTGTTGGAAATCTCAATTTTGTTATTCAAACTATATTTTATATAAGCTTCTGCTACGGAAGCAGATTTCCAGTCACCGTGACGTTTTATGGATGTAATGTTGCCCCCCGCATTGGCCAGAAGAGTTACAGAGCTTCTCCTGAAATAGTGACCTGTGTAGCTCTTATAGATGTCTTTTCCAATCCATTTTGCAATCAAGCTGGGAATCTCTCCTATTTTATTTATCTTACGAAACTAACATCTCACCACAAACAGTAAAGAATCTCACAGTTCAAAAATTCAAACAATTCATCAAAAAAGAAAATGCTATTACAATGAGGATGAGTATATAGTCAGCCCACGTGTTGCCGATATTAATGTGAAGTGTATTGTTACTTGATTTTGAATGTTGTCTTATTGCCATTTTAATGCCATTTTTGTTCACTTTTTATTTCCGTCTCATATTTTATATTTACATAAAACAAATTTTATGTTTACACAAAATATGTATATGTTTGTACTGTCTAAATTTTGACCTGCTACAAATGTATGTATTTACATAACGTAGTCAAATAAATGCTGCTATCTATCTATCGTTCTATCTATCTATTCCCACATGTTGGTTAATACATTTTCCTCTCGAATATTTCAGAAATAATCTGTTACTTTTCGTATGAGGCGGCCGTAGTGCTCTTTACTTGCGGTACATCTCAATAAAATCAAAATTTTAAACAGTAAACGTTCTTGCGCAATAGGTCGGCGTATCAGATATTTTAACAAACAATATAATTAGATCCAGCATCTTCAACGGTATCAATAGTTATATGTAGTAATTGAAGGGGCAAGTGGAAGAAGGGGTCAAGTAACATTTTCTGAAAATATTCGTTTATGTCATGGAAGAAGGTGTTACGTGCATATGTACCTTGTCCCGGCAGGATTTGCTTCTATTCTTCATACCTGAGCAGATACACAGTGGTAGAAGGGGCTATGTTACATTAAACATTATAAACGCTAACTTTATTGAAACCTATTTTTCTCACAAACACATATTTGTAACAACTCCTTCATCCACTTGCCCCTTCAATTCTTCACGGCGACAAGAACCGTTGATACCCAAAATTAGGACAACCAACAAAAAAAAAATATTGAAATTACTACTAATCTTACAAAATTATGATTATATCTGTACCTTATGAACTAAATTTATTCCGTTATCCGCATTTTGAGTAAATTCATTTATATCATTCCTTGATAAAACTTTTGATTTCTTTCCTTGGTATCCGACGCTTTTGTTCTTAATGAGCGAGACCAATTTTGAAAACTTCTGTAAATTGAAATTGAAGCAACTACGAACAAACACAACCAAACACGCGGCGTGTCAACAAACCGTTTCTATATTGATAACATTAAGGATAACATTTATGGAAAAGAGAAGTATCATTTAGTTATTTTGGACTTATTTTTTTCAGACAGGATACATATTTGAATACGATTTTACTGAAAACATTGTATAATATTTTCAAGGCAACAGACGTTTAAAAGGGATAGCTTATCGGACAAAAAAATTATTGTATTGTATTGGAAGTATTTATTTTTAATACATTTCAGACGATGTAAATTCACATTCACAGTTGTACAATAGATGTTTGTATTTCGTGTATACAATTCGTGTTTTCATTAACGCTCTCATGGGCCATTGAAAAAACACTTATTTTACGCACTTAATACAAAAATAACTATTGTGAAATATTCTTGAAGCAATATTGTTCTCAAAACATTTTGTAATATCGATACAATATCGTTTGATTATAGCGATAGTATATTCAATGCGAATGTTTTCCATTGAAAGAATTTGTTAATTATTTCAAAAATATGTCGAATAACTAGGAATTTCTACGATTACAGTTCTACTTCAATAAACGTGTCACGAGAGTTCACCTTTTGGCCGCCTTCTTTTAGGTTTTAGCTGACGTTTTATCTGCAGAACTACCTGGCAGTTTCTCACCCAGGTTAAACCATAATTCAATTCATTATTGTTCATTCAATATTGGACCAACATTCAAATTTCACTAATAGTTATGGGTTTAATTTGTAATATTGAATCGATATTATTAGTTCAATATTGGCGTGAGGTTTTCGTAATAATCAATATATACAATATGACTTATTGAATATTGATGACATAATAAAAATCCAACCAATATGGACATACAATATTGTGTATCCCCAGAATCGATATGAGAGCAATATTGAGATTGCAATATTTAATCTATGTGTTGGAAACAGTATGACCCATTACAATATTGTTTTATCGATATTGTTCATATAACCAATAACCAATAGTAATCCAATCAAGATTAATATGATTTGTTGAATATTGATGAAATAATATGTGCTATCAAACTTATGAAGACAATATTATTGATTTTCGAAAATTTCGTATCTCATCAACTCAAGGGTAGGTCAATGAAATTTGTCAAAAATGAACGACACTACTTGACGGAAGACCATTAAACTAATAATGAAAATTGGACTGAATGATTCAATCTTCTGCAATAACCCTATACAATAGTCATTTTCGTCAGCAAGTATTCGACAGAAAGCATCGACTGCCCCCTACGTCAATTAAATTACATCCATTTGATACTTGCCATTTTTCTAAACATCGAATCTGAAATGATCCGATCCGATGTTTTTCCCATTTTATCACTACCTTCAGTGTGGGGACATCATAGCAAATACCTGTTAGAAAACAACTACTGCTCTGAGTGATCTAGTTCTGCTACTTCTGGTGATTTTAGTATACAAATGAACTTTGCCTATTAGGAACAAATTCCACATTCAACATATCCGTTCGGAATGAGGGCCATAACAAATTTCGTTAAAGCCACTGGCAGCGGTATAATTAGGAAGGTACCCAGTCCTCAACGCGAGGAAAACTTTCGTAATTCGAATCTCCAAACATCCATTTTCCGAATACCTACCAGTGCTTTGCGCACTGTTCGCATTTTCCTTTATCCCTAATGGAAGCAAATTATTCAAAATCTCGTAGGAGTGTTTTTCAGATTAGATATTTCTTCCGGCCTAAACCAAATTTATAGGTATCGCTTTATCAGAACATCAGAAGTCGTTAGTCACTGACCACTATTGCATGCTGAGAAATTCTTGCCATTTTTGGAATGGGTTTCTGAGTTTTCTAATAAAGTGATACTTATTGGAGTGATAGTTTCCATTCCAGCTTTTTTTTTCTGATACTGGAAGAACATTAATATCTTTCGGACTGACTTTTATCACACGTTTTAAACATTTCCTTACGGAAGATTCAGTCACGTGTCGAGGTGTGAAAATAGCCGCATGGTGTTGGGAACTCCAGTATATATACGTGAAAGTAATGATATCTAGAACAAAAATTAAAACGGTCCATAAATATATCCAAATTGCAACAGCTACCGGTATGTAACGGATGGCCCAATGAAAAGGGTCTATCTATGAAATCACCAACAAACAAAAAAAAAACGGCTAGACAATTTTATGTTACCTAATAAGGAAATGTATTGGTTAGTTGTTCGTTAATATAGCTAAACATATAATCAGTCATCTGAACACAAAACTCAAAGTTTTTTCTGGAGATCGTTGAAATTTTGTTAGAATTTTTTGTTGATGAAAAATGCTGTTGTTGACTTACTTCTAGGGATATAAACTTATTCAATCAGTAAAATAGATTATGATAGGTTTTCTGCCAAATGTTAGTTCAAATTTCAAAAAACTGGTTTAACTATGACTATTGCTTTTGCAATGGTCCATTATGGTCCATATCTAATAGCTCCGTAATTTTTTTATTACTATTTATATTTTAAGAGTAACGGATGAAATAACATAATTCAGTTGAAGGAAATAAAAAAAGCAGAATCTTTTTTGAGAAAATAATAAAAATAAAAAAGCTAATGCTAATGATATACTGCGATATTGATTTCTTTCATTTTCCATAACACTTGATTTCGGTAGTGAAAATTGGTCTATTGTGACTTTTAGAATTCAAAAATTTATGAAGACTTGAACAGAGATATGGACCATTGCAATAGCGACAGGTTTCAGTAAAAACGATTTTTTTTATTTTGCTTTAGCGTTTGGAAACAAACCCAAAAAAGTCGATAATCAAATGATGACACCTAAAAGTTATTTACAAAAAATATGCGTTTTTAATCATCAACACATATCTAGAAATAATCACAATTTTCCATTATTTCAGATATATATTTCTAATACTGAAATAAAATTGTACACAACTTGTTTTGCTATGTTTAAAAATAACTCAATTTTTGCCCAATCGTAATGGATTTTTCTGATTTACCGTCAAAATAATGGTGAACGAATCGATTTATATGCTTTTCGTTGTGCACAAACAATCCCCTATGAAGTTGTTTTCTGTATTTTTTATTTTTATTGTTATATGGCAGAGCTGGCCGAAATAAACTTTTCTACTTCTTGCCCGTATCAGCACTGTATCCAGATGTTTCAGGTGAGCTTCGAGTTTAAGTTCGGCCCCAAGTATTTCGACTCGGAGAGTCTGTTGGGCTCAAAGATTATTTTTCTGGTGAAAGGGACGATCGTGGTTTTTTAAGGGTTGACCTTGAGGTGCACCACGTCTGTACGTCTATGAGTGCTGATTGCATCAGATCCATACAGACCCCGATATACTTCTCGTTGTTCTCTTCATGGTACAAACATCATAGCCCACACTGTATATTTCAATTTTTTCAATTATTCTCTTTTAGGTGAATATTTCTTTAGTCATCCTTCTCATATTAATGAAATAATCCTATTGAAAATACTTAGTATGCTCATCATTGCCCGATATTTAATTTACTGTAACGATCCTTGATCTGGACCTGATTGCTCGTTGGGATCAAGCTCGACTTGTAAACAGTGCATGACACCATTTAGAATGGAGCTCAAGACTTCGAGAACGTATCAGATGCCAACGGGACGAGTCACCAATAATTCCGAACTGTTCTAAATAATCTTGACCTCTCTTGTTGTCTCTCAGCATTTCTGAAATTATCCACAAAAACCTACTGCAGGTATAAATGCAGGACTCTTGACCAGAGATGGCAGTTAACATTTGAAGAGAGTTCGAGTTCAACAGTTAACGATTTATAGAGTTGGTTTATTAGCGGTAATGACATAATTCAATACAGTTCATTGGAACAAATTAACAAAGTTTGATTTTGCAAGTCTAAATAAATCAGTAGATTATAGTTGACAGCATTTCATTATATAACAATTTTTTTCTGTGTACAAACGAGTTATTCAAAAAGTATCCTTGAGCATATGGATTATCAAAATTTCGATGGGTATTGTAAACTTGAGTGCATGCTTCATCAGAATGTCATGTCATAAAAGGTGATCATATGGAAAATAACTTCGTATCGCCTGCCCTTATCAACCCAAATTCAAGGTATTTGGTCCTAATCATATCAGAATGTAATTTTTTTTGTATATGCCTTTTCGACCCCTTTTCTCTTTTCCCGCCGTCTCTACCAATCCAGAAAATAACACGGCCGACCTGCCAAGTCCCTGTTTATCCGTCAATTCATGTCAAATTAATGACGTATTATAATGACTTTCAAATTCAGTACCGACCCAACCATGTGAAAAGTATTAATATCGGAAGAAATTGCAAATGGTTAAATTACTGTGGGACTTTGGATCACTTCTGGTGGGAATAATGGCAGGGGCATGGATCGGAAAGTACGGCAGTTCCATCCTTGCTCAAATAAACAGAGCTTCAGAAAGTCAGCAAGAGCGGATCAACTGGGAAGAAGAATGCGCTGAGGATGAATGCGAATGTGAACTGGAAGATAGCGATTTTTGAACTGACCATGCAGCAATGATGTGATACAAGTAACATTAAATTTTTTTCCTGTCCATTTATATTCACGGAATATAATTTTGCAAATATTGAAATGATTTTTGAACTGTGATATCAGCCACGTGTGTATCAATACCTTCATTTTCAGGGCGTAGTTGGGATCACTCATTAAAAAGCATGAGTCTTCTGAAGACTTCTGAAGATTGCTCGTAGGAGTGCAGATTATTATTGATGGTAAATTTATCGTGGCTCTGCCTTAATGTGAAAAAAAGTGATTTAACTTTCGTAGTTTTGTCTTCTGAACACGAATCCGAAGAAAATTCTTTTGAGGAGATTTTTTTGAAACTCACCTTATTTGGTCGAACAAAAAATCCAAATGAAATTTGGATATATGATCCTATTTTTGAGTGATGACAGGCATTTTCTATAGCACGCATTCCTGCTGCGAAGAAAACTGTAGAAACACTCGAAATTCTCCCTTTTTATCATTGACTGGGAAAAAACGTGAATGAATAATTTCCCACTCATGTTGAAGTTAAATGGCTCGAAAAGTTGGCTGTGCGAATATGCAAAGATCAACGTTACCAACTTGGCATGAATAAATTCACTAAACATTTTGCATAAATATGATGTTCTTGAAAGAAGGTTGAATTTTTGGATAAACAATACTGTTTTTTGATAAAAATAAAAATAGAGTGTGTACATTGTGCTAGTGTAAAGAACGAATTCTTTTTTTTTTGCAGGTGGAATGTGTACTAGAAAATGCCAGTTATGTCTCAAAAATAGGCCCAAATCTCCGAAATTACTTAAGATATTTTATTTGTATTTTTTGTTGAAATTACTTGAGTTCCGAAATTTTTCGATAGCTTGCGGCTATTAGTTAATGGAATTTTACTGAAAAAATTGAATTATTTAAAACAAAAATTTTTCCATTGGAAGTCATACAACATGCCTCCTTCTTTTTGTAGATTATTTTTTCAGACGCTTATCTACCGCATTTCAGTATAACTGTCACCAATAACACCCGTTTTACACAAGAATTTGATCTCACAATCACAATAAAGCTCTTTTTTCAGTGCCTTTCATTCTCACGGTAAGGTGGTCACTTGGAATCTCCTCCACTGACCATTCAAATATGAGTATATTCATTTATTCTTTCATTTGTTCAATTTTTGCCATTGCCACAAATAATAACAATTTCAAAAATGAATATGAAAATTGACTAGAAAGAGCACAGCTCGCTTAGCTCACTCTTTTATGGCTTGAGGATGTAAGAAGGAGAAAAGCACCTAACCTGACCTGAAATAACCTTGCTGTCTGTTATGTACTACTTTGTATCATTATGTTGAAATGACATGTTTACATATTAGGTAAGTCGTTTGTCATTTATCATGAATAAAGTATATTATTTCCCAAATCTACCATAATAATCTTACAAATATACTATATTGGCGCAGTCAGTAAGATACGAACTAATGAAGATTCTTCGAAAATAAGGAGAGGGTTTTATGTATTCTGTGTTTTTATGTTATAATGACAGATTCACATATTGAGTCAGTCGTTTGGTAATTATTAAAAATAAAGAATATTTTCTTACGAATTTACGATGATATTTCGACGAATATATTACTTATACTATCCAAGTCTTTAAACTACAATCAGTCAGATAAATTATAAAATGCTAGCTCATTTTTTGTGCAAAACGGTTGTTTTTGGTGCTAGTAATTAAGAAATTAGCGTCTAAAAAATTTTTTTCGCATCCGTGTTCAGAAGAAAAAACTACGTAATTTGAATCACTTTCTTTAATTTTTTTGTGGAGACCGATAAATTCACTTTACCCCCCTTTTCCCCTATTGTTCATTAAAGAATTCGTATAAAATTGCCGAGATGAGTCAATATCACCGTTCTGAATTTGAGGGGAAAACTATATTTCTTCCTGATATTTCACTTGAAAGTATATTAAGTTGAGCCTGTTTGAATTTACTATATAAATATGTTAAACATATTCATTATTAGATTATTAGAAACAATTCATGATCAAATCAAATTGGCTATTACTTATCCTTCTTAAAACATTCCTGAAACTGAGATGAAACCAAATGACATTTAAATTTTTACTTCATATTGGTGAAAGAGCGGCCAAAAAAATGATCAAATTTCAGACCATTCGCAGGTGGGATTCGCTATTATTACTTATAACTAAACATTTTCAATTCATTCGATATTAGGTATGTATTAATGAACTTTGCGCACAATCAGGAGTCTGACTAGCCAGCTTATACATAGATTTTGAACCCAACAACCCCAACACAAAGTCTTATCTCGATCTGCACTGGGACTCCGATGATTAGAAATGTTTCATAGCATCGAAATGTGTCGAGAATGTGACGTCATATTCGAACGTTAGAAATGGGAAGCATAGTACCGATATTTCGAATATGACGTCACATTTCGATTCTATAAAACATTTCTAATCATCGGAGTCCGGGGGCTGGACAGCTACAGAAGATTTTCTTGCGAACAGTTATGGCTCCAGCTCAATCTTTCTTGAATTCTAAATATTCTCATTCATTCTGGTTATGCTTGTAGTAAAGTCGGTGTCGAATAATATATTTGCCTTCACAGATGGTTTAAACTTGGTTTTGTATAGAAAATATATGAACTTCAGTCTGACAATACCTCAGAATTGAAAATTATAGGTCATATTCCAGTACAATAGCAACTGAAACTAGCTGGTTTTTATGTGCAAATATTTATACTAGATTTTACGCAGATGTATACATATTAATCGATAAATCACTTTCAAATCTCACCGAAAGTCGAGACTAAGGTTGCACGGAATATAATAGCTACGATAACGTTCGCTAACCAGGTTTAATATGTTAATTTTTGCATTTTGAAGGAAATTTGCTCAATTGGAACATGGGATTAGTTGATAACAGTACCGATGTTTCTGTATCAGATGTTGGGGAACTAAGTATTACCGTAACTTCATGCTTATTTGTTTTGAATATTATTTAATGATCTCTTGTTTTATAATTATAGCTGTGACCAAGTTAAACCCCAGAAACATTGAGTTCTGTACACCACCGCCAAAGGCTTAGGAAATCTTTCGATATCACAGGTGAGACCAAACAAACCGCTTCAGATCATGGAACTTATATTTTTATTGAACTCACGAAAAACCATTAAAGGCTGACCCATATTCTCGGTGTATCAAAATGGGACCTATACAGGTCGATTTCTTATGTTATTCCACACATGGAATGAAAATCTACAACACGCCAAAGGCGTCGTGGCAAAAGTTACATGTAAAAACAAAAGAAGCACTACAACTGATAGTATAAAATAGAAAGATACTGTTCACCTACTTTGAAACAGACCAAACAAAGTAATCAGTTTGAACAACTTATAACCTGAAAAAACCAGTTTATATGTAATGTGAAGGAATTTTTCTATTTAAAAATTTAGTCAATTGATTTTTTCAAAAATATACGAATATTCTGAAAATATTACGTCATTCGTGATGCAAAGTGGCTGTCGTTTTCCATCGTGAGTTAGCTTCGTAATTCCATCGTGAATTAGCCTACTGATTTGCAAAAGAATTTCAGAGATAACCAAATTTTAACTCTTTAGGAAAAAGGAAATTCAAATATAACTTGAGCGTGCGCAATTTCGTGCTGAATCATGGAGTTAATATCGGTTTGAATTTTCATTGTACTTTTCGACATAGAATTAAACTTTCCGACGAAACAAGGAATTGGTCTGAGGAAGCTCCCTTTATGATTTATTGTCAAAAAGGGAGACACATTAATCCAAATTTGTGGTTATATTTATGTCAAAATAGTCATAAAGAAGAGGAGTTAAGATTAAAAAAAGCGAATGCATGAAGGCATCAAACTTCTTGAAGTAAATTAAATTTAACGACAGTTTCAGATTAATGAAAAAGCGGTATGCATAAATCGACCTTAATTGCTGTAAAAAGACGTCAGTATGCCACTGACGTCATGGTCGCTAGAATTCGAAGAAACTCAAAAACCTATGAAACAGAAATTATTGTCTGCAGGAGTGTTAGCACATTAAAATACCTAAAAACTATTAAAATGTATACGGATGCATCAAATTAATCAGGTCATTGATCTCAAAGACCCATTGCTTTCGTAAGTCTTACTTTAAATGCAGCTGACTGGCAATATTCTCAGATGAAAAGAAGAGGTTTGTCGGTGATTTTCATCTTGGCCAAATTTCATCAATATCTGTTTATAAAAAAGTTCATCAATTACTTCTCCAAAGTTTCCGATAAATTGTGGAGTAGTACAGAAAACAATCAAAACAAATAAAGTTTCATAAGGTATAATTTTTTGTGGCATACTTTTAATGGGAAAAATAATTGTTAGGCAAGAATCCAAAGAATCATATGGCAACACAGTAAATCTTTGTTTGATAGCTAAGGGCTGAGTAGTCATTCAATCCAGTTTTCAACACGTGGTTTTCTTAGTATTTTATCGTAAGTACCAGAAATATCAGAATTCAAGATATAACATTAATATCTGCCTTTCAAAGATAGGTGGAACAATAACAAACCTTTGCAGAAGCACAGAAAAGCTCCATTATTACCTACTCTGTATTCTCTCGTTTATATATTTTTCAATGATCTGGATCCCACGGAAAAGAAAATTCAATAATGTTCGGAGAACATCTTCGATCCCATGGAAAGTACGTAGGAATTATGTTCGTCTTGAATTTCTGCAGCCTGCATGTCTCAGAGAACACTTCCCGCGGAAGTGCGAGTTCCAAATTTTTGCCATTTGTTGGAAGAACAAGCACTGGGAGAGAGATATTCGGCTTCTGAAGTGACAGCAAAGGGATATGAAGACTGAGCTCGACGGGTCAGTCTCGATAGGACCGATGAAGTTGGAAAGAAGAAGAGCATCCAAGAAAACATTCATAAATCCGGGACAGATCGCCTACCTTTCTGCGGTGTTCCAGAAAAATGAGCGAGCTTATAAGTGAAACATTCTCAGACACAGAAGAATCGAGGAACCATGTGTGGCCTGGATAGACTCAATGCTGAGAAATAGACTGATACAGATCATTGTATTAGAGGAGACCGTAGTAGCCAGGGCGACCAGAGAATGCCTACAAGGTGGAGTTCTATCGCCGCTTCTGTGGAATCTGAACGAAGCAGGACATCGAGCCCTTGACTATGCCAACGATATCGTGGTCTTAGCACAGGAAAAATTCAACACAGGGGTTAGAGATTGCATGCAGGAGTCTCTTAACCTTGTAACGAACTTGTAAGGGCTCAACGTCAATCCATAGTAGCATTCACCCGAAGACGAAGGCCTAAGACCCATATGACTTCGAGGGGAGGACAAACAGATAAAGGGGGAATCACAGGGGCCATCAAATCAACACCAACTACTGCAGCGATGGAGACACTCCTAGGAGGGCGAGGCAAGGCTTGGTGCCTCCAGACTGCAGATCGCACCCAACCTGAACGTTGGAACGGGGCACATGAGAATCGTTAGAATCGTGATCGTGACGCGCTAGGAACGAGAACGGACCACATTCCGAAACGGTTCTCCTTCAACAACCTATTAAGAGTGCTGGTGCCAAACAGAACTGAATCGAACGGCTCACAGCTCAAGGACATTCTACAAGGGAAAATCTGGTACACAAATGGATCCAAGACAGAGAATGAAGTGGGCTCAGGAGTGTTCTCTAGGAATCGGAGTATTGGCATCAGCTTTTCATTGGGCACCCATACCTCTGTCTTCCAAGTAGAAGTGTACGCCATCTTTCAATGCGCAGACAGTCAAATGGCATTGAAGGCCTCGCAAGGAAGTTACGTCCAAACTGGTAGGGAATGCAACGGAGAACTGATAAGTCTGTTAGACCGATACCAAGTCAAACTAATATGGGTCCCATCAGGTCATCAGGGAATCGCAGGCAATGAGAAAGCAGAAGAACTCGCACGAAGAGGATCGGAAATGCTTCCAAACCAAGAGGGTTAGCATTGTTCAGCCGCACTATGCTACTATTTGCTATTTGCTATTTGACACTGTTTGTCATCAACATCTACTCATGAACTTGAATGAATATATAGAATTTTTTCAGTTCTTACTTATATAATTGTAAACAAAGGGTTGAACTTGGCAAAAATTTTTCGCCAATCGAGTCGGGAGTACCACAGGGCTCTGTTCTAGGAGCTCTGTTGTTCATCATTCATATAAATGATTTTTTCTTTCGCATATTACCGTATAAATGCGTAGTCTATGCCGACAATATAACTAACTCTGCTTGAGGTTTCCATGAAAAGTGTGAGAACCTGTTCACAACAATGAAAAACTGCAGAAAATCAGGCTCTAAATTGATTCAACGCTAATCTCTAGGCTAGGGGTACCGAAGTACAATAAGAGCGTCTGTAGAAGACTGGATTAGGAATATGTACAAAAACTACTGGACAATGTCCCAGGAAACGACCACGGGAAAGAACATATCAAAGGACCGTGTAACAAAAGAACGGCAGATCTGTTAATGAAGAACAGGAGCCAGTTGAGAACCATTAGGGGACTCCTGACTGGACATGCACCAGTGAAGGAGCACCTCAAAAAAATGGGGCAATACAATGGAGACCTGACCTGCAGACTATGTGGTAAGAATCCAGAAACCGTGAAACACATACTGTGCTATTGCGAAGCTCTAGACCGTAAAAGACAGGCAATTTTCGGGCAGCCATCTGGCGACCCAAAACTATACAGCTCCCACCCAATACGAAACTTGCACAAACTCGTATAAGGCACAAAAGTATTGGATTCGGTACTGTGACATAACAACATTGGTAAAATACAATGGGCCAAAAGGCCTAAGTATCACCGTAGACAATAGCCTAACCGGACCTACACAGATGTGGAAGTTTTAGTGGGTATGCCTGATAAGGAGAGTCTCACAATATTTATTGAGCTCGGACGGGAGGAATGATTTCAGTGTGTATTCAGGGGTTTCACTCAATATATATTCGAGAACAGTATTCCAATGCAGATCGAATATGTGCCTTACAAGTCCTTATAAGTTGAGGGACAGTTGTCAATGGACTGGAAGGGAACTTCTGATGGTGATAGCGAGTATTGAAATGGCGTGGTATGAATATTCCTGACCTAAATACATCGGCCACTATGATCAGCGTTTCTAGAGAGAACGATTGTTTGAGTTTTGCTTGCACTGAATTTGATGTTACTAATAGCGCTGATGATGCTTTTGAATATAACTCAACTTTCTTCTACTAATAAGAGGGAGAAATTACTAAGGCAGTGGCAAGGATTATAATGAGCAAATATTCTTCAATTTGACAATACAATATAAAAAAAATGCTAAACTTTAATTTGAATATGAATTATGGTATGAACTAAGAAAATGTTGGTAGGTATAAACAAATATGAACATGAACTATGAATCATCACATTTGGACCAACACCGACGTGAGCAAACTTGGTCACTTACTGATGCTTGAAAGTTTACATCTTTCGTGCTTTCTGCCAGATAAAAAAAAAGGAAAAATTATCTCCATTATTCCGTATTTCGATAAATTATTATCGAAAGTTCCTTTAGAATCATCTCAATCTAAATGTATACTGAGCTTATTCGGAATTTTGATCGCAGGACTAATTTTCAAAAAATACTTTTACGTGCCAGATGCTGAAAAATTGACAAATTTATACATTTTTAAATTAGATTTATATATACAGTTAGAAAGCAAAAGGAAAAGGTGAAGAGAGTATTTTTGACTTGATTCCGAGAGCTCAACATCCACCGACAGCTGTTTCGTAGTTTCCTACTCATCAGGACGGCTTTATGAAGTCCAAATGAGGTCCTTCGAAATTAAAACGACTGCATTCCGATTACGTGCCCTAAGGCAAAGACAGTATAAATGAAGAGTAACTTCTGACATCCACAGTCACTAGTTGAAAATTAATTTGAAACGAGCCATGGAATCCAAAGTTAGATGATAATCCACACATTGACAGGAAGACAACATTTTGTTGTTCTGACCAACCCAAGTACTCGTCATTAAGTTCCCCGTGCGTTAAGAGGAACGCAAACAGAATCTAAAGTGAATACAGTGTTTCCGATTCAATTCCGAGAGCTCAACTAGTGACTGTAGATGCCACAAGTTACTTTTCGCAAAAGGAAAAGTTGATACATGAATGCGTTATATGCCGAAATATATCCTCGCTGGTAGTGGAATCATTTTGGGGTTCTGGATCTTTATCTTCATATCCCGCAGGAATTATTTCTTATTATGTAAATTTCCTTGAGACTCCACAATTTATTATTTTAGGTTGAGTGAGATACTGAGGTATTTTTTCTTCTTTATGAACATCTTATTTCAACGGTCTACAGATGCTGTTACAATTTAGGCCACAAACGTTCCACTAACCTAATTTCATATGTTAAATCACTTTTCCTGAAAGCTAGTTGAAAATATGCACATATTATCAACCAGCCAATGTGGGACAAAAATTTCTGTTATGTGAATGAGCAATCTCACTGCGAAACTATTCATGAGCTTTAAACATATTCAGAATTGATTGCCTTGAATGGACCACTTGATATAAACTCGACCCATTTCAAGAACTTTCATAAACTACCTTATTTATGTCGGAAACATTTAAGATTTACTACTAGAATTCATAAGAAAATGTTGCCTAAACTCCAGTTTCAAACTGATTATCTGTAGTTCACAGAAACTTGGTAGTTTATCTCATCCTAAGAGTAATAATATATCCGTAAGCAAATTCTGCCCCAGAGCCATATAATGAAGTTTTCCATTCGGTGTTTCCTCATTTGATATGCTTTACCGCATAACCGAGTTCTCGCTACATTAAATGAATAATTTCTTCTAGCCAGGGTGTTCCAAAAGGACCCCGCACGCATCCTATGGGAAACGACTTTCGGTCAAATTAGCTGAATTTTGGGTATTTCGTAGTTTGAGTTATTCTTTTCAAAAGTTCCCATGGACGTAAACTTCTCCAATGCACAATTTTTCTCGTTCAGAACATGAAAGTTTGACTCTTAAATGTGGAATGAATTTAATTTACCGTATTTTTTGCATTGTACATAATTTGATCATGTGATATTTCGAGTAGGAATCCACAATAAAATGAAAGTTATACTACGGAGTTATGGTATAGCTTCCTTATATTTTCTCTTGTGAGAAATTGTTGTTATAATTGTTGTTGTTAAAATTGTTATTTCCGTCAACCAACTGCACACCCTTAGGAGTACAACCCTCAAAAGTCTTCGATAGACTTATCCGAGCTAGGGAAACGTGTGATGCCATGCAATTACCGTTTATTTTCCATCATCATTGGAACTAGGAAAGGGTTCACAAATTGACTCAATATATACAGAAATTTCCAAGGTTTTCAACAGGGCAAACCATAAGTTCTTGCTGAATTTTATGGAATTGGTGGCTTAGTATTGAAATGGCTTGGATGTTATTTGATCAACAAGACCCAAATGGTCCGAGTGAACCATCATTACTCATATACTTTTCCCGTGCTATCCAGTGTGCCTCAAGGTTCTGACTTGGGCCCTCTTTCGTTCAGTTCATATTTAAATGATAAAACATCCTGTTTCCTAAATACCAAGGCCCTCATTTTTCAGATGATCTTCAAAACATAAATGATGCCATGAGTCTAAAATCCGATATAGATGGAATGGGGATGGGTCGATATGATTTTCAAGAACGTTTTTATCTCCACTTTTAAAACCCGCATAATATGGTATTCACCACTGCACCATAGCACTTAGGTATTCCCTAAATGCTATGGTGCAGTGGTGAATACCATATTATGCGGGTTTTAAAAGTGGAGATAAAAACGTTCTTGAGAATCATATCGACCCATCCCCATATTACGCAAAATATTCGAGATCATTCTTAAAAAATATAACATGTCTACTTTACAGTCAACAATCTGCTCAATTTCGATCAATACGGGTTTAGAAAATCTTACTCCACTTACAGGCTATAGTTCGTGTGATTAGGATCATAGTTGATAACAAAATAGCATTGTTCAGCCGCACTATGCTACTATTTGCTATTTGCTATTTGACACTGTTTGTCATCAACATCTACTCATGAACTTGAATGAATATATAGAATTTTTTCAGTTCTTACTTATATAATTGTAAACAAAGGGTTGAACTTGGCAAAAATTTTTCGCCAATCGAGTCGGGAGTACCACAGGGCTCTGTTCTAGGAGCTCTGTTGTTCATCATTCATATAAATGATTTTTTCTTTCGCATATTACCGTATAAATGCGTAGTCTATGCCGACAATATAACTAACTCTGCTTGAGGTTTCCATGAAAAGTGTGAGAACCTGTTCACAACAATGAAAAACTGCAGAAAATCAGGCTCTAAATTGATTCAACGCTAATCTATTGAAACCTTATGAAAAATCAAACTCAAATAATCACAATCTCTTCAAATAATAATATATTCAAAGGTGAAACTGTCAGACTGTTAGACATAAAACCAGATGATAACTTGAACTGGTCATATCGAATTGAAGAATTAAGCTTTGAGGAAATTTTTCAACTTGGACTTTCTCTATTTGAAAAATTAAGCTTTTTTCATACTCATGTTAGCTATGGAATCTTGCTATTGCAAAAGCGATGAATGATCTCAACTACTGGATACAGAGATACTTGTAGACCTCTTTTCTAAAAAACATTCGTATGTAAATATAAAAAAGTCGTTCTCTCCTGACTTACTACAAATGTATATTATACATATCGTAGTCTCTTCAAAAGTAACAATATGCATGTGGATGTAATACCCTCCTACTTTTTTTATAGAAACAGGGGATTCAGACCTTTCCACAATTTGAAAATATCCTATTTCTCTAACAATTCTACTATTAGTACGCAGAATATGGAAAACAAGAAAAACCGACTAGTAAATTGAAACCATAACTCAAGTAAGTAATCTAGGAAAATATTACCCAGAACTTTGTAGCATATTCAATTGAGTTAAAACTGGAAATGAGATTTTCAGTCCCAATTTTATAAATTTCATGCCAGTGCGGAGAGTTTCAACCATCCTTTGTGTGGTTCTTATTGTTTGTTCATGTATGAATTTTTTCGAAGGTTGGTACAAAAAAAAACCTCATACATATTCATAAAATGCAATCCCCTATTGCATGAGAATGAAGCTCTAGTGCTTTCAAGTTGCGAAAGCACACTCATATCCGTTCGAGATGAGCGGTTTTCAAGAGATGCCTGCGGCGCTGGGATTTTCAACAGGTAATGCAAATTAGGTCTGCACATATTTCTTGTGAAAGGACGTATTTCCCGCATTCGAGTTATATCATTGAATCAGATTACTTCAGGAATTTGGTAATAAATGTTACTTTTTGTTCTCGATAAATTGGTAATAAATATATGGCTCGATATTGCCCAGGGAACTAGATAGTGGTGATGAATATCTGTGCCACCTTCTACTATTTATTATATCGATGATCATTATCAACAGATTTTTAACAGGCAATTTTACGAAATCGCAATAACTTACAGTGAAAGATGAAAACTGAGTAGTGATGATAAATGAAACATCGTCAAATGGTGTGTGATCTATATATTTTTTTTATATATATAAAATTAAAATATGCTTTTGAAAAATTGCAAAAGAACACCTCAACATAAACTTAATCGATCAAAATAGGAAAATGAACAGTTCTATAACAATCAAGGGCAAACAAATAAAAATAGTAATTTTTCTAACGTGCGGAAAAGTGAGGTGAGTTTTTTACTTGCAATCGGTAGTTCGCAAGATCGAATCCCACCGGTATCATCTTTTTTTGATTTTTAATGTGGAAAAAAAAATTTGGGCTCAGAAATGATGAATTTGATAACTTGAAGCGGTAAATTTGAAGAGAAATTACGCATTTAACAGCTTATCTACAGGCGTGCGATTTACTTTCCGCACCCGTAAAAGTAACTAGTTTTTTTAACATTTATAGTTGAAAATTTACGATTCAACCTCAAGTGTTTTACTAAGATCAGTTTCGACTTCCTTTTTTAGGCTTTCCTAGGAATGTGAGGAGTGAACAATTTGAGTGTCATCAGCATAGCTGAATATTTCTCCTCAGTATTCATGGTTAGCAAGTCAAATGTAAATGATGATGAAGAGAATAGGACCCAACACAGTTCCTTGGGGTACCCCATATTTTGAGATTATTTCATTACTATATTGATTATTAATATTAACCATTATTTTTCTGCTTCAATAAATTTGAAGAAGACAAATTATTCCCCTTCAAATCCATAACTTGCGAAGCTTCCAGTAACTGTTTGTAATCTACTGTACCGAAGACATTCTACATTCTTGTCATAAAAGCAGATATTGATTCTTCGCTGGAGCAACGTGGGTAAACCCGAATTGATTTTATGACATCAAATTATATTTCTCAGTGAAATATTTAATTCGTGTCTTTACAAGTTTCTCATGAACTGATATTTTTCAATAAAACTTTTTACCACCTATCGGGTCCATCTGGCTCATATATAGTGTCACCGTTAAAGTCCGCATCATATGGGACTTTTTTTTATTGTTCAGTTATTGCAAATTTGGAGTTCGTGAACAGATTTTGCTTTGAAAATAATGCAAAATGACGTTTACGATTGATTTCCATCGATTGGTTACACCTGTCACATTTGACATTTTTTCAAAAAAATTTCAAAATGTTAGGTTATTTCTCAATTTTTCGAAAAATATTATATGAAAAAGTTGTTCATTTTTCAGTTTCCTACCCACCTACCAAATCTGAACCAGTTTGAAAAACTTTGATTTTTTTCACGTTTTCTTAACCTTACACTTTTTCGGATAATTTAAATTTGGTAAATCTGAAATAACCAGTTGAGATGTAATAATCCCATCTGCTGGAAGGACTTTTTCTTTTTAAAAATGTTTCTACTTGGATATTTTCCAAAAATTAAAAATAAGCTAAAAAAATTATGTTATAGTTGATGCAAAGTGGCTCTAGTTTCGAATTTTCAAATTTGTTTCTAATCCAATAGACCTAAAGTATTTTCTACTTCACTGATGTATTGTGATAAAACTAATTAAAGCAAATTTTGCTATGGAATATTGAAACTAGAGCCACTTTGCATCAAGTATGATGTTATTTTCTTAGCAGATTTGTATTTTTTTTTTAAATATTCAGTTAGAAATATTTATGAACAGAAAAAGTTCTTTCAGCAGAAAGGTAGGTGTATTACATCTAAACCGTTTTTTCCAGATTTCATCAAATTTAAATTATCCGAAAAAGTGAAAGGTTAAGAAAACGCGA
Organism: Chrysolina americana; assembly: GCA_958502065.1. Taxonomy (NCBI): domain Eukaryota; kingdom Metazoa; phylum Arthropoda; class Insecta; order Coleoptera; family Chrysomelidae; genus Chrysolina; species Chrysolina americana. The sequence continues at coordinate 88,620,513 of OY293412.1, forward strand.
AAAAAATAAAAGTTGTTCAGACTGGTTCAAACTTGGTAGGTGGGTAGGAAACCGAAAAATAAACAACTTTTTCATATAATATTTTTCGAAATATTGAGAAATAACCTAACATTCTGAAATTTTTTTGAAAAAATGTCAAATTTGACAGGTGTAGCCAATAGATAGAAAACAATCGTAATCGTCATTTTGCATTATTTTCAAAGCGCAAACTGTTCACGAACTCTAAATTTGCAATAAGTGAATAATAAAAAAAAATCCCATATGATGCGGACTTTAACGGTGACACTGTATGTTCTGGGGTGCATCTTGAGTTATACAGGGTGGGGCAATAGTGCGTCAGAGTCCGATTGCTTGAGTTCTAAGATAGTTAGAATGATAATTCAAAAACCAAATATAACTAAAGAACTGTGTCTATATCTAGAAATTATTGTCGGATATACAGGGTGAACCAAGGAAAATCTACAGGGTCAATTGAATTTGTTTCAAATGAAATGCTATGTACTTCAAAATCCATTTTTTCAAGCATTTTAGTGGTCTCCATCCACACCTCCAATATCCTCTACTATCTCCCAACCACTTGGGAGTTATAATTTTTTTGTCAAAATAATGCTATCTGCAGATGCATACCGAAAAAAATACGTTTCTCAAGATTATGGAATGCAGGAGGTCATGATTATAATCCTAATCGTCAGACATATGAGTGATATTTTTGAATCATTATCTTTCCCAAAAATTATACAGGATGACTGAAAATGATTTTTCAATTCGGAAGTTTTTGAATTAAATTTTCTCGAGTTCTTCAAATGGAACACTCTGTATATTTTTCGACCAAAAATTTCCGGCAATAATTCAAGTACTTGGAAGATTCTAAGTGATTATTTCCCTCATCTGTCAGAATGTATGTTACCACGATAAATGTTGTTCAATTAATATCACACAATAGCAAACGAAAATAATTCCAAATCAGGAATCAAACACATGAAATAAAGTTGAAGGATAAAAGAAGTTGGGAATCGTTAAAATAATTGAAACGATGTGTTTCCATCATCCTTGTAAGAGGTGTCAGTAAAAATGAGCTACTAAAAATTGTCCGAGTGGATAACTCGAAAACGGCTAGGAATATCCCCAGGGATGTACATACAAAAAATATTCGCCTCTCAATCATATATCACATGGTCGAAAAATATACGGAGTGTTCCATTTGAAGAACTCGAGAGAATTTAATTCAAAGACTTCCGAATTGAAAAATCATTTTCAGTCATCCTGTATAATTTTTGCGAATGATAATGATTCAGAAATATCACTCATATGTCTGACGATTAGGATTATAATCATGACCTCCTGCATTCCATAATCTTGAGAACGGTGTTTTTTTCGGTATGCATCTGCAGATAGCAATATTTTGACACAAAAAATTATAACTCCCAAGTGGTGGGAAGATAGTAATGGATATTGGAGGTGTGGATGGAGACCACTAAAATGCTTGAAAAAATGGATTGAAGTACATAGCATTTCTTTTGAAAAAAATGCAATTAACCCAGTAGATTTTCCTTGGTTCACCCTGTATATCCGACAATAATTTCTAGTTATAGACATAGTTCTCTAGTTATATTTGGTTTTTGAATTATCGTCCTAACTATCTTAGAACTCAAGCAATCGGACTCTGACGCACTATTGCCCCACCCTATATAATAGAAGTTTAAACCAAGCAACGTTGTGAAAAATTAGGGTTTCATCATTTCACTGAAACCACAATGAAGGAAGGAAAACATCAAGAAAAATAGTGGATGATTCTGTATAAAAAATCACTCATATGGGGAATAATTTGATGTCCGCTACCTACTCATAATTGGGTGAATGGTTTTCATGATTTCCTATGAAACTCTTGCTCCGCTTTGTGACAGCATAGCGAGAATAAATGAGCAATTTGCTGGTGATTCTAAATAACCAGTAATTTCCATTTCAGCAAATTCATTTCCCACTCTCAAAATCAGCTTGAATTAACATTTGGCATGCTATTTCCTGGATTTGTGAACAGTGGCATTCACTAAAGCTGAGCTAATATTATTTTTCAGCCAGCGCACGAAGGAAACCAAGGAAGGTGTCATTACTGTATTGTAGCCAAGAGTTTTGAGAGCGTTCCAAATCTTGGTCAGCGATAATTATACTAAGACAACGTGAATACTAACAAGCTTGGGTGCTATTTGGGACGAATTAGTGAAGTGATGTGATAATTCAATGGTTTCTCTGTTGAAATGTGGTCACTTATACTCAAACTGTCAAACACAAAACATTTCATGTAGGCGGTACTACTAGGCAAAATAATACTGAAAATACCTAGACTGATTGATAATTTTGTGAATGGATGTATTCGGACAAATTATGTTATGGTTACGTAGAAAAAAGAAAAGAAAGTTTCTTCATAAGTAGTCGAATTAAAAAGCATATTTCAGATTTTTCAATATTGTGAGCTATTTTCGAACGTTTTTTCTCTGGATCAAATGATTTATAAACAACATGCTCTTATTGATCAGAGTAAGGACAAATGGTTGATAAGTAACCCCCAATAAACATGATTCTGCTGACTAATATTTTTATCTTTTTTCTGAAATTTCATTGGAAAATCTGAATGAAAGGAGTTGAAGATAATCATCACTTTCTGATTCATTTATTTTGTACGTCAGGAACTAACAATCATAAGATCGTATTTACTTTCCGAAAGCAATCTTAGTCGAATCAATCTCAATTGTAATTTTTTTGTATTGAAAAAAACGATTTCAATCAACCCAGTAAGTTCTCTTTTTATTCGAAACGCCTCACACATGATCCGAAAGGATTTTCAAGTACCCAACATAAAAACCTTTTTGTTAGGTAAGCTTGATAATTATTTTCGTGACAAATCAAATCTCTTTCATCTTTCTTGTGGATTTTCAGGTTTTATCTTCAGCCTCATGGTAGTTTATAGCCTCCATAATATTTATACTCATCACAAAAATAAGTCAAGTGGATTCTCAGGTTTTATCTTCAGCCTCATGGTAGTTTATAGCCCCCATAATATTTATACTCATCACAAAAATAAGTCAAGTGGATAGAGCGTTGCAAATACTCTCACTGTAGATTCATCCTTCTCATAACCCAGTAATACCGATAGGTATGTTTCAAAAAACTTGAAGTAAGAGCATTTGCTCATGTTTATTCACCTCACGCTGTCAAAATTATTCCATTGTTCCTTCATGAAAGATGGAAGGAACATCCAGTTCAAGAAAACTCTGCGTTGCATCAAATCCCCAGGTATCAATCAAGCATTCAACTTCACTCTGTCGGAATTTCATGTTCGAGCGTACTTCCTTTGTGTTAAGTTGCTCTTCACCGTCATTCGTAAATATTGACATACACATTCTGATCACTGTAAACAATTCTGAAAATAAGGTTTGTTATTTCCAAAGACAGCCACAAAACTTTCCTTGAATTCAATTTCCGAAATATTGTTTATCGAAAAGATACTGGAACGTTTTCTTGGGATGTAAAACAATGAAAAGCTTTGTGAAATGATTCCGTTCTGGAGAGGTTGCCTTGTTGATAGATGAAACGAAGTTTGATAAAAATCAGAATATAAGAATAATGAATATCAGGTTTATTTATTCCAGTTGTTCGTGAAGTACATAACAATGGAAAATAAGCTGGAAATTAATTTTTTGTTTTGTGACACGATTATTATTTTCTATCTCTAGGGAAATAATAACTATGGAAGAGCTTATAATAGATAACAAAGTTAATTTAATATCTAGTGAATGGTACTTACCATTATACCATATAATTAAATATTCATAAATAATGCCAAATGAAGAAGATCGAAAATCTATTTGAATTTCAATATTTCATAGTTTAATCCCAACACTAAATCGCTATTTTCACACCATGAAACCTGTTTCAGTCACCAAGTGACTATCTTCCACAGGAAGGATAAAACTAAGTCTAAGCAACAGAGTTTTCCTATTTATACCTATTAGATACCTATGTCTTGTTTATCATCTATCATAAATTGGAATAACAATTCGGTGTCCCACAGGGGACAATAGTGGACCCAATCCTGTTTCTTCTCTTCAACAACAGTATATGTTGAATAAGGAACTGATTGGATCACCTAATCTCATATGCGAATGATACGGCCCTGTTATACACTGGACATTTTTGGTCAACGTTTATGCAATTGCAGAAAATAGTATGAGAGACATAAAACTATGGCTAGATGCCAAACTCTTGAGTCTGAATATAATAAAAACCAAATCTATTTTGATGTGGGCTTTTTGCTAAACGGGTTCCAACTCGGTGACAGAGTTTGTGTTCATCCATTCAGTGTCGAATACGAGACCAAGTTCATCGGCTGTACGGGTTGCTGCCTTGAAAAGAAACGCTCCAATACCTGCTTTTTCATGATCGCATACCAAGCAGAGAATGGAATCTGAACTCCTGATGACTTTACAGGCTCCATCCAGAATAATTCTGTTGTGTAGACACTCCAGTTCGAGTTGTCTCAGCTGTTCTTGAGTCTATTTAATGACTACAAAGGAGTGAAGTAGAATCGGAACGGCAAGCATATTAGTTGCAGCATCTTTGTTCTTCCCCGACAGTTCTGATGACCAGATCTGTCAGAGCCTATGTTGATACTTGCCGCGGAGAGAGTTTTTAGCAGTAATTATCTCTAGATGTAGGATGCTTCCATCTACGAGCTGAACGTCCTCTCCGTATTCCTCGCATCTTTTGAGATGAACCGTGGCACATTTATCGATCCCAAACTCCATTTCGATAGCATGCGTGTACTCTTGTACCACCCTTAAGGACTGATGAAGATCCTTTTCCAGAGGCATAGAGTTTGAGGCCATCCACGTAAAACAGATGGGTGACCTTTTGCCTACGGTTGCTGGGGGTGCCGCAGTTGTATCCGCGGGTTTTCCGTAGTGCAACGAACAATGGCAATAGTGAGATGCAGAAGGGAAGAGGGCTGAGGGAGTCTTCCTGAAACACGCCCCTTCTGAAGATAACCTGCTCTGGTTGGACTCTGACGTAACCAGATGTTATGGTGCAGCGAGTCCTCTAGAGCGACACCTTACTATTTGATCAGAGGAAGATGGGGCACAATAGATCTATTAAGGTCGCAGCGCATCAGTCACCATCCATAATTACCATTACCATTACCAATATATTAGGATGCTTCCGTCTACGAGCTGAACGTCCTCTCCGTATTCCTCGCATCTTCTGAGATGAACCGTGGTACATTTATCGATCCCAAACTCCATTTCGATAGCATGCGTGTACTCTTGTACCACCCTTAAGGACTGATGAAGATCCTTTTCTCCAGAGGCATAGAGTTTGAGGCCATCCACGTAAAACAGATGGGTGACCTTTTGCCTACGGTTGCTGGGGGTGCCCCAGTTGTATCCGCGGGTTTTCCGTAGTGCAACGAACAATGGCAATAGTGAGATGCAGAAGGGAAGAGGGCTGAGGGAGTCTTCCTGAAACACGCCCCTTCTGAAGATAACCTGCTCTGGTTGGACTCTGACGTAACCAGATGTTATGGTGCAGCGAGTCCTCTAGAGCGACACCTTACTATTTGATCAGAGGAAGATGGGGCACAATAGATCTATTAAGGTCGCAGCGCATCAGTCACCATCCATAATTACCATTACCATTACCAATATATTAGGATGCTTCCGTCTACGAGCTGAACGTCCTCTCCGTATTCCTCGCATCTTCTGAGATGAACCGTGGTACATTTATCGATCCCAAACTCCATTTCGATAGCATGCGTGTACTCTTGTACCACCCTTAAGGACTGATGAAGATCCTTTTCTCCAGAGGCATAGAGTTTGAGGCCATCCACGTAAAACAGATGGGTGACCTTTTGCCTACGGTTGCTGGGGGTGCCCCAGTTGTATCCGCGGGTTTTCCGTAGTGCAACGAACAATGGCAATAGTGAGATGCAGAAGGGAAGAGGGCTGAGGGAGTCTTCCTGAAACACGCCCCTTTTGAAGATAACCTGCTCTGGTTGAACTCTGACGTGACCAGATGTTATGTTGCAGCGAGTCCTCCAGAGCGACACCTTACTATTTGAACGGGTACCGCAAGGCATCTGAGCAAATGCATGATAAACTCATGTGATGCTGTATCAAATGCCTTGCGATAATCGATCCAGGCCATTGAAAGATAACGCTTATACTGCACGGATTCCTGTGTGATGCATCTGACGATCAGCTGGTTCTCCTTGCAGCCAGCGACCCCCTTCTTTGACCATCTTTGTTCATATATCCGTTCATACACTGGCTCAACTGCGGAGAGTATTCGCATGTATAAGATGCGGGTAAACATCTTATAATATGCGTTCAAGGATATTATCGTTCTGTAGTTCTTCGGATCGGGAATTATTATTACTATTATTATTTGATAGTTTCAATATTGGTGGTTTCGATTACGGGTGGAATGATGATGAATCTCGTGTTTGAAATCAACATATTCACAAAAATAAGAAGATGCATCGTATGTAATATTTCATAAATGAATATAAATGTCAGGAAGTAAAGTCGTTTTGAAACTGATTGAAAGTAATATAGAAAAACTGCTTCAACTTCTCATAGCGTGAATGGTCTAGAAATTGTATTTTACATTACGAGTTCGGAAAGTGACATTTTTCACACGAGTGAAAAATATATAGCATGAGGCGCATACCAAGTGTGACAATCCCACGAGTGTGAATTCACTATCGCATAAGTAATGTACACTATTTTGTCTACGACCTCGCGATAATTTCACCAACTAATATTGATGTGATTAACATATATGCAAGAAAATCGATAAAAAAGTCTTGCTGAGAACAAATTCAACTAACTTGATCTATTTTGAATGATAATTTTGAAATGCAAAATATTTTCTTTGTCATAACACTTACAGAGATCAAAATCGTAATAATTCGACACACTTCACAAACTTTTTTTTTGTGAAGATGATAGAAGCTTAACTTAGACTGTTATAGACTGTTTTTGTGCTCAAAAGTTATAAATTTGATGTCTTGAAGCGGTAAATTTCAACAGATATCACACATTTGACAGCATATTCACACACGTGCAGAAAATACTTTCCATACATGTGCGGAAACTAACTTTCCGTACACGTTTGGATATGAGCCACTTTTCGTGGGACTGTGCTACTTGTACCTTCATTGAATATAATTCCAAAACTGAATGTGTGCACTATTGAAAATGATATTTTTTATTCATATACAAAATGTGACATTAATTAAATATGAATCCTGAAACATTTCTTGAAAATATATTCAACATTGTGAAATATGTATACACGATCAAAAGAACTTCTCTGATTGAAGAAATTGTATTACGGGGTAATATATTATTATCCAGTACGCCTGTGGCCCTGTAGCGGTTCAATCAACAGTTATATCTTTAAATCTGCTTCGCGTGCCACTATAAAGAGGTGGTGCTTTCGGATATCGTATTCAACTGTAATATCTAGAATTATAGTAAGTTTGTGTTAAGAATGTTCCCATATCTGATAACAGCTTTATCAGCAGCGAGTAAATCATTCTCATGTAAGTTTCCAATTTATAATTTGACATCTAACATTTTCCTTGTACTACTATACTCGTACTTGTATTATGCGTATTAATTTGAATTCACTCAGACAGTGATTCATGCTAGGAACAAGGGAGTGGACAGAACCACATCCAGATGGATGTGCCAAATGCTGGCTACAAAAACTGCTGAACCGAAAGTGGGTGATATCAGCTTTCGGATCAGCACAAACAGGGGATGCCCAAAAGGAGGGGTACTATCACCTCTGATGTGGACTCTCGTAGTAGACGAACTACTCGGAACACTAACGAGGAATGGAGTCACTTGCCTTGGATATGCAGACGACATAGTCATTATGGCCAAAGGCAAATTCGAAGGAACCCTCTGCGATCTCATAGAAAGGGAGCTAGAGACCACCAGGAGACTACCAGAAGATGGTGCCTTTCTGTGGGGTTGAGAATTAACTCATCAAAAACCACAGTGGTACCATTCAATAGCACCTAAGGGCTGTTCGCCTCGACGAAGCAGACTTAGAATGGAAGCAAGAAGTGAAGTACCTAGGGCTTACCCTAGATTCAAAACTACTCTGGGACAGACACGTAAAAAAGAACGTGAACAAGGCAAAATCATCGCTGATGGTGTGCAGGAACATTGCAGGAAAAACGTGGGGCTGTAACCCATCAATACTGCGATGGATATACACCATGATATTGAGGCCTATGATCACCACCTACGGAGCAGTAGTATGGCACGGCAGAACCGAACTCGCCACAATAAAGAAAATCCTGGAAAAGTGCAAAGACTAGCATGTCTTTGTATATCAGGAGCAATGGGGTCGACTCCAACAGCAGCAATGGACCTCACTCCTCTCCATATCATGGTGAGGAGAACTACTTGGGGAGCAAACCTCAGGTTGACTAGTCGGACTCAAAGGGACAGCACACTCCGTAAGGGACTCAACCCCCACCGAAAGTGCACACCTTGCCGATCTCCCAACTGACGAAATTACCAGGAAATTTTGTTTCGTGAAATTCTTTCGAACGAAATTAAATACCAAGAGTGGATGGAGCATAGAATCCATTCGAGCCCTGGAAAGAATACCAAAACATGGTACACAGACGGGTCTTAAACTCTACAGGAAATACCGGAACAAGGAAATCGCAATCCTCTCCGATAATCAAGCAGCCATCAAAGCGTTAAGCTCATATAACATCAACTCAAAGATGGTTTGGGAATGCCTAGAAAAACTTAATGATCTGGGCAGGAACAACAAGGTGATCCTCCTCTGGGTGCCGGGGCACGTCGGAGTAGAGGGCAATGAACAAGTAGATACCCTGGCACGAAAAGGGATATCGACGCCACTGATCGGGCCATTTCCATCGGAACCATTTTGCGGACTTGGAAAATCTTACTTCCAAGTTGAACTCAATAAAACTGAAGAAGCAATGAGAGCAACACACTGGCAAATACTTCCAGGGCTAAGGCAGGCCAAAGATCTCCTCGGCAACTTCAACCGAGCAAGATCGAAGACATTGATCAACCTCAGCAAAACTAGTCTATAGACAATCACGGGATTTCTGAAGGGACACTGCAGAGTCAAAGAATACCTAAGGAAGCTAGGCTTAGAGGAGGACAGCACCTGCAGATTCTGTGGGGAACATCCAGAAACACCACACCATATATTGATGGAGTGTTATGCTGTACATCACAAACGATTGAATATACTGGGATCACACCAGTTGACTGTGGGAGAAATACCACGAATAGACCCCCTCAAATTCCTTAAATTCCTTAAGGAATGGGGGCTTGAGGGGCTGCTGTAAGCTGTAAACGAGAACACCTAGAAATAGCAGAAGAAGATGGGGCACAATAGATCTATTAAGGTCGCAGCGCATCAGTCACCATCCATAATTACCATTACCATTACCAATATATTATTATCCAGTACGCCTGTGGCCCTGTAGCGGTTCAATCAACATTTATATCTTTGAATCTGCTTCGCGTGCCACTATAAAGAGGTGGTGCTTTCGGTTATCGTATTCAACTGTAATATCTAGAATTATAGCAAGTTTGTGTTAAGAATGTTCCCATATCTGATAACAGCTTTATGAGCAGCGAGTAAATAATTCTCATGTAAGTTTCCAATTTATAATTTGACATCTAACATTTTCCTTGTACTACTATACTCGTACTTGTATTATGCGTATCAATTTGAATTCACTCAGACAGTGATTCATGCTACAGATGTATGCATATCGAAGAAGAATAATAATAATTTATATCTACTTATTAATATTTTCAACATGTCAAAATCTTACATTATGGTGATTTCAACCAATGGCAATGCCTCATCGTAGCCAACCGATAGGTATTCTACGATAAAATCACCAAACAAAACCGTGTGCCCTGATAGTTATTCATTGTATGAGTATCTTATTGGCCATATAAAACACAAGAAAAAATCAACATGAGAGCCTAGCAAAAACTCAGTATCATCTTGGCTAGTACTATGGCTTTCGGTCAAAGTATTTTGGCTACATCAATCTGCAAATACTGAAGAAGTAATGCAATCTCAGGCATTGAATGTATAAAATTTGGTTGCATCACACATAATAGCTATGCAAAACGTTTATTAAAGTTGAGTTCAAGAAGACAAGGAACATTACCTAAAGATCAGGTTGAATTGAGAATTCCGAATATAACAGAAATATCAACAAGCGGAGGGGTAAAAATTGAAAACATGTACCTGAAATCTTTATTAAGACATAAAAACTTCATCAAACACCATCAAAAAACCAACTACAATAGTTAAAGGGAGTTCCAACTCAGCACTCACCATACCAGAAGATAAAGAAAAATAGGATAATATCCAAAAATACATTTCAATTCATCCTCAGTCAATCCTAAGATGATCGCAGTAAGGAGAACTGACAAGGGAGGAAACAAAAAACAAAAAGTTCTAAAAGTTGGTAGTGGGGATGGAGATCCAGACTTTCGTGGAAGAGTTAACAATGACAGAAAAATATGGCTAATCATCTCTAAAGTTCCTGATAGTGTAACATCAAAAGTTATTATTATATCTTGGACAAGTATTCATCCCAACAAAATGGAAAAAACCACTTCTGAAGCTACTCTCAGAAGATTTTTTGTCGTTTTACAAAGGCCTGCAAATGGCTGATTGGTCATTTTTGAAAGAACTGAGTGATGTTAGCTAAATTAAAAATACACTGATACCATCACTAACATCCTCAACACAAATTTTCCATTACAAAAATATCACGTGAAGTCTTAGCCACCAGTTTGACACCCACTTCCTGTTGTCAATCAATATTTTTGCAACATTGCCAATGACATAATATCCAGTCTCCTGGATCAACTTATAATCCCATAGTTCTCATGAAAAATTTACCAATACCTAGCTGTTCTTTTTTTCTTGAACCAGTTGTTGAAAATGGAGTATTTCATGTAATCCCTTAAGGATTCATTCCTTACGAACTCAATAGTACGTTATTCAAAGAAAATGCCGAGCTAATTAGCCTTCCTCTTACAATCATCATAGATTATTGTTTTAGTTCTGGCGTTCTTTCGAATCGTTTAAAACTTCTGAAGTTCTACTTTAACTAAAAAAAAAGAAGTGCTCTGGCGGGACTTGAAAGGTATTAATGTTGATATTGCAGCATTTGCTAATTATTTTTCCCGCTGCCGACGCTGTAAGTAGTCCCTACATGCTTAGCAATAAAACATGTAAATGGCCTATAGCATTCATTTACTAATTCACCTTGACAACGCAATGTAAATATTGTCATTTACATGCCTAGGGTAATAATGACTTTCAATTCAATGAAAGAGTTGTATTTCGTGTAAGCGCTTTCGGCTCTTAAGCTATACTCGTCAAGTATTTATACAGGAGCAATATAAAAAGTCAACAAAAGCTTGGTTAACCTCAATTTGATCGGACATACATACATGTTAAAATTAAGTACTTAATTTATACCCTTGAAGGGATTTTTGTTTAATCTTTCCGGTTTTGCATTTTTCCAGGCAATGCAGAAGACTACTCGTGTTGTACTAACAACCACGAGAGGAACCGGAAAGGGTCAGCATAGGGCTGATTGTCAACATATTTTAATGTGTTTTTATATATAAATTTTTTTCTGATCTGCTCTACTTGTACAGAAACTTATGATAAATAGTTAAATAAATACTACTACTACTACCATCAGGGTTCTCAATAGTATACAGGATAGTTCGCAAGTAGTAATGAAGGAATTTGAAGCAAACCGTGTGCCATATTCCTTGCGAGGAGATATTTTACCATAATATTTTTTCCAAGCTAATACTCCTCAAATTTCAGCACCTGCGGATATGAAGCACAGAAAGAATATAAAATAAATTGTTTTATATAAATTGGACGAGTGGGATTTATCTTTCCCCAAGCTTCACAACCGAGACATTACTTTGAGCTTTCAGTAAAGGCGCTTTATTAACGCCCATTTATCATCTCATCTAATTCCATCGAATCGACTTTTCATTTTTACAATAATCCCTCGAATCAGTGACGAGCTTCGGAAAAAACGGAGTTCGAGAATTCGTTTCCATTTCGAATCGTATCCGGCAGTTTCAAATTACATGCAAATGAAGCTGCAACTTTCATTTCAGTCAACTTTGAGCGTATGGTTTTGATCACTGTTATGTTAAGTTTAACATAGCTTATTATGTATCTAAAGAGGAAGGTATGATCTCGCTATAAACAAATAAATCACGAAAATATATCCGAACATAGCAAACGACCTATTCGGAATAATTGGTTCACAAATTTCCGTTTGGGAATACTTTTAATCTATCGAGATAAACCATATGTGGTCAAAACATACAGAAAGAGTGTAAATATATTGGAGTAAAAGTATCGATTTTTTCCATTCTAATCTTGTTATAGAATATACTATTTCTGCAAACACTATTGAAAGTTCGCCTTTTAACACCAGCTGTCTTCTTTAAAAATGTCAATTTAAGAAACCAGTAATAAAAGTCACTCACCTTTAACACTGATATTAAAAATGAGTGACTCTCAACACTAGACATTTTTGGTAAGCAATTTTGTATACTGTTGTCGAGACTTTTTCGGCAGCAAATCGGAAGAAAGCTGTAGACCATTTTCCATTAAAAGTTGAGTAAAATGACGCTTTCCAGAAAAATTCCGACATCCTTTTTGACAACTAATATCAATAAATAATGGTTGCTAAGTATCTGAAAATTAGCAAATGGTCATTATCAAAACATCATGTTATATACCATGCAATCCTAAACTTTGTAATTATAATTTTGAATTCCTGGTTTTCATTCAATTAGCAGTTTTTCAATAATATCTATTTGTAGAAAAAAGATTGGGTAAATTTTCGGTTAGAATAAGTATCCGACTTTCAAAAAAATGTCATCTATCACTTACGTAGTTTGGTCTACTGAACAAAAAATCCAAATGAAATTTTAGGCGGTTACGACTATTTTCGACGATATTAGCCCCTTTTGTTGTGAAACTTCACCAATTGACAAAATTAATTTCTGTTCAACACTAACATAATAAATTATTACTATTTTGTACTTGTTGAGTGAAAAATATGTAACGACATACAACAATTTGAGATATTGAAGATGAAACCTTGTACATTCTAATCTTGTTATAGAATATACTATTTCTGCAAACACTATTGAAAGTTCGCCTTTTAACACCAGCTGTCTTCTTTAAAAATGTCAATTTAAGAAACCAGTAATAAAAGTCACTCACCTTTAACACTGATATTAAAAATGAGTGACTCTCAACACTAGACATTTTTGGTAAGCAATTTTGTATACTGTTGTCGAGACTTTTTCGGCAGCAAATCGGAAGAAAGCTGTAGACCATTTTCCATTAAAAGTTGAGTAAAATGACGCTTTCCAGAAAAATTCCGACATCCTTTTTGACAACTAATATCAATAAATAATGGTTGCTAAGTATCTGAAAATTAGCAAATGGTCATTATCAAAACATCATGTTATATACCATGCAATCCTAAACTTTGTAATTATAATTTTGAATTCCTGGTTTTCATTCAATTAGCAGTTTTTCAATAATATCTATTTGTAGAAAAAAGATTGGGTAAATTTTCGGTTAGAATAAGTATCCGACTTTCAAAAAAATGTCATCTATCACTTACGTAGTTTGGTCTACTGAACAAAAAATCCAAATGAAATTTTAGGCGGTTACGACTATTTTCGACGATATTAGCCCCTTTTGTTGTGAAACTTCACCAATTGACAAAATTAATTTCTGTTCAACACTAACATAATAAATTATTACTATTTTGTACTTGTTGAGTGAAAAATATGTAACGACATACAACAATTTGAGATATTGAAGATGAAACCTTGTGGAAACTTTCCATTAAATCACAAACCTTGATTCTCAATCGATCGACTGTTTGGATTCATTAAGAGACCATGAATTTATAAACCAGCTTATCAAAAACGTCTGCGATGTCGACATAGATGAGTTCATTTATATAAATAATTTACAGATATTGATTTTTATCCATATTGTTCTCTCTGTTTTTCTTGTTGGAGCTTTCTTACAAATTTTGCATAGTAAGTGATAATAATTCAATATTTCGGTACATCATAATGAAGTAATGACGCCTTAAATACAAGACATGTGAATATATTTCATAACACTCTAGTCTAACGAAATGGCGGTAGTACCTCAAATGCCACAACTGAAAGATTTCGAGTTTTTTTTATATTTCTGTCTAAATTCATATAGTATTACAATCATTGTTGCATTTTAGCAATTTATTCATACATTCTGCTAATTCTAAGCTTGATAGCAGTGTGTCCACTAAGGAGCCCTATTTTCAGAACCACCATTTTAACAAAATGGTTTGGGTAGAGCCTGCGGAGTTCAAAGAGAAGATCTCGATATTTATTTAGTCTGTTATTCCTCCTCTTTCCGGACGATATTCGTTCCGATAGGAGCAGAAAACTCTATCGGGCTCATTGGTTTGTATTTGCTCGAGGGTGAGGAATGAGTGATTCTAATAGATTCAGCACTACTCATTCTCCACAGTGGACTCAATATTTGCCGGAGCATAAGCCAACACCGGTGTCTCGTCTATACCGTACGAGTGCCGTAGATGGTAGTACATCACTTGTAGGGCCGCGTTATGCCTGTGGGTATAGGCTGAGACCGCATAAGCTGGACAAGTTGACAGCACATTCATTATAGTATCAGCTGCCCTATGACACGCTCTGCATCTAGTGTCAGGAACATCTATACCCATCACGCGACTACGGTAGACGAGGATGTTGAAGACACCATCTTGGCAGGCCATTATGAATGAACGGTTTCCGACTCCAGCCCACTCGACCTGAGAGAAGCAAAGGTCAGGTTTCTGGATAAGCCAAGGTCTTCAATGTTCTTGAAGAGGACCCCACTTATCCTTATGTAGCTGTAGGAGCCTCTCACCCTTCGTAGCTCTGACGTGAGCTTTTTGCAGAAGAGCCTTGAAGAGAAATGCTACAATCCCTGCCTTTTCATGATCGCATACCAAGCAGAGAAGGGGATCTGAACTCCTGATGACTTTACAGGCTTCATTCAGAACAATTCTCTTAAGTAGACACTCCAAATACAAAAGTCCACGCCCCCCCCCCGTTGTCTGGGGAAGTATAACCGTGGAACAAACTATTTAGGATGCAAACTCCTATGAAGATGCATGATTTTGCGAGTTTTCACGTCGAGTTGTCGCAGCTCTTTCTGAGTCCATTTCATTACTTCAAATGAGTAAAGTAGAAGCGAAACGGCAAGCATATTAGTTGCAGCAACTTTGTTCTTTCCCAACAGTTCTGATCAACAGATCTTTCGGAGGGTAATGCTGATACTTGCCACGAAGAGAGTTTTTAACACTATTCACCTCTTAGGTGTGGCGTTGTTCCACCCCTAGGTAGGTATACGTCTCTCCGGCATCCAGATGATGTAAGATGCTTCCGTCTACGAGCTGAACGACCTCTCCATATTCCTCGCATCTTCCTCTTTTGGGATGAACCGTGGCACATTTATCGATCTCAAACTCCATTCCGATAGCATGCGTGTACTCTTGCACCACCCTTAAGGACTGATGAAGATCATTTACTTCAGAGGCATATAGTTTGAGGTCATCCATGTAAAGCAGATGGGTGACCTAATGCATCCGGTTGCTGGGGGTGCCGCAATTGTATCCGCGGATTTTCCGTACTGCAACGGCAATGGCAATATTGAGATGCAGATGAGAAGAGGGCTGAGGGAGTCTCTCTGAAACACGGCCCTTATAGAGATAACCCGCTCTGACTTGACCAGATCTAATGATGAAGCGAGACTTCCACAGCGGCATCAGCTGTCCAATGCTTCTCACTATCAGATTGGGTTATTACTATTATTATTATCATCATGTAACGAACAAATCAGAATCTTTATCGTTCAAAGTAAGAAATGCGAACGCCTTTCAGCTTGCACTTCTTAAAGCGTTCAAACAATGCCGACCCGACTGAATGAAAGTAGATATTCCATTCATTTCAAAACCCACTTATATCCGCCCAAACGTATAAAAGAAAACGACTTCCCAACTCGCCACAACTACCAGCAGAAAAAATATAAGTCAAGTTATGGATTTCACGATAGTAGAAAAAAAAAATCTCTACGACCGGAATGATATTGGAAAAGCAGTATCCGATTCATGGCCTAGTTATGCTGTCCCGAAATTGCTGCCAGATCCCGACCCACTTGTTATTCGGATTTCGTTGGAGGCTAATCTTTCGGGGCATGTTGGTGCAATGTTGTCAAACCTTGAAAATATTCTGGAGTATTGATTATACATGACTGCAGCGAATGGATGGCGACGAAATGAAAATTATCTCAGTCATTTCAGTGGAATCTGAGTATAAAAAAAAAACAATTCGTCAGAGAGATGAAGATCTATATCTTCGAAAATGGATAATTCCTATACAAATGCTTTGAGTTTAGATTCTAAAGTTACGTAGTTGGTCACTACAAGTCAATCCTTTCCATCCAAGTAATTTTTCTCTGACAGAATTTTCATAGAATCAAAGCCATATTTTTTGTCTTCATATGTTTTTGTATTGTGTTGGCATGGAATCCCACCAAGTTGTTGAATATCTCCATTTCAGAATTTTTGTCCAGTCCATATTTGTATATTTCACGTTTCTTTCGAGTTCTTTTCTGGCTTCAGATTTTCAGCGATTTAAAATTTCATGACATGATTGAAAATAACACATATAAAATGCATAAAATATCTTATTCAAGCAGAGGTAAATTTATTACTATTGTAAAATATAGTTTCCAATAAAACCTCTGGGACGCTCACCCAATAATATTTCCTTTGTCTTATGATTTCCACAAAAACCCATTATATTTTATTTTGAGAAAACATCGTGGGAACCAAAAAATAGAGGTGTTTCCCTTCGTAAATTGACAAAACAGGAGTTGTGGCAATCAACCCGATATTTCAATCTCAATGAAACTGTCCAGACCTTCTCAGTCTCAGAAATACCTCTTCCAAGTTTTTCACGTAGTTCTCGAAAGATCTGCCAACCACAATTCTGTCGTCGAGGTATACCAGACACGTCTTCCATGAGAGTCCCTTCAGAAGCATCTCCATCAATCTTTCAAATGTAGCTGGGCATAACCGTGAGCTGCCACAGTCCTGAGCTCACAGTGAAGGCTGTCCTTTCTTGATCTTCTGGAGACAGTTCTACGTGTCAATATCCGCCAATAGGGTCAAGTAAATCGTAGAGCCGGCCAAAGTGTCTAGGGTGTCGTCTATTCTCGGGAGAAAGTGACTGCTCTTTTTCGTCAGGTTGTTCAGATGACGATAATCTACTCAGAAGCATATCAACCCATCTTTTCTTTTCACTAGTACTACTGTACCAGGACCAGGGACTGCCGGATGGCTCGATGACTCCTTCTTTTTCCATATCGCTGACTACGTTGTCAGCCTCTTCCTTCTTGGCAAGGGAAAGTCTTCTAGCTGATTGACAGTGTCTATATTGTGCTGAACGACCTTTGTCGTACCCTCTCTACCTTGTCTGATATCGAAGATGTTTGATACCTCCTGACTAATTTTCTCAGTTTGGGCTGTTGAGCTTGTTCTATGTCCTTAGGAAAGGTGACCACCAGCTTTTTTAATTCCGCTGGCAAGTTGTTGGCTTATCTAACAGTGCCACGTACACTCCCAATTACAGAGAAAATTGACAAGCAGTGTCCTAAAAAGGTTCCTTTCTTCAAAGTCACCGGGTAATGATTGACATTCATTACCCTTACTGGCACAGATTCATCAACACGCAACAAGGTTTTTTCTAGTTCAATTCCTTGTTCAATTTTCTTATCGTGGAGCTTGGGCTGGAACATTACTACGTTTTCACTGTCCCGTCCAGGTGTGCCTCCAAAATGGTTTCAGCTTTCTCAAATACACTTACATCTTCAGCCAATAGGACACGAATCATCTCTTTGCTTCTTCCATGAAGCACCAACTCTTTTTCATTGACACGTAGGACGCAGTCTTTGAAATCCAGGATGAACCCTCTGGAATTCATGATGTCCATTCCAATTATTGACTCGTCCTCGATGTCTGCTACTAATGCCCGGTGATTTACTTCAGTGCTGTCTGGAATCAGTTTGATTGGTAGCTTGCCATACATACTTTCTGGCTCCCATGTCGCTGTTCCAATTTCATTTTCAATTCTTACCGCTTTTTTGGCAAAGGTAGGTCCAAGGATCATCCTACTCGCACCTGTATCTAGTAGCATGGTTCGAGGCTCGATGTTGATGAGACTCTCTACGAAGACACCTTGATTTTGTCGTTGTATGACAGCGACATGTGCGATGTTAACTTGCTTGTTGGATACAGGCTGACGATTGCTCCTTTTTCTTATGGCAGTCTCAATAGTGGCAGGCCTTTGTGAATCTTCCTCAACTAATATGTTTTGGTGTACACTGTACATACGAGTGTTACTGACGTTTCATTTGATAAGATTTCTGCATTGAAAATGAATTGAAATTGAATAAATCATATTTTTTATGGAAGACACCATAACAATGCATTTTGGATTATTCAACTTTGCCACCCTCTAGCGGCTGTCCCAATCATACGATCTTCTTATAACTTCTCAAAATTGATTAGTGCCTTGTGCAATAAAAAATATCAAAAAATTATCAAAATTTGCTGAAAGCAATTTTCATAGAGTTTTGTGCCCTGTCCTTTGTGGAAGGCTGAATTATATATCAATCTATTTCCATTTGGAGAAATTAGGACCTTTTGATGTTGGCTCATTTCACATGTTGAAAGATTCATTTCAGATACTGAAATATCACAGAGATTGGATCAAAATCTTGAATTTTTGTCAGGTTCAATTTATATTTTTTTATTCCTACCCCATCTGCTTCCGGTTTCAGAAACTGAAATTGAAGCTCTCGAAAAGAAAGTGGTTTGAATGGTTCCATCGTTTCCCCTGGGGACTCGAGGCTAGAAAGGATAGATCTCAGGTACCTGTCGTAATGGTTACCAAAGCAGACGCCTCCGGAACCCCAAGTGTGCCTCTGAGGTTCAACCCCTGGCTGCGGGTACAAAGGGAACCAGAGGAACAAAAGGTACGCTCAAAACATAAGTTGGCACGATAACTTCCCAAATTATCCCCGCAACTACCTACAAGGGAAACCGGAGCACTTACTTCTGGAACCCACCCAAGATGAGCCAAGGGCACAGACCAGAGGAACCCCAAGGGTGTCAATGAGGAGCAATTCTATGTGCTGAGGAAGTCACCCGGGAACAAGAGGAACTGTGGGTACGCCCCAAACACCAGTATGCAGAGGAACCTTCCAAGAGAACCTCAAGACTACGGCTGGAGGAACCTACAGAGGTGCCTCCAACTAAAGCTAATATGGTAAAATAATTGAAAAATATATCCCACAGCACCAATGGAATTCATTTAGGAACAGTTCATTCATTTTTCTTATCTGAATGCTCTTCGGGGTATTATGTAAATAAGAGTTTATACAATAACAGCTTCAGAATCAACCACACATATAAAAATATAGGTTTTACTAATTAATTGTCGAATTATTAATGTAGTATCGTCTGCACACAGTATTTTTTTGTTTTGAAAATACACTACGGAAGAAGGATTCAGCTTTTCATCTATTTATATATTTAAGAACTTTTCCTTTCTGTATGATATATTAAGTGTACGATATTCAAAAACCTATTATCTAGATGACTGTTTGAAATTTTTATAAACTTGCGTCAGTGGAGAAGAATTATCACCTTAGAAAGATACCTTCTACAATAGTAGGGCGGTGCAAAGAAACTTTTGAAACGGATACAGGACATTTATTTGAAGCTCTCGGAGGGATATATTTTTATCTTCCCTGGAGAAAATCCACTGGATGAACCGTTAATATGATTGTCGGAATAATGCAATCATTGTATTATACTCAGGACAACCACTTTGGGAAAATTGTTCCAATGAGATGAATTAACATTCTCATAAATTTGTTTCAGTAGGGCAGTTCAGTCTTCAAAAAAAAAGATATCATCAAAAAAATTATAAGATCATTTGAAACACGATGAATGGTTCATTTATTCAAAGTGATCTTATAGCACACTTGTACATGCTACACCTTCCTTATTGAAAAAACACCAAACACGAAGTTTTTTATTCTACGAGAAGCCAATTTTACTGAAAATTTTATACCAGTTGATTTTAGCCAATCATATGCCAGCATTTTGACATATTGCTATGACAGTAACCTAATTTCTTCGGAAATTTCCATACGTAGAGGGGAATTAACGAGTGGAAATTTCCCTCTGGCTTGACAGCTGTCATAAACACAGTGGTGTAAAATATTTTTGATGATGAATAAAGGGGTCGTACACAGAAGCATATGCTTGTCGTGAAAGGAAGAAGAAGACGAAAGAAGAAGAAGAAGAAAGAAATAAAGAAACATTGGAAGCAATTTCAATATGAACCGTGTTTGGTGATATAAAATTTAGGGTATACACATATTTTACATTTCAATATTTTGAGTCGATCATCTGATGCATGAAGGTTCTTGGTTTGCTCAAGATCCAGTTTTTTATTTTTTTCTTAAATAAACCTTGTGAGTTAATTTTTTTGATGTCAAGTGGTACTGCATTGAAAACTTTGGGGATAGATAGATGGATATTTTTTTATAACTCAATTATAGGTACATCTTATTATCTGTTATTTAATTATTTAAACCACATTTAAATATACCATAGGAAAATTACAATATTTGACAACAAATCCGAGATTAATAAATGAAGGTGCAGCCAATGTAATTGATTAGCGTCCGATAGAAGTAGACCTTAACTTTTTTTCCCTTTCCCTAGTACAATAAAATAATGTGATTTTGGTAGAACATTTGCTTCTCTATTTAATTATTTAAACCACATTTCACTAGAGTATAGGGAAATTAAAATATTTAATAGCAAATCTGCAAAAAAAAAAATTCGCAATTCGCTGTTGTGAGACAAAGCTTTAACAACAATCTACTATGATGTCCGTTACATGGATAATAATATGTCACCAATTTAATTTCTATTTTAAAAAAGTTTTAGTATAAAATTTTCTTACCGAATCTACCGCGAGCATGAATTAATATTCCGGAAATTTTCCCCAGTTGCGATTTTTTTAAGAAAATTCACACTTCGAGAAAATTTCCGGAAATAATTCATGCTCTAGGGAGATTATAAGTGATAATTTTTGAGAATCTAGATCACTCGTGGAACTAATGAATCTTTCTTCAATAAAATCATTGTTTGAAAAAGTACATCTGGAAAGACACCATAAAGTACTTTATTGTATGCGAGAAGCTATGGAATCAGATGAGATATTGAGGGGAGTTGAGGTTAACTATTGTTTTAATAAAATCCGAGGTTGTCAGATAATTCGACGGAAACAGGATACTAGAAATTCGATTGGGAAAAACGCCTTCAAATTTAAAAATACTGGCATCTACGTCTTTCATTCGCATCATCAGTAAAGGAAATTTCTTCTCAGCTAGAACTGTTCGTGAGGTCGACGCCAACTTTAAACTACAATCTAGCAAACTAACAGTTTACCCGAAAGAATTTTCATTTCATGAATTCTCCTTGCTGAATTCCTCTCTTTTACAGCTAGACAGTTCACCAGTTGAACACATTGGCGTATCAAAACAGGCTATCCTTCCAATGTCAGTTCCAAACAATATATAAAGATTGGGTCATTGAAAACAAAACAGCATCAAGTACCAAAAATAAATCAGTTTCTGTGGATTTGTTTTTTTTTGTTGGAATTTGAAAATTACTCTGTTCATTCAATCGATAAATCCAGATCGTATAATACAGCTCAGTATGATTATCATTGTCCAATCAACTAACGACTGAGTAATTTGTATCTCGTTCACTAAAACAAAAATAGTGTATTACAGCTGATCAGAATCTAAATCACTTTTCCAGTCACCGAATTCATACGTCTACTGAACACTTTTTCCTAGTTATGCAAAATATTGTGGGCCGCTTCCTGCCTTTTCGATGCATAAAATCGTTGAATAACTAACACATCCGGATAACATGACAAAAACATAGTGCTTCGAAGTAATCCCAAGAGTGTATGGAGTCGGCATTCACAGTTCGAACACGTTTTGCTAAGAGATATTATTTATATATAAGATGCTGGTGCAGTGTCTGAGCGTTTTTGTATGTGCAAACCTTATATTCTGGAAGCACAATGGAAAAAATCCGATTTGTACGATAGTTAACACTGACACATTTGAACAATCATTGAAGAACTATGGGGAAACTAATAATGCCCACCACAAATACACATTCATTCTTTGGTGGAGGACTCTCGATGTGTAGGAGATTTGGCGAAAGCATACAATAGATCAATGTTATCCGGCGACTTCGGCAAATCTAAGACAGCCTGCTCGCGTGAGCTCTCGGCAACTTCAAAGTATAACCAACCATGAAGCTTCATCTGACGGACCTTTCCTTCGGCGGCAGCTACACCGGTGGCCACCGCTCTGCCCGGTTGAGAAACAGCCTTACTAGGATTTTCACGAGAAGGATCGAAGGAACGCGCTGCGGTAAGTGGAAAATCTGGTCTTCGATGGAATCCGAGGAGGGGCCTTGGATTTGGTGCTGGGAGTCTGGTAGTCGGTGATGAAGTCATCCACGGCCACCGCACCACCCAACTGAAAAGCAGCCCTACCAGGACTTCCAGGAATAGGCAGATTGAAAAAACTCGCTTCCTTGACAAGCACCCACACACACACACACACACACACATAGTATAACGATTTATTTTGAGGAAGACTGAGGTGAAAAGCATGTCATGGATGAGGAGACAAGGAGATGGTAAGAAGGACCCATGGGGATCTTCTTGCCTGGCAACAGTAGTTGCCAACTCACATCTACTACTACTACTACTACTACTACCCACAGTTGCAACCAGCCGCGGGCAAAAAGCACCTTATGAAAGGGTAGTTACGTTGAAACCCCAGTATAGTTCAGAAAACTCGAAGTGTGGTCAACAATATTGCCTCTTGTGGTTCAACTCTTGGTAAATTGCATTGAACTCAGAAAAAACGCTTATGTGTTTATAAGATCAAAAAATATTGATTTCCTTAGTACAACCACTAAACTGTTCAGTGATCCTACTGAAGTTAACTTGGTTAACGAAATGCGCGCATCTGAGAATAAAATATTTTTTGTTCTCATTTGTGACCTTGCTGATAGTTACCTAATTCGAATATGGGAACAAAATGTTACATCTGTATTTTCTCCTTTGCATGTATTCATATATTTCCACCCACAACTTTTTTTTGACTCATCAATTCGATGTGCATATTGGAATATGATGACTAAATGTCAATCCACCTATTTCCATCCAGACTACTGGAAAAATATGAGAAAAACACGCGAAGACTATTTTCGAAAGAATGGAAACCTACGTAAACTCTCCGATCACAGACCTACGAAGAAATAAATTTTGTTTTTTCAATAACAGAAAAGCAATCTGTCAAATGGTGAAGTTTCACGAAAAATGGGCCAATATCTTCGAAAATAGTTGTGGCCGCCACAATTCTTTTTTGGATTATTTGTTTTATATGCTAGGAACACTTCCTCCTTAATACTATTTTGTCCCTTTGTTGTGACACCAGTATTCAACATGTCTATATTGTTTTCCATATTTTTGTTCAGGTTTAGTGGACAGTACATTTCGATACCTCCAACGGACAAAGCCGTAACTGAAATTACAGCTATTTTCAGTTATAGGTGTAGGCGTATTCAGCTTAAAAAACTGATGCTGACGATAAAAAAGTCGTATCTCTAGACTAAGTAGTTACAAAGAAATCTACTCGAAAAAAGTTGTATTTCGAATTGAGGATGAAAAAAAATCAGTATTTCGACTCTCGTTCGTTGGGAGTGTCGATTTAAACTTGTAGAGTTTGTGGCCTCTAGTATGGAATTTGGTAGCTCATCGCCGGAGCTGCTCATTTCAACAGCTTTCAAACCTCTTTATGATTAGAATAGAAAAGTGTTAGTGTTTGTAGATTCTTGCTGATAGAAACTCAGGACAAATCTGACATGTATGTCAAAGTTGATAAGTGCACTTATTGTTGCTTGACAATATGTATTATCATTTAACAAGTAACAAGTAATATTTCGTTCCAAGCTGAAATACAAATACTTATTGGGAATTACGATTGAAAAGTAAAAGGGAATACACTTGCAACTGCTCCTCATATTGCTTAAAATAGTCTACAGCAACTAAAATAAATATAAATTTTCTGTACCAGTGAGATTTTTGAGTAGTTTTAATTTTCCGCACTCAGAGCGGAAAAAAGTCTTATCCGCGGAGCGTGCGGAAAAGTGTATCTTTGCGAACACAAATGTATACAGAAAAGTACTACTTTGCGAAATAGTAGTTTACCTAACAAGTGCGGAAAGTGATAATTTTCCTCACTCGATTGCAGATAGCTAACGCATAAAATTTAACATAGAAGGGAAATTTATTATCAAATACATTTACCCGCGAGTTAGATACACAATTTTTTCTTCTAGCGTGCGGAAAAACATAAAATTTAACATAGAATAAAAATTTATTATCAAATACATATCGACAAATTGATTTTTATAACCAAATCATAATCAAACGTGCAACTTGAAGCATTCTGTGAATAAATTGCAGAAGATATATATTTTTTTATGATGTCGGGACTTTGAGGTTGGGTTTCGGTTCTGATGAGGCTTATACCAGGGCCATTATAAATTTATTCAAACATACTTGACACGTTTTGTTTTTGTAAAAAATCGAAGCAATATTCTATTTAATTTCCTAATTTTTCAGACATTTTGTAAACTACAACCATATAAATGTATTTTTTAAATACTCGAATGTCAGTATACTCCCTAAAAACTGAACAAATTTACTTTTCCGCACCAGTGCGGAAATAGATATTTTCCTAGCAAGTGCGCAAAGTGTTACTTTTCTGCAGGCAAATACAGTGAGGCGAACGACGCAAAGCGGAGTTCGTATAAGTTTTTGCGTGCGGAAAAGGCACTGCGCACGTGTTAGGAACAAAATTTTTCATACGAGCTTCATATTAGATAACGAAAATAAAAAAAATATTTCAATTAACTTGATAGAAAGAATTACAAAACAAACAATTACAAAACAATAAAAAATATTAATAGAAAATTATATTATTTGTTCGTAATATTTATAATGAAAAAACAATTATTAACATTCTGCAAATTGATTGCAGATCCGGTCAGTTCATTTAATGGGTGACTTATGGTACGGCTTAATGAACAATGACTCAGCGCGGAAGGGGAGTTATTAATATGGCTTGATGAAGGTTGATTTACCTCAGGACAGTTGATCAAATGGGTCGATGAAGGTTGACTTAACTCAGAAGTAGTCTACAGCAACTAGAATAAATATAAATTTTCCATACTAATGAGATTTTTGAGAAGTTTTACTTTTCCGTACTCAGTGCGGAAAAGGGTAACTTTGCGCACGCATTTATTACATAAATATTTACATCGTGAAATCAGTCGGAAAGGAGATATTGTCAAAAGACTGTTTTGGGGCGCCATTTTTCCTTTATGGCGGCGAAAGCGACAAACATACAAAGCTGCAATGTGAAAATTCGAAAGAAGAAACTGAAAATGAAATTACCAATTTTCGAAACTCCCGAAAAGTACCAAATGACTAAACTAAGGAACAGTTATAACGGGAACACAAAATTTGTGGTGCTATGTATCAATTCATTCTTATAAGTCACATGGTTATCACGTTGTTCCTATTAATCATATACTAATAAAATATTCCAATTGAGCCATGGGGGCTGAACAATTGCCGAGGTGATACTAAACCGAAACAATTCCAAATATTATTGTTCTGTGTTTTCAAATTGATTTACAAACTGGGTCAGAACTATAATAAATGCAGGAACGAACCGAAATCCAAAGCTATAAATATTGCCGAATTTATCGACCATGTATGTTATTGGGACAGTAGGAAAACTGAAGAGTGTCGGATCTTTCATAGATTACGAGTGAACTTGTACAAAAATACGCTCATTCCATGAATTGAAATGCTCTATTTCACTATGATGAAATTTAAAAAAAATGTATTTATAATTTCTATAATCAGCGAACTGATTATTTCTCACTACTTTTTGTCACATCATACCATAACCGAAAATTCCTTTCAATTTCACATTATCTGATATATCTTTTCTGGATATTTGACAATACATTATCAAAATTGCTGATCCAACATATCGCTATTGTTTTCCCGCGCTTTTCATATTCCGATTATAATGGAATTGTGAAAAGTTAATGTTCAAAAGCTATAAATAGACACGGCAGACATATATTAACATTTAACTTCTATATATGGAAATATGCAATATGTAGTATAATGGAGCATGGAATTCAATTATTTCGCAGGATAAATCGATTCAGCAAAGGAAGTATATTCGAATTATCCATTCGGAAACTATCCAAATAGATAATTGAACTTTACCCAAATGGCTCTATTGTAATTACCTAAAATTTTATCAACCATAGTTTGGAGAACCGAATTATCAGGGAAACAACGTCTGTTGAAGATGCAACTTGCGAAATCTTATGATGGACCTTTTCCTCAAGAAACAACAGAAACAACTTAACTGCCTAACCACAAACGACATAATCTTAGCATCATAATATAATTTCTTGGACAAAAATTTGTGCCTGTTGGAGAGCCACTGCTTGAAAAAGGTCATACCTTTGTAAATTCCACTTGAAAAAGTAAACAATGAAGCCAAGTCCAATAAAACTTCAAAGTAAAGAATTATCAATATCTGGGAGTTGTTCTAGATCTGAAGCTCAACTTAACTAAAATATTGAAGACGTGAAAGAGAAATTAAAATCGTATAGAAGACTTGGATCTGCTTATGCCTTCCACCAATACTGATTTGTAGCCGAGGGAAATTTCTTGTGAAATATCGAACTGTGATGTTCTCCGGAACAGGTGTTTGGGATTGAAAATGATTGTATGTGAGAAATCTGTACATTACTTGAACAACATGGAAAGGCACTTAAGATCCCAACACAGTATAAAATTTGTTTTGAACTCCACAGCAGACCTTTTATTGTGTGTTGGCAAGGCATTAGATCACAAGAGACATATCTTATTCGGAAAGGAGAAGAAACAGATCAAAAGTCCCACAAACAAGACTGGCAGCATGATATATATCGGACAGAAAGTAATACAGGGTCAGTATGGAATGATTATCATGGACAAAACTATGAGTCTTATAGCTGAAGTACCTATGGCGTAATGATAATTTATGAAATCTTGGGAATTGAATGATTCGGATCGAGAAGAATCATTTAAGCATTTCTGTAAAAATGGTATAAATAGACGAACTCATTCTTCGCGAACCCAAAAACCCGTAGGAATTTGACTTTATTTTTCTGTACGACTCAAGGAAACAATCTACCATGTCCAACATTCCACTGCTTTGATATCACCGATGTAAACTACTCTGGTGCTCTCAAACGAACAAGCAGAATGGGACAAAATGAAGAAACTTTTGATTACGAATCGGAGTCACTGAATCCAGGTTTGTTATTTTCCTTCTTAACGCGTCGTGTCGCTGGATTTCAGCGGATAGCGGAGATAAGTTTTTAATTAGGATCGGCCACTTAGCTTTGAAACTTTCGGTTTAGGTATCAGATTCAGATAAGGCGAGGACGACCTCGGATAATTAAGTTTGGAGGCTAATGAAATTTGAAGTTTGTTTTCGAAATTGTTGGAATGTAAACAATTACAAAACACCTGCGCTTCGCTTCTGTGGGTCTTCACTTATTGAGTGAGTATATTTCAAGTCAAAAATCATACCAAATCCCCAGAAAGTTTCTGAATGCTTCTAAATTCAAAGTAAAATGCGAGGGCGTCACTAAAAATATGCAATTTTCATTATTGTGGCTATATTATTTACTGCATTGGAAAAATGGATGAGGGTGATATGCATTAATAATATGAAAATTGATTTTTCCACTATAGTGCGAAACCAAGATTTAACGGACTGTTCACAGGGCGTAAAATGATACTTTCAAGCACAAGTGTTAGAATTTGCATTTGTTATTACGAAACGACATGCCATGACAACTCTGAGCTTCATGCCCAATTTCAAAGTTCTGAGTTACTTCTAACATCTCTTTCGAAATGTCAACTACACGTGTTGGCGAGACGTTGAGAACATCTCACAAAACACATTGGCCTAAAAATCCAAAAACCATCATTCAAGCAACGATGGTGGCGAAAGCGTTCCACAATTTATAAAAATCGGAATATTTCAGATAATTGGGAATAAGAATAGCTCAGACTTGTCTACTAAAGTCAACGTAACTATAAAAAGTCTAATGACTATTTGTAGAATATACCAAAACTTTCCCACAGAAACAGTGCTATGAAAAAAATTAAATACTCCAAGTTTTCACAAAATTTGCCATGAGACCAGGTAATTATGAAGTCTGAATAAACCGACAAAACAGCAAACTTTCACAAAAACAATTAATCTTCCTAACGGCTGGGGTTATTACTACAAAGTTAATTTCTTTTAGAAGCTCTGCGGGTAATTAATCATCTTCAACATAAATTCACTTAAATTGGCTTCGCAAAGTTCCAGAGCATCAAACTGGAAAGATACCAAAGATTACGGTACAGAGAATGGAGAAAAACCTGCTATTAACATTCTGTGCATGTAGTGTATAAGGAATAAGACACTTTGAATTCCTCACAATCTCTAGCAATATTTGATATCGGCTGACTGACACGATTTGCATAATGAGATCGACTTTATAATAAGATGTAGATTGGAGAAGATGGCTATACAAGATATTGGCTATAAAACTCAAGCAATAGAGATGATCCCGTAGACTTCAAGTTCTTAACACCAATATTCAACGACCAAAGTTCTCTGAAGTATTGTAATTTCTTCTCGTGTCTGGTATTCCTTTGCTAGATATCTTCTTACCACACTTCCAACTAATCAAATGATTTCACACCAGAATATCAAAATTTAGATTTGGCATACTAAAATGGATATTAGGTCTTCATTACCTAACCTTAAACGAATATTATAGAACTTGGAACCATTCAGTGTCTTTCCAATAGCTAACATGTAGATTGTAAAAAATGTTAATTTTTCAAATATGTATGAAATTTCGTGACAACATAAATGTCACTTTTATCCTCATAATCCAGTAATAAATACATAGTTATACCTTATATGTTTTCATTTTGTTTCGTGCTAGGAATCGCACGTTAAAAGGTAAGACCTCGTTAATCCTTAGCTCGCACAAGTTTTGACTTCTGAGGGCTGTCGCTCGTAGGGGGGTGACAGCTGGTTAACGGGAAAAACAATTTTGAAACAACAACAACAAAACAAACAATTACGAATCTAGCGGAAGCTTTACCTTTTTGACGCAGGAGTACAATTCAATTCAGTTAATATTGACTTTAATGCTCTCTGCGAGTTTGATCTATTTGCACAAAGAACGCAAACTACTGAATCGTCGCAATATTTTCAACCGAAAAGGAAAAGTGTGACTGAATGACGGATAAATTTTTTGATGAATGTGTGAAATAAATAAAAACAACCAATTTTTGTTATATTCATATGATTGGAACAACGTCTGTTCAGATGAAGTATTTCAAGTCTTCACGTTATTCAGTCATCATATGGTAAGAGTTGATGATTTTCGAAGTAAATCCTTGACCGAAACTAACAACTTTTTCATTCATTCAATTTGGATAGTAATCGCAATCACGATTGCAATCGAAAATCGAAGGAGGCATTAGAGTCCGAAGAGTAGCACATAACTGGGCAACTTCATATTCAAACAGTAGACAAGAGACCACACGTTGATACGGTCAGATCTGATACGAGGGACAAACATTAAGGTGTACCTCACTGTTTCGTTTTGGGTCCATTGTTCATCATATTCATCAATGATGTCAATCGTTTCTGTATGTCTTTATATCAAATAATTGTTTACGCTGATGACATCACATGAATTCAACAAAAACTTACCACATGCGCTTTTAACCAAAAAATGTTGTACCTGATTACGATCTATATCTTAATTTTGAGGTCTAGTTCCAGATCCAAAATTGACCTGGGAAGCACATATAAATGAATTGTTTTCTGAACTAGGTACAACTTCCCACATAATACGAAATTTGAGATATACCGAATCAATTGACAATTTCAGAATTCTCTATTTTGGGTTGGTCCAGTCGACACTACAGTACGGATTTATTTTCTAGGGTTCTTCCTGTCACTTCGTAAAAGCATGTCGCTGACAAAAAAAAATACTGAGGGCTATTTACAAAGACCCTCTATTTTCAATATTTCAACAATTTCAAATCCTCAAATTAATTACCATGTATCTATATTCCAGTTAATTATAAATGTCACGGAAAGCGAAACAGGGTTCCGTAGAAATTGTGATGTTCACTAACCCTACTCTGGGCTTGTTGTGATCCAGAATCTACCAAAATATATGCATACATTTACGCAATTTGACTAGCCATATCTGTTTTTACACATTTTTTATTCGCAATCGCAGTCGCAGTCGCAGTCGCAGTCGCAGTCGCAGTCGCAGTCGCAGTCGCAGTCGCAGTCGCAGTCGCAGTCGCAGTCGCAGTCGCAGTCGCAGTCGCAGTCGCAGTCGCAGTCGTAGTCGCAGTCGCAGTCGCAGTCGCAGTCGCAGTCGCAGTCGCAGTCGCAGTCGCAGTCGCAGTCGCAGTCGCAGTCGCAGTCGCAGTCGCAGTCGCAGTCGCAGTCGCAGTCGCAGTCGCAGTCGCAGTCGCAGTCGCAGTCGCAGTCGCAGTCGCAGTCGCAGTCTCAGTCGCAGTCGCAGTCGCAGTCGCAGTCGCAGTCGCAGTCGCAGTCGCAGTCGCAGTCGCAGTCGCACTCGCACTCGCACTCGCACTCGCACTCGCACTCGCACTCGCACTCGCACTCGCAACCGCAACCGCAACCGCAACCGCAACCGCAACCGCAACCGCAACCGCAACCGCAACCGCAACCGCAACCGCAACCGCAACCGCAACCGCAACCGCAACCGCAACCGCAACCGCAACCGCAACCGCAACCGCAACCGCAACCGCAACCGCAACCGCAACCGCAACCGCAACCGCAACCGCAACCGCAACCGCAACCGCAACCGCAACCGCAACCGCAACCGCAACCGCAACCGCAACCGCAACCGCAACCGCAACCGCAACCGCAACCGCAACCGCAACCGCAACCGCAACCGCAACCGCAACCGCAACCGCAACCGCAACCGCAACCGCAACCCCTACCGCAACCGCAACCGCAATCGCTATATTGTAATTGAGACTTGACGCATCCACTAGTATGGAACAAATAGAAGCATTACTAAGCTAGGAATCACACTGACCGATCAGCATCGACCGTCCGCGACCGTCCAGCAACGATCAAAAATTGAAAGGTATCAATAAAAACTTTCAAACTCACACTGATCGACCAAAATTTTCTGCAGATTGCAATTTAAAACATGGTATTCGAAAACCGGTGGAAGCCGATCATTCAGTTTGAGTTATCCGGTTAGAATACACGTTTTGGAAATTTTGATCGTAGTTGGACGGTCGCAGACGGTTGGTCATGGTTGTTATGAACGTTCGACTCAATAGTTTCTATTCACGAAAAAAAAACTCCAATAGAATCGTCCACACCAGCCTGGAATGTTATAAAAGCCACGGATTCCTGTCACTTTTTCAGTAATACAAAGTAAACCCTAGAAATTCACAATAATTGAATCCTCTCTTAGCTTTTTTACTTATCTCCATCATAATTTTCAATTAGATCAAGCTCAGATGATGATATATATGCGCTAGTGCTTGAGGAAATATGTCAAACAGCTTGATATTCTGCACGAAAAGCTCGAATAAAGGTAGATCTGATTCACTCTTCGCTTTCGGAAAACCCAAGTCCATTATTCTAAATCCATCCCAACTCCAATTGAATGATTTCGAACCCTTGCCCTTCAATCAATTGAGAAGCTTTAGTATAGAATCTTCAATGCACTCGTAAAACCCCTGAAATCAATACTCTGTATTGTAATTGTCCTGAAGTGGAAGGTTGATCACGTGAATGATTGTTGTGGTATTAGGGATTGATGCATTCAGAGGAAATCCTGTAGAAATCCTGTAGAAGAGTAATAGTGTTTAAGTCTTGTACTTGCTCAATCAAATTTGACTAAACTAATATCTGGTATTATCCGAACTGTGAAATGAATTTTCAAGAATGATTATATACATGAGAAACTGATAAAACTATAAGATTGTTTCAATCTTGAATATAAAATTAACAATTCACAAGCTAGCATCACAAATAACTATTTCCAAATCAATATAATTGGAAAATATTCAAGAGATGGTATGGGCTAAAAATGGAATGGAATCATCCAAAGGTAAGTAGCGAAACTTATTTCAGATATTTCTAGAGAAAAAGTGATAAAAGTAATGATTTCGATTCTAAATGTAACTATATTCATGTTTACGTGAAGACCATCAAGATTGTCGAACGACAATATTCACTTCTTCGCCAATTTATGGTCAATAATTTCTTAGTTATCGAGGCGGACAAGTAGAGATGGTATCATAAATATACGAAGAGTCGTTAGTGGGGATCAAATGTAATTTTATTTCACAGATAATACCAGTAATGGTATTAATCAAGTCTCACACAACTGAATCAGATAACGTCACTTCCAAATCCGGCACGCATTATCCTCTCCGTTTCACGTGATAATTTGTGTGGACTCCGACTTTGACCTTAATCTACTAATTGTTCAAGCTTCATGGTAGTATTTTTCAGTGACATTTATAATGTATATCCCTTTCAATGTTCGCCTCACAGGGTGTCCGTTAGATTTGTGGTATGAAGGGGTAAGTTCCATTTAAGTTTGCTTACAATACTCTCCACAGCAATAACAGATGTTTCTGCATTATTTGAACGATAGTATTTAATCATTTATAAAATATGTATTGGAATAAACAGAAATTGCTCAAGACTAAAGTACATATACTCATTATCATTAGCTATTTTTAGATTGCATAGTAAAAATGAAGAAGCCTCTGGAATTAGCTGAGAAGTAAGCTCCTTCAAGATAGATTTATTTGACCAAGTTAAATAAATGTTTTTGGTAGAAAGAGTCAGTTCTTGGGTTTTATCGTGTTTTAATTTCAGATTGTTTACACTGGACCAGCTTTGTGACTATTTGAGAGAGTTTTTCATATGCAACTAAAAACGTTCTGCATAGGCCATCAGAGAACATGGAATGAATGAAATCGTTCATGTAAATAATGAATAGAGAAGGGCCCAGAACAGATGCCTGAAGCATCCTATAGAAATAATTCCACTCATCTAGACTGCTTGCTTCCTGTTGCATTAGTAGGATTGAAATAGACCTAGTAGTATGCCCCTGATACCATAGTGGTTTATTATTGTGAGAGACACAGTCGAAAGCTTTCGACAGATCGCTAAGAGTATTCCCATCTCTTATGCCATTTTCGAAACCCCTCGACTATATATCGGAAACTACTTATAAAATAGTATGGGTTGTGCTGAATTTGCTTCTGAAACCATGACAACAATTGACAAATGTGTTCATAAAAAAAAATATCCAGATCCTATTGGGATTCTTGTGCGAGTTTTAAAATCTTTGACAATTGTGCTCAGATTTAAGATATTTGGAAATGAATTTCTAACGGTGTTAGATTATTATGGGTCCTTCATCAATGTCCTCAGTTTTGACAATTATGTCAAGCACCACCTGCTCAAGTTTTCTAGTAGATTGGATAATCAATGATATCTGCAGTAAGCAACACCAATTCCAACTAGTTCAGCCGTTGATATGCATTCTCTTATCGCCTTTTGTATAGAACTTCCGAAGTTGAGATAATAGAACCTGGAGAGAACATTTAACGTAATTTTCATCACCTTAAATTCCGTATAGTATCGATTTTTCTCGGGAGATACTGAGTAAACCACGAATAAGCCGCCACATTTTCTGCTTTAATTCAACTCGGTATTAGTATAATCCAGATTATCCACATTGGTGCAATCCATTATTCTATCCTGCGAATTAGTGTACTACATTTGTTCTCGTTATTCGGATTTTCTGAATAGAACACTAACTCTTGCGCACTGTGTAGACACGTTGGAAAATGAATCCACAGTTCGGTGACTTCATCCACAGAATATTTTGTCCTAATGTATAGGAAAATTTGCGAAAGGCTGGATTATTTTTATAATCAAATTTTGTTTTGAAATTTTACCAAAAGATGAATATACTGGAACTTGATACAACTTTATGATTTCAAATATTATGAGTGACGAATTTTGGAAAAAAACTGTCATGCTAAAACTCTCGGAAATAGTCATTGACTTAGATAAAAAGGTACCTTTCACTTCTCATGTAGAACCGGAAAAACTGATAAAAAATATAGGTTGCCCATCAAAAAAACAAAGTTGGGACCCGCTCAGAAACAACTGAACCAACTGTGTAAGTGCCATCATTTTCATTTCGTAGAACTCAGAAAAAAGTATTATTTTGCTGATGAAATCATACGTCTATCTATTACCATGATGGAGATCAGGACGACCGTGCCCTTGCTACCCTGTATATATACAGATATGCAGATATCAATACTCAAATTAACGAGCACAAGACACTAGCGAATGTGAATCTCGCCTACTGCTTGGTTTGCAAACTTCACTTAAACTATAATGTACATTATCATGAAATTCCCAATTATGTACGAAGAACACTTTGGAAACTGTGAACGTCATCTTGACGAACACGTATTACGCTTACATTGCCTATCAAATACCAAAGATGTTCCATGGAATGGGTGAACTTCCAGGGATATATTGAACCTACATTCAATAGAAATTCAGTGCTTGTAGAAAAATACAACGAAATTTCTCATTTCGGAAACATGAAAAAGATAAGCTGGATCATTTTCTAGACCACGTCTCAATGCCTAACACCCAAGTTGAATGCTGATGTACCACAGGGATCAGTGATAGGCCCGACATAATTTCTCATCTATGTTGATAAACACTATTCGTAGCTTTCCTAAAATTATCTTTGCAAGTACATACAAGTTAAACCAGGTATATCCTGGATTACTTAAGACTCGGACATCCATAGTCACAATGGGTTGAAAGATGTTTGACTTCTTTTTTCACAACATTTCAGTCCACATCCACAATCGTCTAGTGTATAGTTTAGATGCTACGAGGGATTTCATCTTGGTGGGCAAGCTTCGTAAGGTACTGTCGGATTGAAAGCAGCTCTCAATGTTATTGTCTTGTTTCCGATCATTCTGATTTTCTTGGAGATACCTATGAGGTATGAAGGATGACAGCTGGATTTTGTGATCATTCTTCGATCGTCTTGGTCCTTCCTAGTAGTTTCTGTACATCTCCTAAGATTTCCTTACGGTATCCATTTTAGCGTAGGTTTTTTCTGATAAAGTTTATCTCTGCATTCTGTGTCTCTTGGTTATTGCAATTTGGACCAGGCAGCCGGCTTATGGAGAAATGGGCTTCGGTGAAATTTCATGAATTGTTAGTATATTGTAGTTGACGACTTTCTAAACAATACTGTCCATGGGCCCAACTCAATCCTATGACTAGTTTCAGAGATATAGGGTGTTGAAGTTGGCAAATAGCCATTTTTTAAAAGCCTGTATTTCTCATTTTCTCAAATGTATCAAGAATTTTTTCCTGTGTTCTAATGACACTAAATATCAGTCCCTCATGAGAGAAAGTTTCATTTGCTACAGGGATACTCAAAAATAAAAAAAACGGAACGTTGACTTGAAATATAATTCAACTTTCAGGAATTTCAATATCTGAATGGATTTGCTTCTGGTAGGTTTTTAATAGTAAGATATGCAAACATTTTTTACAGGGCGAGTCAGAAAGTTGATCGCCCCTGTATCCTATATTTAATAAGATTTTATATACTTTGTACTGCATGTCAGTAGGTGACACTAAGTCATTTTGAAATATATATAATTTATAAGAAAATATGTAAGGAAGAAAATCCGAGAATCAATTTTTTTTGGAAATCTTCCTGTAATTAAATATTTCCTCGGTGAATTTCTGTGATACTTTCATATTACCTTTAGTTTGAGTTTGTTGGTCGGATGTAAAAGTTTTGTCAACTTGCTATGATATGTTTTTTGTTTACCTGCTATGAAAGAATCCCCCGTATAAATTTCTCACTGTTTTCGGGACATTTAAATTGTATAAAAATGATGATGATGATGATTTTTTTACCCTCCCAGTAGTTTTTTTGTGCTGTTGGTATCATTGGCATTACATATCATGCAGTTATGTGATTTAGCCGGGAAAAGTACATTCATCCTAAGATGATTTGGGTTATTTTCAATTGCTCTGATTTCTAACAATATACCTTGTGAATAATTGAAACATACCCAGCTATCTTCATCAATATTCAAAGGGGGTCCGCCACGAGTTTCACGTCTCAAAATTGCAAGTTCTTGCAGTAAAAGGTTCTCTTCGTCATAAAGACGACTCGTTTGTTGTATATGATAATTTCTACTACACACATAGCAATTTGCTCTATTCGCGAAAGCCATAATAAACACTTTTCAAAGATAAACTTGAACCAACAAAAGTATTCATGAAAAACTGTTTAGAATAATGCTAACATAAATAGTTTATGACACAATTGGTAAGTCTTAACGATACACTTAGGGCCAGTTTATCAATGTCGTGTTAGCGTACTTTGACTCCCGGTTAAATTTGACTCGTGGTTAGAATGAATATGACATTTGCTAAATGAAGGAATCGACTTACATTCTAACCATTAGTTAAATTAAGCTCGAAGTTAAAGTACATTGAAAAACCGGCCCTTATAAACTAACAGTTTATTTTTGACAGATACGTCTGAATACCAACAATTTGTGGTCACAGACCACTATGAGTTTTCATTGTATCAGGTTTTGCAGTATGAATTCATGATATTTCTATCGACTGGCTTTTGAAAAGACATGAAAATTAAAGGAGGGACTTTACAAATTCTTATTTTGAGAAATACAGGGTTTTTAAGTTGAAGAGTTTGATGATAATGGGTTACCTGTTGATGACGTAATTTGTATTCGGTATAATATAATGAAAAACGTCAAATTCAGATGACAAATAAAATCGTGGAAAAAGTTTGAGGGCAGTGAAAAGGTGTTTTCTCTGTCGATGAGGGGCCTGTATACGCGAAGGTGGTCGCCGTTTCGAACGTGTACTATAATGATTGTAAATTATTATAATGTCATTGAAAATATTAGTAACCTACAATAATTAATTAAATAAAACCGTTGATTGATACTTTGTCAGAAACGTCCCCTTTTGGAGATAAATGCCAATATTTTTTTACGATTATAACTCTCTTGTGTTATACCATTTTGAAATCACCATAAAATAGGCAATTTATTGATGTAACATGCAGCAGTAGACCAGTACATTTTGTTTTCACTACAATGGGCTAAACTTCATGAAAAAAAATCTGCTTACAAAACTTCTAATAAAAACATTTCTCACAACCCCAATCTGAAATGTTCGGAGTATTTTCGTAACGTAGAAGTTAGAATATTTATTCAACAATATTTCACCGAAGTGATGAATTAGAAAAGTGTAAAAATGTACCAACAGCACAAACAAACTACTGGGTGGGTCAAATATCCATAATTTTTATAAAAATTAAATGTCTCGAAAACGGTAAGAAATTTATACGGAGGATTTTTTCATAGCAGGTAGGGCACCCTTTGATCAACATTCTCCTTCATTTTGATGTGGTCTTTACGAGACACCCGTATATGAAGAAAATAATGTTAGGCTTGTCATCATATTGTCGGAATAAAAAAACTGATCATAGCAAGTTCACAAAACTTGTACATCCGACCAACAAACTCAAACTAAAGGTAATATGAAAGTATCACAGAAATTCACTGAGGAAATATTTAATTACAGGAAGATTTCCAAAAAAAAATCGATTCTCGGATTTTCTTCCTTACATATTTTTTGAATAGCCCTGTGTGTCATATATAAATTATATATATTTCAAAATGATCTAATGTCACCTACTAACATGCAGTACCAAGCATATAAAATTTTATTGAATATAGGATACAGGGGCGATCAACATTCTGACTCGCGCTGTAAAAAATGTTTGCATATCTTATTATTATAAACTAACCAGAAGCAAATCCAGCCAGATATTGATATTCAATAGATTTATTTGTGCCGGATGGGTGAATGAGAACAGAACAAATGAATTTTGAGTTTTCTCGATGAATTATTGCCACACCTCCATCTTCACCTTGATCTTCACCTTCACTTCACTAATTTAGTAGGTTAGTTATTTCCTTTTGCTTTTGGTTATTGTTCATATCTTCACTACTTTTCTAATTAAGTATGGATTGTCGTATTGATTATGAACATACAAATTGTTATGTTATTTTTAATTTTCGTTTTGTTTTTGTGGTTGAATGGAAGAGCAGTTCCCAATATCCTCGGATACTGGCGACTGAATTCCGCCCTGTCATACTGTCGATAGTTATATCTCGTTTATCTTCATTTGTAAAAATAAATTAGTATTATTATTATATTTCAAGTCAACGTTCCGTTTTTTATTTTCGAGTATCCCTGTAGCAAATGAAACTTTCTCTCATGAGGGACTGATATTTAGTGTCATTAGAACACTATCACAGGAAAAAATTCTTGATACATCGAAGAAAATAAGAAATGCATGCTTTTAAAAATGGCTATTTTCCAACTTCAACACCCTGTATCTCTGAAACTAGTCATAGGATTGGGTTGGGCTCATGGACAGTATTGTTCAGAAAGTCGTCAACTACAATATACTAACAATTCATGAAATTTCACCGAAGCCCATTTCTCCATAAGCCGACTGCCTGGTCCTTTGCATCGCTTCTACTACCATGAATGTTCTTACATCCTCTTCTTTGCGGAATTTTGGTGACTGAAGCAGAAGTTGAGATATTGTCCAGTGTAGGTTTTCTTTCTGTAAACAGAGGTGTGAATGCCTCTGTCTGTTCTTGCGACTTTCACATCGAGAAATGGCAAGGTACATGTTCTGCTTTTCTAATAGCCTCGAACCACTCCATGTATATGTTGATGATTACTGGGAAAAGAAAAAATTCTATTGGCAGTATGTCAACTTGTGAGAAGAAACGGTTTCTTTCATGGAAGTATAAGTGATATAGGCAGCACCGCATTAATTCTAATATAGCATGAACGGGTAGGTCAGTTCTTTCATAAAGATGGACCAAGCATCAAGCATCTTTTGATTGCAAGAAACAGGTTGCACAAAAATATGTGCCAGATATTGTTCAATGTTCGTCGTGGTATTGGATAGGGAAGCAGATACTTTCTGTTTCGAAAGTTTCGACATTTCCTGAATTACTCATTTCATCCAGAAAGGATACAATATTTTCCAAACGAATGCTGAAATTTTTCACAAAAGAAACGTAGTCAATTCCAGTGATTGATACTCTTGTTATTTTCGCTGCTGAACATGCTAATTGAGTTTCTTTATGAAACTCCGCGTGTATGCTATCTCTTTGGAGTGCTTTTGCGTCATTTACATATTATCTACAACAGCTTTATCAATGCGAAAGCTCGATCAAGCAATTACGTCATTGAGCCAGACGGGATGTCTGTTGCATACCATCCATTAATTATGGCCTGTGATTCGAGACATGCTCTGATTATCGGCTATTAGCATCACATTCTGTTTGTCTTAAGATGAATCTCACTGATAGTCGTAACTATTCGACGTTTGATCAAATTGTTCATTGACCGACAAAGCATTATAGTTCTATCTAGGAATAGTTTCTAGACAAAGTTCTGTGCCCACTCGTTTCGACTCTATGCCTATGTTACAAGGAGTTCGAAGATGAATACACCCCAAATGCTGGTGACTGCATGTGAATCTAACTACAGGGCATAGCGAAATGTATACGTTTTATCAGTTCTTCATTTATATTTCTCTAATTTTCTGTCTCTTTTCCTTTTTTTTTTGCTTTGTCTCCTGGATTCATATCGTTTACTTGCGAAATTATTCGAGTATTTCTGTAGTCACGGACCCCAGATTCGTAAAAATTGGTGTCAGTTGTGGGGTTCCCTGATTGTTAGAAATGGGATACCCAAGTGGCTCTGAGAGTGAGTTGGAATATTTTCAAGCGGTTTTACCCAGGAGAAGAAATTTTGACAAAAATTTTATGAGAAAACTTCCGACTACATTTTGATTAGTCAGGCAGAGGTTTTAGGGGTTCCGCTGACAAGAAGATGTAAACTCTGGTGCAGAAAATATCTAGAGCAGGGAGTGACTGAAGTTGCCAAAACAAAGTCTAGGGTGAAATGAAGAAATATGATGTAGATGCATTTGAACGGATTGCCATTAATGAAGTTTGAATATTTTGACGAACAATGACAACAAATGAAAAAACAATTGCTTTTTCAGTATCCCAGACCAAGAAGCATCCAAGTAGTATCATCATTCTAGGGCAATGGGTCGTATGCATAAACCTTAAGCAAATGCTTTGACTCGGATCTCTTGAAACAGTCCTATTCATCATATTGAGTATAAGCATTTGCTAGCTTTTATGACTACCACTCGATATGTTCTCAAGATTCGAAGTACTAATGGAGTTATATTCCAACCAAAGGGATTTTGTCGAAGTTATTGATGGAAAGTTAGCAACTGATAGATATGAGATTCAATTAAACCATGAGAAAACAACTCTCCATCAAAGGCGCCAAAGAGACTTAATGAACAAGACTTTGCCGGTAAACTGACGGACAGCTTGCTCAAAATCTACAAAACAGCTTGGAAAAAGTTGATATTGTGAAGGGACAGAGGGACATCTTATTATGATTTGAAAGCGATATACTCTACTAATTCGGAAAGATTTAAAACTGTGACTTACTTTGTTTGTATAAACAGTCTGGGAGTGGGTACAAAAAATAAAGCAATCAATGACATTCTTGACAAAATTCAATGCTGCTATGAGATCGGGATGAAAGTTGTTGAAAGTACTGATTGCGGTCGAGGTGTCTGGATGAGGTCAACAAGAAATATTTCGACTCGGTTACTGAAGATCCACACGTTTCACGGCGTTCTCGGCGTTATAAACATTCTCAGTGATTCAAATGATATGAATATGAGGTAGACAAGCCGAGCTTACGGGAAATTTGAAGTGGAATGGAAGTTAAGCATGCTTAGAGCATGTATAGAACAAGGTGAGTCAGCGGATAGATGGTATTCGGTGAAATATGCAGTGTACTTCATCAGTGAGTTCGGGCTGAGTAATAACATTTCCAAAGTTTGTTGTCATTTGAACGCACCTATATACGGATTATCTCTCTCTTTCTCTCTTCATTTATCATTCTCTCTGTTCGTTACTATCTCTATTTCTTTCTTGGTATACTC
Organism: Chrysolina americana; assembly: GCA_958502065.1. Classification (NCBI taxonomy): domain Eukaryota; kingdom Metazoa; phylum Arthropoda; class Insecta; order Coleoptera; family Chrysomelidae; genus Chrysolina; species Chrysolina americana. The sequence continues at coordinate 88,662,256 of OY293412.1, forward strand.
TCTCTATCTTCTCGATTTCTATCTCTCTCTCCTATTCATCTTTTCATCGATCTCGCTTTTTCTCGACGATACTGCTATCCCTCTTACACTCAACAGTCATTTCTATGTCTCACAGACACATTCTTGGGCTCATTAGAGCGCATAGCGCGTATGAATATGTTTTAGCACAAATTAATAATCGAAAAACACTTGATGGTCATTGATTTATTATCGAATACTGCTACTTCGTTTGGAAAGCCTTATTTATAGCGACATGAACAATATATGGACAAACCTATAAATGTTTTCTTTTGCACTTCCATTATATGTAATTTTGAAATTAACTAACTGATGATGAATTCATCAGGTTAACTTATACTGAAATAAATGTTGAAATCATCGAAAAATCCTCGAAATGGTAAATAAATTATCGATGATTCCATAAGTTATTAAGTACTGCTGTGCTGACAAGACAATTCATCCACTCAGCAAGATTAAGAAAAAGTCATGGAATTTCCAATCGCGACTGAAATCGTTCAAAACTAACTTAATTATAGCTCAACACTATTTTCTAGATTCGCTCACTCCTCCGTTGCAGTTTCGTTAATTTTCCCAACGAACTCCAGTTGAGGATGCCATTCGGTTGGCACCCTTTGATTAGTCGGAGTTTTTATAGGTGATCGTGTTTTCGGAAGCAAAGCGTTCATTTTCCATTTGATGATTGAAAACTGAGCGGATGAATTGGGAAATAAAAATGGAAAAAATGCACTTTACAAGAGTGGGCAACCATAATTATATAGGAAAAATTGATTCATCTAGAAAATAATAGGTACTTTGGAAATACTATTGAGTATCGTGAATATGATGAAGTTAATCAAAACAACAAATCTCAAGGTTTTGACATGCCGACACGTATTTCGGGTAATATGTAAGCATCTGTGAGAGGAAGAGACATATCTTCGTGTTAATTGAAGTTTGAAAATATCAGGTTTGGTGTTGATTTTATTTCACATTATCAATAGCAGTAATCAAGAATATTTATCATTACAACAATATTTTTGAAAACTAAAGAACCCACAATCCAATTCTTTTATTAAAAGCTTTCATTCAACTTGAAATGTTGTGTGTTAGTTATTTTTTCCAGGTCAAATCTCGCAAGCTGAATCAAATCAATTTGTACTGTATTGTATTGTACTGTACTAAATTTGTCTGAAAAAGCAAATTGGCATAATTTAACGACTAGTGTAAATAAAGGTATGGAGACGGAAAAACACTTTCAACATGATTCATGAGTTGTATAAAGTGGAGTAGAAGGCAGTTAAAGAAAACTCATTACTCCTCAGAGCATAATCGGAAAAGTCTTTGCATGATGGGTGGTTGCAGAAAGATAAGGCGACTTGTTCCAATTCATTTGTTTTTCAAAGTAGTTACTTTTAATGACCCACACTGAACAAATCATGAAAATGTCATTGCAGGTTTTTAATACCATTTTAACGATATCGATAAAGTTTGATTAAATTTTCCATTTCCTTATAGAAATAAATAAATATCAATAACATAACAGTTTTGGTTAATTCTAGAAAACAAACGGCTAGAATTTGCAAATTTTTTGATAGAGTATGGGTCTTCATCAACTCCATAAGGATTGAAATGATGCCTGTTTAATAGTATATAGTTTTCCATGTACAGGATGACAATTCAAATATTTATAAAAGTATATAATTAATACGAGTTGTCCATAACTGTTACTAGAATATGAAACGTAAACTCCTTATTTCCAGCCACCTCCATCACCCACCCTGCCACAATCATTCAAAGACTGTCAACAGGAGTCTCTACATGTGATACCTCATTGAATAGCTGGTAAAAAATGCTCTCCTCTCCCTTTTCTCCCTCCCGTCCCATTAAATATTAATTTTAAGATCACCTCTGCTTATGGGAATGCAAAGAAAAAATGTATGTACCCGAAAAAATATTCTCAAATTCTGAGTAGTTGGTTAGGTTTCAGATTAGGTGGCTGAAAATAAGGAGGGGATATTGGGGATAATTATTCTATTTGTGATAATTATATGATTCTGTTCATGAGATAAAGCATTTGTAACTATATAAGTTGTCACCCTGTACATTGAAAACTATATACTGTCAGACAGGCAATCATATTAACGCTCATGTAGTTGATATAAAAAAGTGAAAAATTCTGGCAGTTTGTTTTCCACTTTTAATGGAATGAGTGAAAATCAAATCTTTTATGGTATTGATATTCACCTATGTCTATGAACATTGTCTTACCATGCTGTAATGCAACCCCCTTCGTGAGATATTATTTTTTACTCGAATGGAGGAACCCAAATCAGTAAATATCGAATTTTTGACACCCTTCAGCTTGAAAACTGGTCATAGGATCGATCTGTAAATTGGACTACGTATTGAGGGTGCCAGGGTCTAGAACATATCAATTTGAGCCAATTTAGCAGAGAGCCATTTAGCGCGTGTTGTGCAAGACATGTTCACCTACAGTTCAAGTGAACCTAGTTCAGTTGATAGGGTTCAGCCGATGGAAGTTCCAGTTCCTTAGCAACTGAGCTCGTTTTCACTTGAACTATTGTACAACTCGCCCTTAACGTAGTATATGTGCGGGGTCCTTTGTAGTAATCAGTATTTGCACTTTTCCTAACAGTCTCTTTTTCAAAGGTGTTTTCACGACTAAAATGCTTCACTGAATCATTGTCGGTCGAGCTCATTCCTATATGGCTGAAGTAAGCTTCAGATTTGAACCTGCGCTCCCACCATATTTTGAAAAATAAGATTCCTGATATTTTGATCCATTCACATATTTTTACATGGGTACTTTTATGGCTAATGCTCTTCTGGAATATTCTCAATGAAGACTGACCTGTCGAGCTCAATCCTATTCGGTTGAAGTTTGCTTCACATTTGAAATTGCGTCCCACCATATTTTGAAAATAATCACATGGTCTTGATATTTTGACCCTTTCACATGCTTTTTCATGGGTACTTTCATGACTAATGCTCTTCTGGAATATTATCAATAAAGGCTGACCTGTCGAGCTCAGTCCTATGTGGCTGAAGTTTGCTTCACATTTGAAATTGCGCTCACACCATATTTTGAAAAATAATCAGATATTCGTGATATTTTGACCTATTCACATGTTTTTTCATGGATACTTTCATGGTTGAAATGCTCTTCCAAAATATTGTCAATGGACGCAAATCTGTTGAGTTCAGTCCTATGTAGCTGAAGTAAGCTTCACATTTGAACCTGCGCTCCCACCATATTTTGAAAAATAAGACATTCCTGATATTTTGACCCTTCACATGTTTTTTCATGGGTACTTTTATGGCTAATGCTCTTCTGGAATATTCTCAATGAAGACTGACCTGTCCAGCTCAATCCTATTCGGTTGAAGTTTGCTTCACATTTGAAATTGCGCTCCCACCATATTTTGAAAATAATCACATGGTCTTGATATTTTGACCCTTTCACATGTTTTGTCATGGGTACTTTTATAGCTGATGTTATTCTGGATTATTATCAATGGAACTACATCCACATTGTCCTACATAAACACTGTTACACTCAGGACACTTAAGCCAAATTTTTGCAGTTTATCAATCTTTAGAAATTAATAAGCCTAAAAACTTCAGGTGTAACCTACTGAATGACCAATTAGATTTGGTATTTTAGCAAGATTTCAACTTATCTCGTCATCTTTGTCAGTTATAATAACAAAATACAGGCAGTAATCCATAACAGGTCAATTTACTTTTGTTGTGAAATTTATGTAATTATTTTAGGATAACTAAACTGCAGTAACGAAGTGTTACAAATTAAAGTGGTATAAAAACATAGAAATTTTCTTTTCTCATTTTTTATGATGATCTCCTACCACGTAGTAACGGCTACATCCATCAAATTATATATTACGTTTCTTAGTTCTCACCCCTTTAGGAAAATTGGGACATCTAAACCTTCAAAAATATCCCGACATCATCAGATTCTTCTTCATCCGAAACAAAATAAATTTTTTTTATTGTGAACAGTATGAATACCAGAATGTGGTATTCACTCAGTTGATTCTGTTCAGATATTCTCTTTTTAATAATGCAGTTTTTCATATCCAAAGAAGTACGACTTGTATAATTGATATAAGAATTCACAAAAATTCAATTTTTGAAATTTATATATTTTTCAAAAACATTCAAAGGGGTTAAAATATCAACAATATTTTTCTGCTCAATTACGAATTGGCGGAAGCGCCGGTTTGAATCCGAAGCTAACTTCATGCATACCTCAGTCCATATATCCATTTGTCGTTTCTTTGGAGTCATGCCAAATATCTCGTTCTTTCAACGAATGGCCAAGCTTTGGAACTCACTGCGAAAGATGTTTCCTGAGGCATACATCCTGCAGAAATTCAAGCGAAACACCAATACTCAGTACTCTTCCTCGAATATCACGATGCTCTCTGGACATTACAGTATTTTCTTTTTCGTGGGAAGCACAGCATACAAATTGGTCGATACTCTGCAACATGCTCTTCCACATAAAGTGAGTGATTGCGCCCATTTCAATTACACACAATGAATCTTCCTTGAGACAAATAAAAATCACTTTGCAAATGAAGGCATCATTCAACTTAAACAAGTAGAAAATTTCTTTGAATTTTTTGCTCATTAGTACCCGTTCGCAGACTGTCTCAATAGGTTTCAAGGCCTAACGTGTTTCTGGCACAACCTCAAGTCTGAGTTTCCGCCTACAGTATTAGTTTCCCTTCGTGTCACGATGTCACAACAATAATTATCGTAAAGTCGTTCTCTTTCAGGCTGCCTTAGACAAAAGTCATTGTTTTAACTGTCTACGCTTTACGAATATTTATTATACTTTAAAGTGATATTAACGGAAAGTTTTTTGGGTCAAGTTTTACGGCTGACGGAACAAAACAACTTTACGCAGTTTTTGAACATCCAAACTCGGATGTTTGGTCTACAGCGACATAATTTTTGATTACACTTGAGAAACTTTTCGAGACTATGAAACGAGATTGATTCCAGAAAGAGCTGATTTGCTCTTTATAGTTATATAGACGTTGCTAAGGTACTTATATAGGGTTGGGAGATTTAATATCAATAAAAACAAATAGATAGATAGAAAACGACGAATATTTTGACATAACATCTCATAATATATCTTGATTATATCAACCATCCTTGAGAATTAGCAATCCTTCGAGAACAAAAGATATGAGGGGGCAAAATATATTCAAAATTTCTTCAGATTCACGATCAAGACTACCAATTCATTACATTTTAGAACACTATTGTTCCTGAAACATATCAATCGGGAAAATTCTGAGTTTGTCTCACTTTTCATGCACCCAATGGAACAACTTCCTAAACCAAACCGGCAATGATAGGAGTACTTCGAGGCTCCGTACTTGGACCACTCCTTTTTATAATTTATGTCAATGACATATTCTATCATATACATATCTCCAACTGCATTCTCATTGCTGACGATATTACCTTTTTCCACTCAAGCAAGAGTTCCACCCCCACATTTACTAAAAAATTACCACACCACACAAACAAATCAAAGTTGACAAGTGGCTTGTACCCAATGGACTTGTTAATAATCCAGGGAAAACTCGAAAAATGTTTATCTACGAACAAAGATGTCTCTTATGGCAATGTCAAACTTCTAGGAATACATCTCGACAGTTAACTCAAATGGCATGACCATACTGATTATCAAAGTAAAAAACTCTCTTCTCAAATTTTTTTCTAAGAACTCTGAAGGAATCAGTCAGCACTATGGCCATCAAAATGTCACATTTCTCATTGTTTTACTCATCTAGCCTATGGAATAACTTTGTGGGGCAATTCCTTACAGGCTGAACGCATATTTATCCTCCAAAAAAAGGCTGACAGGGATACCTGTAGACCTTTATTTTCAATGACCGTCCAGCAACGACCAGAAACTGAAAGGGATCAATAAAAACTTTCAAACTCACACTGATCAACCAGAATTTTCAGCAGATTGTAATTTTGGAGATGGTCTTCGAAAATCGGTTGAAGACGATCATTCAGTGTGAGTTATCCGATAATAATACACGTTTTTGAAATTTTGATCGTAGTTGGATGGTCACGTACGGTCGGTCACCGTTGCTCAGTGTGCCTGCTCCTGATATTGCAGGCTTTATAAACAGTGTTTCACTTGTCATGGAAACACCCCCGTATCTTCCGTAACTTTCAAGGCAAAACTATGAAATTTTCAGGATCGATAGATACATTGGATATCACTAACTGCACAAAAGGTGTCATCCTACGTGATATACACTGCACGCCAACAGCGATGAAACAACCCATTTTTCCGGAAAGTTATATTAGGGGGCAAAATTAGTCCGAAATTCCTTTGGATTCGTGTTCAGAATCCCAAAATTACTACTAATACACCTGTCTCCTATAAAATACACTAGGAATGAACTAACTGCACGTGGTATACACGGGGGCGTTTCCATGAGAAGTGAAACAAATTGGAATTTTTCAGAATTGAAATTTTTTCAGGTGAAAATTGTATTAGTAGTGATTTGGGAGTCCTTAATATGAATCCGAAGAAATTTCGGGCCAATTTTGCCCCCTTATATAACTTTCCGGTAAAATGGGTGGTTTTATCACTGTTGGCGTGCAGTATATATCACGTAGGATGACCCCGTTCGTGCAGAGGATTTATGACTATTGTATCAATGGATCCTGAAAATTTCATGATTTTTCGTCAAAAATTACAGAACATACGAGGGTGTTTCCCTGAGAAGTGAAACACACTGTATATATTTGTCTCTTAGAGATTTTAACTAAAGTTTACGACTGGAAACATCATCCAAGAACTCTTTAAATGTTGATCTGTTCAATCTGTAACAATCCATCTTACGATTAATTATATTAAGGGGCAAATGACATTATTTCAGATTCGTGATCAGGACCCATTACAGAAACACCTTTTTCCTGAAAAATTTTCAGTTCTAAAAAATCCAAATCTGTCTCACTATGCATGGAAGCCTCCTCGTATCTTGAGACCATCTTGGCGCCATCTAGAGTCGATTCTCATATAAGTAAGTCTAAGGAATTTTTCACTTCAACTCAATATGAGCCGAAGTAAAAATTGGAGATGCTTCAAAAACCATAAAAAATAAAAATGATAGAAAAATGTATCTTCTTTGAGGAAGGATCATTAATCTTAAAGAATTTTGAGTATATTATGCCCCTTATCATGATTTACGATGGAAATGGGTCGTATATATTACAGGGGTTTTTCTATGAAAAGTAAGACACACTGTATGTGAATATAAACATACAATCATCTTAATCACGATCCCATTTGATCATTTCCAATAACGTAAATTGGGCAAACAACGAAGTTCTTGGCAAATCCTCAAAGTCCAAAAATCCGTAATTCTTTCGTTATTGGAATATATGTGTTACAGTTGGCTGTGTAGACCAATTCCGTTATTTCATTTATTTTTGTCGGCAGAGAGATATTGGAAGAAATGAAAGGAAAAGGGTCTCCACAAGAAACATATGAGATTTGTATGTTCAATATCTATAAACCACCAAATTATTTGAGTGAAATATTGGGCTTACACAGCATGTTCGTATGAAATGAAAGATTGACCAATATCGGTGATTGAAGCTGATAATGAAATATTACTCTGAATGCATACCTAAAATGATTATCATCATCATGGATTTTGGAACAGTACTTCGCAAGAAAAAGTCGAAGCAACGATTTTATATATTCGATCGTATTTGAATCTCAGTGAGCTTATTGCCTAAAGAATATTTTATAATGGAAAGATGTGTGAAATAGGTTCATTATTATCTTCGATTCTGATTATTTTTGATTATACATCGTTTTCATCGTGATAAATAAGAATAGCATTTTTGCAAGGATCAATTTTAATATTTACATCAGTATTATTGTATTGCATTTTTATCTGGAATGTGTATTATTCCAATTATTATTTTAAAATTTATTTACAAAAATATTCGTTTTGCGGAACTGATTGAAAATGTTTTATTTTGATATCGATTATGAATAATAATCAACCATTTCAAGATTTGAAATCCAATGTTTTCAATATTTCTCAATGTCTGATTGGCCTTTTCAATATATCTATGCTATTTCAAAAGTTGTTCTAGTAAATTTTTGTGTTTTCCATTCTCACATACTCTCACTTCTAGTATGTTTAATAAAATCCTAAAAATTTTAATAAAATTCCTTGGCTGAATCTCAAAATACACCAACATTTGTAAGGAATTGTGCCATGTAATTTTTCTTGGAATCTTATTTGTAAATAAATAAAGTTCGCTCCTAACCACTTTTTGTATTATTCATTAAATCTAGTTTTGTTTCATATACTAGCCACAAATTATCACGAAATGATTACTTACAATTATTATACCAGGTGTAACAGGATCATTGTACATCCCCCGTATCTCCGTTCGTTTTAAAGGTACACTTTTGATCTGAAAATAATTTTTGAATAGATCACCCTATTCATTATTACATTTCTAATATCTGCATAATTTTCTGAATCCAAATGAACATAAGTGACAATTCAAATGTCAACATTTTTGATAATTTAATTTTTAGTTTTCCATTTAAGTGTACCTTGATGGTTCCAATTTATTCCAATCGACCCGTCTAATGCTAAAAAATCGAAATCTCGTCATAAATACTGAATTGCGTTTTTTACGAACAACTAAATTTTATCGTAATCGATTTTGGGGAAAAATTCAATTTTTTCAAATGGAACCATATTGGTACCATTGTCCATTCATTAGTACTATTAGTAAGTAATTTATTCATACCTGGTAATAAAATGTGCTATGAATACAATCAAAATCACAGCTTGAAGAAAATAAGAAAATACAATTATTTAGTTCTAATTTAATGCAAAAAAATCGTTTGTAGGTCAAGAAATGCCGCTTTTTATATATATGAGATATCCCAAATTTCAATCGATTACCTTCAAAACTAACAGAGATAGTGTACCATAATTCTGTTACACCCGGTATATGAATCACTTTTTACACTATCCTTTTGAGTTGATGACTGAACTCGACATTTTAATAAGAGAATAAGAAATAAAAGCATAAAAATAAATTATCTTCGGGTGGATCAAAGTCCCCTCAAAATAAAGATCAGTCCCTTTATATGTCATCCACGCGACAAAGAAAATCGAGTGTCATATGGACTTTCCTGCAGGAATATTAAAATAAAATTAAAACTGCATTTTTTCTTGATACTCCCCAGTCCATTTCCACAGCAGATCGTTATCGTTCAGGGATTTTCACCAAATGGATTTCAAACATGAGCAGTTTGTGAATCGTCGATCAAGAATCAATCTTCCTGTCAACAAAAAATCGCTAGTTCGTAATTGGATTTCACGGAAGTGGACGTTCATGAAGTTTAAAAAGCAATCACCGTAATGATTCGGTGATTGTAACTCTGCAACTCTGATTTCCATGGCTTATTAATCGATTACCCAATCAGGGACACTTTTAAGCGTATCTTTTTACTCGAGCAGTTCTGTTGTATATTCAAGAAGTTCGAAAGAGATATTTATTGGGTTGATGTGCTTTGTTTGTAGAAAGTTTAAAGTTGATAGAAAGAAACCCGCAAGAAAACATGTGGAAAATTGGCTCTCGGTCAAATTGGCTACAATTTTATTATGTTATTTGATTTATTTCAAAAAGGAACAGACTAGAATTTAATTTTTTACAAACTTCGCCAAAGTTTTGTTTGATTGATAGTAATATCCCCATATATACAGGGTATATCTTGACGATCTATATACTTACAGAAAACTAAAATTAGGGCAACTCTGAAAATTGGTAAGACGGATGGAGAACGTAATGAAGAATTCAACTAAAATATTTTTGTTGAGTGACGTTTCCTTTCTCACCGAAAGTAATGTTATCTTTGTTATTTTTTATAGCACACCCTCTATTCCACCTCATTTCTGAATCCTTATGATTTCGATTCTAACTTATGTATCATATCCTATATTTATCCTACGCGGTTTTTAAGTTATTTGAGTTTTTTAGGAAAAGTGACAGATGTAGCCTCTCGAACATACGTAATTTTTATGTAAATAATGTAATATCCACTGAATAATCCACAGGGTGTGCAAAAATGTAGGTCCAATAAGTGAATGAGAAAAATTAAAAACTTTTTTTTCTTCAAAGTTTAATTGTATTATGAAAATGAGTCCTATTTATAATACACTTTGCTATACCCAAAACTTATAATTTTAGAGATATTTCGTAATAGAAGTTATTTTCACGTAAAGATTTACATTTATAACTCCAATTTTGATCGATAAAATTTTATTACTGCCTAATTTTCATTGAATATATCATAAAAAAATAATCTTATATTCAAGACAAAAATCATGATTAGAAATAACAACAATTTCAAATTTAGATTCAATGCTAAACAAGAACGGGTGATACTAATGTTAACCGCTTTTTTCATTTCATTGCAATAAATGTTCAAACACATTGCCTTCAACTTCCAAGCATTTCTCACTTTTCCGTATAACGTCTCCTAGATCGTGTTATCATGTCCGGTGAATCATAGTTGAAAGCAGTACGAACTCTCTGCTGAAAATCCCCTTTTGTTTTCGGGACACGGAATACACCTCGTTTTTTCATATAATCCCAAATGAAGAAATCCATTGGGGTTAAATCGGGCAATCGCGGTGGCCATAATTGAGGACCGTCGGTTTCAAACCATTGGGCATGAAAAGTTTCATTTGAATGCATCTTCACCATGAGCTGATTATGTGGAGGTGCTCCATCATGACGATACCACATTTTTCTACGGTCAGCGAACGTCAGTCGTTCCAAATGATCCGTACCGAGATTTTTCAAAATATCTAGGAATCGTTCACCTGAAAATAAAAATACCTGTAGGTCTGTTATATATTTTTCACGTGCTATAAATGCTTATTACATAGCTACCGGGATAGCATTTTCCCGAGTGATGTGTTTTACATTTTTTTGTAATTCCGATACTTCTCAACTAACCGTTTACATTTTTGTCATGAAAGTAAAGCATCACTATGGCGTTGTCTTTTACAGTGCAGTAAACACCGAAATTCCACCGGTCTTGAAACTGACGTTCCCGAACTGATTTTGAATTTGTATCGCTCCAGTAGTGATAATTTTGCATGTTAAATATCCCATTTTTGGTAAATTTCGCTTCTTCGCTCCATTTAATATTTCTCAAAAATTGGTCTTATTCTTGATTACTCAAAATGATGATTTCCGCAAAGTTAATTATTTTCTCATGATCGGATAGCTTCAGGCCAAGGACTAAAGTATGAGAATACAGATGCCATTTGTGTTTGGCTAATATTATCTGCATGGACATTTTATTCAATTCCAAATCTCGTGCCGCATCTTTCGAAGATGCTTCTGGAAGACAACCGTTTCAGTTTCAATAATTTTCCTTTTCATTGATCCAAAGTTCGTAAGATTGAAGATTGATGTTGTAATAATATCTGGAGATGGTTTTGGTTTTTCTGGATACCTTGTAACATAAGTATCATAAATCATATCATGATTCGCCATAAGTCACCAATAAATTAACGAAATAGTGAATATTGCAACTAATACGAGCCTATTTTGAACCTTTTGAGAACACAAATATGAAAATAAACAACTTTCTTCCACTTGTCACCAAACATTGTGTTGAAGGATGGACAGCAGCCTACTAGAAAAATCATTTCAGGTAAATACATATGCAGAATTAATAATAATATATATTATATAATGGAATATCTCCAAAATTATAAGTTTTGGGTATAGCGAAGTGTATAACTAGGGCTTATTCTTATAATAGAATTGAATCTTGAAGAAAAAAAAGGGGGTTCTAATTTGAAAAAGTTGAGATTTTTCATTGTTCTCAATCATTTATTGGACCCACATTTTTGCACACCCTGTAGATTATTTAGTGGATGTGAAAATGGTGCGTGATCCGTTCAACCTTCAATATTCATATATCACTCCCTGCATATTTTTTTTAATGTTAATTTACATGAAAATTAGATATGTTCAATTGAATATCTCAAAAACAGTTCATTTTGTGTGAAGGGTATGATATATGAAATAGAACCGAAATCATGAGGAGAATTCAAAAATGAGGAGAAATACAGGGTATGCCACTGAAAATAACAAAGGTGACGTCACTCCCGGTGGAACCAGAAACGTCACATCGAAAATATTTTATTTGAATTCTTCATCAGTTCTTCACCCATCCCAACAATTTTCAGAATCGCCCTACTTTTAGTTTTCTATATATAGATCGTGTTACCCTGTATATCGTAATACTGTGAACTTTAATAATGCATATCTCAGAAACGAAACATGCAAAGTTAACAAGACTTTCGTACAAGACTGTGGATTAATATTAGAATGGGTATTTTCCCATAGGAGTTTTATGAAAACTATGTATAGATATGAGGTTGGATAAACTACGTGTTAGATGGTCAAAAAGATGTTTCGTCTGCACTTATGGTTGAAAAAAATTGTTTCCGCTCTAACGCACACTTCCACTCCACTCTACCACACAAGTTCACGTCACTCTCAAGGCCTGATACTCTTTCGTCCAATCATTTGTATGAAAACATTCGGATCAGTTCTGATACTGAAAAACCTTGAATCGCGTCCAACGAATATTTCCTTCTTTAATTTGTTACGGGTATAATTTTTCCAGTAGCCGGCGTTGTATAGTCAACAGACTAAAATCGATTGAGGTCCCTGTTAAATGCAATAAATATACTCATGATTATTTATGAAATCCCAATCAGATGAAAACGGTCCCTCAATTAACTTTCGTTGGAAGGGTTGATGGACTGCCGTAAAAACATTATCATTTGGAATTCTCTCAGCATTCTTGTCTTAATGGCTTCGAACTCGAATCTTGTCCCGTGTACAGTCGCAAAACTGAACAGTAGCCTGCTTTCTGCGAAAACTAACATAATTCAGTATTATAGCGACCTAAGTCTCTCTCTAGAGGGGCATATCATGAAGAGGGTCAGACGACAGTACATTCATAATAATATTCACAATTTATGTTTTTGAACGAAACTTTTGGAAAAGTACGTGAAAGAGTCAATGGAAATAGTGTTGATCAACTAAACCACTAAAGGAAAACGAACTTTAAGTGACGAATGTCTAAGTATCTACATTCATTTCGGACTTCTATCGTTTTATAATTTTTTGTGGTTAATACTGACAATAGTACGCGAGCCCTCGTACAAAATCGGAAGTGATAACCAGCAAGTTGTAACTTTGTATATTGTTTAAGTGTGACGAGTCTGACAAAATGTCGCAGAGAGAAAACCTCGAAAGTGGCGAGCTTTCCTTTGTCACCAAATCGACATCTTTGTAGTGTCGGACTGCTGAAGATCCTTATTAATTTTGTCGGACAATGGTGCCATTGAAAATCTCATTAAATTATTGTGTTCTCCTATAAAAATCAGACAAAAATCTTCAGTACTTCCAGGTTGTCCCCCACTCTAAACGTGTCGATATCACTATTTAGGTTGGCGACAGGCAGCAATCTGATTTTTCTAGGAAAATACAAAAATTACATGATATTTTTAATGGCACTATCGTCCGACAAACTTAATAAGGATCTTCAGCAGTCCGACGCTCCATAGATGTCGATTTGACGACAAAGGAAAACTCACCACTTTCAAGGTTTCCTCTCTGCTACATCTGGTCTGACTTGGCATACTTAAACAGTATATTAAGTTACAACTTGCTCGTTATCACTTTATATTTTGTACGAGGGCTCGCGTACTAGGCTTGCAAGAGTTCATATACCTGGTAATATCAATTAATTGATTGTTTGTTTTGATGACTGGTATGCCTCTGTGACCGATAACTAATTCCAAATACTTGTCAACCTACAATTTGGCCAAATTCCTCCAGCCTATTCTGGACCCCTTACAAGAAAAAAGTAGCTATACTACGTACAGAACTGGTCATTTTGAGGACATCAAATTACAACCTGAGGGTCGTTTCGTCAGCTTTGATGTAGAAACACTAATGTGCCCATAATGGAATCTATCGATATAATCAAGAAGAAACTCGAGGATGACGACACGAGAGAACTATATTAGAATTAGTAGAAATATGTCTCCATAATTCCTATTTCCAAGAAAAAGGTCGCTTTTTCGCCCAAATGGATGGACTTCCGATGGGTTTCCTCCCTATCCCCAGTCGACAACATTTACATGGAATGGTTTGAGAACCATGTCATCCAACAAGCTGAAAGCAAACCTAAGCTATTGTTGAGATATGTTGACGCCACATTCATAATATGGAACCATGAGGACCAAGAGCTTCAACGATTTCCATCTAATATTAATGACATGAGGGACAATATCAGGTTCACAATGGAGAAGGCAGTCAACAACTCACTAACTACCCTTCTTGGATGTAAAAGTTGAGGAAAGAAGCGATTCCATCCACACATCGATTTATAAACAGTATTTGGCCTTTGACTCTAACTATCCGAATCCAACGGAGAAAGGTATCGTAAGGACACTCGTACTCCAAGCTGAATTGAATTCGTTTTTTCGATTCCAAGCATTCCTTGTTTTTTATAAATGAATTAATAAATGAATGAAATAAACTGAAAACACTCCAGAAAATTAATTCGTGCAAAAAAATTTGGGGTTCATTGCGAAATTAATATTTAATTTGAGACTCTTAGGAATCGAGTGGTCTATTATCTGGTAGAGATAACCATAGAGAGTATGCAATTATTTTACACTTTGCGTTGGGTGGATAATGACCTGGATAATATGGGATCGCATGGAGAAAATTTAATTTATTTTCGACTGGATGAACATGCACGTTCCGGAAGCTTCATATAAGTGGGTAAAACTCGACTATGAGATGGTTTTTGGTCCATCTTGAACGAGTTGTTTTCATAATGAAATATTATTGAAATTTTTTAATTTTTTTGAATTGTTTGCATATTTGAATGTTCTGATTTTCAAATAATTGACAATGGATTTTTTATTATTGGGTCTAGAATATGTTATAACTTTAACTAAATGTACTATGGGTTCCCATTTTGATAAATTCAACAATGCAGTATAATCAAATGTCCAATATACTAGGTATATTATGCTAACCTACCGGTATACCGTGGGATTAGCAAAATGACCCACGGACCTATGTCATCGTCTAAAAATGCCATGTTACGCACTGATCACCTCCCAAAATCTCAGGCATCGGTCCAGACATTAGTCAGGAAAATTTAATGATTTAACTAACAGTAGGGCAATGATTGTAATGTTTTTTTAATTTTCACTGTTTTTTTCGTTAACCAGCTGTTGTCCCCCTACGATCGACAGCCCTCAAAAGTGGAAACTTGTGCGAGCCAAGGATTAACGAGATCTTACCTTTTAACGTTCGATTCCTAGCACTAATATCAGTTTTATCGAAACAGACTGAAATAATCATATCGGATCTAATATGCAATCATATGGTCGGATTCATATCAGAATTCCAACATACTGTCTCTAAACTCTACACCTTCACTCAATATGTTTGAAATTCATTGAAGTCACTCACTTACTGCTGAGTGTGCTGGAATAATTTGGAATTTCTACGAAACTTCCAAGCCTGAAGTGTTACCTATCGGATAGAGATGTACAGTGTGTCCCGCTTTTCATGAATACACCCTAATATCTCAGTTATTAATAATGCTATTTTCTTGAAATTTTGGTGGTGATTATATGTTAGGTAAATGAAGAATTTTGGCATAGTGAACATTTTCATCGACCATAGGCGTGCGGTGTGGGGGGTAAAAAAAAGCTGTTTTTTGGGAAAAGGATATTAGGGCTCATTTTAGATAACTTTTTTTATCAGAATTAGAATCAGCATCCCCAAAAACCCTCCAATCCATATTTTCGAAATCTCAAGAGCTGATTTGAGGAGAAAAAAAAATAAATTCACTTTTTTCGTCAATGCACCCGAATATCTGTTATTAACGATTTTCTTGAGATTTTGGTGGTGATTTTATGTTAGAAAAATGAAGCATTTGGCATAGTGATCATATTCATTCACCATTGGCGTGCGAAGTTGGGGAGAGAAAAAAGGCATTTTTTGAGAAATTAATATTAATGCTTATTTAAGACAACTTTTCTTATCAGATTCGGAATCAGCATCCCCAAAAACCCTTTAATTCATATTTTCAACATCTCAAGAGCTGATTTGAACAAAAAAAAAAGTTTAAGTCTTTTTTTTAATAAGTTCTTTATTTGTAACAGTGGTAACAAAATTACGAAATACTTTATTTTAGATTCTTGTATTTTCAACATAACTACCTTTTGAAACAATATACTTTTCAACAATTCCTCTCAAACATACATTCACTTTTCTTAAAGTTTGGGGGGTTATTTCCTGACACGCTTGCCTAATTACAAAGCAAAGTTCCTCTCTATTACGCAACCGAGTAGCATACACTTTATTCTTCAAATGCCCCCACAGAAAAAAGTCACAAGGGGTAATATCTGGCGATCTAGGGGGCCATAGTTCCAAAGGAGAATTTCTACCTATCCACTTCATAGGGAAAATTGCATTTAAAAAGTTCCGAACTATCCCAGAATTGTGTGCGGGGGATATAATTGAAAGATTAAGTTTTGTTTTTGTGCTAATGGCAATTCCATAAGAAAATCATAGAGACTATTTTGTAAAAAATTTAGAAAATTTTGTCCGGTCAGGTTATCCAGGAAATAAGGGCCAACAATCCGTTCGTTGAATATGTCACACCACACGTTAACTCTTTCACTGCATTGGTTTTAACAATAAATTACCCAATTCGGATTTTCAGCTGCCCAAAACCTACAATTTTGACTAGACACCACACCGTTTGTTGAAAACGTTGCCTCGTCAGTAAACATCATGTTCTTCAGAAAAAGTCTGTCGTTAAGATAGTTACCCTGCAACCATAAGCAAAATTCAAACCGTCGTTCAAAATCACCATTTAACAGAGTATGTAGAAATTTTGGTTTAAATACCCTAATCCTGTTGCGTTTCAAACATCTCCATACTTTGTTTTTCGTTAAATTCATTGTCCTCGCAACTGCCCTTACAGTACCATTTGGGTTGTTTCGAAATTCTGCTAAGATACGTTCGTCGTCTGGGTAGTGTCTTTGATTTAAATTGTACCTCCCTGGTCTTATTTTGAAAACCGCTTCAGTCCTTGCGAACAATCTGTTGATTTTAGCAACGGTATCGTGAGAAATTGGTTCTCGATCATGATGCCTTCCATTGAATATTCCAGCAACTTGACGCGTAGATCTTTCATTATTACCAAATAAGCGGATGAAGGAGAAAGAAGTTTTGCATTCATTGCAAGTTCTGGAGAACCCCAGAGATCCAATTTGGGACCACTGCTATTTCTCATGTTTGTTGATGACATTTGTGATTTTATTCAATGAAATTGTTGTTTAAAATTGTTTTTTCCGTTAACCAGCTGTCATCCCCCTACGAACGACAGCCTTCAGAAGTCGAAACTTGTGCGAGCCAAGAATTAACGAGGTCTTGCCTCTTAACGTGCGATTCCAAGCACGATAAGCTTTCTTTTATTGATACAAAGAAATTAGTGATATCACTGACTGCATTCCGTTACAACTTGATCTGATTAACCTGATGGAATGGTGTAATTCGAATAATTTACCACTAAATAATAATAAATGTAAAATAATATTTTTTTTTTGCAGATCTCCTATTCTACACGATTATTTGTTGAATGACAGCATTGTTGCGAGGGTTGATGAATGCAAGGATTTGAGAACAACATTTGATAAGGAGTTCACATTTTCTTTTCACGTACTTTAAAAATGTTTATAAAAAAATCATCACGACTTCTTGGATTTATCATACGCACTTGTGAAGAATTTCAATCAGTTGAAGCAATGAAAAATTTCTCATTGCCAGCCAGATATGGAATCCAAAGAACAAAACGTATATCGACAAACTGGAAAATATTCAACGTGAATTTTCTCGGCTCGAGTCTATAGTAAGACACTACGATTATAATCTACTCTTGAATGAATTCAATATTGTATCCTCGAGAAAACGTCGTGAAATTGCCGATTCATCAACTTTGTTGTCATTACTGAATTTCATTGTACCTCGTTCAGCCGCTAGAGCTAGCCTTACTTCTTATATCTATGTACTCGCAGCATCACTTTCATAATGATTTAATTATATGTGTGATATTTCCATAATCTACTTCGCCGTAGATATTCTCTTTTTGAGTTCAACCCACTTCAAAAAACTCTGTATAGCCTCATATACAACCGAAACTAATGGCATTGAAACAAAATCGTTTTTGATTATCTTTTTTGGTTCTTCATGGATATTTATGTAAGGTGGGGTGGAGTAAATGTGATCTACTTTTTGATTAGTTAATTCAATATACGAAAAGGGGACCAAAAATTCCTTCTCATTTTGGTCCTTCGGGCTGGATAGTAACATTTTGGACCAATCGAGTAGTGAAGCATCTGATCCCAACGTGTGCAAGTGAAAACAAGGTAGAGTACTAGAAGGTGAGTTTCTTCTTCCTTATCCTTTCCTTACAAATTCTTTTTCCGAAACTGATTCAATTTGAGCGATGAAAGATCTCGCGGAGTTCAAGTTTCATCGAAAACGATTGATTCACTCGATCAGAATACCTGCATTGAATTAAAATCTAGGTTAATGAGTGCATTTCAGAGCACCAAGAAATGGACAATGATAAAAGGGAAAAATTTTAATGCTTTTATTTTTCTCTGCAAGCGCAAATCGTTCAATCAATTCAGAAACTTCACAACAATGAATCTAATAATGAAGCAAAAAGCCATAAGAAAACAATTTCAAAGTAATCAAGCGTAGTTGCTAATTCAACTGATGCGTCTGTCGAGGTAGTGCTGTAGGTTTCCCGGGTTTTTCTACGGAGCGCCACGGCAAATAATAATAATAGCCGTCCTCTACCTGCACAGGCTATGCCTTTGGGTACACTCAACGAGTGTTTATGAGGGAGTATTATTATTATTATTATTATAATCATTCAATGAATGTGAAAGTATTGGAAGAGGATTCAAAGTCCAAATGCCTAAAATGTCTGGGAGTAACCATTTCATTTTGGACAAATTACCAACAAGGACTATTCCAATTTTTGATGGCTGAGCAATTAAATGGATACAATTTAAATACACTTTCAAAGCAATGATAGATGAAAATGCTACACTTGCTAATTTCAAAAAATCTCACATAAATTTCAGTAGGGGAGGCCGTAGAAGAAATCGAATCTATCCCGATCACTTTTTCAAATTATTGTGTTGCCTGGAGTGATTACGAAGAAAATTCTGGCAAAAAAAATCGTCAATACACTCGTTCGTGCACTTCTAGATTATCCGAAACTTAATAGAGAGTATTCAGAAGATTTGAGAAAAATTTTAAATACTTACTATTGTAAATAATTTGAGATCTCTGGGGAACCGGAAAGTGGGATAATAGTTAATAGATTCGAGAATTCCACTTTCAAAGAATGGGGAGCATTCTGTAACAGAAATGAATCTAATGAGAAAATATTGACAGGCTTTATTATAAGTGCGTAGCCATTATTTCAATAGTTCTTTCTGGCGGTTCGACATTTCTCAAACACGATTTTCTTTCCTTTCACGCCGGAGTTCTGTCAAGTCCTTTATCATCGACATCGGCATCGTCATCATACATACAATATATGACATGAAGTTTCCTGATGAGACTAATGACTTTCGAGTCAACTAAATATGCCATTAGTTATCGTGCATGATGCATGAACGGCTGAAGAACATTACCATATAATTGGGTACAATAGGATAACTGGAGTCTGATGATTGAATGTACAGCCACCAAGAACATCAAAGCAAGCGTGCCTCTCATGGTCCCCAAGAGTTTCTTCAGAACTTGGAGAATCCAAAAGAATTTTTTTGAAAGAGACGAATATGCAACTAAACATATTATTCCGGAGATCGCATTTCATGAACGAACTTGAAGTTAAGAATTATAAAGAGATGAAAGATAATGGAAAGAGTAATGTTGGTTCATTTTCAAAGCTTGATGATTGAAAAAAAATACTAATCAATAGACTATGAATCAGTAGTGACTGCTACTCCGAAAATATCATCAATAATTGACAGTTTATATGACAGCGTAGGATAACACATATTCTATATATTCTTTGGTTATCAATTATTCCCAAGCATTTTATTGAAAGTTACCTATACGTTTCATGAACGTGTGAATGAACCAGGAAAGTACTCGTGTTTTCTTTCTTGAAAACGAGTTTATCGAATGTTCCGACTGTTCAAATTGCTTAGGGATTGTTGATTATCCACAGAAGTCGTTTCGACAGTTGGCAAAGTGAAAAACATTTTGTCATTTTCTTTTATTCTCTTCTATTCTATGTGGAATTGAATGTTTTCTAACTCGAATTTTCGATACATCGAATGGTATTGTAGCGGAATGAAATTGAGTCGTAAATACTTTGTGTTCATTCACGTCAATTATTAATAACGTTTTTTCACTACTAGTATAAGAAAATGAATTTCGCTCCAAATGGAAAAAAGTATCGATAAAGGTGATTACATCGCTGCTATGTTCTCAAACCAAAAACAAGCTTTTGAAATAATAGGTTGTACGATTTGATAGAGAAAATTGGAAGCAGCGGGGATACAAAACACGGCTCTCAATTTGAGCAATCGAAAGCAAATTACAAAAGTCAATGATGGCGCACCAACGGATAATTCTTTTGGGGTTCCACAGGAAAGGGTCTTGGGACCACTGTTAGTCCTTATATATACACAATATTAGTATGTTTTATTCTGGCAATTTTGTTAAACTTTATGCAGATGACACGTCGCTATCAATATCAAATTGAAATATTGGAGATGCAGTGGATAAGATGAATGACTCTCTAGCAGATCTAAGCTTTTATTTCAATAGCAATTAACTGAAACTAAATAGACATTAATACCCAATTTTGATATGATATGATAGATGATATGATATGATATGATAGATGATATGATATGATAGTAGTCAAAGTTTGCCATTCGAAGTTTGTACAAGTACCTAACAAATACACTGTATATCCTGTTAGAAAATATGACTTACATTTAAGAACACCCTTTATATATTTACGGTAGAAAGGTCATGGGAAAATAATATATATGCGTCGTTATATTCGATATCAAGTGAAAGTATAGGTAAATTGCATCGCATGAAATACACCATCGCTTCCAGAGATAACAACTTGTTAGTAATGTTTTCCGTACCCCAAGGCTTTCGAAGTTTGTATGAATGAAATACTGCAGCGTTCTGTACACCTATCTGATCCACATTCGACCCTGCAACCCATTCCACCCTTGTCGCTTTCGAATAATTCTATGTGTTTTCACAGGGGTAAGAAAATACGCAGTTGTGCAGTGATTTATAGGCGAAATTTTGGAATATCAAACTCCTTATAAACCACGTTTTATAATTAATAGTTGAGTTTACTGAAAAATCGATACATACAGGAGTATGTAATATCGATACTCTGTGTAAACTCGATATGTAATCAATAAAGCATTGGCAGTACTTAGTATTGGAATGGTTGACTTATTGTGAATACTCTGATTGTTTCTACTGCTATACATGGTTATACTTGATTAGGGCTAATTCGACGTATGAGAATAGTATACCTGCTTAGAATATTTTGGACCCTCTCCCACTTGAGGTTATACCGGAAATTGAGAACAACGGGCATTTTCAAAATGTTGACCAATAGTGTCGGTAGGTAATTCATATCCCTATGTTAGAAATATATCACTGTAGGCAATTCATTACAAACATTTTGAAAGAATTATATTTATATTTGACACTGGTTCGGATTAATGAAAGTAAGTGGTATAATGGAAAAACCCAATCAGAATAGTCCCATTCTAACAGGTTTTCCGAAAATTCTTATCGTATTGTAAACATTTGCTCCTCGTATTTGTGTAGTGGAGTAATCTCCTGTAGCTCATATTATTTCATTAATGTCATCCTTCTTAGTCATAATGTGCACGAATACTTTGTCTTTGATCAAACCCCATAGAATCAAGACCTTAGGAGTCGAATCTGGAAAACGAGGTGTCATAATATTCTCCTTTCTTACCCAACCATTTTCTTGAGTACATAATATCTTATGCCCTCTGGACCTGATATTTCAATACCGCAGAGTATGTTTCTCTAGTGAAATCATGTCAAAAATGCTTCTTTCATTTTTCAAGAATACGCTATCATTGATACACTTCAATTGGTATTCCAGTTTGGAAGCATGTTTCTGGTTTTTGTTTTCCCCATGTCACCACAGTATGGTGCATACCAGACATTAATGGTTTTCACCATATCTCAGTTTCCGATTCATATTCTCTCTATTGAATGAGTTCCAGAATCTCATGTGGTCTGACCCCGTTCCAAACACGAAGTCTCTAACAATTATTGCATCCATCTAACCTGTTCTAGGTTCCTCTTCAATATTTCTGAAGTTTGCAACCAGATCACTGAGAGGTTGGGGTTTCAACTGGACTTGCTTAGCCGCTTTGAAAAATCTGCATGGAATAATATACATGATCGATATATAATCCAAACTCAACGTTACATTGAAATATATCTGTCAGCTTCGATTCTGAGTAATGAAGAAATTGATCGAGGTGATCTTTGAATTCCCTCCTCTGCACTTGCATCTTATAGCGAAGGTGAGGATAGAAGCCTCCAGACAAAATTGTATGGGCCAATGGAGGGGCAACAACTTGGGCCACTCCAACATAGCGGAGGTCATAAGAATCGACGCATCTGAGATGCTGTCGAAGACAATTACTCTAACCTACTCCTTTGATGGAACATTCACCTCCATTATGCAAGATTCCCTACCAATGCTGTCAAGGGGGCAAATGTGCTGTACGGGTGGATCTGAGACAAGCAGAGACCAAGGCATGACATCAGTCTAAGCCTCGTTACTCAAGTTTCCATCCTTTCCGCCCAAAAACCATGAAACTCTCTCCAACAGCCAGGCGGCAATGAAGGCTCTGTAATCATGCAGATTCACTTCTTAATTAGGACTTACAAAAACCTTAACGACCTAGAAACACAAAACAGGGTGAAACTTGTCTGGAGAAATGAAAGCGCAGGTGTCCTAGAAGAGCGGGGACAGCAAGAACTCTCATCGGACCAGAACCAGCTTATGGAATCCCATTTGGAGACATTAAGCAGAACACGAAAAAATGGGTCGAGAACCATCATCAACCTTCCTGGGAAGATGCCTTAGGCAATACACACGGGAAAATGATGGTGATGAAGCTATCAATGCATCTTCTTGAACTAAGCCGAAACTTCCTCTTGCATATGTTGGGATACACCTAGACACCACACTATCTGCATAGTCCTGTGATGAGGAGGACGAAACAGTCTCACACATGTTTGAGTGCGAAGCACTGGCTCGCATAAGGATGGATATCTTCGGACATTGTAGTGCAGAAGATTTCATCCCTCAGGAAAAAAACCTCGTGAGAAATCTTCGGGAGTTGATCAGAAAATACTGACAAGGATAATAATAATGAAGAAATAGAAGCTAGCAGGATAACACAAGAAGATTAGTATGATAACAATTATGCGAAACTCCTTGACAGTTATCTCCTAATAATCAGTCGAAACAAATGCTTATTAACGAACCACAATAAGTACCGCGTAATTATCGTTACCTAATTGAAAGTAAGGCGTAAACGTTTTATAGCAGTCTATAAATGTAACTTTCCGCATTTGTCGTAACTCTATAGTGGCACTTTGCGGATATTCCAAAATCATTTGATTTGCAATTTTATGAACTTGGCGAATTTTCGTACTTACTATCAAACTATAAAATCTGTAGTTAACCTTGTAAAGTTTCAATCTACACTAAAATTTATTGCCGTTAATATATATATTCGATAATGAATGTCTGGTGACGCAGATACAATGTGTATTGGATTTCGTAATATAGAGTTGTGACGGAAATGTTGGTTAATTTTCAGATTTCCATTCACTTTGGCTGTCAGCTGCCTTATAATCAAATTGTCATCGAGTCTTCATGCATCATTTATTATTCTGTATGGAGTTAGTTCCACAAAACTCGTCATCTCATATAAACTATCACTTGGATATCTCGTATTTTTACATAGCATCATTTTCAGAAAGTGGTTTTGGATAACTTTTAGTGAGTGAATATAAATTTAATCTTCACTTCCCTATCCAAACAAACCAAAAGTAAGGTGACTTTCTATTAAACTGATGAAATCAATATTTTTTTTGGTTCATGTGAAAATGTCATTCACGAGTTAGTAAATAATCCGTAAATGAAGTATACTTTTATTCAAGGGAAATCGATCTCTATAGCATTTTTCAGTAGATGCCATTATTCGCCCTTATAAAATAGTACGGTATCTTCTGCAAAAGTAGTTATTTTTCCTTAGCAATAAATCATTCACATAAATTGAAAGGAGTATTGAACCTAACACTGTACCATGAAGCGCTCCACACTCTATTCTAAAGTCGCTAAAAGTTTAATTTATGTTTACGCATTGTTGCTGATTTGCAAGGTAAATTCTGAAGAATTTGAGGCAGTTGTTCCGCATACCAATACTTTCCAACACTTTCCAATACCGATAGCAATATTTCATGAGTCACGGTATCTTATACCTTTACGAGGTCTGCGAAAGGTATGGTTCACCCTCATCTCAAGACTCCTTAAATATTATTCGGTTGATTTATCTTCCTTGTAGCCAAACTGTATATCAATAAGCAGTCTATATTTTTCATATAAACACTGATCCATTTTTTTTTTAAATATAGGTTTAGTAGTCATGAGATGGGTCTATAGTTTTAAGCATATGTAGTATCTCTAACAAATGGCATTCACAACTGAAGTTTCGAATTTTTCAGAGACTATAAATTTGTTCATTATATAGATGAGTGGACTGACTTTGTGACATGAAATATCTTTCGTTGTATCACCCCGTTAAAACATTCCTTGGAGACGTAATCATCAAAATCTCTTCGTCGTAGTTTGAAAGATATAATTTTTTCAACTTTATCCGATTTTTTTTCAGGCTGTACAGGTTGTCAGAATATTTGTTGAATTAACCTCTTAGATTATTCCTCCAAGATGTTATCGAGAAAATCTCATCGACTTATTAGTCGTAATTTGGAAGATATAACTATTTCAACTTTATATGAAAAATGCTTTTTTCTCAGTCTGTACGGGTCTCTACATGATGTTGATGTGGGAATCTCTTCAACTAATTCGTTATGATTTGGAAAATATAATATTTTTTCAGTCTGTACGAATCGTCACAAAATTTCTCTGTTAAATCATTCCTTCAAGACGTTAGTGACAAAATCTCTTCGAATTATTCATCTTAGTTTGAAAGATATAGTTTTTCCAATTTGACCTGAAGAATTATTGTTTCTCTTCCTGTACGGCTTGTCACGAATTTTCGTATTAACTTCCTTATTAGATCACTCCTTCAGGAAGTTATTGACGAAATATGTTCAACTTATCTGTCATAGTTTGTGAGATAATTCTTTTTAGTTTTATGTATTGGTCCGTTTTCATACGTTTCGACATCATACTTTTTTTGTCTCTTTTGTGATTTGTCCTTTCACTCAGAAATGCAATCGATTTATCGAATGATCTTTAAATCATTTTTCATACCCAAAATATTTCCGGTAGAGTAGGGGATGTCCCGTATGTACGAACTTTTTAGAAGTCTTCTATCGCATTGTATTGCTAGTACATTTTCAAATAGGGATTTTTCAATTTCATGTTTTCTAAATAATAAATTTAAATAATTCCTTGAATAATAATTATACCTCTCTAGTTGCAAATAACCCAATGAACATATGTGTAACGGACGTGGAGCATACCAAACAGTGTAAAATAAAACATTCGTCATATTTAGTCGTGAATATAAGTTGGAGAAATATCAATTGTAAAAATAAATTAGTGAAACAGAGTTACGTGTATTTTTATCACAGTATTAGTTTCCATTCAGGATTAAACGAAAATCACCCCCTAATAAAAGTTGTCGATCTATCTCTGTTCACAGATACTATACAAATCGGTGGTGTTATCATCTGAAATATCATAGTCGATTACTTTCAGCAGTTCTGTTAATAGTGAACCAAATCTGTGTCGTGAGAATAAAGATTTGCTGAACATTCCTTCGTTAGATCGCGTTCGTTCAGACACTTGCAAAGCACCAATCTCTTGAAATTTTTATAACAAGAATTATCCAGCAATATTTCAAAAGTAATCCTCATGTAACGTAAGAAACGGAAATTGTTAATAAAGTTTCATCGCCAAAAGTAACAACCCGTACACGTTTGAAATTGATGAGACACTATATGCAACACATGGAAGAAGTTTCGAAAGTTTTGGCAAAGAGGCCGATGTAGAAAAACTGCTAGCGGAGCAGTGCAGTGAATATTAGAGAATCGTAAAGTTTTATGACACGAGTACAATGGTTGCAGTACATCTTTGATGCATCCAACAGATGCAAGCAAGAACATGGGTTTGTTAAATATTCCCCATGTCGATGAAGCAGAATGGAATTGCACCTAATGCCAGAGAGTTATATTACTCAGTATTATTTATTTAAAATCAGAAAATAGTAATTGAAAAGTGATACTTTAAATTAAATATGCCGTGTCTTGAATATGTCATGATTTTTATTCGTTTTTAAAGTTTCATGTCAGCTATTCGAAATTAAAAAAAGTTATCGGACTACTATCTTGATTCAGTGAATAAAGGCCCCCTATACGTTACAATGTTGGTTGCAAATTTCAATCGCGCGAGCAGAATTGTGCACGCAAGAGAGTAAAAGCGAAGTATGCATTCACTAGAAATTTAGTTCTTCGGTTTTAATCGTACTTATCATCACGAAACGAAAACATGTTTTAACAGTGGAAACGCAAACAGTAAAAGGTACAAAGACTGGCTATTAAAAAAATTACAGTTCTCACATGTGAACTAACATTAAATCACAAAAAGGCGAATGGTTTGATAATTAATTATGGATGGATTGCTTCATTAAACCTTTGAATAATAAATATGATAGGGAATTGGGGAAATCCATTTCATCCATTCTAGCAAGATGGCATAAAAGTATTCAAACATTTTTTAATATTGTTGCAAACATAGAATTATCTATTATATGGCAAGCTATACATTGATATTATGAGATTATTTATAAATGGATATTTGGAACAAGTAGATCATCGGGTGGGTTACAGGAGTAACATCTTTGGACGTGTTTTTCCGAAATTATAAAAATGTTGAATCAATCAACAGTTCGATTCCTTGAAGGATGTCATTCAGTATTTGTTTACCTAATGCTAGGTATTCTCTTATAAATCGTTCAATCAATAGGTATTTACCGGACTTAGAAATAGGTAAACAGATCATGCCATTTTCGATAACAATACAGTTTATTCTGCGGATGACCATTCGAGAACTGTCTTCATAAATATTGAATCGACAGAAATGATATGTGATTCTCGTAATCTCTGGAAATTTATGACCGAAAACATACTTTTTATTGCTGCATGAGCTGTTACCCCATTTTTCAAGCGAAAGCGTTCGAGTCTAACACATATTATAACTTCCAGAGATTTTTCCGTGATAGTCCAGGCAATCAAAGGAGTAGTAAAGAGAAATACTATACATGAAACAAGTTGGATATCGGTTTATTGTTGAAAAGCATCGAGTTCCGTTCATATTTTTGCAAGCTTTCACTTCAGTGGGTACCTATTCAATAAGTGTTATAAGGAAAATAGACAGAGTGAGATATTCAGACATTTATTAATGATTCAGATCCCAGACAACATCGGATATCAATCAATGTATTTTGGATATCCATAAGATATCCATGGCGAACATCTCATGGATATTCAGGAAGGATATCTTAAGTCCGTCACGTAAATTTTTTGTAGAAATATTCATTGTTCAAATTTTGAACCATTCTCAGTTTATACCAACCATATATCACATTATAGTGTCGTTATCAAAGTTGTGAATATTCTGTAGCTATTTCCTAGTCAAGTGAAAACATATTATATTATTTAATAGAAATAATTCTGTTGTATGCTCTGCATATTTCATCACAGACAGTTGACTGTATCATAAGGATATATCCTCTGGTAAAAAAAATAAAACCGTAGACACGTGTTTCGATCTTGGGGATCTCATCAATACGGTGAAAACAAGTGCAAGGATGTGCAACACTTGATCGCATGTAAAACAACAAACGAGCGATCAAGTGTTGTGCCGGGATACAGAAAAATTTCCCGGTAGTCCCTCACGTTCTTCTCTCTGAAGCTAAAAGACTGATTCGTTGATAATTTCATCAATACTGGAGTAAGGAGTAATGCCTTTCGTGTTTTTCAAATAATTTCAACGTATTTTGCACTGTATCTCATTATTTAAAATACAACATTTCCTAATTCCGTGCCTGCTCACCCTACGTCTTTCACGCACGTCAACAGGCACAGGTATGAACGTCGACAGGCATACATTTCGCATGCAGGGTAACAATGCAGGGTGGGCATGCATGTAACTGAATCGGCGTTTAAGTAACTCATAGTTCGAGAAGTGCTTAGTGCTCACTAGAATTACTTTTGGAAAGTTCTCAGTAATCGCTATAGAAGTAAGAAAAAAATATGTGGGAAAATGACTCCTTTCCCTCTCCAAATGAACTTTTTAACTCGGGAATGGTTCAAGATAGAGCAATTCTGATCAATGTGAAACAAAATTCATATGAAAAATCAATTTAATCAGATCCCCTTGAAATTCGCACTAGGTATATAGGTACGTAAATTTTCATGCAGATTCCGAAAATATATGATTTATGTATCTCAGATACAAGGTTTAGCATACATTAAAAAACGTCAAATATTTCAAGAATATAGAAGTAGAAGAAACATATAAAGGGAAATTACTCCTCTCTCCGTCGAAATGAACTTTTCAACCCGGCAACGGTTGAAAATAGAGTAATTATGTGAACTCCAATCGATTTAGAATGATCAAATTGGTATAATCTTTGAATTGCAAGTTCATCAATGTAAATTAAAAAATACGAGAAAACGAAAAAAGACAATGGGGTAAACATTAGGAAAAATATAAAATCGGCAGATTCACTTGAAATCCACACTAAATACACGAAAATATATGATTGGTTCATGCTTAGATTCAAAGTTTGGCATATAAAAGGAATACACCGTCAAAAATCTCACGAAGTAGAAAAAAATATAGAGAAAATTACTTCTTCCCCCCTCCAAATAATAATAATAATAATAATAATAATAATAATAATAATATTCTTTATTAACCATAAGACAATAACAATTCTATAGGATTCGTCAGTTTATCTATATAACATGAAAACATGTGATTATCAAATAAATAAAAACTAAACAATACAAGAATAATACGAAAACAATAGCGATAAAATGTAAATAATTAATATTAAAACTGGGAGATCTTTAAAAATCAAAAAACTCGTTCAACGAATAAAAACAATGTTCTAATAAAAATATTGAAATTGGCTGTTTCTTTGAAACACTGGGCAATTTATTGAATAGTTTTGGGCCTAGATAGTTTGGAGCATTAGAACTTACTTTCAAACGACAGAATGTAATATGAAGTTCACCAACCTGCCGTGTATTATATCGATGTATATTTTCCACCGAAATAAATAGTTTTTTATTTTAGTATATATATACACATCAAATATAAATAATGATTGGAGTGGTAAAATTCCATATTCTTTAAAGTAATTTCTGCATGATTCTCTCTGAGAAATTTTTGCTATACATCGCAGGATTTTTTTCTGTGCAATAAAAACTTGAGAGGCGTTGGTAGAATTTCCCCATAAACATAAACCATATCTCAACCGAGAGTCAACCTGAGCAAAATAAACCATGATAAGTTGGTGAACTTCTAGTATTGAACGAAGATTAATGAAAAGAAATTTCAACGAATTAATTTTGGTAATCACTTGACTGCAATGAGATTTCCAGTCCAGCTTTTCAACAATAGAAATTCCTAGAAAGCGAATAGGTTCATGTTGAATATCAATATTGAAGTTGTCATCATTAATAGCGAAATCTTGAACTGTTTCAGAAGTTACAAATCTGACCAAGTTCGTTTTATCAGCATTGAAAATTAAATCAAGGTTATTGAAATAGTTACAAATACTTTTAATCAATGAAACGCTTTTAGCAGCCAAACTTTCAGAATTTTCAGATGAAACTAAAACAGAAATATCATCAGCATATGCAATATATCCCGGATGTTTTATACAAACATTTATATTGTTGGTGTACAATATAAATAAAATAGGTCCCAATATGGATCCTTGAGGGACACCCATGTTTACGTTCACGATATCAGAATTGATTGTACTTACTGAACTACGGTCTATATTGATTAATGAGACATATTGTTTGCGATCACTGAGAAAAGATGATATCCATTCCAGTGCCACTCCATGCATTCCATAATTTTATAAAATTGATAATAAGACATCATGATTGACACAGTCGAATGAAGTTTTTAACTCGGGAACAGTAGAATTTAAACAATGAGAAATAGACTCGTTAGGGTCGATTTCATAATGAACTCAAAAGCATCATTTAGTTTAAATAGTTGTTAGACTGTGACAAGCAGTCGATTGCAACTCAACTTTTGAAGTCACAGCCTAACAGCTTTTGAACTAAATACTACTTCAAGCCCATCATGAAATCGGGCCTCAATCTGATATTGAGAAACTTTAAGATCTACCATTCAGTGATTAGAGTTCTTTTGATTTCCCTTTTTCTTTTTCGGGTGAAAAATTGTAATGAAAACTTCAAATCCATTTAAATTGTCCCTTATGTAATCAGAAACAAAACATAAGTAGATGTTTTCCATACTTCCTACAACACAATCAGTTATCACTTGCTCACATTCTCTCCAAATGCAATTATATCTACTTCGGTAGTTCATTTCTGCCTGGTCTAATGAATTTTCGAACTACTGTCTGCTTTCGTATGCACATTCGGGTTCCAGCCAATTTTCTCCCCATCAGTTATTGATGTGATGTTCGAATCCTACGGAGCATGAATGGAAATCAAGTGTTTTCATGAGGTGAATACGGATTTCGGAATTTTCTTGTTTCGTTCGAATCACAATAGAAGTAATATCGCATTTTTATGGAATCTAGTCGTATCCAGAAAGTAATAAATTATATTCGTTCTCAAAATTTCAGTTGGTTGGTAGCTAGTATTTCGGATAGGATTGAATCGATTGTTATGAGACAAAGAATTTATTTCTAACCACAAGCTCAAAAATTCCGGCCATGACCCTATGATATAGAACAGATTACGTTTCTGTTAGTTCATAATGTTTCTCACTTTACCAAATTCTTACCTTTAAACTACGAATTCATTTCGCTCTTTACATTTTCAAAATCAAAATCTTGGCTTTCTTGCATATTTTCTTCCACTTGATTTAATAGTTGAAATTGTTGTCAACTCCAAATACCAAGACAGAAACAATTAATTGTTGGTTATTGACCTCTCGACATAACGTTCTAGTCTAGTAAGATGTCTCAAATCCTTGGACGGTGTACCGACTGAAAACATGAAATTGTGGTTTGCTTCTGTATCGGTTCCAGAGTCGTCACAGGAATTCAGTTTTGACAAGTAAAGATGGCTTTCCATGTACATGAGTTTGAAGACGCGTAAGGTAAGAGCCCCAGGTATTGACAGTGTTCTAGTGATTGAAACTTATGAGTGGATGCTATAATATAACCAATATTTTCAAGAAACCCTCACGAACAAAGTATCCGCCAATCTTTTAGTAGATTTCCTAGAAATCAGCCGATGCAATTTAAGATTATCTGTGATTCTAGACCCAAACTGTTAACTGTTAACTGATAACTTACCGGAGGGTAATATTTGTCTGGGTGTCAATGACTGGATCAAGAAAAACCTGTTCGTTCGAGTAACTGACATACATGTCAATGATTGGTAAGATCAGTTGATGATAATTCGATTACGCTGAACTGTTTTAATAAACACAAATGGGGTGTCGATCATTGGTACATCAACTGTCAATTACTGGAGCATAATTGATTACAGATAAGGTACCAAAAAAACAAAGAACAGTTGTACCTAGGCCGCCTTTGTTGATATATCAAAATGGATGCGCGTTGCTACAGCTTCTAGAATATATTTCATTCCTGCAACCACATCATCCGGGAAGCTACCTGTAGATTGCCGAATGGAACCAATCACTTTCCTCGCAATCAACGAAGAAAACCTCCTAGAGCAATAGGTACTAGCTCTAGCTGAAGTTTACTATCCTATCAACATAGAACATATATTAGACAATGTGCAACTCATAATCAAAAGCTAGGAGAAGAAAGGAAAAGGGGCAAAAGCTTTGAAAAAGAAGCTATGGAAGAAAAAACTATAGATAAAAAGCTATGGAGATCCGAAACAGTACCAAGAAGAAGAAGAAAGTATCTGAAAGTTCATCTGAAAATGATGAAAAGTGGAAAGAAAATGTTGATAGCCTGAATGATATTAGTATCATTGCTTTGGGGATGAAAGAGAAGATGAAGATATCTTGTCATCACAAAACTATTCCATCCAGATGAAGTATATCAATACTGATATTAACTTGATAAAGGCGTCATACCTGTCAAATAACACAGTAAAGAGACGAATTGTCGATATGTCTAATAATATTGAAGAACAACTGGATGACGAAATCACCGATGTTACAAAAATGGCGCAGCTACTTTGTTTTCGTGCGATTTCATTATAATGAAGTGGTGATAGAACAGTTTTTGTTCTACCAAGCACTTGAATCAAATACCACAGCGCAACTCATTTTTGAGTTAATTGATGAATATGTGCTCAAAGTAGGCATTTCCTGGTCCAAGTGTATTGGCTTGTGTATAAAAGCTATGTCAGGAGGGTTGACAGGGCTAGCAGCAAAAATAAAGGAAGTTGCTCCTGAATGCTAAAGTACGCTACTAAAGGTGTGCCGAAAAATCTCAACTCCATTCTATCAGATACTGTGGAAGTTATTACATGAAGGCTAGGGCTATAAACACAAGATTATTCTTCTGGATGTGTGAAAAAATGGGTGGCATACAGAAGTGAGGTGGTTATCTCGGAGGAAGATTTTGAACCGTCTCTTTGAAGAAAAATTGTTTGATGATGATGAATGGTTGTCAAGATTGGCTTATCTAGCCGACATTTTTGACAAACCCAACGCACTGAACTTGGAACTTCAGGAACCAAACACAACAGCCTTCACAGCCAGTGACAAAATGAACTCCTTCAAGAGAAAGTTGGTACTATTTTATTCACAAATATAGGAGGATAAGTTAACTGCATTTCCCACTCAATCATAATTTTTTGAAGAAAATTAAATGTCTCCAATGCCAGATATGGTTGCAGATATCATTGTTCACTTTTAAGGCCACCAAAAAAGGTTAAAGAAATATTTCTCTGAAGATTATTCAAAAGTGGACTGGATCAGAAATCCTTTTTCGGGAACCTCACCAAATAAATTGGAAGTAAAAGAAAGTTTTATCGATCTTACAGAAGATAGTTCCATAAAAGATAATTTTAAAGAGAAATTTCTAATTAACTTCTGGATCGGATGTAAAACCGAGTACCCTTTCAGCTTCCGGCAAGCTCTGCTATTTTTGATGCTATTTGTTACGAGTTACTTATGTGAGAGTGGATTTTCTGAACTCTTGTACATAAAAAATAAACATGAGTGAAGATAAGTGCCATTACTCCGATTGTTGATGTTTTAATCACAGGCAAACAACAAGTTTCGCACTGAAGACTATAAAAATATATTTTGTATGATGATAAAGTTTTTGCTGAGTTTGTACCAGATTTTTATTTTTATGTTTTTAAACCTATGGGTAATAAATAAAACTGTAAATTAATACCATTTCAATTTTATTATTTTATTTCTCCTTCATTATAAGCATGTTATAAATAAACAAATATCTAACCATTAAATATGAAGTTTTCTCAGGAATTTCATTCAAAGAGCCTTTGAACACTTTCATAAGTGTAAATATTATACGGTTATTAAGATATTTAGATCTGGTGGTACGCTGAAATTTCTCAAAAAGTCAAGTAGTACGCAGGTGCAAAACGGTTGGGAACTCCTGGTCTATAGATAAAAAAGTGTTGAGTATCAGTATCTTATTTTTGAATCGCCCTCTACAGTTCTTCTTCATGAAACTCATATTCAATGTTCATATTTAAGACAGTCGTTTACAGACAATTTCATTAATTATTTATTGTATTTTCCATTGTTTCTGCATTTCCTCATAATTTTTTTGTCCTAAAAAACTCTCACAATCAACGTCTTTCCGCGGCAAGCACGCATCGTAGCATACCGTGGGCTTTGTCGCCCATCAGAGTCTGGACGGGCGCCGCGGCGGCTGGCGCCTCTCCCGGTTGATCCGATACCGACGCCGAAAACAAGTTATTCTTGATATCGTTACACCGACCGCTTCTTCCACCTGATCAATCTGGACTCCCCTTACCGAATTTCGTGTAATGTGTACTATAAACTTCAGGTCTTACACACACATTTTTTTTTATAGGATTTTGTAACCAAACAAAACTATTGAATGATATATCTTTTAAAATTCTAAACGTTTACCGGAGAGTGATACGGACTGAGATCAAATGAATATTTCGATGAAGTCGAAAATATTTTGTTCTCCGATTAATACGCCTCCTTTCTAACAGACAAAACAAGATTCCTTCCGTTTCTTAGAATCGGCCAATCAACTGTCATTGAGTGATAGAAAGCTACCTATCTTGCCAAATTAAAATACATTCGAGATCATATTTTTATAAAAAGTATTATACATCAATTTATGAATTCGTCATCAATTATCTTTTCATAATACTGAATTTAAAATTATTTTGTTTCAATTTTCGAATGTTTCTGCTACACTCTTTCCTCAGGAGCAAGTTCCACATGATCTTATTTCCGTGTTTTTAATTCAAAAATGAAAATCCCAAAACATCCTAAAACAATATTCAATGGGGGTTTCTAGTCATTTTCAGAAAAAATATATTTCGATATAGTGCATTCATAAGTACCTTGTGTTCAGTTTTTGAATTTATTTTTCATCAATTTATCGAGATAAAAATTATTGAAAAAGCCAAAATTAACCACCGAATTCCAACGACCAGAATAGGCGGGAACGTGACGTACTTACGCGAGAGATTTTGATTGGTTTTACTCGTAATGTGCCATATCGCAAAAAATATGATTTACCAGAATATACTATTTCCTTTTCTTAATATCTTTGGTATATATGTACCTACCTACCTGTCCCTTGACCGAAGTCCGAAGGTAAGCATCAGATATTACAATGATTCAATATACATACCTAAGTAAGTGAGAAATCCAATTTAAATATTAATAATCCCTTGTCGACTTGAAACTAATTGCGGTGGCTATTATTAGGAATGTGTATGTATGAACCAGTATTTCTAGTTTAAGAAGCATTAATAATTACTAAAATTTTCAGTGAAAAGTGCAAATACTGGTGCAACTAATTGTCAACTTTACAACTGTGCATACTTCAACCTGTTGGTAGCATAACCTATACGTTGTAGCTAAGATGTCTAGAAAACCTGGTGTATCTACTCATACCTGTAAAATTTTGGGACAAAATGAGGGATTTTTGCCTACTTGGTTTTGTGAGATCACTAGAGTTGCAGATCGTTCAATTTGTCATTACACATAATTACTTTCTATATTTTACAAAGACTTGGCAACTGCGGCGTCCCACAGTCACTCTCGGCTCTCGGCTTTGTCTGCGCAATCCCAAGTTCAGCCAATCGTATTACATGAAGACAATGTCGTCACAGCTGAGGAGCATTTGAATTCATTCATACTGAAATCACGTATTCAATATTGAATAATAAATCAGTTTTTCAAAATTTAGAGTGAATAAATGATTAGGACAATGTTATAAACTGCCCTCCATTACGTCAAGTGAAAAAAAGTGCATATTTTACGATACTGGAAACCCCCATTTCACAAACAAATAAATCAGTTTCACTTATAAATCTTGCAACAACCTTTTCTAGTATTTCTTATTGCTTAGTATTTCCCATTTGACTATTCCGTTTGGTTCGAATTTACAATATTTATTATTGTTATTAATATTCTTAATTACTCAGAAAATGTGTTGATACATTGTTTCAAAATAATTGTAAGCAATAGGTGAATATCGCTAGGCGATTTCTTCCTGACTTCCTTTACAAGATTTAAAATACCAACATAATTACAAAGATGTAAAATAAACATCAATCAATAAAATCAGAAAGAATTATAAATTATAGATTACTCCTGACTTGTGGAAGGAAATAAAGAAGAATAATTGAAATAATAATGACGATTACTTTAACTCATTCAATTCGACAGATCTGTACTGCCCAGATATTTTTTAAGGCTGGATCTGAAAGTGGAAAACGACGGTTTTTCAATGATGTGTCGAGGAATGTAATTCCAAAGTTGTGAAAATCTCACAGTGAAATTGTTATCAATAAAATTTGTGACATGTGTGGGTGTTCTAAAAAAGAGTTTGTATTTGCTCTGGTATGCTGAATGTCGCCGCCAAGAGGTCGTAAGTTGCAATGTAATTTATCTTTCTGATTAAAATTAACTTCAGACTGACATTTCTTGTTCATGACCGCCATGTATTTGCAGATCTCCAGAAAAATCTGTTCATGTAGTGATTTCTTTCGATTATACATGTAAATAATGATGTTCCATTCTGACACCAGTATCTTTTTTATTCCACATTAATGAATTGATCACATATTCAATACACAGGTTTGAGGATAATGGTACATTTCATATACCGGGTGGCTACGGAAGTATTGCCTACGGAATATCTCAGTTATTGTATGAAGTAGGTGTGTGAAATTTGGAGCGTCGATATAATGACATAAGAGCTAGAATTTGAGCAAATTTACATGTCGAAGTTAACTTCCGGTCTGACCAGAAGTAACATCAACTTTCTTATTTCAAATGGAAACCCTATTTTTTTTTCTTTTCGCTTTATTCAGCATTCAATTCCCTTTCTATTGACATATCACAAGTTGGTATCTAACCAGAAACTAGATCAGAAAAAAATTATTATTGAAATTCACCGAGTAGGCCGTGGAAGCAAAATGAAAGCCAAAAATTGAAAAGTTGGCTATGGAAACCATACGTCACTTGATAACAGTTGCTACTACTGTGATATTTTATTTTCATTCGTCGGCGTTAGAAAGAGCCGCCAAAAAAAATATTGGAAAAATTGGGAAAAAAACCATACTCTGTAGGTCCATAACTTAAATAGGAACATACAACTTTTTCTTGCCTGTACTAATCAGCATAACCATTCCTTTCTAATGATATAATAGAAAGTAATTTTTTGAAATGAAATACCAAAAAATCCAATTATTATTATTCAAATAACAAAAAAACAGGTTTATCGAAAAAAAAAATTCAAATTGATAGGATTAAAGATAAAATAAATTCAAAACAAATATTCTAAATGCATTCCCTCAGCGTCAATACATTTATTGACTCTGGTGTTATTTTCATGTAAAACGTTTCTCAACATTTGGGGCGTGATATCTTGGAAAGCTCTACGAATTTTTACTTTTAGCTCATGTAGAGTTGTAGGCTGTGTGGAATACACCCTATTTTTAAGATGCCCCCATAGAAAAAAGTCGCACGGAGTAAGATCAGGTGACCTTGGTGGCCACATGACTGGACCATGGGTTGTTATAAGTCTCTCTTGAAAGCGATTTTGAAGATAATTTCTCGCTATTCTTGAATTATGCGGAGGGGCGCCATCTTGCTGGAAGTACATTCTCTCAGTTATTTCCGCTGGTAGGTTGTTAATGAATTCCGAAATTTCATTCGTTAAAAAATTAAAGTATCTCTCTCCGGTTAGTTGGCCTTGAAAAAGAATGGGGCCAACAAAATGAGTTCCAACTATTCCTGCCCAAACATTCACACCAAATCTCTACTGGAAGCCACCTTGTCGAAACCGGTGCTCGTTTTCTATCGCCCAGTACCTGAAACAAAAGACCGTTCACACTTTTAGCACTTTACACTTCGACTATCGACAATAATCCAAATAAAGTACAGTACCTACCTTGTATTATTCCTGTTAAATAATACATTGTTGGTAAATCTTGACTCGTCCGTAAACAAGATGGTATAATGTTAAATAGGTGATTCTCAGCATTTTGTCGAAGAAACCAATTACAATATTCCAGGCGCCTTTCACCGTCATTTTCATACAAATGTTGATGCAACTGATACTTGAAGGATTTAAATAGATGTTTTTTCAAAATTTTCCTAGCAGAGTCCTTACTTATAGCTAATTCGGCGCCAATCTGCCTTGAGGAAATTGTGCTATCATATTGTACTAAAGCTAATACATTAATTTCAGTTTCCTCATTAATAACAAATGCTTCTTGGTCTTCGTGAACATCAGGCTCAGTTCTTAATTTTTCTTCAAGCCACTGGAAATACCTTCTTGACGGTTGCTGCCTCCCTGGATATCGCTCTAAATACAATCGTTCAGCGGCATAAGAATTTCTTAAACATTCACCATAAATGAGAAGCATGTCAATTTGTTCGGTTCGTGAATAACGGGGCATTTTTTGAATATTCCACTAACTGATTTCGATTTCCCAACCCATTTAAAATGGCAGAATCAAAAACACTACTTCGAACGTCAAAATAATATGGATAGCAGCGTTCGTGAGAGCTCTAGTTTCTTTTTTGTTTCATTCTAAAATACATCTTAATCAGCCTACTTGTTAATATTTTGGTTCGAATGATTATTGCAATGGAATGATTATTCTGAATAGCACAAACATCGTCCATAGGTAGATATTAGAATATCTATGGACGATGGCACAGACCAAGTACGTTTATGTTCCTATTTAACCTAGAACCTACAGGATATAATTTATCATTCCACATTATTTTTAATGTTATTTTTGCGTATGGCGATAATCTGTTTTGTTATTTGAAGAATAATAATTGGATTTTTTGGTATTTCATTTCAAAAAATTACTTCCTATTATATCATTAGAAAGGAATGGTTATGCTGAATAGTACAGGCAAGAAAAAGTTGTATGTTCCTATTTAAGTTATGGACCTACAGAGTATTGTTTTTTTCCCAATTTTTCCAATATTTTTTTTGTCGGCTTTTTATAACGCCGACGAATGAAAATAAAATATCACAGTAGTAGCAACTGTTATCAAGTGACGTATGGTTTCCATAGCCAACTTTTCAATTTTTGGCTTTCATTTTGCTTCCACGGCCTACTCGGTGAATTTCAATAATAATTTTTTTCTGATCTAGTTTCTGGTTAGATACCAACTTGTGATATGTCATTAGAAAGGGAATTGAATGCTAAATAAAGCGAATAGAAAAAAAAATAGGGTTTCTATTTAAAATAAGAAAGTTGATGTTACTTCCGGTCAGACCGAAAGTTAACTTCGACATGTCAATATGCTCAAATTCTAGCTCTTATGTCATTATATGGACGCTCCAAATTTCACAAACCTACTTCATACAATAACTGAGATATTCCGTAGGCAATACTTCCGTAGCCACCCGTTATAGAGCTTCCCTTTTCCAAAGTTCGACTGTCAGCCCATGAAATCAAATTAAACAGGTGAAAAGGGAACGCTGTCGTAATTTTGGAAAATTGTTTTGTTATTTGCTCAATAATAAGCCGAGCGCACTACTAAACTGTTTATTTCTAACTTCACTATAAAGATACAACTACTTCACTGACTAATAAAACACTTAGATCTAAACAACAATACAGCTAGTTAAATATTCCAAACACTTGTTAACTTCTACAAAAACTTCTGATCACTTCTTCATCAACCTTTCTTCATAAACTTCGAGTGAAATGTCTCGCCCTCATATACCCAAGTAGTGTAACTAGACCATTCGCGAAAAATACTTCCGTCGTTCCGAATATTCAGTACCGAAAACCTTCTGCAAATTTCGAAGAACCAATTATCGACAACACGCTTGCGAAATCGACTCAGCGGCGGAGCTAGGAGATTTTTATCAATCTCGTAACGATATGGATCCATTGATTTGATAGAAAAGCCGAATGAAATTGTGTCTTCCCTAGCTCGCACAAATCTCTGACTTCTGAGGGTTGCACATTCGTCGTCACTCTGGAACCTCACCAAATATTTCTCTATCAGGGTTTCTTTTATCAACGAAACTCTTTGGAATTCTTTGCCTAGGAAGTTGGAGAGGCATACGGCATTCAAAAATACGATAAGAACACTATTATTACTACCTTCTTTCCCCATGATCTTTTATGAATATTACAGATTTCCCCTACGCGTAGGAACCAGAAAAAAACAAAAATATATGTAGAATAAATTGGATAACTAATCGACAAGAAGTATATTAATCAAGAAACTCATCCATACACCAAAATTCCTAAAAGATTCAGAGTTGGACAAGAACAATTTAAGAAAGAACGTTATTTGATTATCGGTGATGTCTTGGTATAGTCACTTCCCAATAAAAACAACTCTTGGCTAGGTTCACACAACAGCAGGATATTCGAGTTAAGCAGAACTTTGTTCATTTTATTTTTGTTTGATATTGAGAAGTTTGAGATGTTGTAAGGCATTGTCAGGCTTGTAGATGGAATTGTTTTCTTTCATTTATCTTGGAAACAGAATGTTTTTATTTATACAGAACATATTTTATCAACTAAGAGGACTGATGACTTATTTGTTTTGTGGAAATTCATATTCACAACCAAGAAATGTAAATATTCCGTAACTGAACTAAACGACGTAGATTGCCGTAGATTTCAAAACTGTCAGTGACAGATGCGAATGGTGGCGTCATGATAATTATTTTCAGAATTTTTTTATTTATATGAAATAATGAGTGAAAAATCGAATGAATCGGATATGGAATTTCAACTCTACTGTGGGTTCTCTATCCAAAATAGTATTCCTAAATCAAAAACTTAACTTTATTGAAATGCAATATAATATACCATGCATGGTAGTGCTGAAATTCATTCTTGATGTGAACATGTACAAATTATAATACAAATACATGATTATGTAACGTGTGAATGGTTGAGAAAAGGTCAAGATAAATTAAATCACTGTGGATCTGTTGCCGACGTTTCGACTTAAGTCATCCTCAGGGCACTATAAGAAAATACATTAGTGAATAAAGAATCAAAAATCAAAAGTACAAAAAAATATGTGAAATGTCATTTAGACTGTGAAGTATCAATTTTTTTTAATTAAATTAACATGGATAAAATTGTATGTCAATTATATTTTGTGTGCTTTTTTTTATAGTACTGTTGTTTTCCCCAAATTTCTGTATTCTTAAAATTGAATTTCTATAGATTTTGGTCCGAATGTTCCGCAAGGCCTGTTTTGTTTGTTGTTTTTATGAGGTTTTGGGGTCTTATACTTCGCTTATGTTCGGAAATTCTAGTTTTTAGATTTCGTCCTGTCTGTCCAATATACATTTTGTTGCATTCTTCACACGATATTTTATAGATTATACCACTTTTGAGTTCTTCTGGCGTTTTCTATTTCAACTCGGTGAAGTACTCTTTAATGGTATTTTCAATTTTGAAAGCCATATTGAAGGGCACGTCTGTAAAAACCTTCATCTACTTTTCTGAAAGGCCAGAAATATATAGGATTTTGTGGAAGAATTTATTTTCTTTCGGTGAGTAGTCAGTTTTTCTGGCATGTTCTTTGAAACAGAATTTAATTATTAATTTCACGGGATGACTGTTTTTCAATATATTTACTTTTATTGCTTCGAGATTTTTATGGTGGAGAGTTGAGTGTGATAGGTATTTGAGATATTGAAAAATGTTAGATTTTTGAGTAAACGGGTGTTGGAAATTGAAAACCATTCACACGTTACAATAATCAGTGAGGTCACAAAACATCATAAAGAACATGATTATGTACCATAATGTGGTCAATCATGCATCTAGAAATTACCCAATTATTCTGGAAAAAGTGAAAATTTTAAACTGCATCAAACGGGTATTTTATTTGAACTCATATCGCATTATTAAATTATTTCGATTCACTACAGCTGTTCATTTTATACAATTACAATGCTCTCAATGGTTGATTTGAAATATTTTTCAAATAATAATAATAATAATTTATTTGCCATATAAAAAATGTTTTACGCAATAAATTTAAAAAGTTAATAAAAACAGTATAGTTATATAAAAATGGTAAATAAATTGTTGCAACCACTAAAGGAAGATCCTTGAAAGTGGTGTAGTATTTCTTTTACAAATTATTTTTGTGTGGCCGAGGTATAACATAGGAGTTTTGTTTGTTCCTAGTATTGTAGGAATGGTCTGGGAGCCTAAGTTCAGTTCTATGAACGTGTTGTCTAGCAACAGTTTTCAAAAAGTATAGTTGCCTTACATCGAAGTGGCCTGTTATTGTATATAGTTTATCTGTCGAGAATGTAATGGGAAAGGAGTATGTTATTTTTAATAGTCGGTTTTGTATTCTCTCTAAAGGGTTTATATATTTGTTAGTGGCGGACCCCCACACTAATATTCCGTAACGTAGACGACTTTCAGCAAGAGCAAAGTAAAGTATTCTCATTTGTTGTTTTGTATTTTATTTAGATATTTGAATTTATATAGAGTAAATCTCAGTTTTTTTACTAGTTTATTTATTTATATATCCTATCTTAGGTTGCTGTCAAGAAAAACGCCAAGATACTTTATATGTGATTTTGATGATATTTTGAACGATGTATTTTGTCCTATGATATTTAGCGTCTCCTATGATGGCTAGTATTTAGGATAAGAGCAGAATGGTATAAAGTATGTTTTGCTAAAGTTTACAGTGAGCAGACGGTTATTGAACCAACTTATTATTTTGGAAAAGTCTCTCTCAGCTTTCTTTTTCAGTTCACACCAGTCCGCTGCTTTATATAATATAACTGTATCATCAGCAAAACTCACAACGTGTACCTCTGTATCGATTTCGAATAGGTCATTGAGGTAAATGTTGAAGAGTATTGGTCCGAGTACTGTTCCTTGGGGAACTCCGTATCTGACCA
Organism: Chrysolina americana; assembly: GCA_958502065.1. Lineage (NCBI taxonomy): Eukaryota > Metazoa > Arthropoda > Insecta > Coleoptera > Chrysomelidae > Chrysolina > Chrysolina americana. Next base: position 88,705,617 of record OY293412.1, read on the forward strand.
ATTTTTTTGTACTAAGGCTATTGCTAATTTTCACGTATTGCTTTCTTTTTATAAGGTAACTTCTCGATAGATTATATGATAATCCTCTGAATCCAATGCTCTCCAACACATTCATCAATTTCTCGTGGCAGACTGTATCGAATGCCTTTCTAAGATTAACAAATATGCCAAGTATTGGGATTTTTCCATCAACAGATTCATTTATCTTATCAGTAACGTTGGCGATGGCATCTTCTGTCGATTTATTTTCTCTGAAACCATATTGTTTGTTCGATAAAATCTTATATTTGTTCAAAAAAAACTAATTATCCTTTTTTCCAAGATTTTTTCGAAAATTTTTGCAATATTAGAAAGAAGTGAGATTTGTCTGTAATTACTAGTATCCATTCGGCCCCACTTTTGTACAGAGGCTTTATTACTGCTATTTTGAGTGCATCTGGGACAATTCCTGTTTTGAAACATGAATTTATGAGATATGTCAATGGCTTGGATATGTATTTGTGGATCTTTTTCAGGATGTCCGATGTGAGGCCATCTATACCCGGTGATGAATGAACTATTATAATATACAGAATCAGTTAAACTTTTAGACGCCCACATTGTAGTCAATATAAAAGTTACTGAAAAAAATTCGAGATTTCAATTGAAAGATGAGTCAATATAGCTGAAGGATCATGAAAGATGGGCGACACTACTTGACGGAAGATCATAAAACTAATAAAGAATTATGGTGGATTACGTAATCCAATCTTCCGCAAAAAACCTTTACAATAGGTATGGTCGTCGGCAAGTATTCAACAGAAAACAACTACTGCCCCCTAGGATCCATTGAATTATATCTGTTTAATACTTGGCTAAGTTTTCTACAAGAACTAGCCTTCGCTGATGATTGGCAATGACCATGAAACCGGTACGGAGGTGTTCCCCCAATTAAATCGAATAATAATTGCAGCTTTGATATTTGAAATGCATTGCAAAGTGGTTCTTGTAGAAAACTTTGCCAAGTATTAAACAGATATAATTCAATGGTCGTAGGGGGCAGTAGTTGTTTTCTGTTGAATACTTGCCGACGACCATACCTATTGTATAGCTTTTTTGGGGAAGATTGGATTACGTAATCCACCATAATTCTTTAATAGCTGAAGGAGCTTCAGTTCGATATCGTTGATCCCCCACATGACACAGATGTGATACCTCACGCCACGCTTCAATATAAACCAATTACTCATTCAGGAAGTGTAGTCTGAGGATTACAGAAAGGTTTGCTGATTTGGAATAACTTTATAAATAAGTGAGGCAGATTTTTCGATCATCATGGAGTGATGTAAACTGTGAACGTATATTTATTGATATGTTTATTATGAAAAATCTTCAGATCTTCAGATATTTTTCACACTCTTATGATAGTAAAGAAGTGACTTTTTTGCAAATTATTTATACTTTTAAGCTCTATTTGTAATATTTCGTTGTTCAGACGTTAATTTTCTTCTAACTTATAAAGTTTATTGCGATGAAATTAAACATTCAAATAGGGAAAAGTATTTCTGGAGTATCGTCGAATTATTCATAAATAATCAATACATTTTTCCGAATCAAAATAAATTTTCTAAAATCATTCATCTAGAATAGAGAGCCATTTGTTCCTGATGAACAGCTCCAAATATTTTCAATGAAGTCTTCAATCTAAAGAATCAGTGATGGTTAAAAAGCTTTTTCGAAGATTTGAATCCGTGTGGCCGGTTTCTCTTCACAAAGCTATATAGAGCCTTTCGCACTTGAGAATTTGTTCTCAACATTTTGAAACTCTAGGACTCGGAAGAGTTTGTTCCAACGCGCTCTACAATCCTACCGACTGCGCCCAATCAATACTTCGAAGAGGCGTTCGTTTTCATAAATATGAAGTCCTCGTACATTACAGTCAATGCATGTCTGTGCTTAGATTACCACGAGAACTTACTATAAAGAACACTTTTCAACAATTATGTATGGTAAATGAATATGATATATTTATATCAAATTCACCTAACTGTTCGTTACATTCGCTTATTTTTTCTGAAGCTGTCTATATGAGAAGCATCAATCGAAAGTTACTTTCCTTTATCCAACATGAATAACTTTCCACTTTCGCTTGAGTTGTTATAATTCTAGATCGTTCATGAGACTGCTTCAAATACCGTGCATAATTATATCTAGTTTTCGTCATTACGTAGTAAACTTCGACTGTTAACCGAATCCTATCAAAGTAATGGGTTTATTCTGAGTAAATTGCGAATTTTGTTTCTCAGCCAGAGCAGCACCAATTAACGAGGATTTTCAACTTTTCACATCACATACGTTCGATGATTAGTTTATAGTGGTGTTCCTTTTGGAATTCAGAACAAAGGGTCCTTGTCTGTTGCTATTTGCAACACCTCAAACAGTCATCTTCTATATGTTAATATCTAAGTATCTATAGACTTGTCCTAATCCATACCAATTAGATACCTTCTAAGTCAGTTTTATATTGTAAGTCACGGCTTCATTCGTGAGTAAAATCTATGAAGATTTTTGGAACAAAACGACTCCAATGTTGTCTGAGCTTTCTTAATTAGCACTAATGAGGAGCAAAACCTTTGAAATATGCATGTATGTAAGTGGTAATTTTCAACCAACTGAAGGGTAATATTCAATAGTTTTGTCCCGGAAAAACATTGCAAAAATTAAAGACAGGTGTAACTCAATATGGGTGGAAAAGGTAGTTGTTTTCTGTCAGATATTCACCTCACATTTCGCAATTTCTGGGAAGGTGTAGATATAGGGATATTTCGACATGGTCAGAATTATTCTTTTCATTTATTCTAAACTTTCGGGCACACTCTCGGAGTTCGATTATATGTTCATTTTCGAATGGTGGTACTACAATAATGATGATAATAATAATAATAATAAGCAGAACCTGCCCATCGACAACTGTATCACGCAGGAATCCGTGTATTATAAGCATAACCTTTCAATGACCTGGCATCTGTTCTACATGGATGACCTCAAACCATATGCCTCGGGAGAAAAAGATCTTCATCAGTCCTTAAGGGTGGTGCAAGAGTACACGCATGCTAATGGAATGGAGTTTGAGATCGACAAATGTGCCACGGTTCATCTCAAAAGAGGACGATACAAGGAATATGGAGATGACGTTCAGCTCGAAGACGGAATCATCCTACTTCATCTGAATGCCCATGAGACGTATTCTTACCTAGGGGTGGTACAACGCTGTTACCAAGAGATAACCACGGTTAGAAACTCTCGCCGCAACAAGTATCAGCATAAACTCCGACAGATCTAGTCATCGGATCATTTCGTGCAAAATATTTTTTTTTTAATTATATCAGAGCGCTTTCGACTGTTAAGTCATCATCAATGCGTACCTGCAAGTAAGTAATGATTGAAATTGAATTTGATAAAATGAAAATTTTTTGAAATTTGAAAGTTATTAAAAGTGATGTTACTTACTCGTCAGGTGTACAAGAAGCCATATAAAAACATCATGTCCATGGACCAAATTAAAATGTTACAACATATTTAAAATTGAACAATTTTCACCCTGTTCAAGGATTCATAAAATAAAGATATGGGATACTACATCATATCTGTCTGAATGTTGAAGTGGAAATTAAATTTAAATTGACAAAGTGTACCAATGACACTATTGACAAGTGACAGTGACCACTGACATATGTGACATAGAGTCACAGAACATAAATAGAAAATGAACTAATCTAGACATGACACTCTCATGGGCATTCAGATGAAGTAGGATGATTCCGTCTTCGAGCTGAACGTCATCTCCATATTCCTTGTATCGTCCTCTTTTGAGATGAACCGTGGCACATTTGTCGTTCTCAAACTCCGTTCCATTAGCATGCGTGTACTCTTGCACCACCCTTAAGGACTGATGAAGATCTTTTTCTCCCGAGGCATATGGTTTCTTTTCTTGTGATTAATGATGGAATAAGAATAGTATATTGCATGCCAAAATTGTTTTATCAATATTTCATTATAACATCGAATATTCAGACATTAAAAAAATGTTTTTAATTTGCATTCTATACATAATAATGATATAATCTGCACCATCTGAATGATATTCATTAACATGAAGGTACGTTGATGATAAGAGCAAAAAAAATGCAGTTGGTACTTTCAAATCCCAAGAAAATGATTAAATAAAAATGAACGATTTTTAACTTGAACGCCCTGTATTTCAAAATCCATCCATCAACGAACTTTGCAATTCTGCACGTTCAATCAGTGCATCGGATACTACAATATACTAAAAATTCAGACAATTTAACCGAGAACCATTTTACCTATAAAAAGTGCGGGGTCCTTTGTGGAAATCTAATTGTGTTTACCTTAGTTTCATATACCATAAGATTTCCATCAAGTAACGGTCAACTCAATTCAAGATTTGGAACTAATGTAAACAGTTTGATGAATTTGTTCGTACTGTTTGCATAATATCGCAATTTTAACATGTTCAGATTGTTCGAATGCAAATACTTCGAAATACTGCCGGACGAAAGTTCATATCAGCTTTATTTTGCATAGTCTTCCTTTGAATTATGATCCGCATAAAAATATAAAATATTCTGGCAAGAAAACACTCCACATAAAAATTCGCTTATTTCCTTTCATATTTATTTCCGCGTGGAGTCAGTTGTAGGTGGAGATAAAAACTGTCTCATGCATCAAACATAAAGCTTGTGAAACAAAAACATGGAGATGAAAAGTTTGGCGTGTAATGTTGAAGTGATTTAGGTGAAAACATACGTATTTCTGGAATGGTGGCAAAGAACTTATATTGCAATTCCACGTGTTCCAAATGAAATGGTCTCTTCCATGTTTCAACAGTAATCAAGTAAATGTAATCTGGAAAATCAATTTCATAGAGAGCATACCTTTTTGTATGAATACTGAAAATAAATCTTTTGAAGTGGGTGTGAATCATCTACAGATGATTGCTAGAATCACTCTGAGGTAAAACAGGAATATTTTTACGGAATGGTCGATAGCGAGGCGGTTAGATGCCGGCCTTTGAAATTTCCGCTTGCATTTGGCCAAGTTTGAACCCGGAAAAATTATAAAAAAGTTTTTCTCAATTTCATAAGCATTGTCTGATTTGTCTAGATGCCAATCCCGACGTCTGGTGCTAGCTTGAAGTGCGCACCGACCACCCGGAGTGGTGCTGTAGGTTTTCCGGGTTTTCCAACAGCTGAAAAGTGAATACACCACCAAAAACATCAGTAAGTCTCCCCGGAGCGCCACAGCAAATAATAATGATAGCCGTCCTCTACCCGCACAGGCTATGCCTTTGGGCAGACTCTATAAGTGTTTATGAAAAAGTATTATTATTATCTTTCATGTGAATGTCTCCTTGATATCTTTCAAACTGATATCCAAACTTCATTTCATCTGGAAGAATTTTTTTCATAACAAAAAAACTTGAAACTGGGTATAACGATTCTCTCAAAGTCTTGAGGCTGCAGAAACCATAGCAGAAATATTCAAAAACCATTAATACATTGATGCCTTCAATTTACTGGAAAAATATTACAAATTCAATTTGCCAAAACAGAAAACAATCGTAAATGAAAAATTTATTCTGAGCTCTGGTAATACTTCAAAAGCTTGCTGGGCTTCAATTCAATTCAAAAATATAGAGAGAAATACAATGAAACGTAAACTTCCTCAAATTTAAATCTCCGGAAATAATTTGAATGATTTTTTCTGTAATATATCTGAAAAACTATCAGAGATCTTCCTGTTTTATCAACTGACGAATTGAATAATTTCAAAATATTTCCTTCACTTTGTGGGTCTTTCTTTCTGCAACAGTGTATTCTACATCAGCAACATCCATGAAAAACTCAAATTCACCTGATATACATGATTTACATAGTCCGTTGATAAAATATGTGGCTGATATACATGCAGTACCTCTAACATCAATAATTAATGAAAGAGTATTTTCAACTGGAATGTTTTCTGATATTTTCAAAATATCGAAGTTCACAAAAAGGTTGTAGATCTTCACCTGATAACTACCGTCCAATTATCATTATTTCAACTATAGCTATCATTATAAAAAATCAATTGTATTCTGATTTTGAGAGTCACTTCAACTTTAACGAATCCGAGTATGGATCTACCTACTACTCTAGATACTTTCCTAGTGGTGACTTCGAATAGGATAAACTTACTTTTTTGAAATTATGTGACTTGTCCAAGGCATTCGACTGTATATCCCACTCTATTCTTCAACAGAAATTGAGTTATTATGGTAAAAATGGCACTGCTCTTGATCCAGTAGGTTCTCATCTCAACAATAGATATCAGTGTATTGATGTTAACAATATCAAGACAGATTTGAAGCTAATTTGTCATGGAGTTCCTCAGGGTTCTGTCCTCGGACCATTGTTATTTACCATTTATATTCATTGCACCAATAAGACGTATTTTGTTAAATTTTGTTAAATCATAAAAAAAATCAGCAAACACTTGGTTTACAGTTGATAAACTGAAACTGAACGATGAAAAAACCCAGAATATTATAATATCTGCTAACAACAGAGTCACTCTGAAAAATAATGTTACGTTTCTACATATTATTGGCGATCGAGTTGGTCAAGTAACATAGAAACAACTACTCGTAAACTGTCTAGTTTTTTATTTGTTCTTAGACAACTTGATTGAAAGGAGCAATAAAAACAATAAAAACACTTCTCTATATTCACTCTCTTTTTTTTCGATTGCTTAGTGCTCAATATTTACAAGCCAAGTTTGTTCTAATAAAAATCTGTTCAGAGATTTTCACAGACAAGTTTCGAGGTAGTTACTTCTAATCTGTATAGGTTAGGTTAGACGTCATCCATTGACCTAGTTTTTTGAAACAATAAGCCAGTCACTAATACCACATGCTCTGATGGGCAACGCTGAGCAAATATCTGTCAGATGTTAATCAAATTTATAGATATATGCTATTTTATGGAACAAAGGGGTATTTGAATTCTTCTCTCTTTCTCCAAAAACATTGCAGACATTCTTCTCAAAATAACTCTAACCTGAGTTTTTGCTTCCTAGTGCCTTCAAGATGTTCAGGGAAGACCGAAGACTGGCTCATTGCTAGTTGCTGCCTAAGCCTCGAATAATTGTAACAAACGTCATTGGAACGTTGATTGCATTAGACTGGGAAGTAGTTATTTTGCACGGGATGTTTTCCATTTTTGAGAGAAGAGAAGATTTTAAACAAATTATTAAGTAAGTATGTAGTTTTTTCATTCCTGGTATAACCAAATAGTCAAATGGTTATTTTTGACTAAATTTGTTTTCGTTTATAAAAAAAATGTTCGTTTCTCAATTTCCTTGTACGATTTACCCCAAAAAACTGAATACTGGCTACTGGATAATCTTTTCAGCATTCAGGAATGTGTCTGAACACTTTCAACAATTTTATCTTTTCACGTCCCTCACAAAAGGGACTCGCCTACGTGACTCATTTCTTAGGTGGTTATTTTATTTATCCGCTTTCAAAGAGTCTTTTGCCTTTGACGCATTAAAACCAAGTTAGGGTCACCTATATTTACCACAAAAGAGAGTGCTTGAATCCATCAATGAACGGACCGAATGATTCAAAGAGATTCCGAGTTTACTAGAAAATCTGGGTTTACAGGATGATGCAAAGACGTTTCAAGAGTAAGTATTTTTTCTTTAGAAACTCACTCATAAATCATTAGTGGAGAAACTGATTGATGAAATTCATATTGATTTCTCCATTGTTTTTCTCATTAAAACAATACGGCCAGAACTGTAGAAACCAATAGATTCAATTACCCTAAACCAAAAAATATTGATTTCAGAAATGTTTGCGTCTTGTCTGACATGACCTCATTTTCAAAAATAGCAAAAAATTTGACCGAACTGAGATTCGTCTGATTTTTAGAATGAAGTTGAATAATAGATCTCTAGTACCAAAAAAATTTTCATGCGTCAGTAACACCATTCCAAAAAATTCAAAATTCAACTCAAAAAACAAATTATAGCAAATCCAGGCGGCCCGGGTGTGATCCCACCGCCTGCCACTGAGCTAAAGTGGTTCGATATCCACTTAATTTATTCAACTATATGGGATCAAATTAATAATTTTTCTACTTTATGTATTGTATCGTCTAGAACCCCTTTATTTTTTCAGATGAATAAAGAACATTTTGATGATATTTTCATTTTATTTGTCCTGTCCTAGTATTTCATAATTTTTATTGATCTACCAATAATATGACTGGTGCTGAAAACGTTTATTGTTTGATATTTCTTTCGAACTAGAAGACTTAGTAAATGAAACACGTATAGAGGTATCAAAAATTGTGATTTGAAGGTGACAAAAAGCTTTAGTGTATTCATTACTACACCAAAAGTTTCAAACATTACTGTGTAAGTACATGATGGCGTCCAGGCCAATATAACTGAATGTTCACCACAAGTTCTAAAACAAAATTAGGTTAATATGAGCAGATATTTCTCTACAAGAATCAGTTTCATATTCTCCCTGAAGATGGCCACTTTGTGACTGAAGCAAAAGTGCAGATGTTCGAAAGTGTGTTTAGGTGAAATGAAAAACCTTCAATATATTTATTACTACATCAAATATGTTCAAAACATGACTGCAACTTTTTTTAAATTTTTGTCATCATTTTCCAAACGAATAGTTTCTGTAGTAAAATCACAAAAATACCATATTCAACAATTCTTTCGCGAATCAATATAAACTACATGGAAAAATTCAACTGGTTATGTAACATAGTACGTCCTGAAAAAGTATATCCTCAGGATATAGACCGGTAATCAGTTATTTCTCTATCAGTGCCTACCCATTAACATAAATAAATTTTCAACGTAGCTCCTTTTCAAAGTTTCATCGCTTGGTGCTATTTCGATAATTCCATTAAAATACACCCCAGCTCAGGGACATTTTTGCAAACTTTCCAGGCTTGTTCACCCTCGGTGAATAAAAAGATACCCCGAATCAAATTATAATGCCTACTGACGATCCCTGTGGATTACTAATCGTAAATTTTAAGTGCGTATTGTGGAAATTTTTCGAAAGCTCTTTTTTATTGCCCTTCAACCGCCGTCATGATTCTACGTATCAAATTTGAATATTTATTTTAGTAAGTATAGCTCTCATTCTCGAATGTCGGTTAGTCAGAAGTGCAATGATCACTATCGATAAACCACAAGACTGATGATGATGAAGAAATTTATGGTTTCGATAAGTCGAACGCATATTGAGATCAATACAATTTAAGAAGAAATGTCGAACTGAATATAATTTCAGGACTGCTTGGCAAGTGGATTTTGGATAATTACAATTTACCATCTAAATATTCTGTGTTCATGTTTTGCATATTCCTTCTCAATTTGTCCATCCCTAAGGAAAGCAGCAATTCAATCTTACAAAAGTGCTTGTTGTACTGACTCTATAAATCTACCGTAACTAATAGATCTTTTAATTTTCTTTGATTAAATGAGCAATCAGTTTGTTGAATTAATGAAAGTGTATCTTGAGACCGGGTCTTCAGCGTAACGAGAACAAGCCACAACTCGTTGTCGAAACCGTTTAATAGTCTCAATTGAAGGAATTAACAGTTTCTTTAGGCCAGAGTTAATTAGCACGTGATTTTTCGTCTTACTGTTGTAGGAAAACACCATCCATGTTACAGAGCTAGCTGACCCGCTGCACATCAATGGGACAGCATGCACGCATATGCCGATGTCTTGATTGCCGCAGTAATAAATGGAATAATTAGATTACATTTATCTATACCGGGTGGCTACGGAAGTATTGCCTACGGAATATCTCAGTTATTGTATGAAGTAAGTTTGTGAAATTTGGAGCGTCGATATAATGACATAAGAGCTAGAATTTGAGCATATTGACATGTCGAAGTTAACTTCCGGTCTGACCGGAAGTAACATCAACTTTCTTATTTTAAATGGAAACCCTATTTTTTTTTCTTTTCGCTTTATTCAGCATTCAATTCCATTTCTAATGACATATCACAAGTTGGTATCCAACCAGAAACTAGATCAGAAAAAAATTATTATTGAAATTCACCGAGTAGGCCGTGGAAGCAAAATGAAAGCCAAAAATTGAAAAGTTGGCTATGGAAACCATACGTCACTTGATAACAGTTGCTACTACTGTGATATTTTATTTTCATTCGTCGGCTTTATAAAAAGCTGCCAAAAAAAATATTGGAAAAATTGGGAAAAAAACAATACTCTGTAGGTCCATAACTTAAATAGGAACATACAACTTTTTCTTGCCTGTACTATTCAGCATAACCATTCCTTTCTAATGATATAATAGAAAGTAATTTTTTGAAATGAAATACTAAAAAATCCAATTATTATTCTTCAAATAACAAAACAGATTATCGCCATACGCAAAAATAACATTAAAAATAATGTGGAATGATAAATTATATCCTGTAGGTTCTAGGATTCTAAGATATCACGCCCCAAATGTTGAGAAACGTTTTACATGAAAATATCACCAGAGTCAATAAATCTATTGACGATGAGGGAATGCATTTCGAACATTTGTTTTGAATTTATTTTATCTTTAATCCTATCAATTTGAATTTTTTTTTTTTCGATAAATCTCATTTTTTGTTATTTGAATAATAATAATTGGATTTTTTGGTATTTCATTTCAAAAAATTACTTTCTATTATATCATTAGAAAGGAATGGTTATGCTGAATAGTACAGGCAAGAAAAAGTTGTATGTTCCTATTTAAGTTATGGACCTACAGAGTATTGTTTTTTTCCCAATTTTTCCAATATTTTTTTTGGCGGCTTTTTATAAAGCCGACGAATGAAAATAAAATATCACAGTAGTAGCAACTGTTATCAAGTGACGTATGGTTTCCATAGCCAACTTTTCAATTTTTGGCTTTCATTTTGCTTCCACGGCCTACTCGGTGAATTTCAATAATAATTTTTTTCTGATCTAGTTTCTGGTTAGATACCAACTTGTGATATGTCATTAGAAAGGGAATTGAATGCTGAATAAAGCGAAAAGAAAAAAAAATAGGGTTTCCATTCAAAATATGAAAGTTGATGTTACTTCCGGTCAGACCGGAAGTTAACTTCGACATGTCAGTATGCTCAAATTCTAGCTCTTATGTCATTATATCGACGCTCCAAATTTCACAAACCTACTTCATACAATAACTGAGATATTCCGTAGGCAATACTTCCGTAGCCACCCGGTATATCGTTATTAAATCTGTAATATCACCTTCACGTATTGAAAAATCAGTCCATCACTTACTGCACCTCTGAGACTGAGCATCCGGCTCGAAAGACCAAAATTAAGGCCAGACTTGGAGACTTCTTGAAAAAATTGTAATTAAGTGACACAAGAAAAGTTGATGGACAAAACCATTTGCCATGTGTATACAGGATATATTGGTCTTGTTCGTTTAATTGAGAGCAGGTCATTCTGCCTGGATAGAACAGGAAACAATTCACACCAAACAATTTTTATATAGTATTTGAGAATACTTTTGAGTTTCTGTTATTTAGATAATTTATGCCATTGAATATTGAATATAAAATAAACTGATAATAATTATTTGAGTCTCTTCGATACCTTGAATAAAATAAAAATAAAGCATATGGACGAAACACATTGCAAATAATAAAGTTTTGATTACAGTGCCATCTACAGGGACTTGAATTAGCCTAAATGACTCGTTCAATTGATGATCTATTTATTTGGTGTGAATTATTGTTGAATATGAGATGAAGATAAAACTTTTGTATACAGTCTCAATAGAAATTATACAAAAGTTTTATGAGATGAAGATAAAACTTTTGTGTATATACAGTATTAATAGAAATTATACAAAAGTTTTATCTTCATCCTATATAAGTTTAATACATGAGATATCTGCATCAAACTCAGGCGTATTCGAAACCAGAGTTCTCCTTTAGACTGAAGAGATGCAACTAAATCTTTAAGGAAAAGCAGTATCAATCAGCTATAGTTCGAACCACAGGACCAAATGCCAATTTAGGACAAAAGTTGATGAAAAAGCTCTTTTTTCCTTGGACTCTTTTTTGCTTGGACTCTCTTCCCTTTGGACTCTTTCCTTCATGAACTCTTTCCCTGTGGACCCTTCCACCCTGGAATTTTTCTCCCGGGATTCTTTTTCCCTAGACTCTCTTCCTTTGGACTCTATCTTCCTTGGCTGCTTCTCTCCGGACTTTCGTCTCTTGGATTTTTTCCCCAAGACTCTTTTCTCCTGGGAATTTTTTCCCTAGACTCTATCCCTTGCACTCTTTTCTCCTGGTCTACTTACCCCTATACTATTTTCCCCAAGACTCTTTTTCCCTAGACAATTTCCATATAGACTCTTGTACCCTGGACTCTTTTTCCCTAGACTTATTCTCTCTGGAATATTTCCCTCTATACTTATTTTTGAACACTGTTTCGATGTTTGATAAACTTATTTCGTAATTCAATATCCGTCGAGATAGTAGGAAGGGAAGCAGTTGTTTTCTGTCGTAACATAAGTTTCCAAAACAACTGAATCAGTCATTTCGGTCCTTAAGCCACGAACATTTAGATTATAAACTTTACCACTAATCACGTTATTTTTATTATTACTTTGTTTTAGATGTAACTCATTTACGATGACCTGTTTCGCTCAGTATATTGTAATAAAAACACAAGTAACTTTGTTCCACTAATTTATTCAGACTTATGAAAAATTAAACTTTCAATTTATTTCAACTAATAATAGAAATTCCTCCAGTCACATCGATACTGGCACATCAAAAAAAATTATAAAATTTGTAAAGGACATAGCACTGGATACATGTATTCCTGGGGCTCGCTAGATTTTTTTGATTTTTGGATATATCATTCTACAGGTCAAAACAAGCAACTTTCTTCATTAGACTCTTTTTCTGGCTCTACAGCGTGAGCTACAAAAATGGGTTGATTGTCTAACGCTAATTATGGAAAATATTTTCTGCGAATGGATTTTTTTGATTTTTGAATATAATATCATGTGAAAAATATCAATTTCCTTTGATGGTATCAATTATTGTGTACATTACTACAGGACGAGGCAGAAAACGCGATTTTTCTGGAACTCGTTGCTCGTGTTAGCAATTTTGTTTTTTACATATTTGTACCTATATATACAAGTTAAAAAAATTAAACTCGCTTCACCAGATCTTGCAACATACTCCTAAGTGTTCAACTATAAAACAAAATGATTGTTGTTATGGTGACTATATAATCTGTGAAAGTTGACAATAGTTCCTCATCATTGAAAAGTCATGGTTTGTTGTAATATATGTGATATACCAAATGCTCAATTCCAGATATCCGTCGATCAATTACTCCTCGAAAGGAGGCAGGTAATATCTAGATTAGTTATTAAATTAGGTTAGTTCAATTAATGTATTCATAGTGTAGTAAAACTGCACTTACTAATTTTCCTAATTTATTTAAAACACTATTTACAACAATTATTCACTAAAACATTACTTCACTATTTTATTTCTACGGTGTCAGTCTCTATCTGCGAACTCTGGAACTGTTACCAACTCTGAATTCTGACTGTCCCGCCATCTGCTATACAGCGGCTATATATAGTAGCATTTACAGTTTTCGATCTTTCCAGTCTGTTCGGCTACTTCTTAAAAGGTTCCTAGAATGTTCGGTTAGAACTTTCGCGTCTCTTCCACAGATGAATCATGTGTTTGTCAGAAGAGAACTTGTTTACTTTTCGAGTGTGGAGTGTAATTGGATGATCAGGGCCGGTCTCGAGGCCGGTCTCGAAATCGTTACATTAGCTTTCGTATCAACAGAAATAAATAAGTATTCTCCTATAATTTCGTTTAAATATAGGTATTTGAGAATTCGTCTTTTGGGAGTCACCCTGTAGCGTCACACAAAAAGAATAGACAAAACTTGATTTTCATTCTCTGTGAAAAATCAAACTCAGATATCAACAATAAATCATCCACTATCCCATCATATCCAATTAATCAACCACCTTATTTTTTGCTCACTGTGTAGAAACGTTGTGAAATGTATTTAGAACAGTTCGTTGGGTTCATCTACACAATATGCCTCAAGAAATTCAAGGAAAAGCCCACAATTGGGCTAGAAGTCAATAAACGAGTTTCAGAAAAATCGCGTTTTCTGCCTCGTCCTGTAGTAATGTACACCATATTTGAAATAATCAAAGGAAATTGAAATTTTTCACATAATATTATACTAAAAATCAAGAAAAATCCATTCGCAGAAAATATTTTCCATAATTAGCGTTAGACAATCAACCCATTTTTGTAGCTCACTCTGTAAAGCCAGAAAAAAAGTCTAATGAAGAAAGTTGCTTATTTTGACCTGTAGAATGATATATCCAAAAATCAAAAAAAACTATCGAGCTCCAGGAATACATGTATCCAGTGCCATGTCCTTTGTAAAATTCGTTTTTACGAATCACCCAGTCTTTCGGAGAGAATCCCTCAAAAGCAGAGCATGTGCGAGCAAGGGAGATCCAGGATACAGTTTAAATGAAAGTGGATTCCGAACCACTTAAGCTCAGTGGCAAGCTGTACCGGGGATCGAACCCCAGCCGTCTGGGTGGGAGCAATTGCTCTAGCACCACAATCACATCACTTCGAAGCAATTGGAATCCATGTTTCTACGAACTGCGACAGTGACTTAGTTATTGTTCACGAAGAACGATAAGAAAACGGGAAGCGGTCAGGTCTGGCTCTAGGACCGTTACAATATTATCGGACTGTTATGATATTTCGTGGCCTTCCGGAATAATTATTCTATTATAAACTCTGTATTAGATTTCGAAGGCAAACATACTGTTAATTTTCATTACTCGCTAGGACAAAATATGTTTGATGTTCACCTGACTGTGACTAGTCAAACATTTGATTTCAATATAATGAATATAGACGGATTCCACGACATCCCTTACATCAGAGCTCCTTAATACCATGTCAATCAACACTATGAAAGTAATTTATGAATTAGTAATCAGATAAACCGGTGGACCATAGGGGACAATTCAGCAAAGAAATCTTGTTTATTTACATATTGTATATAGAAAGAAGACATTGGGTAGATATCTGTGGGAATTTTCGAACCGTTATGTCACGCTGCGCTTATGAAATATTTATTCCAATTATAAAAACAATGTTCGTCCAGATCGTAACTCATAGAATATACGATTTAAGATATATTTGGGCAAAGCATAGTAACTGAACTCGGAAATGAAAAATGCATATTGGTTTGAAATATTGCGATATAGAAGGTCACAGTTTCATGAACTTGTTCTAGATGCAGTGTTCGGATTTGATCCATGAAGTGAATGAGGAAATAATACAAAAAATATAACCAACAGTCACATATAATAAGGTGTAGAAGACAATTAGATTTCAGTCAATTCCTTACAAGTTCATTTATAATAATGATCATGGTGAATTAGACATTCGGAGGGAACTCCTTTTTTGTCAACTGATTTTTTTTTGTTAATTATATAAAAAATTAACAAAAACTAAAGCGTGAACTTCCAATTCTCGACAAGGCAGGTGGTTAAATAATAGTTTTCATTTTTGGAAAGTTGAGCAGGTATCTACTATTTACTCATCAGCTACTAACAAAAAAATGTACTCGCTCTGCCCTATCTGTAACTTTTGAGATAGTATGGATGAAGTTTTCCCAACAACAAACCACTATTTTATTACAAATAAGTGATGTTAGAATAAAACTCCAGTATATTCAACAATTTGCCAACTTCAATCAAACCATCAGAGATAATATGTTTTCTATACTAATTTTATGGTTCTTCTCTCTACGTTAGAATTTACCATAAGGAAGAAAATCTTATTTCAGAAAAGGTGAAAAAGATACGTTTGAAAATGATCGAGCTTTTAGCCTCCACAAATAAAGGATTTGTTAATTCAACCATTTTATTCATTTGGTAACTTTTATTTGCTTGACACGTGAAAGAATACGGGGTGCCCTTCTCTCTCAGCGTTTCCACCAAGTGGAAAATAAAAGGCAAACATCTGTCAGAAAACAACTACTTCCCTGGCTGCTTGAGACGACTAAACTCAATTGATCTCAAAACTCTTCCCTTGTGGACCAACTTGAACTTTATAGTATTAGCGGAAAAGCTTTGTATTGAATCGAGTCGTATCTAAGAGGACGAAACTACAGGCCAAAACGTGAAATTGTTAACAATGTATATATCCTAGGGGGTTCCCCAGGGCAGTAATGTTGCCCCACTATTATTCAAAATATCAATCAACGACTACCAACCACATTAATCAAAATTATTAACTGCCCCGATGATAGATTAGTCCTGGTAAAAGAAGACAATTACCATAAACTCTCTGAAATGGAAATAGCTATTTGTGAATTTAAAGCGCATAGTGTTAGATTGCAGCACTTTTTTCATCATGCGAAAATAGGTTCCTAGTGCCTTGAAGTGTCAATTACGAAACGCTTGCACAAAAAAAGTATTTCTCTCTATTACCAAACAAGTAGAGAGGAAATGGGGGATTTATAACCAGCGTATCTTACCTGCTCTATTTATTCCAACCACATTCGAAATATATTTATAAGACCTGTTTCCAGAAGACAGAACCTCAAATTCTATTCGTCCTTACACGAACAAGTTCTTGACAGCTCAAAACTCAATTCCAACAAACTTTTCTTCAAGCCCATCGTGCGGGCTGGAAAAGACTGTAGAACTTGTATAATAAATTTCATGTGACTGTGAATAAGAAATATCGTTCGGGTTTTTCAAATGAAATAAGTGAGCTTCGGAATTGTATTTCATTAACGATGTCGTGAGTAAAAAAACAAAGGGGTAGGAAATGTTTGGCTATTATGGGCTCTCCTTGTCGGCTTATAACGATATTTATCAAGAATTTGTAACGGTGCCAAGAAATAGGGACTTGTTTGTGTCCATCATTTCGACGTCTACGTCGGAGTTTCAACAGAAAATTCGAATAGCCAAATTCTGAAATTAATTTTTGAATAAACATCACAATTCTTTGATTTCTTGCGGGACTCACAGGGTGAAATAATATATTATAATAATAATTATTACTATTTGCCGTTGCGAATATGACCTTAGTTAGAGCTTCAATAAAATGAACCAACTCCAAGTATCAACATTATTCTTGAAATTGCGAAAGTTTGGCAGAAAATTCGACTTTTTTCACGAAATTCAACACATAAGTGGAAAGGATGCAAATGTCCCGTTGACAAATATTTTCAGCTTATGTATTCACCTCAACTTCACCAATTTTCTATTGAATTATCACACTTGAAGTAATATATTTCCTTATACAGTGTTACCCCCTCTATCGTCATAACTGCACTCTTGTTAGCAACGTCGCCGAGACACGTCGTCTTTTGATCTCTACCTTGTACCTTTTTGTTTAGTTTACCCCTCAATGGAAGGGAACAACCTTTTCAAGAGATTTAAATAGCATGGGATGGTGAGTAACAACTCATTTGAAAGGAGCTTTTATTCTATATTGAACCGTGCAATCAATGTCCATCAATTCTCAAGTCATCATTGTTTCAGAATAACGAAAATTTACTTAGCGCACTCATCCTTAGAATTAAAATGTATTTGCCGTATGCTTGGATATTATCTGCACGTTTATGTTGGTGTTTGTGCATCGTTTTCAGGATAAATGGTCGAAACGATAAACTCAAGGAGAGTGTGGGTGAGTGTATTCTTGCTGCAAGCTTTGATTGCTGTTCATCTCCAAACAATGGTTGCACCACGTGAGTTAAATGAGAAATACAAATGGAACGTTATTTTTTGTGAGACTCATCGCAATTATTATGAGGTTTAACGAATGTTCAATTTAACGTTTTCCAGATCTCCCTATTGATAGACAATATTGTAAACAGTAGTGGCAAAATTTCATAGGAACAGCTTCGGCAAAATAAAAAACGTTCTGGGCAATCAACTACTAGGGAAGATAAGCAAGTGGACATAACGGGCGAATTTGTGAATAATCCATCCTCATCGAGTAGAACTGTTGCCTTGAATCGTGAGGTTTCGCATATGACTGTAATGAGAGTTCTGAAAAAAAATTCATCCCTAGAAAATAAAGATGGTTCATGAACTGACGGACGATGATCCAGACCACCGTCTAGAACATTGTTTAATTTTATCTAATAATATTTTTCAAAATCCTAGCTATTTGCAACACATTTGTTTCAGTGATGAGAATACTATTTTATATACGTTAACGAGCATAGAGAATACTGGTAGGTACTGGTCCGATGAAAATCCTCGACTTTTTCGCGAAATTCATACTCAGCTTCCACAAAAAGCTAATGTGTGGGCAGGGATACTGGGTGACTACATTATAGATTCGTTATTCATCGAGGAAGATCTGATTGGTGCCCTCAATTTGGAAATGCTAGAAACAGTTTTAGATCAACTGATAGTGGCAACTGTCGAAAATAATGTAGACGAATTTGACATCGATTATTTTGCAACAACAAATTTTGCAACAACAAATTTTGCAGTTGCTATGAGGAATTATTTGAATACTGTTTATGCAGGACGATAGATCGGGAGACGAGGATCTGTAGAATGGCCTCCATGATTACCAGATCTAACCCCCTTGGATTAATTTCTATGGGGTTACCTGAAATCTAAAGAATACGAGACTCAGTGTCATTCTATTCACGAGTTGCGAGAGCGAATCACGGAAGTGTGTGCAACAACTACTCGAGAAACTTTGCGAAGCGTCAGAGCTGAAATTAAAAATATGCGTTATTTTTATCAGGAACATCTTGAAAATTTATTGTAATAACAGATGAGGTGATTGTTAGTTTAGTTGCCTTCCTGTGTGTGGTTTTTTGTTATTTCTAAACATCAATAACTCAACACGTAATGAAGCAAATTTCAAATGTTTCGCATAGTTGACTGGAGGATAATACATCCTTCCAGATGAGCTATCACTCATCACCCCATACTATTCAACTTTCGTGAAAGGGTTGCTCCCCTACAGTAAGGGATGAAATTAGAGGTAAACTATTCATACTGAAATGTACATTGAAGAAATCAAAAGTCGACTTGTCTCTGCAATTTTCCCAACAAGAGTGCAGTAACGAGTTAGATAGGGGGGGTTAACACTTATGATTGCTCACTGTTTATACAGTTAAGCCGCAGACACAATGGAAGTTTCATGTAATAAGTTTTAAGTTTTGGGATTTTACAAAAAAAACAATGTACAAAACAGTACTGAAAAATGAAGCTTGAATTATTTTACCAACAAGATTGTTTATGAGGCGTGATCATAATAATAATGGCATTGATAGTATCGCATTAAAAAAATATTCAAAATTATGATAATTAAAACTAAAAAAAATCCATTGTGTTTCAGCCTGTATACTGCCGATGACTAAGGATGAACAGTCTTGTTAATCATTCAATCACTCATACATAACGTTTGCAGCATATGGAAAAAATGTATTGTCAGAGTTACAAAAACACTTCATATAGGAAACACGCAAACAACATCAATCTGAACTACCAACCAAAATATCTTTGATATGTGCAAAGTTATCCAAATTTTGAATGCCATTTGGATGGCCATGCAGTTAAACCTTATATCACTGACTTCTCGAATACATTTGAATATTCTCATCAACACACTGAATTGATCATTTCGACAATCAACGAAAAACTTCTTTTCCATTATTTGAGACTGATTTTATTCTTTGGATTTGAATTATTCAATACCGGATTCAAGTGGTTGATTCGGCGTACTTTTAGCCGAATTTAACTTTTTATCATAAAGAGCAATCTATTCATTCTTCTTCCATTTATTCTTGCTTTTGTTTGAGATTCGCTTTCGAGGTCTCTTGATCTTGGAGTAGTCACTCAGGTTATATTCTGTAGCTTGTCTGAAAGTCTGGTGTGGGTGGAAGTACAGTTTTCTTGATAGACAAAATAGTGTAGGTTTAATAATACTACAGATAGTAGCGAATCGCTGCCGAAATGAATTATATCGTAATGAATTTCAAAGTTTAAAAGATTATTATACTATCATATTTGATTTTTTCATATCATTACTTTTTCGAAAGCCGTCGTTACGTCATTCGTGTACGTTCAGGCCAATAACAACATTATTATAGTTCTACCTAGGAAATTGCCGCGAAATTTTTTGTGGTATTTTGTTTTTATTGTGTAACAAGTGATATATACTTCTGATTTGCCGTCTGTCAACAGTTTGCATGAAAAGTGAAAAATGAATCGAAAACGGTTTAATACATCGTCATTCGATGAAATCTGTGAGAAAATGCATGTGAGAATATTATTCAATATCAGTATCAATTTCAAAAAAATTTCAATCAGTTTGCCAGTAAAGGGCTGAAAATTGGAACGCAATACAACAAAACTGACTGACTATGCATTCAATATGAGAAAACAGATTAGAGAAGACTATAATAAATCTGTTATTGAAAAGATGTGAAACAAAACTGCAAATTCAGCAGAAAATTTGGTCCTCTAAAGATATCGAATTCAAATACGCGAGAGATGCTGAAGACACAAAGCGTAGGTTACTAGAAAAAGAACCTGATGGAAGAAAGCAAAGTTCTACAATTAGAAGTAAAGAAGAAATCTTTAAAATGATAAAACGCTACGATGAGAACACACCGTCAGTCTTGCCTGATGAATTCTACCCAATTGCCGCTAATAAAACTAGCATGTCGTGGTGGAGAAGGTTCTCAATTTTTAGTGTATTATTTTAAAGATCGAACGAATAATGCAGGGTTGGCCACTGGAAGACAGAATATTCTCCAAAATAGCGCAAGGTATAGAACAAAGATGTATGGACAGTACGAACAACTGCAGTGGTTCATCTTGCCAAAGCAGGAATCAATGAGTAGAAAATTATAAAAATCACTGGTCACTGATCATCTCATTCCTCAAAGCGCTACCTTCAGATGCAGAAAGAAAGCAATACATTTCAACTCAACAGAACTAAACAATGTTACGAAATCCACCAGCCAAAGACGAAACATTTATAATAATTGTATATTTCATGTTGAAAACTTCAATGCAGTTTAATTTCGATAATTCATTCTGTTTATAGAGATCTGCATCCATAATTTGTTGAAATAAAAAATTTATAAAAAGAATGTGTCTATGATGGGGCTTCAAAAAATAATCTACTACACAAGAATTCCATAAAGTAAAAAATAATTCTACAGAGTTTTTCTCAAACTTGTTGCCAAGTAATATACAGGAGAGCCCTAAGGGCTCGAGTCTGGCAAATTATTTTCATTTCATTTTTACTCTCTTGTGATATTACATCTGATGATTGAGTAATAACTATTTTCTTTGTGACAAATTTTCTTTATACAAGGATCGTAAACAATTCGTTTATGTCATTTCAGTAGGCACACCAGCATTCTAGTCAATAATCCGTATCCAGGAGAAAACTAATAAAAGTTTGCAAAACAAGAACTGCTCCATCATTTTAGAAACTGTTGTTGTGAAAACTAATAAATAGTTTTCCAAACCCAATATCCCAAAATACGCGTATAAATCCTTCGTGGAGAAACATATATCATCGCGTGAAACTTTCATCAATAATCCCCGCTGACCGAAACTTTCACCAACTTTCAAACATGGCCCTTTTTCATACAGGAACTGAAACTGAGAAAAAATACTTACAGTAAGTTGCAGTTGTCAGCCTGTCGATAGTGTCCTGCTTTAGCTTGGAGTTTTTCTTCCCCATGATACTCGGAACCGTTCGAAAAAATGTTGAAAAATCGAAAACTATACAGCACGACCACCGCGCGATACTAACAGGGTAGTTTTCGTATACGGATGCCGCACGGGGGTAACACAGACGCTTGCGCCCTTTTTGCTGTGGGAAATACGCCACACACTTGCCGCGATTCTCTGTCTTGGTATATCGGTAGGGCGCAATAATTGTTGTTCTCTTTGGCCAGTCGTCAAGTATTGTACGAAGAATTGAAATGATAGATAGATCACTTTATTGGTTCAAAAGTAACCCAGGTGGGTGTAGAACATGTCAATACTTACATATAAAAAGGATAAAAAAACTATTTCAATACCTAATAAATAGTCAGTGACTGAAATTCTTACTAAAATATGCTAAGATTACAGGATAAGGGTATAACGAATACTAAATAGAAATATGGTAATAGTTACTTTTGATCATATTCGAAGGGTTCCTCTGAGACTTCATCTCGTGCCTCTCCATTGTGAAGACGAACAAAAAGAAACCGAAATATTAATAAAAATTATAATTAATGCCTTTAATGGTAGTAATAACACAGTGTGCATCCTACCAAAATGTAGAGATATCGCTTTGTCATACCAGATAAGGAAGTACTTTCTTATAATCAATGTGAGGGTTTTGTAAATACCAGTATTACCAGTTCGGAAGTTTCAGAAGAATGTAATATACATAATTCATGTTCAGTATCATTTTTGAAGAAGTTCACATTGCTTGGAGAGGATTCATCCATTATTATATTCGAGAAAAACTTGTTAAGAACAAATGATTCCCAATTTGGATTTCAGAACAAAAAAACCCAAATGATGCCATATTCTGCTTCCCCAAACATATATATACCAATCTTAATGACGGGGAAGCTGTGAATGCAGTATTCTGCGACTTTTCTAAAGCATTCGATTAAATAAAATAGCAAAACTATTTATATCGGTGACTCGAATGCGTTACATATCAAAATCAACCTGTCAAAAAATAAATATATTTTAATAACATCTATATATCGCTCACCATCTAGTGCAGACTTTATTTTAGGCCTAGAGAATTATTTGGAGCAATTTAATTATTCTGATATCGAATTTCATCTACTGGTCGGAGACATAAACATAAATATTAAAGAAGAAAAAGGCACTGTTTCAAACTATCTAAATTTATTATATGAATACAATTTACAATCTATGATAAATAAATACACATGTGTACACAAAGACTCCCGAAGTTGCCTAGACCATATATTCAAGGCAGTAGCACAGTCCTCTGTTGATGAAGCTCTTGCTGCAGTTTATGAGAACAATATAACAGATCATCGAGCAACATTGATGAGTTTTCAAGTAAAAAATATTACCAGAAACCCTGAAGTTGACAAGTATAAAACATACATAAATTATTCCCAAATAAAAAACGAGCTAGATGATTACAACTGGGAAAACTACTATAATATAAAAGATACAAACATGAAAACTCAAGAATTACTAAATATTTTGAATAATTCAATCAACAAAAATACAAAAATCGTAAAGCTCAGTAAATATAAAATTAAACACAAAAAATGGATTACCGCGGCTATAGTAGAGTCGATAAATCATAAAAACAAACTCTATAAAGATTGGCAAAGGAACTTAAATGATGAAAAAAAAAACAAATAACTTATATTAACTACCGTAAACATACAAATGATCTTATTAAAATCGCCAAACGAAAGTTTTATCAATCAGAAATAGAAAAAAACGGAAATAATGCAAAAAATATGTGGAATTTAGTAAATAATAAAGACAAAACCAAAGATAAAATAAATGAAATAAATACAGAACAAGGAAAACAAGTTTCATGTAAAAAAGAAATTGCAGAAGAATTTAACAAGTATTTCACTAATGTAGGAGAAAACCTAGCTCACAAAATATCAAAACCAACTAGTCCTCCTCCAACGCGGACAAAAACAAATCCTCACACTTTTTATTGGATACCTGTGACTGTAGAAGAAGTTAGAGACCTTGTGAAATCACCTGAAAAGAATAAATCACCTGGGATAGATAATTTAAGAGCTGAAATATAAAAAAAAATTTGAAGTCCAATTATGTAAAGCTAGTCTAATAAATTCAATTTTCACTAGTGGAGTATGTCCTTCACACTTCAAAACAGCTCTGATTTCTCCAATATATAAAAAAGACAAAAAAGAAAATCTGCGTGATTACAGACCAATATCCTTAATATCATGTTTGGCAAAATTGATGGAAAAGGCAGTGAAGAGTAGGCTTACAAAATTTAAAGACAAACATGGTCTCATTTCGGAGCGGCAATTCGGTTTCCAAGAGGGACTCTCAACTGATGATGCCCTTCAGTGCTTGATTGCCTCAGTCTATAAGTCTGTTGATATGGCTGAACCGGTAGCAGTAGCATTCCTTGAATTGGCGAAGGCCTTCGACACTGTGAATCATACACAGTTGTTGGATGTTTTGGAAAACGCTTGTATACGAGGGTTACCACATAAATTCTTCGTGAGTTACTTCTCACATAGAAAACAGGTGGTAAGAATAGATGGGGAACTTAGTACTGAAAAATCGGTGTCGGTTGGAGTACCTCAAGGAACTGTCTTAGGGCCAATATTATTTAACTCATATATAAATGATATATTCTCCTACATTAACACATGGGAAGATTTGAAAAATAAAATTGAGAATGATTTAAAAAACATATTTGACATTTTTAGTCATAAGATATTAACAGTTAACCATAAAAAACGTACATAGTCCCCTTTACTAGTTACAAAAATAAATTACCTACCTTTGAGAAAATAGCTGTCAAAAACATCGATATCTTGAAAAACGAAATAAAATATCTTGGGCTGAAACTAGATTCTCACTTAAGATGGACTTCTCACTTGTCAGACGTTGCTAAAACGTTAAGATTCCTACTATATAAATTCAGGCAAATGAGAAAAATGCTGTATTTACCAAATCTTAAAACCGTATACTATGCACTTGTAGAATCCCGTCTAAGGTACGGAATCATCAGTTGGGGAGGTACTATGCCTAGTCACTTGAAACAGGTTGAAATGCTACAAAAAAAATATTAAAAGCATATTCAGGAATATGAAATACAGCACAGAGCTCCTGTTTAAAGAAGCAAATGTAATGAGTCCGAGGCAACTGTATATCTATAGTTTGATAATCTATCTATTTAAAAATCGCTCTAACTTACAAACACTTGACCACCATCATCAAACCAGAAATAGGTCTATAGACTTTATACAAATAAATGCAGCTAAAAAAACCATAGGAACCAGGTTATTTTCAATTTATGGCACCACGTTTATTTAACTCTCTTCCCGAAATGTATAAAACCTTTATAGGAAGTCTTAATTCGCTATCACTACTGAAAACCATATTCAAAAGATACATAAAAAATGTTGATGCGGAAAATATTGAGAACATTTTTGAATTCTAAATAACAAAAAAAAATTAAAAAGAAAAAGAAGAGAAGGAAAAAAAAGAAAAATCACATATGCACGATAATTATGAATAGTAACAAAAAAGAATACATTGTAATGAATAAAACGCTTTATTGGACATAGCACCCCATGCTCAACCTTGGCGGGCTTAATGGGGTGAACTGACCAAATCATATTTATATATATATACTTATATGTCCAATGTTACCCTCCCATTCTATTTGTTCAGTTAAGTTTACCCCTGTTTGTACTGTTTCATATATTATTGTATTGTTCGAACTGAATAAACGTATATTATTATTATTATTACTTAAATCATGGTTCACTATTTGAACAACTGCACTGCTATGGTTTTAGTGGGTTATGTTATGATTGGTTTAAATCCTATATAGGCGATAGAAAACAGAATGTAACGGAAATTAGTCTGATAGCATGTATATGTCATGGGTAGTTCCACAGGGATCTGCTTTGGGCCCACTTCTCTTTCTATTATATCTGATTTTTCATTTTTGTTTATATTTTGTTTCAATTGTTTTTTCTGCCCGGCTGCATTCTTACGATTCCAATCCTCAGAAGTCTTCGATACATTTGTTTTTAACGTGTGATGCCATGCACAAGACCAGTGACCATGTTGGGAATCAAACCCACGCCCTTGTGGTTGAGAGGCAAACGCTTTACCATCATGACTACCATGATCCGTGAATGATTCAACCACAATTCCTATTCAGGGAAATTTTTACAATTTTTGCTGATGATACTACCCTGGCATAGAAAAAAACACGAACACTTGAGGAATCAGATCACCAAAGACTTGGAAACTGGCGCAGTTACTAGTTCATTCGAGAAGGTTCTGGACGGGAATAAATCTTTGATGAGAGGAATGAGCTCAGAAGAACAGGGCGTGCTATAGATGTGAAAAATTGGGACATCTTAAAAAAGACTGCAGGGTTGGAATGCCACCACGTTCACAGTCACCTGTGAGGACAAGGTCTTCCAGTGAGTCCTCAAGTGGGCGCAGGAAAAACTAAAATTAGCCAATATATCGGGACGCATGCCGGCTAACAATGATAAAGCCCCCAGGGTCGTCCCTGTTAAGAGGCTAAGAACAACCGAATCGCCCAACTACACAGATGCCTTGTCCAGAAGACCTTGTTCGGATACTTGTGAGCGAATTTAACGTCGCGAAGGAATCAACCAAGTGAGATTTATGGTTGACAATAATCAAACCACAGCAATAATGAAACAAGAGCAAAAAAGTGATCTAAGCGTTGCAGATATTCTGCGATGGAAGGAAAGCGGAGCGAAAAGACCCACCTGGAGGAAAATTTCTGTTCGACCACCAACTTTCAAGGTATTGTTGAGAATGGTCTGTTGAAGAGAGCTTGGGAATGAGACGACGGCAGAAAAGTGATATCTTAATTGGTTGTGCCTATATGGGTCGAGAATGAGTGAAATCTTGGAGGAGATTCATCGCGGCAAATCAGGTGGACAGAACAAGATCGTTAGGAGAGATGAAACAATACAATGTTGGTGCTCTTTTCAAATGGATTGCCATCGTTGTAGCTGGACCGTTTCCAATGACGAATCATGGCAACAAACACTTCCTCGTTGCCATGGATTACTTCAGCAAATAGGTTGAAGCTTATGCCCTATTTAATCAAGAAGTATCCACAGTTGCAAGAGCTCTGGTAGAAAACATGTTTTCATGTCAAGAAAGTTTATGAACTGATGGGAATTAGCAAGACCAAAACAACTGCCCTCCACCCACAGTCTGATGGCATGGTTGAAAGGTTCAACAGGACTATGGAAGAACATATTTTCAAACGTGTACAAGAGCACCAAAAGAACTGGGATCGATATCTTCCACAAAGCTCACCCCAGCCAGCATTATCTTCGGGAGAGAACTTCGTTTGCCCTGTGACTTGGTGTTCGGATCACCAAGCGCTGAAGAAAAAGAGGTACAGGATCATGCAGACGAATTGCGAGATAGCTTGACTGAGTTCCACGAATTTGCAAGAAAACGATTGGAGATAAATAGGGATAGAATGAAGGCTCGATACGATCTTAAGGACAATACTGATGGATTCAAAGAAGGAGATCGAGTGTGGCTGTTCAACGCTCGTCGTAAGAAAAGAGTTTCTCCCAAATCAACACCATCTTGGGAAGGTCCCTATACGATAGTGAAGAGAATAAATGACGTGGTCTAAAGGATTCGACAGAGAACGGAAATGAAGGTCGCTCACCTAGAAAGACTTAAACGTTGTAATGGAGTTTTTGAGAGATTTAACTAGTTGATATCAGTTGATCAGTTTAAAGAGATCCAAGTATTTTATTAGTCAGTGTAGTAGTTGTATGTTCATAGCGAAGTTGATAAAAACAGTTTATTATTGTGCTCGGCGTATTATTTAGAAATGTAACAAATATTTTGAGTTGAAAGCTCACAAAGGATATGTTGGGGCAAACCCATCCCTATAAATTAGTACTTCTATAAAATATAACAGAACGGTTCGATCTTCACAAACTTAATTTCAATAATATGTTTCGCTAACACAATAGCTTTTTTCAGTAAATAGTACGTATTTAAAACGTCCAACTAGGATCTAGCCGTTAGTAGGTATGTACGTCTAGATTCCATACTACACTGTACATTACTGGTATCTCGCAGCAATATAATGTCTGGTCCATTTATTTAACATGTTATTTCATTCACGATCCAACCTTGCCACAGGCCCAGGTTGAATGAAATATAGTCAATCAAATTACTTGAGATACTGATAAATAAATGAAAGGTTTGTAGATGGATGTCATGGACAAGTTATATTCAGTCCAGTTAGTAGGCTTGATAACCTTTATAAAAATGAATTGTTGATATCCGCTACAATGGGAGAAATATATTTATAGGATTTTTGGAGCGTAACTGCCTTGATGTCGGTAGATTGTATATTGTAAGTGGGTCGTATAGGCTGTGCAGCCTCACAAGCACTTCGACCTATAAGTTCTTTTGTGCGTGACCCTTGATCTATTCGAAGCCCGGGATTTCGAGACTTCTTGCGAAGTTTATCAATTTCCTGGGAGCTAAGTTCCTGATGTCGGAGGGCGTTGAGAAGGCCCCTCCCAAGAACTTAAGCCTCTTGCAGAAAAGCACTGGGCATTCGCACAGCAAATGTTCTACAGTTTCTGCGAAGTTCTCGCAGTAGCGGCAACTATCACTCTCTGATTAACCCATCTTTTTGAGTTTGTACCCCAGAGGGCACCATCTTCAAGCCTTCCTTGTCCAACTCGAGAAGCTGTTTAGCTTTCTCTGGCGATAGACACACTAGTCTTTGCGCTTGTCTTTGTCCTGGGACTTTATTCCAGTGAGATTTAACTCCATAAGTTTCCCAGCGTCGGAACTCTTCTTTTAAGTGGGTTCTGAAGAGTCTACAGAAGGGTTTTGGGCCGGGAAATTGTGTGTTTGCTCCTTCTTTGGCAAGGCATTCTGCTTCTTCGTTGCCTTTCATTCCTCTGTGACCTGGCACCCACATCAGGGTGACCTGATGGTTTACTACCAATTGTCTTAGGGATTGTTTACAGTCCCAAGTTAACTTTGATTCACAGGTGTACGACATCATAGCTTTTAGTGCTGCTTGGCTATTTGACAGTATATAGATTTCTGCCTTTCGAGTGCCTCTTTCAAAGCATTCCTGGTCACATAATTCTCTGGCATGTACTTCTGCTTGAAAGATGGTTGGGGAGTTACCAAGGGGTTTTGAGAGCCTGAAATTTGGCCCACTCCAACCCTTTCGTTTATCTTAGATCCATCTGTATACCACACTGATGCATCCCTCCCCAGTTGAGGTCCGTTTTCTGTGTAAGTTTGTTGGCTATTTATGACCACTTCAAACTGCATTTCGAAGTCGTACCTAACTGGCATGAAATCTGTCAGTTTAGACATGGCTTATAGGGAAATGTGTTCCAAAATCTTCCAATCAGATCTCCTGCTTTCAAGTTTTTTGACCGGCTCAGTCTAAAGGCACTGTTTGCTGCTTCTTTCATTACACATAAGTGCAATGGTATAAGGTTCAGCATTGCCTCTAAGGCTGCAGTAGGGCACGTAAATATTGCCCCTGTGATTCCCAGACAGGCTAGCCGCTGCACTTTCTGCAGCTTGACTTGTGCCAAAATTTGTTGAATTTTTGGCCTCCATACCAATGTCGGTAGATACTGATAATAATACGTAATCCTTCATATAGGACGGATATAATTATTATTTTCTGTAGCGCTCCGGGGTAAATTGCTGATTTTTAGTGATAGATCCAATGAATTTTCAGCTGTAGGACAAACCAGAAAATCTACAACACCACAAAAATAATGGAAGACGGGTTCAAAACTAACCGTTTTTGAGATATGGTCATCCAAATAGACTGGCGTTCGGTAGTCGTATAGGCTGCTGAATTATTTTGCCGACCATCCTATTCTGCCGTGCTTAGCTGAAATGCCGTATCTACAACAAATATAAATATTGACATATTGGATTCTTTAGTATGTACAAAAGTTTGAGAATTTCCTTCGTATGAATGTCGGATTTACAGAATTGTAAGCAAGATAGCGGATGCAGAAACGGCATTTTTGCTAAGGACGGTAGTATTGTTTGGGAAATAAGCGATTTTTTTAACAATTTTCATTTTGTGTATTATGATTCATTCAAATTGGAATTTTTTATTCTCAATTCCAGAGTGTATTATCATGGCTCCAAATTCGGTTTCATTTTCAGTCCTTGTATACTTTCACACACTTGCTGCTATAGCTCTGACGTTGATTATGCGAAGGATCAGGAATAATAACGCTGTCTTCGCAGAAAAATTCGAGCGGCAGGGCCGCGAAACCTCTGAAAAAAACGTTTGCGGAGAACGAATTTTGCATATAAAATCGAGAATGGAGCGATCCCGAGGCCCTTTAATGTTATTGTCACATTGAACGAAGCTGGACCTGAATAGAAATTCGTTCCAGAAAATTTAAATGTATTAGGGAATTGTCTTTTAAAGAACCTTTATCGTTTCGAATTGATATGTTTTCTAGAGAGAGCGTAAATTTAGAAGGAACGATAGGGGAGAAATCGGCATCTGCCACGATCAATGCAGTGATGTGTATATACATGGTATTCAGAAAAAATCTCACAAACTCCATCGATTGATTTTTTACAAGAAGTTTACAAAAACAAATTCTTTAAAAGTATATCTACACCTAAAGCAAGATTTTAACACGATATTTTATTTGACAAAAATCGAAAACCGGAAATTTGTAATTCAGGATGAAATTGATGAACCTAAAAAAGTTATACTGATATTGACGGAAGCTGAGAACCTATGGGTTGTTTAATGAGAGACTGTTGCCTAGCAATTAGACAAGAAAGGCTTTCAAATATTGAAACCGCGACACTTTGCCCGATAAAATACAAACATCGAGTATAATTCGGCAGGACAATTCAATGAATAAGAAATTTAGAAACATATCAATGCGAACTTTATTCATGGAACATTAAAAATATACACATTTTTATTTGAATGTAAAATTATTGAAAATACAGTTATTGAAATTCATACTAGTAACAGTGATTTCGCTGCGGGTGCCACAGCTAATCGTTTCTGTGGTAGATATTGGAAGTTTTTTTTCAAACGAATTGATCGAATGATACTCTTTGTCAACTTGTAAGCATGGTTTCATTTATGATGAATTGCTGTGTCCCGTTATTATTATTAGAGTGATTTGTAATTTTGGCAGGTTTGACATCTGTACCAATGCGTTGTGCTGAACCTTTAGTCTATTTGGAAATTTCACTAATTCCAATCGGCACATTCTTATACCAACCTTTAGAATTTTTCTTGTTCCAAACGGGATTTGCTGTAAGAATTACTCTGTCCAATGTTATAAAAGAATCTTTTTTCGATTAACTGAAATATTAGGCGTAATCCATTTGCCGTCACATAATTTATTGTTACCACCTTGTCTCGTTTTCAAAAATAGAGGATAGAGGTGGTTTTGCAGTAAGCTACTTCTCCTCCGCGTCAAGCTAATTCAAACTCCAAAATGTCATATAATTTCTTTTATTTCAGATATTACGTTTAGCATTACGTGCAGCTCGTGATGAATTGAACTGAACGTCGGTGAAAAGGTTGAATACAATATTGAATTCGTTATAATATGTTATAATATTTACTTTTTATCATTTTAGCGGTGGTGTTCAAAATAGCGAGACCGTAGGTGTAGTAACTTTGTGTAATATTCAAATTCAATGAAAACCATAAAAAATTGATCTTTTTGTTTCTATTCTGTCAAAGCATGGATCATTTCAAATGTTTTCACATTTTATGTATGTGGTTTTATATTTATTTTTATTCATATACTCATTTGATTCTGACGATTACTTTATAGAATATTTCATTCTTGACATGCTACAAATATTATGTCATGAAATAAATTATCCATCTATCTATTTATCTACGGTAATTCCATTACGGATACCAATTTCATGATATGTACTAGGTATATCTTATTTACAGTGTTAGTCAATTCGAATCGTGCATTTTGGCTTCAATGTCATAAAAAGGGCTCTTGAATGTACTAATATAACCGAAAAGACTTTTCTAGACCCCATTAGTCGATTATTCATGACCCTACGCGCGATCTACGGTGAAATATTCATGTGGCCGAAGCTAAACTGTGGGCAAGTTCAAGTTGACTCAAGTATCTGGCCCTCCGCAACTTTACGGTCACGATATCCATATTCCCCTTCACATTTTCGTTGAATTAATGGACAACGGAATGTGGTTCATTTCGTTTCCTTTCCAACACTGGGTTCAGTAATTACCCATGATCACAATTCGGGCATACTGTGAATGTAACCAATAAAAATACTACAAGTTTCCTGAAGTAACAATTTTATTATTGCTATGAAGAAAAACGTTCTCTTTATGATTTCCATCATCTTTTTACTGGTAAACATGAGGAATGTGTAACTTTATTATTTTAATATGTATTGATTATTGAATAAAATGGATGAATAACATTATACTTGTGGTATTGTGGTATTGGTACTTGTGGTACGTTAATGTCTGAACCGACAGATAACATGCCAGTTAGGAACGACTTGAAATGCAATTTGAAGTGGCCATAAACAACCACCAAAGCACAACCTCAACTGGAAAGGGATGCATCAGTGTGGTGCAGGATGGATGGAGGGGCTGGAATAGGCATCACAGGGTGACGTTTCAGACTATGAAAACCTCTTGATAATACTCCAACCATCTTTCCAAACAGAAATACATGCTATAGAGATTATACCAGAAGAATTGTTTCGAAATGGTCACCCAGAGGGAAAAAATCTAATCCAAGCTGACCTGGAACTGCAAACAATTTGACAACTGGAAAAAACCAACCAAGTCACTTTGATGTGGGTACCAGGTCACGAGAAAGCAAACTGCCTTGCCAAAGGAAGGGCAAACAGCAAATTTCCCGGCCCAGAACCCTTCTGTGGTCTCTTCAAAGCCCACTTGAGAGAAGGATTTCGATGCTGGATAACTAAAAGAAATAAATCTCACTGAAATATGGGGCCAGGACGAAGACAAGCGAAACGGCTAGTGAGAGCCTATTGCCAAGTGATAGTTGTGAAATTGAAGAGCATTTGCTTTGTGAACGACAGCGTTTTTCTGAAAAGGGTTGAGGTCCCTGAAAGGAGCCTTCCTCACGCTCTTTGACGTCAAGAAATTAGCTTTCAGGCAACTGATAAACTTCATACGAAGTTTCGTAATCCCGGATCTCGAATACATTCAGAGTCATGCCATCTACAATATACCTTTGACTTGGGAAAAGCACGGTCTCACCGTTAACACCAGCGGGGGCAGTGCGCCAACGCCTTCCGTTTCGTTCGGGACCAGTTGACGAAGCCCAGGCTGCAGAAGGCGTGGAGCACGTGTGAGAATTTGTGCATGACTGTAGTACTGTTTGTTGTTCAAAACGATCAATTGACATTATCATATTTGATTTGCTAACGGTGGAACGACTGATAATATCTCAGGAGAGCATCGCCCATGAATATATGTAGTCACTCTCCCTCGATGTTCCAGAAAAGTAAGCGAGTTTGTGAGCGAGGCATTACCGACTAGACGTATTTCTTTTTGTGGATATATTACAAATGTTGTAGTTCATGTTTAGTAAAACACGAAAGAGAAAACTAAGTTTTTGAGTGTCACCTTTGGTAATTGACCTGAAATAATTTCCCAAGAAAGGGTATTTCTGGTTGTGATATCGCATTGAAATGGATGACTTCACTGATACAGTTTCTCCAGGAAACCGAGGACTGTAATTTCGGCTTTCCTAGAGAAAAGACATTCTTGGATTTTGATTGCGTTCAAAATACTTCTAAATATCGGAATATAATGACAATAAAAAGCCAGTGCATGAAGTATTTCTGTTCCGAGCTTTTAGCCAACGCCCATTCCAAACCATGTTCATTACAATATAATTCTGATGAAACGAGACAACACTGGAATAAATCTAATATTATGTGTGACAGACCATAACTAACGGGAACTTTTTCCATTAAATTGTGACTTATATGTCTGAAAACCATTTCGCTCCTCCCTTCTTACATGATATCTGTGCGTCCCAATTAGTATGAATTCTGTGAATACAGTTCTACTAGACTCGATTAGAACTAGGTTCTCAATCTGGACATAAAACATTTTAATGGCTGACATATTTCATCTCGAAGATATCATTCGAAATATCTCATTTCAAACAGTCGCTAGTGGAATTTATTAATTAAAAGGAAGTCAGATGTTTCCATCAGTTTCAGGATCATAGGAAAAGAAAAATCCACCAGTGGAAACTGAGATAAGAATTTATGATACTTCTGAGTTTTTGGATGCGGGACCTTCCCTAGCAATCATTCAAACTAAATTATTTCAATGAATCTGTATCAATTTAAATAAATGGTGCATGCGCCTGCAATTTCAATAAATGTCGCATGCGCCCGAAATTTCAATAAATGGAGCATGCGCAAGAAATTTCAATAAATGGTTAATAAATAGCGCATGTGGCATATTTTTTAAACAAATGGTTTCAGTCGATTTTCTATGGATGCATGCCTGTTTTTTTTTTTAATTTTGAGTTAGCAAAAGTGAAATTTTACAATTTCAACGTGATGTTATATTCCTGCTTCTACAACTGTCAAAAAAAGTGACTGTTCTTGTTCATAATGCATTTGCTGTCAGCCTGTCCAGCTTATGCGGTCTCAGCCTATATCTACAGGCATATCGCGGCGCTGTACTACCATCTACGACACTCGTACGGTAAAGACAAGACACCGATGTTGCCTAAT
This sequence comes from Chrysolina americana, assembly GCA_958502065.1. Lineage (NCBI taxonomy): Eukaryota > Metazoa > Arthropoda > Insecta > Coleoptera > Chrysomelidae > Chrysolina > Chrysolina americana. The sequence goes on from OY293412.1 coordinate 88,740,322, forward strand.
GCTCCGGGTGATATTGAGTCCGTCGTGGAGAATGAGAAGTACCGAATCTATTGGAACTACTCATTCCTCAACCTCAGTCAATTACAAGTCAATAAGCCTGATGTAGTCCTCCTCGACCAACAGACTAAGGCGAGTTTTATCATTGAGTTTTCGGCTCCTGGCGAAACAAACATCTGAAAAAGGAGGAGAATCAGACTAAATATCAAAATCTTCTCTATGCTTTACCCAATCTGTTGAAATGGTGGTTCTGATAATAGGGGTTTCATTGGTGAAATGATGAACACACTGCTCTCAAACCAAAAATCATACCGGCTTGCCGTAATATGGCAAAAATCTTAGCAGGACGAATGAAGAATTTGTTATTTCCGTCAACCAGCTGCACGCCCTTAAGAGTACAACCCTCAAAAGTCTTCGAAAGACTTGTCCTAGCTAGGGAAGACGCAGCCCTTACCTAACCTACCTAACGTGTGATGCCATGCACGAGACCGATGCTGGGAATCGAACCCATGACCCTTAGGTTGAGAGACAAGCGCTCTACCATCATGACCATCACGGCCGTCATCTTTGGTTCACTCTGCCTACTCTTGGCACATGATTCTCGGATCCAATAGTCACTTACCCCACGGCGTGAGAAGTGGTTATTGGGACAAATGAACCAGCGCGCTCTCTTGAAGTGTAGGAGCATCGCAAACAAGGCCTGGAAAAATCTAAACGGATAAAAAAAATACTCCCTTATAAACATTAGAGTGCAACACACAGCACACTTGCTTCGCAACAATGCATATGACCACCTAACGATATTACGATATTATTTTGAGGAAAAGTGGGAAAAAATTATTATTATCGTTATTATTTCATCGTCATTGCTAGGCAACAGAAAATTACGATGATATCCTGCCAAGTGAAAGTTCTCATTTTCTGTGCTCACTATTAGCGTATAAAATTAATGTCAAAAAAGTGTTGAAATTCGAAATATTTTCCAACAGTTTCGTGGCATGAATAATTACGACAAAGTAGAATGTTGATCGGGGGCCTCGGAACCCCCTTAAAAAAAAAATGGTAAAAACTAGCAAAAAAATCGGAAAACCCGTAAAATCAGTGAAAAATAGCGGATAGCTCTAATTCTATTTTTAAAAATGTTAAATTCTATACTCCTGAAGGCTAGATAAGAAACTCGTATAGATTCGGTAAAATTTACGACTATTTCGCAAGTAAAAAATTATGAGGAAAAAAATATTGTTCCGAGGGCTCGAACTTTGAGAAAAAAGTTATGGAAACTCATGATAATAGAATCGTAAAAATCCGTAAAAATTGTCAAAAACAGGGAATAATCTAAAACATTTTGTAGCTTATTAAACAAACAATATAACAAATTAATACTTACTTGAAAGTTTAAAATTAAATAAATCTAAAAAGATTTAATTTAAATTCAATAAAAAGAAGAAAATAAACATTAAAAGTAATCAAACCCATCATTTAAATTTAATATTATATAAAAGCTTGTCGTGAAAATAAATCTTGACACTGCTGATTTTGAATTCGATTATATATCATATAAAATTATATAATATAACTAAATGATGGGTTTAATTTATTTCAAAGTATATTTCCTTCTTTTTAGCGCATTTAAATAAAAGCTTCTTCTGAAGACCTGGATCAGGCATGGGTGTTTTCGTATATGGATTATATGTAATGTAATTTCCATGAATGTATTGGTTAACCAACCCCTTTATAAAAGCAATCCCTTGGTTCATCACCATCTTCCATTGAAACTTCGTGTCTTTTCGGTGTCTAGATACTCTTCGGGGAGAGTGTATATATAATATGGATATGGATTTTTTTGTAAAACCGTTCAGGAATATTGCCATTTTTGATAAAATTCCTCAAAAGTCTTAATTAAATGAGAACGTAGTCATTTGTCTACATTTCAAATCATTGATCAGGGTTCTTGCATTTTTTGGTACAAGTTTTGTACAAATCCTCTTCAGGGATCTTTTTTGGAAGTAAAATAGTTCACCATTCAACGTTGTTGTTAATCCATCTATCTGTGGCATTTTATTGCTGCCTTCATCTGCCTGTGAAACCGCTTGATCATTTCATCAAATGCTGAGTGGTATTTCGCAAGTAAGCCGTACAAATTCCGAACAATTTCAAGAAAAATGAGAACAAAAAATTCGTATACTGTAAAAAGTAAGATCCTTAACCGGTCAGTACTTCTCAAGGAATAAAATTCCTTTCTAAATTCACGTCAAAGACCTTGTGGTACGACTGAATCGATTACCACATAAGCGTTATCTATTATAGTAAATATTCTTCGATCTCAAAGAACTACTACATAATCTCTCATGTCATGTCAATTCCATAACTTTAAATTCACCATTCACCTGTCTGGTAGTAATATCAATGCTCAAAATGGTATTTGAAACAATTGATTGGTGAACACTATCCAGCGTCATCCCTCAAATGCCGTTACCGTTTAGGAATCTAAAATTAGCATACTAGCCATTGTCCATAAATCATAACATTGCCACCCTATTTAGTTTGAAGATGCAGGCAGCATCGGACTAGTTATCATGAAAACCAAGATTGATATTTAGTCTGGGGCTCCCTTATTCAGATGTGAGTATAGTACGTACTGGGGAAATGAAAGACGAAATTCCGATGAATGACAATATAGTGTGGTTATGCAAACAAAATGAAATGGCAACTAGGTACTGTTTACGTGTCATTTACTTAAAACGAAGTGACAAAGAGTCAATTGGTGATTCAAACATTCTATACAAGAATCATCATGTGAGAAATAAATATACATAATATACCAACATATCGATAAAAGGTTTAAACTGAATTAATAATAAAAATTGGATTGAATGTCCTGCCTTCCGCTGTTCCCTATACCATAGGAATATTCGTCGGCAAGTCTTCAACAGAAAACAACTACTGCCTCCTAGGACTGTTGAATTAATTCATTCAGATTATTAGCAAAGTTTTCAAAGAACTCTGCAATGCTATCATGACGTACGAACAAAAGTCAGACCAACATACCATCATTTTCTGTCGACCAATCACCATCCGATTATGGCCACAGCATTCAGAGCAAATTGATTGCTGAAGAGTAAGCTGCTTCAGGGTCATATTCCCCTTAACTTCACGAAGGACAAAACTAGTTTCCGTTTCATGGTAATGACCTCCAGTCGTTTCCAATACCTACTGAGTAACTGCCCGTACGCAAATTTCCAAAAGTTATAGAAAAAACGATCTTTTTTGATTCTGGCTGAATACGCCTAAACGGAAGCAAGAGCCAAAACAAAGTACAGAGAGAGAGATCTTTTTTATTGTTGGTCAAATCAGAAAATTATGGTCTGAAAGAAACCTTTTGAGGGTGCTTCTGAAAACTTGGATTCTTTCAGTAGTTTTCAAGTATTCAGGCAGATAGTTATATAGTTTTGATCCTAAGTAAGAAGGTGAGTTAAGGAGTGTAAGGATTTATAAGGAAATCATTTCGTTTTCTCGTATTCGAATCAAGGTTAGAAAAATTGCGATCATATTTCGTTTTATTATCCGGAATAGTCAAAATTTTTATATGTTTGCATAAGTTCCTGCAGAAGGTTCTCTGACTACGCCTGCTAAAATTCTTACAATCTATTGGGAAGCTTCCCCAATTGCAAACGACATATCTGATGTTAGTAATATATAACTAACTGTTCAGTGGTTAAGATCCACTCAGATTTCGTCTCAAATACAAAACAGAACTTAGTTTTGATATCAGTTTATTACACTGACTTCCAGTTCAGACGTTATCTAGCGTGAGTCCTAAAAATGTACATTCGCCGAAATGGTGTTTTCATTATCATCGATTTTGATTTCAAGATTGGAACAGATTTTTTGTCTGTGGAGGAACCGTAATAACAAACTTTTATGGTAGCTGAATTGAAGTGAATTAGCACCACAACATGAAGCCAAATGATTTAACACTATGTTAATTTTTTTCTTAAAAAGTTGAAGAACAAGCTCTAATAAAAATAACAGGACTCAACATCAATTATTAAACCGTACTTACGAATTGACAACGAGTATCATTCGAGCATTATTCATTCAGTTCATTTGGAAAAAGAAAAAAGTTCCACATCTACTACAGAAACGATTAGCTGTGGTACCCGCAGCGACAATAACTGCGTTTTTAATAATTGTACATTCAAATAAAAATGTGTTAATTTTCAATGTTTCATAAATATAGTTTGCATTGCTATGTTTCTAAATTTTTTCTACCAAATAATATGACTGACAAACACATAAGCTCCAGATGTTGTTGCTGAGAAATTATTTCGAAAACTGCGCGCCAGAAATTAAACAGTATACATTGTTGGTTTGTCAATGTTTGTTGGATGAGCTTAGAAGTAATTTGCAGGATATAATTTTTTTACTTAGAGGTATAAACCGTCTTGAACTCGAGTATACTCATTTGAGTACACTAGGATCCTTTGAATGCTTAAGGGAAATACTTGTTCGACGCTACAGAAGTACATTTTTATTTAGGGAGTTTCGATTGATCATGGCTGTATCATCAGTTTCCCACGAATGTATTTTTCGTGAAAGTATTTTTGAATTTGGCTTCAACTGCATATAACGTCGTCTCGTCCAGACGGAGAAATACCGTTGATACGGTTATTCCTACAGCAGACGTCAACCTGCAGACAGACGAGAAAGATACTGACGACGAGTGTATTCAAGAGGAAGAAGCAATTTTCACAAACAATATTCTTGAAGAAACTGAGGTGGAGTTGGGTGACAGCGACAGTGGAAAAAAGTGATGGAGAGGACCATACTTCTCTGTCTGTTTTACAGAATCGGTTAGACCGGGGAACTACTCTTGCCAGCAGAAACATTGGTCCACTAGCCAAGAAGCAAAATCTTTGCTTACCAAAATAGAAAAAGACTAATATGAATATTTACAAGCCAGGAATTACGGGTAATTTTGCACGTGAACACTGAACTAGAGAGGCTAAATCCTGAAAAACTGATGGACGAAGAAGTATCAATCACATCGTCGAACATACACAATTATGCGACACAAAAAAAATGAGGCATTTTTTGTAACTGTTTTATAATGATTTTACCAGTGTACTCGTTCGAGTACATGTATATATCTCATTTATTCAAGTTTTAAGACTGTTACTTTCTAATATCAATTTATTGCAAATGAAGTTTTCGAAATGATTATGTGAAAATTTATTTAAAAATAAAAAATAAATTGTGTGAGATCTAATGGGTTAAACTCGATGTTTGTATTGATATCAGATAAATTTGTGTTGTTTTAATTCTGAACTGTTCAGAAATTTACCCAATAAAATATAAATTTCTCGTGCAATTATAAGTGAAAATATAACTATCTGAGAGACCAGTCTAGGAGTCCTTCCAGAAACTTTGTCTTGTGGCCAGTCCAACACTGCATACAGATGGCAGGTATTGGAATATAAAGCAGGGGAGATGATTGTTCATGGAACAATAGCTCGAATCAAGCAAGGAAACATCGAGCATTGTTTGACCTTTAGATAAAGCCTGGGTCAATCAGCGAGGCTTCTTCATCAATAGAAACTTTCCTGAAAGCGCAAAATCTGCGAGAAAGTATCTTCGCTATATCGCCTAAAGTTCAAACTGGCGCGGAGCTGCGATCCGAATAATAATGCTCCATTTCAATTTGTTTCAAGGCCAATAAAGGTTATATGGACCTTTTCATTCAGGCATTTCGGCTTTATCGCATGTGCGAGAATTCGTAAACAACTTTCACTTGTTTTTTCCTAGTGGGGATTCAATCATTTTTCAACCAATCAAAAATGAGAATGAATGTCACTTGTCATAAAACTTTTCTACAATTCATTGTCGTTCGTGAGGGTCGGCACTGACATTCTATCGAATCTGCAAGATTCAGCCTATCAACGACACGTTAACGAATATGAAGTTTAATGGAATATAAACACAACACCAAGCTGTAATTTTATAAAATATGCGATTATTTCAAAGTGAATAATAGTACACTAAGTACGTATTAAAAGTGTTGAAAAAGCATTTTACGCACGGATAGTACGTAATTGATTTATAACATACGCCATTGACCATAAACTAAGATTTGATGATCATATTATGGCTTTGAATAAAAAATTGCCATCAGGCTGCTATGCAGTACGAGTAGTTTCAAATGAATTGGGGACTTCGATGGCAAAAACGATCTACTAATCACTTATCAAATCATTCTGGGGATGCAATAATCATTTATATTAAAAAAGAGATCTTTGCGAGTTGAAAATTTGCTTTTGGATAAAGCTTATTATGTCCAACAAGTTTCATTCAGATACTCTGACATTTCATTTACTTATTTGATTATTTATTTACTTATTTGTTTATTGATTTATTTATCATTTTATTTATATGTTAACGCTGAGTCTGGTCTTCTTAATTCTTTCAGTGTTATGTATATACTGACTTATGTCATTTTAGTTTTTATTTATACTCGTTTTTATAATTTTTATTTACATATGATTGTTATTTTGAGTGGTCGGTGGATCAGCGGTCTCCCGCACAGGCCGTTAGACACTCCAGCATAGCGATAGTCGGTTCGAGCCCGATGTAGGTACAAGAGAATTTTTCTCATCTACTTTATATCGGATCGATAGGCAACCGCATGCTTTGTTGAAAAGCAAGTGTATTGTGAGTTGTCTAGATGCCAATCTCGTCTGGTGCTAGCTTGGAGTGCACACCGACCACCCGAGGTGGTGCTGTAGGTTTTCCGGGTTTTCCTACAGCTGAAAAGTGAATACGCCACCAAAAATCAGTTAGTCGCCCCAGAGCGCTACGGCAAATAATAATAATAGCCGTCCTCTACCCGCACAGGCTATGCCTTTGGGTACACTCAACGAGTGTTTATGAGGTTGTATTATTATTATTATTTTCAAAAGTGCACATTAGTTCTTGTCAATCTAAATTAAACGCAGGAATTTATTTATTTGATATGTGTAACTGTGTAGAACGTTCCATTGGATTTCTTTTGAGAATCACATCCTACTGATAGAAAAAAATTCTCTCTAAAGTAACAAATTGAAACATTTGCTTTGTATTTATGATAAGAAAACGAAGCATGCGTCGAGAAAAAAATCGTGATGTATTCTCCCTTCAGCAAACCCTGATATATTGTGATCTGAACAGCCGAGCGGGATTTTCAGGTTGAAAAGGCTCCATTATCACGAAAAACTCGGACTGCATTAATTTATTTCACCTGACGGATAGTAAAAACGCAATATTTCATGAAACAAAGCATAGGAGCTTTTTTTATCGGATAAATTTTGTTTCTTAACGAAATCATTCTGCCAACCAGCAATTTATCGAGAAAAACTGACATGAAAATATTGTGAGACCGTAGGTCGAGGAATATCGGTTTTTCGAGTGATATTACTGATGGAAAAAAAGTTCGAGTGTTTTTTGGCAAGAAGAATCAGCAACAATTTATAAATGCACTACAATAATAACCACCTTCATTGAAACGAGTATTTGTAGGAGCAGTTATCAAAAACATAATTGATATCATGTTTCGTTGTGATTTGTTTAGACGAAACTTCCCCAAAACAACTCGTATTGTGTCAGCAATACTCAACAATCATAGCTGACAAAGAGGAAATTTAAGTGACTGTCGCTTACTCGATTTGAGGATCATAAATTTATATTACTTAACGTCATCGTTAAATGGGTTTCTTCCAACATGACTTGATTTATCATGAAATAAAATTTGTAATATATTCACGAAAAATGCTGCTACTAACTTTGCGTCTACGCCACTGAAATATAAATATAACGTCTACGCAGGTTAGTTCACTTTTGCAAAGATGAAAATTGATTTGATGATTTGTCATGTAGTAACAACTTCAACTACTAAATTGTCTTTATCAAAATCAAAATATGAAAATGTATGGCACAAAAGTTCCGCGCAAGTTTTACGCAAGGTTATTTGTTTCTTGAAGGAGAGTGTAGGTGAAAATTGACGATTTATGAAATGGATTTCTTCAATGATTTTTTCATAAAAACATGTTCGTCAAAGGAAGTTAAAAGTGTTAATAAATACCTTTTGGTGATGTTGGAGATCGGTGTCCGGCTAATTGTATCGGAGCACTTTTTACTACACATTTTAAAATCAGGTAGGAAATTCAGGTACATCAGTTTATAGGTTACGTTCTAGAATTTCTAGTTTCTTAATAATTTTTCCATTTCAGGAATTCAATTCACACTAATATGTGAAATTTACTTACAAAACCAAAGTTACTTATACATCCAGTTTCTTTGGATGTTATTCATCATTGGTTCCTTCCATAATCGGTTTCAAACTAGTTCTGAACAGACGCACATTTGCATTTAGGATGTTCCCGAAAGTTGTCAGAACATAAGTTGAGCTACTACTTTAGACGGTTTTGGGCAAGAAGAATAAACTATATCTGTTCTAATCCAAGCCTTCTGCAAACTATCCTATACCGGGTAATTCAAATTCGAAGGCCACCATTGGGATTTCGGAAACTACAGGGTGTTATTTAAGTGCATGGCCAAATTCGAAGGACTGATTCTTTGAATGATTCTAAGACTAAAAGTTCATATAAACATAGGTCCGGTAATGCCTCGTTTTCAAGATACAGGGTGCCAAGATTTTTAAATAAAATCGTTATTTTCGTAAATATCTTAATAATCCATCAGCAGATTTTATTGAGGATCGTAAAGGGCTGATTTAGCCCCAACTATATCAAAAGTATCATTTCCATTGGCGTCCCGGAAGGCACCGTAACCAATATTTTTCACAGGAAAAGTGTGCGCCACTGATTTTTTGCAATCTTTGTATTTGTTTCACATTCAACAACTTTAATAACAACTTTTTCATGTCCATAATTTTTTTCGTATCTTGGTTTGTTTTTGAGAAAAAACATAAAAATCATTTTATTGTAAGTCCCTGGGACAACACAAATAAAATATTTCAACTACTAATCCATCAAAAACTAGGGTGTTACTGGTTTTTTCCATATAAATAGTATATTTCCAGTCTTAGAATTTTTATCAAAATTAATTCAATGATAACGATAATAATTCGAAAAAGACGATTTCTTTTGAAAATTTTGACACCCTGTATCTTGAAAACGAAGCATTACCGGACCTATGTTGATATGAACTTTACGCCTTAGAATCACTCAAAAAATCACCCCTTCATGTTTGGCAACGTACTCACATAACACCCTGTATAAGAGATACAATGATGCTTAAATTGGGGCAAATTTGACCATCTATATGTGTCGTGAATGTCGCATAGACGTTGACGTCTCTTGAATATAAAGGCGGATTTACCGGATTCATAATGCACAATTTAATGCATATGCATAATTTTGAATTACAATTTATAACATTTCAATACTCAGATTCATATGAAACCATTTAGGAATTATAAATTATGAAACGGGTAAATGGTTTCATATATGAATCGGAGTATTGAAATTTAATGAATTTTACATTAAAATTACGCATATGCATTATATTGTGCATTATGAATCCGATAAATCCGCCTTTACAGTGAAGAAATCGCTGCTATGTCGCTCTGTTACATCCCTGATACGTTATTAGGAGGCATATTTGCAGCATCTCAGAACTAAATTGCAAAGACGTCTCGGAACTACATCGCACAGACGTCGCCTGCATGTTTCATGAGTGTGACAAGAGTGAGTCGCTGGGACGTCTGTGCGACGTAACGATGCAAGTCGCAGGTCACGAAGTGACATCGCAGCAATATATCAGAGATGTATTTGTGTTTGCTGGGATGGTGGCCAAGAGATGAAACGTCGGATGGTAAATTTGAAAATACCGTCGTGTAGCGGGGACAAAATAAATTTCGGTTTTTCGGATATCTCCGGATGTACTCGGAATTTTGAAACTTTTTTAACGGCTGGTCACTTAGATGCGCAAATTTGCCCCAATTTGACCATCTTCGTATATCTCTTATAGTTTCCAAAATCCCAATGGTGGCCCTTGAATTTGAATCACCCGGTATATGCACTATATATTTTCATTCCCAGGAATCCAACACAATACAGCTTTCCTATATGACCGCCGCTGAGTTACATTCGTCAGAATCCTGGTAAATCCTTCATTAATATATAGAGAAACTCTGACAACATAGAAACTGGCCTTCGTCTCAATAAAAGCAGCAACAGCGATGATTAATGGTTCACTTGCCATTTCAATTTTAAATTCAGCGAAACCCTCTTGCAACTCATTCCATGAAAAAAAATGTCGTAAATAACTTTATTGTCCTGGTTTGTTTTTATGGCCCTTTCGAGGTCCACTACTGGGGTTTATTTAATGGATATACGACATGAATTATACGTGAAATTTGCAAATTGGTCGATAAAAAGTTGGGTCATACATGTGGATGGCATTTATTTGTAATTATTCATGGATTTTCACTGTTTCGGAGCTGGCGCATATGTGAAGAAACGTAACTACTATTACTCTCATCGAAGTGCTTTTTTTATTTTACTCATTGTCTGGTTACCACACTAAAAGTCTGTGCTATTTAGTGAACATCGTAAGATGATTAATTGACTGTCTCGGTAACACCTCACCTAGGCTACAAATTTTAAAGTTTTGTCGTTCGTTGAAAAAAAAAGTGGCTTTGTAAAGCGAAGTTCGATACCTAAGTCTACAAAGGTTGTAAAGACGAACTCGTCAGGCCAAACTCAATGAAACTGCTTACTGTGTGGAACGGTTAGTGACATTTCAGAAGAGCATCGGCTATAAATCATTTATGAATGAAGAACTGAGATCAACTTGTCTGCGATGTTCCAGAAAAGCTATTTTGTAAGCAAGGTTCACCGCCGAAACGAATTGCTCTCATCTGAATGGAACCTGAAAGCTCCAAAAGTGTATGTTTATGTAGAAGCAGGACTCCACAAATGGGAGAAGGGTATATTCTAGAATAACAGGTCGGACCTGTGTCTTATATATGAAACATATGAGAAACTGACAGAGGATGTTACGGAACCAGAAATAACATTTTTAAGGAAGTTTTAACAACTAAATTCACACGTCGATTTATTTTACAAAATAAATGATTTTGAAGACCACAAAAAACGTCCTTTTGAGTACGAATTACATTCAAATCATACCTATCAATCCCTCTTTTGAACGATAGATTAACGAAAATACATTGAAATAATGTCTCAACAAAGACCAAAATAATACAAAACTGCATCAACAGTTGGGCGTTATCACCCCGCATTATGTCAATAAAAGGTAAAGCCGATAAAAGAATAATAACATAAAATGAAACTAATTCCGAGCCCACGCCAAATAAATAATAAAAAGCGAAATTCAATATTTTGCTTCTTGACAAAATGCTGTTCGCTGTAGATTTCATTTCACCCTAATCCAAATCAAAGAAGTACTCGTTGAACAACAGTATTGTCATCGAATTCCCAGACACTCCCAAGCACTTTCTCACAAATGGATTCGAGCCCTTAACCCTTTGGATCGGCGAGATATACTGGCAGCAAGAGAAGCCACCACGAAGGAAAGGGTTGTGAGGAAAGACCGGGATCTTCTTCTAGGCTAAATTCTTGATCTAATACTGCTACAAGGAAAAGTGGCAAAACAACCGAAACCACAGACACCGAAAGGAAGATTAATAAACTAATTCAGAGTCCCAGGGATGAAACCTGGAAGCTGGAAAACCTGAGTGTGAGAGAAATTCCCTATGGAGGAGCCACATTAAGGACATACCGGCTGATGAGAAAATTGGTCAATGACAATGAATAGGTGCTCCCAGGACGCACCTGGCATGGGCAAGGTTGATGCAGTTCTGTTCAGGAACCTTCGGAGGAAATCTCTGGTGCAACTGATATGCAGTATAATAAAGTGGCAGCACTACCAAAAATTTGTAAATGTCCCGAAGATTATCCCTATTCTAAATTCTAAAACCGTCAAAATCGTAGAAATGTGGAGAGCTACCGCCCGATCTTGCTGTTCTATGCGGTGACCAAGGTGGAGGATACAATCCTGTGCTCAACCCGAAGGAGCAGTTCGACTCCACTGATGTTGTACTCGCTATATATACTCAAATTTCCGATGTTCGCCAATACAAGCATGGCCGTCTATCTATGCCAGTGACACGGCAATCTACGCCTGGGCGCATTCGTGCAACATGGCCGAGGCGAGGGTAGAAACACACTTGCAATGGAAGGTCGTGTGTCATAATTGGCGAGTAAAATGAGATCGCGCAATGCTCGGAGAAAACAGAACTCATGATTTTCACAAAGAAATACAAACCAGTACTTGCGGAGCTCTGGGAATCCGGATGGACAAATCGGAGTCTGATGTGAGGTTCCTCATGGTGTAGAATAACTGGACAAAAGGTTAACACTTGCTAAGCTACGGCTGCAGTCAAAAGGTCATACCCGTTGATATCCAGAAAATCCAAGCTGTACATCGAGAACAAAAGGTGTGTTAATATATAAGCAGGTCATCAGCGACCGACGCAGATGGTGACATATGCATGCTCTGTATTCTGCAGCATCGCCAACACTCACATGAGGATATTGGTCACAGACAAAGTGACAGATACCTTCGGCTAGACGCGTTAACGTTGATAGCCGATGATATTCAATCCATCGAGATCAGTCTGAAAATTAATTCTACAGATATCACACCCTTGTAAGTTTGCTGACCAGGGATATAACAGTAGTCCGAGCTCACCACAACAGGTCAAGAAGGCACGGAGGTCTCATCTACCGGGCACTGGAAATTTTTCACGAGAATCAAGAAGATTAGTGATAAACCATCCATGAAACCAGGACAATGCCCAAACCCGTTTTTTTTCTTCGTTCTTCCAGAAGACACTCAATCCTCAATAATATACATGTATCCAACAACTCTATGTCTTACATATAACCAAACGATACTTCCCACATAACTTAGAGGGGGTGGGAAAGTCAACAACTTCGAGACTTAGTAACCCTAGAGCACTTATTCGCCTACATAACACCGTGCTATTCATTTTTGAAACTGTTTTCATCGACGATTGTAATTTCGTCTTTTTACCAAATTAAATCTTCCGTTGTGGTCAATTTCAACGTTTAATAGTCTTCTCAACTGTTACAAACTTTTTTAATGTCAAAACTGTCTGCTGAGAGATTGAACTGACTTGATTAAAACAACTCAAAAAATATAAAATATATGATAATGTACAGAGTGAAGGAGCAACATTTCTGCCCCCCAGTGAAGAAGTTCTAGCTTCTCTCACTCTAACCACCTTCAATTTCGATTCTGCACAACTTCTCAACGGGGCGCTTGAATACTCCATTAGTAGACCTGACACTCACTACCCGAACTCTCCCATCAGGTCCTGGATATACTGTTTCTACTGTTCCACTGTCTTCTTGGAGAATTTTCCTCAACGATAATGACCATGTCATTGATATTCAACTGCTTTCCATCATTATTCCATTTTGTTCTCTTAGTTAAGCTAGGCAGGTATTCTTTCGTCCACCGCTTCCAAAAACAGTCGATTATTCTTTGAGATTTTCTACCACTCTTTCCTGAAGTCCATTTTATTTCCAAAATCAGTGGTATAATCAGATGATCCCAGTAGAAAATGGTTTGGGGTCAAGGACTCAAAATCATTTGGGTCTGTCGAAACTTTTGTAAGTAGCCTCGAATTTACGACATTCTCGCACTCGGTCAAGATTGTTTGCAAACGTTCTTCCTTGGTCATAATCTAGTGATTGTGTCGGAGACATGAAAAACACAATCTTTGTTTTGTTATGACCGCCCATCTTGTGTCAACATCGTCGGAGGTCATTTTCGAACAATCCTGTATTTTATGTCCTTTTACAGCACAATATCTACATTTCTCGTAATAACTTTTTGTATCTGTCGATATCAAATCGTTTAGATTTGTCTTTCCTCTTTTCCGCATAATTTCTTCTCCCCATTGAAGTTTCAACGAATCAGGAAGTTTCTGAAAGAATTCTCGTAGTACTTGAGGATTTTGAAGGTATTCAAAATGTTCCAATGATTTAATAGTAGCCACAAGACAGCAAACGTGGTTGGAGAGGTGAATTAAAGTGTCCATGTTGTTTTCTTTTATAGATGGAAGATTTCTCACTTTCATGATGAGTCCCTCGATGATTTGGTCAGGTCTACCAAATCTCATTTCAAGTGTTCTCAAAACTAAATCAATATTTTTAGATGGGAGAGCCATGAGTTATCATGTGCAGATATTCGGGTCGATTCTGTTTCTCACTAGCAATATTGTTATCATAGCAAGGCAATTTTTACAGCAAAATATATCTCGATTTTCAAGAAGGCTGATATATATCTTGTTTTATTATTAGCAGTAGATGATGTGGCAGCAACATCTCCTGCCGATATTTTTTAAGCCTTCTACAAAATTGGGATATATTTTGCTGTGAAAAATGTCTTGCTATGATAACAATCTTGCTACTGAGAAACAGAATTGACCCGATTGAATTCTGCTTTTTGATGGAATTTCATTGTATTTCTGTCAGTAAAAACAATCGTAAAAAAAGCTTACGTTGTTTTGGAGTTTTAGGTAGTTTCAATTACAATTATTCTCAATTAACTTTTTTTTCTTTCTCCAATATTCAATTTTATGTAACAATCACAATACCTACTGTGCTCTGAGTATGGATGAATTAAGTCGAAACATCGGCGACAGATCGATAGTGGTCTTAGTTAAATCGACCTTTTTTTCATTCAACTAAGTAACTAACCAGTGAGGTCGCAAAACATCATACAGAAAATAAATATTTATAATTATTCATATGAATCAAAAAAAAATTTGAAGGCTTGAAGTCCAATTCAATGATTTGTCCATTACATTAAAATCCATTCCATTATTTGAAATGTTCAGAATAGAATTATCCAGATGTATTCATGAAGGAGCTTGAATTAACTTCTTATTTGTTTTAATTTGTATGTATTTATTTTTTCTACATTCATGCAAAAAGCAAAACTGTATTGAACTATATTCAGTGGAAAAAGAAGCTCTTTATTGCACTAGTGCAATACAGTTCTTATTGCACTCACATGTCATTCTACTTTAACGTGCTGTCATCATGATAAACATAAACGTTCAAACCCACTACATATTTAGCAGATATTCTGGGAGATTGGCCATACGTTTTAAACAGCTACATATTTTATATTATTTTGTATTAATGTTAGCAGTCAGAGTTGAACAAACAATGCCTTCCCGAAAATAATTCCATAATCAAAACTGATCCGCTATGTTCTAAACCGCCTACCTGCATAGAGCAAACTGTCTGTACTATGACCACACCTCGTGATAACATACGCGCTCATGGCTACTATGATTTTGATTTTCATAATGCAACTGTGGTTATATAAACGTCAGTCAGAATTTAATTCTGACAATTACAGAACTGAAAGTTTTAAAATGAGTAATATTAATGGAAAACTAGATTATGGTGATGAAATCGATAGTAATAATTATTTATTTAAATTGCGTATTTGATTTTCCTTCACCTAGTGCCGCACCTACATGAATAACTTTTTGCATGAACGTAGAAAAAATATATGCAACTCGTGCAAAAAATGTTTATTGCACTCGACGTGTTGTCCAACTTGGCCTAGCGGCCTCGTCGGACAATTTCACGTCGAGTGCAATAAACACTTACTTTTTGCACTTGTTGCATAAATAACTAATAATATATTATCACGCTTGTGTACTTTAATTCAATAAATTATTCAGATGTTTTCTGTCAGATATTTGTCTAATATTATCCACTTTGGGAAAATGTGTGGAGAGAAGGGTATTTCGAGTTTGTCTTGCTTGTTGTCAGCTGGTAGATTTGAAATTCATCACTCCCTCTATGAGTTTTAAGGAAATGAATTCAGTTCATTTCTTGTCAAATAATCTATTGAGCTGATTTTCATTTCAAACTTCATATTGTAGTTTTTCGAAATAATCAGGAATGGAAACTGTTGAATTGAAAGACAAATTGCTGAGTATATGATTTATTAAATGAATACTTCAAAATACAAACGATAAAATAAGAATGGCAGTGAAATATAGTCATAAACAACAAACATCACTACACAAAATACTGTTAAAATTCAAATTCATGCACAACAACATATTCAAAACCAGCTATGAAATAAATATTCAAACAACTTGCAATTATTCTCCCACAATTTTTTATTATTCAGCCTACATTAAATATATCTTCAATCAAATTAATTTTGTGTTTGGTTTAAAATATATCTTTTATTTGGTTAATTGACCAATATTTTTAGAATAAAGTATCAAAATATAATTCTTTTAGTATTCACAAAACAGTTTCCTTAAATTGTGATTTTTTACAAAGGCAAAAGCTTTCTCATCTATCTATTCTGAAAATCATCCATTCTATTGTCCTCAATGATTTGAAGAGCTTGTTTCTTTTTTGTTAAAACGGTTCCACACTTTTCTGTATTCAAGATTGAAGTACGGTTCCAGCTAGAACTGGTTTTTGGAAAATTAAGAGTTCATCATTAACAATAATATGCTATACTTCTTTGCTTGTCAACAAATATATATTGTTATCATTATCAGTCCATTTTCAACAAATAAGCAGAACATACATTAGTTACTAATGGTTTCAAGTGGATACAAGAACTAAATTCAAATTCTATACCCGAAAAAACTGCAATAAAAACTATGAATAGATTGAGTGAGAATTTATTATGTTCAATGGATCGAATCCTGATTTTTTGCACAGAACTCGGCTATAAGAACAACTTAATACAATTAATTTACTTCACAAACAAAAACTACGCACAGAATAGTCAGAATCTGAACGTTCACAAATTTACTGAAAGATATATACACATTCGTAGACTTTAAATGATTAATGAGTTTTTTTAAATCACTCAATAGTGTTGAAAATGGGAGAAATGATATGTTCCTACCAGGTCCAACCTGACATTTAACCGTTATTAACAACCATCATCATTTCAGTCAAAAAAGTCATGTTTTTGTATCAACAATCTACTAATAAATCAACAATGTATTTCTCAGATATTCGTTTCAATTACTTAAATGCAGTCACCTTGATTATTATTAGAGTTAGAAATGGCTAATATGACTGTATGCTGGCCTCCACTACTAACCCTAAATACTTTTCTATTTTGAAGTTGCTTGCTCTTTACTACAGTTGGCACTTCTTTGTCATCATCTCCACCTGTTCCCAGCTGCCCATTGGTACCCATGCCCCAGCCATATAAGTCTCCTAGAATAGGAAAAATATATATTTTAAACCTGTTAAATGTAGCCATCTTGAAATTTTACCTTTCGTTTATATTGAAATCACTTTGAAGATATTGATCAATATTTGGTATCGACACACTATATATATAAGTTACTGAATATCTGGGTAGATATGATATATTGTTAAATTTTATTGAAAGGGAATAATGTTCCTATCAAAAAGATAACTTAATAGAGTGACTAGCAGGTTTCTGAGGAGTATACCGGGTGGCTACGGAAGTATTGCCTACGGAATATCTCAGTTATTGTATGAAGTAGGTTTGTGAAATTTGGAGCGTCGATATAATGACATAAGAGCTAGAATTTGAGCATATTGACATGTCGAAGTTAACTTCCGGTCTGACCGGAAGTAACATCAACTTTCTTATTTTAAATGGAAACCCTATTTTTTTTTCTTTTCGCTTTATTCAGCATTCAATTCCCTTTCTAATGACATATCACAAGTTGGTATCTAACCAAAAACTAGATCAGAAAAAAATTATTATTGAAATTCACCGAGTAGGCCGTGGAAGCAAATTGAAAGCCAAAAATTGAAAAGTTGGCTATGGAAACCATACGTCACTTAATAACAGTTGCTCTTGCTCTATTATCGCCATACGCAAAAATAACATTAAAAATAATGTGGAATGATAAATTATATCCTGTAGGTTCTAGGTTAAATAGGAACATAAACGTACTTGGTCTGTGCCATCGTCCATAGATATTCTAATATCTACCTATGGACGATGTTTGTGCTATTCAGAATAATCATTCCATTGCAATAATCATTCGAACCAAAATATTAACAAGTAGGCTGATTAAGATGTATTTTGGAATGAAACAAAAAAGAAACGAGGGCTCTCACGAACGCTGCTATCCATATTATTTTGACGTTCGAAGTAGTGTTTTTGATTCTGCCATTTTAAAAGGGTTTGAAATCGAAATCAGTTAGTGGAATATTCAAAAAATGCCCCGTTATTCACGAACCGAACAAATTGACATGCTTCTCATTTATGGTGAATGTTAAAAAAATTCTTATGCCGCTGAACGATATCCAGGGAGGCAGCAACTGTCAAGAAGGTATTTCCAGTGGCTTGAAGAAAAATTAAGAACTGAGCCTGATGTTCACGAAGAACAAGAAGCATTTATTATTTATGAGGAAACTGAAATTAATGTATTAGCTTTAGTACAATATGATAGCACAATTTCCTCAAGGCAGATTGGCGCCGAATTAGCTATAAGTAAGGACTCTGCTAGGAAAATTTTGAAAAAACATCGATTTAAATCCTTCAAGTATCAGTTGCATCATTATTTGTATGAAAATGACGGTGAAAGGCGCCTGGAATATTGTAATTGGTTTCTTCGACAAAATTCTGAGAATCACCTATTTAACTATTACATCTTGTTTACGGACGAGCCAAGATTTACCAACAATGGATTATTTAACAGGAATAATACAAGGTAGGTACTGTACTTTATTTGGATTATTGTCGATAGTCGAAGTGTAAAGTGCTAAAAGTGTGAACGGTCTTTTGTTTCAGGTACTGGGCGATAGAAAACGAGCACCGGTTTCGACAAGGTGGCTTCCAGGAGAGATTTGGTGTGAATAGTTGAAACTCATATTGTTGGTCCCATTCTTTTTCAAGGCCAACTAACCGGAGAGAGATACTTTAATTTTTTAACGAATGAAATTTCGGAATTCATTAACAACCAGCAAGATGCCGCCCCTCCGCATAATTCAAGAATAGCGAGAAATTATCTTCAAAATCGCTTTCAAGAGAGACTTATAACAACCCATGGTCCAGTCAGGTGGCCACCAAGGTCACCTGATCATACTCCGTGCGACTTTTTTCTATGGGGGCATCTTAAAAATAGGGTGTTTTCCACACAGCCTACAACTCTACATGAGCTAGAAGTAAAAATTCGTAGAGCTTTCCAAGATATCACGCCCCAAATGTTGAGAAACGTTTTACATGAAAATAACACCAGAGTCAATAAATGTATTGACGCTGAGGGAATGCATTTAGAACATTTGTTTTGAATTTATTTTATCTTTAATCCTATCAATTTGAATTTTTTTTTTTGATAAATCTGTTTTTTTGTTATTTGAATAATAATAATTGGATTTTTTGGTATTTCATTTCAAAAAATTACTTTCTATTATATCATTAGAAAGGAATGGTTATGCTGAATAGTACAGGCAAGAAAAAGTTGTATGTTCCTATTTAAGTTATGGACCTACAGAGTATTGTTTTTTTCCCAATTTGTCCAATATTTTTTTTGGCGGCTTTTTATAACGCCGACGAATGAAAATAAAATATCACAGTAGTAGCAACTGTTATCAAGTGACGTATGGTTTCCATAGCCAACTTTTCAATTTTTAGCTTTCATTTTGCTTCCACGGCCTACTCGGTGAATTTCAATAATAATTTTTTTCTGATCTAGTTTCTGGTTAGATACCAACTTGTGATATGTCATTAGAAAGGGAATTGAATGCTGAATAAAGCGAAAAGAAAAAAAAATAGGGTTTCTATTTAAAATAAGAAAGTTGATGTTACTTCCGGTCAGACCAGAAGTAAACTTCGACATGTCAATATGCTCAAATTCTAGCTCTTATGTCATTATATCGACGCTCCAAATTTCACAAACCTACTTCATACAATAACTGAGATATTCCGTAGGTAATACTTCCGTAGCCACTCGGTATATTAAACTAATCATGAAAAATTGTGGATTACGTAATCCAATCTTCCGCAAAAAACCTATACAATAGGTATGATCCTAGCAAGTATTCAACAGAAAACAACTACTGCCCTCTACGACCGTTAAATTATATCTGTTTAATACTTGGCAAAGTTTTCTACAGGAACTACTTTGCAATGCATTTTAAATATCAAAGTTGAAATTATTTTTCGATTTAATTGGGGGATCACCTCCGTACCGGTTTCATGGTCCTTGCCAATCATCAGCAAATGCTAGCTCGACCCAATTGAATCGAGAAATCTTTTAAGCTTAATTGAAAATCCCTGAGACAAATACTGAAGTATGAATTCAGCGCCATCTCTGGGTTCCAGAATTAAAATACACGCGTGTCGAATTAATCAAATTATGAAAAATGGTAGATTACGTAATCCAATCTTCCGTGAAAAACCTATAAAATAGGTACGATCGTCGGCAACAGAAATCAACTACTGCCCCCTATATATATATATATATATATTAAAAATAAAAAAAAATTGCATTTCTCCAGGATGCATAAGATTATTAGATGGATTTTGTGATATTTGAAATTATTATGTAAGCTTGATAAAGATTTTTGCAACTCTTACAAAAGGCTTGTGTGACCTAAATAAGACAGGAATCATACGATTTTACATACAATCCAAAGCAAGGTTATGGATCAACAGATATCAAAAACACCTGACTTATTCTCTACAGTGGTCTTATCGACAGAAAAAACCCTCTTACCAAAAAATTACCACAATGAGTTACTCACAATTAATATGTTACAAACTTGAATTCTTTATGATCAACCCCCTCAAACCACAGTTGTCCAGGAATAATAATTCCATAACTAGAGAAACCCCCTAAATTTAAAATATCACATTTTGATAATTACCATCTTCAGTTACAGCAAACGATGTGGCAGATCCACAAGCTACATTCACAACTTTTTTGTCTTCTAATGCTGTGATCAGCTGAATCTCTTCAGCATCCTTGCAGTCTTTGCCTAGCCCCAACCTGCCGTAATCTTTTCTACCAATTGAGTAAACTTTTCCGTCTTCATCTAAAGCTATCGAATGATGTTGTCCACTGCTTATTAAGCTCCATTTGTATTTTGAAAACTCTTTTGACAGAGTTGGCATGAAGTGAGGATTTTGAGATTTCAAACCTGTAAGATCAAGAAATTTTATCATTTTGTATTCCATTGAGAAAGTAGAAATTTTTTATTCTCACCTATTTGACTATAATTATTGAGTCCAAATACATAAATGTCATTGCTGTTGACCACTTTACAAAATGTCCCGTATGTGCCAGCCCAAATATTGTCGAAGTGTAGTTTTAAGCTAGGTTTCAAACTAATTGGTGATGGATGGAGAAGTTTTGCTATAAAAATGATTTTTGTAAGTTGAGTGTGTAATACGTGAGTACAATAAAATGCTTTGTAATTAGTCAAGAATAATTCATGCTCAGGTATTAGCACAGTCGGTGTAAAAATTTCCTATACAATTAACTAACAGAAATTTTACTTCATACTGCAGTAAAAACCACATACTTAGATTTGTTTTGGGTGGACTTGGCTTTCTCATTAAGTTTTTTAGTAACATTTTAGTCATAGTTTGAGAGAAAATCGACAAAATTCCGATTATGAATTTGCTCGTTCATTAAAATTTATCGCGCGAAAAAATTAAATTGCTCGAAACCTTGGTAAGCTAGGAAAAAAATTAAATTGGGTTTAGAAAGTGACAGAAAATACTTGCACTCCTGCCATTTTTGGTGGTCATAGCTATGTATAAGTAAAAATATATTATAAAACATACCTAATTTATGTATTTATCCACTGATTGCACAAAAGGTAAAAAGTTTAAATAATTCATTTTGAAAAAATTACTAGTATGATGAAATTTGCCAAAGTTTCGCCGAATAATTCATTAGTAATGTTTTTCATCGTTCAAATGTCAGAAATGTTCAAGGATAAATAGAAATATCTCGAAAAAGTGCACTTATTTTGATTGAAAAACAATTAAGAAACAATCAATTTACGATTTTCAACAAAACCATTTCAAGAAAGATCACTCAGGACTCAGGATATGCATAACTTGAAATGTATTATGGAGATTCGTCATCATTTGGATTTTGGATACATAATACAAAAACATTAATACCTAACTAAAAAAAATAGCTCCCATTTCATACCTAACTGCCCCTTACCAATTCCATTCCGTGCATTTCTACTACTTCCTCTTTCTGAGGTTCTACCTAACTGGCCTTGTTCAGCACACCCACATGTATACACATCACCATGATTGGTTAGAAATACTATGTGATCAGCACCTGATGCAATTTTTATAATATGATTATCTTTGATGATTTCATATGGAAGTTTCTCATTTCCACTAACAGTCATGCCCATATTTCCATGTGAATCCTAGAAAAAAATGTTTATTAGTTTTATGCACTGTGACAAAAATCAGTAGTAGCCCTCTACCCACACATGTTATATGTTCATGTATCATGAAGTTTGAAGTAGTACAGTGAATTTAAAAGTTTTCCTTCATATCATGAAAACTCATTGATAAAATGCCATATTTCAAGTATCTGGTTCAAAAGTTTCTGAGAATGAACCAACTTTGTATTGAACTCACCCTGAATGTACCCCATGCAAAAACTCTTCCGTCATCTAGCAATGCTGCTGTGTGTGAATCACCAGCAGAAACTTGAATGACCTTGGAAGGTAGTTCAACTTCACCTGCTTCAAACTCTGCATCCTCCTTTCCATCAGTAACTCTTCCAAGGGCCCCTTCATCGTTACAACCAAATGTAATCACCTGAAATCAACCATTTATTCATCTCCAAAATCCAAGACACTTGTGAAACAATTCCGTGGACAAAATGAATCCACTCATACTGCGTAATAGATTATTTAATAACTTACTTTTCCTTCTTTGGTAAGGCAAACTGTGTGCATGCCTCCTGCACAGATATCAACTATGACATGGTCCAATTCAACTAAAGCTGGTCTAGTCTTCTCTAAAACATCAGGTCCTAAGCCTAATTGACCCACGTCACCTGCTCCTGTTACTAATACTAATCCTTCAGTAGTAGTTTCAGGAAGTTTCACACTTTCGAGTGTAACTGGAAAATTGAGTAAATGAAGTGACTGTCTTTCAAAAAATTTAAATACTTACATTTTGCCCTTTTGGTTTTGGTGATATTGTCACTACTAGCTTGCCGACGTCTCTTATTTGCCATTTTTATAAATGATCCAAATTAGGTAATTCTGCAGAACATGAAAAAAAGTGGTGATAAGTATACAGAAAGAGGAAAGAGTTATTCATGGCCAGTTTAGGTTTTTACATTATTTAAATGAGGACTACTGATTACAGAACTAATGGACTTACATTAAACATAGGTATGCATAGAGATAAGAGGAAAACTTGAATAAATAGGGCGAAAATTGGTGGAAGTAGACAAGAGTTTAATGTATTTATATCAAAATAAAGTTGCCACCTTGGTGCACTTACTATCTGTCAAAACACAAATATTTCACTGGAACGATTTTGCATAAACTAAAAATAATAGTAATAATCCAATAATTACACAAAAATAAATAATATTTAATACTAGCGGGAAACGAACTACCACAACGACTTTACGTGCCTCTAGATTTACTGTCAGAAGAGGTTAGAAAATCTGTCAACTGTGGAACGTAAAACTGTCAAATAAATTTATTATTTATTCTGTGGGTTCTGTGGATACGTCATTAGCCAATGAACCACAGATCACAGATCACAGAAACAATTTTTTTCAGAGCCACTGGGCGAGGTTCTGTTGACAGTTACCAACACAAGAATGTAACTACATTTTTCTAATTATCATTTGTTTCAAATCTTAGGACTTCATTTATAATCTTCAAAATACTCACCACTTGGTCACTGGACATTTTTGTACTTTTGGCCAACTTATGTATTTTTTGAAATATCTTCATATTTACTAATTGCGAACTTATCAAAATGTATTTCGATTGTTCCAAAATCAAAAGATCTCTCCCTGTCGTCCAAACGTCTTTGATTTTCATTTTAATTTAATAATTACTGATATATTTTAAGAATAATTTTAAACTATGCACTGGCCAAGACATTCAGAACTTTTCGGGCATGCGAATAAAGTATTGGCAATACTGACTATTTCACTAAAAACATTCTTTCATTTCTCATAAATTTAGTATTCCTGATAAGTGAGACATTTATTTGTCCTTCACTAGATGAGGCCAAAATTTAATCTTCCCAACTCAACTATACTCCACTCCAAATCTAATAATTAGCCCTGCTAACATTTTTACATCTCATGCATGTACCAAGTACGTCAAAATCTGACTGCGACCTCTTATTTGAACTCCCGTAGATGGACCAGAGACCTCGCCGAGCGGTGAAAATGTCATGCTTATGCTAAAATCGGATAGAGGTCTCCTGTATATCATAAAGTGAGATCGCCGGTACATCCTAGAAAGAATTTCCATAGAGGTTAACAACCCAATATACCGGTTACATCCTGATGCATACTTTTTTATTGAATGCTTTCTTTCATTGGTGACACTAGTGCCCGTGTTCTGTATCATCACCAAAAGAATATTTCCAAAAGATTCATGAAATAAATGAGCACTTGTCTCACCAATGAAATATTTTGAAAAGTAAATAAAAAACGAATCTTGTTGAAATAAATATATAATCTACCCATAAGAACGAACACAATGATCGAAAAATGAATATTAAACATTCCACAAAAACCACTTTGTGAAAACTAAAAATTACTTGCTCTTGAAAACTATATCAAAAAGTTATTCAGTCTTATTTAGGACCATAAAAAACAAATTTTAACGTCTTTAAAAATATTTCAATAAAAACAAATAAACACTATAACGACTTTAGAAATGAGTTAAAGAACTCATATTCATTTATTTTACCTGTTCAAAACCTTTAATGCTCATGCTCCCTCATCACAACACCTGGAAGAAACAAGTTTTGGCTTGCACTGGCAATAAAAGTGTATTCCAGAAATCGATTGAAGTGTGTGTACAGTGTACACCCACCTTCCACAACTCTGAGGTGAGATCTCTATCTTTGGTTTTGGCGTAGTCCTAACCAGGAAAATGAGTGAGCCAATTCCTTGGACAGGAACTTTTTAAAAATTATAGTTATAGTCGTTCCACATATGGACTTGAGATTTATATCAAAAACGAAAAATGCATGTTTGGAGTACCGGCCTCTCTGAAAAATAAGAACATACGTTATTATCCACTAATTTTTTCAATTAGAGATGGAAAATATGATGATCAATTCAGAAACTGATAATTAGACTCACCTTTCTATAAAAATTAAACATTAACAAAATGAGTATAGAATATAAGCATATATAGTAACAGCACATAAACATAAAATTGATTGGCAAAGCGATGCGAGCTGTCAAGTCAAATGTCAAAATGCCAAACAAAAAAATATGTAGCATTTCTTTTTCAATCTCTCGTAAGTAGCCATATAATATTCTCGTTTCCTGATTGGTTGCGGAGGATCGAAGGAAGCCTAATTGGGACTTTTTCAATGTGAAGGTAAGGTTCAACGAAGATTTAAAAAGAAAGTTATTTTCTGTCGGTTCACATCTGATAACCATTTCAAAGAACAAAAAATATGGAATTTTATACATCGCGGAGAGTAAAATGTATCCGTATGTTCATATCCTATAGGTACATTGTTATCTGCAGAGCATATCTGTAGATTTGTATTGGTACATACACAGCATGTACTCAATGTTACGTCTCATGTACATTATAGCATGACATTATTAACACAAATGACCATGACATACTAGGTACATCTCATAGATGTAAAACGAGTACATCTGTAGTACGTACTCAAGGTTACATCTCGTATCCAACTTTACATCCTAGGTACATCGCATTGATGTAAAATGAGTACATCTGTCGTACGTACTCAAGGTCACATCTCGTATACATTGATATCATAGCATTGTTAACAGGGAGCGGCTTTCGATTTCCATTTCTACTGTGATACAGGATAGACGTTTGACCATTCTATCAGCCAATATGGTATTCTTTATCACGTAGAAAATAGGATTCATTCACTTTGTATTGTGATGATGACCGTCCTTGTATAGTATGTGCATTGACCCAATAAATACTTGTCAGTAGAGAGTTTCAAGCATACATGCTATTGGTGGATTTTAACAGATGTAATGATTGATAGGATAAGAATCCCTGATGCAACAAACCGTCAAAAAGCTGTATATGTGTGAAATTCAATAATTGATTATGAAAGTTTCAATCTCCCTGGATCTCTACACTGGTATCCAGGCCGGATAAAAACAGATTTGTCGGAAGCAGGGGATTTTATTTGTAAAATTAGCAGCTCCCTTCTCCTCTACGCCGGTATCCAGGCTGGATGACAACGGATTTGTCGAAATAAGAGGATTTTACTATGATTTATTTGATGTGAACATTACGTTTAAGTATATAACTTATGAAGTGCACCAATTTGAAGCAAGGTACAATAAATAAAGAGAACCTCTTTCCAATTGCCGCAAAGAGTAGCTCCGAGTAACACTGACAGGAGTATACATTGGTCAAAGCTCTTACTTTGTGCATTTTACTATGTAGTGCACAGAACACATCATAAACACATATAAATAATACAAGCTGCCTTTTATTTGACCCATTTCGGTACCGGTATGTGGAATAAAATGACATGATTGTCATATATGTTAATTTATTCCCAAACCGGTATCGGAATGGCACCAATAAAACGCAGATACATATTTGAGCTAATTTTTGGTGTTGAACCGCATTCAATAATGTTTTTAAATCTTATTCAAGTCACGTCATAGATTTGACTATAGCTGTATTCTTTCGACAAAAATTTTCTGGACAAAACGCGCTATTACGATCATGATCGCGATGTGTTTGTTCTTTCGAAATATGTTTGATCCCCACAACAGATTATTTTTTGAACTCAATCCGTAATCCCCCTGCCCCTGAGGAACATACCGGAATTTGTGATCGGAATGATTCGGAAAAATATTTGTGGTCTAGATCAGTAATTCATGAACCTAATTTCATAATCATGTTCACAATGTTTCAGAACAAATATGTCGAAAGAATACAGCTTATGTGTCAGAATATTGCATTAGATTTAAAAACATTCCGTCTATGACGTCAATGTTTCAACGATAAAACGCAAAGTTTTTAAAACGGACCAAATAATTTTTAAAAGTGGTACGCCAAAACACAGCTTTGATATATGACTTGAACTTGACAATTTTGACATGACATGCACTTAAAAAACTTGTTGGTTGTGGTTTGTGGTAAATATATTATAGGTTATTTGATCCCATTCGGTCTCTTACATTTTTGTTTAGTTTCCTACGTTAATAAATCTTAGTATTTTATATCTGTGTAAAATGGCTTTGCGTGTACAATTTGAAAATAATAATGAAATAGGAGTATTTTCCAAATTAACAAATGCATATTGCTTAGTCGGAATAGGTGGTTCCGAAAATTTCTACAGGTCAGTTTAATATTGTGCAACTGGTTGACGGAAACAAAAGTTTAATTTGCCATTTCCTGTAATATTTCCTTTTTGTTACAGTACCTTTGAAGGAGAATTGGGGGAAACAATTCCAGTTGTTCATACTTCACTAGCTGGTTGTCGAATAATTGGTAGGATGTGTGTTGGAAATAAAAATGGGCTGCTAGTGCCTAGTTCAACTTTCGATACCGAACTACAACACATAAGAAATGCATTACCAGACTCTGTAAAAATACAAAGGGTTGAAGAGAGATTATCTGCATTGGGAAATGTGATTGCTTGCAATGATTATGTAGCTTTAGTTCATTCTGACTTGGATAGAGTAAGCATTTAACAACATTTAATGTAATTACAATATTAATTTGTGGTGCCTTCTCAGGAAACAGAAGAAATCATAGCAGACACACTCAAAGTTGAAGTGTTTAGACGACCGGTAGCAAATAATGTTTTAGTAGGATCATATTGCGTTTTGAGTAACCAAGGTGGTTTGGTACACCCTAATTCCAGCATAGCCGATCAGGAAGAATTGTCAACATTACTGCAAGTGCCGTTAGTAGCTGGAACAGTAAATAGAGGTAGTGAAGTTGTTGGTGCAGGATTAGTTGTGAATGATTGGTGTGCTTTTGCTGGTATGGCAACAACTTCTACAGAACTTACTGTTATCGAGTCAATATTCAAGCTAAACGAAGCTGCTCCATCAAAAATTACATCCGAGATGCGAGCAAGTCTCATAGAGAGGTGAGTTTATTTTTCTTGAAACTAGTTATAAAAACGAAGCTAAAATATGAACACATAATTTTACAGACTAATTTTTGAAATTTGTGTACATTTTATTAATTATATTTGACAATGCAAGAAACCTGAATATTCTGGAAAGAGAATCAGGGAAAGCCAAAATTACCCTTTCTCCAATACAAATGTACAAACTAAATTCAAAGGCAAATGAACTGTAAATAATGCTACTCAAGAAGTGAACCTATATTCTATTTTGTTCATTGGTACTTTTTGCTATTGGTGTTCTAATGAATGACAACTAAAGCTGACATGATATTAGATTAAATCACTTCCATAAGTTAAAAAGTTGAACAGAAAACAGTAAACAATGCAAATAAAAAATTAGGACAAACATGAAAGCAGATCAAGAGGAGTGTTAAACAGAAAAATTGAGAGAAAATGAGGTTCTAAAATGATGGTATTGAATGAAATTTTGAAATACAAAGAATATTTGTAAGAGCGGCTTTACATTATGCAATTTTCATGCAATTTTTGTGCAATGCAAGACTAAATTTTACATTGCGCTTGCGCCCATGCAAGTTTCGTGCAAGCCCAAAAAATTTCGACTGGTTGAAATTTTCACGCAATTCGTGAGCAATTCTAGTGAGTTTTCTGGTGAGAAATTCAATGCCAATAGCAAACTAAAGTACCTGTAGATATTGTTTTTCGAATGTCTCCTAACCTTTAACTCCAACTTAAAAAAGAAATAGAAAATTTGTCACAAGCGTTAGTGGTAGGTGGAATGTCATTTTTCGAATTTCAGTAAAGTACAAACCAACAAAATATCAAAATATTTTATTGAGGTTAGATTTTCTTGAAATATATTATGTTGGTATAAACTGCTGGCAACACAACAATAATTGCATAAATGTAAGACACAATTTCTAAATTGCCTTGCAATACCTGTCTTGCATTGAAAATGCATTGCATAAATGTAAAGCCGCTCTTAATTCGATTCACCAGTAATTTCCATAGCAAAATAATTCTCGCCCAATGCCATTAAATTTGAAATAGATATAATATTTCAAGTAAGGGACCCTTATGAATGATGATTGATAGATATAGAAAAGATTATAGCTGTTTATTCAACTTCAGGGTACCGTACATTGATCAGAGCTTTCTGAGGGTCAGGTTGCTTATAGATAGAAGGCATGATTTTGTGCCACAGATGTTAATGTCTTCCTCCACTAACAGAAATGTCAGTACTGAATTCTGAACAATTCACCAAATAAGGTTTTCTGCTTTTTTGGAAAATATCAATGCTGGACCAATCTCACCAGAGTGTTTCCCTCTACTTTGCTACCTACAGGGGACCCCATTTTTTTTGTCTGTTGCTTTTACTGAATACCCTAATCTTACCTCTTGTATTGCTAGATCTATATAAATAAATCTGTTCTATTCTGTTCATACTTTCCTCAGAATACCTCACCAAGAGAATCAAATACCCAACAGAAAACAACTAGTGCACCCTACGATCATTGAATTATATCTGTTTGATACTGAGTACAGTTTCCTACAACTATTTTGTAATACTCTTTGTCATAGCTGAAATTATTTTTCGATTCAAATGGCAAAACATCGAAGCACCGGTTTCATGGTTCCTGCTAATCTTGCTCAACATCTTTCAACAATATCATCAGCGAAGGATACTTCAATACAATTAAATGAAAAAATACATTCAGCTTTGTTGGGATGAATACTGAACTATCTGTAGGTTCTAGAAAAAGCACTCCAACTATAAGACTTCAGTATGAAAACGAAAAATGGATTACATAATCCAAGTTTCTGAAAAAATCCTGTATAATAGGTATTTTCCTATTTGGCTAAAAGGGCCCATGGGGTCTCATTGCCAGTCTACAGTAGCAACCTCCCCATAGGTACTACTACTATCTCCCAAGTACTGTTGAACTAGGTACTGGGGATTTACAAAATTTTTCTCGTAATATTACTAACTGAACTTTGTTGAACAGAAACAATTCAATTCAATAGACTCGATTTTTTTCCTTTTAATTAACAGAAAAATATTAATAATTTGTTGTTTATTTTACAGCATGTCCTAAAGAGGCCTCCAGTGGAACGTATTTTTTATTATAAGAAAAATGTGGATGGAGCATTGTGATCCATTTTTCAAATTAAATTTATTACCAATAAACTTTTACAACTTAGTTTTAAATTTTATTCATAATGCGAATAGTACAAATGTATACTACCTACTTGATTGGTATTGATAAATGGTGAATTAACAATTTTTCTCTTTTCGTGGCATGAAATACATAATGAATCGTCCTAGAATTGCAATATTGGCACAAAAAAATGATACACTCTGTATCCAAATGAAGAAAAATGTGTTATGTCCTTGGAACTCTAACAAGTATGCTGGTAGAAGCCAAGCCCCCTGCGCGATGAACCATATGAACAGCAAGAAGAACATCATTTTTGTTGACATTTTGATTTGCCACAAGCACAAGGGCAAAAGCGCCATTATCCACACGAAATACTGAGATGTTAACACACTATTGTAAATAACCATTACTATTGTCTGTGTGAGTATGGAAAAATTCAACGTAAACCTGTTCAAACCATATCGAATAGAGAAAACAAGAATGAGGACAATTTGTGGCAATATTGTCAGAACCTTTTGCCAAATACCAATATTTTTCACCCAGGCAGTGAGGTACTGCAAATAAAAGAACAATGAAAAATTGTGTCTTGTATCTTTACGAACTAGATGATAAATATATGTTTCAAATAAGAATTTATATCCAAATAACTGATAAAAAAGCCAAGTAAGGACAGACAAAGATAAAATGCACCCAGATACCAATTTCAGTTGGTCTGAATTTGGAACCAAGAATAGTAAATATTGCTTCTTGAATATTGTCTTTCTCTTCATAAAACTTTCACCAATGGGCGTTATTTTCTTATTATCCATAGGTGCAGTTCGAAAATGCGTGTTAACTTTGTTTATCTGTTTGGCAGAGGTTTCTTCAATTGAACATGTTGCTTTTGATTTCCTTTGATCTTGAGTGGTATAAAACGAATATTCACTTAAAAACATGAACAAACTGAGACTATACATTATTGGATACAATCTGAAGTGAATAGAGATGCCATGAATTAAACCAGCAACAAATGAATAATGTTTGCACTGGAGGAAATACAGAGTGAGCAAAACAAATAAACCTGCTAGTGAATCACAGTTACCTCTTGTACCAATTGCAATGGTCAATGGATTATATAGCCAAGATATCATAGCTATATTTGCACTAAGGTTCACATGATCTTCATTCAGTAACTCGGCTTCTGTGAGGTTTATCTGCCTTTTATTGGATTTCCAGGGTTGTCTGTGAAATTTCACGTTCTGTTTTCTCAACTGATAATCATTCTCAATTGAACCTTTTCTGTACTCTTGTTGATAGTTAACATACTCCTTGACGCAACTTTTTACTATAATACGAATTAAAAGAGCAACAATGAGGTCAACTAGAGAGAAGAGAATTTTACCAAAACTGTGATGTATGATAAGGTTTGGAATAAGACAAATGGCTATTAAAGGGCTATATCGAAATGTGTGACGATCATATGGTGAATTGCCATTTAGGACATGCCGAGCAGCATCTGTAAAAACTTTGTAATCAACATCTGTGTACTTTACCTCTGAAATCTGATCATGATATATTCCATATATTATCAGTACCAATCTAATAACTAAGGACACAAGCAAATGTTTCTTGTAAGTAATATTCACAAATGTTTTCAATGGACTAATCATTTCTAAATTTTGGTTTTTAATGAGGTGGCAGTTTTTCGTAAACAACTTTTGAACTGGTTGAATTCTTCACTACAATCATTCAAACTTATATTGTCTTTTTTCAAAACACATGTTGCATATTTGGTTGCTTCTCCGCTGCACTTTGCTAAAATCATGGGATACTGCTTGTAGCGCTGCTTTGCTTTATGAACTGATTCCATTTCTCAGTTTTTGCTGAATCGGGATTTATGAGTTCTTTTTATTTCTTCCAGATCTACCACTTCATTAGAAAAGCAGAAGTCATATATTGGCTTTGAAAAGAAAACTAATAATCCTGCTGTTGTTAGTGTTCCTACAACTAGTCTGGGGTATCTATAAATGAAACTTTTGTCCTTGCCTCGTAATCTCTCGCGAATGTCTTTCATAGTTGAGGAAATCAAGAAGATTTTTTCTCGGTTTTTTGTTTTATATCGATACCACCACAAACAAAACTCTTATCTTTCCAAATCCTACAGCACTGCCTCATGTCCTCTATGACATCCTGACAAGCCGGCTCTTGGAAACCATTTTCTTAAAAGAAAAAACGTCAAAAACGTTATGTAATGAAAATATTAGAGGTTAACAATTACCTTTCAAACACGTTTGAATTTTACATGCAAATGCTTTACAGGGATCCTTTACAGGCATCAAAATTGAACGTAAACTTATGTGAGAGCAAAATATTGTTTCTGGTTCTTATACTTTCAGACTTGGACGTCGACAAATGGTCAATCACCAACCTCTAATTTGCCGATTACCGAACATTTGCCACAAAACAAAACAGGTGACATTTACATTACAGCATTCACAGCACAGGATTTACAATTTTACAGACACAGTGACACAATACACAATTTGTATCACAGATCACCTGCGGTGGGATTCCGTGTACCATAGAACATGAATGAGTGAAATGGCATTATGACTGAATTCCTGGGAGAGAAAGAGACACTATGGTACACGGAATACCACCT
Organism: Chrysolina americana; assembly: GCA_958502065.1. NCBI lineage: Eukaryota > Metazoa > Arthropoda > Insecta > Coleoptera > Chrysomelidae > Chrysolina > Chrysolina americana. The sequence goes on from OY293412.1 coordinate 88,773,523, forward strand.
CTATGATCACACATTAGCCGCTTTCTTTTTGAGAGTTTCAAGCACCGGGGCTGCTCATGTCAATGCTGTCAGTGCTGTGGTGGTATGGTATGGGGGGTTATGGTACACGGAATACCACCCCTGTGATCACAGATTAGCTGCTTTCTATTTGACAGTTTCAAGCACCGGTGCTGCTCAGCTGTAAAACTGACCGAACGCCGAGTACCTAGATGTGAATGGAGCAGACAGGGGTGGAGTTCCGAATACCTTACAATTCTATAGTCTCTTTCTCTCCCATGAATTCAACCATAATGTCATCTCACTTATTGTGTCGACTATAGAATTCTATGGTACACGGAATCCCCCACCCCTGTCTTGCTTCTTTTCAAAAAAATAAGTCATAAGATTGAAAGTTTTTGGGAATGGTTCCAGATTCCAAGTCCATGTCCCTTTGCATAAGCTGTTGAACATTTATCCATTTAATTATTGGAAATAATTGATAATAATAAAAGCCGATTCAGATACAAGCGAGCCAATGCAGGGTTTTTGAAGCACGTACGGTTTAAACTTACGTTTCTATAACAAGGACATATTTTATTTGGTTTTGTAATATGGGCACGCATTTATCTGAATCGGCCTTAAAATATCAACAGCTCATACCTGATTTTCATCTTGTTAATATAATGAAAAATATTTGATCAATGGAGCTGTCACTGTATTTCAAATTTCAATTTGTTTTCAAAATTACCGCCACTATGTTTTACGGAGTGATTGATTTGAAATAAATGACTTATTTAGGGATGCCAACATAAGAACACCAAATGTGCCACCAAAATGATTCTTAAGCTTAGGCCGGAGTCTCATGCATCCATCCGTTTATCCGACGGTACGATGACACGAAAGTGTTCATATTGGTCGAAGTTCCAATTTTATCCGTCCATATTTGAATTTCGACCAATAGAAACACTCTCGCATCATCGTACCGTCGGATAAACGAATGCATGAGACTCCGGCCTTACTGATTATAGCTACAATAAGTCTTGTTCATACCCTCCCGAATTTTGCAATTTCCCTGCGAATAAAATGGCTCCCTATCATGCCGGACCAATTGTTGATGCAGAACCATGTCGGTAGCCATTTTATTCGCAGAAAAATTGCGAAGTTCGCGAGGGTATGCGAACGAGACTATATCCGACGATACGATGATCCAAAAATGTTACTATTGGTTGATTATTTGAAATTATTTGAAATTGACCAATAGGAACCCGGAGGTAACATTTTCGGATCATCGTATCGTCGGATATCGTGACTGGTGACTGAACAGTTAGCGATATGGTCCATTCCAATGTTTGGGAAGGTTCACTATATTCCACCCACTTTGACGTCACGCTTAATACCTGCGTGCTCATTCAGGGTTTTTGTATCATGGGTGGGTTGAACACCTTTTACTCACGGTTCTATCACAAGAACATATTTTATTTGGTTCTGTAATTGTAATGCTATTTGCGTTTTTCAAATAATACCAATGTATTTCTTTACTGTATCTTTTATCTCATGTAGAAAACGCATGTATCTGAATCGGCATTAAAGGCAGTGAAAAAATACGTCGGGAATATTTGAAAAATTCAAATAGCATTACTTCAGCATTGACAAATTTAACGAAACCAAATGAAATATGTTTTTGCGATAGAAACGTGTGTAAGAGGCGTTCAAACCGTCCGTGCTTCAAAAATCCTGCATGGGCACGCATTTGTGTGAATTGGCCTTTCTATTCTCAACGGTTGCGCACGGCTGAACAAACACAACGTAATGAGCTTGAATGCTACTGCTCAATACTGGCTCGGAACTGATGATACAAATTAAAAGGAACCAAACCAAAAGAATATTTAAGCGTGACGTCAAAGTGGGTGGGACTTCGTGAACCTTTTCAAATAATGGACTTGATATTTCCGATAAGAGGTTTCCACTAACCGACCTTTTATTGTTAATAATAACAATTATCCTTATTCTTGACGGAAATAAGCAAAATAATCAAATCAATATAACCTTATGGACTTTCAACACCATATTATTACCCATTTGTTTGGAAAGGTTTTTAAAGCTCCGCCCAATCATGACGACAGCACTTAAAGGCCGTGGCTTACGGTCAAATAGTTTGGTTTGGTCAAACTGCATTCAAGTGACGCCATTTCTAGTGGTTTGCTTCAAGTTTTGTGAAATAAACCGATAGAAATTATGTCACTTTGGAGCAGTTTGATCAAGCTATTTGACCGTGAGCCAAGGAGTAGTCTTATTTCATTTCAGTGGATTGGTTTGGTTTCGTGTATTGGTCACCCTGACCTATATCGCTGCCAACCTAACCTCAAATTTAATTTGTTTGTCAAAAACAAAAAAACAAATAAAAATGGTTAGGAAACGGTCTCGTACTGCACGCAAACATTACGAAAGTGATGAACCCGAGACAGACAGTGATTATGGTGAGGATCCTGCATATGATCCTGCTCCAAAGAAATACAGTTTGAGACAAAGAAAACGAGCATTATTTACAGAGGACTTCGATTATGATGACGATGGTGTACAGATACCTCCTAAAGCTCCTTCCGATGACGAAGAATATCATGTTGAGAAGGATGTAGCTGTAGAGGAAGCCCCAAGTAGTGAATATGTAGCCCCATCTACCTATATCAATACTTTCGAACCTGAACAGAATGAGGTACCAGCAGGTACTGAGGAACTTGTAGATTTTGAAGATATGATCAGAGCTGATATAGTTGTGAATAAAAATCGTATCGATTATGACAATGTCATACAAAAAACTGAGATAAAGGTACAACCTTTAGATGGAAAACAATCAAAGACTTTATCTGCAGTGGCTCAGCAGTCAAAAACAAAAAGTAAACGTGGAAGGAAACCGAAATGTCGTAACAGTGACATGGATGAAGGTCATTTTCTGGCACCTTTGATACAGGAAGATGAAAATGATGAACATTATCATCCTTATAAACCCAAAAGAGAAAGAAAACAAAAAAAACGTGCTGATGGAGAAATTGATAGTAGTCTACTAGAACCAGAAACTGAAGTACAAGAAGACGAATACGAAGATAAGGATGATGCTGATTATAATCCTGATGATGACCTGGATTATGTGGATATTGCTAACTGTATGCAGACCGAATTCAGTGAATACCCACCCGAAAATTTTGCAGAAAGTACAACTAATACAGAAAATGTAGATGTTAAAACAGATAAACCCAATGTCATTAATGAGAACAATTCAGACATTACCAATGCAGCTACTGAAACTATTGCTATTCCTAAAGTTACTGAAAGCATCACAAGTACAACTGAAGGTATTGGAGGTATCACTAAAGATGTTGCTGAAGGAACAGAGGATAATGTTGAAGCTAATACATCCACTGAAAATGTACATATGATTAATGAAGCTTTATCCAGTGCAAAAGATAGCACTCCACTAGTTCCTGAAAATAATGAGCTTTCACTAAACAGTAGAGTTGCTGAAACAGATCCTTCCCCAACAGTAGAAATTCTAGGAGATTCTGATGCAGTAATATCAGTGCAATCTGAAGATGAGGACAATGATGCCCTTGAAAACTGTCCACAAATTGGTACACCACAAGAATCAATTGGCAGGCCCAATGAAAACTTCCATAACAGTTCAATACAGGTTAATGGAACTATTACACATCTAGAGAATCCAGAAGTTCACTTGGTGCATAAGCAGGAGATTGAAGAAATCGATGATGATGTCCTTGTTGTCGAGGACAAAAAATGTGAAGTCATCGTTTTAGATGATTGAGTTTTAATTTCTGTATCTTTATAGAATTCTGTTGTAAATGTTCTGAAATAGTTTTAATAGACTGATCATTCAATTTGAAAGAAACAAAGGAGATTGATGGTTTGAATCCTTTTTTTCAAGATAAATATATTATGGTTTGTGATAAAATAGAGTTTATTATTTTGTGATCAATCAACAAAATATAAGTAAATTTTCATGTAGTTTTTATATTTTGATAAAGCAAGAACCCACTGAAATAAACTATTTTGTTAATTTTTGAAATTTTGTACAATTTCAATGTTGTTTTTCGGAAATTTGATGAGGGCCAAAAAAAAGACAGAAGCTTGTATGAAACTTCAGGTCTTCATATGAATGAGGATACATGTATTCTGTTCGGTCAAATACGCAAAAATCGACGGGTATCTGTTTCCCAGTAATCAGATATACAACAGATCATAAAATAGAAGAGAACTATTTGCCCTTTCTGAATATATTTTTGCAGCCGCAGCTACTCACAATTTTTCTAATGAATTGTTGGTATCTTTAATTGAGCAGTTCTTCAGCCTACATGGAAATATAATTAGCTCATTTGTTAAGAAATTCATCATATTTTTTTTGTTGAACATATGATATATCAGATAAGTGTATTTATTATTTTTAATAAAAGTATGAAATTTTTAATGATTGATTTACATCCTATATTTCCTGATAAGTTTATTTTTGTGAAATTTTCCAAGATAAATAAACATCCTTGGTGAATATAGGAATCACTAGTTTAATAATGTGATGATTTTTGTTTTGGAGAGATTATGATTGTTGTAATATCTATTTTGCAGTTTGCCCATTGGATACCAATTTTCAAGAAAGCCCAACAAAATATTGAATTAGACTAAAGCCTCTTCGCCACTGTATGAAAAGTTTGTTCTTTCACTAACTCAACTTATTTTTTCTCGCTTGGCCATGGCCTAGCCCTTTTTTAAATCTAATACTAGCATTCTTCCCCTTGATCTTTGAATAAATATTGGTTTAGTATAAATATTATTTCAATAAATCATCCCACATAAAGTGTTTATGATGGAATAACAATGAAAGAAGCAACTAACAAAAAAAAAATAGCTATCTATTAACTACAAAATGTTGGATCGGGCGGTGAAGGTCAAATACGGTTCGTGCTTTTATACCTATGTTATATATAGGGAAGAACAAATAATTTACTTCAGCGTCTCATTTATTTTGTTCACCTTGTAGATATGACGTTTATTGTAGGTGATTAAAAACATCTTTTAATCACTTTTGATGATTCAATTTTTAAATTAATAATGATTCGCTTTTATCGCAGCAGATAAATTTCATGACAATAGAAGTCGCACTTTTACACTTAAGGTCATTCTGGAATAGTCTATTTTATACGGTCATTGCAAAATGCTTACCTTACCATTACGAACTGTTCGCCCCAAAACTACTTTTCAGTTAGAAACTACAAAACAAAGACTCGGCGCGCGTTTCGCCAACAAAGTTGGCATCATCAGTAGCTCAAAAATACATACTGTACCTATGCCAACTTTGTTGGCGAAACGCGCGTCGAGTGAAATTGACGTTGTTTTGGGTAGTTTCTATCTCTTGAATTTTCTTGTTTTGGTTCATTTCTCAGTTCTCAGATGTTCAGAACCAGTTTTAGGTCGGAGTCTCTCATGCATCCGTTTAACCGTCGGATAAACGGATGCAGGAGACTCCGGCCTTATGCAGTCGAACATCGCACGATGTGAACTGTGCGACTGTGGATTCTCCACATAACTCATAACTTATGAGTTCTGTGGGATTCTCTCAATCTCAAATATGTAAATGTGGTAACTTATTCGGTTTTAACAGCTGTTTGTGATCCGTACGTCTGCGTAAAGCCGTAGAAATGAAAGTTTTATGTAATAAAATAAGTTTTAAGTTTTGCGATTTAGGATATCAATTTTGGAAATAACAGTTGTGAAGTTTAAAGCTTTACTTTTACCAATAAGATTGTTTGTGGGACACGACCAGAATAATAATGTAAATGCCCATGCATATGTCGTGTTGAAAAGAAATCTGAAATAAAAACTTGCTAAAATTATAAAAGTTTGATTGTGTCTAACTTTTCACTCATGAAATCTAACCTGACTTGACACTTCATGACAGAATATTAAATTAAAATCTTCGTTTAATGTAAAATGTAGATGTAGATATTCTTTGATTAGATCCACCCACTCCACAACCGTTCTGATTAGTCCTTGCACATATGAAGTCTGGTCGATTCAAATTCTTGCGAGACGCAAACTTGTTATGAAATTTTATAACCTAAGATTATATATTTTTTTGCTACATTTGTTCTCTTTGATTTGTGTTTAGTTTTTATGCTTTTGGTAGTATCGAATGGAATGGAGGAATGGATATCCGGCGATATCGTGATTTGTTATTTGCTAAAGTCCTTGAGTCGAGGTTGAAGATATGAGGACTCGTACCTATCAGGTCCAATTTATGCAACTTTGTCATTATCATAGTCCTAATCATAGTCACCGTCTTAATCATAAAATAAAACTGAAACTGTACATTTCAGTAGTAACATTTGAGCAATTTCCTTAGTTTGTCTCAAAAAACAACAATTGAGACTAAAACTGTGATTATGATTGTGACTATGACAAGTTTCATAAATTGGACCTCAGTCATGTATGATTATGATTTAATATCATATCATTCATATCACAGAGTGATGAGCTACATACAACCTAAATATGAAAATGCTTCCATATGATTTGAGTAACTTGAAGTTGAGATTTGGGTATGGAGGAGGGGCTTTGATTTAAATTACATATCGTTCTCGAAGTTGAACTTAAGGATATAAATGCATTCACCAGGAGGAATAATTGATGTAAAATATATTGATAACATGATAAGCCTTGGAATATGAAATTTTTGTTTTTAGGAGGAAACCTCATGCCCAACAACCAAGAAAAAATTGAAAACTCTCAAGCTGTTCGAAGAACATGGAGAAGTCCAAAATCCTATATGTGATGAATGTAGTGAACATTTTGAGAGTGCAAGCTTACTCCGATTGCATGTCAAGGAAAAACATCCCAAAGTAATTCTATATTTTTTACGTTTTCAAATATGCAATTGTTATTTCTCAACAGATATATTTCTATAAAACAATATTTTTTTTTTGATGCAGGCTAAAGAGTACAAATGCAGACTTTGCCCTAACTTCTCTTTCATCACAGAAAAGGAATATTTGTTGCATGTTCGTGAAGATCATGAAGGAAAAATCATAGAATGTCACATGTGCAGTTCTTGTGGAAAAACCTTCAGAACAAGTTCTGAGCTATCAATACACATCAAGTCAAAATGTGGAACTGAAAAAAATTTCATTTGTAAAGTAACAAATTTTAAAATTTGTGAGATTATGGTCGGTTAGAACAAGATTTTTTAGGAATGTGGGCAGAGACTGATGTCTCCAGGATCATTATATACCCATTTGAAGAGACATAAAGGAGAAATAACCTTTATGTGCAGATTCTGTGCTAAACTCTTTCTCACCTCAGGACAGTTGAAGATTCATGAAAGAACACATACACAACAAAAGGTTTTTGTTTGTGACGTAAGTACTTATTTCATAAAATAACATATAGAACTTTGTTCTAACCACTTCGCAAAAACTTGAATTTTAGGATTGTGGCAAAGGGTTTTGTCATCGTCAGAGTTTGATAACACACATTTCAGTGCACACTGGTATCAAGCCCTACCAGTGTGAGAGCTGTGGCAGGTCATTCAGTTGCATAGGAAATTTGCTGAAGCACAGAAGGTCTCATGAAGATACTTGTGGATCCATTCCTATGACAAGTCATAGAGTTCAGAATCCTTCTACAAAAATTAAGGTGAAGATCAATACTCCTGCCTCTTCTAAGTTGAAAAGGGCTCAAATGAAAGAAGAAATGGAAAGAAAGTTTGCTTTGTTGGACAAGGAAAGTGAGAAGAATGTAAAGTACACGGAAGCAAATGTTGAAATTCATGATACAAAGGTGAGGCAACATCCATTTGTTCCATGTTCCTCAGGGAGGACAATATTACAAGTGATTATTGTAATAAAACAATCACTATGTTATGGTTTTTGTTTCATTAATTTTGACTGACTATCTCCAACATATGTTGTGAAGATAACTGGTCCTGGTACAGATCCCTGGGGTACTACATATTCATCAGGTGATAAAATATATGAACACTCGTATAATATAAGGCTTAGCAATTATCTTGAGAAATTAAATATTCTAGACAGCTTACAGCATGGGTTTAGAGCTAAAAAATCTACAATGACAGCATTGGATGAAGCCATAACACATATCCATGAAGCTTTAAACAAAAAAGAAAACATCATGGGACTATTTTTCGATATGAGTCGAGCTTTCAACGCAGTTGACCACAATCTGTTAGAAGCTAAACTTTATCGGATAGGAGTCAGAGGCCCATGTTTGGAATGGACAATTTCATACCTATCAGATAGAAAGCAGCAGGTTGAGATCAACGGTGTTAGGTCGGAACCGATCAAAATTCGAACAGGCACACCACAAGGATCATGCCTGTCACCAACATTATTTAATATTTTTATAACTGATCTACCCAAAGAGCTGAGTAAAACAGGCTATCCAATACTTTACGCGGATGATGCTATTTTAATCGTCTCAGGACAATCCAAGAGAGAAACACAAAATAAATCCAATAAATCTATTAGAAGCATATCCCAATGGTGCAGTAATAATAAAATCTCTTTGAATGTAGACAAGTCAATAGCTGTCCAATTTAATACGAAAAATTTAACTATAAATGAAAAAGCATGTTACTTAAAACAGAAGGAAAATCCCTAGAGAACTCATCTTGCACAAAATTTTTAGGAATTTATCTAGATCAAAAACTCACATGGAATGAGCATGTTGATCATACAGCCTCAAAATTGAGTTCATATTGTTTCATTATCAGGAACTTATGGAATACAGTATCGATCGACGTGCTCAAATTACTATACTTTGGCCTTATTCAGTCGTGCCTTTCATATGGTCTAGTTTTCTGGGGAAAAACCCATAACTCTGGCCAACTATTTATTATTCAAAAAAAAATTATAAGATGCATGCTAAACTTACCTAATAAAGAATCATGTAAAAACCATTTTGTTGATTTGGGTATTATGTCATTACCAAGTTTGTATATTTACTCACTGATCGTTTACATTATTAATAAACAGGACACTCTAAAGTCGAGAAATGAACTGTACTCGCATGTATTGTGATATTCAGCGGACAAATAAAATTATTATTATTATTATTATTATTATACAACTCACGCAGTTAATATTCCAACTAACATATTGGTTTATGTTATTGAATTAGGAATTTAAGGTCTTCAACTTCCTCGGCTGAAATTATGATACTCGAGCTTTTATATGAGAACACTGGGAAATGCCCTGTCAAAATACTTTGAAAGATCACAAAAGATCATCAATTACTTTTGGTTCACAATTTCTAATTACTTTGTTTTAAATTATTTTCATTTGTTTTGCTTGGAATGTTTGGGTTAGATGTCATGATTACCTTATAGAAATATATATCATATACTTACTCCACAATGATATTCCAACTTTCCGTCAATGCGAAAAGCATGCCGCATGTGCATCCTATTTTTCAGGTAGACTTTGCTAAGTTCGAAAATTATTTGGTTTTCCTATTGGAAGTTTTGTGTAACGCTTTCAAAACTTTTTCAAACCGAATGAATCCTTAGAAATTGATCACTCTCAATTTTGGACGAGAAATAAATTAATTCTGAACAACAATGTACCTTATGTTGTCATTTAAGTGATCGTGCAACAGTACTTTGTCCTCAACAAGAAGTCTTGCCAAAGACGTGGGTCGGTCTGCTTATTTTCGCTGACTACGAGATTACAGGCTACCGGCATTTATTACACAATGTTTTATGTTTTATTGTGAGTTGTTCTAGGCGTTGGGTCTTTTTCATGGATCAGTTACAAACCGATCCCGTTTTGTACTGATATAATGTTGACATGAGTGATGAAATTCAGTCCACTGCATTTTTTGGTTCTTTTCCTATTAGTAGTTTGAACTATTCTGAAAGTGCAAATAACACCACCGTAATATAGCCACTTCAAGACATCACAATCGTGCAAGTAGGACATCATGACACAGTAATCATGCAGGTAGACAATGGCAACATAACATCCGGTCATGTAACCCAAACACCCTAAGCAAAACAAATGAAAATTATTCAAAACAAAGTAATTTGCCAGGCTGTGACTATCAATTGCGAGGACCCTTCAACCGCCGTATCAGTATTACGTCGCTCTTCGAGAAGACAAAATCAACGCTGAAGATGTTCACCGCAGTTGTGAGCGAAACGTCCGTAGAAACCGCCTCCATGGAGGTGAACCATCCACGGCCCTAAGCCCGGAAACCATACTCCTTGATTAAGAATGTTATATACATTTTTTGTATTTGTATTGTACATTTTTTGTGTCCACCGATTCCGCAAATTTTACAGTTCTATGATAAAAATTTCGGAAGTTTCGGTTCTATGATTATGAATTATGATTTTTTTCTGGAAAAAATGTGGAATAGTGGTAAAATGATTGTTTTATGATCTGATCGAATCTGAAGACATTTCTGACCTAATTTGTCTCCTACTTTAATTTTCCGGAAATGTTGATAGTTTAATCGCTGTTGCTGTATCACTTCCACTAAAAATAACGTCACCGCTATTCGTCATTTCCGTTATTTTGCTGTCACTGAGCAATAGCAAAATAACGTTATGTTTAACGGAAGTGATACAGCATAGGGCTGAATATCACGGCAAAAATTACAGAAGTTACCTGGGTATTTCCATGAGAAGTGAGATACACTGTATATAAGTTGGAAAGTAGTTCTTTTCAGTAAGATATTTCCCTCTCATTCTACATGTAGGGTTATTGAATGTATGAATTACTCAACCACATCTACATAAATAAATAAGTAATATGACTTGGTTCAACCAGATTTTTAATCGATACAGGAACTTGAGAACACTATGCCACCAGAGAAGACCAAGTCACCGGAGAAGACTCAACCATCAGAGGAGAATAAACTATCAGAGGTGGTAGAAACATTTAAAGGTACCAATAAGTTTCCTGCCCTTCTGGAAGAGACCACTACTAATGGCAGCCACCAAGAGACTGATTTTGATAAACACAATCCAGATAAAAACGGTGATATCCGGATCTTTGCCCAAAAGGTTCAAAAGAGAAAGGGAGGCAGTGAGCTCAGAGAGGTAGAAAATTTTACTACAGAAGAAAAAGTTGGTTAGTATTAACTTTTTTCTAAAAATTTCTAGTAATTTTTGGTTTGGGTAGTTCTGAAGATAGAAATGTAGAGGATTCATCAATAATTATGAATGCACGTTATTGAATTACATTTCAATTTTATCCAATAGGCTTTCAACCAAAGTCGTTCTGCCTGAAACGGATTTATTTTCATACCAATTAGTTTTTCCATTGAAAAATGTGCATGATTTTGTGAGATCCAGAAATTCATATTTGTTTCAGAACAACGTGATATTACAAATTGTAAATACTGTAATAAAGGATACAACAATTCTAGATGGTTGTTCAAACATGAACAGATGCATAAGAATAATGAAAATGAGGGATATAGACAATTTCCACACAAGTGTAGCTGTTGCAAAATGACTTTTGAAACAAAACAAGAAGTCAAGGCCCATCAGCAGATTGCTCATGTGGACATACTGGGTAAGATGAGACATTTATCCTTTCAACTCGAATCAGTAGATACATGAAAAACAGTTTCTATGATTTATGTCTTTGCTCACAAGGAGCAAAAATAATACTGACGCACTAAGACACAGGTACTGAAAACTATTCACTGTAGAACCATGGAAAAAAAACTCTTGAATAGGAACCAGGAGGATCATTAGTGGGCTTTTCACTGTAGACTCTTTAGCTCACTTCGTGTGCCCTTAACTATTGTATGAAATAGGTACCTACAATTTTTTCTAGTTTAATTTATTACATAACTATTTCCTCCTTCAAATGAGTCAAAGGAAATACTGTCAAAAGCTGTCTTTGGGCGGCGTGAGCGTAAAATATACGAGGTGGCAAAGGGAAAATTCTCTCTGCCAAGCTACTGTATAACCTAAGATTTAACATCTTTAAAAATATTATGTCCTATCGAACTATATACTAGCAATCGTGATTTTATTAAAGCAAACGTACCAAAAATGTTGTATGTAGACAATATCATGAAAAAATAATAGGTCACTTCAAACCCTAACTACTTGAAACTGTTAAGATCCTATGAATTCTCTAAGATGCCTAAAAACCCTGGTGTGCCAACTTATACCTGTAAAACTGTAGACTGAAACGCTGGACATTCACTAGCTGGATTATGGAAAAATAAATGGAATCGCGGTTTACTTTCCAAATATCTCGCGATACTTACGTGAACCGCCACCGTCTGTTTTCTTGTCAGGGTACATTTTCATGATCAGAAGTTTCAAGTATAGGCCTTTTCATCTCAGTTTATTTTTGTGCGCATGCGTCAGTGTCAGCTATCTTTTTCGGACTGTTTTGTACACAAACGTGTTAAAATACCCAAGTACAAATAATTAAAATTACCTGATATTAAATGAACCTCATTTACTTAAGAAACAAGTAAGAAATAAATAAGATAATGTTACGTTTTGCTAAATAATAGGCCGAGCACACTACTAAACTGTTTATTTTCTAACTTCACTATAAACAAACATACAACACTTCACTGACTAATAAAACACTTAGATCTATCTATACAACAATACAACTAGCTAAATATTCCAAACACTTCTGCTTATTATCACTTTCTAATCTTCTTAATAAATTCTTTTCATAAAAACTTCCTTCCCAGTCAAACGTCTCCGTTTATATAGGCGCTCATCATGTGGACTGCATCAATCGCGATGATTCGAGAATACTCAAAGCGGAGAATTTCTACACATTTCCAGGAATTGAGCGATGACGCGGCAGCTCCGTTATCTAGACTATTCATTCATTACAGAAAACGATCCATCCAAATAAACACTTCTTGGAACTAATTATGGATGAGGCGTCCGCGGAATGGACTCAGCGGCGCAGCTAGGGGGCTTTTATCAATCTCGTAACAATAATAAGTGCCCTAGTTGAATAAAAATAAAATTAAGTTATTATTTATAATGGTTCCCGTACGAAAAGGAACAACAAAACGGTTTTGTTATGAGTGTGGAGTGATACACAAGTCATTTAAAGCCAGTACATATTATTTTATAATCTTTCCAAAACCTTATTGCCTTCAATGTATTAGAAAAATAATTGAATCATGAGGCAAAGTAAATATTAATCTAAATGAAGAAAATGTGATTTGTAAGTGGAAAAAGTGGCACTACTACTTCCTTTCTTCAAAATGTCCAGTCAATTTCCATCTTGTCAAAAGCTGGGCCAACACAGGTTGGTATACATATTATTTCGCATAGCATTCTCAACTCTTGAATATTATATTATTTAGTTTTATAGTATTATACAATATTTCTTCCATACTATTTACACCAAATATCTATTATACACGATCCTACGATTGAAAATTTCGAATTTATAGCTCCTTTTCAATTATTTTTATAATTAATAAAAATCGTTGTGAAGTTTCATGTTAATTTAAATGTTTCTGCAAGTGCTTGCAAGTCATTATCATACTTTAACTGGAATACAATACAATTATTATTTATTTTATTATTTATTTGCCTAAAAGGGTTGTACTGATGGCTAACCTCTCAATCAGCTCATTTTTTTCACATTTTTGCGAACGCCTATGACACTTTTGCTACCTTTTTAACTTTTCACAATTATGTGCTGCTATTGAATTGTGAACGAGTAAAACACCATCAATACTTTTTTCAGTAATAGATTTTTTTGCGAAGATAATAGACACTTCCAGCCATTATTGCACAATCGATGCTAAGGCGATATAGTAGTCTCAAGTTTTCAACTTGGATAGCAATGTTAGTTTGGTAATGTTAAATCGCATGTTCCTTTCTTTTTTCATGTTTAAGCCATAAAAGAAGGGAACAGGATCTAATTTAACCAAACTGGACCTTGATATCCAAGTTGATCCTCAACCTAACCTAAAATTACATTGCACACCACGCAGGCGCAACTAAAATAGAATTTTGATTGGTCCATGCGGATTGCCTATGGGGAAGTGTTGTGGATAGGAATTCTTGCTATTCATTGAAGCTGTCAACTGTGGGATTGGTTGCTCGGAGTAGTACGTCACAATGTCGCTTAAAAGAAGCCATTTGAATTTATGAACTTTAAATATTTTTTTCGGACAACTCGCAATAAAACAAGAACATTGTCATTAGGGTGTTCATACGCCGTAGAATCCACTAAAAACATTTTGAAAATTTCGTGTCTTCGCCTATTGAGCGCGGTGCATGGAAGAAGGCATATGAACTTTCTATTGTTCACGAAATTACTACAGACAAGATTCAAAATTGTAAAGCATTTTCTGAAAATCACTATTAATGAGAAAAACAAATACCAAGAAGAAGCAAATAAATCAGTTCCGTATTCTTTAGTATGTTTGCTGAGGAAATTTAATTCGAAGTGGCAACGTACACATTCGGAATTCGTGCCTTTTTTTTGGTAGAATAAAAACGAACGGTTGGTGTGTTGACTGCGGAAATCGGTATCGTGATAATCAAATTGCTTTAATCAATGCACTTTTTCGTACTGAAATTCGTATTACTATAAACTTTCGAAGTGCCAACAAGATTTAGAGAACCGACATCTTCAATATTTGGGTAAGTGGGGAATTGTTTTAACCTTTCTGTAATATTTGTTACAAAACATTGGTCCTATCGAGCCGGAATACGGAAATTTTATGAATGTTCAATTTTCAATGAGTGATTTAATTTCAGATTTCGATTTTATAGAAGTTGCAATAGAATTAGCGGAAGAACAACTCAATCGGCATGTAGAACAAAAAATCCGTTTATTTTTTCGAAGGTTTTTTCGTTTATTAATTTCAACGTGTTAAAATTTCGATTTTATAAAACGATATGGTAGGTATATTGTTTCTTTGAATTTAAATTGTCACGGTAATGTATATAGATTTTGAGTTTTGTTTCTGTAATCGGATGTTGCTAATAGATATTTATTTGCTACTCAAACAAAATTAGAATTGGGTTTGCAGCGGTAATTGGTTTATTGCTTCTATTGTGTTACGGATTGTGTTTTTCCACATAGGAAGTTCGATATCTATAATTTAGTGGGCTGTTCAACCAAATATCAAAACTTGAAGTAATTGTTTGGAAAGATGCCGGGAGGTACTTTCGCGGAGAGACAGGTCGAAGGTTTGACTACAAAAAATTAGTTTTTATTTGCGTATCTCCATACCTTGTATGACATGTCACAGAAGAGAATGAAGAGAAAAAATTTGAAATATGACTCCGTTTATTGGAAGGCACTCGTCATGAGCTTATGAAAATAGTTGACGAGTTGAAGCGAGTTCGGAAGCAGATGACAAATTTATTCCAAACTTTTCAGTTTATAATATTATCGATGAAATGTATAATTGTCATTAAACAATCTGCCGATAATATTTTCAGAAAGTATATATTGTTGTAGGAAACAGTCAAATTCTAGCAACAATACCGAGGGGCTACCAGCTCAGATTGCCTAAAATTGAATTACCGGAATTTTCCGAATACATGAAAGAATGGGAAACCTTTTATTCGATATTCATAAGTTTGATTCATGATAATGGGTAGTATGAATAAGAGCTAGCAAAAAATGCTTCTACTGTAGTTCTGTCCTTCTCTTAACTAAACACAATGAATAGGTCTGTTTCAAGAAATCAGAGTAGAAGCATTTGCTCAAAGTTTATTCATACCACCCATAGTGTTTTTGACGGATGTTGAGAAAATTTATTATCTAGTAGGTCTTTCCAAAAGGATCTGCCTTGGGGGTTTGCTCGAGGTTTTCTCCTACTGGCACAAATGATCCAATAATTTGAAAGTTTTTGGTTGATAACTATCAAGACACACGTACGTTGGCGAATACGTATTTAGATCAGATTTTTTAATTCAAACGGATACAGGGCGACTCTTCGAAAGTTTGGAAATAATTTTGGAAATAGTAGGTGCTGCCATGAAGGCTTTGAAAAAGTTGGGCCTGACAGATTTATCCGACTTCATTCTTTGTAATCTTGCTATGTCCAAGGTAGATTTTTAAACCTGTATATAAGAGCTTTTGAATGGTTCAAAATATATTCGAATATGATGATCTCATGAAGTTTGTGAACGAATATATTAGCTAACCGAAATCAAGAGATTGTTGTGAGTACTTAAGAAATAGTATGCTTGTTTTGAACTCCTGAGGATGCCAACTTTGTTGTTGTTGAGGTAGTCTCTATTTCTCTAATCGTATGTTTTTCTTTTGGGTAATTCCGGAGAATATCAAAACCCCCTAGAAACTCAATTAGGTTTGCAAGGAGCTCTTTGGAAACTTAATTCGCGGCGAATGCTCCCCATATGGGTGATTTGTGACAGAGCAATGACAAGTCTGCAAAAATTCAAATTTTTCGTGTTATCAAAGAACAATTAATATAATGTAATAGTATTAATAATAAAATTACTGACCTATGAGGAGTTTTAACACTTATCACTCAGAAAGACGCGCTGTTAAACTTCGAGAACTTCCCCTCTACTATGCGAGCGATTCTTCAATATAACGATTTGATTGTCGGCGATATGTAAATTCCCGATTTTCAATTAGTGCAACTCTCGCTTGTTTTAAACGTGAGTGTGAAGTTACGGCAACAACATTAGTTGAGAATCGAGAATTTGAATCAAATTTCTACCTTGAGGGATCGCTCGTTTAGACGGGTAGCGGGTTGAGAATACCGGCCCAGATCTCTCAGCACCCGAAACCTCAACCCCTGCTAATTTCTTGAGCTTGAGACCCTTGAAATATTTACCGGCCGGGTATATAAAATGATATTTTTATTTCTATTCTCTCATTGGTTGAGCAGACCATTTGAATACTTCTATATCTCTATGTTTTATTCTTCTAATTAAAAAGTATTAGTTGTAATTCCAATTGGAGCTGGAAACAATGTTTTTATTTTCGGGGTGGGGAGTATTCTTTATTATTTTTGCCGAGAAAATTTAATTCAAAGTGACAACGTTGCTTTTAACACATTCGGAATTCGTGGCTTTTTTTCATAAACGATCGGTGTGTAGACTGCGGAAATCGAATCGTAATAATTAAATTGCATCAATTAATGCACTTTTTCCTTTTTTCTATTGAGTATCCTATCCCTAAACTTTCGAAGTGTCAACAAACTATGTAGAGAACGGACATCTTCAATATTTGGGTGATTGGTGATTTTTTAACCTTTTTGGGTAATATTTGCTACAATACAAAAAGAAACTTGTTATATTTATTATCCTAACAAGTACGGAATGAGTACCTTTTCCGCATGCGACTGCCGTTAACCGAACGATGCAAAGCGGAGTTCGGGTAAGCAGTCGAGTGCGGGAGAGTACCTTTCCGCGGAAAAAACTCACTTGAAACAACTTTAGCGCGAGGGAAAATTCTTCCAGCATTAATGCGGGAAAGTAACAACTCTAAAGCTTACTGTTCACAATCACGATATCCGACGATACAATGATCCGAAAGTGTTACCTCGGAGATTCTATTGGTCAATTTCAAATAATCAACAAATAGTAACAATTTCGGATCATCGTATCGTCGGATATCGTGATTGTCAACAGTAAGCTTTAAACTTAATTGCGTGCGGGTATAGGGTGAATCACGCATGCTCGTACAAAAAATGTTATTCGAATCATATTTCAATCTCACGCATCATATCAGCGACTTACTTGTAACTATAAGGGTCACTTCATAACTGAGGCAAAATACGAAGATTTAATATCTTTCTTGAGTTTATGTGTTGACATATCTAAGTTTGCTTAAATAGCTCATGCAAAAAGTGGGCAATAAAAAAGGTAACTCAATTTTTAATCAACTTGAATTTTTTTATTTTGGTTTTGTTTGAAATGTAATTTTTAGTCCAAGATTCGATAGTAGGAAGCTATGCCGTCATTTGTTAATTCAATGAAATCACGTTCAAAAATAATTTGATGGTAGGTAATTAAAGTATATAAAAAAAGCCAAAAAAATCCTTCCTATATAAATTTTACTTAATTTATTTATAATTAATTTCTTTAAAATGTTTTATCAAATGTCAAATCTATGTAACTAAAACTGTATTTATCATCGTTTCCGATAGTACATTTGACCATTGCGCTCGACCTGTAAACAATACATGACATCACCGAATCTTCCGAACTATTTTAAATAACGGCGAGCCCTCTAGCCTCTAGTCATCTCTCGAAACATCTAGAGTGCACCAAAAGAAGATTACTGTCTACATACAGAACTCTTGGCCGAAAAAGGCAATTCGAGTCTGAGTTCAACACACTCAGTTAAGAGAAATACTGTGTTGGCTTAGAGGTATACATATTAGTGACAATTAGTTTGAATTCAAGTTTTTAAAATAAATTAGTGGTTTTAGTGCAGTTTCATTGCAATACAATATTCACTACACGCCTTCTCTGTCTTGTTGAATAACCTATACTGTAGTACCAACCTGTATTTCTCTTCGCGGCCGATTTTTAGGGTCACGAATTTAATATTGTTAGTGTTGTACATTAATAATAATAATATTAATATTAATGATAATAAAGTTTATTCAAGCGATAATACACCTTTATGACTGAAATTTATATAAACCTACCCTTTTATTATGTTATATTATTCTTTTTGACATCGTTTTATACTATAGTTTTTCAATTTCTTTCAGCTTGCCATGACTGCGGCGACAAAATGTTTTCAAAAGTGGATTCCCTCAGGTTACACCAGCAACATTTCCATAAAGGAATCCCACGCAAGGCATTCACCTACATCTGTGATAAATGCGGTAAAGGTTTTAAACAAAAAGTACTCTTAACAACTCACGGGAGTACCAATTGTGGCACGATTTCGCAATTCCAGTGTAATATTTGCCATAAACAATTCTCGACTCATCATACCCAAAAGGCCCATATGCGTATCCATACCTCGGAGAAGAAGTTGTCCTGTAAGTTTTGTGGTAAGAACTTTCATTGGAAGGGGCAACTCAAAGTTCATGAAAGATCTCACACTGGTGAAAAACCATACACTTGTCTTTTTTGTCCAAGTGCTTTTGCATATCGAGATAGTTTGATAACACATAGTACTCTGCATACGGGGATAAAACCCTATTCATGTAAATGTTGTGGGTGGAGATTTTCCTGTGTAGGAAATCTTGCAAAACACAAAGGTACACATGCTAGTACTTGTGGGGCTTGGTATAGGGAAAATGAAAAGGATGGATTAATTGAATAGCTATAAGGTATTAGACATTTTTGAAATGATAAAAATTATACTGGAAACATTGCATGTTTGGTCTTTCGTTTTTCTCATAAATCACAAATCAAATAATTGTATCCTCTTTGAAGAACAAAATTAATCCATTTGAACAAAATCGTTGGTATCCAAACGTTATATAATAACAAGTAGTGTGTTGTCATATTTGATGGCCATAATGTACTATTTTGAATTTCTATTGTACCTACTTGTGATATTGAAATTTATTTTGTGAAATAAAACAACAATAATCGACACATTCCATTAAAATCCCTATACTCAATAGCTTGATCTCCTTCATTGTATATTATTGTCAACCACTTTTTAAAAATCACAAAATCATAATATGCTATGGGGCGCCGTTAGTTCTCATACATTTTATTTTCTCTGAAATATATTTGCTCAGACCCATATACAGTGTGTCCCAGCTAAAACTTGTCACCCCCCTAATATCCGAACTCATGAAAAAAATGGAAAATCGCTCAGACCCGTCGAATTGTATTTCAAGGGGGAACACTTTCACCAAATACACCATCATTGTGTTGTCAACCCCCTCAACCCCAGCACCCCCTACTTCAGAATTTTCAATGGGACTACTATACTTGTGATACATCATTTTGAAGGGAATTCAATCCCAAATACATCGGTGTACTGAAATTGAGGATCGATCAAGTGTTGTTGAAGTTTTCATGAAAACTAATTTTTTCCAAATATTTTTATTTTTCATCACCTAACATGTTATCATCGTATGAAAGGTTCAAAATGTGAACCATTCAGTTCCATACAGAAGTATAAGCGATCTTCGAAATTTCTGTCACTGCACGACACTCCACAACAATTCTCCTGCGTAGATCATCAAGAGAAGTTGGCTGGGTAATATAAACTTTGGATTTCAAATGACCCCATAAAAAGAAGTCTAATGGTGATAAATCAGGAGATCTAGCCGGTCATTCTATTGGTCCTCGCCTTCCAATCCATCGCCCTGTGAAATTGTCATCTATAAATTGACGTACAGGTGCAACAAAATGTGGAGGAGCTCCATCTTGTTGAAAGGTGAGCTGACCGTCAAGTAACCTATCATCGTCTTCAAGTAACTGAGTGATTCTGGGGTTCACAGTTGTATCAAGAAGTTCAAGATACGTTTGTCCGTTGAGGTTACCATCAATAAAATATGGACCTACAATATGGTCTCCCAGAATACCAGCCCAAACATTCAATTTCTGGGGAGTTTGTGAATGAGTTTCCCTGTACCAATGGGGATTTACGTCACTCCAGTATCTGCAGTTGTGCCTGTTCACATGTCCATTTAAATAAAAAGAAGATTCGTCAGAAAAGCACACATTGTAGAGGTAATTATTATCACCAATCAATAATTGACTCATGATTTCACAAAACTCTGTACGTCTGTCAGGATCATCTTCATTTAATTCTTGTACATTCTGCATTTTATAAGGATGGAATTTTGCGTCTTTCAGAATTCGATGTACGCTGCTTTTCGAAACTCCAGAAATAGTCTCAAGTTGTCTTAACGATTGAATGTTGTCCATCACTGCATGTCCTACAACTGCAACAGCGACCCCTTCATTTCTCATAGGCTTCTCTCGTTCATGTTTTTTATTCAGCAGTGATCCCGACTCCAAGAACTTATTCATCAATTGAAGCACGTACTGATATGATGTGGTGTTTTCTGGATGACTTTCATTGAAACTTCGAGCCGTAGCTCTAGCACATCGTCCATTTTCAAAATACGCAGCTACAATGGATATTCTCTCTTGTACAGTATAAACCATTTTCGAATGTTTTCAAATTGTTGAATGCAGTGACTCGAATACATCAATTACCAAGGCGTAAACAAAGATGTGCGTATACAAAAACACATGAGGGCAATTTTTTTTTCATAAAAACGTCTGTCTCACCTTTGAAACTATTATTTCTGACAGCATATTATTTTTCAATACAGTGGCGAACCCACAGTGAACCTTTCTTACGACGCTAACATTTGAGGTGATGAAAAATTAAAATATCTGGATAAAACTTAGTTTTCATTAAAACTTCAACAACACTTGATCGATCCTCAATTTCAGTACACCGATGTATTTGGGATTGAATTCCCTTCAAAATGATGTATCACAAGTATAGTAGTCCCATTGAAAATTCTGAAGTAGGGGGTGCTGAGGTTGAGGGGGTTGACAACACAATGATGGTGTATTTGGTGAAAGTGTTCCCCCTTGAAATAAAAATCGACGGGTCTCAGCGATTTTCAATTTTTTTCATGAGTTCGGATATTAGGGGAGTGACAAGTTTTAGCTGGGACACACTGTATTTATATATCAGTTGACACCGATAGATATTTAAACGGAACGAATATTTTACTTTATTCGTTCATTCATACACAACATTATGGTCAATACATATTAGCAGTGGAGGGTAATATATTTATTACTTCTTACCAATGTATATATGGAAATGAGCCTTTGAGTTCCACTACTAGATGGCGTCATGTAACCTATTTCTTTGCAACCGGGTAGCTATGTTGATAATAATTATAACGCTTTCTGTTAACAGTCACCATATTCAACAATACGATGATCTGATAGTGTTATCTCCGGGTTCCTATTGGTTAATTTCAAATAATCAACTAATAGTAAAGCTTACTGTTCACAGTCACGATATCAGACGATACGATGATCCGAAAGTGTTACTATTGGTATTATCTGAAATTAACCAATAGTAACCCAGAGGTAATATTATCGGATTTCGTGACTCTGAATTGTAAGCATAGAAAAGCTATGAGAGTCTAATTCGCCCAGACGGCACCAACGTTTTCAAATTGTGGATGAATGAGATTTTTGGCGTGAATTATGTTGCGACAAAAACTTAAAAGAGTCGGCAAAATGCCAAAAAAACTAGCGTCTACCCAGGGTTCTTAATATAGGGGGGGTTACGAAATGTCATAAATTTTGGCAGAAATCTTGTTTCTTGATTGGTGGGAGCGCGCGAAATTTGAAATGTATGAATGCTCCTTAAACGATTAACTAGATCCTAGATCAATACCTACTTCGCATTCGTATTGTACGATGTCGATGTAAATTAGAGCCACAGGACACAAACACATTAGAATAGCTTAATAGTACCTAGATTTTTCAAATATTAATGAAACAATGTATAAATAAATCATTTTTAAATGAGGAAAATAAAACAAACGGTATAAAGTGAATGATATAATCGTTGCTGTGAAGAGAGTGTTAGTATAATAATTTTGGTTTTCAACAGTTAAGCCACCGTTTTTCATAAGCCTTCTTCTCTACTTTGAGCCAAATTCATTTACAATATAATCACTGCTTTCAAAATGTTGGGAACAAATCCTTGATGACTCGTTGGGTACCCAATCGTTAACATTTTCGCAGTATTTGATCCACGCATCCTTCCGAGAATCCTTTGGGAATCTGTGGAAACTCAAACCAAGCACGATGCTTGTAGAAGTATTGGAAAACTGTCAAAAATTTCAACCAAATCCCACTGCAGAAACAGCTGAAGTTATTTATATTCCTGATTATATTACCAAAATCACTGAGTAGGTTAGCCAACTTAATTTTTCACCAATCCCCCCTTTCCTCAGGGACCCCTCGTCTTAAAGCTCACTTATTTCGTAACCCCCCTATATTAAGAACCCTGCGTCTACCTATAAAATATAACTAATGTATACTGTCTAATGTATAATGTATAACTGAAGTATTAATTGCCCTGTGCGCGAATTTTTCTATTAGTTAAATAGACGAAAGAAGCGGAAATTCACCTGGAAAACCAGAAAAGTTACAATTATTGTTAGTTGAATATGTGTAAACTATTAGCTAATCTAACCTGATTAACCTAACGTTGACAGAATACTTCATTAATATTTTCTCAAAATATGAAATTTTGCGATAATGTAAGAGTAAATATATTTTTTTCAGTCTTGCGTTGATAGATGAAATCAAATTCAAAATATATTCCATCAACAATTAACATCACAGTTCTACCACCGAATCAAAAAGACATATAAGTAAGCATCTAGAATTTACACGATTGTTTCAAGAGTTATTCCACTAAAAAAACCTTTCTACCATCGGCAAACAATAATTACTAAGGCACCGAAGTGTATTTCAAATTTTGTGCCTAAAATATAAACCATCCACAATTTGGCAACGTTATTGCGGTCTGGGGCAAGAATTCCTATCCACAACACTTCCCAAAAGGCAATTCGCATGGACCAATCAAAACTCTATTTTACATGCGCCTGCGTGGTGTGCAATGTAATTTTAGGTTACGTTGAGGATCAACTTGTATATCAAGGTCCAGTTTGGTTAGATTAGATCATGTTCCCTTCTTTTATGGCTTAAAAATGAAAAAAGAAGGGAACATGATCCAACCTAACCAAACTAACCTTGCTATCCAAGTTGAACTACCTATACCGCCTCAGCATCGATTCAAATATACCGCCTTGGCCAGGATAGTTCTGATTGGTTCATGCGGATTGCCTATTGGGAAGTGTTGTGGAAAGGAATTCTTGCCGGTCTGGGGCAAGAATTCCTTTCAACAACACAAGATAGAAGAGTGGCTAAAGAGAAGTAAAGTTGCGTATTTCAGAGGTCAATTACGTGAATCAATTAAATCTGATCTAGATTCTTTTCAGTTAAACAGGAAAAATTAAAATTTTTGAAATTTTTCTTTTGCACATATCTTTTTAATCTTGTAAAGATTTCTTAAAACTTTTGACACTTTGCCATAGCTACTTTTTGTAGACTATCCAAATATGCAAATGAAAATTATACACAAAGTATAGTACAAATCGGGCCACTACCAACATTTTATTTTGAAATACTGACCTGCATTTTTTATTTCACTTTTTCAAATGCCATGAGTCATGTTTTATATTGGCTTAGTATTTTTATCGGAACTGTTTTGGAAATATTAAACTATTTCCTGTGAAATTTCAAAAAACATTCAATTCCATAACAGCGCGGTAATTGAAAAATGTCAACTTGTCATTGATTCACTTCTCTCTGTTATTTTTATATTAAAGCTGTTATGGAATTAAAAAAATGGTGAATATTTTACCGCCAATAGGTCAATACAATCAAAAACACAGGTCCGTATTTGACAATAAAAAATTGAGGGTAACCCGGTTTGTACGATATATTGTATACAATTTTCATATTTGGATAGTATACAAAAAGTTGCTACGACAAAGTGCCAAAAGTTAAAAAAAAATCACAAAATAAAAAGAATTTTCCTATATAACTCCAGAACCAAAGAAGTTAGATCAAATTTTTTTGGTTCACTTAATTGACCTCCAAAATACGGAACTTTGCCCCCCTTAACCAACCGTGTCTATCTTTTACCAATACCGAGATACCCATGCATAGACTCCAAATTGAATAGCCCTCTAACAGGACTTCGTGCAGTATAAATGTAACCTTTCAATGGCCTCGATCAATTATCGCAAGGCATTTGATACAACATCGCATGAGCTCATTATGCATTTGCTCAGATGCCATGCAGTGCCCGATCAAATAGTGAAATGAATTGAACCGCTGATGTCGCTCTGGAGGACTCGCTTCACCATAACATCTGGTCAAGTCAGAGTTCAAACAGAGTAGGCATCTCCGTATTGCCATTGTCTGTCGCACTAGGAAAAGCCCGCGGATACAACTGCATCAAACTATGCCTCCGGAGAAAGGAATCTTCATCAGTCCTTAAGGTTGGTGCAAGAGTGCATGCATGCTATCGGAATTAAGTTTGGGATCGACAATGGTGCCACGGTTCATATCAAAAGAGGACAATGCGAGAAATACGGAGAGGACGTTCAGCTCGTAGACGGAAGCATCCTACATCGGAGAGGTATACTTACCTAGGGCCCTTAGGGGTGGAACAACGCCACACCCAAGAGATAACCTCTATTCAAAATTGTCTCCGTGGCAAGTATCAGCATAAACTCTGACCTGGTCATCAGAACTGACGGTGTAGAACAAAGTTGCTGCAACTATATGCTTGCTGTTCCGATTCTACTTCACTTCATGGGAGTGATGAAATGGACTCAGGAAGAGTTGCGAAAACTCGCTAAATGATGCATCTTCATAAGAGCTTGCATCCTAAATCGTCTGTTCCACGGTTATACTTCTCCAGACAACGAGGAGGCCTTGGACGACTTTTGAGCCTGGAGTGTCTACACAACAGAATGGTTCTTGATGAAGTCTAAGTCATCAGGAGTTCAGATCCTCTTCTCTGCTTAGTATGTGATCATAAAAAAGCAAGAATTGGAGCATCTCTTTTTAATGCAGCAACCCGTGTAGCCGACGAATTCGGTCTTGTATTCGACACTGAACGGACGAACCTAAACTCTGTCACCGAGTTGGAATCCGTTCAGCAAAAAGCCCACGTCAAAGCTGCGGAGAGTGAGAGTCTCCTAGGGCTACATAAGGAAGGATAAGCCAAAATGCATGGGGTCTTCTTCGGGAACATCGAAGGGATTCATAATGGCCTGCCAAAATGGTATCTTCAACACCCTCGTCTGCCGTAGTCGCGTGATGGGTATAGATGCGCCTGACACTAGATGCAGATCGTGTCGTGGGGCAGCTGAGATCATAATGCATTTGCCGTCAGCATAGCCTGTCCAGCTTATACGGTATAACGCGACGCTACGAGTGTTACCTACGACACTCTTATGGTATTGACCTTATGCTCCGGGGGATATTGAGTACGTTGTGGAGAATGAGAAGTGCTGAATCTATTGGAACTACTCATTTCCCAACCTCGGGCAAATACAAGTCAATAAGCCTGATGTAGTCCTACTTGACCATTAAAGTAGGACGATTTTCGGCATAAAGTTTTTGGCTCCTGGAGAAACGAACATAATCCGAAAAGAGGAAAATCTACTCTTTGAACTCCGCAGGCTTTACCCAAACCATTTTGTTAAAATGGTGATTCTGATTCCTTGGTGGAATAACAGATATGCTGCTCTCGAATTTGAAAATTATACCGGCTTGCAGTGATGTGGCAGAAATCTTAGCCGGTTGAATGCAGGTCATTATTTTTGGTTCATTCCACCTCCTCATGGCATATGATTCTCGGACCTAGTAATCACTCACCCCACGGACGTGGGGGGGTGTTTACTGGAATTAAGACACAAAGCGCTCCATTTTGATGTATCTTGGCTCCGGAGACAGGGCCTGACTGGTACATTTCAGCATAGCCTGTGCGGGTAGAGGACGGCTATTATAATTATTATTTAAATACCTACCTATCAGTTGCACTTATTTCAGTGTTCGCGGTTTTAATTTTTTTTCTGCAGGATTAGTCTAAAATGTGCACTGCAGACAATAAAGGCTTATTGTGTTCATGTTTGCTTGGTTAGTCACATGAGTTAATATTTTATTAACATCTGTTTGACAGACTCATTGTATTAACAATCATATTTCATGGGATGGTTTAGAGCCTGTTTATTTCCAACCAGGTGAAGCAAAATTCAGGTAGTTACTATTTATATTATTACATTTGTTCTATAGTTTAAGTGAAATCAAAAGACCAATCTGGTAAAAATAAAACTGTATTAAAATTAAAATTATACAAAATTAAAAAATAAAAACAATGTCTAACTACATGTATGTGTACTCTAGCTTGCTCTATATTCATATAAATAAAATATAAAGTACAAATTATGTTAATAAAAGTAGTTTTGTGTCTGCTCTCTATATAATACCTAGAATAAAGATATAAATAGATAAGATATGCATGATAGCAGTTTTCAAACTTACATGTAATTACAAATATCAATGTTACTTGACTAGGACCTAGTCAGTTTGTTTTGTTCCTATGTACAAAATCAACATTCAGTGTACATATTTGGTAACTTCCATATAACGAACATCGTATATGACTGTGGGTAGAACTAGTACATACAAAGTACACTTGTAAAACTGGCTGAGAAGAGAGAGCAAGGAAAATATCAATTTCAATGGCACATGCCATGTATAATTGAGGAAATTTGGGAATCACACAACATGTTTGATTCATGCTAAGCTTTGCAAATTGACATCCATTCACTTGAAGTGAAGTTTCAATTTGTATGTTTCCAACCGCATTAAAGGTGACATGACGAATTTAATTTTTTTCACCACTTATGCTAAGGGTGCTATAATTTATTATTGTTAACCAAAATATTTCTTTTTTAATTCATTTCTTGGTGTCCTATGTTCCAACCAATTGCCACCACTTCTCGAAACAAACTGTATAATCCAAATATCCAATCGATTCTCTCAAAAAATGTATTCTCCACACATTATAGCAGTCGAAGGCGATGCCCAACATTTTTTTGAACGTTTCACGTTATCGTATCAAACTGTCCTGGGTGGAAGGTCAAGAAAATGTTTGGAAAAGTCCTTCACTTTTCTTCTAAAAACACATTTTGGAACGAATTCCCATTATAATCTAACAAATCACATATCTGGGTAAAAATATCATGGCAATGCTGTAATAATACTTAAAATTGGGGAAAATATACACACGAATAATTAAAATTAATTACAACAGTGCATTTTTTTTTTCGGAAAATATACAACAAACATATTTCACAACCAAAAATTAAATTATTTATTTTACAAAAATAATACATAACTTCATATAATATTTTTAGAAATAACAGAGTGATGTTTTGGTTTCACAGTTCGATATTCATTTGCTTACAATTTTTGAAGCTGCCTTAAATTAGATTTGCTAGAATATCAACCTGATGAACTGGAATATTTTTTATAAAAAATCACAATATTATCTAATATCTGAACGGCCCAAAAATGAAAATGAGTGCGATAAAATTCCAATATAATCACTTAGTTCAGTTATTATGACGCAACTACTTTTATAGTTAATACTGCGGGAGTATTGAATGCCATCATTGATATTGTTTCTATAATCGCTTGGTGGCTCTGCGGTCTAGGTCTCGGCCGTTGAAACTTTTTCTAGAACGTTACCAGGTTCGAGACCGATTTGGGAGATAATTTTCCTTAAGTGTATCAGTATCGATAGGCGGCCACAAGTCCTATTGTGGAGCAAGTGTGATAGGAGTTGCCTAGATGCCGATCTCGACGTCTTATACTTGCTTGGAGTCCGCACCTACCACCCAGGATGATGCTGTAGGATTTTTCAGCATTTTTCTACAAAAGGGAATTCGCCACCAAAAATCAGCATTCGCCACCTCTTTGTCTGGGGCCATTGTCTTTCTAGCAGAGGGTATATTGCTTTTTCATTCAATAATTCCGCTCCCGTTTAGATTTTATTTCCAGTAAGCATTCTTTAGGTAGAACGAAATGAAGCACATATTGGACAAAAAAAGTTTGAGACTATCAAAACATCAAACAGGGATGTATTTTTTATACTGAGCTAAATTTGATAATTGAGGTAAATTTCCATAAGGCAAAGGACTGCTTAACTTTACTTCAAGTGCTTTCAAGCACGTCAAGTGCTATAACAATTTTAGTTATTTTATACAAGGGATGTAGCAAACAGGAGAGAAAGGCATCAAATCCACGATTGAGCAGTTCAAGCAAGGTAATATTCTATGAAAGAGATATGTTCCATAAAACTTTCGAAGTACACTGGAAAAAGGCCTCTAAGTCACAAAAGGCAAAGTGTGATTATTATGAGGTATAACCATTTCGGAAAAGTTCATAAAAAATATAACGATTTAATAATGTTGAGATCGTTTTTGTTTTCATAAGTTAAGGAATGTGTGTGATGCGATAAATAATTTCTTTATAAAACGTAGTACGACTCTCATTTTGAAGTTTTCGGCAGGTGTCGCTTGTTGTGCAACGCCAAATGGTCAGAACGGGCGAAAGATCGTTCGCAAACTCCGCATTTGAATGGTTTGGCCCCCGTGTGCTTTCTATAGTGACGCGTGAGTTCGTCTGATCTTGCGAATCGCCATTCACATTCAGGCCACTGGCATTGGTAAGGCTTCTCTCCTGAAATTATAAAATTCACTGATTATTTCCAACAGTTCAAACAAAATTCAAAATTGCATATTATGCAACGATCATGCAATTGATGGCTATCAATTACGTGAGTCATGAGTCACATCATTGTATCAATAGCCATAATATTTCTATTATACCAACGACAGGTTTAAAAAAAAATTTCATCCCGGTTTGATAAACCTTCAGCTTCAAAAACATACAGTCATCAGTTGTATCGTCTCAGTGTATTGAACAATCTCTTTAAATATAAGCCTGATTTCTTGAATGCAGAAGTTTTGCTGAAGAAGAAACACCAGTAAGTATAGGTTGATATCTATACTTAGTTGTCGAAGTAACAAAAATAATACTGTGCTCTTATTGGCCAATAAACTTCAAAATCAAATTAAACATCTATACCATAAACTCAATTTTGATACAGGTTAACCATTTTTGAATGAATGAATATTTCTTTCTAAACTGAGTACAGTTTCGAATTCAATCAATCAAAGTTTTTTTGTTATAAAATAAGGTCAATCACAAGAAGTGTGAGACATGGGGTACCCCAAAGATCACTAATTGGCCTTCCATTGTTTATGTATGTTGACAATAAAGAATATGTTTCAATAAACCTTAACACTGCATGTATGTTTTTGAAAAGGTAGTTAAGTGTATTTTCGATGTGTTTAACAAACCTATACTATGAGATGGTGCAATGCGGTCTAAATTAAGATATACTCATAGGGCTGGGTACTATTTGTCTTGTAGAAATTTATTATTCATATTTGCTATTTTATCATCATTCCCGAGTGTCTAAACTAATTTGAAATATATCCTCTATTTCATAGTGTCCAACTTTATATCTGAAAAACATTCTGATATCAGTCCAAACTGAATACTTTTAACGAAACTTTTCGTGATTGAACTTTTACGATTTGATATTTGAAATTCGGTTTTTGATTCTCATCACATTATTTGCCTTTCATATTAATAAAAACCTCAATAAGTATGTCTGTCAACTATTTTACCAATTTCGAGTTATAATGCTAATGGTATATCAAGGTGAATACATTATTAAACTTTTCGTTTCTGGAAGTTTTAAGGACCATATTTCGCGATTGGTTGAAGAAATGCAAATTAGCTCTTTAACCAATCCTCTGAACTTCGAAAATATGTGGTCCAAAAAAATAATTGATATTTATATAATTTGAGTGAATTGGTATGTCCAAACTTATATTTAAATATCGAACTTATTGAAAATCCAAAAAGAAAAAGATTAAACTTACTTAAGTGACACCCACCTGTATGTATTCTTTGATGAGCCTTTAGATGTGAGCTTTTCGTGTAAACTTTCGAACAACCTGAAAAGAAAATAAATGCATGAAATCAAAATACTTGAACATAAAATTTCCAAATTATGGTTGTGCAAATGAATTCACCAAATTGTATTTTTTGAAATATTGTATGTTAACATTACATCCGAAGATACTAATTATGCTAATTTTATTTCATCTAGATTTACCTAGTCTGAAAAAGAAATTAACTAAATCAAGTCGAATATTCCTCAAAATCATATTAAAGATATTTTTTAATCCATTTTCGATTTGTTTATGTTGATGTGAAAGAATTACGATTCGAATATCAATTCCATTATTATATGTTGACTAATCCGGCTTTTAATAGTTATATTATCCAATATTACTAGTCGCTATTTTTAAACCCATTATTTTCTGGTAATAATGGAAACGAAAGGATTGTTCTTGCATATCTTCACGGGGTCACACAATAAACACATTTTCAGCGCATACTTTTTTCAAATATAGATATTGTGAAATAAGTGTTTTGAATTCCTCTGCATACAAATGACACATTTGCATTAATTTGTCTCTTTCACAAATTATACCTTCGATTGTTTTGCAGAAACTGTAGGATGTATTGTGATGCACTTCATTTCATGAAATTGCAATTGGTTTTACATAATAAGAAAGGATCATTATTGGGACATGGTTTTTTATCTTTCAGAAACAATTATTATGATTTATGTGAATGAACGTCATTCTCAGACCCATCTTGATTATTAATGTCAGACAAAAGTTCCATCGCGAATAATGTATGATGGTAATTGTAATGAAATGATGAGTTATTGCTAAAATTTGAATAAACATTGCATTAAAGTAAACGAGTAAGTGATGACAAAAGGGCTTGTTAGTCATTATCCACCTACATTTATATATTATATATATATAGATCATGCGGATTTACTAAATGTCATTCCCAATAGAATATTTAATGAAGCAATGGAAAATCCCAATAGTATAAGAGCTGAATGATAATCGAAGAGTGCGAGGTGCGCATTTAAAAGTACATCATGCAGTTATTGGAGAATATTTCCAATTCACAGAAAAATTCCAGAAATAACATGATTTTATACTGTCATGATGAACTTGGTGTTTCAGTATTCATTATTTTAGTAAGATTTACGAACATGTAACTCTGCAAGGACTGCAGGAAAAAGTATGTGGGTCAAACTAGAAGGCCATGGAAGTACAGTTTAAAGAGCATGTACATATCCGATTCTCGAGATCAGAGAATTTGAGTGCGGCCCAATATGTTTGGGATCACGACCACCGATTTAATGACACAAGTTTGAAACTAATAAGACAGGTTCATGACAATATACTTCTCGATGCATTCGAGAGTCTGTAAATTTCAAAGTGTAAAAATAGTATGGTCAAATACCATACCATTGATCAAATGCATAGTACTAAATCCTTAGTCATAAGTTTTTAATATTGTTGTCATTGAATCCAAAACAAAGGTACAAGGTAGAATACAACAGATAAACTAGAAAATTAAATAAAGAAATCATTAATTTTTATGAATGTTGTCAATAAATCCAAAACAAAGAGGTAGAGGGTACAATTTAGCAGGGAAATCAGAAAATTAAGTAGATTATTGAAGTAAGTACACAATTTGATGGAAGGTATAAAGTGCAATTAGCCATTCAGATAAGTAGTAAAAATAAGATTAGAATAGCATTAGTAGTTAGTTCGCTTTGAGTGAAATTGACGTTGTCTTGGTATCTTATGGGTAGTTTATATTTATTGAAGGAACAGTAATGGCCCAAGTTCCGAGCTCTGAAGTACACAAAGTTATCCAGCTCTTGAATTTAAAGACGAATCGTTACAAATTACAAACAATTTTTTTTCTTCATATACGACCACTTATCACAGTGCAAGTGAAACCCAAATTTGATCATTTATCCACTAAAATCTTATAGCACATTTCATCAAAATCTTTCAACCAAAGTGTCAATTTTGGTATTATATAACAGTTGGTTAGATGGTTAGATTCGTTATATTTCTTAATTTCTTCTGAAACCCTGTTGAGAAGAACATAAGTATTGTTCATTTTTGAATAGTTTATTTTTCTGTTGGCCACTACTGTTCTGAATTATTTTGATGTAGAGAAAATTTACCCTATCTATATCCATTTTGCTGGTACTGCCTTCTTTATGAATTAGTGCTTGTTTAGAATATCAGGAAAGCATTTATGAATGATTGATTGTTTTAATATGAGTTGACTATTTGATTATGGAAATGATAATTGATTTTTTAATTTTGATCATCGACAACTCGTCAATGTTAATTTTTTGTTTTTAGTCTTGAAAGGTAAGTGTTAACTATACTGTCATCACTGGGATTTCAATAATTGTACAAGACATACATTTTTTTTTAAAAACATATATACTTTTTAGTAAAATTATGGTAAAATTCCGTTAACTAATAGCCACGAGCTATCAACATATTTTTTTTTTGAACTTACGTAGTTTGGCCTCCTGAACAAAAAATTCAAATATTTTTGGCAGTCTCAACTAATTTCGGAGTTATGGGCTTATTTTTGAGTGATGAATGCCATTTTTTAGGACCCATTTCTACCGCGAAAAAACACTCTCAAAATTATTTCTTCTTCAAACTAACACAATGTACACACCCTAGTTGACCTGTTTCACACTCTTTCTTTATTGAAAACGTTACTTTTTAGGAAAAAAGTCATCCTCCTTTTATGATCACATAACCTACAAAACTAGGCAAAATGTTTAGTGAATTTTATTCATGTCAGTTGGTTTCTGGAAAAAAAAGTTAGTGAATATTTTCTTTTTCATGTTGGAATTAAATGCATAGGAAAGTTGGCTGTGCAAATATGCAAAGTATGTGTTGTTTTGAAGTTTTCAAAAGGTTGAATTTTTGGATAAACATTGTCGTTTTAAAAAAAAAATAGTGTAAAACTGGTGAATTAGGATGTGTACATTGTGTTAGTTTAAAGGAGGAAGAATTTTTAGTGTTTTTTCTGCGGTAGAAATGTATCCTAAAAATGCCATTCATCACTCAAAAATAGGCCCATATCTCCGAAATTAGTTGAGATCGCCAAAAATTTCAGGAGGCCAAACTACGTAAGCTGAAAAAAAAATCGTGTTGATAGCTGGGGGCTATTAGTTAATGGAATTTTACCAAAATTGTTTTTATTATTCTAATAGTTGAAGGAGTTTTTCGACAATAAAAACTGTTCCACGCTAATTTTTCTTGCAATTCAGGAACATCCAGAATCGTTCTTCCTCATTCATACTTCATTTATCTAATTTTCTTTAGTTTCCGGGTTGATTCTGTCTCCGTATGTCTTCATTGGCTTTTCAAATGAACAAAACTTGGTGAGATTTTGATCTAATAACTTGAACTAGTTCAATGTGATTGTAGTCTTCCGGGATCTAAGTTTAAGTGCATTCAGAATATCCTAACGCTGTTTCTATTGTATTTGTATTAAATTTTCTTCATTCGTGAAAGTAATTTTTCGCAAAAAATTCAATGAATTGTACAACATGTTATTAGTCAGGTGAATGCGCAACTTTGCCCCAATTCAACCATCTTCCTATCTCTTATAGTTTCCGAGATACCAATGGTGAGGATCGAATTTGAAACGCTCTGTAGTTATTTTTGCAGTTTGGAAAGATTGGAATAGTTATTAACTTGCAATTTTCGAAATTGAGTGAAAGTGTAAACTAGTAGATAGGAAATTAAAGAAAGATTGATTTGCGAACTTTTGCCCTAGGCTTGACCTCAAGAAGCGATTTAACAAACGAGTGTATCCCTTATCAAAAATAACCCAAAAATGTAATAATAAAAATAATAACGTTAACCAACCTATAAAATCACAATGATGTATCCGCCTCTTCTCCAGCTCCGGATTATTCCTCCTATTATACTTAACCCCCGTGGATAACCGAGGCACCGCCGCCGCCGGGGTCTGGTGGGGGCATCCAGGAGCGGGGTAAGGTGGCGGAGGCGTCCTCCTCGGCAGCGCTCCCCCGGGCGAACCGGGTTCCGAACTGGGCGGCGTCAGGGGCGAAACGTACATCAGCCTCGCGGGCATGGGGTAGAGAGCGTTTCCGGGCGCGGGACCTGGGGCGACGTTGTTATATTTGTACTGGTTGTTGTTGTGGTGCGGATGATGGATGGGCTGCTGGGGAGGTTGCTGGTGGTAATGGGGAGCTGCTTGCTGGGGACTGGTAGGTTGCGGTTGGTTGTAGGGGCTCGTCGGGGTGCCCAGTAGGTGCAGCGTCGGCCCTGGTTGTTGTAAAACCTGAAAAACGACGGTTTATAATTTAGGAGGAAGTAATGAAAGTTATTAATGAATATGTTGAAGTTTAATTCGACATCTACTCGGATATTAGTTTGAATTTTATATTAGATCTCACATGGACACATCGAAGCAGCTGTTTTGGACTGCGTGTGTTCAAGTTGGAAGATTTATCCTATTTTGGATGGTTATTCTGTCTATGTTAGGTTAGTCAGGTTAGATTGGTTGGCTTATAATTTACGTATATTCAACTAGCAATAATTGTAACTTTTTTGTTTTCGAGGTAAGACTGTCCTTCATTCGACGATCTTTCTCCACCGTACCCCATCCTCCCACCTCACAACTATTCTGTATGGTCCTTGCTAGCCGCTTATACAGTGTCACCGTCAAAGTCCGCATCATATGGGACTTTTTTTTATTATTTAGTTATTGCAAGTAGGTGATGGATATCTGCTGTCAGCTATTGTTGACATTTCATGTGATGAAATTGCGAAATTGGCGTTGTTACCTAGCACGACTTATTTTCATCTTGAAGCATTCTCACTCTTTTTAGTACATTTGACAAAGATCATGATGCAGATATAATAAAACGTCATATGAAAAATCAAAACGGCGTTGAATGGAGGTTTTAAATATCTTCTATATATATGGCTCTCGTTTCTCATTGATATTTTTGTCGTAAGGTCTCTATGGAAGCTTTTACAATTAATGTATTTTTCACATTCATTTCAATGTGCTCGTGTTGGTAGTTTTCGCTTTGCAACCAAATCAACCGTAGGGGCGTTGGTTCAAACCCCAGCGCGGTCACCAATCACATGTTAAAAGGTAACTGCTACGTCTTCCCTAGCAAACATTTTTTATTATGTTTTTGTTTCAAAATTTGTTCTAGCCGTCATCCGGTTGTCCCTCTACAAGCAACCCTCAGAAGTCTTCAGAACACTGGTTCGAACTGAGAATGACGACGGTCTTATCTTTTTACTTGCGATCCCAAGTATATGGGATTGTACGGCTAGCACAAGTCTTTTGAAGCCTCTGAGGTAAGGGTGCAGCTGTTAGACGGAAACAATAAGGTTAACATAACAAGACCAAAGGTGCGTTGAGAAATAATATTGATATTAAACGATAATAGTCAACAAATATCCTATTATATATACTTTATTATTCGTCAGGACTGATGAAAAATAAGGGCCTGTTCTTGAAGCAATGAGCTGATGGTATCCAAGAAATTTTTATTTTTTTTTCCAAATAATTCCGATAAGCCTGATGATACTTTGAATTTTCAAACGCTATTCTGGAGGTACTGAATATAGTTTTTCCCATCCAACTTATGAACCTGTTTCAGATGTTGCAATGATAGCATAAGATACGAGGGTTTTTACGTAAGTTTTGAGAGAGACAAATAAAAACAAATATTTATAAACGGAAATGGCTTTATTGTTTTTCAAAATATTTTTTATTAAGATCGATAGACTTTTGCATGCGTTTGAACAAATTTTCATGTGATTTGAACGCATCAACCGCTTCTTCAGGCGTCGAAAAACGTTGACCTCTCAATTTATTTTTCATTTTCGGAAAAAAGGAGAAATCATTGGGTGCAAAACCAGGACTGTACGGCGGATCAATTCGATGTTGACAGCTCAAAAACGTTTTTGTTTAAGCTGATGTATGAGAGCTTGCATTTTCGTGGTGGAGAAAGATTCGTCTTTTGCGATTGGTTTCTCTGATTCTTACGAACACTTCTGGCAAACAAATGATGGAGTATCATTCAGAATTGACCGTTAATTCTACGTAATTCTAACAGGCGAGCATTTGTTACGAAGCGGTTCGTATGTGAACAACTTTTGTTAGATTTGGCATGTCTTGAAAGAATCCATACAGTAGATTGTTGTTTGGTTTCGGGTTCCTATGCTTAGATCCATCGTCGCCTGGTACGATCTTAAAGACGTTTTTTGAAGCACCGTGATTGAATTTTTTCAATATTTCTATACACCAATCCACACGAGCTTTCTTTTAGACGATTGTCACCAAATGTTCATGCAGTACTGAATGTATGCAAGTTGCACTAATGCACAATTATGCCTGCTCAATCTCACGGTACGTCACATGGGGCGATCTTGCAATATCAGTTCATGCACAGCATCGATGTTTTCTGAAATAACAGCCGATTTTGGACGAAATTCACGAAATTTGTCCTGTAACGAAATGCGACGATTGAATTCGGAAAACCAGCGAAACACGGTTGTTCGAAATAGTGCTTTATCATCAAAAGTCGAAGCAAGTTGTTAGACACACTGCTGTTGGGACAACACGTTCTGAGTACGTTCACCATTTGATTGCGATGATAATCAGATTTAACATATTCACATCAGTGTGTGCCATATCTCAAAACTTAAGTAGCAATCCTCGTAAATGATAGGGACTCTCAATCAATAAAACGTTCTGGTTATCGCTCCTGTCCGGCTGCACCACTAATCCCTACGATGCCGTAGATTGAGATGGGATAGAGATTTGGTTATATATAATCAGCGCACCAAAGTCATCTATGTTCCGTACAAAGAGCAGCATGAGTCCAGAAACCATTCTATTTTCCAATGGTGAGATTGTCTTATTCCACAGACTACTAGCTCTGCAATGTTAGCGTCTGAGAAGAGTAACGCTGCGCACCCAGTGAAGCGACAAGAGATATCCGAACCCTAGACCCCTGGAGGTCAACATCATGCTAAGAGGTACCAAAGTCCAAGGCTTGCACCTCAATGGAAAAATCCTCCTCCTGCCAGGTACCCATGACTGTAAGAATACTCTTATGGCATACTCATGCAAGCCAGAAACCCTCTGTACCGTACCAGGAGTTACCGTAACTGTGGTGTTTTACACCTGCCACTACCATGTTCATAGGGTATGGTCAAAGAACTTTGGATTCACCGTGGGCAGTCCACGCCTGATCCGTGGGCACATATGGTGGACCCACAAAAAAAAAGGACTATAGATAATACCCAATTAATGAAAAATAAAAAAGTGGTTCACTAACCTTTTCTGTCTTTATCTCCAAGGGTGACAGCAACGGCGAGGGGGTCGCCGCCACACAACTGATCGTCAAATCATCGACGACTTCCAGCTTGACGTGTCCCGGACTGACCCCGAGCATGTTCGCGTTCTCGGGGTCTATGTTCTGTATGCTGCTGGCGATGTCCTCCCACAGCGCTGGCGGCCGCAAAAAAGCGTCGTCCTCCGTCCTCATGGACAGCGACGATACGTAACTCATGGCGGATTGATGGCGTATATTGTTATTGTTTGGGGGTTCGAAAAAGTCATCTATTTGGGAAACGGAGTCTCTCCGAGGCTTTTCTAGTTCTTCCTCCAACCTGCGTTCCCACTCCTGCTTGCACAGGAAGGTGTCCAGGTCGCTGGTCTGAAATAAAACATTATTAGTTAGTGTTGGCAGAGGATATTGCAAACTAAATCTAAGATAAATGTTCTGGTGAACGATATTATTACGTTTTTGGCATTTAAATAAGGTGTACACTATCGTTTCTAAAAATAATACTAGGCTTTACCAGATTTCAGGTTTATTCTTCAACCTAACCTAACCTATGAGAGAGAAGCCACAATAGGCCATTGGCCGCAGTGGAGGGTCTGATATGGGTCCACTCACGTTCAAACCTATCCTATCAGAAAATAACTAAAAACGAAAGAGCTTGAGGTTCATCAGGTGACCGACACGAAGTAGACATTATACAGGGTGAGTCAGAATAAGACCGACAAACTTCGACTACAGATTTCTCACCTCATTTCGAGGTGAAAAGTTCCTGTATGTCATATATCGCATCCCCTCTGAAATACAGGGTGTAAAAAGTACAAACAAAAATTAGATTCAATTATTGTTCTCCAAAATTTCCGAAGCAAAAAATTTCAAACTTGGTACACTAATCAAGGTTTATAAACATGATGATTTGAAGTTAAAATTCTCAATTTTCGTAAACCAGTGGCGTAGTTACGTTGGTATATGGAAATATTTTCCTTCATATTTTCTTCGGACAATTGAATGGACAAGTGAGCGTTTGACATCAGTTAGGCTCATCCTCAACTTAAAAGTCATAACATTCCATGTACCTGAAAGTAAAGGTTTCTGATGAGAAAATTGAGAAAAACTGAAGATATGTCCTGAGTGTGCAAAAATCGCATAATGCTTAGTTCTTACAACATATCGGAATATTCGTCAACCTCCTGAACATTTTTAGATGTTGAAAGAATCGGAAATATTGTACAGGTGAGTCATTCATTCATCATATTACTTGATGAAATTGATGTCGTGTATTCACTGAGTTAGGTCTCATATTCTGAATCACCCGTACTATGTTTCCGATTCACCCAACATTAAAAAATGTTGAGGAGGTTGACAAATATTCCAATATGTTGTGAGATATTAGTGTTATGAGATTATTCTGCTACTCCAGGACATATCTTCAGTTTTTCTCAATTTTTTTAGAAACCGTTACTTTTAGGCACATGGAATGTAACGACTTTTAAGTTGAGTATCGACGAGCCTAACTGATGTCAAACGCTCACTTGTCTATTCGCTTGTCCAAAGGAAATATAAAGGAAAATATTTCCACATACCAACGTAAATACGCGACTGGTTTACGAAAATTAAAAATTATAACTTCTTATTATCACGTTGATAAACCTTGATTAGTGTACCGAGTTTGGTACATTTTGCTTCAGGAATTTTGGAAAAAAAATCTATTTTTATTTTCGTACTTTCGACACCCTGTATCTCAGAGGGGATGCATTTTAGGACATACCTTGATAGGAACTTTTCACCTCGAAAAGAGTTGAGGAATCTGTAGTCGGATTTTGTCGGTCTTATTCTGACTCACCCTGTTAATAAGTATCAACTATTTTATGTTAATATCTGCCTATGAAGTTCAGGTTTGATTTTGGAACTGTAAGCCTCCCTTGACCTCTACGCCGATACCCAGGCCGGATGAAAACGGATTTGCCGTTCAACGTGTATCGTAGACTTTTATTTAGAAAGTATTTTTTGAGATTTGATAGACATTTCAGCAAAACAAAAATTATATAATAAGTGAAAAAAAAAATCATTTATCAACTATACTCATTTAACATAAATATCTATTTACTTCTAATCAAAATTGAACTCAATATTAATTAAGCATCGGTGGTTCAGTGGTAGAATGCTCGCCTGCCACGCGGGCGGCCCGGGTTCGATTCCCGGCCGATGCAAGTTTTTTTACTATACCAATCAATTCATCATTTCGAAAGCTATGACTAGCATATTATCGTTTTCATTCACGTTAGGCGTGACCGAACATAACATATGTCCTGTCTGACAGATATTCCGTGTTGACACCCTCCAAATAAATGAATGAACCCAAATAACAATAAATTATGACAGTCCAAGAACAATTGAGGCGTCGGCGAAAGTGACGAGGCACAAAATAGCATCGCCGACCCAGCAAGATATCGAACTGTTTACATGAGTTTCAAATCACCCCATTGTGAATTCAGAACACATGAGCGATATAATATTGATTACGTTGCGTTCAAAATTGACATTGATTTGCCGTTGCCTGCAATGAAAGGAAAACAAAAAAGCACACATGGCGTCAAGGCGATGGATCGATGAAATGAACTTATTGACGTCCAAGATCCCGTACATGGACATTTTAAGAAGAGGTAACTCTGCTAAATACTGAATCGCAAACTTTACGATGTAACGTTATAAGGTTTTAAGAAATATTGATTATATTTCAGGATATAAAGGTATCCTCACCCACGGCCCACCAGAAAGGTCTATAAATATCACTTTTCATTTAAAAATTAAAACAACTGCAGGTTCAGATATAGATAGATAGGTAGAAATAAGTTTATTGACTGCGATGTAGAAACATTTGTAGCAGATCAGGAGAAACCTACTTTTTCATACTCACATATATGAATGAGTGACGAACATTACAAAGTAAAAAAAAATTTCAAATGGATTAATGGTAAAATAGCTGTTTACACTTGAACGGAAGCATAAAATAAATACCAAATATGAAAACAAGGAATAAATCTATAAGTAAAGAAGACAAAACATAATATAAAACGAATTAGTTTGAGTTGATCGATAATTGTTATTTCATCATCCTTCAGTGTTATTGTTCATGGATCTGTGAATTGGTCAGATGTTTGTTTTTATTGCTGTGAAATTTCAAATAGTAACTGATGAATCGTCAAAAGGTTGAGTTTTTTGAAAAGAGGACTACAAGTTTATCTGTAGCCAGATTTGTGATTATCTAAGTAGTTGCTCGATTTTCCAATAAAAAAAGTTTTTCTCCATATCAAGGTTTCATAGCTTATATGAGAAAGACAAAAGGTTAATATGCCGATACCAGAGTATCCAAGCTGCCAAATTTCTTCAGTTGTTCGAGTAAAAATAGATATTTGGAAAACTTTTTCTGCAAGTTTCTTTGCAAGCAAGTTCTCACAGTTTCGACGAGAACACAGAAGAGCTGTACCATCAGCATAGATCATGCATTCATAGGGTATTAGGTGAAAGAAAAAATTACCTATGTAAGTAATGAACAATCAACACATAACTCTGTGGAACCACATACTGGATTGGCAAGCTGCTCTGATTTCATTTTGATCTGAACATGCATTGGCACGGTAATAAGTGGAAGGAAAAATTACCTATGTAACTAATGAACAACATAGGTCTTAGAATAGAGCCATTTAGATAGTACTCCAGACTGGATTGGCACGCTGCTCTGGTTTAATTTGATCAGAACATAGAATAGTTGTACAATTGGCATATATCACGCATTTTTCCGGTATTAAGTGAAAGAAAAAATTACCTATATGAGCAATGAACAACAGATGTCCTAGAACAGAGCCCTGTGGTACTCCAGAATGGGTTGGCACGCTGCCCTGATTTCATTTTGATCAGAACGTAGAAGAGTTATATCATCGACATAGATCACGCTATTTTTACGGTGTTGAGTGAAAGAAAATAATTACCTATGTGAGCAATTAACAACAAAAGTCATAGAACAGAGCCCTGTGGTACTCCAGAATGGATTGGCACGCTGCTTTGATATCGTTCTTTAAGTAATACAAACCTCCAAACAATAGAATAATTTTGGAACACTATGACATTTTTGGAATCCAAATCATGTGAATTTAGTCTGTCACATCCTCCTATTGATTTATGTTTTAATTGCACCTACAGTGTCTGAAGTAGTAGTAATATTTTACACTATTCAATTCAAATAAACTAACATTTACTAAGTTATTCTAATGCGCGAAGAGCATAGATAACAATGCGCTAAAGTAATTTCGAAATGCTTGTAATATAACCTCCTAGGGCAGTCGTTCATTTTGCCCCTCGCAGGCACCTACAACATAAATGGCTATGTCGAAAATCATAGCAGACTTTCTTATTGTGCCGAACATGACACAGCCGATTGAAAATCAGTTAATCGTTTTCGAATTACTCAATATTGATTGTCTGAATCAAATTGTCCGAATGGAAAAAGTCATGTAATACCCGAGTTTGGTGCGATATTTCATTGTTCCGCTATCAATCAAACCAGGTGAGAACAACCAGCAAAAGTTGTCCGATGATGATAAAACGTATGCGGCAATCGCAGCGGGGTTCTTTTCAAATCGCTTTCCCTTTGTTCTAATTACCATACAATAACGTCAAAAGGTGCTGTGCTCCTGCTGGGTAGTCTCGTGGATCGGAAATCACGAATTCATCAGATCGATAATTGAATTTTAATTGTTGCCTTACAGAATTTATTGAGCTATTCGTGTCACTTTCTCAGAAGTAAAAATGTGGAAAGCCAACTGATTCATCTGAAATATGAAGCAAACCCATGTATAAATTATTCCAGACGTTGACACATGAGCCGATATAGTTTTGAATCATTTGGAGACCTGCCAAACGCCCGTTCACAGGGCTTGTTAACTCTTTCAAGAAGAGCAAGGGTGTTCCCATGGTTCTATGGATGTTCTTCGAACGTAGTTCTCACACAGCGAACGGAACATAGG
Source organism: Chrysolina americana (assembly GCA_958502065.1). Classification (NCBI taxonomy): domain Eukaryota; kingdom Metazoa; phylum Arthropoda; class Insecta; order Coleoptera; family Chrysomelidae; genus Chrysolina; species Chrysolina americana. The sequence continues at coordinate 88,816,511 of OY293412.1, forward strand.
TATTAGAGCAATTCAAGCTTCAGGCCCTGATGCTGTCAGGAGCAGCGGAGTTACCATTCTGATAAGAGATGGCCTACGGTATACAGGGGTACCACGCAAGCAGAGCTCCAAAGAGCAACTGGGCGACGGCACCAGTACATTTGCGGTATACAATGCCCAAGTTAGACTATACCACCAGATCAACAAAATCGAGAAAACATTGTGGCAGTAGGTAGTACTCCCAGAACAATAAAGTAGTGATCGAATAAAGCTATGAATCAATGCACCAGAACAGTACAACCACCATCACCACCACCACCATCGATCTAGTAATAAACCGAAACGTCCGGAAATGATAAGACTTCGAGGAACTCAATAATCTTATCTCCGAACGCAACCCAGTAGTGTTTATGCTATGGCATAGTATAGTAAGGTCAGTAGTAGAATCAGGACAATGTAGAACTATACACCCTTCAATTGGAAGGAGTTCAGGAACTGATGACAGTATCAACGACCCTAAATTCAACGATAAGGGGTCACAATAAAGAAATCACTTACACCTGGGATGAGCGGTTGATAATCAGATTAGCTCATCAAGATTATCAAGAGACATAGCTACGACAGGTGGAAAAATAAACTAGCTAACGCAGACGGAGAGAGAACAAGTTATGGCAACGCAGGAGACCAGGCGGCGATTTCACAAAGTATACTTAACGCCAGCACAAACCCCGCCCACAGTCGCATGTCATCATAAAATCCGAAAATATACGCGGCCCCAGCACGCCGTTACTAAATATACTTGACACCAGCGCAGAGTAGTGGAATCATAATTAGCCTAAGGGTAGCCAGCTGCATGCAAACTGAGTTGAAAATGCATAAATAATTAGCCGATTTAACCTGACCTGACTAACCTAACTAACCTAACTCAGACAGAATAACCATTCCTATACCTGATATGTTTAAGGGTCGGAGATTTGCGAAATTGAAAACTAAACGTAGGTGCCGAAATCAGTGAGCTTTCGTAGCGTAATTGTTGTTCACAAAGACTCACAGTTTTCAGCACATTGGTGCCGTCGTATGTGAGGATGTGTAAATATGTGCCGGTGAAGGTAGTGGATTTTCTTAAGAGCTATGACCTTGAAAATATCTGCGCGTCGATTACAGGCAACATCTCACAAAACTATAAGCCTAGCCTATAACAGCCTACGTTTAGTAGACGACTGCCGAAACGTAAATTTGTTCTCTGCGACGGTATGAGTCATAGCTCTTAAGAAAATCAATTACCTCTATCAAGTATATTTAGTGACGGCGTGCTGGGGTTTGTGCTGGCGTTGAGTATATTTTGTAAAATCGCGACCAGGCGAACTGAAGACTGAGATATAGACACCTGTCAAGATCAGAGGGGCGACTTAACGGTTTTTTTTTTCGGGGGGAAGAAGGGGGATTGCTACACAGTCATGCACCATTCGTGCTTGGCAACACACCAGATACTATAAAAAAATATCTAACAGCCGAACAAGAGGGCGCGCGTGTAAATATTTTTTTATTATGCGAAGTCTGCGAACCAGTCGGAGTGCTTTCTGGTGGTTCCTATAGATGGCTCTGCTGGCCACTTTCTCAGTACGGGTTCTGGAGTTATCGTAGGACCATTAACGAAACCAATTTTAAATCTTGTGACCGAGTCTGCCCTGATGATCGGAAGAATCGTGAAACAAGTCACCTGTTTTCGATTACCATTTGGTGGTTGGTAAAGGCAGTATTGCAAAGTATGTTCTTGTAGAAAAACTTTGACAGGCATTGGGTAGAGGTGATTTGGCAGTAGTACGGACAGACTGTTGAATCATTTCCTGTATGAGCTCGCACAGTAGATAGGGAAAATTATGTGCTTAGATACAGGAAGCACTGTAGGAGCACTATCTGCTGCCATCAACAGAGACCATGCATCTTTCCCGATTTTATGCCGACAACTCAGTCCGGAACATCGATCTATTGACTTCCAGCAAGCAGCCACTTCGAAATCTTATTATCTCATCAACTCAGCAGTATAGGAGACAGGGTAACACATACTCATATTCAGAATGCAGATAATAACACTTAATCATTGCATAAAAGAGTAACAAGGTAGTAAGACAATCATATGGAATACCGATTGGATCCGATGGGAGACGACATATAGATGGCGTTGGTACTCTGGTCTCCCAGTCGGGTCGTAGATCAGTATTTGAAGATATAATGAAACCAACCAACTAATCGGTGGTGATTCATTTATGATACTGGAAAGGGGAAAAATATCTATTTGGAATCTGTTCTTTGGACTGGTGCAAAAAACAGGATAGTTTTTCGATAAAAATTATATTTGGTGATGAAATTCGAGATTATTCAGTTTGTGACACATGTTGAAATTGCAAAGAACTATCTTGTAATAAGTAGAAGCCTACAGTTTTTCGTAGTTCCTCTTAGTTTTCAACTGAACACAATAGATGGCAATAGTGTTTTTCTCCAATGCCGATTTCACAGGCATTGACTATCTTTGACTCTTTGAACAATGTTGAAAATGGTTGAAAGTATTCCGTCTTCATCAACTCAGGCGACTCTATTCCTTTTCTAGGGACCTGAGGAGCCGTTCCTGAGAGCACCTTGGTTTTCTGTCAACAGCTGGCGCAGGGTGTCTACTTCGTCATTGTATGATTATTTCATACTTCAGGACATTTTTGTATTTCTCTGGCCCCTGGAACAACTTGGAGGACTAAAGTAGCATATTGAGATGTTATTTTATTCATTTAACGATAAATAATCAATTCCTGTTTATTACTGTTTCTTATGACACAAGGACAGGTATTTATTATCAGTTCAGTAGAAACTCTTCTTATCTGCCGAAATAGCTCAGTTGGGAGAGCGTTAGACTGAAGATCTAAAGGTCCCTGGTTCGATCCCTGGTTTCGGCATACTTTTTTTTACATACGAATAGGTGAATTTTTTGCGCACCAATCATATTTTTTTTACAAAATGTCTATTAATTTTCTACCCGGTTTTTTGCAGATTTCGGGGAATACTTGCTTAGACAACGTGTTTAAAGCTTTGTTGTTCGTTGGCAGTGAGTACTAGTTCCTAACCCTATATGTATCAGATAACGTATTTTATCAAATTATACATATCGGTACCGAACAATATTTCATCAACAAGCATTTCGTGAAACAAAATTTGTACAAATTACATCTAGGTCACCAAGTGTCAAACATATAACATTAATTGACATTATTGAAAAATGGGTGGCATATCATCCTCAACTACGGTGTTCATTTTGCTGGCTTTCGTGGCAGTTTACGTGTTTTCCATATCATCGTACACGTACATTTCTTCGTTGTCGAATGTTGATCTATGGCAGAAAAAATTAAACGATCTTCAGCTGATACGTCCGAAGCGAGATTCTCTCTCCGCAGGGAAGGATAATTGGAGCCAGAATATAACTTTCAATATTTGCTGTGCTAAGAACCAGTGGATGAATGAAAAACTGAAATGTGTTGAGGCAGAAAGAGAGGATTTCGCAGAAAAATTTGAACAAATTTTGGAGAAGTTTGTAGTGGATGAAAATTTAACTGAAAGTTTCATAAACTCATCTAGAGTCAATCTGAATTTCAACAACAGCAACTTTCTCTCTAGTGATAAAAGGCTTGGTAAGAAATTATTCCCTATTATATTACCTTTTCATATGATTTTGGATAAAATGAATTATTTTTCTTTAGTGGTTCAATGGAGTCCAACAAAAGTAGCATCGCATTACATTTCCCAAAAAGATGGCAGTCTAATGGAATTGAACCTCACTCAGAGAGAGATGCTCTCACAGCTGTCTCCACCATCTTTTTGTCTGGACCGTATCAACAATACAGAGAGGTGAAAATGTCGATGTAATTTTGCTCATTAATACTAAAGTTGTTTTAGGAATTTTGTGGCTCTTGTGAAGCCATGCGAGGAAAAAATATGCATAAAGAAATGTTGCTCCAAAGGATTCTACTACAGCACGGTAGAAAATAAGTGTAAGGTTGATAATATAACCGTCATGGCCAGTTATGGATCAACATTTGTCGATGAAATCACAAAAACAGGGACGAATGTATCGTACTTTCTGATAGAAGGAGTTCCGAAGTGTTTTGGCCCTGATTCCATGATCAAGATCCATGAAAATCCTTCTCCAATCTACATAGATCAAAAGGGCTATTTGATGACCGTTTCCGAACTTGAAGAATTGAACTACTTCTACGATAACAAAAAGTAAGCCACTAGTCTCATGTTCTCGTATTTACGAAAGTAGAAATATTTATTCAAAAATTGGTTACAAATTGAAGACAGCCTAGACAAGCCTCTTGTTTTATCCAACATCATTCAATTTTTTTTTAATTCCTTGATAAGTGTTTCAGTTACCAATATCCAGGTGTTAACACGTCAAAAAGAATGATTCAGTTTCGAGATGAAACTCTGGTGTATTCCCTACTACACCAAAGGGTCCAAACACTGCAGTACAGGGCACATTTTTTTATAAGGCTGTTTGGACTGGTGGGTGGGAATCGATTGTCAATTTTGAAATTGCTAACAGTGGAAAGATCTTTTTATTGGTTCTTGTACATTTCACATTGTGACCAACGACCACCTATATTGAGTGGCCCATTCAAGACCCATCTTGCTAATTTACCAACATAAAGAGTTTTCGAGTCTGCCACTGTTTGATTTGATGTGATTTTGTAATGACCTATCAGTCCTCTAAACATTAAAATCATCATTCCCGTCAAGCCTCCAATGATAATATGTAGTTGAATGCGTTCAGATTTAAATATCACTGTCTATGTACTTACAGATACTGTGTGGATTTGTTTTCTGATGGTACGGAAAACAACACTCACGTGAATGGATTTTACTGTAAAAACGATACCATGATCAAGTACCCTATTAAAAATCGTACAGTTACGCCGAATCTAGAACCAAATGCACTGAAAGGTGATCAGACCGAAAAAACTACTCCCGAAGAAAAAATCGAAAATTTAATGGGCAATATCGGAGATGTAATGAACAAAGTGGGGCGAAAGATTGGAGAGGTCGGTGCCGGAGTTGAAGCTAAAGCAAGTGAGGCTGGGAAAAACGCAGTTTCCGGCCTAAGCAAAGCACGTAGCAGTGCCGGAACGTTTGTTGGATCCGTGGCTCTTGCGATTGTTTCTTTCCTTATATGTTTATGTTAGACTTTTCAATACCGAGACAATACATATTTATTGTGTTTGATTGCTATACGTTCATTAGTATTTTCTAAAGTTTGTTTCTGTAATAAATGGTGTATTTTATACTAATCAAATAAAAATTTAAATTATTTTTGCAGTAAAGTCAGGCTGAAATAATCATTGGATGATGGTTCATCTATGGTTTGATACCACCTAACAATTCAAAATATTATACTAATTCTGTAAACCTGATAATAAAGCGGTACTTAGGTGACTCTGGGTCAACAACCCGAACCCAAAAAATCAACTACCCGAGTGCTATAATTATAGTTCACGAATGGGTCAGAATTAAAACAAAAAACATTTTATTGTGTATGTTATACTTAAATAATTGAATAATTGATTGAAATTTGAATTTGTAAAGAAAATTAGTTTTCTGTTTTTTTTATTTCAACCTTCTGTCTGCTTAAGTTGGCTACATATGGGAAACTTTTTTATTATTGATTTTACGAAAAAAAGTTATTCTTCATAAAAAGTTCTGCATAGTCTAAAACCCAAGATGCAATAATCAGATATCCAATTTCATCAATCTTATACAAGGTATGTCGAACAATATGAAATTTTCTCAAGAGGAAAGTAACTTTATATTTCACAACACCGAAAATTTTCATTATAATTTCTTTTTTGGAATTATAAACTATGTTCCAATATACAATTACATCCTTCTAGTTGGAAAAATAATTTTTTTACAAATTTTTCTCAGATTATCAATACCGAACATCATTTATAATTTATTACAAAAGTATTGACCTTTGCGGTCTGTTTAGAAATTAATAAGCAAATTTTCATAAAACTAAATTCAAATGTAATATTAATAATTTAAAAAAAAACATGTTAACATTTTTTTTTCCAGTTGGAATATGGATGTTATTGCAAAACTTTTCATAATAACAATTTTTGATATTGTGGAATATAAAGTTACTTTATTCCTGGGTAAAATTCATATCTTTTGACATACCTCGTTGCATCATGGGTTTCACACCATGCAGAACTTTTTATGAAAAATAACAATAATAAAAAAGTTTCCCATATGTAGCCAACTTAAGCAGACTCACTTTATAAATGTAGAAGGGCACATAAATTTGCCCTTATGACAAATTATTTAGAAAGGAGGAGGAGCTTTTTCAGAGTTATAAGAAATGTTTACTCATAAACGGAATCCATTTTCGAACCAATCTATTCAATTGAGAAACACAACAAGACTCCACTAAAAATGTATTCTCTCAATGACTTCGTCGAATTAGGCAATAGCAACAAGTCGAAATAACAATAATTTCCGAGATAAAATCTTAATTATCGGGGCGTTCTTAAGTAACCAAATGGGAAACAATATCACTTCAAATAATAAAACAATCACAGCGTCTGGTCCAGAAATAGTAATTCAAGTCCGAGAAAAATGCAATTGATCGATAATGATAGCGGAGAGACCTCATCTATAACGATTTCTCTTACCTATAAGTCGATCTACACAATAATAGTAAATAGTTGGTAGGTATCCATTCATCGAAACATTCTTGCAATTGGGTCAAGAATCGAGTTACCGGGCTCGTAAAAATTAATGCTTGCATATATTTCAAACGCGTATGCTTGTATACCTCATGTGTTCTAAGGCGGAGGTCACTTTTGTCAAATCTGTATCTCAATTTGCAGATAAGTTATTGGTCAGAACCATTGAATTATCATAAAAATCAACCCCTACATGCTGATTAGAGGAAAGAAGGTACGGAAGAACTGATCAGAGTTTCGTTGAACTGCATACTGTTCTTCATTGTTTTTTGCATAACAACATAGATGATTTTCTTCAAATACCCTCCAGAAAAAAATATAACTATCAGATCTGGCGAACGTGCAGCCCACCTAATAGGACCTCTGCTTTCTTTCCATTGATCTGGAAAATATTGATCGAGATATTCGCTCACTATGTGGTGGAATATCATATAGCAATATAGCAAGTTAATTTTGCATAAGCTAAGTCCTAAAATAAGTCCTATTATTGTGAAATCATGATTTGTCACTCCATATGATCCGATCCAACAAATTTCGATTGAGAAAACGCTGCTGGTATAATCCTATGGCGTTCTGGGCATTTTTCTCACTTTTGGAGTGGACGTAAAAGGCATTTTTTTTAAAATTGATGTACAAACTGGCTGAAAGACCCGTGCAAGAACAACTGTCAAGAAACGAACAATAAAAGAGAAACATGTAAACAACAAATTATTTAAGCCGAGGCCTAGCGTAGTGGAATCTGGATTTTTTTCGATTTGACTGGTTAATATCTCAACTGAGGTGAGTCTTATACGATTTACTATTGCGTTCAAATTAGTGGTGCTGCTCCTTAGGTGACATGTGGAGTTGGTAACACACAGCCCACCCAGAAAACATTAACCACTATTAACACCAAATTTAAAACAATGCTTTTTTATTGAATGTTTCAATTAGAAGTTTCTAATTTTGTGAGTTTTACGTCTGTCAAAATATTGTTTAAAAAAATAAAAATGTATAGGATGCCATTTAAATAATTGAGGGTGGGGGTGATTTCTGAGGCATAGTTTGACATACGTTGACTTGGGCAGAATAACTCCAAAGGCAAGGACCTATGTAATAAGTACATTTTGTTCTTTTAAGCAGCGTTACCGAGATATTGACTGATGTATTGAAAGATCTGAAGAACCGGTTTATCACAACAGTATTACAAAATATTGGATATAGACCGAATAGATTGGATAAGCAATATACTCTCTATTGTAGGAGCAATTTACTATCAGAAAGATTTCAACTAGTGATTGGAAATATTTCATATCGCGTTTATCTCTGATTTGATTTGATACCTACATGATTATAAAGCCCATGCCTCACGGTCAAATAGTTTGGTCAAACTGTCATAAAGTGACGTTATTTGTAGTGATTTATTTTAGTTTTATGAAATAAATCAATAGAAGTTACGTCACATCAAAGCAGTTTGATCAAACTATGTGACCGTGAGTCTCGGGCTTTAATCTGTCGGCTTCTATGCATCAAATAGTATTTAGTGAGAGAGACAGAGAAACAGCAGAATCATGAAGTCGAAAAATAATACTATTCTGGTTTTTTATGATGTTCTCTGAACATCACATGACAGTCCTTTGAATAGAAAATCGTTTCAAATGCAAAGGTCGAATTTCGTGTCGAACGGTATATTCATCAGATGTCTTCGTACTCACATGTTCGTTTTTTTCTATCACTACGAAGAATTTTCAGCATATCCGCAAATCCAAACGGTCGAAAACACCCATCAGCCGTAATTTGCAATTACATATCCACTGTCACGTCCGTTGTTAACAGAAGTTTGCGGCGACGTGACTGAATGTTTCACATCTAAGGTATTGTGTGTGCGAACGTCTAATGCCATTGGTTTATTGCACGCCATTTAGATAAAATTTTATTATATGCATTTTTACGTTTTAATCGAAATAGTACATCAACGCTCGATTCTATGAATTCTGCGCTCAGGCCGTGAGAAACTGGCAATGTGCCTTTTTGCTCGGTGGATATTTTTGCGAGTCTCTTTCAGAATAACGTACAGCTTTGGAGAGCAGTTAGGCTTCGGTGGAGTTCAAGAGTTACATAAAACAATTATTGTTTGCTAGTAAATGCTGGATGTTGGGGACCTTTGGCAGACCACATTTGCAGTCACTCTCGGGACCAGGTGACATTTCAATTTGACTCTGTCAAACATGAGCTGTAGGGTAACGAAGATGAAGCCGTTTGCTCTTATGTTATGTATTTTTCTATAACTGTTGAGAAAAGAACCATGTTAATGTGACATTTTCCATGAGTATCATCATAATAAATCACACACAGCAAGTCAGGTGAGGATCAAATCGAAACTCACGGACTATGGCCAATCAGCGACAAGTAGATTCATTACTCAATAGTTGAACACAAGCGATGATACTAATACATAATGTTTGCAAGTCAGAGTTTCGTGAAGAATCAAATGGAAAATCAGCTTCTTAATTTCAAAATGGATGTCTTTCCCGATATAAACCATAGTACGAATTATTTCCTCATTTCTTACGACGTGAAAATATCAATTCATTCTTTATTTTCTTATCAAGAGTAAAAGCAATCATTATACTATTCGTTCATCATTGCGTTCATGTTTTTTTTTTATCGACAAGTGACTGAAGAAGAAGCAGTAAGTACTTTGTGCCAATCATGGTATCCTGTTTAATGTAGATGTGAAAAAGAGACGATTTTTGGTCTGAAATATAATCTTCGTAAAATAAAATTCAATTTGGGATCACTTTTTAACCGGGTTGCAAAGTAGGCCAATCTGGGTTTGGTAAGCATGGATTATCTCGAGTGTATTTCGACATGGCCTCGGAACTCACAACCACCGTGCACAAGAGGAAGTCTGGTATTCGTAAATGTTTTTATTAAGATAATTCTCCTTTTATTCGGACAATTCCTTTGTTTCCTGGATATGAGTGCATCGAGTGACATAGCGAGAGTGGCAATTTGATTTGGAACGCAATGGAATACTTCAGATAGGTGAATCCAAAGATGCAGCAGGAGCATCTACATTTGTAACAAACTCGCCTACTTCTTTGGAACATTTAAAGAAATTATCGCTGTGTCCCTTAATTGGGTAATGTTTTTATAGTCGATATTAATGCCGTTAGCCATATCGCAACTAATAGTTTCATTGAAATCGACCAGAAGAATTCTGGCCTACTATTTTTTGTTGTTTTGTCTGCAGAACTCGTTCACAGGGCACACATTTTCAATGAGAGACAAAGCCGTGAATTTCACCATCAAAACTGTTTTTCTAGAAGATAACAACCTTCACATTTTCAAAAATAATCTTGAATCTTTTCATTCCCATCTCACGATATTCTCTGAATATCACGTGTACTTTTAGAAAAACTGAATTGTACATATTAAATTCGACCTTTGTTTCCTTTTCTCATTAGCTAATGGAAGTAGTTTCATTTTCTCGGTGAAACGAAGGTATAAAATTTCCCACAAGGATATGATGAACTTACAATCTAACCCTTAGCGAAACGTTTTAAATTTTAGGGCGCTCGTAAAATCCTGAAAAAACCACACCCCTTATTTGTTGATATCCCTGTGTACTTAAAGGGCGTGTCACTAGCTGGTTGGCAATGTTTATGTTTTCAATAGAAGTCAGTATAATGAAATGATTAGTATCTGTTGGATCTATTCACACTCTTGATTTTGTTAGGCCCTAACAAAATACAGAATGGTGGGGCTCTAAAATTCGAAATACGTAACAGGTAGAAGATATAAAGCTGAGAATTTCCAACACTTCCATTTATGGTTTGAACTCGACTGGTATTGTCGAGAAACGAAACTTTTCCACTACTAACATATTGTTATGTAGGGAACGATTTTCTGAGGAGTAATATAATTATCTATAAGGGTTTTGATGAATTTGTTTGTTCTAACCGACATTTGGCTTTCCCCCTACGAGCCACCCTCAGAAGATTTGTGCGAGCTGGACAGACATGACGAGGGTCTTACCTTTTAATGTGCGATCCTGAGCACGTTATTATATTATTTAAAAGGGTTTGGATGAATGATTTTATTCCCGTATATTTGAACGAATAGGACATCGAAAATTTCTTGAATGAATCTCAAAAATATTAACTGAGCCACTGAACTAATTGAAGTTCCCTCGTTTCATCGAATTAGCTTGAAAAAATAAGAGCACTCTCATTCCTTTAACGAATGATGCAGCAACTAACAAATCTAATAGAAAAACACTGTTGCTTACTAGCCGATCTACAAGGAGTAGATATTTATGCTGATGACTTTCGTTGGATTTCTCTTAAATACCAGGGTTTTGTTACATTCAATTGGGCTGGAATTTATATCAATTAAACGATCCATTAAATGTTTGAGTTCGATGTGAATGTGAGTTCTTGTAGTTAGACCGGACAGTTTATTCAAATTAAAAGAAGACTTCATGTTTACTCTAAAGTAGGCCCTCAGGCAAGTTATTCTTGGATATCACCTAAAATAAACGACTCAATTTCGATTTTATAGTTGAATTGACATACTTGGATTATGAAGAAACAGTTGATTCTGTATCACGAACAAAATCCAACACAACTCTCCATTCCCCATAAATTAGAAAAATTGATAATTTTTATTGCCACCGTACGAACTTTTTTTGTTTTTTATCAGGGTGATATTAATAATATTTCGAAAGCCAACCACATAATGCGATTTATGTTTTTGATCTTCAGTCACATTTGAGGAAGAACATTTATTTTTCGGTTCCTTCTGGTTGGGAATGACCACCTGCGTACCACCTGTATAAATGACAACCAGATGGGGTATGTACAATGCTTGATTACAATCAGCACTTGCAATATTGCACAAAAAAGATGTCAATGTAATTCAATATTCGTATGGGAAAATAGTTGTTTTCTGACAGAAACTTGTCTCAAACTTTCCACTTTGTGAAATAGGGTGGCGATAGGGATATTTCGAAATAAAGGCGAAGTACCATAATGATATCAACATTTACTTTAGTCCTCAAATTCAACTACAAAATATTGTTCTTACATTTTGAAGCTCACCAAAAGATATCTGGTATGGATTTTTATTTTAATTTTTTTCTAGATATGCAACGATTTTTCTTATTCTGAAAAAAAATTAACTACTGATTTTTAAGGGTGCTCAATCGAATTGTGTGTGTTTCTATGATAGCTCATACAGTTTTTTTTACCATTACCATCACTCAATAATATTAATTTCAATAAAAGAACAATTTTTCAAGAAATAATTACACGAAATAACCTACGTGTGTTTTTGATATCCCTCGTGTTCATTTTCTTGCATTTGTGACTTTATATTTGTTCTCTATTATTATTTTTTCTGTGAGTAATACCAGTATGTTTGGCACTTTTTATTTTCCAAAACTGAATCAATATCTTTCGGAGCATAAAACAATATTGGTATCTCGTCTATACCTTATGAGTATCGTAGTGCCGCGTTATGCTTGTGACTACAAGATGTGACCACATAAGCTTGACAAGTTGTCAAAAAATACATTATGGTCTTAGACTCTCCACTACACGTTTTAAAGTTCATTTCTATTATGTGTTCACAATATAGCCAATTCAATGAATTGTCACCAAGAGATGCATAAATGAGATTTCCAACTTAACCATTGCAGATTTAGACAGACAAGAACTTTTCAACGAAAGACAGCTATTAAAATTTCAAACATCTAGAAAGAATACTTGTACTTCGAAATTAGAAAGTAGACAGTCAGTAAATGTTGTACTGCCCTCTTTATATTATATTCTTGCAAATAACTTTGTTGAAAATCAAATTCTAAGCGTTAATCGTAAAGTTTGAATCATGCCTCACTTGTTATATCGCATTGTGATCATGAGTGACTATAAGAAGGTCACGTTTCAACTGCGTTCCTAATAGATCTCATTAATCCTTTCCTCAGGCTGTAGATAGAGTCTAACAAAAATTCCGATAGTTCCTTTGACAGAACAATTATAATCTTAGCATCGCGGTTAGTTATTTATCGTAGAAATAGTCATACAAATTTACGACCGCCATATTTATACTTGAAAACCTTAACCTTCGTTCAATATCGATAGGCACTTAATCTATGTAAGACATCTGCGTTTAAAAAGCCCCACATGGAAATAGAGCTAATTCTAATTATTTATTGGCAGTTAATGTCTCGGGAGTTATTTACTGCACGACAACTAAGAGACATTTACATCAGACATTCTGGATGCCAGACTTTTTTATCAAACCAATCACAGGTAACTGTCAGACCAGAGCCGGAGAAATAATTTTCAACCTATAAATAGAATTGTAGATAAAAATAAATAGGTGAGTGATTTCGACTTTGTCGAAATACCTCTATCTTTTCAAACCCACAACGAATTCTAGATATTAGCCTTCCCTCTCCATCCAGTGAAATCGTCACCCTTGATCTTCCAAGACGCCAAAACGATTATTTCAAAATAAGACTGATTTTTCGAAACCATCGCCGACAGCTGATATACGAAGAAATAGTGTGATTGATAGTAAATTTACTGCGAATTCAAAACTAGAAGAGAGGATTTTGCAACAGTTTCCTTCCCGAAGAAACCAGTGCAAAATTGTTAGTCAGATGTAATTAAATGACCGTCGTTAGGAAATAAAAGTAGTTTTTTTGACAGATATTCGCCATTTATAATGAATGGGGGTATTTCTTGTTCATGAAACTTCTCTCAGAATTCACGACATAAATCTGTGATTGATTCAGGAACTAGGAAAAGAATAACACTTTAGTCTATTTTCCATTGATATAATTTGCTACTAGTTTCGGTTTTTCTATCAATGAGCTTACTCATAAAGGTATGTAAGTTGCCATGTTAACTTCCAGCCTTAGAATTTACTACCAAAATTGTAGATGCTTAAAAACTAAACGTGATTAATTTTTTATACCTTGAACGCAGATTTTGATATTGTAATTGCTGTCGAAATATGGTTACAGGAGGGGGTTGGTGATAAAGAGGTGGTAGATGGAGGATCTTATAATATGGTAAAATATGACAGGAATCTTGAGTACACAAAAATCTAAAGGGGGTGGGTCTTGATAGCCATTAAAACAAAGTATTTATCAGACAAAACACAAATTTTGAATTAGTTATCATTGAGGTGAAAGTGAACAATTACAAATTATTATTTTGTAGTTCATATATTCCTTCTGGTAGTGTATGTGACGTATATGAGTCAGTTTTTGAAGCAATACAAAATAAAATTGTGAATGTTGATAAATTTTACATAGTGGAAGTTTTCAATATAAGCCATAACATTGGAACAAATTTCGATTCCAATACGTACCATAAGATTCTTGATAGTCTGAATGATTTCAACAGTTTAAAATGGGTCTTCCTTTTGTAAAAGGAGACGCAAAATTCTATGAATATATTCTAAAAGAGTCAAGGACAGTTATAAAAGAGCAGGTGTTCTCAAATCAATTAACAAAAAAACTAATATGATCGTGGCTTTGGACAACTGTGTGTACCTGAGAGCGTAGCATTTGAAAACTTTAAACGTTTTCCGATTTGGTTTACAAACGAAATGAAGATGAGAGTAAGGAAGATGTATAGGAAATTAGGATTTATAATTGACTTCTATAGAGATAAGTTGAAATGAGAGCACTCAAAAAGCTGATTAGACTAGAAGAAAAGGAATATATAGAAAAAATTTGATAACAGATTTGAGTGGACAAAATATAGTTTGCACATCAATCATCTCTGTGTGATTCAACTCCAGTACAGGTTAAACTTAGCATACACCTTATATAGTAAGTATAAGTATAAATATAGTTTTGAATCAATTTATAAATGAAAGTCAGATAAGTAATTTCAGGTAAAAGATTCAGTCAGGCAGTATTTATGGTAAACTCTATACTATACTATATACTTTTAATTTTTGTAACCAATTATGGATTTGATAAATGAAGAAACTGTGACGGGTTCATTTCAATTCAGTCATCGACGTGAGTAACAATCATAAAAATATAGATTCATAGATATGAAACTTGCGGATAATGAAGCATTTTGAAGCTTAGTATCTACTAAAGCCCGGGAATTAATACGAAAGTGAATTTGAAAAGAAATAAACTTCATAATTTATTAACTTCACTACATAAGTGCGGTAAAGTATCTCATCACGAAACCCATGTCAGTATCGTAGGGATTGACATTATATATTGGTAGGAGATAATAGCTATTATTCGAACAAGTACGGAAAGATTACCTTTCCCGCATGCAACTGCCGTTACCCGAACGACGCAAAGCAGAGTTCGGGCAAGCAGTCGAGTGCGGAGAGTACCTTTCCGTATGAGTTAGGAACAATATTTTTTCTACAGGCGAATTGAAAAAAAATATTTTCTTGAAGTGACTTAAGCGTGTGGGAAAATTTTTCCCGCAATAGTGCGAAAAAAGGTAACTTCTCAAACTAAATTGCGTGCGGGTATAGGGTGGATCACGCACGCTTGTAGGAAAAATAGGTTTACAATTCTTGGTAATGAATATTGTCATATTTTTCAATTTATTCTATACTCAATTAATTTTTCACCATGATTTGTGATGAATGTAAGTTCAAAAACGTTATTGAAATCCTCCCGTTCTATTTGTTCGTTGTTGGGTTTGTTCGGATGATGCAAAAATTAACCCTTTAATGAATTTCTATTGAGACTCACTACCAATGAAGAATAGACAACTTTAAAATCAAAACCTTGTGTGAAAATACAGCAGATTGAGATCGGATAATAATTCTGAAACAGAATATATTGGGGATGTGTTAAATCACAAAAAATGTCAAATCAACTACTTGAGACTGTAGAAATATTGAATTGAGTTTGCTAATTATTCTGTTACTATAATAAATTCCATCGATATTGCACAGAATGTGATCGCTACTGTAAACAACTGAAGTATTCAGGTATAGATTCAAACCACTAAACTTACTTTTAACACTTTACTATAACTATAAATCCATAATACCAGCAATAACCCGCTGACTTCTGCCAGTGTGTCATCGTCACGTTCTCAACTATTTGTTCAAGACCCGAAACTATTTCCTCGACCTTTTCTTTCGGAAATAATGAGACCACAGAAATTCAAAGCGCATCCCGGTGGACTGACAGCGCTCGATAGAGACCAAACGTATCGCCATCATCGCAGAGAAGTTTATATCTGGACCTGTTCGGCGAGATTCCGCTCAGTTTCATTTCCTGTTCATCTCCAGTTATCTTGGAGTAAAACACGTTTCATTCATAACCACCATTCATGGACGTGTCCGTTGGGGACAGGGCCGTATCTATCGTCAGTAGGTCTCTCGAGACAGTATAACCTTGGGTTAAGAACCGATTATAAACGGTTCATGAACTGGGCTAAGTTTGGATTCTAACGATGACCACCTATAGGGCCAGTGAATAGAAACAAAGAAATGACAAGTACCTATAGATGAAGTTCACAAAACAAAATATTGTTACGAACCTGGTAGTAGATAGAAAAATCATGAATCCTTCTGTTTGCCTTCTAGAAACCCATTAGAATGTACTAGAATCATTAAAGTTTATTCGAGAACTTAGTATGGAATGTTCTGTTCTATAGCTTCTAGAATAATGTTATCCTATAAATACGATCAGATTTGCCAAGTTTGGAAAGTTTTTGAGTTTTGTTTAGTTTTTAACATTTGACTGTTGTAACGTTACCAAGTGAAGTTTGAAGTATTTATTTGAACTGCAAAGTGTCAAACAGTGTTGTCAGTTGTATTATTTGTTCTGTGACAATAAAGGCGAGTTTATAAGTAAGTGTACCTGAAAAACGCAACAATATTTCTGTCCTGCCAGCTGAAAGTGTAATCTATGTTAGGAAGGTATACCTTCGATAGACAGATTTGTTTCTCAAACATATAGTATAGTATAGTAAAGAGTTTAATTTAATTAGGTATTAAAAGGAGTAGGGAAGGTGAAATTCTTATCAACGAAGTGTTATTACATTTGGGCTACTATGAATAATAATAATCTATATATACTTATCCTAGTTGAATATATTGAGTAAGAGTAAATAGTCACAACAAATTCTCACTGGTCGTGAAGTACTTGACAAAAGGCAATACATTCCAAAATGAAATTTGATTGATCCAACCTTTCGCATATTTTCCTGTACTATAGACAAACAGTCCACATGAGAAATATTTGGACATTTTTCATAATGAAATTGGTCTCTTTGACTTAACGCTTTCTGTGGTTTCTGTAGATGGCCCTGTTGCTCACTTTCTTAGGGCCGGTTTTTCAATGTACAGTTAAGAATCTCAGTTAGTTGGCTGATAGCTAATACCTAGCCCTCGGGCCCAGTTCTTGAGACTTCGTATATCTGCTTTAAATGTCGACTTTTTGCACATAGAGTGTGGTGCAACTTGAATTAAAGAACAGATCAACAAAATCTAAACGGTTAGTGAATAATTTACTTTCTCAATGTAATGGGCCCGAGGACTATTAGCCGTCAGCCAGCTAGCTGGACATTGAAACCAGCCCTTAGTGGGTGCTGGCGTTATCGTAGTGCCAATTAATAAAACCGATTGAAAATCAATTACATAATGTGGCCGGGTCTGTACTGATGAGCGGTTGAACCGTGCAACTAGCCACATGTATTCGATTTCCAGTTGGTGGTTGTTACAGGAAGTATTGCAAAGTATATTCTGGTAGAACAATTTTGCCAGGCGTTGGATAGACGTGATTCGACAGTCGTATGGGTATGGGTATAGGAAAATATGCGAAAGGCTGGATTATTCTTAGATCAAATTTCATTTTGGGATAGACCCACTCACTTAAAAACTAAACTAATAAGAGTTGGATAACAAATTTAATTTGATAAACTCATCAAAACTGTGAAAAATATGATTATATTGAAGTTTTTTGAGCTTTTTTTTAGTGTCTGAGGAAGGTTAACTTTAATTTCCATGCATAGGGGCTCTCTACGAGTTTTATAATAATTTGTGATTTGGATTAATTATCAACTAATTCCGGGAGATGGTGACACAAAATATTAGATCATTTGTACCAGTATGGCGGTTCTTCAGGGGTCTAATTACGGAATGACAAAAAAGAAAACGATGGTCATAGCGCTGGTACCGGCGGCCCAATTGCGTGGGCGTTAATCAAACGTGTCGGATAAATAATGAGTGTCAGACGATTTGTTCCACAAAAATGCTTGTATATTCCGATAGTCGATAAAAAAGAAGTAGTCGGTAGCGTAATGCCATACTTCTCCGGTGTGACTTAAGCTTAGTTTTCAAGTACACGAATTATTCGTTTTTCGTAGGAAATCTGTCAGAAGCTATTCAAATATATTTCGTGGTGACAAATTTCAACTGATGGTATGAATAAATTCAAGAAGTTGAAATAAAGTCATCTTGTCTGAAATTTTAAAGGGAAACAGTGATCAGTGCGGTTATGTGTGTTTGTTTCCAGGCATATTAAAAATTTTAATGATAAATATGAAGAAATCTCATGATTATTAATATAAGTAATATATTTTTTAAATTCTAAGATTTTATTCGAACGATTTGTACCAGTATGGCGCCACTTTTTCTCTCTATTAGAAGTATGGCCAATATAATAATGGTCACATTGTATCATATAATATCCAAAAATCCAAATGCCATACTGGTACAAATCGTCAAAATTCATATATTTTTTTAACATCTTGGCTTAAGTCCGAAAGTCGTCCGCCCCATGGTTACAATCTGGAATAATTTTTTTTAGGTAGAATTACATCCAAACGAACAGAATACAATGATTCCATAATGTAAAAAATGATTTTCCGTATTTTACAGTCGTATTTTCAAAACGTGTCGAATAAATAAGTTTTTCAAGTATGGCAGCACTTTTTTCCCCTACTAGACTTATGGGAAATATAATAACGGTCATATTTTATCAAATACTTTCCAAAAATCTAAATACAATACAAAAATTCAAAAATTAGCCTGGTACAAATAATTGAATTGTTTGTTTTTAAATTAATGTATTCGTGTCGGTATGGCGGGCTGTAAGTCACACCGGAGAAGTATGGCATTACACTAACGCCTACTTCTTTTTTATCGACTATCGGATAATACAAGCATTTTTGTGGAACAAATCGTTCGACACTCGTTATTTATCCGACACGTTTGATTAACGCCCACGCGATTGGGCCATCCGATACCAGCGCTATGACCATCATTTTCTTTTTTGTCATTTCGTAATTAGACCCCTGAAGAACCGCCATACTGGTACAAATGACCTAATATTTTGTGTCACCATCTCCCGGTCTATATGGTTACTGTGCATATTTTGTGACTCACGAAATGATCCCTACATGATTGTCTACAGCTTAAGCTCTTTTTTGTAGAACAAATATGACGGATGATTTGATGGCATCGCCCCAAAACTGAATAGTTCTGTTTTGTCTGCTTTGACAGTGGTATTTGTTTTGATTGTTTTCGTGGCAAAAGTATAGAGTTCTGAATAATTTAATGTCAGTTCAACCGTCGATGGTGAGGCCTAGATATATAGAAATGTAGATGGATTGGAAATGGAGGTATTGATTGTGCCTTCTTTTGTATCTATATATTATCAAGTGGGTTTTTGTAGGGGCCAAATAGGATCCCCTGGGTTTTAATAACGTTCAGAAATAGTATATTGGTCGTAAAACAGTTCATAACACTAATCACACATTCTTGTGTAAGAGCTTATAACGGCTGTATTTTGGAATAATGAACGATTATGTTGATATCATCAGCGAAAAGTGAAAACGATACTTAAGGAGAGCTACAAACATACAATGTCGTTAACGTAGGTAAATAATAGTGTGCGACCAAGTACGGGCCCTTGCGGGATACCTCTACTTGTACACCATTTACATATCCTGTAACTCAGACTATATACATTTTTGTCATCAACTCAACATCACATACAAAAGTATGAAGGACACAGATTACTGAACTCAACCCGACACCGACTGCCATCCTGCATGATTCGTCATCAAATAAGATTTCAAGAGGCTGATTTCAGAAAAGCTTTCTCCTTATTATTCGTTATGTATCAAACTAACTGGCATTGTTTTATTCATTTCCAAAAAACTCAATAGTCAGCTCTCTCTCTATATTTTTTTGGATCAGCTTCCTCACGACGCTATTCTCCAGCACTCTCCTCACTATGTAGCGGAGACTTTGTCGAGAGGAGGAGGGGGCGCGGGTTTCGCTCGAAGCATTGCCTCCACCCTATTTACGTAATTTAGCTTCTTATACTTTCACAATAATCAAGTGTTTAAATCAAATAAACATCTTTACGCAGTAAAACCCTTTTGTTTTTCAACACATCTCCACCCCTGAGTACTGAAATAGAGACCAAGGGAGCTGAAAATTTCACAATCAAGTCTCCTGTTTCCGAAAAATCCGTTATCATCCGGCCTGCATGGGTACCGGTATAGAGATGCGATGCAATTTTCCAGCTATAGCACCACTAAGGGCCGTTGAAGTAATCCAAGGAAACACTCGACACCAGGATACTGATACGAATACCAAAAAATTTTCTGCCTTGCCAAATTTTGTCAAAAATCGAGCAGTTTAAATCTAGACCTCTCGGACCTGGCTACACATTGTTTATAATATGATTGGTGGGAAACGTAGACGGATAGTCATTGAAGATTGAAATGATCAATAATAATGTTTAAAAAAACTTGACAATTGAAAAAAACATTGAATCGCCCATCAACAAATGTGAAAGGCCCGATATAAGTAAATGAGCTTCAACCGGTCTCAATATTTTATGACGAGTAATGAAAAGAACCAGTCCACACCTGACCTTCTGTACTGCTGGTAGAAGAAACGAATTGCCAAGTATATCGAACTCTGATTCGGATGCTTAATTAATAATTCTTGTACATAACCTCGATTCAAGCTCGCCAGTCGCTTGTTTCAATTGTTATGTCAATAAAGAATTTCAGAAAGTAGTTATCTGTGTGCTTATTAAAGATAAACTCGTTGGAATTCTGGCGAAAATGAATGTTTCCGGAATTTCGAAACTGCTTGAAATTACTGAGAAATTCGATGGGAATCAGACCGCTATCATCAAAACATGGTAATCTTTCTATATTTTATTTTTCGATCGGATTTGTTTAGGTTTCTCACGGAATCGAGTGACGTACCAAAAAAAATAATACATCAAAATGACATTCAATAATATCAGGTACTTTACGATAACTGAAAAACTT
Organism: Chrysolina americana; assembly: GCA_958502065.1. Classification (NCBI taxonomy): domain Eukaryota; kingdom Metazoa; phylum Arthropoda; class Insecta; order Coleoptera; family Chrysomelidae; genus Chrysolina; species Chrysolina americana. Next base: position 88,837,551 of record OY293412.1, read on the forward strand.
AACTGAATTATTTCAATTAATTCGAGTATTATCGAAATTAAAATTTTAAAATCAGAATTTGAAAAGAGTAAGTAATGTCATTTCTTGGGAACTTAACCGATTTGAACACTTGGTTTTTCTGTTTCTGATTATAGATAAGCACAGATCCGACCTGCCCAAGAATAATAATTCCATAATAAGGGTCCCAAAAAACACACATTAAGCTCTTAGATTTTATCCAGAGAGCTATTGGCTCCATCGATTTTGCTTCGCTTACAAACTCGCCTATTTCTCTGGAGCACAGCAGAAAAGTTGGCAGTATATCTTGTTTTAGAAATATTTTCATGGCCGAAGGCTTCTATGAAATATCATCAAGTCCTACCCTTATAAGTTGCATCAAGATTTAACTAACAAGTTCAGTTTGTACACTGCTTAAACATTTACATGTCGAACTTTTCTTCAACAAGGCTAATAGTTCTTTCATCTAAAGGCAAAGTTGAGAAAATTAGGAATATTAGCCTCCAGAAATCTAACAGAACCACAAATATTACCACCTACTCTTCTATCGTTCTCACGATCTCTAAATAGTACATGATTTAATTCATCATCCTTTTCATCTTCACAACTTACTGGATTCTTCATGAAATCATGCATTTTATTCAATACAGTCTTCGCAATGACCAACAATAACTTTCATATACAAATTAGGTAACATTATCTGCAATTGCAACATTGAATTTGACATTACAAATATTGTGATATTCCTCATTACACGGTTTTAGTAATAACTTGTATTCGTGATCAGTGGCGACACCACAGACAGGATAAAATAGCAGCCTCCCCATCAGGTCGTGCCGAAGTATTTTTTAAGGATTGAAATTGATTTTAAATACACAATGATAAATATTCCGGAAATGTGACAGGATAGACAAAATTTGTTTTCTTTATCCAATAATAGGTATATACTAAGAAAAAATCACAAATATTGATATAATATTATAACATGTAAATTCAATTCATAGAGTGCAATAAGTAAGTATGATAATAATAATTTTCTCACTGAGTTTTATCAAATTCTCAATGAACACTGAAAGTTTATGATGCCACAATAAGATGTGAGTGAATAGACATAATAATTGATTGATTAATAATAATTTAGGTATCTTGAAAGAAACAATATTACAAGTTACAAAAAAGGTTTCACTGATTCTTTCAAAAGACAAGTCTTGACGATGATGGGTATTGGAGTTCAATATTCGGAATTTATCTTGGTTAACTCATTTACCACTACCATACTTTCTTTCGTTGATAAAACCAAAGTTGTGATTCTGTGACCGGCCTCTGTGCAGTTCATTTTCATTGCGGAGAGAGATTTTCATCACAGAGTAGATAAAAGAGTAGTTCAGGAGGATGAGGAATTATTTCAGAAAATACGGAATTGAATCTATTCAAACAAATATTTTGACATAACTGATTTCAAGATACATAAGTAAGTGACGATTTCATTTCATCAGTAAATATCAGGATGCAGTGGATAAACATGTTCTATGATAGATGATCAATTAACTGTTTAAGAAAAGTAATGGAACCTCATGACCTATGTGAAGCATATCTGATTATATTACAGTGAGACAATGTACTACGAATATAAAGGAATTTAATGAATCATGGTGCCATCCTATCATGTGGCTTTCGGCTTCCCAAAAACCATTTGAATTCCACACATGTCCACATTATTCTTTATTTATTGGAATTAGACAAACATGTTTAGACATCTTGAGCCCTCTGCAGAATATAAAATCATTTGAAAGTAAATAATTTCGAACTTATAGTTGTAATGCTTGAGAAGTCCTCTCGAAAGATTCTGATTGATAAGAAGTTTCTGGATTATAATTAATTTTTGTCAGAGATGCCAATTGTGAATTATACATTAATGTACCTACTTGAAAAAGAACAGACCACCAACTCCCTCCCGTCATACCAGATAAGTAAGTAAATGAATTTGATTTAAAAAAATAGCTATATGAATCGAAAGTTTTTGACAACCCAAAATCAATTATACTGTCAATCAACATAAATAATATCAAACATCAAATGGGAACCCTTGAATACCAGTAGTTGACATTGTTCACTCGTACTCAAGTGTTGATAATGTTTCTTTCGTAGAATTGTGACCAGTCACGAAGTTAAATGAATGAAACTCAAATCCTTCGAATATCAATCTCGCTTATGAATTCATAGATCTTAACAGCTATTTGATTAGTTATTCCATTCATTAGCCTATTTAATGAAATCGAATGTGAGCGGGCGTATCGCTAAGAAATACAAGGACAATGGAAAAATTTGCAAGTTATTAATCAGATGTCACAGTTTGTTGATTTAAAATTGTTAATTGCTTTAGACGTTTTGATACATTTTGGCATCGGGATTTTTTTATTTCCATATAGTATGACGGAAAAACTATATAAAATAGTGAGACCTCATGAGAGAGTCCTGAGAAAAATCAAACCATACAAAGGGATTTATAAACTATGCCTCAATGAAATACTGCACTACAATGTCGGTGGATGGTCTAAAAAGCCCAATGTACTATTTTCAGACTGTTTTCATGAGAAAATTTAGATTGCTAAAAAACTATCATTTCCGCTGGGATTTGAACCCACGTCCATATGGTTGATTTGGTTGAGAAAATAAATAAATAAATAAAGGTTTATTTTTACAAAGTTGTTCGATATTTCTACACATCATTCGATATACTCAAAACTCCGTCAGCTCATCTTGCCGTCGCCCAAGAGGGTTCAGGAGAGGAAGAGGATCGGGAGGACGCACTGAAAGCCGCCTCCCCCATCCCCCGACCATTTCTGGACGAAGGATGAGGGAGCGCTTGTGCCAAGGGGTACATAGGGTCCCGGCCAAGGGGCGCTAGTATCCTCCCCCGCTGATGGTAGCGGTGGGTCAAGCATTCCGAACGATAGTGGATGTAGCTCGTATAATCCATGCCTCCTGCAAAGCTTATGCATGTCGTTCAGTTTGCTTCCTATGCAGAAAATGCTTTGTCTAAGATTTGGTCAGAGGTAGGTTGTTTCGATGTAACCCCGGAAAAGGCTGAGGCAAAAAACCGGGTCATGGTACTTCGCACACTACATAGAGGCGGCTTGGTTCCCTAAGGAACCGGTTCTTCCCATCTCTCCTGGAAGATGGCCAAAGATTGATAGATCAGCCCACCGTGTTTGCGGGGCTGGTTATCGTGAATTCGGAGCCTGGTAAGGTACCTCGTTATCGTACTCTTGGAGAGGTGAAACCTGTAGAATTTCTCCGACAGGCTTTTAACATGTGTCGGGATGGAGTCGACGCCAGCAAGGGCGCGCAGCGCATCCAGTCGAATGTATCTATCACTCTTGGTGATGATACGAAGTACTTTGTTCTGCATCCTGTCCAATCTCATGAAAGGAGTTTTAAGCAGGCTGCAGAACGCTGGGCATGCGTACAACATGGCTGGCCGGATAATCTGTTTGTAAATGGCCATTTTGGCCTCGAGAGACATGTCTTGTTACTCTCTAGATACGGAATGATCTCCCTGTCCAGACGGATCTGGACCTGCCTAGCAGCTGCAACGCTGTAGAACGATTGGGCGTATATCGCGGTATCATCCGCGTATGTAGCCGTCTTCGTTCTCTCGCACATAGGGAAATCATGCGTATGTAAAGAGTACAAATGCGGGGATAGGCTCGACCCTTGCGGGACACCTGCTTCGATGGAATACTCTGCGGATCTTGTGCTGTTAACCCTCACCACAAAAGCACGATTCGTGAGATAAGAGTTAATGATCCTTACCAAGTATGAAGGCATGCCTGCCTCCAGCATTTTGCAAATTAGACCTTCAATCCAGACGGAGTCGAAAGCTTTCTGCATGTCCAACAGGACCATTACCGTGTTCTTCCCTCGGTGAGCAGCCTCTTTCACCTCGTGAACAACCCGGACAATCTGCGAGGTCGTTGAGTGACATATTTTTTATTGGTTGAGAAGCGAACATTCTACCATCACGGCTATCATGTTCAATGTGATTCTCATTTACCATAGCTACATCCACTTGTATAATTACTTTCTTATACTATCTGTAAATATCAAGAACTCATTTAACACTGTAGTAGTCGTTACTTGATGATGATTTAAAAGCCAAAACCGGTCATGACAAATAGTACAAGTTTCAGTGGAAATTATAGCCAAAAGTGCCTAGAGCAGAGCCTGAAGTTAACAACTGATAAACAGCGGTTCCTAATATTTTGGCGAATTTCGAAAATCGAACAAAAATTTTCTTCTTTTTTTTCGAATTTTCAATCAGTGTCTTTCTTTAGGAAATGGCACTTTTTTACCTGTCATTAACCGGAGTGCGAGAGTTTAGATTAAGTAAACATCAAAGTGTGATCAAAGCAATTGGGTCCAAGCTAAAATATTTCACATTGCGACAAAGTTGTTAATATAAAACAATAAGTCTTTCAATCGGTGTCAATCCAAAATATGTTAGATTTGTTTTTCATTCATTCCAAAATGATAAATATTTGTATTCATCTCTTTTTTTTTGGGAACACGAGTTGCTCCTGATAGCAAGGATACCATATGATAAAAATTAATTATATTATTGACAATAGAACAATTTTGTCTCTCCGAGCTATTCCTAAGTATTGCTGATTCATGTATTTTCCTACACGTTTGATTTCTGGTTAAATGAATGCATGTTCTCACAAATCATAGCGAGATATTATGAAACTGTAGTGACGAACAGATAGGTACTTCAAAAAACTGCAATTCCTCTGGATTGCATTTTTCGTTCACGTACTCATCTTATATTTCTAGATCTATTTGCTCAGATCTCAATGTCAAGTCACTTGATGATTACTTATTCAAGTCTTCGTAAGTGTTACTCTAAGATAATATGCAAGTGTCCTCTGACAACCACAAAAAATAACAATTACTTTTTTTGAAAGCTCAATATTCTTCAATCAAAATATATAAAAGAATTTGTTTTGTTATATGTTAACTGAGTTATTGAAACGTTTCTCGCAAGCAATTTGGCGGTAATATATTTGAGTTGAACTGTAAATTTCATACAACTTTCGCATACTAAATGATGAACCGTTCCTAGCATTGAAATTGCTTCGTTAACACCGATAAAGTAACAATGGAATGTTTATTACTAATCAACTACTGTTGAACATTTATCCAACAACAATACAAGTGTAACCAAATATAAAAATAAAAGTTGAGGTAAAAATTGAAAATTTGGCCTTAAATATTTTTTTCCCATGTACTTAATAAACTTCATAGGTAAAGTTATACTTTGAGATAATGGTTGGAATATAAGGATTCAATCAAAAGGAATGCCTGTAACAACGGTGGTTTCGATTGGTACCCATTGTAAAAAAAATCTTTGTGGGAAAGACAAAAATCTGGTCACTATATTCTCAGAAAACACTTTGTGGCTACAAATATGTTCGCCGTTTTGATATTGCTCCAGTTAGTTGAAGCAATAAAGAGATACTCAGAAGGAACTGCGATGGTGCAATGATTGACACGTTGCTTTCGAATCTGAAAATTATACCGGCTTGCCGTGATGCGGCAGAAATCTTAGCCACATCACGCCGTAATTCTTGGTTCCTTCGCCTACTCAGGACACATGATTCTCGGACTCACCCCACGAACGTGGGAAGTGTTTACTGTGGTTAATAACAAACCAGCGCGCCCTCCGGATGTATCGGGGCTCCGGAGACAGGGCCTGACTGTGAAATTCCTGACAGAAAAAAAAATCGTCTTAGTTCTGCCATCATTAGGTATGGCTGAAAGAAACAGAATATAGCACAATATATAAGGGAACTAGATACTCATTTGAAAGAAAAAATACGTTGCCTCCTCAGCACTCACATGCGTGATAAAGGGCTGCAGTAATATATTATTATTTGCTGTGACGCTCGTTTTAGTAGTAGTAATTAGATATTTTGATACTTTTTAACTATTTCACCTATCATTTTCCTAAAGCATATTTATTATCAAGCATAAATTAATATTTTATTCTATGAATGCATAATTCTTTGGAAAAATTAAAGTAGTTTCTTTCCTGTCGCGTTCCACTGCGTATCATTTCAGCAAAAATTCCAAAGCCAAAACGTAACACATGAAGTTAATTTTCACTATTACAATGTTGAAATGTTTCATTACATTTCTGGTGAATCATTTGAATATCTTTGATAGTTAGAGCAGAGTAAAACCGCACGTTCGGAATATATAGGGAAATTTTGGATGCACATGGAATTACTGATATTCTGTGAAATTCTAGTAGTAGTAAATGTAACGCTTCCTCGAAAGAAGCTTCCATTGATTCGTGAACTTAACTATACAGGGTGTCCGTAATGGCGAATATTTCTGGGAGTAATTCAACAAAAAATTCATCGAGTCTATCTAAATGGCTTAATTTTCAATCCAAAGGTTTTACAGTTGTTTCCTGTATACCAACATCATCAGAGTAGGTTAGATATTCTTACCCTCAGAGGTATAACGACCAGATGGGGTTCAATATTTCCACCTCTATGAGTAACCGTGAAATACATTCTTGTGATTTGAAAATTAAGTTTAGTTCAATTAAAATTAAAAACAAAATGATTTAACTATTATTACTGCACAGTTTCACAAAATCATGACATTAATATCGCCACTTGAAGGTAGACCAGATTCAACTTCTCAACCAACAAGGGTGGTGGAGGAGGACAAAAAGTACTTATGAGGCTGAAGTAAAGGGATAAAAACTCCTCTTGCTCAAAAGGCAAAATAAATAGAGTAGGTATTATTTGACTATAAGCTTACATGGCTTACATGGCTTACATCGATAGCTACAAAAAGTAATTGAAAACAGTACGCCTTCCATCTGTGCTGAATTAAACGGGGACTGAGACCAGAAATTACAACATGGCTTCATGATGACAGAGTCATAAGATCCATGCTAGCATATGGGTCGGTGGTATGGTGGCCAAAGAATTAATCGGTTGCAGTGAAAAATCGGTTCGGTGGAATGCAAAGGCGAGCTTTCTCAAAATGTCACCGGTGTCATGAGAAAAATATAACGGAGAAAGATACGTAAAAGGGGTCTCTAAAAATGAATAAGCTTCAGGGGCCTTCATCTATGGAGCAAAGTAAAAGACAATCTCATTGGGCTCAGCAAAATATTCGACATTCAAATGCAACATGGAATAGATTTCTCTGGATAACCCATACATTCAGTCAAAATAAGTGAAACAATTTTTTAGGTCTACGAATTGATAACAATCTGAAATTTGATAATCATATCAATTGCTATCCTTTCAACCATCTCCAATTCTCTTGATTCCAGTTTAGCTAGAAATGCCTATTTTGCACTTCGTGAATTCCCCTTACGTCGGGATATATTATTGAGGCTTCCAGAACTCTAATATCCCTATAATTTGTGCGCGACCCTTTATCTATATAAGACCCGGGATTCTGGAGTGCAAAGTTTATTATTATAGACAAACAGTATGTTTGACTATATGTTGTTGGCAGGGGGCATGCTCGATGCTATATCATAGCATTCTTCCCTCGTGGGTATGACAATATTTGAGCCTTTTCTGAAAGTTAGTGGGATGGAACAGCTTCCCAGTGCCTTCGAGTCTGTAAACGGTACGCATGGCTTCATGATCAAGCACTTCTATAGATCATCTTACTATCTTCGATGAAATTGAAGTTTCAAAGTTTTCCGTTTGATTTGAATCGATATAAATGCATTGAAGTTTTGTCTATTTCCTCGAAGTCCTTTTTTGTATTCACGATTTTTACACCAATATCAGGTGTCTGATCATGGTATAGAAACCGAAATCGGCCATGAAAAATTAAGACTGTGAAAAGAGACAAGAGTTTAACTGATTTATTTCGATAAAAGTGAACTCGAATATCCATAAAATAAATAACTTGTCAATCAAATCTTTTTTCTCTTTCCCTTATATATTGAATAGCCTCACTTCACTCTCAAGATATGAGTAATATATTTTGTACAGACTGTAGACATCCTACATAGCAAATGTGGTTGTTAAAGATTAGAGAGTATACAACATGTTTTCCAAACATCACTTAACTTCACACAAAGTTTTATAGTTTGTTCAAATTCAATTCCCCAGCTGAATACTTTCCTTTAATTAATAAATTTTTGATAAGGAATATTGTCTTAATGTTGACGTTTTAATTAATTAAACGTAAAGTAACATCGGAGTGTTCGAAAAGAGAGTCCATTGATTTGACACCTTTTAACTGTACATTTGAATAAAACTGGAATCTTTATGACTGTAATTTCGAAATGAGAAACTAGTACTTTTCTTAATCTTATGAATTATATTCTCATCTAACTTTTATTTTAAAATTTTTCTGTTTGTGCATAATCGCTTCTAATTATAGATAAGTGATTTTTTATGTGTTAGTTCATTATTCTGTCCGATTGTTTTATTTTTTACACTGTTATTCGAAAGGTTTATTAGCCATCTTGAACAAGAGGTGATTTTTAATTGTTCTTCTTTTCAATACAGGCTAACCTATATTTATTTTTTTTTTCAACTTCGAAATTCAATGATAACATTCATTCACCACATACTCATTACCATAATAAAAAGTAATAATAATAGTAAAAAGAGAAAAACAAACATTTTGTGATGAATAAATAGAACTTTCCTCACTAGAGAAAACTTGTGTCTGGGTATGTTCGATCTATTTAACCTGTCACCGCCAATTCCGTTTGTCCAACGATGTTTACTAGCTCCTTCATGGAATAGTAATGGCTCAAATCGAAATTGATAAAGGTTGATACTGTTTAAAAATATAGGCATTACAAGAGATATACAACTAACACTAATAACTTGTGAATGTAGTAGATATTAAATAGAATGTAACAACTTACCTATACTGTAACAAAGATAACAGAAAGACTTGGCCGATGACTGAAATACTGGAGCGAAGATTTATGGAATGAAAATTGACTCAAATGACTCAAAATTTCAAGTTTTACAAGATTTGAAGCAGATGTTTTCCCTTCGCTGTATCGTCTGCAAATCGTGCTGTGCTGCTTGTATAATATTGGTTGTAGAATCATTCACATCAATATTGAAGAGCATCGGTCCCAACACTGTTCCTTGTAATTCTCCGTAATTTACGTTAATGAATTTAGTGAATCTCTCAAATAAGAGATGGAGGTGTAACTCAGGATTATATGAGCAAATGATGTTGAATAACTTTGAAACCTTGTAACAAAGCTTAGTTTGTAAATGACAACTCAAGATCAGATCGATCAGTTTCGAAAACTCCCACATATTAATTCAGTTCAATGGTCCCCTATCGATATCTTTCATTTGAACGCCGATTTCCGCTCAACATTTTATAGCAGCTTCTCGATAATTCATTAAACTCTATTAAAAGTGACAGCTGGGCAATTATTCCAACATCTAATTAAAAATCGTTAGATTGATATTCGGAATGAAAGCGTCTCAAGGACAGCCATTCAGATGCGATGCCCCAGAAGATTTCCATTTTTGAAATGTTATAACTTTGTTGATACATTTTTCAGACCGGATGAGGATTGATAAAAAAACCAATTAGAATACTAATGATGAAATTCGACTATATACCTACATATACAGGTTTTGATAATTTAATTATCCTCGGATACTTATAGAATTGATTGATAGTCGGAAGGGAAAACTTTATTGATATCTAGTAGAGCATATTCTCGGTCAATCTGGCTGAATTTCTAAAATATATCAACTCCCGAACCCAAAAAAAAGTTCTATTGAGCCATCTCTATCTTATGATTGGGTTGGTCAACACAGATATTTTCATAGTTTATTTCGGCAGGATCTCATTGTGAACAATTAAAAGACTTTCGCAGTAAACAGAATGTTTAACTGAAAAAAATTATTTTAATGTAATGGAATTACTAAATTTAGTTATGTTACCCATTCGTGAGTTACACATGACGTATATGAAATATTTCATCAAACGGAAACAGTCACTAAAGCACTCATTCTCGAGTGTGGTAACGTGGAATCATTGATAAATTAATACTAAAATATATGGAAATCTTAATCAGAAACTATTCATGATATTCAATAAATTACTCTATAAAGGAAGAAACTTATACGGCGATTTGTACGTGGTATTTTAAACAACACCAGTATTCAAATATCACATGTATCGATGAGCTAAATGAATTTGCATTAAACTGGAATATAACATAAAAAAACATCAATACCAAACAAAGTTCACTTGGATATGTGATTGAAAATTCATTTTCTTCAACAGTAGTACTGAAAACTATCCTCAAGGAATTCCTCAAGGAATCTAATTGAATTCTTGTGATAACGAAGGAAAAACCAAAAAACTTCTGAAAACCGTATTGAAATATTTCACTGCCAATAATTATATTTCAAACGATGGTTAAGCATATCCGATTTCAGTTGTTCTTATTAAAAAAAAACTTGTTAAATGCATTATTACTTCGCGTCTCGTATACGTCAAAAGACATTCATATAAAAAAAGAGACATATTTTTCAACAAGCAATCAATATAGTTATGAAACTTAATAAAAACACCCTCTGTAAAGCATATACAAATTTTGGCTCGGTTTATTATAATCTCCATTCTATGAAAGTTACTTCTTATACAGAAATTTCAAGTTATTTCTGCTTTTGTGTACTATCCCAGTTTGCAGTCCTCTATCGGCGAAACCGGTAATTGGATTATTCTCAACATTAGGGTTGATAAAATCGATGATAAGCTAGTTGATATATAGCACACAAGTACAAAATGAAGGTTGAATTTCAATTGATATTATAATTTCCATTTTGTCACTGAACATTGCCGGTCTTTCGTGAACATTCCGTGAAATACAATTTTTATGGTTAGTTTGGTTCAATGCCGAGGTCTCCAAGTCGAAGCAGTATAAAACAATTTCAGTAAAATTTATAAAGAATACTGATTGCGTTCAAGAACATCCACTCAATAGATATTTCTATAAGGTACTTCCGAAAACTGTATTATTGTCACTGGCGTTTTCGCCATTATTTTAAAAGAATATTTATTCCCTACTCCGTTTTGTTCGTACCTAGGTCTTGTGCATTTTCATGTAGGTACATATTTACCATTTCCAAAAAACTGGGAATGAATGCAGAGAGGAAACTAATCATTGAAAAAATTCAAACAGTCTCTGCAATCGCGAAACAGTATTTTAATAGCACCTTCGCCATAATTTAGGACATTTGGGAAATATATAATTAATTTTCTTCATGGGTAAATCTCATCTAGCTGATTAAGTTGATAGAATCAAGCTCATTTCAAAATATCATAGTATATGTCACTTTGCTCAGATGGATCTGGTAATGTCATCTGGGAAATCTCAAAAATTATTTGATGGATCAGCTAGTATTAAGAGTAAATCAAAACACAGCACTTATTATCTGTTTATCTTTATGATTATGAAAACAGGGTGTTCCACCTTTTATATCATTTTATATTTATAAAGAATTTTTCGCCTGGAACTTATTTCAAATCTAGCTTCATATATTTCTTTATCTGAATGTGTTTTATGCTTATTGGTTTGCAACATCGAAACAAATATTAAATTACTTTTTGGGTACCTTCCTTTGTGTACATAATATATTATCTGAACATTTAGTTATACAACTGATTTTCTTCATATCTTTTAATTCGTTTCATCAGCTTGTATGCCTTGCACATAATCCATCTACAAAGTACCCTCCTAAGCTTCATAACAGAATTTAGAATCACTACAGCCACTACGTTTATACTTTTCATTTCAATAACTTGACAATTTATCAACTATGTATATTATAGGTTCATCAGAGGTATAATATAATATATTTCTCCATATTACCCATTGAAATAAACATTTCCTTTACAACTCATATAGCAGGCATTTTATTCTTGTATTGAACTGAATTATTGTGTCCAAAATGGGGCGTAAGTGATTAGTTTATGAGTTCAACTGTTCAACACATAAGTATAACGAGAGACATTCAGTCAGATCTGATTTCTACTTCAACATTATATTCCTCTACCCCGTGTGGACAGCAGCAAACTGTTGAATGAACCAGCACTTTGATTGATGTTGAAATCATTATCAATATCAAGCAATGAATCAAACTCCGTCAAGATAATGAGACAGCTTGAAAAAATTCAGTATACCATATTAACATTTTACAAACCTCAAATGTCCTATGAGAGAAATACACCGCTGATATTTTTCGCAACACACTTGTTAATTTCTAGCTTTCTCTTTTTCTCATTGCAAAAAAATCTATATTCCTTTCGTCATGATCATAAATTACGATAACAATTAAGCTTGCGTACATATGGAGACATTTTGATTTACCTACATTGGTACGTACAGTGAAATCATTCCAACATAATATAAAATTAATTAGAAGCCAAAACAGTCACTGTTAAATTTATTATTGATGATTATTCGATTTGAATTGAAAGGAAATATTTCAATTATTTCGAAAATTAGGTTTGTATGTGGGTATCCATAACTTTTCATTCCAATAGTAGCTATTTTCAACACTCTTCAACACTTAGCAAAGAAAGAGAAAATATATTATATGTTCTACAAAAATTGTGAACGTTCATTTTCATAGAATTCATATATAGTACTCATACCAATATGTGGGTTATAAACAAACAAAAATAATCATATATCACGTGAGAACTCAGAATATCAATAAAAAAATGGAATCTAGAACCTACTAAGTTGATACTGGATAATTTTTCAAATTTAATAGTTGATAACCCTCTCAGCTGGTGAAATGATACCGATTAACAACAAGAGTTCTAAAGTATCGACGAAAATTTTCCTTGTCAAATCTCACATTGATATTATTCCAATAGAAATTTCATTTAATTCTTTTACAAATTTTCTAATAATTGAAAGATCTCTACCGATCTTTGGATATTGTTAAAATTATTGCAAAATTTTTATCGTGTTTCTGGTGTCCTATTTTATTTCGGTATTATTTACTGTGGTGAATTCTCATTCACGTTTGAATAATAATGTGCTTTTAAACTGAATATACTATTATTTAACCCTACTATTGATAGACCATTTGTTCTCTTTTACATAAGGTTTTTATAAAGGATCCAGTTTTAGTAATTCAGAAAACTAGCAGTGAAATATATCTTCAGATTTTGAGGATGATAAATAATACTTCATGAATCGAAAACGCGCTTCTCGAATAAATTTTACCAAGTACCCAAATCATATTCGGTATTCTGTTTCTGACTAAATTATTTATTTTTCTGTTCCGTCTTATGTATTGTCTTTGGAGACGATATTTTTTCTGTATTATGAAATAAAAATTTGAGTTATATTTATAAGTTTACTATGAATTAAGTCAGGAAAATTAGGTACGATCATCCGAAAACGAAGATAGGAGTATATAAATCGGGCATTTAAAACTTGTGCAGGTTTTATCAATGCACTGTTTTTTAGACATGTGTTGGGAGGGAAAAAGTTATATTAATTATATATAAATATAACAGTTCGTAGTCAAAAACGAACTGACCCACGACCATATTCAATCAGCTGAATTATTTCAGTAATTTTACCAAAATCAAGCACTAAAGGAAATCGAGAATTTTTGATTCGTGAGTATCTTCAGTTACTGAATTGGCTTGACAGGATGTAAACATGTGTATCAAGATAAATTGGAGAGAGTTTGCCTTTTCATCGCAATCAATGCAGACATAAAACAGTACACTTTTTGATGTGCCTTCCAACTTTTTCGGTATACTGAAACGATCTTGAATCTCTTTGAATTGGCCTCAGTTTTTGCACAATCATTTTCAAAAAAGTTTCCTAATTCGAGTTGTAATGGAAGACGAACAAACTTACGAGCAAACTTACAAGAAACATACTAGAATCCAGAACCATGAAACCGACAGGCCTCTAACTCAAAGTCACCAAACACAACCCCGTTTGCCGTCGACCATCACAAATCAGTCTCATTTCGAATTCCAACCAATCGGACGGAATCACAACCCACCCCGAACCAGTTCACTTTTCCGGTGAAAAATCCATCCGGGAAAATCACGTCACTTGCACAGGGAAACACGCGAGCCAACTCCTCCAACGGATCGGTACCTATCGCGCATCGAGCTAACAATCGCGCATCGAGCTCTGCGTTCCACGGCCAACTTAGCACTAATACGAGTCGATCTCGGATCGCAGTCACCGAATCATAGAAATGGTGGGGCGCGCGGTCTTGCCTGATAAATTGTTTAGATTATCTGAAAATTTTAAATGAAATGTAAATGAGGTTTGCTGGAGATAATAAAAAAGCAGAGTGGCTATTAAGTTATCTCCGGTGACAGTTGCGTCTCTTTAATTTTGTTTTGACTTGGTTGGTTTTTTCTTGTTTCACGCACGTCTGCCGATTGTGAGTGGGAGGTTGTGCGATATTAAAAACGGGTTTCCGTCGATTAGGTATATTCGTTTCATTCGTTGAGGCCTGGTTTATGTTGGCACCGCGATTGTATAGGTTGACAAACTCCAAAAATTCCCTCGATTCAAGCTTTCAACCAAACACAGGGAAAAGTTAAAGACGAATACTAACAAACTGTTCACTGGGTATTGATTCATCCCAAAACTGTATGATGATTTTCTGGATTTGATTATTATCTTTTCTTTCTATTGCTATCTTCATCATTACTTGTCGAATCATGAAACATTTCCTCATTTTCTCCCTGAGTAATTTGAGAATCATTCTCCAGAAGATCCTTCTCATCATTATTCATTGTAATTTCTTCAAAATCATAGAAACTTCCGTCAGTTTCATCAGTTTTGACAAACATTTTATTTTCATCGAATATGACATCTCTGGATTTTGTTATTTCTTTCGTTGTCATGTTTATCAGACGATATCCCTTCAAATTCTCGCATTAGTCAACGAATATCAACTCTTTCGAATTTGGATCCCATTTCATTCCTTTCTCTTTTGGTACATGCATATTGGTACGCAGAGCACCCAAAAATTCTTAAATAATTCAGGTTTGGTTTTCTGACACTCCACGCTTCTTCTTGGGTGATATTCTCCAAAAAAAGATGTAGGACTCCTGTTTCTGAGATAACATACTGTGTTTACAGCCCCCGAGGTATACTGACATCATACAACATTGAACGTACTTTTTTTTACCAAAGTTCGATTACAACGTTCAGCGACACCATTTTGTTGTAGGGTATAATAATTCAATGAGACGACCATGAGATGCTTATACCATTCTGAACTAAATACTCTTTCATGGATCCATTTACATGTTCCATTCCATTGTCAATTCGAATGGATTTTATTCAGCTTGAAGTTTGATTTTCAACTAGATATTTGAATTCTTCAAACTTTATATTTTTTCATGGGTCCACAAATATCTGAATGTATGAGTTCCGACTTTTCAGTTATTTTTCGTTGGCATGTGCTTTTTTTTTAAAACAGATTACGGTGCTGTTTTCCTTTCATACAGCCTGAGCAGACAGCTTCCAAACGTTTCAAATGTACTGTACTCAAGTGACCAAGACGACGGTGCCAAATTTCAAGGAAATTTTGAACTTTTGTATTCAAAACCGTTTATTTCTCTTTGAAGCAATCTAGTTTGTATAATTCTCCATCGATAGATTTGGTAATTGCTACCAATTCACCAGATTTTCCGTTTCTCATTTCACAAGTCCTTTCATTTTCAATTATTGTTTTTACGTCCTCCTTCGCCAATTATTTGCAAGATATTAAATTGAATCCAAGTCCCGGAACACATCTAACTTCATGTATTGAAGTCTCGACAAATATCAATGCTTCTAACACTCCGCTCTTTATTTCAGTATGAATATACTTGAGTATATTCATACTGATATATTTCATCTTTTCATTCAGGTATTCATCCATTCCTGAGCATTCAGAATAGCGAACTTGTTGTTTGATGAGAGCTACCACCCTGATGGAGGATCATTTGGATTCATCATTGTTTCTCAAACGATCCCAAACTTTTCTTCCTGACTTCAACTCTCGAATTTCTGTATAAATATGTGTCATATATGATTCCTGCCAATGCTCTTTTATTATTTTTATTATCAAGTTTCTTTTGATTTTCATCTTGTCCTATAGATTCAATACTTCCATTGACATATTCCCATAGGTCACAGTTTATCAAATTAATTTCCATGCTATACTTCCAATCCATATAATTTGTGCTTCCTTCCGATTCTTCAAACGATGGAGAAACTGCTGTATGAGACATGGATGACATTTCTGAATCGCCTGAATAAATTTTCTGAATACTTCTGCGTCTGTTTGTATATATGTTATTCATGCTCCAGATTCCAACCACTTTCAGTTAGAATTCTAGGCCCAATCCTTTTGAATTGAAAATATCTCAATACTTTTAATGATACGCAGTGATTGACATTTCTTTATTCATCAAACTATTTAACAATTCAAATCAACATGTGACCATACAAATAAACATAACATATCATATCGTACATCATAGTAGGAACAACTTAGGAATATAATGGGATAGACCGAGTATATCATAGCATCATTTCCATTTGTATTTTTTCTGAATGATCGAACATAGACTTTGTACTGAATTTCTTTCATTCCATCCATTTATCATCTTTAGCAGTCGAATAATCGAAAATCTGCGCTAATTCATTTCACTTATATCAGAAAATTATATACTAAATACATGCAATCAACTCGTTTAACTATTTGTATCAATCAAATATCTATGACATCTTTGCCATACATTAAACTTATATCAGCTAAATTTACATACATTTTTCCTTCGCCATTTTTTGAAAACTCTTCGAGCGAAAGTAAACAAATATTTAGGAATATTCCTATAGAAATACATCTCAGATGGGACGTGCAAGCAAAACCAACGAACAGACTTAGAAGCCTCACTGCAAAATTAAAAGTGTGTCAAAGATTTTGCAACATCTTACAACAAAAATTATTACATTTGGCACTGGTTCAGCCGCTGTATAGTCACATATTTGTAAATTATTATATGGCGACTAGTAGAGTATCCCATAAGTGGATTCTGAAAATAATGTTGAATACATGTTTCAGATAATCATCTGACAATTATATTAACTCGGCAATTTGGGAATAAAAATATACAAGAATCTCTCATGATTGTCAGACTTATTGAACAAATGAGTCATCAACTTTTCAGAGCTAGAATAGTGATTCATAAGATCTTTGATTTAATGTACAATTGATATCTCTGTTGAAAAACCTTCAAAGAGTTGGCTTCATAGGGAAATGGCAATTTACATACGAAGGAAGGAAAATAATAAGTCCATCGACTCGTATGATTGTTTGACCATTGTTCAATTGTAGTGCGTCTCAAAATTACTGAAACTGAGATCTTTTATGTGCTGTTGTTTGGAACTATGTAGTTTCTGTACGCAGTGCACAAAAAAGCTTTCAAAAGTTTTGGCTAGAAAAATATTCGTTATCTGCAAATAAGACTGGCGATTTCAGATTAAAAAAAATAATCATGACGTCGTGAAATGAAAAGTTGAATTTCTGAAGCAACAAATGTTTCATTGAAAGCAAATTAATTGTATACATTTGGATGCATTAGCTGTATTCATTTTCTGAAACGAATAAGAATATAATTGCAGGCAAATATATATTCTCAAGATATTCTAATGTAATTCTCGGGAGTAATTACACAAGTGCTTCAAAATTACCGATAATTTTCCATGAAAGCATATTGTCTAAAAACTGCATTTATTTTAAGGAGTCGGGCTCTTTCGACAAAATATGAAAATAACCGAATGCGGTTTTTTTACTGACAACATGCTTGAATGGAAAATTATCAGGTTTATTTTGATGCACGAGTGTAATTCGGTAGAATATTTCCGGAGTCATTAATGGAATCCATTAACTGTTTCCATATATATTGATGGTTCAACATTGTATTTTTTGGTTTGCTCTTGGTGATTTTTTCTTGAATTACAATTATCGAATCATTCCCGAAACGTGACATTTCAACGACGTTTAAAATTCAGTATTTATGCCTGTAAAGATGACCAATGTACATTTTAACAATCGTTACTATAGATACACGGACCGAGCGGGTAATTTTCGATACCTACCGGGTAATTTTCAGCCTGAAAATGTCCCGCTTCATATGGGATTTTTAACATAGGATGGAAATATTCATGATAAGTTATCAGCAGAGTGTATTGAAAATGGTACCGACAAAGATTATATGAACATTATAAGGATGTGGTGAGATAACGGATTTGATGTAAATTTATGTGTAAGTCTTCAACCATTATCAACATCATCAAAATCTGCAAGTGACCGCAATATAAACAATAAGTTAAATATAGTATATCTAACGATAGTTGTGGGCGAGAGATTAATCGTGTCAACATTCGTCCTTCAGTGGCAACTCTTTTTTATCGACTGTCAGCTTGAAATCCCTCAACAAAAAGCATGTAGCGTAACTTATCTGAAAAAATGTCACCACTAATTACATCAATCAATTAGAACTATGACATGATAAAGAATCTGCATCGGAGCTATTGCATCATAATCCTGTTCATTCTAACGGGGTTCTCTTATTGATTCTATTATTGGAAAGAAATTAATATTCGAATGTGCAATGTTTGAATTTCATCATTGCCAGTACAATCGAAACCTAAAACAGTGTCAAGTTTAGAATTTTATATAAACTGGTTCACAAACCCAAAATAACATGAAAAAGTATTCAACGATTTATTTGCCAAACTTGAATTTGATGGTCATCTCGTTCTTATCGAGAAAAATAATTTTTTTTAATTGTTTTCCTGAAATGTTATCCTTTATCCAAAACAAATATTGTTAGAGTTACAGGTATTTTTTCTCATGTTGAAATCGATATAGGTATATGCTGCAGATGCGACTCAATCAGATTAATATACACCAATTTATTTGATCAACTTGATAGTAACCAAAAGGCCCTCTGTTCCAATTTCAACATTCTATTGGAATTTGAACCTATCAACAAATAAGATCGAGTATCAAGAGCGGTAAGGTTCGTTTACAATAACTTATCGAAAAATTTTATGGAAAATAAAAAAAATTGACAATTTCACCAAGCATTTGCATGGTTTCCAGATTCCATTCTATTTCAAAAATCCCATATGAAGCATAACATTTTCGAATATTTACTGATACATTATCCCATATGAAGCGAGACATATTCAGCGATAATTGCCCGATAGGTATCAAAATTTTTCTTATAGGTCCGTATCTATAGTAACGATTGTTAAAATGTGCATTTGTCAATATTGAATTTGAAATTCGTTGAAATGTCAAGTTTTGGAAGTGATTGTTTTAGTTTAATTCAAGAAAAATTCACCAAAAGTAAACCTAAAAACATAATACAGAACCAGCACATACTTTTTTCTCTCAACTCCGGAAGTATTCCACCGAATTACACTCGTGCATCAAAATAATAATAATAATAATAATACTCCCTCATAAACACTCGTTGAGTGTACCCAAAGGCATAGCCTGTGCGGGTAGAGGACGGCTATTATTATTATTTGCCGTGGCGCTCCGGGGCGACTTACTGATGTTTTAGGTGATGTATTCACTTTTCAGCTGTAGGAAAACCCGGAAAACCTACAGCACCACCTCGGGTGGTCGGTGTGCACTCCAAGCTAGCACTAGACGAGATTGGCATCTAGACAACTCACAATACACTTGCTTTTCAACAAGGCATGCGGCCGTCTATCGAATCCGATATAAAGTAGTTGAAAAAAATTCTCGTACCTACATCGGATTCGAACCGACTATCGCTATGCTGGAGTTTCGAACGGCCTGTGCATTAGACCGCTGATCCACCGACCACCACCAAATA
Source organism: Chrysolina americana (assembly GCA_958502065.1). Taxonomy (NCBI): domain Eukaryota; kingdom Metazoa; phylum Arthropoda; class Insecta; order Coleoptera; family Chrysomelidae; genus Chrysolina; species Chrysolina americana. Next base: position 88,857,501 of record OY293412.1, read on the forward strand.
AACCTAATAATTTTCCATTCAAGCATGTTATCGTGCTCGCAATACTATCGATAGTAATTCTGTCGGAAATCAACAAGATCAAATTGCTTGGTAACACCACGAGTCCGCTAGGACGAGTAGTGTTACCTCAAAGCAATTTGATCGAGTTTAAGATTTCTGACAGAATTAGCGATAGTATTGTGAACACGAGTTGTATTTATTGAGATAATTTCAAGAGCCAACAAAGTTAGGAAAACGTATATTCGTGTTCATTTTAGTTCAATGAATGAAAGCTGTCAGACTGACATTTACAATGTCATCCTTGCTAGCAAGATATATCCTTCATTGTTGTTTGCATGCGTGGTTGCCCATGACGACGTGGTATTGCCGGCTCAAAAGGAAGGAACTGTGTACTATCAGTGAAGCACCGTTTTTATTGGTTCTCATATCACAGGAGATGCGAGTTTCATATAGCGAGTGAAATTATCAGTAAAACGTTGGAAACGTGTGGAGAGAAAGGGTACTTCGACTTTGTCGATTCTATTCGGTTCACTTTCGTGATAATCTCCAGCACATATTTTCGAACTTTGTTGGAATTAATACAATGAATTTTATATTTTGGATAATTATCAGCATATTCAGAAAGCAATTTTACAATATTTTCGTTAATTTCTTCAGTGGAAGCATATCCAAAAGTCAAATTCTATAGGTTAAACGAACTCCTTACCTCCGTCCACTTCAAATTTTCCTGCTCTACCTAAATTAATTTTCCTCCTACTTGTTTTGAATACAATGACACAACTTTCTTGGATATCAATGACTAATGACTTCATTAGAAAGAGGAGAAATCTTCATTGATGTACTATGCACTCGAACCCGCATTCATTCTACTGTTACAGTTGGCAATTTTCAGAATCTTGAATGCATCGGGAAGTCTATGGTCATGAATATGTTTGATTAAATTTTGAAGTTTTGTTCGTGATCCAAAGCTCGATAGAATCTGATATGAGCAATATGTTCTTTAAATCGTACTTTCATGGCCTTTCTGGTTTGACCCACATTCTTCTTCTCACATTCCTCACTGCTAAATACATGGGAGAGCAAATTTTCTGTAGTTTCGCAGAGCAGTACGCGAGTTTGTAATCGAGTCACCACCGACAAGACAAATTGCTTTTTTCTCAAAAGAATATCCAGAATTAACGAGTTCAACAAAATTCTTCATGTTGCAAGGACATATAGATCTAACGTGCAATTGAAACAAACACATCACCTAATAAAATCTCTCAAGAATAAGTTAGAGAATCCCTGATATCAGTATATCGTGCTAAATTCCACTCGATTATATACCGAAATATTGCTGTCTAGGGACTAGCTATTGGATCAGATTTTTGTGAAGCAAAAACCATTGTTGATACTGATTTTCAATCTGGATGATGAAATTTCTTTTCGACCTCCGATCGAGTAACACAACCTAGATGAGTAACACTCAAATGGAACTGAAGGGAACATCTTTTCATAATGTTATTCCTCAAATCATGATATTATTGCCATGTCGCAACTTTTTAAGGATACAATAAGCACGTCAGCTAGATTTTGATATCTGTCGGATAGATTCATGGCAACGAAAACCCAAAAATACAGTCTTGGATGAAATATATAATAAGAAAGCAATTGAAACGTACATTGCAGCTTGTTGGGAGCATGTAAAAACGATAGTATTTCCATTGCCGAACGGAGATTCTTCATTGTCGATATAGTCTTGTCAGTACGACAACGCTGCTTTCGATATTTGACAGAACAATCATTTGAAGCTAGCAGTGTCGTAACTATCGAGAAAGGGAAACCAAATTGGAAAAGAAAAAAATGAATGAATTATGAAAAAACAAGTCAATAAGAGCATCGGCTGGCCTCAAAATACTGTGGAGATTATTTCATCATAATTTCAGGTTTCCATTCCATAATAGGTTTCCATTATTTTTATTTTATTGAACCTCAATATTTCTGTCAATAACGCACGACACTGCCGTTGGGGGAAGATGTCCCTTACACACAAATCTTAATGCGTGTTCGGCGAGTTACTCATCTAGGTTATGTTATTTGATCGCAGTTTTCTACCAAATAGAATATGGGCAGTTGCCAGTTTGTTTATTTTTGATATATTAACACATCCATGAACTCAAAGGTCTTAACAAATGGGGGGGGGGGAGAAATGCATAGTTATTATATACTCAAGGAGTAAAAATACGGTGATTTGTTGCCAATCGCCTCTACAATATGTTGCCGAATGATATGAAGATCCTGTCACCTAAAGCCCGTACATTGTAGATCATCAGCAGATTTACTACTAACTTGACTGAGTAGTTCTCACAAGGTACACCAGATCAGGACTTTTCTTTTCGAAGATTCACGATGATATATTGTTTTACTGTTAACCTGATATCAGTCATACACGGAGTGAGAAGAATTGCGTAAAAGGGAATTGAAAATAGATGGCCTAGAGAATTGTGGTTAAGTAGATAATGTATGAATTAGATATGTCAATGGAAAATTACTGGGGACAGTACTTTCAGTACTTTTGATGAGTTTATCTTTCAGCTACACTAATACTGCCCGATTTTTGAGATCCATCTACCAGTCGTAATTAAGATTCAGAAGACTAGAGGATTTCTGCAATTACTGCAGAGGAACATATTGAATGAATGTTTGACAGGAAAATTGTAAATACTCTTTCTACTTATACTTATTACCAATTTTTCACACTATCGTAGTGAGCGATGATGCGTTATCAATTTACACAAAAAAAACAACTGAAAGAGTTGATATTTAAGTCGTTGGAACAGGAGAGATACGGCAGATGTCAAGTGAAAGCCAAATTTATTGTTTCAGAAAAAAATTACTTCATTCTACAATTATTTTGTTCTTAGTTGTAAGTCAGTTTTGTGGATTTTTAAAAATACATTTCTGGATACATGTTTGTCCCAACTTACTTTCCAAGCACGATTCCCATTTATTGCATAATATCAAAAATGAAGTAACTCCATAGGCATATCGATTCATGTGGCATCTTGTCGAATCCAAATGAAGTCATCATTGAAATAATGCACGAATGTAAAGAGAAAAAATGCAGAATGTATTAACCTTTTGATATCCAAGATTCCCGCGAGAGAGAAATGCATCACTATAAATTATTGCATGTCTGCGATAGCTTTTACCCTTTTCCTTATATTTTATTTAACGGCTTTCATTTAACTCGTGCAGCTAGCTTTATTTTGCAACAGTCAACTATCAATAAAACTCTGTACAAGGTTCATGAATGTTGCATTATTGTAGATGTTTGGTGCTTTGCTAATTCTGGAATGGGAATATTTCATTTGAATGCATTAGTCGTGTTGGTATCATGGGGTTTGATGGTATATTCAATGTCACTCGGTCGGGTCAATCAAATTGTAGTGAATCGTGTCGTTTGTTTTTATTTCAGAGATTCGCTATCTACCCAAGGAAAAGAGTTTTCTCAGGGGAATAGTTTCGACTCATAAGTATGCATGCAAACGGAATAAGATATTTATGGGGAGATAATTTTGTCACATGTCAAATTTTTACGTTTCTGGTATTTGGTATTTCAACCAAAAGCAGCGGATTATTCTGGCCAATCATCCGGTTTTATACTGATAAAACTGCATGGTCCTCGATAAAACGTTGTTTAGCTTTGAACTGTCAAAACTAAAATGGGATTATATGCGTTGATTTTATTGACCGGGTCATATGAAACGTTATAATGAATTATCTTATTATCAAAATGACTGAAAAGTCCTTTTTACCTAATTTTATCAAAATTATCGATAAAATTTCAAGCACTTGTGGTATTACCTTTGAATAATTCGAGAAACTACATATGGAAACAAATTAACAGTACCTTTCAATAGTATGGCAATGAAAAAAAATGTACATAACCTACTTGACGTATTTTGGTCAACTCTTGTTACTTTTTTTATTATAGAAACATGGCTACGCATAAATTAATTTCATTTTCAGATATTGAAATGTTATGTATTCATTCTTTCCAAATCCAATCTTGAACTTTCAATTATCTAGAAATGAAAAAGGAATGATTCATTAAAACATTTCAAAGTATCTAATTTTCTGACACCTCAATATTGACTTGTAAGTTACATCTGCCTACCTATTCATATCTCGTTGTGAAATATTTCAAGTCGTTATTTCAATAACGTTATTTTCATTACTTGTATTCAAATAAATATTAATTGTTACTATCGTATAAAATATTTAATTACTTATCCATGGGAGTCCTGTTCATAAACGTACCTCCGCTTACAACTTTCTTTTTATTTTCGCCTATTAAATAATTACCCCAGGTGCAAGGTGCACTTACTTACTGCAAAGTGTGTGAAGTATAAAACGGACTTATGCTCCTCAAATCTTGAGTGAGGCGTTACATTCTGATGCAGCGTGATTCGTCTGTCTTCACAATCAATAATCAATTTAGCTTCTTCGATTTTTTCCCTATTGAGGTTATTGCTATTTTGCTCGAAGTAATCAGAGATTTATAGTAATAATGTTCATTAGCCAAAATGCTAAACAAAATTTGGCGAAAGAATCTCTGGGCTATCAACTCCATTATTTTTTATGACTTTATATAAAAACATGGCACCTTCTTCTTCTTTTCCTTCTTCTCATTGCTCTGGATCTAACTATATAGTGATCATACCAGACACTATATTTTCTGAAGTACAATTATCTGAGAAACCTGTACTATCTCTATTCCTTTCAAAGTGGATATAATATAATCCGAAAACCATATTAGGGAAGTAAAATCTATTTTCGGTATTATCAAAGTAAAGTACAGAATTTTCATCGTTTTAATATTAGTGAACAGCTGGGTTAGTCTCAATACATATCCTAATGCTTTGTTAGCCTTATAGATTGTGATGCTAATGTTTCTTAAATGTATTAATTTAAACAAAATTTGAAAATATGTGATGGAGATTATCACGAAGATTACAGTACAAATACCATATTGAGGAGTTCTTGACTACAGAGTCCCTAAAACGCAATGTCATATCGTATATGAGTTTCTACTAGGGCAAAGTAAGTGGATATGTCGAGCTCATTTGCGACAAATCATACAGCAAATGATTCAGATGCTAATTTCTTGCATCATGATGTGACGTGTTCATTGAATTTCAACTTAATATCTACGTGCAAGCCAAGAAACCAAGTACAGCGGGATTGTACGATATTTATACAATCGAGTAGCGAGTTTTTGTCTTTTCCACATATTAAAATAACAACTTCGGTGTTTTTTCCATGTCATAATAATGGGGTATCGTCTGCAAAAATTGTAAATGATCCATCAGTAAAACAAAATATGTTCCAAAACAGATCTCTGATGTACTCCGCAGTATGTAACAGAAAGATCAGAACATATACCGTTTATTTTCACTATTTGAGATCTATTCTCGAGGTATGACCTGAACCACTCCCTTTCATTCCCTAGCGATGCATTTTCTGTAGAAGTATTCAATGGTTAACACGATTAAAGGTTTTTGAAAAATCACAGAATACTATTCCAATAGCCTTCACCTTCATTCAAACTCATGTATACTTTTTCCAAAAATGAAAATATTGCGTCATTAGTGTTTTTGGAAGTTTGAAATCCATTTTGACATTAATTTATAACATTTCTATTTGATAAAAATTTCAACAATCTTTTCTTCATTACTTTTTCTATTATATTTGAAATTGTGGACAACAAAGAAATTGGAATGAAGTTAGAAGGATTAGCGATGTCACCACCTTTATGAAGAGGCATAACTAGTGCCGTCTTTAAACCTGAAGGAAATATTTCAGTTTCGAAGGATTTATCGATTACCTCTGCTAGGACCGATAGCACTTTGAAGGGTAAGTTTTGTCTAATTCATCCAAAAATACAGCACATACAGCGGTTATAAAATTTATTGAAAAATATCGGGACTCTTCCAAATGCAGTAAAATTTTTCCACGCGAAATTATTGCGAATAGTAGTATTACAGTGAAAAACATAAAAATGTTTCACGGAATTCACCCTACATTTACAATTACCCCTCAAAACATGATAACACGATCACTGTTGAAGTGAGAATCGCCTCTGATGGATGAAAAACACGTTTGTGATTTAATTCACTGATAATGCTCTCACTTGTTGACCAGTTTATTTTCTACTACAAGGGATAAGTGAATGTTACGCTTCAGACTGTTAAAAAATACAATCGCTTCCAAGAAATGTAAAACGCTCTCTCCGAAGACAAGATCCAATTAAACATGTCTCCTACTAATAAATATTTAATAATTGCGAACTTTCACAAAAATCACGTACGTCTTTTTCGCATTCGAAAAAAATCCAAGATGTCATCGTACATTAAGATTAGAAGGAGAAAATGTAAAATAAAACGTTCAGTGCACGTGCGAAATGATGCTGGCCGTTTATATTTATGACAACGTTTTACATCTGTAACTGGAACTAGTTGAATTTATTTGCCGGGTATCACATTCGTACATCTCGATTGGCCAATCAAATTTCTCCAGGTAATTACGATCCTAATGATTGTTTGTCATGATAAATTAGTGTCTGTTAGTTACACAGGCAGTTCAACATCTATATAATGGGGCTCGTGATCCAATTTTATCGTGTGTGTTTTCATTCCGATTATGAAAAGCCGAGATTGATTGAACTTCTTATCTGGTTGAAGACCTACTTTTGCAAGAGATAGGTTTGTTACAAACTGTAGCTGTAGTTTCTTCAACGGTACGAAGAGGTGAAGTCGTTGGAATAATAATAATGATATACGAAATCGTTATTAATGTGCTATAAATAATTGAAGGTTAACTTATCTGACTCGAAAAACAGAATGGCGATATGATCAAGGGATTCTCAGAAGGAATTTTTTGGTACAACTGTCGTTAAAAATGAGGTTTTTAATTCATGGGCATATGAATTAAAAACTGACTTTTTCACATTTTGTGTCAAAATCAATTTCAACACTAGTGTTAAAAATACTGTTAACACTACTGCTGAAAGAATAGTGACGGATGTGATGATGAATTCTCAATAATTTAAATCTCTCCAATTCACTTCAGTCAGATAATATAATAATCAGAACACCTACTTAGAAGCAATTATTTATAAACGTTAACATGTATTTGGCAGTTTGTGCAACTATTAATATTAATTCCCTGTCAAGTTACTTAGTCCAACAGTAGAAGATCGTTCATAGCTAAACCATGATGGTGCTATTGAAGTGGGATGATCAAATGATGCTGGTGTAGAAGTAAAACTCATATCAGGAAACGTCTCATCGGCAATTTTACTTTTGTTTTTCAATGTTATCATTGATGTAACCTTCAGCTACAATTGAGGACTTCCATTCGCCGTGTCGTTTTATTGTAGTCAAACTTACTCCTGCATTCGCTAATAGAAATGCTGAAAATCTTGGAAAGCAATGGCTGGTAAATTGCTGCAGATCTGGTTATTTCAGAAATTCAGCGATAGTGAAAGACATCCTACCAAAAGTATTTCTACTGGTTGAACAGTTCAAGTATTCGCTTTTAGAGTAAGTCAGAAAAACCCCATGAGAAAGTGACCAAAGTAGCACTAAGATATTGGGCCAATAACGGTGAATTATTGCATAAATATTGGTCAAGCAATCATATTAATTGATACAATCATATTGTAAATGCAATATGAGGCTTGGGTCCCAATTCCAAAAAAAATATGTAACCGTTGAGACTTCGTATATCTGTGCGTAAATTTTCTGTAGCGGGACGTTTTTCAGCTCTCCCGCAGATTTTTAGGATTGTCCAACAACTAGAATGCCCCAAAAACTTTGTTGGACAATTTTTATATATTTTTTATTCTGAATTTGGAATGAGAAAAACAGCGAAATTTTGGATAATTTTCATTTGTTGAAAGTTTGATTTTCGGAAGAAAATTTGTTCTTGACATGGATTGTTTTGGGATTCCCTTTATTTTAAGTTTTTCCATTTTCAGAATGTTGAACCATAATTTAAGGTCAGGTCAGGTCAATAATTCTGGTTTTACCAGTCGCTGGTTCAATCCCAGCGATTTCAATTTATTTTTTTGATGGCCTGAGAAAAACCTCGTTAATCCTTGGCTCGCACAAGTTTCGGCTTCTGAGTGCTGTCGTTAGTAGGGGGACGACAGCTGGTTAACGGAAAAAACAATTTAAACAATTAAATTTAAACTCAGGTGTGCACCAGTTTTGGATTTCCATATTCCTATGAGTGCCAGAAAATATTACTTTTAATTTGTATCTGTTTTCCAAATAAAATAGTGGGAGTGAAATTCTGCCCAACAAAATATTTGAACATATAGGTATCACAGAGCACTTTCAGTAGCATAGAATCATGCAAAAAATTCCCGCTCCACGAAGAGTTTGACTAACATGAATTTATTTTGAAAATTAATTCAGTAAAAATTCTGAATTTTTACCCGACAAAATATTCTGACATATAGATCTTATAAAGCATCTTTGGTAGCATAGAATTATGCAAAAAATCCGCATCTACGAAGAGTATGAATTTATTGTGAAAATTATTTCAAAAAGTGGCGAAGGTAGACATTCTGTATTTTTGTCTGACAAAATGATTTGACATATAGGATACCTAGAGCACGTTTGATAGCATAGATTCATGCAAAACATCCTTTCCCACGAAGAGTTTGTCTGGCGTATGAATATATTTTGAAAAATATTTCAATAAATCGTGGGAGTAAACGTTCTGAAATTTTCCCCGACAAAATATTTTGACATGTAGGTCTTATAAAGCACCGTAAGCAGCATAGATTTATGTAAAAAAATCAGCCTCCCCAAAGAGTTTGACTAATTATCGTGAAAATAAAAAATGGCAGACGTAATTATTCTGAAATTTAGCCCGACAAAATATTTTGACATGTAGGATGAAGGCATCATAGAGCACCTTTAGTAGAATAAATTAATGCAAAAAATCCTTCTCCACGAAAAGTTTGACTGACATGAGTTTATTTTGTAAATTATTTCAATTCGGTCAGATGGATCCAATGTAATCAATAATGATATTTTCTGAAACTGATCAGGAGCAGATGGTCATTGGAATTGGCAAGGGAATCAGTTCTTTCCTGTCACATGTTGCTCTTTGATTATTTATTTATTTATATATTCCTATATATTGTGATATTTGGTGTCGAATTCGTAAGACCAACAATAACGTTATTAAAGAATTCCCCTTTCTGGCCTCTGAGACACTGGTTTTTCAACTAACAGTATTTGTAAATAGGGTTTCTATCGACTTTAAGGACAAAGGAAAAAACGAGCAACATTTATAAATGCACGGAAAATAAAACCGCATGATATTGATAAAATAATCTACTCATCAGGATATGCATTCTCTCCCATAACTCATACATACAAGATATTACGAAACAAATATATCTTGTTTCTATAATGGGGATTTTGAAGATGTTGACGGCAATCTGAACTGCAGCTTCCATATTTCAGAGAGAATATTCTCACAATAAAACGATGCAACTATTCCTCTAGGCGACTGATAGTCTGGCTTGTAAGGAGGCTGTTTCTGTCGTTTTATTCAGGTTTGCTCTATATTGAATTGGTTCAAGCTGACACCAAAAATTCTTTATTTCTTCAAGAAGTAGATGAATCAATCCGTCGATTATGGTGAGGAGTGCTTTTTTGAGTTTCTTAAAATACAAATACGACATGTGTTGTCTCAATGAGTATCTGTGAAATGGCATTCAAATGTCTTCTTCTGCCCTGTAACAGTTTTTTAATTAAAAATTGACAAAAGTGTTTCATCAACCTCCTCCCCTCAAGTAAAAATGTTCCGCTTCTTTCCTTGGACCGTTTTTTTTCTCAACTTTTTTTTTTCTTCACTAAACATGAAGTACAGTAGCCTAGGCCAGGATCACATGCATGATATTCGTTTTCAATATCTTTCCATGTTTTTTTTATCATATTTGATTCGTTTTTTTATCTTTCAATACAATCCCGTATATCCCGGCTATAGATCAACTAGATATTTTTTTCCAATATTTAGAAATTTTGAACTCTTTCTATATCGAGTGAAGATGTCAAGCTGTGTGCACGTGCCAATATACTTGAGGAAAAAATTTTGTATTTCGTGCAAAAAAATAATTTATTAAGATTGTAGCAGAGCGCTTTCGACTATCATAGTCATCATCAGTGCTTACCTGAAAGTAAGTAATGGGTGAAAATAAAGTAAATTGTAAAATATTTTTTTGTTATTTTGTTACTCACTCGTCCGGTTTACAAGAGCAATAACCATAAATGCCACAAATGTCATATGTCGGTGTCAACCTTTCACACATTCTCAAACTTCAATTTTCACGTCACTTGAGTCAAAACATTTCATTCAGACGATCATGTTCTAGTAGAATTGTTTTACCCAGGATTATCCTGGTCCAAGTTCAATTTTTTTTTTAACAATGTTTTAAATATTTCCCATCGTCCGTTGGATGCATGATGTTTTTATGATTATTGCTCTTGTACACCTGACGAGTAAGTACCAAAATCACAAAAAAAATATTTTACAATTCACTTTATTTTCACCCATTGCTTACTTTCAGGTAAGCCCTGATGATGACTATTGCTCTGCTACAATTTTAATAAATTATTTTCTGCACGAAATACAAATTTTTTTCCTACAAGTCTTTTTATATCTCCTAACCATTTGCTCCTTTTTTTTCATCAGATTCTCACTTGAATTCCAAATTCCAACAATAAATGCCGATATATCATAAGCGTATTTGGTAATTGGGTCATTATTTACACGATGACTGAAATCATTCATAAAAATCAAGAGTTAAAATAGTGGCCTAAAAATTGAACCGTGCATCCTCCATTTGAAATAATTTTCAAAACTCGATTAAACACTAATATTGATTATTCTTTCGATCGTCTACACTGACTGTATATGAATATGAACGGTTATCAAAGAAAGTATATTATCAATACCTATAATAATTACAAGGTTGAACCTGAATTCAACTTGGGGCGTTGCTTGATATGTTATGAGGGCAGTGAAGCATGATATCAGGCATATTATAGTGATCTAACATGAAATATTTCACCTGCTTCCAAAGTACACTTTTTAGCAGACATTTTTTCAAATGGTGAATTGTTTTATGAGTTGTCATGCCAGAAGTGACAAGATCGAGTGAGTCGGAGGGCAGAGAACTGGAAAATGAGAAATTATTGAAATTGGATCTACGTTCGTGTAAACTCCACTTTCATTATATCAGTCCTTCCTCTATCATCTTCATCTGATCTTGATACTCTGTGGCCGATCGATTGCCCAAATAGTAAACTCAAGCTGTAATGTATAGGGATCATCAACCTTTCTTCACTGGCCGCGAATAAATCTCGATTTCGGCCATCAATAACAAATCAACGCCGACTTGTCGTCTTCGAACTTCAAATGGTAGTATGCACGGACGCGTTCTTCATTGGAATGTCAATCTGTTTGAGTACCATCTATCGACATCGGTTGAGTTCTGAATTAAACATGTCTCGTACATCACATGAACTTCTTTAAGTTTAAGGTTTTGATGCTTTGAACCTCATATATTACACCGGTGGAAGTCATTGAACGATTGCGAATTTGTTATTCTTCGAGCGCCTCGTGGTTTTATCCTCTGTTGGTACAGGCAATGTGGCGCAACTGGTAATTGGAAGCCAAGTTGAATCTGGTGTTTTGAATTTTTGGATGTATTCATACTGCGTATTTTTTTTATTGATTGATAATGATTATATAACACGAAAAAATCAACTGTAGGTGTGAGTAGGCGGTAGGTATCTACTAACCCACTAAAACTCAAAAGCTCTGTGTGCAAGAATGAATTTCGGCGCCCCCTCCATTGAAAATGGATAAAAACCTCTCCAAAAACCGGTATGGATGTTTGCATTTTACTGATTAGAAATCGAAAAGTAAAACTTATAAGTAGCAATGAATACTAAATATTAAAGTAAAATCTCAAGTACTTACCTTTTTATTATTAATTGATGACTTCTACTAGTACTAATTCTCTTAATTGAATTTTTTCATACATACTGTGCTTCACACGTGTAAAGAGCAAACTTCTAACAAATTCTTTTACTCGGTTTATTATTTTGTACGGTGGATTAAAACAAACACATTTATTTTACCGCAACAATGGCCATTTTCAAGGTGTTATAAACAAGGCTTTTTGTGATTTCATTGGAATCTTCATTCATATAAAATGATGGATTACAGTGAATTCCGATATTGGGCAATAGCTACATCTATATTATGATATAATACGAGTCTCGAATATTGATAGTAATAATTCTGGTTCAACGTAGTCGGTAACGGGACACTGTCAGGATTCAACCTTCAGTTGGCACGAATACACATATTATATATTATTTTTCTACTCATGTATATAAAAATGATCACTTTTCAACCGGATACCCAACATGAAAGTGATAGTTTTTCACTCTAGAGATGAAAATGAAGCAAATGAACATTATCATGCCACCCGATGGGTATATACTTAAAACAATTTGACGGATTTTTGACACTAATGACAGTTAATTTCACGACGTTTTTTCGTTCGTTAAATTGCCATTAATTAATTTATCCGCCAGACTGTCTTTCGATCAAATTTATTAGTTTTTTGTTATTTATTTCTCCAAAACTTGCTGCAAAAATAAATGAAGAAAAAGTCGTCATATTCAAACGAAATTACAGAAGAAAATATTCCATCCAATATTCAAAGATACGTTTTATGGAACATTAGAAAAAGTACGATAAAGTTCAAAAATATAAACACTATATCCACTCTTCTAAAAAAAAGTGAATCAATATCACTCAAACTTGATGGGCGCGGTGTGAAAAAAATATTTCAGAAAATCAATAAAAATTATTTGTATTATACACTAGCAGCGGACCTCCCTGGATTTAGTCGAAAACGATTTTCCTATCGACCTTGTGTGTGATTCATGTTCTTCAATACAACAAAAATCGACTACATTGGTCTCACAAAAGAAAATAGGACTTTCAACACTAACATAATAAATAACTATTATAAAGTAATGGCGATGAAATTTCTCTTTTAATTGACAACATTGCAAAATTGTTGAATATTTCTTGGAAAACTTCAACAAGAAGTCCATCATTCAATCCATGTAGGCCTGCATATCTCTTGATGATACGAATAACAAGTTATAGGATAATAGAAGTTCCTATTCGAAGATAATACTATATAGCACTGGTCAGCTGCTCTGTATTTGCCATCATAAATAGTGGTTCTTGCTCACAGACTTTCTTGAATTTCTTAAACACGAAATGTATACCTTGATCAGAGCTCCAGCGGCACTGTGAATTTCGAAAACATATTATCCATCAATATTCTTTTTACATATCGATGTTTCTTGTTCTGAAATGACACAGGCGTCTACATACTTGTTGAAATAGACCATGACAACAAGGATGTATTTGTTGTCATCATCCATCACAGGAAATGGTCCATCTAGTCATTTGGCCTTAGTTGTATTCATTTCACGTCTGCACCTTGTTATGGGGAATTTAGTAGCTTCACACTCTATGGGCATCTTCTGCAGTTGTCAAGATAACTTCTGGATTTTTCCTCGCAAATCCCCTTTATTTGTCCGGATCCTAGGTAAAATTCATTGAGAAATTGATGACCTTCTATCAACTGATCCTCAGACCGGCTTGAAACCGCTTTTCCACAACAAGGTGCTCACATTGGCCTTTGAAATGTCCTGTCTGAAAAAGCTTCTCGGGAGGGTCTAAGTGTTATCCTCTTTGTAATTCTGAAAGTCCTTGATATTCAGATCAGTTGCTTCGTCATGTGTGTGTTGTAGTACATTCTTCTTCAGTTGATAGTTTCGTTCGTTTTCTGCTATTGGCGAATATTTCATGGCATTCGATCCGTTGACGGCGCCACCAGTGTCAGCTTTCGGGGTCGAGAAAAGGGCTTCATCTTCGAGTTCTAGTGAGACTTCAGCAATAAACCGCAACCTTTGCAAATTACTCTTCAGATGTCTTTACACATTAGCCTGCTTACTGTTATCATATACTCCCTAATGTTCGCGAGATTTTTCGTCAGCGGACTTTTGGACAGAAAGTATTTTTTATAAAGCTCATGTGATACTTGTTTGATATAATCTATCAACACCGAGATTCTTGCAGCGTATCCAGCCGAATGTATCGATTACTGTTAGTGACCATACAAAGTATTCTGTTTAGCTTTTTGTGAAGCTTCGTGAGAGGAGTTTTGCACGAAAGTCCTTCCTTGGAGAATGAATCGATTAGTCTTACTGAGTTCAAAGACATGCGTGCTATTTGCATCTAATTGTCCCTGCCACACCGTATATAAGGCCTTCTCCATGTCCGACAGCATCATGACTGGGTTCAGCTGTTGATGAAAAGTTTATCTCACCCCTTGTTCAACCCGGATATTTATTGAGAAGCAAACTGTCCACCATCACGACCCCCACGTCTCATAGTAATGGAATAAAGTAGAATGTGTCTTTTGGAAATAGTGCAACTTAAAATGTGATATTAAAGTTTCGATTGTGTTCTGTAAACGTTTGTATTTCGAAGAACCTCTGCTTCTATCGACTGTATTATTAACGAGTCTCGAAATTCTTTCACGTCTTCTTTCAAGCAATAATAACGATAAATATATTATGTTATATATGTTGTACGGACATTATGAGTAATGTTTTACATATGAGTAAAGCTTCGCCAGGAAAATGCTAACTAGCTAGGTTGGTGAAGGATAGGGTGACGGCTTCTTTCACTTAAATCATTGTCTATGTCAGACAGATGATTCATGAATAATGGCGTGCACTGATATTCTTATTCAAGACATTACTTCATCTATCGCTGTGAAAAATCACGAAATCGCGTCTAATTTGCATGAAATGTTCTTAGTCTAATGAACGGTAGCTGTAATTGTTTTAGTGCAACCTATCATTTTCTCGGTACGTGACTGTCATTAAATGAAATCAAAAACGAAAACAATGAACAAACAGTGCCTCGAGCTTAATGATTAGTTGGTAAGCAAGCTTGTCACAACATTGAAAACGTCATTCCATCTAGACATCATTTACTTTCCAGAGAACCAAGTGAATCAAGGAAATTATAGAGAAAATGTATTTCGAGGGAATAAAACTGATTTATTATCATAGCTGAGTTAAGCTGAGCGCTTTCGGATATTATGCCATCATCAGAGCTCATTATCTGGTCACATCAGGATTAAATTACATCTGTTGACCTACTATAGGTATTTAGGAGTTGAATGAATTGATGAATGATATTTTGATTTTCAGTACCAGGAGGAAACACTCTATATCGAAAAAGATATAAAGTTGAAAGTAAATAATGCGGATCAAGGAATTTATAGTCACGGTCGATAGTAGGTTGGAAGTTTATGGAAAACGTAAGGCAGGATTTTCCTGAAAATTTTACATTGTATCGATTGAAATTTTTTCTCAGCCTTACGTCTTTGCCTTTTCTATCAAAAAATCCTAGCAACTTTATTTTATTCGATAGAGCACCCCGTATAATAAATACATTTTCATAATTACCATTTTATTATGACACTTTTCTGTTTATAATGATACCTGTCTCTATCAGTTTTTTAGATGAACCAAGACATAGCCCCAATTGACCTTAGGTAAATTATTACTATAAATTCATGAAGAGTTGATGATTTGATAGTAGTTTGGAAAAACTCGAACATATCGTACAGTGCTAAAATTACTATTATATCCGTTATACGTAGAAATGGATAAAAGTTCGTTTTTTCAAATCAAATAACGCTTTTTGGGGAAAAACTATTTTTTAAAGAATTTAATTTTAGGTAGCTGTGGAAATATCAAGGTTATGACAGGTGACATTTATAGGTAATTTATAAAAAGGCATTGGTGGTGTTTAATGTGATCAAATCAATGCCATCAGAGTTTGATGAAAATATAAACAAATGTATCCTGAATCAACACCAAAGAACTAGAGAAAGTTTGTAGGTACAAAAATTATTTCATTAACTATGACTCAAAGTCTCCAGGGAACAACTGTACCAAAAATTAGGTTTTAATTTCGCATTTCTAGGTAAAAATGTGAAATGTGAAACAGAATTAGGAAGAATACAATTAACCAAATTGTAAACGAAATATCACCTTTTCACAATAAATGCTGGAAATATTGTCCCTTATATTCTAAATATTTTACTCGTGGTTTCTTTTTCAATTTCATGGAGATCCAGATCTGCGACGCACGATTCGCCGTTGCAATTGGAGTACTGTACCCCTTTTTTTTAAACACCCCATAAAAAAGTGGCGTGAGATCCGGTGATCGCGGTGGCCAATCCCACAGCCTTAAACGCCCAAACCAGTGATCGTCAAACATTTCTTTCCCTGAAAACTTCCTGGGTGGAAATATCTAGCAGTCCGTCCAGTTGAAATCACGAAATCGTATATTCTTCAAAAGGCAAATTTTCGATGAAATCGGGAACAGTCGTTTTCAGTATTTGGAGATATCTTTCAGCATCAAGTGTGTCATTATGAATATGATAAATGAAGGAATAGGGAAATGAAGAATCCTGGAATATTTTTATTTGAACACGAACGCTATCATTCGAGAAGATAAGTGACATACTCAGAATTTGAAATTTTGTGTTTTCTTTCTTCTAATTCGTAATTGAAAATACAACGTGTTTCATCCCATTTGGAAACGTACTCCTAGCGACTCTGACAGATGAATGTATCGTTACTTTACACGGTTCAAACTTTCACCGTTTGAGGGCTCTTAAAGGCTATGTGATATTTGTGTAAAACTGTCAAAATTACTCAATATTCTGGAAACAATCACGAGGAATCACTAGGAGCTAGTGTTTGTGTTATTCGACCTTAAAGTCAAATTGTGTTAAAATCAAAGAGCAGTTTCAAATCTCAAAATTTCGCAAGAAAATAGGATTCAACGAATTATTTTCACTAAATGTAATTTTTGAAACCCAAAATGATGCAGAAAAGCCAAAAAATAAAATCATGCGTGTTCCCTATTATGATCAGTCCAAAAATGCTAATTCCTTTTGAATTTTGATTTGTCGCTTCAAATTATTTTTGAAAAAGTTCCCGATGTTCAAAGTTTTCTGTTTCGAGAGCTTGAACTATGATGAATTTATACTGAATTCTTTGAACCTTCAAATCTTTGAATTTTGTCCTCCGCCAGATGGTCTCTTGTTGACTGAAACACCTGTCGATGTGTGAATATGTGGTTTGGTGACGGTATTGAAACTTCAGTATATTCATAATGTGATGGATATTCGGGATTGAATAACTTAGAGTTTGTTTTTTGTGGTGACCAGGAGACGTGAAGGTTGTTGACTATAAATACTGTGAGTCAGAATATGTGTCTAAATTTACATATACTTTCAGATATCCTGGACATAATACACAATTGATATAATATGCTCGCGGTTTAGAGATTTGTAACACGGAGGCTCCTAATGTCATCTAATATGGAATAGAATAAGAAAAAAAGAGAAGTGAAATATACCCACTAATGATTTTGATGAAATCGTCACGAGTTATTTCTTTCTATTTTCGAACAATTTTGGATCACTGCATCGCAAATATCGAATAGTCACGCATCTAATGTATTTTTTCGAATTGTCACATAGGAATGTATTTAAAATAACAAGTAGACTGAAGTTATTCTTGAATAATCATTATTCTTCACACATTCACGTGTTTTGCAAAACAACAACCCAATAATTTACATTTATAATTATCTGAATCGGTAGAAGTACAGTACCACCCAAGCAGAAGCCATTGTCTGGAACGGTGGCAAATGAAAATGCATTATTCAAGCTAGAAGTCTATGGTTCCATAAGCAATACCCGATATACTGACATCGAACCATTTATAACGTTTGGAAATCATTGCTTCGCAAGACTATTCACTGAGAGATATAATTCAAATCTCAAAAACTTGAAGACTATGAAACCCGTATTGTTTTCAAAAATATCAGTAAATATTAGAATAAAAAATGTACAAATCATTCAGTAAGTATAAGTTATATTTAGTTTGATATACGAATATAACCTAAGCTAATACGGAGGTAGCATTTTTTCAATATTTGAATAACTTTACATTTTCATTGAAATACCCGTCGTCTATGTTGATCTTTGAAGAACCGATATATAATAATGTCGTTTATTTGCATAATAAATAAGTTCAGGTTATAAGTATAAGATGAATGTGAATGTATGTAATCATGTAAAAAGGGGCTGAAAACAATCCAAAAAAGCTCAAGTCCAGCCCCCTGACACATATGGAATTGGCTTAAATGAAATTAAAAAAATATTGAAATATTTCTAGTATAAGTTCAATATTTCGAAGATACTCTGTAGTCCAGATAAAAGTAAAAAAATACAGGTCCACATTTGAAAATAAAAAGTTGAGGATGAGAATCAAAAAACAATTTCAGCTATGATATTTGAAGAGCACTGCAAAGTAGTTCTCTTAGTAAACTTTGCCAAGTAGTTATCAACCAGATATAATTCAATGGTCGAAAAGGGTAGAAGTTGTTTTCTGCTGGATATTTTCCGACGAAAATTCCTATAATATTATAGGGTATTCTGCGGAAGATTGGGTTATGTAGAGTTCAATTAAGTATTGTCTTATTTCAATCAGTGTCGTCTATTCTTCATGATGGATAATCACGGAAAATCATAATGAGAGCGGAAATCAACGCGAATTAAGTTCATTCAAAATTATAACTCCTCCCAAGTCCCAAACAGATGCATCAGTTCAATGGCCCTCTAATATAACACAGCATTTGAAGATGTCTGCCATTTATATGGAACTTATCCTGGATTAATGCCCTTTATACGCAGTGGCGATATTCTCGAAAGGGCGGGCCTTCAAAGGATCCGACTGCTGTAAAAGGCGGGTTTCTGCAGCGGGACCTGACCCACTTGTTGCTTAGCATCAATTCGCCAATCTAACAGTTGAAATGATTCCACTGGATTTTATTAAATTTGGTGGTAGATTCGTAAATTTAGGATGTTGCCACATAATGGTGGTCGGTAGCGTTCTTGGGTAGCACTAGATTTCCAAGCGCATCACTGATTCCTGGTTCAACTACAGGACGGGGTGGAGTATTCAGTTTAGCAAAATGTTTGGAAAATCGACATTTCAAAAGTATTTTATATTATTTTCACTAGTATAATGAAAACAAAAACCTTTTATTTACATGCGCTTGAAGGAAAAGAATAAACTTTGAAGTAAATCGAACCCATAATTTCGATAATGAGTACGTTATAAAATTTTATATGATAAAAGGTTATCGCGAGAAGTACCTACAAATTTCTTACAATCTAAATTTAAAATTACCCGTCAAGATTCATTCATGCCACAAGTTTTTATTTCATTCGTACGTTAGTGGCAAGCGTATATTTGCTCACCTTTGCCACCTAACTTCTCGGCATATACCCAATCTTAATGGATTAAATGAAAAATTTTCTGGAATTTTCCGAATTTATTTTTACGAGATTTTGCAGCAATTATTCACATCTTGCGCGCCCTTTCTATAGCCTTCAGGTGGTTGATTTTTTTGCAATTAATTTATTTGACTCTGTCCAATATTTTTCATTATTTTCACGAATTTCTTAGATTTTATATTTGAGAGTTATTGCAACTTTTTTCAAGAAGAAGGGTGGTCCGAGCTCCTTGAAAGACAGTTATTTTCGTTCACCGTTATTTCTTACGTCCCAAACAGCAGGAAGTTTTTCCGAGTTCATATGCATTCTCTATCTAGTGTTCAGGAAAGCAGTGTATCTTAAATGATGACTTTAATTTCAGGTGGTGATTCCTTGTCATATTTCATGTGTGTCCTAACTTGCTCCGTTTCCGAGTAATGGGGTGTCCAAAGTTTAATGAAATATCAGTTTTTCATGAATTACTCAAAATACTGTACGCCGATTTTGATTGAATTTCGTGTGTTTTTTATTTGTAATACGAAGCTTCTTTTCATGAAAATAGATTTTGAATTTTGGTTCCAGTGGTGTGGCAGAGGGTAACCTGGTTGATATTTACGATAATAACTATTGTACGCTAATGTCGCTGAGTTTGATATTATTGGAAATTAGTAGCTAAACTTTATGCAATCAAAGTCAGTGGCGTAGAAATGGGAGGTTAATAATTCGTTATAATTATATAATAATATATATAATTATTATAATGTTTATAGGTTATGTCAAGTAAGCTGTCAAGTGTCGAGTGAATATGAACAACAGCGAATTAGGTGAGATGCATTTTGTTTATGGACTTGCAGATGGAAATGCTGCATACGCCCGTCGACTCTATCGAGAACGATATCCTAACAGAGATATTCCAACAGAAAGAACTTTCATCAGATTACATGCTGGACTGTGTGAAACTGGATCATTAACTAAACAGGCTGAGCGTCCTGGTAGACCGAGGACAATAATGACACCACAGTTAGAGGAAGCAATTCTTCAAGAAGTTGACAACAATTCTTCAACAAGTACCCGAAAATTAGCCTTACAGTTCCATGTCAGTCATCAAAGTGTTTGGAAGGTTCTGCATACAAATTTATTGTATCCATACCACAAGCAATGGGTGCAGGCACTATTACCAAGAGATTTTCCCAGACGATTGGAGTTTTGTGAGTGGTTTCGTCAACAAATTGAAAACAATCCCAATTTTACGTCTGAAATGTTATTCACAGATGAGGCAAGTTTATCACGGGATGCCATCAAAAATTTTCACAACAATCATTCTTGGGACTACGAGAATCCTCATGCCATTGTCGAAAGTGGACACATTGCCAGAATTGTTACAGGATGTACCTTTGCTAGTAAGGCAAAATATGTGGTTTATGCACGACGGGGTACCGGCTCATTTCAGTTTAACCGCTCGTGAATATTTCAATAATACTTTTGCTTACCTCAACCGTGGCCACCAAGATCTCCAGACTTGAACCCTCTGGATTATTTCTTTTGGGGATATCTTAAATCGCTTGTTTATGCGATACCAGTTGTCGATGAAAATGACTTGAGGAATAGAATTATGAATACTTGTAATGTCATACGCAACACCCCAGGTATTTTTGAACGTGTGCGGCAGTCAATGCGAAGGAGACTAGATGCTTGTATTGCAAGTCGAGGTTCCCATTTTGAGCATCTGCTTTAATTATTGTTCATTATTTCCTGTGCTGCTTTCCGAATAAAATAAAAATAAACTAGCAGTTTGAATATCAATCAGGTTACCCTCTGCCACACCACTGGAAACAAAATTCAAAATCTACTTTCATGAAAAGAAGCTTCGTATTACAAATAAAAAACACACGAAATTTAATCAAAATCGGCGAACAGTATTTTGAGTAATTCATGAAAAACCGATATTTCATTAAACTTTGGACACCTCGTTACTCGGAAACGGAGCAAGTTAGGACACACGTTTATATGAACTTTTTGTCATGAAATATGACAAGGAATCACCACCTGAAATTAAAGTCATCATTTAAGATACACCCTGTATATGATGGAGATTTTACCCCGGCAGTATTCGGAGATCTAACAGGCTTTTGACTACATGGATTATGGAATACGGTAGATCACAGGACGTAGAAAAGTAGTGAAAGCTGAGGAGATATCTCGGACTACCAAGAAAGATTCGGGAGTGCCGCAGGGATAACTTCTAGGTCCAATTCTGTTTTCATTATATGTCAATGATCTATGGAATCGGATATTTTTTGGCAAACAACACAACATTTTTATGGACAAGTAAGGCTGTTGAAAACCCTAACAAAACATTATCTCGAGACAAAGATTGTCAAGGGTCGGTGTGATTCAAACCTTTTATTACAAAACCGGAAACAATTTCTTTTGAATGTACTCTTTATATACGATGTATACTTGGAAAATGATATTATTAAGAATGAAGATTGTGTCAGGTTTCTGGGTTTCTTTATTGACAAAAATTTAACGATTGATATGTAAAATTATGGCTGGATCTCATTCAGTCAGAGTAATTGCTATAATTGCACATAACGCGTTGGTTGAAGCATATATGAGTTATGGTCCACCCATTTGGGGGGTGTATAGCTAGGGGGTATGTAGCTCAGGTTTTCTGGACTCAGCATTTGAAATTAAAAAAATGCTGCCAGAAATATCCATAAAGATATGTTTGGACAATTGAATATATTCGTTATTACTATTATATGATCTACTCGTCTAGCTTTTCATGATGAAAATGATACGAAACTTACTTGTTTGCTCAGTGACAGAAATCAAGATATTCTTAGAACATCCAATTTGAAGAAAATCTATCTGAAATTGTTTATGGTTTGCCTGTCACGATAAATTAAGTGTTATCTGATTCAAATTTCAATTCGCGAACTCAAAATGCAAATTACGGATGATGTGACACCTTTTCAGTTCTGCTAACACGATTGTGCGTTGAGAGAATTCATATGAAGATAGGTGTTAGCGATTTTATCGCGTGTGAAGTTTAAAATGTTTTCGCGAAAAAATTTGATTAGAAAGTTTACTGGAGGTAATTTTTTTCCGTTGTGATTCTTGATTCACTGTGGTTGTTGGTCATACTGGATTTGAATCCAATATACTTCACTTTGTCCAATTGGTACTAGGAATATTTTAAATTGCCTTTCATCAGTACGTAAAACTCATTCATATAAATGGATTGATGGAAACTTGCTTACGGTAAATATTCATTGAAACACCCCTTGAAGGTGAGAATTCTCTCAACTCATCCTGGAATACGTATTTGTAGTATGATGGGTCAGGATTAAACATTGTTAATCTCCATCAAATCTAGCGGCATTCACTGAATAAGAAATCCATTAACTTGTTTGGAGGAAGAAAGAACACACAGAAGTATTCTCGTCTCCAGCAGAGTAAATTTTTCATTCAGTCCTAGATAAAGACAATTAGGTGATTCTTACACCAACAATACGAAATACTCTAAGAAGAATGAGGCGTCATTAATATTAGGACTCCACCAGTGGCGTTCATAATCTCCGCCAACCGAATAGCTGTGAAATAATTTATTACAGTTCACTAATGGAATCAATCAAACCGCAATAATTTCGAATAAACGACATACTCTTCACTCATATTCTGAAAGCTCTTGCGCCAAAATTCGACAGCTCTTGCGCCAAGAATTCAAAAGCTGAGAAATATACGGTCTTGGGAGCGAAGTAAGGGTGACCAAGCAGAAATATCTATTCTATTCTTGTGCGTTAGCAAGAGGATAGGTAGAAGCAAAACATGGAGGTAACTGCCCCATTCTATGATTCGTAACAATGTAGTCAAATCTTAATAACCCGGGCAGATTATATTTTATGTGGGTAGGTATTTTTAAAAATTTTCTTTCAGCGGTCCCCCTTTTTCAAATTCGTGTCTATCATTCCACCAAATATCCCTATGATCAGACCACCATTTTAACAGAGTGATTGATTATAAGAATGCGGAGTTGAAAGTGTAGGTAAGTCTCAATATTTACTGTTTTTCTTTGTCTTTTTGAACGATGTACGTTTCGCCAGGGCATCAGACTCATTGGCTTGTATTTGTCTGAAAGTGGGGAATGGGTAGTTTCAGTAGATTTGGACTTTTCATTCTCATTAATATCCACCGGAGCATAAGGCAACATTATGAAAATGAGATATATTCATTTTGGCAAAGATATGTGATCGTATTTGCTCAATCCAAATAAAATCGTCAAGCGTGCGTTTTTAATTTATAGCAAGCGATGGGAGTCAGTTTTTTCTGAAGCAAGACCAAAACAGTTTGGAAATACTAATAGGTACTCGTATAGTTTTAGGTTTGTAGATGATGGACCTGAATAACTTGTTTAGTAAATCTTTGATTGTAATTTTTCAAGGTTCTTGCAGTCATTCCCAATCGTAACACCGTCATTATATACTTTGATACCCATCAGAGCGATTGCAGACTTTCTAACTCTCTTAGTGTCGAATAACAATCCTTGGGTTGAATTTGAGATTGTAGGCAAAATGTATATTAAACAAAGAGTTGAAACGGAACTGGAGCAGGAGTATGTGGACCTCGCACCGAATACTATGAACCCATGGGCCAGTTCCTCAGTATTTTTCAAGCGGAAATTTACGCCATAGAAAGGTGCATTTAATTCAACCTTAACAGGAAATACCGGAACAAAGAAATCGCAATTCTCTCCGATGCTTGACTATCGGAGCGTTGAGCTCATATAATATCAATTCAAAGATGGTCTGAGAATGCGTAGACAAACTTAATGATCTAGGCAGGAACAACAAGGTGATCCTCCTCTGGGTGCCGGGGCACGTTGTAGTGGAGGGCAATGAACAAGCAGATACTCTGGCACGAAAAGGGGCATCAACGCCACTGATCGGGCCAGAACCATTCTGCGGACTTATAAAATCTTACTTTCAAGAAGAAATCAATAAAACTGAGGAAGCAATGAGAGCAATATACTGACAAAGACTTCCAGGACTAAGGCAGGCCAAAGATCTCGAAAACTTCAACCGAGCAAGATCGAAGACAGTGATTAACCTCACCAAAACTAGTCTAAAGACAATCACGGGATTTCTGACGGAGCACTGCAGACTCAAAGAACATCTAAGAAAGCTAGGCTTAGACGAGGATAGCACTTGCAGATTCTATGGGGAACATTCAGAAATGCCACACCATATATTGATGGAGTGTTATGCTTCACATCACAAAATATTGAAAATACTGGGTTCACACCAGCTGACTGTGGGAAAAATACCACGAACAGACCCCCTCAAAATCCTTGAATTCCTCAAAGGATTGGGGATTGAGGGGATGCTGTAAACGAGAACACCTTGAAATAGCAGAAGAAGATGATAGATCTAATTAGGTCGCAGCGTATCAGTCAACATCCATACTTTATGGTTACATACAGAAAATGTCTCCGTCATCTTCTCATCTAATACGAATCTCTATGTTCGATTCCCAATGAAACATACAACACTGAGGAAAAATCCAAATGGGGAAGTTTTTTTACAGAGTAGCTCAAGTGTGTCAGTAGACCGGCACTTTTTCTTATGTCCACTGCGCAGAAATATCGTAAGATATTGTGAGCAGAGCTATTGTTTAATAGTATTGAGATCGGAATGCTGATTGAACTCAATAGATGACTTGATGTTGTTCTACAAAGGCAATATTTTGGTCTTTCGGTATCAGTACTGTAAGTACCTGTACCTGTGAATAATATTAAAACAAATGAAGAAAAGAATAAAGCTCTGGTTATTTCTTGGACTATTAATAAACATACATATTTTATTATGGAAAGTACCTTGTCACCCACTTTCAGATACGCTCTTCTTTGCAACTCGAGTTGACACGTATAAATAGGCAAAAACTACCTGCCTTTTTATTAATTGTATAAGCCACAACGTGTGCGGCGAACATTACAGATCGATCTTTGTCATATAAACACTACCGAAGATATTTTATTGTGCTCAAAACCCATAGTTTCACGTGATATTTGACACCTCGCATTTAATGGAAGCGATTTTTAATTGTTAAACGGTGTTTCCCACTATAAAAAGCAGAGTTTAAATCTTGAACCGTATTTTAAAATCATATTAAGTTGTACGGCGTAGTTTATCTCGCCGTAAAAGTGATATTTGTCACACGGAGAAGTTTAAATTTCGAATTTTATTGGCTTTTTTATCGTGGGGTATCGTAGAGTCGCTTGCGCTGGATTTACGCTATTGTAAGGACGGTATTTTATTCATAAATTTACATTCCGGAGACAATAGTAACGATAAAATACTTGGCGATAGTCGTTGTTGAGGAACATGTTATCTTCTCGGAGACCAATCTGTTTATATCGGTTTTTTTCAGCGATTGAACCCTCATAAAAGAACTCTTAATCCCCCAATCGATACAATTCATTATTGTAAAACTGCTGAAGCTAGATAGAGCTTTCTCACGTTCCAGAGCCACTTTAAATTTTATGGTCAGGTTCATACCAAAAGTTAAATTCTGGGATGATAAGAGACCACCAAGAATATACTGATAGTGATGAAAGTAGGAACTACCATACTGAAAATTTCTTAACCATTCTATGATTTGTGTGAAAACATACAACAACAAATACACCGACCGGTAGATCATTTGAAATAACAATATCTTCCTCGTATAGAAAACATATGAAAATGTTCATTGTGTTTTTCCCAATTTATTTTGCTTCGAAATATTGCCATTCAGCAAGGACAACTATGATTTTTGTAATAAGCAAGTGTCAGATAATATAATTTTGGTACAATATATCAAAGAATACAGTAGCGCACTCAGAAAATAAATATGGGGTTGGCTGACCGGGGGTCCCTGGGCCAACCAACGGAAAATTTTGCAAAATGCAGTTATTTATTCCTTAGTTCTAGTGAAATGTAACTCCCGCAAACCAGTATTCAGTATGCGATGTGTCCACTATTGGCAGATTTAAAAATTAAAAAAACAGAATGTAGTTTTTAAACTTTTTTCTTGTTTTGAGGGGGGGGGGGGGCTACAGCCCCTTTAGCCCCCCCGTGGGTGCGCGCCTGAAAGAATAGGCTATCATGAAATGGACTTTTATTCATTTGAATCGAATATCCTTCCCCAGCTCTAATGGCACTTGTAACCCTACGATGCACGCCTTCGGTCTTTCCAGCGTACGCCAAACATGTTCAATGGGATTCAGGTCGGGACTATCTAGTGGTCAATCAAGAACATTCACATGAACGTCATGGAGGTAGTCTCTTACAATTCTGGCCAAATGCGGACGAACTTTATAGTGCATCAGAATATCGTCTTCAACTACCAAATCCCGATAAAACACTACTGCTCCTACTACTTCCTTACTGCACTACACCTCGTCATTGTGTCATGAACATCTAGAAAAGCATATTTTCACTGTTTTGGGATATACTTGCGTTGTACGTTGTCGTGCCGGCGGTGTCTGGAAAAATATTGCGTTCGCGGAGATTGTGAGGATTCTCAATGCGTTGGAAGTGAAATGCGCGAACAGTTTCTGTTGGCACAACTGCTGATAGCCATCAATCGATATCATAACCACAAGCTCTGTGCGAGATGCATAGGTAGTAAATGCCCTCTCGCCTTCCGCGTATGTTTTTTCTGGCTGTCACCCCACACTCTCAAGTAATGTTTTGGTTCTAGGCTTGAAAGGTTCCAGATTTTAAGGGGGTCGTAAAGGCTGTACAGCCTCACAAGCACTTCGACCTATAAGTTCTTTTGTGCGTATAGAAAGGTCCTTAAACCGCACAAAGTAGTAGCTCAGTTTAGTTCTGACAATTTTGGGTATGTCGCCATCCTAAACATGGATGTGTGAATGCTCAGAACCGGTAATATAAAGAACCAAAACAAAATCTTCTGTCTTAGTCCGACTGGAAATCATCATCTTTCAATGGAGGTGTTAACGTCTAAAAGCAAGTCTGGCAATATGATGATTCCGGGCAAGTTTGCTCGAAGATCAGCGAGCAGATAAATTAGCTTCAACGAACTTCTCCTAACAATTCTTTCTTATTGATGGTAACCTGGTGCACGTCTTGAAAGACATTTATCACTTGAATCGCAGTCATTTGTCGATTTGCATTTATCACTTGAATCGCAGTCATTTGTCGATTTGCAGAGAGCGAATCTAAAGAAATATGTACTCGGCAATTGAGGGATGAACAAAGAAAAATGGAAATTGAAGAGCTAAAGTATAAATGTGGACCATCCGGAGCATATTTTTGTATAGTCGAGTGCACAACCAATCGTGCTACCAGTACTCAATTTATATATAATCCACATTCAGATTTTCATATTTGGAAGCCGGGGTGGTTGGTATGATGACGGATGAATGAGGGAATGTTTAAGTGGTTCGGGTTCAAATCGCAGCTGGTCAACAATTTCAGTTTCTCAATTTCCATTTTTCATGTCTGAATTGCTGCCAACATATTTTTTGATATCAATTTATAAACTCCAAAATCTCAACCAAAATTTGTCAGATATAAACTATTCTACTACTATGGATGGTTTTGAGACCATTCTGTAACTTTGTCCGGTACTTCTGAAAACGTCCCAGGAATTTTTTTTGAAAAACTAGTCGTTTAGGATTATAATCGACAAAATTTGAAAATAAATTATTATTTTGTCGCAATATTTTCGATTTTTGACAAAGTTGCGTTCGGCGCTTTGGACCAACATCATAAACAAGTCTGCAAAAAATCAGAATTACCGAATTTGATGCAAGCTGTGATGTATAAAGTCACTGGATTGAAACAATACCGTTGTAAAAACTCTGATAAATAGACTTGTCGTTTCAACGAATCAGAAAATCTGAAAGTTTCGAAGTCCGCGAGGTTTTCTGAGGTGCATCATACACATGAAACTGAAATACCTATCCCAACGATGTCGAAGGTCCCTTTCTCTCCCTATGAATTTCCACGCGGATTACATCTTTTCTTCACATGACTGATACATCAAATCAATAACGAAATGCTACCTGGTCTCAACTGAACTGAGATCCAGTCACACGGTATAGTATTTATTGAAATGTATCCTATGATCCAAAATGTTTCGCATTTATAGGGTCCGTCTATATTGCGACTCTGGCGGCACTGCCGATAGCTCGGCATGATTTTCACTTAATCGACTCAATATTGAGTATCTAATTCATAAAATTCTGTTTGCTGCAATGAATAAAACTAGGCATTGTTTTCGTTACCGATTGCGACGTTTTATCAATAAAATAAATCAATGTATGGTTCTCATTCGCAACCTTGAGGCGCACCCAGCGCTCCTTATCTAGAAAATCCCGAACTGTCTAACTAAACTGTAGTCCCACAAGGCCATTATGCACCACTGTCTCAGCGATTATTATTAATATTTATCATCTTTAAATAACACCTAAATGGATTGTACGGTCAAAAGTGGCAGAAATACTCGCGTCTCTATAAATCCATGCAAATGGACACCTGAAGAAGGTAATGGTAAATGATTCTAAAGGTGTTTTAAATGAATATACGGGAAATAAATTGATTTAAATCGTTGGCATTTGTAAGTCCATATTAAAAGTCGTATGAGCTGGATAACAACTTGAAAAAGGAGCTGAAGCGGTGTAGTGCCGCATTGGTAACGGTACATCATTGAGCACACATCATCAATTGATATGAACGACACTGGAAGGACTCATTGGAATCATTGAATCAAGTTGCTCCATTAAATGATATAGTTTTTTATCAATAGAAAATGAATTCTGGAATAATACATTCATCATCTTCATCACTATCGCTCGTTGCTGCAGTAGATGGACTTGAAATTTTTAGTCTTCTGCGCTGGTCCAGCAAGTTTATGGTTCATCATCAACAGTTTTCCGCTTGATCCTGTTTGCCTGTTGATACACTCTTCCATCCTTCCACCATTACTCTGACACATTAGCCTGTTCCCTACGAGTCGCAGTTGGAATATAATGAAGAAATTTGTCATTGTAACTCAAATAAAATGGTTGGATAGGAGTTGAAAACATTCTGTAAAAAAAACCTCAACATCAGTTCACTTCCAGCCTCACTTTTGTTGGTTATCCTCTCGCCTGAATCAGCTAGAATCGTTGCCAAGGATCATCTAAAACTGTGTAAGGTTCTGGGTTAGGTAGACCTAAGTAGGCCGGCATTTCACCAAATGTGTTCACGTCTACGCACTGAACAGAGCATTTGCCTTTTTTATAACTGATAATAAAACGACGGTGCGGGTGGTAAGGGACCGTAAATTTGCATATTTGCTATAGAGCTTAAAGAAGGTTCTATATTTATGTCTTCAGATATAACAAAGGATTTTGAAGTATGCTTTTTCAAATCAGAAATTTCCACAATACTTAATTATGTTTCCTTTATCCTGAATATCATCAATCATGATTTTCATAAGCTCCGGCTAGAGCTAAATTCTACCTACTTTAATCATAAGATATTTCATCAGAAGCTAGCATGAACCGAGATTTGTTTCCTTTGGAAAAAATCTGCGCTTTATTTGATCGAAAACCAAAATTTTGTTTTTTCAGGAACGATGTCAACCCATGAAAATTGCTTGTCCAGGTTTTGTTTTATGTCAACTAAACATTTCACCATCGAGTAACGCGACCATAGGTTATTGGATTTCAGTATCTTACTCAGTTAGGAAAATACGCCACAAAACCTCTTCTCTGAAGCTATTTACGTTTTTTCGTTACACTAGTTTAAAAATTGTTTGTATTGCTGTTCGTATCTTTCTTGTGATCAACTAGGTAACAGTTCTGAATTTACCTCATCTGCGACATTTGAAACTGCTTCTGGGAGCTCTTCGCTTGACGAATCCATCAACTAATCAATGTACAATAAATACAATATACTTAAAAATCTATACTCACATATATACCGGGAGTCCCAGATTTTTTCATACAGCCAATATCTCAGTTATGCTGCATGGAAAAAATAAAAAAAAAACTGCACTTATATCAAACCCGTTTGGCTTTGAAGCTGTTGTGTTAAAGTCATGGCTCCCTACACATTTTTTTTCTGAATTGTAAACTGCAGTCGATTCTAATTTCAACAATGTATCACACATGATATTTTGACAGATGTCAAACTGACAGAATGAGTGAGTTTCAAGAATAATGTACAAAATTCCATAACACAGAATTTATTGATAACAAAAATTATGAAAGCTGCTCAAAATGTCTACCATCATTATTCATACATGCTTCGAATCGCCTTATCAGTTCTCTTGTACAAGATTATCTGATCATTTCCTT
Organism: Chrysolina americana; assembly: GCA_958502065.1. Lineage (NCBI taxonomy): Eukaryota > Metazoa > Arthropoda > Insecta > Coleoptera > Chrysomelidae > Chrysolina > Chrysolina americana. The sequence goes on from OY293412.1 coordinate 88,888,397, forward strand.
CGTAACTGTGGTGCAGGCGTGTTCAATCTTCTATTGGTCTAGTTTCATACACGATTTTCTTCAAATACCCCCACAGGAAAAAATCTAACGGAGTCAGATCTGGCGAACGAGGTATTCGGTTACAGTGTGGTGATTATGTGATGAAGCACCATCTTGTTGCCACCACATAAGTTGTCTTTCTTGTTGAGGAATAACATGTAGCAATCCCTAAAGTTCATTTTGTATGAATTCCAGATATTTACGCCCAGTCAGAGTGGGTTAATAAAAATAAGGGCCTATCAACCGTCCATTGAACAACGCACACCATTCATTCGCACCCCACATAGTTTGGAAATTAGTTTCCCTCACCCAATGAGGATTTTCACGTGACCAATAATGCATGTTATGTCGGTTCACTGTCGCATTATTGTGAAATCTTGATTCGTCACTCCACATGATCTGATCCAATAAACTTTGAATATTTTCAATCAAAACTTGCATGGCAATACAGTTTTGTCTCCTTTCACAATCATCAGATTGAAGCCCCTGGTGCATGTTTATTTTGAAAGGATAATAACTATGCGTTTTTATAATTTTGTGCACAGACGACTTACTTATTCCAACTTCGTCAGCTAGTGCTCGAATAGAAATATGAGGGTGAGCCTCCATATAGGCCAATACATTAATGCACATTTCTTCAGTTCGTACTGGTGAAGCATGTTGAACATGCTTACCTTTTCCTGGAAATTCTCCTGTTCTCAATTTCGTTCTCTACATAAGAAAATGTGATATGATTTGGTAGTCGTCGATAGAGATAACGCTGTTGGTACATTTCGACGGCAGCACGGGAATTTTTCTGGAATTCACTAAAAATTAATAACATGTCAACATACTCATTTGGAGTAAATGTGAACGTCATTTTCTTCATTGGATTATCAAACTGACTGGAAGACGCGTGCAAGAACAACTGTAAAAAAAACGAACATAACAAAAGAAATGATCTACAACATTGACAGTTTTTATTACTAGATTAGAATGTATACTGTGAGCCAAAAATGTATTATACCATAAATTATTTATTAACAAATGCTGTTTACATCAAAGTTGCTAATTTTGCGAGTTTGTCGTCTGTCAAAATATCAAGCGTGATACATAGTTATTGAAGTTAGAGTTTAGAATTTTTTACACTTCAAGTCATAGAAGATATGTATAGGGTGCCACTTGAATAATTGAGGTTGGGGAGTGTTTTCTCGAGGGTAGTTTGACAAAAGTTGACTTTGGCATAACACCTCCAAAATTATATGGGTTTGACATCAGTGTGCTTTAAAAAAAATCCTAAGGAGCATAACTGAGATATTGACTGTACGAAAAGATCTATGGGGATATTTTAAGAAAATCGTGTATGATAATACCAATAGACTTGAACGACTTACAAGAGAAGATTGTACACGTCTGCACCACAGTAACGGATGAAATTTACGCATGCACGAATAATAATAATGATAGGCTTGTTCATGGGTTATCCATAAATTCTGTATTATGGAATTTTGTAAATTATTGTTTAAACTCGGTATTCTGTCAGTTTGACATCTGTCAAAGTATCAATTGTGATACATCGTTGAAGTTAGAATTGATTGTAGTTCACAATTCAAAAAGAAATGTGTAGATTGCCATTTGGAAATTTGAGGTTAGGGGTAGATTCTCACGAGTAGTTTGGCAGAAGTTGACTTTGACACAACAGCTTCAAAGTCATACGGGTTCGATATAAGTATATTTTTTTTATTTTTTCCTATGCAGCATAACTGAGATATTGGCTAATAATATAATATAATAATAATAATAATGTTTATTTCCAAAATTTACAATAAACAATAAAACATTGAACGTTGAAAACAAACATGAAATCACTGAAGCTTGAAAGCTTGTGCGTGATAGCGGTAAAAGTCATACAAAGACATAACAGTTTTATATGAATAGTAATATAGGTATGATAACTAAAATATAATGCAATCAAATGTACAGAATATAGATATATAAATTTCGCATGAAGTTAAAATAGTAGTAACTATATCCATGAATGAAAATAAATCAAAAATATTTCACGAAGAGAACTTGTTGTGGAAGCTTTCGACCTATCTTCTTCGAGGAAGCCTCATTTGATATATATTTTTTCTTTTTTAATTAGATTATATATATTTGCTGTATGAAAAAATCTGGACACCCGGTATATGGAATGCTTAAATGACAAAAAAAAAGAGAAATATATTGACCACGCTGAATTGGTCTACATTCACCGCTCTATACTACAAGAATATAGAGAAGTGATTTTCAATGCAGCCATTAACAAAAAGAAAAATAAAAAAACTATTTATATAAGTTTCATTCTAAATCTAGGAGAAAGAAAATTCCTAAGTTTCATTTAAAGCAACTGATGACTGAAATTATTTCATATATTAAAATCAACCAGAAGTGTAGTATTCAAGAGCATGTGTTTTATTTCCTTCTAGCAGAATTAACAGGCATATTCTTAATATCAGGAGGTAACAAGTTCAAAACCTTGCAGAGGCTATGGGCAAATGATCGTTGGAACAGAGATGTATTATGAGGGGGAATTGTTAATGCATCTTTCCGTCCAACTTGAAACTTTGACGTCTTGATGACACTTGGTTGTCATAGCAAATCTTTGGTTACCACACCAAACCACTTGACTCGGCGGGAAAGTATCACTTTCAAAACTGAAAAGCGTGCGGGAAAATGTGTAAAAACGCACGCGGTCGTAGAAAAAATAATTACAAGAAAGAAAATAAATATTGAAGCAATATTTTCTAGAATATTTCGAATTCCTTAACAAAAAATTACATTTTTCATATACCTAAAATAATACATTCAAATTTGCAGTGGATTTTTCGGTGAAGTTGCTATACAATCAATATTTTTGAGAGAACCATTCTTATCTTTTTCCTTGCTAACGTACGCCTGATGAATTAATTTCAGATGATGTCAATTTCATATTTTGATATAACGCTTCTCATGAAATGTTTATGATCACACTTTCTCCAACAAATTTTTAGTGACTGCTATGTGCTTGAATTACGAATAAGAACAATTTTGAGTGGCTGCAACTGAAAAGTGTATAATTTTTTCGACAATGATATTTGATGACTAGATATCTGCTGATCCTTCAAAATTAATACAAATAGAAATTAGAATATCCCTTCTGAGAAAAGAAGGTTGTATACAGGGTACTCCACATTCGATGGCCTATTAGACGTTTCTGGAGAACGGAACAACAGATCATTTTGAAAATTTGTGGGCATAGATAATCAAACATGCTCTACCCGTCTAAAATATTTTCATCAATACAGTGTTGCCACTTGTATCAGGAAGTAGTAGCTACTTTGTTATTTTAAATAGAACACCCCGTATATTATATAATTTTTGTAATCCTGATAGAATTACTCACAACTTTTATAGTTAATTCCCTATACCTATCTGTGACGGTTTTCGAGATAAAAATTATTTTGTCAATTTTTTGTGTAAAACCTGACCATGGAAAAATATCATTTTTTTCACAATGCAAATTTACAAAATATTTAAATTTGGGTCATAGCTGCACAAGACCATTAAGTATTCTGTCGATGAACTGGATCTCAGTTTATCATACAGGGATGCTCAGAATTAACTTCTTTTCGGGGACTTATGAAAATGACTGAAACTCAGTTTTTTCAAATGGAAACCCCTGTATATTATTTCATTTTCGAATTCAACGAACTAGTTTGAATAAGTTTTATTGAGTATATCCTATACCTATCTCTTACCGTTTATGAGATATAAATTATTTTATAATTTTTGAGATCTGTGCAAGTATAAAATTTGATGAAAAATCTATCAAATAACAAAAAAGAGCTTCATCGTTTTTGAGAAAAGTATAATGAAATACATGAATCTTCCTTAATACTGGGTGTATGACAAATATGATTATGTTGACAGTTCGAAGAATGAAAAATTAAATTGATTAAATCAATTCTACACAAGAGATAATATTACAAAGTTTACTTGACAAATTACAACACATTTGATATTGAAAAAACAAAAACTCAGTAGCTCAGATGCTTGAAATGCTGACCATTTACTTGCAAACATTGATGGATCGACGTCATTACATGAATAGTCGTAGCTCTGCGGATTTCCGCCGGGTCGATTTCTTCAAAAGCACGTCTAACCCTGTTTTTTATTTCCTGTTTTGTATTCACAGGTGTTCTATAAACCTTTTCTTTTACTTTTCCCCAGAGATAAAAATTTAGGGGAGTCAGATCTGGTGACCGCGGCGGCCAAATCCAAGGACCCAAACGTCGTATCCACCGATCTTCGAACAAATTTGTGAGTTCTCTGCTCACTTCACCTGTGCAATTCCAGGAGCCCCATCCAGCTGATACCAACAATTATCATATATGTTTAGAGTTTAAATTGTCAAGGAATTCACTCACAGTTGTTCGCAGAATATCCAAATATTTTTCGGAATTCAACTTTTCCTCATAAATGCATATTGAAAATTTATCATCCATAAGCATACAAAACACATAAAAACTGAATATTTATTGAAATCCCCTTTCTCTAATGAAATGAGTGTTTTCTGATGCCCAGAAATGATTATTCCGACGATTGAATATTCCCTCACGTGAAAACTGTGATTCATCGGTCCAAATAATTTTTTTCAAAAAGTTGGGATCTTCGTATGTCCATGTTAGTAACATTTCGCAAAATTCTACTCGTTTTGGTGGATCATCTCTATGTAGAGCTTGCAGCCTGATGAATTTGTAACCGTGCATATTATGATTTTGTAAACTTCTCTATATGGAAGTGCGAGAAATTCCCAAATCCACCGCAGCACTAGATATTGATGCATGAGGATAAGCATAAAAATATCCCAAAACATTGATTTCATTTTCCATGTCACCAGTTACCTGATTCTGTTTATTTCTCGAGGCGTGAACTTTTCCGAAGTTGAGATAATTTCGTTCAATTCTTCTGAATTTCCGTTCGTTCAATGCCGGTACATTTGGATACAACTCATTAAATCTTCTACAGGTCCTTGATATTATTTCATTGCACTCACCGTGAACATAAAACAAATTCAGAATATCAGAGTTTGAATAATTATTATTGTCCATTTTCACTACTCTTGTTTGTCAGTCGGACTATTTAAACACGTTACTGTCAAGTTTATTCCTTTGTTTTTCAAACAAACCAGTAGCAACAGATCATGACACACTATTAATCTTGTTGAAATTTGGTATCGAAATCCATAATTAATACTGCCGTCCTAAGCAAAACCCTAGTATCTACAAAAACGCCAAAACGGAGTAAATCGGGTTTTTACTTGGGAATATTGTTCTAATGGAATACGGGTGTATGAAATAGCTTGAATTTTATATTTTAAATCGAAATACGGAGTTGTCGCTTGGTCAGAATGTAATATTATGTGAATAGGAGCCATTGCACCAAAACTATCCATTTTAGTAAATTTTTCAGTTGAACTTTAGTGTCCATGTTTTCTGTCTAGATATGGCTGATACAATTTTAATTTGTATGTATGAGAAAAAGTTTAAATCCGAAAAATATTTGGATATTCTGAGAACTACTGTAAATGAATTTCTTCACAATTTATCTCTAAACAGGTGAAGTGGGCGAGAACTCACTAATTTATTCGAAGATCGGTGGATACAGCGTTTGGGTCCTTGGATTTGGCCCCCGCGGTCATCACATCTCACTGCCCTAGATTTTTATCTCTGGGGAAAAATAAAATAAAAGGTTTATAGAACACCCGTAAACACAAAACAGGAACAGAAAAACAGGGTAAGATGTGCTTTCGAAGAAATTGACCCGTCGGAAATCCGCAGATCCACGACTGATCATGTAATGACGTCGATCCATCAATGTTTACAAGTGAATGGTCAGCATTTCAAGCATCTGAGCTACTGAGTTTTTGGTTTTTCATTATCAGATGTGTTATAACTGTGAAGAAAATTTTGTAATATTATCTCTTGTGTAGAATGAATTTAATCAATTTAATTTTTCAAACTGTCAACATAATCATATCATAGGTATAGGTCATACTGAATAAAACTTATTCTAACTGGTTCGTTGAATTCGAAAATAAGATAATATACAGGGTGTTTCATTTGAAAAAACTGAGTTTCAGTCATTTTCATAAGTCCCAAAAAGAAGTTACTTCTGAGCCTCCCTGTATGATGAAACTGAGATCCAGTTTATTGGCAGAATACCTAATGGCCTTATGCCGCTATCACTTGAATTTCAATATTTTGTAAATTTGCATTGTGAAAAAATTGTTATTTTTCAATGGTCAGGTTTTACACAAAAAATTGACAAAATAATTTTTATCTCGAAAACCGTCACAGATAGGTATAGGGAATTATATGGGAAAGTTGTGAGGAATATTATAAGGATTTCAAAATCCATATAATATACGGGGTGCTCCATTTGGAATAACAAAGTAGCTACTACTTTCTGATACAAGTGGCAATACTGTATTGATGAAAATATTTTAGACGGGTAGAACATGTTTGATTATCCATGCCTACAAATTTTTAAAATGATCTGTTGTTCCGTTTTCCAGAAACGTCTAATAAGCCATCGAATGTGGAATACCCTGTATATTCCTAACGAAAAGTGATTTGAAAAATAAGTCGACCCTGTACCAAATTTCATTATAAAATTCTCGACAGATATGTGAATCGATCAAGTACTTTAATGAAAAACTCTATGAATTTCAAGTAAAAAGAATGAATCACAACACTCTGATTTACTGACATGGATCAGAACATCTGGAGTTAGATTGATAAAAACACGCGATATGATCACAAATGAATTCCCGCCAATAATTATAGGTACTTTATTGTTGAACTCAGTGAGTTTTTCCTCGTTCAGTTAACCATAAATAATACTTCGATTACATCCATCTCGAGCGGTTCTTTCTAGGAACGGTATGTATGGCGCAATAGGTTTTGATTTATCGATTCCTCTGAATCGAATTGGAATTTCTGACACTAGAACGGATTTCCCTCTGATATAAAAACTGATATCAGCATTGTGTCAGGCTATGTCACTCAGTAGGATAGCCCCGAAAATGAGAATTAATCGAGGCCTACACAAAAGAAAATTAATTATCTTAGCGAAGATAATTAATCGATCGAACAGTTACAAGAAAGTCGAAATGAAGCCTGGACATAGCGTGTACTATAGCGTAGAAGATGAATTATATAGTGAACGCGTGCTTACGCAACAATTTTAACTGTTGGAAGATTTAATGAATGGAAATTAATGTTGAAATGCGAGGAATGTGCGATAGTAAATATTTGATCGACACATTTAGAAAAATAACTTTTCGTCTTTTGTTTTTGTTGAGCTTGTTTGGAGTGTTGATTCAATGGAGAAGATAATAACAAGAAAGTGAAAATGTCACCAGATTCTTTTTAGCTCATTGATGATTTTCTTACGATGTATATTTCACTCCAAATCGCAGTATTTCTAAACATATTTATAGAGTTCTAATTTTCTGGCAAAATATTAAAAACTAGGATGTTTTTGGATATCAAGAACAACATGACAATTGACTTATAGTCATTGAAGGTTCGAATGAATTTTAGTAAAAATTATGTATGGATCGGGATCTATCGATGTGCGTCCTTTGAACCGTACTTTCATGGCCCTCCTAGTTTGGCCCACATTCTTCTCGCAGACATTACTCCTAAATTCATAAACTTCCAATTTTTTTTTCTGTGTTATCTCTGGGAGTACCCAGGATATTTTGTATTTCATATGAGGTTTTGAAAGAAAGTTCACCCCTCAATTTGCTGCTGTGTGTAATGGTGACGCCACGTCAGGGATGTCGTATGTCCTTCCTGTAAATATCGAATTAAATTTTGGCCGTTTCTCATTACTAAAACATGTAAAAATGGCAGCTTATTTTTTATTTTCAGTTTCATATGTGACCGAAATGGTTTGAAACTGGCTATTCAATTCTGAAACGAAATTGCCCACGTCCTCTTTCGTATCAAAGATAGCTGACACGTCGTTCACATACCTCACCCATACCCTAGAAAAATAACCGAAGCTTTCTCTTCATCCATATCAAATCTCAAAACTATCAGTTATCTGCCCATTTCTGTACACAAAAAGGATGTCCATTTCCGTTAAGTCTGGTATGAAATATAGGTAGAGAAACTTCAAACAGAGAGATACTTATATTATGAAAAATGGCTTTCGGTTAAATTTCCTGATGAATTTTGGAGATTTTGAATTCCTCCACAAAATAATCGGCCAACTAGTTTTCGGAAATGAAAAGTGAGGCTTCCTGCTCAGAATTTTTAACAATTCCGAGAATTGAGAAAACTTCAATTTATTCTTGTAATATCATGCCTCAAAGATGATACAATGTCACCTTGATCTCTTATCCATTATACTCATTCGCTTAAAATCGAATAACTATAAACCAGCCAGTGTGAGTTTTCTGATGAAAATAGAAGACCAAATTTAGCCAGGATGAACTCCTTCAATTCCGATCGAGTTATTGTTTATTAGATGGGATCAATCCATTTGAAACGAGCCACCCTGAATAACTTTTGGTATAATAATTTTCAGGAAAAATAAAAAAAACGTCAACAGTATTATATTATACAGGGGGACATATTTCAAAAAATTTAAATTTGGCTCGTTTTCAACTCAAATAATTTGTAGCTCCCGAACCATAAGCTTCAGACCATATGTTTCATACTTTGCTCATGGAGCATCTGATAATGCGAAACAATATAGGGTGATAAATTTAAAAAAAATTGATGTCATGCTCTTGGGGTGCGATAGGGAAAGTTAGATCAAATGTGAATATGTCAAAATGTGTCCGCCTGTATACTATTGTTCACGTGTTTTTTTATTTTTCCTAAAAATTATTGCACCAACAGTTATTCAGGATGGCTCGTTTTAAATAGAATGCACTGTATATAAATCAAACATTATTCATCAATGTTGAGAAAGTCGCATAGTCATTCCATGAAGACAGGGCAGGTAAAAAGAAACAGTCCATGTTTCATAGAAAAGTACGGTTTTCTTCAATAAATACCCTGTATTTCGAAAATGAATCGGTGAATGTCCATGAATTTTTATATAATGTACAGATTGGGGAGTCCACGATATTGTCATTAACATCAGCATAGATCTCCGGACTCGTTTGTTGGCTGCATACTTTTGAATGGAGTAGATGGGTGCGGTACTTTTTCCAAAAATACAATACCTTATGTACATGGTGAATGAAATGTCTTTCATAAGAAAGCCCTGTTTTCAAAGAAAGATACAGCGATTCAATAAAAGCTTGTCTTTGAAACGTTTTTTATTCATATTTATTAATAATTTTTTTGTGAAATATATTCAAATTAATTTCAAAATCAATTAATTCATTGTATAAATGACCACAAAACGTAGATATTTACTATTACGGATTTTCTTGCAGAATTTTGGGAGGTATAATAGAATACCTTCACCATTCATTTGTTGATTGTATGCTAAATATCCTAGATTATCGCCGGCTTGATGTTCCCAACATTGAAGAAGGACATATATGACATGCTCTCCCCTATCCGATCTAAAAAACAAGGGGTTGACGTACCCCTATTTTTGAACCACCCTGTATAAAATGAAATAATATCATTGTTCATTCTGTTGTAGAGCACAAAACGTTTCAGAAATGTTGAACAATATGACAGTATCTCTGAAGTTCTGCTGAACCCCAACCAGGAAATGTTAAGAAATGGGAAGAAGTCTAATGGGAACTTGACCCAATATTCATGCGTTGGGACAAACAGACCCCAGAGATGAGAATCAAAAATGAAAAGTGTGAAGATTGGATATATATTATGTTGGGTGAAGTTAGAAAAGAGTAATGAAGAACTGCAAAACTTCATCTAGCTCCCGCTTTTTTGAAATGGGCAACTTTCCCAACTTTCCGTACTAGTAATGTTATACACTATTTCACTTTTTATTTCAATAGTTTATCAACAAAAGGCTGAGGTTGAAAATGTTTACGTTTATCATTTATGAGATTTTTTGTACCATCGCGAAGTAGAACGGTAATTTATTGGTCTTTCTCCATATTCTCATATTGTTCTGCCATATTGCTGTATGACGGTTTGGTGTATAGTTGTGTGGAATCCAAGAGAAAAACTGGTATAGGTCTTCGAAAGCTAATAAATCGGAATTCTGTAGTCATATGGTAAATCAGAAATAGATTCATACAAAAAGATAAGTCAGGAGGTGAAGATTTTAATTGATATTCATTCTACTGTATTTCTTTTCCTTATTTTTTATGTAAATTTATTGAGACTATAATCCAATAAAGATGTTATTAATGATCATCAATGCAGCTTTTACTACTTGGACCGTTATTTCCGCGTTAAAACTAGACTATAAATAAGTGATATGACAGCCTTAAAACATGTAGTTAAATTGGTGACCACATCAGTGAAAACTATCAAGAATATCGATGAGCGTTCTAATGTGAATTACTTCATTCGTTTCAATAATCAAATCACGTCAGTACCACCCAATTTGCAGAACTATCAACTTAGAGAAAAACATTCTTTAACGAAATAAAAAAACATATATCTGCTTGATTTATTCAATCTTTATAACTTTATTCTTTTTGTCAATTCGTAAATTTAAAGAAATGTAACTCATGTGGTATTTGAGAAACCGGTGAATTCGATGTTGACAAATTGATATCCATGGGAAATGGGTACTCAAATATTTCTTAAGATTTTTTGTTGTCTATGAAAGATAAACCCGATAAAGAAGACTCTGTTCGACTGTGAACAAATAAATATTGCATACATATTTGACAGTACTTAAATGCACACTCAATAAGCGAATAACAAATAGATAAAAAACGGTACAAACATTGCGAAAATATTTTTATCTTATAAAGATAAACTCAACTAGCTCCAGAAACACAATCTCTAATATCTAGCACAAAAAAGGAGGTTGTTAATGAAAAGATTATCTCAGTTTTACATTTTTCTTCAATATTGTTTCACGTAATTGATTTAGCATAGAACGACAAGTGTGATGTCTGAATGAAATTGTTTGGACTTCCATTGCCTAAAAAAGAAAGAGAAACAACATTGTTTGAAGTCACGACGTTTCGATAGTTTTTGTCTACAATCGTTCACTAGGTGAAAATTGAGGCAAATGTCTGTCAGCCAACAACTACTTCCCCTTACGAACATTGAATATCATCTGACATCTATTCAATGCATGTTCATATACCCCGATGTGGTTACGACACATATCTCAGATGTTCAAGAATTCATAGTTGTTCATAAGAATCTATTAGTTGTCAGTGGGAATGTCGCACCTGCCATAGGTACAGGAAAAAAAATTGCCCTTCCCAAAGTCTCCGAATGTACCTCTAAAGCCATACCGGATAATTTTGTTTGGGATTTGCAGACTATGTTTCAGTTTGAATGAAACTGATTGGACAGTGCGTGGAAAAGAAAGAAAAACCATATCTCCAACGTTTCAAGTACGACGTTTCGATTGTTTGTATCTACAATCAATTTCAAGTGGAAATTAAGGCGAATTTTTGTCAGACAACTACTTCGCCTTACCGTCTACGGGTATCTGCTTGATTGCATCTCTATTTCGGCATGGAATATCTTGAACAACTCTTTCCAGAATGGCGAATATCTAATCACTTGACGCACGACGAGAAAGCAGAAGGAAAATCATTCAACTACCGATTCGTCGTGATTGAAATTCCATCCGATTGCATTTCCTAAGCATTACAAGGAAATAATATTGATTGAAACGAAATAAAAATCCCTATTAAAGGCTCGGCAGCTCGTTACGGTACTGAACGACCCATTACATGTGGAATACCAGTAATTTCTATTTTTCATTACCTTTATCAGCGCCCCCTCCAGCCATTATCATTCTGATCTTATATATTCGGAAAAACGGCTTAACATGTTCATGCTCACTAAGCACGGATTTACGTAGTTGGCTATACGAGGAGAGAACCGAAAGTTCTGGATGAGTAAAGTATCAAAATATATTTGTGGACGATGAAAATACCGGTAATTATTAGATCGGATAGGTAACAACAACTTGGGCGAAATAATAATTTAATTAAAATTACCTTTATGTAAAGAGAGGTCAACCGAAAACGAAACACCTAATTTTAGGAACCTCGTCAACATTTTAGAAAAACGCTCAGACCCGTCGATTTTTGATTGATGTGTGGCACACTTTTCTGGTATTTTTGACTCCACTACTATCAACTCCAAGCGAGGGGAAGAAAAACCCCAAATTTTTTAAATGGCAATGGGTTGCAAAGAAGATGTCTTTTGGAAGTTCTTACAATTATTCTCTTTACCATATTTTTTCAATTTCACATTTCCTCCCATACAATAATAAAGATTTTGTTCGAAACGTTCACGCATAATCCGAAGAATGTCCGGAGTAATTCGACGGCACTCGTCAAAGATTCCAATGACACTGTTTGTGTTTTATAATAATACTCCCCCATAAACACTCGTTGAGTGTACCCAAAGGCATAGTCTGTGCGGGTAGAGGACGGCTATTATTATTATTATTATTCACCGTGGCGCTCCGGGGCGACTTACTGATTTTTGGTGGCGTATTCACTTTTCAGCTGTAGGAAAACCCGAAAAACCTACAGCACGACCTCGGGTGGTCGGTGTGCACTCCAAGCTAGCACTAGACGAGATTGGCATATAGACAACTCACAATACAATGCTTTTCAACAAGATATGCGATCGCTTATCGATCCGATATAAAGTAGTTGAGAAAAATTCTCTTGTACCTACATCGGGCTCGAACCGACCATCGCTATGCTGGAGTTTCGAACGGCCTGATATAAATTTTACTTTTCAGATGTCCCCAAAACAGTAATCGAATGGCAATAAATTTGGCGATTATGGAGGCCATATAATTCATTTTATTCTCCCAATCTAATGCCGTGAAACATGGGTCTAAATACTGATAATGCGGAGAAGCACAGTCCTGTTGATAATAAAAATGATCTTCGTCATACTGTAGATTATTTTTAAATATATCAGTCAAGGCAGGGTCAATAGCGTCTTCTAGTAATTGCAAATACATTTCGCCAGTCAAACTGCCTGATAGAAAAAAAAGACTAACCAGTCGGTCACCGCAAATGCCAGCCCATTCATTTCATTTCTTCGGTTACTGTGTATGCACCTCATGAAAGAGCTCGCTAACTTATTATTTCGCAAAACAGCAAATGGCGGTCATACTCATCCTCATTAAGTTCATGGATTGATCGTATTTTATATGAACGGAATTTATTCTTCTTCAAAATGGTTTGGATGCTACTTCGATTGATCCCAGACACAGATGCCAGCTGCCTCATATTCAACGTACTGCAACTTTACTAGCTTTAACTATATTTCCTGTCTCTTGAAATTTTTTTACCAACTAAAATGTATACCATTGGCGTACTTACCTCGAACGAATGGCATTTTCAAAGACATAGGTTTCAAATTTAAAATCGAATTTCTCAATAAGTAATAGACGGAATTTTAAAATTTACTACTGTTTGGAGAAATTTGAGAGCTTTTGAAAGAAATCTCACTTGACCCCCAATACCATTTGAAAATTTTGGGGTGATACCTACTCTCGCTTGGGGGTGACAGTGGCGGATTCAAAAATACCGGAAAAGAGTTTCCCCTTTACCCCTTTTTCAACCAAAAATTGACTGGTATGAGCGTTTTACCAAAATGTTGACACAGTTCCTGAAAATTTCTGTTTCGTTTTCAGTTGGCCACCATGTATAAGTACATAGTATCGAAGAAATTGGGCCTCCCTCAACTTTTTAATTTCAATTCGAACTACAGAGTGTTTTGGAAATATTGAAGTTAAATGGTTGATTACCGGCTCATGCAAAATCGTAAGTTAATGCTGGCCTAAATAGCTACATCAATTTTGCTCATGATTTATTGACATGTATGGCAAAAGATTATGAGAACAGAACTCAGTATCCAATACGATCTTTATTCGCAAATTAACTTAATGCATTAAAAGTGGGGGGGGGTGCTGGCACGCACCGCAGCAAGTGCCAGTAGCAAATGTGAAGTGAAAGGTGACTTGTCCAAGGGTTTCTAGTGTTTTCCCTCTCAGGGTAGCTCTGTCTGTTTATAATTTGGGGTTTGTGTTTGGAGCCCCATTGGGGGAGGGGGTTGGGTCCCAGGCAAGTATTTGTCTGGCGATTTGAGGTTTAGGTATGCCCGTCACCTCAGGTTTAGATAAACTTGAGCAACTCCTGTAGTTTACGAGGTGTTGGCCTCCGCAATTTGCAGACTTTGGTGGCTCATCTTTTCTTACACTATAATAAAAATAAAATAATAAATCTCCGTTTCTCGACTTTTATCTTGAGGTCCATGCAGGTGATTACCTTGTTCTTGGGAGCTTGATCAGGAATAGTGGAAAACTGATGAGGTTCGTCGTGATTTCATTCTATGATATTCTAGGATCTCGAAATTTTGTTCTTCGAGATCTTTCTTTATTCCGTCCGCTGATCACCATATGTAGTGGTATTTCTTTGTTCAACAGGTTTATGAAGAAGTCAATGTTTTGGGCTTCCAGGAGCTTTGTGCCAGCCCTGACGATCTAGTTTACCTCTTACTTGTCATTTCTGTTTCTCCATGACGATAATTAGGGAAAATTATTTCTTGTCACCAGGCGTTTCCGTGCTGGTGACCTTGGCCTCGTCGGTGGGGATGTTGCCTCTAGGCAGCTCTTGTTTCTGACGGGGATCCACTGTTGAGAAGGAGCGTCTTTCTTCCTCCATTTCCTTTCAGGAAACAAAGTGTTGCCTTTTTCTACTATATATATCTCGTATAGGTCACATTTTGTGTTCATGTCCTCTTCACTCTCAATGTATGTGGGGGCTGTTTGTTGGACTCTCGAGATCTACTGGGATTTCCTCATCAAGAGTGTAAGATACCACAAAAAAATGTACTGTTGTTTGACTGAAAACCTATCGCATGGTATTTTTGTCTTTATGTACGCTTCAATGAAGGTGTTTAATGTCTCTGTTTAACAAACGTCGAACATTTATGATGTTCATTCCAAATATCAAGTTTTTATCTCAAATTCCATCTGTTTGAAGAACCTTTATAACCGAAGAAGTCAACTGTCGAACAGTCATTCCTCTTCGCACACGTCTCGTATACGAAAAACAAAAACAAGTCAACGTTCGACCGGCACGACCTCGTACTAATATTCTTTATGCCAGCACTACATCATGCAGGAAGTGTCTTAGAATATTAGACTTACAGTAATTCACATGTTGTTTTCTATGTGTATAATTAAATATTTCTGTGTTCGATATGACCAGGTAGCGTGGCTACAGTTATGGATTGAGGAAGCGCGATGTCAGAGGGCATTAGAGTCGCCACGCACCAACGGATCAGCGGACGGTCACGCGAGGTCTAGTATGGTTGATTAGTCGCTTTTTACCGGATTAGATAATGGCGAGGTAATGAATAACAACGGAATGACAGAGATTCAGGTGATTAACGATGATAAAAGCAGTTGCTCAATATAGCAGAAAGGTCGCCTTTTATCTATATCTACGGGTGGTTACCCCCGTTCTAAATTAACAACTCTTTGTATTATATACACATTATGGTCGCATATGTTATACTAGCATAGAAAATATTTGATTAGAACTACTTTCAAAAAATAAATGTCTTATTTGACAGATACCTCGTTAATATACCTTCATTCACCTACCGCACGGTTGTTGCGATACTTTGTTTCAAATTAGATTCAGAATGAATAATTTTTGTAGTTTTTGACTCCTGAAGTGTACGCAACGATTGCCGATTGCAGAATAGAAGAGAATCAATGATGTTGATTGTATAGATTTGTTTCCATTTGTACACATTGCACAACGAATATCCACCGCGTGTGTAGATACAAAGAAAATCATCCTACGACATAACCCGTGTCTCCAGATGATTCCACTGGAATCCCTTATGTCCATATGTCACCCGTCAGAAATATGGAGAGTTTATTAATTGAACTTTTCATGGTGCAAGTTGCAGAGTGATTCTATTTTGACTTTCATCCTGAATTAATATCGATCAATTTGCCAGAGTTCGCCAACTATTCAATGGCACCATGGAGAGTTCGTCAAATCCAGTCGTTGGTAGTTTTCTACGGAGAACAATGACTGCAATCAGCAAAACCAAATCAAAAGTTTTATATAGCTTGTGAAAGCCGTATATGCGCTAATGATCTTTTAGATTGATGAGACTTTAAAAGATTAAATAAAATAATCCACCAAAAAGCCACCTTTGATATAAAAATACAAGAAAATTATAATTTCAATAGGGATTTTGAACTCTTCGTTGATAATTTTTTTTTATGTGCATCTTGAATGCGCCATATAAAATAAAAACGAAATGTGGTTGCTTGTAGAAGGCATCTGACGATTGCTCATAAATGTGCAACCAGTTACAGAAAAACTTTGCTGGTAATCCTCTACAAAGGCAGAACTTAACACACAGTTTTACGAAACGACTGAATTATGTCAATTTTCGAATTGGGAAAATATGTGAGTAGACTTCAAAAAGGCCTAAAGGCCAAAGTACAGCGAATGTTCTATTGCATTTTTGAAGGTGAATTGAAAGATGTTCTGCAGAAATTGGGAGGAAGAAGATTCGAAAGGAAGAGACATGTTTGACCAAATATTCATTCAGTTGAACCAGTTAGAGAGGAAAACTTGGAGAAAATTATTGACCTTATGAAAACTTCACAGAATAATATGAAAGTAGAATATCCATGTGAAATTGCTGGTGAAAAAAGTAGTTTGTGTCAAAGAGATTTCTTTTTGGTTGAAAGAATTCACCCTAGCTGTTGGTTGCATGCAATTGTCGACTGAAGGAAAAACAGAAAATTAAAGAACCATTCTAAATACAAATTCAGCAGAGAAATCCGGATTTTGTTCATTCTTTGAGGAATCGAATCAGTATCGGCTGATAGTCTATGAACAATTCAGAGAATCAAATGTTGCATGAAGGTGGAAATTCGTGGTTGACAAAAAGTGTCATTTTGTTGTTTTGGGGAATAATTAAACTGGTTTTTGCAAAAACTTATGATCATTAGATATAATAGTTTGTTTCATATCCAGGATCACATTTGATCAAGTTCCAACGAAAACACCATCTTCTCTGATAAGTTTACTTACCATACGAAACAACTAAAGACATAAGAAAACATAGTTTTACTCAAAGTCGTACCTGTTACGTTGGAATGCCCGAATGAAACTCTAGAAAAATGTGCTCTTTGTGATGAGGCATCCACAATGACCATCGTTAAAGAGGATTTCGCAAATATTCTGGAATTTACTGGATAAACCGAACCACTAACGATGAAACGGACAGAGAATACCATCACGAACGGAAATAATCCTCAATACCGTATTGAAGGAAAACATATAATAAAGCAATTAATTCAATGCAATTTATGAACGAGTTCAACATGGAAGACTTTTTCGAGATGAAACAATAACAATTCATGAAAATGTTTGATTCGGAATGTTTCTGAATATTTGAGAAACGATTATGCTAGGATTTATCATATCTCAGTAAGGTGGGTGGTTACTAATTTAGTTTACAATCGTGCAGAAGACTTATTTCAATTCTTCGATTTGTTATTTATTTTGTCGTGAAAATGTTGTTGACCCATTTATCACCATCTGCAAAATACATTCGAAGAACGAATACTACTACCACCCGTGCTAAAATTACAAGCCGATATTCATACAGATCCCATAAGCTGCTGGAACTATGAGGTGCACTTTGCTCAAAAATATACACGGTTTTCGCATTTCACTCCTTACTATTTATCAGGATCGATTTTTATTCGATTTTAATGAGCGCTGGAAATTGTTACTTATCGGAAATACTGAGACGAGGTAGATTGAAATCGAGGTGGTGACTAGTGAGCCGCTGTCAATATCGATAGGAAGGACTGATTCAGCTTTTGAAATTGTACAATCCAGGCCATTCAAAATATTTTTGCATTTTGAAAATATCTCTGCAATTCGAATTCATGTTTACTGTTTCTCGTATTTGTCTTACTTCGACAAAATGAAAAAATACCCTTCTCCCTACACATTCCCATGAAGTGGATAATATGAGGCAAATATCTGTCAGAAAACTACTACTTTTCCTTACGGAAATTGAATCACATCTAACATCTATTTGGGCAATATTTCTCCAGGAGGTCACTCAAGTGGTAATTGTAGTAAAGCATTGGATACAAACTCGTGAAGATATTTTTATCAATATTTTATCGACAATGAAACATCAAAATTTATCACTTTGGTAACCAACAATAGTTTAGTAATTTTCGAAGTCTAAATGAAGTGGAAATTATTGCGAAAAATCTTTTCTTTACAGCTTATTAATGTATTTTTTATTGAATTTCTTGATATACGGGGAAATTTGGAGTAATTGGCAACACCGCATGCATATAAGGAATATTTGCGCTTTTTTCATTAAACCACTGTCAAAAATATACGTATAATTATTGAAACAAATGAAAAACTAATCATGAAAAATTGAAAATCTCAGTGTTCTAGGAAAAAATTCATTTATTTCCATTATTTTTTTTGTAAACTCTATAGGCTCTTGTAAGCAATATTCACTTAACAATTTTCGAATGATTATAACATATTCAAGAAAAAATAGTTAGGGTCATTCGAGCAATATGTTATAATCATTCGACAATCGATCAGTGAATATAGGAGCCTACAAAAAAAAATTATCAAGTTTGATAAATTTTTCTTTGGAACACCGAGTTTTCCTATTTTTCACAATAAATTTTTCATTTGTTTCAAAAAGAATGCATAATCAAAATATATTTCACAATTATAAAAGCTGAAATTATCCTCAAATGCGGTGTTGCCAATTACGCATAATTTCCCCGTATATCAAGAAATCCAATAAAAAATACATGAGTTCTAACCAAAAGATTTTTTTCATTATTTTCACGTCGAATATACTTCGACATTTACGCGCCAATTTTTGATAGAATTTGATGATTAATCGAGTTATATTAGTGACAATGCTAACTTAATATAAAGTTAGCACAGCCACCCCATATAAAAAAAACTATGAGCGCAACAAATTTTTTTCACTCACGACAAATTCTTGACAATTATTCGTCAATTACTGAAATTGGTTTCATCGATTTTCTGGCAAGTGGCCTTGCTAACTTTATATACATTGTTCCTTCTATTATCTGAGTAAATTTGCTGGTTCAGAAAACTCCACCCATACTCCTGCTTCCATCGAAATATCGAAAAGAATGGCTCTATTATTTAAAATTCAGTAGTTTTTACCGTAGTTAGTTGGTATACCTCTCTCACTTTATAGAACACTGATGGATACCATAAACGTTATTCTTCAGTTGATGCTTAATGAAAACATGCATGAAAAAATATTCGAAGAACTTGGTGGTGGTTCTCCTCCACCGAAGGCATTTCCGGTCGGTGTAGCAGCCACTCCCAGAAATTTAAATAAATGCGAATCGAAATGGCCGATGAGCAGCAATTAGCGTTTAAGTTATTGAAAGGAATTTCAATTAATATTCTGGTATTAGTATATGAAATTGAACATTAAATTATTTTTAATTGTGATTACTTAACCTCGAGCTCGTATTTTTACAACTGTATTCGATAAAATCACTAACTGGTATTCCGTAAACTAGTGGAAAAATCTCAAGTATTATTTATTTATTTCTTGTCTCTTCCTGATACCGGAAAGCTTCTGGTTGCGTTATTTCAATTACATTTCACACAAGATAACGAAGAAACAAATAATAAAATGTTACGCTTCATGTCAAAACGTTCAACATAAGTACTTGAAATAATTCAGTTGGATTGATTCCTCAAACATATTTACTGTGTTGAACAACTCACCTAAACCATAATACAAAAACAAAAGTCGTGAGGGGAGTCCATTAGCTTCACGTACCTGAAATTAAAATATCATAAGTCAGATTTATATTGTGAATTATAAGTCCTTTTCAACATGAGGGTTATGCAATTTTATGTCCTATATGAGTTTTTCCAGTATGCATTATAACAGTATAATTTTCATTACATTACCAGATGAATTATTAAGTTTAATTAAGGTACAGTATTCGTGAGCTGGATATTTTTTCCAGAAACGTCACTCAAAAACGAACAAATTCAGTACCGTCAAATAACCACATAATAGGTATTATGTTAAGTAGGAAGGAAAGTGTTACTTTACTCCAGTGTAAAAATATGATTATTTCTAAAGACGTAATCTTGGCGTTTTATGAAACTTTATTCCATTTTTAGGAAGGAAAACTCGAAGAGTAATAATTGAAACAAAATATTAAAATACCTAGTGGTACATATAATTACAATAACGAAGAAGGATAATAAATGCAATATTTTCCGCGAATGTTTACAATTTTCAAATAAAAAATTACCTCTTTCATATCTGTAATAATATTTCCAAATTTGCAGTGGATTTTTCGGTGATGAATAAATCAATATTTATTTCTATGAGAACTATACTTTTTTTCTTGCTATCGCTATCGCCTGATCAATCAATTTCAGATAATGATTATCTGCTTATGATAAAATGTTTATGATTACACTACCTCCTACAAGTTTTTAGTGAATGTTATGTGCTTGAATTACGAATGAAAATAATAATTTTGAGTGGCTGCGAATGCAAAAGTATATTTATTTTTTCGAAAACAGTGTTTGATGACTGAATTAACTCTTCCCCTCTAGTGCCATATCACTTGAACTAGAGGAAAACAGTCAAGGAGGTGTTAGAAACAAATATTTGTGATTGCTCAAGCACAGTGCTCCCAAGCACTAGAGTGCTTCTACATAGAACTTCTATGAGTACTGATCACTGTGGTTTAGTTCAGCTCATTATGATGAGTGGTACAGGGAAAGCAAGATGGATGGACTCACACGAAAGTATTGAAATAATTTGTCCATTCGCGAGGCAGGTTATTTATAACTATGATAAATAAATAGCGAAATACACTTCTCGGACATGCCATATCACTCAAAATCATCTTCTATATGACATGTTAATCTGAATAACCATGAATTCGTGTGAATAATCATCTTCTTGCGTGTTTCAGTAATTAAATTAAAATGTATATTAGATAATTACAACCCTTCTTGGTATGCGTAATCCCTATTAAAAAAACATTCAACTTTCTCCCCATGCGATATTTATCTTTCATCGGAGTTTATAACGTTACACAAAAAACACCATTACCTTTTAGCATCTCTTATCACCCCTGGGTCATTATAGAATTACCGCTAGGGGTGGAAAGGTGGTGAATTCGTAGCAGGGTAGCGACGGTCCAGAGGGAAAATTGGTATTTCTATTGAGATAAATTCAGTTTCATTAGAAGAAAATGTGTGAAAACAATTACCTATATTTTGTCGACATACCACCATCTCTATATCGTTTTTTACTTTTCATTTTAGGATGCTTAGCTGAATGCATGATGAAAAACTGCTAATCTGGAAAAAGTGCGACTTCGCAATCGAGGTTTTACCTGTTTGTCCAAGATATAGGACACGTTCCACAAGTTCCCAGCTATAACAGATACATCTCTAAGATATTGCTGCGACTCACTTTTGTCATACTCATGATGCATGCTGGCGACCTCTATGCGATGTAGTTCGGAGACGTCTTTGCGATGTAGTTCTGAGACGCCGCAAAGATGCCTCCTAATAACGTATCAGGGATGTAACAGAGCGAGATAGCAGCGATTTCTTCACTGTTATATTCAAGAGACGTCAACGGCTATGCGATATTCCAGACCGAAACAACAAATAGAAACAGAAAATATATTTTCAATATGAAAAAAATAAATATAACAAAAATATAATTAAAAAAATTCTTCAAACAATGAAAACATTCTGGCACAACATTAACAAAGTACAAAATTAAAAATTAACAAAGTAAAAATGAAAATAAATTAATTAAAAAACTATAAGTCAATTGCTTTGGTTCCTTGTCCTGTTGAGCCTTTGTTTTGCATGCCTGAACCAGTTGGAACAGGCTGCTTCCACATTTTTTTCGTTCTCTCCGTGAAGGCTCATCACCACATCTGGAAATCAATGAAATAATATGAGACCACTGAAAGCTACAATGCCAGAAGGTAAAGAAAGAAATAATGGAATCTCACTTTGTTGATACTCAACAACGATACTCACTTTTCACTTTCAGTTTATGGAAATTAAAATTCGCAAATGTGATCAATCCAGTTGGAAATATGGGAACATGAACAGTATGGAAAGCATTCAAAGCGACAAAGCTTCGATCTTCGATCAATATATTGATACAAAGAACAAAGAACTAGAACTAAATATGGTTATTGATTGATTGATTGTTGGGTTATTGGGATTCGTCGTAAGACATATACCCAGAGACTTGTGTTCGTTGTATAGGTTCTAGAAGAGAGTGTACAATGAAGTACTTCTGGGAGGTCCCATGTTCTCTTCTGTTTTTGATCGAGTCACTAGTAACGAGGGAGTTATAAGACAAACACAACACAGGTGAAAACTTTTCTCGCTTGGGGGCAACGGCCAAGCTTTACACATCCCCTAAATGTTGCCTCGGAAGATAGATAGAGCACCCAGGTGTATGAAGATAGGATCTGAAATGAAATTGAAAGGATTAGCTCATAGTTGAATAGAATTTCTATGTAGAAATTGTACAAGCACTTTACTTGCCTCAAATGTTAAATTCTGTAAGAGTGTTTTTATATTAAATGGTGTGGGGATCTGACATATGGCCAGTCTTTTATATAAATCATCATGTTCATGTGTTATTCGGCATTCCAAGATGATATGTTGGAGATCTCCATCTTCTCCACATTCGCATAGCGGTGTGGGTTTAATGCCCAGTCGATGGAGGTGGTGGGGGGTGAGGCAGTGTCCAGTTCTGGCTCGGATAATTGTTGTAAGATGACGTCTATCTGTAAAAGGAAATTTCGCATACCATGTTTCTTTTGGAAAACTATTCGTAATTTGTCCATAAAATGTTGGTTTATGGGTTATATTTTCTTTCCATTCGTGACTCCATTTTTTCCAGAGTTGTTGTTTAATGTTTGGTAGGAAATTGTCATAATAGAGTTGAACTTGTAGGGGAATGTTCAGCATTCGTCCTATATTTGCCAGTTTGTCTGCCATATGGTTACCTGGTATACCAATATGTCCTGGGATCCACGTGAGATATACCTCTGTATCTGTTTGCATCATATCGAGTATCAATCTTTTCGTTAGGAAGCTTATGTGGTCTCTATTGATTTGATATGTGGACTGGGTTATTTTCTGAATAGCTGATTTTGAATCAGAGAATACTATTATTCTTTTATGTTCCTGTTGGAGACAGATGGTGAGTGCCTTATGAATTGCTATCATTTCGGCTGTGTGAATCTGGCAAAATTTTGGGAGATTTTCTGAATAGTTAACTTTCAGACTTGGAATGAAGACTCCATAGCCAGCCCTATGTGTCACTGGGTTTAAAGAACCGTCAGTAAATGCCCATGTATATTTTGAATATTTGATATGTGCCAGTTGTTCATCGAGATCATATTTATGACAGGGTAGGATATCTGTTGTATATAGATATGTTTGAAGAGTGTTGAGCTCATTGAGGGCTTCAACATAATATGGCTGTTGTCTTGTCTTCCAGTAATTTTGTTTCCTCGCACAGTAGTTAGCCAAATTGGTTACTGAAGTGTCAATGAATGTGAGTTATAGGTAAGTTTTTTTAGAATAAATTTTCTTGTGAGCCAATGTCTTCTTGTATCTAACGATGTTTCTGCACATTCTGCCAAAAGTGCTACAATAGGGGTTGATTTCATACATCCTGTGACAATGCGCAATGCCTGATATTGTATTTTGTCAAGTTTCTCTAGTATGCTGTAGTATACTAGATGGTTTCAATAATTGTCCCCCATATTCTAGATGTGACCTCACCAACCCTTTATAGATCAACATTAGTGTTTGAGGATCTGCCCCCCACCAGGTACGACAGATTGCCCGCATTACATTTATCCCCTTCATTGCTGTTTGACTGATATATTATGTGTGGGGTCCAGTTTAGTGTTGTAGTAAGTATGGTACCTAGGTATTTTATTTGATTACTGTAGGGGATAAGATGTTGATTGAAATGTAAATATGGGTATATTTGTCGTGATATACCTTTTCTGAAAATGATTGCTGTAGATTTATTTGGAGATAATTTTAGATTATATGTAGTTAGCCATTCTGCTAGTTTATTTAAGGCTGTATTCATTTGTTGGGTTAGCATAGTAATTTGGGTTCCTTGTATCATTAAGACGATATCGTCTGCATACTGTATGATTTTGATATTTTTATTGAATATGCTGTGTAGTGAGGAGGTGTAGATGTTAAATAATGTTGGACTTAGTGGGGAGCCTTGTTGTAGGCCATGGGAGGTTATTTGTGGTCCATGAATCTTCCCGTCTCTATCTTTTATATTTATATACCTATTTGATAGAAATTGGAAAATAATATTGTTAAGCTGACTTGGACATTTTAAATTTTACATTCTCTTGATATAACTGAAAAATATTTACTGTATCGTACGCTGACTTAAGGTCTAAGAATAAGGCTATCGTAACTTCATTATCACTAAAACCGCTATAAATGTAGCTAGTGACAGTTGTTAGGGCATCTATACATCCATTGTTTTTTCTAAACCCATACTGGAACTGCGGTAGTTTCTTGTTATGTTCTAGTACCCAGTCCAATCTTACGTTAATCATACTTTCAAGAAGTTGACCAAAGCATGATGTTAGGGAAATAGCTCTGTAATTGTCAGGAATGTTTGCCTCTTTGTTAGGTTTAAGGATTGGTAGTATTACTATAGTTTTCCATTCATTCGGGATTGTCTCCCCCATTAGTATCTTATTGATTATTATTTTCTGACTCTGTATTGAGAGATTGTTTGTCATACTATAGGATATGTTATCTTGCCCTGTTGCTTCATCTCTTTTTGTTTGTAATATATTATGTAATTCATTTATGGTAAATTTTGATGTTTCAATATTATCGTTCATGATGTGGAAGTCTGGGTCAATTACACATGGAGATAGGTTATTTAAAATATATTTTGCTATATTTCTGTTTGGTAGAGTGATTTTATAGGTAGATTGTAAGTTGGTTTTTTTTTAACTGTTGCCCAAATGTATGTGAGGGGGGACTCACGATTTCAAGTTGAGCAGAAGGTTCTGAATTTAATCTTTTTCTTAATTTTAAGTTTTTTCCTTGTGATCGCTATAGTTTTTTTAACATTTATATAGTTTTCCATAGATGGGTCGTTATTAAAAATTTGTAACGCTTCTTTTCTTTTTGATATTTCTTGAGCACATTCTTCATCCCACCAAGGGACTGTGTGTTTATTTGGCTTTTGTGATGGTTTTGTGTTTGGAATGAATTTGTCGCTTGCTGTGTTTAGGATATTATAGATTTTTTCAAATGTGGGGTTTGTAATATTTTCAATAGACTGTATTTACTGTACGAATCCCAATCAGCTTCTTTAAACTTTTCACGCGTTGATATAATTCTGTTACATGTTGGGATTTGAAAAATTTCACAGCAAGTTGGAAAATGATCACTCATGCCGCAGTCTTGTATGATTTTCCATGAGCATTTAGTGGCTATATTGTTGGTTGTTATTGTAATGTCCACTGCAGAAACATTTGGTGTGGGTGGGGTGAATCTAGTTGGTGTACCATCATTTAAGATCACTAAGTTCAAATCTTCTATTAATTTTTGTATTGTGCGGCCATTACGATTGAAATTCGAGATACCCCATAAGGGATTATGTCCGTTCAGGTCTCCCATTAACAGAAAGAGTGTCGGGGTTGATTCACATATATATTTAATAACATAGGTTTATATTTGGTGGATTATACATATTTATTATGGAGATATTACTGACTGGTAAATGTATGTATTGGTGTTGGAATTTATCAGGTTGGTTTGGTGTATTTATTGCATGTATGGTGTACTCGATATGAGATCGGATGAGAAAAGCGATTCCTCCCTTGCCCTCGGGCCGGTCTATTCTATGGATGAGGTATCGAGGGATATTGACATTAAAATTTGTACTCAACCAGGTTTCATTTAGCAGGATTATATCTGGATTATGGCCATTTATCAAAACTAGCAGATTATGTCTATTTTTATTGAAGCTGCGTATGTTCCATTGGATAATTTTAAGTGGGGGGTTAGTATTCATCGAGTTCATCAGGTGTATTTGTGTTTTGCTGTAGTGTATTCAATAAAAGTTCAATTACTTTTTCTTTGTCTTGTCGACTCATATTATTTAGTCGATCAATTATTGTATTAAACGATTCAAGCATTTCTATTTGAGGAATCATCTCATAGTCCCCATTAGGTGAGGTTGGGGTATTGTTCACTGATTTAGGGTTGTACTGAGGGCTTTGATAAACTGGTGTTTTTGATGTTCGTAGGAATTGTCCTTAGGGACTATTTAAACATTTATTATGGGCTTGTCTTTCGTATACTGATGCTGGGGGCAGTCTTCGTTTTTTGTTGTCTATAGATAATTTTTGAGCAAAAGTACTACAAGTTGGTTCAGTTGCAAAAGTTCTTTGTTGGATTGGTGAAATTACATCACGGTTGCTTAAGGTTGGAAATTCCGTAGGTTTATAAATGTGTCGGTTGTTTGATTTTGGTTTTGGTAGGAGTTCGTTAGCATCGTAGTAGGACATGTTTTGATATGTAATGTATTGTCTGATGAGTTTTTGTCTGTCATATTCGGGGCATAGTTTACTATTAGATTTATGCTCACCGTTACAATGTTAAATGTGTCGGTTGTTTGATTTTGGTTTTGGTAGGAGTTCGTTAGCATCGTAGTAGGACATGTTTTGATATGTCATTTATTGTCTGATGAGTTTTTGTCTGTCATATTCGGGGCATAGTTTACTATTAGATTTATGCTCACCGTTACAATGTCTGCATCGGCTAGGGCTGGAACATTAGTTTGTATAATCATGTATTTGGGCACAATTTTGGCAAATTGGTTTGCTGCGGCATTGGTTTTTTGTGTGACCATAGAGCATGCATTGGAAACATTGTATTACTGGCATCCGATATGGCTCAACTGCCATTACAAAGGAAAATATTTCAATTTCTGATGGTAAAACTTTACCTGTGAAGGTAACACATATTGTTCCTGTCGGTATGAAGCTGGTTTCCCCATTTATTACCGTTCTTCTGATTAGCCTTCTAGCATTTATGATTTTGCAGTTAACCTTTTTTGTGTCAGAATGCTGTATGATTTCGTCCACTGTGATGTCATCATCTACGTATCTGAGTATTCCCCTACAAGTGATATTATTGCCGGGAATGAATGTTTCAAATCCTTTGGATATCACACTTTCATGATTTAGAAAATTATTAGCTGCTGTATAGCTTTTAAATTCAACACTCATACGGTTTCGTCCTTTACGTCTCAGTTTTTTAATTTCTCCTACTTTCAAGTTATATATCATCTTGGCAATGGAGAGTTGGTGTAAATTTCCTAGATTTGCGGTATCATTTGTATTTGATACTTTTTTCTGCACATATACCTCATATGGTCCTGTATCTGTATATGAGTATTGTAATTCATATCCTTTCTTTGATGTTTCTATGTTAGATTTGTCAGGGGGGTCATTGCCCCCCGGCTCGTGGTCCATGTTGTTAACCTCAAAAAAAGTTTATATACTTACTGAAATAAATATGTTCAAGATTAGGAAAATAATCTTCTGGAGTGATAGGATTTTATGAATAACAATGGAAATGTTAGTAAACGCACTCGATTGAGTAAGATTTGCCTCAAAACAAGTAATCGCCAAACACCACTTCTCGTTGCTTCAAAAGAGAGCAAGTCCTAAATATGGATATACAATACAGTAACAGCCTGTCACGCAGTCGCCTCCCGCTTTCAGGTTGGTCAACATTACATACGGCCTGTGTTGCCAACTTACCGCGTTACTTCAAAATAAACATTTAACACAAATTGAGGATTCGCCTTTCGACCGTGGTGGAGGACAGATGGCGTCCTTGTGGTCGGCAGTTGAGTGAGTGTGTGAAAGTCCTATTATCACCTGATCTGGAGATAATTCCATAAAAATATAGTAGCAGAGATATCTATCTAAGTATAGATTTTGATGTCTAAATGATGTCGCAGTATGTCTATGGCAAGTAACAATTTGACATCGCAGGGACATCTAAATCCAGCTATCACTAATTTAGATATCACAGGGATGTCGCAGTGTGATATCGCAGTAATGACAACAATATTACGTCGCAGATATATCTATATTCGGCAATTATTGATTTTGATTTCTAAGGGATGTCGCGGTGTAATAACGCAGGAATGTCAACGATATGATATCACAAGGACATCTAGATCCCATTTTTGACGATATTGACATCCCTGAGATGTGGATGTTTGCCCAGTATTGACTGGGTTGATGTATAGACTCCGGCACCTTCTTTGTATTTTAATTCGAGCTTTGATTCTAATATGTTTAGGTACCTGAAGTGTTATATATTCTATACCATATCTCATTCTTCAGAACAGAATGAAATGAAATGGATGACGATTCACAATCATTATTGTTCAGTGAATTATATATGTATTATGGATTGTTTCAATATCGGATTAAAAAGGTGAATCAGAGAAAAATTAATGCATTGATGTTTCATTATTATCAAAGTTTCTGATTTAAATATTGCCATTGATGTTAATTGATATAGTTTAGGAGCGAATCTTGTTAGTTTACGATTATTTCAAGAAACGCTACCAGTTCCGAATAGCAACCCTAGGGGTCAAAAAGTCACGTTAGGTGTTTAAACGCGAAAACGTGGCGACTAATGTTTCGAAAGCGTGCAACCCTAATTTGGTAATGGGGTAGTTGGGGTCATTTTGTTTGGGGTAAGAATTACGAGCTCATTACTCTAATTGACTGTGGTTACATAGTGGAGAAAAAGGAAACTCTGGCTGTCAGGAAGCTATTAGGTACGAAGGGGATGTTTACAGTAGAGAAGTTAATTCACAAAACATTACAGAAATAATACTGTGTGTATTTTGCATGGAATAGTGAACATAATATTCACTTCCGAACTCTCGTTGAATTTCAAATTCGAAGAATTGGATTTTAATTCCAAACTACTACCTATTCGAGGAGAAAGTTGAGACGAGATTCTTGGGCACCACTACGCCAATGAATTATGGAATTGTATAAACTCTACAAAAAACATCCAATGCTTTCACACTCATGCTACAGTGTTGTCTCATGTTTCGATCGCCTAGTGCAGAATAGAAGAGAATCAATGATGGTCGTTGTACAGTTTTTTCAATTTGCCTCGATTGTAGACCTTTATTCACTGCGAGTGTAGATACAAATAAAATTATCCTACAAGAGCTATCCGTTTCGTTGGTGATGCTTCCCTCACAAGCACGCTCGCTTATTTGGAACACCTCAGGTATGTTGGCTATCTATCTCTGTTTTAAAGACATCTATCATCTTGTCGAGCTCAGTCTTCACATCCCTTGGTCTTCGCTTCTTTGAACAAATGCCACCACACATAATTACACCATTAAAAAGCGGAGGCGGGTCACAACTATTATATAACGTAAGTACTTCATTTTTACATTGAACTTCATTTACTTTCAGTATTGCCATTATTCGTAAACTAATACAATTGAAATCACATTGTCGAATGCTATTTTCGTTAAACTGGTCATCTGGTTGAAATACTTGAAACTTTTTGAAGGACGCGAGTGAATTGATGTATTTATTCATTTGTTTACTTAATTAGGATTGTCGTGTTCGGGCTTCTTGAATTAACGTGAAAAGAATGCATACGTGGGTTCTGTGTTTGGATAACTGACCAACTACAGGTAGCTTATGCTTGGAGGTATACAAAAATGCATGAACGACAATTGTTCGAATTACGGAGATGTTATTCTGACTGAGTGGTGCTGAAGATGTCGACTTTTAAATAATATCCAAACATTCAGAGAATGAAGAACTAAAGTAACTCACGGCAAGTAAAATGATTGAAATTTCGAGTTTTTTTCAATGAAATCAGTATCTTAAAAATCGTTGAAATGTTCAGCCAGATTTGCCTTCAAGAAAATTTGTTAATTATCTAAGCTAGTATATAATACTCCACACCAAAAAATGCCTGATTGCTCTTCCTAGGAAGGCTAGATAGGGCTTATACCTTCTCTAATGGCCCTAGTCGCAACAATATTATACGTTTTTCTATCGTTAGCAGTTTCATCGATTTTGACCTATCGAGTTGTCTTTACTCCTCCTTAGTTTAGAGCATACTTTGATAATGACCATAATTTCATAGAATAATTTTTTTTCGAGTCATTTCTGACATATCCATAATATTAATAGATATAATCTTAACTTCTGGCATTGAATGTCCATTTGCATATTTATCAAATTGTGATACCATCGGTAATTGCCTTCAAATCATTCTCAGCGTTATCATTGATACGGTACTTCCTAGGATATTCTCTTGTTAAATAGAAACCTTTTATTTTTTTATCCAACACATGACAGTTATGACTGTCATTGTTAATGTCATTTTAGACAAGTGAACTATCAAATAAAACACTAGTGTGTTATAATCCATAACTCACAAGAAGAATTCACATTGATATTGAAATTGAGGAAAAACGCTGAAGGTTTATTCAAAGTTGAAGTCATTGTAATATTCGTTGGTTCATTGGAACCAGACGCTCCCATATCGGTACAGCTACTGATAGTGCTGGAAGACGCCGACGCCGATTTTTTCTGCAATTTGTATTTTGTTATGCACCGTTTCTTCTAAGTATCCTTCTGCTACCGTCGAGGACTTCCATTCTCCGTGACGCTTCAAAGTAGGCCAAAAGTGTCGCTAGAACTAGTATTCTTTGGGCTCGAAACATGTTTTTTTTTACAAATTGATCGGGTTAACTAAAAATCCTTCTTCAATTAAGGTGAAACTTCTCGATTTCTTGGTTTCAGTGTCTGGCAAAACTACGTGAAAATATATCCCTTTATCTTGAAAATTTTCTATTTTCAAATTGACCAATTCATCGCATCTACAAGCACCGCTAATCCCGATTATCAAAGCCACTTTCATCAACAAGTACTCGTCGTCGGGAGCTTCGTTCAAAAACTTTTCTATTCGTCGTTCTATAATGTCTTGGATTTCTTTGGTTTGTATCCTAGTGGATTTTCTTTTCAAAAAGCTCGTTACTTTGCCATATTTCGATATGTCGATTTTTTATGATGGTGAATAGTCGAGTATACGATGGGACTTATTTTTTTTCGCAAATGTAAAAAATAAGCCAATACAACATTTTCATCGATACCTTTCATCTTCCGTGAATTCATCCAAGACATTTTGAACTCCTTGTAAGCACCTCGGGACTTTTCTGGCAAAATCTGCATTGCTGCTTCTTTCGCTTACGTAAAGATGTCCTTAGGAACGTAATTTTCTTCGTTTTCCTCCATTTTATATACGTTTCTTTCTTTAAAAAAGATTCCGTTTTCAGCAGGGAAAACTAATTTATTTAAACATTTGCTAACAATGTATCATGCCCGTGGCAACCAAACAAACAACCTGCTGTGACCAAAATGTAAAAAAGTCACTGTCAAGTCATTCTGACATTTATATGGTAATGAGACGCAAGTAGCATTGATTTGTTCACAAAACTTATTAATTATTATCTCACTCAAGAATGATTTATTCCACTTGTTGGATAAAACATTTTATGCCACTCGTGTGTTATGTTTCCTAAGTAACTTGTGAATTTATATATTTATAAATCTTTCTGACGTGACCTATTTTCAACATAACACACTAGTACCATGAATAACTATTACAAAATTCTTTCAGTCATTCGGTTGCACCCATGAAAGCAACCCCAGAAGTTTTCGGGAGACTTACAAGAGAATTACAAAACACATAAAGTCAATATATTCGACAAAGGGTACTTTTCCAATAGCCCACCGTATCATTCTTGGTCTTTATCTCTTCTGCATCTGCAGTTCATCACCATCTAACAAAATAGACTTAATTTCCCCGAGGTTTAAGCATGTATATCCACAGATAGGAATCTGTCCTCATACAGCCGGATTCAGCTTAAAAAATGCGTAATAATTCCTAAGCCAGTGTTCGTCCCGATCAATCTTTGTTCCAAAGCCCACCATGCCATTACAGAAAGCCATTCTTCAGCAACAACCAACAAATCCCAGTTAATAAATCAGTTTCAGAAAGTAATCCAATCTCGAAATTTATCCACTCGAATCCGACAAGTATCTATCACCTTATCGATATTTTCAATCAAATTCAGAAGCTTATAGCCATTCGTTCATAACAATAATCATTTTGTTTGTGCCACCTGCGGTCCAACAGGCTGCAGACGACACTAAGAAGGGACACAAACAATGATGTGGCTGATTTTTCCTCTATCTTCGTCACAATAGACTCGGGCTTCATACAATCGCGTTATTTTGCGAAATGTCGGCTTTATTATCAATCATCTGTGTTCAAGGTTTTTGTGGGATCGGATAATAATACTGATGTATCATTTACGCAAGCATTATTAATGATGGGTCTGTTAACCAAACCGGTAATTCCTATCGATAGTTTTTCATTATTAAAATATGAATGAATATGATGGAACATGAGACTGACAAACTACTTTACATAAAGTTGAAACGAACAGTGGTAATAAAAAAATCTCATAAATCGCCTCCTGACTGCTACAGGGTGTTGACATCTCGAAAAATATTAGGTATTGTTTAAATTTTTTACCCGACATGTGCACCAGGAGAAGTTGGTATTCAGAAAAACATGGATCAACGTAATGATATTGATGTTTTTTTCACCTATTGGAATAATTAGTTGTATTTTTACACGGGTCCATCAACATGTTAGGAACAGGGTCAACGATTAATAAGGTTGAGTCATCAACAATTTGTCATTGTTGGTGTCAAATTCTCATCTGAATCTTCAGCGATGAAAATCTTCCTTGATCTTGGCGATCTCGCAAAAGTATTTGACCCCGTATCAAATGATAAGTTGTTAAATGAACTTTTGGGGCACGGAATACGAGGGAACAGTTTAGATTTAATGCGAAATTACTTATCACAGAAAACACAAAAAGTTAACTTAGGAGAACAACAATTCAGCATATAAATCTGTTGATATGCCGCAGGGTACAGTTTTAGATCCAATTCTGTTCCTGATATATCAGTAGTATATCTCAAATAAATGGCTTTTGTGAGCACATTATTTGTAATGCAAATGACACAGTACTGATATTCAGAGGCGAAACCTAGGATGATGTCTATAGAACTGCAGAAAATGATCTTAGAAAATTACTCTTACTTAATCTGCTGACTAATAACCTCCTGAACTTGAAGATAGGTAAAACTAAATTCATGACATTCTCTCTCAGTGCCAGGGATTGCTCTTAGAACGATAGTATCGACAACATATCAGATGGGTTCTACTGCTTGTATACACCTCACTGGCAGAAAGTATACTACGAGACTATATCGTTATATGGGGAGGAACTAAGCTAAATCCCGTCGTGTCATGCAGAATTCTTTATCAAAAATAATACACAAAAAAGGCAGACGATTTTCGATCTCAACAATTATATGATGGAGAAACAAAATTATTGTATATATAAAAAATATACCACAGAAACTTCATAAACAACAAGATTCTTATGTGTAAAGAGTCTTTTTTTTCGGTCCAAAGTTATATATCCATCTCCCAATGAATCTGAAAACTTTAACACAAATTGAAGCATTCAAATGTGCTATTAAGAAAAATATTAGAAAACCCAAAAATAATAAACATATTCTAAGAATATTTTGAAAAGATATACCAATACTTTACAATATCAACTGTTACTTTTTTTCTAGTCCTCAGCCCCCTATTTTGAATAAACTGTCACTATTATAAACCAATAATTTGTAATTTGTCTAAATAAATTGTTGATTTATGTTCTGAAGCCTATTTCACCCATTTGTAGTGGAATTGAGATTATCATTTCTCAATTTATACATTGCACTGAAAAGTAGAAAATAATAATAATATTAATTCGATTCGATCAATTTGATTTAATTTGAATTGTAATTTTGGAGTGATAATTACAGATATTTCTGACTGATTTTTACAACCTATGACGCAGAGTATGGTTGATAGGAACTTAATCGTCAACACAAAGCTCAGGATTGCTATTGAAAATGACGAAACGAGGTAACGGGATCAATTTGAATGTTACTGAATATTGAGAAATGTCAGTTATTGAAAAAATATGATGATAAAAATCGTCTTTCTTTCTTTATAACCGATTTATACTTGTTGAGCTGAGAGCCAAAGAAAAATTTTTAAAAAGATCTTTATCAGATAATTGATGCCTCTCCTAATTTTTCTTCCACACCACCCCAAACGTAGTTCACGGGCATTTTTATCTATTGTCATCATAAGAGAATTGCACACTTTGCATATTGGTGTCAGGATTGTTTGCAAAACTCGGTATTGAATTTTGAATTTTCCGGACGGAATGATAGTTTTCAATGGCTGGGTTTTCACCCAGGCTGAATTTATGAAAAAAGGAAGCGGAACGAAAAAGTCTTTTTCCTACGAGCGTGCGCAAATTAGTACTTTTTTGCAAACATTTGAGTGCGCAAAGTTACACTTTTTCGCACGCCATGAGGATAAGATTTTTTCTGCACGCCTGCGAATAAGATTTTTTTCCGCACACCGTGCGGAAAAGTGAAACTTCTCAAAAATCTCACAGGTATGAAAAATTTATATTTATTTTATTTTATGCAATATAAGTTAAGTCAACCTTCATCGACCCATTTGAACAACTGTCCTGAGGTAAATCAACCTTCATAAAGCCATATTATTAACTTCCCTTTTGCTCTAAGTTAATGTTCATGAAGCCGTAACGGATCTGCAATCAATTTGCAGAATGTTAATAATAACTATTGTTCTTTTATTATAAATATTACGAACAAATATTTTGATTTTCTATTATTATAATTTATTCTTTTGTAATTGTTTGTTGTGTAGTTCTTTCTATCAACTTTTATCAAAAATTATTCAATAAGTTACAATTTTTTTATTTTTGTTATGTAATATAAAGCTCGTAGGAAAAATTTTGTTCCTAACACGTGCGCAAAGTGCCTTTTCCGCACGCAAAACCTTATACGTCGTTCGTCTAAATGTATTTGCATGCGGAAAAGTTACACTTTGCGTACTTATTGGGAAAATAAGTATTTTTCTACTCATGTAATAGATCGTTTTTTACCGGATACCCTACATAAAAGTGATAGTTTTCCACTCTAGAGATGAAAATGAAGCAAATGAACATTATCATGCGACCCGATGGGAATAAACTAAATACAATTTGATGGATTTTTGACACTAATGACAGTTAATCTCACCACTAGACACTTGAATCAGGAAATTAACGAACGTCACTTCGTTCGACAGTTTATAAACATTTTCACGATCATATTTGAACTTCCATCTATAACTATAATTAATATGGAATTTAATGGCAAAATTCCAGTATTTTAAAAACAAGATCTATCGTAGAAAAAATAGCATTTCATACTCGAGATGACATTTTTTTCGTTCGTGAGATTGCCACACTCGCTCCGCTCCGCTTCGCTCGCGAAGAAACTCTCACCTCATGAAAAAAATAGTATTTTCATCTTTTGTTGAAAAGTATACTATTTTCTCCATGTAAAACCAGCTAGAAAGTAAACAAAATTTAATATCGATAATAACTCAGAATCACATAACATAAATTAAAATCAGTTGTCAGAATTTTTCGTAAATCATAAATACTCTTCAGATTTGAGTATTCACTATGGTTTAATTAATTCATATATTTTTTAAATTTTCAATTACAACCAACTATTGATTTTCTTTGTTATATCATTTTTTTACGTTCAAAGGGATTTTTTATGTCTTCCTGATAAAAGCTCTGATAAACCTGGTGAATCATAGGTATAGCAATGAATAAAGCAGAGTTTGAGTGATTTTAAAATTATTGGTCGAATAGATTAAATTTGTATAGTGGACCAACTATGGACTTTTGTGGAACACCCGATTAGGGACTCATTTTCCATCGATGCAAACTTTCTGTCTCATCAGTTGGAGGTATGATGTCATCTACAACATGGAGGAGTACATAGTTGTGGTATAGCTATTGTTCGTCCTGAAGCCTGATGGAATTTTCAGGGAGTAAACAAGAACCAATCTTGGAATTAGATTTGAACATTTTTTCTGTATCTATCTCACTTACTGGGGTATTCCTATGAGAAGTGAGACAAAGTGTCCATTCAGGAACGAAGTGAAATAGTAGTAAAATGGTTATCTCACCTCCTACCAAAATTTTTTGGAAATCTCGGCTCTTATATCACTGATGGTGTGCAGTGTATATTACTTTTGAATAACTCGTTCTAATATTATTCAATTTAAAAATTTTGTCAAAAATTAGGAAAGTTACTGTGGAGATTCCATGAGAAGTGTACACTGTACATTAAAAATTGTTTTTAAAATTGTTTTTTTTGCAAAAATCACATCACGACACTGGACTAGAATTTGAATTGGTTGAAAACAGATTGAAGTGCTTTGAATTTTCGTCTGTATTTCAGATACCTAATAACATAATATTATTGTACTGTCTGGTAGATATATAAAATCTGTCTTGATTTCATGCAAAAATAATCTCAACCTCGCTTCATTCATCTACCTGAAACGTTAATTCTTCTGGTACGTGATCAAACTTAATTGGGGAAAATCTTCAACGAACATCTGGATATTCTGATATCGTATCTTCTCGAGTCATTCCCATTTCAAGAACTCAAACATCTAACAGCTAATTAAGAATATTAATGACAATTCAGTAGCAGCATCGTTAATAAGTAGTTTATAAGAACTGTCGAAGGACTCTAGAGCGGCCATTATCGCTTAGAGAATCGTCGGCTGACCCAAAAAGAATAAATAATTAAAAGACCTACCAGAAGCAACTGGCCATAAGCCAGCTGATACAGGTATAAGGGCCTAAGTGGAATCGATAGATATGATGGTTTGTTTAGGTGTAGGGTTCCTACTGTTCAATTACGAACTGCGATTAATTAATTTTCCACAGCGATGATAATAATGATAATAAGAATATAACCAAAATTTTTTTCGAAAGGCATTTTCTTGTCAGAATATCAAGCACTATCTACAGCAACCTGGTGCAACATTTAATGCTACGAGTGGAGGTAAAAATGATAGGACTTCTGTTTTCGCCCTGTTGAGATATCGGCTGTCTTGAGGCTAGAGAGTTGCCAAGGCATAATTTCTCAACGAGTAGGACACAGGTATTGCTATTATTTATGTGGGGCTCCCTGGCAGATAATTACTGCTGATTTATTCTTCATATCAGAAGATAGGGGAATCTGAGTAGCTTACATTATGCTCTAAGCAGAATTCTAAATCACACTGTATATATTTTGTCATATCAAATAAATGTAACAGTCGTTTGGAATGACTGATTAGAGATAGTAGTAATGTCTTCTTGAAGTAAATCTGAGTTTTATAATCAAATAAGCATTTTCATATGGATAATTTTGGCCAGAAACGATTTCAAAAGAAATAAATTTTGTGTATTTGGGTTTATTGCCTGCCAAGTTTGAACTCAAATATGAGGAATACTCGCTATTTGAAATTGGGTTGAGGTATCTGTCTTCAGTTATTTGGAAAGTATTTTACAAACCGAAAACATTCTGTAAAACTGGATAATGTTATGAGCGAACCCTCAAGGTACAGTATAAGGACCCATATTGTTCTTATATTCGTTAACGTAATTTTCTTCTTGCAAAGCCAAGCAAAAATCATTGGTTGTACAGACGGCACGGTGTTGATCTACAAACCAACTAACTCGAGTGACCTCAAAATTTAGGTAGATCATGACTTCATTTAGATTTTATTAAAAATATAAACATGATGTTTATAAAAAGTCAGATGTGGAATCATCCGCGGCTGAAACATAAACTCTAGTCACCATTCTCCACTGTTCAAGATAACCTCTTGGAAGGTATACATGTTGAAAAGGGGAATATTCTCGAATGAAAATTGTTGTTTGAAGTTCAAATATATGAAAAAAGTTATCCCTGTCAAACACTCAGAAATATTGTATTTTGCACTAGTCGAAAGTTATGTGCGCTGAGGTTTAGGGAGAGGGCATTGAAATCACATCTCTATCCGCTAAAAGTCATACAGAGAAGATTCCTGAAACTGACTGCTTACACTCGTACGGTATAGACGAGACATTGTATTATGCAATAGTCAAAAGTTACGTGCGATGAGGTTTAGGGAGGAGGCATTGAAATCACATCTCGATCCACTAGAAGTCATACAGAGAAGATCCCTGAAACTGACTGCTTACACTCGTACGGTATAGACGAGACATCGATGTTGCCTCATGTTCCGAAGGTTATTGAGTCTGTTTGGAACCATTCTAAAGTTTAAAACTATTCACGCTCGTTATTCATACACTTTTCACAAACTAGCTAAGTTCGCATGGAAAGTAGACAACAATAATAATAATAAAAATAATATAAATGTTTATTGCCAATAGTTGAAACATCAGAATATTTCAAAATAGTGCGCAAGTAAACAATGAAATCACTGATGCAATTTTAGGTTAACTGCTTGTATGTGACATAAACGACGTATAATTTCAAATAAAATTAGACTATGCCATACTGAGAAGTATCACACAACATATACCCTAATTAAATCAAATTTAATTGAGATAAAATGATATAAAATAAAAGCAGAACTCATTTCCATAGCAGTTTCAAACAATCAGATATTTCAATATTGAGTATATTCAGCAATGTCTTATCCAGACCAGTTTGATATGAATTTGTTAATATTGAATACACTTTTGGATAACATTCGAATTCATCAGTAAGCAGTCATCCACTGCTCCACACTCTATTATTATAACGTATGCTAGTGTTGGGACTATACAAATGCATAATTCAGTGTTTTCAAATGTTTTGAATGTAGGAAGTTCCTCAAGCATTCAAATTAAGAGAAAGGGTACCTCTCAACTGCTGATTTAATTTTAAGTGTAAGTCTCAGCGTAAGTGTCTGTCATTAGTGATTCCTAGATATTTTATGGAATTGTTTTCAGATATTTTTAATTTATCACTAATAATGAGCTCTACCATATTGGGAAGGAAAGATTTTAGGTTTTTAAAGTAAATGGTCAATTCGTTATGACGGAACTATCTTTCGATCGATATGAAATTGTTTCCATATGACTCTGTAGAGGATGGCAGTATCATCTGCAAAACTCAATACTTCATCTTTAGTTTCTAGTAGAAGTAATTCATTGATATATACCGTGAACAAGTTAGTCCAAATACGGTTCCGTGTGGGAAGCCAGAAGATACTTTCATAGGATTACTCATCACACTATCAATACAAATTCTCTGCTCACGGCCACTTGGGTACTTTTGAAAATATTATATGCTCGACCTCGTATTCCATATTTTTTAAATTCTGCTAGTTGTTTGCTATGACTTACAGTATTGAATGCTTTGGAGAGATCGACAAAGATAAATATGGATGAAATTTTTGTTTCTAAAGATTCGAATATATACGATGTTGAATCTTGTGTTACATCGTCTGTCAGAAATTAACTTGCATCTTCTGAAAATCCCACCAAGCTTATGTATGACATATTCGGATCATCGCCGGACAATTATCGATTGCTCTAGTAGTGTAGTGGGAACTACTTAATATGTTGGAGAAGGTTGAGTTCACTGATGTGGATATATTTTGTACATTTTCCAAATGAACTATTTTATATACTCATTTTACTTGCCACCCCAATTTCTTTAATTTCAATCGAGTTTGTTCATTAAAATACACATCAATATTATGGAATGAGTTTATGTCAGAAAACTTCTCACTTTCAATGCATCAATTTTTTTTATACACAAAGATATAATCTCTCTCAGATCTTTGTCCTTCCACTCTGAAATATGCCTCTGCTTTATTTGTTTGAGGACAGTGATATATGCGTCTCATTCTTCTAAACCATTTTATTTGCATGCGAAATCCTCCCTTTCGTGTTAATTAATTAGCTAAGTGTATATTCTTCTAAGAATTTCGCCTGCCAGACTGATAGTGTTCGGTCCGGAATAAATGCATTTTAATTTCATTAAAGTGGCAATGATGGCGTTCATTTGCGTTCCGGACAGATTCAGATTGCTTGTTTGCGTGCTAGACCATCGCACAAAAACGCGCGTTTTCGGAATCGGTCCTAAATACAGAGAATTATCGTT
Source organism: Chrysolina americana (assembly GCA_958502065.1). Lineage (NCBI taxonomy): Eukaryota > Metazoa > Arthropoda > Insecta > Coleoptera > Chrysomelidae > Chrysolina > Chrysolina americana. The sequence continues at coordinate 88,928,957 of OY293412.1, forward strand.
ACCATCGAAAAGGAAATAACTCATTTGGAAGACCGAGAAAAAACTAACTTTCCTCTAAATGCTCAAAAATGTAGTTTATTTTGGGGCAAAATTGATTGAAATTTGCATCTGCGTTTGTTTTTGTGTTTTTGTTTTTCACCCTCTGGGGAAACGAGTGGATCGATTCACCAAAACGCCAAGCAAAACCCCAACATTCTTGTAGAATTGATTATAGAGAACAAACACCCTTTATAAAAAAAGTGAACACGCAACAAATTATTGGCAACCAAGAAAACATGTATTTCAGGCATTTCAGCCCTCTTCAGTATGATATAGTCAAGTGAAAGGATGTGCAAAACTTGAATGAAATGAAAAAAGTACGAGAGAGAACAATTAAAAAACTAGTTTGAACAACAGTAGCCAGATGCTTGTTGTATTAGTTAGAAGACCTTTTTACCCTTTACTACACCGTATTGATGAAGGCCAAAAGGTTTGATACACTTGTCTGTGGTTGTATACTTCCCCTGGGGGATCGTCCATTTGTTTTACCCACAGTTCCCAGAGGTCAGAGGTCTGTTCCGTGTTCTGTGTCACACCAAAACACGTGCGATGTTTCCACATAATTTCACTTTGAAAATCTCATAAAAGTAGTGTCCTCTTCAAGAATATTCAATTATATTTTTCTCGATCGAGATGACATGTACTATTTACAGTGGTTAAACATGTTCAATTTTCCGGATTTAAAAAGGTGTATGACCAGGAAAAAAGCACAAGCTACTTTTTCCAAACGATCCTCACGTCAATGTATTGAGAGTTTTTCGAAAGCTTGATAATTCAACAAAGAGTAGTTCTTACAGGCTGCTGGCCACAACATCGAAGGATATTTTCATTTTCAGGTTGAGAGAATGTAAATACAATTCTGTCTGAAGATTTTATTATATCGTGGTTGTTATATGGACTGGTCTCGTAATGCATTCAGCCGAATATATCTGTCACCGATGGTGACAATCAGCCCTATGCTGTATCACTTCCGTCAAAAATAACGTCACCGTTATTCGCCATTTCCGTTATTCCGCGAATAACGGTGACGTTATTTTTAACGGAAGTGATACAGCATAGGGCTGAATATGGAGAACTTTGTTGCGTATCACCTTCTAATCTTCCCACCAGGTATTTAGAGATGCTGCAGAACACTGGACATGCATAGGTCATTGCAGATTACTAGATACTGAATTATCCTTGGGTTTTCGTTATTTCTATTGTATTGAACCTCAATATTTCTGTAAACAACGCACGACACTGTCGGTGAGGGAAACGGTTATTCTTATCTTCGTTTATAATAGGTCTCTCTCTTTCAGAAGATGTCACTTACAAAGAAAGTTTAAATCATGAGCAGCGAGTTACTCATCTATGTTGTGTACTCCGAAGTTGCGAAACTGTTCTAGGGGCTTCGGTGCATCTGGTGAATGAATGACGACGTTACTGCTCAGGGAGTAGTCCCTCATCGAACTTTTATTTGTTCTTGGCAGTTCTACTCGAGTTGCTTCGCATTGATGTCTGCCACAAGCAGCACCTTATCCGATGGTACAAGCCGATATAGCCAGAGCCTGTACACCGTAAATCATTGGTTTCATAGTTTTTGCCACTCATTAGGACATGCCATGGCAAATTACTCATGAAATGAGTTAATTGTTCCTAGCATATTATTTTGCAGCGTTATTTCCGTAGTGGGTATAATTCAATATGGTTACTCAGCATTGTAGATAGATTCTTGTTGGATTCTTTCGGACTTGTTCATAGGTAATAAATAATGAAATAAATCAAAATGGTATATAAAATGTCGGAGTGTTTACCAGCTCTGTGAGATCAGGTGTACCTCTCAGTAATGTGTCATTAAAAATGGCCATAGAATAGTAATGGATGATACTTCTTAATTGGTAATGCTATAGTAAATAAGACATTAATCATTGTAAACGTCAACTGAAACAGTTATTTTTATGTCTTTGATGTATTCAGAATACAACAAGAGTTACAAATAATTTAATGGGGTGATAAATTAGGTCTTTTTATGTTACAGTTTCCTACAGAGCATCTAACCTTCAGGAAACTGCTATTATTACGAACCATATTTATTCAACAATTGCATTTTTGTGTTATAATTATAGTTTTTTCCATTTTGCACCTTGAGTTACTCCGACGAATGAGATCATTTTTTTGTTACGCGGGGATATAATTTCTTGCAGGTGATGTCACGTCTAATGTTGATTTATTGCTGAAATTACTTCATACCAATGAAATTAACGATTTTATTGTGAAGTGGCACGCAGATGTTGCGCTATAGCTAGCATTGGAAAACGATTGTTATGACATCTGGTGATTTGTAGAAGAGACTAGATCTTGCTTTATTCATTGAAAAAAATCGATTGTTCAGATGGAGTATAGGCTGAAAAAGTGAAGTGTACGCCACCTAACAATTACTCCAAGAACTACTGTGAGAGTGAACAACAAACAATTTTTCATTGTTTGCTGGGTAATGACTTATTTATATTTCTTATTGTTCTAGTTTTCATGAGCAGATAAACACCTAAATGTGCTCAAAATGCTCACAGTCAAATGTACCATACAGAAAAATGTGACGCTTTTACCCTAAGGCAAATATATTGCAGATATATACTTGCAGCAAGTACTTATTGCTAGGAGTCGCACGTTAAAAGGTAAGACCTCGTTAATCCTTAGCTCGCACAAGTTTCGAATTCTGAGGGCTGTCGTTCGTAGGAGAATGACAGCTGGTTAACGAAAAAAACAATTTTAAACAATTTGAATTTTTTTAAACATATTGATATAAATCAGAGCTGTAACATGTTCGCAGAACCCGGACAAGCCTGCTTTACAATTATATTGGCACTACCACGGTATCTCAGTCAAGGATATATTCATTTCATGAGTTGTTTCAACCAAGGCAGACGTTCTTAAACAAAGGTTTTTACGTGAGATTATCTTTGAATTCATCCAAGCCACAGCATATTAATATCCAGCTTTCAAAACTGCCTGACCTTCTTTCAAAGGTCAAGTTCTTTCTCTAACATGAGAAAGGATATCTTCATCTTCACCTAAAATTAATGAAGTCCTTTCATAAACACAAATAGCAATACCTCGTATAAGTGATGAAGCCAGGCATTATTTTCAAAATACTAATAATTTCAATAAATAATAATCTCAATGCTACAAAATCCAACAAATTCAAAAATGTCTTATAAAAATCACCGTTTATTATATTTATATGCATTATACAGTTTGTTGATCACCCTCATCAGTAGACATACTGGTTTATTAAGCGACATCTAGCGGTTTCCTTTTTTTGCCTATACATAGGATTCCTTCTCCTATCAGACGAAGCCAATACATTGTATCTATGACGACTTAATTTGGATAGATGATAACTTGACCCTCTCATAGAGTATAACTGTCTCCGTAATATAAATAGTTCGTCTAATATACTCTGTATAATAGGTAGACGTGCCAATATAGAATTTTCATGACTGATTAGTGGGTAAGATAGTCCAACTTTGATGATTTTTTTAATATTTTTTGTATATTCTCAATATTCTGCGGAAAAATCATTTCATTTCCTCATACCTTCAGGGATCGATTTCAATGAGCAGGTATTTGATGATTCATAAAAAGACTAATTTTCAAAAAATCATCACCCTTTGTGAACTCATTACTTCGTTATATCACAAGAACAATGAATACATCAAAATTCCATTCTGTATAAAACTACCACCCAAGTGTTTCATCTGATAGTATCAATTAATGAAAACGAAAAATTTTGACTGGAAAAATGTGGCAAATATCTGACAGAAAACAACTGTCACGGTCACTGGCTTACATCAGTCATCCATTTGGGTATTTGCAATGAACCAAATGAAGAAAAGTATTCCTGATTTGGTTGGAATTGAGTATAAACATACATGCATAGGATGGGTTACACAACATTTTCCACCCAACGATCGATAATATTCAAAAAGCTTCATAGTCTTTTCATACGAATGAAGCAACGACTAACAATCAGTTGGTCGTAGCGAGGAAAGCAAACAGCACTTTTGAATGTCATTATCAAGTCTGGAAAAGATCCCATTTTAGTATTGCATATAATGTCAGGATTTAATACCCCGAACACTCGAAAGTGGAATAAAAAAACGTTACACATCATGGTCGTATTTTGCCTCATTTATGTGCAATTTCAATCACTCCAGATTTGATGAAGAAAAAAGTAACCTACATTCCAAATCTTGTATTCTCCAAGGGTTATTTATTATACCCGTATTTTCCTGTGCTGTCGGGTTCTTTCAATTTAATTACTCTGTAATGTAATTAGTTCAACCGCGTTAATGAAGTTAAGGCGATAGAGAACGTGTTAAAAGTAGAAATAAACAAACTAAAACATGCCATAAATAATGAAGAATAACATGCGTTAAATCAAGTCCTCTCATCTATAAATAATAGATATTGCTTCATCAGCAGCATTTAATAACGGGAAAAAAGGTATTGTGGTATGTCGAAGATTGTTTGGATGTCATGAGGATTACAAGTTGTAGTTAGTTAGTATTCAGATTGCTTCATTGATAGGAAATTTTATTGGAGTAATATTTTTTACAGACTCATACATGCCATAATATATAGTCTTTACGAAGTTATGTTGGAATACAACAAAAATTGAAACTGGAGTCATAATCGAAATCCTCTGTGAAGCATTGGTGACGATAGAATTTGAGGAATCTACATGGAGGCATCAGGATAAATGTGAACAGTGAGGAATCTTACAGTTTCGATGCCGATCTGAGATTTAGAAAACTTGTCAAAAAAACCCCTCGATTAGTTTTCAAGAATTTAAAGCTGATTTATACTAACACAAAATTCTTAAACCGAGAAGTGAGAGCCATTCTTTATGATGCATTAGTCCTGCCCAGATTCAATTATTAAGATAGTGTTTATGGCCCATGCTTGGAATATGAGGACAAAATAGCAATACAGGTCATGCAAAATTCTTGTTTTCAACTAATTTATGGAGTTCGAAGTAGACAACATATATTTCATTTTCTAAAACACAAAGGATGGTTAGATGTGAAAGAGAGAAGGTTACCACTCAGCATGTTCTTTTCACAGAATAGATGAAACAGCCCCCTTCCTTACCTATATAAATGTATTAGGGTAAAGACCGGACAAAAAGTGTTAATCAATTTTTTTGTTGATATTTTATTTCAGAAATATTCAACTATTTCTATATTTTGTATTATAAATATGAGAATGAATAACTACCTACTAACTGATATGGGAAATAAAGAAATATTGTTATCATTATTGAATGCATTCCACCGCTGAGGAGAAGAGAGAAGTTTACACTGAGCAGAAAAAAAATCAGAATGATGGAAAGGCTCTTGACGGAGCACTGTTATTCAAAAAAACACCTCAACTTCATAGCTATCACGAATAATACTGGATGCAGGTGGTGCTTAGAGGATGAGGAGTCACCTATCCACATCATCACGGAGTGTCCAGCAGTGGCAACATCGCGAGAATCATCCTGAACCCCATTATTGTGCAAAATAGGCTTGCTACCTGTGAAATTCAATCAATTACCAGTCGTGGTGGGTATATAACGGGCCCGATAGAGAGGCCTACATATATATATGGTTCTTCATGCCAACGAATCTCCATTCTATCAATGACAAAACTATTATCATTATTTATACAAATCCCATAGATTTCCAGAGAACTTACTCAGAGGCTTACTCAACAGCTTGTGCATTTTTACAGGCTATATAATTCGTGAATAAATGCAAAATTCGTTATCGTAAACCTGCAGCATTTTCTGAATTCATATATGCAACAATTTGCCTATTCACTAATTCTCTTTTCGTGTAATCTAGCGGGTCAACGATTCGTAAGATGGACGTGTGTTAATTAATTGCTTAATTAAGTATCGATTGAACAAACTTTAGACATTGTTTCCGGCAATTACTTGAGTAAACAAATTTAACCCCTCCGGCATTTTCTGCTTTGGAATATTTTCCGCGTTCCGTACATTCAATGCTCCAGGTGAATTAGGAATATACAGTAAATGAAACTGGCTTGTTCTGATTCAACTTCTTCATTTTTGTATGAAAAGTACCAACTGTCAAAACTGGAAGGTATCATGTATGGTGCAAATAAATACTTTTTAGAAATGTCTTTCGCACGTCCACGACATCGATAATATTAGAAAGAATAATAACAAAGATAATCCTATCAGACGGCGCTCCACAGTCTAGTCTGCAAGATTGAAAAATCACTCCCGGATAAAGGGATTGCACAGAGTTTCTAGACGTAGGAGGGGTGTTTGATAACACATTATATGTACTTCAGCCCTCAGAGAAAGAAATGTTGCGCCGGTCCTGAACCTGTGGATATCTGCCATGCTCATCTGTAGGATAATATATAATACTAATAATATATATATAATACAAGCCTACCTATTCGGGGTCACGATGGAGGTGTGGGCCACGAAATGGAACCTCATGGTAGACAGCCTCTTTAAAGGCCGCAATCGAGGAGGAGTATATGCCCAAGGTACAAACATGGTACATGAGGGAGAACCACAGGATTGTCCCCAAAAAAACCACCACTGTCCATCTCATCAGAAAACAGATGTCAGAAGAGTTGAAATACTTGGGGCTGAACTTAGACTCGAAGCTCACCTGGAACAAATAACTGGGAAAAGTGCTAACAAAGGCAAGGACATCATCGATGATGGTCAGGCGTCCTTCGAGAAAACATGGGGGGACTGTAACATAAGCAGTATGATGTTACCTTGTTTTTGATTACCAGTTGTCAGTGTCAATGACTGATCTTTCTTGTATTAAATCGTTCTAATAAATTTATGTTATATTTATACCTTAATGAGTATACATAATATACAGCGATAGTGAGACCCTCTATAACGTATGAAGCCCTGCTGCGGTGGCCAAAGATAGAACTAGTAACAACCAGAGGGAAGCTGGATATTTTGCAGAGACTGGCCCTGCTTGGAGTCACTGGTGCAATGGACGATTAGCCTGGAGGTAATCCTGATCCCCTGCATTTGCATATCATAGCGGAGGCGAGGATAGAAGCCTCCAGATTAAAATGAATGGGCCATTGGATACTGTCGGAATTCCTTCAGAATGGGAAAGTCACATCAAGGGTTATACCAATGCTGTCAAGGGAGCAAATCTGGTATACCGATGGCAAGCAACGGGGTAGGGGCTGGTTTATTTGGCACTCGATCCTTCATATTCCAAGCAGAGATAACAGCTATTTTCGTCTGCACAAAAGAGATTGTAAGAGGCATCCTAAAAAACAACCCATAGTCATCCTCTGCTACAGCCAGGCTCTGCGATCATGCAGTTTGCTTCCAAATTAGTTTGACAGACTCACAAAATCCTCATTGACCTAGAAGCACACAACAGATGGGTACGCACAAGGGCATCCAGGGGAATGAGAGCGCAGATAATCTAGCAAGAGCGGGGGCTGGAAACACGAAGAAATGGGTCGGTAATCATCACCAATATATCTGGGAAGACATTGGGCCAACTGAGCCGGAACTCCCGCAGAAAGGTGGTAGGATTAATGTTATCTGAGAAAACACCTGCATATGTTGGAGTTACACCCTTCACACTATGCTGGTTCTGTGATGAGGAGGACGAAACTGCCTCACAAATACTGTTAGAATGTGAAACCCTGGCTCGCATGATGATAGATTTCATCTAGCACTGTGCAGAAGATATCATCCCACAGGAAAACCTCTTGATGATCTTGTAAGCGGAACTACCAGCATTTAGGCCATCACAACGTAAGAAATAAGAAATGATATACATTGATGAATGGATGTATTACCAGAAATAATTCCAAACATAAGTACTGAAAATTTCCTAGGTACTTATAGGTTTTAAGTTAAGGATATTGGATGGCTTCGGGTAAGGTAAATCTCCCTCTTCTATTTGATGTGCTCCTATGTGTCACAACCTTGAAATTAGCAGGGTGATGCACTCTCAGAGAATGATTCTCAAGGTGCCACCTGAGCTAACAGTACTCTGTTAAAATTTCCGAAGATGGATTTTGTCCCCAAAAATAATTTTTCAGCAAAGCGAGTACATCTGTTTCTTCACCACTCTCCTCCCCAGCGTGTTCTGGAACCCATAGGACGGAAACCATACTATACTTGCTCGGTTCATCCAGTTTCTCCAAATACTCATAAGGACGTAACATGGATGTACCCTCTAACAGCAAGAATCTCTAGCCATAGCCTGAGCACCAAAATGCTGGACTGCAAGCAGATTGTTAGACCAGCAATATTGAATGCCTACCCAGTATTCTGCAGCCTAAAGAAGAACCAGAAATTTGATTGGGTGACCAGCCATCAGTGCGAGATCATTTCTTATTCACTTATCAATCGTTGGAAATTTTCCAGGAACCGAGTGAGGAACCGGATCTGTAGATCAGATTCAAGTGGTACAGAGCAATATCTTGAGCTGGTTTTTCGCCTCAGTGTTTTCTATGATGTTCAAGCAATTTCCACAGGCCTCACTTACTGCTAGCCCGTTCAGTAACTACATAAAATGGAAAAAGACCATCATGCATAGGCTTTAGAGGAGGCGCGGATAGGTACTCTGAGTTACTCCCTAAATGCTCGGTAAATGAACCGGCGGAGCGCCTTCTGACCTGCCCCATTTCCTCATGCCCACCTGGATCCTACGGAGAATAGAGGGCATGAAGAAATGTGTACTTATGATGTATTTCATTATTGACCATTAACATGTTATTTTGACTAACTAAAGCATTTTTTTAATTTATTTAAGTTGATACTTCTCGTTGAATATATAGGATTAGACTACCTGTTCTTTGTGTGTACTTTCCATTGTCGATTACACGAAATCTTTGCAAGATTTACCAATGACTCCCAATTTAAAAAAAACTTGGAGCTTTATCTATTCCATGGAACACATTTTCACAAAAATGTCTAATGCACCTGGAGTACTGATATGAATGTAAACAACTCAAATTGCGGTTCTGACATCCATTTCCATTTTTTATCGGGCCATCTCAGTATAATTAGGTAGTCGAAAATTAACCTAGTTTCGTCTCCGATCGTGAAATCTGTCGGCTAAAACGCTTTCAAATTCAAATTTTAATAAGCTTCCGGATAGACAAAAACAAATCCGACGAAGAATAGTCAGTCATACATCAATCTTACAAAGGTAATACTAGTTTTTTTGGCCATTTATTGAATTATTAATTTTTGACTTGTGTCGGTGATTTGGGTATGATTGATATTCTGTATCGATAGTTATAATTATTGGTCGGAAAAACAACTGTAGTGTGGAGTCAAAATTGTTTATTTTTTACAAAAAAGCACAACGATGAGATGTGGAACCATAAAGCTTCCGAACTTAGACGTCAGATACCATTTATATCAAACTCTTTCAGCACAATGCTCTTCATTATGATATAATATGCTCGCCTTAAAGAAATATGTAATATATGGGAAAAACGTTCAATATTAGAGCATCGAAAAATATATTCTAGGTGATCGATTACGCATGTTATTTTATTGTTTGTATTGTTGTTTAATTAATATGAAGTGGAGTAAAATTGCAACAATTCTATTTCACACACATACAGAGTGACCAACCTACTTAAGATCGGAGCACCTCTATAAAATCCCTATTTTCCGTTTGCACCAATTCAAGTAAAGTCGAAATTTCATGAAAAAAATCGCTAATGAAATTTTGCAATTTCGAACATCTAAAAATCATAGTATGCCCTGAAATTTGGAATTATACTCTGCAAATTTGGTGCAAACGTAGACTTTTTGATACTCTTTCTGTTGAAGAAAGATAAAATTTATTCGATCGGAAAATGTAGATTTTCTGAAGGTGCTCCGGTCTTAAGTGGGTCACACTGTATACAGAGTTTCTTCGAACACTTCAAAATTGACAGAAATAAATAGCACACTACTGCAATTCAAAACAATGTACCTACGAGTGTTTTCGGCAATTTACTAATTTACTGTGAAAAATAAGCAATTTATACTGCTTTCCTGTAGTTTTCATGATGACAACAATGTAAACTATATATTTTATGAATATCCGTAGACTGCCTTCGATTGTTCCGAAAGCGTATTTCAGGGCAAAATCCTGTAAACTTCGCTTCGCTTCCTTCGAGTAACAATTTTTTTATAAGTATATGAATACCCAACATTTTTCAAAATAGAATATCGTACTCTGTGAAAGTAGCGTTCAATGGCCCAAGAACTGAGCCTTACTGAACATTTTTCGATGATAGTTCCAACTCAATTTATATTTATATTCTTTCCATTTGAGCACGGTAGATTATACGCGTAATTTGCCACACGTGCTACCGTCATGCTATGATTTCCTAGCTTCTAATACAAAATAAAGAACCAACGCCGGTTGTCTGTCTATTTAACAAGGCAGGAGTAGGCCGATGCGAAAGTGCGTTAATGCAATCGCGTGCGTGTGTTGCGTCTACCAGACTTCGTTAGCACACTTTTTTTTTGGGTTCAACTATTCTTCTCAGCATCGCCGTTTCAATTCTAACCATAATGGAATGATTTGCTGTTGTACGAAAGAAGATAGGCTTCGATAAACTAGTTCAGCTTCAAAGTTTCCATTTCGATATATATGAAAGTACCCATTCTTCCAACAGAGGAAGAAAATCTGTACGACCTCTGATAAAAAGTATCTTGAGAAGTGGGTCAATCTTTCAGACATAAAAAAGTTAAGAGAGTATATACGACACAACTGATCCAAAGGATGTATGTAACGAAAGGTGTTACATAGAAGGCAGTTCTCTTTTGCCACTTCACGAAAATCAAACAAAATAACATTCGTCATATATTTCCACACAACTTGGAAAAAAGTATCAAACAAATTAAAATGAACTTCAAAACAGACTCGGACCCCATTGACCTCTATACGAAACTAACAGATACTTGGTAATAGCAAAACAACGGAAATGGCGAATAGCGGTGACGTTATTTTTGACGGAAGTGCTACAGCATAGGGCTGATTATTTTGTATAAAGTGACAACTCTCCCGGACTGAAAATCTCAGAATCTCACCATTGAAAATGATAAAAATTAACTTGGAAATTTATAATGCTTTCCAACCAGCCGTTCCTTTAGCAAACTATAGGGACTTGTACCCAAACAATCCTTTTAGCTATACACAGCGATAGTGAGGCCCTCGATTACGAATGGTGATGGACAAGAACTTGTCGCAATCAGGATACTTAGGGAAAAATGTAGAAAATAAATTGTGAAATCAACACATATTGAGTAATTTTATAAAAATTGGTTTTCACAGACTTTCTATATCATGTTGAAAATTTTCCTCAATGTAATTTAACGCACTTTGACTTAAGCATATTTTCAGTTTATCTTTAATAACACCTTTTTCAATCAATTCAATGTTTTGAGGCAGCCTATTCCATATTTTCACCCAATTATATCGCCACCTAAGGAAACATCTGCTAGGAATACACCAAGACTCCATACGCAGTTTCTATGATGAGAAGGATGTAACAGCCTCCCACAAGAACTAGAGTATGTAGAGCAAAACTTTGCATATTGGCCGATGGCTAGCACCACCGATCAATAATAATATGGAAGGTTGAAATCCCACACAGAGACCCATCAAGATTTATTTTTTTTCCACAAAATCGAACATTCAATCGATAAAAATATTTGAATAGTTTTCGTGAAGAAATAAGTATTTGGATGATTACTAGATCTATGATCTCAGCATCACACGCGTCAATATCATTATGACTTCTATCAATATTATAGTATCACCGATATACTCTGATGATGATTCCAAAGTTTTTTGAAATATCTTCTGGTTCCCGTTGAAAGAAAAATCTATAATGTATGAACAGGGGGGAAAAAGAGATATTTTTTCTGAATATCTTCAAAGGGGCAACTGTTACTGGTGGAACTACTAGTGATATCTCAGAAAAGCACCGGCTGTGAAAATTTCCATATAATAGAAACAGATCGACAACTTTTATGCAGTGTTCAATATAGGCAAGTGAGAGGTTGAGCGAGGCATTACCGACGAGACGGACAAAATCTAGATTTCAAAATGAGTTCTTGGTTGGCTAGAAAAAAAATAAAGGCTGTTCAGAAATTTCAGGTTGATGTGATATTTTTTCGAAGGCTAATAGGTAAAATTTCGTTATACCAATATACAGGTATTTATACGGGAGCAGTGACCCGTGGGCCTTAGCTAACCGAATCCGACGTCAAAAACACACATATTCTCCAGACACTTAACACATAACCACTCACATATTACAAAGAGATGCGAGAACTTGAAAATTTGCCTTCAGTGTATAGGGAGATCATACCATATTTAGCGGAAAACAAAGTTGTGGTAAGTCTGAAACCATCAATTTCTCGAATAAATTCAAATTCTCGAAGGTTCTTCAGAAATTGAAGGTCAAGGACAAAGCTGTGGAAGTCAAGACCAATGTGCGATACCTGGGAGTACAGCTGGACAAGCGTACAACATGGCAAAATTACATCAACCTGGCTATTCAGAGCGCTGCGGCTGCGGTAAAACGCACGTATCCTCTAATAGCCAGGGGATCGCATATGACGCTATATACAAACAAATCATACGGCCAGCGATGTTGTATGATTGTCCAGCGTTCTGCAGCCTGCCCAAAACTCCTTCTATGAGGTTGGACAGAATGCAGAACAAAGTACTTCGTATCATCACCAAGAGTGGCAGGTACATTCGACTGGAGGCGCTGCGCGCTCTTACTGGCGTCGACTCCATCCCGAAACATGTTAGAAACCTGTCGGAGAAATTCTACAGGTTACAGCTCCCCAAGATTACGCTAACAGGAGACCTTACCATGCTCAGAATTCATGATAATTAGCCACGCAAACACGGTGGGCTGATTTATCAATCTTTGGTCATCTTTCAGGAAAGATAGGAAGAACCGGTTCCATAGGGAACCAAGCCGCCTTCAGTGCGCGAAGTACCTCGACCCGGTTTTTTGACCCAGCCTTTTCCGGGGTTAGCTCGAAACAATCTACCTCTAACCAAACTTAGACAAGGCAGTATCTACATTGAATGCAAACGAACGACATGCATAAGCTTTGCAGGAGGCATGGATTATACGAACTACATCCACTATCATTTGGAATGTTTGACCTCCCGCTAATACCAGCGGAGGTGGATACTAGCGTCGTTTCGCCGGGACCCTTTGTACCCCTTGGCACAAGCGCTCCCCCTATCTCGGGCCAGCAATGGTCAGGGGGAAGGGGAGGCGGCTCTCAGTGAGTCCTCCTGATCCTCTTTCTCCCCTGAACCTCTTGGGCGACGGTAAGATTTGGTGAAGAAGTTTTTGAATACATCAATAATGATGTGTAGACTGAACGAACAACTTTGTAGAATAAACCTTTAATTATTTATTTATTTATTTATTTATATCATGTTGAAAATATTCATCTATGTAATTGAACACATTTTTACTTAAAAATATTTTGAGTTTATTCTTAATGGCATGTATTCTGGCAAGCTTAACGTAGATGGCGCAATTGTTAGTGGAGGTCAGATTGGAGTAGTTGATAAGTGCATAACGGACATGAAAAGTTTATTCCTATCATAATCGAGCAATGTGAAAGATTTATAGCCATTTCACCTTTTTCAATCAATTCAATGTTTTAAGGCAGCTTATTCCATATTTTCAACAAACTATATCGCCACGTCTGGTAGGAATACTATGCAGGTTCTATGATGAGGAGGACGTAACAGACCCCCACAAGAACAAGAGTACGCAGAGCAGAAAGGTTTTACGCAGAACTATCTGCATTTTGACCGATGACCAGCATCGCTGATCAATAATAATATGGACGGTTGAAATCCCACACAGAGACCAACCAAGATTTAATTTTTTCCACAAAATCGAACATTCAATCTATAAAAATATTATATTTCAATAGTTTTTGTGAAGGAATAAGTATTTGAATGATTACTAGATCTATGATCTCAGCAACACACGCGTCAATATCATTATGACTTCTATCAATATTATAGTATCACCGATTTACTCTGATGATGATTCCTAAGTTTTTTGAAAGATCTTCTGGTTCCCGTTGAAAGAAAAACCTATAACGTATGAACAGGGGGGAAGAAGAGGTAGAAATAAGAGTAATATTTCTGAATATTTTATGCTTTTTCTGCTTAGACCACGAATTCCAAAGCTTTGCAGTACTGGTGGAACTACTAGTGATATTCCAGAAAAGCACCGGCTGTGAAAATTTCCATATGATAGAAACAGATGGACAGCTTTTATACAGTGTTCAATAGAGGCAAGTGAGAGGTTGAGCGAGGCATCACCGACCAGACGAACGAAATCTAGCTTTCAAAATGAGTTCGTGCTTGGACTAGAAAAAAATTAAAGGCTATTCAGAAATTTCAGGTTGATGAGATATTTTTTTCAAGCTTAATGGGTGGAATTTTCTTATACCAATATACATATATTTATACGGGAGCAGTGACTCGTGGGCCTTAGCTTACCGAACCCGACGTCAAAAACACACATATTCTCCAGACACTTACCACATAACCACTCACATATTACAGATGGATGCGAGAACTTGAAAATTTGCCTTCAGTGGAAGCCAAGGAGGGGCCTCGGATCGGGTGCTGCGGAACTGGTACCTGGTGAATGAATCGCCCGCGGCCGCTGTACCACCTGATCGAGAAACAGCCCTACCAGAACTTTCACGAGGGTCGGATGGAAGGAACTCGCAGCGAGAACTGAAGAACTAGTCTCCAATTGAAGCCAAGGAGGGGCCTCGGATCGGAAATCGCGGGTCTGGTGGCCGTTGAAGGAATTACCCGCGGCCGCCGCACCGCCCGATTGAGAACCAGCCCTATCAAGGCTTGAGGAGGACGAATGAAGGAACTTGCTTCCTCGACAAGCACCCACGCACTACACACCTTTAGACTTTGAGGAGAGAAGGTGGAATCCAAAGGTAGGTAGAACACCATGCATGCACGAGGAGAGCAGGGCATGGCAAAAAGCGTCCATGGAGGCCTACTTGCTTGGCAATAACAACATAAATACTACTACTACTACTTCTATTTATCTTCAGTCTTCAAGCTGTCGTCATTATTCTACCAAAAACCCAAAGTACCAGTATTTCAATTGATACGCCAAGAAAATTGTCCTCTACTTCTTTCCAAAAATGAGTCGATAATTATAAATTGCACAAATTCTGAAATACGTAGGCATTTCTCCATTCTTTTAAAACCGTTATTAATATAAATTTCAATCAATACACTTTCGGCCGCTGTGTCCACTATCAACCAGCGATGGTTGCTGACGTTACATTCAGGATATACTATTCTATCCCTTGCAGAGGTATTTGAAAGAAGCATTTTTCCAAAATAGATTGAAGCCAAAGTGAAACTTCTCAGCTCTTCATATTACCCAGTCTAGTAGGTATTTTAGATTCACTCCATCATTATTTTTATACAAAGGTACTTCGATTCCTTCTTGAAAATCTTTCTCAAAAACATTTTTTAATAACTCAAATTTAGCTAAATTGAAATTAGTGAGATACGGCTACGGTCTATGTTGAATGATTCAGACCTATATTAAACTTTCATCCAACCTTGAAAATATCTAATTTCGATTGTTGCTGTCAAAAACAGCCAACGTTTCTTCATCAACTAAATCAATTCGATTGTTATATTTTCCTCAGTTGCAACATTTGTATCTATACTACACTCGAGACTCACGATTTCTTAATAACGGTAAAGGCTTAGTTTGGTAGTCTGTGTATGAATCGACCTGTTAGTAACAAATTGACTATTGTTTTCCAATACACTGATCGTTTATTATGTCAACGGAGGTCTAGTAATAATAACAACATTGTTGCTTCGTGGTTCTCGATAGAAACTGAAACAGTCGAAGGAATCGATTGCTGAATTCGACATAATAACTAGAAATCATTTCTAAGTGACAGTTGCGATTTGAATGGCAAAATCATCTTGGATCGGAACAGTGATTATGGTAGAGATATGAATAATTTAGAAAAATACAAGAGAAAAATAAATAGCCAGAATGCGAGTGACTTTAAATGACTGTTGGCATTCGGGACTTCTGGCAAAATAGACATTTTATATAGCCTGTCATTGTGGAAGCTTAACGAGTATTCCGAAATGGATAAATTACTCTCAATGGCGAATATGAAGTCCAAAAAGGTAATTTTGGTTGGTGTTTATCTCTTGGTCAAGGCCAGTTTTTGACAGTTTCAATTTTTATCTTACTCTTTCGTTGATCTCTTGGATTTTTTGCTAAATTCTTGCAGTTCACCTCGGACATATTCAACGTTTCCACTGAACTTTTGGGTTCGAATGCAAACCTTCAGGACCTCTTACTCTAGTAAGTTCTGGAAGCTGCCATGGCCCTGGTTTTCGATGCTGTGATAATCGGTTTTCTTCTCTCTTCTGATTGCTATAGATATTGCAGAAGAGTATTACTGGTGTTTTTGTTTCTCTTTTATTTAAATTTTTTCTTGACTTTGTTTTTCAGTTCTTGTTCGCGTTTCATAATGTTCCAAATTCGTAATAATATCAAAATCGATACAACGAAGAGGAAAACCTCAAGCTTCAAAATAATACCATACAGATTTCATCAGTCTTTTTTGCCTATCTCGAATACCATCGAAGATATCCATCGAACACGCCTCCATATAAGAACTAAAGTATTGAGACATGACGACATCAGGAGAAAGGTAAGTGCTTAATATATTCAATTTAACCGGAGGCTCCTTGAACAATATATTTGATTGTTATCTCGATAGATATTGCTAATGTTATATTTTACATTAACATTTGAAGCACATTGACCAAATATTAAAGATACCTTTTCTAATGACTTGTTTCTCATTTATTCATGGTATCCAGTCACTTACGTTTTGGTCGTCCATTGTTTATGTATGGAAGGTTTTTTATGGCCTTTTGATTGCTACTATTCTATTTGCAATCGTCATATACTGGTGACAATTGAAGACGAGAGTGATCCAGTTTTTATAACTGTCTGCTACATGTTGTGATTGAATTGAATTGATCAGTACTGGATAGTTTCAAGTAATTTTTTTTTTTAAGACAAAATATTTTCTACAAGTGGAGAAATTAAAAAAAACAATTCATCAGGCAGTGATGACATATCAACTAGAATACCGAGATAAATCTGTGATGTAATTAGTGAACCACTTACTCACCTGAAAAATTTATCAATTTCTCAAGGAATTTTTCCATCAAAACTCAAAATATTCAATGTTATACAACTGCACAAAAAAGGTGACACAAAACAACTTGCAAATTATAGAGCTATAACCTTGTGCTCAAGTTTCAGTGAAATACTTCAGGCTTTAATGAATATGGTTTTGAAATTCCTAACAGACAACGCTAGACTTTCAAATTGTCAGCATGGTTTCTTAAAAAACAAGAGTACTGATACAGCATTGAGTGAGATATTGATGAGGTAACTGAATCGTTGAATACGAAAAAACTGGTCATAAATTACAGAGATGTGGTGACAGGGGAACTACTCTCCAACGGTTTGGCTCGTACTTTGGAGATAGGTATCAGCACCCTGGTCCATCCTGGGGCCAACATTATTTCTTATATACGTTAACGATCTCTTAGAATAAACGAGAAAACTGTCTACAAGTCTTGTACCTTGCTGACGACACTAATTACTTGATCTCAAACAATAACATTGATGATACCATGAATCAAGCGCAAAATACTTACTCCAACTCTGTGATTTGAGTGAAAAGAATAGTATTTTTCCCAACAACGATAAAAATGTAGCAGTGGTCTTCAAAGCTGTTAAGTCTCAAATGGAAGCTCTTAATGAAATAGTCTTAAGCTACACCAATATTACATGCTTCGATTACACCAAGCTTCTAGAGCTTATCCTGCAAAGTAATCTGAAATGGAATTTTCACATTAATGTATTGTCATCAAAACTTGCAAAAGTGTATTATGCACTCATCACATCTACTCAACAGTGTAGTAGAAGTATTTTTAAAAGCCTTCAATTTGGTTGTTTCCACTGGGAAAACTCTCATGATTCCTATTGAATCTTTATTCTACAGAACACAGCAGTATATATTTAGAGTAATGGACTCTTGCAGGAAACACTTCAAAAGCTTGTCAACTCTAATGATGATCTCAGTGTACATCTATAAAATGGTTTGCTTCGTTTCCAAAAACAATAATTACTTTGAACCTGAAATAGTACAAGAATGGAAACTTGCTACCTCCGAAAACATATTCTACTCTTCTAAAATCTATAAAAGACTCGAAAAATATATTCATCTTCTAAAGAGAGAGAGAGTAAGTTCTGTTATTCCCCAATAGAATTGTAAAGTGATTCTTAATTATTTCATTAGTTGAATGTTATTCTATAAGCTACACAAGCTATGCAAGCCTTAGGGTACACTCCACTACTTTTTGCTTCAATTTGAGGTGCTACTTCAGGTGAGCTGGTGGAGGTGATCGGGCTGAGAACCACATTCACCATAACATTGATAAAAACGAAAACAAATATTTCGTAAAACCGAAAAATACCTGTCTCTCCACACAATTCCACAAAGTGGAAATCAAGGCAAATATCTGACAGAAAACAACTACTCCCTACTACGGATATTGAATTATATCTGTCGTCCATTTGTGCAACGTTCCTCACGGACACATAATTGCAAGTTTTGGAAATGACCACCTGCATACATTCATGTTTCGAGTTTTTTTTCCTCTCATCAGTGCAAGGATAGGTCAGGACAATGTGGTCGTCTTGTT
Source organism: Chrysolina americana (assembly GCA_958502065.1). Classification (NCBI taxonomy): domain Eukaryota; kingdom Metazoa; phylum Arthropoda; class Insecta; order Coleoptera; family Chrysomelidae; genus Chrysolina; species Chrysolina americana. Next base: position 88,947,868 of record OY293412.1, read on the forward strand.
CCACGAATTGAATGATAACATTCAAAAGACTTATAGTAGTCTACGAATGGAGCTGCGACTTAGAGTAAAGTAATTCGCAGCGCCATTCGCAAACAAATCAAGTAACACTCCTTGTAGCACTGTCTCCAGGTAGAGGCCAAAATGGAAATCAAAATGAACAAAGTTCGAGTGTGTATATTGGAGAGTTCAATTAAATGAAAACATATATTTCGTAAAACCGAAAAATACCTGTCTCTCTACACAATTCCACAAAGTAGAAATTAGCCTTAATATCTGACAGAAAACAACTACTTTTCCCTAAGGATATTGAATTATATCGGTTATGCCTTTCATTGCCGCAAACTAAGTCTGGATATGTCTTTTCGATTCAAAGATATTAGGGGTGTTGAGTTCTCTAATAAACGCATTGTATATTCTTTTGACTGTCAATTTTCTCGCTAGATAGCAATCAGAGGAAGCTGGAACAATTTATGATCCAAACTCCTTTCACTTCGATTCACTCTACATCAGATCGGGAAGATATGAACTGTTATCAAACACGTCATCGTCCAGTAGGCCATGAAAAAGACTTAAAGTGCGTAGATATGCGTATCGCGTGCGTGCTTCTATGATATTACCATATTTATTAAGAGCCCTGTCGACCACTGAACCAGCTTGCTTGATTAATGGACCACGAAATTTAATTTAGGGGTGTCATAATGGGTTCGTGGAGAAAACGTGCCTCAGATACATCTTTTTGTTTATTTGTGGTTTTTATATACAAATATAGGTTGTACTCTGTCAGAGTGAGTTATTTTACGAGAGAACAATAAAAAACTTTGAGTGTGCTGTGGTCGGGTCAATACCGACACTTGGGAGTACTCGCGCAAAGAATGAGTCCATCATGTAATGGAACTTGCGGTTCTCTCAATTAGAGTCGGTTTATGCCAGATCACCGTATGATGAAATGGAAAACATGTACGTATACATTCTAATCGTCATTCCTTAATCAAATCAATTTTTGGACACTGGCATTTATTTCTTATATAGCCTCTGGTACTATCTGATCCTAACCCAACTCGAACGATAACTGAAAGTCCAATGAAACGTCCTTCTGGTAGAGGTTCGAACAGAGCTTATCTTGCTCGTGCCACTAGCTTATCACGAAGGAAATTAGGAGTAGCCTTAAAAAACTCGAAATGAATAATGGTATTACTGAATACAGGTTAGGAAAAACTGAAAATGAGGCTCTCCTAAAATATTTTATCGACACCATTATTCCATCATCGTCATCTTCACCATATAGCTTGTGAGCCCGAGTTCCATTGAGTAAATCTCTTTCAACCTTTTCTGTCGTTTGTATTCCCAACCTATTCTCATTATTCTGAGGATCGTCACGAATATTGATATTTCTGACAGCTTTATTAACATAATTTTGAATCATTTCGCTCGGGTAATCATCTAATTTGCTGTTCATTTCAACGTTACCATGTTATAAAACTTTGAATTAACTATTCTGAAGTTCAACCGAAAGGTGAACACAAGAACCTATAATAGATTACCTTGCAAACAACGTTGTTTTTTAACTATAACCAAAATTAAACTTCTGCATATATGGTCATCGTCGATTCCACAAGTTCAGGCAACCAGAACAAACTTAACAGCTTCAAGATAATTAATATCCACTTGTAAAAATCTCATTAATGAATTTCAAGGTAGTGAATTATTATTTATAACATATTGTACTTTCCTAGTTCTATTTTTTGCTGCATTTCATATTACATGAAAACGATTTTATCTTGGAGCTCATAATATCCTTGTAGGTATATAATTATAGACCAATTCAATTATCTAAAATGATATCAGTTCATGACTTTTCCGCTGAAGTAATGTCGGTACGGTTGATTGATGCCTGACAATTTCAAGGGTTTACAATTTTTTCACTACGCTTTTGACACGTATTATATCACACCAATCTTTACTTACATGTTATTTACACACATACACACACTATTTAATTGTTTCTGTTTCTTTTCTGTAATCCAATGTTTATCGGGGGTAACATGACAAGACTTCGTTTCTCAGCGAATACATTTTTCAATTTCCAATTTTCTGATATTTCTAGAAACATATAACCAGAAACTCTCAGTTTAAGTGATTCACGTTCAGACAATCAAAACATTCGAAAAGTTCCAGTTTTGTACCTAGAAAATTCTGTGAGATATTTGATTTTTATTGTCTGACACTGTATTCTTCATATTACTTCTATCATCAATTAGCATGAAAAGTGAAGATTTATTTGAATACAGTTAGTTGTTTCGGGTTGTGGCATCAAAAAAATTCTGTAGAATGATACGAAGAAATAGATTTGTGAGATGTTGAGTGATAACTGAAAAGATTCAAACTTGTTATTTTGTGATTGTCGATGGTTTGGCACAGATACGGCATTACACTTGATTATGACCAGTTGGATTGTCGGTTTTCAGGTGATGAATGAGTAGGTGCTGCAACGTAAAACTGTAATAATTTTTCCCCCTGAAAATATTTGTACTGAAGAAGTGGTATGCGTTAATTCAGCGCATTCAGGAAGATTGAAGTGTAGTCAGCAGGTATCCCAAAATCTGCCCTGTTGTTTCGACGAAAAACTTGTTGGTCACGAATACTTCATGAAATCATATGGAAAACAACCCTTCGGAAAATTCAAGATGTTTGCACATTAGATAAATTGACTAAGGCTTTCGTGGCCGATATTTGAACTTCAACTAGGAATAGTATTTATAGTTTTTTGAACATTTCTTTCAGTTCGAAGAATTACTGGGAAATATTATTATTAATATGTCGTCCGTGAAAGACTGTGGAACCCTATTCATATAAAGCCGCGCGAGGCATGCTTTGCAAAATCGATACCTGCCTGGCACCTGAAGCTGCCTCACCCTGAGGCAGCCTCAGGTTGAACCATCGACAGTCAGTTTTTGGTCGTGCTCAAAGGCGCTTCGACACTCTCGCCTCGCGCTGTTTGTAAAGCCGCGTATCGATTTTGCGAGGCAGCCTCACGCGGCGGCCTCGCGAGGCAAGCACGCGAGGCAGAGCGAGCCGTCAGTAGGTGCGAGGCACTCCACCATGGCGCGGCAGAAATAACGACAAAGCACGGTACAAAGAGCGCGAGGCGAGAGTGTCGAGGCGCCTTTGAGCACGGAGTGTCGAAATACCTTTGAGCACGACCAATAACCGACTGTCGATGGCTCACCCTGAGGCTGCCTCAGGGTGAGGCAGCTTCAGGTGCGAGGCAGGTATCGATTTTGCGAAGCATGCCTCGTGAGGCACACTCGCGAGGCTGCCTCGCAAAATCGATACGCGGCTTATCGTGGTTTGTCGTTATTTGTGCCGCGCCATGGTAGAGTGCCTCGCACTGACTGACGGCTCGCTCTGCCTCGCGTGCTTGCCTCATTTCCGTTCAAAATCACCCGTTGAGGCAGCCTCGCGAGACCGCCGCGCGAGACTGCCTCGCAAAATCGATACGCGGCTTAGCAAGCGTTTTTCATATTGTTCAAATCTACTCTACTTCAACGATTTGATGACTAGTAGAACTATCTAAGTGTGTGGTACTTGATACTTGATAACGACAGTAGATGTTATAATAATCGAAATCGTAATAAAAATTTCCAGCAGAGCTTGATTAAATATTTCAAGACCACTTGATATCTAGTTCGATAAATTTCTGTACTCAAAATTTCAACGATTTTTGTGATGGAAGGTATATGGTAATTTTTAATTCTTTCTCGATCATCTATTTACTTTTATATTTATATTTGATGGAACTTTTACTATTTTTACTTTAAAACTATACATATTTCACTTTTAACTTCTACCAGCCAACATGTGTGACCAATCTAATACAAATATTTGTGCAAAATTCCTCAAAGAAGACACTATTGCAAGTAGTACTTTTTTTTTAGTTATTCATGTCGGAGATTCTTACCTCGAGTTAAAGAGTTACGAATACTCCTGCTGAGACTATAGATAGATCGCTTTTATTTGGACTATGTTGTATAGAGTTAAACTTATGCAATTCAAGAGACATGATTGAGGTTCACAATTTTATGAAAAATGAAAAAAAAATAAAATTCTATAAAAGGTTCAACTCGAAATTGCAGGGTTTCCGTAAAAAAATCGAAAAAAAAAAAATTGGCGGGAAATAACAGCTCTCAACTCCAGATGAACTTTTCAAATCGAGAACGGGTTGAGATAGAGCAATTCTGTGGACGCCAATCGATTCAGAATAACAAAATTAGTATAGTCTATCATTTCAAGTTAATCGGCTAGAAAAAAATTATCACTCGAAAAAATGCCGAGGGGTATACCCCTAAAAATCATGAAAAGTACAAAATCATCACAATCACTTGAAATTACCACCATATTCTCAAAAATTCATGCTGATTCCGAAAATGTATGATCAGGATACGCTCAGATACAAGGTCTAACTTGAAATAGCGATAAAACGTTAAAAATTCCCTCTCAATTTCGATTTTTCGAAAAAGTTTATTTTTAATTTTCAGAAAAATCTCAAATCGCCATCTTACGTATCTTGTTGAGCTGATTCCAAATATATCATCAAAAATGAAATTGGATGAAGGATTGAGCGAGAACTAAAAAGGTTTGGTCGAAATCACAAAAATTATAATCATTTCGTTAATCCTCATTGGAAATGAAGTTTTGATACAAAATTCCGAATCAGCTCGTCGAGATACGTAAGAGGTAAGTGAGCAATTTTTCTAAAAAAATCTCTATTTAAGAAATCGATTTCAAATTTGGTGAGCATATACAAAAAAGATTGAATTTTACGAATGTAAGATGAAAAAAATCGAAAAATTTTTTTGGCGGGAAACAACACCTCTCAACTCCAGATGAACTTTTCAAATGGAGAACGGGTTGAGATAGAGCAATTCTGCGAACGCCAATCGATTCAGAATAACAAAATTAGTATAGCCTGTGAATTTCAATTCGATCGGCAGCAAGAAAAACTAAAACTCGAAAAAAGTCCAAGGGGTATGTATACCCCTAAAAATCATAAAAAGTACAAAATCATCAGAATCCAAAAATGTATGATTTGGATATCCTTAGATACAAAGTGTGCCATAAATTGACTTTTATATTTTTATATTCGATGGAATGTTCACTGTTTCAACTAATTATACATATATTATTTTTAACCCCTATAAGCCAGCATGTGTAACCCAATCTAATCGATATTCCTGAAACTGAATACAATGAAGACTGCGGAAGATCACATCTAAATCACGATCTAATCTCATTCCTTCAAACGATAAGAAATATCTGGGTTTCATACATCAAGAGGAAACAATTTGTTAACCAAATTCTAGTCTGAATAAACACGTACCAAAGAGACCATTTAAAATTTAAATACAAACATGATCTTATCAAATACACTTGTTTCCATCGACATCTCCATACCTCACTACAAAAAGACATTCACATAAACTTCTCGCACACAAGTCGTCACACTCGGAAACACTTGAATTAGCGTCTCTACCGCATTGGTCACCAAAAAATTATCGCCTGGCCGTGGGAATTCGACTTTATTGTTCAAATAATTTTTCGAAATTCGACTTTAGTTTTAACACCAAAGTGTGATTTATTTCTTCCCTATAAGGAAACGAACCTGAAACGGCATTGCAGAGAAGCCATTATATAAAAGCGAAAGATAGTCTAATGTAAGTGTCATCTTGGGAAAAAATTAAATTAATGACGAGCCAGAGGCGAAAGAACATGATCCCGAGCGAGATAAGCATATTCGAAATGGAGAATAATTTGCGGGGGGTTTGAGGAAATTGGCAGCTCAGTCATTCTTTCGGCCATGAGAAATTATAAAAAGATTTGTATCGTCTGTATGCGACAAAATAAAATACTTCAGACTGAACATTTACTTCAAAAGAAAAGATGCAACTTTTGGAGTTTTCTTGAAAATAAGGTTCATGAAGTCTTTAATTTTATTCTCATTGATATTTTATTGCATTTCTGAATATGTCGAAAGTTGAAATAAGTTTATTAGACATTTCATGTAGTAATATCCCAAGGAAATTGATAATAGACGAGATAATTCAAGAATCTAGGGAAAAAAAACTGGAAAAAAACGGAAAAAATACCTTAGAAAAAAAAAACGAAAAAAAAAACGAAAAAAATACCTCACGAAAAAAACACCGAAAAAAAAACGGAAAAAATACCCCTATATGCGATAACAATGGCCAGTACACAAAAAGTAATGAAATTTCAACTGTGTCATGTTAAAGAAACTAGACCATATTTGATTCATTTTACAATACCAATAAAAGTTTTAACCTATCCTGTGGAATGTTCATCGTCGACGACCAAAAAAGACGATTTTTTATATTTTTATGACTCGATTGTTCCTGAACGAACTAACCTGGTGACAGATTCGCCTTTTTGCAAGGCTGGAAAATCTGCTGTTCCACCCCTCTGTATTGTAAAATGAATCAAATATGGTCTAGTTTCTTTAACATGACACACAGTTGAAATTTCATTACTTTTTGTGTACTGCCTATTATTATCGCATATAGGGGTATTTTTTCTGTTTTTTTTTCCGTGGGGGTATTTTTCCGTTTTTTTTTCCGGGTTTTTTTTTCCTGGGGTTTTATCCGTTTTTTTTTCTGGGGGTATTTTATCCAGGTTTCTTTTTCCGTTTTTTTTTCGTTTATCTAATTTAATGAATATTGAAAGCTCGTTCTTTGGTAATAAAGTCTGAAGGCTACCAAGCAACGAGCTTGAGAAATTTGTCATAAAATTATGAGGCATTATCCAATGTCCGAGGGATACTCGGCGGAATTTTTTTTTACAAAGAAACAAAACGAAGCATTTATTTATTTATTGAAAGTAAAGTTAGTGAAAGAACAATTATTGAAATTTAACTTAACATTTGTCAGTCTCATTTTTCCAATGTTGATTTGAATTTGAGAACAGTCGTGGTGAGGTAAAATTGTCGCCTTGTTTTGATATCAGTTTATGAAAAAGACGTACATGGTAGATAGCTTCGTCTTTTACTATTGGAAACCAACCATTTACCACTTGTACAGCTTTTATTTGTTGTTGTATTTGTTAGGATTACTTCATGAACTACTATGGCCAGTGATTTTAATTATTTGTTGTTCTTCGATTCCAGATTTTGCCAACTGAACAACATATAGAAATAGACAGGTCCATATTTGAAAAAAATAGTTGATGGTGGCCGTGTTGACACGAAGCGTTCAATTAAAAATTTATCATTACGTAGTTCTAGTACATTTTGAATACAATAAAACTTTCCTCATTCATTTTTTTATATTTTCTGAAATAACCATTCAATTTGTAAAAAACCGAAAACAGCATGTTTAGTTTTTCCTGTATAAGTCAGGAAGGGCGAGAGTCCCCGTAGATTTTCTCTGACCAATATACTGCTCACCACAATAGTTACATATTTTTCCATTTAATCGTCTTTGTATCTATTACGGTTTAGAATATAGCAATGTTACCACATGATAAAAGAAACGGCCTGTATACATATCTAGTAGCCAATCAAGATCCGAACTACAGAATCGAAAACATGATGTTCTCAATTATCAACACAAAAATTTCAATCAAAACAAGTTATTTTAGCATAAGTGGAATAATCATTGAAATCAAATAGTTTTAAAGAATTAAGCTGCCATGGTTTTTGAAAAATTGTAATAAACACACACTGTGCATCTGTAATTATGATTGATGATTTAAACCTAACATAACCTATATGAGTCCAAACACAAATTTTTCCACTGTTCATCCTACTTTTGTTATGATGTAATTAAGTCCCTGACCCTCGGTAGGTACATGATTCAATTATTTTACGAGGCATTGTTCTAAGCTAGATGTTAGTAACTGGATCTCTCTATACCAAACATATATTTCACCACACAAAGTCAATGAAGCATCAAATGAAGTGAAAAAAAGCGACATAACATTGTTACTCCGTAAAAGGATCTGAATACACAAGAACTATGTTGCAACCAATCTCAAGAACAATTAATCATAATAATAACATGTCGTATCGGTAAGCATTAGCATTACCATTAGAAACAAAGGTTGGAGTGGGTAATGTTACAAAAGAGTTTGATTCACACGTATGTTGATTTTGATTGTCCGTCGTAGCTGTTTAATTTTTTAACGCCAACGTTCGGAGAAAGTAGTGTGATGGATTCATTGTAATTTTAGATAACTGAGAGAAAATAATATGCCAAAAATATTTATTACTTATATTGAAATAAAATTTTAACAAAAATCTATGTCAGGGAACAAGAATACTGCAGATAATAATTATTGAGCTTGCAAATATGATCTCTAACCCTGAGAAGTCTTCGATAGACATGCGAGCTATAGGAATTTGGTTACCATGGTAATCCAAAATATTCCCGGAAATATTTATCATCCAGAGTACCCTGGACGATACTGATAAGTAAAAACATTTATGTCAAGATAATGACACATATAGTGGAGTTAGAACACTTGAGATATATTATATAATTAAAAAAAAACGTTCCACCCATTTTAGTGAACATAAACTATCTTACAAGTATAAAATATTATTTTAAACAACTCTTGTTAGTTTTATTACACTAATATCGGTTGAAAATACTTTTTTTGAGTTTTCTTCAGTAGGAATAAAACTTTATACCTACTCTCTTCAGATGTATTACTCTTTGAGTTATAACATTTGAAGATGACAGCTGTGCGAATTAAAAATACGTTCCATCTGTTTTTTAACGAAAAACTTTATAAATAGTATTAACTTTATAAACAACTATCAGTACGTTTTACGAATCTGCATGTGAGAATATTTTTGTCAAACTTCCTCTGTCATAACCAAGGATCATCATTATGATATTGAGTTTTATTTTGGTGTAAAACTTGCTTTCCAATTCTCTCACGATCTTGGATTAATAACATTTTTCCTTGTAGGTAGATAAATTAAAAAAAAATTATCACTCCTTACTTTAATTTTAATTTAATTTGTATAATGACAAAAAATTCCAGTAATTATTGAAAATCCCATTAATAACTGCCTTGACAAAAATATTCAAAAAATCATTAGAATCAATTCAGTAATCAGTTTAGTAATTTTACTGATGAAGTTAACTTGATTAACGAAATGCGCATCTAGGAATGAAATTACCAGTGTGGTGAAGGGGAAAACTATTTTTTGTTCCCAAAATTAAGATTTAGGTACAAATTATTTCAAGAAATTTAGTATATTATCTGATAGGCCGTGGGCTCCCGAAAGAGGAATGTCAACGAAAAATGTTATCTCATTACTGACTTCTGATATTTTCAATGCCATTGATGATTGAAACACTAAACTGTACGTATTTATGGATTTTTCCAAGGCATTTCACACTGTTAGATATTGGAATACGCAGAACTGCAGATAATCATTTGAAAAGCTACTTGAATGGAAAAAAGCAACTTATCTGTAGAAACGACAAAATTAGTTCAGACCTGTTATAATAGAATATGGAGTACCTCAAGGAACGGTGTTGGGTCCCCTACCGTTTTTAGTTTATCCGAACAGTCTTCTTACTTTTAATAGCAGAGGGACAATTATAAGCTTTTCAGATGATACTGCGATTGTCTATAGCGGCAAAAATTATAAACTGGTCCAATTACAAACTTTCCCTAAATTTCGAAAGAACTAAATGATTCACGTTCACACCCTTTAAAAACAGTAAACCGGAATACTCCAATTTTTTTATTTTTATAATTTTGGTCAACATCCTTTTTACAAATTTTATTGTGCAGAACTGGTTCGACTTTTTGACATGAAACTTTACTTCACACTGACACTTCTAAGTTATTGATCGTTGCTATGTTAACACAATATTTGCTTAACCATGGAACTGGTCTAGGCTAACTAGATATCAATATATTCTCATAAACAGTGATATCATTCTGTGGGGGATTTTTTTTAAGTTAGTTCTGTAAAATTGTATATCAAAGAGAGGTTAATTTCTCAGAATGCTTATAAAATTCAATAATTTTTATACAAATATATAACATCGGCCTGCTTTCTACATTTTTTCAATGATTGTGAATTACTTTTCTGTCTGAGAAAATCAGTACTTGTCAAAATGATTATAAGCATTTATTGACTTGTGATCAAGAAATCTCAAAAATGTATTCTGCATCGCCTGTAATTTATTTTTGTATTTAGAGCGACATATAACCTACTGATGCAAATGTCAACTACTGAAAACAAAGGCATCTTAAAAAAAAATCAGGAGTTCTCAAAACAAATACTGACATGCAATTAATTTTTGCTAAAACCGATTCAATATGATATGCGAACGACATACTTCTGTCATTAGACCTCATTGACGTCCAAGACTATCATTATTAAAGTTATACACATATTTGAATATTGTTTCATAACCAGGGACGGAAATGGGACTGCAAATGTCTGAATTTAATAAAAGTTTGTTATTTTTTGCAGTATTTACAGTATATGTAAATCTTGCTAAAAATATAAGCAGGCACTAATATTTATAACCTGGGAAAAAATCTTGATATCATCGGCAGGTGCATTCGTCATTTAAAAGTAGTGGGCCAAAGAGAGCCTTGGGGTACTCCTGAAGTCATAACGTAGGGTGCTGATTTGAAACAATTCAAACAATTTGGATACTGTTAAACACATATGAAGAAAGCCAGTGAAGCAGATAACTTAGTTTATGCAGGGTATTCTACTGAAAAATATAGTATTTCATTCAACAATGCAAAACCCGATTCACTTGCAGGTACGAATAGATCACATCATATTAAACCACCCTAATATATTTAATTTTCTATAAAATTTCAATAATATTGACATTACGTATTTAACAGATATATTTCTCATCGAGAATGTTTGTAGTAGGTAGTAGTTCGTCTAACTGAACGTTAAACTTAAGAGTTAACTGTGCTTTGCCTATCAATGCTCTCCAAAGTAATTACAGAAGTTATTTTGTAGGTAGCTTTGTTAATTACTTTTCAAACTCTCAAATTGCAGCAAGTTTATTTGCTCATAACCGCGGCATCTTTTAACAATTATTTCTATCAACATCATCATCATCAGGTACTGTTACTAAGTTGTAATAATCATTTTGGCAAACAAATTGATGTATTTTGTACATATAAATAGGGAAATTTGTGTCTTCGACTACTAAAGACGTATGGGAACCGGGTTAGGATTACAATTATGATATGAATGACTTCCACGAATTGATAATTATCGGTAGTTAGGAAAATAATTAATTATACTCTTGAAGCCATTACAATGCAAGTATCGCAAGCGCAATTATCTCACATATTTAAGGCATTCTTGCTTTATTGATTGATTTTTCATTGAAACGTCTATCAGACGCAATTAATGACAACTTGTGGTTGTGTTTATTAACTGTTCTGCTTTTTCCATAGTGAGTTGCCTCACAATATGGGTTATGCGTCATGAATGAATTGTTGAATATTCTGATATGAAATTGCGACCCCGGACATTGAACTTATCAAAAGAACTTTTTTCAGTCGATCAACATCACAGCTGAATGAGTCCATAGCTCAAGGATATTACTTCATAGAGAACGTTACTCTCCGAAACTAAGAAAGATGTGTTTTGGGCTCTATAAAAAATGTTAGGGGTTTGTAGTCTAGTATTATGGTTGTCATACTTCCTGAAATAATCAAATATATTTCTTCTTGGAATAATAATTCATTTCTGAAATTGATGGTGCTTATTATTATTATTACTGATCGGCGGGGCTGGCCATCAGTACTCCGGATGTTCTAATGGACTCCCAAATATATCCATCCTCATGCAAGCCAAAGTTTCGAATTCAAACAGTATGTGAAGGGTTGTTTCTTTCTAGTAATCACATAAACTGGATCTCCAGCAGATTCAGATGTTTCCCTTACCATCTTCCTGAGAGAGTTCAGGCTTGATGTCCTCAAACCTGGTTCTATTTCTATTTCCTTAAAAATAAGGTGTTGCTGTCCCTACTTCTGCTGGGGCTTCCCCTTGATGCCCTTGTCATCTGATATCCAGACAAGTTTTATTATGTTCTGAGGTCCTAGATCATTGACGAATCTCTCAAACTAATTTGGCATGATCGCAGGGCCATTATTTGCCGCCTTACTGTCGGATAAAATGACTGGCTTGGTTTGTAGGACCCCTCTTAAGAATCTCTCTCGGTTGAATGGAAATAGCTATTACCTTGGCTTGGAATATAGAGGCTTAGACTAATGTCTTGCTCAGGTCTCTTCCTGTATATTCCAGCCTCTATATACCAGATTTTTCCTTTCGGCAGCATTGATGTGACTTTTCTTGAAGTAATTTTGTCCTACCTCAGATATGTGATTCTTATGACCTCTATTAGATTATTGCTCTTCAATTGACCCAAGACACTTTAATTTAGATGCTTCTATTCTTCGCAGCAATATGCAAATGCAGACAAAGAAGGTTCAGAATCATCTCCAAACATGTGTAGGCTTTTATCGAAGATTGGAAGAGCGAGCTTTTTTTTGTACTTCTTATCGATTCGCATTGACCTCACAGGGTCATGAGCGGTGGAACATAAAGATAACAGAACAGAGTATAATCATCATTTAGGGCTCATTATATCGATCAAGCATCTTAGTATTCGCAGCTTCTTGGTGTCTCTCTTTTCAGTATATGCTGTTGTGTGAGTTGGGTGTGCCAATTCTTAGGCGAGTTATAACAGTTTATTATTGGTTAGTGTCTGCTATTTTTCTTTACATATTTCATTGGTTTGCATTTTTATTCCATTGTGTATGTCTTCATGTGGTTGATTATATTCGCTACTGGATTTGCAAAAGAGTTGCGCGCCATAGCATCGGCTTTTTCGTTTCCAGAAATTCCAATATGTGGAGGAACCTACACCATTTCGATTGTTTTTTCCTCTTGATACAATTCGATTACTTTCGCCTTGATTTGTTGCAATAGAGGATGCTTAGGGTAGAGCTGTCTGGAACCTTTTATAGCACTCAAAGAGAATATAAATATCACAGTATTTTTGTTCATCTGTTCCTACGCATTCTTCTGATTTTGATGTGTTGGTGTATAATGATTGTAGTTGGAGGATAATTATTTTTAGGAAACTTTAGAAGTTCTGTGTTGCAGGAGGGTATTGTCCAGGGAGGAGGAATATTCGGATAAATGAGATATTTGGAGTTTAGATCGACAGTACTCGATAATGTTCGCGTAAGAAAACAAACTTTTATGATTTTTTTTGATTGGAGGCAGAGATATTGCCTTCTCCTACTTCAGTATACAAGCTCTCAACTGGACTATTTCGATATGCGCCAAAACCAGTTTTGATACCAGCATGATGAACACTGTCAAGTTGTTTAAGTATTGATTTCCGAGCACTAGAGTACACTACAGATCCATAGTCTAATTTCGATCTTACTGCTGTGCATGGTCATGTGATGTGAAATCTGTCTCCCAAGAGTGACTCATCAAGTCAAGTCCATTTTGAAAGGACCGTTTCTAGTTCTTTACATGTTTTGTCCACTGAAGTCTGGTATCAAAGGTGAGATCTAGAACCTTGATGTCTTTCACGAATTCTAGTTGATTGTTCTTCAGTGTTATGGTGGGGTGATGAACAATACTTGTTTTTGTAAAGAGCATGCATTTTAATTTCGAGGTGTAGAATTGAAATCCGCTTCGTCTTGCCGTGATGGTCATGATGGTAGAGCACTTGTCTCTTAACCTAAGGGTTCGATTCCCAGCATGGTCATCGGTCTCGTGCATGGCACGTTAAAAGGTAAGACTCCGTCTTCCCTAGCTCGGATAAGTCTTTCGAAGACCTTTGAGTGTTGTACTCTTAAGGGTGAGCAGCTGATTGACGGAAATAACAATTTTAACAATTTTCTTGATCAATTTGCGAGATCGAGCGTCTTGGGGGAGTTTGGCTGACGAATGTACATTCTTGCCACCAAGTCGTCTGCATAAAGGTTGGATGTGAGTGGTGCCCAAATATTATCAACATAATAAGTGATGGCAACTAATTGTATTAATGTCTATTTCGAATGGTCCCAAGGTTTATTTTTCTATTGAAAGGACCAACTGTGATTTTTTCGTTGAGTTGAGTTTCTTTCTCATGCATCACGTTGGTATGTGTGTGAGGACTGATTGCATCACATCCACATAGACCGCTATAAACTTTCCAGTTTAGTTCTGTAAGAGGCTATCTACCATGGAGTTCCACAATAGTGGGAATAGTACCCCCCTTGAGTGTTCTTACCTCCAGTGGTCAACGTTTAGGGAGGTCAGTATTACCCAGCAGCTAAGCTGGTTCAGAGCTGGAGTAACATTGCTTTTCCTGATAGTGTGACCGACGCATATGTTATCGTATTAAGCGCACTTTCAATGTCAAGAAAAGCTAGGAGTGCAATCTCTGTAGTCAAGATTTCTCAATTCTTCCGACTGGGCTACTCCGAGAAAATTGGATACTGTCAACTAATTATTTTCACGTTACAAGTATGAACGACGAAAATCACATTAGCCTGAATACCTTAGCTTGGGGATAGCATGGGTTTCCCGGTTCCGGTATGAAGATTACCTTGACTTTTCGTCAGGTGCTGGTAGACCAGACTCGCCCTAAACAGCCTGATTAGGTTTGGAATCAGTAGGTCTCTTCCTTGTTGTAGTAGTACAGTTTGGATTTCGTCTGGCCCTGCTGATTTGAATGGTCTAAAGGTTGCTATAGCCTATTCTACCTTAGATAGGTGATGATCCCTTTCGCAATGTCCCAGATTTTCCTTTGTGAGCCTTGTGTCAGGAAAGTGAGTATTAACGAGGATCTCTAGAGATGATTTACCTAATTGATGTTGCTAGACAGGTGTCTATGTATTACATCAGATGCCAGATGCGTTTGATATCATTATCACAAATTAATTTTGGGTTTCGTATATGGTAATTTTGTTTATATTTTGCCCTGCAATAGATCTGTGACATAATATCAGTAATCTCTTACTCCAGAACGGTGATAGTACTTCTTCTGGTTTCCCTTCTTTTATATTATTCTTAGTATGTTTTTTTTTTATACACCGTATTTTCTGCATTATATCAATAGGACATGATATGTAGTTGCTTGCTATAACCCCAATAATTTTCAATTTTGATTTCATAACTGATAATCTACGAGTTAGTTATTCAACCTGAATGAAAGCAGCTACAGAACTGAACGAAAAATTGTGCGCAATAATAGATCATTCATTTCTTATTTTCGTAATGGTCACGCTTATTAGCTGTACCCAAAGGAATCTTTGAAACGGATATTCTTCCAAGGAAATAATTTACCAGTTAATACGTTACAGTCACACCATTTGCTCATTCTAATGATGTTCCATCGGCGAAATGAAAACGACTTACAGCTGTACGGTATGTAAGACATAAAAACACGTTTCAATAATTAAAATTGATTTTCTCCGGGATTACAGAAGACATATCTCATGTAATAAATATTAGGTAACAGTACACTCAGTACCTCGGGCTAAATCAGGTTGTTTTTCATGGGTATCGTAAGTTACGAAGCGAAAAATCAAGAACAGGTTGTTGTAACAGATGATGAATTGAGTGATTGATCACCGGGAAAACTATGCGATCGCTTCAATCGGCATTTCAAAATTCGTTATCGTTAACTCCCAATAATTCAATTACTAATCTATAGTTGGGAAATATAATATTACCATCATGTTTATCGGATACCTATAGTGTGCCAGCGACACAATAATAAATAATAATAATAATAATAAAGTATGTCATTAAAATGACCTAAGATTACGTCAAACAACAAAGATTTACATACGTACTGTCTATATTTATACATAAAAATTGAAAAAATTCAAAAAACGTAAATATATTACAGTTTTATTCCATTGATTGAAGTACTGATCCATACCAGAAAAACAACCTTTAATCAAAAATTATTTGGGCCTCATTCTGCGAAAATAATTTTGACAATATCGATTTCTTGGATTAAAGCATATTTTTTGATACAAGCATTATTTTTCATTAGTATGTCTATTGGCCAACCTACGCACTGGAAGAAAATTGGAATGAACCCCTCAAATGTAATGCTAAACTAAACAAGTGTCAATCTTATCCGAATAAGTAGTCCAAGAAGGATATTGACGTGGGTATGGCATCCAGGGGTGGTATTCTCTCCCATGAATTCAAGCACTTATTTGATCGACTATACACGGAATCCCACCCCAGGCAACTCACATGATACTTGCTTTACAATGTGTCATGTGTCAGCTTAGCGAATCCCATGAACTCGAGAAAAATTCTCACGCAATGTGGTCTGGAACCTCTGTCCGATGCAAGCAGAAGTTCCAAGTGATGATTTAGAAATACTAAAATATGTTATAGTATTTCTAAAACGAGCACAGATTAAAGGTGATTCTTCCACCCTTATCAACATCCAGGCATCTAAAGATCCATTTACATAATCGATTTCCAAATCCAGATGGATAATAATATTTCATGTCAATGAGAAACATCACAAAAAATCAAGTCAAATATTGCGTTAGATCCACTCTACCTTTGATTTTTCTAAGGCACAACGGTAATAGTAATGATGTACGAGGAAGTGAAGACACCATCGAAACTTTTATTTAAAGTCGTGACGATCACACGAGCAAGAAACCGGTCATTAACTAAATGGTCATTTCTTTTGTCTGGCAATGAATAAGTTGTTTCGGAACCGCAGTATGTGGTCTTTTTTAATAATGACCCACGAGCAGTTACTTTTGCATTTCCACCGCTGTATTGGATTCTATAATTATTTAATTACCTGCTCTATGAGCGGTGAAGATGATGATGAAGATATGGACTTTCTTTGGGAATAACATAATCCGATGAGCTTCGTCTCGTAGTTGCCATGCATTTGATGAAGAAGGAAAAATTTGTTACGTTACTAAATGAAAAGTTTTTTTCTGTAACGGAACTGCAAAATTTTCTGTAACTCCATGAAACTCTTATAATACGTTTCCTATTGGCTATTTTGTCTTTTTTTAACAATCTTGCTAATAATACAATAAAAAGGTGTTTCTAATTAGAGCACAACTTTTTATCACTAACACAGATATAAGCTATTTGATGAAAGCGTAGGAATGAAGAATAGTGAAAAAAAAATATTGAAAGGTGTTCGTAGAGTTGCTTGGTGAATACCAAAGTCAACAATCAAGAAGAGATGGCGAAATCAGAAGGTATTTCTGAGAGCTTGAAGCAACAAGAAAAGACATAATCTTCATAACAAATCGACATAATCAAGATCGACAAGAAGCTAAGAAACAACAAGAACGATAGAAACAATTAGTGAGAAGAAAACAAATATCCCAAGATGGGGGCCAGATGAACAATTTCATCCATTGACAAGAACCAAAGAGTGATATCCAGTCGGCAAAATAGTCCAGATATTCGGTAAAAAAATCCAATGAGTCCAGATAGTCTGCCAAAGAGTCCTGGATGGCATGTGAGGTGAACAATACATTCAAAGAACAAGAGGATAGGATCAGGTAGAGGATGCACATTAAGGTACATGTGAAAAATGTTTTTGGAATAGACCTGACAGTAATTAGCTATAACCAACAAAGTAGCACGATTTTTGTCATAGAGTTTTCAGCTTTTGGCGAAAAAAACATCGCCCAAAAAGAGTACTAAATGATACTCATTTTTTGAAATCAGCAGCCTTCGCCTAAACAATTTCGTTAAAATGGTGGTTGACTATTATAGGGGTGTTTGGTGGAATGATGGACACGCTTCTCTTCAATTAAAAAAAAAACATATCAGACTGTCGTGATGAGGCAAAAATCTCAGCAGGACAAATGCAGAGGGCCGTTATTTTTGGTTCACTGCATCTACTCATGGCACACAATTCTCGGACCCAGTAATCACTCACCCCAAGGACGTGGGGAGGTACTGCCGGGGTAAATAAAACCAGCGCACCCTCCGGGTGTAGCACAAAAATAATTTGTGGAAGTCCATTCAGACACATCCCATAAATGCTATATTTTAAATAGTATGTGAGAGTCTATGTATGGAAAAAAGGCAATTGTCGAGAAAAATCCTTCAGGAAATAATCTTCAAGGTGATCCAACTTGAAGCGAAAAGCATGCAAATCTGGATTTCCCTACTGAACATCAGAATAATTGATGGTATAATATTTATCAGCACCTTCATATGCTACCGACTTCATTCAACTATTGTTAAGAGTGTAAAAGTAAACAAAGGCAATACCAACCAACTCGGAAGCTATGAAGGATACGTGATTATCGCTATTACAAGCATTTAGTTTTGCTAACATATGCAAATTTGCTTGACACTTGACAAAGAAGTTCATTTGTTTTCCAGAATAGCAAATAAAAGTAAATTCCCACTGCCACTGGAATAACGTTTTGATTGAAAGTATCTCGAACAAGTACAAAGATGTGTCCGAAAGCAATATTAGAGTTTCATACATTTTGACCAAATATTCAAAAACTTTTCATAGCACAGTTTCAGACAATGTTACTTGATGGTCGAGTTGCTCTGAGTGAACTGAGAATTTGTGATTCCTGATCCTGTTACTATTTCTGAGAACATGTTTTGATTCTTATCCAATTCACTTCAAGTATTCTACTGATAGAATGGCCTCCAAATCAAGATTTTTCGCTTGCTTGTGCGAGGAATTGTTTTTTCTTCCCCATCATCATTATCAAACCAGCAAATTATGCAGCCAAAATTTCTAAGTTCTAAGGAAAGGATGTACAAACGGCATCAATATTGAACAGATGGCCTCGGATTTGTCTTCATTGACCTACCCTTGCACTGATGAGAGGCAAAATTCCGAAACTAATTTTTATGTGGTCCGTGCGACCGTATCAAAATAAAAATTTTGCCATTTGGTTACAAGGAGTACCCTCCATATTTTTAGTAATGTTATAATTGTCGAAAAACTGATACTTCATACAAAACAGTCCAACATTCTTGACTGATTTTTTGCTGGCTATTGCGCCTGAAAAAAACTTTCAATCTCGAATGAAAAAAAAAACAAACACAACCACCTCGCATCAATAATGGCAATTTCTACGCCTATGACCTTTGGCGCATTCCGTCTCATCTCCATATCCGTATTCTCAATGTTATGGTATTTAACGGTTAACTGATCTCAAAAATTATGTCCCTTGTACAACACACCACACTCATTATTGCTAGAGGTATTTTATAGGATTGGATGTTTACATAATTCCAAATACCATAAACATCACAGCAAAATATCTCATTAGAGGAAGTCGTACCATAAAGAAGTAGAAGAGGAAACTATGCTATTGGAATTATGCTAATTTATTCGCGAATGAAATATACTATGTTTATTGAATGAAATGAAGATTTCTTTGAGAACAGTTAGGTCAGGCGATTTAGTGGTGCATTGCTTTTATGTTACTGCTTTTAGAACGCTTTGAACATTGAAATCCAATATCGGCGTAATTCTGCTTGTCTCACTCGGTCGAACTCAGGTGATATGCTGTCCGAATCAAAACAAATTCTATTTATGAGAGTACAAGTCCTGCAAGATATACCTACTGTTGCGTACAAAATAACACAGTTGCACATACCTAGCTGAAGAACCTGTACTGATAGCCCTTCCACATCAAATCTCCATAAACACCTATTACCTATCACATATTACCTATCACCAATTACCTGTCACCTATTACCTAACATCTGACAAACAACTGATTTCAAGGAGGAAATCCCATGTTTTTTTAAATTTTTGTTCAGGAATATCCCAGACAGGCCCTGTCTCCGGAGCCTCGATACAACCAGGATCGTTACATTATTATAAAAAGTGGACAAAATGAATCGTTTATTTAAACCAAATTTAAAATAGAACCAAGAAGAGCTGGGACAAGTCGACTAAAAACTAGCAAAATTATGCATCTTCATAATAGGAGTTTGCATCCTCAATTGTCTGTTCCACGGTTATACCTCCCAGACAACAGGAAGTCCGTGGGATCTTGAGTTTTGAGTATATCTACTGAACGGAGCTTGTACTCATAAGGAGTTTAGATCCCCTTTTGTTTGTATTCAATGACAGTGAAAAAGCAGGGATTGGAGCAATGCTTTTCAAGGCGGCCAATGGTGAGGCTGATCAATTTGGTTTCGTGTTTGACACTGAACTGAGTGACTCCAGTTCTATCACCGAATTGGAATTTTTTTCAATGAAAAGCTCAGATAAAAGCTGCAGAGACAAAGGAATCCTGCAGCTACATGAGGATAGCCGATGCTTGGGGTATTTTTCAACAACATCTTGACTTATCTGAAAAGTGAACCGTTGCCTTCCTCAGGTCAAGTCCGCTGAAGTCGGAGATTCAGGGATTCATAATGGCCTGCCAGGATAATCTTCAACACTCTGGTCTACCGTAGTCGCGTGTTGGGTTGGGTAGACCAGACACCTTTGTTGCCTTCTGCTAGCGGGGATATTGCATTCATTGTGGGGAATGAAAAATGCTGAATCTATAGGACAATATTATTTGTCATGGAGCTTTCCGCGCTAGGCGAAACGGATAGCTTCCCAAGAAAGGAGGAAAAATTCGAACAAAATATAGAGATTTACTCTTTCAACTTTGCAGGATTCACACAAACCATTCTGTTAAAATTATGGTTCTGAACATAGGGGTTCTTGGTAATATCATGTAGACGCTGCTCGCGAATATGAAATTATATCGGCTTGAAGAAAGATGACAGAAGTCTTAGCTTTGGTGTTTGATTGTGAAGAAACCCAGTGAGGACTGAAATAATTTTCAATGAACAAAACTCCATTTGAGATGGATATTCAACATTCCGAAACGGACCTCATGTAGGAAATGTTTACTCTAGTCAACTTATTGGTATATGCGTTGTTGATTACCCATTTTCACGAACAAAACTGAGAACCATCTACAGATGGTTTCATCCAGACCGCTCCTGATTTGACTATTATTTCTATCATTGACAGTTAATGTAATACAGATTTGCACTTTTTTCCAGACTAATAAGTATGTTGAGATTAGTAGTTGAAAAAAATTATAGGGAAAATACTCCCTGGAAAATAACTTTTCCATGTCCTAAAAAGTCCGCTGAATTGAGGAAAGAACAATCTTGTCGATTGGTGTCCAGGTAAGGATGCTATGATGTCACAAAGTCTCGAAACGTCGCGTCGGGGTGATCCAGAAAAAAATCCACAGTTATCACATAGCTGAACTCTGATCGACGAGATCGTCACTTTTTTTGAATGCAGCGGACTTCATCACGTAGGGACAAACACACTTTCAACTCCAGTTGAAATTTTCAACTTTAGAACGATTTGAAACAATGAAATTTGTATACGTTGTGAATTTTGAATCAATCGACGAAACAAAAAATTACTCGAAAAAAGTGGTAAAATCATTAAAAATAAAATCATCAGATCCACTTTGCATTGTATATGCAAAATTTTATGCTGATTTCGAAAATATGATTTGTTTAAGCACAAACAAAAGATTTAGCGTAAAGAGGAATAATGCATTAATCATTCCCTATCATACACGAAATTTCAAAAAATGTATTCTTCATATTTAGAAGCAAATTTTCTATCAAATAATAAAATTTCGCATTTTTGAAATATTCACAGACGATCAAAGTCAATAATGTCGATAATAGTTCATTTTGAAGAACACCAAATTTACAAACTTACCTTGAATATATTCCGACGAGCTAATTTTGAATCCCAACACACACACATTAATTTCGATGGCGGATTATGAAAATAACAAAATTTTTTAACTCGAAATCGGAGAGGTTCCGTAAGAAGGATTTGTTTTGTATTGAAATAATCGATTTCAAATCTGGTGTGCATATTTCAAAACAATTTGATTTTTGCGAAATAAATGAAACAAGGATGAAAAAAAATTGTGTAGAAATGACCCCTCTCACCTCCAGATGAACTTTTCAAATTGTGAACGGTTTGAGATAGAGCAATTCTGCGAACGCTAATCGATTCAGAATGACGAAATTAGTTTAAAATTCGAGTCTTTCGACGAAACAAAGAATTACTTGAAAGAAGGAGTAGAGGGTACATCTTTGAATTCGCACCATATAGGCAAAATTTCATGCTGATTCCGAAAATATATGATTTGTTTATGCTCCTATACAAGGTTTAGCATTAAAAGGGAATGATACGACGAAAATTCCCTATCACAATGGAAATTTCGAAATATATTAGGTATTTTTAATTTTTCAAAACATTGGAAACTTCTCTCAGATATATTTCAACGAGATGATTCCGAGTTATACCACGAAAATGAATTTTGATGATGTATTGACAACATTTTTAAACACAAAATTTACCATTTCGAAGAATCCGAATTTAAAAAACAAGTATATTTTCAGATTAACGACATTTTCTATCAGATCAACTGGAATACGCGTGGATTTCGCATTTTCAGAATGTTCATAGATCAAGGTTGTTATTGTTCTAGATGGATTGTTTCATTCATTTTTGTGTTCAAATGATTTGCCCATACATTATACATTAGCAGTATCATCATTATGATTAGTAGTCGTATTGACTTCTTATTTGTTTGGAAAATTAATGACTGTCGGTTTCATCAATTAAAAAGGAGTTGGAGCCAAAAAAGTTCACTGACATGCAACACTTTGAAAACTATGTTGAAATATGTTCAACTTCGGTGTGAATATTACTCTGAGTGATAGTTAATGCTGGATGTGATTTATGCGGAATCGATGGTTGGTTGAGTACTGAGTGATGAAAATACAAAAGAAACCCGTGAATTCCAAAGCTAACTCATTCAGTTTTTACCGTACCAGGTCAATTAGCAAGAAATCCGACACTTGAACCCATCTCCATCAACTTCCTGGAAAAAACCTCTCTCTTCACTTCGTTATAGAGTTCACCATCATACTCCTTCCCATGTCGCAGCCATACTTGAGCGCAGCAACAAATCATGATTTATGTGCAAGAACTGTGCAAAACAAAAATGTATAATTAGTCGAAGCGATTGAACAACAATAAAAACGAAACCCACACGTGGCGGAGAGTACGAAAGGCGAAAGAATATTAATTAAAATCATTTTTATACTGGTAATTTACACCTCGGCAGGATACGGATGGCACAATGCTCGTGATTCATCGGTAACTCATTCGATTTTAATGACGTTCAGTTACGGAAGAACATTAGCGTTCACGAAGTCTATGAGAGGCCGTTTGAACGCTGTCTTAAAAAACGAAAAACAACTGACAGCACACTTAGTTAGAAGCATCTGGTTTTTGCACCAACAAGCCAGAAAGAAAACTACATCTATTTGTATTGCTATTTTGATTTTTCAATTGAAGTAACTATTCATCGGGTGGTAACTGTGATTTTTTCCCAACGTTTCACTGTCAAGCTTTTTCAGAAGAGCATCTGCGATCTCCAGTATTGGTAAGTGGACTAAGTTGGCGATGACCACATTGAGAACAAAAAATAGTTTTCCCCTTCACTACAATAGTAATTTCATTCCTAGATGCGCATTTCGTTAACCATGTAAGTTAACTTCATCAGTAGGAACACTAAACTGATAATAAGTACCAAACCATTTATATATGTTGACACCACAGGCCAAATATCCCATTTTCTATGTTGACAACATTGACAGATAGGATGCCAATCAGTTGCTAAACAAAAATTTAAAGCCAAATGAAGCATAAATGTCATCTACAATCGGCGCTAAGTTTCTCTACTACCAATATTGACTCAGACTGGGAACTGTTAATGCTCATCTTTATCAATCTCTCCTTGATTACTTTCTTCTGTTGTTCATCTCTTGTATCGCAGTTTCGCTTGTCTGTCTTGAATTTTCCTGCTAACATCTTTCTTGAACTCTTCTCACTTCTCAATCTCTCAAACTTTACTTCTGACTCAACGCATTCTTCTGCTAATCTTCTATGCTGTCTGTATTTTTCTAATGAATTTCTGAATTATAACGGCAACTTTGGTTTAGAAGTTCTCCTGATTCATCATAGAAGTTCACCTTGTTGTTCTTGTTGATGGACTCTAACCGTTCTTCTTTCTCTGCTTGATCTAGTTTTCTTCTTATATTTGAGATCATCACAACTCTTCCTGATATTTCCTTTCCTCTATTTCAATACTTTCAAAACTCGAGTAAATTTGCTATTGCGTTTACAGATGAGAATGTCAACTATGTATAAATAGGAAATAAAATATAGTTTGAAACAACTAAAAATCACGCTTTTACAACACACTGAACCAAAAAGTAAAAAATGGGGTGCTTCGTTTCATATTTTCGTATATCGAGCACCCCACGCTTTTTTCACAGTGATAAGTACTAATATTTTTCATTTATTTTTATTTTCTGCCTATATAAACAATTATTTTTTACTTTTGGTGCAATATGTTATGAAAGCGTGTTTTTTAATTTTTTAAACTGTATTTCATTTTCAACTTTTTAGTTCTCAATTTATTATACAAAAAAATTCTCTGGAGAGAGACTGAAAAATAAAACAGCGATGATAACCAAGAAAGGCAGCAGGCGCATCAATTACCCATCCACGACGCGGATTTTCAAAATTCTGGCGAAGGCTGTCACACAGAGTATACAGTACGCGAGCCCTCGTACAAAATCGGAAGTGATAACCAGCAAGTTCTTTGTAAAATGGTTAAGTGTGACGAGTCTGACAAGATGTCGCAGAGAGAAAACCTTGAAAGTGGTGATCGACATCTTTGGAGCGTCGGACTGCTGAAGATCCTTATTAATTTTGTCGGACAATGGTGCCATTGAAAATCTCATTAAATTATTGTATTCTCCTAAAAAAATCAGACAAGACTGTTCGGTACTTCTAGGTTGTCCTAGAGTCTAAACGTGTCGATATCACTACTGAGGTTGGCGACAGGCAGCAAATGTACAGATGAACTTTTTCGGTGCACTCTTTCAGTTTATCTAATTATACCACTACAAATATTAATCAAATAATAAATAGATGATTATTAATATTCAATAGAGTTTGTACGCACTGCTCATTTGGTTGAGTGAAAATGTTCTAATCAAGAATTCCTTTCTTTTACCACGAGAGGCCGACGGAAAAATATTGTACGTTAAATTCATTCTGACAATTTAATAGTCTGTAAGATTGATATCATGTATAAGGTGAGTTTTGCTCGCCATTTTCATTTAGTATGTGTCCAAATAAAAATGGATTTTTGAAAATCAAGTTTAATATTATTTGAAATTTTGTATAATACCTAATGTATCAATAAAAATGGTTACGTAGACCTCAAAATTACTTTTATTTTTATTGACATATTTCACTCCATCACACTCAGTCTACTTACCAAGCTAGTATTGTTTTTATCGAATATTTATTACTTCAGTATGCATTTGAATTGTATACCGAGTATCAAGCGAATTGCATTGTCATAAAACATCAATTTTTCAAAGATGCATATGAATTTTATCACGAGAATTTATTATTTTTGTCCAATTTTCTTTATCATAGATTCGTGCCAACTGTTAAGAAAATATTACCTAAAGTCGAGGTATTAAACCGAATTTACTTTACATGAAAATGGTTTATTTCAGTGCAATACAAAAAGTGTAGTTCATGATAGAATGGTTCAATCCATAAAAATATCCAATAGAAAACGATATCTAGAAATTCCAGAACGCTCACTACTTGGAACCAGATTTAAATCCTTATAAACAATGTTTCTGCAAACTTATTCTTACCGATTTTATTCACCTCCACCACTGTGTTTCCCACACGTGTACGCTACATTGATTACTTATATAAAGCGCCAATTAGTTCGAGAAATACAAGTGGGATGTTATTATTATTTATTCTCACATCTTCTCAACCTATCCTCAAGCTTGTCTGCGAACCGATAAAAAGGAAATCTTCTTCGAACGCGATACCAATTGTGTTGACATCTTCATTGTAATTGCTTTCGAATCAGTGTCCTATGAATATAAACTTGCTCTAAGTTTCGCAATAATTTGTGTCGTTCACAAGAATCATCCTGTTTTTATAGAGACTCGAAGTTACTTTTCAGAATCCTGTTCAATTCCTTCTGGTAATCGCACTTCAATGAGAATATATGTTTCATTGATATCTATTCGTTACCTTAGACATCCTTATACTTCAAATACTATCAGCTCGATATTTTTCATAATTTAGTAATCTTTGTTTCATTTATATAATCGTAAAAAGTAAATCTGATGTCAAACTCTGACACTTCAATTATTTCGAATATAAGTATCTGATGACATTACATTCGATGATTTTTGTTTACTTACCATCAGTTATTGTATTCTCAGAGGAAAAAGTTGGATACACTTCATATCTTAGGAACGAATTCATGCATTCAGTTTCTCCACCAGTTAGTATCAAAATATGTGTTGATAAAACATCTGCTCCAGTTAGTAATTTTTACTACAAATCGTTACTCTCTAATTTTTCTAGATCAGTCTGTGTAGCTTCTTACAAAAACTAGATTATCTCACATTCTTTCATATTTTCGTATCTTTTACTAGTACCATCAAAGCATCTAACCGAAATGATGAAATAACTATTTAATTTGTGAACAAACAGAATAAAAAACCCTAAATATCTCAATAAGCGACAAGCTTGTCAAATAAAAAGAAAACCAACAGTAAGATGATTATATATTCAATGTTTACTCATGAGTATCATATATAGAGATAAGAGAATAGACTCAACGTGTGCTAATACACATATTGTATACAGTACTGGATTGAATTCATAGAATTGGAATCTTCAACGAACAGGTGTTTTTCCGTGACTACCACTATCTAAGGTGTGATTCCAAAAATATTTGGAATATACAATCGCTAGAGCTCATTTTGAATACTATTATAAACGGGATATCGATGATCCATAGACTGTAACGGATGATTCAGCCAAGAAAACCACCCTGTAACTTTCTTATTTGAATGACGAACACAAAGAAAGTTTTTGAATGGTTCATTGAAAGTAATTGAATGGCTGATTTCAATTATCTCCATGTTGTCGCCTGTCAAAGACTTAGACGTCAACTTTTATTTTCGAACTAGTTGTCACATTGTTTTTTACAATGATAATATAGCTGTTTTTCTGAGTACAGCCATATAAAGTATTATACATTTTCACATAATTACGTCGAGTAGTGCGGAGATAAAGAGGCCTGCAAGGTCGCCAGATCTCATCCCTATAGATTTTTCTCTTTGACACTATCTCAGAGATGAAGAACATGAAACATTGACACTGAACATACCATAAAACAAGTCTAAGACTCAAATCAGAATGAACAAAAGTTTTTCCAAATAATTTTCTGCCCCAAGAAGTGATAATGCAACAAATGTAAAACTTCTTCATTATTGAATTCAAGATAAAAGTCTATGCCTGATAAAAGTTGGTGCTTATCGAGAAACTCATAATTGGTGATCGAAAAGTCACCGAGAATATAGTAAATATCCTTATTTTTCCAAATACAGAAAATTTATTACTGAAACATTTCAGTGCTATATAATCAACCAATCCGGTTTCCAATATTAGAGAGATTCCTGGAAGTGATTTTTCACTGTCTAATTATTCAAATGATATTTAATCAGGTCTCTTTTAGTAATTGAAATATTGGTGTAATTTCATGAATTCATAACAATTTCTAAGAGATAAATTGCACTTGGTAGAAACTAATGGGAATGTAAATAATTCAATTATCACGTGCATTATAATGTCTTGATTGCTCGATTTTCAAACAGTTGTTGAATTGTATTGTTGTTAGAGTCCACAAAATAGCAAACATCAGTGACTGATGGACATTTTGCAACTGTCAGGCAGTGAGAGAAGAGGTCTAGTTTGATGTAGGAGCTGATGTGATGATGGATGATATAAACGGCACTCTCAAATTTCTGACAAGTTCACTTTAATGTTTCTCCGAACACGAATTGAAATGATCTATAGCACTGCTCAAGATTGGTATTAATTCGCAAACAACAGCCACCGTACGACATTTTCTCTAAGTACTCTCAAAGAACGATCGTTCGATGCTTAGTGATAAAACAATCATCGATGTATGAAAAGCAGCACCTGGAATCGATCATAATGCAGATATAAACTGGTCTTCATTAAAACGGTAACCCTCAGGGTCAATTGGACAAACATTAATTAATATTTGAT
Source organism: Chrysolina americana (assembly GCA_958502065.1). Lineage (NCBI taxonomy): Eukaryota > Metazoa > Arthropoda > Insecta > Coleoptera > Chrysomelidae > Chrysolina > Chrysolina americana. The sequence goes on from OY293412.1 coordinate 88,976,136, forward strand.
GGCCTGCGGTCAACTGCACTAAAATTAATTGGAATTCAATTTCCAGTCAGCACCGCAAGTTTTCAACGAAAGAATTCGATATTTTTACCGTTACTGGAATGCCGGTTTGATTGACAGCGGAAGTATTCGATTTTGTTTATGAAATATTGCCCGATTATCGACTGTTATAATAGTGAAGCTGTCGTTCAGAATTAATAATATTGTGAATTGTGGTTATTTTTTACAATAATTCAGGTTTTAAGTTTTCAGTACCATCTTCTCATTCCAAAAGAATTACCAGAATACTTGAAGTTAATAGAGAGATCCACAGGGAGGTATAATGAACTTTATTGAACCTTGATTGTTTTTTCCTCCACAAAATGAAACGTTCTTATTGATATTCCGTTTGGTCATGATTATTGTGAAACGAATAATTTTGACAATATTGAAATACCTTACGTGATGAATAAAAAAATAAATGGGAGCTAAAAAAATAGTATTATATTATATAGTATCAAAAAGGGTAGGATCATTTTAGCGATGAAAAACAATTACTTCCTCAGATCGGTAGTGCTTAAATATTTATGATGCTCAAAGCGGTTTTTAAACGATCCTAAATTTTTTTTCCTTGATTTAAATAAATGTATTTTTACCCAATAATTGAAAAGATGAAAGCAACATTTATATAAAAGAAACGATCAATTATCATCTCCTAGAGTAAGCTAGCCAAAAAAGCTAAAATAAAAAATGTTTAGGGGTTTTTAAAATCTATTACAATAAAGAAAATTTAGGTTGCTGTATATTATTCCATATTTCAACTCTAAACAAAAATGATATTACACATCATATCCTAAATTCACCCGTTTTTGAAATATAAAATTTTGAAAATTACGTTTTACTACTTATTGAAGAAAAGTCCCTAAATGATGGATGTTCATTATGATAATTACACAGGGTGCAGTACCTATATAGATAGGATTGAATATCAGTGATTATTTTTTCACAGAAAATGGAAAAGCGTAATTGTTCAGGGTTGACTAAAATGCATGGAACGAAAAAATATTTTCCTGAATGTCCTGAATATTTAAAATTTCATGAAAACAATAGTTGTCGGAAAAAAAATACATAAAACAAGTTTTAATAAACAACAAATATTTTCGAAAGGATTCTATTTGATGAGGTGCTCAAAGTGTTTACCATTTATATACAATTTTGTGGTGAATTTGAATTCAAGTTGGAAGGAATAGTGAAAATTGTACCTATGTCTTATTCTTTCTTGCAACTATTTGATACTTTGTGGACAATATTTGTAGACTACATTTTTGTGACCTCACATGAATAAAATCAAGTGGGGTCATATCGGGAGACTTAACTGGCCATACAATTACCCCATTTTGTTGTAACCATATTTGTTCTGCCGGCAAATTGGGATTGTTCTTGAGCTGAAAACTAATTCATATTGTGCAGAGGACCAATTTTCGTTATTAAAGTAGGGTCCTATGATGTGTCCACAATAATGTCACACCTAACATTTACTTTTAGTGGTTGTTGAGTGTGATCTTCCTCCATCCAATGTGGATTTTGGTCTGACTAATACCAACAGTTGTATCGGTATACAAGTGGTTGAAAAAGTTGGCATTTTTGTTCAATTTGAAGCCAACTTTGTCATTATCATAGTCCTAATCACAGTCACTGTCTTAGTCATAAAATAAAATTGAGACGTTTCAGTAGGAGCATTCATGCAATTTCCTTAGTTTTAATCTCAAACAATAACTGAGACTATGATTGTGATAAAGGTTATGAATATGATAATGACAAGTTGCATAAATTGACCCTCATCTATAATAACTTCACAGAACTCGATTCTACGATCAAAATCAGATTAACTCAATTCATGTTACAAATGAATTCCATACGGATGGAATTTTTGCAGTTTGCAAGTCTTTTCAATGGAATATCGACTTCTATGAACATATCCTACGATTATTAAAATTTCAATACACTCAGTTTCACTTAATCCTGTCATTTTTGCTCGAAAATTATTTACACTAATTGTAATTTTTGACGTATGTAGTCAAGATCATCACTGTTAGATAAAAGAACAACGCGGCGTTGTTATGGAAACTTTCAAAGGTAACTTGATGGGCTATATTATAAACCTGGGCTGAAATATTTTTCTATAATTTAAAAGAAAATAATTTTAAAAATTCGATATCTCGAAAACGGTTAAACTTAGAATATGATGTGTATTATCAATTATGTTTAGAATTTTGAGAAAAATTCAAATATGAATAATATACAGGGTGTTCAACTGAAGAAAGAGAAAGTTTGTTTAGTCATGACTTTTTTACTGATCCTGAATATCTAATTTTTCTTTATTGTGATACATTTTGAAAAACCCTGAAACTTTTGTATCTTAAAATTTTTTGCTTTGGATATAATCGACCGCTTCCATATATATCAGCGACCCTGTATATATTCGTGTCACTATTTTTCGCTGTCCAAATAGCACTATCCATCATTCAGCTTTATTGATTAACAATTAATCAGTTGCTGAATTCAATTTGAACATTATTTGAGTTTTTTGCTGACGAATGTTTTAAACATACATGAGTGACTCTGAAGCTATGAGTAAAATAAAAATATATTTCTTGCTGGGCTAGGTAAAAAATCTTACCTCAGAACTCTTCTCGCAGTCGGTTCATTAATTGTGTAAGTCAGTGTATCACAACACAATCCAATCGGGCCAGGAATAAATAAGATCATGAATAAAATTTAACTGAATCAGATAAACGACCAGAAAACTGAATGGCTGCTCCTGAACCTCCAACTTAAGTGGTATTAAGTCTAATCTGATGGTAGACGGATGAGTGGTCATCTTCGTCTCACCGGGAGAGCGTTATTGGAGTCATCCATCTGCGCGAAATTATTCATAAGTCGAGGAGATGTATCAGTGAAACTGTCCTTTCTTCTCGATTATCTCGCGAACGAACTAAATGGAAGGCTCAGATTATGTTACGTCTCAATAAAAACTCAATAAGGAAGGACAATTTGTCACTGCTGTGGCTCGGCTTGAGGATTTAGTGTCTGTGTTGCGCTTAAATCCGAACAGGTTTTCACTATCTTCACAGACATTTTTGCTAATTTATGGTAAGGATAGTAATTACGCTGTAAAGTTCCCTTCGTCAAGTAGTACGTTTTAGTGGGACAGAATTATTATTGTATTTATCGAGATATTTATGTCGGCCATCAGCCAAAAGTGTAGGCTGTAGCACTGTTGATTCGAACCAACAGAACTGATATTTGTACCATCGGGTATGCTGCCTGCTTGAACGCGCTCTGGAGCAATTTCTGCCAAATCAGGTTTTATCGGATAATGTTTTTTCTTGTTTTGCTCAGAAATTGTCTTGGCGCAATGTGTTGGATCTCCAAAGAAGAAACATACTCTTTCCCAGGGAAATTCTGAGGAAGACCATTCTAGTAGGGTTAATTGTAGGGTAACATAAGTAGATATAGTGTTGTGTTATTCGCTGTAGAAAAAAAGTGGAGCTCAAACGTCCACACTCTATGGATCAGGATTGGTGGTGAAATGAAGATCAAGTGTATTGGCATACTTGTTGTTGGCGTCAGGAATACTAGACCAGCTCTGTTCTAGAGAACATGTGATAGCGAAGACTTCAACTTGAAGATCTGCTTTGCACTATTAGAATAAGACTTAAAAATGAAAGAGAAAGGATGAAGGTGAACCAAACACTGAAATATGAACTAATCCATTTCACATAGCACAAATTGTCGATATGGTGGTATTACACTGAGCGTTGGTGGATACCATGTACCACCTAGGGTTATTATAGTTCTGTCCGATCCCACGGCAATATAATGTTTCAATGGAATGAATTTGTTACATAAGTTAAACCTGTAACCTATTCGTATTTTGAAATTGTAATTAGGGATACTATTGCTCAACTCCCGCCAAATGAATAACGACGAACGAAATTCAATATTTCTGCTCTGCCCCGCCTCAGCGTTTTGACAAAAACTATGGATCGTATACAATGAAGCATTTTTACGATATTACCATATCATGGCATATTATGTATTACAACACGTATATCTAAAACTTTTTCTGATCATAATTAACAAACACTTTCCGCAAACCTACTAATTTCGCATAGAAAGTTGTACAGTCCTCGCTGGACAATACAATCCCCTAGAAGGGATGTTTCCCCCAGAATCTCAAACTGGAAGGGGGGACAAGAGGCACATCATTTTGACTGGCGTTTCAGTCTCTTCCCAATGGTAAAATGACTCATTATTTTTTGATGAGCAGTTTCAGAAAAATAGCGCTCAAATCTCAGTCACAATTTGCCTGCACTAAAATGCATGGTTTTCAAGTTACTGTTTGAACAAAAGTCATTGAATTGAGTCTCTTATCAATAGAACTGGTTAGAAGATTGGTATCCAAACTTTTATCAGCGGCAACATTAGTCATTAGCTGCAAAAAAGTAATCTAATAGTAAAATGTAGATGGTAGTAAGTTGCGTTTTTAATTGCTGGATTTTTAATTCTGATCGCTGAAATTTCACAGATAGCCTTCCTTTTTTGTCTAGTCTGCTGTAAAATCTTTTGTTTTGGAGCAGCAAAAAATTATTCAGAAAATTTTAATGATGTGGTAGTATTGTTAATGCAGGTTTACTTGTAGGCCTGTTCAGAGATAACTTTGGAGTATAAAAGTGGGAGAATGGTTCACATTCTCCAAGAACGAATTGAAATTATTTCAATTTATCGAGAGGTTGAAAATTGTCCAAATTGTAATGTAACTCACCGGTATGTGATTGGTTTGGTGACAGAGTTTCACGAAACTGGTCGGTGGACAAAAATATCCCAATGGTACTGAATGAAGAAGCTTAAATTGAAGTATTGGGAATATTTGGTGCAGTGCTCACGAGATCCTTACAATCAGTAGCAGAATAGAAGAGAATGTCACACGAGACTGTTAGAAGAGCACTCACTGAAAATTTATTCATTTCTTTCAGATAAAATGTAGATTTTTCAAGAGCTCCATAAAGATGATTATGATAGAAGAATAGGGAAAAAATGTCCCATTTAGTCAATGCCATCTCTAATATTTTGTGTTTCGGTGATGAATTTTGATATTTTTCCAATAGCAATGTTAATATACAACCCGCATAAATATACAACATCCACAAGAAGTTACTGTTTGGGCTGGTATTCTTGAAAATCCCATTATTAATGCTTAATTTCTTGATGAAAACTTGACTGTTAATCTGTATAATCTGTTAATATGATATGCTTGGAGAGACTATTATTGATTCTCTCAAGAACTAAACACTCAAATTGATGCAGAACGTAATGTACTTTTGCAGGAGGATCTATTACGTTTCCAACAGGATTGTGCTCCACCTCATTGTTTTCTTTCCGACTGACAGTGGTTGAACGAGAGATTCCCGGATAGACGGATTGGCAGAAGGGGAGCAGTTGAATAGCCTCGGAGATCACCCGATTCAACTCCCTTAGATATAGATATTTCACTTTGGTGGCACCCTACATCCTTTGTTTATGAAACACAAGCCGCTGATATTGGTCAATTCCCTGTGAAGTTTTCTGAAATGTTGAAGAAGAATTCTATTTTATTACTATTTCGAGCAAAATCGACAACACTGAACAGTTTATAAGGTATGCGTAAATAAATGTCATGTTTGCAATTTCTTTCTCGCAAATCATAAGTTTTTTGTTGAAAGAAAATAACCAACAAATAGAAAATCACACGTGTAGAATAGATTTATGACTGTTATTCAAGTGAATAGTGCCCCAACTCTTCTTACCATTTCTATTGAGAGGAGAGTCAATACAATAATTCATCTCAGTGCAACAAAGTTCTAATCACTACTGTTAGTTTAGAACGCTCATTTAGGAAAGTGCTCATTGAAAAATAACAGGTTAGGGTCAGGTTAGGTTAGGTTATTGGAAAGAGAAATAAACGCCCTTTAAAATACCGTATGTGCCACTTTTGATACCCCATCCTATTCAAGTTTCTGAGAGTAACATCTATCCCTTTTAAGGGGTTGACCACAAGGGCTAAAAATACTTATCAAAATTGTCTTTGACAAAAAAATCGATGTGTCTATCCGATTTCTCATATTATTTTCTGAAAAGAAGATACTAAGGGTGGAAAGTTTTCAAATTGACGCACTCTTTATATTTATTTTTGTAAAAATTGATGATGTTAGAGTTCAACAGTTTCAATGTGAACGTAAACATGGGTTTTCATTAAGTACCAGCTTTATCTATACAATATAACATTTCAACTCTTTGAACCCTACTTTGTAAAAATATCCAGTATACTAGTATTATACAGTTAATGAAATATGTAGCCAAATAATATACCTAAATAATAATAAATGTCTGAACCAAGAAATATCCCGAACCGATGTCAGTTCAGATTCCAGAACAAACACAAAATTTCCAACGAATGGTAAAGGAGCACCTTTCACTGCTTCCGTCGTTCTCAGCATTTTCTGTCATAATTGCACTCGACTAGTCATCTGGTTGGTATCATTAAAATACGGTCAGAATTCTTCATTAAATATGATGGGGCTATTAATTCTCCTTGTTTTGCGATGAAATGGCAATTACTGGGAGAAAATACAAGTTATATTAGAAATATACGTGTTGTTTGCACAAGATAACTAGATCTTGATTCGGAGTATATGAGCGTATAAGGCCATTAGAAAATACTTTCTAAAACAAAGTAAAACACCCACGATTGATAAGACTCGTTAGAGAGAAAACGGTAGCGTCCATCCGTTATATTTTCTCGGTTCCATATCGACTGGAGAATGTGACAGGTTTCAATAAAATTCAATTCAGTGGCGTACCTCATTAAAAGTGAATGAAGATCGCTCAAACACCATGAATCAAGGAAGACAAACAGGCCAAATTTTGAATAGAAGCAAATTTGAAATGATTGAAACTGATGGTTGGTGCATTGATGGATTCCAATCATTTCGGGAGTCTGTTGCACAAAATACTGTTGAATATTTGTGAATATGAAAAAAATGGATGAAAGGACTGAAATCGTTGGATCAAAATCAACAAAAGGGCCAATGGTGGACCGACAGACATTGTTATGTACGATTTTCGATACTGAAATTATCTAATATAGGTATCCAAATTTTTACTAACTCCCAGAGTTCCTAGGTGAGATATTATAATAATAAAATTTGTTCATAAACAGTATAAAATTCAACTGCAAATAGAGCAAAATGAACAAAGCTGAAGACCGATAAGTGATGTTGTACTTGTTTCGTAAGAAAAGAAAAGCAGAATTTGAGATCTCTATATGAACAAATGAAACACCTGTGACGCAAACAGAAATACAATAAGATTGATAAAATAATATTAATAAATATATTAAATGATAATCATTAGATTTAAAATTGATAAAACGGTATGGAATGTATAAGTACAATTTAAAATATTAAATGTATAATACGCTCCGATCCTAGATGAGTAACTGGCCGCACCCGCATTAAAATTTGTATGTAAGGAACATCTTCCCCCAACAGCAGTGTCGTGCGTTGTTAACAAAAATAAAATAGAAATAATGAAAACCGAATATGGAATGGAAACTTGAAATTTTGATGGAATAATCTCCACAGGATTTTGAGAACAGTCGATGCTCTAATTGACATGCATTTTCAAAATTCATTCATCTTCCACTTCTCCAATTTGGTTTTCCTTTTTCAATAGTTACGACACAGCTTACCTATGAAATGACATATCTTGATTTCCAGCGTCAAATGGTCTTTTACACATTTCACAATGGTTCACCATTGCTTAATAATAAAAACTTACGATAGTTTAACACAAATTTACTCAGAATGTAGCCTTTATTCACGAAAAAACACTCCAATAAGCCAAAGACGAAAACAGAGATGTTTCGTTGTTGTTCTGTCATATTTGACATTTCAAATACAGCGTTGCCGTGCTGACCAGATTCGGCGATGGAAATACTATCGTTTTTACATGCGCCCAACAAGCTGCAATGAACGTTTCAATTGCCTTCTTATTGCAATATATTTCATCCAAGACAGTAGTTTTGGGTTTTCGTTCCCATGAATATACCCGACAGATATTAAAATCTAGCTGACGTGGTTATTGTATCCTTGAAAAATTGCGACATGGCAATAATGTCGTGATTTGAGGAATACCATTATGAAAAGATGTTACCTTCTGTTCTTTTGTGTATTACTCATCTAAGTTGTGTTACTGGATTGGAGATGAGATCGAATAAATTAACGTTTTATGTAATGTGTAAAAATATACATAAAAAAGTATAAAAAAATATCGATAAGAAGTTGAGCAAATTTATAAGATACTGATGAGGATGATAAAAGTGTATGCCAAATATAACAATTTTAAAAAAAAATTAAACAGAATCAAACTTGAAGTAAAACAAATTGACCTTTCAGTTTACCAACGAAGGCAGTCATCAGATAGATTACAACTGATTGAAAGTTTGGTTTTGATAAGTTACCTGTTAAGAGCCTATGGTCAAACCACTGCTTGAGTAGTTCAAAATATGTCTACTTTATTTTTAAACTAACCGCTGCATAAAATATTTTAATATCGTCTGCAAATTCAATTACATTACCAACGCTAGTCAGTTTAAAAACATTATTGATATACATACTGAATAATATAGGACCCAACACCGTGCCTTAAGGCACACCAAACTCAATGTGCCTTTGATCACTTTATGACATCAACATCTCTTACTACTTGGGGTTTCTTCTGTAGATACCTTTTAAAAATTTTCAACAATTTTCCCTAATGCCATTTTGTTCTAAGAATTTCAAGAATTTGTATCAATACCTCCGCCAAAACTATAAACAGGCATAATGAAGGTCTGCATTCTTCCAGGGATGTGTGTTAGTTCCAGAATTGCATCTCCATTGGAGGTTCTTTCTTTAGATTCAAAACATTTCAGTAAAATGAGTTTATATTTATCAACAATTGAGACTAATCAATTTTCCAATGATTTTTGAGAGATGAGTGGGTCTGTAGTTATTGCTGTTCGTTTCATCTCCTTTTTTTTAGTTCAGTGCTCTGATTTCGTCAATTTCCAACCGATTTATAATTTTATGAATAATAAGTAAATTTTTTCGTTATCTGCAGAAGTACAATATCACTAAAGATTTTTCTTTCAATTGCATTTAGACCCTTTGGGATACTATATGGTGCTGAAATATTTTAAGGGGTAGGTATCTTATTCTGGAATGGTTCGGATATTTATTTATAAGTATTATTCTTGGTTGCAAAGATATATTGAATGAAAATATTTCATAATTATAACGGAGTGACTTGAAACAATTTTCGGCCGAGGATGAGACTTTGAATGACTTTCAAACAACTGGCCAGGGGCATATTTCAGAAGAATTCTGGCACCCTAAATTTCCAACATGACCAAATTGAAGAATAACTGGTCTTTAGGGGATTATCACAGGTTTTCACAATAGGCAAGACAAATAGCACTGCCAGAACAGATTATGTGTGAATTTGAGATACTGAATCAGTTTGTATTTTCGAATACTGGAAAACGAATATTAGTATTACTGAAAAAAATACCATCGATATTGAAACTTCGAAAAATTGAATCAGATCTTCAATATATAATATATTCTAGATTTTTATAAAGCTGAAATTGAACATAAATTAGAACTACATATCACAATTAAGCTGATTTAATATTGTTAAAAAAAGTGTGATAGCCTTACACTAAAAACAGTAAAAACAGACATGGTAGAACTATCAACATTCAGGCGTGTCAGACAATGATTGATGTTCTGAGGAACCGACATGGACCTTAATACCAACATCACGACCAAGTATAGAAGTCGAATCAACAATTAAGCCGTAAAAAATCCAGCCCGTGCCCTGAAATTGAGCCGTTCTATGTATCCAAATAATTCAAACGAAATTACAGGTTAGATCAATCATAGTAAATTTCACTCTGCAAAAATTACTGGGTCTGCAGTGAGTGAATTTATATTATGCAAACAAACTAACATTGTAATTCAAAAGATTTCATTGTGGTTAATGGGTATATTGAACTTGGCCGTTGAGAAAATTAAGAAAGTAATGTTTTCGAATCATAGGAAACAATTTGGTTGCGCCGTAGGCTTCTTTGGTAAATGTTCATTCTTCATTGCATAACTGTTCTGCTTTTCGACACGTGTGTATCGAGAGAGCGATTTTCCTAAGGGTTACTAATTGGAATAAATAATGAAACTGGTATCTGATTCCGTTCCATCATCTGGACATTATCAGCTTCATGTTTCATTATTGATCATTTCTGAGTCCCAGTATATCAAGGTAGAAGAGAATATATTCATTTTGTTAAATAGAATTTGTCATATTTCGAAAACACTCAACTAGGAGTTGAACATGAGAGTAAAAACTGTTGCCCTACCAAAAGTGCAAGATCACAATCATAGTTGGGATTTGTTGTGAGAAAATAAAATAATGGTTGACAGATTAAAAGTGAAATGATAGTAATATATATTGAAAATTATTGTTTTCGTAGCCAAAATACAAACAACAATATCGTGTTCATCTTTTTCAACAAAATATAATGGAATGAAGAAAATTAAAAGTTGGAACTAATTTTGATAATTTGTTGAAAAGTGTATTAAAACATAAGGCAAGATAACGCCAATTCAAACAAACAGTATAATGATTCTCTGATTTCATAATTGATACCAACTTGCTTGACAAAAGTATAAAAGTTATGTTAAATGTGAGATTGTTTCCTCACAAATACCCTTTTCTGACACACTCCACGTAAATTGCACTAATTGCATTATTACTTCTGAGTAGGTAAAAAAAGATTTTTGGTGAATTGATGTGCCACGCATTGAGTAACTACTTCAAGATTTCAAGAAATGGGGTCAAATTGTCCAAAGACAACAAATAAAAGTATTATACGGAAAAAACAGTATCGCTTTTCGAATACTATTCATCCTTAATCGAAGATAAATGCACAAGCCACAATCACTCGACCGCAGCTCGCTTAGTCACGAAAAAGCAGTCCATCACTCAGTTCGAATAGATTGAACAATTTGTTGTTTTTTCAAATCATTTCAGATTGCATAATTTTTGAGTATAGTAGTATAGATACAATGAGATGAGATATAAATGATTTCCATGTTATTAGTTAATTATATCGGTAATTGCTGGAAATAAATCATTTGTCCACCCTCAGTTTCATTCAATTGTGTTGGAGTAGACGTGTATTACTGTATACAGGGTGCTCCAAATTGAGTGTTCCAACTGCGTTAGGACTGATGCTACGAATTCGGGTAAATGGGCCTCCTCGTTGCTGAAGAGAAAGAAAAATTGACGATCGCATTTTGAAAGTATTTCATAAAACGATATATTCCTGAATGGAACACCCTATATTTTATCATTCATTTCGATTCGTAATCACGTTCTCAACCAAAGTTTCACTAATAGGAATATGAAGTAAATGTACAAAAAAACCGTCTCATTGTTGAACATAAATTTGGGCCTATCTCTTGATACTACGTGTTACATTCAACACAGTTTGGCGATCAATTCTATTATTTATAATTTCAATGTGAGTAATCAATTCATCTAGGTACATTATTGTTATTTCAAACACCTCATTCTACAGAAATCTTCAAAAATAAAAATCTAGAGGAGTCATATCTGGTGATCGAGGAGGGCAACAGGAACCTTTGTAACAATCCATCTGTTTCGAAGCAGCGTCGCAACGTGTTTTTGACGACACTGAATTTATGTGCTGGTGCCTCATCCTGCTGAAAACAGATCATCTGACGAGCCTTCAGATCAAGATCATCAATCATACAATACATCCCACGACTAGAAAAACTAGCCTCATTGCTCCTTATAATATTTCTCTAGAAGTTTGGATCTTGTCTGCATTCATTCATAAACCACCGACAAAACCCCAATCGTCTCTCAGGATCACCAGGTTTTAGTGTTTGCACTGGTCGTAGCTTATAGGGAGAAATATTACGTTTTTCTAGCCTCAAAATAGGCTGAAACGGCAATTCCTGTATCCTCGGATATTACTAAAGGAGTTTTTCTCATTTTTACTGTTCCTGAATCGTAAGCACAGCAAATTCTGATTAGGTGATTCATGATTGGGGAACAAATTGCTGTAGTGATGGAGTGCTCTTACGCAATTTTTCTGGCAAACTAATTTGAATTCGCACATATCACATTTTTCTTGATGGAAAAACGGCATTTCAAAAAATACTCGAACAGTTGTCAGTTACAATAATTCATAATATACCTACTCGATAATATTTGAATATCACGGTGTTCTCTGAACACTACAAAATTTTCTTTTTCCTGAGAACCAGAACATGAAAGAAACTGTAACTGTAATACTTTTACATAAGTACTTCGCCAACTGAGGTTTTGATCTTGATTCTGACTGAAAGTAATAAGTACGTCATTATTGTTTTGGCCATAAGTCATTGATAGTAAGCAGTCACGATACCTAGTTCTCAATTTCTGCTATTCAGTATGAATATAACCGATAGCTGATAGTGATTAAAGCGTAAGATTATGTCCTACTTACTTCAACGAACTTTTTTAATGGTTTATGAGATGCCTGATGCCGTTTTCAATCTGAATAAGCCATAGAAGCAACTCTAAAAAGTAAATGAACTCTAGTGAATCAATAACCGTAATTCTTGACGGCTGTCGTCTAAAATCGCTTATATATGATAATGTCCCTGCTTACGGAGAGTAAATTCTTGTTACTTTCCTTGCTACATTAGAACTAATTCTGTGACTTATCTGAAGTTGTCGAGAACCTTATCCAAAGGATTTTCCGCGAAGCGAACCGCTAAGCGACGCAAGTGTCTCGCCGTTGACTTGTGTTGCGTGAGAAGAAATCAAAAAAGCAATGGTGGCGTTAGTGAAATAGCAAAGGTCTATCAGATATTGACTGGATCTTAGAAGCGATGAATTGAAGGAACAGAAAAGTGTATTGGCGAATATCTGAATTTGGCTTATTGCCGTTTACGCTATTTTATCATTATTATAATGACTCTCTATTTGGTTACATGGTTTTAAATAACTATATTCAATGGGTAGGCATATCGGTAGGCGATTTCTTCTTGTCGGACTTTACAAGGTTTGAATACCCACTTACATAATAGCAAAATGATAAAATGAGGATAACTCCTGATTTGGAGAAGACTGGAAAAATGGGAAAAAATTTATGAAAGAAGATATGGAAATGATAATGACGAAGACTGTGACTTTTTGAGGCTGGATGAGAAGGTGATACGAAGCATATTTTTGAGGCTCTGTTACCAGGGCACTCGGTGACTGACAACACTAGTCGAACCATAAATATAAATAGAAAAGAAGACAAGAAAAAAAGATTCAATGCTTTTGTCATTTCATGTAGGGTTGATAATTATTGAATTGTATTGAATCCTTCAGACTTACCGTTCATTGTTGATTTGTATACGATTATTTAATGATTTGGAGGGGAGACTAACCCGAGTCTATCACTGCTGATGCAAGAAATGATCGTATGATTTATTTGCTGTTTATAATTCCAAACTTTATTTATATTTCAGGAAGTGTAGTGTGGAGTGAAAGAGAAAGAGCTGACTGTGAAATTTAGCAACTGGTATTTAGATTCACAAGTGGTGTAATTAAAGCCTGCACTCACTTGGGGTATCAAGTTTTGGTCAAGGTGACTGATCCCTGCATACCGACCATATCCCTATCTGTTGCTACCCTGTTGCTAAAGTCTCAGGGCCAATTGTAAGGGCTTGGCCGTACCTACCGTAGGTTGTTGAATTGGTGCTCGGGTAAAGACCCCAAATTCTCAATCCGAAACAAAAAGCCTTACAGAAAATCGAACAAACAATATGTCGAGAAATGCGATTTCAAAGTTTGTATTTACTCTATAACCTACGCCGAATTTCACCGCAGAGGGGTCTAAGGTTGCAATGCTGGTACGCTGGTTCATGCGTGTTCGAAACTTTTCACCAACCTGATAATAAAATATCCCAGATTCTGTTTGATAGATGATAAATTGAATCGATGCTCACTGGCGTGATCAAACTTACATTCGGTCCCATGAATGCCATATACGTCGGCGTAATCTATTAAAGTGACAAATAGTGAAAAAAACAAGTTTTTCGAAATGGCAAGAAGTTCTTTAGGCGGCAAAGTTGACGAATAAGGCAATGAAACTTCTTGCTTGTAATAATAATTTTTGCATCCCAAGAAACGGTTTCGTCCATAGTGATCCAAAGTTTCCTTAATTTTTAGAATGGTTGATTATGTTTTCATCTATTATAAATTGTCAACATGACGATTTATCTGATTCAAATACTTCTTTATGCTAACTATAATGGATTGAGCTTTGGTAGCGTTCAACGTGAGACCTATACTGAAAGCTGAGCTGGATAACTGAAACAAGTCTATATCAATCCCTTCAATATTTACAGGAAATTTCATTAAATTGGAGAAGTAATTTAGATCCGTGAAACATCTGCAAAGAGACGAAAATTGCAACTGACATATCTGGTCAAACAGGAAACATGGGATGAAAAATAAGTGATCCTAAAACGCTTCCTTGAGGAACTCCTGTCTTCGTTTTGACCCAGTCAGAGTAAGAGTCTTAAGAATGTGGAGAAAAATCCATTAAACGTAGTTTGGCTAGTAATACGTCGGAGTCAACAGTGCGTCGAGCGCTTTGCTGAAGTCTGCGGAAGCCTAACATATAACAGCTAAAATGATTTCAGAAAAGAAATTTCAACTTCAAATTCAATTGTGATTAAAATTTCTCCATGTTTTTCGATAGTTCTGAGATTACAGTCACACAGGCCACGTTTTGATTTCTGGGGTAGTTTTAGTTTTAAATCACTTTCGCTGCTCATCATACGATTCAAGTTTAGCAAGTATTTATGAAATTTTATTGAACAGGATTATCAGTTGTAGATGGCATCAATTCTGACATTTCATAGTGTTCTGCAAATATGGAGTGCCTACCATGCACCTGGTGTGGTGCTGTATATTTTCCGGATTTTCCTACATCTGTTAAGTGAAAACCTCATAAAAAATCAGAAGGTTGCCTCGGAGCGCCACGGCAAACGATAATAATAGCCATGCTATGCCTTTGGGTACACTCTATGACGAAGTATTTTTAGCATAATCATCATAAACGATGCCTGAATATATATGCCACAACTGAAGTGGGTATCTGTTGAAGAATACATCATGCAGAAAACCTTGATTTTCACATACAAACTACTGAAGAATATGCTTCCGAGATATTTGTCCCCACCAAAGTATGTTTGTGGCCTATATGAAAAACAAAGAATCCTCGAAATTTCCAAATCTGCAACATTCAATTAATTGATTTTCACAATTTTGGCCGATCTGCTTTTTTACAGTCTATTTCATTCACACCGAATCGAAACGGTCATGGTGTTAGAGCGTTTGCTTCCTACCCAGGTGGTCCGAGTTCGTTCCACATCGCATGCCACTGAGCTTGAGTGGTTCGGAATCTATACTTGTACGTAAGCTGTAGGTCTCGGATCTCTCTTGCTCGCACAAGCTCTGCTTTCGAGGGTTTTTCTCCGAAATCCTGAGTGATTGTTAAATACAAAATTTGTATAAAAAAAAATTATAAAAAAACATACACAAGGCTGCACCTATAAAATTTCATTATTTAAGTCACATGATGTCGGCTATTTGGTAAACAAAGAAATATGTGCAAATATGTTTGTATCAGTGTCAAAGTTTGACTAAACTCAGTCATTGTCAATGTTTCTCTTTAGGTTATCTTCTACAAAAGAATTTAGTACATACATGGCTGTTAAAATAAAAGTTGAATTAAATTTGAATGATTTCATGCTCTTCATGAAATGATCTTCCTGAATATCAATTGACCATGACAAATTAAGACTATTATTTTCTTTAAATCAACTCGAGTAACTGAAATTCAAAGAATAAGTCCCTCGAGCTGAAGCTCAGGTTGATGAATATGGTCTCATCAAATTTTCAAAATACAAGGTACTCGCCATAGAATTATGAAGAAAATAATACTCGACTACTATTATATGAATTTTTGCATTGGAATTCAAACTCTCATTTCCAATCAGTAATTGTTTATTACTTTGGAAATTTAATCATCATTCATTGACTGCTTGAATATAAAATATGACAATGATATGAAACAAGTTACATTCTACTGAAGTCCCTTATGATCCTCGACAAATTCTGATGCGACTCAAACTGACTGGTGAAAAGATACATTTTTGATTCATTAAAAGCACTTCAAAATACTAAGAACGAAGCAATCATGTCTCGGTTTGGGTGTAATGTCAACTCTTTCATCATCATCAACTTTGCCACTGTGATTCAAAACCCAAGATGGATATATGCACTTGTCTGCTGCTTATACAGCGAAGCCACATCTGCATTCTAGAATAGACTCAGATACCTTCTTGAAGAATTTAGTTTTGTTCGGCAAGGAATGATGAGCCCTTGAAAAAAGAGCTCAAATTGACTATAATGCAGATACCCCAGATACTGCTCGAATATTCCGGAAATTCTATACCAAAACAACCAACAGCCATAAAATAACGATTATAGTTGAAACTTCACAAATCTGATGCTCTTCAGGTATAACTCAGCATCTCAGAGATGTATAATACGATTTTATTGCATCAAGATTGAAGGACACCCCATCCCAATCAAGCTGAGTGTCGTTATAAGCTTTATGTAGTCAATGTTCATTGTAGTTCTGATTGGTTCTGGCCACTACTATGAACAAAATATCTTCTTTCGAACTAGACTTTTGGAGCTTCTGGAGGCATCATACATCTTATTTTAATAGAGCAGTCATTCGCAAATCGACCGACCACTTTATGAGTTTTCATTCTTGCTTCTCAATCCAATAACCCGTTGGTACATAAGTTTGAATCAGCACGATCACCGGTCTCGTGCTTGGCATCACACGTTTAAGAAGGTTTTTCTCCTGCAGCTGTATCCATTCAAGCTGCCCTGGAGTGCCGATTATTTTTTCCATTGCCACTTTGTAATTATTGTATTCAATATTTACATAGTTCAGTTGAAACTGATAGAAGAAGTATATGTATATGATCCTACGCCATGGAAAAAGTGAAACAAGTTGATATTACTCCAGTTCAAATTGTGTGATAATAATCGCCTGCTACGCCAATGCAATAGAGCCCTAAGCACTTCACACTTCGTGTCGATGTGTCGATATGCACCACACATCGCAAATGAACATTATGACTTCTATATGTTAATACACCGAATAAGACTGGCCAACATCGGTTAGTTACAATTATGTATGTTAATCCAAAACAACGTCAATAATGGACTTGCATATTCAGTGCATTCTATACTAATGTTCTTTATGGAGGAAGGAGAATCATAAAGTCGGGTTAACAAGAAGGTTTTGCGTACTGTTAGCTTAACTTCGGCATAACATGCCAATATGCCTTATGTGTCTAATGGAATTGTTTACTTACAAAGTTATGGGCCAGAATGCGAATGCGTCGTTAGATTAGAATATTGAATGTGTCTATATACTACACTCCATGCATGATGCTAGATGGTTAATATTGTTGCATTTAATGAATTCCAAGCTTGTTCTTTTTTTGGTATCTCCTACAAGGCAAATGGAGTTTTCTCGTCCCAGATCGACTGTGAAGAAAAAGTAGGATGAAAAATTGTTGAATGAGTCTTCGTGTTGGCAATGCAATGCGTGAGAGAGAACAATATGAGGAAAATGCACAATGCAATGACTCTTATGAACCCAAAAGTGACATCAAGACTGGTACGGAAATGCCGTGAAAAGCTTAGTGTTCTTGCAGAACACAACAAAATAACCTTGATGTGGGTTCCAGGACACTGTGGCATCGATGGCAACGAAAATGCTGAAGAATTAGCCGGAACGGGCTAATCAACTCCATATATTGTCCCAGAACCCGCACTCGGGGTTACTTAATTGGACCCAACTGTGTCAAACGAAAACAAAAAAAGAGGTGGAACGAAGCTTAAGTTAAGCAGGAATTAAGTTGGGACTATAACGGGTCTTCTCACTGGACACAGTCCAATGAGAGGACACCTGCACAAATGGGGCTGTACAATGAAGAACTTTTCTGCAGACAATGTGGCAAAGGGACAGAAACAGCCAAACGGTCAGAATGCAAGGCATTAGATCACAGAAGACAAGCAATATTCGGGAAACCTATGCATGCATGCTTACTCCCGAATAATACAACAGCCAACCATTGAAGAACCTGTACAGACTGGTACAGGGGAATAGAGTCACGGAGTGGGTGCTGTCAACTAACCCAGAACACACAAAAAGTCCAAGAGGCTGAGGTGTAGCTGGTGACAGGACCAGCATCCGAGGAAAAAATATCGTGTTGGCAACCCTGCTGATGAATTTTTGGTAGCTGGATTCATCTTAAATTATTCCAATTTTCAATCTCCATGTCTCACAGATGTCCGATTTCATGGTGATACTCAGGCTCTGCCTGTACCACTCTGGGCTGAGAATGTTTTTATCATCAGATGATAATCAGTAGTAGGTTCGTTGGCGTTTGACCTGAAAATTCTATAGAAAATGATTGGTTAGTATATATTGCATTTAGATTGAAGCAGGTACTGCACTCTTTGAGTTCATGACGCCCTGAGCGTACACACAGTGGGACTGTCAAGGGATAATAGGTTTTAAGAGGTCGACCCCAAAAAATTATCATAGAAGTATATTTGCTTTTCATGAAAATATCAAGTTGTGGGGCGACAACTGCATTGAGAAGGCTGCAAATTTCTGATGGTGACTTGAACAGTATTCAAGGTCGGGTCAGGTCAGTCAGGTAATTGAACTGCATTATTTTTTTATAAACAGGAAATAACATGCGAAAAGATTCATAGGTCTAATTAAAAAATACGAGCTGACTTCGTATTTGCAAAAAAATGTACAGACAATTAAAGTCAAGTAAGAGTCAAGTAAGATATTGAAGGAAACCGAATATTTCTTAATTTCCCAAAAGATTGCCGTTTTCTCACCTACGTACATTGACATCCTTTTTCGAATTATAAAAAAAATGGCGGGAAATTATAGCTCTCAACTCCAGATACACTTTTTAACTCACGAACAGTTAGAGATAGAGCATTTCTGCGAATGTCAATAGATTCAGAATGATGAAATTAGTATGAATTTCAAGTCAATCGTCGATAGATAAAAAATACTCGAGAAAAGTATAAAATCTCAAATAATCTAAAAATAATAAAAAATTGAAAATCATCAGATTCACTTGAAATTCACACTAGAGAAGCAAAATTTCGTGCTGATTTCAAAAATATATGATTTATATATACTCAGATACATGTTTTAGCATAAAAAGGAATAAACCTTCGAAAACTCCCTCGCACAATAAAATTTTCAAAAATGTTTATATTCCATTATTTGTAAAATTTTCGGACGTCCTTCAAATGTATCCCGAAGAGCTGACTTCGAATCATACAAAAAAAAGTTAATGACAAAATCAACACTTCCTGAGTGACGTTCTAATTCAAAAATACGAGCTGATTTCGCTCAAAAGTTTCACAGGTCAAATACCTAGTGGTGGTCCTGGACTCCAAAGTTTCATGGACGCCACAGGTAGGATTATTCAGAAGCCGGTAGCAATCCTATGGCTGTGTAGGACGCAATTGAGGAATCAACCCAGAGATTATGCGCTGGCTATACACGGCAGTCGTAAGACCTAAGATCCAATATAGGCCTGCTGTATGGTGGCCAGGCGCACAAAGGCGCTCAATATGCCTAAAGCTTGGAAAGGTTCAGAGGCTGGCCTGTTTGGTGATGTCGGGCGCAATGAGAACGAACGACTCCAACCGCGGTGTTGGAGGTACTGCCGAGGTCAAGAAGGAGGCCATGGCAGCATATTTGAGGATGCGGGACTTGGGAGTCTGGGTGAAAGAAGGAGCAATGATAGGTCACGCGGAAATCGAGAAATGGGCGGAGCAGAAAACAAACTTTGCTCTTACTATTCTGAGCAGAGAACAATGAGAAGCAAATACAGTAGAGTTTCGCCCAGGAAGACTAATATGTTATATGGTCGGTTAGCGTTTGACTGACAAACAGGCTTCCGGGGCAGGCATCCACTTGGAAGGAAGAGGTGTACGAGTGAACTACGCAATGGAAAGATATACAACAGCCTTTCAAGCTGAAGTGTTCCTAACTGAGGCAAGAGGCGAAAGAAGGACCCGAACAGATAATTTATATCTGTTCAGATAGTTAGGCAGCGCTCAGAGCCATCTGCCATCATGAACCAAGTTCAGCACTTGTACAGGAATGCGGAGACGCTCGTGAGAAACTAGCCGGAATAAAGAAAGTTCAGCTGGTATGGGTCTTGGAAACAAAATAACAGACAAACTTGCTAGAACCGATTCTGCGACGCCGTTTTGAGGGCCGGAGCCTGTACTAGGCATCGCAAGTAGCCAAACCTCTTGGACCCTCATTGACTGGGCGAAAGAAAAACTGAACGAACTTTGGAGGGTTAATACCAGCTGCAGACTTTGTGACCGGCCATAGCAAGTCAAGGACGACATGGCTCCTAGGCAGAAGTCGCCAGGCCAGGAATACTGACAGGACATAACAAACTCGACAAACACCTATCACTAATAGGCATAAAAGACTACTCCACTTGCCGCAAATATGAAGAAGGTGAATGAGAAGCGAGTGCGAGTCCTATAGGAGGTTAATATTTGAAATCTTTGGAGACACAAAACTCCAACGAGAGGAACTACTTAACCTAGAGTGGACGTACATACTAACTTTCATACGAAGGTCAAGAAGGTTCGAAAAAGAAGTCTAGGAGAAATTTTGTAGATATTTAGAGAACAGGGGATTGCAAAATGGGTCCATGAGGGCCTACTTGCATGGCTGCGGCCTCTCCACGATTACTACCACTACTACTAAAGTATACAAATTTATCCTGAAACTTTATTCATGGACGAGTCAGGTACTGACAGAGGAACAGGATCCGGAAAATATGTACATTGACAAAGATAACGTCCACAGTTCCTCAATGCATAATTCTGATATTGATATCAGTATTTGAGGATAGCCTGGCATTTGAACACTTTATTTTTGACTGTCATTCATCGAGAACTTTCCAAAGAGGCCGGTACATTATGTTGAACGGTTCTCAATCTATTAACAATTTAAATATAGTGACACCTTCACACAACTTTGGGATTCTGAAGTTTTGATTATTAAAGGCATTAATTCATTCAATAATATGTTTTGAATGGCATGAATAAAACATGATCATTGTAGACTCATAATCTCCAAGTATTATAATGATATGATGAATATCATGAGTATACAAGGAATAATACCAAGAAGATTTATTGTGTTGGTGGTCACCGATCATTCGAAAGACATCTTTGCACGTGCCCGTATTCTCTGTCGTTTTTAAAAGTACATCTGGGAAATGAACTGACTGAACCATATAAAAAAACAGTCCTTTGTCAACATTGGATGAAAAATATAGATTTTCTGAGGAATTGAACTTGATTAATGAAATGAATTTAAAATATCTATTCAAACCAACAATTTTCTATTTTGATCTGAGGAATTAATAAAGATTCAATAAATAAAAACTGAGGAAAAAAGGTAGTCGTTCTCTCTCTCATACCCTTAAATTGAAATCTTATAATTTATTTATAGCAATCACAAATTTGATTTTAATATTAGGTAATTGCAAGCATTATCGAACACTTCTATACGAGACAATTCGTACAGGTGGGTAAAAAGTTAAAGTAGCAACTATTTTCATACTTGGAGAAAGTTGAAAAAATAGTTATGCATTGGAACACATTTTCATGAATAAAATATCAAGGTACCGATTGTTCAATGCCGAGGACTTCTGAAAGATAATCTGCATGAACTCGGTGACTTGGAAATATCGATTCAATAATACACAGTATCATTCTGCAGTACGATGTTATTTAGATAAGCAATATTGGGGTTAATGGATTGGACGATGTGGTACGATAGAATGACCGGCTCCATCACCGGACCTAACTTCTTCAGATTTTTTTTGTGGGGGCTCTGAAATCTAAGGTCTACGCTATAGAACCTGATTGTAAGGTTGTTTTGAAATAATGAATTATTGAAGAGTCTAGAAAATTTCTGATAAATCATTTGAACGAGTACGATACGTGTTTTCAAATCGGCTTTTGTACAGTCAGGAAGTAGATGGGACCATTTCGAACAACTGCTATAAGGTACAACTTCCAAATCTGTAGTAACTTTACGGTTAACTAAAATTTAAAGTTTCATACCACTTGAAACTTCCTAAACCTGACTAAAATCAGTATGGTTGTCCAGGTCTTTCAAATATTTCTTAAACAAGGCCTTACTTGTCATAGGACTCCATAGAACATGATTGCTGCATAAATAGTTGTTGATCACGACTATGCATACGCATGCTTGTTTAGAGTTTTAAACTTGTTTCGACATTTGTCAAAAAGATTAAATTCAAAGCAAAACTTTGCCAGACGAATCGATTTTTCTCTGCATACCAGTTTTGTTGAAATGATTAAAACTCAATCTGCATCTGAATCAATTTGCTCAGAAAAAATCGCCGAGCTAGTTCACCTTCATTTTTATCGTTATTAAAAAGTGACCAGTGACAGTTTTAATTGATTACATACTGAACTGCGCTACCTCATGAATGTTGCATGCTATTTTTCAACAATTTCATTTATTGTAGTAGGATTAATCTCCGAGTGACAGATTATCTCAAATACAATGAAAGATATTTTCTTGGACAATTCTTGAATTATAGAAAGCTTTATCAAGGACTTTTGTTGGCTATGTAATTTAAATAAAGGTGCATCATATTTCTGTATGTATGTAGATGAATGGTGCCAGTTGCATTTTCAGAGAACTGTAAAATGGTTGAATATTTTATTAGGGTTTATTGATATCCAGTTGGGTCACGTTAGTTCCATGAAGAAATAATAGCTATTTATTATACTAGTTCGTAAAGTAGATCTTTTTTGTATGAACGCGTAGTTTATATATCTCCGCGTCCTTTACTGTCCTGTGCTGGTATCCTTCACTTACATACTCCTATCATTCGGATGTCACTCTTCACATCTCATACCTACCTGAGCTTTGGCCTCACTGAACTGTAAAATGTTCTACCAGTTCACGAAAATCGAATATTTTACATGAATGTTTCAGGAGCTCTTTCCATGTAGGCGATATGTTCCTTTATAATACTTACGATTTTGAGTGGACCTCGAAGTATAGCCATATTTCATTATAGTTAACAGCATCACATGTTTTTCGGGGTTACGTTGGAAATGAGCGGGTCTGCTCGGCCCTCCACAGCGACCCGTAAGGGTCTATTGTGGCTCATACCAATTCATATTTCACCAAATAAACCCAGCTTCTTGACGAAGCCGATTAGTTTATTTGGCATATGATCTTTCAGATCGAAAAACCTGATTCGATCCGCGGCGGGACAGGCACAAAGTATGTGCTCTTCTGTTTCATAATTTTCAAGATAGAGACGAAATGTCGGGTGTTTGCAAAAGAGTGTGTCTATATTTGAAGAAGTCAAATAATCATCCTCCATGACAATATCGCTGGAGGAAATTTTAGGTTCATTCACAAATGTGGATTACCTACTCACCAATCAACTGCTTTCCACATATCTATGGTGGGAAGAAATTACCTGAAAAAAAATTAACAAATGTCAGTTGTATTTCTAAGAATACTTTCTTTACATAAATCAAATATATGTCACGTAGGTTTTTTTTCATTGTTACCTATAGTATAGTTCGAATCACCAAATGAAATGACGATCTACTTTCGAGACAACGTTAAAATAATAAGAAAATAATGGTACAGTATGGCAAAATGCATTGCGTTAATTTCGCTTGAGAGAAAGGGGCTTGCTGCAGTTTCCTCAAAAGGGGACATAATATATATATAATTGTAAAGCAAGTATCAAACGACCACAACAACAAAAAAAATGCTATGAATGATTATTCGGACCTTTGCTTTGGTATGAATGGAATTCAGGAAATATAAACTCCACAAACACCAAAACAACTTAAAGTTCACACGAAGCGCGTTTCGCCAACTGAGTTGGCTTCCTCAGAAACTCAAACAAGCGTACTGAGCGTACTGGGCGGTAGTGTTTCTTGGTTAGATGAGTAGATGGGCTGGAAACTACTTCACAGCTCTGACGAAAGACCGACAGGAACTGAACGAACATATTTCCTGAGGGATTATCTACATTGTAACCAATTGATTCGATTTATATTTTTCCATAGAAAGGACAACCTTCCATCCCAGAAGTATAATTATTTGAGTAGAGTGAATTTATTCAGTATTTTTTGATCTGGCCCTTCTGAATATTGAAGAACCGCAAAATAATCCATTAATGTTCAATGGTATTTTTTCTCAATGAAACTCTAGTTGATGTGGGTCAGCCTCAGTGAAGATATCGACGATCGAAAAACGTGAAATAATAACATTAATTCCCTTTGAGTTCAACAAGCTGAACATCGGTGTAGTGTGTAATTCAAAACCAGCGTTAAAACTGTACACCTGCAATCAATAAACAAACTTTCTCATTGAAAATGTTCGACAAATTACATATACGAGAGATTCAACGTAATTTGGCTGATAATCATTCATAAATTCTGTTGTATAAGTCACTTTTTATCTCTCGCCTCAAGTTGGTATTCCATCTCTGTTGAACGCTGAACCGAAAGAGAAACAAAAAAGAAAAGGTTTAGTACGGGAGCTAAACCAACATATATGTATCAACGGAATTCATCGAAATTTTTCAATTTATTATTATCAAACTCTAAATACTTCCTAACATTTTACTGTGTATTTTCGTAAATTGTTTATTGCCTAGTAGCAGTCACCACAATGAAATATAAAGTTTCAAGTTGAAGATCTGACAATTTTACGAACTATTATAGGTATATTATGAAAGCAAAGTACATATAAAGAAAATGGGAGCCCATATACATATTATAGAAACCTGAATCACTGGCAAGGGCCCTTCATTTGTTTTGTAGATTCTTGGAAACGCTCACCATTTTATTAAGTCCTTTTCAGATGTATTACTGTGAGTTAACTCAAGAAATTTTGATTCATCCATGAAAAGTCATGATTTATGTTACGGAAAGGCTTTCATATCATATCATTTCATTTATTCGCCAAAAAATTGTTTTCACTTACCTTGTCCTTGGAAAAAACAACCGAAACGAAATTAACACTATGGTGAAAACTGCTGAAAATATAAAAAAAGAAATTGAAGTCAAGATAAGAGAGATATATCTTTATATGTGCTTTGCTTCTCTTCCTCACAAAATTGAAGATCCAGAAACTACATCTGACTGACAATTTAGATATCGTGACCTTAATAAACAAGAATTTACATTCACAATCAGTAAGTCTTTTTGAGGGTATTTTATCAACTTTATATTCGGAAAACAGTCAGAACACACAGCTGACTAAAATATTCTAAATCAAAAATAAAATTCGGGAAGTACAATAAAATTCTTTAAGTATATCATTATTTATTGACTTTTTCCAGTCGAAAACGCTGCTTCTTCATGAAATGACTAATCTTTCACCGCTAATCGTTGGTACATCGCTCACAAACTCTCTCTTGAATTTTGACAGCCGGAAAATAAGTAATCCATCTCTCTTGTACAGATATTTTCATGGCACATGGTTTTTTGACTGATTTATTTCATTGATATCAATCTAAAGAGTTCAGTCTATGAAGAAAAATAATTTATTAAAAATTGAATAAAACAGTGAAAAATCAACATGAAACATAATTAATCTGCGCTCCTGGGCGACTTGAATGAATACGGTGTCGCATTCGCTTCTGCAGCTGAGGGTATCCCAGAAAAACCGGCAACACCACATCTGAAGAGTTGAAAATAATTGAAAAAAAACTTCTGGAGATGTTCGTCGAATCAGGATTATCTGCTTTTATGTAAAATATGATATATGGTGTTTCCAGAGGCTCCAATTCGAAAGAATGCATCCTATTGAAGAAACTATCATCAAAAATTTGTACCAGTCCGTTCTGTCTTTTGCCAAGATACAATAGTGGCCAGCATCAGCTCCAGAATCGCAGTGAACATTGACTGCATAAAGTTCATATCGGCAGTTAGCTAGATTGGTATGTTCTTCTGGCTTGATACGTTGTAATAATTTGATACTTCTGTGAGTTGCTGTCGGTTATTTTGGTACATATTCGACAATACCCTTGACTATCACCTGTTAGGTGTTTGGTTCTCAGGTGATGAATGAGTAGGTTCTGCACGGACTGGATTTCCGAAAGGTTCGGAATTGCAAGCTCTAATTAAAAAAAATTACTGAAGTTTCCGCTATTCATGCTGCATCTACTACAAAGTAAAACTGTAGGGATATTTCCTCCGAAAAACTTCTGTACTGAAGAAGTGATAGGCTCTGTGCCATCAGAGATTCCAAGAACATCGAATGAATTATTCTTCTGCTCACGAAGTGTAATAAGACTCACGAATTCATGCAGAGAATAAGAAGAAACTCTTTCTGAAAATGTAAGTTGTTTGAACATCTGTTCAGAATAACTGGGAAATATCATTATTGATGGTCTCTGAACGATTCTGTCATAAGTAGCGCCTTGAAACGCTATTCATATAAGTATTTCCCAAATTATTCAACCCACTTTGCTCCCATCACTTCCAACCATTCTGAACGCATTCTGAACGCAGTGATCAATCCTTCCAAGTGAAATAGAATCTTCTGGAGGGATTGATTTTGCTCTTTTTTGAGTTGGAGATTTCAAGTGCACTGAATTCTGCTTCATCCGAAGAGATTTCGCTCTTTTAATGAAATGAGGAAAATATAGAATTTTGTCCAAACCATGTGATTTAGGAATAGTTCCAAAAACCGAAGCAGCCTCACCACGTTGGATAGCAATGCTTATTCTCTCTATCAAGAAAGTAGTTGAACGATAATCCTTCGTTGCTTGGCTGAATTTTCTTCCGATATAGTGAATAAATGATAGGGATTCATGACCATAAACACCGAAAGTTTCAACAGCTACTGTACAAAACAAATAGTTATTTACCAAGATTTTGGAATTTTTTAAGCTTCAACTTCTTAGTGGAAATGGCTGCAGATCCAGAGAGCTTACAGCTCTCAGATAAGTGGTGAGCTCTTATTGTGTCAACACAAGTAAAGTCCCAGACAAGAGGTTTACCGAGTTTCCAAAGTATGAGTGACATCATCTGAACGTTTTCCATCATCACGACTGGTACCTGATGGTTTCAAAATTGCAGAGATGCCTGCTGATACCATGACCCGTTTCATCAACTTGATAATGTCGAGATAATCGACCTGCTCTCTTTCTACAGCTCAAGCCGTGCCTTTTTCATCAACTTCACTGCTACATATACAAGTAAGAGGCACGCAAATAGCTGAACCCAATCTAAGACCAAATGTCAAAGTTTACGATGACAGTGTCAGATTTGTTAAATTCATCAGTGTTGCCGTATTTCAAAACTTGACAAAAACCTACCAGTTTACCCATCTAGATGTTTTTGCAGGATGGAAGTTATGACAATAAAATTGTTATAGGATATTCTATAATGAAGATAACTATAACTACTGCTACTATAATAGTAAGAATTTTAAAAAATTCGTAAGAGTGCTAGGGTGGAGCAATTTTCAATTGATAAACTTATTGTATTGCTACTGACACTGACCACTGACCCGAATTCTCATCTCAATCTGAACTTAGAAAGAAATATCGAACCAAGCTCCCGCACTATCGAATTTTGATTTGCTCATAGCCTGGAGTTATAGGTCAGACATCGGCTCACACACGATCAGTTCGAATCGCACTTTTCTTGGCCGAGTAAAAAAGATTTCGTAAGTAGATCTTATATAGGTTTTATTAAATGAGAAATCATATCACATTTTATGTTAACGGTCAAATTATATTCGAATTCCGCTTGGATGTTGGGATCGTTCATTGAGTATGGAATCATTGGGAGTAGGTATGTTAATGAAGTGCGAGAATAGGAAGGATATTGTTTATGGTCGATGGCCACCCATTATACTGCAGTATTCTCGATTTATCGTAGAAAAAAGTGTTTGTAAAATATCGTATTTTATGATTTGTATTTGAGGCTATTAAACAAATTTTTACGATTTTGAATATTTAATAGGTTTGAATAAATCCAGCTAAGTGATTAGGATTAGGCAAATGGATGATAGAAATGTAAATTTATGGTAATGCCGTAAAAGTATTGGGACATGTACCGATGTTTCACCTACAAGATTCATTCACATAAATGCCTTTTCAGTTAATTACCATAAATAATCAATTGAAATTGAATCTTATAGTGTGTGACTACTACTGATAAATTCAGTTGTTTCGTGAGTGTCAATATTTGTGGTAACTCATAATTATAGGAATAATCAGATACTGACCAAAACTTACGAGGATGTACTGAAAAATTCGCCCACTTTATCGAAGAAATGCGGAGTGATGCAGGCTCTGAATGAAATAACTGTAATGGAGCTGTTTCTTCAGAGATATACATTTCATCTGTTGAATTGATGTATTGCTGTGATCATCAAGTATGTTCATACAGGGTGCTTCAAATGTTACTTTAATTTTAGTAGACTTTGATTCAGGTTTTGGCGATTTTTTCAATTGGATCACCATATATTATTAGTTTGTCTTCGCGTACTCATATTTCTTCGATTATTTGAGGTTTACAAATATTATCATAAAATTAAAGGAATATTTGTTGACAATTTTAAATTATTTTATAATACATTTTCAGAATGTCTTTCACCCTGTTCAATAAATTTTCTAAATGTCTTCATGAGACTTCGTCCACGCCACTGAAGATAGCTGATGCAGTTGCAGCATAAAAAAAGAAGAAAACCTCAAAAATTCCCTAGCAAGATCGAATTTTAAAAGATTTTCATTTACCATTTGTCACTAAAATGTATCTCAACGAACTGATTCCGAATCATAGAACAAAATTAAATTTCGATGACTAACACCAGTCGATTCAGAATTAGTACACGAATTTTAAGTTGATTGGCAAAAAGAAAACAAACTCCAAAAAAGTCCCAAATCATTAGATTCACTTAGTTTGCACTCTTACAATTCCAAGGCGATTTCAAAAATGTATTGTTTGTATATGCTCAGAGATGAGGTAAAGTATAAAAAAGGAATCAAACCTCAAAAACTCCTTCGCACGATCGTATTTTCGGAAAGTTTTAGTTTGGGTTTTTCAAAAATTCGCAAATACCACTCAATTGTATTTCAACGAGCTGATTCCGAATTATGCCACAGAATAAAATTTTGATGACTAAACAAAACTTCAGAAGATTTTTTGTCGAAAAATGTACCCATTCATCTCAAAATCAAAGTTTTCTAAGTGAAAATAGAGAACGGTTAAAGATAGATCAATTGTGTGAAAACCAATCGATTCAGAGTGACAAAATTAGTATATAATATACTCCATGAATTTTATGTTGATCGAAACGGAAAAAAATTACTGGAAAAAATCTGATAGACCCCTAAAAATCATGAAAAATACAAAATCAAGTGATTTACTTGGAATTCGCACTATATACGCAAAATTCCATGTTGATTTAAAAAATGTATCATTTGTATATGCTCAAATATAAGGTTCTTCGCATAAAAAAAAATTCAATCTCAAACATTGTAGTCGAAACTTTTGGAGACTTCAACCTGGCAAAACGAACTAGATCATGAAACGATAACTTTTCAATGGTTTGATGTGAAATAACGGAGCAGGATTTTTTTTGAATGGATCGATATTCTAAAAATGTTTAGATGGTTGAAAAGATAATTTAAAATAATAAAGCCGCACTGTATATTCACATATTTTGATTGTATACGAATCAAGAAAATATGAATATTTTGAGTATCTATAAACAATTGAACCGATGTGTCATATACCAATATACTATATAGCATGTATCAGTTCTCATGGAAACATCTCCATTTTTTTTGACGTAGGATTAGACATTTTTGCTGAAAACTATTGATTCTGCAAATTTCACAAATCAGTTCTCATGGAAACATCTCCATTTTTTTTGACGTAGGATTAGACATTTTTGCTGAAAACTATCGATTCTGCAAATTTCACAATTCTACGTTAATTACGAAAGTTACGATGGTTTCGATAAGAAAACAAATTTTGAATTTTCAGAACTGATTTTTTTTGTTGTTTTAATGACAGATCCGTGGTCATTTGCGATGGTTTTTGTCTCCCACTACGATTTCTAGTTGACCTCGGTGGTTCCACCGTTTTTAACGTCATTTTATACATTTTTGAAGTATTACCTATCGATTAAGAGTGCTACAGTTAACATTACGGAAGTTACGAAGGTTTCTGTGAAATGTTAGACACACTGTATATCATTATCATAAAGTGAATCTTAACCTATAACCCCTCTCGTATCCTTTTGTATAAATATTCTTCAATCTGCTTCCTACAGGATTTCCTTTTACGAATTGCAATGAGGTGTTTTCAAAAATCATGCATAACAATTCAATTATTTGAAATGATATGCCAACACGGTTTTCACAATTTTTTCAAAATTAATTAAATTCAACAATGAATCAATTTTGTAAAAATAAATCAGATATCCGTATACAGATTCATTATACACGCTCAAGTCTATTATAATCACATTATTTAGGTCATAAATTATTATAATGAAATAATTGGAACAAGGACATCAAATTTGATTTGCTAATCCATCATTGTTATGAGATCACTTTTGTATTGTTGTGTCCTACCAATTAGGTCTCGATTTTATTTGGTTATTGTATTATAATTTCTACCTTGCCATATGCTAAGCAGAACTGAGAACAGATTGTTCCTAAAAATGTTGCAATGTGGATGGAAGTGGATGATTTTTTTATCTCAACTCAGTATCATACAGAGAGAAAAATGCTATGATTTTCAGATAACATCGTGAGAATGAAGGGCAAATAGATAAAAATTGATGTTTTTGTTGACATCTGGAGACTGTTCTTCCGAAAAAAATGTCGTCAAGTTCACAGGCTGACACTGATGGTGCACACAAACTATTAACAACCTATTTACACTTTTCTATATGAAATTAACTACTAAGTACGTTACTTCAGCATCTCCCCAACCCTACAACATGAAAAAGATGTTATTTTATTCCAGATGATTGACGTCATATGCTCACTTCCATCATATTTAATTCATATTTTTGCAAGTCAGGTGAGATTCTTCAGAAAATACCCATCTCAGAACTAGTGAAAACAAATAAATTTATGTACACCCACATTCCATAATTCCACTGAGCCAATGAATCCAAAAAAAACCTTCAATCAAAGACTGTTGTAGGTTGTTTTGATTGCAGATGATTACAGACTGATTTTACCAAGTTTGTAGGGTTTTGATAACGATTAGCAGACATGATATGTCATTGCAGAAAATAGACCACGAAGCAAGTATTGGCCCAATAGTTTTATATGCTGCATTGTATTGATGAATCATTTTTGTAGTTATGCTTCTTTAACCAAACGGATCTCATCCATGATTGGCTCATTAAATGATCGACCACGTCGTGTTTGTACTAATGGTAGGCAAATTAGCGACAAAGTGTGCAAATTTTCAGCTTTCGTCAAAGACGTGACACATTATTTAATTTTGGGAAATCATACATCATTAATATTTCTCCTGCATGTCTGCATATCAAAGTGGCAAAATTGCTGACACAAAAATTATTCGGCAATTAATTGTCTGCGATTTGACAAGCACCGGTACTTTTCAGGACTTAATTTGGTAAATCTCTAAAGCGGCATGTAGTACTTCAGATTTTGGTAAGTGGTTGGGTAATAATGAAGGATAATAGCTTATTTTTTCATCACGCTAATATATTCAATATATTAGTCAATGATATTATGCAAATGAAGGTTTTACATTCTTTTACGTGGTACCTTCAAAAAGTTACGATTTTTGCTTTATGGAAGGGGTATATTTGAGTGGATTAATAAAATAAATTAATGTCAAACGAGATCCAATAACATTGGTCTGCAAAAAAAATTTTCTTTTTTTCTCCTTCTTGCTTTCATTTGTGCTCTAAACACGGAATCTGACATACAATTAAGTACCACACGTAGATTTCCAATATAATATTTATTTAATTAACAAACAATATTATTAAAATACCAATTATCATAACGAAATGAAAAAATATTACGGTCTAAGTTTTACAGTGAAAAATCCTAAATTATAGTCACAAAATGAATATATATCGGTCAGTTATCTCATTATATGGTGAGAAAATTTGTTATTTTGTGGTTTTTTTCCTTTTCATCGTTTCTATTGGTGTTTCTCGGCGAATTGACCAACAGAAATCAGCAAGCATTGCTGCTGACCATTTCCCACTGTAGCGTTTTTCAATCTGCATTATATCCTGATGAAACCTTTCACCATGCTCATCTGATACGGCTCCCAGATTTTCAGGAAAGAAATCTAAATGAGAGTCCAAAAAATGAATCTTGAGTGACATATTGCATCCTAAAGCTTTATAAGCAGAAAGAAGCTTCCGAATGATTTGTCGGTAATTCTCACTTTTTGTATTCCCAAGAAAATTATGACAAACTTCTTTAAAAGCCACCCAAGCTTTTTTTTCTGCTTCGCTCAACTTCGAATCAAAAGCTTCATCTTTCATTAGCTCACGTATCTGCGGACCTACAAAAATTCCTTCCTTCAATTTTGCGTCACTGATTCGAGGAAATTTTGTTTTAAGATATTGAAAACCTGCACCATCTTTATTCATAGCTTTCACAAAGTTTTTCATGAGTCCCAACTTTATATGAAGTGGTGGCAGAAAAATTTTCTCACTTGGCACTAAAGGTTTCTGAGACACATTTTTAAGCCCAGGAGTTAAACTTTTTCTTAGTGGCCAAGTTTTTATTTTGTAATGTTTTTCTCTTGCGCGACTGTCCCACTCACAAAGAAAACAGCAAAACTTTGTGTATCCTCCTTGTAATCCAGTGAGTATAGCGACGACTTTCAAATCAGCACAAATATTCCATAAGTATTGGGAATATTCAATTTTTTCGAGTAATACCTCTAGGTTTACATAATTTTCCTTCATGTTTGTAGCATGTGCAACGGGCACAGATGGGTATTTATTACCATTATGGAGTAGAACGGCTTTTAAGCTTATTTTTGAAGCATCAATAAAAAGTCTCCATTCACTAGAATCTTCTGGAAAACTCAGTTCTTGAAGAAGCCCTGCAGCATCATTACAATATACCAAATCATCTTCTTTGGAAAAATAACTCGTAAAATCTTCTTGCCTCGTACGAAAATATGAAACTCTGGTACTTTTATCCAATAGATTCCACTGTTTTAATCTTGATCCAAGTAATTGCGCCTTAGATTTTGAAAGTCCCAAGTCTCTAACAAGATCATTTAAGTCACCTTGCTTAAGTAAATGAGGTTCTTTAGATGGACTGGAAGATCCAGACGAAGTGTATGAAGATGAAGATGTACCGGCAGAAAGAAAACTCGATTGAGATTGAAGACCAGAAATATTTTTATTTTCCACCTTCTCATTAATTGGTGGAATTGGAGGTAAAGTACCTTCACCACGAGGAATTGGTCTCTTTGCAGATGGGACGTTCGGGTATACAATCTTATTTTTATTGTTTTTCGAGAATCCTCGTGTTGATGTCATGCAAAAATAACAATCATTTTCATGATTCTGAGGCTCACTCCAAATCATTGGCATTGTAAACGGCATGGATTTGTGGCTTCCTTCAAGCCAACCTCTCAACGTTCTTGAGCAGCTATTGCAACATACTTTTGGCAACCAACTCTTATCTCGCTCATCGATAGAAAATCCAAAATATAGCTTATAAGCTGTTTTAACAAGATCTGTCATGACATTTCGCTGTGTTTTTAGTACGAATTCCCCACAAATGTAGCAAAAACAGTCGGTAGAATTTTTACAAGTTCGAGGCATTTTATAACCTAAAATTACATAAAATTTTATTGAAATAATTTTCAAACATCTATTTTATATTTATTGGCTCTGCTCATAAAAAAATACATAAACTACAAATAAAATACTCAAAACCAATATAGAGAACATGAACTTTATGCAAAACTTACCAAAATATTTGATACAAAATGTAAACAATTGAGAGACAAGTTTTCACTCAACTGTTGTGAAGTCACAGCGAATACTGCGCATGTGCGTTTGTAGCACCATTAAAATCACCTTCGGCACTTCCCTTCTTTCTCTTACAACTCGCTAAAACTTATTTTGTACATACACTATTTGTATATACACTGTTTATAACATTGACGCGCAAAAAAAATTAAAAAAAAACCCAAATTTTTTAAATTTAAAAAAATATTCATAGCAAAAAATCTAGACGTGATGGAAAAAATCGGCCAACGGGGATAGATTCAGAACATTTGAATCGTCATGTTTATGACAAAATTTTTTAAAGGAGGAGGAGGATTTCATTGCAGACCAGTGTAATTCTACAATTCAATTGTTACAAAACAAGAGAAAAAATGAAAGAATTTTCTATTTAACTCTAATGAATGTGAAATGAAAGTGAAATCTGTCATAAAATTACTTGTTTGTCAGAAAGCACGCAATCATAACGTCTTTTGAGCATGAATTACATTTGAGCTATACTCAAATATCAAATAACACAATCCAGATGAGTAACTCGCCGCTGACGCCTCAAACTTTATTTGTAAGGAACATCTTCTCTCACCGGTAGTGTAGTGCGTTGTTTTCAGAAATATTGAGGTTCAATGAAATTGAAATAATGGAAACCCGATATGGAATGGAAACCTTAAATTATGATGGAAGAATCTCTACAGGATTTTGAGAACAGCCGATGCTCTAAATGACATGTTTTTTCACAATTCATTCATTTTACCCTTTTCCAATTCGGTGTCCCTTTCTCGATAGTTACGACACTGGAAGCTTACTTATGAAATTACATATTTTGGTTTCCATCTTCAAATGGTCTTTTACACATTTTACAATGCTCCACCATTGCTTAATAATAAAAACTAACGATAGTTTAATACAAATTAACTCAGAATCTGCTCATTATTCACGAAAAAACACTCCGATAAGCCAAAGACGAAATCAAACAGAGATGTTTTGTTGTTGTTCTGTCAAATAGCAAATGCAGCATTGCCGTACTGACCAGACTATATTGACAAGCTGCAATGAACGTTTCAATGACCTTCTTATTGTATTGTTATATATTTCTTTCAAGACAGTATATTTAGGTTTTTGTTGCCATGAAAATACCCGACAGAAATCAAAATCTAGCTGACGTGCTTATTGTATCCTTAAAAAATTGCGACATGGCAACAATATCATGATTTGAGGGATAACATTATGAAAAGATGTTACCTTCTAGGTTGAGTTACTCAATCGGAGGAGCCATAGTTATCAATATACATCGAAATAATACTACAGTAAATACCCGACTGACCGAAAGACTCCAAGCACGGTTATAGTAAACGTCAAAACCACGAACAAGCATAGGAACTGACCGTCATCTATCCAATTTGCTGCTGTTATAGGAGGTTGCCCAAAGAAAAAAATTTAAAATTATCATATCACAGTATCCAAGGTAAGACGCTCGTCATTTTCAGCTAGGATCAGTCAGATAAAGCCTTGAAGCCTTGTTACCAAGGGGTTTCAGCAAGTTTCAGGGGGGCACCATGTACATAGTAAAACCATTGTTTAATTCAAACTCATGTCAGATATAAGAGAGCTTCAGGCGCGGAAAGGTTGAGCACTCATTACCAAACGGTCAGATTGCATTCTACTGATCGCCAATCATTAGGATGAGGAATAATTATAATAATAGTAATTATCTAAAATTGTATCACAAATTCAGTCGGTTCACTTGCATTATAATTTTATTCCTAACATTACAAAATCATCTACGACTGATTCACCATCCGATGGTATGAATTCCAATGATTTCATCGTAGTCAGTATACTTAGTATCTGAATATACTCTTCTTCATGAAGGTATTATCTCAATAATAAATTTCTTTATTGTTAATCGATTGGGATTTTTATCGACTAATTTTTTTCCGCGATTCTACATAAAATTCACTAATTTAAACATTGGCGTTCGCAGAATTGATCTATCCATAATCGTTCGCGAGTTGAAAGAAGTAATTTCCTGCAATTTTTTTCATTATCAGGAATCAGCTCTCGAGATACATAGTATGAGTGGACGAGCTAATTTTTTTAAAACTGAAAATAAAAAATTACGAAAATTCAGTTTCCTTCAATATCAAGTATGGCATTATTGATAATGCAAAATCACCTGGTATTTTTTAATCAGAACGCCATAAAAACTAAGATCGCGCGGGAAAATTTCAGACATTTAAATCTATTTTTTATGATACTTCAACTTTTGTCATATCATATATTTTTGGAATCAGCATGAAATTCTGCATATAAAGTGCGAATTTCAAGGAAATGTGATAATTTGAAATTCACAGAGTATACTAATTTTTTCATTCTGAATCGATTGGCGTTCGCTGAATTGATCTTTCTTTAACCGTTCGCAAGTTGAAAAGGTCTTCTGGAGTTGAGAGGAGTAACCCCGCTTTTTTTTCATAATCCGAAATCAAGATACATTTGGAGGAAGTATCGATATTTTGAAAAATGCAAAATAAAAACTTTTCCAAATTAGATCATACCATTCTTTTAATATACTTATTTCCTTCACACCATTAGTCTGAAAAATTATGGAATGAAATGCTGTTTCCATATCATTCTGTTAAATATTTTAGAGAATTGAGTGAACTTATAAATGGTCACTTAGATTCAATTGAAATATCCTAATATATAACTCACATTTCAGAGTACTATTTATACCCTGATTCTGAAATATTCCTCTAAATGACTTAATAAACATGACAAAAAGATTAATCATCTTTTGATTACTGAATTTTGTAAAATGAAAATTGAACTTTTCTTATAATTAAATATATTTTCGAAGCTGCCAAGGAAAGAGCTATTTTCAACAGAAGTAGGAAATATGGATTCTTGAAAACTCGTAAAAGTAATTAGTTTATTGTACTGTTCCGGACAATTTTTAAGAAAATATATAAATCAATCACAGTTCTTATACGAAAAATTACTGAAGTGATTGTCTCGCGTGAACCATATGTTAGATAATTTCGATAAATATCTTACAAAATTATACGAATGATTATACATCCATGTCTTGAAAAAGGAAAATAGTTGGGAAAAGGACTTGTGAAATACCGTCATTATAGAAAAGTCTGTCAACTGGAAATAGAGTGTTTCCATAAAATGCTGATAGTTTTTGTTACATTATTTATTTGTTGTTTTTTGAGCACCCCTTGTAGTTCGGAACTTAATATGAAGAAGAACATTCCTTAATCCATTTGATGAATGTTTTTCATCGTTGCGTTCGATATTTGAATATTTTTTCACGAATCTTATCTTAATTAATACGTGACAAATACTCAATCTTTTGATGCAATTTAGGACCGACTTTTTCACAAATCCTAATGGATTGTTCACGTTTGTGAAGTAATAAGTGTCGAAAAGGCATCTATAACAGGTAGTTGTCGAACTTATAAAACCTAAAGTGGTTTTATTGGTTTCTTTGTTGAGATTCCGAAGGGATTTCGAGGTGCTATAAAACACACCCTTGTTAGCCGACTCTTTATCGCATAAAAGGGAATTTTGAAGGGTTAAGCATGCACGCCGTTTTTTAGTATTTGTCTTCGACTATTATGAACCGCAAACCGGGATATTTGAACCCAAAACTAACGAATTTTATATTCACGAGTACATATTGTTGAGGCAATGACATCCATCAGGAATGGGACATTACACAATGATGGAAGTTTACTGTTATTGAAAAAGATTTGCAACAGAAAATATTGTGATACCCATCCTCGATAAGTGGAATGAAATTTATTATGCTCCTGTGATCATTATAAATTGCCTTATTTTTGTAATATCAGAGTCAAACTCCATGATATCGTTGGATTCGAAATCTCATTTAATATTTTCACTCATAATTGACACGCAGATGAATATGATGTGACGGGTTTACTCTGAGTATGATACAAACAAACCGTGTAATGATAAGAGCTATTAGAACACTTTCAATATGTGGTGATTAGGAATATCGAATAAGCAAAGAGAGATCCTGTCCCACATGCATGTCTAAAGAATTCGCCTTTGTTTATAACCCCAACTGAACCTATAACCTCACGAATCTCAAACAATACAATACGAGCAAATCTTCCACCAGCAAATGGTATATTATTAAAGTCCATTCTCGGAATTTAACAATCGTACATTTTCAACACCCACTCGATGTTGGCGCCTCGAGATATTTAACCTATTGTTGTAATCACAAGAATTGTGTAACACCCTCTCTATCCGAACCTTTTATTATGTACCAGAGCGAATCACAATGCATTATTAGGATAATTAATGAAATATATCGAGGGTTAGTCGCATTGATGTTGATTCTTACAGAGGATTTGTGTAACATACCACCCACATTCTTTTCGTGACGTGAAATCGATTTTTTAACTTTGACTCGATGCTAATAACTGTCTTCTCACAGAGTCACATGGACGATTCGACTTCTCTCATTGGAATCTCTACGAAATAACCTTTCTTTATAATCAACTGAAATTAAAAGCCAACCTCCATTTTATTGCGGCATACAAAACAATTATCCATTCAATGTTCAGATTAGATTACTGTAAGTCTTGTCTATCGAGATGTGTCCAGAAACGACGGAAACGACTTTAATGAATGAGAAAAAAGTTGCATTACAGAAGAACCATTTATATGCCAGTTATTTATGCAACAAGTGCAAAAAGAAAATGTTTACTACAAACAAAGTAAAGTTGTCCAACTAGACACTTTTGCGCGAGTTGCATAATAGCTATTAATGTAACGAGGTTATTATTCGACTTATAATAATCGAGGATGTTGGCAGGCGACGAGGAACTTCGCGCCGAGTCGCCTGATGCAACTTCCGAGATTTATTTAAATTGCATAATAATTTAGTTACATTCAAAGCTTTATCGTATTATTGACGACGATGATGTGAAAATTAAATCAATAACTTCGGTTATTGTCTTGTTATTTTCATTAAAGCGTGCCATAAAAATGAATAAAGTCCTAATTAAAACTTATTTAAAACTGTGGCGAAAATCATATTTCTGAAAATATACTTGCGGCTGCTAACACTGTAAGATTAGATTTGCTTCCGGATAAATAAAAAATTCTCAACAAAAAAGAATACATATACCTTCAGATTTGTGAGTGGCGAGATACAGAACAGGTTCAAGGTGCTGGAGAAACGGTATTACTTGCTCATTTTGTGAAACTCTGAAATGAATACTCTCCATCTTCTTTGTGGCCTGAATATTCTATGAGTAGAAATCGACAAATATGGCGCTTTGATACGATTTATTAAAAAAAAATGTGGGAAATAGAGTGAAAAAATCGAAAGTATTCACCAAAGATAAGGTTACTGAATTTTTTCGAACTGCTTTGTGGCTTTTTTAATTGGAATTGGCGGAGCTTTCGGAACCAATGAATAGACGAAAATGTCCATGGAAAATGTTGACATTCTAGAGAGCAAGCTAGTAATCATAATCCATGATTCGAAAACTCATAAGGTTTTTTACGGTGATATCTGACGGAGACGTCAATCTTGTGACATTATTTAGAAAATATATAGAATTACATCCAGATCATACTCCACATAGAAGATTGTTCGTATCATACAGAAACGGAAAATGCACCGTTGAGCCTTGCGGATTCATTTCTTTTCTAAAATATCTGAGAAAAATTCTACATATCCTAAACTCGAAAATATGCATACTGGTAATTGTATTAGAAGATCTTCAGCAATTTTTCTTATTAATGCGGGTGGAGAGAGATTAGATGTATAAGAACTTGGTGGTTGGGAATCAAGCAAAGATAGAAGATAACTTGAATAAGATTTCCATTTCGCAAAAAATTCAAATTGGACAAGTTTCTGTCGAAGTTTGTGGCACGAGCCTGAAGGGCGAGTGCGGCAAACACACGAGTGAGAAAAAGTACTGTCCCCACATTCTTTTCCTACAACTGAAAAAATTAAAAAAATACAAGTAATATACCTCAATATTTATTTTTTCCTACAACTGCACAACTACAATAACATTAAAGTATCCTACCTCTTGACAGAAGAATAATTTTTTTTGAAATTTTCGGCCATAAATCTAACGTTACTTTCGTAGCTTTTTCCAATATCTCTGGCGGAGTATTATTATCAGAATGGTTACTATTGTCAATATCCATATTATTTATTATGACTAAGTATGTTTCACTGAAATAATATTCAATAGAAATTGCGATTTTTATCAAAGCACGAATGAAAACTATCTGAAGAGTTTAAAAAACTTTTATAATCTGACAGTTCTGATAACTATCTGAAAATGAACAGCAGCCAACCAACTACCTAGCCTACTAGTTTTTGTTGATTTTTGTTGATTGTGGGCAAAGTGCCGAGAAAAGAAATATTTCTCACAGTATGAGCACAAGCAATGCACCGTTTTGAAATTAAGTAAGCTATGAAAAATACGCTACTTGTCATAGCAGTTGTAGGAAAAATTTTTTTTTCGTTGTTCATGTAAAAACAATACAATGTTTTATTCAGTTTACACTAAGTCTAGGCAAATAAAAAGCTCAATCCAATAACCAGCATATTCAATAATTAATTAGCACTATTCATTTGCATTGAGAAAGATGGGATTTAAAATTTTCGAAACTCTATCTCTGACTAAGTTCAAAAATATTGTTTCTAATACACTTGATTTCAAAGGAAACTAATTTGATTTTCAATAAAATTAATTTATTAATAATTTCATAATCCAGTATGTAATGAATAT
Source organism: Chrysolina americana (assembly GCA_958502065.1). Classification (NCBI taxonomy): domain Eukaryota; kingdom Metazoa; phylum Arthropoda; class Insecta; order Coleoptera; family Chrysomelidae; genus Chrysolina; species Chrysolina americana. Next base: position 89,017,296 of record OY293412.1, read on the forward strand.
ATTTTTAAATAATATAAAATATTCATTTGTTCAAAACGTAATACAACAATCACACTGAAAATAGACTGAATATGGCGTCGATTTGAATACTTGTCCTGATCAGAAAGAATTGTACTAGAATGACAGATGAGTACACCGCACTGATGATGACCAACAGTCTGACATACGTGTCTACGGTTGTATTGTTACCAGAGGGCTTAGTCCAATAAATTATCCCTTCCTATTGCTCATAGTTTCTCTTGAACGCATGAAAGTAGAAGAAATTAATCGGTATTGTTATTTCCATCTCCGTCAACATTGCTAAAGCTAAAACCATTTTTTAAATAGAAATTGGAGCAAAACGCTAGTGCCATCTAGGGTTTTTAGTTGAAAATTGAAAGGAACTACAAAAAACTGTAGAGGGTTTCTACCTAATACAAAATATTTCATGAAGTTTTCTTCGCAATTTCAACATATTTCACAAACTGAATGAACTCGATTCTTGAATCTCATCACAAAATATAACTTGTATGTAAAAACTATCCCGTTTTTTGCCCCAGACCAAACAACAGATTCCGAATAGATAATTTCGTTCCCTTTTCCAGTGTTAGTTATAGATCTATTAGATGGTAGTTGTATTACATCAAGTTGCGACTAACAGATATCGTTCCTCAAACAATAATCTATATACGACCTGACCCATATGATTGTCCTACTATCATATAACTCTGTATACAATGCTAAAACTGTTAGTTCCGTCAACCGGCTGCACCCTTACGACCAACCCTCAGAAGTCTTCAAGGGACTTGTGCGACCTAGGGTAGACATACCCCAATTTTTTTCATTCAGAGCTGTCCAATATCATATTCGAACAATTATTAGAATATTGTCGATTCTCCTCGGTACATGAATATGGTACTTTTCTCCCATTCCTACGATCAGTTGAAACCAGGTTGACATGCTAGAAAAACGGAACTACCCGGCACTTCAAGAAGAACTTGTTGATCAATTTATTATTCCATATCAGTAAGGAGTCCTATTATTCTTAATCAGCGGCTTTACTTAAAGGAGTAAAGAAGTGCAGGTATAAGTGTGTGTATCCACACACAAGAACTGGCTATTAGTATGATGATTTATTACGTGTGTTGGTCAGGGTGATAAATCAATAAAAGATTTAATGAAAGTAATGTGTCCCTAAGTGATAATTCATATTTTATTAACGATAACCGTGAATTTAGTAGATATATAATATTGAATTTTTCCGATTTTGTTTGTTGTTATTTCACTTCAATTCCTTCATCACTGTTTCTCTCGAAACCCGTTTGACTGCAACGTTGATAGTATATAATATAGGATACTGATTGGTTGAAATAGCAGTCAAGCAGTCTGAGTTGGCTGAAACTGAATTCAAATAATTTTTTGAAGGTATTCATTTCATCATCAAATATCAACAATTCTTTCAATGTTTCCTGTCCCACGAGAAGAAGAATCCAGAGAACATGGTGAAAGCCGACGAAAAGTAGGTAGGAATTTCTGGTCATCTCGAATTTCTGCAGGTTGCTTACCTCAGGGAACAGCTTCTGGGGCAATAAGTTCCAAAGTTTTGCCGTTCGTTATGGGATCGAGCCCTGGGAAAGAAACGGCCGGCATGTCTTCAAGATAAACACAAAGGGATACAAAGAGAGAGCTCGATGGGTCAGTCTCGGTGAAACCGCTAACGCTCAAACGAATAATGATATTTCAGTAGACCATAGTCTATAAAAATATCTATGAAGCACAGACAGATCGCCAACATATCTGAGTTTGTTAGCGAAATATCAGATAGAGACGAACGGCTCTTTTTTCGAGATCCGAAATTTTCAGTGTGTGTTTAGTGTCTATTTATGACAACAGTATCCGAGAACAGGTCGGATCTGTGCCTTACAAATCATAATCAGTTAACGTGAAGTAGCTCTTGGAACATAAAAAGAAATCCAAGTATTTGGAAGGCGCCTTCGGCACTGAACCTCTCATGATTTTTCCATGAAATAGTACAGCTGTTGGTAAATGCCAAACATCGAAATGAAGAACTTTTTTGTTATGGATACTCCTGGCATGACTACGTTAGCCAATGTGAGATCGGTCTTGAATTTTACCACGTTTTTGTATATCCATTCTGCAATTCTTGTCTAGTACTTATTCAAATTATTCCCATTCATTTTCAAGAAAGAGGTATGGAAGGTACTTATTTGCAAAAATATGCGTTGCGCATGCTATAAGTCTAAAAAAATCATTGATTTGAAGACGAAACAGTGTTGGTGCTAGAATTATTCCTTACGGAACACCAGCATTTACAATTGGAGTGTCGGATGACATGCAAACCATGATATGGTGAGGAGTTCCTCGTGCCAAACGCGATCAAACTCCATGAAGATATCTGATGCCACGGCAAAATATTCACCATATTCTTCAATAGATACATGTTTCTTGAGCGTTTTAGTTATTTCATGAGCTCGCTGTCGATGGCTTCTTCCATGACTTTCCTCAACCAAGGAGTCGAAGTAGGTATCAAGTCGATTTGTGGCTGTGATGAAATCGATCTCAGAGGAAGAAATGTATACCTGGGTGACATGTGCGTAATGATGGAACTCAGTGAACAGTAAATATTTATGAAAATCGTGGATGTAGATGATAAAAAGTATGGGCCCTGAGATGGATTCCTGAGGAACTCCATTTTCCACTGTGACAGTAACAGCCTGTAGTCTAATGAAGAGGTAAGCTTTCATCAGAGTGACAGATTCGTCTGAAAATCCAATATAATGCAGAATGGCTAGCAGTAATTCATGTTTGATAGTATCGAAAGCCGTAGAGTAGTCGAGTAAGACAAGAAGAGTTTAGTTATTTTTTGTCCAAAGCGGAATATATTATCGTTATTTACACTTTTACACTTTTAAAGAGCGGTAACGCATCTGTGGTCAGTTTTGAAGCAGGAGTGTTGGGAGAGAAGAATGGTAGGAGTTTCTAGTGAAGCTTCATTTGTATAGAAATAATATTTTCAAATGTTTTTTCAATAAACGTGCAAAGAATGTTGAGGGGACGTCAAAATTTACTGTCGTTAGGGTTAGGTACCTTAAAGGTAAAAGAATAATTATAACAGAAGACATTTTATCCACGTCTACTACAAAAATTCGCCATCTTTTCACCGAACAGGAATATGGAATATCAGGTAAGATGTTTAAATTTCAATTTCTTTTATCATGTTCAAAAAAGTTTTGTTCGATTTTCATTAATTAAAAAAATTCAGAGGTGCGAGCAAGGGAGATCCGGGACTGACAGCTTACTTGAAAGTACCTGCCGACCATTCTAGCTCAGAGGCAGATGCTGAGTTGAACCTCAGTCGTAAGGGTCAGACACAAACGCTCAAACACCACGACCACTTCGCGAAACAATTTCACAATGAATACTCATTTTAACACAACTATTGTGAGCAGTTGCAACAAGTGATGACTATTCGAAATCGACCTAAAATGTTGATCATAATTACTTATTTGTTTTTGAAAGTAATGCAGTAATACTCAGTGGTAGGAATTCTGACCAAGTATCACGGAATTACCAAAAATAAAAATTTTAACAATAGGGGCACTTTCACACCTACGTAACTTTAGTCTTGAGCTGTTGCCATATTTTAAGAAATCGTTTGTATGCGGAAGGAGATACAAAAATTATTTGAGCTGTATTATCAGTTTGAAAATACGCAGGCACTTTTTTGATCAATCTCAAATATAAAATTTTCTCACTCGCATAAGAAACGTAACGCTTACCAACTACAAGAAAAAGTAGATAATTCAGAACTAATAACATTATTAAAATGTTTATTGGCAACAGATTTGGGACTATTTCACTGTAAATGTGGTGATTGAGTAAAAATGTCTGAAATAACACAGATTCCAAATAATCATTCAAGTTTCGTTGCATATTTTAACATATACAACTTTTTTTCGCATATTTTCAACTCCCAAGTCGAAAAGGTCAAACAAACACCCATTACGAATGATTAAATGATGTTAACATGATATCCCGTGAATTCATTATGAAAAGAAAACATGTTAGTCTGTCTTTTATTACCATTTGTTATATTTATATAACAGCAGCTCCGTGGAAAAATATTACAAAAGCTCAGTATTGTCAAGTTCAATTATTATTACGATAATGATGCTCTTGCCTATTATTCGAAATGATGTTAGGTAATGTTGGACCAAAAGAGTGAATAATGGCCGTATTTGACTTATGTCAAGTTTTGAGAAATCGCATCTGTCATAACATCCAAGCCCTCAGGCAAAACTGAATCATTCAATTAAAACCGTTCATTCATAGCAATTAATTTAATAACTCAGGTATTCAAATGAATTACTAAACCACTGACTCATCCGTGGGTCAAAATGTCAACAGTTTTCTATAATTCACGTATCAACATTGTGAACATTACCATAAAGATGCATATTATCCATTCGATCTGGTAGCCTCGGGGTGGTGACTTGAGAGATGGTCATTTGTTTCACATAATCAATAGTGAACAACACTCAGAGCATGCGTTGGGAATAGTATCATATGGTCCTGATGGCAACGCGCATGCTGAAGGGTTTTCTGTGAAAAGGCTTTTTCCGCAGTGGTAATTACAATTTATTGCAGAATAAATGGTGCGAGTGCGCAGAATATAACTCTCGGGTTTCTGGAAAGCAAAATGGAGAAAACAATGGAAAGTGTCCATGTATACCTAGTGATCATGTGGCGTTATAAGTAAACAAGGCATTGGAGAGTGATCATTTACATTTTATCCAATGGAGTCGTTTCCTTTGAATATTTTGACCCCCAGTACACATTTTTCCGATGATATGAATGCTGTTTCAATTCTTAGCTTTTTTAGTGCCCCTCGAATATCAATAAGAAAAACCTTACCCTGTCAAATTCTGCCAAAACTTATCTTTTTTCGGTATTGTATTGATTACCCATATAATCATTAGTTGAGACCTCGATAGTAGTATTCTTTGCAAAAATATTTCTAGATAGCTCGATCACACAGTGGCCAGCAAAATTACGTCAATACCATTGAAATCCTCCATTTCGATGACAAAAGAGCATCACAGAATAAAATAATCTCAGCCTATGGTCGATGAATAATAATAATAATAATATTCCCTCATCGAGTATACTCAAAGGCATAGCTAGTGCGGGTAGAGGACGGCTATTATTATCATTTACGGTAATTGACTGATTTTTGGTGGCGTATTCACTTTTCAGCTGTAGGAGAACCCGGAAAACTTACAGCACCACCCTGGGTGGTCGACGCGCACTCCAAGCTAGCACCAGACGTCGGGATTGGCATCTACATGAACTTCTTTGTCTATCGACTCCTATGAACTAGAGAAAAATTTTCCCATTTCCAGGATTCGAACCTGACCAAATGCAAGCGAAAGTTTCAAAGGCTGGTGTCTAACCGCCTCGCTACCAAGCACCCTCAGAACTGCTATTTTTTTCAGCTTTTCTAGTTAATTAAACTGATTTCTGAAAGACTATGATAATATATATTAATTTCTTTCTTACAATCATACGTAAAAAATAGAACATGTGTACGTACATTCATTACAATGATTACCAATCTTATCAGTAGACAGCTTCTTTTGAGGTTCCTCGAGGCTCAAATTTGGGACCTCATAATTTTTTTGTTTTTTACTGAGGACTGTGATGAACTACAGAAATGTAAAGTAGTTACATTTTCCAGGAAGAACCATGTTATTGATAACGACTATATGAGAACTGGTGCAATTGTTCTTAGGACTGAACTGATCCAGTAATTTGGTGTGTGGTTTCATATAAAACTAGCTTTCAATGAACAAACACATAAACATTTTTGGAAGTCTTTAAATTCATTCACTATCATAATATATTCCTTTAAAATTCGTTATTTAGCATATAGTTCGGAAGTCATGATATAAATATCGAAAAATCTAATTAGAGCGAGTACAGAGACGATTCCTTGAATATTTTAAATTTATAAGTGATTCGTTTACTCGGAAAGAGTAACGTTTTTGTTTATATTGATGCATAATTACATTGAATGTTTGTCGTTGCTCTCCCAACTCAATTTCAGTGGACATCTTGCCTCTTTACATTCGTTTTCATTTTTCGAACAAAATCGCTATACCTCCAACATAGTTGTTGACTCTTTTCTCTATCATATATGGCGAAATTTCAATAATATTTGTGAAGTATGTGATATTACTGAAATCAGATTTCATTTCATTTCGGATGAAGTAGCGGAATCTTATAATTATTGTAACTGGATTTTCTTTATGTGGAAATCAGCACTGGATATACTACATTCTTCATCTTTCTTGGGACTTAAATCCGCTATATTTTTCCTTGCACTGAGACTATGAGATTCCTTCAAGGATCTTATATGATTCTGTTTCTTTGTTCTTATTGAGGGAAGACTTGTCAACCTTTCTCATCTACTTTGCTCCCAAGGGAACATAATTTCATTTTTCCTTCCACCGCTCGCAGATCTTGCAGGTTCTGGCTATACAAATTTCTTTGATTATCTGGATGGCTTCGTGCATGTATGGAAGCCATCTCCTGAAGCGTGTTTCAGGAAGTAACTGCCTATCCATTCTGAGCTACGACGTCTCCAGGCAGTCTTTCTTGAGATTGTAGATGGGGTCTCCACTTTTGCTAGATTGTTGAGCTACGACGTCTCCAAGCAGTCTTTCTTGAGATTGTAGATGGAGTCTCCACTTTTGCTAGATTTCTGAATCCGGGTTTTTTCCAATACCTCCATCGATGCACTTCAATAATGCTAGAAGGACCTTTCTCGGCTTTTCATGAAGGAGCGTTAACTTGTTGGTGTGAATAATAGTAGGTAACTGTTCTAATAGTAACGTCTCAGTTGTGAAGAGTTTTTCACTCTTCCTACTTTTCTTATATTCATCATTTTTAACATTACGTAAAATCGAGACCATGTTACTTGGGTGATAATTCACTTATTGGACTAGGGCTTTGATATGCTCAGATCAATAAACTGATGTGCTCTTTCTCAAGATTATGACAGATTACCTACCCCTTTTTCATTTGTCATCCGCTTGATACATTCCACTTTTTTACCAGACCGTGCATACATAATCTCTTTATCTAATATGTGGATTCATTAACCCAACACTCAGTTTTCTGGAAAACTTCTCCATATATTTTTTGCCACTAACATCATCTGGACGGTCTCTGCAGCTACCGTTGGGTCGTTGATCTACGGCGAAATTACAATTCTTCGTATTCAGGAAGTCTACGACCACAAAAGATGTTCAGACATCTGTTCGGAGTATGATTACAGGAATTGTGTTCGTGGATTTGCTATTAGGAGGGCAATGTCGTTACCATCGGTGATTTATAGGTGGTACGTAGGTGCCTAGCTGCATAATCTGCGGGGTTACGAACTATTCTTGATTATATTGTGTACTTTGTGTGTTCGTTTCAACCTTTTCGTGTGAAATGCGTCACGATTTAATGAGGAAACGGCGTAGGATGATTAACAAAGGTATCACTTTTCTTCAGGAAGTGAACTGATGGATTCCATATCCATGGTTGGATATACACGGTCGGATGTATTTTTGTACGATAATATTAAAACTCAATTTATCATCATCATTGTTTTCCTGAATGTAATAGAGTAATTTCTCATCACAATGCATTTGTGTTCAAGTAATATACCAAGCTGAATTGAAAAATAAATAGTTCTCCTCTCAATTCATTCAGTTGATGATGGACATCACTCTTGAGAAATACCCCCCAAAGATACTGGCAAATATGTTTAATTATTAGAGTAACTGTTTCGGAGCAAATCAGGTTGAACAAGGCGAAAACCGAGGTCATCAACTTAGAGAATATCAGCAAAGCAGAGTGACACCATCGCAGAATCCGACACAGTAAAGCACTTGGGAATGCAACTGGACAGATGTATGCCTTTCCAAAATTCTCAGAAAATGTTGGCAACTGTAAAGTGGACCTACTTCTTCGTGGTAGAAGTTTCAGATTGAGCCTGAATAATGAGCTGCCTATTTATGAAAAGATTATTGGACTGGTAATGAAAATGTGGGCCCGTTCAGTGATCAATAGTGACAGGTACGTTGCGAAAGCTTACAAGCGTTGACTACATTCCGACTATCTAAAAACTAGATATCAGAGAACGTACAACTATTTCCCCCCAAATTGCACTTACGAAAAATATCACTCATATTAGGGACATTGGGAGCTAATTTATCAAGCGCCAGACACTTTTCTGGATCGTTAACGCGAACTGAATCTTTAGAGGCTACTCAACTCATGGACCAACATTTTTGTTGTTGAGACCTTTCCAGAATCACACTTATGAAAAATAACACCATAAAATAACACAAAAAACCAACTCTGATAGGGCACTCCTAGACTACAGTTTTGGAAGGCATTCTTCAAAGTGTGAAGGCGACTCTGATGATGTCTGACTCATTCTAGCAATGAGAAGTAAGAAACTCTAAACATGCATGTATACACATAGTTATTTCCAACCAAATGAAGGATAACATTCAATTATTGATTGATTATAGTTAGCACCTACAATAGAGTCCTCCCTGAGGAAAATTGCACAAATGGATACCAGATGTAACTTAATGTCCGTGATGAAAAGTAGTTGTTTTATGTCTGATATTTGCCTCAATTTTTTTCACTCTGTGGGAATGTGTGGACAAAAGGGTATTTCAACTGTGTAGGAATTATCTTATTCATTGATTTCTCTTATGTAATCATAACAGCTTCAATTGACAGACAAAGTCTGTCAGACGAGTTTTCAACCACTGCAATGAATCAATGACCTCACTGATTCATTTGAAACAGAAGAATAAAGATTCCTAGGATAATGTAATATTTTTGATAATTTGGATGGAATACAGCCTGTGAATCTGTGATTAATCGATCATTTATCGCTGTACAGAGTGGGTCACTTTTAAAGGGAAAGTCCTGTTTCCAAACTAGATTGATGAAAACTGATGGCTGTGTCTGGGGGTTAAATTTTATGACAAACTCAATAGTGAAAACCGCATATTGATATCTATTGTCGTTTCTAAGTCACAGAATATTTTTCGAATATGTACATTTTCGAAAAGTTGCAGTAACTTTTTTTCATGTTAAAAATTTCTTGTTTCTATGAAAACATTTCAAGAGCATTTTTTTGCGTAGAATAATTCTATGGAGTGAGTCACTTATTTTTTCAAATAAGATATTGATAGAAAAATATTTTTTTAAACGAGACACCCTGTATATTCCTGCATATTTCAAAATAGAGCTTAAAATTACCTTTCCAAAAACGTACCACACTTGATGTTTTGCTAGAGTCATCTTTGAAATACAGAGATTTTAGGTTTTTTCATGTAGACTTTGAAACGCACACTTTGAACAAGTAGGCTTTGGACAACGCGGCGATGAAACAAAAAGAAATTGTTCAGTAGTAGCTATCAAATGTTGAGAAAGCTTTTAACATCAGTAATTATTGAAACTCATAGTTTCAATAAAACTGATAACAATTTATACTATATTGACTACTAATAAATGAAACTAATAATGATAAAGAACAAACAATGAAATATCTTTCTTCAGAGAAGATGTTAAAATCGTCTACCAGCTTCTCCTAAACACAGGCGACACCTTTTCTGAACGTTTTCTGCCGAATTAATTAGTTCAATAGGAGTGAGAGAAGCAAAACCTTCCATCACTGCCGCTTCCAATTCGTATCTATAATTGGTCGGCAATTTAAAAATAAGCTCTCTTAACCTTCCCTAGAGGTAAAAGTCGAAAGGCGTTAGGTCCGGTGACCTGGCCGGCCAATGTTTGGCTATCCAATTATTACCAAAATTTGCAGCCAAAAAGTTGGAAATAATTGCAGTGTTGTGAGGCAAAGCCCCGTATTGTTGAACACATTTTTTTCTGAGCTCTATTAGTGGCAATTCATCAACAAGGGGTCCAATATTTTGCCTTAAAATTTCTACATACCTCTGAGATGTGAGAGTGCCATTATAAATGAACGGGCCGATTATTCTATCCCTGAAAACACCTGTCCACACACTAAATCCAAATCTTCAATTTCTTGTCTGCTCCAGGATCTTGTTGTGCCCAAGTATAAGAATTGTAGCTTACACAAGCTTCGTCTGTCCTAATACAATTTAACGAAAAATCATGCTCTTGGTTACAATTTTCCAAGAACCACTGGCAAAAATCCAAGCGGTGTTCGAAATGTCCTGGTCTGAGTTTATGAACTCTTCTGGTCTCAAAATTTGCCTAACGTTACTTCTTGGTAGGCCTGTTGATATTTTCAAAGTTCGTCTTGACGTTTTGGGATTATTTTCAACAGCTCCTGAAACTACTATTTCTTCCTATTTTCTTCATTCAATGTTGGCTTTTTTTTTTCAAATTGACCACCATCAATAAGGTTGTGTCGCATTCTTGCAAAAATGTTTCGAAAAGGTTGTCTTTTTTCTGGAAACCTCTCTGATACAAATTGCTTGCTGCTTCTGCATTTTCCCCGGTTTGTATAAAACATGCTAATCATATCCCAATTTTCATAATTCTCATACTTCATTGCGAATGTGTATGAAAATTGAACAGAAACCACGAATTGAAGAGCGTTTTTTCTGCTTAAATCAAAATTTGACAGCTACCAGCTAACAATTGCATTATTTTATGGCCACGTTGTCCAAAGCCTAAGTGTTCAAAGTGTGCGTTTCAAAGTCTACATGAAAAAAACCTAAAATCTCTGTATTCCAAAGATGACTCTAGCAAAACATCAAGTATGCTATATTTTTGGAGAGGTAATTTTAAGCTCTATTGAAATATGCAGGAATATACAGGATATCCCATTCAAAAAACATATTTTCATCAACAACTACGCTTATTCGAAAAAATAAGTTAGACCATTGAATTTTACGTAAGTACTTTGGAAATGTTCCCATAGAAACAAGAAATTTTTGACAGGAAAAAAGTTACAGCAGCTTTTCCAAAATGCACATTTTCAAACAACATGCTGTAACTTAGAAACGATGATAGATATCGATATGCGGTTTACACCAATGAGTTTGTCATAAAATTTGACCCTCAGACACATCAGTTTTCATCTAACTAGTTTGAAAACGGGACTTTCCTTTGGAAGTGTCCAATTAGGCACACTCTGTACATAATGTTTGTTTAACTTTTGCCTCGGGATTCATGAAGCACTGAAGCATTCAGTACTACTAAAATCGCTTAAGTTGTTTTCAGCTTCATGTATGTTTTTACTTGAATTTTATAGAAGTGGCTAACTAAAAACTATATAAACGCGAAGTTAATTTTATGTAGCAGATTCTACCGAAATGGTTCTAATAGAGCTCAACGTTAAAAAATACCTTTTAATCATTCAGATTTCATTAAAAATACAATGTGTCCCATCAATACGTATCACAAAACTGCAGAAAATTTGTCAACATAGCTCTATAATTTTAGTTACTTCAATGATTGACGCTTATCAGAAATGTCCCTCATTCCACTCAGTTTTCCAATCATTTTGATGAATGCTTGAAGACCTGCCTTGAAATATTGCCCACAGTTTAGAGCTTCCAAAAATTCAAGAACAATACTCATATATCACTTGCCATAATTATTTTCCGAAATAACAATTCAAAGCTCAAAAATAATACCTGCATCATCATGCACAAATGTCATTAGATACGGCCTCTAGAGAATAGTTCTATATCATCAATGTACGCCTGAAGGCCTCGTTAATTACGAGGATTAACAACCAATAAACCAACTCCACGGTACTTCATAATGAGGCGATGAAAATACAAAAGACAACAAAGCACTTGTCGATCCGGTCTTATCTTCGACAAGAAAAAATCCCCACCTGCAATCGAAGCCGAATACGCGTCTGCGCGTACATGGGCGTACCCTGTGAAAAAATCACAGAAAGCTCGAACGTTTGCCCATTGTTTACGGCGTAAGGAACCTGCGGTAATTTGCATCCATGGCACTATGGATGTGTTGGAGTTCATTCAAGACACCCACCGCCATTGTGTCGAGCTGTAATAATAAGTTTCAGCCCGGCACAATTGATTTTGTTCAGCACGTGTACGATGATGTATTACAATATCCTTAAATAATGACCATATTGTATAAATAGACGGATATTAAGTCTTTAGCTTTGTCTTTGTTTTCGCCGGTGGTCGGGAAAAAGAAGAAGAACGCGCGCGTACTCGGTAAATCCTCATCCGTGTAGGTTAGCCTTTAGGCACTGTACACGTGGTACGTTTAATAGTTTCCTGTGATAGTGACGGTTCATTTTTTCTTTTTGTATTCGGCTTATAAATTCTTCCTACGCTTCAGGTGGTTTATGGGTTCTTGATATAAAGCAATGGATGACAATGTGGTTAATGGGCTGACCGAGACGACAATGAAAAGGGGTTTTCTGTGTTATAGATATCTTTTCAGACCTCTGCGGGTGAACATGTATCCACTTTTCAGTATCATCATATACCGCGTTCAGACGGAATGATAAATTATATATCCACAGGTTTTTTTTGTAAGGAAACGAGCTACTACTGAAATACATTTAAATTCAATATATGCGTGGTGAAAATGGAATTAGCTTTGAGGAATAATATTTTTTGGCAGCAATATTCGTGACTGATGGTCACTTTGAAGGACGCTATGAAATTTTTCATTTTCAGGTTTGCATGGGAAAAAATCTTATAATGTTCAGAGAAAGGAATAGTTTTCGCATTTTCAACCATTGCATACATTGCAAGAAATTCCTCTCTAGACATTAGTTCATGTAGAATTCTAAGAAAAACATGTTCCCAAACTTCTAAGACTGAATTCGATAGGTTGAAACTGATCTATTGTTGTTTCATTAGTTTTCAACATATAATTTTATCTTAAAGTGCAGTCTCATATAATATTTCAGGAAATCTGAATAGTTTCCCAATTTACCTCAAAACTGGTTGTAGTATCGTTGCATTGTAAGTTTTCACCGCTGTATCAATCATGAGAAATTTTAAATTCATGCAGAGGCAACTTTTTATTGAATATTATCAAAACCTATACATGCGTTCTTTAACAGGTAGTTTCTGCTAAATAATGGCCACCTCAGTCTTCCGATTCGATTCCTCTTGATACATATTTTTGGTGGTCACTTCAAACATCTGATTCATTTCTAGAATTAATCATAAATGCATTCTGAACATAATGTATAGTACTTATTTCATTAATTTCATATGCTTCAATGGTTGTGACTATTTCACGCACTTATCAAATTAAACAATCAGGAGCTCTAGTCAAGTTCGGATTATCGATAATACCAAACTTGACTCTTGACTCTGATTGGCCTGTCGGTGTTTGCAGATCTGTATGTGACAGTTAAACGTCAAATAATATAAGTAATCACAATATGCACGTATTTTAAAATGAGCAGATTACTGGTTAGTTTAAATATGTATTTCGATCGATGGTAATGTTTCCTGTTTATTGAATTTTAGTATTTTTTCAGATGTTCTTAACTTCTTTGCTAATTCCCTCTAATGCTGCCAAATTTCAGATTTTTCATCTCACATTGAGTTCGTGAAGAAGTCCAATGAAATCCCACTCGTGATTGAATTTATTCCATAAGTTCATCTCAACTGAATTGATTCAAGGAAACACTACTGATAATGCTGTTCTGTGATTGAATCTTCAAAATCTAAATTTGATGAGTTGAAATTTCTTTTCAAAACCAACAATCAATCCAAAAATACCTCAAATACGTTCACAAAGTATTAATTCATATTCCATTTGAGGCGCATGAAGGGCCAGTTTATCAATGTCCTGTTTGACTCCCGGTTAAATTTGACTCGTGGTTAGAATGAATATGACATTTGCTAAATTTTGGAATCGGTTCACATTCTAACCATGAGTTAAATTCAGCTCAAAGTTAAAGTACATTGAAAAACCGGCCCTAAGAGATCGAATAACTGAAATGAGATTCCAAGTTGTTTTTTAGTTTGAAAATGAGCGCTATCACGGATACACATATAAATATTATATAATAAATAACGAGTTAACTTGCAACTTCTTTTCAGCCAATGCATGAACGTCAAAGCGATGGTTGCCAAATTTATTAGATTTTCGTTATTCATTTCTCCAAATCTGCAGCAGAGACAAAACATGTTGAAGCTGTCGCAGAGAAATAAATTTTGAATTAGTCAACGAATACATCGAATGCAGTTAATAAATCAGCTAACCGACCAAATTCACACTAGTGTCGATATGAACTCTCATATTCACACTAATGCAAATATGACCGTCATTTCGACATTCAAAATGTGAAAAAAAGGTATCCATATTGAAACGAAATTACAAAAAATTATAAATGAAACTAAATAGCAAATCAAGTATATTTGTAATCAAGTATTTTTTGCCCTAAAAAATGTTATTGATAATTATTGTGAGTATTTTTTTTAATATATTTTTTCCTTCCTCCTCGGTCTGTGGAACCAGTGCTACTACTGCAGGAGCAAATTATTTGATCCACTAGTGAAATATTTATTTTACTTTGCATCAAATGAAAATATCTTTCGAATGAATTACAGCACGGTTCACTTCGTAATTTAGAACATTTAAGATGGTGGTTATAACTTAAAGGTGGTGAAAACATTTCGAATGAAGGTTTGAGTTATGATGACGAAATTGATGACACTCAGAGCAATTTAGGTACTGCTTGGAAGGAATGAAAGATTTAGGTCAGACCCAAAAGTGCAAAAATATATTTCTGCCCATTTGAAAAGTTTTCCATCTAGTTATAGTTAATTATGTCTCAAGGAAATTATAAGGGCCTTAATTACCGATGGCAAAGTGTGCCTCGAGTGCCTCTGGCCCGAAATTGCCTGTAGGTTATTAAGGATCATTAATTCCCGTGGTATAATGGATAATTGCATTTCTGACTGATTCCAATGAAATTTTGTTCCTTTTTAAAACGGAATAAATGTACCAATTCATTACATTCCCGCTATAATTGAATTAGGTACAGTTGGTCCGTGAACCAGGGAGGGTATTTTTTACCGTATGCTTTTGAATATTTAGTAATTTTTGGTACTGAAACATTGAGGATTCCGTAAAAAGTTTGATCAAAATAATCAACGCTATCTTTAACATTTTCGTATTGGTTCAGAGGCGACCAATCATGGTCCCTCAACATTTCGTAGAGTATCCTGAAATTGGCTTTCTTGAAATTATACTTGTTTTCAAGATCTATCGAGTCACCGCAGTGTTTGCTTTTTTTATATCTAATTCTAGCGAGAGTGCTGGATGATATTTTTTATCAGGTTCAACCAATGGAAATGTATTCTCTTCCACCTCTATTTTGAAATTACTGAGTAATAGGTCCAAGGTTTTGTTATTTCCATTGAGTATATGATTATAGGATTTGAGATTGAAACTTTCTAATAAGAGGGCCATGCTCGCTAATTATAGGAGTTTTGTTGTTGCTAGGTTGTTGCAATGTTACTTGTTTATAAACAGAACTTTGTTATCAAGCTGTGTTTGCTCTGAAAACGTGTTTTCTACTCCAAATATAATGGAGGATATTTTGAAAAAAGCTGAAGAAGCAAGAGAATCATTAATTCCATCGAAAAGTGAAGCCGTATACCAAGAAGAATACAATATATGTCTGTAGTGGAGTGCCACTGAAACTGTATTCTGGCATATTTCCAAGAGCTGGTGAGGTTTTTCGGTAGACTTGGTAGTAATTGTGTTTATTCGTTGCAATCACAAACGTATTGTCCGAATTCCTTATGAACTGAATGGTCAATGCTAAAATCGATGGTGACTATACATGAAAAACGAGTTCTCCGCTTTGCCTTCATTAAGACTTTATATGTCTTTGCTCCTTGAAGGTATTGAACGTTTTTTTTTGAGCCTCCGACAAAATTAATGTACATCGCAATGTATTTAGTATTGCCAAATCCATCTTCCTACATGGGACATTGCCTTCGTCGTATTACTGCTACTGCTCTAGCTAATGCAGTAGTAACTATGACTAACATAAAAAGACACGGAGGTTGGAAAAGTTCCAAGGTGGAGGAGGGGTGTTTGGAGGGTAGCATCGAATTGAGAAATAAAACGGTACCTCGACAGTAGTGAACACAAGCTCTAGTTATACAAAAAAAATAAATTGTTTCCAGTAATTCTCAGGCACATTTCAAAATTGTACATTTATCATTTGTAACGACGTGAATAAATAAAATATGGTTCAGTTTTCATTTCATAAATACATAATACATATATTAGAATTTCTTATTTTATTTTCACTTGTGAAAGGTAGAGAGAATTATAGAATCTATAATGTCCCGAGGGAGATATGACCCTCTTTGTTGATAGCGTAATACTATGACGATATAAGATTATAATATCATAAATAAAATAATATTTTTTGTCAAAATGGGTGCCATTACGGTCATGGCGGTCCCACTCGAAATCTCGCCTCAAACAAGATCATCAAGTCAGTGCTAATTCACTTTTATACTCTCTCCTCCACTCGAGTTTTATTATTCTCAAGTGTCTTTCAGAGCGCCGTCCTAAAAAATAAAGAACTCTTAGCGCCTGAACAAATAAAATGCCGATTTAATGTTGTTTTAAGGTTTTGGCAACACTGGTCTCAAATTAATAGGGTTGTTATTTTATATAGCCATCAAAGAGGTTGGCAAATAAATTTCTTCAAACACGCTAAAAGTATAGAGAGCTGACGTTTACAACGCCCGAGGACAAGAAAAAATGTGTAAGGACAACACCGAAGTGAGAAGGACCGTCGCGCTCAGGTAGAACTGACTCTCAATGTTTACGGCTAGATGTCAGATTGTTTCGACAGCTCAAACTAATGGCATACCAGGACTGCTTAAGCTTCATTATGTGATCCAGTGGAGACAATTTATCGTTGAAACTGAGAACACACAAGATAAGACAAAAATTCTGTGTGTTCAGACTCTGATAGCATTTAATTAATCTTTGATATTTTTTTGTGAACTATACAGCGTGTAGATAAAGTTGAAAAGTAATGAAACTTTTCGGAAATTGATTAATTCCGAAAAACATTCAATGTTTTTGTGTGAACTTGGGAACTTCAGTGAATTATGGTTATGATAATTGTTCCGAAAAAAATGGAATGGCATGATGATTTGAAGAAATTGAGTTCTAAGTTTCTAAATTCCTATGGGACCACAAAAAATATATCATTCATGGAATCAATGGTTTTTCCTAAAAACCGATCCTATGATCGTGACATTTTCTCCTGTTTAGCGCTGTCCCCTACACATAATAAAATCAAATTAAGATTTCATGAGTTTGATATCTTCACTAACATGCTTCATAAATATTTGCCAACAAACCTTTGCTGGACACTTTTGCTGAGAATGTCAATATCTGCAACGTATTAAAAATTCAGGAAATTTTATCAGAAGCCATTTTCAATAAGAATGGTTCAGGGTCCTTTTTGGTATACCTAAACTTTAGCGGCAATATTTTTCCATACCATTTCAGTGATCACATTTTGAGGTTCGAATTATGACATTAAAATTTAATTTTTCAAAAGTTACGACCATATCAAATTCAACTGATATGACACCAATAACTATGATATAAGTTAAACTTTGGAAGAAGATTTCTTTCTTAACAATACTTAATACAGATTGACAATCTGAAAACGTATACAGGATGTTGGGGTGATTTTTTGAGAACGAAAAGTTCATAAAAACATATATCCGAAACTGCTTGGATTCGTTTTGGCAAGGTTTTTTGGACTTCATTTCGACATTTCTGGAAATAAACGAACACAATCATTCATTTCTCGAATAATCCACTTCTTTTTCATAATTATTTATTTTCCGACGCTGTAAAAGCAATAATCAGTGCTGTGTCATTTTCCATTTTTTTTCTTTGACTTTTTCATTAACTTGTGCGTTTTAGAAACAAAAATTTTACATTCGATTTTGATCCATAAAAATAACTAAGTGGTCCTTGATGATGAAAAATTAATTTCAATATATCAATATCTTGTTGAGGTGTCTCATTTGCATTCAATATACTGAATATGTGCAAATTTGGAAAATTCAAAAACTTTTTCCCTGTCACAAATCAAGTTCTTATGACGAAGAATTTTGCAAAGAGACTGGCTTCATGTCCAGGGTTTCATCGAGACGAGAAATCTCGTCTCGAAGGCATTTTCTCGTCTCGTCTCGATCATCGAGACAAGAAATAAACGAACTCTCGTCTCGATGTTTTTCTTGAAGAGAATTCCTCGATCTCGATTCGGGACTCTCGAAATTTCGGGAATATTTTTTAAGCATTTTTTTTCCAAAAACGGAAAATTAAACGAATCCTTGATGTTTTAATTTAATCTTTTATCCATACATTTGAAATATATCTAGGTACGAAAGGTGAAAGTTTAAAATTATTTCTTCGTTCGTGAAGAGAAGAATGTACCAGCACCAGCAACAAACTCACTTTGTGTATTTTTAGTTTATGTTCTTATGTATTGTTAGTTTTTGGGTATTTGAATTTAATTTTCGTGTTAATAGTGTTTAATAGTTTTTAATAGTTTAGGACGTTTAAGTTTTTTAAGAATATGAAAATATTTATTTCTACCTTTGTCCTTTTTGTTTGCCTGTTATTTTTGCAATATTTTTTGATTTGTTCGTATATTTAAAATGAATGAAAATTATTCTTAGCATAGTTTTCTGGCGTATTTAGAGCTGTGAGTTATTGCAGCATATGCTTATATTTTTTCGAGATCGAGACATCTCCAAATAATTTCTTGATCTCGAAAAATATATGTTTTTCTCGATTTCGTTCTCAAAAATAACCATTAGTCTCGTCTCGATCTCATCTCGAAATCGACCAAAACAATGCAAAACATTGTTTGACTGGGGCGGCGGGGTGACGCTTTTTACTCGAATTTTACTCTCAGCTGATCTACTGCGCCACACAATCAAACTGAGACCGGACGTGATTTTACAGAATATACTGTTAGCGCCAGCACATACGTCATAAAATCCGTTACTAAATATACTTGACACCAGCACATATCCTCACAGCCTTTGTGAACAATAATTACGCTACAAAAGCTCACTGATTTCGGCACCTACTATATTTCGACACCGGAGTATTGAAATCAATTACCATAAAGGCAGCTGCATGCAAACTTTGTTGAAAATACATGAATTATTAGGCAATCTAACCTGACCTAACTAACCTAACGTAGGCAGAATAACCATACCTATATCTGATCTGTTTGGGAGGTGGCGTTTTGCGAAAATGAACGCTAAACGACACAGGTACCGAAATCAGTGAGTTTTTGTAGAGTAAATTAGTAACGGCGTGCTAGGGCCACGTATATATTCGGATTTTATGATGACGTGCGACTGTGGGCGGAGTATCTGCTGGCGTTAAGTATATTTCGTAAAATCTCAGACCGGACAACGTAGTCAGATGTAGTTCAATGTCCGTCGTGGTATTAGCCAGGGAAGTAGTTGTTTTCTGACAGATGTTTGCTTTTATTTTTCCACTTGGTGGAAACGCTTGGAGAGAAGCAATGGTTCATTGAAAAATCAATATATTGTATACATCAAAAATAAAAATTTATTCAATCCTAGCAAATGAATAAAAAATAACGTAAATAATTGGCGAATAATTGGTCTGTTTTGAGATAAAATGACTTCATCAGAATTGCTCAAAACACACCTAGCTATTGGCGCGAAAATTTCGTACAAACCTCCCCAGACCCCCCTTTATGCCGGCGAGTATCCCATACACCTCAGACCCCCTGGTAGGTCAGCGCAGTGACATAATCACTTTCTTAAAAAAGGCTTCGCAAAAATATTTCGCTCCAGGCCTCGCATTTGCTGAGGACGGCTCTGGCCAAAAGGCCAATAAGTAATTATCTCAAATCTCTTTACATTAGAAGTAATTGTAATCGAATAACCTATAAACTGGAATCAAACCGTTCAACAAATCACTTGCTTGTGCTATAACCGTTTCTCATGGGATTATTTTCATTGCCACTTTTAATGGAAACTCTCACAATTTTATAGAAGTAAGTAGCACATAAATTGATTTGATGTGAAGATTTGCATATGCACTAATAAAGAGCAAATAATTACAAGCTCGATTACGGCATTCTAGATGTCAAGATCTCTATCCTAATTATGGAAGAACACCTCTTTTGGTACTCTTTGATATATCGTTGCCTTGCTCGTCTAGTGACCTGATTGTATTTCTATCGATCTAGGTAGATCTATTTCAGGTTTGTCACTATGATGACACTAAAAGGAAAAAATCACACGACTTCTAAAATAAAGCATTTTTTATATCAAGAAATAATTCAAAAATGTTGAACAGAAAGAAAACGAAACAATATTTCATCAATAATTAGGCGAATACGTGATATCACTGTTAGATGTTTCTGTTGTGCCTCATAGGTCACATTTAGGTGGTTAGGTGATTTTCTGTTATGTACTTATGAATACAGGGTTTTTATTAGGTACTTGTACAAACTTTAAAGGGTAAATCTTTGACTAATTTCAAGATAAAGGTTAAAGGTATAAACACAATAGAGAGAAATTCGATATTTCAATTTACCGTGTGAAAAAAAAAGAAAATTTAAAAGTTTTTCATTTTTGAAAGGTCAACAGATTTCAATTCAGAATATTAATAACATTTTCTTGTCAGTTTTGATAGAGATAGCAAGTTGAAAAGTTTCATAGCTCACACAAGTCTTTAGAAGCCACATGAAACGTCATTTTCAAAACCGGGACAAGTTCTCACGAATAAAATTCAACCATTAAGTGGAAAATAATGAAAACGTGGCTGGTGGGCGTTCCGAATTCATTACAACTCAATACTAATTGATACCATTCATTGAATGAACGCCATTAGCTCGAAACATCTCAATTTTTCATTGATCGATAAACACATTCAAGGTTGAAGTAATACATCTTCAGCTATTGAGCTCTTCCAATCCATAAATTATGATGATTACACTTAATGTCATTATCCAATCGCGAGCAATGTTTGTACAAACAGACAAGAGAGAAAATGCTGTTGAATTTCTATTATTATTCAATCATATAATAACTTCAGCCATGTGTGTTTTATTTATGGCTTATAATTTTCAATTCATCATTCATGTTTCTCCATATAATACAAGGAGTAAGCGAATGAATAATCCATTCACTGAAGTTTAATGTTCGATAAATGATTGTTGGATTTTATTCATACTGAAAATGAATCTATTGTCCCTACATGACACAGGAAAATTATTAAAAGAAAATCGCAATCTTTGCCACAATGAAATAAAAAATTGGTTTTCAATAGTGACCTTGGCTCGGGGGAAGTTTTTAGGTCGCAAAGCACCTCTCTAAGAATTGAGATGATCCAAAGAAAACCATTTCAGTTCAGAATCATTTTCTGTCTGGAAAGATGACATTAATGGACTCGGACGTCGCGAAAGGGTCGCGAGGGAACAGGGACTTTTAATTGAAACTACAAATGAGCCAGTGACTTCTGCCGTTTGTTGGTTGTTTTGCTTCCAGGAGAGAATAATTCATAAACAAATTTTCCGGTATTCATCACTAAATCAATTACTTTCAGAGAAACGGTATAGCTTCAGAGAGGGGTATAACACAGACACAGCGTTGTTCTTGAAGTAACTACTGATATAATCGATGCCTTTGACAGGGGTCCCAAAAGTTTATTAGTTCTTCAAGTTTTTTACAATAATTTTAATAATATTTACGGTGGGTATAATTACTCCAAATTTAGGTATAGCCGTGGTGGTCTTTATGGTAGAGCGTTCGCTTCTCAACCATAAGGGCATGGGTTCAAAACCAACCCAGCACAGTCAGCGGTCCCGTGCAAGGCATCACACGTTGAAAGGTAAGGGGCTCGTGTTTCCGCATAAGTATTTCGAATACCTACTTGTGATACTTGCTTCCAAGGTTGCAGACGGTTGACGAACATTTTTTTCAACAAAACTGAAATTACAGCTCTGATGAGCTTTATCGACAATAAATATTCCTAGAGAATCTTAACTTGGACCAGCCATCTTTATCTACATACATTTCCAACGAATGAATTTTTTGAATTATTAGAAAGAATGTTCATGCTAGAATAGATCTCAGCCGTAAACCCATACTTGCGAGTTCTATAAGTCAAGGATTTACTCATGATCTACTGAAGACATTGATAGGAATAGAGTGCTTTGACATTGCTGTTTTTGTGCATATTAATATGGTAGAAAATCTATTCCTTCACTTTCCACCTTGAATATCACGAGTATCACATAACTTTTTTGTTTCAAATAATTATATTTTCATTTTCTGAAAATGTTTATTACTGAGAAAACTATAATGATTAGTGCAATCATATCAACATACACGTTATTTGATTGGTTTGAGTTAAAAAAATTGTTTTGTTGTTAAAATTATTTTTTCCGTTAACCAGCCCTCAAAAGTCGATACTAGTGCGAGCTAAGGATTAACGAGGTCTTACCTTTTAACGTGCGATTCATAGCACGTTGTGTGTGTGTGGATAATCGAAAACATTTTCGGTTTTATATTTTGGCTCTTCATTGAATAGTAGATATCATGTGTTTTCGTTCTTGTATTCTGCTTCCTCATTGGTAGTTTTATAAAAAAATGACTCACCACCAGCAAAGTGTCACAATATCCTTGATTTGGACATGACGCAACACCAAACTTTGCCAAGAACTGTGATAAGCACTTACTATTGATTGTTCCCAATTTTTGATGAATTCTGGATAACGTTCATTCAAGGCAAAAAAATTATATAACCTAACCTGAAATGTTGAAGATTTTGATGACGGGTTTACGACTGACATTCAGCCCTATGCTGTATCAATTCCGTTAAAAATAACGGAAGTGATAAAGCATAGGTCTGATTGTATTGTTAGTTATTAATTCAGCAACATAAAAAAATTTATTTCGATAATCATCGGTTGGTACACCGGTTATAATAATAAGTTATCAATTTGGAACATGATGAATGAATGATTTTTCACATTGATTTCATGTCTATACTCTTTACTGATTTTCCTGGAGTATTGAGGATGCAGAGAGTCGAAAGAATCTACCACCATCCACTACCTAAGTTTGAGGCTACCAAGCCCGAACGCTTCCTCCCCCCCATTCCACCACCAAAGCACCGCAACTCTGAGAGTGAATCCCCACCATGATGACTGGTGGTCAGCAATTTGAAATATAATATGATATGGAGAGCTCAGCGGTCTGACAAGAGTTTATTTTCATACAGATGACTTGACTCTACATGGTTAAGGTGTTCCTTAAAACTGGCTGAGGGCCTTGTTTGCCGAGCTCATGGCCTGTATTTCTAACAGATGAGTTTGTAAGCGGCGGACCAAAAGTTGTTGTGGTTGACGCTAGCATTGACGGAGGTTCTGCCATTGTCTCACCTCTTCAGGGGTGTAGTCGTATGTCTGGTTGACTGCTTCTCATCTGGGCTCTCAATCGTAGGTCATTTTATTATGTTCACATGGGTCTCTACTCTGTTTTGTGTAGTCCCCGCGTAAGTGAAGATGTGTTCTATGAATTGATTAGGCTTGTGGGGTGCATCTGTTACCATTCTCAGGTAGACGATGAAGGTCTGAATCTTATGTCTATGATGGGGGTCGATATGGTCCTGATGAGGCGTAGTTTTTTTTTGAACGCCTTCCTGCTACTTTTTCCATTGTCTGTAGCTTTTGCCATGCCCAGTCTGTGTGACGTGCCTTTGGAAAATAGGTATCCTCTTCAGGGTTACCTCTAGATGGTCGGCTTCGTCCATCAAGGGCTCGTCTGGCGTTCTGCGTCACCTTGTAAGTAGGATTGCTCTGCTTTTCTCTGCATTGATACTAATTTTCCATCGGTTGAACCACTCCTCATGTTCGATTAGTTGTTTGTCGTTGTAGATTGGCTGTGACCTCTCTTTAGTGCGGTACATTGGCTATATTGGCCGTGTCATCCACATAGAGTGTTTTTCGCTCTAGGCATGTTAGATGAAGAGGTCGTTGGGGTGATAAAGGACGCATATATCTGTACTTTATCGTTATATCATTTACATGCACGCATTCTTACATCAATATTTCTGGTAGTATTGTGGGTTTTTCTGCTATTGAAATAGTGAATGCAACACCTAATTTGTTGAGTCACGCCATCTGGGTAGATATGTTGATGGGGAGACTATGATTATTCAAAATATGATTCAAATAATCTTACTATATCTGGTTGATGTGGTTCTTGGTTGACTATGAGAGAAACTGAGTTTGGATCGTGAGCCACTACATGCAGATTTGAATTTTCATTTCGTTAAGAAGGTATTTTTTATATATTATAAATCTCAACTCAAAACATTAGAGCAAAATTATGTTCTGTTCTATCTTTAACAAATACGTTTTTCCTCATATTTTCAAGGAAGCGCAATCTTAATATAAACTATAATTATCCGTATATACCGGGTGACCACGAGGTAAGGTACGCCCCCCAATTTTTCTATAGTTTTAAAGATACAGGTTTCAAATTTGGTGCGTCGATATGTTACTCAAATACGCATATTTTAACTCCATTAGCGAAAATTCACCACTTCCGGTTTAACCGAAAGGGACCCCAAACTTTTTTTTTCAAATGTGTGCAATTTATTTCATTATCTCGAAGAACAGCAATTTGTGATAACACTGTTCTTCAAAATTGAAAATCGGTTGATAAATAGCGGAGATACAGTTGATTGTTCAATCGAACAAAGTTGTCCATGAACATCAAACTCAAATCATCACAACTGATGAACGGCGTCAACATTCACGAGAGGAAGGTTCGAGGTAAGATACAGCTGAAAATTGAGCTTTTCATGTAATTGCAGCAACCATATTATCTAACGATTTTCAAAAATTTCTTCAAAATGGAGTAGTACCCATAAAGAAATGCTCACAACTGTCATTTCTCAAATGGCACCATTCTCTTTTCACATTGTCGTATTGAAGAAAGATGAATTATCAGTTTACTAGAATGAAAAGATTTGATTTTATGCTTAGCTTTCGTAGGTTCAAGCTGCCTCTGTTTAAGAATATTCAATTTTGAGAACACTCATAATGAAACATCCCGTATCTTCGATTCCTTTCAGAATTGACCGAAACTTTTAACAGGATTATTTGGATATTTCATAACTTTTCAATACGACAATATGGAAAGAGAGAAATGAGAAATGGCAGTTGTGAGCATTTCTTTATGGGTACAACACCGTTTTGAGGAAATTTTTGATAATTGTTAGAAAATATGGTTACTGCAATTATATGAGAAGCTCAATTTTCAGCTGTATCTTATCTCGAACCTTCCTCTGGTAAATGTTGACGTCATTCGTCTGTTGTGATGATTTGAGTTTGATGTTCATGCATGGACAACTTTGTTCGATTGAACAATTAACTGTATCTCCGCAATTTTTCAACCGATTTTCAATTTTGAAGAATAGTATAATCACAAATTGCTTGTTCTTCTGGATAATGATAAAAATTGTACAGGGTGTCATTTGAAAAAAAAAGTTTGGGGTCACTTCCGGTTAAACCAGAAGTGGTGAATTTTCGCTAATGGAGTTAAAATATGCGTATTTGAGTAACATATCGACGCACCAAATTTGAAACCTGTATCTTTAAAACTATAGAAAAATTGAGGGGCGTACCTCACCTCGTGGTCATCCGGTATATCCTCATTGAGGCTCATCAACAGAAACTGAAAGCCTCAGCTGAACCATCGAACGATCAGTGGTACAAGGTCTGGTATGCCAACGAGTTCATTTATCCGATATTCCCGTAATATCATATGCTCTAGAAATTGCGTACAATCTTGTAGTGCGTAATAACGAGATCCATAAATGCCGTGCTAACACAAGTTCCGCCGTAACAAATGCCAACTTTAATTAAAATTGCTGAACATTACTCAATTAAAACACAATCATAAATTGGACTGCCCCACAGTTTAAATGGAACGCTAATCGGACTTCTTCCTGGGATTCATAAATTAATGTAGTACCTGAGTCGTACAACCTTGCCTCTAGTAGTGAATAATGTAAGAACTACTTACGCATGAATTACGCCTGAAAAATAAATTTCATTTCTTTATGGTGGTACCGACAGAGCTTAGACTACTTCCTGAAGCTGATGCTAGGTCAATTTTGACACCAGGATGCACGAATCGAATCGTGATACTTGGGATGGTGGACATAGAAAAGTTTCCTCCTCAAGAAAAGTTTGAAAACGATTAAGAGCGAGCGACTATAAATGTAGATTGAATTTAAAATTGTGTATATTGACCAAGAAGAGTCATCCACCATTCAACAATGCTGCTCTGAAGTTGACGGACGGAGTTTGTAAAACAGCCTACAGAACACTTCAGGCTGAAGGGTCTCGGTCGATTAGCCTTTCGTCATGTCGATAAACTAAATCAGTAATTATTTTCTGATGTCAGTTTCGAGTTCATGTTGGAAGTGGAGACATCCTAGTTCAATGTTCTAAAGTGTACCATTCATGCAGGTCTTTCGTCAGAGTTTTGGACACCAGATATGAAACGTTAGCTTTGTCATAGGATTTACTTTGAAATCACATGTAAAATCGAGTGGGGCAATGCGGGGCGGGTTTCTGTAAGTGTAAGTTATAAGTGGTTTGGATAAAATTTCGAAATAATATTGAAGCAAGAACACAGTAATTTGGACACGTTGCAATAAATATATAGTTGTTTCTTAAAAATAATTAAGTACCACAGGGATTTCATTGACAATCCTTGATTTTGAATTGAAACCACTTTAAAAATACAATACTACTACAGTGAATCTATAGTCATATTGAATGAAAATTACCATGATTCTCTTACATTCTCCAAAATAAAGCTGTTGAATTACCAAAATGAAAATTTCCTCCTTTACAGAAGAAAGGTTTTAGATTGCATAGTCTAACACCTGACTCTAACACAACCATCAGATAACATATTTTTTCAGTCGGTTTTTATAAACAATAAGTTTTTTCCAAAAACAAAAAAAAACATTTTTATGGTGGTGGATGTGATTGAATATCTTACTGCAGTTTTCAATTCTAACTTTTTCCCATAACAATTTTCGATGTTTTCAAAAACACAGGTATACTTTATTCTTGCATAGAATCTATATTTTTCAAGAAACCTTGTGTATGACTTAAAAAAAATTTATATCCGATGGCCTACGTCTCAGGTTTTGGATCATGTAGAACTTTTTGCAACGAGTGACTATTTTTCATAAAATGAATAATAACCATATGCTGCGAACTTGAGTGGACACACTGTATATATTTTTAAATTGTTTCACTTGAAACATTTGTAATAGCGTCTGCTTTTGTTAGATTTGGCAATGTGCTTATTTTGTTCTAGAGAAAACAATGTAGAGAAGGAGAGATCAATTCCGAGATCTACGGTTGAGAGAAAAAAATAGTGTCTGTGAAGTTAGTTTGTGTGTTATATTTTCGTGCAGAAAGTTTTCGACCAAATCGATTTCATAGATCACATGCATTATTAAGGTCCGGTTTTTCAATGTTCAGTTAAGATTCTCAGTTAACTGATAGTCCGTTCCGGTACCAGGAAAAATAAGTCATTACTCATAACCTTTGGGACTTTTTATATCTGCCCTCAATGTCGACTTGGACTACATACTATCGAGAATTTTTGCACATAGCGTGTGATCCAACTTGAAATGAAGAACAGAGTAACGAAGTCTCAACGGTTAGTGAATAATTCATTTTCTCCAGGTAATGGGCCGAGGACTAATAGCCTTCAGCCAGCTAGCTGAGACTCTCAACTGAACATTGAAAAACCAGCCCTCAAATCATGACATTGTTGCCATGTCGCAATTTTTCAAGGATACAATAAACACGTCAGCTAGATTTTGATTTCTGTCGGGTATTTTCATCGCAACGAAAATCCAAAAATACTGTCATTGCAGCTTGTTGGGTATATCTGAGAACGATAGTATTTCCATCGCCAAACGGAGATTCTTCGTTGGCGATATAGTCTGGTCAGTACGGCAACGCTGCATTTGATATTTGCCAGAACAACAACAAAACATTTCTGTTCGTTTTCATCTTTGGCTTATTGGAGTGTTTTTTCGTGAATAAAGGGCAAATTCTGAGATAATTTGTGCTAAACTATCGTTAGTTTTTATTACTAAGCAATGGTGAAGCATTGTGAAATGTGTAAAAAAAACATTTGAAGCTGGAAATCAAAATATTATATAATTTCATAGGTAAGCTACCAGTATCGTAACTATCGAGTAAGGGAAATCGAATTGGAAAAGAGTAAACTAAGTGAATTAAGCAAGAACATGTCAATTAGAGCATCGGCTGTTCTCAAAATCCTGTGGAGATTATTCCATCATAATTTCAGGTGTCCATTCCATATTGGGTTTCCATTATTTCTATTATATTGAACCTCAATATTTCTGTAAATAACGCACGACTCTACCGGTGAGGGAAGATGTCCCTTACAAACAAAGTTTAAGGCGTGAGCGGCGAGTTACTGATCCAAGTTGTGTTATTTGATCGGAGGTGGTCTGCCATCTGCATGCCATTTGGGACAATTTCACACTCTGTGACCTTTCCCTTGACAATAATTGCATACCCAATATGTAGCTGACTTCTTGGACTTGCTGGGCTTCTTCTGGTGTGAGAAGTTTTCTACCCACACTTTTCAGCTAAAGAGTTTACTTTCTATTGGACATTTAATCGTTATTGATGATGCACTACACTTTTTCCTCTCTCCAAGAAGAATCAAAATACTGTAATATTTTGATACCATCGTGGATACCAAAATCGCCAACTGTTCTGCAGTGTTTCAGAGAAATAGGTAAGTTTGTGAGCGAGGAGTCACCGACGAAACGAATTGCTCCTATCTGCACATTCAGGGAATGGAAAAAGTATTCCAGGGCATGTGCTATATAGATTAGGAATAATTAGCGGGAAGTGAAGTCACTTTGGGTACCAAATAGAAAATCAAGCTTTTGAGAGACACTTTTGACAATGAACTTTTTCCAACGAAAGGGTATTATTGATGGCAATAACGTGGATCGAAATTGATAATGGACAATTTCTATCAACAATTTCAATTTCATTCTACAATTTGGGCGAGTTATGGCCTTATCGTCATTCAGAAAGACATTTTCAATCAAGTAGCGAGAGAGTTGTCACCGAGCTGTCAAGAAATTGTCGCACTGATTTCATCCGTCATCGTTATATTTTCATGTTTGATTGTGATGTTAATAATTGTTTAATATATAAAACCAATGAGAAAACGTTTATCACACTTTAATCATTTATTAAATCACAAAATTCTCCAGATAACTTCACTCCCGACATAATTACGTTGGGCACTGTAAGAACGGTTTCAGAAAAAACGTGTTTGACTTTTGTTTGCGTTAAATTCCACAAAATTATTTGATCCCCACTCTTGAATACAGCCAGGGTAATACTTGTACACATTTCTTTGGTGTAGTAATAAAGTATATTTAACCCCCTATACTTTTTGGTGACTGAAATACACGTCAAGAACATAAAAAATGTGGTTTGCTGTTGGAATAAAATTACGGGGTTTACTTTGAAAACAAGAATATCTCCAGAATGGCTTGACTCGTATTATTTTATTTGAAATATTTGTGATAGCGTCTGCTTGTGTTAGATTTGGCAATGGTATTGCCTGTTTTGTTCAAGAAGAAACAATGTATGAAAGAAGAGATCAATTCAGAGGTCTGCAGTTGCAGTACCACCTATGTGTCTGTTACATTTTTCTTCAAAAAGTTTCCAACCAAATCGAATTTTTGGTTACATGCATTATTAAAAAATCAGAATATCCATAATTTGTTTATTTTTTCTCTATAGATTTTAGAAATATACCAGAAAGATCATTCTCCCTACAATGGAGCTAGTTGATCAAGAAAAAACTGCTGAATTCAGTGGAGATTGTTAAGGGGTGAGGTAGGTATTTCATTTAAAATGCAAACCAAACTCTTCAAACACCACAGTACACACATTGTACACTGAGAAAAATATTGAAATCGTTCTGTGGAAATATAGATATACATCAAAGATGTTTTGCTGATTTCGTTGATCTCCAGTAAAACCGTAAAGAGAAATAGATTACCACAGTCATTAATGATGCATAGTAGAATCGTGCCAATTTCTTTTCATGTACGTAATGTATCGTTACATCTTATCTTTAATGAAATTCGAAGACACTTTTTATTTTAATATTTGAAGATTGTGTCGTCATATCTTTACTACGCGCAATTCAAGTAGCCGAAGACATAACCAGATTATCAAAATTTTTTCTTCAATCGTTCATCGAAATTACTCTATCCATTTTCCAATCTTCATAACGCTACCTAGTACGCCATCGAGAACGCACAGCTGGATTTTATCTAGACTTTGACTAACAAACATGTTAATTGAATTCACGATGATCTTCATATATCATGTCTCGAATGTCGATATGTACAAATGTTTTCTTTATGACGATCAGTAATTATTTGTAGCTGTCCAACAAAAATAAATGTCTTCGCATCCATCACGACTCGAAGGCCGGTATGTCAAAGTGATGGTGCAGCGCAACATCATCTCGGTATTAATTCAGAAATACAACTAGTAGTTTCGAAAGATTGAAAATTCCATTGATGTTCTGAATATCTCAGAAATGTTTCCACTGGAAACATCTGAATATAGTAAATATATTGTCTTGTTTTTATAGAATCAAATTTAATCCCTATTGTAGGACTGATACCTAATTTATATAGATCTATGAATCAACTCCATAAAGGCACCCAGTGTCGGATTGTACCACCAGGAAATATCCCGGTAGGCCCTCACGGAGAAGGACCTAAGTCCCCCAATATAATTTCTATCTTTTGGCCTATGTTGTCAATATTTTTGAAAGAAGAGAATTCTATTTTACTAGTTTTATATTACTTTTGGAAGTTACAAATAATCAAAAGTAATACCACTAGTGCTTAAAATTTTCTCGATAATTTTTTATTTACCACGAAAACATTTTGGCAAAAATATGAAAACAAACCGATTGATAAAATCACTCTTCCTAAAGGACTTCGATTTGTTTGAATGATTTTGCCAAATAAACGTGTTGTAATAAAAATTAAAAAAATCGATAAAATTTGAAGAACGAGTTGTATTTGGATTTTTTTTTCGCCAATCTGAAAAGTGAATAACCATTGATAATATGGTAACTTTTCATTAATTTTAATAATAAAATAATTTTTTATGACCCGGTCAATAAAATCGACGTAGATAACCCCATTTAGTTTTGATAGTGCAAAGGGAAATTACTTCTTCTTCACCCTCCAAATGAACTCTCCAGCTGGGGAACGGTTGAAGATAGAGCAATTCTGCGAACGCCCGTCGATTCAGAATGATGAAATTAGTAAACTGTATGAATTTCTAGTCATTCGACTTGGAACAAAATTATTATTATAATGGGAAAAAGTCCAAAGGGGCGGATCCCTAAAAATAGTGAAAAATTTTAAATTCGCAGATTCACTCGCAATCCGCACTATATAAACGCAAAATTTCATGCAGATTCCGAAAATATATATGATTTGTTGACGCTCAGATGGAAAGTTTGGCATACAAACGGACAACGTTCAAAATTTCAACAATAGAAGTAGGAAAAATATGGAGGGAAATTACTTCTTCTTCCACCGTCCAAATGAACTCTCCAGCTTGGGAACTGTTGAAGATAGAGCAATTCTGCGAACGCCAGTCGATTCAGAATGATGAAATTAGTAAACTTTGTGAATTTCTAGTCAGTCGACTTGGAACGAAATTATTCGAAATATCGAAAAAAATCCAAAGGGGTAGGCCCCTAAAAATAGTGAAGAATTCGAAATTGGCAGATTCACTTGCAATCCGCACTATATACGCAGAATTTCATGCCGTTTCCGAAAATATATGCTCAGATTGAAGGTTTGGCATATAAAAGGACAACGTCAAAAATGTCACGAATAGAAGTAGAATAGATGTGGAGGTAAATGACTCCTTCACCCCTCCAATTGAACTCTCCAGCTCGGGAACGGTTGAAGATAGAGCAATTCTGCGAACGCCAGTCGATTCAGAATGAGGAAATAAGTAAACTGTGTGATTTTCTAGTCAGTCGACTTAGAATGAAATGATTCGAAAAATCGAAAAAAGTCCAAAGGGGTAGACCCCTAAAAATAGTGAAGAATTCAAAATTGGCAGATTCACTTGCAATCCGCACTATATACGCAAAATATCATGCCGTTTCCGAAAATATATGATTTATTAATGCTCAGATTGTAGGTTCGGCATATAAAAGGACAACGTCAAAAATGTCACGAATAGAAGTAAAAAAAATGATAAATGACTCCTTCACCCCTCCAATTGAACTTTCCAGCTCGGGAACGGTTGAAGATAGAGTAATTCTACGACCGCCAATCGATTCATAATGATAAAATTATAATACTCTGCGAATTTCGAATTTTTCGACCTGAAACAAAATTATTCAAAAAAATCTAAGAGAAGTCCAAAGGGGTAGACCCCTAAAAATCATGAAAAATTCAAAATTGGCAGATTCACTCGCAATCTGCACTATATATACACAAAATTTCATGCAGATTCCGAAAATATGTGATTTGCTGACGCTCAGATGGAAAGTTTGGCATATAAACGGACAACGTCAAAAATTTCAACAACAGAAGTAGGAAAAATATGGAGGAAAATTACTTCTTCTTCCACCCTCCAAATGAACTGTCCAGCTCGGGAACGTTTGAAGATAGAGCAATTCTGCGAACGCCAGTCGATTCAGAATGATGAAAATAGTAATCAGTGTGAATTTCTAGTCATTCGACTAGGATCAAAATTATTTGAATAATCGAAAAAAGTCCAAAAAAAAAATTGTGAAAAATGCAAAATTGGCGGATTCACTCGCAATCCGCACTATATACAATACGCAAAATTTCATGAAGATTCCGAATATATGATTTGTTGACACTCAGATGGAACGTTTAGTATATGAACAGACACCATCAAGAATTTCAACAATAGAAGTAGGAAAAATATGGAGGGAAATTACTTCTTCTTCTACCCTCCAAATGATCTCTCCAACTCGGGAACGGTTGAAGATAGAGCAATTCTGCGAACGCCAGTCGATTCAGAATGATGAAATTAGTAAACTGTGTGAATTTCTAGTCATTCGACTTGGGACTGAATTATTCGAAAAATCGAAAAATGTCCCTAAAAATCATGAAACATACAAAATCGGCAGATTCACTCGCAATCCGCACTAGGCAGGTACGCAAAATTTCATGCAGATTCCAAATATATATGATTTGTTAATGCTCAGATCAAAGGATCCAAATGAACTTTCCAGCTGGGAAACGGTTAAAGATAGAGCAATTCTGCGAACGCCAATCGATTTAGAATGATGAAATCAGAAAACTATTTGATTTTCTAGTCAATCGACTTGTCACAGAACTGGATAAAAAACAAAATTATTCGAAAAATAGAAAAAAGGCCAAAAACTCATGAAAAATACAAAATCGGCAGATTCACTCGAAATCCGCACTGCATAGGTATGCAAAATTTCATGCAGATTACGAAAATAAATGATTTTATTTCAGTGCGGCATACCCTCTATTATAAAAAACGCTCAGAAGAATATATGTTCTATACATTTCTACATATATTCTTGCAAAACTATCCTGACTGCAAGAATTAAAATAAAATAAAATGAAATAAAATAAAAAATATAAAATAAAAAAAATTTCAAGACTTTTGTATTCTTGGAGATATCTTCTTTTGAACTTCCTGTATTTTCTAGAAGCATATCTCGGAGCGTTGTTAAAGTACTTCTTTCAAACTCTTCGATATTTTTTAGAAGCTTGCCGTCTAGCCTTTTTGAATTTGCTAGAAGTTCAACTTCAACACTCTTCAAAGTTGGAATCAATTTATTCATTAATTTTTAGTGAAATATTGAACAAGTAAAAATATTTTTTTCAAGGTTTTGAATTTACAACGGTCGTCCGTGTCCTGTGAGATAATAAGGATCATACCCATAACATTCACACAAGTCGTAACAACCGGTTGAAAAATTGTTACCGTACAAAAATTGCGCTACTACATCGGATAAAAATTCGAAACACGAAACAACACTTAGTCCAAGTACTCGCTAATGAATGGAAATACAACATAAAAATTGCAGTTTCTCAGAGGCTTTCGAATTATACACACCTGACAGTTGGAACATTACAGTGAAATTCTCGATAATGCACTCTTTTTATAGTTATCCAGAGCTCTTGACGAAAACGATTCCGTTCGGCAAAGAGAACGACATGAAAAATAGTTATGAAGAAATAATGAAACAGTTGTTTTTATATTATAGGACAATCAATTTAACATTAAAAATAAAAAAATGGGAAAAAAATAGCAAAAGAAAGTAAACTTTCACAAAAGTTGTGTTTTAGTGATGAATAAAACTATAAAAATTTGCGCCCTCTTACAAGGCCGGCAATTTGAATAATAAACAATTGTGGTTATTTTGTAGAGAAAAAATGCAAAAGAGTCGCGACCATATCCAAGTGTGGCATCTGAGGAATGAACTATTTATTTAGATTTTTGTTAATAACTTGGCCCAAAAATTTTTTTTGAATTGGTCGAAAACATATGGAGTAATTTCCTAGAAAACACATCAAATTTGCCAACAGCCCAGATATCGGAAACTCTATTATTAAAAGTATGAATATATAAATAATTTATTTACTCTGATGCCGAACTTGGAAATAGTCGCAAATTTGGGAAATGATAAAGAATGATATTTTATTTGTTCTTACCATTTTGCGACTCCTTAGCATTTTTTCTCTAGTAAAAACTACAATTGTGTATACTTTATATTATTAACAAAACTGTCAGCCTTGTACAAAGGCGCAAATCTTTTTAGTTTCTTTGAGCACTAAAACACAACTTTTCTGAAATTTCGCATTCTTTTGCTACTCTTTCCCGATTTTGGCTAAAGTGATTGGCCTATTAGGAGTGGACAAGTCGATCTAAACTGTAGAGGGCAGATGACCAATTTAGCTTTGGCATTCAACGACCTCTCAGATGTCATGGGCTGAGGGAGGGATTCCAAAACAACAAGAATACAGAATTAGCAGAAATTAACATTGGTGTGATTTCTAAGATCTTTCGAAATGTAATCTAATTCATTTTGCAGTATCATTCTTGCAATATTAGAACTTTGTGCATATCTGCCATTACAAATCTGTCCTCGGTACTACTCACAGTGGCATGCTTATAATTACAGCTGTCATAGCTATACAATGGCCGTAATATATTTCACATTCTATCTTTGCAATTAGCAATTCTAAGTTTCAGATCAATAAATCTTAGCAGTTACCTAGCTTTTCTTCGAGTTTAACATTGAATCATTGTTTGGTCTTGATTCGATTTAAATTGAAATGGAAATTATTAAATGGCTTATTATCATATTACAAATTTGAGTGGATGTTCATGAAAAAATGGCGAAAACGAACCCAATATGCGGCGTCTATAAAGTATGGAATAAATTGATTATTTCTGAATATGAAAAACCTCTTGAACAGGTTGATTCACTTTTTCGAAAAAATACAGGAATTTGTTTTTGAAAGTTGTAACAACCATTCAAATTTTGTCATTTTGTGTCGGAATCGGGCTCTTTCGCCAAAATATGAAAAAAATCTCGTGCAATTTTTAGATAACACGCTTTCTTGCAAAATTATCGGTAGTTTTTATGCACTTGTGCAATTATAACCGATAATTACATTCAGTGCAATTATCAATTACTATGACAATACGATTGAGTTCGACAAATTCATTCCAAATAAATTTCATAATGTCACGTTTTGGCAATGCGAATGTTCAAATTAGATATAAATGCGCTAATCAAAGAAAAAATTCCCAGAAATACAACCTACAGTCACAAATAAATTTGGGGAATATCATGGAATTTTGCTGCGATTGAGAATATGATTTAAATGAGCATAGAAGCTTAGAAGAATTGCCGTTGATACTACAAGATTGGGCAGTCAATATGAGAAAGACGGGACCAAATTTAAAGAAGCAACGGTGAAGACAATGTGAATTTTGTGCAAACTTTCACAAGAAAACTACTATAATGACTATAATATTATAATCGACCCGTTTGATAATGAAGTATTTAAACCAGCTCGAGATGCCCGCGATGCAATCAGGAAGAATCTACAAGCAGATCCATGTAAACGTAAGTCCAGTTCAGTTTCGTTAAATTTGTCTGAAAAAAAAAATATTGCTGTGGAAAGAAAATACTCCTGAAGCTCTTATGCGTAAATTTTACCATTTTTCTGCATCAGGATCAGCGTATCAAGGAGGAGAGGCAGTTGTTTGTCAGGTGGATTTTTTTTAAATCGAGAAAAATAACGATGACTCTCCAACAAATCGCATTGAATACAATACGGAATTCTGTAAAAGGTGGTTCTAGAAGCTTTACAAGTAATAAATGGTTGATTTCCAATAGTGAAAAACGAAGCTGCCGTACGTCTTTTTCATGAACTGATATCAAAACGAGGCGACAATGTTACCTCACCACAACTGTTCTTTAAACCAAATCGACACTAATATATGAACAAATGTTTCGTTATGTTGAGTTACAATTTTATTTATCAAAAAATTTTCCGCCGAATCGATTTTCATAAAGTTATCTCGTCTATTTTCAATATCCTGGGAATATAACTACTGAAAATTGCTTTGGTGAAATTTTTATGGTAACCCCATTGCATCCATCGTTTCGTATTCTGTTAGGGGTTGTTATTACGAACCATTCGTAACCAATTATACAGGGTGTCCCAAAGTCGATAGCCTATTAGAAGGTTCTGGAGAAGGGGACGTAGGTTATTTTGAAAATTTGGTTTCTTAGATAATCAGTTCTGCTCTATGGATCTAAAATATATTCAACGCTGCGGCGTTCCCGCTTCTATCGAAAAGTAGCAACAACTTTGATATTTTAAATGGAATACCCTGTATATTATTGCATTTTTCGCTTTGCTACTGCATTTCGATTATTTTCATATGATACTTCTCTATACCTATCTCTAGTGGTTTTCGAGAAATTCATTAATTTCCTTATTTTTTTGTACGAAACAGCTTCACTTTTCCAGAAACGTCTAATAGGCCATATGTTGCGCTAACGGTAGTTTTCTTTGGCGAAATTCATCATCCATGGATTGTGATTAGATATGAAATTGACATTCTCATTTCTCCCAGGGTTCCATCGCTTGAAGTTGAATTGGAATGATTTTCTTTGATTTCTGATACTTAATTTTTGTTAAATCGATGGCATCTCAGACGATTTGCGTGTAATTTGATTGTTAAGTGTCCCTATCTGTTTACCTTTCTCATACATAAGGAACATTTTGTCGCTATTCGTTTTGTCAATTTTAATATTTGTCTCCATATTTATTTATTTCATGTAGTAATCAAGAACTAATGGGCATCTCGAACTCAAGAAGCCGAAGTGTAAAAATTTCATTATCTACTTTACAACATATCATGTCTCAACTTACTATAACTTCTGGATTATCTTGATTATCCGCTCTCTCATAGCATTAAAAAACTATTTTTATTACTAATTCATTCTGGAAATAGCTTTTCCTGTACCGAATAGCCATATGTCATAAAAACAAATTATTCCTGATGATAAGCCTACACACATCTCTAACGATACGCAAGAGAATCACATTTATCATGGAAAAAAATGCAAATTTCTCTCGTAAATTGTGAAGTTGCGTGCTAAAAAAGCTTGTTAAGTAAATGATACAGTACAGAAGAGCACATTGTAATTATATGCGCGCAAGTGGGCATTACACTGGTCATTTACCTAAACCATCCCAATTTGTAATAAAGATTCGATGCTGATAAGTCCCGGGGAAATTCTTATGTGTAATCAAGACATCACACGATTTTTCTATTGGACATCGTTAGCTATGTTACAGAGTTATGGTGATTACCATCAGAAATTTATAGTTACCGTCGTGCTCGCGCAATTTTAAGTCTTATATACGTCAGGTGTAAAATACTGAAATCAGCAAATTCTATCGATACCTAGAAATCTCCGTATATTTTCTATTACACTCTGTATATCTACTCATGCAATTGTTTTCGCGGTCGCGTAACATGCAATTATTAATATAATATACATTCGGTGTAACATACTGTTTCAGCAAATTCTATCGATACCTAGAATCCCCCTCATATTTTCTATTACACTCTGTATATCTACTAATGCAATTGTTATCGCGGTCACGTAACATGCAATTATTAATATAATACACATTCGGTGTAACATACTGAAATTTCAGCAAATTCTATTGATACCTAGAATCCCCCTTACATGTGTGCCTAGTCCTTTGACATTATATAGCGGAGGACAAATAACAGCGGAATTCAAAGAATGGGTCCGTTTTTTCTCCTGTTTTCGGACAAAAATCGTCCCACTTTGAAGGTAGAGAAGGACTAAGTACATCAGGCTCATTAATTCGGCACTTCCCATTGAATTCGAAAACTATTTCGTGCAAGGGAATACTTTTCAGTTTCTGTCTTTTTCTAGGTACCACCCTAATATTTATACTGTATGCACCAGCAACTCAGTAACAAACCAGTCAATTCTTGCAGAAAATGTCGAAGGTATTATCGCTGTACACAATAAAATAGACACAGCCGATTGAAACATAAAATAAAATTGAATAACATCATTAAATCTTTTCAAGCATTCAAAGAAATTAAGTTCCTTACGTGTTCGGTCATTGGATGTGTCAATTAAAGACAAAAGATATCTTGTTTCCGGTCGCCTTAAATATCCTCACCGACTCGGCCATATCAGAAAACGATCTGTTCAACAGTTTTAAATTTCAAATTGACAGCGGCCGATAGCTTATTGTCTCTCTCCGATAAATTCATTTAATGTACTCGGCTCTCGATGAAACCGAATGTTGCATGTTGATTTGTGGGATTTTGATCGGACGTAGTAAAATTATACTACAGTTTGTAGATCATTATGTATTTCGAAATAATTATGATCATTTGATGCCATTTAAAAAGATCACACACACTACACTCATTGCCATTTGAAATCATTGGATGCCACCACCCCACGACGTTTCGTTAAGTTACAACAATCTGAATAATAGAAAAACGGTTTGTCCCTTAGTGAAGAAACATCGGCAGATAAAAACGATTTTGTTTTAATATTCACGTAAAATGCTTTGAAGCTTTATGAACTGGTTTCGTTGGGGTTAGGGCCACCCTATATATGCTGATATATGCTTGAAAGTGAAACTGATATAAAAAAGAACAGTGTTGAAGTACTTAAAGGAAAACTATATAAAGAGATATGTATCAATTCAATATTTATTGTTCCAAATGATAATAATAATTAATGATTTTTTAGTAGGCAAAGTTTTTTTTCACAAAACTATTCTTACACTTTACCGGGATATCACATACTTGAAAATATAAGAGGTGCCTGAATAAACATTCATCACTAATAATGGTACAGAAAAAAAATTGTCGAAGAAAAACTAAATTTCAATCAAAAAACATTATTTGAAGAATCTATAAAAGTAGCAGTATAGGTACTTATATGAAAAACAAACAAAGTTCCATTCATAAAAATAATTGAATGAAATGATGATGAAAAATTGAAGTGTGAGTCAAAAGATAAGATCGATATAATCATATCGTATGAATTATATGTCGTCAATCAAATCAAATCTTATAGTGAAATATGTTATCATCGAACATAATTTAATTATTTATTATTGAATTTCTCAATTAATATTTTATGTTAAGTGATTTGATAA
Organism: Chrysolina americana; assembly: GCA_958502065.1. NCBI lineage: Eukaryota > Metazoa > Arthropoda > Insecta > Coleoptera > Chrysomelidae > Chrysolina > Chrysolina americana. The sequence continues at coordinate 89,057,286 of OY293412.1, forward strand.
TTTATGAATTCAAAGCTGACCTATTTTACAAAAATGGATTGTTGCAATATTTCTTTTTGAACTGGCGTCAACGTTTTGCATTGACATTTCAAGTTGTTGTTTCTGACAGACTTCAATTCAGTTCTATAGGACTTGTAGATGAAGAAGACAATTTGGGGTACAGATCATTTCAAGGGCATATCAAGTCGTCAAGACCTTCAATTCAACTGAAAGGTCGCCAACAAGCGAAAGTCAACTAAAACAAAGAAAACAGTTTCACGTTTGGCTACTAGGAAATTACCGGAACATCAAAAATCGTGATACCTTGGTTCTGGTAGAATGAGTCACGTTTTTGAGCACCTTTACTCTTCTTATGACATTGCAAAACTTTTCTAAATGAATCAGAATAAAAATTCTGCACGTACTATAATATTTTTAATAATAATGAAAAATTAATAACGTTATCCAATACAGTATTCTATACAATAATTTAATTATAATAATTATAATTTATAATTTTGACTATTTGCCTTCTGTTTGTCAAATGGATTTGGTGGAGAGAAATTATATTCTCCTAAAATATTTCATGCAGTTTCCATTAACTGTTTGTTGTACAGAAGGCCTTATTTAATTTCAACAGCAGATATTTCATCTTAGGTAAATCAACCTGACTGAAACCTGAAATAATATTTTAACAACGAATCTCATATTTCGAAAAATTATTCCATTTGTTCCTCAAACAGTTTCTCGAAGATTTTTGCCAAATTATGTATTAATCAGTCTTCATTTTAAACAGTATGGAATGAACTGAAAGTTGAAAGAGAGTTTTATAATATGGTATGAGTTGAAAGTTAGTGGCGTCACTATGCCCATAGTGTTTGTTCTCATTGATGTAATTCAATATCAATTAGGGGAAGTAGTTGTTTTCTGTCAGATACTTGCTTCATATCTTACATTTTGTGGGAATGTGTGGAGAGAAGGATATTTCAATTCTTTCGAATTTATTCGTTTCTTTTAACCATGTGGCATTTTCTAGTCCAGCATCAATCTTTTTAAATATTGCAAGGACCCGCTCTTGGTTTCCTGTCAGCAAACTACATTGGAGATGGGGATATGTTCCACTGAACTCTCGGATCTCTCGATCGAATACCTCTTTCCAGTTCATTCGTACTTCGAATCAATGCAGAAAATTAAAGTTGTGTCACTGTATTAGGTAACCCATTATTAATGAGTTGATGGATTGTCAGTTCGTGACAAAGGCGTTTTGCGTTACATACGGCTTGTCTGAAATCGTGCCTCGTCTAACCGGGTTGTCGGGCGCTTGTTGGCTCCTTCCTGTACCGCCAGAGGTCATTCATGAGCATAAGCCGTAGATCGCCTTGAGTAATTCGACGCTGGACTTTTGACTGAAGTGATCGTGTGCCACTAACATTTGGCAGGGTTGACCTCGGTTACGTTACTGGTTATGAATCAAATTAATGTCAACAACTACGCTAAAAATTGGGTAATTCTCAAACTGATAGTGCTGCATCTACCAGAAGATTTTTGAATACTTTCAATCTTCATTTCGAAGAATAAAATAAAATGCTAGTAGGTACCCAGTAAACATAAAAACATAACTTAAACAGAACTTTTATATCACATTGTGACATTGTGATGTTATTCAGAGATATGCTTGATGTTACAGATACGTTGCGTCCATATGCCTTTGTGCCTCTTTTAAATATTACAATGTAATGTTAATTACTCAACATTACATAAATGTATCATATTTTGCGCAACTTTAATGTGACTTTATTACATACATATAATGTTACTCAAAACATCTATGCAACATTTGTAAAATGTAACATTGTAACATCAGGGTGGAGCATATACTCATGGATTACCAACACTTTCTATATTTATAGGTATATTTCTGGAATTTCATTAGTCACTTTTCAGTAGATGAATAACAACAATAGCAATTAACCAAGTTATTCATCTACCAAAGAGTGGCGATTGAAATTCCAGAAATACAATTTTAAGTGTAGAAAAATAAGTGTTGGTAAAGAATGAGTATAAGCTTCACCCTGTATACTAAGAAATAAAATATGTATATAAGGGGGTAATGATGTAAAACATATATACCAATCAATCAAAAAACTTTATTGTCAATGATTAAAATCTCATGGATAAAGCGTTATAAAACAAGACAGTTACATCATTAACAATTAAATTAAAATTAGCAGTATAAAAAATATACTCTTGAATCACTATAAACAGACCAAAGTACCTAATAATATGACTTACCACCTGAATCAGATGAAAAATTCATTGATAGATCTACCAAAGTTAAGTGTTATTAAAGGAATAAAATTGAATGAAAACCAATTTCTTTTGAAAAATAAAAACAGATATCACTGAATCAATAATTATATGGTTGTTGTCTCGGTCACTTCTCCTTTTTTTTTAATTTCTGCTCTGCCAATGTCATCCAATCCATCACTATGAGTCAAACTCTTCATCTGTGATTGAACTGCAAATATCTTTTACATAATCTGAAAATATAGTCATTATACAGTCACTGAAAACTCATATTAATCTTTATGATATAAGAAAACAACCATCCAATAATTATTAATAATTCTATGTTGCCCCTAGAGGTGAAAGAAAAATAATTACTTACGTTTCAGTATGTCCATAATTATCAATTCAAAACTTTTGGATTTTTTTCTTTGCCCAGTCCAGAAGGGCTCATCTTCGATTAGTTCGGAAACAACAACTGCTATTTAAGTTTTTGTAATCTGATCATTCAATAAGTACCAGTTTGTACATCAAAACTGATAGAGGAATGTGAAAACCAAACTGAAAAGAAAGAGAAAATGCAGTTAGTTTATTGATAATTTGTATTAAACAATTCAAGTGATTTCTCTATAATCTCAAGAAACGTTAATATTATCATAGATTAATGAAATTAAGAAAGATCAGAACACTCTGTATAAAATATATAATTTTGAGTTCACTCACAAATTAAGCAGCTCCAATATTGTTGTTTTAGCAAGCTAAATTCATTGGTTTCAGTTCCAAAATTTCCTTGATCAATCGGTTCAAAATAATTTGACACAGCTCCAGATGTCAGCAACCATTTCCATGCTGTCCAATATCTGAATAAACAGGAACGACAACTGATAGCTTTTCTACTATTCATAGCATCATATGTAGATACTCTCTAATCAATTGTAGATTTCACTACATTCACTACATAACCTAAATGCTAAAATAACAATTAGTGGATGGAGTAGTGGAAAATCATAATCTTACCATGAAAATTATGAATTTTGCAATCCTATTGATTCCAATCACTTTTAAGTAGTTTGAATTATATTTTAATTCTATGAACTCAAAACTCATACTATGACCGCCATGATTATTAGGATAAAATGAACGATGGCGTCAGTGATATATTTATTTCATATTTACTGAGTAATATTGTTTGAACGTGGATATTATTTTTTTAAGTTACGATGAATGACGTCATGACGTGGTCATTACCCAAAAATTACATTTAAGAAACCTTTAAGATAATATTAATTTCAAGGCTCCCTGTACACATGTCAGTAATGTTTTGAGAAGGTTAGACAAAAATATCGAACAAATAACATAACTACTCTGTCTAAGACATATCTGGGCAACATATAATCAACATTATAAATATGTATTATCTAATGAATATTATTGGTTATATTATTTTGATGTTACATAATCATATAGTTGAAAACACTGTGTTGGAAACGTCAAGATGACATTAATATAATGTTAGTTTGCTAATATCACAAAATTGAACAAAAGTTATATCTGGAAAATATTTTTGTTATGTATCATGTTTAGTGGGTTAGTGAATGATATCCTCTGAATACAAAATCTCGTTCATATATTTTGAAAGATAAAAAATTCACATACATTTCTACTGGTAAACAATAAACGTAAAAAAAGTTTTTAAATCAAACTTTATTTATAAATTACTCAACTGAAAAGTAAAAATGATATTTAGTGTAGTGAAGTGACCTTTCACGACTAACTATACACTTAATATTAATTTTTACTCTCTGCTTCAGTAGTTTATAAAGAAAACCTTTTTATCGAAAATATTTATTATTTTTATTCAATGGAGAAATTTGTACCATCATAATTCGCTTAATTACCTGTCATAAGTGCGCCTTCCAGCTTCTTGGCATGTACCTACCCCACCTTATTGGATACATACATACAGAAGGAAATTTTCCCCGATGTTTTTCACTATTTTTTCGGATTTTTGCAAATTTATTTCTGCTAGTTCGACTTTATTTGAGAATGAGGGGGGCCGAGCACCGTTCAACATAATTTTTTTCGCTATCATTTTCCATGTCGAACATTTTTTTGAGTTCCTACGTGATCTCTATCAAGCTCTTAGTCCGATATTTTGGATTATTTTTACGGATTTTTTAGATTTCATTTCAATTGGATTTTCTTAATATCTGTGTACACAAAAAATCTGACCGATAATAGATTTGGGTGCGCAAATGAATTAACTGAAATTCGTAAAATCTGCTATGGTATTTTAATTTACAATTAAATAGAGTTAAGGTGAGACAAGTCTGCATGTTATGCAATATCCAGTGGCGCTACGACTATTATTTTACAATCTCCGACACTTGTACGGTATAGACGAGACATCTATGCTGCTTTATGCTGAAGGTGATATTGAGGCCTTCATGGAGAATGCAAATGCTAAATCCACTAGGTCCCAATGTGAATACAAGCCAATAATGGGTCTGATATAGTCCTCCTCCATCATCAAAATATACAGAACACTTAATTTCAGACTGAAAGTAATTAATTTAATTTCCTTCCTTTTTCGATTTTCTTTAAGCGAGGCCAGGTTGTATCTTTAACGGAAAAAAACAATTCTTCATACAGCTGTACGTAAAATAGTTTTTTCCAAAAGGCTTTGGAATATGCATCTGATGCTAACTGTTCCGTTCCATTATATCTGCAACTGAGTGCGATATTTGCATAATGCGAAATTGATATGAAATTCTTTGAAGTAAATTTTTGAACTTTCAATTTCTAGTAGCTAAAATAAAACACTGAAAGGGCATGTGTGCCACCTTGTTTCAATTTTTTTTAACGAAGCAAAAATGGATTTTGAAAGGAGTTGAGACGATATCACTACAATGGCAAAGATTCTTTCAATGACAAACCTCCTGAAACCAATAAAAGTAGTTTCCAACAGTCATACTAATTGTGAAAAGGTTCATGAAATAACCGATAACTTTTGAAATATTTGTAGAACCCAAATATTCACCTCCGGATTTTCATCGACATTTGATGATACCTCTTTCTGTCAATGAGTGATATTGTTATCAGAACAGAGTACACATGCAGGAGAGCAAGGATACGAATGCTTCCAGTGCATAATTCAATCCACTTTCTACTTTCTGCCATAACTCTTGCTATTATATTTCAGTGGAGTACGGATCTGAATCGAGATACTCGCAGAGCTATTAGTCAAATGTTTTTATGTTATTAATCGTGATTTATTGGGACAAATAGCGGTGTTAAGATAACTCAACAGATAAAACATGATGGCAAATTGGCAAACCATTCCTGTTGTAATAATATACTTGGGCTATTTCACAACGAAAAACCCGTAGAAAGTGATAGTCAATGAAGAGGTGATTCAAGTTTTGCAGCAATGAAGTGGTAAACGACGACAGAAAAGCACTGTTGGGAATGTCAAGAACATTTATTTCAAAATTCATTTCATAATCAAATATTTCACACCAAAGAATTTTTCTTTGTAGGTATTCCAACTGAAAACATTGCGCGGCGAGCTTTTGAATCTGTTATTATCACAATATTTTTTGTGTGAAATATTCACACACATTTATTTAAGAAATGTTTTTATTCACTCGCCCAGTATACATGAAATGACTATGCAATGTTATCAACATTAAGAAATATTTGATACACCTATATATAACAAGCTCTCCCCTATCCGAAATAAAAAAACGAGGGGTTAACGTACTCCTATTTTCGAACCACCCTATAGGAAAAAAGAATGTCAGTTCACTTCGAACGAGACTGATGGTGTTCCTCCATGCAGAATTTAATCTTTGATTCTCATCAGAAAATTTATATTATTTGGTTAAAAATTGATAAACATGTATTTTTCTTTGTTCACCCTGTGCACAAAATAGTGCAATGGATATGAGATCAAGGTGACGATATTTTGTCAATTATTGGAATTGTTAAAGATTTTGAGCAGAAAGCTTAACTTTTCAACTTTGACATCCTGTAATTTTAAAACGAGTCAACCAATTTTTTTTGTTTATGAAAGTTTCTTTCTTGTGACATTCTTGTCTATACTTCACACATCTGTCTCTTTAATTTTTTTGATCCTTTATTACATTTTTCCATACAATATAGCAACAAAGAAACAAAATTGAGGCACCGAATCCTTTGATATCAAAATAAAAATTAAGAGTGATCTAAATCAATCCAAATGAATTGTAGTAGACGATTACAGTACCCGACACTTGACACACAAAGAAGTTATGCACCTACAATTCTTGCGTCCCTTTCCGGGATGATTACTCACTCTTACGTTTTTACAGTTTTTTCCTGAAAGCGTTCTTAGTCATTGTTTAAATTTACGTTTGTACGAGGAAAAACAAACGAAGCGGCTCGTGTGAAGTGATATGACAGGTCGATGTGACTTAGATAAGGCCGATTATATTTAACTAACGAGTCTCGGTGCAGTCGACATTTGAATACGAAATACACTTCTTTATCTAGGATTGTATTAGGATAATTCAAGGGGCTACCTCGGAAAAATATACATCTGTCGTCTATACGTATCTGAAAAGAGATCTGCTACTTGACGTTCACGAAAGGTGTAGTTGAATACGTGATTTTTTTCTCGGTCATAAATCAATAGACACGGCCAACCGATTCAGCTCAAAAGTAATTTATTTTTCAAAAATTCTCGAAATTTATGAAAGAAAATCGTCAGAACCACAGGAAAGTGAGGAAAGAGCTAAGAAGCTTAAAAGAAACTACATTGAATTTTTTTCAATAATCAGTATTAAGTAATTCTATCATAATGTTTTGGATAGCAGTCTATTACCAAGCAATAGCAAAATAACGGAAATAGCCAATAACAGTGACGTTATTTTTAACGGAAGTGATACAGCAAAGGGCTGAATATCTGTTTTATGAAAATCCTCGTCTGAAAACATTTTCTGCTTGGAAATTTCTGATTGTACTTTCATTCATTTTTATTACACAATATTCACGGGTATCAATATTTAATAATGAATGTAAATTTTCACTTATATTATGAATCTGTGGCAGCAATGAACACATTGTCTAGCTGATGTTAAGACAAACTCACTACGGAACAAAACTCCAAATTTTTCATGCTCTAACAGTCATGTACCTGCATAATTCATTCGTTATTTTATCAGCTTCGATATCTTGATTAAGCAACCATTTAAGATTTTTGATCCTGATACTGCGACAAAACATTTTTTCCCTTGAGCTGACATAATATTGTCTCCTTACGGCGAATTATCCACATTCATTAGCTAATGGTCAAGCTGACCGCTATAAATTACCTTATTTTATTACCTTGCAGATATATGTATACTCCAGGAAAGTTACACAGCATAACCGAGAAATTAGAAAATGTCTCAAATCTCATTAGTTACTATGGCTTGAAACAAATATTTACGGAAATATATAGTTCACATTTGTCATTTGTCAATAATTGGTTTAGTGAAAAAAATAATGATGTCAGAGGGGTGAACGTACTGATAAATAGATTGTTAACGACAGATTTCATCATATTTCTGCAATTCTATCGAAAACTTCCACTGATATTGTGAAATTTAATTCAGAGATTCGGACAAAAACTACTTATTATAATATATGATTAGAATTGAGTTTTGTACACTTACATTGAAATGAAAAACTTTATGATTCATTGACTCCAGTACATATCACAGACGACGAAATTTATATCATCAGTCTGAAATATTATTATAAAATTTTTGTGTCATTTATCTATTTTTTTTTCAATGAAAAATAATAAATATCTTTCTATTAATACACCAAGGTATGATTTTCTCCGACCTATGCACTGGAAAACGGCTAGATAGAAACATTTCCACCAATGTACAGAAGAAACAATAATAATAATGTATTCACAACACAAAAACGCTGAATTATGTTTGACCTAATTAGGGGAATCCAACCTCAAAACCAGAAAAAAAATCATTGTACCATTAAAGGCTATAGTGATCTCTTTGATCAACTTTTTCCGAATCACATTATTTCGTCATATATTGAACAAGCAGTAAAGTTACTGTGTGGCATAGTTTTCGGTAGTGACTGCTATAGACGGTCTTCATTCCTTGTGAACTCGTATGATCTAAAAAGTACTGATTTTATTCACAGTTGGTTGATGATATCTACAACAGTAGATAGTTTTCTCTGCCATCAGCAGTTTCATCGACATCTATCCAACGAGTTCAGTCCTCACACTTTTCTGTCAGAAATTTGCGGAACACTTATTTCTTGTTTTATCCACTAACGGCAAGGATTTGAGACTGATTTGCCCACAGAGGTGTCTCTAGAGCCATACTGCCCCAAAAAATTCAAGAAAAACACCAATTTCTTGTTTTTCACCATGTCCACGTAAATCCGAAGTGACTCAACGTAAGGCGTCTCAGTACATTTGTTCTTTGTTCAAAATTTGTTGTTGTCATCTGTCATCTGATCCTTACGAGCAACCCATGAAAGTATGCCTATTAGCAGGACAACATACATATATAATAATTTTTCACAAAAAATAGTGGAATAGCAGTAAAGAATGCTCTCTCAATCCCTCCATCGATATATTGTATCGATCCTAGACAGCGCCTCTTCTTCGTCAATCATTTATAAGTGACCGTCACATTTCACCAGAGTTCTGAAATGATTCTATAGATCCGTTTGGTCGCGACTAGAACAATGAAGCTTCTAGGCGTAAGTTATTATGTGTAGTCATTTCTTAAACATATATATCCTTTAGAGTATTTGTAAAACTATAAAATGTTCAATATCATCGATAAGAGGGTTTTAGCGGATAAATAGAGTACTGTCGATAAGGTCCTCGTTTTCATTAGCTCGAAGAAGTATCTCGAAGACTTCTGAGGGTTGCTCAGGCAATTATCTGGAGATAAAAAATTATTGATTTCGCTTCACCATGTGCTGGGACACTGATTGATAGAATCTTCGTAAGAATCGCTTCTTTTGGAATCGCCGGTCAAGTATTGCCATTCAGGAACAGTGATTACATCTCTGGATGACAGTGAATGAATCCTTCATCTGGCGATGAAGGTATTTAAACGCTTAATTTGACATATCTTTGGAAAACAATGGAGATAATTAAAGAGTTGTCCTGCCGGGATCACGTGAAACTATGCAATTGATGAATTCTTACAATTTTTATAACTGTTGTGACGCGGTTGTCGTAGATAAAGAACTTTTCCAGGAAATCCTTATAAAAAGATAATGTACTTATTGAAAATATTTCGATTATGATAATTTCTGTACTTAGTGAGTTTTACCTGTCAACAGAGGATATGTCAAGTAGTGATATCAAAATATTATTGTTTGGCAACAGTGCTGATCGGAGTTGACAGGGGCAATAGAAATGGGTATGAGAGAACTGAAATTTCAAATATGCCGTAACTTTCCGTAAAGTCCTAGCATGCACTGGTCCAGTCGACCAATATTAAATTTAACTAATAGACGCAATGGATAATCAAGTATTCAACTGGTGTACAGTGGTTCAGTCAATCAAATACTGGATCATTCATCGCATGTATCTGGTATATTTTGTACTGGTCGATTGGACAGATATACCCATAATTTTATTCCGGATCTGTATTTTAGTTTCTACTGCAATGTGGTCAACTACAGCTTTGGAGAGATCGTGCTGTCAATTCAAAAGATTGGATTTAACAGATTCGCATAGTAATTTCTATGAATATGTCTCATCCACTTATTCACTAAAAATCACACGGAATTAGAAGCTCTCAGTTCAAAAAAAAATTGTTCGTTCCCATTCCATTCTTGTTTCTAATCTCCCTGGACTAATTTTTGATTGCAATACTCACATTTCTGTTCCGTTTGAATGTCAGGACGATTAATCTTACCTGCAATAAAAAAATGTAGTTAAATTTTATTGCATCGATACGAATACTGAATAGTTCAAAGGTTGTGGGTTGCAAGAACAATGAATTTGATTGACAGGTAGGAAATCTTAGCATAACGCAAAAAATGTCTCATTCAAGTGCTCATGGAATTCGAAGAGTGAAATAGTTGAGAAATACATTGAAGAGTAAGATTGCATACAATACCGTTATAATTGAAAGAATCGGTTGGGACTTCAATAATTCTCGGCCGGGATTCAATGCATAAACCCGTTATATGTGCATACCATGTTCGTGAAAATGTATTCTTACTATCGGAAATTTGAATAAAAGGAAAGTTTGCATTTGAAGGTGTAGTTGCGAATATGTTACATTCATGACAAATATTGATATAATTCAAGGCAACTGGTGTTTATATATTCAATGATAAAAAATAATCAACTTATTTTCCATTCAGAAGGTACTGTTCAATCAAGGAAGTTGGATATGCGAAAGAAAGAAATGGTGAGAGTGACAAGTGAAAAAGACTAGAGCGTTTCGGCCTTTTAAGACAGCCACATTCCTAGTCGTAGACCGTTTGAATAAAAAATGTCGCATTTTGCTTTACACGTTCACTATCAATATGCATAAATTCTGAACTTAACCTTCACCTACAAAAATTCCATCTTAATACAAGTTTGAAGAAATCATTATTGAGAATTTTTACTTCCTCATCTTTTTTACTACACTTTGACCTGAAATCGTCTACCAAATATATTAATTGTTATAAATGTAGCCTCTGAAGACTCAGGTCTGAAAAGGATATATCCCGGGTATAGTCTGCCTGTCATAAGAGCTGACTGAAAGACCAGAACTTCAAGGGGAACCCAGATCAACCGAAACAAGCACACGGAAACCTCCGAATAAACCCCTGACACCACCTACAAGGAAAACCGAAACAAAGACCTCTGGAACCCAGTTGAGGGAGACCAAGCCAACCGTCTCGAAGGCGTCAACCAGAAAAACCCCGAGAGTATTTCTGAGATGCATCCCTTGATGCAGAGACAGTCACTCGGAAAAAGTGAACCGGTTGAACTGAAGGTACGTCCAAAAAAAAAGTAAGCTGAGGAACTTCCCAAGAGACCCTTGAAACCACCTGCAAGGGGAACCGAATCAGGGACCTCTGAAACCCAGTGCAGGGGAGACACGCTAACCGTTTCGAGGGCGTCGACTAGATGGGTTCCTCTGAAATGCAACCGTATGTGCGGTAGCGTGCTCCCGGATGAAGGGAACCAAATGAGAAGAAGGTAAGCCTGAATCACAACTTATCATTGGAACCTCCTAAGAGACCCCCGAAACCACCAACAAGGGAAACCAAAGTAGGAACTGGAACCCGGTCGTGGGAAGTCAATACAACCGAGGGCATCGACGCGCGATGAGAGAAACCCCAAGGGTGTCTCTAAGATGAAACCTCAGGTGAGTAGACGATTACATGGAAAAAAAGAAACTAGATGAACCAAAGGGATGCCTAAAAACCAAATTAGCATATAACCTCACAAGAGATCTCCAAAACCACCTACAAGGGTAAACGCAGCAGGAACTTCTGGAACTCAGTTGAGGAAAGTCAAGCCAACCGTGGTGCCAGAAGTCAAGACAACCGTCCCGAGCGCATGACCAAAGAAACCTCGATAGTGAATTGAAAGTATAGGTGCGGAGGCGGGTACCGGAAAGAAGGAAACCAGATGAAACGAAGGGACGCCCAAAATACAAGTTGACAGGAAAACCTCCCAAGAGCTCCACGAAACCACCTAGAAGGAAAACCGAAGTAGGGACTCATGGAACCCAGTAGAGGGGAGTCAAGCCAGCCCCAAGAGCGCCGACTAGAGAAACCCCAAGAGCGCCTCTAAGACAAAACCATACGTAAGAAGGCGAGTACTTAGGAAAAAGGAAACAAGATGAACCAAATGGACGCCCAAAAAAAAAATAAGATGGCATTGAAATCTCGCAAGAGATCCTCAAAACCACCTAGAAGGCTAACCGAAGCAGGGACTTCTGGAACTCAGTTGAGGGAAGTCAAGCAAACCGTTCCGAGGGCATGCCCAAAGAAAGCTCGATGGTGCCTCTAAGATGTAACTCTAGGGGCGGAGTCGGGTACCCGGAAGAAGGAAACCAGATGAAGGGACGCCCAAAATACGAGTTAGCAGGGAAACGTCCCATGAGACCCCTGAAACCACCTACAAGGAAAACCGAAGTGGGGACTCACAGAACCCAGTCAAGGGGAGTCAAGTCAGACATCCCAAGGGCGCTAACTAGAGGAACCCCAAGGGATATGCGTGCATTATCCGTGTAAGAAGATGAGAATAGGAGGAAATTCTTGATGAATAATATTTGTGATTTTTTACGAAAATATTATGCAGGTAGGTAAATAAAAAAATGATTTTGTTATTTCTAAATACACAATTTACATGATTTTTGAAGCTTCTTTATCTAATAGGTAATCAACGTTTATGAGAAAACATCAATACATTTGAATTATTCATTTATATTTTAAAAATTCATATTTGATAAAAGAACAAAGGTTACTACAACTTTTGTCTAATTCCAACTGAATCTTGATTCAATCGTTACGATGTTTAAACTTTCACACCATTTTCAAGTACCTAACTGATATTGAGGTACTTCAACTAGGTATAGCCCTTAGATTATAATCTAAGGTATAGCCCTTCTTTTCGAATAATCCGATATTCATTTCTGAGAGTTTTATTTTTTATTGTATAAATAGTCTTTAAATAATTTCCATCATACTTGTGGGTGTTGCGCAAGCCTTTTAAATAATGGGGATTTGACACTTGACTCCTCCTCCTTCAAAAGAATCAACACCATAATCACCTATTGTTAGATATTTCCATTAAAAATCCTTTTTCGTAATTGGCCAACTAGAGCTTAGTTGATAATAACGCTCACTATTCATTGGCCATTACATTCTATCGCAAACACTTGTTTATTCAAGTTAATCTAAATTGTTTTGTTTCTACCAATAAAAACCGACGCGTAAAGTGCTCCACATGATAATGTGTTCGTTCGCTCATTACCGGCTACGGCAGTCGTTGTTTGTACATTGATGATAAACATGCATCAATAAAATGGTTTATGCGTAGCTCATAAAATGAGGAATCGTATTGGGATCAAAATTCATAATTGTAAAGAAGATAATAAATAAACTCATGGACCTGAGTGATTGAAATTAAAAAAATCATTACATAAGATTGTTTCTGTTTACATTTTCATATACACAGTGTGTTTCAGAATAAAGGAGAAAATTTCCGTTGGAAGAACCCCCATTTCAACAGAATTATTTATTCACCAAAAAAATATATTCAATCATACAACTTCACCTCACCGACTTCGATTCAAAATGGAAATTATAACACCTCGTAATAGGAAGAGTTGAAAGAAAAGTTTCCTTTCGAACATCATGAACTGTATTAATTTTTATGACAACCCCTATTTCTAAAAACTACGTTGTCCTGATCTTGGAAATACAATCTATATCATTATTCGTATCTTTGCTATAAAAATGTTCGTTCCTTTAAAGCAATAGATGAATTGAATTGTTTGAGAATCCGTATTGTGTCCAACCATAGCCAGAATTTTAAAATAGGTCGAACTTGGTTATTCAATCTTAATAATACTTTATTTTCTTAATGAAATATAGAATTTATCAAAAAATGCTTGACTAAAATCCAGAACTAAAACTAAGAAATAGTATATTATATAACAAGGGACTGAAGTGAATGTTTTAATCACGTAAGGGATAATATATATCATTAGTCCTGAGGCATATACGCTATTTTTTGCACTTCCCAGTATCTATTATAACTTTCAACATTGACACAATTAATAATTTTGATGAGTTATATAAACACGGCACTCAGATTACTCAGTAGGTAACGTTATAGCAACAGTGTCAACAAAGTTTTTCAATTCGGTGACATTTTTATTTCATGAAAGAAGGGCGACACTACTTGACGGAAGATCATAAAACTAAAAATGAATTATGGTGGATTACGTAATCCAATCTTCCGCAAAAAAACCTATACAATAGGTATGGTCGTCGGCAAGTATTCAACAGAAAACAACTACTGCCCCCTACGACCATTGAATAATATCTGTTTAATACTTGGCAAAGTTTTCTACAAGAACCACTTTGCAATGCATTTCAAATACCAAAGCTGAAATTATTTTTCGATTTAATTGGGGGAACATCTCCGTACCGGTTTCATGGTCATTGCCAATCATCAGCGAAGGCTAGTTCGACCCAATTGAATCGAAAAATCCTTTCATCCTAATTGGAAATCCCTGAGACAAACACTGAAGTATGAATTCAGCGCCATCTCTGGGTTCCAGATTAAAATGCACTCCGACTACGTGTCGACTTCAATATGAAGCCAGAAACATCATGAAAGATGGGCGACACCACTTGACGGAAGATCATAAAACTAAAAATGAAATAGAGATTGGATTACGTAATCCACCATAATTCATTTTGAGTTTTATGATCTTCCGTCAAGTAGTGTCGCCCATCTTTCATGATGTTTCTGGCTTCATATTGAAGTCGACACGTAGTCGGAGTGCATTTTAATCTGGAACCCAGAGATGGCGCTGAATTCATACTTCAGTGTTTGTCTCAGGGATTTCCAATTAGGATGAAAGGATTTTTCGATTCAATTGGGTCGAACTAGCCTTCGCTGATGATTGGCAATGACCATGAAACCGGTACGGAGGTGTTCCCCCAATTAAATCGAAAAATAATTTCAGCTTTGATATTTGAAATGCATTGCAAAGTGGTTCTTGTAGAAAACTTTGCCAAGTATTAAACAGATATTATTCAATGGTCGTAGGGGGCAGTAGTTGTTTTCTGTTGAATACTTGCCGACGACCATACCTATTGTATAGGTTTTTTTGCGGAAGATTGGATTACGTAATCCACCATAATTCATTTTTAGTGACATTTTTATTAATGTTAACATTTAAACGAATCGATATTTAACTAACAGAATAGCAAGAAAATCAATCAAGAAATGAATGAATCTATGAATTTTGATATAGGTAGATAATGCAGCTGACATGACAATTTTTGTACTAGTTATTAATAGTGTAGCTGCGGTAAAGTTTGATTTTTACTTTATGTCCCTAGGGGTTTGAAATGCAACTTTATAGCCCTAGGGACTGAAAGAAACATTTTAGTCCCGGAAGTGCAAAAATATATAAATAAAACCTCTTCTATAGAGCAGGTATTTCTTGAGACATCGTCTGAATGCTTTCAATGTTACAGATGATTTAATGTTGGCTGAAAGTATATTGAACAACCTTTGCCCAAACACACTAGGTGACCTACATAAGAGATTGATTAGTCTTTAAAAACGGCACATGCAATTCATTTCGTTGTTAATACAGGTGATCTGTTTATTAGTCTCGAAGGAGTTTATGTTAAAATATACAAAAACACACTAATCATATATAAGTACAATCACGGTACGGTAAAAATTTCATAACAACTACAACTAGTGGTATGAGAGACGCCAGCAATACGACAAATTAATATTTTCTCAGTCTGGATTCTGCCTGATCAATAGTTTTGCCATGAAATGTAATTTTTGAAAGGTAATAAATGTATCTATCTATCTATCTGTCGAAACTGATTCCATGTTTCCGAGTAGGTAGCTGACAGACTTAAGTCTTGCAATTACTGCCTCACAGTATCTTCTCCAATCTAAACCCTCATCAATGTATAGGCCTAGGAACCTTACACATGATACATTTTCCAAAACTTTGTCATTAAAATTTAGGGGATGGGTACTTGTTTTTACCTGTTATGAAAATGTATGGACTGAGTTTTTTTGCATTCAGATGAAGTGAGTTCATGCTGAACTAGTCGTACAAACTAGAAAGAACTTCTTTACATCTTTCTTCTAAGGAACACTTCAGTTTTTCGAAATAAGTATGGACGTGTCGTCTGTATATAATGTGAAAGGTGTACATGGGCTCAGTCTGACGATGTCATTTACATATATAAGTAACAACATTGGGCCTACTACTGATCCTTGACGAACACCTACCTACATTGATGTCAAGATAATCCGAGTTACAGGCAGTCACTGATTGCTCAGTAACTCCTAGAAGACTAACGTACTGTCGACGTGCATGCAGATAAGATTTTATCCACTCCAGGGCAAGTCCCTGAGCACCTATGATGATTAGGTAATTCACTAGGGTGTTATAGTGTACGCAATTGAATGCCATGCTGACATCACAAAATATACCAACAGGGCAATCGCCTGCATCAACCAAATTGTTCAGATTTTCAGAAAAGGAGTGGATAGCACGGTTTATGGATTTGTTTGTTTGAAATCCATACTGATTATCGATTATTATTTATTTATTTATTTAGTACTTAGTAACTCAGAATTAGCTAATTCCGAGATGTTAAGTCAGAATTTTGAATTATTATCTCATTAACTATTAACTCAGAATTAGCTGATTTCGAGATATTAAGTCAGAATTCCGACTTAGTATCTCAGAATTAGAATATGTTCTGTCACTCCTAATTCTGACTCAACATTTCGGAATTACCTAATTCTGAGATACTAAGTCGTCGTTCTGACTTAGTATCTCGGAATTAGCTAATTCTGAGATACTAAGTCGGAATTAGCTAATTCCGAGATACTAAGGCAGAATTCTGACTCAACATCTCGGAATTGACTAATTCTGAGATACCAAGTCGTCGTTATGACTCAGTATCTTGGAATTAGCTAATTTCGAGATCAAAACATTGTGTGTTATTGAAAGTACTTAGGTGTAGATATCGAAGATCATTCAATCTCAGCCAACCAGATTCATTGAATTCTGCAGATATGCGATCAAATTAACGAATGGCAGAAGAGAATCTTACACGCTATCACAGTAACACAATTTGGACCTTATCAAAGATCTTACAAAAAAAGCACAAGTGCTCAGATAGCATATAATATTTCAACCATTTTTCCATCAATAATCCAGTATTTTTCTGACGAAAAAATATAGATTAACATTTCGAAATTGACATTGGACTCTTTTTTCGACAAATAAATATTAACATAGGAACTGTTGCTATGAAAATTCAAAAAATTGCAACATCCGCCGGATTTTTTATATATGCAATGGAACATACGCCTAAACCCCATTTCAATTTACATTGTAGTTTACTGCGGGTACACTGTAATTTTATTAACATAATTATACGTTGGGGTCCGGTCAAAGAGAGCTTTTATCTTCATGTAGGTAGTTCCTGGAACTAATGATGGCGTATTACCAAATGACAAATAAAACTCAACGGTAAATGTGGTGGAAACGTGCGTAGATTTGAGATAAGACAGGTTATTTTCTAATTACATGCATAGTTGTGTTTGAAAATGTGGAAAGTAGAGTATCATTGCGAATTTTGCTGATAAAGTATAATTATGATTATGAGGGCCATCGTCCATCGTCCTAGTAACTCTCAAACTTGTTATAAAATCGGCAGGAATACCATTTGGACGAATGGAGGAAATCGCACTTCTTTAATTTTTTTCTTGTGTTCTTCTATTGCAGGTAACGAATAATGTTGTTCATACTCTTTTTCATGTATTCACTTCATTTTTTACTTACCCAACTTGTGTATCCATTCACTCTGTAGATCTTCTCATTACCTGTTTGTATGTAGATTTGGCAGGAAGACGAAAATAATTGACGGCGAAACAGTTGGGCGCAGTTCATCGATTACTTTTCCCCTACCAAAGTTCATCGACTAATAACGAATCATTGTCTTTTTCAACAGTAGATTTTAATTACGAAACAATACAAAGAAAATGTGAACGAAATAGGTCACGCGTATTCATTTTGACTATCTAATAACCTCCATTATGTATACAGATAGAATCTCTCATACACCTGCTTCATCTTTCATCTCTAATAATACGATACTTTTCGTAGACTAGCGTGGGCTGATATAATTTATTATTCAAATAATAATAGTAATGGTTAGATACTAGAAAGTTACGGTATCAGTTTGTTCAAGGATTTGCATAATCTAGCAATTATTTTTTGGAATCATCAATTTTAAAATATTATGAACCCAATTCCAGTTATTTTTAGCACGTGTTGAATAATCAGTTACATCTATTGAGACATTCAGGATTTGATCAGATGAATGAACCGTTAGAAAGGAAGTTGGGGGACGAAATTACCGGTTGGCAATTTTCAGCTGGGCAATCTGAAAGAAAATTTAGAAGAATGTTAGGAAATTTTCAAACACATATTCTGTATCAAAAAAGTCAAAAATAAAAAATAAATCATATCATCGGCCATGTCATCAGCACAGAGTTTGTACTGTAGACACAATTAAGTATGGGGAAAAATTAATTAAACATTCAGACGTGGTTCTCCGATTTAGTTTAGTTTACAAAGGGGTTGAAAAAAATTACAAACAGTAATGAAGTCCGGTTGGTTTCCGGATCTTATCAGAGTAATTTTTATAATTGTCCTGTCCCTGTTTTCTGTTTTCTGATAGATGTTTGCCTTTATTTTCTACTTTGTGGAAACGCTTAGAGAGAAGGGTACCGCTGTATTCTTTCAACATTGTTGATACCTCTCTGGCACAATATATTCGAACTAGTTCGAATATTTACATCTCTAGTCGAGTAATTATGATAAAAATGATTTTTGTCAATTTAATTTTTTATTTTGTGTATTTCTAGTAAATTTTGATACAAATAAATGGAGGAATGACATTATACTTTTTTTCAGAATTTCCTGATACGTAGGCATGCGTGTATTTTATAGAACTTTCAAAGATCTCTTCTGTCCAGGTATATAATAGTTATTTTTGTAGATATGTTGATAATGACAATCACTACAGCAGTAACCGTGAATATTATCATGACTTCATCTGCTGGCATCAGTAAACATACTGTGTGGCTTTTAATAGTCTCCCCCATGTTAACTTTTGAACTGTTTGACGTACAAACATTAAGAAAACCATTGTGATTGCTCGATAGATGGTGAAGGGGGCACATCAACTAATAAATTTTAAATGGCATGGGGGGGTCATGTCTCACATCGTTGAAAATATAATTCAATTCTCTTTTCCACCGCGCCATCTATCGAGCAATCACAATGTGTTTTATTTCAAAAAGTAGTATCGGTGAAACCCTTCAAACGCTTTTTTATGTTTGTACGTCAAACCGTTCAAAAGTTAGCAGGAGGGGGGGGGTATCAAAAACCGCATTGTTTGATAAGTACTTGCTTATAAAGGTCATTTGAGCTGAACTTTCATGTTAATGTTATTATAGTACTAAGACTTTTTCAACTGCATTTTGTCACTGAAGCATATAAATTACATACAACATTCTCCTAGAGGACTGAAAATGATTCAGTTGAGAAATCCCCTAAAGAAAATGACTCTATAGTGGCCTAGATTAAAAACGTAAAGTTGACCAGATTTTGCAAAACCCAGTATAATTCCTAGCCTATTTGTTGAGGACATTGTCTGAAGCTTGTTTTCGTTACAACAACGACGAATATACAAGTTAATTTCAGAAAAGGTGACTGAATGTGTTGGAATACGTAATACATCAATTCAATTTTACATAAAACATATAAATCGTGTATTGGCTTCCTACCCACCATTCACCGTAATTTGAATTCTGTGGTTGTAAGATACGATGTAATTTTTGTTGAATGGGTAATTTTGTTTTGTAATAGCAGCATGCACAGTAGGAACATTATCCAGATGATTTCGTGTAGATGGCGAAACGATTCGTGAATTAAATGTTCTCACGTTCATTTCATTTTATATTCTTTGCTCTATTGAACTGGGAGGATTAAAGAATCAATTTCAAAATTGTATCAAATAATGTTTGTACACGAACTCTCAACTCGACCCAGTTCAACTGGAGTGCAAATCATTTTATTTTGGAATGGATCCTATTATTTTTCTGGCACGGATGTGCAGGATTTGAGAGCAGTGCTTGTTAGCAGGTTAGTTTGAACCTTTTATACTTCCACATAATTTGCTTCAGTTGTGGATGTTTCTCAAGCCGTGGTGTCGGAGGTTCCTTGAGACATTCCCCCACTAACTAGGTTTTAGATGTACATATTCGGCTACCCTGGTTCCCTTTTTTTTGGACGCTTGCTTCCGCACCTGGTGCATCTCAGAGGTACCTTTGGGTTCCAGAGGTCTCTAACTCGGTCACATTTATAGATGTGGATAGACAGTCCATACCTGAGGAGATCCTCAGGAAGAATGGTTTCGGAGGTCTCTTGGGAAGTTATTCTGTTTTGGGTTCTAGGGTTCTCTGCTGTGATTCCTTTCATGTGTGTAGTCTTTTAGTTACCTCTTACGACAAGCAGGAATCTATTATTTCCAGCTGCGAGTCTTCACGAGCATTTGGAACTTCCTCCATAAAATCAAACTATCAATCATTACTCACTGAATAATCTTTACTTACTAATTTATTTCAAATGTATGTTCAGCTCTCTCCACCTAGAGTTGTCTACTATACTTGTTCTCTTTCGATGGGTTGTGAATATACAGGGGAACGTTCAATAATGTTTCATATTTGTTATAATTTGATATGAACCAATTTCCAATGCGACGTTTCCATTATCAACTTTATTTTTTTATATACGGACCTCTAGTTTTTTCATCGATTTTTGTAACCCCTTTCATAAAAAATTCAGCTATGTATTACAATACATAGCCGAATAGCAAATATATCACATGTTCTTGAGATAACCCTATTACATTCGCCATAAATAATAAATAGATTTAAGTAATTTCCATTCGAATAATTCAAACGAGCCGGCCGGTCTGCAAACGCAAATTTGAAGTATTTCGAAAACGGTTAGGCTTGGGTATAGGACATTATACATGAAACATTTTCAGAATATGCGTAAAATCTAAAACTTTGATAATATACAGGATGTCCCATTTAAAATAATGAAGTTGGGGTCCACTTCCGGTACAACCACAATCTTCAAAATATTTTAACCGGTGGCACTTGTCAACAATAGTGAACTTCCAAAATTTCAAATTCGGCCCACCTATGGTTTTCTATATATTGATCGATTCAATTGAAACGAAAAACGATAGAGTTGTTGATTTTTCGACAAGCCATAAATTATTTTTGACACTTTATAAATCCGATTTCATTCTGGATAAGTGACTTCTTTAAGTCTATCAACCCTTTCTGTTGCTGTACCAATATAAAACAATAAATGAATACAACTTTTCTCAAGTTGAAATCACGTTTCAATTGTTATCGTCGAGTCACCATCACAAGTTGTAAAACACCGTGGATTTCATGACCCGTAAGTTTACGTACCTTTTTTGTAATTTGCATTGAAATTACGTAATGAAAAGGAAAATCGATCTCAACGAATTGATGGAATAGAATTTTTTCATCAAGATTTCTGATTTCTTTCGGCACGAAGAAGAACTTTATTACTTTATCTTGTCTGACATTTCGGTCCGTTGTAAACGGTTATAGTTCACTGGTTAATCTCTGACAATGGATGCATAAATTCTTATTGTTACTTTCACAAAAATGTTATCATTTCGTAAAGCTAAGTAACTATGTCGTTAAAAATACAAATTGAATTGATTCCGTACTCCAACAGTGCCGTGGAATTGATGGACATAGTTAGGGATAATCACCATGGTGGGTAAAAATAATCTTTGTTTAGACGGAGCCCATAGTGGAAACCCTATGATCAATTAAACTTTATTCGCATGTATTTGTCATGAGTAATCATCTTTCAGATTGAGAGGCAAAAAAGACACTTTATCAAGAACCAATATCGGTGGATATGGGACTTGGTGGAATTCAATGCGAACAACCCACAAATCTTTTCTCTAGAATGGCCGTTTCCATACTTGTCATTCCAATTGTGTCAGGAGTATATCTGTCAATAAAGTTCTCCATTTCAGCAGTACTCGTTCATGAGAAACCCATGTGGGGTCTATTGCCAGAAGTGTCTTTCAAAAAATTGGTTTTCTGTTTCGTGTAAAGAGGTATTTCACTCCCAGTCAAATGATTTTGATTTATAAGACTAATCCGACCTCAAATATACACTGAAACTTATAGATTCTGGTCAAATACAGAGCCATCCGTCTCGTCGGTGGTGCGCCGCGTACAAATTAGCTCACTTCTCTGAAACACCGCAGAAAAGTTGGCGATCTGTGTCTCTTTAATAGTTATTTCCATAAGAGTGGTCGAACTCTTTCTTCACATCTCTTTGACGTCGTTTTGGGGATATACTTAATTTTTTTGGAAAGCATTGAAACTCACTGTTTCGGGTTTGTTAAAACCAGAAAATATGAACAGTGACCGATTTTTCTTTAAATGTCAAAGCGGAAAGGGTTGTAGGCAAGTGGTAGGAATTCATCAATTTAGAAAAATGCCTAAAAAGTTGCTACTTATTTGAAATCCGACAAAATATACTGGTCACTGCTTTCGTCGGTCTTCTGTAACAATATTGGTTGAATCTGGTGCCGACATAACTAGTTTAAAGAGGCATGGCGGATGGAAGTAATCAAACGTTACTGAATGATATATCGAAGAATCGCTAACAATAAGTTTGAGGTGGCAAATAAAATTTTCACAGTACAAAATATTCAACAAAATAACCCTATCACCCCGCATGTTGTCCAAAATGTTTCTCATAGTTCTAATATTGTTCCTTCAATGTTCAATAATTGTACTAACTGTCAAATAACTGTAAATATAACAAATTAATCAGTAAATGTATTTATTCTGCAATGTATTGATGTTTTCAAAATATAAATTAATTCCTTATAAACAATGTGTTTTCAATAATTCATGTAAAACACTAACAACTGTGAGGAAATATAATTTCCTTACAGTAAGGAAATGACATTTCATCACAGTCTCGACTTTTTCTTAAAGTAATTTTGTCAGGAATGTCAAAATTTCCTAGCGATTTGCGGAATATATCTATTAGTTTTCTGTGGGTAGAAATAATCCTGCCATCAAAAGAAACACATTTATGGAAAATTTTCGGTAATAATCCATAATCTAGGAGAGTATATGCAAGAATCGCTCATTTAAAGTATAGCGGAAAGTCGAATAAGTGAATATTTGGAACCTTTCTTTAGTGTGAATAGAATTTCTCTTCCAATCACCAATGATTTTTTTGCTGGAATGGTACCAGCCAATTAAAACATAACATGATTTTCATCTTTTATGTCGTGGGAACCACGACATAAAAAAGGAGATCATAGAATGAACAGTAATTAACAATGCATCTCATGCTTGTGGATAACAACTCCACCTCTTCAAAGTTGTCTTCGATTTATAGCAATCAGAAGTTGAACGAGTGCGACAAATAAATTTACCGATTAGGAAGAGGAAGTACAACCATGTCACAGATGCGAATGACGATTGCAGGTTATTTTTAATGATGTCCTCTACATGTTTCGTACTATAACATTTTCATATTTTCCTGATGAGTAATTATTACTGAATTTACATTGGTAAATATTAAGACGATTATGGTAATGTACATGTTTACCGAAGATAAATATTAATGAAGTACACTATTTAACAGTTTAAATGAGCTGAATTTATTGCAGTGAGATGATGTCGTTAGTTATAACATTCAAGATAGGATATTCATGAAATGAGTTGAACTTCTGTTTTGAATAATCACATTCGATGTGATGGAATGATCAGCAGCAAGAATTCCTATTCGGAAATGTGTCTTCAAGATACAGCAAGAAGGGCATTACTGAAGGCCATTACATGGAACGTTCATTCCCACTATATTAAGAGTATAATATAATCACATTACATTACATTTTCACTAACAAATAATACCTGTTCATGCAAGGGACCAACTATGAACAGTCCTACGCCTGAGATTACCTTTCGCCAACGAACTAGCAGACGCCAACAAAGCTAGTAGATCCGAGATAATTCCAGTGGTCATTCCTAATAAATGTGCCTCCGAAGTTACACCAAAACACAAATTGTTTACAAGTAATTCGGCCTCTCTTCTGAATTGGGGGCATTTCCGTCCTACTGGAAAATTACGAGAATACCATCGGTCCACACAAAAGGACAAATGGACCTACCCAGCAACTATGCAGACCTCGAAGTTATGGAAGTCATTAACAACAAGTTCCTGAATTATCTAGAAAGCTCAGGAATTGTAAATAATCGACAATAGGGTTTCTATTAAGATATATCACCATGGATTCCTCAGAGTATGCATGGTGCCTAAACAATTATTGGCCAATGTAAATCAGAACACTGAGGAGAATTAGAACTTTTCTCAATATTCAGACTGATACTGTCTTTTCATTCCCGAACTGGGCTTTGAATAACATACACATATTACAACATGATGGTGACAAGTTTATTGGCAAAAATGAAGATGAGCACGAACTATTCTTTCGTTCGGGATCCAGACTTCAATCTCAGGGTCCCGATTGTATTCCTGGGATTACAAATAAAATCTTGGGATTCTGAATTTATGCTTGGAATCCCGACTTTCTTGGAATCTCAACATTAATCTCGGGATCACTCAATCATTCCACAAAAGGTGACAAAAGAGACATTGTGAATTACTGAATTACTAACAACTATCACTTCTGAACTCACTGAAGGCACCTGTAAATATTATAGCAAATAGAATAATGAAACTGCGTCATGTCATTTCCTCATCAACAACTTGTTAACAATAAGGGTGCAGTTTGTGATTTCTTCCTTATTGAATCTATCGAAAACTTTCTTTACCATATTTTCTGAAATATTGGGCATCAAGCTATACTCTTTTGAGAACCCTATTACTTAACATGGGCCTTGGTGGTCCTGATGGTAAATCGCTCGCCTCTAGACTACAGGGGCGTGGGTTCGGTTCCCAGCATGGTCACTGGTCTCGTGCGTGGCATCACACGTTAAAAGGTACAGGCTACGTCTTTCCTAGCTCGCACAAATCTATTGAAGACTTCTTAGGGTTATGCTCGTAAGGGTGCAGCCGGATGACAGAAATATCAATTTTAACAATAATTTTTAAACATTGCTTGGTGATAGAAACACCAACGATATGAGATCCAATGCATCTACTGTTCGGTTACATGTTCTACAAGGATCAGTTCTTGGACACCATCCTTTCGTACTATACGAGAATGATCTACCGCAATTTGTTACAAATGCTCATGTACCAATGTATGCTGACGATACAATGATCAGATTTTCAGGAGACAACGTAGAAGACTAATCCTCAATTGGGACAAACCGATGGCTATCAATTTCCATCTAAGAGACTTACCTAACTATCAATCTATGTAAGGGAGTAACCTCTTTTACAACCCTGCCAAAGAAATGGAGTTTTTAGGTCTTTATTCAGATGAAAAACTAACTTGAGATGCCCGAATAGACGAATGCAAGATTGTTGGAATATCGCAGGTTTAGTAAACTTTGATTATAGATCAAGGGCTCGAGGACGGGGAAAATTTTGTATTTTTTCCGACGTCGAGACATCGTTTATCTGTTCTTGATATTGAGTAGGACAACATAGTGCTTGCACAATTTTCAGTAGCGGGGCGTTTCTTAGTGCCCTCGTAAACATTTCAGGATTTCCGTCAACAAAAAAATTTTGTCCGACAATGTATCCACTGAATTTTCTATATTTCTGTTGAGCGATTCTGAATAAATCAGACGACAATGGAAGAATTCAGTAAATTTCAAATGTGATAAATTTTGCAAACCCATTGAACTTGAACATAAGCAACATTGTCAACTGAAAACAATTTTAAAATTTCGCACTCAAACATCATTATCACAAACTCCTCACGACTAGTCATTCGTGAATCCATTACAAGTTTGCAATGAAATTTCTCAATTTTCCCATTAATTGCTTAGTTAACCTTCATTAATACAAGTGCAAAGCTTAGTATAAATCAATCTTGTCCCATCAGCACTGGCATTTCGTACCAATTTCCCATGCACAGAACATGAAGAAGTGGAGAAACAGCGGAATTATATTATTTTGAAACTTAATGTAAATTATTGTTTATGTTTTTCTTATAGTACGGTAGAAATAGTCTAATTTTCAGAATACACTGGTTTTCGATGAATACAATCGAAGAATAAGTCAATCGAGTTGAATATTACATAGGAGAAGGTAGAATCATGAGTAGACTCTACCGTAGTTCGGTATTTTTTTATTCATTAAATAATCACATAGGATATCAACAGGCACATGCCTGAAGTGATATCCACAAAACAATTTTAAAATTAATACAGATTGAGAGTTAGCCTAGCTTAGATGTAACCCAAAAATAATAACAAATGAGTACCCATTCATCTAAATTCTCATTACATGGTTTGTTTAAATTTTTTTTAAGGAACTGATTGAAATATTCAAAATATCTATATCTACATAGTTAGTATACCATGAGGGTTATTTCTTGACAGCCTATTTGGAACGTAAATGCTTACATTAGATAAGATGGTAGGTGAATCGATATAGTCATTCAACAACTTATACAAATATATGTCATCAGAGTGTTCATGGTACTTTTCCAATGAATATAATTTTGAATCCCTTCCAATTTATGTTTGTATACCTCATATATTGAGGACAGCATGTTATTGATGCATATGTCACCCCACTATTATAAACATAGGCATAATACAAAGATTTCAGAGCTTGCTATATGTGAAATTTTTTCAAAGCAAATCCTAACATGCGGTTAATTTTTACAACAACTGATTCGATATGGGATGCAAACGAAATACTTGTCATAAATGACACCAAGATCCTTCAACTCTTTCACTTATGTAAAACTCTTATTATCAAAGTTATAGGCATATATCTGAAGATTGTTTTATTATGACTGAAGGAGATGGAACAGCATTTGTCCAAATTCAGAAAAAGTTTGTTATCTTATCTCAGAATTTGGAGAATGTTTCTAGATCTTGTTGGGAATATGAGCAGTCACTAATAAGCTAGGAAATGGAAGAAATTTGGAACAGGAGCCTACGTCGCTCGAAAAAATTATGAAAAGTAGGCCAACTACTTTTCATAATTTTATAGGGAGCCCTGGGGTATGCTCAAAGTCACAACGTAAGGTGCTGATCTGACACTAAGAATTTGAGTTTTGTTATACAGATATGAGGAGAGTCAACGAAGGAGATCGGAGGCTTTACTGAAATCGGTATACACATTTCATAATTAATTGCCGAGAGTATGTACTCACTATATATAACTAAGTTCAGGGAAAACCCGTGCTTTTCTGAAGCTGTACACGAGAGTTAAGTTACAGTTTTACAGGGGGCAGGAGCAACCATTGGGTGATCCGACCCTATTAATATGTTTGCGGCATACCTAAACTTGAGCTTTGAGTCGAATTTGGATGCAGAGTTCGATGCCTACATTACTTGCGTCTCTCCATTTCAACGCTGTGACTCAGATACTGTGCTATACTGCCTCTCTGCGTCTCAATATGCGACTGGCCTTAGTATTGGATATTCTCTATCCTAATGTAGAATAATAGAATACTTATCTAGCCTACTATACCGTAAAGTACTGTTCAAATAATATGATGCATCTTGTTTCTTCATGGCATGTCTCTCAATGAAGCCAAAATAACTTTTCAGCAGCATAAAGAATCAATTTCATTCTCTCTAACTGTCATTTTCTGAACATGTTTTTTGTTGAGAGAAGCACCTGCATTGTTGAAGGGGCGTGCTTTGGTTCGTACATGAGCCCAAATGAGTTCCAAAAGTCCCAGTCTGATACAAAATAATAAAAGAAAATCATCCAGTATTATCGCACTTCACAATAGAACCAAATTTTTTTAAACAATTCCTCAACCAGATATAGTTCTGAAGAACTGGACTAATGATTCTATTGCAAACTTGCATTGCGATGGAGTCGGCTTCAGATTAACTTCCACATAATCAAGATTTATTCATACCTATATTTGTGAAAGCTGGACGTTATTGTCGAATAGCATACTTACTTTGATTTCATTAGATTTATGGTTCATTCTTCTAGTTTGCCCCACAGTTATTCCATTTATTGCAACAAGAATAGAGCTTTACCTGTGATTATTAAGTCAAATTCATTTCTTACTTCGTCAGCGTTTGCGTATTGTTTCATTTTATAGCTAAACCTGAACTAGTAGAAATTTGAAATTATGTACATATGAATGAATATTTTTATTATCAATGATGCTAGGGTTGTCGAAGGCCTCTATTCTGTTTTGTATATTCACGATTATATTCAGTTTTATATACGGAGGCCAAGGCCGTACTCAGTATTGTATTTCGGGAAATGAGTTTCTGGGGAAGGAGGGGAAGATGGCGAAAATAACTACTTTTCAATATTTGTTAATTGTAGCGATATTGATTTTAGAGGGAGGTCCTGACATCCCCCCTAAATCGTTATAGTATGTAGTGTTCGAGATATATTTGAAATAATCGATCAATAATTGTATGATTGAAGACGTTGTGGTGTTTTTTACAAATAGTTACCTTCTCTGCCACAATTACAAAACAAAATATATTTTTCAGTGCAAAATATACTTCCATTAATGAACCATTTGATGGTTTCTATAATAGTTATCATCCTATCAAGTGCGGAAAGAGGATATTTCTTGCATGCGACAAGTTTCTATGAGTTAGGATCAAGATTTCTTCACAAGCGCATTGAAAAACCGCTGCAACATTTTTAAATATGCAATAACCAATCGATCATTTAATAGCATATTACGTAACAAGAGTTGTAAGTAACCCATTAGGCACGAAATGAAAAAGTTTATATATATAAATTGCGTAATGTGCTTACAACTCGTGTAACGTACTATACTTTTTCTACGCCCATTAGTTTTCTTCCATTAAATAAAATACATCGCAATCATTTAAACTTTATTACAATGGTTGTTAATTGAATTGAGAAAATGTTCAGATACAATTATATTTTGTTCAAGAAATTGACAATATAAATGGCATGACATTTATTTTCATAGCATGCTACTTAAGAAAACGTGTCCTATTTTTGAAAGAATTGCATAACGTGCTGCCTACATTTAGGGGCATCATTCTTTCAATCCTTAATATATCTCGCTAATGCTAAAAGTTTTTATATTTTTTAATTGACTAAATTTGTGTAAATAGACCAAATAAAGTCTTACGTAAATAAAAATTTTATTGTAATTCAATTGAACCAAGAAATTTAAGTTTTCTTCTCAAAACGCATGTGTATGTTTTGAGATCTCATTACGTGCATGTTATTGTTAAATGTCATTTACAAGGAATGTTGACAGTGCGATTTTTGACGTTTACAGACATGGGCGTAGAAAAAATATATTTCGATTACTACTGAGAGGATCTTGAGAAGGTTAATGCGGAAAAACTCACTTGAAACAGCTTTAGTTTGCGGACTTTTTTACCGCACTGATAAAAAAATTCAGATCCATTGGAAATCCGCACTATATATGGAAAATTTTATGCTGATTCCGAAAATATGAGAAATCATGAAAAATACAAAAAAATCAACTTGAAATCTGCATAATATACCCAAAATTTCATGCTGATTCCGACAATACATGATTTGTGCATGCTCAGATACAAGATTCAACATAAAAAAGAAATAACACGTCAAATATCTCCTTGCAAGATCAAACTTTGAGTGCCGTAAAAAGCCTTTTACATCTTTAACTGACTCAGAATTTACTTCATATTTGGTGTACATATTCAAAAACGATTGCTAGTGAAGAATAAGAGTCGAAAAAAATAAAACAATGTTTCTGGAGGGAAGTTACCGCTCTCAACTTTAGATAACCTTTTCAACTCGGCGCGACCGGTGAAAGATAGATCAATTCGGCAAACGTCAATAGATTCAAAATTACGAATTTAGTATGCTCTGAATCATGCTGATTTCGAAAACAAATGATATGTTTATGCTCTGACAAGGTTCAAAATGAAAAAAGAATAAAACGTCAAACATCCCCTTTGCAAGATCAAAGTTGCGGAGATGCCGTAAAAAGTCTAAGACATATTTGATTGACTCGGAATCGACTTCATATTCGGTGTGCATATTCAAAAAAAATTACTCTTTACAAATGAAAGAAAAAAAAATTGAAAATGTTTCTTGGGAGAAGTTACCCCTCTCATCTTCAGATAAACTTTTCAACTCGCGAACGGTGAAAGATAGATCAATTCTGCGAACGCCAATCGACTCAGAATGATGAAGTTAGTATACTCTGCGAATTTCAAATTGACAGGCGAAATAAAAAGATTACTCGAAAAAAGTGAATGATGAAATATAGATCATCGAATCAACTTGAAATCCGAACAATATATGCAAAATTTCATGCTGATTCTGAAATTACATGATTTGTATATGCTCAGATACGAGGTTCAATATAAAAAACGTATAAAACGTAAAAAATCCCTTTGCAAGATCAAAGTTGCAGAGGTGCCGTGAAAAGCCTATGACATATTTGATTGATCCGGAATCGACTTCATATTCGGTGTGCATATTCAAAAAAGATTGCTCTTTACACATAAAAGAAGAAAAAAATATAAAAAATGTTTCTGGAGGGAAGTTACCTCTCTCATCTTTAGATAAACTTTTCAACTCGCGAACGGTGAAAGATAGATCAATTGTGTGAAAGCCAATCGATTCAGAATGATGAAATTAGTATACTCTGCAAATTTAAAATTGATAGGCAAAATAAAAAGATCACTCGAAAAAATTCCCAAAAATCATGAAAAGTACAAAGTCATCAGATCAACTTGAAATTCAAACAATACATACATGATATGTATAAACTCAGATACAAGGTTCGGCCTAAAAAACGAATAAATCGTCAAAAACCCCCTTGCAAGACCAAACTTGCGGTGGTGCCGTAAAAAGCCCATG
This sequence comes from Chrysolina americana, assembly GCA_958502065.1. Lineage (NCBI taxonomy): Eukaryota > Metazoa > Arthropoda > Insecta > Coleoptera > Chrysomelidae > Chrysolina > Chrysolina americana. The sequence continues at coordinate 89,088,443 of OY293412.1, forward strand.
ACATGTCAGACTGACGCGGAATGGACTTCATATTTGGTGCGCATATTCAAAAAAGATTGCTTTTTACAAATAAGAAAAAAAAAAAATTTAAGAAAAATTTCTGAAGGGAAGTTACCCCTCTCAAGTTTAGATAAACTTTTCAACTCGCGAACGGTGAAAGATAGATCAATTCTGCGAACGCCCAAACGATTCAGAATGATAAAATTATTGTACTCTACAAATTTCAAATCGACAGGCAAAATAAAAAGATTACCCGAAAGAAGTCCTAAGGGGTAGACCCCTAAAAATCATGAAAAGTACAAAATCATCAGTTCAACTTGAAATTCGAACAATATATAATTGATTTGTATAAGCTCAGATACAAGGTTCGACCTAAAACTGCATAAATCGTCAAACTTGCGGTGGTGCCGTAAAAAGACTATGACATGTCTGATTGACGCGGAATCAACTTCATATTCCGTGTACATATTCAAAAAAGATAGCTTTTCACAAATGAAAGAGGAAAAAATAAAAAAAAAATCTGGAGGGTAGTTACCCCTCTCATCTTTAGATATACTTTCAACTCGCGAACGGTGAAAGATAGATCAATTCTGCGAACTCCAATCGATTTAAAATGATGAAATTAGTATACTCTGCAAATTTCAAATTGATAGGCGAAATAGAAAGATCACTCAAAAAAATTCCCCCTAAAAATCATGAAAAGTACAAAGACATCAATCACATCAACTTGAAATTCGAATAATATACGCAAATTTTCATGCTGGTTTCGAAAATACATAATTTGTATGAGCTGAGATACAAGGTTCGAGATAAAAAACGAATAAATCGTCAAAAATCTCCTTGCAAGATCAAACTTGCGGTGGTGCCGTAAATAGCCTATGACATGTCTAATTGACTGGAATCGACTTCATATTCGGTGTGCATATTCATATAAAAACCATGAAAAATACAAAATCATCAGATCAACTTGAAATTCGAACTATATACGCAAAATTTCATGCAGAAAGTGAAAACACATGATTTGTACAAGTATGCTCAGATACAATAGAAACATATAAAATTATTTCAGCGGTCGTAAGGGACACTGGGAATTTTTCCATTCTACAGGATATAGCAGGAGGTATTCAATCAAATCCATTTAAAAAATATATTCTTTCATTATATATCACAATCATTTATATTTACGTTAATGTTTTCTGAACTTTACTAATAGTATACCCCGTCGTATATTGATATCGTACACCCGTCCAGTGTATCGCTTCTTGCAACATCTCAACGTTGCATTTCGAGCTCTTGGTAATTACCCGTCACATCGAAGAAGTATGTAATAATAGGAAATTAATTAAGAAATAAAAACAATCCTATCACACTATCGGCAAAATCAATCAGCTGTTATTTAACATTATTGAGGTAATAATAAGACTCGAGTTGATGCATCAGTATGCATGCCATTACTTGTTGGACTGAGAAAAATCTGAACAGCACAACCTTTTGACCTGAACATAATAACATTAAATGAATAGCGAGGTATTTATGTGGAATCTGATGGATAATTAAAGTAAACCTTTGCCTTGGAGTTGTCCAGCAACTATGATTACTCTCACTTAGAAATTATACTTGTTTGTTGTTTTGATTATCTACGATAACGCAGTTTCTAAGCGTATAACTCGTTCAATCAGGCAGAGATAGAATCAGATGAGGAATTCTACTTTCGAACAGAGTGAAATGAAGATATGAACATGAAAGTAATCTTCGAATGTGAATTTTTTAAATTTTTTGAAGAAAATTAATTTCTTTGACATGTTTTTTTGGAATTTTGACCTTCCAAAAATTTAGATTACGAAGAGACGTTTTTCAAACGCTGATAGTAATCGAAGCAAATGGATAAGGTAATTTGCCCTTCTACCCTTTCAGATAAAATTATTCGAAAATTCTTCCATTTTCAGACTGTGGAAAGTTAAAATCGTCACGATATTAATTAGAAATTTCACAAACCAATAATGTTTTCGATATTGTGCTTAAAGCTCAAAGTTCTCATGGGAGGTCGTTGAATTACGAAAATTGCTCAAACCCTTTTTCTCCCTTATACACCAACATCCCAGTCTTATTGTGGCAAATACCTTCCAAAAAACAACTACTCCCCACAAAAGGTATTGAATTATATCCAACAGAAATTTGTGTGATAATCCACATATATCAGAGGATACAATTACAATAACCAACTAGCAGAATTATTTTTTTGATTCAGACAGGAGGGAATGCTTTCATTGAAAGTTGAACATAGAAATAGAGCTTGAGTGTCAGTTGTCTACTGTATGAATAGTTGATGCCTCTTCTTTCCCATACTCAGATAATTGACCAAAGACTCTACTGACAGACAGAACGTACGATGACCGATCACTAGTTCCAGAAACATAGGGAAAGTTTGCATCTTTTGTACTGAATTGGAGGCAATTCATAAAATAATTTAATCTACGACTGCTTCATTTTATGATGACTGAAAGTGGATTTTTTCAAATGGAACACCTTGTATATTATGACCAATTCGGAAATTTGCTGAGATTTACCTTCACATCACCTCCTGGGAAACTCTCGAGAACGTACCCGATTACATTTTCCAGACTGGTCGATAAAATAACTCTACTGAAATGGCCTCCAGCCGTAGGAGTCGTTACACCATATACCATATACCAACTTCTTGTAGTTAAGACCGATTACAGAGGAATATCCTTCCGTCAGCGTACGTTCTTTGAAGATAATATATGTGAGTTGGCATGTACACGATCGGTTTTACTCATTAATGTAATATTTTTACGGAGAATTGACGTTAATTTAACGCATACTCCGTCTAAGGCTCTAACGATGAATTCTTAGTTCGCCTACAGGAAGTAGGTATATGGGATTGGATCGTTCTTATTAGTCTGTGGGCCGAAAGGAAGTTACAATCAGGACTTGCTATCGGGTTCGTTTTACAATATTGAAAATTAAGAAAATTGTTTTGATAGCATTTAAATTCTCTTATTAGTATGAAGACAATAAATCACACTTTTTTTACAGATAATTCAAAATAGATGCTATTAAATGAGAATACTGGCCATATTGGGTGATGGTATCCCTGTACCATTGTCAAGAATATTTCAAAAAAATTATGCCTCCGCTAACTTTATTCCTATATTATGTTTTGACTAAGATATATGAGAAGCAGTCAAACTTGATAAACCAAGCTCATCTTCACGAACATAATACGAACGAAACTGTCACCATATTAGGCGGAACCGTTTAGCCTATTTCTAGGTTGGTCTGTCCGAATATTCTGTAGCGCCTGTTGTGCATTCGAAAATGATGTGAGAGGCTGTTTCCTCCTCGTCACTACATAGTGTGCAGGTATTTCCTAAGGCCGCAATGGCTCAAGTACCTCACCATTTTTGATGTTTTGTTTTCTTCCACTCATTTATTAGGTTTCCGCATCAGGTTTTGCTAATTCCAAACACTGGTTCTGGACCTGTGAATAGTAATTCAGATGCACGTCTTGCAAGTTGGTCTGCTTTTTCATAACCTTCTATTTCCAGATGTCCAGGTACCCGCACAAGTGTTACCTTGTTGTGTTTTGCCAGTTCATTGAGGCTCTGATTCCCAAAGCTACTTTGACTTAATCTGTACTGAATTCAGAGTTTTTAGTTGCGCTCTGGCTATCAGATAGAATGTAGATGTGTTTTCTTTCATACCCACTGTCTAAATTCATCTGTATGTATGTCCTTATGGCATGTGTCTCAGTTTGAAATACTGTGGTGTTATTGCCAAGTGGAGGTATAACCAGATTATGTTTCCAGATGATAGCGATTCTACTCCCGAGTCCCATTCATCCCACTTTAGCTATGCTTTGAATGTTTTTTTGTATGACTATTGGGGTAGCATGTAGTCTGATATCATTTCCAGTTTGGTGATGTTGACTTCATGAACGATTTTGGTTTGCACAGTTAATGGTTGGGATCTCCAATTACCTGCTTGTATCAATTTGTATGCACTCATCCTCGCTCCTCCCATGACTGTGATGTTCAAAAGTGGGAGGTTTAGGATAATTTCCATAGCAGCGGTCGAAGTGCTGCTCAGAGCTCTCGTGATACTCAAACAAGCGAGCCTCTGAAGTTTACCGAGATTGAGTTTTGTCTGTCTCTGTTTCACTTCGGGCCACCACAGCAGCGAGCCGTATGTGATTCTGCATGGGTCTTATGATTGTGGTATTTCTTTTTTCTCCAATCTTGACATCAATTGGTGCAAAGCCGTCTCACACGATTTTCTTGTTAGGTGGGCATGTTGGTTTATATGTAAAGGCCGGTCTATAAGAGCTGCCTCCCGCTACCTGTCCATGTCCCTGTAAAAGGATGACAAGCTTATCGGTCTATAAATAGTCCTTGGCCTGGTCATATGAATTTCAAATGTTAGGCTCATCCTGTACAGTCTGCATATTTCTGGTGCTAGATCTTCAGTTCCCTGCTGCAGTAGAACAGGAAATATTCCATCAGGTCTAGGTGATTTAAATGGGTTGAAGGAGTTTATTGCCCATATTACTTTCGGGTAAGTTACGATCCTCTTTGCACCTCCCAGTCAGCCCTGTTCACCCTTAGTTGGAGGTTGACAGGGGTTTCATTGCTCGTATCTGCAACTATAGTGGATCCTGAAAAAACGTGTGGTGAGCAGTAGCTCAATTAATGTTTCTTTCTCAGTATTTGTGTAACCTCCAGTGAATTTTTTGAGAGTCTCTTTGCTTGTTAGGATAATAACTATTACACATTTGATGAAAACTCTGGGCGCAAATTCAGATCCAAATGGAGTAATAGTAATAATAATAATGAACTTCGAATTGTGTCAAAAATGAGACAGCACACACTGAACCAATGCCGGTTGTTTACCACAAAACAGCACTGTCTCGATAGGATACAAATGCTCAGGAGAAAAACATGAAATTCAGCCATGAATCTCACTCAATCAAAGAACCTCCACGTGCTTGTGGATAACCCGCCGGCTGCTGATCGGGTGGAAACCTTCTGGAGAAATATATAAGAGATTTCGCAACCACTCAACGTAAATATGCCAGCCCTAGCGCAGTTCGAAGCTTTCTGTAGGAGGCTTCGTCAGCTTGAGCGCAATCCGGTAACCTCGAAGAAAGTTAGACAGGCCCTCGCTGCTCCAGGCCCAGATGGGTTGAATAACTATTGATAGAAGAATTCACAAACACCCATTACCATCTGGCAAGAGTTTTCAATGCATGGCTAGAAGGGAACCAACGGATAGATTAAGAATTTCTTGGTTTCCTTAAACGGAAGCATCCTACATCATCTTGTTGCTGAAGAGAAGTATACATACCTAGGACAGATCTGGTCATCAGAACTGCCGAGAAAGAACAAAGTTGCTCGCTATTCAAATTCTAGCTATGGAGTGATGGAATAGACTTAGGAGGAGCCGTGACAACTCGACGTAAAAACTCGTAAACTGATAGAGTTTGCATCCTAAATTGTCTGTTCCACTGCTATACTTCTCCAGACAACACACTTTTCAGTTTGGAGTGTGTACATAATGGTACTGGATAAAACCTATGAAGTCATCATGAGTTCAGAACCCTCTGCTAAATCTGCGACAATATAAAAGCAAGAATCGGAGCATTTCTCTTCAAGGCAGCTGCCCGTGCAGCTGATAAACTTGTTCTCGTATTCGACAATCAATGAGGCGACTCAAAATCTTTCACCATGCTGAAAGTCGTTCAGCTCATGTCAAGTCAAAGCTATGGAGACAAAGGTGATCCTGCAAATACATGACACCTTATTTTATCCAAATATTTGACCTTCGTATTCCTCAGATCGTGTGCGGGAGTCGAAAACCGCGGGATTCATAATGGTTCACGGAAGTCGCGTGGAGGGTATAGAGTTCATAGAAAATTTGTTAGAAATTTGAGCACAGAGCTTAAAGTGCTTTAGTCGTTAACGACTGTTAGTATTCAACACTCTTCTGAAAAACTTTATAAATTCTTGGTTTCAATTTCAGAAGTCCTTTTCGGATTAGTAGGGAAAATTCATTTTTTGGAAAATCATCTATTATACCAAAGCCGTCAAATTCCAGTACATCGTTTAATTTTGTTGAATCACCCCACCCTGATAATATGACTGACTGGGTGGGAAGTTGATCTCTCACGAAATTAAATGAATTATGATCCTTAATGAAGTCCTTTGAACTGTTGCCGTGCTGATTGAATCAGCCGATCGTTCCCGAGTTATTTCCTGCTATATTTGTTCAGTCCAAACGAATGTAATTGGAAATGCATATTTTACATCCAGTGACAAATTTCTTTCGAGTAAATTATGGCTACGTTACCGTTAAGTATGTCGAGCATTCTACCAATTCCTTGAAGAACCACACGATTTTTTGCCGTGGCTATTAATTCGACCCGACGTATCCTTTATATTAGTTCTGTTATTTATGACTTATAACCTATAATTGGTGCACTGGCATCTTCGATACCATGTTCTACAACATTTAGTGTTTATGATACATTTCCTATATATGTTATAGGTAATGACTGGTTTTCAAAAACTATTATGATTGGTCAATGGGCATGCAAGAAATACGGCCACCAGCAGCTGGGGAGTGAAAAGTATTGGAGAAATATTTCAGGCAAGATATTTCAGACTTCCGTTGTAAATTCTCATAAGGTAGAAAATGCTTGTTTAGAAATAACTCTCCTCAAAGAATATTAAAAAAATAACAGCAAATGCTGAAAACGATGAAAATAAAAACTATTCGAAAGAAGATAATGATAAAGAGTATCCAATTTTCTCTGAGTATACCAACACACCTATCAACCTGGAGCTTGTCAGACAAGTCAGCAGGACTGAGAGATCTCTCTCGAATTGAGAGATTGTACTCACAGCGTTTCTTCACGTAGGAGGGCGTTTCATTGCACATCAGATGCGTCCATCACATACGTCCTCAGGCAAAGAAACGTTGCTCCAGCCCTGTTCCAGTGGATAACTGCCATGTGTAGATCTTCCTATTGTACGGTCTCAAGGGGGTACCATCCCCACTATGCGAAACCTTGAGGTAGACAGCATCATTACAGACCTAAACCAAAAAGGGTTGTTTGCCCATGATTACGCTGACGATATCATCTTCTTGATTTATAGAAGCACTTGGTAGTCTGTGATGAACTGATGCAATCAGCCCGCACAGACGTACAGACGTTGTGCATGAGAGAGAATTTCAATGTCAACCCCCTAAATATCACGATTGTCCTTTTCACCATGATTGGTAAATTCACCAACAGCAAACCTCGAGTAGAGTTGTAATATCAGTTCAATTAACAAAGTAGATATCTGATATTAACAAAACAAATTCAAAAGTGGAGCCAACCTTATGGTTGTAGTCTCAAGTGAGTAGATTTGAAAAAAAATTGAATTAATGGGACAATTTTCCCAAGAATTTCGATCTTGATTCATTGACTTGAATAAACATAGTATCACTTCCACGACTTCATACTTCTGGGAAATGATCTCTTGACGTGATTTACACTAGGCTCTATATCCCACTCAATATAATTGATCAAATATGCAAATCTAGTATGTGTTAAAAAAACATTTTTTCAAGATCACTAATGAAGTCGATGGATGAGAGCATGTAAGTTTATAGAGGCCACTTTGATTATCCTGAAAGATACGATATACTCTAACCGTGGCAAATTTTGCAATAAATAATGTGGAATTATGGTGAATTATTGATATATATCAGTTTTGACACGCAGAGCGCAAAAAAGACACCTTTTAAAAATTGTAATTGCAGATAGGATTATAGAAGTTTTTATAAATACATGGGAAAATATCAAGAATGCGATTATATAGAAATGTCAACAGATAAAAAATGTGAAATGGAAAGCATTCAAGGTGAGAATCCACTCGAAGAAGTAGAGACTGCTGTGTAAGGTTTGTATTATGTTGGTGGTAACGACAATCCAAAGTATATTGAAGAAAAATTGTTTTTTGGGAAAGCTCCTTTCTAGATTTATTTTCCTGAATATTTTGAAAAGACATAAGAGAGAAAGTTGAATAATTTAGTTGGAAATTTTATAGCCACCAATCAGATACCTCGCATTCTAACATGTTGCTGACAATAACCCAATTTTTTTAGGAAATAACCCTTCTGATTATCAAAATAACCAATAAAATTTTAATTGAGTAGGGAACCACTGATAATATCTACATAGAAGAAAATATGTACATGCACTTTTTTTAGGCATTCAGTATCAATTATTTTCATATAATAATAACAATGTGGTAAAGTTTTGTCGGAAAAAACTTCTAATTGTTACGAGTATTTGTTGTGTAGCAATTTGTCGAGTGACATTGTTGAAAAAATCACGATTTGTGAAGGCGAATGATTTTTGATCAGTTTCACTATTTAATTTTTAACTATCTATATAGAGCGACTTGCCAAAAATTCAATTTATCATAATTTGAACATAATTATTAAATTAATTGAAAAACATATACAGTATGTCACACTAACTTGGAACCATATGAAAAACTTTTTCAATAATAATTTTAGGAATAAAAAATTCTGCGTGTTCTGAAATCTGAAACGCAACCATCAGATATTAATTTTTCTTAGGCGTATACACAGTTTATCAAGAAATATAAATTTTAAAAAGTATCTTTATTGTTATTTCTGTCAACTGGCTGCACCCTTACGAGCAACCCTCATAAGTCTTCGAGAGACTTGTGCGAACTAGGAAATAAGTAGCTAGGGATGACGTAGCTCGCAGAAGTCTCTTCGAATACTTGTGAGGGTTGCTCGTAAGGGTGCAGTTGGTTGATGAAAATAACAGTAAAGGTTCTTCATCTTATGTTAGGAATCGCACGTTAAAAGGTAAGACCTCGTGATCCTTGGCTCGCACAAGTTCCGACTTCTGAGGGCTGTCGTTCGTAGGAGAACGACAGCTGCTTAACGAAAAAAGCAATTTTAACAATAACAATTTCAACAATTACCAATGTTTAAACAATAATCATATTTTTTGACAAACCGCGAACTCGCCTATGAGAATTTTATAATTTTTTTCCTAAAATTAATAATAAAAAAGTTTTCCATATGGTTCCAAGTTAGTGAACACACTGTATATAGAAACATTTTATTTGCAGACTTTCGGGATTTTCGTCGTACCAAGCATTGACCAGGAACTGTATCGAAGATAAACTTGAGAAAATCGACAAAAATGAGGAAGTCATCAGTTGCTATTGAAAATGTTTCACTTCAATCCGCATTGTTACAAAAAATTGATAATGTTTTAGACAGAAAAACCTATATTCACTAGGTCGTATTCTGGTGTTTATAAATTTGGCTGAATGTTGAATGAGGGTATGATATTGGTCCAACTATCAATGAATGAAATATATACACATGGTTTCATGACGTATTTTGTATTCCCTCTTAGGGCCTCTCATCTTCCTGCTTTTTCTATTGACACGATAAACTATATATTTCCACGTCATGGGTCGTGGTGGCGCGTAGGAAATTGAGGGAACTTAAAAAAAACTAAGAAATGCTATAGCAGGAACAAGGACCATAAAAAGCGGTTTGAAATTGTCGACGTTTCGACATTTATTTAACGTCTTTTCAGTAATCCAGACGTATATTAGTGAAAATATGGAAACACACATGTTCAGTCAATGGTTTCTAGTAAGTAAACAAAATAGTTTCACGGTGATAGAAAACTCCATCACTTTGTAGTTGTGTCGCTACCATTCAAAGAGGTAAACTCTACATATACAATGAAACTAAACGATAGCACTTTCCATGACTGTAATTATTCTATTCTGCCATGGCGGCGAATAAAAGAATTATGCAAATTCGCAATAGGAATGTGATCTTTTACCATAAATGATGCAAACACCCTTTCGATTTATTTATTGCATTTCTGATTCTGAAATTTGATTCTGCAAATTTATCGTACATGAACACTTCATTGTTCGATGGCTGGAGTGTTTGGGTGGTATTTCATTTCCCATATGAAGAAATAGTGATGGATATATCAATACTATTAGGGTGACATTGTCGAGATTTGGGTTATATCCCAAAACGTGAGATTCAAATTTGATTATTGTATTTTTTTTTAACTGGTAACGGCTGGTTTTCATTTCTTTAAATATTTCACACAGAAACTGTTTAGACTTTCCATAGGTACTTTCGGGCTCAGACCTGACAAAAAAAAGAAAACCTGAACTTTGGGACTTCTTATAATAATTCTTCCTTGATGCCAAGTCGGTCAATATTTTATATGCAAAAATCTTCGGTGAACGGACGTTTTTCTTGGGACCCTCGCAAACATGTGGAATTTCCCAGAAAATTTTGTAAAACAATCAATCTTGTCATGTTCTTATCAAACGATTCGGAAAACACCATGACCATTTTATGACCTCATAACTTTACCAAACATAGCATCATGTCGAAAGTACTTAATACGTAGTACTTGGTGCTTGCGAGCACTTTTTGTCAGTGCCCAGATGAGATGTTGCCCGCTGAGCAAACCCACAAAGAACATAAGGTGCAACCTGTTCAGTTCCAGTAGTTTGTTGGTAATCTTGTATGATGAAAGCAATAAAGATCTTTGAGTGCCTACGGCCCAGAATCATTTTTCTTTTTGATTTCGACTGTCAATTGCAGTTGGGTGTACAACTGATTTCTCTGAATATGTTTACTTGGTCTGGTGATCCAGGTCAATTCACTACTATCGGCGAAATACACCAAACGCTTGTAGAGCAACTTGGGTATCTGAGCATATTATTACTGTTTTGTATGTGAGGTGTCAGCATTCTAGAAGAGACTATAGTGACCACCAAGTGCTCCCAATCTGCAAGATAGCTGTTTCAGGTTGGTATTCTTACATACATCTGCGCTCTAAACATTTTTCTGATTCAAAGGCGTTTGAGGACGTATGAATATCTTCTCAGAAGAGTCCTTTCCGGAAAAATTACTGAGCAGCTTGAATTTTTAAATACATTTTTTGTTTCAACTATGAATGGATTAGTAATGAATTGACTTAGGGAAATATGTACTCTGCATATTTAGCATATTTTATAGAAACAAACAACAAATAATTATCCTTTTTTAAATATTGACATATAAGGCAGAACAGAAAAACAACTGTTTATGTATATGTTTATTCAAATACAATGAAAAGAATTTGTTGTTATATTTTGTATTTGTGATTTTAGAACATTAAATTTCACAAATAATCATAAACTGAAACTGTATGTTCATTATCTGTGGTAGGAGTGATAATAAGAGGTTCAACCATAAATTCGACGTGAGTATCCAAGTCCATGTTTTTTGCTTGTTTTATAACACGTCCAATACTCTTCTTCCAGATATCTGCTGTCCCGCCATTAACAGCACATTTCAACAAAAGTTATTCAATTAACATTTTGTGTTTTTTCTCGCAACTCTGCAAAGTAAGGTATAAAATGTAAGGTACCTTACCTTGCCAATAGTTCAAATTTATCCCTTCTTGCATTACCTTACCTTACGTTTACATGAACTAGGCCTAAGGAAATTTACAGAAGACTCAGCTTCCTGAACGACCGCAACCCATTCAAAATCTCATCAATTCATCTCATTCATCCTTCAGACTCTGCTAATAACGTTCTTCTACTCGAATATCCTCAACCTACAACTCGATATTTGGCAAGAAGAACTGATAGCTCGTAATGTAGTCTTGTTGGTGTTCATCGAGCGCAGACATATTTTTGTGACCTCACGTAATTATTTTATAATGCGTGGTCAAGAGCAAACGTTATGGTTCAACATTCAACATCACGAATACCGATAATGATTTCTTCTTTTTGTGAGTCGGCAAAGTGCAAGATTATGTGTAAACGATACCAATACGTGTCTGTGCATAAAAAGCGAAAAAGCGATGTAAGTTAACGGTCAGGAACCTGATATAAATAGTAGATCACACACGACTGCGTCATGCAGTCTTCATATCTCGTGAGCTGCCTCAACTGCAACGGAACAGGGTCGGACTATAATTTAATTATCTAGTAATGCACTCAAAACTTCTTATGAAGTAAGTTATATTTTTTCCGTTACAGTTTTTTTTTCATTTGATTCTCGTCTAAATCGAAAACTATTTATATGTTTCGAAATTTGATTTTCACACTGATACAGGAGATTTCTCCACATTTAAAACTCTGAAAAAATCTCTGTTTCGAATAAACGTGATTTTGAGGATCAAGTATTGAAAGTATTGTAACTTGAATCTTGTGGAGTAGTTATCTAGTATTTTTCATTGAGAAGGCACGCTCAAAGAGAATTTACTTTAATAAAAGAATCATGTACGTGTTAATCGAATATCCAAACTTCAGAATACATAACAATAAAAAATTTAACAATTATCGGGAGTTGATAAATATAAGTGAATGGTTGGGTTTCAGTCAATGTTATTTAGTTCTATTTCAACGAGTTACCCAAAGTAACTTAATGGAGAATTGAAAATAACAATCAAACTTCAAGCGGAACATTTTGGGAAAACAATGCAGAGGAAACTAGAATCAAGCACCCGGGTAAAACAGGTTGACTGATCAGCAGCATACAAGAAAAAAACAGTACTGCCCCTCATCTCCTTTGAATTTTATCTATAAGACAAAAAATCTACGAAAAATAATTTGCAAGTACTCTTTACAAAATAAAAAAAATAGATTAATAAAAATAGGAAACTTCCAATGCTACTAGTCTCTTTCAAATTAATTAAAAATATTCCACAACACATATAAGTTAAGGTATCCTGCGATGAACATTGTGATGTGAGCACAATTGCAACTACTTGTACTGAAAGCACCCAGAGCATTATCATTTCGACATGAAATAACGATTGCATTTTTAGTACATTTAGCAGTATTTCGTGGGAGATCATTCAACAAATTTGAAATTAGACAATCCGCTGATGCAGGGATCAATTCTAGTACCTGTTTATGTTGCGATAATAATTTGCTGTCCACTTAACTGCTTCGTACAAATTCTATCAAAAAAATGTCAAGAGCACCGATTGATTTAAAAATTCATAGAATTAATCCAATATCTAATATTTCTATGTTTCATATTGCTTCAAGACTAGAAATATTCATGAAGCGATTCATATTCTTTCAGAAAGCATTATAACTGATATCTTTGTTCAGGAATCATACAGGTACCTATTTTGAACTCTCTAATGTCAAAGATGATCTCAAAGTGGATAGTGGTATTTTATTCAGAGAGTGGTCATTCTTGGATCTCCAGGAAAAACTCTGAGTGGATTGGGATCATGCGGATTTCACAGGTCCTTACAAGAGAAAATACTTTCTTGTATCAGTTTTTAGGAAATCTGAATAGATAGATGTGAGAGTTGAAAAATTATTGACCATCTCGAAAGTATATTTCCTTGAGTCTGATAATGCTACCATCTTCTCACGTGAAATTTTCAAGAAATGACGTGTTTCAAATAGATTATTTCAGAAGTTTTTGCTTTCCAGGAAACCTACAAACGAATGGCCTTGGGAAAAAAGTTGAAAAAGTCGAAGAAGGTAAAAATTAGGAATGTAATGGAAAAATGGTATTAACGTTTTTCATGTTGATTTCGAGGTATTTTTGATGAATAATCCTCACAAAAGTTTTAGATATTTTAATTAATTACATCTTTCGTATCAAGCGATATCGACAGGATATCAAATTTCAGCTAAAAATCTTAAACTACTATCGAACCCTCAAAACTTATATTTAGCTACTCCCAATCCCCTTCCAGAACTCTTACTGAGTCCTTAATTTTTCGGAATTCACTTATAATTTACCCTCAATTTTCCGACCTTCCACATACTAATTACTGAGAATTTCATTGTTTCAAAAATGATTGGCCTTGGTCTACAAGTTGAAGCCAAAGTCGGAGAGAAGTGCAGTACGGCCAGCTAGCAATAAAATTATTGAAATATTTCATTTGTATTAGTCCCAAAATAACAAGTTGTTGAATTTCGTATCGAGTGAGGAATCACTAATCGTTACAAAACGTTTATATTTACCTTGTCCATCGTCCTAGAATGCTCAATCCTCATTTAATATTTTCCATTTTGATTTTTTCCATAATAAATTGTTTTTGGAGAACTACCTTTCTACTCCACGAAAATTTAGCAAATATGGTACTCATTTCGTAAATAAATCACCGATGGTATATTCCTTTTCGCACTAATATCTGACAATGCGGCCCTGCAAAGATGCACTTTTCCGCATTCTCGAGAACAGTATGATGTATTGAAGTTGCTGCCCGAATATTGCTTCGCGTATCATCACATATCTCACTTAGTCTCGGAGCAACTAGCGGGATATGCCTCGGTAAGCAACTTCTGAAAAAGCAAGACTAATTGCAAATACACCGAAGCGTACCGCAGTGAGAAACAGTGTGTTAGTTATCTTCAAAGCTGGATCGGTCGCAACAGGTGCACTCCTGCTGAAATTCTGGGAATAGCGTTCGCCAGATTTTCTACAGGACAATAAAGAAAATTGAGAAGAGATATAAGTCCTCCAAAAAGTTCACAAATACATGTGCATAATTACAAACGATCAAATAATAGGTATATCAATACTTCTCTTGCACTTCTCTCTATCTGTGTCAAGCTCTGGTACATAGTACACGCCTTTTGTGCTCATTATAATGCCTTCACTGGTATTGTGGTCATTATATCACCCTATCCACCCTATATTCTGGGGCATCTTCAAACTTGAACATGAATTTGAATTATTGATTTACTGTCCAGGCAAATATCCAGATACAGCTGACTCTGCACGTTTATGTTCATTTGCACCCCTTTCAAGAATGTATAACTCTAGCACTGTCGTCTATTTTCATGTATTTATTTCTACACCAGTCCCACCCTGGAAACTCAATTAAGGTGTTCAATTTATCCCTGTTCTGTCCTCGAATCAATTTGGAATGCAGAAATGCTGTTCGACCTTTCTACCACTCCCGTTTAGATGGATTTTGAGATCATTTTTAAATACATCTTCACTCTTCACTTTTTTTCTCTAACTAATCACTCAGATTTTGGACCGGCAACCGGTGGCAGATGCTGGGATTTGTACCTAAGTCGTTAGGGTAAGAAGCGAACAAACACTGTATCATCACGGCCATCATGATTCATTCGTTCGTTACTTCTTCCATCGATCGCATCTAAAAACTCTTCTGGGTATACGATGCTGCTGACAGGATTTATATCTCACGATCCTTGATGAACGGAGAGGGAGAGCACAGAAGACCGTGAGAGAGCTAAAGAGAGAGTGAGTAAGAGATGGAGTGAGAGAAAGAGTGAGAGAAAGACCGAGTTAGCGACAGAGCAAGACGTCCAGAGGAAGAGTGAGAGAGACCGTGAAGGACAGTGAGCGACAGAGAGCGAGACGACCAGAGGGAGAGCGAGACGACCGGAGGGAGAGCGAGAGATTCCGAAAAGGATATCGAGAGGGATACAGAGTGAGGATGAGACATTAAAAGGAACCGAGAGAGTGCTAGTGAGAGCGATAGAGCGCGGAAAAAGAGAAAGCCTCTGACTTTGTTTCACAAAAGGCCATTAATGATAATTGCAACCCGCTATTATTTCAATGAACCACATGTATCAAATATACCCTGAAAACTAATTTTCTATTATTTATTAAATGATCTTCTATTAAGTTATCAACCTTATCAAAGTTAGAGATAATGAGAGTTCTTCCTGATACTGAAGATAACGTGCTCACATCACAATGTCGGTAGGTAGTTCCTCGTTTGAGTTGGACTGATGTTATATTGTTCGTTAAGAGTATCTGCAAATTATTTCTTGTACATGCTCTGTCAAGAATAAAATGGATATAATTCAATTGTCGCGAAGGACAACATTTGATTTCTGTTCGATTCTTGCCAACTAGATGAATCCAATTTAAACATGATTTCATATAGTTTTCGTTAACGCTTCAAAGCACTATCCAAAATATGAAAACAAAACAAAGTCAGCCTTTTCGTCCAGTACAATTTGAGTCAGCTAACCATCTTGTCAATGAAGAAGTCAACATTACTGGCCAAATAATAATAATAATATTGTCCTTATTATTTTCTTTCATATTCAACAATTCTTTGGTTGCATGAAATATACCAACATGATATGGCGAATTGGAACCGGATTTTCACTAACGTTGGAGAATGAACTCAAATGTTTCTTACAGTACCATAAGCTGAGGTTCTTGAAGTGTCTACATTTTATTTTACTAGCTCGATATATAACAGTGCTGAATTAGATTTAGTTCACATAATTAATCAATGTGGTCGGTGGATCAGCGGTCTAATGCACAGGCCGTTCGAAACTCCAGCATAGCGATAGTCGGTTCGAATCCGATGTAGGTACGAGAATTTTTCTCAACTACTTTATATCGGATTCGATAGGCGGCCGCATGCCTTGTTGAAAAGCAAGTGTATTGTGAGTTGTCTAGATGCCAATCTCGTCAAGTGCTAGCTTGGAGTGCACACCGACCACCCGAGGTGGTGTAGGTTTTCCGGTTTTTCCTACAGCTGAAAAGTGAATACATCACCTAAAATATCAGTAAGTCGCCCCGGAGCGACACGGCAAATAATAATAATAGCCGTCCTCTGCCCGCACAGGCTATGCCTTTGGGTACACTCAACGAGTGTTTATGAGGGAGTATTATTATTATTATTATTATTAATGTTTCTTCTGGTGAAGCTAAAGATAAAAAAATATGTTTAATTTTCAGATTCACACGATAGCCGGGGTAGAGTAGGAGGAAACTGGTGTTCTTGCTTTGAAGAATTCATACGGAGGCAGTGAGTTATTTTCCTTTCGTTGGAAAAACCTGACATGAGAAAGAGATGTGCAGCATGTCTCTCAACTAACGAAATAAATAAATAAATGAATGAGAAATAAACAATTACGATACAAATATCACAGTAACGCGAAAGTTTTTCACTGAAACTAGACTAGAATAACCATAATTCTAATTATTGTCTTGGTACTTAGATTGTGAATTCTAAAAAAACATATTATACTTAATTTATGTTGAAGTCAAATGCTAAAAAATCATCATTTCTATATTGAAAGCGTTTTTCAAGCAGATTTTTTTTTATATCATAATGTAAACAAAACTGTACTTGAGATACTATATTTTCAGTAAAAAGTCGTTTTGATTTAGATAAAACTGGGGGCTCTTTTACATAATTTACACACGAATAGACGTAAAGAGAGGGTAATCTAAAGAGTTTATTTATTGGATAATAGAGCTTATTTTGATTGATTGATTGATTGAATTATAAATGTTGCTTTAACGTCATCTTGGTAACCCAGTTTGAAAATAACTCTTGAATACTTTTTGTAATTTTTTTTTAAATAGAGTCCACATATTTTTCCTCAGATGGTTTTTGATTCATTAGAACCCAAGAAATTTATTAATTTTGATCTATATGCAGTTGTTCATGTGTAAAGAAGTAAAGTTGCGTTTTATTTGTTTTCAGTTTCAATTTGTTTTTTGTCAACCATTTATCAACTTTCAATTCTGCTTCTTTCATTTCCATGACTGAGGTCTCATAGTTTTTATTTTGGAGTATCATCAGCAAATTTCGATATCATGAGTCTTGAAATCAATCACGTAAATCAAGTATAAAATTGGTCCCAAAACCGATCATTGGTGGATTCTGTATTTATATCTTTCATACTTATATGATGTCTTGTTCATAAAAACACACTGTATGCATTCCGATAAATAGAAGTAGCAATGCGATAGGTCTGTAGACCATAGGTTGGAACGGTCTTTGTTCCTTGTTTGGGGACTGACTGTATTCTTGCAATTTCCTTAGATTATAAGAGACACTGAATAACTGCAAAGAACTGGTGTTAATTCGGTGACACATTTTTTGAGAATGACGTGCAGAATTCTATTAGATCCAGCAAAAGGCACATGATTCAAACCTCTACAGATGGTCGAGCGATCAAAGGTTTTCGCCAAATGAACTCAGAAAAATTAGTGCTTCAACATACTTTTGGGTCGAATCATTCCTATCTGCCGAACTCAATTTCACGAAGTTGATTCGTCATCCTTTAAGCACATCTCCACTTTGTAACTCTTCTTCGGACCGTCACGTATTCGCTCAGTGCTTCAGGGCCTCATAGATTTACTGCATAGCCGACAGCACCGTTAATTCCATCTTGGATGTGCTAATCTCGATTCTACGGCCGTCCGTCCACCACGTGGTCATTTCAACATAGGTTTATTCGGTACTTGGGGACATTTACACTTCCTACTCTTGTAATGATACCGAATAAGGCTAATGTAGTGTGTCGTACAGTAAATTCTTCTAGAATTACCGACGATTTAATGATAATTTTATAACCGTCGTCTATTGGAGGCTTTATGTGCCGAGAGTGTGCAAACAACTCACGGTAAGTGAACTGGGCATCGAGAAGTGTCAGGACAAAAGATTACAAATCATTATAGAATTTTATTTCCTCCAACGTATGCAATGTTTGTTTCAAAATCTGTCTTACTTTCATCCTGTTGCACTCTTCGAGTGAATACGCAATATAAAGAAATATATTGTCGACGACTCAGTCATAAAAAATGAACATTCAGTGGCCCGGGGTTCAATCCCAGCTTGTCGAATTTTTTTATTTTATTTTATAGATAGAATTTCTTTTTTGGGCCTAATCTAACTATTAACTATTAATAGACGTCGCAGGAAAACAAATAGAGAATTGGCTTTTGTCGAAATTTTTTATTTTATTTTATAGATAGAACTTTTTTTTGGTACCTAATCTAACTATTAACTTTCAATGGACACCGCAGGAAAACATATAGAGAATTGGCTCTGTCAAATTGTCTGAAATTGTGTACTCAAAAAAAAGTTTTTCGATATTCTTTTTCCGACACTATTCCAGAACAAACAAGTAATATTTTGGTAAGACATTATAGTTACAGTCTAATCTAGTCGATTGAAATATCTCTCTATGTTGGAAATTTGATTTTTTTTATTTTAGAAAATGCCTTTACCTATAATGAAAACAATTGACAGGTTTTTTATTACAAAAAAATTATTTATTGGCAATGTTGATTGAACAGAAGATGAATAAACTTTGTGATGAATTCAGTTGTTCAATATTACCTTTCATTTAGATACAGAGTGCGTTGAATTTTTTTAGGTCATTCATAATGTTCTTATTGCATATTTTATAATGTACGGTTAATTTGGACCTAATTCTACTCATAACATTTCGACAATGTCGACAATATCTATGGAAGTTTTTTCAACTTCGTTTGTTGCGTTTCTAAGAAATGCATTTTTTAACTTTACGATACATTGATACGGAGCCACAATAGGCCATTGGCCGCAGTGGAGGGCCTGATATGGGCCCACTCATGTTCAAACCTAACATTGATACGATTGAACAAAACTTTAGGGGATCTTTTATACTTAAAAATAAGATTAAACTCAACAATAGACACAAACTCACGCCTCTTACTCATGTTTCTATGACAAGAACCTATTTTATTTGGTTCTGTAATGATTTTGTCAATGCCGATGTATTCTTCACTGTATCTTTTATCTTACACAATGTATCTGAATCGGCCTTGAAGGCAGTGAAAAATACAACGGGATCATTCGAAAAACTCAAATAGCATTACTTCAGCATTGAAAAAGTTATTCCAGAACCAAATAGAATATGTTATTGTCATAGAAACCTAAGACAAATGCGTTTAAACCGTACGTGCTTCAAACACCTTGCATGTGCATGCATGTATCTGAATCGGCCTTCAGTTTCAGAAAAAACTTCCATGGATAATTTTCAAAATGGTATGAGTCAAATTAGGTTCAAATTGACCGAACAGTTTAACGCACCCTGTATATAAATGAAAGATAATATTGAACAACTGAATTTATCAAAAAATTAATTTATCTTCTGTTCCATCAACAGTACCAATGAAATATTTTATTTGTCGTCAAAAACGATCTGTCTATTGTTTCCATTATAGAGGTATTTTCCAGAAATAAAAAAATTCATATCTCAAACCAAGAAACAAAATACGTTTTAGTTGATTAGAAGAGATTGAAACTATGTTTTACCAACAGAGCTAGACAAAAAAAAAACAAAAAACGATCTTTTTGAATTTGCCCCTTATAAATCCTAATGTACTATCATTAGTGAATTTGCTATTAAAACATAACACAATTTCATCCAATTTGACCGAGAGCAAATTTCTCATATTTTTTCGTGCGTTGCCCTTTCTCACTTTCCATTGATCATGAATTTCGGCTCACATATTTCCTGAAATTGCTTCAAAAACACCAGAACCTATTTGAAAGTGATGTCATCTATTTGAAAAAAATATCTACATGGAGCTTCAACTAAAGTTTTTCAAAATAGTGTTTGGAATTATTATTTCCATTCATTGCTCACCCCCTTCAAAAAACAGTGAGATTGTGTGAGCTCAGGAGACGGGGGTTGCAATTGTCGAGGCAGATATTATTTATGATTCTATACGAGCAACAACTTTTTAAGTAACTCAGGAATTTGACCAAATTTTACCAGGGCACGTTAATACCATAAAATACTACAATTCAGAAAACGCTCGTTCATTCAACCGATATTGGTATTCAACTGACAAGGGTTTTTTTCTCGATATATTCTAATTCACAACTGAAAAAGTGGATATGAATATGATAATGAACGAAGTGTCAATATGACTAATGAAATCCATTGAGCAATACCCACAATTCTATATTTATTAAACGTAATATCGGTTTGTCACTTCAGTTGACATTAATTTAATGAATTGAATGTTACACACCTAATTTAATTAGTGAGCTGAGTCCAGATAATCAAACTTTTTTGTAGCAGAAGTTGAATTAATTATACGGTACTTTTTCCACCTCTTAATACTTTATGTGACTTATAAGTTATATACTTTATCGGGCAATAAATCGTTTTGTAACGTGATAATTCTTTTCTCGTTAATTATGAGGCTGTATCAATAATTACTATGTCGGCACCTGCGATTTCAAGTGATAGTTTACGAAAGATTGAAGGCGGAAGAATTTCATCTTCGCCTTGAAGGAACTCGTCATTCATTCAGACACGTTATGAAAAAAAATTCAATACATAGAAATTTTTAATCATCAAGAATGTTTTTTCATGGTGGATCTGGCGACCAAAGAACTTGGTGTCATGTATGACACTGAACTATGTAAGCAGAACTGTCATCAAGTCATAACCCATTTGACAAGCACACTACATATAGTTGCAGATCAACTGATTCTATGGATAAGTCAGTGTATGAGGTAGTCTTCAAGAACACCGAAAACTCTGAAATTTGATGTTTGCCTTCCTCAGCTCATGACATATCGATAGGTTCTGAAGGAGTTTGCCTACAAATAAAAAGTACGAAGGAATATATCAGAATATTTGCCATCCTTGGTAGAAGTGCCACAGTGAAAAATAGAGATCTACCTTTATTATCCTCTGCCAACTTATAAGACTTTTATCATAGTCTGCAATACCATTGATATGTACCGAATGTGCTTGGTTTTTCTGTAATTGATATGCCAAAGATGGTGACTGAGTATTCTATATTTAGGAACATACCCCCACTTTGTATAAAATAGAGTATTGATTCAATCTGGATTTCTTAAACTTCTAATGGAAAAACTTCATCGTCATATTAAGGTAGTCTCACCATTTATTGACACCCCCCCCAGTTATCGACACACTTCGCTTTCATGAGCTTGTTATAATCTGTACAGTGAATACAGTGAATACAGAATTCTACCGATTAAAGTGACATCTACTAGTATTATTATTAGACACAAAAAAGACTCATGTCGATAAAACAGAAACTAATAGATCACGAAATGTTGGAATATGGCCAATACGTTGGGTTTCATGGTTGGGTCAATTTGCTTCGAGGTAAGCTTAAGAAACATCGTATCATTTCAGTACTAGTTGAACTTCAATTACTTACGAAAATGATCTCAAATCGATTCTTTTCACAATAGATATTTAAAATTTACCATTTATGACCTGAAAACTACAATTTTTCGTACAAAAAACACAAAAATAAAGGTGTCAATAACTGGTCCAGCACAAATTGCTCTAGTTGTTGACACCTGTGTTAATAACTAGTACAATAGTATGGTGAATGAAAATCTCATTGATGTCATTGAAGTTAGATATATTTCTTCGATAATATGCAAGTAATCACAGTATGAATCATATTTTGGCCGGATCAGTTATTGGCACTCATTATTCAGAACAGAACCCTTTCAATATGAAATTATTACTCAGAGTCAATATCTGGGATACCTGTGTGTCAAAGACTTATACATCTATATGTCAATAAATGGTACTAAGTGGGCATCTACGAGAAAAATCCGTAACTGTGTGAAATTTCATTGAACACCTTATTTCTGCAGTACTGAATTTGGAATAATGCATATTTTGGTATGATCAGTTATTGACACCCCATATTCAGAACATTTTTATTGATATTTGGGTGATTCTCGTGGGTGTCAATAATTGATACTTCTTAGGTCATTAACTGATGCCAGTCTTTATTTTCAGAACACAAAAATGGCAAAATGGTTCAGTATTACTCTTTTTTCGATTTCTGTTTTTTTTTCACGTGCTTGTTATTTTGTTGATTCAAATTTTTCTTCGAAAAAATATGTATAGTAAAATATCGATTGAATACTATCAAAACTTTTTGAATGTACTTGAATAATTGATCAAAAATTTTATACTTGAAGGATGATCATTGAGTAATTAAGTACTTATATCCTTAATGGATAATACTATTCACACATGTTAATAACTGGTGCCATGTCAATCATTGGTTCTCTCGCACATCTGATTTATGATTCTCCCATCCAAATTATTTTGTGATGAATCCAATGGAAGATTTCAAAAAATAGATAACTAATGTGTGAAATTATGCTTGTAAGTCCTTCAAATTAAGGAAATATGAGTTTTTATTCAATAAATTATCTCGTAATATTATGAGCCTTAAGGTGTCAATAACCGGTTCTTCCACCTTATCTCTCACAGGAATTTGTACATACGGGAATTATATTTGATCAGATTATATCAAATCCCATAATATCATACATACCGGGTGGCTACGGAAGTATTGCCTACGGAATATCTCAGTTATTGTATGAAGTAGGTTTGTGAAATTTGGAGCGTCGATATAATGACATAAGAGCTAGAATTTGGGCATATTGACATGTCGAAGTTAACTTCCGGTCTGACCGGAAGTAACATCAACTTTCTTATTTTAAATGGAAACTCTATTTTTTTTCTTTTCGCTTTATTCAGCATTCAATTCCCTTTCTAATGACATATCACAAGTTGGTATCTAACCAGAAACTAGATCAGAAAAAAATTATTATTGAAATTCACCGAGTAGGCCGTGGAAGCAAAATGAAAGCCAAAAATTGAAAAGTTGGCTATGGAAACCATACGTCACTTGATAACAGTTGCTACTACTGTGATATTTTATTTTCATTCGTCGGCGTTATAAAAAGCCGCCAAAAAAAATATTGGAAAAATTGGAAAAAAAAACAATACTCTATAGGTCCATAACTTAAACATTAACATACAACTTTGTCTTGCCTGTACTATTCAGCATAACCATTCCTTTCTAATGATATAATAGAAAGTGATTTTTTGAAATGAAATACCAAAAAATCCAATTATTATTCTTCAAATAACAAAACAGATTATCGCCATACGCAAAAATAACATTAAAAATAATGTGGAATGATAAATTATATCCTGTAGGTTCTAGGTTAAATAGGAACATAAACGTACTTGGTCTGTGCCATCGTGGAATGATAAATTATATCCTGTAGGTTCTAGGTTAAATAGGAACATAAACGTACTTGGTCTGTGCCATCGTCCATAGATATTCTAATATCTACCTATGCGTCCATAGATATTCTAATATCTACCTATGGGCGATGTTTGTGCTATTCAGAATAATCATTCCATTGCAATAATCATTCGAACCAAAATATTAACAAGTAGGCTGATTAAGATGTATTTTGGAATGAAACAAAAGAGAAACGAGAGCTCTCACGAACGCTGCTATCCATATTATTTTGACGTTCGAAGTAGTGTTTTTGATTCTGCCATTTTAAAAGGGTTTGGAAATCGAAATCAGTTAGTGGAATATTCAAAAAATGCCCCGTTATTCACGAACCGAACAAATTGACATGCTTCTCATTTATAGTGAATGTTTAAAAAATTCTTATGCCGCTGAACGATTGTATTTAGAGCGATATCCAGGGAGGCAGCAACCGTCTAGAAGGTATTTCCAGTGGCTTGAAGAAAAATTAAGAACTGAGCCTGATGTTCACGAAGACCAAGAAGCATTTGTTATTAATGAGGAAACTGAAATTAATGTATTAGCTTTAGTACAATATGATAGCACAATTTTCTCAAGGCAGATTGGCGCCGAATTAGCTATAAGTAAGGACTCTGCTAGGAAAATTTTGAAAAAATATCGATTTAAATCCTTCAAGTATCAGTTGCATCAACATTTGTATGAAAATGACGGTGAAAGGCGCCTGGAATATTGTAATTGGTTTCTTCGACAAAATGCTGAGAATCACCTATTTAACTATTATATCTTGTTTACGGACGAGTCAAGATTTACCAACAATGGAATATTTAACAGGAATAATACAAGGTAGGTACTGTACTTTATATGGATTATTGTCGATAGTCGAAGTGTAAAGTGCTAAAAGTGTGAACGGTCTTTTGTTTCAGGTACTGGGCGATAGAAAACAAGCACCGGTTTCGACAAGGTGGCTTCCAGGAGAGATTTGGTGTTAATGTTTGGGCAGGAATAGTTGGAACTCATATTGTTGGCCCCATTCTTTTTCAAGGCCAACTAACCGGAGAGAGATACTTTAATTTTTTAACGAATGAAATTTCGGAATTCATTAACAACCTACCAGAGGAAATAACTGAGAGAATGTACTTCCAGCAAGATGGCACCCCTCCGAATAATTCAAGAATAGCGAGAAATTATCTTCAAAATCGCTTTCAAGAGAGACTTATAACAACCCATGGTCCAGTCAGGTGGCCACCAAGGGCACCTGATGTTACTCCGTGCGACTTTTTTCTATGGGGGCATCTTAAAAATAGGGTGTATTCCACACAGCCTACAACTCTACATGAGCTAGAAGTAAAAATTCGTAGAGCTTTCCAAGATATCACGCCCCAAATGTTGAGAAACGTTTTACATGAAAATATCACCAGAGTCAATAAATGAATTGACGCTGAGGGAATGCATTTCGAACATTTCTTTCGAATGTATTTTATCTTTAATCCTATCAATTTGAATTTTTTTTTTCGATAAATCTGTTTTTTTGTTATTTGAATAATAATAATTGGATTTTTTGGTATTTCATTTCAAAAAATTACTTTCTATTAGAAAGGAATGGTTATGCTGAATTAGATACCAACTTGTGATATGTCATTAGAAAGGGAATTGAATGCTGAATAAAGCGAAAGGAAAAAAAATAGGGTTTCCATTTAAAATAAGAAAGTTGATGTTACTTCCGGTCAGACCAGAAGTTAACTTCGACATGTCAATATGCTCAAATTCTAGCTCTTATGTCATTATATCGACGCTCCAAATTTCACAAACCTACTTCATACAATAACTGAGATATTCCGTAGGCAATACTTCCGTAGCCACCCGGTATATTCGTTGATCCATGGAGTCTTTGATACAAAAATCTCCCAAATACAACTAGAAAATGCATATTTTTATAAAAATGGAAATGTTAATACCTGTTACGTCCAGCTTCTCGCTAACCGACATCTGTTTATTCTCGAATAACCCTAATATCAGAATACGTTGAAGCTAGAAACATGTGCAAGGAGACAATCGAATCTTCGGAACAAGCTTACAACGCTAAGATCACTTGTTGAGTAACGGGTCCTGCTTGTTCTGATCTTTTGCCAAACCTGTAGGGATAAATTTCATTTCCAGATAATTTTCTCCCATAACCAATGAAAAAAGAACACTAGCAACGAACACCCAGGAAAAAGCCAATATTTTCTTGAATCTAACAACAAGAAAGCTCTAGATCTAGGGTTATTTCTCAACTGAAACAGTTTTGGTGATAGAATGGATCCTTGTGGAACACTAGCATTCATCAGCTCCATCAACTTCCACGTGGAGAGATATGTACAAGATTGAGTTTAATCCCTAAAAAAAACCTCTACGTAGCAACCTGTAGCACTGTCATCTAGAAGGTCATGAAAAAGATGTTTGATCGCATTTGGTAACAGGGGAAAAATCTTCTTCCTCATGGCTTGCTCCCTTGTAATGTACTTTGCTATCCCGCTTTCTCTCAGACATATTATTTACATTCCACATGTAGATGCTAGTGTGTCACAAGGTTCCATTCTAGCACCAACATAGTAGAATAATTGTTCTGAAATTTGTTCTATCTGGACTGCACCCTTATAAGCAACTCTCAGAAGACTTGTGGGAGCTTGACGAGAGTCTTACCGTGAACGTGCGATCCCAAACAATGACATGTTGGAAGCTACCTCATGCCCAGTGTACAACTTTGATTATAATACCCTTCATACTAGCTGGTGAAATTAAACAAAATGAGGGAGGAACACGTGAATGATTGAAATATGGAAGAAGCAAAAATTATCAGAGATACTTTAATTTCTCTATCGCTATTCAGTAAAAATAATGATGAAATTTTTAATGAATATTTTCGTGATACTAGAATAAATAATCTTTGAATAATTTCGAATTCTTTTGTACCGAAACGAATGTCTTGAGTGCTACTTCAACTACGCACTTGGAGAAATACTTTGCATTATAAGTAGGTACATTCATTAGAATTCCATATAATGGATTTATGATACTCCAATACCATTTAGCCGGTCGTTGTTGGTTTAAACTCACTCATTGTCATTCGAGAGGCTGCTTTAAATGCGAATGGCCCCGAAATATGGTACACGACCAAAGGAAATGATGAAATGAAACCATAATGGAAAATAAAATTCGTTCAATGAAAAGATTTGAAATATATTTTGAGTTCAGCTTAGTTTGATCGTTAATATGCAGTTTCAGCAGTAGGTTTTCCAAGCTCTTTAGCATTAGTCCGACAGCGTAACATCCAGCCGACAATTTACTTTTCAATTGTTTTTGATGTGTATCAAACCTCAATTTTTGTTCAACTAACAAACCCAGGAATCTGACACAATATTTTCACTAAATGATATGATTTCATAAACATATTATATTGTGAGCAGTACATTCAAAGGATATCATATTCTTTTTGTGATTTCAAAAGATAAGAGGATTGAATCACACCAATCATTGACAATTGTTATAACACGAGATATTTTTCCAATGATCGTAGGTACTTCTTGTAGTATCGTCTGCGAATAACATGAGTTTACCAAAAATTTCCATATTCGACAGATTATTGAAATATAATAAAAACAGAATTAGACCTATAACTGACCATTTTGGTACTCCCGAGTTTATGTCAGAGGTCCGTGATATTTCGTTGTCTACACCCTGTGAGGTGAAAGTCGAACCAGTTCAAAGTTACTCCTGTACATGAACCCATACCGACGAAGCTGCCGTAAGAGTATTCAGTGATCCACGTAGTCAAAAGCCTTAGTTAGGTCATAGAATACTGCCATGGTAAGATCTCCATCATTCATATCGGAGTACATACAGCTCATGCAGTTAGGTAAAAGTAGCCTTATGTGTGTTCTTTCTATTTTGACTGATTTAGATTAGAATTACTACCGTCATTTTGAGAAAGGACTAGAATATACATTCAAGAAACGACAAGTTTATTAGTGAGACCAAAGTATTGAGGACAACTCCTGGGGGGTTTTCAAAAATGTTTATGGAAATATCGTCAAAGCAAGCTGCTTTTTTATTTTTAATGTCTTTCATTGATTTTATTGCAGGAATCCACCAGTGAGTTGGACATTTGGGAGGTCACAGGGTTTTGTTTCCTGGTGAAATAAAAAAACAGCTCTGCTTTTCCAGGATTTCCACTTTGTCCTTCTAAAAGAAACCACTTATCTACCCCAGGATGACAAAGTTATCCGTGTAGGCGGTGCAGTAACCCAGTTATTTTATATTCACTAGAAGACCATCCACCTCGAAACACCAAATTGAAGGGTGCAAGACTTTTCCTGCGGACAGCCCCTCATGAGTTTGGCCTCGCTGGAGCTATTTCTGAGAGTTAGTCTAGCTAATCTTTGAAGCAGCAAGTCGTGAATGCATGTTATTATGGTTTGGTTAACGCCCCTTTATCTTGTTGCTCGACATATAGAATCAAAAGACGTCTTGTCAAATGTCCCTTTCATGTCGTCGATGAATATACCTAGGGAGACGTCGCCACGGTCTAACTAACCCACCTGATGAATGAGTCGATGGAGGGCAGTCTCTATCATCTTGCCATTCTGGAAATCAAACCATTTTGAATTTTTTAGGAAGTAGAATCCCCGAGTCATTTGAAACCGTCATTAGTGAGATCTATTTACAAAAAAGATGATAGATTTTCTCCAACGAACTGCAGACCTATTGCACTGCTGAGCGCATTTTCTAAACTACTAGAGAAAAGTATATATTCAAGAATAAATAATTTTTCAGATAAATTTGAAACATTGAGCCCAAATCAACCCAGCTTTAGAGAAAACCACTCCACCGAAACAGTGACTTCTGACTTAATTCAATTCAAAAATGAAAGAATGGAGACGAAAGAGATTGTTATTTGCTTGTTTTTTATTTATCCCAGGCGTTCAACAATCTTAATTATTGTGAATTCATTATCAAAAAGTTAAAAGCAATAGGAATCCGTGGTGATATACTAAAATGGATTAAATCTTTCCTAGAAGGTCGTAAATTGATTGCGAAAGTCGACGACAAGATGTTTGATTCACTCGGAAGTTCCCCAAGGGAGCGTTCTTGGCCCCTTCAGTTTCCTGCTATTTATTGATGACCAATCAGATTACAATGGCGGGAAGGTCACTATGTTTGCAGATGACAAATCAATAATTGTATCTAGGATACTAATGCAAATGACTTGCTAACCAAAATGAACATAGTCCCAGTTCAATTCGATAACAGGTGCAAAAAATTGCTTGATATAAACTATTCAAAAACAGTTGCAATTCAATTCCACAAACGATTTTTCAAAAGAGTCAATATAATAAGTCTCAAAATGTGTAATATCAGTATACAATTTCAGAATGGTTGTAAAATCCCGCACTATTCTTATGGAAAATGGCTTTCGGTTCCTCAACTTTTGATATGATGTAGATTTTGACTTCCTCAACGAAAGTATCCAAGGGCACAAAAAAATCGGCCGACCAGTTTTTCGAGATACAGTGTGTCAAAGATGAGGCGTCCTGCTTAGAATTTTTAATAATCCCGAGAATTGATAAAACTGCTATTTATTCTAGGAATATCATGTCTCAATGATGGAACTTGATCTCGTATCCATTAAACTTATTCGTTTTGGGCTCTACAAAAAAAAGAACAAGAAAAAGTACAAATCGAATTAAATTAAAACAACCAGTGTGAGTTCTTTGATGAGAAAAAAAAGATGTAATTTAGCCTGGATAAACTCCCTCAATATTGATCGAAGTAAACTGGCACTATTTTATTTTATACAGGGTGATTCAAAAATAGGGGTACGTCAACCCCTTGCTTTTTAGAACTACCTATTTGAAAAATCAACCAGGTTTTAACGTTCATCAACCACAGTTTCTGTTGAGTAACGCTGACTACGGCAAACATCTGGTTGGGTTACTGATGTACTAAGACAGCACATAATAGTTCAATTATAGACCGTGCTTGGAATCGCACTTTGAAAGGTAAAGCCGTTGTCTTCCAAAGCGTTCACAATTTTATTGAATTGATATTATCTTTTTTTTGTTATGATAAATATATTTCCTCTCTGTAAACGCGAATCACCCCTGGACAACGTTTTCAGGTAAACGCCATGGAATGCCACATATGGCTTCATCAAGTTGAACATAAATTATTTATTGAAGTTGATTAATCATCTCAAGATACCAGAAACGAGGAAAATCCATATAAGGCATTTAAGCGGTATTTGGAAACGACACTCATTTTCCCATTAGTCGTTGATTTCGAATGAATATGGATATAATTACTGAATGGTTATAACGGATATATATGTGATAATTTCTTCATCAACAACAATATATGGAGAAATTGTTCCGACTGGAGGTCATATACTGCGTGTGTGGTAATGAATAGTTATTAATTTTGTAAAAAAATGCATAAGATTAACTACGTTTAAATAAAGCTTCTTGGAGACTTTTACCCAATCTACCACTTCGCACTACTCGATTCTCTCATAACTTCATGAACATTAGATAAAAGAACTTTTGATAACGGTATGAGTATTGTCAATGTAGTAATAATGATTAGTGACAATCTAAGACACCTTCATTATTCCTTTGAAATCAGGAGTAATATTCAACAAATATGTAATAATTGCTATTACTCATGAGAATTAAGTCTGTGACATGAGCCGTAGGCGATCGTCGAGAATAATTTGAAAAATATTTCTGGAACTGTGAATGCTATGGCACGCATTTATTCATACTGCAAAATTCAATTCAAAGGCAATTGATCTTCATCATTAGAAAAGATAATATTCAACGCTGAATGATTTGGGCGACACATAAAAATACTCAGTTTACTAATACATGGAATTCCTCAATGACAAACACAACTTTCATGCTTCTATTGTTGTAACTGTTGTAGTTAATTGATATCAGTAGGTTAGAATACGACAGATGAAATAAAAAAATCACATATTCGTGACGTGAAATGTGTATTGTAGCCAACTCTGTATCCTGATACGAAGTTGAAGGTTTACAATTGTCTCAAGTTGCGCACCCAATGAATATTTATGAATTTCAGAATTGGTTCAATATTTGATGTGATAGATAAAGATAAATTATTCTCATATGTTCATGGAATGCTTATTTTGGACGTTAATAGTTAGTTCCAAATCAGATTTGGGAAGATTATACCCTGAAATTCAATTTCATTGGTAAATAGTGGCATTCCATCATGAAATGAAAAGGTGTATTCAGTAAGAGTTTATTTGAAATTTTTCTCACTAATTATTCCAGTCATCTATACATTGGATAATAATATCAATAAGTTACAACTCTGAAATCGATGAAAACATTCATAATAATTACTTGAAACGTTCTAAGATATCAAGAGGACACTTAAATGAAGAAGCGTTCATATACATTGAAATTTAAGGATTTCAGCAAATCATCACATTCAACTAAGTATAGAGAAAACACAAATACATCACAGAAGTTATCATAAGTGAAAATTGCCGTGCATAAATTGAACAAGGAAAAATAGTTGTTTGAGAATGTCCATATAGGACGAAACTGCAGTAACGAAGTGTAACAAAACATAGCATTTTTTTTTCTCATTTCTTATGATGATCTCCTACCACGTAGTAATAGCTACATCCATCAATTTATTAAAAATACAGAACCAGAGTGTGACGAGAACAATATAACATCAAATTGTTTGGATAAAAAAAATGAGGAAAGAAATACAAGCCAATATTTGTCAAAAATTCGATACTATAATGAATGTTCATCCAAAAAATAATTATATTATTAATCTTTCAAGATCAAATTCCTATCCTACCGCAAGAAATTTCGATCTTTTCAAATCTGAGTCAACAACAAAAACAGGTATAAAATATGATTTATTTAATTTGTATTAATTTTATATTAGCGAGACGAAGAAATAATTGAAAGATCAAAAAAATTATTAAATTGCATTTGGGGAATCTAGGTAATACCGGGTGTAACAGGATCGAGTTTTCTAGAAAGGTATCACTCCGACCACGAGGCAAATTGTTTTTATGCTGATGGTAATATCGAAATAGATTACTGAACTGGGCCCAGAGATATTCCACAAACAAATAATATAACGTAACCCTGAAAGTGAAAACTTCTGAGGGTAATGATAATTATCTAGAAACAGAAACTTTCGTAGCAGTATTTATATGAGCTTGTTGTCCCATACCATGTGGAGTCTCCTGGAAGCTGCCGGCAGAATGATTGTTTCATAACTCACTACGTGCTCTTTTCTCCGCGTTAGGATACGTAAACAAAGTTGTATGCAATCGGTAGGGTATTACGACATAGTAATTTGAAATATTTTACAGCGAATTTGCTCGCTCGACTACCACGCAATATAATCAAATCGTTTCAATCTATTATACATAAATTAAAAAGAGTGAAATCATTGGATTCAAGCTGTGACTAATGCCTTCAATAAATATTTTATTGAAAATTACAACCGTGAACTCTGCACGAAAACGTTGATTGAAATAATTGCTACCATTTACCAAACCTAATATGTAATTACATCAATTTATTTGGTTGGATATCAATATGTACAGTTGGCTGAACATCGATATGGCATGTATCAGATGTGATGGTCCCAAAGAAGGGGTTCCTTGAGATTTATGATAATGAAGAAGACAACATAGTACGTAGACTCGTAGATGGAAACAACGTATATATTATGAGTTTTGAGGTTATCGGTGTTTACTAGTATGGAAAATCAACGCGAATATGCAGTAGTCAAAAGAGAAACAAAAACAGGGGAAGAGGACCAAGGGATACGATTAGCCAAGAAGCTAAATCACCAAAGTGAACATTCACCACAAATCCGTCAAGATTGGAAACATCTTGAAGGGTCCGGAAGTCAGGGTCCGGAAGATCGATGGAAAGATCCTGAAAGTGAGTAAGAAGAATCCTAGAGGTTAGCGGAGGAGTACCTTCCAGAAAAGACTTATTTATAGTGTGAGATCTAGACCAGAAAATGTTCAGGAAAGTGGAAATCATCAAGCTGACGCTGGAATAAACGAACGATGAACACTGAAAGACTTCCTTTGAGGAAGTACCCACTGAGAGTTACAAGTATTGGTGATAAAAGTTGGAACTTACAAAGAAACTCATAATGAATGATTGAAAGTTATTCCCTAAAACCTATCACAAAAATATGTAATAATAAAATAATAATAAAAATAATATACCTCTATATTTTCAAGTACAGATAAAATTAATTTGGAATACTTCATTGCCATCTGATGATAGATTCAGATTCACGTTTTCATCATAATGCTACTGTTGCTACATATGGTACAACGTTAATAAAAAAATTAAAAAGGCGAGAGAAATCTCCTAGACATTAGTTTTTTTTTTATAACCCCTCTCCCCTTGGCATCAAACCGAAGTTTATTTAGCCGCATAAATTTTGTAATCGGATATGCGTTTTTAGTTATGAATTGATGATATCACGTCAATATTTCAATTACTCGGGACGGTGTAAATGAAAAAAAAAAAAATATGATGAATCTATTAAGCGAGGATCTCTCTGATAATCAAAATCTGAATAGTTTATTAGATGACAACGAAATATTTCCCATGAAACTTTTTTGTATTTTGAGAAAGGTTTTTCCTCTTGATGAATTTTCAAACAAATACATTTTTTCCACAAACTGACTACTAAATATAACTTTTCTATCACCCATCGTGAGTATTTCGATAAGCATCAACTCATGTCACGACTTTTTTTTATAAAATCATTAATAAAAAAGTTTTCTATTTGTTGCATACATTTCAAATATCGCTGTCAGGTATATCTCGTGAGTAAATACTCCGTGTCTCCTGCTGAACTCCTGGAGATTTCTTGCGAGTTATTCCTGTTGGAGTCTTGGTATATTTCCAGCTGAAGCAGATATTTTCTCAGTGTCAGTTTCCTGCTAGGAGTCCTACTACATTCCTAAGGAGTTCCGGCTGGGCTCAAGGTGTCTTGATAACCGGTGGTTTGGCCTCATCGTTATAATTCTTCCTGACTATTGCTTGAAGCGTTTTCCTATGATGATTGGTGAGGGTTCTCAACCTATTTCTTCGTGTTGGTTCTGGGCCATCAGAGTATTTGCTGCACCGGCTTTTGCTGGAGAATCTGTACTCTCATTCTCCTGGATGCCCCTGCGACCTTCTTTCCAGACAAGTTTCACCTTGTTCTCTGCTCCCAGGTCGTTGAGGTTTTTGTGTCTATCCCAAACTACTTTGGAGGAAAATCTGCATGATTGCAAGGCTTTTATTGCCACCTGACTGTCGGAGAGAATGACAATGTTTTGGTTTTTAGGACCCCTTCTGGAAATCTCTCTCACGTAAATAAAAAATCGTCATTACCTGAGCTTGACATATAGGGGAGAAGCGACCTGTGGGCATCTAGTTCAGGGCAGCAAGGTCGGTTTAAATGATGAATTTTTGTTCCGGGGATAAGAGTGAGTGGGAGTGAAAGCCGGATTTTCCGAGCCGCTCACGGCACGACCATGCTTGCGTATGATGAACGTCTTGTCGGACCTCTTTATGACCTTGAATGGGACATGGTGGGGCATCATAGAAGAAAAGAGAGAGCAAACAATGTTTTTATGGGACCGTGTTGTGTTACTGGTACTGACCATGACTCTTGCATGTGTCTCAGAAGTTTCTCAACGAATTCGGGTGCGCTGTCCCGTCATTTTGAATTTTTTGCTGCGTTGCGAGGAAGTCTTCTGGAATTATCATGGTCTGTCCATCAAGAATTTTTTCTATTCTTCTTTCTACACGGATCAAATATCAAAAATGGTTCGTGACATCTGATTGCTGCCTTCAGCTGACTGTTGCTGAATTTTCAAATCATTCCATTTGCCGGACCGACAAAACCAGTGACTGCTGCAGCTACGGTAGATGCCTCTTGGTCGCATGGAGGTCTGATTTCGGACCAGCTGGAGAACCTATAGATGAGACAGTAGCAATACCCAAATAATCATGCATAATACACATCACTTTGATGGTGAATATTTAGAGTTACAGCGATCTTATTCCTGTAACTAGGTTTACTCTATCTTCCTCCATAAGATGGGCACTTGGTAACCATACTATCACCAGGACACACACCGTTAAGGGCACCCTGTATTCACGACAATTCATGGCGAGCTTCATCAATCCATATCTTTGTCAACTCTTAGATTTACGAGATGAAATTTGGTATCTCGAGTTTTCATAATCTTTAGGATCTGGGTTTAGCTAAAATATTTCGATTGATTCTTAGTTTCCGGTTATAGTCGACGTATGGTGCAGCCTGTTGATGGAAAGAACAACCATGCAAACGATATCATTATTTCCTGAACATAAATCGTTTTTTTCGAGCAATGCGTTACTGTCAGATATTTCCACTGGATCAAAAATTAACAATGTTAGATGTATTGATATTGAGCCAAAATGATTTAATACGAACAATGTAATTGCAGTCAAGTTTTCATCAGTATCGAACTTATTAACCAGTATCACACGTATATTTGATGAATATCATTTTCAACCCACGTATTAATCAGAACATATACGTGGGAATTCCTCATCTCGTACTAAATTCCATTATTTTCCACCCGGGGCTCATTGTCACATAATTTAAAAGGTGTCCTTTCAATTCACCACGGTACTTGCAGAAATGTAGCGATAAATTCGTTGCAAAAGCAGAATGCGGCAGCGAATAATGGAGGACTCATTATAATTTAGTTGAGTAGCTTGAGGAAACGCGAGAAATGGTGTTGTTGCATCATAAATACAGCAGATAACAAAAATATGCCTTCTGGCATAAGTGAGCTCCACGTTGAGAGTTGAAAATTACGATGCGTTCATTAATATTGTGAAATAAAGAACGTAAGACGAAGAATTGATGTGGTTCGGAAAAAAATAATTATGGTTTCAATTCTTCCCCAACACATGATGAAAACAAAACATTCTTTAATAATTTAGTCAAATACAATAAAGATTTTTTAAAGGTATCTGACGACACTGAAAAGACATATTTTGGAAACATTGCTGAATCTTTTAAAATCTAGAATATCTTCCAAATCATACAAAACTTTCATTCGTTATGAAGGCACTCGAAATATTCAATTTCTAGTCTGAAAGTACTGCTATTTTGACCATTCATTACGTAAGATCAGAACCATTTGAAAAACAATCCTCTGCATCCATATTGTTGGGGATTTCCCAGCTCTATTATGTGATCAACACGTCCAAATGCCTTCGTCAGTTAACAAATCACTACTGCTGTCATTTCAATGGAATTTATAATTTTTTATATAAATAGGGGCGGTTTCTTTTGACAACTTCTGCATGGTATTCCTCCCGATTCTATAGGATTATTTTTAAATGGTACGTGTTGGGCTAAGTGATAGTTTTAGCATTTTTAGATATTTTTTTGGTACGTGTTGAGTAGTTTCTTGTGGATTAGTCTTGACTTTTGCTTTTGGTGACACTAAAACTTCTATTACCTACATTCTTAAATCGTAGGATGATATGTTGGTTTTGGAGAGTTTTTTGAAAAAGGAATACGAATTACAGCAACTGCAAGACATGGATTCCAAGCTTTTCGTACCAACGCAGAGTTTTTCGTTCAAAAGGATGATAGATTGGATTAGATTAGCTTTCGTGCTTCAAACCTCTACACCGCGACTTTTTCGGATCTAGTCTTCGTTAGAACTCCCATTTATCTGGGAGCTCTTGGTATTTCTTCTACCAGCGTTAGAAACCTTAGCCTTGACAAGCCCTCGCAGTGGCATATTTTGTATACTGATGCCTTTTCTTATTGGCAGAACCTGCATAGCATTTCTTCTGCTAGACCAATTGTATTCATATGTTTGTTGAGCCTACAATGCCCTGTGAGAAGTCCTACTAATATTCTAGTAATGCTTAGTAGATATTCTCTGAAAGTTGGCTGCGGTTGTTTGATGGTCTCTTTGGCCTTTCTCATTCCTGGTAAATTGTTTCACCATTCCATGATTTGGTGTTTGTTTTTAGTACAGCTTTTACCATACCATAAAACGGTTCTGGGCCATTTGAGGCCTTACTTGTTCCTTCATAGGCTAGTGAATTGACCTCTTCATTGCTTCTATAACATGAGTGTGCTGGTACCCAGGCTAGGGTCAGTCTGTTCTGACTGCCCAGCTCTTTTAGGGCTTCAATGCAGTCTCAAACAAGTTTGGAGGTACCTTGCATTGAGTTGACTGCTTTTATCGCAGCTGAGCTGAGTAAATGACAATGTTTTTTTCTGAAAACTCATGCCTTATTAGCTCTCGAGTGCAATGGTGTATTGCGACGATTTCCTCATGAAATATCGTCGCGTATATGCCTAAACTCAATGAGATTTGTATCTTCGGCTTGGTTCCGTAAGTGCCGGCTCAGTTATTGAGTTATCCGTATAGACAGCAATTACCGCGATGATGGGAGGTCTCTCCTTCCATGCATCCCTTGTCTATTTAAGTTTTGTCAAAGATATATCTTGGAAGTATGATATCTGATAACATTCTTATAACAGAGTTTTTTTCCAACTCTTCGTATTGCTTGTTGATGTCTCTCCCGTGCATGTTGCTGAAATCAACAATTAGTTTCAAATACAATAGGAATATTGACTGAATGTTTGTTTATCATTTTCAGACTGTGGGATGTTAAAATCCTAATAAATCATGCCAAGAAAAATATCCTTATGAGTTTCGTGACTTCTGTGATAGGGACAGACCATTGATTCATCCACAAGGTGGACAAAACAGTAAATGGGTGACACCAATGTCGACTGAGACCTATGCATGGATGTCCACTAGAAGCATAATAACCTCTTTATATATTCTAAAGTTAGTAAACTTTGTAAAACGTTTCTACAAGAAATGTTCCTAGGTATATTCCCTCATAAAACACTGAGGAAGTATATGGATATTCATTGAATAATTGCATGAAACTGAACACCGTCCACCAATGTTACTCGAAGAATATATCAACAGGTCAATATGTTTCCTGACAAACGCGGCATAATGAAATTCACCGCAGTTACCCTGCAGCCATGAATGAAGACAGTCCATCTTTAAACCTGCCAGACAGTAACCGTTACGAATACCAAGTCAGTGAAAGCGATGTCCACGAGATTCCTTATGATACATCGGATACTGGCGGATACCTGTCGAGAATGGAAAGTCTTGCCAATTCGGATCGCTAATTCTTCATGAATTACAACGTGTCAGATTGCTTTGATTATGGTGTTTTTTTATTGGCGTTCATCGAAATCGGCAAGAAAATGTGTTTTTATCGCACGATGATTTATATAGTTGCAGAAGATACTAATTTGGATGATCGGGATTAATTTTTTAATTATTATAGCACGGATAAATATGAAGAGTATCTTGGCGTGAATAATAAATAAATTTGACGTCCAGTTAATATCAGCAATGATGCTTGGGAGTCCGCAGAATTCACCTAGTGAGAAGTGAATGCAGAGATAAAATTGAATAGATTAATTTCAACACCATTTTCATATTTTATAAGGAAACTAATAATAATATTCCAACCCTAGCGCAGATTGAAGCTTTCGTAGACTTCGAAAATAAAAATATTTGTAAAATGTCAGAGATATAGTTTCATAGAACATACAGTCAAAATATGAAACAAAATATACGATAACAGGGTAGATTAGTCGGTAGTCAGACATTTAAGAAACATCTTATTTTGATATCAAGATACAAAATAAAACACAATTAGTTATCCCAAGCTTTTTATGTTTTGTAGCTTATTTTATTTTATTATTAATTCGATAAACTGAAATTATTTTTGATTATTTTCAGAAAAAACTCGAAAAATCCATTTCAACTAATAGGAATAATAAAATAAAATCAACAACATTCATTAAGTATAATTTTTGAAAAGATTTTTTGCCTTTTTGAGTGAATATTAAAAAAAAGCGTTGAAGATATCTGTTTCCTCTATTAGCTGCTTAACCAGTTATTTTCCATCTTATGCAGTTAGCACCACATTGGGTCCCATTTTCCGTGGCCTCTCCAATTCTCTGCCACCAACAAATTTCGATGAAAAAGCCTACCTATATGTAATAAATGAATTGAGGAGATCCACCGAACCGAAGAGACTTGTTGAAATGATTCATTAATTACATCTTAGTTTCATCAATAGATATAAATATTTAACATCATAATGACTGTATACCTGGAGTACGTGGAGTCCTCAAGGGTCCGTTTTGGGTCCTATCCTTTTTTGCTGTATGTAAACGATATGGCTATTTTGGATATATCTGGTAGGTTCATATACTGTTCGCAGATAACACTACTGTTCCTTCAAGTCAAGTCAACTTATACTTCATTGTCCAAAGAATGATATTCTTGTTGACAAAGCTTTAGTAGATACATATGTTTTGAATCTAGTAATCAGTGCAAATAATAGATATAAAAAAAATTTGGTGTGATACAATCACTCGTATTGGCTAAAAACTCTGTGCATTGAATCTGTCTCCTGAACATTCAAACAAGGTCTTCAATAAAATATTACAACATCGTGTACTCACACCATGAACCAGATTTTTCAGAGACGAGTATATCCAATACTATTAGTTTCCCAAATATAAGCCGTTGTTCTACTCGGATGCGCAAGAGGCTCATTTGTCTTTGATTCAATTATTTTGTCGAACAATCAATTCGTATATATTTCCAACCAACTCAACTGTATATTATGAAAAGAGCGATATGAAATTCAGGATGCCTAATAACTCTTAAAGCCGTCATAAATCAGTCGACATGTTCAAGCAAGCGTTGAACGTAATGAAGCGGTAAAGCTTTTCTGAAATATGCTATAATAAAAAACAATTTACAAAATTGTTACACGGAAAACATTAAATCACACGCAAGCTAGCTGTGGACTGATTTACGTCCCTCAAAACAGAACAAACGAACGATTAAACAGTAAAGGTTGTTACTAAGCATAGACTACAAAAAATAAAAAAATTGAGTTATTGATTTATTCCTTTAATTTTTTTTTCATGGAATTCTGTCATACTCTGGCAACCAATAAGGTTCCTATCCATTTTTTTAAACAAACTTCTGATCTCTTTGACTATTTATTTACTACGTCAAAGCCTTTGCTTCGTAATTATAGAAAAATCCAGAAAAAGTTTGACAGAAACGTCCAATTCACCGAAAAAGTATTATTCAAAAATAAAAATACTCAGAGAAGTCATAGTAGGCTTCGCTTACTTCCCATATGAGACAGACAAGAGGTAGTATCACTGATTAGCACTGCGAGGAGCTAGGACTGCACCTACTGTTTTGTTGCGACGCTTACTCCACACATTCTGGGAACCGTGAAGTCAACCCGAGGGGTATGGCACTCCCCAAATTCCTGATTTCCAGTGACCTAGAAAACCTCAATAGAGGATCAGTGCCTACTCATTTCACGCCCCTGGCTCAGACAATCGTCTTGTAGTTGCAATTTTTGTTATGGAAACAGTATGTCTAATCAAAAAACATCTTCACAAAATTGACACTACCTCTACACATCACGCCACCCGCCAAGCTGGTAACATCAAAGTTCCGATTCCATCACTGACCCTAGTTGAAGATTCAGTAATTTATGGAGGCTGTAAGATGTTCAATCACTTACCCAACACATTAAAGAAATGGGATCTCTAGAAAAATTTAGAAAGGGAGTAAAATCACTCCTGCTGGATAAACCCTATTATAGTTTACAAGAATTTTATAATGATGCATTTTAATTTTAACTCAAACTTATTTTTTATATGTTGTAATGTTTCTCATGTACTAGCGTTCATGTTAATTGTGTAAGATAATTCAATATTATTTTGCAAATTGTGATTTTTACTATATTGTCAGTGTTTCTTCCCTTATCTACTTTTTTGTGTATATTTTACCTAAATTTAAGGTTAGTGTTAGGCCCTTACTTTGTCAACAAGATTTTATATCTTTGAACAATAAAGCATTTTCTCTTTCTTTCTTCGGAACTGACGGGTAGCGTCAACGACTGGCATGTGTCGGCGGAAAAATCCTTTTTCTACAAGCGTGCGTGTTCCGCCCTATTCCCGCACGCAATTTAGTTTGAGAGGTGTCATATTCCCGCACTAGTGCGGGAAAAATTTTCCCGCACGCTAATGTCACTTCAAGTGAGTTTTTCCCGTACTAGTGCGGTAATAATTTTTCCCAAGCCTGGTGAAAGTGAGTACA
The DNA here is from genome assembly GCA_958502065.1 of Chrysolina americana. NCBI lineage: Eukaryota > Metazoa > Arthropoda > Insecta > Coleoptera > Chrysomelidae > Chrysolina > Chrysolina americana. The sequence continues at coordinate 89,129,694 of OY293412.1, forward strand.
CTCGTTCAGTGCCATCAGGTTCACGCCTTTTTTTCTGAAGACAATTGAGAGGCTGCTGGGCAGATACATCAGGAAGAAGGTATTTAGCGTACTCCAGCACGCGTGCCAGATTGGTAGTAGCACGGAGACTACCCTCCATCGACTCATTCATAGGGTAGAGGGGAGATTAGATCGTGGTGGCGCTATTCTATTCATCGACGTAGAAGGAGCATTTGACAACACGTCATTTGATTGTATATATCGAGCAACAAGGTAAAGGGGCATGTACCCAACCATAATATCACGGATTCACTCCATGCTTTCAGAGCAACTCTTATAAGTAGCTCCAGCGAGGTCATGCCCGTGAGGTGTCTCGTGATAGATGGTCTCCTAGTAATAAAATAATAGACCTGGGTTACTTCAGGCCTACGCGGATGATATTGTCATCTTGATCGATGACCAGGGGTCCGGCCTCGTTAGAGGCCCGATGCAAAAGACCCTCAACGATATGGATGAATGGTGCCGATTGGTAGGGCTGAGTGTGAACCCTGAAAAGGCAGAACTGGTTCTTTTTTTCAGGAAACACAAACCAGCGGCCCTTCCAAGAACCCAACTCAATGGGAGGTTCCTGCAATACGAAAGCTCAGTCAAGTACCTTGGAGTCATCTGGAGTCCAAGCTTAACTGGAACGAGCATATCGAACATAATGTTCTGGAAGTCACAGCTGCTCTCTGCGGGCATGCAGAAGGGCATTTGGCAGTACGTAGGGGCTGAGCCATCGTAAGGTGGCAAAGTACAGTATCCGACAAATCAAAATACTAATAAGACAAGATATAAAGACTTGCCTGCCTTGTGACAACAAGTGCACTGAGGACGGCACCCACTAAGGCATTGAAGACACTCCTCCCCTCATGCTGTCTGAGAAGCTCTAAATAATGGCGGAGCGAGGGAATGTATGGACACTCTCGATTAGTGGTACTAAACGGTAAAAGATTGTCCCCTCCTAGAGATGCCGAGTGACAGTTCTTTTACCTACTATATGATTCAGCTAGAGGCCGCAGTCAGTCATTCTTAAATGGGAGGACTAGGAACAGATCGGGCACCCCCTGATCCCCACCACTGGGATCATCTGATACACAGATGACTCCAGACTGGGTTAGTCAAGAAACAAACTATAATTTCTATATGAACTTAATGTAAGATATAATGAGACACGCGTAATAATAAATATCAAAGACTCAAAAGAACATAAGTAGACTTTTTTTATTTTTGAGGGTGAAAATACGATTCGGATTACAGAGTTACAAAGGGGATTATTACGATAACTGTAAAATGAAAAAAAGAGGATATGAAGGAAACGGTAAAATAACTTCAGTGAATATCTCCATTTGCCGATACCTCAAATACTTAGCAAAATATAGACACCAAGGGAAAAACAAATGAATTGAATGACAGCAATTGGAATTAGACAGAATTGAGAAGCGAACTCAACTGAAGGAAAGAGAAAAAAATATCTGTCAAATGTTCGCTATCAAATAGCAAAAAAGTGTTTTGAGTGCAATTCTGATAGTTCACATCTAGTTGTATGTATTTTTTGAAGATTTCATTCATTATATCACCTCCTAAATTGCAATCATTAAATTTATTTTCAATTATTCATTTGAATTATCGATAGTTTATTCTTGAAAGACTGAATAATCATTCCCACATTCTGTATGGAATGAATCGGTCGTAGACAATCTCCTCAATTCCGAATTCATCAAGATCAGTTTTGTAGAAATTTCATGGTCATCCAGTATGTTCATATCGCGTGAAGAAAGGATAACGAAACAGCTTCGAGCCATTCTGAGGAATGTCAATATGAAATTATTCTTTCAGTGATAAAATAAGAACAAATTATACATTTATCTTGCATAACAAACACTCTGCAAGGGCATCAAATCCATCAGACCGTGACAAAAAATCTAAATAATTAATTGTCTAGGAAATATCAGATATTAGCGATAACGACCCGTTGGCGAAAATAGGTCACATTTCTGAAACAACATAGAATCGAGGAAAACGAATTTTCGAGTTTATGAATTCGAAATGAAAGAGCCGGTAAACCAATAATTTACCATTGCTACCAGTGGGAAAGTAAATATTAAACTCGGCTATTAATTATAGACAAACAGTAGTAATGAAACAAATGAACAGTAAGAAAACTGTCCGCTAATGGTAGTAGGCGTAGACCTTGGCCTTTGTCCGAACTGACCATAGAATGTCAAGTAGCAGAAGTAAATACTGGTGAGACGATGTATAATGTTGATATTGCATTAGACAGACAAGGATATGAGAAAGAGACAGACGGTCTAGTTGTACACGAGTAATCTTCAACAGTGCGGTCCTTGAAGTATTTTTATGCCAAATCTGAATGCTGCAATCTCAATATTTGCAGAATATTATCAAATGAGATTGTGTCAGTAGGTTTACTCGTGTTATGAATATCAACAATCGACAATATCATCCGTTTATGGAATATAACAAATTCTTAATTGTTTTTAGAAACGGGAAACATACTTTCTTTCAAGGACACAGTTACTTATTTGACTTTAATGTAATAGCATCACGAAAAGGCGAACTTTTTTTTTATAATGACAGATGAGTGCAATAAAGAGCTCCTTTTTCTACTGAATACAGTTCAATAAAGTTTTGCTTTTTGCATGTATTGACATGACAGTGCCGACACATAAAATTTTGGGTTTTTCAACCAAATCTCAATACAATTCGATCCATTTATCGTATCGTTCTCTTATGTTAACCATAACACTCGATAATTAGTTTGGGGTGATATGTCTGCAAGCTTATCTCAGAATATTCGTTTTTCAAAAAATTAAAACAAATTTTTAACATTTAAATTGCTTTTTTTTCTTAACTTCCGTTTCTTACCTCAACTTAACCTTTTTATACTAGAACTACGTGTATGACTGGAAAAAAGGGAAAGTAACGAAAATCATCAGTGCCTCCTGGACTCATACTGAAGCAACTCAGTGAAGTATTCCTTAAACTCCGTTTTTTCTTCACAAAGGATTTGGTAAAATATTTTTGGGGATCTTTTGCCAATTTTTATATCCACCCAGAAAAAATTTCACAAAACCTTCAACCTTGTAGGTATAGTTAGTTATTGATAAACTAATGCATTAAGGAAGGCGATTAATAATCGAGAACATTAATCGCATTTTAATATATGAGTTTATTACAATATTTTTTCGTTGACCTCACTGTAGTTGAAATCAAAAAAATCTTGATCAGAAGCTATTTAATCTACGAAATTGACAGCAGATACATCAATCATCGTCTTTTAGGTATTTGAACACATTCATATTGAAATTTGTTATGGTAGAATTAGAGAAACTGAAAGATGGTACAGAAAAAGTCCATCTGTAAACTCGAAATTTTTTACGGCTGATGCGCTATGAAATTGAACATTAATTAATGTTAATGGTCGATTTCGAAAAATTATGCTTTGATGACACATTTGCAATAAGGATCATCAATGGTCGATTTCATTTGCAATGTAGAACAAATAATATAAAAAATTATTCTTTTTAGTCTAGCTTTCAAAAAGCCAAACTCTAAAATTACCTATTAATAGGAAAGCTCCACCTATTTGTGGAATATTCACTCCACTTCATGATGTGGATATCTTCTTGGTAATTTTGATGTTGAAAGTACTCAATCATTAATTGTTTTCAAATGTGTGTTACATAGTACTTTGCTGCAAACAAATAAATACTTTAGCTTATATCATAAATATAGCATAAATATTTTTCATTATAAAATGATGTCTAAAAAATGATTTCAGAAACAAGAGTAGATAAAATCATATTATTCATCCCATTCTGGTGATGGAATGAAAGTGGATTTGTGTACCTTTTTTGTGGTTGAATAGAAATCAGGCGAATGATCTCATAAAATATTTTCATTTTCTGTGGGTTGCTCCAATGTGATAATATGATATAGATTCAGAATAGATTTTCAATCAAATTCATTCACGTCAAAATATATAGGATGACTCAGTACTGAACCATTTATGGAAAATTGAATCACTTGCAAGTCGTAGATTATTTTTGATCAACGTTTGTCAATCATAATTATCATTTTCAAATTTAACAATGTGTTGCGCCAATTAATTCTTTTGAAACGATAGTCGAATACTGCAACAAACTGAAATTTTAAGAAATTTTTCCATGGTGAACATGCTTATTTTATACTCACTGCGTACAAGTAAGTCGAATATTCAAGAAATATCTACCGTCTATCTGTCTGGGAATAATTTGAATCTACTCGGTGGGATTCCAAATATACTAATAAAAGTCATCCTGATCAGGATATAGACCTGATGATATGAAAACATATTTTTACCGCTCTAAACACTGTCACAGGTGCTATTATAAAACCTCCTAATCTGTATAAGGTAAATAAATAAAGCAACGAATAAATAAAAAATAACTTAGTCTTCGTCAGTGCACGGTATTTTAAACCGCACGTAAACTTCAGCTTACACCTTGACCAGCATTATTTATAAGCACAATAACAGGTCGTTTAAATTCTGGCAGTGACTAAGGTGAAGGAACCGTAAATGGTTCTGATACGTTAAACAGTAAAGTGCATGTTCAATGCCGCCGTGGATAAATTTTCGTCAGTTGACTGCCCGAAGCGACATAATTAAATTACGATTTATGGTCGAAAGATCTCTTGGATTTCTTCGTTTTTTTTTAGCAAGTATTATCTGCAAAATGTGCCCATCAGAGTAATGAATGGTGAAAGGAAGACGTCAACAGAGTTAGTATTGTAATTCAAATTTGTTACAATAATTAATAATACTCGATCGTAGATTATACATTGTAGCGGGTTCGTGCAGGCTCTGCAGCCTCATAAGCACCTCGACCTATACGGTCTTTTGTGCGTGACCCTTTGTTTATTCGAGGCCCAGGATTCTGAATAATACTCGTAGATACTCAATTAGTGAACGTGAGGGCATAGCATGGGCGCATAGAAGACGAACATTTGTCGTGGTGCTTCGGGGTGGCATATTCACTTTTCACCGAACCGAATTTGTAGACGGTGCTCTTTCCAAGCATTGGATTTGAAACTGAAATTTAGGTTCTTTAAAGTTGAGTGATATTTGCCACTTCCTCTCGTATTAAAATTTATAGTTGATAACATCAAAACTTCGAAAGAATAACAATATTTGTGATATTTTATTTTAGTTTGCCACTGAAACTCGACTCAGGTAACTATCTCTTGGATGGTTATCTAGTATCATTGACGCAATTGTCACACCTTACAATGCCATAACATTTTTGCTACTGTACTATGGTTGGGCAGGGACCCATTCAATTATATTAAATCATACTGATGTGGAATGTGTTAACAAACCTAACAAATATCCTTAGCCCATTCTGGAAGTCTTCTAGTACCAAATTGTTACTGTCCAACATAACGTTTCAATTTGTTAATCGTTTTGAAATAAACTATAGGATTCCAGTACAGCACTTTTTCACTGTTGTAGAAGAAACATACGTTGTGCTACTGTGGCCCTCGATATGTGTTCCACATTAAAATAAGATCTCAACAAACCGAAATAATCTTATATCGTACGCCTCTGAGCGGATATCTTGCTGCTCGTTCATACACACACACACGGCTAGAAGGTAAAGGCAAAAAACTTTGGAAATGTGGGTAAAAACTTCAGCATATGTCTAATGAGTATGACTAAGACCATACATGATTCGGAAGGTTGATTCTATCAAATCTGGTTTCACTGGATTTGCTATGGTGATCCCTTATCAAATATGGAAACATATACTGAATATTTCGACAAATATAATTTTTATTTAAATAACCCTATTTATTTCGTATATTGTTAACACAAGCAATGCTCACGACGCACATGTGCGTCTATTCAACAAAAACTCGACCGATATGCTCACGGCCCTCATACGCGTCTCTTGCTTGAATGTTTTCAATCGTTTGCCATTTTGGTAGCAGTTGGAATCAGGGTCTATACTGTTGGTGGCAGGCATCTATTAATATTTTTTGTCGTTCGAAATTCTGACAGGTTCTTGGGGTTATATTTAAAATAACAAAGTAGACGAATCTGTATATAGTGTTGCTGGTCCCTCACGACCAAAAACGAAACAAATAAATGCGATAAATCCATTTTATTCATCAGAAGATGTACTAAGGTAATATTCAGCCCTATGCTGTATCACTTCCGTTAAAAATAAGGTCACCGTTATTCGCCATTTCCGTTATTTTGCTATTACCAATCATAGCAAAATAACGGAAAGGCGAATAACGTTGACGTTATTTTTAACAGAAGTGACACAGCATAGGGCTGATTTTGACTATGACTTTGACAGTAGTGGTTTAGTTGGAGGAAGTCTGTAGTATAAGGTTCATGCCTAAAACAATATTTCCCACAGTAGATACCACAAGAATATTTATTATTATTTTATATTTTCCTGTGTTATTTTTCATTAGTATGACAATTATTAATAAATAATAAATACCTTATTCATAACAGAAGAATCGTAGGCCGCACATATGCGTTGTGAGCACATATTTAACGGAAGTCGCTGTGCTAACGGCGCACATATACCTCTTGTAATTTGGTGTTAAACATATTGAAAAATCTGGTAGAATAGCAGAAGAACTACCCTTTCCATAACATTTTGATCATATTCATTAGCAAAACTAGTAGCAGCATAAATCAAGAGCCATCTATAGTCACGTGAGCTGCGAATGTTTTAAATAAAACAAAATCGACCTGTCAGAAGATTTTTAAAAATTTCTTCTAATCCATGAATAATGAGTTCATTCCGTACTGTATGGGTGCACTGTATAGTTAAATGTTAAAAATCAGGCATACTTTGTAATGCTGCAACCTCATTTACTTAAGAAATTAGTAAGAAATAAATAAAATAATAAGTGTCCTAGTTGAATAAAAATAACATTGAGTAATTATTTATAATAGTTCTCGTACGAAAAGAAACAGCAAAACGGTTTTGTTATAGAGTGTGGAGTGATACACAAGTCATCTAAAGCCAGTACATATTATTTTATATTTCCGAAACCTTGCCTTCAATATCTTAGAAAAATAATTAAATCATCAGGCAAAGTATATATTGAAACATATTCAAAATGCAAAAAATTGAATAATTGAAAAAATGAGGCTAAAGTGACAGAGGATTCTAATCGATTGCATAAGGATGTTACTGAATAATGATAAATAGATCCATAGTTGAAATTTTTTGGCACATCAGATACTTCAGAATGAGAAATGTTTTGTTGGTATAACATTTCCTTTCTTCAAAATGTCCAGTCAATTTCTATCTTGTCAAAAGCTGGGTCAACACAGGTAGGTACATATTATTTCGCATAGCATTCTCAACTCTTAAATATTATATCATCCAGTATTAAAGTATTATACGATATTTCTTCAATACTATTTACACCAGTATCTATTATACACGATCGTATGATTGAAAATTTCGAATCTATAGTTCCTTTTCAATTATTTATATAATTAATAAAAATCGTAATGAAGTTTCATGTTAATTTAAATGTTTCTGCAAGTGTTCACAAGTCATTGTCATACGTAATCGGAATACAATACAATTATTATTTATTTCATTTTTTATGCACTTAAAAGGGTTGTACTGATGGCTAACCTCTCAATCAACTAAATCAATTTTTTTACCTTTTTGCGAACGTCCATGACACTTTAGCTACCTTTTTAACTTTTCACAATTATGTGCTGCTATTGAATCGTGAACGAGTGAAACACCATCAATAATTTTTTTCAGTAATCGATTTTTTTGCGAAGATAATACTACCTTTCCAGTCATTATTGCACAAAACAGTACGAAACTTTTGAACTTCCGCTCATTCATCTTGGCGGCTGCGCATGCGCATGATGAAAAGGCCTATTAATATATATATATATTATATATTATATATATTATATATTATTATATATATATTATAATATATACCCTTAATGAGCTTGCAGCAACTGAGAATTGGTTCACAAACCGCAAAAAAATTACAACCAGCTTTCGATAACTACTTAATATGCTCGTCGAAATTCAGCTCCAATATGGAAATCAGTTCCATGCCGTTTTACCTAGTTAATAACCGATAAATCATCTTTAAACGGTTTTCATTTTGTAGGTCTTTATTCTTTCTCGTTAATAACAATGTAAACTCACGTTGAATATAAAATCATACATGGTTTCGGAGAAATTAACACAACGACTTTCAGGTCATTCGTGGCCGTAAATCCGAGCATTGCATTGAAAGACATAAACTTTTCAAGATATTCGTTAATAAACAATGGAAATTATTTGGTATAGAGTGATATATTACCAACGAGAATTACGTCACTTAATTGAAAATTATTATATATCAGTAACAAAGGCAGAACTTACGAGATTTTACACGGCTTCGGACAGATTATAGTCGGAGGGCTTTGCTCTTAACTACCTACATTATAGGCACACAGGGTGTTGATTAAGTACGTGGACAAACTTCGTGGGGCGATTCTTTGAAATATTTTAGGATGAAAAGTTCGTATAACATTCAGTGTGACACACTTAAGACCGGAGCACCCTCATAAAATCTACATTTTCCGATCGATTGAATTTTTTCCTCTTTCAGCAGAAAGGACATCAAATAATCTACGTTTGCACCAAATTTGCAAAGTATAGTTCCAAATTTCATGGAAAACTATAATTTTTTATGTTCAAAATTGCTAAATTTCATTAGCGATTTTTTTGTGAAATTTTGAGTACAAAACTGGTCAGCATCCTTCATATAGGTAAATCCTAAAATTTCATTCGAAAATCTCCATTGGCAACAAAGTTATAACAATATTAATTTTAAGTGGATAGAGTATTTTCGATTCAATTCCGAGAGCTCATCATCCATGGACAGCGATGTTTCGTGGTTACCAACTCATCAGCACGGCTTTATGAGGTCTATCGCAATTGAAACGAATGTACTCTGAATTAGTACCACAAGGCAAAGACAGTATAAATGAAAAGAAACTTGTGACATCTACAATCACTAGTTTCAAACTTAATTTTTCGCGAGCCATGGAATCCAAAGGTAGATGTTTACCTACATCTTTGACAGATAGACAAATGTTTATTTGTTCTGACCAACTCAAGACTCAATCAAGTTTCTGCTTGCGTTCCTCTCAAAGCACGAGAGATTTCAGAATTTTTTTAAGCCACCAAAGTATGTAAACCACTAGTTGTCATCCGGTATGAAATTCCAGATGCCTTTGTGTCCCCCTTTGATATTTAACTACTCAAACTATTGGCGAACCCACTCAAAATTCTATGAATAAAACTTGGAGGATATAAAATTTTAATGAAGCTCGCACGGCCTTCTCTTGAATGATAAGCAAACATTTTATTACCTCATAGTCAATAAAAAACAAAACCGAATGAATATTTCCCAACAAATGTATACCTATCTCTCAAATATGGTGAATTCCAACGGTATAGAATGAGATATTACACTGCAGTCGAGTGGAATAATATCCATAGAAAGCGCACATCCGAATAATATATAGGAATAACGTTTTTGCGATAAAGATATCTGAATCCTACTCGAAGTATTCCCGCTTGTAAATTTCGTAATCGTAACCATAAATTCGACCCCGATAACTATAACGGTGAAAGTTCGAATTGTCCATTATTTGTCTGAAAATGTCTGAACTGATTCAGTTCAATCGATTACCAATAAATTCAACTGTTCGATCTGATCGAATAGGCTTCATTCATACTCGTATCGGATTTCCAAATCGCCGAAAATCAAAACTATTCTTGTTTATCTTTTTGGCCGTAGACTGGTTTGAAATAAAAGGAACTCTAGATTGTGGATAATTTGCTGAACCAAAAACTATTCTACCGAACAGAACCTCAGGAAATATATAGTCAAACTAAACTCAAACTGAATTGTTTGTAGTGAGCTGTTCGTGCCACCATAGAGATTTGAATCAATCCCCTAAAAACGTACTTGCGGATTTCTGAAAAACGCTGACCGGGGGTTTCTTGTGAAGATATTCCTTTGGAACAGTAGACATAAACATAAAAGGAAATTTTAATCATCCTCCTCTAAAGTTTGGTTTGTACTTGTGAATTTCCTAAAACCTTTACTAACCGGCGGTTTCCAGTAATTTCCAGGAATTTCAAGTCGACATTATTATCAGATTCACTCAAACTTACATTTGCGCATGCCTCTGCATATCAAAAAAGGTTTAATTTTATGAAAATTGATGAAAAAATTTCGAAAACAAAATTTTGGGGAGAAATTGCCTCTTCCAACTCTAGATGAACTTTTCAACTCGAGAACGGTGGAAGATACAGCAATTCTGCGAACGCCAATCGATTCAGATACTTTGTGAAATTCTAATCGAACGACAAAATCGAACTATTTCTCGAAAAAAAGTCCTAAGGTAGACCACTCAAATTCATAAAAAATGCGAATATACCATATTTACTTGAAATTAGATAAACTTTTCAACTAGTGAACGGGTGAAGACACAGCAACTCTACGAACGCCAATCGATTCGATTGAAATTGCATATGCGCATATGTGTGCATATGAAAAAGAGTTCAGTATAACAAATATTGATAGAAAAATTACAAAAACAAAATGTATACTCACATATATGCGCAAATGCAATTTTATATGACTTTTCTCGAGTGACTTTTTGTTTTCGTCTATAGACTTATAATTCTCAGACTAGACTAATTTCATCATTTTGAATCGATTGGCATTCGCAGAGATGCTCTATTTTTGACCGTTCTCGAGTTGAAAAGTTCATCTCGAGTTGAAAGAGGCAATTTCTCTCAAAAATTTTGTTTACGTATTTTTTTCATCAATAGTTTTTAAATTCAACCTTTTCTATATGCACACATATGCGCTGGTACAATTTTAATAATAATACTAACTGTTAATGAAATCACTTGTATTCTTCTCTTGAATTATCAATAGTTATATTGTATTTCTTGTATTGTATTGTATTGTATTGTATTACTTGATATTCACAGGGTAGACTAACTTTATCATTTTGAATCGATTGGTGTTCGCAGAATTGCACTATCTTCAACAGTTCTCGAGTTGGAAAGTTCATCTAGCGTTTAAATAAGAAATTTCTCTCATAAATTTTGAACAGCTCATCTAGCGATGAAAGAGGCAATTTCTATCCAAAATTTTGCTCTCCCAATTTTTACATAAATTTTTGTAAAATTTGAAACTAATTTATATGCACACATATGCGCAATTAAAATGTCAAGTGAATCTTACAATTTCGTATTTTTTGTGATTTTTAGGGGTCTACCCCTTTGGACTTTTATCGAGTAATTTTTTGCTTTTGTCGACAGACTTGATATTCACAGGATAGACTAATTTTAACATTTTTAATCGATTGGCGTTCGCAGAATTGCACTATCATCAACCATTCTCGACTTGGAATGTTCATCTAGAGTTTAAAGAGAGAATTTCACTCCAAAATTTTGTTTTCTAATTTTTTCTATCAATAGTTTTTGAATTAAACCTTTTCTATATGCACACATATTATACACTTATATGCAATTTCATGTAAATCTGATAATTTTGTATTGTTTGTGATTTTTAGGGGGATACCCCTTTGGACTTTTTTCGAGTAATTTTTTGCTTTTGTCGACAGACTTGATATTCACAGGGTAGACTAATTTTAACATTTTTAATCGATTGGCATTCGCAGAATTGCTCTATCTTCAATTATTCTCGAGTTGAACAGCTCATCTAGCGATGAAAGAGGCAATTTCTATCCAAAATTTTGTTCTCCCAATTTTTACATAAATTTTTGTAAAATTTGAAACTAATTTATATGCACACATATGCGCAATTAAAATGTCAAGTGAATCTTACAATTTCGTATTTTTTATGATTTTTAGGGGTCTACCCCTTTGGACTTTTTTCGAGTAATTTTTTGCTTTTGTCGAAAGACTTGATATTCACAGGGTAGACTAATTTTAACATTTTGAATCGATTGGCGTTCGCAGAATTGCACTATCATCAACCATTCTCGAGTTGGAATGTTCATCTAGAGTTTAAAGAGAGAACGCCACTCCAAAATTTTGTTTTCTAATTTTTTCTATCAATAGTTTTTGAATTCAACCTCTTCTATATGCACACACATTATACACTTATATGCAATTTCAAGTAAAACTGATAATTTTGTATTGTTTGTGATTTTTAGGGGGATACCCCTTTGGACTTTTTTCGAGTAATTTTTTGCTTTTGTCGACAGACTTGATATTCACAGGGTAGACTAATTTTAACATTTTGAATCGATTGGCATTCACAGAATTGCTCTATCTTCAATTATTCTCGAGTTGAACAGCTCATCTAGCGATGAAAGAGGCAATTTCTATCCAAAATTTTGTTCTCCCAATTTTTACATAAATTTTTGTAAAATTTGAAACTAATTTATATGCACACATATGCGCAATTAAAATGTCAAGTGAATCTTACAATTTCGTATTTTTTGTGATTTTTAGGGAATACCCCTTTGGACATTTTTCGAGTAATTTTTTGCTTTTGTCGAAAGACTTGATATTCACAGGGTAGACTAATTTTAACATTTTGAATCGATTGGCATTCGCAGAATTCCTCTATCTTCAATTATTCTCGAGTTGAACAGCTCATCTAGCGATGAAAGAGTCAATTTCTATCCAAAATTTTGTTCTCCCAATATTTACATAAATTTTTGTAAAATTTGAAACTAATTCATATGCACACATATGCGCAATTAAAATGTCAAGTGAATCCTACAATTTCGTATTTTTTGTGATTTTTAGGGGTCTACCCCTTTGGACTTTTTTAGAGTAATTTTTTGCTTTTGTCGACAGACTTGATATTCACAGGGTAGACTAATTTTAACATTTTGAATCTATTGGCATTCGCAGAATTGCTCTATCTTCAATCATTCTCGAGTTGAACAGCTCATCTAGCGATGAAAGAGGCAATTTCTATCCAAAATTTTGTTCTCCCAATTTTTACATAAATTTTTGTAAAATTTGAAACTAATTTATATGCACACATATGCGCAATTAAAATGTCAAGTGAATCTTACAATTTCGTATTTTTTGTGATTTTTAGGGGTCTACCCCTTTGGACTTTTTTAGAGTAATTTTTTGCTTTTGTCGACAGACTTGATATTCACAGGGTAGACTAATTTTAACATTTTGAATCTATTGGCATTCGCAGAATTGCTCTATCTTCAATCATTCTCGAGTTGAACAGCTCATCTAGCGATGAAAGAGGCAATTTCTATCCAAAATTTTGTTCTCCCAATTTTTACATAAATTTTTGTAAAATTTGAAACTAATTTATATGCACACATATGCGCAATTAAAATGTCAAGTGAATCTTACAATTTCGTATTTTTTGTGATTTTTAGGGGTCTACCCCTTTGGACTTTTTTAGAGTAATTTTTTGCTTTTGTCGACAGACTTGATATTCACAGGGTAGACTAATTTTAACATTTTGAATCGATTGGCATTCGCAGAATTGCTCTATCTTCAATCATTCTCGAGTTGAACAGCTCATCTAGCGATGAAAGAGGCAATTTCTATCCAAAATTTTGTTCTCCCAATTTTTACATAAATTTTTGTAAAATTTGAAACTAATTTATATGCACACATATGCGCAATTAAAATGTCAAGTGAATCTTACAATTTCGTATTTTTTGTGATTTTTAGGGGTCTACCCCTTTGGACTTTTTTAGAGTAATTTTTTGCTTTTGTCGACAGACTTGATATTCACAGGGTAGACTAATTTTAACATTTTGAATCGATTGGCATTCGCAGAATTGCTCTATTTTCAATTATTCTCGAGTTGGACAGCTCATCTAGCGATGAAAGAGTCAATTTCTATCCAAAATTTTGTTCTCCCAATTTTTACATAAATTTTTGTAAAATTTGAAACTAATTTATATGCACACATATGCGCAATTAAAATGTCAAGTGAATCTTACAATTTCGTATTTTTTGTGATTTTTAGGGGTCTACCCCTTTGGACTTTTTTAGAGTAATTTTTTGCTTTTGTCGACAGACTCGATATTCACAGGGTAGACTAATTTTAACATTTTGAATCGATTGGCATTCGCAGAATTCCTCTATCTTCAATTATTCTCGAGTTGAACAGCTCATCTAGCGATGAAAGAGTCAATTTCTATCCAAAATTTTGTTCTCCCAATATTTACATAAATTTTTGTAAAATTTGAAACTAATTCATATGCACACATATGCGCAATTAAAATGTCAAGTGAATCTTACAATTTCGTATTTTTTGTGATTTTTAGGGGTCTACCCCTTTGGACTTTTTTAGAGTAATTTTTTGCTTTTGTCGACAGACTTGATATTCACAGGGTAGACTAATTTTAACATTTTGAATCTATTGGCATTCGCAGAATTGCTCTATCTTCAATCATTCTCGAGTTGAACAGCTCATCTAGCGATGAAAGAGGCAATTTCTATCCAAAATTTTGTTCTCCCAATTTTTACATAAATTTTTGTAAAATTTGAAACTAATTTATATGCACACATATGCGCAATTAAAATGTCAAGTGAATCTTACAATTTCGTATTTTTTGTGATTTTTAGGGGTCTACCCCTTTGGACTTTTTTAGAGTAATTTTTTGCTTTTGTCGACAGACTTGATATTCACAGGGTAGACTAATTTTAACATTTTGAATCGATTGGCATTCGCAGAATTGCTCTATCTTCAATTATTCTCGAGTTGAACAGCTCATCTAGCGATGAAAGAGGCAATTTCTATCCAAAATTTTGTTCTCCCAATATTTACATAAATTTTTGTAAAATTTAAAACTAATTTATATGCACACATATGCGCAATTAAAATGTCAAGTGAATCTTACAATTTCGTATTTTTTGTGATTTTTAGGGGTCTACCCCTTTGGACTTTTTTAGAGTAATTTTTTGCTTTTGTCGACAGACTTGATATTCACAGGGTAGACTAATTTTAACATTTTTAATCGATTGGCATTCGCAGAATTGCTCTATCTTCAATCATTCTCGAGTTGAACAGCTCATCTAGCGATGAAAGAGGCAATTTCTATCCAAAATTTTGTTCTCCCAATTTTTACATAAATTTTTGTAAAATTTGAAACTAATTTATATGCACACATGCGCAATTAAAATGTCAAGTGAATCTTACAATTTCGTATTTTTTGTGATTTTTAGGGGTCTACCCCTTTGGACTTTTTTAGAGTAATTTTTTGCTTTTGTCGACAGACTTGATATTCACAGGGTAGACTAATTTTAACATTTTGAATCGATTGGCATTCGCAGAATTGCTCTATCTTCAATTATTCTCGAGTTGAACAGCTCATCTAGCGATGAAAGAGGCAATTTCTATCCAAAATTTTGTTCTCCCAATATTTACATAAATTTTTGTAAAATTTGAAACAAATTTATATGCACACATATGCGCAATTAAAATGTCAAGTGAATCTTACAATTTCGTATTTTTTGTGATTTTTAGGGGTCTACCCCTTTGGACTTTTTTAGAGTAATTTTTTGCTTTTGTCGACAGACTTGATATTCACAGGGTAGACTACTTTTAACATTTTGAATCGATTGGCATTCGCAGAATTGCTCTATCTTCAATCATTCTCGAGATGAACAGCTCATCTAGCGATGAAAGAGGCAATTTCTATCCAAAATTTTGTTCTCCCAATATTTACATAAATTTTTGTAAAATTTGAAACTAATTTATATGCACACATATGCGCAATTAAAATGTCAAGTGAATCTTACAATTTCGTATTTTTTGTGATTTTTAGGGGTCTACCCCTTTGGACTTTTTTAGAGTAATTTTTTGCTTTTGTCGACAGACTTGATATTCACAGGGTAGACTAATTTTAACATTTTGAATCGATTGGCATTCGCAGAATTGCTCTATCTTCAATTATTCTCGAGTTGAACAGCTCATCTAGCGATGAAAGAGGCAATTTCTATCCAAAATTTTGTTCTCCCAATATTTACATACATTTTTGTAAAATTTGAAACTAATTTATATGCACACATATGGGCAATTAAAATTTCAAGTGAATCTTACAATTTCGTATTTTTTGTGATTTTAGGGGTCTACCCCTTTGGACTTTTTTAGAGTAATTTTTTGCTTTTGTCGACAGACTTGATATTCACAGGGTAGACTAATTTTAACATTTTGAATCGATTGGCGTTCGCAGAATTGCACTATCATCAACCATTCTCGAGTTGGAATGTTCATCTAGAGTTTAAAGAGAGAATTTCACTCCAAAATTTTGTTTTCTAATATTTTCTATCAATAGTTTTTGAATTCAACCTTTTCTATATGCACACACATTATACACTTATATGCAATTTCAAGTAAATCTGATAATTTCGTATTTTTTGTGATTTTTAGGGGTCTACCCCTTTGGACTTTTTTCGAGTAATTTTTTGCTTTTGTCGAAAGACTTGTGTTCACAGGGTAGACTAATTTTAACATTTTGAATCGATTGGCGTTCGCAGAATTGCACTATCATCAACCATTCTCGAGTTGGAATGTTCATCTAGAGTTTAAAGAGAGAATTTCACTCCAAAATTTTGTTTTCTAATATTTTCTATCAATAGTTTTTGAATTCAACCTTTTCTATATGCACACACATTATACACTTATATGCAATTTCAAGTAAATCTGATAATTTTGTATTGTTTGTGATTTTTAGGGGTCTACCCCTTTGGACTATTTTCGAGTAATTTTTTGCTTTTGTCGAAAGACTTGATATTCACAGGGTAGACTAATTTTAACATTTTGAATCGATTGGCGTTCGCAGAATTGCACTATCATCAACCATTCTCGAGTTGGAATGTTCATCTAGAGTTTAAAGAGAGAATTTCACTCCAAAATTTTGTTATCTAATTTTTTCTATCTATAGTTTTTGAATTCAACCTTTTCTATATGCACACACATTATACACTTATATGCAATTTCAAGTAAATCTGATAATTTTGTATTGTTTGTGATTTTTAGGGGGATACCCCTTTGGACTATTTTCGAGAAATTTTTTGCTTTTGTCGAAAGACTTGATATTCACAGGGTAGACTAATTTCAACATTTTGAATCGATTGGCGTTCGCAGAATTGCACTATCATCAACCATTCTCGAGTTGGAATGTTCATCTAGAGTTTAAAGAGAGAATTTCACTCCAAAATTTTGTTTTCTAATATTTTCAATCAATAGTTTTTGAATTCAACCTTTTCTATATGCACACATATTATACACTTATATGCAATTTCATGTAAATCTGATAATTTTGTATTGTTTGTGATTTTTAGGGGGATACCCCTTTGGACTTTTTTCGAGTAATTTTTTGCTTTTGTCGACAGACTTGATATTCACAGGGTAGACTAATATCATCATTTTGAATCGATTGGCGTTCGCAGAATTGCACTATCATCAACCATTCTCGAGTTGGAATGTTCATCTAGAGTTTAAAGAGAGAACGCCACTCCAAAATTTTGTTTTCTAATGTTTTCTATCAATAGTTTTTGAATTCAACCTTTTCTATATGCACACATATTATACACTTATATGCAATTTCAAGTAAATCTGATAATTTCGTATTTTTTGTGATTTTTAGGGGTCTACCCCTTTGGACTTTTTTCGAGTAATTTTTTGCTTTTGTCGAAAGACTTGTGTTCACAGGGTAGACTAATTTTAACATTTTGAATCGATTGGCGTTCGCAGAATTGCACTATCATCAACCATTCTCGAGTTGGAATGTTCATCTAGAGTTTAAAGAGAGAATTTCACTCCAAAATTTTGTTTTCTAAAATTTTCTATCAATAGTTTTTGAATTCAACCTTTTCTATATGCACACACATTATACACTTATATGCAATTTCAAGTAAATCTGATAATTTTGTATTGTTTGTGATTTTTAGGGGTCTACCCCTTTGGACTATTTTCGAGTAATTTTTTGCTTTTGTCGAAAGACTTGATATTCACAGGGTAGACTAATTTTAACATTTTGAATCGATTGGCGTTCGCAGAATTGCACTATCATCAACCATTCTCGAGTTGGAATGTTCATCTAGAGTTTAAAGAGAGAATTTCACTCCAAAATTTTGTTTTCAAATTTTTTCTATCTATAGTTTTTGAATTCAACCTTTTCTATATGCACACACATTATACACTTATATGCAATTTCAAGTAAATCTGATAATTTTGTATTGTTTGTGATTTTTAGGGGGATACCCCTTTGGACTATTTTCGAGTAATTTTTTGCTTTTGTCGAAAGACTTGATATTCACAGGGTAGACTAATTTCAACATTTTGAATCGATTGGCGTTCGCAGAATTGCACTATCATCAACCATTCTCGAGTTGGAATGTTCATCTAGAGTTTAAAGAGAGAATTTCACTCCAAAATTTTGTTTTCTAATATTTTCTATCAATAGTTTTTGAATTCAACCTTTTCTATATGCACACATATTATACACTTATATGCAATTTCATGTAAATCTGATAATTTTGTATTGTTTGTGATTTTTAGGGGGATACCCCTTTGGACTTTTTTCGAGTAATTTTTTGCTTTTGTCGACAGACTTGATATTCACAGGGTAGACTAATATCATCATTTTGAATCGATTGGCGTTCGCAGAATTGCACTATCATCAACCATTCTCGAGTTGGAATGTTCATCTAGAGTTTAAAGAGAGAACGCCACTCCAAAATTTTGTTTTCTAATGTTTTCTATCAATAGTTTTTGAATTCAACCTTTTCTATATGCACACATATTATACACTTATATGCAATTTCATGTAAATCTGATAATTTTGTATTGTTTGTGATTTTTAGGGGGATACCCCTTTGGACTTTTTTCGAGTAATTTTTTGCTTTTGTCGACAGACTTGATATTCACAGGGTAGACTAACTTTATCATTTTGAATCGATTGGCGTTCGCAGAATTGCACTATCTTCAACCATTCTCGAGATGGAAAGTCCATCTAGAATTTAAAGAGAGAATTCCACTCCAAAATTTTATAATTTTGAATCGATTGGCGTTCGCAGAATTACTCTATTTTCAATCGTTCTCGAGTTGAACAGAAATGAAAGAGGCAATTTCCATCCAAAATTGTATTCTCCCAAATTTTACATCAATTTTTGTAAAATTCGACCCTAATTTATATACATACATATGCGCAAATGCAATTTCAAGTGAATCTAAAAATTTTGTATTTTTAGTTGGTTTCAGGAGTTCCTAGTGTACAGCCTCCGGCTGCAACAAACTCAAAGGACATGTCGTGGAGAAGGTAAAAGAAAATTTAACCACTTGCAAACAGTTACTTCGCTATTTATAGGATATCAAACTGCCAAAATTGACGTTTCTTATGGATGATTTCATACATGTGTTGAATTATCACCAGTAAAGAGTATCGGATATCTTAGTATCTGGCGACGATGGGTTGAAAAGTATTCAATTTTTCCATAATCCATTATAAATCCCCGTTGCAATATCGATAGAAGAATAATGCCATATTCATTGTTCCACATCAAATGAAAATCACTTTTGCCCGACTTCCGACCGTTCAGGTCAACCCATCCGCGAGCTCTCCTGAATATATTCATCGATCACGATCAACCATTTAACCTACGCTTTCAATAAAATTTGTCCCACATAAACTCTCCTTTCCGGCAAAAAGGCATTTTCAATGCATTCGCATCGACGGCGTTCCCGATAAATCTAATCGCAACATCCTATATATTTGCATCGTTGATAGCTGTTGACTTACATTATTGCTTCCATTTTGTTAACTTTACAAGTATCAGCTTTCCGATTGATTTCTCGGGTTTCAAATGTGATGTCGTGTGGGTCGATGGCTGATCGTAACGTTTTGCGAGAAAAGTTCATCGGACCAAGATAAGTGTACGGGTGATGTGGAAAGTTGAATGGGAAAATTGGTTATTGACTCTTTTTATTTTGTAGCCGCAAGGAGTCGGTCGTGATGACGGAAAAAGACCCGACGGTATGTTTCTCGTTCCCTGGAAGTGTGGGAAACCACTAATTTGGACCTTTACTTGAGCAGATACGTTTGGATGGTGACGTTAAAGCAATGTGTTCGCAGTGCAATCGAAGTAGAAAATGCACAAAATCTCTCTCGATCTATTAACTTCCAAAAATGTTAGAAATTCATTCAACAACATTTCGTCGACAATAAGATTCTGGAGGAAGTTATCTACGTTTATTTTCCCATGGAAGGTTTGAATTTGAGTTGCTTAGCTTCGGACAAGTTTGCACCTTGTCACTAAAGTCTTTATGCTCTGAAAAATCACAGCGGTTCCTCTTATATCCTTATAAGCTTATTGCAGACACCTTTGAGCTGGCACATGAACAGAATTTTTCTGGACTCACCAAGCTTGTTAGTTCACGAAAAAAAAAATAGTCACAATACTGCTCTAGCTCACATAAATCTCCCGAAGATTCTTCAACCTCAAATCACTTCTTTATGTTTTATTTTTGTTTCTGAAGAAGGTCAATAACTACATTGTTATAAAAACGACGTCTCCTCGAGAACAAAAAATAGAGAGGATGGAGTAAAGGAAGAAAATGAGAAGTATAAATTTTATTTCCCCCCTATACAATTTATTCCTACAGATTCTACAACTTCTCAAGCCTTCTTCTATCAATAATGATTTGCTGACTTCTTCACAATCATAGATGATATCCTCAGATGACCATTAGAACTTCTATTCACAAACACAATGAGTTCGCACAGAGAGCGAGAGTACAATGGAGGACAATAAAATTGAATAATAAGGTCATACTTGATTCATTATATCGAAATTTCTAATCTCATGTACATTATACAAAGTAATAAATTAACATTACAATCCTCACCAAGATGCGAGATGAGACAGTACTGAAATGTCGTCAAGATGATAAAGGGCCATAATGGTGGTTTTAAAAATTGAATATCAGATGGAGAATATCGTGAGTAGTATATCAGAAATCAAATCAATAAACTTAATGTTGATGAAAAAAGTAACCTCCTGAAATGGGTATATAAATATTTCATGTAACATTTTTTAAGGAAAAATTCTAACAACAAAGGCTGTTTAACAAAGAGAATTGCTTATGAATCAATATTCTCCAAAAACCGCCAAGGTTGAATTGTGCAGATACTAAATGGCTAACTCAAAATTTGAAAAATCCTGAAATCGGTCCTGTAAAATTATATCGGAAACTAATATCGAAAAAGGGAATTACTGCCAATGATAGACATTTTCTCAATCGTTACAAGAAATGCCCTATTGGTATTAATTCAATATCAAAATGGATGTCTGTAGAAAAGATAGGATAGGACGCTGAAAAATTCAAAATAACAAATCACTCTAATCGTGCCATTGAAGTTAGTCATTAACTACAATCTAGCGTTAGCAAACAACAAAGAAACTATGAAAATTACTGCCGAACATCATCAGAATCCAGTGAATACTTTCCAAGTACATCAAGTAGATAATAATGCCAACAATATTTACCATTTATAATAATAACTAGAGTCGAGAATAATGTATTTTCCTTCAATTGCTTTCCTTACTGATAGTTACCTGAAATATGCTATGCAATTAAGAAAAAAGACAACAGCCTCATAGTTAACGATAATAGCAAAAACCTACCACAATAGTAAAAAACGTGCATTTCCTGGTAATATCAATCCACCTACTTATTAATCTATTAAATCAATTCAATTCATCCCTGCTATTTTGCTCATTTTCACGATATGAATTTATGGTTTATTAAACATTTGAATATGTGGGTATGACCGATTAATCAGTGACAGATTGTACAGTATTTATTTGATTTGATTTACATACCATTATGTATTTATGCTGTATCAATCGAAAGCTTGGTTCTCTTTCGAGATCGAACACGACTCAACTTTTTTGATTAATAAATTCAAATTATAGTCGAAGGATCTGAGTGCAATCCGCGAAGGTTCTTTCAGTTATGATAAATTTTACAGTAGTTGTAGAAATATTAATATTGAATCTAAATGGTGAATTATGAATGTGAATAATATTGGAGAATGAAAAGAAAGTGGTTAGGATTCGTATATTGAAAAAATTTACTGCATTTACTGTATGGAATATGTGATATTAATCAATTAGTCTATATCTCATGTGGATATGCATACCGTACATAACTGAAACAATATACGAATTTTTTGAAAATGTTTGGTTGTATTTGTTATTTTTTTATCTATGTTGTGAAAAAAGACAAACCTAACTTTTTAACGTTCATATACAGCCTCATAATTAACAATGAATTAATGAATTCCGAAAATGTATTTATGAATAATTCATATCCTCTGAAATCTCAATTTGCCCCAGTATCACTCTCACTTTTTTTTTCTTTTGAATTTCATGTCTTGCTCGTAATGTTTTTGTCATTGTCATCGTCTCTGTCCCATATAGCATTATTGGTATAATTATTGCATTATGTTATTAATCTCATTCATCTTTATATTTCACTCTTCAATAATTATTGGCCACGTATGCTCTATTTGCGTTTTTTATAATTTTTCTGTATTTCTCGTTTCATCTCCCCTAATTCAGTTATCGTCACTTATAGATATTTGAACTCTTCGACTCAAACTTAATCTTCCTCTGTATATGCCCCTTTCTAAATTTCAATATTTTTGTCTTTTATTGGTTAATTCTTAATCAACATTTCATAACTTTCCTGGTCTTGATAATTATTACTACATCATCAGTGTACGCAGAAACTTGTTCTTCTTCTGTCCATAAATTTTTTCGCTAATTTTTCTCACTACATATTCTGATTTACTCCTTAATAATTATGAATTTGCCTCTATTATTATCATGATCTTGAACTCAGCGCAGTGCCTACCGAGTTTTAATGATAAACGGAGTATGTATGAAATGTATTATTTTTCCCAATCAAACAAATTCTCATAAAATCATTTTAAACTATGAAATGAAAAATACATTACATAATCCAATCTTCCGCAAAAAACCATATACTATAGGTATTTTCGTCAGCAAGTATCGAATAGAAAACAACTACTGCCCCTTACGACCGTTGAATTATGTCTGTTTGTCACCTTGCAAAGTTTTCTACAATCATTGGTTGGGTTGAACTAACCTTCGCTGATATGTCTGAGTGAGTAGACGTATATTTTCACGGTGCGGCGTAGTTACAAGATTTCCGCAATACTAGCAGAAGAAGAAATACAGTGTTTGGTGTAGATACAGACCTAGTGACAACACATCTGGTATTCTCATTATCTAATTAGTTGGTACAGTAGAACTCGCAGTAAGTAAATCCATTTTTTCATGAGTGCTAGAAATAGAAAGGGCGAGGATGAACTGCAAACAACTATCAGAAATTTGGTAACAAAACTCTGCAGTTCGGAAGAATTTATTAACATTATCACGGCAACAATATCTGAGGAAATGACTGCAAAGTTCAGCAGAGAAATTGAAAGTTTGAAACAAAAGAATAAACAACTAGAGGAAAAAATCCAGGATCAAGACGAATTGCTGAAAAGTATTAATCATAAATTGGAGGGACATGAGCAGACATGTTGGGATTTATGGTGTGAAAGAGAAGGAGAACGAGGGCTGTAGTGCAAATATTTTGAAAATTATAACGAATATAATGAAATTGGAAATTACCAAAAATGATATTAATCAGTGTTACAGAATCGGAACTCCAACAGCAAACAAAAATCGTGCGGTATTCTTGAGACTCCAAACACCATCCATCGAGAACTTGATATATAAAATCAAAAGAACGTTGAAAAGTACTGGCATCACTGTGAAAGAAGACCTTACTGACGACCAAATGAAAATATTCAATGCGGCACTTACCAAAGTAGGAAAAAAGGGACGAGTTTGGACAAACTTTGGTCGAGTTTTCATCAAACTCGATAATGAACAAGAAATGCTTAGGATCAACACTGAGGATGATTTAAACAATATATAGTATATAATTATTAATATCACATTTGCGTTTCAGATTCTTTCTGTATATAAATTGTATTTTTTTTCTCTTCTGTTCTTTTTTAAGTGAATACGATCTATATCAATAAATTAACCCAATATTTCCTGAGATTTCTACATGCTGCGAATACTCTAACTGATATGCCGCACCTGTGCAATTGAGCTTCACCCAACCTTCCTATCTAATCTATCATCTGTTCTCATCATTTTACTTCTTATTGTATACTATTTACATGAAAACCCTGAAAATAGCTAGTCTGAATGTACGATCTTTGGTACCTTCTATGAATGATGTTAAACTGTTGATACATGATCACTCTTTCGATTTGGTACTGATTTGCGAATCCTGGCTAAGTAATCAAATAACTGATAATATTGTCAATATACAGGGATTTACATTATATAGGGCTGAAAGAACTAATAGACGAAGGGGAGGTGTCTGTATCTACTGCACAAATAATTTGAAAAATCAATTGATCGAAACCCCTGTACACCAAAGTAGCTACGAACAACTGTGGTTAAAGATAACAATAGAAAAAAAGGGAATTGCTATTGGAGTAGCATACAGGCCTCCCCGTCAAGATATTAATGAGTTCATGAATGAATTCGAAGATACTCTTAGCTCAATTTCTCCAATTACTGATGAATTAATATGCAGGGGTGATTTGAATATTAATTTATTAGATGTGAATTCTTCGAATGTAGAGAAGTTCGCATCTATACTGGAATCATTCAATGTGTGTCAAGTTGTGGATGTTCCTGCCAGAATAACTAAAACAACCTCCTCCCTCCTAGACGTAATCATAACTAGTACCAGAGAGGCGTTAGAATGGGGTGTGTATGATACAAGTGGAATATCTGACCACATGCTTGTTCATTGCGAGATGAAAATACCCAGCGGGAAACAGGATCCTAAATTTATTACATACAGAAGCTTCAATCATTTCGATGAACAACTTTAGAGTTTATGATCAAGATGACATTGATACAAAAGTTTCTTTTCTTGTGAACTCGCTGCTGGACTTATTTGACAGTCATGCACCTATTGTAACATCTAGAATAACGAGAGATAAAGCTCCTTGGCTAACTTATAATCTAAAAGAAATGATGAAGACCCGTGATAATGCACTGAAAAAATGTAAACGAACGCACTCTGATGTACACCTTCAGTTTTACAAAGATATGCGCAATTATTTAAATAAGGCTGTAAAACGCGAGAAAAGGGCGTACTTTGTTCAACAATTTCATGGGGCTGATGAAAAAGAAATATGGAAAATCATTAAAAAAAATGTTTATCTAATGAATCCAATGAATTGCCTGAAAACCTCCAAGAAGTCGATCAAATGAATAATTTCTTAATAAACTCCATTCCATCATATAATCCTCCCCCTGCTCTTCTGAATTTTTATGGTACCAATTGCCTGACTAACTCAAATTCAATGAGGTTAATGATCTTTTTGTGTTCGAAACTATTTGTAGCATCAAGACCAATGCTGCTGGATGCGACAATCTCAATATGAAGATGATTAAACTCTGCTGTCATCACATTATTCCATACACTACTCATATTGTTAATTGTTGCCTGTCAGGAATTGTTATCCCAGAGGCGTGGAGAAGAGCAATTGTGAGGGTTGTACCGAAAAAACCTAACCCACTGGAATATAAGGATCTGAGGGGACTGAGTATTCTTCCAGCACTATCAAAGATACTGGAACGAGCGATTGATACTCAGTTACGGAGACATCTGAGTGAATACTCACTACTACCAATAACTCAGTCTGGATTCAGGAAAGGATACAGCTGTACAACTGCTCTTCTACAAATTGTGGATGATATATTTAGGGCTAAAGATCGAGGTTTATGTACAGCACTGGTGTTGCTCGATTTCAGTCGGGCTTTTGATACCATAAACCATGACTCATTACTCGATATTATTCATTACTTAGGGCTATCAGTTGAAGCGATATCACTATTACGTGAATATCTCAGTGAGAGACAACAAAAAGTCAACATCAATAGCATATATTCTCAATACCTCACCTTAAAATCTGGAGTTCCCCAGGGATCTATTCTGGGCCCTTTATTGTTTACAATGTACACCGCAAATATATTGAATTGTCTTGAATACTCTTTTGCACATTTGTATGCGGACGATACGCAGCTTTATTATGATTTCTCTCCGTCTAATGTAATGGATGCTTGTGCAAAAATCAATACTGATTTGGAGTCATTTGTTAAAGCCGCTACTGATCATTGTTTATTCATAAATCCGAGTAAATCGAATATTATCATCTTTACACCAAGAAACGATAATAACATTGTACACGACATGAACAGGATAAATAACGAAACACTCGAAATAGTGAATGAAGGAAAAATCTTGTGTGTCTTATTGGATTCAAATCTGAGATTCGAAAAGCATATCAATAAACTAATCCATATTCATCCATAAAAATAATTTATGGAAACAGATATTTTCTTACCACTTCAATAAAAATAATTTTGTGTGAAACCTTGGTTCTCTCCCTTTTCAACTACACAGACATCTTATATCACTCAAATATAACAACCAACTACAAACACAAAATCCAGAAAGTACAAAACTCATGTTTCAGGCTTATATACGGAATTAGGAAGCACCAAAGAATTTCACATAAATTGAAAGAAACAAGATGGTTGAGTATGGAAAACAGGAGACATCTCCATAGTGCATGTCTGTATCATAAAATACTTACCAATAAAACACCTCCATATCTTCTTCATAAAATAAAATATCGCACGGATGTCCACAACTTGAACATTAGGTTCAAGGAAACTTTGACTCCCCCTTTATTCAAAACACAAATGTTCATGAGCTCATTCAGCTATCAGATCGCAAAAATATATAACAATATCCCTCCTGATTTGAAAAAATTGAGCCTAGGACGCTTCAAAGTGGCATTTAAGACATCATTGCTAGAATCAATACAATGAGAAGTAAACTAAGAAATGTATCTTTATTACCTATATGTACGTGTATGTTAATGTTGCGCAGGATTACGAAATACTAACTTTGACAGTGAAGACAACTTATGGTTAAGTGGAAGAACAAATCATCAGTGAGATTCTCGCTGAATGGATTGAACTTCGCCTTTTATTTTCAATATTCAATTGCCAGATGTATGTAATGAAAAATGTGTAAAATTATGTACTGGAAATAATAAAGACCATTATTATTATTATTATTATTTGCGAAAACCATGGAAACATGAAAAAATAATTTCGACTTTCATATTTATTATGCATTGTAAAGTAGTTCTTGCAGAATACTTTGGCCAGTATCGAACAGATATATTTGAACGGTCGTAGGCAGCAGTTGCTTTCTGTTGGCTACTATTGCATAAGGTTTTTTGCGGAAGATTAATGTAATCCATTTTCAATTATCAGCTGAATAGTATCAATTCAAGTAGTGTTGTCTATTCTTCATGAATTGAGTCATAATAGATTATTATTAGGAAATAACTAACTTGAGCAACTTTCAATTTGTCTATGGATTAGGCTAGCGATATAAGATACGATCTGACTCTATGGAGATCTGAATATTCTTGATTAGTACATGGAAAAATAATTTCAATGTATATGTTATGATTTGCAACGGCTATAAATAGCGGTTTTTCAACGTCATTCTCGAATTACACGCTAATTACTTCACGTAAATGATTGAAATGGTGTTCTAATAAATTCAAAGTTAATTGAAATTTCTCAGATATTTATCACGGTAGAGTTGAAACCTTGACAAGATCAAAAGTTTTACTGATAGTCAAATTGCAATGGATTTGCCAGGAAGGAATTGTTATACAACACCCAGGATAGCACACGATTTTATTAAGAGGAAGTAAAAATTGAGAATATTCAGAAGTCTACTTATATGATGGCATTAGCCAAAGTCACAAAAAAAGACTGAATATAAATTTTTGCTTTTCTGGAGGTTTGGTTGGGATTTGGATCAATAAAATCGTAGAAAAACTCTGTTACAATGGATTATTTTGAAAATTTGTATTACTTGCCAAGATTTACTCTACCTCGACGAGAGTAAAAGTTTGGATATTTAGGAGAACTTACCTTGTGTTCAAAATGTTAAAAATAGTTTCAAAAACATTCATTTTTAGAAACATCCAACAATTGAAACAGTAACACATTTACCTGCCAAGTAAAATACGAATACTGGGATTAAAATGAGGAAATTATTTGCGAGCCAAGTACAAGTGTTTTTTTTTCTGAATATTTTATAAAACGGACAGAAAAGAAAGGGAAATAAAAACATCAAAGACATGAATAGATGATTAACTTTG
Source organism: Chrysolina americana (assembly GCA_958502065.1). Lineage (NCBI taxonomy): Eukaryota > Metazoa > Arthropoda > Insecta > Coleoptera > Chrysomelidae > Chrysolina > Chrysolina americana. The sequence goes on from OY293412.1 coordinate 89,158,129, forward strand.
AATCTGACGAATCGAATTGAAATATGCTGTGTTTAAATCTTCAATCTCTGTTATGTTTAAATATAAGAATTATTTCACTGAGTAGTATTTTGAATAAAAATTTGCTTAATTGTTATTTTGCATTTATATTTTTTCTCTCTCTCTTTTGCATGCATTGTTAACTTGTCGATCACTCTTTATTTCTGAGGCTTACAAAGTACTCTGTCCATGACTTTCATTTATATGTGATAAAAGTAACAAAAATAACCTTCACTGATGCCATTTAAAAATCGAGAACATTAATGGATCAAAATAAGAAGTTAAAAAAAATTGTTTTGTCTGTCAACCAGGTGCACCCTCACGAGCAACCCTTAGAAGTCTTCGAGATTGTATGAGCTAGAGAAAACAAGGCCCTCAGTTTTGATGCCATGCAGACAACCTTATATGTTGACGATATTGACCTGGTGGGCATACAGAAAACCCTTATTTTTTATATTCTTATTCCCATAAAAAGAACATTCCTATCATAGTGATTCATAAAGGAAGAACCACCCTACTTGATGGAAGACCAATAACTTAATATTGAAAAATGGATCACATAATCCAATCTCACATGTTTTGCTTCCTTGGAGTGCGCACTGACCACCCATGGTGGTGCTGTAAGTTTTCCGAGTTTTCCTACAGAGCTAATAATAAATACGCCACCAATCAGCAAGTCGTCCTGGGGCGCTACGGCGAATAATAATAATAGCGTCCTCTATACGTACAGGATATGTTATGCGGGAGTGTTATCATTTTTATTACTACTCCTGAGAAATACCATTTACATACCTATACATTTTTTTCACAAGTGAATCCAAGGATCTGCCGGCTCTGTGTATATTAATGGTCGTTATCTATATTTTTCATGCGTTTGAAACGAAAAGAGTCCCAACATATTTGTCTGTGTCGACCGAATAGACATGTCGTTTTCCTTCGGCTGAATATCTCAATTATTGTTTCATGAACAATCACTCAAGTCAGCCTAATTATTGATCTTTATCGAAGGTTATATCGATATTGAATGAAATCGCTGAAGTTTGTAATTATAAACTTGTTTCAAAAATGTTTGTTTACAGTTTCGTGAAATTGTAGCGTGCAAATTCAATTTTTCCGTCTGACATCAAAATGATTAAACAGTAACACGGTTTTTTGGCATGAAATTTATTAATAATTGGCGTAGAAGGACGTCTATTTGCTTTATCGGCATACCTACGTAATGTTGCACATATATATTTTTTTAATGTTTCATAACTCATTATCGTCGAATTTTTTTGGGAGGTCACTTCTTGAGTACTTGATTTGATCGGACGTTTGTTTGAAGAAGTGATTAGGAAACAGTAACGAATCAAACTAAATTATAGACATCAGGAGAGTAATTTCTTTTTTAGGTTAAGCGAACGATCATATAAGTCAATCTATATCTTCGAGCCGTATCTTCGAGCAATAGAAATTTTTTTTCTTTTTATAGACCTCCAGACTTTCGAGTTTGTTGGAAATCAGTAACAGAACTTGATTTTATTTTAGACCAATTCAGATACGATATCATGTGAAAGTAAGAATTGTATCGATCCAATATGGATGAATATTGAGAAAACAATATTACATTAATTTTATTGGCTAAACCTATTCTAAATGTAGATTTTCGCATATACTGTAATTTTTATCGATATCTGTGAAACAATAATAAGGTGTACATATTGTTTTCATATCGATTTTAGAGATGAAACACAATGTTGCATATCCAAGTTTGAAAGCATATTGAAAATTAACTAACACATTTTTTCATTAAACTCGATCATCACTTTTTCATTTGTCTTTCTTGGAAAGTGAAAAACAATTTCTGAAAATGGTGAAATTCCCTTGATATAGAAGATATAATACTATATGAATTATTCCCTCCGATGCTTTTTGTTTTACTTTAATGTAACCGGTCTTGAGAGTGAAAAATTATATTCGCACACCTGTTCCGTTTCGTTCATTTTCATAAACCCTGTACTAATATATTGTAAATAGCAAATTCTCAAACTCCTTACACAATTTCTCCAGATGAAATCAAAATTGATCAAATTAGATGACTATTTCACATCACACACGGAAACGAGTTGATTCAGTTTTATAAAGGTTGAATAAATTTGAATAAATTATAGATTTTTTTCGAAACCATGTGGTCGTTTTTTATAGGAATTGGGTTTCACTTTCCTTAAAGTGATCTCGTTGTTTTCGTATCCGACAGCGGAGTTAAGGTCATTTTTTTATTCGTAACGGTCTGTTGGAGTCGCTTTATACATCTCGGGATTGGAGAAAAAAATATATACATAGATAGCAGGTATTTTATGTAATTCCAATATTTATTCTGTTTTCTGTGGTGATATACGGATATGGATATAAAAACATACTAATGCTCGACTTTTAATTGGCTTAGGTTAAAGGGGGACGTTACGGTCACTTGAAGACTAGGACTAATAACAAACTCAAACTTGAAAACATGACCAATGGTTAGGATTAGGAATTCATAGCTTGCTAAAACGAAGGATTTGAGAAAAAAAGCTGTTTTGGAAAGCGGACCAGTCTCAAAACTTGTTTTTTAAGATAAGTATACAAATGAAACTAGGTAGACACTATTCATATATTTGCAATAATTTTATTAATAACCGGCTTGGCCACTTGAAGGGGGGGCTGCTGGGGTTGTTATACATGACTTTTTTTACAACTTGTTCGTTGAAATCTGTAGTTTCCTATAATTTTTTGCCGGAACTCTGAGTAAAGTCTCCGTAAAAACTCACTGAAATAGTTGAGACGAATTTTTCTAGAATTTATGCAGACTTCCATTGAAAAATCAAGAATTGGTGTAATATCGGTCTAACCTTGTAGTCCTAAAAAGTCATCAAAGTCGTCCATTATTTTGATAACTTGAACAGAGAGGACAAAATAGGGATGCTCGTGATTTCAATGACACCGGTAATGCAGCCTTCTGCAGAATACCAACTACATACTTATTTCATTGTTCTGGTCTCTCAAATTCTTCACATATTATGTTTGTTTATTCGAGGTTATCAATGTCATCATCGCAAACAGTATTCCAGTCGACGCATGATTTTGGAGTTTACAGTGTATCTCACAATATTTTTGTTTCGACCTTCTCATTACCTCTACTATCAGAGCTGGCGCCTTTTCATTATCACTATCCACTTTGAAGTTTTGATATAAATCTTGCAGTAGGACACTTGAACAGGATTGCTCTTTCTTCTACCATTATTGCCTCTCCGTTTATTTTATATTTTTGTTCACTCTCTAATTCTTCTTCTCGTGGCCATATAAGAGTATAGGCCTTGGTACTAGAAGTTTGCTTTGTGGAATCAAGTGTAGGAGAATTTCATATTGGGAAGGTAGGCCATTATGATTCAAAATAACTTTACGACATCTGATGTACTTTTGTCCATGTCTTTTAACTGTTTTACCAGTTATTCAATTTCAGAAATGAATGAAAGTAGCTTCAAACCATACCTCCCTTGTTCGTATAATTTTAATGTCATTCTTATATGTTTTGTGGTTTCTTCTTTATTTTTGTCTTGGGATGAGCTTGTCTTAGTTCAAGTTCTTCTGACATAAGGGGTAGTTCGAATTTCCGTAGGTTTTGTTATCATAACGTTCGACTCTATTTAGTGAGGAGATTTTTCCTTTCTGGTGAATGAGGGAGTGGCAGTTTTTCTTTTCTCACGTGCAATGTCGCTTGTTTTTTAGGCTTGTGCTCTTCTTTCTCACATTGGTCCTTTGTGTGAGACTATATGGTAGGGGACTAGTATAATTTTTATTCATGCTATCTGTACCATTTCGGTTCCATTCTTTATTTTCCGGTGTCGTATGATTGTTGTTATCCTCTACAACTGCAGTATTATAGTTCTTCACACAGGCTGGTCTACTGGTTTCTAGCATTATCCAGATTTATGTGTGGAGCAGAGCCTCAAGTTTTTTGTTGGATTGAGACCGTTGAGACCACGTTATTCGAGATAAGTGGCCTCTGTTGGGTACTGTCTATGAATTTAGTGGAATTTGCAGTGCCTCCAGTTTTCATTTAGTGGAAAATACGAGGAGATCGTCATTTATTCAAGATCAGTGACCTCTGCAGAGTATTGTCTATTAATTTGGTAGACTTTGCAGTGCCTTCTGATTTTTGTTTGCTGGAGACCGCGAGGACTACATTATTCGCGATCAGTTGCCTCTTGCGGATTTGATTTTGCATTACCTTGATTTTTCTTGGAAGAAGACCACGGGGATCTTGTCATTCATAGTATATTGTCTTTGAAATTTCGTTCCTTCAATTATTCATATACCTTCTGTTTTGCTGTAGATGACGATTTTGGCAAATTGCCAAACTGATTCGAACGCAATTTCTTATGAATTGGTCGGTTTTTGATGAATAGCCACCAAATTCTTATTTCCAGTTGTTTTTTTCAACAACGATGTGTATAGACTTGCTCTATGGTAGATTCTTACTTATTCAAATCGATCTTTTCATTGAAATAACACAGAAATTATCTTTTAACTTCCAAAACAAAAATTCACGAATGAAAAATCTACATTAACCCGATATATTTCAACAAGTATTCATCTTTGCTCCGAATACATAGTCCAAATTTTAGTTCGTTAAGTATGGCTAAAAGTTAGAATACATGCTATTTAACGGCCACCTAAGTTGAAACTGTTTGTAGTGGGACCAAATTATATGATTTACAAGAAAGTCAATATATACTGGCAGAGAGATGACGAAGAAAATATGATGACGATATGACTGAAATAAATGCAACGCTTGAAGGAAACCCGATCTTGTCAAAATACTTGCACGCTTCTAAAGTGATTGGCAAATCGGCAAACCGGCAAATCGGCAAGTCGATCACATTGGAGGAATGCTCATTACAAGTGTTTTGACAAGATCGGCATTTTTTCAAGAGTTGCGTTAACTATATATTGGCTATGGAGTCATGTTACCTCCTTCGTCATCTCTATCCTAGTTACTCAATTGAGAATAAAATCAAGAGTACTCAAACAGGAACCGGAATCGGAGAACTCAACCGGCAAATCTCGAAAAATACGTCGATGACCTTCTAGGTTGGTGCAAGAAACACTTGTCACCCACAATACATACAAGGTGTGGCGGCTCTGAACGCACTCATATCAAACAAACGTGCATTACCTATTGAGAAAGTTCAGTGTCAGTACAGGAAATAACATTGATAACTTGAACAAACTCAACTCTTCAACCTGTTCAATATTTACCAAATTTACAAAAAAATCGATAAAATTACTGCTGAGGTGCGATGAAAGAATACGAGTATAACGCGAATTATTTCAATCCGGACGATCTTTCTCAACCTTCATAGTAACTTTATATATTTTGTTGACACTGTATCGAAACCGCGGAATCGATGGTTCAAGGTTAATAATGTACGTTTGTCGGTACGAGAGATAGTCGTGGATTACAACATTGTAATGGGTTTGAGTTAGCCCTCATAATTTATGAATTCTGTTCATTGGGTCAACCAAAATACCCAACTATTTTGCTGAGAACGCCTTCAAAAACATTTTTCGTTGTAATAGGAAAGACATTTTTTATTTCAAATAATTTTGACTGTGTCGATAATCAATGTCAGCTGCATTTTTGGAACAAGTTTGAGTAGTATCACAGAAGGATAGTTACGAACAACCACATACGTTATTTTCATTTTGTTGTTTAAAGGAAATTGTAGTTTCATAAACTGAAGTTAATTTTTAATTATATTTGTCTTTTCTCGCAACGACAGCATTCCCGTTCTTTTAATTAAAAGTCAATAAGAACCACGGAAAACTATAAACTTCGTTTTATTGGTCATTGGGACAAGTTTCTAAGACACATATCTGCACTTAATGTGTACTAGTTTTTTACAAGCATGTACTGCAGCGGCATATTTCTTTCGATTGATTCAAACGTATTACCATATTTTGTCCGCCAAGCAAACACTGTGGAAAACAAAGATGCGTTATGAAAACTGAAAAATCATTTTTGAACGTCGGCGTAGCGTCTTTTCAATCAAAAAGTTCCACCAAAGCTTCTTTTATTATTTTTATTTTCATGCTTTTTGTATTAACATGTAGTATGTGTGTCAAAAATTTACAGTGCATTTCGTTTTTACATCTTACTTTCAGAGCACTTGCTACAAATATATTATATTACTGGTAAAATAAAATAACTGGTTTTATTATGAATATGATATCAATGAGTAAAGAGTAAACTGCATATTCAGAGTAATTTAAAATGAAACTTGTAAATTTGATACCCTCAGCATTGCATGAAGTGCAATGGAATTTCAACCTCAGAACTAATTCTGACTAGTTAAAATCCAAAGCAGCTCTATTCAGAACCATTTAAGTCAAAGACAACCTCATTTTATCTAATAAAAACGTTTTCTAGGAACATTTAAGACACCAATGTTGGTATAACTTTGTATGCTAATTGTACACATGCCTTGTCATGTATTCAGATGTTACTTAGTCAATGGTTGCATTAGGAACGTGTACTATTGTTTCAAAATAAATTATATGCTGACTTGCATCCCTATGTGGGTGTTTATGGACTCATTGTACAAGAATAAGAACGTTTTAGGACGATGATGACCACAAAAAATAACGAGTTCACTAGTGTTTTGATTGTTCCGTTTGCGTTTTGATGGGTTGTAACATGACGCGTTGTCAGTTTGTTTTTGGGGTCAAAATAGTCGGAGGCGAACAGTTTAATTTGAGATGTAACACAAACACGTTCTGAATTGATTAGAATATTTCAACAGATTCTTCTGACAGCCCCGACAAAACCTGTAAAATTATCGTCCACTGAAACTTGAATGCATCTAGTTCACAATTTTGTTAGTTATGTTCACCCAGAGCTAACCATTTTAATTTTTAAAGCATTATGAAGAAATTCGTATGAATAATGGATCTTGGATATTTTGTACAGTTTTCCGAACAAAGGTATCGCAGGATGTTTATATAGGTCAAGTTATAAAATTATGTTATTCGTTTGCCATAAAAATTAATATTACAATCTCAAAGGGGAGTTAATATAATAGTAGGGTACAACCCTTATCTGGTGGAGAGGCGCCATGCTAGCACAACGAATGGTGAAAGCCGAGTTAAGGATAAGTTCCATGATTAACACTGAATTATTCAGGGATGTACGTGTAAGCATACGCAGATGACGTAGTCATCATGACTCGAAGAAAATCGTTAAATCACTTCGGAAAATCCACTGATGAATGTCTAGGTAGAGTGGAACAATGGTGTTCTATCGAGGGATTAAGGGTCAATCTCTGGAGGGTGTCTTCAATAAAAAGGGTCAACAAAATATCTTGGAGTCATAATAGACGCCAAGCTAACCTGGAAAGAACAGATCGCTCATCGCATTGAGAAGGCCACATGCTCGTACTGAACATGCAGACGGGCGTTCGGAAGAAAGTGGAGTCTGACACCCCAGACCCTAAACTGGATATACACGGCAATTGTTTACCCAACCACAACGTACGGAGCCATTGTGTGTTGACCTGGTACGATGAAGAGCAAGGCCAGAAATGATATACACAAAGTAAAAGTACTGACCTGCTTGGGAATGATAGGCGCCATGGGAACAGCATCAACTAGAGCTCTTGAAGTTCTACTAGGATTGCCACCTCTGCACCTTCACATCGAACATGAAGCCATGTGTATTGCCTACAGAATCGATGGGTCGGAGAAAAAATGAATCATGAACATTTCCCCATCTGGAACAGGCACAGGAGAGCTGTACAATCCTACTGATGGGAAAGGACAACATCCTGCCAGTTCTGAACTATTGTCATCCCCACGAGGCAAGAATGACAAAGCATCGAATGTACCGACAGCATAGTCTGGTACACTGACAGCTCGAGGTCAGGCGGCATGTCCGGAGCAAGGGTATATAAGAGAGGACTAAGGAATGATATCTCTATCCCTCTAGACGAAAACGTCTCAGTGTTCCAGGCTGAAGTATATGCTATACTCACCTGCGTCCAAGAAAACTTCGACACATAATCACCTCCAAACTGGTGCCCGAGTGTAGATATGCCTTGGAAAACCTGTCAAAAACCAAGAAAAGTCAGCCTCATATGGGCTCCAGGACACTCGGGTGTCCAGGGCAACGAAGAAGCAGACAGGCTAGCCAAGGAGAGATCAGGCAAACTGGCACTGATCGGACCAGAACCCACACTAGGAATCCCTAGCAGCCTAGCCTTTGCTGCAATGGAAGAACTGTTGATAAAATCATGTCGGGACACGCCTGGTATGTGACAATCGAAGCTCCACATGCCCAGGCCTTCGAAAAACCTCAAGAAGAAAATCCTTTTTCTTGGGAAACGATATCTCAAACTAGTGACAGAGCTCCTGACAAGACGCAATCACCTGAACAGGCATATGACCCTAGTCAGATAACACCCTGTATAAAAGATTCTTGGACATATTCTGATAGACCACATCAAGTGCCAATAGCAAACTATGGACAGATTTTCAATATGTCTGCGAATAAAGAAGATACAGTCAAAAAAATAATTTGGGATTTTTTTATTTTTCCTGTATCTCCAGAACCAAAAGAGCTAAATTCGATTTTTTTGCACTATTGAATAGGTTTCTAAAATACGCAACTTTGCCATAATTTACCCGATGCTCTATCTCTTATCGTTTACGAGATCCCCATGTACAGAAACGAATTTGAATAGCCCTGTATATATATATATATATATATATATATATATATATAGAGAGAAAGAGACAGAGACTAGCAATGGCCCTAATATAGAGCCTTGCGGCACGACAGAGTTAACAGATATGGTATTCGACATCTCATTATTCTATTTAGCTCATTGAAGCCCATTGAGATATGTAGTTTTTGCTTAATGCCACGACTTTTAGTGTCCTAAGTTCCCACTAAGTTCTATGAAGAATATTTTCTGCCTCATGCAAAGAAAATATAAGCACAGTGCGTGAGTAGTCAATTCCGAGAGAGCAGGTACACAGAACCGTATAGTGTTTACTTTTTACCAACGAGAATTAACAAACAAAAATCGCGGCGTAGGTGTAGACAGTCGTGTCCATGTAACTTTGTTCGCACAATAATAATATCAGTGGGCGTCGTATCCATTGTGTGTATATTCCATTCAACTTTTGAATTGAAATATTAAAAAGTATCGGGGTTCGAGCAATTCAAGAGGACAGGAATTTCATTCTTGAATGTAAGTCGTGGTGAAGTTTCCGAGTTAGTTCTGATGGCAAGTGAATATCCAGATAATATTTTTTGCTTTGTAGTACAAATGTTGATGACAGATTAACAAAATAACAGAAATTACCACGAATATTAATGAAAATTTTTTTCGTGGAAAATGACCCATGTCCACTTTAAATGAACTTTCCAACTGGAGAACGGTTACAGAAAGAGCATTTCTGCGAATGCCAATCGATTCAAAATGATGAATTAGGTATACTAGAAAAAGATTACTCGAAAAAAGTTCCAAGGGGTAGACCCATAAAAATCATGAAAAAAAAAACAAAATTATTCACTTCAAATTCGATTATAATATGTGTATATGCTCAGATGTTCAGCATGAAAAAGAATAAAATGGCAAACATTTCCTTGCACAATCGAATTTTCAAAAGTTATCATTTTCCATTTTTCAGAAAATCGCAAACGTCTCTCAAATCTATCTTGATGAGCTGATCAGTGAATCTAAGTTTTAATTCAAGAATATGAACTAATTTCGGTTTTTTAGGGGATTCACAGACGATTGAAGACAAGTAGTGCAATATTCGATACTGAAAAAAAGTCTCAAGGGGTAGACCACTAAAATCATGAAAACTACAAAATCATTAGATTCACTTGGAATTCGCAATAAATACACAAAATTTCATGCTGATTCCGAAAATATATGATTTGCTGATGCTCAGAATCAAGGTTTAGCATAAAAAAGGATAAAACGACCAAAATTCCCTTGCACGATCGAATTTTCGAAAGTTTTTATTTTCCACTCTTCAAAAAATCCTCTTCAATGTCCCTCAAGTGTATCTCGACGAGCTGATTCCAAATTGACAACATTTCAGGTTTTTAGTTGAAATATGTACATAACCTCAAAATGAACATTTCCTGAGTAAAATAGCGTTCTAATTCAAATATACGAGTTAATTTCGCATTTTTGAAAGATTCACAGACGATTAGAATCACATTATGAACCAAATTCTCGAAAAGTTCTCTTCTTCTTTTCTTCATAAATTGAAAAGTCCACTCAGATGTAACTCGACGAGCTTATTTTGAATTATGAAAATAAAAATTTGAGGGAAAAAGCCTAGAATAAAGTTTTTCACTGAAAGAGTTTTCAACTCGAGAACAGGAAAATCATGAAAAATTCAAAATCTTCAGATACACTTGATATTAATAATAATAATAATAATACTCCCTCATAAACACCCGTTGAGTGTACCCAAAGGCATAGCCTGTGCGGGTAGAGGACGGCTATTATTATTATTTGCCGTGGCGCTCCGGGGCGACTTACTGATGTTTCTGGTGACGTATTCACTTTTCAGCTGTTGGAAAACCCGGAAAACCTACAGCACCACCTCCGCACTATATTGGCACTATATAAGCAAAATGTGATGATGATTTCGAAAATATATGATTTGTAGATGCTCACATACAAGGTTTGGCATAAAAAAGGATGAAACTTCATAAATTCTTTCGCAGGATCGAATTTTCGAAAATTTCATTTTTCTATTCCCAAGCAGGGCCTGTACTAATAAACTAGAAGTGATGAAAACAACAAGTCTACTGAATTCAGATCATGAATCAATAAGACACTCTGCACTTTGCAGCTTAGAAATAAGTGATATGACTTTCAATTGGCTTTGTTTGTCAGTATGTCTTTGATTGAGCAAATATAAGAATTGCTTCGAACTTTTCCATACTGCCTATCATGTTCGCAGTGAGCCATGGTAGGTTCACTATATGAACCTCCCAATTTTTTGTGTTTGGCATATTTTGAAATTTTCTCTGGATTTGGTTCAGCTGGTGACTCCGATCAAGTAACACAACCTAGATGAGTAATACTCAAATGGAACTGAAGGTAACATCTTTTCATAATGTTATCCCTCAAATCATGACATTATTGCCATGTCGCAATTTTTTAAGGATACAATAAGCACGTCAGCTAGATTTTGATATCTGTCGGGTATATTCAACGGAAACCCAAAAATATATACTGTCTTGGATGAAATATATAACAATAAGAAGGCAATTGAATCGTTCATTGCAGCTTATTAGGAGCATGTAAAAACGATAGTATTTCCATCGCCAAACGGAGATTCTTCGTAGTCTGGTCAGTACGGCAACACTGCATTAGAAATATCGAATTTCAAATATGACAGAACAACAACAAAACATTCCTGTTTTTTTCGTCTTTGGCTTATTGGAGTGTTAAGGGCAAATTCTGAGTTAATTTGTGTTGAACTATCGTAAGTATTTATTATTAAGCAATGGTGAAGCATTATGAAATGTGTAAAAGATCATTTGAAGCTGTACGGCAGTAAGATATGATATTATTTTAACCATGATTGCAATACAGCATAAAGTTCAGCTGCACTGTGGTAAACAATGTATTGTTACGTTTTGCTAAATAATAGGCCGAGCACACTACTAAACTGTTTATTTTCTAACTTCACTATAAACAAACATACAACACTTCACTGACTAATAAAACACTTAGATCTATCTATACAACAATACAACTAGCTAAATATTCCAAACACTTCTGCTTATTAGCACTTTCTAATCTTCTTAAATAATTCTCTTCATCAAAACTTTCTTCCCAGTCAAACGTCTCCGTTTATATAGGCGCTCATCAAGTATACTTGATTAATCACGATGATTCGAGAATACTCAAAACGGAGAACTTCTACACATTTCCAGGAATTGAGCTATGACGCGGCAGCTCCGTTAGAAAACGATCCATCCAAATAAACACTTCTTAGAATTGATTTATCGATGGACTCAGCGGCGCAGCTAGGGGCTTTTATCAATCTCGTAACAGTATTAACGCAGTTCTCTTTCTTCATCAGTGCAAAGGTAGGTCCTCGGGCACTATTCTCCTTTCCGCTTATTTCTTATCTTGTTCAAACAGAATAAGTACAGTTGATTCCTTCTGTACTCTTCGAATATACACTGTATTCAAGTGACTCATGAACCACCAAGATACTTTTACTCCCGTTCATCTTCCTACTGTCCGCCTATGGTCACTTCATAACGGATGAATGGGCACATATCGTGAAATTTATACGTTCACATATAGAAATACCACCGAGCTGTTGGTATCATAGTTGGTTATCAAAAGGTTAACCTCTGAGAGAAAAAAGTTATGAAATCGGCGTTCAGATCGTTAATTTAAACGCACCGGTTGAGGTAAATCAGCAGAAATCATCGGAAACATTTATTTGATTAATTGAGAATGTAATTGGCTTTTGAAGAGAACAACGTGAAGTGAGAATATAAGATTACCCAGGAACAATATGTGGTAGAGGCGTAGTTATTGTTGGAGAAGTTGATCGAGATCAGCTTAAGGTCACCTGTACCCGTGGAGCAACTTTTTCTAGAGAATACCATTTGTGGAAATTCATGAAAACATCTATTAACATATCAATAACTCATTAATATCAGATAGCAGAATATTTATGGAAAACACATTCCTTATGAGCCAGAGAATTTCATACTGAGTGTGGCATCATTATTTCAATGTTAGTATTAATATAATTAATGAAAATTTGACTGAATCATCAGCAGTAAAAAATTTCACTTTTCAGAAATATTTTCAAATCACTTTCTCCTCCAATATCAGGTAGTGAAATCTGAAATCAACGGGAAAGCAACGTCAAACTTATCAAAATGTCATGATAACACAGACATGTTTATCCTCCAGCAAAACCTTTTTGACAGTACACAGAGCATAAATATTTCAGTTATAATAAATTATCAATAATTAATAATGTAGTTCTTTGAGAATGTTCATATAGGATGAAACTGCAGTAGCATGAGTGTTACAAATACAAGAGGAAGTTTTATTCCTCATTTTTCATGTGGTAATATCAATAATAATTACAACATGCATAGACAAAAACTAAGAAATAGAACATGAATATGGAACAGAAGGCAACACAACTCCCACCACAGCCTCATTTCTACTAATTGCTCTTTTCCTTTACCATCAAGCAGGGGTTATTTTCGTAATTTTTTTTCCAGCATTTCCATAATAAGGGGTATGTTTCTTCATTGAAGATCCAACACAATGCTTGGGGACAATTCAGATCATAATGCTGGGGATGCAAACTAACCATCATCGACAATGCTCGACTGTATTTTCTTATCTGAAAAAACGAGTAGCCAACCTCCAAGTTTTTTTCCAACCGCTACTGATTACCCCTCCAATTGAAAGAAAAACCATCGACGGGGCTGTACACACATGTATACCAAACACGTCAAGATGAACCCTGTTTAAGTAAAAACTTCTCCAGAGCTGTAGCCGTCAAGCAGGCAGCTTACCATCGATGCTACAGAAATCTGGACCCTGATACTAAATCTAGATCAGAATATGTTGAAGCTAGAAACATCTGCAAGGAGACAACCAAATTCGCGAAAGATACTCCAATATGTGATCAAACTTCGTTCAATATCCTAACGGGTTTCGCTCATTTTGGTCTTTTGCAAAAGCTGTGAGAAATTCCACTTCAACCTTATTTCCTTTCCTAACCAACACTAGAGAATATACAGGAAAACTCCAACAGTTTTGCTAACGTGTTTGATACAAATTCAACCTTGGATTTGCTGGTAAAATAAATTTTTCTGGATTTCAATATGGCACCATTGTCCGACAAAATTAGTAAGGATCTTCAGCAGTCCGACGCTCCAAAGATTTTGATTTGGAAGGTTTTCTCTATACGACATCGTGTCAGGCTCGTTACACTTAAACAGTATACAAAGTTATCACTTCAGATTTTGTACGATGGCTTGCGTACTATCAGGTTGAAAATTTGGTGTTAGCCATTTTAACCTGCCAACCTATTATAGATGATTGATATAAAGATAAAAATGAGAGGATATACAATATATATATATATATATATGGAATTTGCTGTCACTCAGTTCATTCTTCGACTCGCACAGCATTAGAGTCAGAATATCAGAAACATATATAATAGATATTCAAGGGTGGTTTTCAAAGGAATTGCCGTGAGTTCTTTGAAAAGAATATGAAAAATCTAAAAACATGAAAGAAGACATCTTCAATAGTAATGCGTTCGACATTGAAACATGCAGTTGACAACCACAAATATCTCATTCTTCTCCAGCCATATTGAGCTCTCGATGGACCCCTTGACAAAGCGTCATGTCAAAATCACAATAATATTCGGCTGTATACCTGTACCCTGCGGCCCAAAATGATTAATTCTTCATTAATAGCGAACATAATTCAAATCTGATGAAGTGTAAATCACTCGGTCGGTTTCGAAATTATTAATGAACCATCAAGTGGATGAAGAGCGCAAAGTACCACTAATGAATGGCAGCAAGTTGGCGGGGGCACGTCTCTCTTCTGAAGAAAAGAAGGAAGAGTAATGTGCATTACGATAAGCTGAGAATGGAGCAAATGTTCCAAGATTAGATGGTATTGTTAAGTGAGGTGGTCTCAAAATTCATACATTTGATTTATTGATATGGAATGTAATGTTGATTGAGCACGTACTTGCGGGAGCTCTTCTGTTGGTATTAGTAGTTGTCCATTTGAATGAAAAACAGTCATAAACTACAGATCTCAGTATCCTATCATATTAATATAGAACAAAAATATTATATATAAATTTCAGTGGCCCACACTATCGATAATGATATAGGAAAACAGGACTAACATGAGATTGGGAAGTTTATTTGAAACTGGAATACTCAATATATTACATCCAAAAATTAATGGATTTATCGCAAGACCAGAATTAGCATTATTTAATCTATCAATCAATAAAAGATGTAATTACTAGGTATTAAAATAGAAATAATGTAATTTTATTCTAATTTGAGATAGTGAATCCTGGTTCACTAGTAAATTAAAATAGTGATGAACTGATTGTATTTCACAAAGGATCTAAAAGGTCCAAGTTTTTGTTTTTGAATTTTTTTTGTTGAATTGTTATTGTTAAATTTGTTATATCCGTCAACCGGCTGCACCCTTACGAGCAACCTTCAGAAGTTTTAGAGAGACTTGTGGGAGCTAGGAGAGACGTAGCCCTTTCAATGTGTAATGCAACACTTGGAACCGGTGAGCGGTGATTTTGAGGGGGACTTTTTATAGTAATTTTTTCATTTGAAAATTTTATCTGGATTTGAGAGGGACAATTTCCCATCAATTGACTCTATAATTTAAAATGAGCACGCCTAGATACACTTGAGGGCACCTAGAGATTTTTGTAAAAGTGAGAAATAAAATTATTTTGAAAATTCGGGTATATCGCATTACTTGATTAAACCGATTAAGAATCTTTTAAAAATGCGAAATCAGCTCGTATCTTTGAATTACAATTCCATTTCACTTAGAAAATGTTGATTTTGTGGAAAAGGGCATTTTTGATTGAAAATATTCTGAAATTCTTTAATTCGTCAAAAAAATATATTTTTGAAGTATGATTCGGAATCAGTTCGTCGAGATACATTTGACAGATTTTATGAAAATTAGAAAATAAAACTTTCAAAAATGAGATTGCACGAGGAAATTGTGAACGTTTTCTTTCTTTTCCATGTGTATACCTATATAAATAAGAAAATTCCGGAATCAGTACAATATTTTGCGTATATAATGCAAATTTCGAGTAAATTTTCAGGGGTACCCCTCAAGTAATTTTTTTCGCTGATCGAATTGAATTTCACTAACTATAATAATTTCATCAATCTGAATCCATTGGCAGAATTGATATATCTTTATTTAACAGTGCCCCAGTTTAAAAGTTTATTTGGAGTTGAGAGGGGTAATTTCCCGAAAATTTACTCTAAAATTCGGAATCAGCACGCTGAAATACACTTGAGGAGCCTGGCAATATTTATGAGGAGTAAAAAATCAAAACTTTCGAAAATTCTTGTACCTGTGTATACAGGCCGTTTCTTTTATCATGTGGTAACATTGCTATTTTCTAAACCGTAATAGATACAAAGACGATTAAATGGGAAAAAATTTAACTATTGTGGTGAGCAGTACATTGGTCAGAGAAAATCTACGGGGACTCTCGCCCTTCCCGACTTATACAGGGAAAACTAAAAATGCTGTTTTCGGATTTTTACTAATAGAATGGTTATTTCAGAAAATATAAAAAAATGAAAGAGGAAAGTTTTATTGTATTTAAAATTTACTAGAACTACGTAATGATAAATTTTCAATTGAACGTTTCGTGTCAACACGGCTACCATCAACTATTTTTTTCAAATACGGACCTGTCTATTTCATCACAAATATTGATAGAGCGATGAAATCACAATTCATTTGTATATCACACTCGACTTTTTTTCTGAAATAACAATTCTATTCGTAAAAAACCCTGTATAAGTTGGGAAGGGCGAGAATCCTCGTAAATTTTCTATGACCAATTTACTGCTCACCACAATAGTTACCTTTTTTCCCATTTAATCGTCTTTGTATCTATTACGGTTTAGAATATAGCAATGTTACCACATGATAAAAGAAACGGCCTGTATAGTGCAAATTTCAAGTGAATCTGATGATTACGTATTTTCATGAGTTTGAGGGGTCTCTCCCTTGGGACTTTTTTCTTGTAATTTTTTTCCCGCTGATCGACTTGAAATTCACAGAGAGAATTCCTTCATTCTGAATCAACTGGCGTTCGCAGAATTGATCTATCCGAAACCGTTCTCCAGTTGAAAAGTTTCTCTGGAGTTGAGAGGGACAATTTCTCGCCAATTAACTTTGAAATTCGGATTCAGCACGTCGAGATACATTTGATGGGATCTGGCGATTTTTGAAAAGTGAAAAATAAAAATTTCGAAATAATTTTTTTTTCAAAATCATATATTGCAATTTCCCGACTTAATCGTTTTTGAATCTCTTGAAAAGGCGAAATCACCTCACATTTTTTAATTACAACGCAGTATTACATAAAAAATGTTGATTTCGAATCAACTCATCGAGATGCATTTGAGGCACGTTTGAGACTTTTTGAAAAATCGAAAACTTTCGAAAATAAGATCGCGCGAGAGAAAATTTGAGGTTATATTCCTTTGTTAGCTGAACCTTCTACTTGAGTCAGCAAGAAATTTTGCGTATATAGTGCGAATCCCAAGTGAATCTAATGATTTCGTATTTTTCATGACTTTTCCTGAGTAGTTTTCTTTTCCAGCAGATCGACTTGAAATAAAGAGAATATACTAATTTTATCATTCTGAATCGATTGGCATGTCTAGAATAGATTTATCTCTATCCGTTCGCTATATTGGAAGTTCATCTGGAATTGAGACGGATATTTACCGTAATTGTTTTAATTAATTCGGTATCAGCTCGTCGGGAAACATCTGACAGGAGTTGGGGATTTTTTAAAAAATGAACAAATTGAATGTTCGAAAATTCAGTTCCCTCCATATCGAATATGGCAGATTTTGAAAAAATAATCTGTGAATCTACCTCCATTTGCTCTTTGCAAATATTACGGAAAATCATTCTAAGTACTAACAGACTACGTCCGATAAGTCGACCATTTGTTGGTGTATCAGTAATCAGAATACAAGCCCCAAAGCACCCACGCCACTGGACATTACACATCCTAACCCATATTAACAATCCATGTGCCCCGTTGACTAATAACTAATAACAGAAGCAGATTATATCGGCTAATGTACGATCACGTATTGAGTAAAATCGATGCTAATCAGTAATTGGCTATTTAAGAACCAAATGGCTCCAATGGTTCCGCAATAATTCCAAAGATATCGTTGCTCAATAAATGTGACTGCGTAACTTTCCTCTGCGCGGACGTGAAGAATATCTTTTGGAATTAATTTACTTGTCAACGCCTTATCTTAATGGATTAATCGTGAACTTTTTTCGACAAACTGATTTAACGACCTGGCATGGTGTATCTCTTGCAATTAATTTCTTTCAAACCATCTTGGAGTTCTATTACGAACTAATTATAATTTGCGATTGAAAGTTTGTACCGGCTCGATTCAAATATCACTGAAATGGATTTCCGAAGTGGGGCAGATACACGGGTACCATATATACAAAAACTCAACGGAGTCATCCATCTTTTGGCAATATTATTCATACCTCAAAGGGTGCTTCCCCTTTGCTTGAATCTAATGGTTATTGAAATATTCGAAAATGGAATACCCCAAGGAACAATTTTGAGGCCACTACTGATCAATATTCATATCTAAGAATCTTTTAATATTGAGACCAATAGGAAAATTCATATCGATGTAAATGATTTCATCTGAAAAAACACCATACCTCTACATTCTTTGAAAACTTGTTACATTTCTATTCCACATATGAGCTAATGAAATTGGATTTCTAGCTAAAATAATGGATTCCTGAACCTGCAATAAACAACTAGCACCTATATTAAATTCTCAAAATCAGTTTTTTCAATACCGGCTCACTACAAATTCTAATTCATAAAAGTAATTATTGATTCTTCAAATAAATATAAATTTTGCTCTCATTTTGAATTGAATCACGTTATTATCTTTGCTCAATAACACCAAAATATATGACGTATATGGAATACACACAATCTGTTAACTTTGATCATACGATGTGTTATGAACTCAGATTTATTCATAGAAGATGCCATTCATGTGGGTGTTTTCATTCACTGAAAAATTCAAATTAAAGAATCCTTCTCGGTCGCCCTTGAAAATTAATAGGCACGCTCAACATATCTTTTTAATGGATATCCTGTGTAGTTGATTTCAATATTTTACGTACAATTTCTGCATGTAAATAAAACTGTTTGTTTCTTTATCTTGAGCAAACACATTTTCCTGCTGAGTTATCTTTATTGATCTCAGCTATGTCGTAAAGTTGTTGAATCTGACTGAAATACTTGAAAATATAATCAAGGGATTTCTAAATATATCTCAATCTCTCAATGTAATCTTGATCTTAACATTTTCATGTACGACCGACGTATGAAGTTGAGGAAGGACTGATTTTCCAAACTGTCAGCAATAAAAAGTGATCTAATATTTCCAGAAAATAAATCTCTCTATAGGAATGAAGGTTATATTTTTCTTTATTTTATTGACTTCTTCCATTCGACTAGTCATAAGAAGTGGTAAGTTAGATCAGGTATAAAATGAGCTGGTATGCCCGGCCCTCCACTGCGACCCGTAAGGGTCTATTGTGGTTCATACCAATTTATATTTCACCAAATAAACCTAGCTTCTTCACGAAACCGATTTGTTTAATTGGTGTATGATCTTTCAGGTCCGAGAGAGAGAGTGAAACTTCCAAACATCGAAAACCTGAAGGTATTTGCTTTGCTGTTTCATCATCTTCAAGACATAGACGATATGTCGGGTCCTCCTACAGTTTTAGTTTGACATATGATGATTCGAACGACAGTGGCCTGTGAGTGAGCCTGTTAGACATCGCAGGTCATCCTTGCTGAAGTCTAGCATTGTATTAGTCAATTTCTTCGAGGAATGTATGAATGCCTTGGAATGAGCCAATCCTTGTTGGTTTTGTCAGAAGTTTAATAGTTACTTGCTGTCCAGGTGTTAAATGTATGTCTGGTGAAACTTGTTATGATGCCAATGGCAGGTTCTGGTCTAATGAACCGACTTTTGGCAAGAAGGTCCGCCATTTCATTGCCCTCCATACCGGAGTGGCCAGGAACAGACTGTTGAGTCTTCCTATTGGAAAGAGTCTTCTCTGGCAGTTTTACACCAGATTAGACGTTGATCGTTACGAGCCAAGTTCTTTCAAAGCCGCTTAACTGTTCGAGAAAATTTTGATTGTTCTTTGTGTGAGGTTGGTTTCTTCTAGTCTCTTTACACATAGATCGATGGCGTGAGATTCCCCCTCGAATATAATCCTAGACAGGATGATGTTTCTGTTCTAGATATACGACTGTATACCTACATTTGAACCAGGATCTGAGGGTGTTGTTTTTGAACCATCTGTGAACCAACAGTAATCTGCTCTCAGTAGTTCCTCCTCTTGGGGGACCCAGTCGCTTATCTTCGGAATTAGAACGGTATAAGGTAGGTCTAAATTTACTGTTGGCTGCATTATATCAGAGGTCATGACTTTCAGGGTCAATCAGCAGTCTGCTACGCTCTGTCTGTTACATGAGATTGGCAATATGCATGATTCTGTAGGTTGTCCATCTAGTCTCTCTCTCCAGGAAAATGTGGAGAGTAGGTAGGTCTAGTAGAGTTTCCACAGCTGCTGACGGTGTGGTGCTTTTGGCACCAATGACCGCCATACAAACCTGTCTCTGTGAACTTGAAAGATCCACCTGGGCCGTTCGCTGAGAAGTTTTCGGCCACCAGGCAATTACTGCATGTGATCACTGGTCTAAAAACTATCACATATTTCCAGTGCATTTGTTTAGGACCGAAGCCCCAAGATTCTCCAGAAATCCTTTTACAAGTCCTTAAGGACATTCTGGCTTTGTGGAGAACCTTTTCCAAATGAGCGTTCCATGTGGGTTTTTTCATTGAAGGTGACCCCTAGACATTTTACTTCTGCTGCAAATGGAATAACCTTGCTGTGAAGTTTCTAATATTATCGTACTGATATGTAATATGAGGTTTCTGATTGTATTGTACTTAAAAAAGAGACTATCTTCTCATTTTTGTTACGTTGCTGAGTGACCAAGTTATGGAAGCAGATGGAATTTGCTCTCTCTATGTAAAATTGACAACATTAAAAACTTTGAACTCAGATTTTAATTCAATTTCAATACAAAAAAAAGACATTGGACACTTGCCATTGAAAGAAAGTGGAGTTAGGTCTTCTGAATTTCTTTTTCTGGTAAAGGGTATTATCACAGTTTCTCTGGGGTTGACAGACATCTGTTCTCTCTGGCACCAACTGTGAATATCGTCCAACGTTCTTTGGGGGATATTAGAGGCTACCCTTCCCGACGAGGTCCTTGCCAGAATGACAAGGTCGTCTGCATAAGCCTCCATCCCACTCCTCTCGAGGACATTGAGCAGTTTTTCCATCAAGAGTGACCATAAAAGGGGGAAAGTGCCCTTATGGGCATCTTCTGGAGACCCTGAGCCTAATGACCTCATCTTGAAGAGATGTAGTGGCAGTCCGGTTCATGAGCATGGTGTAGATCCAGCTTATGGTTGATTTTATTCTTTTTTCAGTCGAGGCCGATCCAATAGAGTTTGGTAGTGCGTTATAGGATGATCCTTCAATATCGAGAAATATGAAATGTGTACTCTCTATCGCTAAGATTACGTAAGAGACCGGATTTCAAATCCATTTTCTTTCGTTCATTTTGAAAATTTCTATTTATGTTATCTTCGACAACTTGCAAACTGAGAACGATTGGTAGAATGTTGGCAGTTAAAAGTGGTTTCTGGCATGGGGCCCACAATGCAGGGTTTGTGACAAACAGACATAATTCAACGGTCGTAGGGGGCAGTCCTTCTTCACTGTTGGAGACTTGCAGACTTAAATACCTCTTATAGGATTCTTGTGGAAGATTGAATTACGTAATACACCTTTCATTATTAGTTTAATGGTCTTCCGTCAATAGTGTCGTCCATTTTTCAAGAAGTATTTCTGTTGAGGCGGAAACGAAGAATCCAAGGAGATTCACACAATAGAATGGAACTTGATCGAATCCGAAATACATAATCCAAGGTCTGCAACCAATCAAAAAACACAAAAGGAAAGTAAATGCAATTTTCTAATGATGAAAGATATCATTCTAGGTGAATCATGTCAATCACGTATCTCATACCGACAGTAATGAAATATTATATCACACAGAATATCGAGTAATAGCAAGGACTTCGAATAATAGAAATTGCAAATTCAATTATACGAGATAAAAATGAAGTATTACTCTGCAAATCATACAGATACAAAGTGATATCGTTAAAGGTTGCGCTGACTGGTGCATAAATATGGAATTTAATAGAGATTCGGCTGAATTGCAATGTGGGAACAGCAGTTTGTTCACACCCTCTAGTAATAAAATATTTGATAGCTTTAATAGACAGTAAGGACATTTCGAAGATTTCTCTTTATTCGTATAAATACAAATATCTTGAGAATTTATATAATTTAAGACATCCGTGTCTCTATTTCTGCGAACGTATGATTCACTGTTCATAGCAAAAAAATGGCAATTAATTCGTGGATATCACAATTTTCTCTGAAATATAGCAATATTTTGTCGATTTCAGAATTCGATACAAATTTCGGTTAATCGGAAGTCTACAGACTCCTGGATTATTTCTTACGGTTTAAATTCCAAACCACACTACGCTTTGCTTTTGATCTACTAGGAATTGTTCAATGTTTTTGGGATCTTGGTAGATATTCCAACATTTTCCCAGAACATTACAAATTGTTCCTTTTTGTGGGAAGCAAAAGATAAGAGAAGTTCAACTCGATTTCATTGTCACGTGAACTTTTTTGAATGTCTTGCCTTCTGCAGACCTGTTGCTGTTATAATTATGTCTGCATTATCTTCATCACTATGAAGATTTGGTATCTATGTTGATTTTTGAGTGTATCAATAGCAAGTCAACCACGTTTCTATTCTGATTTCTCGAGTTTCCATGTTTTCTTTTTTGGTTCCTTTCTCTCTTTCTGTTCCTGATTAATTCGAACTAAGATACGACATAAGAGGAATTGACTGAGTGAATGAGTTCGTAGACGCAGTGTGAGTGTAGTAGTTCTTTATTCCTGGTATCAACCATCGGAGTTTGCTTCTTTTTGGAATTGATGCCAGCAATGATTGACTTGATCTACTTGTATTTTGATGGAAAAGACTTATCCCCAGTTGAGAAAACGACCTTAACCTGCTCTTACGCAATGTTCATTCATTTCAGTTGCCGTCCTGATTTTTAACATTTCTCATCATACCAATTCGTCTACCTTAAGGTTTCATTCTTGATCTCCTGAACCTCAACTCTGACTTCCTTGATTATTATTTTATTAATTCACTGACTTCCTAGACTTTTTCGCTGATATTGTCAAGTGTATCTTCAGGCTTATCACCAATTGAGAAAAGAGTCTTCTCTAACGAGTACCTGCAGTAACGCCATGTTAATTATTTTCAGTTATATTTCTATGTTGAATTTATAGTCCACTTCTCATCATACCACTTTATCTATCCTGGAGGATTCATTCTGGATCTCCTGAACCTCATCTCTGAATTCCTTGACTATTATTTTATCAACTCACTGGCTTCCGAAACTTTTCCACTGATTTTGACGAGTGTATCTTCAGTCCTGGTTATTTTGTGAAAATTTTTGGTACTGATATCCAGTTTCGAATGCTGTCAATCCACCTCAATAATTCATCTACTTCACCGCCAATACAAAGTGTTACACTTCATTGTTCTTAAAGGAATTATTATTAATTTTGTAAAATTTATCAGAAAAAAATAAATGAGGACCGAACGGTCATAGCAAACGAAAAGTACATGTCTACGACTGGACGCTGGCGTAACCTGATTTCTCGCATGTAATAAATCTCCGAGTTCACGACTGTAGGAACTGATACCTAAGTTCAGTAGTCTCTGCGTAAAATCTGCCAAACTTCCGTTTCCTTGGGCCACTACTACTGACCTACTTACGAGTGTTAAAGACCGCCGAAACTCGACAAATATGTATGGGATGTTTGATAAATGATGGAGTATATTTTTTAGTAAAATATTTAAATTTAGTTGATATATTCTGTAAAATTTTAAAGCAATAAGGTATCTTAATGGTAACACTATAATAGTTCGTGTAGATTTTTATGAAAGCAAGTGGAAAGTGCACATTATAGGGTTTCTTTTATTCGAGATGACAGAAGGACCCCGAAAATAAATATACATATCCGTTTATTTAGTCATGAAAAAACTAATGATTTCAGGATTGATCTGTTATGGAGAAACATCGTGGAAGCTAAGACAGAACCTCAAAGGAAATTAGTAACCAAGCTAGTAATTTGATGAAAGTTCGTCAGTTTATCAACAGGTGAATTATAGTAGCAAGTGAACCAAGCATATTTAAATTTATGTTATTAGTCGACTCAGCAATGAACTGCAAGGTTAGCTAGGTTAAGTAATTTTCTCCTTTTTTTCATCAAGCCATAAGCTAGCGAGCGCAGCAAGCTTTGCAGTGTCACTATTTTCACTCGGATTTAAGGACCGTCGTTTTTTGGAATTTCTTGCGGATGTTTCGTTAGCTTCTTCAGAGGCTTTATTAACATTCTGGATGATCTCCGATGCCTGAAGATTCCGTCCGCGGAGATAGTATTTATTCTGACTGAGGTAATTCTGTGCACTAAGTACCGTACCTGGTTTAGGTAAATTTTTAATAACTTCCGTTGACCCCTTTCTACTTGTTGTTCTAATGTCGTAGTTTTACTTTGCTATTTCAGAATTTCTGAGAATGGAATCATATTTGGTCTTTTCTGTTGAAATTATCGGTGTGTTTGTGGATCTCTATTGTCTCCCGTACATGTCGGCTATGGTATCCCTGGTTGGGGGCAAGAAGTTTCACGTCCTCAAAAAGAACCCTGTGGTTTCCTTCACTAAGCGCGTGTTCTGCCACTGCCAACTTGTCCGTTTGGCCTAATCTGCAATTACTCTGATCCTCCTTCATTCTTGTTCCCATGGACCTTTTTGTGGTTCCGATCTACACCTTTACGCAAGTGCATGGTATGCGATCTCTTTTGTTTTTGCTGTATCTTCTTTTTTGTTTTTTCCGTTATCCATCTGTCATTCCCCTACAAACGACAGCTCTCAGAAGTCGAAACTTGTGCGAGCCAAGGATTAACGAGGTCTTACCTTTTAACGTGCGATTCCTAGCACGGTAAAAAAATGGGTTTGAAGATCGTTTTTATGTTGGGTTGTCCCAATGTTTTCGGTACACTTAATGGGTCAGTCTCATTCGATTATAAATTTATAAATGCTATCCGCTCAGTCTCCATGATGAACTCTGATGCTGGGGTATTAAGCGTTCGGGTGGTCTAGAAAACGATTCAGTGTGTCCCTTCCGTGTCTACAAATGACGATGGTGTCATCTACGTAACGTAACCACCATGGTCGATTTCGAATCAAAGGCATCGATTGCCTTCTCTTCAAAATGTTTCATGAAGAAGTTGACTATCACTGGATGGACTGAATTTTCCATCGCCACGCCATCTAATTGCTCATGGAAGTTTCCATTCCACTGAAAGTAACTTCCCGCGAGGCATGCTTTGAAGAGTCCGACGATATCATTCGGAAATATGTTACAGAGTCTTCCAGTGGAACGTTAGTGAAAAAGGACACAGAATCAAAGCTGACCAGAATATCGCTCGGCTCCAATATTTGGCTCCTAGTTTTCCCAACAGACTGTTGAATCTTTGACGTAGGAGTTCGTTCTTCCCACATGAAGCTGGAGGAGCAAGGCTAAATGTTTCGCCAGGTGATACATTGGCGAGCCTAGGGCACTAACTACTGGTCTCAGTGGTACGATTTATGTACTTTTGGAGGCCCTTAAAGCCTTGGCAAAACGGTTTCAGTTCTGAGAATGGTCCTCTGAACGGTTTCTGGCAATGACGGGGGTTTTATGAGCTTGTTAGTATTCCTCAACCTTGCTTGTATTGGGTCCCTTCAAAGCCTGCGGTAATTAGAGCAAGCTTTGTCGCCGGACTGTAAGCAGGCTCATGATCTTATATCTTTAATATACGATAGTAATATGATGAAGAAATTATAAGATATATAAAGATTAGTTGAAGACATTTCAGATAAAAAACCTACAGCTCCTGATAATGTTTACTTTTCTGGCGAAACGCGCAGAGTAGAGTTGACATAGTTCTGATGTTTACGGTAGTTTTGAAATCGTATTCACACCAAAACAAAGTTTCAAATATAAATTGATGTGATCCTTTCAACAATAATAAAAATTTGTTCAGTAATTTGGAATTCTGTCAGTGTCCAAACTGATGGAGAAAAAAACACTCCAATTCCATAAGTAATCATTCGTTCGCAGATCCTCTTTCATACAATTAGGCAAACGGATGATGAAATCGCTCATCCTCTTGATCATTCCATCTGAATCGTTTACAGAAATAATAACAATAACAATGGAACAGAATCGTTGCACGATGCAGACAGCTCTAGTAGGTTTGGCCAATGAAGGTTTACCCGGTTATTAAGAAAGCATGACTGGTGTGATTGAAAATGAAAGTGAATATAAAATACAATACGATCCGATGCTCTTCTTAATGTCAAAATTATAGTGCTGACAATTACATTTCGACATGATGTCGAGGTTATTTTCTTCAATTATCGTGTTGGGAAAAGGATTTGGCAAAAAAATTATTTGATTAAAATCATGTAACGTTTCGCAAAACACAGTTTGGAAGACCCATTCATAAATATTTGGTAGAAGGACACCAAGACAAATTAAAAACGATTGCATCAGTTGGTAAATTACATATAAATAGAGAGAAGGCTATTTCCCACTTTGACTCCGTAATTTAAATTTTTGAAGTGGAATTGCACAAATTCCAGAAGCGATAGGCTCGTCTGAATTGAATACCTAGAAGGGGTAATTTCCAGTTAAATAAACTGCACACTAATCACACCAACTGCGATGGAACTACCTACATTTTTGAAAATTTCGAAAATGTCTTCGGAATATTCATTTCATTACCATTGAATCGATTGGCTTTCGCAGAATTGCTCTATCTTCAACCGTTCTCGAGATGAAAAGTTCATGTAGAGTTGAACAAGGCAATTTCTCTCCAACATTTTGTTCTTATCATGTTTCTATACATTTTTGTAATATTCAGCTATTTCTCATATGCACACATGTGCAAATGCAATTTCAGGTGAATCTGATGATTTTGTATTTTTTGTGATTTTTAGGACTTTTTTCGAGTAATTTTTTGCTTTCGTCGAT
Source organism: Chrysolina americana (assembly GCA_958502065.1). Lineage (NCBI taxonomy): Eukaryota > Metazoa > Arthropoda > Insecta > Coleoptera > Chrysomelidae > Chrysolina > Chrysolina americana. Next base: position 89,185,352 of record OY293412.1, read on the forward strand.
GGACTTAAAATTGACAGAGTATACTAATTTTATCATTTTGAATCGATTGGCGTTTGCAGAATTGCGTTCTCGAGTTAAAAGTTCATCTGGAATTGAGAGATGTAATTTTCCGCCACTTTTTTGTTCATGTTTCAACTTTCCATAATCATAAAATTCAACTATGTTTGTATATTCTCACAGAGTTTGAAATCGATTCCGAGTCAAATAGAGATTTGTTAGGCTAGTTACAGAACCTCTACGATTTCAGTTGAATCTGTTTTCGAAAATTTTCATTTTTGATTTTTAAAAACGTAAACCCTCTTGAAACCATTTTCGACTAGCTGATTTCGAATTACGCGTCAAAGACTGAATTCGACGAAGGATTAAAGAAATAATGACAATTTTTGCGACTCCGACAAACAAATCGCTTTCATTTCATTAATACTTTGTCGAATTGAGTTTTCGAGAAGTTATTCGAAATCTGCTCATCGGGATACGTCTGAAGAGAATTTTCGATTTTTCCAAAAATGATAAATTACATATTTCTAATATTAGACGGTACAAGAAAATGTTTGTCGTTTTATCGCTATTTTTTGGTACACCTTGCATATGAGCAAATCCAAATCAAACATTTTCTGAATCAGCAATTTCAGGTATATAATACCTATTTTCGGAATCACCTAAATATTCCATAATTTTCCATCTGTTGAGTTTACGTGAATTAGGTATGGAAATGTTTTGTAGTTGGCATGAAATTGGAATCAATACAAACTTTTGCAGTGATTGTAGGATATAATGACTATGACGAATACGTTCTGGCATTTTTCATGATACCCTCATTTCGAAAAAAACGAAATCAATAAAATAAATACACTATCGAGAAGGTTACAATAAATATTGTGGACATAACTCCCATACCTCTGCGTTATAAATTAAACATATCCACAATTTAAACGTTACGTAATTACTGTTTTACACGATCTCCGATTGTACATAAATATAAAGGATTTTCCTATTAAAATTGTATATTATTATTCGTAATTAATCAGATGGTAAGATCTAATAACCAAGAATTGAATATTTTTCATTTTATAATATTAACGGTTGTTTCACTCTCACGTGTTCAAAAAAAATCAATAACGTGCTTCGGTACCCAAAGATCGAAAAGATTGGCTAATTATAAATTTCAAGCGGCTATTAGATCAAATTCTCTTTTGCAGGGGAAATTGGGGTAAAAAAATAAAAGTGCTTTCTTCAAGAAAATCAGGATTACTTTTTGAGGTATGAATCCTACCGGATTATCTTCTAGTCACCGCAAATCAGTGGTGAAAGTAATTGTTCACTATTGCCAGCAGCAATTTTGCTATCGACGGCTACAATACTTGGTTTTGTTACCCACTTCAAGAGGTGAACCGTTCATAAAGTCCCAGTGTTCTCTAGATCTGGACGTGGCAAAATGTTCTGCCTCATCTAGTTTTTTGTCACTTAACAGTCATGCTAATCGCCACAATTGCCGCTACTGGTCAACGGAAAATCCTCACTGGATAAGAGAAGAACACACGCAATACCCTCAAAAGGTTAATGTTTGGGCAGGGATTGTTGAAAACTATATCATTGGCCCCTTTTTCATTGAGGGCAATTTGAATGGCGATCATTATATGGCACTACTTCAAAATTATGTCATTCCAACTGTGGCAAATTTATATCCTGATGCAGGAAACCCTCAAGTTCCGGTGAATAAGATATGGTTTCAGCAGGATGTAGCACCAACTCATTACCAATTTCATGTTCGGCAGTACCTCGATACAATATTTCCCAATCGGTGTATAGAGAGGCGAGGATCGATTGAATAGCCAGCGCGATCACCTAATCATACATTATTAGATTTATTTTTATGGGAAAATGTGAGAAGCATTGTGTATAAAACTAAACCTTTTGACTTGAAATGACTTTAAAGAACGAATAACGCTTGCGATTAGGTCGATCACGCCTGTTATGTAAAATAATGTTAGAGGACACAGTTTTATTAAAGATTAGGATGTTTCCAAGACAATCGTGGTGAACATTTTGAACATCTACTTCATTAACATTCATAGTTCTTTTTAGTGTTTCACATTTTATTACGTTTTGCATTACATTTCAGTTTTTGATTGTATTGTAGCGAATTTCGGTAACCACATGATTTTTTTTTATCTTAATTGTTGCAATAAACTTGAAAGCGATGACATTTCTGAACAGAGAATGAAGAGACCTTTTAAACGATTTATCACAAGCCTATACTTCTCATTGAAAAAATTGGAGATTGTACCTGTCATTCGAAGGGAGTTGAAGGTAGGGGTCGCATTATCACGTTGAAGAATGTCAATTTATAATTTAAATTCGATGTGTTTCGGGATTTTTAATAAATATGTACAGTAATCAAAATAATAAATTTATTCCATTTTGCTTTTACATACGTATAAGAGACAATGTATTTCTACAGTCAACGACAGGTCCTCCTTAGCTGACAGGGATGACTTTAGTATCATTCTGTCCCACCAGCACGCACAAAACGAATCCAAAGTTGTATCTTCAGTATCTTCCACTATTTCATGAGCAGCAAGATCGTTTGAATATTCAGATACTATAAATAATGATATAGTAGTAGTTTATAATAAAACTTTAATGTTGACTGCCACAAAATTTGTGAAATCACGACAACTGTTTCGCCATATAGTGCTTATTCGAGAAACGAACGGTGTATATCCCTCGCTTTTATTGATATCGTTCTCGTTAAATATAGTTTATTTGTGGTTGACCACCAAAGATATAACAGTTTTGATTCTGATAAGACTATGCGATAGGAAGAATCACTAAAAAAATATTAGAGTACCGGGAGTTATTAAGGAATAGTGAGAGTAATCTGGCAATATCACGTTCTGATTAGAAATCAGCAGAGCAACTTTACAACTGTGAATCCATTTTGATACTTGGTTAGTTTGATAGTTCAATTAGTGAGTAAATGGGGAGGGCTGACAAACAAATCATCATTTCAAAGGCCATTGAGAATAATGAATGTTTCGCGTAATCTCATATGAAATAGAAATATAAATTAGGTGGAGTACCTAACAAGTGCATAATTTCTATTCAGATTCACCGCTGCTGAGCTGTCAAAACCTAGGTAATGTTTAAATTTTTCCATTTCCATTATAAGAAAGAGTTTATATATACCATCCGTAATAGAAACCACGTTCTCTTAATTGAAATATCAATGCTTTACAAACTAGCTATTTCACCGTGTATATTATTATCTGATATGTCTCATAAGATTTAGCAGGTTTTATCAACTATTATCAATCAGACTGAATTCCTTCATATTCATTCATGTAAAAAAATGTATTCAATGGATTTAATATTTTGAAAAAGTCTACAATCATTTATCAACTACTAATGACAGCACTGAGACAGCTTTCATCGTAATAAGTATTGAAAGATAGATAACTTGTTTCAATCTCCCCTAAATTCCCTAATTTTATTATCCTAAATTATACATCTTCCTCGGCAATATATCCGGAAAACAACCTAATTGTTTCATGTTGATAGATAAATTGTGGCTTCGACCCACAATGTGTATTTTAAAACCGTGTGGGAAAACGTTTATTGTCTATCAGCGACGGTAAAAATTACAAGTTTATGTTATAAATAATGATAAATAGTTGTGTAATATTGAATGGAATACTGTCATTACTGATTTTATAGGCTACTGTGACAGTTGAATCCGGTAAATGTTCGATGTATAAATAATATTAATAATATCTTTTCTGGAGGTTTAGTTGGGATGTACATCAATAAGTATTGGTCATGAAGAGGGGCGACACTTCTTAACGGATAAAGGTCTTCCGTTACTAATGACGAAAAATGGTGGATTACGTAATCCGAATCTTCCTCATAATGTTTTTGGCTTCATATTGAAGTCGACACGCAGTCAGAGTACATTTCTTGAAACCAAAGATGGCGCTGAGATGGCCCAGTATTTCTGGGATTTCCAATAAGGCTGAAAGGATTTTTTGAATCAATTGGGTCGAACTAGCCTTTGCTGGTGATTGGCAAGGACTACGAAACCGGTACGGAGGTGTTCCCCCAATTAAATCGATAAATAATTCTAGCTTTGATATTTAAAATGCATTGCAAAGTAGTTTTAGTGGAAATTTTTATCAAGTACTTATGAAGCTGACGACAATTTTTCATGATCAAAACTATTGGTCTCTTGCCATCGTTTCGAACTATATTTAATTTATCATCACGGCACAAAAATTTGTTTTCCTGTGTTTAAAATGCTCAGAATTATTTAAAAGACAGACATTTTTAGATGTATCGATCAATTAACACAGTAACACTTATATCTGCCAAATAAAAGACGTATATGTGTTACTATGTTTTATTCGTTCAATGTATGTAAAAATGTTTGTTTTCAAAATTATTTCAAGAATTTCAACAACAGGAAAACTGATTTTATCCCTGATGAGGAATTAAATATAGTTCGGAACGTTGGCAATAAAAACAATAGTTTTTCTCCAATTCTATTGATCCAGATCCTAATAAGAAAAGCAAATCCAGGATCACAAAACTTATTTTGATATCCTCTATTGGCTTATCTATAGGACAAAGATTCATCGAATAATAGTATATTTTTCAACAAGAGATGAAAATACTGCTTTTTTCGAGAAAAAACTTATTTCATCTCGAATATGAACTGCTATCTTTTCTACGATAGATGTTGTTCATAAAATACTGGAATTTCGCTATCGGAGTCCATATTAATTATAGTTATAAAGAGAAATTCAAATATAATTGTGAAAATGTTTATAAACTGTCCAACGAAGTGACGTTCGTTTGCTTATTCAAGTGTCAAGTAGTGAGATTTTAGTATACCCTCATGATATTGATCATTTGCTTCATTTTCATCTCTTGAGTGAAAAACTATCACTTCAATGTAGGGTATCCGGTTGAAAAATTATAATTTTCTTATATGTACATGAGTAGAAAAAATCAGAAATTAGTGAAAACAAAACACGAGTAATGAAGAACAATTTAAATAAAGCTTCATATCCGATCAGAATGGAGTGTTTTATTTATTTTCATATAAAATGCATTTTGAATCATTACATTTTTTCAATAATCAATAGAAATAAAATAAACCAAGAAGTTTTCTTACCCCAAAGTAATGTTTCCATTGCCTCAATAATAAAACCAATTACCTGAAACCAAACATAGTATCAACTATCAATTGAATTACAAAATTTTCAAGGCAAAAAAAAGAACAACACTTTCATCCATTTGGGCTTTCGCAGCCATTACTATTTTGAGTGTTTAGAGGTAGTCGGTAATTGCAAAATATATACCTATCGTTGGATTGGAGACGAACCTCTGAAGAAGTTAATTGTTCACGCTAGCAAAACAGTAGAAATAAACTCCAATTAACGACGGTCTTAAAACCCGGAAAATAGTTATTCCATTTCTACCCATATTTGGATTGTTTGAAATGTTCCTAGCGTGACATCAGTGAACCGAATGCAATTTTACGATCATTTGTTATGATGGGACATTATTGAAGGTATTTGACATTTGTAAGATTAACTGAAATGTAAAAATGCAATATCGTGAGGTAAGTATTTGTTTCGTAAGGTAAATACTCATGGCATATCACATCCATATTTGATGAAGAAATTTCTGATCAACCAATAACATGAAATGGTCGATAGTATTCACTTATTCATGGTAGGTAGCCCTCGTATGGAAGTCAGAGTAATAAATAGCACAGGTAGAAGACTAATAAACTACAGGCTTTGTTGAGATATGAGGATACTGACCACTCGTTAGGTCCCTAGTACAGTAGAGGTAATCATAATAACATTGGATTCCATAGCTCGTTACAAAATTGAGTGTCAACTAATCACTGCAGGTGTTACAAGTTACTTTTCATTTATACTGTCTTTGCTTTAGGATACTAATTCAGAGTGCATTCCTTTCAATTTCCACAGACCTCATAAAGCGGTGCTGATGAGAAAGATACTACGAAACAGCTGTCCACGGATGATGAGCTCTCGGAATTAAATCGAAAACACTCTTTCCACTTTAGATAATGATTGTGTTCCTCTAAAAATACGGGACCCTTGATTGAGTCTTAGATTGGTCAGAACAACAAATTGTTGGCTGCCTGTCTAACTTTAGATTCTATGTCTCGTTTCAAATTGAGTTTCAACTAGTGACTAGTATTTGCCTTGATGTACTTATTCAGAGTGCATTTTGCCAACTCGACAATTTCTAATAAATAATTTTCCCTGCTCCTGAATTTGAAGACTTCTATGTGAAATAATGATAATATAGATATGTCATTTACGAAAGAAAGCAAGAACAACACACTACGATCAGTGATATAGATACCAAAAATCTATGTTAAACACTCATTTCGAGATTAAAAACACAGTAGTGATAAGAAAAGAAAATGGATGTTAACCTGAATATAAAAGTAGTGAGGTAATATAATATATTCAAATTACACGTTAAGGAATAACAAAAAATCAATTGATATAAAAAGACGTAATCTGCAAAAAATCAAATATAACAATATTAAAATAATAAAAAATGTGGTTTTATGCAATCTAAATGAATGCATTTCAACAAAAATTTAATAAATAATTTTGGAAATGGATATTAGTGACAATAAAAAGTAGATATATTTGCCACGGCAAATAATAATAATAGCCGTCCTCTGTCCGCTCAGGCTATGCTTTTAGGTACACTCTATGAGTGTTCATGAGAAAGTATTCAGTATTACTATTTTACCATCAGGAATATCCCAGTCAAGCCCTCTCTCCGAAGCCCCAATACATCTAGAGGACTTGCTGGTTTGTCATTTACCCCGATAAACACTTCCCACGTCCTTGGAGTGACTGATTACTGGGTCCAAGAATCATGTGCCTTGAGTAAGCGGCATCACGGCAAGCCGGTATGATTTTTAGATCCGAGAGCAGCGTGTCCATTATTCCACCAAGTACTCCTATGATCAGAACCACCATTTTTAACAGAATGGTTTGGGTAAAGCCTGCGGAGTTCAAAGAATAAGTCTCATACGATCTTCGTTTCGCCAGGAGCCGAAAACGCTGTGACGAAAATCGTTCTACTTTGATAGTAGAGGATAGGACTATATTGGCTTATTGGCTTGTATTTGCCTGAGGTGGGAAATGAGTAGTTGAGTAGTTCCAATAGATTCTTTGCAACGGACTCAATATCCTCTGCAGCATAAGGCAACACCAGTGTCTCGACTACACCGTACGAGTTTCATAGATGGTGTTATTCCTGTGGATATAGCCTGGGACCACATAAGTTGGGCAAGCTGATAGTAAATGTATTATGGTCTCAGCTGCCCCACGACATGCTCTGCATCCAGTGTCAGGGACTTCTATACCCACCACGCGACTACGAGAGACAAGGGTGTTGAAGACACCATTCTGGCAGGCCATTATGAATCCCTCGGATTCCGACTTCAGCCCACTTCACCTGAGAAAAGCGAAGGTCAGGTTTCTGGATAAGCCAAGGTCTTCAATGTTCTTGAGAAAGACCCCATGTATTGGACCCCCCTAAAAAGTTCCATCATAAAAACAATAGATTATTAGCAATGCCTGCCGAGGATACTGCTAAAGATAATGGCTACTTCTTATTCTTAGGCAATATAATGAGTGGTTAGTTTATTATTGAAAATTTCAAATAAATATAGCAAATTCTCCCTTATCGGCAATAACTTTACACGATAATTGTATCCTCTATGAAATATCCATCACTCTGTTTCTTGCTTCTTCTTGATCAATATATACAGACTCTTCGGAGACCTATTGGAATATGTCGTAGAAGAAAAACGGGAACTGAATCCATAAATATATCAGTGATAATTAGACCCATTTTTCTTCCAAATTGACCATCATTCATGCCACATTATTATTCCGTCAAAATGTCCCATCTCCTGTGGAAATCATTAATACAGCCATCATTTACAGCAATTACCGTAACACGATCAATCACAGGTAGCACTAAAAAATGTCACCCAGCTATAATTATTACAGCTCGGTATAAACATTTAAAACAGTCGAAGATCGCAAATTGAAAATGCTTCACGGTGAACATTGACAAGTGACAGATAGAGCTGAGTTATTTTAGAGACGCGGATAAATCGAATAATAAAGTAAAATTATACGATAAAATCTGTTATATTTGTGAAGATAGAGATAAATTAAAATATAACATAGTTCATTTACTTGTGTCGTGTACATTGTAATAACTAACAGTTATGGACCAATTATTAAAACCTTGGCAGACATTTTTTAATCCCGCGGAAACAGAATTTTATAGTTCGACATAAATTACAGAAATTCTCATTAGCAGTAATGTATGCTGTATTAATATATAAGATAATTATTCGAAAATGTTAACTAGCGACATATCTGTCGAGTGAGTCTCCTGCTCATTTGTTAACATCGGTCGGGAAACGTTTCGCTATTTTATGTATAAAAGCTGGATATGATATATTCAGAACTGAGGCAACGATTATATTATATATCGTTGAAAAACTAGAAAACTACCCGAACCAAATTCAAGTACTTTTTGCCATCTCCAGAAAGCTTGCAACTCCTGTTGAAATCAAAACTTTCGATGATTAATATACAAAGTTTATTTTCGATGTGAATGAATATTTATTCAAAGTTCACATAACCAGGGATTTTTTTTTAATTTGGATCCACTAATAAAATTCAACTGTGACATGAGTTTTAATTTTTTTTTCTGAAAATTACTGAAAATTGGCTGATATTGTGATTTCTTCAGGGGGAGAGAGTGGTGAAATTCTTTGAAATTAAATTAATCGACAAAAAATATTTATTTCAATGGATTTTGTTATTAATTTTTTTCAAAGCCGTCAGGAATATTTCAAAATTCCTACGTTCTCTATTTAGCCTTCTAGAGGCATAGGGAGTATAATTTTTTGAAACCAAGTTATTCAACCGTCAGATATTTTTTACTATTTTTACGGATTTTGTCGATTTTGATTTTGTGAGCTTTTGCAACTTTTTCAAGAAAGGAGGGTTGGTTTTCAAGTTCCTTAACGTTCGAAACCTTTGAAAATTTTTCCGAGTTCCTACGCGTTCTCTATCCAGTCTTCAGGAAGCAGGAAAGAAGCTTATATCCACACACGTGCGGAAATAGTTATTATCCTAACAAGTACGGAAAGAGTACCATTCCCGCATGAGACTGCCGTTACCCGAACGACGCAAAGCGGAGTTCGGGTAAGCAGTCGAGTGCGGGAGAGTACCTTTCCGTATGAGTTAGGATCAATATTTTTGCTACAAGCGCATTGAAACATCTTATGTTGCTCTCTTGAACAAACTTTTTCGTGCGGGAAAAATTATTCCCGCACTAGTGCGGGAAAAACTCACTTAAAGTGACAGTAGCGTGCGGGAAAATGACACCTCTCAAACTAAATTGCGTGCGGGAATAGGGCGGAACACGCACGCTTGTAGGAAAAGTACTTTCCGCAGACTTGCGGAGCTGTCAAATGCATAACTTGTTTAGATTTTTCTACGTAATATTTGCGTTTGATGAAGAAAAAGCAATCATTTCAAAATAAGTGAATTTTTTTATTTTGAAATATTTTTTTACTGAACTGGGATTGATCCCGATCTTTTGATTCGGAGCTCAATTCAATTCAACTAAGCTAGTTGGCTGTTGAAAATAAGTTCTGCCTCGTTCTACAATATTTCCATTCGTGTTAAAAATGTTAAATCCGTAAAAGTGGCGAAAGACCTCAAGAACCGGTGATCATAAAATTAAAAAAAATACCAACGTGACATAATCAAAGCTGAATATCTCTTTCGAAAACAATCTTTCATTTATGAAGTATTGAAATACAAAGTAAGAAATCACACGTAATAATATGAAATATTTTTTCAAAAGCACGAGAAGTGAAACGTACTCACACTAGAATCAGAGCCTCAAATTCAAAGAGGAATTTTAAGTTTCAGAGTAACTATTACTTCATATTATAAATACCTTTCACTATTCAGTTCAATAGTTCATAAATAGAAGCTTGTTTTAGAAAGGATTTTTTACGTTTACTTTTTCTTCAAGAAATTTATCAAAATATTGAATTATGAAATGATTCAACAAATCTTTTGAAGAATATTATTCAACGATTTTTCTATTATAGCTGGGTACCGAACCTAAAGACCGATTTTTCATTTGAAGTGATGAAAATTCTAAACAAAATAATTTTTGAATCGAATCCAATCCTCCTGCTCTTAAGTAATCCCACGAGATTCGATATAACACAAATAAATTGATAGTTCTTGGCATAGTTTTTTGGGAATTTCAACGATACACAGTCTGAAAATGAAAAAAAATTTAATTCAAAGATATCTTTTCAAGTGTAAAAGGACAATGAATCCTTGAAAAGGTACTCCGTCTTGGAAAAATTCTTTAATTTCGCCAGTAACGTATCATATTCTGAAATTTGCCTTGCTGAAAAGATGAGCCCTAATTAATTGAATACTTCTTTCTCTTTTTTACGTTTCGGAGGCTATATCTGCACAAGTGACAGACACAGACAAGATCATTAAAAAAAACATCAAGTTGAAGCCAGTTTGAATAATTTTTTCGAGAAAAGGTGTATACAAGGAAAACATGAAACAATGAAACAATGTAGAATACTGTAGCCAAAATTGTACAAGAAAAATATTATGTGGATTATAGGATTGTGTTCGATCCATTCAAAGAAGTGACATTTCAAGCCGCCAGAAGTGCTAAAACTGCTAAACGTAAGCAACTGCAGAACAATTTAGATAAAAGAAGACAAGAGAAAGTTATCGAAATGGCATAACAATGGGATGAAAAAACTGTTTTATATCGACGCTTTTGAATTAGCCTGAAGAGGTGGTGAAAGTGCTCAATGCAAAATTTATTATTTAAAAGTCGAAAAACACATTAATGGAACATTGACAGCCCAAGAAAGTAATTGACTACAAGCAAATAAAATGTGAACATGTGTCCTCTAAGATTGGTGAAAACGCTCCTAGAGAAACAAATATATTTCTTCAGAAATCAACGCTAAATCAAAGTGGACCAGAATTTCAGCAGAAAAAATTGGTGTAGATCTGAAATACAAAATTATTAATCCCCCTTCGGTGTCATGATTTTATCATGCTGTTTGCTCTTGTCAACTATCAAAGCAACCGAGTTTTCGTTCAAAATAAAAGTTCATCCGATAAAATGAAAACCTCTTGTGGTATTACCCTCGAATATCAAACGAATTGATCACTACCTATCTGGAACATGTAGGAGTGCTGATTACCCAATGTTTACTGCTCATTCCGTATCACATAACAAAAGTTCATCACGATACAAAATATCGGTTCTTGTTAAGGTGTCGTACTTTTTGTCGGCCCATTAGCGATGGCAATCGCATGTGTTACCTAGAAACACGGGCGTTGCTTTATTAATATAGTTCGTGTTTGTACTATTTCAACATGCTTATTTACCAATAACCATAACTAACAAGAGTCTTTCATTCGCAACTTGGGAGATCCTTAACAACGATTCAACAAAGGACTCTCAGTGGTGGAGTAGATCTACTTCAACGAATTTATTCATTTTCGAGGTGTTGTTATTGGATTTCCTAGACGTGTGGCCGACGATACGTGATTTGAGGGTGCTTCAGAATGGCCATCACTCTCAGACATTGTCTAGCTTCTAAAAATCACAATGAGGTCTGTCAGAAGCAATTCTTAAATCAGCAAAAACGTGATTAGTCACTATAATTGCCGATTCGGTAAATTTACGACGTCATATCCTTCAGCCCCTCTCAGAAGCGCTCTATAAAATATTCAATATCAAGTGGTAACATTATTCGATGAAATTTTTGGAAAGTTCTAGTTGTCGGAGGGTCCCAAAAGTTTCGGGCTGTCCCAAAGAAAACGATCCCCTTCCGAGAATCTTTGCAATATCTCAACGATATAGTATATAGTATATTGCCGCACTCGGCTCACGCCTTGTGCCACAATATTTCCCACTCGTGTGAAAAATGTCACTTTCCGCACTAGTAATGTACACAATTTTTTCTACGACCACATTATAATTATACCAAATAATGTATAAAAATATTTTGACGTTTCACACAAATTTTTCAAAACCTGCTTTTTATATGAGTAAGTACAATAAATAACTAACAAGACGATTACAAGATTGTCTGACTAGGTAAAGGGAATTATATGAAACTTTTTAACGAAAAGGAACATACACTGAAAATTCCTTGCTCTGTTTAGATAACTACTTCTGAATACAAGATATTTGAAGCAATTTAATTTTCAGTATCATAATGAAAAAAAAGTATCCGCGGGCGAGGATCGAACCAACGTACTCTTCGTTAGAAGTCAATATGTCCTGCTGATTTACGAACTGAGCGAACGGAGCGTGCGGAAAGTTACTTTTACACAATTTAATTTGAGAGGTGTCATATTCCTGCACTAGTGTGGAAAAAAATTTCCCGCACACTAATATCACTTCATGTGAGTTTTTCCCGCAATAGTGCGGTAATAATTTTTCCCGCACGTGAAAGTTTGTACAAGAGCGCTACATAAGATGTTTCAATGCGCTTGTAGAAAAAATCTTGATCCTTACTCATACGGAAAGGTACTATCCCGCACTCGACTGCTTACCCGAACTCCGCAGTCTCATGCGGGAATGGTACTCTTTCCATACTTGTTAGGATAATAACTATTCCACGCCTGTGCGGAAAATATTTCGCACGCTTGCGATATAAGCCTCTTTCCGTGTAACTATACAGTGCGATATACGGTACTTTCCCGTTTGGGACCAATAGATAGGTTTTTGTAAATAAGTCCCTAGCAAGCAGTAATTATTTATAAGAGGAGTGCAGAAATTCAATATTTATATCACGTTTTTGCACTGTTTGTTGATTTTTGTCTGATTAACCGATCTTGTGTGTCGACCGTATCATAAGGTCGTATAAGATACAGTTAGAGAAGGTATACTATAAATTACCAATTAGTACCATGCCGCAAATGTGTGCAAAATACACGGGCGATGGAAACGAAGGGTGACAGAAAGGCTAACAAAAACTAACCAACTTCCAAGTCACGCCGTGACGTGTCCATTTCACTAGATCAAATAAGAGTTTCAGAGTCCTGAATCAATTGGCGTTCGCAGAATTGTTCTATTTTCAACCGTTGGGAGGGGTCAGTTCATCTGAAATAGAGGGGGGTTATTTCCCGTCAATTTTTTCATAATTCGTGGTCAGCTCACCGAGATGCACTCTTTAAAAAATAAGTAAAAGTTCCACTGTTCTAGAGTTGAGAGGGGTTATTTCCCGCCATATTTTTATAATTCGAAGTCAGCTTGTTGAGATACATTTGAGAGGACCTTGCAATTTCTAAAACACTGAAAATGAAAACTAATGCGTTCGATAGTTCAAAAGTTCATTTATAGTTGCGAGGGGCGATTTCCCGCCAATGTTTTATAATTTGTAATCAGTTAGCCGAGATATACTTTTGAAAAAATAAGTAAAAGTTTTCACGAATTAATTTTCCTTGAATATCTAATATTGCATTACTTGACTGTGAATTTCTTGAAAATACGAAATCAGCTCATATTTTTGAATTATAACTACATTTCAATGTTGATTTTTGAGGAAAGATGCACTTTTTCGACTAAAATAATCTGAAATTTTGTCAATTCGTCATCAAAATTGATTTTTGTGTTAAGATTCGGAATCAACTCGTCGAGATACATATGTTAGGGAAGATTGCGATTCTTTAAAAATTGGCAAATAAAACTAAGATCACACGTTAGATTTTTAGGGGTCTACCTCTTTATTTTTTATTCAAGAAAATGTTGTCCCAATCGACTCAAAATTCACAGAGTATAATAATTTTATCATCGTGAATCGATTGGTGTTAGCAGGATGGCTTTATCTCTAACCGTTTGCGAGTTGAAAAGTTCATCTGAGGGGTATTTCCCACCATTTATTTTTTATAATTCTGAATCAGCTCGTCGGGATACAGTCGAGGGGACCAGGCGAAGTTTTGAAAAATGAAAATGTTTTTAAATAATTGTAAATTTAATTTACTTCAATACATCACTTGACTTTAACCGTCAGTAAATATTTTGAAAATGGAAAATCAGCTCGTATATTTGAATTACGCCATTTCATTCAGAAAATGTTGATTTTGTGGATAGGTGCATTTTTTCGATTGAAAATATTCTGAACTTTTTTTAATTCCTAATCGAAATTTATTTTTGTGGTATAATGCGAAATCAATTCGTCATGATGCATGTGGGGAAAGCTTTCGATTTTTGGAAGAATTTGAAATAAAACCTTTCGAACACTAGATCGGGCGAGGGAACATTTGACTGATGATTATATAGTATTTTTCTTTCCGCTTATCGGCTCAAAATTCACAGAGTATAAGTACTGATTATTTCATCATTCTGAATCGAATGGTGTTCGCAAAATTGATCGATCTTCAAACCGTTCTCCATGTGAAAAGTTTAAGTGGAAATCAGAGTGGTCATTTTCTAGAAAAATAAAAAAAAATACCTATATCTCTGATAATTTTCGTCAATTCAAATCCATAGCACAGAACAGAAAAAGTTATATGGATATTCACTTACCACTAGAACTAACGCCAAAAATTGACAGCACAGTTGTTTATTGTGAAAAGAAGAGAAATGTCACGTTTCGCTATCTTTTTGAGAGGAGAATAACCACATCTTTAACTTGCTCAGTCATTTGTAAGGTGGTAATAATGGTAGACATATCATAAAATGATGGTTCACTTTTGGTACCACCTCGCACATAGTCGAATTCTTAGTGATACACTATGTCAACTACCGCCTTTAAAAGATATAAGAGACTTTTAGTAAAACTTAGGGTATCCAATAATACAACAAAGGTTCCACACATATTTCAAATACTAAAACAGTTAAAAACGATCAAAGCTAGGTCTACTCTCTTCAACTGTATTTAAAACTGAACATCAGATTGTATGAATTGTGAAATGTAAGTTCTGGAATATTCAAGAAATTATAGACTTGCGAAAGAAAATTCGAGAGAGAAACCTCAAAAGTTTCTGAATCTATCGACAATGTTGCCCTTGGTTACCATATCCGTAACACGTTTTTCAAGTCTCCATGATTTTGGATCGTTTTCAGAAGACTGAGTGTCTGGAATTTGTGCCAAAAAACCCGCAGTTGTTTCTCGTTAACTTCTTCCATTTCCCTATTAAAACGAGACTATTTTGACAACACACGGATATCGAAGTCCAAAAAAAAGCTGTTGACATTCAATAATCAACCTGCTCTGAATTCATTTATTCCGGAACAGCATATACAGTATCTCCATAATCTGAGCACAAATCCGACATCAACAACTACTCTTGATCAAGACCTCCTTGTGTGTGTGCGAACCAATGAAACATGAATGTCAAACATATTTTCATTCATAAACTGCATTGTTAGCCAACATTTGAAATTTTTCCCATAAGAACGGATACAAGTTTATTGAAATTGCTTCAGGACGTTATAAAACAGATTAATAGTGTAGTTTTTACTTTTTAATCCTTCACACTTGATCGGGTTCACTATAGGAAAGAGTTTACAAGATTTCTGATTGAATGACATTCTAATAATAATGTGATAAATCATATGATAGAAATCATACTTCAGCTTGAAATAATAGAACATTATGAAACAAATATATCTGATTGCTGAGAAAAAAACTAGAGAAGATAATTACTAATCAAAGTACATATGTTGGATTCATGGTCGGACTGAGGGAGATTTGTATCCATTCAGTCCAAATCTAGTTAAATTAAACTTGATTTTGTTTTTATTATTATGATTCAGTGAACATAGGTCGAAATGCAGGTAGTTCAGCATAGAACTTTTCTGCACCCCGCTGTCAGGAGAATCTCTCAAATACTCCGAATTTTATTATATGGGATGATATTTTCTGAACTGCAGTATCCGAATGTATTCATCCTCATGCAAGCCATAGCTTTACATTCAAACAGTATGTGGGAGGCTGTTTCGTTCTCCTCATCAATAAACCTGCTCAGTATGAGGTCTCATCGTATCCCCAACTAATACAGATGTTTTCTCAGGTGGTTCAACCATCTCATTACCTTACTGGTAGAGTTCCGGCTTAGTTAGAGGAGGTGTCTTGATAGCTGATCGGAATATTGCCCGAGGCATTCACCCAGATGATGGTTCTTCGTGCCCGTTTTATGTCCCTAAATGGGGTTCCGCAGGCTGGTTCTGGACATCTGCCATCACAATCCCCTGAATGCCTCTAAGATCTGTTACCCAGACAAATTTTACCTCCTTCTGTGCTCCTAGGTTGTTGAGCTTCATGGGTGTTTTCCAAGTAAATTAGGAAGAGAACATGCATGATCGCAGGGTATTCATTGAGTCTAATTATCAGAGAGACTGGTTGGTTTCTAAGACCCCTCCTTAGAAACCAGTCGTGCAAACGAAAATATCTACTACCTCGGCTTGGAATATAGAAGCTCTAGTACCGAGTCTCAGACTCTTGGTCTCTCTCCGTATATTCCAGACCCTACCCCATTACTTGTTTATGATGTTGGTATATGTATAAGCGGTAAGTTGGAGTCATTTTGTCGACTCTTATGACCTCAATTATTTTGGAGTGGTCCAGATTGAGGCCCAGGCACCCTGGTCTGAATGCTTCTATTCTAGCCAGCCTACCTCTGATTGTCACTTGTTCAACCGTTGGTCCAAGTCCCATATTTTGCCAAAGGAACGCCTGGCCATCAACAATGATATCATTGTCAGCACTTTTTCCAAATGTCTATTCCAGGTGTGCTTTGAGTCCAGGTTTGAGTAGTCTCTCTTGACATATTGCCGCCTACTCAATTCCCTCAGAGCCTCTTCTTTGGAGAATTTCACAGACTCAGGTTAGTCGGAAGCTTCGGTATGTCTTCCAGACGGTTTTCCTCAGGTTTCTGAAGAAGATCGAACCTTCATTGCTTCCAGAGATTGGGGAGTCTATGTGTTGATAATCTGAAGGGAATGAATCGTCGGAGACCTGCCAACCTTTCATGACATTGGCATCCACCTCCTTTTACTGAAGTGAGAGCCACAGCTTTACTGCCACCAAATCTCTAGCACAAAAGTCATGGAGTGATATGTGCCTGATAGTGTCCTATCAGGTTTGCGATCATAGATCTACTTTCCACCCAGTTCTCCTACTCCTCTCACAAATCGTTTTGGTACCGGATCTGTGAACTCTTGGCTCTCTGTTTCCGAGTATGGTTGATTGGTTTCACGTTTTGGTTTTCCATATTGTCCCCACCAAAGGTGGCAAAAGTACGGTAAATTTCAGGAGAGCCGCTTGCAGGAACATGGCTAAAGACTCAAAAACATCGCCTGGTTTTCTGGAGGGATCGTTAGCGACACGTCATCTTATGCGACTTGAACTATTATAATTAAACTTCGGACTATGTCCACCTGATAAATGTTCAAAGTACTGCGATGTAGTAGTAGAAGTTGAATGCAATGCGTGCCGCGTGCTATAGCTGCTGTAGATTTCACATTGTTTTTACTTAACTGTTAATGGCCTTTTTTATATTATTTTATGTAAATGGTACCAATCTCCACAACTGATAAATTTAGTGATTAGGCCAATTTCAAATAGTTGAAAATGAGACTACTTTTTGATAATCATTTCTAAAAAGATTATGACTCCATTACGAGTGTTGCAATATGGACTGAAATTGCAGAGGATTGGTCTTGGTTTTCACAACTCGTAGTGGAATTGATGAATTTGAGGAAGTATTTGCAGATGCAACGAGTGATCTAGTTGTGTTCATCAACTCCTGCTAGGTGAACACCTGAAGTATGAAATATGATTCAATCATCACGTATATTGAATGTTACAGCTGATTCATGACCTGTCATAGAGAAATTTAGTTTTTTTTACTTTTTTGTGACTATTTTGTCTTTTCATTGAGCCATTCAATTCAATCATATTGGCCTAGTTTAACTGATTTTTGGACACCATTTTGGAACATAGTAGAGTCCCCCGTAAGTGAGATAATCCATAATTCTGATATTTTGTAAAAGGCGCCTCAGAACTGATTGATGTTAGTGGAATACTCACTTCCACGCATCCTACTTCCTATTTCACTAGTCCAACCCAATAAAACTTCATTCATACGTGCATTCGGTAATTCATGAACCAACAAAACGGATAAATTGATAGGAGGCGGCACCGAGAACATCTGTTAAGACACATTGAAATTCCCGTTTATAGTCATAATACCATCCTCGTAGCAGTCACTTCCTGGAGATGAGTTTGTCTGCTAAAGCGGCAACGAGACGAAAGTGCATAGCTGTTATGACAGACGTACCCACGCCGAAGAGGTGTGAAACTGCAAGCATGAGGCATCGTTGTAGGCGAGTGGTACAAACCCTATAAAACAGAAGTCTGTTCTAAACGAAGGAATACAGTGCGGTACGGACCTTGGGGCACGCAAATTTTACAACTGAGTTTTCTTGTGAACGAATATGCTTGTTAAAGGGTAAAAACTTCCCTAATGGAGATTAAAATGAAAAGGGTACAATCATTTGCTAGGTGTTAATTGAAATCCTCCCTTTTTTATAGGTGGCTTTGGTATTTTCTGCTTGATAAGCTTAAGAAAATCATTTGTTATTTGTTTTTTTTACAGCTGGTTTACAACCAACTTGTATCTCAATTTTATTTCGGTTTTTGGAAAATTTTCAATGAAGACTTCACATTTTATCTTACATTATTTCTTTCCTTGAGAATATTCATAATAAAACCTTATTTTTTCTACAACTATTGACATGTATATCCGTCAACCGGCAGCACCCTTACGGTCAATCCTCAGAAGTCAGAGACTTGTGCGAGGTAGGGAAGACGTAGCCCTTACCTTTCAACGTGTGATGCCATGCACGAGACCACTAACCATGCTGGGAATCGAAAAATGAACCAGATATAATTTTAGAATTTTTAAAAACTTTGCCATGCGTTGGGTGATTCGGCAGTCGTATGAGGCTGTTGATTTATTTCTGTTCGACGTTTGCCGACAATCCTATAGCATAGAGAAATTTAAAAAAAAAGTTCTGTTTAATATATTTCAAATAGTAATATTTCGAAAGCATACAAAAAATACAAGAAACTTTAATTGTTGATATTTTGTGATAAGATGAAGGACTAGGCAACTGGAATAATAATTATTAATATGAGTAGTACAAAAAGTACATATTTTTGGCATGAAGCAAGAAACTTTAAGTCGAGACAAAATCTAAAGCTGTAATCATTCCAAATGCAACAAATATACTTTGCAAATGTTGCACAAATTTTCTTCGATCAAATTCAGTTATTTCCTTAAAATTTTATTCAAAAGAACACCACTTTAACAGAATGAATATTAGGTACCAATTCTCAGAAGATTAAAAAAAAAACCTGAAAATTCTCAACCGAGCATATTTTCTCATTACTAGTACTTCTTCAGATTAATTTCAAACTCATTTTGAGAAATTGTTGTTGATGCTTTTCTGACAGTAATTTCCTTCTTTCTTAGTTTTATCTGGTGATAAATTCGTTGCAGATTTTCTATCTCAAATATGTCTGGAGGAGTACTACAAATTTCATTATTACTGACAGAACATTTTCAACAATTCCACTTCAAAATATATCAGAATTGTCGCTGTTAACTTGAAATTAATTCTTTAGAAATTGTCACTGTGAAACTCTGGTATCCATGGAAAACTATAAATGATCTTTCATCATTTTGGATATATTTTTTTGGAAACTGATCATAATAGGTTGGTTTTGTAATCAACATAGCAAAAAGTAGCCCTACAAAACCTTCTATAAGTATTTGTCTAAATCAAGCAATAATCTTAAAAACTTTGTGTAAAATTCTGAACAATTGACTGAAAATTCAAAAAACTTTTTACCCCTACTACGTTGGAAAACTATAAAGTTTAGTAACGTAAGGGTGCTAAAATCTTAAAATAGGGAAAAATAAAATTCCATTTTTTCTTTGTAATATAATTTGAATTTTTCTTGTTTTCTTCCATCAATATCTGCTCAAGGTTCTGGTCTTCGGTACTCATTTCTATGCTACATGAAAAATATGAATAGTTTGAAATATGTGAAGTAAATAGCATATAATTTCCATTGAAATTACCAGTAATTTGTATGTTGTAGTACGAAAACTAATAAATACCGCTCGACTATAAGGTATTAGATTTGCAGTCTGGACGATTGCAGAAACCGAGTAGGCGGCGTGAAAAAACACCAGAAGAAAGTTACAACAATGCGAGAATTATGAAATTATGAAATAGGCTTCGATGGATTTATCATTTTTATTGGCATATTCCTGCCCACCGCATCTGGCGTGGGTCGAGCGATTTTTTCAGGTCGATTTGTAATCGTTCTTGATTAATTATTGCCTGGGAAAATCAGTCAGCCGTGCAGAAAATATGTACGTGCAGAAGTTTTATAGAAAGAATTTATACTTGTCTGTAGTTTTTTTCCAAGTAAATGTTAGATGTAACTTGTGGGAGTTCTAGATGTGCAAGTAAAGTCGCCTACATACAATTGATTCGTTTCGATTCTTGTGAAACTTATTACAGAATATAATAATAACCGTAGAATTAGTTTTAAAACGGGATGAAATAACGTTCCTTGTTTTTAATAAATATGGAAATCCAGAGAGGCAATGCTGCTTCATTTCTCGGAACCCATGGTCCAAGGATTTCAAAGAGTTATACATGCAGCCAGCCAGCTCCATAGAAAGAGAAATATATCCTGACTTAAATTATTCTTTTCAAGAAAACTCATCAACATCATCAAAGTTTCGTCATATCGTCTTTGGGTTTGGGCAAGGATTACGAGGGAAACTTTGGCTTATTCAACTTAGGTAATACATGTTACATGAATAGCATCCTGCAAACGTTATTTATGTCAAAGTATTTCCGAGCTATTTTTGAGGCTACAAGACCTTTTTGCCTTGATGCAGTTCTCCAATGAGTCTTCTTTGTCACCGAATGCAATATCAATTATTTGAAGGCCCTCCGGCTTCCTTCCAGGACATCAACAAGACAGTTAAGAATTCCTGGAGCATCTACTGGATTCGCTGCATGAACAAGAGACTAACTTCAATTCAGTTTGTGCTGAAGATGGAACAGCATCAGAAATACCAACCGTGGTGCAATCTTTCGGAGGAGAGACGTTGAGCATATCATGTTGCGGAGAATGCGGCTCCAAGTGCGAGCGAGTGGACACTTTCAGGGACGTCTAGCTTTTAATTCCGAACCAATCGGAGGAACTATCCGTACAGACGTTATTGGAAAACTACCTGCAACCGGAAAAATTAACAGGCGATAACAAGTACCGCTGCGATTTGTGCAATACTTTGACCGACAGCGAGGAGAAAACAAAGATTTTGATAGCGCCGGCTGTTTTGATTCTCACTCTCAAATGTTCTCGATATGATGATCCAGCATTTCATCAACGTATCAAAATACTGCAATCAGTAACTTTATTCTGGTAACCTTCCGCTATGAACACTATGCAGCTGTGGTCCATTGCGGTTCGAGCTTGAATTCTGGCTACTTTTACACTCTCGCTGAAGATGAGCAGTTGGGTTGGTACAAATTCAATGACTCATGTGTTTCTAAAGTGGAGAACTTGAGTTATCTGAAATCTACTGAAATGCCGTATATTCTGTTTTATAGTAGGGAAAACCTCTCAGATATTGAGAACCTGCCAGCTACAATTCTTTCCCATAGGTTCAGACACTTTTAAGTAAAGTCAATTAACAACCCAAAAGTTTGAGATAACGACCAGCTGTGAGGGAGCCGGGTTTTCATTTTCGTAAAATATTTTAATGCTTACTTGTAATGTTCATATATTATAAATAATGTAGCATAAAAAAAATTGTGTAAGTAGCCTGATACGTTTTTTACTACTACTGATTTGCAGAACATCAAAAATGAATAAATTATATTTACCCATCGATTGAAAAACATACCTAGCTAGGAGGCTACACGTAATTTTTATTATCAATAGATTGTTTTTGAGTGAAAGAACCAAAACACCCCTATATATAAAGCTCAGTGGTTTATCGAAAGAATAAACCACAATAATTATGGATAGTACTTTCTGTAATATTTATCTGAGAAATTTATGTTTGTGCTACCTCCTAGTATTTATTCTATACCTGCGCCACTGTTATGCCCACTTCTTTTCACTTCTGATCCGTTTGTTATTTCATATCATAAATATATCGGCATTTGGATTTAATTACTGTAATTTTTACGAAATCGAAGAGGCGTTCAGATCAATTTAATGAGGCAAAGGCACTAATATCGATCCCGAACATAATTCAATTCAATGAAAAATTGATGACTCAAGGTCCCGTTATGTTATCTTTCTCTCAAGAAAACATTCTTCAATAGGATTCTATAACAATTATGACCATTCAAAGTAGATTAATTTTCAATAAGTACACATGCGACGTGTGGCTTCCCTAGCTCGGACAAGTCTTTCGAAGACTTTTGAGGATTGTACTCTTAAGGGTGTGAAGCTGGTTGACGGAAATAACAATTTTACCAATTTTTAACAACAATATACCAATATGAATGACATTTTTTCTCATTGGATAATAAAAATACGATTCTACCATTCTGATGACTGAGGAATTACCTTTTTTGTTACCTTTTTCCCTACATCACCCTGATTAGTTAAAAATTACCAAAGTATGCCATAGTATATTATTATTGATCAATTTTCTCGTATATCAGTTATCGATTTGAACTATTTGATAATTACACATCTTTTTCATACTCGACCTATATGGTTCGTGGCTACAGATTTACTGTACCTACTAATTAATTTTTTACACGATCCTGCTTTCTTGATTACTTACGGTATCTAATGTCAAAAAGTCTTGTTTCCTACTAGTTGCTACGTGAGTGAATTACTTACCGACGTCTTTGTACTAATGTTCAAAACATTTGTCAATTAATATTAAAGTAAAATTCAACAACTAATTATATTTGTCAAGAAAGATATAAGAAATTTTATAAGTGAAAAATTCAGAAGAGCTTTTATTTGAAGTTCTTGAAAAGACGAGTAATATACATGGTGGATCACGGTCGATGGGACCTTGGACGTTTACAGAAAACGGGACATAAAATAATTCCGAAAATTTGGTTACTCAAGTAATTGCTCTTGGTCTATCGATCTAAAATATTTTCAGCAAACCAGCGTTGCATTTTTATCCATAATTAATGAAATTATATTGTAATCGTACAAAATTCCTTTTGTTCATTGGTTGTAAATCAGGGTACTTTTCACTGAATTTTCTGCAATTTCTTGCTGTAGTTCCCTCACATTTTCAATAAAGAATTAACAATTCCATCAGAAGTTCATTTGGATAGTTATTTACCTCCATTAAAATTCTTTTTGAGTCACTTCCGTTGAGAAATACACAAAGGTATTATCAATAATGCACTGATAATTGTTAAATTTTCATAATGCCATGCACCATTGTGATATTTAATAGCCACCTTAGATGAATATGGGAAATTAAATTCGTTTTTTTTTAATTGCTCTTATCTCGGAATTCTGGCTATTTAGGTATAGGAACATGATATACCAATTCGATGGAAATTTAGTCATCTTTCAGGATATTCTATAATATACAGGATGTTCTATTTTAAAAAACGCCATTTTTGTAACCAGCATTAAGATCATGAATTTTGAACGACCCTGTATAACGCAGAACAAACTTCTCTATACAGAATCGATATACATGATCTTGAACTAAACACAAAATTGTAACTTCCTAAGAATCCAAATATGTCTGGAATAAAAACTATGGAAAATAATATCTCAAAAACCGTAGGAAATAGGCAGAAATAATCAGAAAGTACTGACACGTTCAAAAATTCGGTAATAACAAATAACAAAAATGCTTTTTGGTATAAGCAGCATTTAGCGGAATTTCCTTCAAAAATATAGGTATTAAATTAGAATACTGATCAAAACTTCGAATTACTCCATATCATTGCTGCTGTTCCACCCAATATCTTGATTCATAAAATGAATCACATTTGTTTCATAATACAACTTTATGGATGGGCAGGGTTACTAAAAGTGTTTTCAGGTTAAATTTGCATATTAAAAATTATAAAGTTGAGGCCAATTTCGTTCATATTTAATAAGGTGTTTATATACTTACCAATTAAAATCAAATGGCAAGTGTTATTTTAACAACCATAAAACTCGAATTCAGATTCCGTAACAGGTTCCGTAATTCGGTTTCCGTAAGAATGATGTTGACGAACTTTTCGCACGTACTGGATTTTTTCAACACAATCGTTGACTACATCTTTCATTCACAAATTCAATATAAAATATATTATTATGTTTTTTGTTCTTCAATAGGTGAATACACCTTTACTGACAAATTGCATTCAGTGTGTTTTGTTAGGTACCTGTAAAATTTCAATAATTTCTCTACCACTCCATAACAACTGTACCTCTTAATTACAGCTATTGAGGAATTTACGAAGTTGAAATTTTTTTGGTAATAGTACAATGTTTCCAAAACACTCTGCAATTCAACTATTTTCGTATTTTAAAAATTTTTAAGTGACATCAAAAATAGGATTCGAGTCAACCCGCTTTTTCGCCGGACAGAATACATTTATTTCTGTCCAAATAACAAATTCTCATCATCAAAGGTCAATGTCGGGTCGTCAGTGGCGTGCGGTCGAATTTTAAAAATTTTGAAGTGACCTCAAATATAGGATTTGAGTTGGCCCGCTTTTTCGTGGGTCAGATACATTTATTTCTGTCCAACTAACAACTTCTTATCATCAGAGGTCAATGTCGGGTAGTCAGAAGCGTGAGGGCAAATTTTAAAAATTTTGAAGTGACCTCAAAAATAGGAATGTGGTGTGTTAGATTACGTTCATTCTTGTACAAATAACAACTTTACATCATCAAAGCTTATTGTTGGGGCGTCAGAAGAGTGCGGTCGAATTTTAATATTGTGAAATGACCTCAAAAATAGGATTCGAGTTGGCCAGTTTTTTCGTGGGTCCAAATAACAACTTCTCAACATCAAAGGTCATTGTCGAGTCGTCAGGGGCATGCGGTCGAATTTAAAAAATTTTTAAGTGGCCTCAAAAATAGGATCCGAGTTGGCCCGCTTTTTTGTGGGTCAAAATACATTCATGCTTGTCCAAATGACAACTTCTCATCATCAAAGGTCATTGTGGAGTCGTCGGGGGCGTGCGAGTCGTCAGGGGCGTGCGGTCCAATTTTAAAAATTTTTAATTGACCTCAAAAATAGGATCGAGAGTTGGCCCGCTTTGTCGTGGATCAGAATAGGTGCATTTATTCCTGTCCAACTAACAACTTCTCATCATCAAAGGTCATTGTCGGGTCATCAGGGCGTCCGGTCGAATTTTAAAAATTATGAAGTGACCTCAAAAATTGGGTCCGAGTTGGCCCGCTTTGTCGTGGGTCAGAATACATTCATTTCTGTTCAAATAACAACTTTTTATCATCAAAGGTCATTGTCCGGTCGTCAGGGGCGTGCGGTCAAATTTTAAATTGTTTTAAAATTGTTTTTTCCGTTAACCAGCTATCATCCCCCTACGAACGACAACCCTCAGAAGTCGGAACTTGTGCGAGCTTAGGATTAACGAGGTATTACCTTTTAACGTGCGATTCCTATATTTTGGAGTGACCTGAAAAATAGGATTCGACTTGGCCCGCTTTGTCGAGGGTCAGAATACATTCACTTCTATACAAATATCAACTTTTCATCATCAAAGGTAATTATCGGATCGTCAGGGGAGTGCGGTCGAATTTTAAATATTTTGAAGTGTCCTCAAAAATAGGATTCGCGTTGGCACGCTTTGTGGTAGGTCATAATACATTAATTTTTGTCCAAATAAACACTTTTCGTCATCAAAAGTCATTGTTGGGTCGTCAGGGAAGTGCGGTCGAGTTTTAAATATTTTGAAGTGACCTCAAAAATAGGATTCAAGTTAACCCGATTTCTCGTGGGTCAGAATACATTCATTTCTGTCAAAATAACATTTTCTCATCATCTAAGGTCATTGTCGGGTCGTCAGAGAAGTGCGGTCGAATTTCAAATATTTTGAAGTGACCTCAAAAATAGGATCTGAGTTGGCCCACTTTGTTGTGAGTCAGAATACATTTATTCCTGTCCAACTAACAACTTATCATCAAAGGTCATTGTCAGGTCGTTAGGGGCATGCGGTCGAATTATAAAAATTATGAAGTGACCTCAAAAATAGGATCCGAGTTGGCCTGCTATGTCGTGGATCAGAATACATTCATTCCTATCCAAATAACAACTTTTCAGCATCAAAGGTCATTGTCGGGTCGTCAGGGGCGTACGGTCGAATTTTAATATTGTGAAGTGATCTCAAAAATAGGATTCGAGTTGGCACGCTTTGTGGTAGATCAGAATACATTCATGCTGGTCCAAGTAAAAACTTCTCATCATCAAAGGTCATTGTCGGGTCGTCAGGGAAGTGCGGTCGAATTTTCAATATTTTGAAGTGACCTCAAAAATAGGATTCGAGTTGGCAAGCTTTGTGGTAGATTAGAATACATTTATGCTGGTCCAAATAAAAACTTTTCATCATCAAAAGTCATTGTCGGGTCGTCAGGGGAGTGCGGTCGAATTTTAAATATTTTGAAGTGACCTCAAAAATAGGATTCGAGTCAACCCGCTTTTTCGTAGGTCAGAATACATTCATTATTGTTCATATAATAACTTTTGATCTTCAAATGTCATTATCGGGTCGTCAGGGAAGTGCGGTCTAATTTTCAATATTTTGAAGTGACCTCAAAAATAGTATTCCAGCTGGCAAGCTTTGTGGTAGATCAGAATACATTCATGCTGGTCCAAATAGAAACTTTTCATCATCAAAGGTCATTATCGGGTCGTCTGGGGAGTGCGGTCGAATTTTAAATATTTTGAAGTGACCTCAAAAATAGGATTCGAGTTGGCCCGCTTTTTCGTAGGTCAGAATACATTCATTAGAAATAACAACAGGTATCTGACAGTCAAAATAATATAGTCTACTCCTAATATGTCTCTTAGTTGAGAGAGGGAGCATTTTAGATTCGTCAACTATTAATTTCTTCAGAATATATTTTTTAAATTTGATTTTTCACACGTGTCCTTAAACTAGATGGTCAGTTCGGGAATGAATGAAGCTGATGTGAAATTGTTGGTTGTATTCTATTCTAGTCCAAACTGTATGAAGATAATTGAATTATTAACACAAATATAGAGGTTATATGATGAGAAATCTGTACAGCTCGGCCCCGTATGACCAATTACCTAATAGAATCGAATCCGATCACGCATTCAAACGATATTCATCAAAACAATTATCTTGATTAACAGTTCGAAATGGACAAATACCAATCGCTCAAAAAGCCTAATGGCGACCATCATTCAAAGCTTACTGCCACTTAGGGCAATTTGCATATAATAAACGATTTCAACGAATAAGAACGTGAAAAAAAAAAGAAAATAATTAAAGCCGAAGCAAAGCTTGAGAAGAATATTTCATTATATATTTCATAATTTACAGTCATAATCTTGATTACAATTACAAAATATGACCAACATTTACTATACGTCCTCCTACATGCCGTTTTCAGGAAATAATAACAACAATACTGCCAACTTAGGACAATATAAATTACTACTTTCAGTGAGTCATATACTAGAAATGTCTAATTTATCTCGACCAATTATCGGCGCGGTTGGATCATGCCGATGCAGTTTATTGTTCTTTTACATATGAAACTTCTTGTACAGACAACCATCATTACAAGTAGGCGAAAGTGGTACGAACGGTCATTATTCATTTTGAAGATTGCAGATTTTGGTTCAATGGTGATGCAATAATTATAATTTGGGCAATTGTGAATTCGAAACCGTTTTAAGAGAGGATCCGAAACGAATTTCAATATATACTCTGTATGGTTCATGATACGATGATATAGAGAAATAGAGTATAGAAAAAATCTGTGAATTTGCCACAATCTGCACGTTTAACATAAAAATATATCATTGTCAAGGTACTATTAGAAGTTTTCTACAAAGAAACATCAGTACAATACCATATCGTACGTGCCTTCTTTTACATTTTCGAAAAGTAGTAAAAATCCTAAGAATAGCGACATGCCTGGAGCCTAACCTGGCCACTAGCCGTTATCGTATTGCTCGACGGAAAGTGCATTACGTCATCACGAATATTACCAAAAAATAATAAACGGAACTGAGCAGCCTCTCGCCAAGTCTAGAACCTCCAGATATACCAAAAATCCTATTGGATACATAAGACCAACGCGAGCAATGAAAAAGGATAAGACTAGGATTAGATTCAACACTAATAGATCAATTCAAATATGATTTCTTCCTCATACCCAACATATATATCTCAATGGATGATCTTCTTTCGAATGTGCAGGACTGATGTGAAACTTTCGATATTTCATTTTGGCAATGCTATTTTAGCTTTCAAACTATTCATTATTTTTGTATTATATATTTCAAATAGTCAAAAATTTCTAATAGAAAAGTCGAGTTAACAAAAGCGTAAAAGGGCCAAAATAACTAAAAAATATAATCAGACTATGAATCGGAATTAATCTTATTCCGATATCACAACTCGGAATTATCCCAATTATGACTTCACAACTCGATATAACTATAATTCTGTCTTCACAACTCGGAATCAGTAAGATTTTGATTTACAACTCGAAATCGTTTTGATTTCGACTTAGGCTGATTCCGAGTTGTGAAGTCGGAGTTATACTTATATACTAATTCCGAATTGTGGAGTCGGAGTTATATTAATTCCAAGTTGTGGAGTCGGTGTTATACTAATTCCAAGTTGTGAAGTCAGAGTTATACTGATTCCGAGTTGTAAAGTCGAAATTATTCTGATTCCCAGTTGTGGAGTCGGAATTGGGCTAATTCCGACTTCACAATTCGGAATCAGCCTAATTCCGACTCCACAATTCGGAATTACCATAACATCGAGTTTTGAAGTCGAAATCATAATAATTCCGAGTTGTTGAGTCCAAATTTTATTGATTACGAGTGGTGAACACTGAATTATATAAAGATAGAGTTTTGAACTGATTCCGAGTTGTGAAGTCAGATTTCTAATAATTCCGAGTTGTAAAGTCGGAATGAAGACAATTTCGAGTTGTGATATCGGAATAAGATTAATTCCTAGTTGTAAAGTCGGAATTAGGCTGATTATATTTTATAATTCTTTGTAGCATTCGTAATAATTCAATTCTGAGTAAAAATTTAATTTCGACTTCACCGCATAGTTTAACGAGTATACTGAACACATTTAGAAAGTGAATGCGTTGAAAAATCCAATAATTTTTTTTGTTGCAACGTCATCTGAAATTCTAAACGTTCGAATTTGTAACTACCTATCTTTTCAAAAACATTTCCGAATATAAATTGTAATAACATACTGGTTATCGGAAAAAACAATTTAACAATTAACAATTTAACCTAATGACACCCTCTACTTTCAATACATATATATCTATTATTAGAACAATCAATCAATAAGATCAGTATAATTTTGAGAAATGCATAATTATTTCCACTTCACTAATCATTTACACAAATACCAAGATATTTTTAAATTCGAGTAAATGATATAGTTACCTTCGGTAAATTCTTGTACTTATACAGAATAGAATTTTTCACTTGTTGATTACTTAATTATGAATATAAAATTACTGACGTATATAATAGTAATTGCAATAAGTGAAATTGGAGAACAGCATTATTTTTCAAGAGAGATATGGATTCTGGATTCTGATGAAATATTTTGAATTTTGAGCTAAATCACAGGATTTTGAAATTTCCATCCAGTGATGAACTAATTTTTAAAGGAATAATAACCATCAAGCCATTCAAAAGAATAATCTTGAATATAATTAATTTTCTGAGGAAGAAATGTTTTAGATTTTTTTGAAATATATACATCCTTGAAAGACCCAAAAAGAACAGAAGTTTCGTTAATGTATTCCAAATAAATAAATGGTTAATGCCCAATACTATTCGTTTATCCTTGTTACTGTCACTAAAATTAAAAGGAAATTAGTAAAAATTACTATTCGATTCACCAAAATTTCTTCAATCACAACGTTAATTCGTCTTTGAAAAAGGAGTAAAATAAGAAAAATTTGAGAAGGAAATGACCATGATCTGCACCATGCGACCAACTTCTTTATACTCCTATAGGTGTTTAACAAAGCCTTTCTGTCAAACTTGGAGACATACAGTACAACTGCACACGTGACATGGGGACTATCTCTGATAGAAAAAATCAATCATGAAAGCCAACTCAATAGTAAGAGTTGCATAAATATTGTATGTCATCAATTTTTTCAATGTTATCGTTAGTTGTAGGGGTTGTATTGTATTGTATTAACTTTTATTGTATTTTATTGTATTGTATTATATTGCATTATATTGTACCCTAATTTTCAGTGTCCCGGAACCCACAGGAGGATAATCCTGTCATTATTTACTGAAGAAGATCATGTTATTGAAAGGCACATCAAGCAATAAATTGATAATATTTGTTGAAGGAAAGACTTTTTATCCGTTTCCGAAGTGTGGTACTACAGCTGACCTGGAATCCATGCCACTAAAGAATATTTCAATTTATGATTGGTGGTCTGGATATTAAGACTGCTTGAATATGTATTCTGTCTAGGCCGTATGTGTAATTTTCAGTTTAGAATAGATAATTAGTAATTCTATATGTCGGTCGATCGATTCAATTTCGAGAGCTCAACATCCGTGGACAGCGCTGATTCGTTGTTACCAACTCATCAGCACGGCTTTATGAGGTCTCTCGAAATTGAAACGAATGCACTCTGAATTAGTACCTTTAGAAAAGTTGAAAAGTTCAGTGAAACCCTACGTGTACATAAATATCTACTAATTTTCCATGAAAGGAGTAATAAT
Organism: Chrysolina americana; assembly: GCA_958502065.1. Lineage (NCBI taxonomy): Eukaryota > Metazoa > Arthropoda > Insecta > Coleoptera > Chrysomelidae > Chrysolina > Chrysolina americana. The sequence continues at coordinate 89,216,506 of OY293412.1, forward strand.
TATTTCGGACAATTTCGATTCATCAAACGACATTAATTCGTTTTATCAGACAATAGAAAGTTCAGCGACCATAGAAACTCAGTTGTTATGTCAATCACTCATCTCACTGCAGTCATAATATGAAAGATCTGTCATATTTGTTTATGCAAATTCTCTTGTGCGTTAATGCAAAATTAACAGCAATTGTCTGTGTAGGCGTTTGGAATATAAGTTGTCTTAGCCATCAGCTGCGAAAAAAGTCAAATTAAGCACATATTACATGTCTGGAAATTAATTGAACATATATCAACCATGTTTAATTCGCCATAAATTCATAGTTTGTGACTGCCTACCTCAGAAGAGGTGAAATCTTATACCACCATTTTTCAAATAAAGTCACACTTGAGAAATTTCAAAATTACTACGAAGTTCGACCTCAATTCCTCAGTAATAATTTTAATGTCAATGTTAATGTGCCGAAACCACTATTTCTCAGTCTCTCTTTTAGTTATAGGAGACCGCAGATAATGTTATTTTGGGCCTCTGTCTTACAGTTCTTGTTTTTCCCCAGTTTCTCCCAAATATAGACTTGCGCGATTATTCGGATTATAAAATTGAATTTGATGTAAATTACTTTTGTTTCTCTCACACAGACAGCCCGGGTTCAGTCCCCACTGAGCTAAAGTGGTTCGGAAACCACTTGTACGTAAGCTGTAAGTCCTGGATTTCCTTTGCTCGAACGAGCTCTACTTCTGAGGGGTCTCCTTCGAAAATCTAGGTGATTCGTAAAAACATTTTTCATTAGTACGAATGGATAGATTTAGAGGTTGAGTTATGATTAGGGAAGAATTTGCACATAAAATATCCCCCATATTTTCATTATCGAGCTAATTCGGGTAGCTTTACACCATATTGATTAGCTGACGGCCAATAATATTCTAACAAACCACCCAGAAAAGTCGCTACTGATCCACCAGACGGAAGATGTTCTGTGAGTCAGACTGCTTGTTCGACAAGCGTTCGAGAACATAGAGAGTGTTCACAGCTCAACGTCTATATGAACGTCTAGTGTTCACAATAATTCATAATTGGAGGCAAGTCCTTGAATTCAAGTGGAGTTGATATTTTATGCAATATTTGAACAACAGCTATTATGACTTTAGCAAAATTAATAATGTGTGTGATGTAAGGGATTATATGTGGACAACATAATTACAATAGCCTCAAATTTAATTTGTCTTCACCAGCAGCAGTTGTGTTTATAACATTAAATGAGTCATTCACCTCTTGGAATAAAAAATCTCCAATTTTTTTCAGTTTGTACGACGAAAGTAATTCTTCAGGAGATCCTCTCGTAAAACTTGAAATGATGAAGAATTAATTCATTTAAGCAAGATTTTCATATTGTCCGATATTGTGTTTGATTTGCTAAACATAACACTACGGACTTTTAAACTTTTCCAAAAAAAAATTTCATTTTTATTAAGTACTAAGCTCGTATTCAAGAAAATGATATCCATAAATTCCATTTTACTTGTCATTGCTTTTTCCCCACTTGTTTTTCTGTTATAATTGTCTACTGAATTCAAGTGATAGATGATCATTCAACCCATCAAATAATCAGGTTTTTCCAACTGATGTCCAGCTTGTCCTGAACTTGACATAACAAAAATACATACTGCTACACAGCCACAATAACAACATGTCATTGTCTGAATAAACATATTTCTTCTAGGAGAAAGAAAAATGCAATTATCATGATAATTAAAAGATTACCATATGCTGATTTGATAATATGGTTTCGATAACTGTTTTTTGCATTTATATCCGCATAAATACACTAAATCATTATATTGAATCATGAATATGTGCGGATTGAGTCCACATGAATATCTACAAAGTGGGGAATGATTATCAATTTCCCTCGATAGATTGATTCTAACAAAATTTCTGAAATTTTGTTCTCACATTGAAACAGCGAATAATTATTTACAATGATTAACACATTTGACACAGAAATTGCAATCATTCGATTCTGAAATGGAAAAGTCATTAGATATAATTATGTTACGAAAGCAAAGCAATAAATAAGAACAATAGAATGAAAGCCCGTACTTATTATATTTAAAAATGTAATGAAATTCGTGTTATAAATGTTAATTTCCTATTATTACTTCGCTAAGAACAATGTGACTTTACTTCATTGTTACAAAAAATATAAATTACAGTTTTTTGGTCGCATTTACATGAAAAACAAAAAAGTTATTTATATAACAAATTTTATTTGAATTACCTCACATAATTATGATAATTCATGATCGTACATAAAGTGACTAAACCAATCGAAAATTTCAATTATCACCATTTCTATAATAACTAATTTCATACTGCTACATTCAGACAAAACGCAAGCAGTCAAATGCACATCTGATAATTAAAAACTGTTTACTGATTCATTCGTACTGGAATATATAGGGTGTTTTATAATTGAATGCTGATTCTAAAGGGCGATAATCCTTGTTATTTTAAAAAAATATTCATCATATGAACAAAGGTCTGCAACAGATTTTTTCCTAAGATACAGGTTTTTGAAGTTTTCAATCAAAATATTGATAATCATCCACTGTTCTTTTTTATAATTGTCCTCCATTTTCCTATAAAAATGGTCTGACTTTCGAATTCGAAAATGAAAATGGATTGGTTGACACTAGGAAAAAAGTAGCTTAAGGAAACAAATAAATGTATTAAATTTTTTAAACCAAAAACCGTTCTCCGTACAAAAAATTATCCAGACACCATTTCTATTAGAAGATAGTGGACAACCAGTAGCATAGTATTATTTCATAGAGAGCCACTTATAAAAAAAGATTGTCTACTGGAACATAATATAAAGCGATTTTAGAAATATTCAGGAAAAACTAATTTTTTCAAGTTTGTTGCCATTTAGGATCAACATTCAATTATGAAACACCCTGTGTATCAACCGGCTATCGCTTCAATATTGCAATACTTTGTCGTAAAGCGATGATACCGAATCATTCAATACTCTTAGTTCGTCTGTACACAGCAGTAACCTAATCCAAACATTCCAAGAACACCATGCAACAGGTTCTCTTTCAAAGACATTTTGCCACCAAAAGTCACCTTTGAAGTGTGTCGAAGAAAGTAACATAGTCTTCATGTTCGGTAATATCACACAGAAATCTAAACGCCACTGGATCGAAATATCGTTTTCAACATACTTTTTATGATTCTCCAATCCAGCCAATCAATCTCACAGGCCAATTTTGGGATTGCCAGATCCACAAGATTCTGTTACACCTTCTGTTCCACCAGATTCTGATTCACCATTGTATCTCTTAGTCTCGTGAAGCTATTTCAGGCATTTTCATAGAATGGTTTATCTCAAGAAGGCGTCTTGGTTACCAGATGAAAGATGTTTCTCTGGCTCTTCTCAAATTGTCACAATTCTCCAACTCATAGGTTCAGTTCCAATAGTTTCTGGAGTCAACCAAATTCCTTTGAGAAAACAACAGCGATGCCCCTGGAAAGGATACAATGAGCTAGTTCGGAATCATCAATAACCCTCAAAAACATTTCGTAGATCCTCTCAACATTCTAAACATTTCCAAGAACAAGTTGGACTCAAAATTTCTGCCTTGGTTCGAAAACAACTTTAATGGAACGTAAATTTGTCACATCCAACTGCATAACAGAAACATCGGCTGCAGTGAAGGATTCCTGTTTCGGCAGGGCATAGATTTCCGCATATTCAATGAAGTAGTCCATTGCCAAAAGGATGTTTATTCCCATGGTCATATTCTGGAAATGACGATTCTCAAAAATAGGCTGTATTCGTTCCAGTAACCCATCGAGGCCTGATATCTTGTGCGAGGTCTATTACTAGCAGAGCATGAGGCACTTTTTCTGTCCCAGTTATTGACATCGATTGGCTCGACAATTGCATTAGTAAAACTTTCTGGAGGGTCATCGTCACTTCCAGATGTCCTTAGGTGATCCCATTGTGGATTTCTTGATGCACTTCCTGCCATCTGTTTCTGGGGACAACTGTACGAGGTTTTTCTTTTCTCCCATCCTCGGACAACACATGCTCCAGGATCCTATTTTACGAGGTGAAAGAATTTGATTAGACCCAGTAAGATTTAACCTTTGGCGAAAAACGTGCGATTTCCTGTCATGATGGACTTTGGCTACTATTTTTCCAGCCGATGACTTTAACCAAGATCTGGTCTTTCTGGATCTTGTTGATATTCCAGTTATCATTTATTGCCGTGGTTCTACAAATTGTTGCTTTTTCCATTCTGCTCGTTGGCAATACAAGCATTTATCTGAGCGACAGGGCATCGGTATTCTTATGCTTGGTGTTCAATCTTGAATTCAAATTCTTGGATTTTCTTGATCCAGCGTGCTTCTTGATCCACGAGCTGCATGGTCAGTTTTCAGTAAAATTTCCCTATCATGCACTTTGACAACAGCAAACAGGTCATACCTATTGACACAGTAATTGCGCTTCTTTTTATTTAGGGTTCAGCTGAAGTTACCAATGGCTTTCTGTTTCCACTCCTGTATCTAAGACAAGTCAGCTTCAAGTTTCACATTGCTAGCGTCCTAGTCCAAAGTGAATTTTCTTTTCGATAGTATACAGCTCAGAACTGATGCAGAAACAACGTGACCAAGACATCGTACCTCTTTCCGGAACAGATAGCAATTTTTGGGATCAGTTTTGATCCCGGTTTTCTCAGTAGCAGGTAACTTTTACAGATTTTTCACGTTATTTCCGAACGATCTGCCAACTACCACTCGATATATACCAGGCAAGTCTTTCTGGTGAATCCCTTCAAAACCATCCGAAATAACGGTGAACTTCAATAATCCTAAGTCGGCTCGATCTTCTGCAGCCAGTTATTCCTGTCAATAACCACTCTTCAAATCTTATCATATGTCATACAAGCTGTTCTATTTTCTCTCGTATGCTATTTCATTACTTTTTTCACCTTTCAACAAACAATTTTAAAAGAAAAAAACAATACCTAGTTGATTGGTTGGCTTCACTTTAACGCAATCGCTATCCCGTCTGACTTAAGCATTAATGTGAAGATGATGTATTTTGGAATCGCAAATGAATAAATAATGTTGTCTAAACCGAAGAACTTTCTCAGTCATCGTGTCCCAAATTCCGCCATATTCCTAACAGTACCCGTCCACCATTATACATCAACCGCCAATATTTGTGGGCTCAAAACCGATCATCGGCGAGAACAATTAATAGCGGCCTGGAGGGGCATGAACCGTGATTTATAGTAGAAACTCATTAGAGCCCGGGGAGTCAGCATCAGGCATCGCCTGCCGCCCACACAACCACCATCCATTCATCTTGGCAACTATCTCACATAATAATTACAATTATGAGAACATTTTGTAGTGTGATAAGGATGATTTGTTCGAGTTTAATGCTCATTATCTAGATCGCTATTCATTGTTGAGAGGAAAAGGTGTAATTGATTAATTAGCTGGCGTCTGAATGATACAGTGAGATTTTCAAATTCAACAATTAAACAGAAGTGCCTAACTTAGCTTGGCCTGTGGGATGAGCAATCGCTAAACAGTGGACGTAATTGTTGAATAAAGATCGATCACCGTTTTCCATCGAAAATAAAGGAGAAAAGTTAAGAATTACTTAAATTTTGGAGTCAGGAATTAGTTAACAGACTCAGAAAGGTTCATTTTACCAATCTTATAATAATTTTGGTACCACCTGATTATCAATAAATATTTTTAAATAATTTCAGTCATTTATATAAGCAAAAACTCATTTCGTTTTTATATTTGCAGATATAGCTTGAAAATGTTGAATTTGAATCAAATTTACTCTGAAAATTTTTTCATTGCATCCTGCTAGGTCTGTTATTACAACATATGTAAACATATTCTTCAAACATAATTTCACTTGAAGAGTGGCACTATCCGACATGAGGGCCTTTGACTCCAAGGTCAAATATCGCTAGATAATGAAACTGTGCTCTCAATTAACACAAATGATTTTGAAGGAAGAATCTTCACCACCTCGACAAAGATCTACAAAAATCAGAATTTGACAATACAGGCGCGTCAACATCCGTATGCTTCAATGGTATAGAAAGAAATGACACCGATAAGGAAGAGCCACCCAAATTATCAACTGCTGATATAATGAATAGCATTACGTACAGCTATCTGCTCTTCGTAGACCAACCAATCGAAGACAGTTGGTAGTTTCCGAAAACCGTTCAATAAAAGACAACTGATATAAAAATTAAAGTTTGTGAATTTGATTCAGAACTCGCTCAATAATTAAACATCTTGAGAATGAAATAAATTCCTCGATTGAAAGTTTTTGAGAGCATTCGGCTATATTCATAAGGCTCACAATACAATATTTTAATTAAAATACCACGAAATCGTCACAGATCCTTGAAAATAGGTACATTGAAATGAGGCAAAGACAACTCTAGACACAAGATCTGGCAACCTCGTTGAAAACAGCAGTCTGATAATTCCTTCATGGAGTAAAGAGAGTTGTTTTGAGTTGATTTTTCTTTGTAATTTTGAATTAAAAAAAGAATTACCGAGTCTTTTTCAAGTCATTCGATAATTTATAGAAATTGGTCATTTCAATTAGAGAGAACAATTTGAATTGGGATAGTCGACAGCTGAATCAAGCGATCGACGTTTTTGGACCGGTTGCAAATATCCCCCGTGCATGGCATCAATCACACGTTTAAAAGTAAGAGCCTCGTCTTCATTTCTAGCTCGCACAATTCTCTTGAAGATTTATAAGTATTGCTTGTAAGGATTACAGGATATAAATTCCATTTGCATCCAAGGCAGCTATGAAGACAGCCCCAACAGTCGCCTCAGGAGTGTTGCTGAACCAACCGCCACTTCATGTATACATACCAGGCGAATCCAGGTCAGTCAACAATGGACTGACTACAGGGCAAGCAGATTAGACAACGAGCTATACAAAGAGTTGGAAACCGACCACATATTGGAAATTTCATTGAATGAGATGCGTCCTAAGTATAGCATCGAAAAAAAAAATTCAAAACAGTTATGATAGGCCGAATGGCATGAATGGAAGGACCTTCAATTATTGCAGAAAAAATCGGCTACACAGACGGCTTGAAATCCGAGGTGTAGGAGCAGGAATATAATATAACCAAACCAAAGACAAGTCTCACTGTCCTTACGTGAATACGTGATATTTCAGGCAGAAGCTACAGCAGTGCATCATTATGAAGGGCCGTGGTGGCATTCGGGTTAAGTGCTCGCTACATAATCTAAACATCCTTAGGAGCATGAGTTCGAATCTCAGCACTGCCACCGGTCTCGTGCATGGCATCACACGTATTGAAAAGTAAGGGCTACGTCTTCCCCTAGCTCGCACAAGTCTCTCACTTAGGGTTGCAGCCGGTTGACGGATATAACAATTATAACAATTAGTTACTGAAGCAAGAGTAAGCCAAGCGGCATTAAAAGTAATCAGCTACACGCAGATTTATTCCAAACTCTTTAAGGATTGCTCGGAAACCCTACAAGAGTTTAGCAACCAAAACAGACTGCCCTTAGCCTTCGTACTAGGTCACACAGTTTACAAGAGCAATGAAGAGGCAGATTCACTAACACAAGAACAATTCCGTAGTATAACGAAATAACAAATAACAGTACTTGGGTGAAAAGCAGTCTCGGAAATTATGAAACAAGGCATTTTAAATGAGACAGGCCAAAGAGTGCATTGAAGAACCTTCGCCAAAATAACGGAGTACCTGAGAAGCCTAAGCCAGAACAGGCGATCAACCAGGGTTCTGGTTGGGCTCCTAACAAAGACATGAACAATATCGGATTGCCAGACACAACAATATACAGGTTCTGCCAAGACGATGACCAAACCTCAGCACACATCCTATGCTACTGGCATGGGTTAACGACGATTGGAGAGGCAAAATGACAACCCACTCGATATATGGAGGACTTAAGAAGTCTGGTAATAAGGACAAGTCTAGACAACTCTAACATGACATGTGAGCACATACAAGAGATCTGCAAAAGTTGCACTGGAGCACCATTAATCTCAAAATGATTACAACCTGTTGACGAAAAAAACAAAACCGTCTGAAGAAAAATTACCCAATTGATTTTTTGAAAGTTGTTGCAGGTTTATGAGCTGAAGTATATGATTCTCAGTATTATACATATTTTCACCAAAGTTATAGAATCAGTTCCAAAATAACTGTCGATAAATAAATGACCTTCCGAGTATCATTGATGAATGTGAAACGATTTTCACTCTCATATCTTCAGTTGCCGATCATTAATTTATTGATGGTTTCAAGATTTAAATTCAAAATATAACAAACGAAGCATCTGACTCCACTGAAATACTATTCGTCTGAACATATTCAGAATACCTACACACATCTTTATACTTCATATATTATAGTAACTGATTCACTTTCGTTCTATAAATGGATTACCCATACTCATTCAATGCAGTCTCTCTTCATATCAAAAACAATGTTCACAATATCAGTCCGATATCTTCCACTGAAACTCCAGCATCTACGTGAATTATCTCGGCATTTCTCTCAGCTGAGAGGCTGGAATATGAAGAGAAGAAAAAGTGCAAGCAAGAAGAACTGAAGAAGGCGTCCTGCAATCAGATCACTTTCACCGTGAAGCACCTGTTTTGGAATGTGGATCAGGTAAGTGCGACGGACGGTCTTTGTGTGGTCAGTGGTGTTGCAATATTATGTCAATAATGATAGTGGGAAAATTATATGCCACATAGCAAGAATATGCCGCTACAGACCGTGATAAATAGGCTATAGGAGCAGAAAGCTTGATGCATCTTTTTTCGAATTTCCTTGGTGTTATTTGATGAAAATGACATACATGAAAAAAGTTGAAAAATAATTCCTTCGAAACAACTGATAATACTTCTTTGTCTGATAAAACCAACAATTACAGAGTTTATCGAACTCAGACATTTTGGACAAAGACGGAGATAAAAAATTTACCTAAAATTTTGTGTTATATGAAGACATCCAACACGACCGATTCAGCAAAGTTATGACATCATGAAATTAAGTCACATAAATGTGATTTTTTCAGAATCACTCAATAAAAATAAAGAATACATCTAGAAGTGAAAAGAAGAACATGAACAACATGAACAGAGAGAAAGAAGATGAGACTCAAACTTCCGCAAGCTGTGTGCCTCAGGGAACACTTTCGAAAGAGGGAATTCCATAACTTTGCCGCTGGTTAGAAGAACGAGCCTGGAAAAGAGATGTTCAGCATGTCTCCAAACTCGTGTGTGACCAGTTTTGCATGAGTCTTACAGCAAATTTCAGATGATGTAGAACTAAAAATAATTTGGTCGAAATTACAAAAATTATAGTAATTTCGTTAATCCTCAGTGGAATTCAAGTTTTGATACAAAATTTGTAATCAGCTCGTCAAGATACGTAAGCGGTCGTTGAGCGATTTTTCGAAAAATGTAAAATTGCAGAGGTTTCGTTAAAAGCATATCAAAATTTGACTTGGAATCGATTTCAAATTCGGTGAGAATATACAAAAAAAATTATATTTTATAAATATGAGAATATAAAATAATGAAAAAGTATATTGGCGGGAAATAACAGCTCTCAACTTCAGATGAACTTTCCAAATCAAGAACGGTTTGAGATAGACCAATTCTGCAAACGCCAATCGATTCAGAATGACGAAATCACTATAGTGTGTGGATTTCAATTCGATGGATCGCAAAAAAATTATTACTCGAAAAAGGTCCAAGGGGTGTACCCCTAAAAATTATGAAAAGCAAAAAATTATTAGAATCACTTGAAATTAACACCACATGCTCGAAATTTCATGCTGATTCCGAAAATGTATGGTTTGGATATGCTGAGATACAAGGTGTACCATAAAATAGCGATAAAAAGTCAACAATTCTCTCGCACCATCGATTTTTCAAAAATGTTTAATATTCATTTCTCCAAAAATCTCAAATTGCATTCTTACGTATCTTATCGAGCTGATTTGGAATATATCATCAAAAATAAAATCAGATGAAGGATTGATCAAGAACTAAAAATATCTTGGTCGAAATCGCAAAAATCATAGTAATATCGTTAATCCTCAGTGGATTTCAAGTTTTGATACAAAATTCGAAATCAGTTCGTCAAGATGAGTAAGAGCTATTTTTCAAAAAATAAAAATTTTCGAAAACAGGTTCATTTCGAAATTGCAGAGGTTCCGTTAAAAGCCTACCAAATTTCAATTTGACTCGAAATCCATTTCAAATTCGGTGAGCACATACAAAAAAGATTATATTTTATATGAGAATATAAAAGAATGAAAAAGTATTTTTGTGGGAAATAACAGCTCTCAACTTCAGATGAACTATCCAAATCAAGAACGGTTTGAGATAGAACAATTCTGCGAACGCCAATCAATTCAGAATGACGAAATCAGTAGATATAGTCTATGAATTTGAAGTCAATAGACGGCAAAAAAATTATTACTCGAAAATAAACTCATGCAGTTTTTGAAAAACACGTTTTTTTTCATAATTATCGGTAATTTTTAAAGCACTTAGGTCCGATCTCATAATGAACGTAAAATGTTAAGTTAGTAGAAGCAGCAAAAGTAGCGCTACAAAAATAATTTTCAGCTAAGTAACGGAAAATTTATAAAACCGTGTCTTCAAGATTTATGGAATGAAAGATGAAAAAGACATGCATTCTTCTCTCGGAGTTGGTGTTATTGGCTAAATTTTTTGAAATGGCTCAAAAACAGAAGCCATCAATAGCGTGGTCGAATATTAAATGCTCACATGACTGTTTTTTTTTATTTCTACTTGCAGGTTGAGGAGAACTCAAATACTACAGTGCCTTTTCACAATACTCAATAGTTGGACGTATATTGTTGTTGCTATTGAAATCAAAATTCAATATCGTTGAAATATTCTGACATCACTTGAATTGCTTCTTCCACTTTCAAATGCGGGTACGCATAATGATTTATCGCATACATTACGTACGACACTGATCATATATCGGAAATCGATTCGACCGTTCCGAAAATAGCACTACTTCTTGTATAACAGAAAGTGAGATGTAGTCGGTGTAAATTGTGAAGCAATTTTCTGTAACAGGAGGGTATAGGTTATCGGCAGAGAAACATCTATATCATGCATTTCATGGCACTATATTTTGCACGGTGATTTATCTGTGACAGCGTTCAGCCAATCTTGATTCTATACACCGACATACCTAACAAAGCGAATCAAAATAGATAAAGCGTTTTGTGTTGCGACACTGATGCCCATTATAAAAATATCGTATTATATCGAACGATTCCAGAACTAATTAATAACTTCGTGTTGGGCATTTTTCCACAGCGAATCACGAACGACAGCTCTTTCTTCAAAACGCTCGCACAGTAATTTCTCTCCTGAGACCGTGAATACCCCGGCAATTAGAAGATGGACTGAAATACTCCTAACAGGAATTCGTACCCTCTGAAATTGTTGAAAATATTATAATAGTCAGCTACAAACGAATTACTCAAAAATATCGCATTTTAATGAAAATCAAAGTGGGTATTGTTACGATTTTACTGAATAATACGCCGAGCACACTACTAAACTATTTTCATTACCTTCGCTCAAAAAATACAACCCCTCCACTGAATAATACATCACTAAGTTCTCTTCAACTATCCAAATATTCCAAACGCTCAATAACTTCTTCGAAAATTTCCCTTCCGAGTAAAAAGTGTCACCTTATATACTCAATTTGTCCAGACTAGACCTTTCAGGATAGGTACTTCCGTTCTCCAGATTATTCAGTACAGAAAACCATCCGAATAAACAGTTCTAGGAACTGAACGAAGAAATGCTATCGGCGTCAGCTCATTTGTTATGCAAATGAGTTACGTTTTATGGTTCGGCACTCGATAGCGGCGTAGCTAGGGGATTTTTAGCAATCTCGTAACACTATCCCCCTCTCAATTTTGATCGTCCCGATCAAACAATGTGTAGTTGTCTCCATTATAACGATTGAGTCTTTCTAGGTGAACGACCTTAATTTTTGCTGACGGGCTGCGTTGAATCCTATAGACCACGTCATTTATTCTCTTCACTATCATATAGGGTCCTTCCCACGATTGTGTTGATTTGGGGGATACAACTTTCTTACGACAAGGTTTGTAAAGCCATACTTGATCTCCTTTAAATTCACCAGTATTGGCCTAAGATCGTATCGAGCCTTCATTCTACCACAAGTTATCTTCAATCTTCTTCTTGCAAATTAATGGATTCCAGTCAAGCAGTTCGTAATAATCCTGTACCTCTTTTTCTTCAGCACTTGGTGACCCGAACACCAAGTCACATGGCAAACGAAGTTCTCTCCCGAAGATAATGTTGGCTGGGGTAAGCTTTGTGGAATCGTGCACAAATGCCCTGTAAGCCATCACGAATAGTGGAAGATATCGATCCCAGTTTTTCTGGTGCTCCCCTACTACTTTGGAAAGATGTTCTTCCATAATCCTGTTAAAGCTTTCAACCATGCCATCAGACTGTGGGTGGAGGGCAGTTGTTCTGGTTTTGCTAATTCCCATCAATTCACAAACTTCCTTGAATAGGTTCGATTCAAAATTCCTTCCTTGATCAGAATGTAGTTCCATTGGCACTTCAAACCTTGAACCATGCTCTTGCAACTGTGGATGATTCTTGATTGGGCAGGGCATAAGCTTCAGCCCATTTGCTGATGTAATTCATGGCAACGAGAATGTATTTGTTGCCATCATTCATCATCGAAAAAGGTCCAGCTACATCGATGGCGATTCGTCCTAAGGGAGCACCTACATTGTATTGTTTCATCTCTCCTCTCGTTCTTGTTCTGGGACCTTTGCTTACTTCACACTTCGAACATCTTTGACACCATCTTTCTACATCTTCACAACATTGGACCCAGTAACAACTCTGCCGTATATTATCCAAGGTCTTATTCATTCCAAAATGTCCACCTGATTTGCTGCCATGAGTCCTCCAAGACATCACTTATTCTCGGCCTAGGCACAACCAATTGAGAAATTACTTTTCTGCCATCGGCTGATTCCCAAGCTCTCTTCAATAGACCATTCTCAACAATCAGCGAATCCCATTGTTCCCACGATGCCTTGAAAGTTGATGATCGAACGGAGATTTCCCTCCAGGTGGGTCTTTTCGCTTCACTTTCCTTTCATCTTAAAATATCCGTAACCCTTGGGTCACTTTCTTGGTCCTGTCACATTTTGGCTGTGGTTCAATTGTCGTCAACCATTAATCTTACTTGGTTGATTCCTTCGCGACGATCAATTCGCTCACAATGCTCACAGGTATCCGAACAAGGTCTTCTGGACGAGGCATCTGCATTGTTGTGTGATCTTCCTGGCCGATGATTTATCTTGAAGTGATACTGATGGTTCAACTTCTCAATCCACCTGGCTTCTTGTTCTTAAGAGGTCTTCATGTCGAGTAGCCACTTCAAAGCTGCATGTTTGGTTCTAATGAGGAAGTCTCTCCCATATAAATATTTGTGGAAGTGGTCAACAGCCTTGATCTTTGCCAGTAGTTCCTTCCTTGTTACGCGAAGCACAAAGAATAATGCATTGACAAAGACATCCAGGTCTAAGACAAGGCGAAAACCTCTTCAGAAACTTTCACCAAAAAAGCTCCAAACATGATTGGGAATGATCTATGACAGACCAGAAGTTATAGTGGGTGTTGAAGTATGTTTATTGCGTCATTTTCAGATTCAATTTTTATGTTCACATTAGTGAAAATTATTTATGAAGGAGACCAAATTATAACCCGAGTTCATGGTTTCAGATATTTCCAACGAATCGAGTTTGGCACAGCAATCGCACTATACATCAATGTGTTTTCCCAGTGTACCTAGAATTACGATTTTCTCCAACATATAGGATCAATGTGTATTTGTACTGTGTCAATAATGACTTGCACACTATAATAATGAAATTAAAAGCTATTCAACACTGTTGTCTTTTGGTATTAACACAAAGTATAGGTATATCCATCGGATCATTAACTTTAATTATGGAAGAATTCAATAAAATATCACCTTTGACCTATTTCTTTTGTCCTTGTTGATCCTGTCAGCGGAATTGATTGGAGATAGGTAATCATACCGACAGCGATACAAAGATTGTTCATTATGCAATAGAATATGCAGTAATTTGAAAATGGCGGTATCATTTTCTATAATTTATGCATTTCGTGCATGATATAATAATAAATGGAATATTTTCCGCGTTTTTTCCTCAAACATGGTAATACAATCTATTTAATTGGTGTTGAAGGGGCGGTAAACAGTTTATATGCCACTATTAATCATATGTCATTAAATACATTACTAAGTTGCTAATTCCTCTGCATTAGAACAATATGCTGACATTACATATATTTGTAATATTCCAATAAACACGTCAAACCAGCCGTAAAGTCCAAGTTTTCCCGGTAATTATATCCATTACACACGCGTAATTTACCGTAGAACTACCCATAAATTTCAGTATTACCTACTAATCGACGTGGCTCTTTTGTTTTGTCTGCTCCCATTCCGCATGGTAAATTATTGAATTTCCTATATAATATGTTGATTATAGTTCGAGAACATTATATTACTCGATAAATTCGTAACTGACTACTGTGGAGGATAAGAAAAATAAAAAGTTAATCATGAACTGTTTTATTGAAATACTTGAATAAAAACAATTTTTCTATGGTCCAAAGATCCAATACTATCAAAGTCACGCTATTATTATAAACCCAAAAATCAATTGGTGCTATGGATTTCCCTACTGCTGACGAGAGAATGCGCCAAAAAAGTGAGTAGCTTGCCCCACAAGTGTGTATGAGGGAGTATTATTATTATTACCAAGTATTATGATAATAACACTTTTCTAAAAATTGAAGAAACTTGAATAAATCCATTCTCGTGTTCATTATGGAATCTAAATCTAGGTTTGATCACTTCACTACTATGTTTTTCATAGAAACAAAACATATTTAAATGAAAATACACTTATTCTGACCACTACACTTGTCATTTTTATTTACACAGCAAACTTCTTCGCGACAGATCGCGAGTCTTCTAGAGACAACGACAGAGGCCGGCTCTTATAGTACATCATTTTGTGTCTTACATCTAAAAGATGCAAAAATATCTCGAATTGTCGAGAACCATCAGTGGTACAACACACGTCTTCGAATAGCCACAACGAGAAGCTCCAGCTCGCTACGGTATTGTGAGGATCCAGGTTTTTATCCTAGTAGGCTACTCGCTACTCAACACAGTATTTGAAAAATTCCTTTATTTCAACGATTCCATGTTCACATATCTACAAGTTATTACAATAAATAAAAATAACTTTTTTATCCCGCTTATGAAGAGAGTATTTTTTAAATCGTCATGATTTTTGATGAATTGTCTAAATACTATTAATATTCACTTTTTCAGGGTAATAGTAAAATAAGTTTACTAAGGTCACGAATTGTTCATACAGAAAAATTTCTCCTTCAATAATAATGAATGAATTTCGTGACGACCTACTATTATTTATGTCATGAGTGTTTTTATTCTCAGTTGAGAAATGCTTAGACTTTAAACTGGTGAATACTCAATTTTAACGTTGTCAAATCTCTTCTGAACTAGCCTACTACAGTCGTAGTAGTTGACAAGATTCTCCCCCATTCCCCCACACTAGGAATTATTATGAAAATAAAAATCGGTTTTCAAATGACATTTTGCTGTTTTTTCTGTTAATAAAATCATGAAAAACGAATAGTTGAATGCGTTGAATACGAAAGTTGATTTATGTAGCATTCATTTGATCCCCTTCCGACCATCAAGAAATAACGAAAATAACGAAAGTTTCTGGCTTGAATGCTACAAAATCAAATTTAACATTCAACGTTTTCGACACTTCGTATGTCTTCATTCTCTGTGGAATCATATTGGCATTTGCAACGAAAAGCAAGCTACTACTATTTCAACTGATACGCCAAAGAAATTATTTTCTACCCAAAGCGATATATAAAAAAATCGTATGTCCTTGTTAGTTTCACCATCAGGATTATTTTGTTGGATCAGTCTTTTCCTTCTTTTTGTCAATTCTATTCGGAAAAGACGTTCTGAAATGATGTCAATAACATCAAAGAAACACTTCCGTCTTATTCCTCTGCATACTTCTAAAATAACTAAATATTTTTCTTGTGGAAGCTGTCAGATTCATAATGCATCATCACCCATTAAATACATTCAATAGAACTCATAGCCTAGTCAACGGACTCTCACATCTACTAATTTAACTAATTAGTCTGATTATAAATAATTACTGATCTAAACGTCTTCTTTTAAGTGCTAGTTCTCCCAATTCATCCTCATACTTTTCTAATGTCAGGCTATAATCACCATTAATTTGTATTTGTGTTAAATCAGGCTAAAGTCTATCTTCACGTTGAGGACTCAATTATTTGCCATCTTATTCTTATCACCGGAGAGATTTTGGTCTTTAGGAAAAGCAACATCGGCATACAGATTAGGCATGGTACGTGCATGCATATTAGCAGTATGCAACGTACCTAATTAGTACCATTTTTTCTTGATAAGTAAAACAGCTTTACATAAAAAGGAAATCCAAATTTTTAAGACTTACTTTTGGCCATGGACCTCACATGAATTTTCGTAAAAACGTTAATAACTATGGCTATAACGAGCATCGAAATGAAATCATTATGTGTAAGAACATGTGATGTTCCCAAAAAATTGTCATTGGCAGTTAGGAATGGTCAGATGATTCATAATAATAAACAAACGCAGAAACATAAATGAATAAAATAGGATTATGCCAACACAGTACTTTGGCGACAATGCAATCGTCAACTATAAATATAGCGATTGGATCCTATCAGAAATTAAACTCTTATTACATTAAAATGCAGACTGCATTCTGTGATAACAGTAAAAATATGCATTAGTGAAAATATATACCAGTTATGCAAAGTATTTACCTCTAACTGGGAAATTTGCTAGAAATCAACTAATCCCAAAAACAATAAATGAAACAACCCTACCTAGGGACCGACCATACTGCTTCTTCGAAGGTCATGGAAAAAGCCATCAACATCGAGCTCATGAAAAATATAGAACAACCAGGAATTGTGAATATGGTTTTCATCACCAGCAATCAACTGGTGACCATCCCGCTTATGTCTCATATATATGGCAGCGATCTATCAAAAAACACAAGAAAACTTGCTGTTGCATTAGATATCTCTCAGGCATTTGATCGAGTTTGACACCAGGGACTCCTCGCCAAACTATCATCCTATGGCATTGGTAATCCACGTGGTTGATAAAGTTTTATCCGACTCAACCTGTACATGCTGGTACTCCGCAGAGATCCACCAACAATATTTCTTTTTCAGATCGATGATTCGTTGGGAGCTAAATCATGCTCAGAGCACAGCTTTGCAGACGATAGCTAGATTCTCTTCTAAACCTCCGATATTGGCCCGTGAAAGCGGAAAAGAACGGGAGAGGAGCATGAAGTATTTAGATATGAGAAAATTCTAGAATGGGGATGCAATAACTCCGTGGAATTCAACACAAACAAAACTCCAGTATGTCTTCTCACTAAAGAGGCCGATCTGGTCATGGAAAATGTTATATCAGAAGTACCCATACCAAATAAGTTCCTTTGATGGGAAAACCATACATGTGAGATCCATTACCAAAAGTGCTGAAAGATCCATTCGTCTCGTCGATGATACTTTGCTCAAAAGCTCAATCACTTCTATGAAACACCACAGGAAGGTTGGAGATCTGTCTGTTATGAATATTTTCATGTACGGTACTCTTCTGAAGTATCAATAATCGTTCCACCGTTAGCAGGCCTCTTCACACCCCTTTGACGTCGTTCAGAGACATGCCAATTGCTGACCAGGGTGAAGAGCGCTTGTGTCAAGAGGTACACAGGGTCCCGGCGAGAGAGGAATTGGTATCCGCCTCCGCTAGTGTTGGCGTATGGTCGAATATTCATAATGGTTGTGATGCGTTCAATCCATGCCTCATGCAAAGCTTATGCATGTCATCAGTATGCATGAAGATACTGCTTTGTTCACTCTAGGGCTGTTGTCGACACCGAAGAAAGCTGATGCAAAAAACTAGGTTGAGGTACTGTGCCTTTCAGCTAACGACTAAGTTACCTATGAACCTATGGGGCCGGTTCTATCTTTCCTGGAAGATGGCCAACGATTGATAGATGAGCCCGCCGTGTTTGCGGGGCTGATCATCACTAATTCTGAGTCTGTTAAGGTCTCTGGTTAGCAAACTCTTATAGAGGTGAAACCAGTAGAATTTGTCCGACCAGGTTTTTAATATGAGTCGGAATGGAGTCTACACCCGCAAGCTCACGCAGCGCATCCAGACGAATATATCTATCACTTTTTATGAGTCAGATATATAAATCAGAGCATCACGCCACTACATCATTACGAACTAATGAACTATACGCTGAAGTTTTGTTTTCTGCAACATAAATTGTTAAAGTTATAGTCGAAATAAACGATAAACTGCAACCTATCTTTAAATAGATTCACTTTGAAAAAGTAGTACGGGAACAAAGTAATTATAACTTAAGACCACTACTGTCCCAATCTACAGTCAACGTCGACTAGTTCACATATGTATGGTTCATTTCCAGGGATTACTTTTTGGCCTTTGAGAAGGCCGCAATTTTTATCTTTGCACTATATCGTTTACTCGAACTATAGCCCTTTAAATTCAGACCAGGCTTTACCGTCAGTTGATGGAAAATATGAATATTTCTTCTTTTCATAGACCCACTTACTGTATAACACTAATGATTGATCGCCAAACCGAAACGAGATTGGTAATGCTTCCTGTAATTTTTCCGATGCACAAGACTAAATTGACGCTTCATACATGAATGAATATGTTCAGTAAGGATGTTGTGTGATGTAAGGCAAGCAGTAAACGGCGTACGTGGGAGTATAGGTCAAATGTTATGGGTTGTTAGAGTGGTATTTTTAGTAAGATTGCTAGTTTACTGCACATTTGTGTTACTTTAAAATAAATGAGTTTAGATAACTCGGAATGTTAGCTTCGGAAAATGAAGAAATATATTTATTTTTATCTATCCCAGTGCCCACAATTGTTAATATATCCTGTGACATTTCTAATTATTTCTCAATTCCATAATAGCTGTAACTGAAAAATGTCAACTTATTATTGGTTCTCTTCTTATTCTCTGATATTTTTCAATTACAGCTGTAATGGGCTTTAAAAAAAATTAAATATCACTGGTTATAGTTTCATATATCCTAAATCAATCCTCCTACAAAATTATGGCTACAAGACTGAAATCGGGAAGATCAAGAAGGAATATCACTGATCAGAATTTCATCAGAATTTGTTCATAAATGATAAAATTATACGAGAATAAAATAAAACACCTCTGAAATTCCATTGGACAACATATTTCAATATTTTTTTATTCATAAACAAATTTTGATGAAATTCTGATCAGTTAGATTTTCTGGCTTCCTGAATTCAGTGGTGTAGACAGAATTCTGGAAAAAGTTCTGAAAGTGATGGCTTTATTAAACGGTATATTGTTCAAATTTTCCAGCATTCCAGCGTTTTTTTCCTTAAAAATAGCTAATAATTTTTTTAGATGTTTTACTTTGAAAAATAAATTGCCATTGGTCGAAAAATTTATATTTTATAAGGGGCTTCCTTTTCAAATAGGTCACTCTGTATGATACAATGGCCACAATTTCTCCATATTTTTTTAAAGAAGTATCTAAAATTTCATCTGCATAAAAAACTTTTCTTTATTAAATCAGCAATTTGAATGTTTTCAATTTTATATCTTCCTAATGAAAATTTTAGAAAGAGAGCCCAACAATTCCTTCTTGACAGTTTCACAAGAGTAACTCACCCAGTTATGCGGGTACTTCCTTCACATGATTAACATCAAATATTTCATAATTACGCAACAAATTATTCGAAGTACCGAACAATCTACAATTAAAATGCCTTACTAATCTTTCATACTCATCGAGGCTAAAGCAATTTAAAAGAGATTTTTCTCGATCGTACCTTATCTGAATCGATTTTTTCGAACAAGAAATGTCACTGGTAATACAAATAATTAATTAACCATAACATTTAAGGTTTAATAAGACTTTCAATATGTGCATTAATTCCATGTTATTAGAAGATTGAAATCAGGACAATTTAATTAAGGGAAAATAACGTTGATTGAACGTAATCGATTACTTAGAAGGTAATACTTTTGTTTTGTTAGGTGCATTCTTGCACTGGCGTCTATATTTCAGGTAGAGGAAAAACAGCTCAGGCAGTCTGGCTGATCTAACAGCAATCGTGCTGCTATGTAACAAATTTGCCTTGAAGCACTGACCAGACTGGGAAAGCGATATGACGATACTTCTGCACTTGGGCATTGCAGAAAATGCGTTAAATAACCGAATTGTCAAGAAGAAAAAAAAGATAATTATGGACATTTGACTTTTAAATGCATTGAAAAATCTTTTTTCTACGGCCATAACACAATACTGCTCGTTCCTAACTGTTTTTGATTAAACAATGAGGCACATTTTACCCAAATTTTAATTCCTTACCTGATAACACAATGAAGTCATTCTGATTTTATTTCACAATTTATCACGTCTCGCATGGAATGTCGTTGGGAATCAACCACGGTAACAGAAAGTTATATTGACGGGTCTATGGAAAATAAATTTGATGTCGCCAATAAATGTTACAATATAACTGTGAATATTGTTAAAAAATAAGTTATAGCCGAAGAAAAAGTATAGTATATAATTTGCAGCATTCGCCTACGGCTTCATACTCGGAAATGACTATCATTCCCTGCTAGTCATACAATATATTATTGACGCACAGTAAACCCATGAACTATTGGAACTGAGAAGGCTTTACCATGAAGTTCCAATGGACTTGTTCACGAAACATGATTTCACCTGTGGACAGAAGAAAATAAAGCAACAGTCATACAGCAGACAGAAATAGATTTTCAATGATTGATAATCAGGCGTTAATGCCAAAAAATCTTCTTAACGCCATGAACAAAAAACTGGAGTTGTTGATATAATGGCAGAATCAACTGATTCACAATCGACCTGAAATGTAAAATATGATTGTGAGACCAAAAAGCACCCGTCTCTTCATCCTATGCAATAAAGGATAGCAAATTATGGTACTTGGCAGCCTTCAGGGACCCCACATCCACAATCAAGTGCAGGATGAGTTAACTTTCAGATTGCAGGATATTTAAAGTTTCCAACCGTAGAGGTAGTTTAATGATAAGATCCACCTATCTGTTTTATATTTCTCAATTTTGTATCTATGGGAAATATACTATGATATTAGGTAGTAAGTGCTTGATTGATTATCTCATTTTTCTTGGAAGGGCGCCTTCGTCAAATATGGCAATGGAGCAAGGCAAACATTTTTTTGGAAATACTACGTGTAAAAACTACTGCAGTGAATAGGGATCGCAAGGATAGTTGGCTTCTATCAAGGCATACAATTCTAAACTGTTGCACTTAGTAGTTCAATGTTCCCTCAGAGAGTACTTTGTGAATATAGGTTTGAATTGTGCCATGTCTTAGCGAGCTCTTGCATAAATTTACAAAGAAAATATAGGCTTATTGTGTCCAATAATCAAATCCTTATCGAGTAATGTTATATAGAGAGGCAACAGAAATATACAAGCACAGAAATAATTTCAATAGGAAAGGAGAGTCCTGAAACTTAACAGAACCTTGTTTCCAGCATTGAAAAGCACATAAACAAAACAACCAAATCACACCAGAGTCTGAAATCTAGATATTTTGAGCTAGACCGTAATCAGGCAAGTTCTAGGTGAAGGATAACATCCTATCTGGGCAGTTGAACCAACCAAATCGAAACAAATTAATAAGCAGAAAATCTTTCAATTGAGGTATCAGTGTTACATCGTTTCCACCTAAAATTTGAAATAGAGATGATTGCTGAAAGAACAGAATCATTTATGATATTTTTTTCATGATAATATTGGTAAGCAATTAACCTTGGTTTCCATCGACTTTCAGTTTACTATATTACACAGTCCATTAGCTATACTTCTTGCCCAATAGGTAGGAATCCTCTTCTATGAAATCATTTGATATTTGGCTTCACAATAACAAACTCAAAAAACTGAACTGACTTTGACAAAAGAACCCCCTGTGAATCTTATATATAGCTCAGACAATAAGAAAACCTAATTGCTACAAAAACGCATTATAAGCAGAAACAATATTTGGTGAATTGAACCATCAGCTATTTTTATCAGTCATGCTGTAATGAAACCGTAATAAAACCGCATCAAATCACCAGTAAAAAACCAAAACATTAATAATCAACTTTCAGCAGAGGATATAATCAAGAAGTCCTTGGGCCATGAAAAACAAAATGCTCCGCTAATAAGAATCCAGAATAAAAATAATGTTAACGAAAGTACCTCGATTTGCTCGAAAAAAGTGAACGTCGTTATGTGAGTATTTGCTCTTGAATGTCTTGGTTAAACGATAATTTGCCAAATGAGTTTTTAATCATACATGTGAAATGAAGTTGAATATCTCGAGTGTAATTACAATTAGAGAGGTATACTATTTTTTCTCTTCTTCGGCGTAATAAAGAAATTTGCTATACTTATAACATATTAGAAGGAGAATAATTATGTCCTATGACGTTTTGGAATTCAAGTATGGAATGAGCATGAAACGGTTTCCCTCTGAATGGATGCGAATTCTGGAAAATAAAGTTGCAAATACAGTACTTTAGTGACTTGCGATGGTGTAAACCTTATCGTTTGAATGACTGACAACAGGAAATCGAATTTGATCCTATTCCTGCCATTATTTAGTTTCATTAATTTCGTTGGTATACCAGAACATTCATCGTATAATTGGAGAATGACTAGGCGAAAACTCCTTCAGCATTGTGGAATTCTGTCTAATATTATTATACGAGGACATTTGAATTTCAATAACGAGATTTCTTACCACACAGGAATATATTGTTGAAATATCTTCGCAAGAAATTTTGTTAATGCATAATATAATTATGAAAACTGTCACTGAATCACTATTTTATTACATATTACTATATATTTAATTATAATGATCCTCCACGCCTAGTATTAATTATTGTAAGTATTACCATACACCATTGTGTAAATTCAAGTTTTCGTAATTGTTGGACTTATATTTAAATATGCCAATATTTGTAGATTCATCCGTCGACTGAAAATGGGTTTACCTAAGCCCGAAACATGCTAGTTTAGGAAACTAAACAGAAGTAATAAACCTACTTGTGGAGATGACTTTGAGATTTTCTTTCCGTCTTAACTATCCACTCCACTTTTTCAAAAATTTACGAAATTTTTATCTAACGTTTGTTTGCACAACTGATGTGGAAAAATTACTCATTTCAGAATTTTCCAAGCCATATCAGGCTAACCAGACAGACTCTGCGCATGACTATTTATAGGATTCCAGCAATATATCAGATAAATTAAAGAAGTTGTTCTTTGGACACTCAATGTATGATCGTGAGTAAAGACATTCTCAAGAGATGTACAAATAAGTCAAAAAATCGCGAACAAATAACCTTGTTACAGAGACATTTTCATTCGGATCCCTGCGGAGATGACCCCTTACATTCAGCGACAACCACGTACATCGTGCTCCTATAAATAGTGTATCTCTTGTTACCGTTAATCCAATTGAAAAATGCCGCAAAATTGAGCGCAAACAAAAAGCTCGGTCGGTATCGTTCCTTAAACGGACGACAGAATGACAGTAAATTGATTGGTTGCCTTATTAGAGCCGAAAGTTATTTAACACAGAAGATAACAATTTGTGCAATGTTTACAGAGACGAAATGAGGAGAGTTTGGTGAAGTCGAAATCAATCCGTACAGATTCACTATATAGTCGATTGTTAATGTGAAGACCAAAATGGCGCTGGTGGGCAACAAGAATATTTGTTTAATATTACGATTGAAGAAGTTCAACTAGTCAAGACATCAAACACAAGAGATACCATGTCTTTCAGGGAGTTCAAGAAATGTTGTAGATTTTATATCCGAAAAAAAGAACGAATTGTCTATAATTTTGTTCCAAGACATTTTTCATTGACATTCATTCTATAAATTGTCATCACGTAGAATGTAAATGTCGGAGTAGTTGCATTTTTCGCATTCACAACAACATCATTCAGGTAAGAGTATCAGCTTCAAGCCAGCCAGGAGACGTCCTCAGAAAAAGGGTTGTTTCCTCTCTGCTGTGGTCATGTCTGGTGGAAGACTTGCTGTCCATACTCTAGCTTTGAGAGATCCATCTGTAATCATGGGACAATTTCCTACGTTCTTGATATAATGGTGTGAGACGGACAAAATATCCGTTGAGCCTTACAAAATGGTCTTTGTTTCATTCATCAGGAAAAGGAAGCTGGAACGTTTGATACCAAATATTTGGGAATAACTCTGGATAAAGAGATGAAGTGAAACTAGCATCTGAAAAGGACTATCCGAAAGGACTTAGGACATGTCACCAAGATATGTATATTGACTGTACTCTACTGTTATACGATCAAATCCCTAGTTCTGTGTAGCAGAAACCAATAAAAAATGGAACAGGATTAAGTTAAAGGACTACAGAGACAAGTCTGGGGATTACTTCCACGACAACGCGACACTGACAAACTACGGAAACTACGTAGATCTAGAGTTAAAGTAGGTTTGCTCACTGGCAATTGCAAACTCGAACATCACATGCATAAAATCGGTCTAGCACAGGATGCAAAGTGCCAAATATGCATGGAAGATGATGAAATGAACATATTTTATGCACATGCCCTACAGCGACCTGAACAAGATTTTGTATATTTGGCAATATAATGCTAGAAAATCTGGCAAAGAGATTAGTAATATTAAAAGGAATATGAAAATAGGGTGAGCCATAATAATAGAACTTGGGCTGCAGTGGATCTAAACCTAAAGTAATTTATCATTCGAACTCGCTTTACCTGTTAAACATAGTCAGTGTTGCCACATCTTTTTCTGATAACCATATCCTCGATTTGGGATTCATTTTCTATTTAGAACATTTTTGTTGATTTGACTTCAATGAACCGATTTAAATTACGGCAGTCATACTTTTAACACATTCTATTTCAGCTGTTATTAATCCGTATTGAAAAAACTGTCTATCAGAAAAACAAGTTTTCGTTTCTACTGATCTAGTTCTGGATATGTCAAAAAAGAATTTGAACAGATATGTTGCGGACATTTTTGTCTGTGACGAAATTAAACAAAAATCAGCTGCAACCATCTAAGCAATAATCATCTTTTTTTGGACTGATTTCCTGGAGTTTTGTTGCTTCTCATCGAGACAGCAACAAGACTGAATATACTCTGAGAGCAAGAGAGTAAATCCAATAATGTTCTTTAATGCTCCGATCAGTATTCGGTATATGAGTATTCCGAAGGAAAAATCCTCACTGATCTACACTGGAGTGTGTGTGGCAAAAGTAGCAGAAACCTTGACCACTTCTTTGAATCATTGCAACTCACCATTCCTTATCTCTGTGAAAACCAGTCCATGCAGAGCTTCCTGGTGATTTTTTTTTTGAACTGACCATCATGTGGTGACAACCAACATTACTGCCGAACATTTGCCAATCCAGCTGACAGATATGAGATAACCAAAGTAGTTGAAGCATCCGTCTATTTGATATTGAGTTTGAAGCTCTTCAGGTACGACAAAGGCTGTCATCGAGCCACCAAGCTCCTACAACGAATCAAGCTGGATGAAAACCCCACCTTAGCTCATTGTCGTCATTGTTCACTTTATTTCTGGAGTTGGTTTGGGCCACTCTTTCAATTTTCTGATAGTTGTGTCCTAAATCATTTTTACAAAAGGGAATAGTTTCGCAAGTCCAGCTCTTCAGGTACAGCACCATGTTTTTCGTGTATCGTGATAAATATCAATTATTCTTATAGTAGTATTTTTACTTAGTTTCGTGTTCAATATATGGTCCACTGGGCGAGTCCGGTCCTACTCGTTCAGGTACCGTCGCTTCGTGTTATTATTTACCTGGTGTGACCCATAAATTTTTGCTGCTATCATATACAGTTATAAAGGTTACTTAACGATATAAATTAATGTATGGTTACACAAGTAATTGAAGACGTTATCCTTTTCCAAGTTATGCAGGTAATATTAAATTCACATCGATGGTACATTTAAATTCCATAACGGGAGATCTAGCTAGACGGCAGAGGATTTCTGAATCCCATGATAGATAGATACTCCCTCCTATTTTACAAACAATTTCTCGGATTCGTCACACGAAGAGTAATAATTATCGTGAAATGAATCGTATAGTGGAAGAAGACATCTGAGAATGATTGAACATTTGTTGCACTACCGATAACAGTTGGGAATCCATTAAAAAAAAAATTTCGTGGATAAGAAAGTCCTCAAGAGTTTCACTATTTTGTTACAACTGAATTGCTCGAATACGTTTTATTGAACTTTGATCCTTTGATATTGTAATTTTCCGCACAACACGGTCAGCCGTTGGTTCGTACCCCGTTTGATTTTTATTCTGTGAATTACCAAAGAACGGGTCGAAGCAACAATATCAATCAATCGATCGGCTGTCCTCTGAATACGTTGAATACGGAAAGCAATAAATTAAAAACAATCATATGCTAATTCTGAGAATTGTCAACAAACTCATAAATAAAAAAATAATGTAACATGTACATTACAATAACTGCATTCAGATACATTTTTTTTCAAACGTGTGAATGCGATTTTTAAATGTCAAAGTTATTAACTATATACTAGTTATTTATGCTTATCCTTAACCTGACACAAATCATATAAAAAAACTATGCCAGTTATCCTATTTTGTAAGAAAGTCAGAATGAAATATGCCTTCAATGTGCTAATTCATCATCAATTCGTAATGGTTGCAAAGGAGTCTATCATAATGTTAAAATATTCCACATATTGGACATCTGTGCTGTGAAATACAATGACACAGTTCCTAGCTCTATGTATATCAAGAAGTATATCAGAATCAATAAGTTGGTGCATACCTTGAGGTTCGAGCGGTGTTAGCTCCGGTCGCACAGAAAAATCTTGTCTTTTGCTCAAATTATGAATAAATACGTATCTGGCTTGGTGTCCCATAATCTTCATTCTATATTCTCTACCACTTCGAGTTCCCTCAGATATCCTTCGATGCGGCAATGTCCTGACACAATAACTGTTTACATACAATTAATTTTTTTTCATTCAATTCCATAGTCCTCTTTTGGTTATGGCTTTCCTGAAGTATCTTCGCTTGCCTGGTCGATTGCAGATATTCCCAATGCTTGGATTTTTTTTATACAAATTTCCATTTAGTTCCTCCAAGTTTACTGGAATTGTATCCAATCCAAGCTGAATTAGACGTCTGACATCTGCTTCAAATTCTTGCAGACCCTCACCCGATTTTTGAGTGCGCGTTTTCAAGAATTTTCTAGAATTTCGATATCCTTTGCGGATACTTGAAAGGTGAAAAATTACAAAGTAATGGATAACTCTCACTGGACAGTAATAAATACTTTGAAGTAATTATTGCCTACCATTTCAAAGGATACTTAATTCAAGTTTATATTGCTTACTAGTTTTCTCAGTCAAAATATACAACGGTCATAACTCCAACGATTATAATAAATGAAGTTTATGTTCATTACCAACAACTTTCGTAAATTATCTGAATGTTTGCTGAGAATACAGATTTTATCTCTGCTAAATGGACCAAGGTGCGTATGTACTAAGTGGCGGTACTCATTGAAAAACTAACAAGCACATCTTATTTCATCCGCTATAGCAGATTCGTGAATTCCCAGTCCATCACTGGAGAAATATGTGAACTATCAATCAGATTGATTTCGTATGCATTTTAATTTTTTTTCCTTTCACCTATGTAGAGCTCCGAATTTTTAGAAGGCAGGTAGGATTGTATCACCGGGATACCCGGAAATATCCCGGTAGGCTCTCACGCAAAAGGCTTTCGAAGTGGCAACCAATTTCATTTCTATCCTCTGGCTTTTGTTATCAATAATTTTGAAAGGGGAGAATTTAATTTACTAGCTTTATAACATTTTTTGGGGTTATAAATTATTCATCGAAAGAAATATTAGAAAAATTTTAATATCACATGTTTAGACGTTTTTATCTACGAGTAATGTCTCATTTTTTTTCCAATTGTTTATCGTTTTTCTCTACGCAGCTAAAAGACTGATATTGTTATAATTTTGTCAATACTGGACCAATGCCATTTTAGTTTCTCAAATGATTCCGACGTATTTTTCACTGTGCCATTCATCATTTAAAATAGAACATTTCCTAATTCCGTGCCTGCTAACTCTGCGTTTTTCAAGCACGCCAAAAATGCAGTTTGGGAAGTTCTTAGTGCTTCCTGAATAGAATTACTTTTTATAAATAAAAGTGCTTAGTACTCAAGATTTTGGAGCACTTTTCAAGTGTGCTCGAAACACTTTGTCAGTGCTCGGCACAGCTCTGTTAGGCATATCGAAGGAATGAAATGTCAAAAATTCTACAGATAGGAATAAAAAAAATATGGAGGAAAATTACTCATTTCAACTTTACATGAACTTTTCAAGTAGATAACTGTGGAAGATAGAGCAATTCTGCAAACGTCAATTGATTCAGATTGATGAAATTAGAACATAATTTCTAGTCATTTGACATGAAACAAAGTTATCCGAAAAATCGAAAAAATAGCCCAAGAGGTAGACCCCTAAGAATCAGGAAAAATAGAAAATTCATGCAGGTTTCGCAAATATATGATTTGTGCATGCTCAGATACAAGGTTTGGCATATAAAAGGAATAAAACATCAAAAATGTCGCGAATAGTACTGGAAAAAAATATGGAGGGAAATGATTCCTTCCCACTCTAGATGAACTCTTCATCCCGAAAAAGGTTGAAGATAGAGCAATTCTGCGAACGTCAATCGATTCAGATTGATCAAATTAGTATAATCTGCAAATTTCGAGTCAATCGATGTAAAACAAAATTATTCGAAAAATCGAAAACAGTCCAATCCGCACTATACCGGGTGGCTACGGAAGTATTGCCTACGGAATATCTCAGTTATTGTATGAAGTAGGTTTGTGAAATTTGGAGCGTCGATATAATGACATAAGATCTAGAATTTGAGCATATTGACATGTCGAAGTTAACTTCCGGTCTGACCGGAAGTAACATCAACTTTCTTATTTTAAATGGAAACCCTATTTTTTTTCTTTTCGCTTTATTCAGCATTCAATTCCCTTTCTAATGACATATCACAAGTTGGTATCTAACCAGAAACTAGATCAGAAAAAAATTATTATTGAAATTCACCGAGTAGGCCGTGGAAGCAAAATGAATGCCAAAAATTGAAAAGTTGGCTATGGAAACCATACGTCACTTGAGATCAGTTGCTACTACTGTTATATTTTATTTTCATTCGTCGGCGTTATAAAAAGCCGCCAAAAAAAATATTGGAAAAATTGGGAAAAAAACAATACTTTGTAGGTCCATAACTTAAATAGGAACATACAACTTTCTCTTGCCTGTACTATTCAGCATTATATCGACGCTCCAAATTTCACAAACCTACTTCATACAATAACTGAGATATTCCGTAGGCAATACTTCCGTAGCCACCCGGTATACGCAAAATTTCATGCAGATTCCGAAAATATATGATTTGTGTATGCTCAGATACAAGCTGCGCTATCCAATTCAACCTTCTGACCCAAACAAATTTTTCGAGTTTTCATTTTTCAACTTGTTGGTGATTTTGTTGGTTTGAAGAACTTTTTTGAATATATTAGCTTAGATTTCTTTAAAAAACAGTTGAGATCAATTTTCTCATATACCTCCCAATTGAGTTGAACCACATTTTTCAAAATTGTTTTTGAATCATCTAATTAGATAATCAGTTATCTAACCAAACCTAGTTCATCTAACCCAACCTGCTGGGCTTTGGACCCAACTTACTTAATTTTTTTAATTCTTCCGTGATTTTATTAGTCTGAAGAAATTTTCTAAAAACAACAATAATGTTTCATTGTTATGCACTCTAATTAATCTATGCCTATACAGGCATTCAAGAGAACCTTTTTCTATTCCTCATTACTACTTGATTTCCACCAATAAATAATACTCCAGCGCAGTGACGTGTTTAATTTCTGACCCTGGCACAGAAGATTTACGAGACACATTGGCAAAGGCAGATTCCGAGGGGGTTCTAGATCCGCTTATATCTTTATAATCCTATTTTCTACCGTCCTGTAGCCGCTGCAATACATATATCGAACATGTGTGTGTCGATGAGAAGTGATGAAAACTTTCGCAAAATTATTCATTATTTTTTCTTTCAAACTGCAAAAGATTTTCAGCTCAAACTATGAAAATCTGGATGAGCCCGCACCAAGCGACCAACGGATATTCAAGCCATCAATCTTGAAATAGTAATCGTGAATGAATGAATGAGATAATATAATAGAGGTATTACACAATTCTTCCCCAAAAAATTAATATCATTATTTTGCTCAATCAGGGATATTCCAATAGTTCAGAAATCCTCTATTAATTTGGTCGAAAGATAGGAATATGTTGTTAAATAACTCAAAACAGAAATACAGGGAACTTTTTCTAATTGTGAAATTGCGATTCTCTCTCCTGCACGTTGTCTATAACCACGGTTAAGGAATTTCATTCAGACAATTTCTACATTCAACTGAGGAATGAAAGATGAACCCACGTTGCCGGAAATCTATCCACTTTTCAAAGAACATTTTGCGGATTCGTTGAAATCCAGATCGTTAACTCGTGAATGGATGAGTCAATAATTTTCAATCACACCGTTTCATATCATTAGTGATAGCTAATGAAAATTCCTGCATAGTTTCTTTCATTAGGGTAAATAATTTCAACGAAACGGGTTTTTCAGACGACTTATATTCATAATTAGTATTCAGAGTGATTTGGACAGACCAAAAAACATGATAATAAGCAGAGATCGCGCATTTACTGCTATGTTCAAATTAGTCACAAGCAATTTGTAACATATTTGCTTCTAGTCGGTGAATTAAGGAATCATACCTAGGTAGAAGAGATCAATGGCACTTTAGGTCATTATCATTATCTTAATATGTTTACTTGATAAATACTTTGTTATGAATGTTTCATTTACTATTTGTTTACTTGATAGGAACTTTGTTGTGAATCTTTTGTTTACTACGCTTTTATATAAATATATGTAATCTTTAGAAAATAAGTCAGTTCTGAAATAAACCACTTCGTGAAAGCATCTTGTGTTCTCTTTTTAAAAAGACGATTTCCTAGTCGAAATCTTTAATTGGCGCTGCGAACAGGATTACTTCATTGGTCATTTATCGTATTCGTTGTGATCAAGCGAGTCTTAACTCTTGAGAAGTAATCAAGAAGAACCATCTGCGAAAAAATCACGAAGCCAAGCCAAGCTGCAACAACCTAGAAGAGTTCCTTCTGTGAAATCTTGGGTTTCGCAAAACCGCTATTCAGTTCTCAACCACTAGACACGGCTGAAGGGGGAGAAGTACTGGTCCAGTCTGCGACGTCTCTGATCTTCCGCATCCATGTTATTAGTACTAGTATTGTAAGTTTATTTTTCGATTTTTCCCATATTTTTTCTCATCTCTTGTTATTTTATTCAGACATAAAACATATTTTCATACTATTTTTGTGCAAAAAGAAACCATTTTAGAACAAAGATTATAAGTGCATGTCTCGCGATAGATCCCCACTAAAAAGAGATAATTTAAGTAATTATTCTGAAAATTTAAAAATGGCCACTAGCGCTACTTTGTCTTATAGCGATATTCAAATTCGCTTTAATTTTGCCAAATGTATGGTCCCCGAATACTTCGGAGGTTCCAAAGATTTGAGCTACTTTTTAAATAACGCTAAAGAATTTCTAGATAAATTTACGTTCACAGATGAAGCGTTGAACTTATACTTCTTTAGATATGTCATTTCTCAAGTTAAAGGTGAGGCTAGAGACATAATCACACTGCATAACCCAAAATCATTCGATTAATTTTGTTAAATAAATATAAAGATCCTCGTAGTGAAGAAAACTTGTTAACTCTTTTAACAACCTCTTTCCAAAACTACAATCAAAACTTCGAAGAATTTGCATTAGACATTAATCAAAAACTACATAAACTGAAAGAAAATGCTCAAATAGAATATTCAAATCAACCGGAATTTATTAAACTAGAATTTTGCGACTATGAAAGACAAGCATTGTATTCTTTCATTTCAGGTCTTAAAGAGCCGTATTGTTCCTTTGTTCGACAACAAAATGCAAAAAGCGTATTAGTATTTGTAGAGAATATGATAACATACAAACACAAATTAATTATAAAAACTTTTTACGACAGAACATGTCACGGAAAAATATTTTCAAACCACATAATTCTCATCATTCAAATCCACAGAGAAATCATTCAAATTTAGAAAATACATTTCCTAGAGGTCCTATCAATTTACCCCCAAGTAGACCTTCTTATACACATTATCCTACTAACGTACAAGCTTTTCAACAGCCCAGAAATAATGTGTTTAGACCACAAAATAATAATAATTTTTCAAAACCAACACCCATGTCTGTTAATACTAGGAATACCGTCAGGCCAAATTTCCAAAATGGTCATAATTCACCTAATTTTAATCGAAATAATCCCCAAAATTTTCAAAATCAAAGATATAATCATTTTGCCAAACAAGGTCCCGCACGTCCCGGAGTAGTGGTCGAAGAAATTCATAATACTGAGGAAACTCAAGACAGATTCCAAGAAAGCTTTCCTTACTCTGAGGAAACAACTCAACAGGAATTTCAAGAAAATTTTCCATTTGTCGACCCACCCCAAAGTTTAACTTAGATTTAAATAATTGCACTAGTTATACACATTTACCTTTAATTTTCAGTAATAAATATCAATTAAACATTCTCATAGATACCGGTGCATCATCTAGTATTATGAACCCTGAAGTAGCTTTCAGACTTTTTCCTTCATTAATCTACGATCATATTTTTGAAATTACTACCTGTCATAAAACAATTATAGGTAAATACGCTGTGAAAGTACCCCTTTTATCAGAATTTAAGACTTTTACGCCTATTGAATTTTTAATTATGCCATGGCATAAAAAATTCGACTGTCTGCTTAGTTTTAAGGATTTAGTAAATCTAGAATGTAAAATAGATACTAAAAACAAATGCTTAGAAATGCCTCGAACAAAAATCTATTATGAAGAAGATATAAATAAAAACAGTAAGATAATAAGTCCAATAAAAAATGGAGAAGTATTAGTACCAAGTATCAAACTAAATAATAATACTATTCTACCTGAAAGTATATGTAATGTTAATAATTACTAAGTAGATTATCCTTATGATTTAAATAACCTGAATATAAATAAAATTAATAGCGAACCAATAAATCATTTTCATATCAAAGAAAAAATGGATGAACCAAAAGTCATAAACAGTTTAAAAGTTGATAAAGTAATAAGAGTTAATCACATGAATTTTGAAGAAAAGGCTAAAGTAATCAAGCTATGCTATCAATTCAAAAGAGTATTCTATAATCCAGAAGAAAAATTATCCGTATGTAACGTCACTTCTCATTCTATTAGAACTAAAGATGATAATCCAGTTTATGTTAAAAATTTTAGATATCCTTACCACCTAAAACAAGAAATTCAGAAACAAATATCCAAATTACTAGAAAACGAAATAATCAGACCATCAATTTCACCATATTCTAGTCCTGTTTGGATCGTACCAAAAAAATTAGACGCCTCAGGCGAGAAAAAATGGCGTATGGTAATAGACTTTAGAAAAATTAATGAAAAAACTATCGAAGATAAATATCCATTACCGCGAACGGAAGAAATATTAGAAAACTTAGGAAAGTGTCAATATTTTTCCACGCTTGATTTAGCTCAAGGATTTCACCAAATACCCTTACATCAAGACTCAATAGAAAAAACTGCTTTTACTGTAGAAAATGGTCATTATGAATACATAAGAATGCCATTTGGCTTAAAGAATGCTCCTGCATCATTCCAAAGAATGATGGACCACATTCTCTTAGAATATTTACATAAATTTTGTTTTGTTTATATGGATGATATTGTTGTTTACTCTAAATCACTAGATGAACACATTTTACATTTAAGACGAATATTCGAGAAACTTAGCCAATTTAATTTAAAAATACAATTAGACAAATCCGAATTTTTACGAAAAGAAGTCCCCTTTTTAGGACACGTAATCACACCGGAGGGTATTAAGCCAAACGAAGATAAAATTAAAAGTATAATTAACTATCCTTTACCAAAAAACATAAAAGAAATTCAAGGATTTTTAGGTCTTATAGGTTATTATAGAAAATTCATTAAAAATTTTGCTCACTTAACTAAACCATTTACGAAATGTTTAAGAAAACACGAGAAAATTAGTATAAATGACCCAGAGTACCTCGAAGCCTTTGATATCTTTAAAGAAATAATTTGTAATGCCCCTGTACTTGCATATCCAGATTTCAAAATAGAATTTTGCCTAACAACCGACGCGAGTAACATTGCTATTGGATCTGTATTATCACAAAACGGTAAACCTATCTCTTTCTACTCTCGCACACTTAATACAGCCGAAAAAAATTACGCGACGATCGAAAAGGAGTTACTTGCCATTGTAGACTCTTGTAAACATTTCCGCCCTTATCTGTTTGGTCAAAAATTTACAATCGAAACCGATCATAAACCTCTAACGTGGTTATTCTCTCTCAAAGAACCTAATCAACGATTAATCCGATGGAAATTACGGTTAGAAGAATATAATTTCCAAATAAATTATAAAAAAGGTAAAGAAAACAAAGTCGCCGATGCTCTTAGTAGAATAGAAATTAATGCACTTACGCGAAAACAAAGTAATAAAGGGTCAAACATAGAAAACGATGATTTACTTTCGATTCTTCCTAATATAGAATCAGAAATTGATTTAAGTCCAAATGAGGTTGACGAAATTTTAAACAATGCTCACTTAGAAAATTCTAATTCAGATTCTCTTGATAACGTACCATTGAATGAAAGACTGAATCTCATTAATAATAATGATAGTGACGATGATATCACTATACACACTTCTGAAGAAAACCCTATTTGTGGAATTTCATACTCGGAAAGAAATATATATACTTTTAAATACCACATTATTTTCAAGCTAGAAGATTCATACTTAGTAAAAAATTTAGGCAAAAACTCATTTCAAGTTACCTTAAGACATGGAAATGATGATGAAAATATTGCGCAATTTATAAAAGAATACATAAACCCTAATCTTACTTATGGAATTTATTATGAAGAAAACAGTCTTGAAATTAAACTAATAAACATACTCAAGAATAACTTTATAAATATAAAATTCATTAAAGCTGCATTCAAACCAACCCTTTTAAATAAAGAACAATTTATGGCAGAATTATCTCTTTACCATAGTCAAACGCATAACGGCATTAATGAAACATATAATCACTTTCAAAAATTAGCTTACACACCAAATATAAAGAAACTTATCACAAACTACATAAATGAATGTCAGATCTGTTTATTGTCAAAATATGAAAGACACCCAATCAAAACATCTTTTAAAGGACCCTTAATAGCTAAAAAACCTTTTGAACATATTTTCATAGATATATTCAGCGTTGAAAAAGAAATATTTTTAACTATAATTGATCTTTTCAGCAGATACGCTCAAGCATATCATATCCCTTCTAAAAATGCTACTACTATCCTAAGTAAACTAAGACATTTCATGTCACATCACAACCTACCTGATAAAATTACTTCAGACTCCGGAGGTGAATTTAATAACCTCACTATTAAAGAATACCTGAGATTACATAATGTCGAATACCATGTTACCTGTTCTATGAATCCTACCTCTCTATCGCCCTTGGAACGATTCCATAGCACCCTTATAGAAAAATTACGTATCTTACGCATGCAAAACAAAAATGATCATATTAAAGAATTAATGATTACTGCAATTTTAATATATAATCAAAGCGTCCATTCCGCTACAAAGTTCACTCCTTTTTCTTTACTCTATGGCCCCTATGAAAATTTAAACAAACATTTAATGGAAATTGACCAAAATATTTATGAACATTATAATGAAAAACGCCGTAAAGAAATACTACCGTTCTACGAAAAAATATCAGATAAAGTTAAGAATAAGGCAGAAAAAACCCTTGCTAAACAAAATGAAAACATCCCAGAACCTGATATTGAATTAGAACAACCAATATATTTAAAAACTTCTACTGCAAGAGGACAAAAAACTCGTGCTTTATATCGTAAAATAAATGACAAAAAAATACAACAAAATAGAGAAAAGTTTAAAATTACTGATGAACCTAATTTAACTTTTCATCTAAGAAACGTTCGCCCTCAAAGAAGACAAATTTCTTTGCAGGATTTCGACAATCGTCCTGATCCCAGAGACGGCCAACAGCCAGGAACTTCAAAAGATTAAAAATGTACCCTATATACAGGAAAACTTAGGTTTAGCTTCTTTAGTTAATTTTTATCATAAATCATATTTTCATATTAATTTTGCTTCTATCAACACGAACATACAAAATTGTCTTACTAATGCTTATTTCATTAGTTTAAAAACAAGTAATAACACACTTTATCATTATTTAGAAAATTCATTAGTTTCGCTTCAGGAAAAATATAAACTGTTGAAGCAACAATGAAACAAACGTAGCTTATTTGATGGCCTAGGTACAGCTATCAGGTATATCACAGGTAATTTAGACCAAAATGATCTTAATGATATTATGTTAAATATGCAAATTCTACGAAATAATGAGGATAAACTAGAAATACAAAATACAGAGAACATTTCACTATTGTCATTCTTACAAAATAAATTCGAAAATACTAATAATAGAATAAACTCTCAGTTTTTGAAGGTATCAGAAAATCTGAATAAACTTAACAAAGAAATCAAAATACAAGAACTCATTCTAGAAGAGATTTTTAATATTAAAACACTCGAGGATTACATCAATAAAATATTGAATATTGTATCATTTAGTATTACAAAGGAAATCAATCTACTGCTCTTAGACACTTCAGATATAACCGAAATAGAAAGATTACTGAATTCTATTTTTCCTCACGAAGAACTAATCCCTTTTTCTAAACTCTTTTATTTTGAATTCATGAATCTCTGTAAGTTGAATACTATCGTTTCCGATCACGAAATAATCTTTGTACTAAAAATCCCTATTATTTATAGAACCACATATAATTATCAAAAACTGTACCCAGTATTGTTTAATAAAACGAATCTACTTGTTATACCAACTCCTTATGTATTAGAAGACAAACATATTTACTTTTTAGAAAATGCATGTATAGAATTAAGTATCAATCGATATTTATGTTATAAAATGATAAACAATGAATGTAACGTTCAAACATTAACTAATTGTCCAATTGTTTATGTTTCTAACTATTCACATGTTAAGGTTATGAATAATAATGACTTGTTAGTAAATACCAATCAGAAAATGTTATTATTTGACCACTGTAACAAAACTCATATTGTAATTGATAAATCTACAATTATTAGCAAGTTTTGTGAAATTTCAACTCTCAATAATACCTACATATTTGAAGGCATTTTAAATTCTAGTATTAAGTTTCCTGATGAGAACATTATTTATAATTTCACTGTACAAAAAATCAATTTTATACCTTTAGATACGTACGACATTGCTAAACGTAAGATAGAAAGTTTGAATAATAATGTAACTTTAACCAATTTAAAATGGGAAAATCGTTCTGTATCTTTTAGTTTATATATCATATTTTTGCTTTGTTCAATGTTTTTTGCCTATAAATATAGAACAAAATTTAGGGATTGCGTGAAGAGAGACAGACAATTTGAAGCTGAAAAAGGACAAGTCATGCCACTCCAAGCCGTTCAAGTCAGCCCTTGCTTGTCTCAGGAGATCCAAGCCTAAGGGGGGAGGAATTAAGGAATCATACCTAGGTAGAAGAGATCAATGGCACTTTAGGTTATTATCATTATCTTAATATGTTTACTTGATAAATACTTTGTTATGAATGTTTCATTTACTATTTGTTTACTTGATAGGAACTTTGTTGTGAATCTTTTGTTTACTACGCTTTTATATAAATATATGTAATCTTTAGAAAATAAGTCAGTTCTGAAATAAACCACTTCGTGAAAGCATCTTGTGTTCTCTTTTTAAAAAGACGATTTCCTAGTCGAAATCTTTAATTGGTGGAACACAAAGAATCTGTTGAAGGAAAGCGTAAACTTGAATTTCAAAACTGAAATGTTAATGCCATCCGCATTCCTAGTTGCATCAAGAATCATGTG
This sequence comes from Chrysolina americana, assembly GCA_958502065.1. Classification (NCBI taxonomy): domain Eukaryota; kingdom Metazoa; phylum Arthropoda; class Insecta; order Coleoptera; family Chrysomelidae; genus Chrysolina; species Chrysolina americana. The sequence continues at coordinate 89,255,263 of OY293412.1, forward strand.
GTGAAAATAAAAACAAGAATGGCGTCGCTATATCTCGAATATGTTTTTCCCATTGTGATAAAAACTATTTTGGCGAGTTTCTCATTATGACTAATACGTATGATTTTTCTATGTGCGAGAGAACGAAGACGGCTTTATACGCGGATGATACCGCGATATATGCCAATTTATTCTCAAGCTATGCTGGTAAAATCTCGGTTGGACAGGGGGATCCTACCTACCGTACGTCGAGAAGAACAAAATTGTGGTTAACCCGACCAAGTCCAAAGTCGTTAATTCAATTCTCGACATTTCTTTAGAAATTGAAGGTCAAGGACAAAGCCTTGGATGTCCGGATCAATAAGCGATATCTGGGGATACATCAGCTTGACAAACGTACAACACGGCTTTAGCATATCAACCTGGCTACTCAGAGAGCTGCAGCAGCGGTAAAACGCACGTACCCACTAATAGCCAGGGGATCACTTATGAAGCTTGATGCCAAAATGATGATCCACAAAAAAATCATACGGCTAGCGATGTTGTATGCTTGCCTAGCGTTCTGCAGCGTGCCCAAGACTTATTTCATGAGACTAGATAGGGCGCAGAACAAGTTACTCCGGATCATCACCAAGAGTGATAGATACATTCGACTGGATACGCTGCGTGAGCTTGCAGGCGTCCAAACCATTCCGACACGTGTTGAAAACTTGTCGAATACATACTACAGATTTCACCTCTACAAGAGTTCAACAACCAGAAACCTCACCAGGCTCAGAATACATGATGAGCAGCCCCATCAACACGGCAGGCTATTCTATCAATCGTTGGTCATCTTCCAGGAAATATGGAAAGAACTGGTTCCATGGGAAACCTAGACGATAGCTGAAACGCGCAGTACCTCGATCAGGTTTCTTGCATCAGCCTTTTCCGGGGTTATCTCGAAACAACCAGCCTCAAAGTAAACTTAGACAAAACATTATCTACTCTGAATGCAAACGAACGACATGCATAAGCTTTGCAGGAGGCATGGATTATACGTACCACAAACATTATGGGTTAAAATGTTCGACCTACCGCCAACACCAGCAGAGGCGGATACCAGCGCCCTTTCGCCGGGACCTTGTGTACGCCGTGGCTGGTCAGCAATGGCCAGGAGGGTTGGTAGCTCTCCGTGCGTCCTCTCGATCCTTCCAGCTCCTGAACCCTCTTGAGGCGAAGAAGTCAAGCTGGGTGACGGTGTAACTCCAATGTAGAACCAATTTTGATTGTTTTATAAAACCCCTATTTATTCATTTACTTATTATTTATATGAACTATTCAAGAACTATGAAAAAATAGGCAATAATAGGTTTCTACTTTTTGGGGGCTGTAAATTTTGAGAATCACCTCGCGTGCCAGCCTTCAGAAAGAGACATTCGCCAAAAGAGAAATAGGTTACCAACTTTTCTGCGGTGTTCTCTACAGAAGTAAACGAGTTCGTGAGAGAGGCCTTACTGAAGATAAGATTAAATATAATCTGCAGGTTAGTGTATGTTTGAGAGTTGCACTCCATATGTGCAGTATTCCACGATATGTCTAAATATATAGTGATTCAACTTGATATAGATTGTATGACTTATAGGTCCTACAGAAAACGACTACTTCTCTGGCTAAGTTAACAGATATCGAAATATATCTGTCAGATATATGTGAAAAGATCCTCCAAGGAACAACTCTGCAAGAGCTCGCTGAGACAAACAGCAGGACTTCACTTGATTCAAACAAGAAACCAACTGCAGGCCGGTTTTGGAATATCTGTTACTCATCAGTGCAGCCCAGGTTATCACGACTGTGTACACGTGTGGTCTCGCTGCCCTTCATCGTCTGCCAAGATGAATACTGCAATTGCTCGTTTAGGTCCTACAGAAAACGACTACTTCTCTGGCTAAGTTAACAGATATCGAAATATATCTGTCAGATATATGTGAAAAGATCCTCCAAGGAACAACTCTGCAAGAGCTCGCTGAGACAAACAGCAGGACTTCACTTGATTCAAACAAGAAACCAACTGCAGGCCGGTTTTGGAATATCTGTTACTCATCAGTGCAGCCCAGGTTATCACGACTGTGTAAACGTGTGGTCTCGCTGCCCTTCATCGTCTGCCAAGATGAATACTGCAATTGCTCGTTTAGATGAGCAATAATGTTCTAGTGACTGTAAAAAAGTCGATATCCTTTCTGAACATTATTCAGAGTACGTGGTACTATTTGATTTATTGTAACAGTGGACACTGCTATGTACTGACGATACACACTGTATTATTACAGTGCTCACTCTTTATTTCTTGAAGCAATTACAATAAAAAAAATCAATAGCGGATCGCTAGTGGGCGAGATTTAGCCTAAACTACTCTTCCATCCAACCCCATAACGATCTTTATCCCTATGTGTTAGTGCGAACAAGCAAATAAATTCACATTCGGATGATAAAAAAGAAAAAACAAGAACAAGAAGGAATCGAGAAACAAAGTTATCCAAAAGTTTTTGCCTGAACCATGATTTGAAAGCACTTCTGCTTAGGTGTATGACGTCATAAGGTAAAGAATTGATATTGGCAAACAAGTTTTATTTCAAGATCTGTAGAATTCATATCCCTGAATCGATACTGGAACTTAATATACGGGCCGTGTATTTGGTCTAGATAGACAAAATAATCATGAAAGTATGAATGGGTACTTTGTGCTACTACGTAATATTTTGAACTCACAGTTTCACATACTGTTTATGCAGAGTTTTGTTGATTTCTTCATAGAATTGTGTAGGAAAAGAGTCGACAAGAGTGAAATTTCGGGTGAGGTCACAAACAACCAGTGGGCCAGGGTGGCTCGCGATACACCCGGAGGATGGTACCTAAACTATAGAAATAAGGCGTAGAGTCGACGATGTGTAATAGTGTAGGTTTACTATGAAATGTCCATTTTTCCTTTCTTAGGGTGATGTCAAAAAACTATTTTACTCGAAGAAAGTCACCCCTGTGATATACTCGAAGGAAGTCACCCCTGTGATATGAAAAAGAAAACCAAAGAAGTGCTAAAATTATGTCTGAGGACCTGTCTACTTCTAAACAATTCGTGGGTCTTTCGAGCCGGATAGAACTGATTTTGAATTACAGTTCCAAACTTTCGTCGGAATCATACATAGTGCATTCTCTTGTAATGATTCACATTTCATTCTCGTTCTGTATAAATAATAGACATTCAACTTTTCTGTCCGCCCTGCTTTCATGAAAGTTAACAATACCACTTAACCTAAAATATGTATGCTCGAAATTGAAACAATGCACGTTGTGTCTCAATAGATATGTAATTATCATTCAACTGTTTTGCATGACGAATTAATAATAATGGATTTGCTTTTGCTCGGGTTATTAATATTTTAATGGTATACTCATTGCAGCATATATCATCAAGATTATGAGTAGAAGTTAGATGATTTCATGTCATCTCAATGCCTATATTGCTGAAAAAATGATACAGTACTTGTTTCGTAATTCTTCGAGTTCATTTCATCTTATGATTTCACATACAGTGAATTAATGATTACAACTTGATGAATCACTACAAAAATTCTGGAAATAAACGTCTGTAACAAGGTTAGAATGAAAATTCGATGCGAGTGGAAAGTTCCGAGCGCGAGCCGAAGGCGAGCGGGAGGAACCACGAGCATCACGAATTTTCATTCTAACCGAGTAGCAGACTATTATACTTTCTCGACGATCAACAATTTTGAAATATTATTAAATGGAAACGAACAAAAGATAATTTCCACACGAAATAATAACTATTATTTAAAAACACTGTTTATTAGAAAGGACTAATCATGGACTAACCAGAACTAATTTTTTTATCGCAAAGATGCATTAAGAATAAACTATTTAATTAAAAAAATAGCCTTGTCGGTGGCTCGAACCCACAACTTCTCGTCTACTATGCCAATACTAAATAAATAAAAATATATTTTTTAAAATTAACAATAAAAATTTCACCAATATCTACAAGTCATTACAAGTATCATTTCCTTCTTTCTTCGCCTACGTATGCCAATACTATACCATCTGAGCCATCCGGCCTCTCATTTGAATATGTTTGATAAATATTATATTAACGGCATTCTCTTCCACAAAAACTACGAGTCTCATTTATTTGGGTGTTTTGGTAATAAACTTTCCAGTCTATTATTTGTACATCTTTATATTTTCACACTCTGATTCTGAAACACTGGATAAATTCATAATACTTTTTATATTTTCGAATGAAAACGTGACAGCAATAATTTTGACACTACTGAAATTTGCCACTACGGTGACAATCAACTGCGTCAAGGCTAATGTTATTATTGCTTACCAGTGTGAGAATAGTATTCTATTACAAGAGAGAGAATGTAAATACATTTGAATTGCATGGGGGCAGAGGTGTTGCAGAATATTTCTTCAATCTCAAGAGATAGAATTCCAGCTTTCTGTAAACAAATTTCATTTCAGAATTAGCAAATTCTGTGATGATCGTGGAGAAAATGTTAGGCGACATTATTCAATACTACAAATCGCTCCCTATGGAAGACATTTGGAAACTTCAAATCTGTAATGTGACCAATGTAAAATAAACAGAACACTCTGGAGCAGTCGATGTAAGCAAGGAGTTTTGGGTATAATGATGCGAATAACGAACCCAAGCGTTGCTAGCTTTAAGCTAAAATGTATCAGTATCTAGATGTAACATTGAAATGAAAAAAATTGATTTAATCCTTGTGAGTAACCATGATCGCATGCTGGCTTTCAACAATCAACTGAGTAAATTTTTGGAAGCTCCAAATACAATTATTGGCTAAAATACATGTCAATCTGGAATTAAATGTTGGTGGAGGTAAATCTCGGAATTGAGATGGTAAGTTGTTGAAGACTCCAGTATTAATTTAGGATCTTCTTTGACACCTCATTTGTGGATCTTCTAACCTGTTTCGTGCCTAGTATTGAATATTCACGTCCTTTCTCATGAGTTGCATAGCATGTATAGTATGGCTAATCAAAATGTGTTCTGTTATTCAGTATGAATTCATTACTGGTACACCATGAATATGTTTGTTAACTGATATCGACATTGGCTATTTTGAGATCTTCATTCCTATTAGACTGATTGTAAATGTATCATCATCTGCAGATATAATTAAGATATTCTGTCATGCTTAGCAATATTGTGGAATACGTCACAAATATAAAAGGGGAACAGCAGAGGTGTCAAAATTGAACCTTGGAGTACTCCCCTTACAATGCTGTGTTCGGTTTGTTGAATGTGGAGTAAACAGTTGCTGACAGGTGGGAATGCGAACACCATTGAAATAGTATAGAAATGGCGGTCCAAGAAAGAAACCTCGAGGGGTTTTTACTTTACTTGTCGTCAAACGAAACACAAGCACAAGTATAAGTAAATATTGAAAGTTCTTCTGCAACAAATTTAATTTTTGAAGAGTCATAGGACCTGCTCTCAATTCAATGAAAATAAAAAAAAAATATATTTTTCAATAAAATCATGTTGTGTTGAATTGAGAGAGAGAGATGTTGGAAAATATGCTCGATGTTCAGGATATTTTCCACAAGAAATACATTAAATAACATCTTCTATTACTCCTAATAGTTCTACACACTCTTTGGACATTTTTTTAGAAATATTCATATTTTGTGCTTATTCGATAATTGGGCTTCAACTCTTGTTACATTGTCTTTTGTTACTTGTTCAAAGAGTAAACATCGTTGTATCGACATTCGCCATTGTTGTACAACAGTTGCTTAAATATCGTGATAACTAAGGATGAGGCTTCAAAGAAAAAAGGAGTTCATACTGATGTAGTGTCAGCTAATTATGTCGAAATAGCTTCTGTCTGTCATCTTAAGCTTGAAAAAGCAAATGAAAGTACATTATAAATATGGAAGAATAATAATGATGAAAAAGTGGAACAATGTACAAAAGGGTCATACACGCTGTCGCAAAAATACCAAACTTCGAATAACGCAAAATGCTCCCAACTTCAGAGCACCAAAAATCTTCAACTCGATACCATTCGAAATAAAAAAAAATTGTTGAATTTATATTTTCACAAAGAAATTGTGAGAGTTTCTTGTTCAGAATAGCTTTTATACTATAGAAGAATTTTTAAATCATCTCATATGAATGTGTATGTTGTGTAATTTCCATAGTTATATTCTAATATTTCATATGGACTGTCTCTAACGAACTTCTTGTATTTTACTGCTTGTACATTTTCTACTGTTTTTTTGACTTGTACTTTCTTGAGGAAATTAAATATTCTATTCTAATCAATAGAATAATTAATAAATACGTTTTCATATGGATTCTATTTATTCAATGATACGTCTCTGCTCTTACACTTTGGCGTTGAATGCACGGAAAAAGCAATAAAAAAACCATACAGAATTGCAGAACAAACCCGAATGCATTTGACCGTCCTACTTATAGGACCACTTTTTCGACGGTTTTCGGCAAAAATAATTGAACCGCGCGAAGACAATGAATGACAAGAATTATGAAGTAGTTTTACCCCAAATCGGGACGAAGTGGGTCAAGTGTATGGATATTTATCTGCAGAAAAAACACATTTTGGAATATTGGAAGCCGGAATTATCGGGAAAAATTATTCACTGAACGAAACTGGTAATGCATTCTCGCAGAACACGTGATGTTGACGGCGTTCGGTGAGATGAAAGAAAAGTTGCGGCTTATGGATACCAGTTTACTAAAAATCCACAAAAGGACTTAAGGGCACTGTACCAGCAAGCTCATATTTGAACCTTTCATGGTAAAGTGAGTATTTCTATCAATCAATCAATGCATATTTTATTTCAATCAATAAATTTACGAGCAGAATTTTCCATATTTATCGTATCTTCGAAAAGTATTCATCTCTTTACGTAAATCGGCAGGCGGGCGAAAGAACCGTAGGAAGGATCTCATACACCGATGGAAACTTGAGGTCCTCTCTGCCTAGATGTTTCTTGACCTTCCTCACCTCCTCCTCACATCCAAATATTTTGTGACTGAAAGATATCATGCCGATCAGGTACGACTTCGTGCAGTTTGAAGTGGTCATAAAGAACTACCAGATTTTCATTGAGAACAGTCCTGAATTAGCAGTGGATGCCTCAGTGTGGTACACAGATGGATCCAAGATTGACGAAGGAGTTGGAATAGGCGTTACAGGGTAATATTTCAGGCTCTCATAACCCCTTAGTAGGAGCTCAACCATCTTCCAAGCCGAGATATTTGTGCCCGCAGGAATGCCTTGATAGGGGAACCCGAAGGGCAGAAATCTATATACTTTCAGAAAGCCAAGCAGCACCAGAAGCTCTGAAGTCACACAATTGTGAGACTAAGCAGACTTGGGACTCTAAACAAACCCTGAAACAACAGGCAGAAAACAACTGAGGCAAACACACGACTTCCCGGCCCAGAACCCTTCTGTGGACTCTCGAAATCCCACTCAAAAGGAGTGTTTCGAGACTGGGAATTTGATGAAATGATATCTCACTGGAATAAAGTTCCAGGACAAAGACAATCAAAAAGGCCAGTGAGCCTATCGCCAAGAAAAGCTAAACAGCTTCTTGAGTTGAACAAAAAAGACTTGAAATTGTTAAAGGGACTATTCATTGGGCACCGCCCTCTGGGGTATCATCTCAAAAAGAGGCGAGTCAGAGAGTAATAGTTGCTGCTACTGCGAGAACTTTGAAGAAACTGTAGAACATCTGTTTTGTGAATGCCCAGCGCTCTTCTACAGGAGGCTCAAATTCCTGGAAGGGGCATTCTTAACGCCCTCCGACATCAGGAACTTAGCTCGCAGGCAACTGGCAAACTTCGCACGATGTGTCAGAATCCTGGGTCTTGAATAGATAAAGGGTCACTCACAAAAGACCTTACAGGTCGAGGTACTTGTGAGGCTACACAGCCTGCACGAACAACTCCCCAACAATCTACAATCCATTAGCTCTAATGCTGTTAATATTTCTGGTCAAGATACTCTCCAGGATAAAGGATCTATGAAACTTTTTGCCTTATCCTGCTAACATAACCAACTGACCCACAAACCTTTGCTCTACTTAGTTACGAGCATTCTCTGTTACTTCAATTTTGTACAACTTTTGAGTAATAGATCCTGCTTGTCGGTAATTGGCCATAGCCCGTGTGATATAGTTTATTACACAAGCGGCTTTGGTTGTCGAGTATTAATCAACGAAAATATAGAAAAGGATAATATATAATAATAATACTCCCTCATAAACACTCGTTGAGTGTACCCAAAGGCATAGCCTGTGCGGGTAGAGGACGGCTATTATTATTATTTGCCGTGGCGCTCCGGGGAGACTTACTGATGTTTCAGGTGATGTATTCAGTTTTCAGCTGTAGGAAATCCCGGAAAACCTATAGCACCACCTCGGGTAGTCGATGTGCACTCCAAGCTAGCAATAGTCATAGGAGAATATTTATTCTTGTTATTACACCCTATACGAAGTGGGTTACATTCTGGAATATGAATTACGGATCACTTCCTAGTTTCACGAATTTGTTTCAGTGGTTTAAGTAAGGTGGCGATCCACAGAACTTTTCAGCTCTGTTTCCTTATAAGCTGTAATTGATGGTGTATTTTTTTTGCACTATTCATGATTGTTGATTATTATTTTTGCCATTGTGCTGTAATCTTCAGGTCAGACTACTCATTCAGTTCAGGAGTTAAATGATTCCAAACTCAGTACTCTAACTCGTCTGTAGAAATTATTGTTAACATTCTGACAGAATCAAAACTCAAGTCACCTTCACCAACATCAAATTTTTTTATGTAGGCTGTCAGTAGTTTAAATTCTTCTTCAAATAATTCTCAGAACGCCAATGCCTTCCATTGACATCAAATAATTTACGGCTGTACCTTTCACCATTCGAGAATGAAAAATGGAAGATAAAAAATATTAGTATAAAAGTTGGAGGCAATCATCAATATGCGCCTGCGCAAATAGTAGGCGCTTGCGATGCGAGATTAGAAAAACGCCTTTCTCGAATCCCTATTGGCTGAAGATAATAAATTATTCAAAGTTATGCGACAGCCTTTTATGTAAATTTTATTGCACCCGGTGGCAAACAATAAAAGATTGGACAAATTGTTGTTATTTCTTTGCGAAGATTATCATGAAGAAACGATAACGCTAACAAGTCGTAGGAAGAAAGGACTTCCACCGAGCAGTATAAGAAACAACTAAATGTGGTTGAATTTCAATCAGATATCGTTTCAATCATTGAAAACGATATCTGATAAACCGCAGATATTTCATTGTGATTCTTGAGAAAGGGCAGCCAAAAAGGCTTACTGTACGAGATAGTATACTTTTTCCTACCAACCCTCCCATTTTTGTTTTCCTTACTGGTGAGAACAGTTCAATTGACGAGCTGATTAGTAGGATTTTGTGGGTGTCTCTCTGTACAAAAGAGCGATATAAAAAATAAATGGAAGGACTGGAAGAATTTCTGAGAAGAAGTCGAGAGCACGGCCAAATTCCCTCGAATGTCAGCACTCTGATGCAAGCCGACGGATCATACACTATATCAAAGAGAGTATATCTAGAGATACATTTTGATACTTACCTACCTGACTCTAGACGCAAGTGGAATAAATGATCCATTTGCACCTCTAAAAATTCAAACAGTCGGGAGTAGGCCTAAACGGGAAACCTGGGAAATAGGCGAAGTATGTCATCAGTCGCAGGAGAATAAAATGGGCTATAGGAAACCTTATTCCATTCAGATCAGCTTGGCCAAACAAAATCCAAGGTGGGTCGTTACAGCGGGGAACAGACCTACTGATCCCATAACTTGTCAAGCTGACGAAGGTCCGAAGTGGACTTCAAAATTTGTTTTCGTTATTTTCTACGCATTTTCGTAAGACTCGATCTTTTTCCATAAGAGCATATGCAATGTTTTTGTAATTTTTCTATTGATTTTCATAAAATTCAACCTATTTTTAAGCACACATAGGCGCATATGGGATTCCAAGTAAAAATGATAAATTTGTATTTTTTATGACTTTTAGGGGTATCCCTTAAGAATTTTTCAAATAACTGCATGTTTTCTTCGATCGACTTCACAGAATATACTAATTTCATTCGATCAATCGATAGACGTCCGCAGAATTGTACCAACTTCAACCGTTTTCGAGTTGAAAAGTTTATCTAGATTTGATAGAGGATACTTATTTGTCTCCAAAATTTGGTTTCCGTAATTTTTCTATTAATTTTCATAAACTCCTTTTTTTTATATGCACACATATGTACATATGCAATTTCAAGTGATTATGATAAATTTGTATTTTTTATGATTGTTGAAATTCACAGAGTATACTAATTTCACCATTCTGAATCGATTGACGTTCGTAGAATTGTTCTATCTTCAACCGTTCCCGAGTTGAAAAGTTCACCTAGATTTGACAGAGGTTACTTATTCGTCTCCATAATTTAGTTTCCGTAATTTTTATATTAATTTTCTTAAAATTCAACCCTTTTTTTATATACACACATATGTACATATGCAATTTCAAGTGATTATGATAAATTTGTGTTTTTTATGATTATTAGGGGTCTACCACCTCTTAGGACATTTTTCGACTAATTATTGGTTTTCGTCGATCAACTTAAAATTCATAGAGTACCTATACTAATTTTACCATTCTGAATCGATTGACGCTCGCAAAATTGTTCTATCTTCAACCCTTCTCGAGTTGAAAAGTTCATCATCTATAGTTAAAAGATATTATTTCTCTCCAAAGTTTGGTTTCCGTAATTTTTCTATTATTTTCATAAAATCCAACCTACTTTTTTATTCACACATATGTGCATAAGCAATTCGAAGTGAATATGATAAATTTGTGTTTTTTTATGATTTTTATGACTTTTTTCGACCACTTGTTTGTGTTCTTCGATCGATCTAAAATTCACAGAGTATACTAATTTTACCATTCTGAATCGATTGACGTTCGCAGAATTGTTCTATCTTCAACCGTTCTCGAGATGAAATGTTCATCTATAGTTGAAAGAAGTTATTTCTCTCCAACATTTTGTTTTTGTAATTTTTCAATTGATTTTCATAAATATCAACTTTTTTAATGCACACATATGCGCATATGGGATTTCAAGTAAACATGGTAAATTTGTATTTTTTATGATTTTTGTCGAGCAATTGGTTGTTTTCGTCGATCGTCTTGAAATTCACAGAGTAAACTAATTTCATCATTCTGAATAGGTTGACGTTCGCAGAATTGCTCTATATATAACCATTCCCGAGATGAAAAGTTCATCTTGACAAATTCTATACATTTTATATATAGTTATGCCCAGTATGACTGGCAGTATTGCAGATTATTCCATCTTCAGTATTTAGGTTAAGGTTCGAACGTGTCTATGAAATATAAATTTTTCTAAGACCAATATCATGTATGTGTGTATTAATAATAGTGAATCAAAAAACAAAATATCCTAATGCTGATTTATTTATTTATTAAATCCATACAAGCTCAATTAGCTTAATTACATGGATTCCTTAACGAAAACTACATATTTGTTAATCCTGTTAATCAAAAGAATACAATAATAGCGATTATAATAATAATAATCAGAACTGTAGAGGTATCTATTAGATTCATTAGAATGTCAGAAAAAATTATGAGACCAGTATGTGATTTAAAATTTCTTTATAAAATGCTGACTGAGGTATTTTCCAGTCGATATCAATTAATTGATTGAATTGATTCGCCAATTTTAGCAAAGCTGTAAGACGTGTTCTAGATGTGGCGGTCGCGACAGAAATATTAAATTGTAGCGAGTTACGATTGGCAGATCTCACTTCATTTGTAATATGATTTTTGAAAGAGAAAGTATCATTATATGTAACTCCCAAGTCTTTAATTTCAGTTTTTCTTTCAAGAGTCTCACCATTCATTAAATAATCAAAAATTACTTTATCTTTTGAGCGGCTTATTGTTAAAATAGCGCATTTCTTAATATTGAAAAATAATTTGTTATCATGACTACATTTTATAATGCTATTAGTGTCTTTTTGAAGTATTCACAGTTGTCATATCTATCATTAAATCAAGCAATATATCCAACGCTATGAAACTATTAGTTAATTCACATTTATTCGAAGTTGATGACCGATGTGATAAGATCACACTTAATCTGAACAGAGCAGTAAGCATGCTATTTGCGAATGCATCTCAAAGTCTACATTTCAAGGGCAGTATCCGAAACAAATCTTTGGAATTGGCAAGTGCGACAAAAAAATTTGGAACAATGAGCTAGCTCTCACTCTCACTCTCCGCAGGGCAAAAAAAATATAGATTTTACGTGTAAAACAGTTTGAATCGATCATGTTACCAGAGGTAAAATGTGTCAAGCAAGAAGGATTCATAAAATATATATATATATATATAGTATTTTTCTATTTCTTGTGATTTCAAAGATGAAAGTAATTATATTGAAAAATCATATGATTACACACAGGTCTCATAACCCATGTAACCATATATCTACTCATTTAATCTATATTCCTATTCGACTACTATTATTATTATAAAATGTTATGCAATGAATGAATAAACAAATACATAAAATAAATGGCAAAATGTTACTTCTCTGATCACATACAAAAATAAACTAAAGTTCTGCAAAATAAGTTGTGGGGGCAATTTAAGTAGTAGAGAATTTTTCAAAATATCTGCCCGCTTACCTAGTGCGTTCACGGAAATGAAAATCTAATGATCCGCTTATTACGAAACAATTCGAATTTAACTACTTCATGTTCATGACCTCTTGATTCCTTGACTCCCTCATTCCCACACATGAAATATTTTTGCGTAGATTGCATTCCAACAGCGTTAAAACGCGCTAAGCGCTGTCTTCGTCCGTACGCGGACGGTATTTACATAACCACAAAAACGTAAACATTTCACATCTCCAATCCTACGTGAGAAGAAGTAATAGGGATATGAGAAGTGTTTGGTAAATCTGCTTCCGTATTCTCTCCACACTAAACCAACGAAACATTATAATGGATTTGACTGTAAATAGCGTTCTCGGCAAGAAGTTATTGAGTGGGAAACACATTTTTTGTGGAGATAGGTATGTCTAGATTGTCCGACTGGTGTATTGAATTGATGATTATCTGGCGAAATATGAATAACTAAACATAAGATTTGTTGATTATTACCAGACTGGTATTGTGATATTTCTGAATATTTACGCAGTTTTTTACACGTTTCAGCCTTCTTGATTGCTTGTAAAAACCATAAGTCTTGTTTATTTACTGTCTTATATGTTTACTGATTGCTAGGTGAGTAAATTACTTACCGACGTCTTCATACTCATGCTTCAAACATTCATCAGGAAACAAATCATTCAATATTCAAGTCAAATTCAACAACTGCTTATCTTTATCAATAAAGTAAATGATGAGATGGAGATGATCTTAATTTTTGCTACAAAATTCAATTTGAACAGCGAAAAATGGTATGACGATGTCTTTTTTAACTCATCATGTTGAAATTAATTCACTCAAATCGAGGAAAAAAATGCCAGAATCGTGCAAAAAACGCTATAAGCATCACAAACGTTGCACTTTCAATCTCATGCAGATAATAATTTTGGAGTCGTCACTACGCTCTTTCTCTAAAATATTGTCTTCGATCGGTAGAATGTGCTGACCATTCTAGATACTCAATATACTATTATTATGGATATGAACTATTCACATTATCTGGAGAGGTTGACAAATCGCCAACGTGATTACACTGGAATTTTATCGCGACATTAAGCCACTGTCAACAAGTCATCTTCGGGAAATCAAACTTAACATAGGTACAAAATTTGCCTTATACATTCTAGAGAAGTATCTGCAGACATAAGTACCTGCTTACTAATTTTAATATATTCCTCAATTTACAATTCATCCCATGTTTCGTCCAATTTTACTGCATAAAAATATGTGAGAGCAAATACAGTTTTCTTCTTTCTCACACAATTTTTGTGCACATTCCTCGATGTGTATTTTGATAACCAGGCTATGAACAAATCAAAGATTCCGGAAGAAATCATTCTGTTTTTATCGTAGCATTTTCAGCAACAAAATAGTTGATCCTCCGTTATTTACATATTTATAGTGCTGTGGATGCTCAGAATCAATCAACTAATTCCCACTACAGATATGTATTGAGCCAACTGGGAAGTACCCACTCCTCAGACGCTTTTTCTTTGAGAAAATAGCATTGTTCACTTCCCAGCAATCCACTTTCCGGATGGTTGCCTAAAAATTAGTGTAACCAACACGTCCGAAAACTGTTTTGTGGACTCGCTTACGGCTCAACCTATATTGTAATTCAAAGAAATTCACAAACTGCATGTCAATAAATCGAAAATTTACGATATTAACTACAGAAGCCTATAAAACACCTATTACCTACTGCCTATTTGTCACTGTCTTTATAGGTTCACCGGTAAGTTTTCCAAATATACCACTCACATTCACCTCAATGAATTTATAGAAGGTCGCCAAATAAACTAGTACTTTCCGCTATCATTACTAAACGCAAACTTAGCCTTATTGTCCTCGGGTATGTCCACTTACTAGTAGTCACTAATCAAGTCCAATGTTAGAGTCAGTATTGCTGATTCGAGGAAATAGGCACCTGCCCTTCTTCAATAAGTAGTTTCCCATAATCTACAAGCAATTATAGACGAACTAGACTTCGATCATCCTGTCGTTGATCATTTTCCAGTTATTCTTGTTTAACTATTGGTAATTGTTTTTGGTAGCTGTCAAACTGTAGAGGTTTGACCATTGTCACGAATACACAACTTAGTGACCGTCTTCATATCTATACGGTGACAAATTATTCAAGGATTTCTATTCGATCTCTTGCAAATCGTTCAGTTCTCTAACGACCCTTCCCATACCATAAACTTGATCTATTATCTTTTACATGAGATGTAACTTCTCGTTAAAACATAATTGGATAATGAAGTGTTTTCGTAGGTAGCAGACTTTTTTCTTCTATTCTCAACACCAGTTCAAGTGTTCTAGTATTGACATTGACGCTGTCATCACTATTTGTAATACTTACCTGAAGTACTCCTGACTGAAGACATCAACACTAAGACAGCTAATGGAGACTGACTCTCTCAAACCCACCTAGATTTCGACTTTTATTAGAAAAAAATTTCATTTTACGTCTCAAATTTTTTTGACACCAGTCAGATATATCAAATACACTCGAAATAAATATATACCTACATGCATTTTTACTTGATTGCGTTGATGATTAATCTCCATGTTGTTCACGGACATAATATATTTATTGTCTATTGCTATTCCGGTACGTTACAAAATACTCGAGAATGTAGGTCGAAGGTGTTCGAAACCTATAGTTAAATTTGCAAATTATGCTGTCAGATTTGTTCGGATTGAGATGCAAACTCGCTAGGTATGATTTAAGACACCTTCTATATGAGTTATGATACTAAGCGAGAAGAAGAAGTGAGATGCAGTTTCAAAAAAAATTGTTTATCTTTGCACTTGATCCGGAAAAACGATAATTGTCCAAATGGTCATAAAAAAGCCATCAACATCGAGCTTATCAGATATCTGAAAGCTCGGGATTTTGAATAATCCAAACTAGGAGTTGTTTGCATATATATCTCACAAACGTTTATCGAAAAATATGGTTTCAGTCGGTGTTTGTAAAATTCGAATTATAATGTTTGATACATTCTTAAAGGCAGAATGATGTTCGAGCAATGGAATCAGTATAGCCAAAAACCAGCATATGAAATTTGAGCAAACTAATTCAAGAATTGAAACCTTTGCCTTCAGCTCTACTAACCATAGGTGAAATTTTATATCTTCATTCTTCCCAAATAGAACGATTTTCAATAGTATTGCACCTCTTGGAAAAAATTGAACACTACTTATCATGAATCATTAAACATACGACTTGAGAAATCAGGAATGGTGAAATGGGACAGAAACATTTATTATACCCATTGTTGTGTAGAGAAGGGAGAAATCTGGTTTCCAATCAATCTTTAGATATCGCATAAAGTAATATTTTTGTTTGAGGACTTTTTTGTGAGAATAAACGATCTCGCCAAATAACAATAAATAATATGTTATCCCTTCACCACCAAAATTTTTATTCATATGTTCAGATGTGCATATCGATAACCAATATCTCATTAGCATCTACCCAATTACCAAAGGGTTATACATAATATGTATATATGTGAGTAGCATCGACTCAAACTTATGAAAACCAATTTTAAAAAGAAAACTTACAGTTCCCATTATTATCATCTTGTAGACGCAGCAGTGTCAGTCTAGTCGAGGATTTTCGACTGAGCAATAAACTAACCTGAAACAAAGACGTAAAATTATTTTAACGAAGTGTAAATATTTTATGATCATTTTACGGTTGGTCATGAAGAGAGGTAATGAAATTTCCGGTATTGCAGATATTGTTGAATACTCAGAAATAATTATCACCTAACTAACTGTTATCTTGATGTTATGTCAAGTTAGATATAGAGGTGAATTAGTTTAGAAACCCATGCTGAAGGGTCATGAAACCGTTATTGAAGTTGTTCAAGGTTGAAACTCCTGAGGATCGCTGGGAACAACGATAACTGAGGGGGGAGTGGGATCATTGTCAACATGGACCTGAAAAGATTTCATCGAGAAGTGGTTTGCTGTTTGATAAAAAGCTCTCTTGTCAGTGTCTTGAATGATAAGACACATATTCGTCCTGTCCTATTGAGCTATAAGAATTATAACAAACTCACCAGAATTACAACACGATTTCAATGCAATTTTCTAGCATAGAATTGAAGAAGTTGTCATTACTACTAGCTGCTATTATCTGAGCTATGATAACTACGGAATAATTTTGTTAGCAAAGCTTTGCCGTTCGTTGTAAAAACGAGCACTGGTGGAAAGAATAAGGCGAGAAGAGGATGTGAAGACTGAGCTTGACGGGCCAATATCGATGGTGCAATAACCGAAATGGAACTTGGCTCAATCAAAAACCCCTCAATCCACCTGCACATGCTGTGCCCTGGAAAATTTATTTAGTTTTTTTTCCACTGCAACAGTTTTGGTATTTGGCAATACATATTGATGATCCATAAATATTCCTTAATAACTTAAAAAAATGATGTTTCGATATCATAGTAACCAAACAGTCTCCAACAAAAATCAGACCATATCAACTTCGTTTTCTTAAAGCTCTCCATATACCTTTATTTTCCTATTAATTTCCCATCATAGCCCATTGAAGATCCATTATCACAAAAGGTAAACTCAGGGCTACCGGCGCATGACCCTAATTGCCTCCCGGCATTGTCCTGTGAAATTACGCATTGTGCGGTCGCCATTGTCCATCTACATTAACGATCATCCGTGATTGGTGTGCCTAGTAGTGCAAATAATAAAGTCATTATTTATGAGCATACCACGGAACACAGATTATACTGGCTGGATATTAATGTAGACAACCGAATCACGCATGGTGAGGCATATCAACTAAAATGGTAGCTGAAATATATTTTGGATGGGAATTAAACTAAGTACACTGAGCATTCGATATTGGACTTTTTGAGAAAATGCTGTGGAATGTTTGGTATTTTTTTATTGACATTATGTTCAAATTTAGCTTCCTCATCGACTTGGGCGGAAGGCATCTTTGAGGAGAACACGGTAAGTTCTAGGAGTCTTTTAGTTAAATTAAGGTACTGAAAAATCGGCATTAGCATTAGTTAAAGAAACTAAGTAAAGGTATAATACACCAATCAATAGAGCATAATATGTGTATTTTTTTTCAACAAAAATACTAGTAGGAAACTGACTCTACCATCACATAAAAGACATTCAAAAACAACAATACGTGTGTAGGAATGTAAGCTTTCACGGCTGGCGTCAATATTTTGGTTGGTTTCCGGGTTTTGCCGTGGTCTTCTTTGGTTTAATCAAAGAAGACCACGGCAAAACCCGGAAACCAACCAAAATAATATCAATACGTGTTTTTTAATTTTTTTTCCTTAAAAAACTAATACTCATACAGCGATCTGGTTGCTCTAATGGGTACAATTATTGTAGAGAATTGAAATACGAACAAAATGAGATTTTCTACTACCTGATCAGATCATTTGTATCGGAGAAAAACCGAAAAAATAGGAAAAATTTGTGATTTTTTAAAATACTGTTATTATTTGTTGTATAGTAATATCGTACGAATGTTTCCTCAACAATCGTCGATGATTCATGCCAAGGAAAAAATCTTATTAAATTTCCCATTTTGTTATTCGAAGTAGGTGGGGCTTGGCAATAGTAGATTGGACTTTTTTATTTTCTTCTATGTTCGCAGAGCTCTGAAAACTTCTGTATAGCAACTCTAGTGACTGTGTCGAAGAATTTTATTAAAAAAGTCTTAGTGAATATTAGACAAAAGTTTCATTTCCATCCCATATTCGATATGAATTTTTACAAAATAAATAGATCATCAATCGAACGAGCTAATCATAAACTGTTTCCAAAAGTACTGTACTATTTCGATATCTTCAACTTTCTTGTCATTGAAGTGACTAAAGCTTTCGTGGCCAGTGTTTTTTGCTAAATGTATGTCTCGGCTATCACGATCTTCTTTTTTGAACATTGCAGGTTTTTACTTTTGGTGAGAACCAGAATATAATATTAGGTATCAAGGGAATTATAAGGGCATTAATTACCGATGGCCTCTGGCCCGAGAGAGGAATTGTCTGAGGATATTAAGGATCATTAATTCCCGTGGTACACAGATAATTTTATTTCTGACCGGTTCCAATAAAATTTTGTTCATTTATAAAACGGAATAAATATACCAATTCATTACCTTCCTTGAGTATCTGAATCAGGTACCGTTGATTATTTGAGTATTGTTGTTGCTAGGTTGATGATAACAGAACTTTGTTATTAAGCTAGGTTTGCGTAAATAACGTGTTTTCCACCTCAAATATAATGGGGGATATTTCGAAAAAAGTCGAAAAAGCAAGAGAATCATTATTTCCATCAAGAAGTGAAGCCGCATATTTACTATGTCTTTCGGTAGATTTGGTAGGAATTGTGTTTATTCGTTGCAGTCAGAAACGATATAGTCTGAATTCCTTATTGACTAAATGGTCAATGCTAAAATCGATAGTGACCATACATTGACACGAGAAACGAGATATCACAAAGATCAATGAACTAGAGGCTTTTTTGAAATGGAAGAGTAGGAGTTATGGAAGAAAAAGTCTGCCGTTTTATCTCCTAAAAATGTCATCAAATTTCTGAAGAACGCTCCTCATGAAATTTATTTATTGGATAAGGTAATTTTTTTGTGTGTATTTATTATTTTTTTTGTTATAGGTTGCTTTGAATATGGCTTATTTTGGAGGATACAGATGTAATGAACTTTTGAATATTTGATATAAAGGACCGGGATTCTGTTATGATAGTGAACATACCAAAGGATATGGGATTATTAGTATATCAGCCAATAATTAAAAGTTAGTGTGTTGTATGTTTTCTCAACCCTCTCACTCACGCAAGTATTTCATAAAAAATGTATCATCTTGGTATTCAGCCAAAGAAAAGATGATCAAATAGATGACACTTGAAATATTTCACTGATTACATGGCTGACTGTCTAAGGAAACCAGCTAATTGCAATCAAATATGATAACGTGTCGCTTTACGGCTGTTCATGAATTACCCGTATGTTATGGAGAAATGTCGCCGAAGGCAAGACACACAGGCATATTTGCGAACTTATTGTGGATTCTTTTTATTAATTTTTGCCAACGAATACCATGTCTAGCATGTTGAATTAATCACACTACATTATCTACTTTATGTATTTATTATATCCAATTATTTGTACGCACAGCTAAAGATAATGGTGTATGACTGATGTATTGGTGGAATTGAGCAAGGAGCTATTGCTTTCTCTGTAACGTTACGCGGATGAACTGACCTAACCAGGAATGAAAAAGATTGAAACAAACTGAAAAATACTAAATCAAAGTGAATAACAGTGGAAGAGGTCGAATGAAGACTAAGGGCAGATTGCATAAAGAATTTAACGTACGATTAATTATTCAATTTGTTTATTATTATGGCAATGCATGCACTCAAAGAAAACTCGTTATAATCGAATCGAATTATAATCGACAAACACAATGAAATATTGTGACTTAAGCTGGCATTTAGATTATGAACACATTTAGTGGTCAATCTTCTGCAGGAATCTATATATGTAAAACCACAGTCTGTCAGACTATCCGGAAAGAGGTGGTTTTCATTACTTGCTGATGTTGAAAGTTATATTCAAGAAATTGAAACAACCCAAAACACCAAAACAACGTCAATATAACTCGACGCGCGTTTCGCCAAAAAATTAGCATCCTCAGGAGTTCAAGAAAGCGTATTGTACTGCTACTGTACTAGATAATAACTTTTTTGTCCATCTCGAAAAGTTGTTAAACTTTTTTTTGGCGATAGGCTCCCCAGCCTTTTCACTTGACTCTTGACTACGTACTTTGTCCAATGAGATTTAATTTCATCAAATTCCCAGCTTCGAAACTCTTCTTCTAAGCGGGCTTTGAAGAGTCCACAGAAGGGTTCTGGGCCGGAAAGTGGTGTGTTTTCCCCTTCTTTGCCAAGGCAGTCCGCTTTCCCATTGCCATTGATGTCCCTTTGATCTGGCAACCACATCAGGATTACATGATTGTTTGCTGCCAGTTGTCTCAGGGTTTGTTCACGGTCCCAAGTCAGCTTAGGCTCACAAGGATGTAGTTTCAGAGCTTTTAGTGCCTTTGGCTACCTGATAGCTCTAAAGCAAGTACTTCTGTTTGAAAGATGGTTGGACCGTGCAACGCCCACTCCAACCCCTTCGCCCATGTTGGATCCACCTGTGTACCACACTGAGGCATCCATTGCCAATTCTCTGTGTATATATATCTGGTAGTTATTCATGACTACAAATGCACCCTCAGAACTCAATTCTCACAATTGTCAATGATGTTATTGATAACCCAGTACATGCCATATTCATGCATCTCACACGCAGTCGTTGTGTCCAAGGCCTATTTTTTCTACAAGTTTTTCAGTATTTATCGGGTGCAATCAGAACAGTTGTCACATCTCATCAACCAGGTGTAAACTCATTATCCAAATAGACGGACATTAACCGAGTTTTCTCCTCCTCTCAACAACATAATCAATCAATAATATCAGCAATTTGTTGGTACACCTTACTTCAAGCGGAGCAATTATTATAAACTAGTTCTCCAATTGAATATGCCATCTATATCGAACATCAGTAACATAAAATCGTTGCTGGGTTCTGGCGGCTTCTTGATGGAGTATTAGTATCATCACCAATTATGGCCATTGCTGATTAATAAATATCCATTTTCACAACTCGAATAATATTCTCCTAAATAGGTGGAAGAATGCAATTTATCGCAATTTTCTCCAATTAGTAAATTGCGAGAATTGTATTTATACTATTTTTATTTATGAAACCACTTGAGAACTCGAAACTGATGTATCATGTGACTGTAGAGATATATAGTCAGCTTTGGAAGAGAAATATGCAGTGGTCCATAAAAAATATTTAAAATTATATGGCAGATGGTCGACTGCCACGGAGTTCATAAACGTCATTGAAAATGCCGAGTAATGCGTTCGATGAACTGAACTTTTTTGATCGAATTCATATGCATGTGCCAGAAGCACCAGAAGAGGCTTACTTTCGCTACAGTCAAAATAAAATCATACTCAATTTTCCTTAATGGATTTCGAATATTCACCTAAACTATATTGTACAGAATTTCATACCAAGACTTGATACATTTTTAACATGTATCATTGTGACTCCTCGGACACTACAGCCGAAAATGTCCGTTGTACCTACTCTCACTGATAACCATTCCTTTTCCCTAGACAATATGTTTTGTATTACGAGTAACTTTCACACAGAATAATAGGGAAGACCACTTGGAAAGCTACAGCAATGGATGACCACAGATTTAGTGAAATAGGACATGAACACCCATTAGTTCCTAAAAATAGCAAAGGTGTTGAGAACTGACCTAAAGTACGGAACAAAAATACAACACATGCTGATTCAAGATAAAAAACGATGAAAAAGTGCCATTAATACAGAAATAAAATTTCGAAGACGTGTCACGGCACCCCGTATATGAATCAAGCGGGCTATAGCAAATGACAAATGATACACGAGATGCGCTGACAAATGAGGAAACCGTGGAAGATGCATTTCTGAGAATAGAGGTCGCTTTTTACATCACCCCAGACTGAGCTATCAACATAGCATTCCAAATAGCAGAGGTTACTGGACGATATCGCTTTCTAGCAGTAAAGCAGAAATGGAAATATGGACCATTGTCGTATGGTTGAAACAATTCTTTGTTATCTTACTGGATGTGTCCTGTTGAGGATACGCTATACAATTATTTGCAGTAACTATACAAACATTGTATATCAGGGGGAATCAATATCAAGAGAAAGAAGCCAAGTTAGAAGGTATGTTATGATCTTCATCTGGTTTCTTCTTAGCGATTGAAAACTGGTGAAAGACTCATACCAATACTTTTATGAAATTGCGGGGCAAATATTTGAGAGAATACAACTTCTTCCATAGGTGGAACAGCGATAGACCTGCAAAGCCAACGAAAAACGGCTTAGGCTGAACTCAATGGACTACAGAGAGAAGCATGCCTGGCAAAAGAAGTCTTTCGTCCCACGCCAATAGCAGCAATAAAAGCCCTTCTGGGATACGTCGTTTCAACAGTTCTGACGAGAGATATAAGATAGATAGCACGCTTTATTGAATGATGCATGGTGTTCTGCCTGTCTATGGTTTCCACCTGTTCTCCTCAAAGTCTGGGTATGTAGTGTGTATATGCTTGTCAAGGAAGCGAGTTCCTTTAATCCGCCTCCTCAAGCCCTGGTGGGGCTGGTTTTCGGTCGGGCTACCAGACCCGCAGGATCCGATCCGAGGCACCTCCTTGGCTTTCATTGGAGATTAATTCTTTAGTTCTCACTACAAGTTTCTTCCATTCGCCTCCTCGGTAAAGTCCTGGTAGGGGTGGTTCTTGATTGAATGGTGCGGCGGCCGCGGGCGATTCATTCACCGGCTACGAGTCTCGCAGCACCCGAACCAAGTCTCCAATTCCTTCGATCAGCCTGGGCAACCTAGCTACGATGCTCGAGGAAGAGGTAGACATAATGTTTAAAAATTGGTAGTATAGACGGAAAATTATGCAACGCTTGAATCTAACTGCTATAAATCTAGGGTAGTATGGAACTTTTGAGACACTTTGAACAGACTAGCTTATCATCCACAGAAATATTCGAGAGACTTGTTCGAGCAATGAAAGACAAGACACTCACATTTTAAAATGTGATGTAATGCACGGACAAGAATGCAAACTATTGTCCCATTCGATGCAGATACTGGACGCTCATAGGTTGTGTGTGTGAAGTATTTTATGGAAAAGTTCTTGCGATTAGTATATGACCCCGCCTTGTTTGCGTGGTTCATTTTCATATATCCTAAACCTGGTAAGATCTCGAATTAGGGGACTTTTGAGGAGAAAATACTTCTATAACTTCTTTGACAAGTGTTTCACACATGTCGGAATAGAATAGACGACGGCAAGCTCTCGCAACGTATCCAAACGGACGTATCTATCACTCTCAGTGATGGTACAAAGTACCTTGTTCTGCATCCTGTCACCTCTATGGAATTTAGCCTTGTATAAGTTGCAGAACGCTGGGCAGGCGTACCATTTGCTCATACATAAGCATCTGGTTTTTCAAGGTCAAATGTAACGTTCTGGAAACGAGAGGGTGAATCCGCTTTACTGCCACGGCAGCCCTCTGGATTACCCGTTTCATGTGAGCGTTTATTTATAGATGCCTGTCCAATTGCACCCACAGGCATCTCACGGGAGTCGACTCCATAATGACTTTGTACGAGATCCTAAATTACCGAAATATCAGGCCAACTTATATTTTCTCTCGAAGTTAATGACCTCACTCCTAGTCGAATTCACCACAATTTTGTTTTCTTCTCAATACAGAACTTCCCTATCTGAATGAATTTGAATCTGTACAACAGCAAGAACGCCTATCCTCAAAGCTCAATATCGATCTCAAAAGAATATTGTCGACTATCTTGGCCACTGCACTCAGCACAGCGAAATAAGTTAGCTTTTTAGTTTGGAATGGCCACAGCCTTCTTCAGACAGCTTGGGTAGGACTGCCACCTGACAATGGCGTTTATCAGGTTGATTAGCTATTCGTCGGAAGTCGTTGTAGGACTTTCGTTGGCTCCTCATATTGGGTCAATATCTTGGCCAGTCTATGAGAGCCAAAATGGTGAAGCAGAGTTTAGCGGAAGTTCTCTATCTGCCCCTCGCTAACGTCAGGCGCCTATTTTTGAATCTTTGCGAAGTATTCTACCATCAGCGTGGCCTTCTGAGAATACGTCACTGCCCATTTGTCACCCCTTCCGAAGGCAGGCACTGACTGGAAACGTCTAAATAGGCGTTTGACCATGCGTCACAGGGAGATGTCACAAATGTCCTGCTATTTTCTTTGATCAGTAAGGAAATCTTGGAACCCAGGCTCAGCATGTCCAGTTTCAAATCAGGGGCTCGAATTCGACAGTACACGACTCATCCACTACATCTGCCTTCTCGTCAAAAATTGGATATACTAGGAGAAATATAAACACTAGGTAAGCTTGAATATACCATGAGCAGCGGTGTGGGAATTAAGGACAAGCTATGAACCTAGACATTCCAAAAATATTTTCATCATTTCAACACTACAATGATATCTTCAAGAAAATAAGTTTTTTTCGAATCACCATGCGCCTTTCCGCTCTAATTCCATCTTCGTCCGAGCTATTTCAGACCACCCCGTACCTACATTCATCATTATCACCATGTTTGTTCGTTCAGCACTCCAACTGGATCTCTGACAGGCACTTGTTCGATGATCTTCAACGGTTCACAAAGATAAATAAACCATTGTTTGATATCTTAAGTACCATAAGATCCCTTTTTAGGTAAACGATGCTTGAAAATGGTTCTTGATACTCTTGAGTAGTGGAAGCCCATACGAAATTCAAACTTCATAATGGCTTCTATTTCTGTTTACCAATGACATGTGAGAACGTATACATATTTACTAAATTGAACTGGAATTCGTTCAGTAATCGTACCAAAACCTAAACAGACCCGTTTGTTGAGTTCTCGATGTCGATTCAATATGTTAGGAGAGGTTATGACAGAAGCTCGTCAAAATAAAAGTTTCCGATTATAATGGAAAATCTGTTAGTTAATTTTATATCAAATATCCTTCTGAACAATACGCAATATTACAGTGCAGCAAATAAAATATAATGTAAAAAATTAGATGGATTACTCGCAGACTTCTGCAGTTGCTCAGGTAAAGAAATCCTCGTTTTTACATTTTTCTTCCACGAGAAGTAAAACTGATGTTCAATAAAAATTATATAGAAAAGTCCGCAATTGAATATATACGACGTGACACAAAAATGTGTAGTAAATGTAAACCCTTTTTTATTTATTTCACAAAAAATGTATTCTTTTCAAGAGATGGTGCTTATCGAGAAACTCATTATGGGTGAATAAAATGTCATAACAATTATTAGTTTGAGATATTTTTATTTCTTTTCAAAAAATTATCAAGAGTAAAGTATCTCTAATTTTCAATACACAAAAAATTTTCCGAAAACATTTTATTACCCTCTGATTAACTAGTAAAATACTTTTTTGTCATTCATTTTGAGGAATAATTATATAGTCAGTCCTAACCAGGATGAACTTACCTCACATACGGACGAGAGGAAATCGAAAACATAAATTTTATGAGGATTAACTCTGGGTCAGTTCGAACCAGTTCGAACTTACAATATTTAGATACTGCACGAGGAAATTGGACATATTTTTCATCAGAAGTATTTTTCAGTCTGTTCTAACAAGAATGAACAAACTTCACGTGAACATTTAGTCGAGAGGAAATAGAAAACATAAATTTTTTTGAGGAACTATTTTTCAGTCAGTTATCCAGAACGAACTAACCTCACGTACACATACGGACAAGAGGAAATCGAGAATATACATTTTATGAGGGGTAATTCTGGGTCAGTTCGAACCAGCACGAACTTATAATATATAGTACTGCGCGTAGAAATCAAACATATTTTTCATCAGAAGTATTCTTTGGTCTGTTCTAAGAAGAATGAACAAACCTCACGTGAACATTTGGTCAAGACAAAATCGAAAACATAAATTTTTTGAGGGGTTATTTTTCAGTCAGTTATAACCAGAACGAACTAACCTAACGAAGATACTTAAGCGCAATAAATTTGCACATATTATTGTCAGAAGTAATGCTTCTCTTCAAACTGTTCCAACCAGAATGAACAAACCTTACGTAAACATTTGTTCGAGAGGAAATCGAAAACATAGATTTAATGAAGAATTATTTTTTATTCAGTTATAACCAGAACGAACTAACCGAACATATTTTTGTCAGGTGTAATTTTTTAGTCTATTTATGCATATAAATGTACACAGGCAATATTGACAGAATAAAGGTCAAACATTATTATTTTTAATCATCGATCAGGTAATTGTTTTGTGATTTTTCACAAGAACTCATTTGTCAGAATGGGTGAGGCGGAGGACGATGATAGAGACAGACCATTCGGTTTGACAGTTAGTAATCAACTTGTAAGGTAGTTTGTAATATTATCTTGTAGTAAAGAGGTTGGATATTTACATTGGAAGATATTATTTTGAAAGACCAAAAATAATTCAATGAAGTATTATCAGTACTTTTTCAAATGAGATGAGTCAATAAATATAATTCCCATTTCATCAACTGAAACATACATATTCAAGCCAGGTAGATACATAATAGATATGAGTAATCATTAGAATTCTTTGATTATTTTAATGTTCAAATATACCCGAATTTGAATCGACAGGCACCTAACTGCTGAAATTTATGGCTAGATACTCGTCCAAGGCTTTATTGCGCTAACGCCTATAAAAATTACCGGACTGTCGGCGATCGTTAACTTTGAGTGATTTATTCAAATAAACACAAATATTTTATTAATTTGAAATATAGATATAAAAGTGTCTTTATGTAAAATATTCGATAAGATCCCTATCATAAAAGTGTCACGGTGATTTAGTGTTTGTTGTACCTATGAGCTTTGGGAAACTGTTACATACTGACAACGCTAATTTATAATCATTTCTCCTTTGTTGTATATACAAACTGACAGGAAAAACAGTTGATAGGAATAATTAGTCCTAGCGGGTGGTCCAATTTGTCCGGCATTAAGTATCACGGACGACAAGCTTCTTATTATAAGTCAATTATTTGAAAGGATTTTATCGTAAGTTCATCGGTTAAGAAAAATAATATTCAAAACCTTGACAAGTCGGTGTAGGAACTCTCGATATTTATAAATTGAATATTTTTCAAGAAAAGTTTGAGCGATTATAGTTATCGCATCAAATGTGTTGAGTAAAACGTTCTTAAATCATGTTAGCTACGTAAAGTATGCAGTTCAATGATTCTTTTATTAATGAGTTTGTCATCATTGGAGTACTGACGAAAATCGATTAAAGTTAATGCCTAACAATACATGAACTTTGTATAATAGACAACAGAAATTTCAAATGGTTTTCTCATTTTCTAAGAGATATTCAGTAATTGAAACTTTATGGTATGATGAAGCTACTACTATAAAACAGTTTTATTGAAGCTAAATTATTTTAGTATATATCAATAGTTTCGGAGATGAAAAAAATGCCGTACTCGAAATTCAGTTTTCAAAAATTCGCGATAAAAAGAAAAATGAGACTCCCAAAGCCCTCAACTAACCCTCAAAAACAACAAAACTAAAAGTCTGTTGTCCAAGAATATCGCCCACGAGCGAATCATTGGAGAACTATATGAACAACAATTTACAATACAGAAAATGTTCACGCAAAGTTGTAAAATCTAAGTTATGAGGAATCGAAATGGCAAATAATTCACAGTAGAATGCAGACTAGATGTCGTTACCGGTGACCCATTTAAATATTCAGTATCATTTACAATGTTATTTACATGTTAACTGTTTTTCCTAGTAAGATGGAGTTGAAAAAATGCATTTATAACGAATGCTTTATTAGCAGATAGACCGCTATCATATAATTTATTAACGCCTACAACGTATCAGGAAAAATCAAAAGAAGTTTATTATTTGATCTTGTTTATGTCCTCAGCATGACAATTTTTATATCCATTTCAGTATATCAATCACCAATACATGCTAATTGGGCAATACAGAAAAATTATTATTCGAGTTCAGTAACTACATGCAATACATAGGGAGTAAACCGCCTTTTCATATTTTTGCAATGTTCGTGATCAAATTATAAACTGACACTCTTCGCTCTTGACGCATGAATAAAATATTGTTTGATTAGACAATACGTTGTGCACATCAAACTTGGGATATCGATTTTCGTAATGAAAACTCATCGTTCCGTTGCAAATTAATTACTTCCTATCACACATTTGTTATAAGTTCTAGCAACAGTTTATGGATTATCAATTATAAGTTGCAAGTACTACTTTAGTATCAATATCACTACCGCAAATATGCCGTTCAAACTTCAAGTCATATAAAACATAAGTGGTTTCTTCATATTTTATAAACGTATGTAATCATGAAGTTGAGTACTACTATCGGAGGTAATGCTACGAGAGCTCGCAATAATATCGAGAGTCATTCTGTCAAAGCAAGACTCTGGAGAAATATCAACATCATTTATCAAATAGAGAGAATAGCATTTACACCACATCATAGTGAGCCACCACACCCTTATGGCCTACCAAAGATCCTAAAGGCAGAAATCCCTTCGAAACCGATATCCAGCTCCAAAAACTCAACCTCGTTCAACCTAGCCAAGTTTCTATTGCCAGTTATTCAACTTCTACAGAAAGGTCCCATTCTACGTTGAGGTCCTGGAAAACATCATCGTTCTAACATCACTGCTGGAGAGCCCCTATAGATTATCCGAAAGAAACTGCAAGAAGACGAAGAACTGGAAAACAGGATAAGCCTACCGGTGTGTCTCATTATGGAACTTCTATAATGATGCCTTCGAAATTGTTACTTTCAGAATGAAGATCATTATCACTGGTTATAGCAAAATCACATGGAATGGTGAAGCTTCTGCTACAGAAATAGCCAGCAAAAAACTCTGGATGTGGTTGAGATACGTAGATGATACCTTCATTGAATGGAATCATAGAGACGAAGAACTGGATGTCTTTCTGTACCACATAAGCAACATCAATGAAAAAAAAACAAGAAAGATCATCGACAAAATGAGTACTCGACAAAATAGGTAGGAGAGGTCTGGGCGGCAGTAGAACCAACACAATGCTTTCCTATGTATGAGATTTATCGAAAAAAAAAAGAAACGAATTGGGTCTAGGTATAACAACCTGGCCAGCTTTCCTCTGGTTGTAAGTTGTTTTGTCTTTAGCCACCACAGCAGAGCCTCATGCCCTATCGAGGGCCTCACTATCGCTGTGTACAACCAAAGCGATTGTTTCGGTGGTGTTTTGCCGAAGGACCGCCTGGCCATCATTAATGATGTCCTTGCCCTTATCAGCCTCTTTCCCAGATGTTTATTCCAGGTGAGCTTCGAGTCTAAGTTCAGCCCTAAGTATTTCAATTCTCTTGTCATCTGTAAGTTTTTACCAATGATTCGAAGAGCTCTGTTGGGCTCAAAGTTTCTCTTTCCGGTGAAAGGGGCAATCGTAGTTTTTGGGGGTTGACCTTGAGGTTATCCCTCATGCACCACGTTTGTACATCTGTGAGTGCTAATTGCGATAGATCCACACAAACCCGAGGTTCCACAAAAGTGGAGATAGTACTCATCCCTGAGGGCAGCCTCTCATGGCTTCCACCTCCATCTTGTCTTAGAATAGGGCGACTTTTATTACCCTACAGCTCAGTATGGAAGATATCCACTGGTTCAGAACTGGATAAACATTTCTTTCCTTCAGGCTGTAGTGATAGACGCATATATATGTTAGAAAAACTAAGAAGCCATGAGACACCCGAACCGATGAACACAAAAAATCTAACGAGGAGGAATATCAATGGTATACAAGAAAATTCAAAGAATCGGCATATATTCTGAACAGCGATGTGTTCATTCAACCGAGCAAAGAAATTTGAAATGTGTTAAAACTCCCGATCAATGGGATCAGTTGAAATTTCATTGAACCATCGCTGTCGATCAACATTATGAGCTTCTTCGTCTAAAACTAACTTTGCGCATCAATCAACGAGCCACAATAATGATTTGATGTCGAGTTTTGTTCCTGGGATACCTTGCTCTCCACTCTCTTACCTGTGCAAGTAGAGTACCCGAAAAAATATATTGAATCCCTTGATGAAACTAATCAAAATGAAGTGTTAACCTAGTCCGACAGAATTTTTGGTAAACTCTATCAGTTTTCGATCTCCCAAAAGAAAACGCCGGTGTTCCCAAAAATTGCCACCAACCGATAACGCAAATAATTTCACTTTTAAACAATTTTACAATCCATTCCATTCCCAAACTATTTACAAATATTATTTCTTCTGCCTTAACGACATCATATCGGGAGTGAAAATACCATTGCCACTTCATTCCTCAGTTGCAACTTCAAGGCACTTGAGATTGGACCCCGCGATGTTAGCGGGCAGGTCCGTAAATACTCTGAGAATGAGTTGATTTCGGACAGAATCCACGCCGTCTGCGAAGCTCATGCGTGGGTATGATGTTATTCTAGACAGAGACTGGACGACTATAATTATGGAGGATGGCACTTTGATGTTAGTCCTGGAAAAAACTAACAAAACAAAACCGGGTTCTGACATTAGTCTTACTTTTCGATCTGATCGCCTCTTATGGGCCCGGTTCTTCTAAACGTTCCGGTAATGAATCCAGAGCTTGATAGACGAGGCATTAGTGCTTATACTCATAGAAGATATAAGATAACTTTCTGATATATGTCGGAACTGAGTCGGCGACACAAATACCCCAAATGATAACCACCCGATCACTGTTCATAACCATACGAATACTTTTTTCTACAAACTGTCAAGCTTCATGAGGAAGGAGCATGAAGCCCAAGCTGCAGAACACTGGACAACCGTATAACATTTCAGGTCTGTTCATACAGAGGTTAGGTTTGATTGATAGCTGCACACCCCCTCTTAAGATCCAGATTTGTGATTAAGAAATGAAGAACAGATATAGGTACACGTTACGTTCTCAACGTTTAGATAATCATAATTTTTTTAGGTCTGAGCCCGAGGACTCTGAAAGAAATCCTGTGTGAAGTCGGATTGGATCGCTAATAAAAATGTTAGAAACTATTTTGGAAAAATTCACCACATACATCGTAGGACTCGAATAAATTATCTAGTTCATGTTTCATCACCAATGTACTATAACTGTTATTGATAAATAATAATGAATAGCTGTTATACTATTACTAGAAACTAAAACTGAAAGAAAGGATCCGATCTATTTTCCGATTCATTTTTATTGAATAGAGTGGACCAGGAAAAGTTCTAAAGATGGCGATTTTAGGGTGAGTTTGCAGTGGGCCAATCTCCAGAAACGGCCCTGTAAATCCTACTCACTTCATCGTCGTTTACCGCCCCAAGCGTCCTGATATCAATTTATCTAGTGGTAACAAGTATTGATGGTAACGCTCTTTGTGATAATTTGATATGGTGTACCGCTACGTCATCATTACCCAGGAATCCTAGGGTTAAAATGTTTAACCTCTTGATGATATATTGTTCCGGCTGATACAACTTGCCATATTCATATTACAATTGGATTCGTACCCCATGCAGGTCTAGAGCCATTTATTCTCACAGTGCTTATGGAAAATGAACTTCCTTTCTAGTCTAACTGAGAATGGTTTTGGTTGATTTGCAATCGTACAATGCGGTTTTTGATATCAGGTGTTGAATATTAATATGATCGATAAGAGCGTATTTCTTCGTTTTTGTTCATGCTTCCTTTTCATTCAGACATACACTACTCAACAATCGACTGAATGATCATAATTACAAGGATGTTAACAGGATTGCTTAGTACCGTCAGAGAATACTTTATGAAGTGGGCATTTTTGTAAATTATCCTCAGTTTCTCTACTTAGTCAGCCCTTCAACGAAAACTAACAGGAATTTAGTATTACAGAAGTGTTTGCATTGGCTTTATTACTGTATTTTAATAAATTTACTGATGGAGTTTGTCTCAAATCACCTCTACATTGTTATTATCAATGCAGGTAGTTCTCCGTAGAACATTTCTGCTTCCCGCTGTTAGTCATATCCCATTCAAACAATATGTGGAGACATCACAGAATCTGCATATGTTGATGTCTTGGTATATAATCATCAAATATAGATATTTCCTCACCAATACCTTCAGATCTTGCTTGATATCCCCAAAGGAAACGTGCGGGTATTGAGGTCCAATAATAGCTGTTACCTCCGCTATGGCTTCGTGATCTGCCATCTCATTCTTCTGGATGCCCCTGTGATCTGCTTCCCAAGCTTGTTTTTCACTGTTCTGTTCTCTTAGGTTGTTGAGATTTTTGTGCGTTTTCCAAACTGATTTGGAAGGAGTTTTATATGACAGCAGGATCTTTGTTACCCCAGAGCAACCCGTATACCACATTTGCCCTCTTGACATCATCGATAGGGACCTTGATGTGACTAACCCATCTTGTATAAAATGAGTAGGTTGGAGTCTTTTATCCGATGGCAACGCAGATGTGTCGATTCTTATGACCTCCATTATGTTGGAGTGCATGGTTGTTGCCTCTCCATTGGCCCAGGCGCTTTAGTTTGGTGGCAAGGGGAGGATGAAAACGAGCTAGAACTCATGTCAAACACTTCTCAACCGCAACGGGTATGCAACATTAGTGGCTTCCTAAGTCACGCTAAATCAATTGAAGGATAGATTTATTGATAAATTGTAACAGAAATACTTTTCGTATAACTTATCAATTATTATTCAACAGGAAGAAAGGAAAATGAAGTGAAAGACTTTTCGTTTCAGAACTTTTCATTAATCACTCATGATAAACCAAAACGTTATGAATAATTTCGATGTATTTTAGGAAAACAAAGATAAATTCTCAATAAACATTATATTGTCATGCAGACACAGCGAAAACAATAAAACTCCCTATGGATGCAGCATAAGGTAAATCACATCTGTCATAAGAGACGACTAAATCGTCTAGTAAATAAGTGGTTTTTGGTTCAAACTTTTTTCTCCACATCTGAAAAATGAGAATGAGGTGTCATTCGATTGGGAGTAGCATGTGGATGATTTGTGAAAAAAATCAAGAGCCGCTTGCAAATATTCCAAAAGTTATAACTAATTAACTGAAAAAAATGGGTTTGGAGTTTTGCAAATATCGCAAAAACTGTTTAAGATTTCTCAAATTTGAAACAAGATTCAAAAATAGGAAGAAATTTCCCAAAAGGAGTAGCAACTCCCGGAACTGTGGGACCAATACTTATACATTTC
The DNA here is from genome assembly GCA_958502065.1 of Chrysolina americana. NCBI lineage: Eukaryota > Metazoa > Arthropoda > Insecta > Coleoptera > Chrysomelidae > Chrysolina > Chrysolina americana. The sequence goes on from OY293412.1 coordinate 89,289,085, forward strand.
GTCTAGGGTTGAAAATACGCCTGAAAACGGGGACTCTGGGCTTCGTAAGCCACCAGCACACTTTGGACGTTTAATGAATACATATTATTTAAACTTATTGAATATGAAAATGAAGAATTGAAAAAATTCAGGCATCTACTGGATAGATGAATGAACAAATAATACGCGGTTAAGAAATTTTTCTATTAATTAGGCATTAGTTAATTAACAATTTTTCCTAGTTGAACATGAACATTGCAATCTGCAATCTTATTTTTTGAAAGGTCTCAGAAGAGACTACCGTTGGAAAACTTAAAAAATTGTTATCTTTCACTATGTTATCAACAATTTAATTAATTTGGAAATTGAAAGGTTTGAAAAAAATTCATATTACTATTGATCCATTTTTTTAGGATCAGAAGCCACATGAAAATACCTTTCAAAATTTTTATTCCCTATTGTTTGAAGAATTGTTATAAACAAATGCGTTGTTTATAGGATCATTTATATCTTTTTTGTAACATAATCTTTGATGCAAATTATGAATCAGCCCTATGCTGTATCACTTCCGTTAAAAATAACGTTAGTTTGCTATTACCAAGCAAAATAACGGAAATGGCGAATAACGGTGACGTTATTTGTAATGAAAGTGATACAGCATTAGGGCTGATTAATAAAAATAGAATCGTTCCTTGAAAAAAAAAACGAATTTTTCAATTAACAAATGTTTTCTAGCACCAAATCATAATTCATCTTGCTCTTTGATAACTACAATTACATCCCTTCTATATAATTTTTTTCTCTTTCTACATGAAGAAACAAAAACAAAAATGTGTAATGTTTTGAGAAAAATAATTTATTTATATTTTTCATGTAATTTTAAAAATTCTGTATTTATGTACTCCATCATTCTCTTCCGGTTCAGTATTCATTATCATTGAGACGTCATTGGTCTGTAATTGGATTGCATGCCTACTAGTAATAAATTATCAATGGTCATTTAAGGATTCATTCAATTGAAATTCGATGAAAAATATAGGTAAATAAATTATGTTTCTTGAAAAATAACTCATGTTGTTTCATTATATGTAGAAAAATAAAAAAATTATAGGAAAAAAATTCAACAGTTTATAATTTATTATTTTTATATTATTGAACAAACAATGAAAATTTGAATAAAAACAATTTTTTTTTAGTTACAAACAGCAAGATAAATTATGATTTTAAAAAATGGTTCCTTAATAATAATTACAGGTAGAAGAAAAAAATTATTTTCTATTAATTGATACAGATAATTAAATGATTATTTTAATCATTATTATTAAGCTATGTGATCAAGTAACAAAATATTTCATTATCAGAATTTATCAGTGGTACCAATAAAATATGTTTGTGTTAAACCAAAAATGTACATAGAATCCACCCTAGATGACCGAATTTTTTTCTGCTTTTAAATACGAACTGCATGAAATTTGGGATAAAATACCCAATAAATTCCTCAACAGTACGCCTAATGGAAAATCTAATGAACCATTAGTTTGATGCGGTTTTTTGTTAATAAAACAACTACTGAAAGTATTCCAGATATGTATTTAACTATCAACTGAGGCAATTGTGAAATATTCAACACGTGAAATTTTCTGAAAATATTCTACCGAAAACAACACTCTTATAAACCTCCAGATCATATTTTCTCATCCGTTCGATTCGCTCCCAGCAAGGAAGATATAAAAGTGTACTTTGGGTATTGTTCAGAAGCATCATTATCGGTGATTACCGTTGATGGTATTTGATTGGATAATTGTTAATTGTTACTTGAAGCAATTGTTAAATTAGACCACACTAATAGGCATAGCGTAACCGAGAATCGATTAAAGTGAAGCATCATCTTTTGAAACGCATTTATTTATTCTATTACATTTTTCAGCAGCAGACCCACTATATTCTTGTTTACTCTGACGTACAAAAATGTACCACGCCGGGTAGGATGTATTCTTGTGAAAACACTAGAAGAAAACAATACAAAAAGTGTGCAAGTCACTGCTCTCATAAAAGAGCCCCTGTTTTGATTTCGTTTGTGTAGGATGAATACCTCTAACTACGGGTATCCACTATCGTCCTATGTGGTCCACATAAATTCTAAATTTAAGGTTTTGTTTTCTTTTTACAGCCGTCTATTGCCTGAAACTGATATTTTACTAGGCATAAAATTTGTCAAATCGCTTTTATAGGTTTCTTCACGCTACAGCTTTTTATGGTTTTTATAGAGACTAACACGATAGTAAATCGTTTTCACAGCATCATTCCGTAAAACATACAAAACAACGAAAAACGAAGTGTTTATCCATGTTATGCGTGAAATTATATAAGAGTTATAAATTATTGTGGAATCACTTCGCAACTGAATAATTTTCTTCATTCGGTATTTTTTGTTCAGATATCCGTTTTTTGATGGTTATATATTGTATTCTATTGAAAAAAAATTAACTCATAATCATCGCATTTGATGTTGTAGATATGTTCCAATATTGATTTTATCATAACCAGATCATGAACGATAAACAATTTTCTCCTCATTCTTTTCTGAACTCATTTCTTCATAATGTATCGAAGGCAAAATTTCCCCTGCATTTAATAATCAGCTCGTATAATTTCTTCAGGAAAGTCAAAGTACCCTTCTCTTCACACATTCACACAAAGTAGAAAATATGAGGCAAATATCTGACAGATACCAGAAAAAAAATAACTATTTCCACTAACGACCATTGAGTTACATCTAGCTTCTATTTGTGCAACGTTCCTCAACTATTACAAGTGTTAATATTAATAAAATATTGAGTTAGAGGTAGTGGCTTTTCTTAAGAGCTATAACGTTGAATATATCTTTCACTCACACTCATTGCCGATACGTAAATTTGTCGTCTGCCACGGTATGAGTCATAGCTCTTGAGAAAATCCACTACCTCTAACCCCCATTTATAATAATTCGAACGAATGACACTGCGATCAACTTTGTTGTGGATTGTAGTGTCATCCGTGGGGAAATATTAGTTGAACGGTTCATTATTATTCATTTGGAAGGGACAGGACAATTATAATGTTGTCCGACCTACCCTGTCACTGATGAGAGGCAATAAACCTCGAAACATGCATGTCTGCAGGTGGTGATTCCCAGCCAAATTAAGGATAATTGTTAAAATTGTTGTTAAAATTGTTATTTCCGTCAACCAGCTGCACACCCTTAAGGGTACAGCCCTCAAAAGTCTTCGAAAGACTTGTCCGAGCTAGGGAAGACGCAGCCCTTACCTTTCAACGTGTGATGCCATGCACGAGACCGATGACCATGCTGGGAATCGAACCCATGACCCTTAGGTTAAGAGACAAGCGCTCTACCATCATTACCATCACGGCCCATAATGTTCTGTTTAGTTGCAAGACAAGCACTTGCAATTTCATTTATCATTTAATTTAATTTCATTTATTCCATTTACTCAAAATTGGGTCTTCTTGGAAGAACGTTACACAAATATCTGTCAGATGTAGTTCAATGTCCGTTGTCGTATTAGCCACGAAAGTACTTGTTTTCTGACAGATGTTTGTCTTTAATTTTCCTCTTAATAGAATCGCTTGGAGAGAAGGGTACCCCGTATAATTTCATACCCCCCATTTGGTTGAGAATGATCACCTGCATGCCTGAGGAGGGGTGAAAGAGGGACCCAGGCCATCAGGGAGTTGGAAGGGGAGCGATTTTGAATTAAATATTCATTATCTTACCCGGATGGAAGAGTGCCAAGTTCAACGTTAGCAGGATGTTTTTTGAAAAGGAAAATACACCCCACCTAGAGTTTTTCAGATAGTCTGGAGGAGAAAGAGGGGTGATTTTGCATAAAATACCCAATGAATTCCTCAAATAAAAGAGCGTCGAGTTCACATTTGTAGGATGTTATTTGAAGATGGAATAAACTAGCTGCCATCCCGCTTTTAGTTTTCCAGGCTGTCAGAGCTAAAATGACATTCCTTGGAGAACGTTAACTTTGTGATGAGATCTGAAAGCGTCAAAGGCTACTCTGTTTGAAGGTTGTAGACGATGTAGTAAATACTTTATCACCTAAATGGGCCGTGGTGGTAATGATGGTAGAGCGCTCGCCTTACCCTCGTAAGGTCGTTGGTTCAAAGCCCAGCACGGCCACTGGTCTCGGATCTTTTCCTTGCTCGCACAAGCTCTTAGGAGCTTCTAAGGGGTTTCTCTTTCTGAAAATCTGAAAGATTCGTTACGAAAACAAAACATATTTGACATCTTTAATTTTTTACAACCTTTCGATTGCTTGTATCCGCAATCGTCTTCACGTGAATACTTTCCGATCCTTCTGATTTTCTTGAAGGTACCTCTGAGGATGAAAACTTGATTTTGTGGTTGTTCGTCGATCGTCTTGGTCCTTCTGAATTGCTTCTGTACTTCTCCTAGGATTTTCTCAGAGTATACATTTTGGCGTAGGTCCTTTCTGATGTGGTTTATCTCCGAATCCAGTGACTCCTGGTTATTACAAATGTGCATCGCTCTTTCCACCATGATTTTACAATCCCTCTCTTTGTGGAATTTGGGTGATTGGATCAGAAGTTGAGACATTGTCAAGTGTGGGTTTTCTTTCTGTAAACAGAGGTGCGGATGCCATTGTTTGTTCTTTAAACGTTCACATCGAGAGATGGCAAGGTACTATTGCGTTTCTTCTGATCAGTTTTGGTCTTGCTCTCGAAAAAATTTATAGTCTTGGTCTTGGTATTGGTCTTGAACAGACACCTATTTGTTGTAAACTGTGTAACTGCAATACAGATTTTGAAGAATTTATTTTCAATTTTGGATGAACAAAATTTAAAAGCATACCATATGAAAAATAAATAATTGAAATGAAATGCCATAACATTTTGAATCGAAATTTTCTTAATATTGATGCGTTTTTTAGGTTCAATAAGTGGTACACTTACTTATAAACTCGCCTTTATTGTCACAGAACAAATAATACAACTGACAATACTGTTTGACACTTTGCAGTTCAAATAAATACTTCAAACTTCACTTGGTAACGTTACAACAGTCAAATGTTAAAAAGTAAACAAAACTCAAAAACTTCCCAACTTGTCAAATGTGATCGTATTTATAGGATAACATTATTCTAGAAGCTATAGAACTTTCAACAGAACATTCCATACTAAGTTCTCGAATAAACTTTAATGATTCTAGTACATTCTAATGGGTTTCTAGAAGGCAAACAGAAGGATTCATGATCTTTCTATCTACTACCAGGTTCGTAACAATATTGAGTAGATTAAAGTTAATTATTTTTCTTTCGAGATCAGGACCAATATCTTGGGGGAGAGTCTTGGTCTTGGTCTCAAAAGTCAAGTCTTGGTCTTGGTATTGGAAAGATTTATTAAGTCTTGATCTTGGTATTGGTCTTGGTCTTATAAGACTAGTCTCTTGGTCTCGCGAAGCCCTAGTGATTCAATATGACGAAGGTGTCATCCACGTATCTCAGCCATAAATTTGGTTAGTGTTCTGCCTCTCTAGTAGCCAATTCCTCGAACCACTAAATGTTTATTGTTATATTGTTGTTGAAGTCGTTATATCCGTCAATCGGCTGTACCCTTACGAGTATCCCTCAGAAGTCAGAGACTTGTGCGAGCTAGGGAAGACGTAGCAATTACCTTTAAACATGCTGGGAATCGAACCCACGCCCCTGTGATTGAGAGGCAAGCACTCTCTCATCATGATCACTATGGCCCTTGTTGACGATTACTGGGAAAAGGTAAGAACCCATCGGCAATCCGTCGACTTGTAAGAAGAAACGGTCTTTTTCCTGTGTTGTGGGCAGTGGACTCAACGGGAGAGACATCTAAATCAGGAATTGCTATCAAACATTTTTCAACCCATTGAGACGATTGACGTCTGAAACCTAAGTAATCAAATGCTACTCTATTAAGCGGTTATAAAAAAAATATTTTGAACAAACAGAAGACTTGAATAACTTTTCCATTCATGACTTTCTTAATAAGCACCAACTTTTATAACTACTAATATTCTTTGTCAAATTAATAATAAAAAAGTTTCCATTTGTTGCATACTTTTTGTAAGACGCTGCATATGTTAGTGATGTTCTGTTTAGTTTTGGGGTAAGTTTTTTTTTACTTATTTGACAATTTTCAATATTGACGTTGTATTTTAACAAATATTTTAGAGTGTCTGAAGATGGCAATTTATTGCATAACATTTCTGTCCGAGAAATAAATGCCTGGAATATGGAGAACACCTTCCTTTGTTTTCCTAAAGGCGTTACTCTTTCCGTTCGATACCAATCATTCAATCTGGATTCTCCCATGGAACCTCACAAAACGAATCTCGACGGAACTAATTTGAATTTCATCCCATCATCAATTTCACGAAAACGACCAATCGTACCGTTCGGTGGTACCGCCGATAATAACGATAGAGTTAGCCGGAGCGCTTGAACGTTTCGGTCACCACCCGCGGACCTTTAATGGACGTGGTACTTACGAGGAATCCACGGAAACCCATCGAACGCTTTTGCCGAGCGCGGCGTGCCGCTTGCGACGGTAGTAGAGAAAAAAGAATAACGATAATTTGTAGCCTAAAAGCCACATAAATTCATATAAATACCACCAGGTGTCACTATTAACAGCGCCAGAGATATTAGATTAATATCAAATGGACGGGTTGTACCTATGGGTTCTTTTCAAAGCAGGCCACCTGTGGGAGAGTATTGCCTAATGGTAATTTATCTGAGTTTAGTTGTGACCAGATTTATTGAGATATAATCTATATGAATTGTTCGAAAGATAGTGGGACTACATAGGTATTCATGCCCCAAAAACAGTAACCATTTTCATTGGCGTGATAATTGATTTTAGAAACGTATTAGCGTGATACATGAGTTTTGTTGAAATCCAGTTATTCTAACTCGATGGTTTGCCCATTAAATAAACAGTTTTTCCAAAAAAAAAATTAAATTTTAAGAGTTTCTATTCCATCACGCAAAATAAGTAAGTACCATATTACAATACTACTTTGTTCCCAATACTTGGGATCATTGGGATCGTGTAAGGGAATTCTTTGAAAACATGTGCAATGTCGACAACAAAGAAAACGAATTTTATTTCCTTCAATTCATTTACTCATTCAATAATTGTTTCATGCAGTTAATTCTCACTATTCAATCATATGAGATCCGGACCTCTAATTTGAGTGAATTTTTTAGAAAAGAATTTTTGCAGAATGAAGCTTTTTTCATCATTTGATTGAAGAGAAGGAAGACATTCAATGCCTGTGGAATCAGTATTGGAGCAAAATAGCATTTTTATATAGTTGAAAATTTAGAGAAACTACAAATATCTGTAGGTTTCTACATGTTATTTCAACATATTTCACAAATTGAATAATCTCGATTTTCGAATCTCATCACCAAATATAGTTTATATATAAGTATGAATTATTCCGTTTTTTGCAACAGTCCAAAAAAGAGATTCCGAATAAATATTTTCTTTCCCTCTTCCAGTTTTATCTTGGACGGTATCGAATCCAAAATTTAATCACCACCTAGTAGTGTCATTACATCAAGTTGCGACTAACGGATATTGTTCCTCAATGATCTACGACCTGACTGGGAGACCAAGTTGTCTCCCATCATATCGAATCGTTATTCCATATGATTGTCTTACTGTCTTATAACTCTCAATATAAAGCTTACGGTATCTATTGTCAAAACGATAAGTCTTGTTAACTGGTAAATATCAAGCAACAATTACTCAATTTCACAAAAAATAAAAGCCAAAAATTTTAAAATTTCAATTGGTTCATGAAGAAAATTGTTCAGACATAAAACGTAAACGTGTCGTTAATACAATTGTATATGGTAATGCCTCTTGGCATTGGTATTCACTGAAACTGATGTAGTAGAAGTTGAGGTACCATCGGCATTGTGTGGAATTTACTCAACAAATTCTATTTTATTTTGTAGATTATTTCACGTAGCTCTTAGCTACTGTGGAAGATTTCCTTCCCTCTTGTCGCTTGAGCCCTTAGATCTCCATACATTTATTTGCTAAAAGTGATATTCTTCTGAAAGCATGTCCAATGTATAACCCTCAGGGCCCCTAATCCAAATATTCCAGTATACCGTGTTTTACGTTCCAATAATTCGAAAATTTATTTTAAGAATTCTATGTAGTGGATTCCTTGTTCAAGTTTTTTTTTTCATAAAACACCGTTGTATATTAGTTTTATATAATTTTTTAACAAACCGAGATTGAATAATTACAGAAATGTGGATACCCTATCACGAAAACCTTTTCCAGATGACTGTTCGCACTGTCAATGAGCAGAGGAGACGAATTAGATACTGTAGAAACACGGCAGTGGATGATAATTGGAACAACAAAAAAACCTAAAGAAAATGCAGAATCGTTACAGTATCATACAATTCGCCCCTTCTACAAGCTTCTGCTATTCCCAGGATCAGTTACCTTCAATTAAAAATGTATTAAATTCTTGCTGTCATATACCTAATGATCTAGATATAAACACCTTGAGGATCAAAAATTCATTGGGAGGTGCTTCGTTCAGAAACTTTTAATTTGTTCTTTGCTAAATACAGCAAATATATTATTCAATATTTTTGTTTTCAGATAGACAATCTAGTGGAAAATTTTGGAATATCAATAGTACCCTTGAGAAGTCCCCAAGGGTGGCTGAGGCGTTGCAGCAAACGGAAGTAGCGACCCGTGGGCCCTACCTTACCGTACACCGACGTGAAAAACACATAATTATGTTTCCCCGACACTTAGTACATACCCACACACGATACGAAATCTGCCTTCAGTGGGAGCCAAGGAGGGGCCTTGGATTAGGTGCTGTGGGACAGGCCGCCACTCCGCCCTGTTAAGAACCAGCCCCACTAGGGTTTTCACGAGGAGAAGGATCGAAGGAACTCACTGCGGGATCTAGAAAATCTGGTCATCGGTGGGAGCCATGGAGGGGCCTCGGATCGGATACTGCGGGTCTGGTAGCCGGTCATAGGATCACCCGTGGCCGCCGCATCGCCCGACCGAGAACTAGCCCTACCAGGGCTGAAGGAGGCGGACTGAAGGAACTCGCTGCCTTGACAAGCAACTACAGACATTGAGGAGAGTTGGTAAAAAACATAAATAATAATACTACTACTACTACCCTTGAGAAATATTGTACTCTTCAACATCAACAAAATAAACCAACAACATATTTTTGCAATTCTTCTACCATATCACTAGTTTTTTTTTTGTTTCTTTGGTGTTTTGACATCGACTGCTGTGGTCATTAGCCGTCATATCACTAGTTATACCGATATCAGTAAAATTTGTATGTTATTTCACATCGATGTTTGGACTTTTCTGGTATTATTGCGGCACAACCCCAAGCATTTTCTGTTTCACTCACATCTTCAGAGTCACACATGTTTAGCAAAAGACTCAAATAATATTCAAGTTGAATTGAAGCCATAATGAAATATTTGTCAATAAAACTAAATGAAGTCATGGCTCTCCGAGAGTAATCCTAATTTTCAATAAAAATACAATTTGGACAACGAAAACTGGTGGCACGAACGTTGAGCAATAACGATCTTAGACAATAATTGGAGTCGTCACTATGCTCCTTCTCCAAATAACTGTATTAGATTAGTAAAATGTGCTTACCCTTCTTGATTACCAACTTAACATACTATTATGAAAGTTATAATACGCGAGTCCTCGTACAAAATCGGAAGTCATAACCAGCAAGTTGTAACTTTGTATATTGTTTAAGTGTGACGAGTCTGATAAGATGTCGCAGAGCAAAAACCTTGAAAGTGGCGGGTTTTCTTTTGTCGCCAATTCGACATCTTTGGAGCGTCGGACTGCTGAAGATCCTTATTGATTTTTTCGGGCAATGGTGCCATTGAAAATCTCATTAAATTATTGTACTTTCCAAGAAAAATCAAACAAAAATGTTTGGTACTTCTAGGTTGTCCCCGACTCTGAACGTGTCAATATCACTACTTAGGTTGGCGACAGGCAGCAATATGATTTTTCTAGGAAAATACAAAAATTAAATGAGATTTTCAATGGCACCATCGTCCGACAAAATTAATAAGGATCTTCAGCAGTCCGACGCTCCATAGATGTCGATTTGACGACAAAGGAAAACTTATCACTTTCAAAGTTTTCTCTCCGAAACATCTTGTCAGATTTAGCACACTTAAACAGTATACAAAGTTACAACATGCTGGTTATCATTTCAGATTTTGTACGAGGGCTCGCGTACTATTACAGAAAATTTCCTTACTTCAATTTTATCACACATACTCTCAACTTCAAATTGTTGAAAAATTACAGAAAAGATATGGTATTAATTCAGATTCAGTAAATGTGAGTTTATAGACCCCCAAAACGTTCAATCAATATCAATAAGTAGTAACCCGGAGTCTCAAACTGGCAAAGCACCAATAAATACTATGCACGTTATCGATTACTTTCCATTAAGGAAAATTGTACACCGCGTCTAATAAATTGCAAACGAAATCATTTCGCCTGGCTTGCTTCCCGGGGGATACCTCTTCATTATCATTATCATAACATTAGCACACGGGTTACCAGTAATGATACACTGTCTTACTCGCAACCAATAATTTAGATTGTGATATTTATTTGTTTTGAATACATTTATGGCTGATGCGGACGTTTTGACCCATTCGTAACCTGAAGCATGTTTACAAATGAAATAGCCGTCAGAGTCTCGTTAGTTATTTCTGATCCGTTGATGAGACGCAGGGATGTACCAAGACGGTTAAAAAGGGTACCTATAATTCCTCAGGATGCTATCAAAATGGAGGATATTAACTTTTTTCTTAAATTGTACTACATATTATCCACAACATTATAACAAGCAATCGTGTACTTTCAAAAAGTTTTGGAACAAACTTGTCTGAGCTGACGCAAGATTGATCATAAATCTGGCTTAGGTGATGAAATCAGTAATGGAAGTAGATAGAACTGACAATTTTAGGGATTTGAGATATTTACACCTTACTGTTTGGAACCTTTGGTGTAGTGAGTAATTGATGCACTGGAGCTTCATCCCAACACCAAACTATTATTTTTACCATCTCTATACATATCTCAGTCACCAAGTTTAATATACCTTCAGTAAATTATTGAAAATTATTGAAATGTGTTCAATGAATTTTCACAAGCTTCACGAAAACCAAAAATATAGCAGTGATAGGAAGTCTTTATTTCGACTAGCTCGTGTTTTCTTGGTATCTTCTATGCAAATATCTGTGAAACACAGACATATAGCCAACCTTTCAACGGTGTTTCAGAGAAGTGAGCAAACTTGACGAATAGTTTTTTTTTAACAGAATATATGAGGCTCAGTCGATGTTGAGGGCATGCACCATTATCCTAAAACATGTCGAATCTATATTTTATAAATTGTAATCAAATAATTGGTACGAAACAGAAAACCTTGTTTTTGACCGGTACTTTTGGCAGTGACATTAAATGGTTTTCTCATGAATGATACTACTATAATATTAACACTGAGCCTCAGAATTGAGGACTTGATTAGTACTGACAATCCTGAAAATTTCATTGACCACTGTGAGATCGACCTCTAGTAGAAAGACATGCTTGGGTTTTGTTCACATTAAATTCGGCCAAGTTCTGGGATCCCCCCATTCTGTGGTTTTGTCCTTATTAAAATAGTTGAGATTTTCCTCAGTTAGTTTCTGATTTCACGAGTGGATATAAAACATCATTTGGAAGATAAAGCGGTATGAAAGATACCATCATCTTCCTAGAGATATCTGTCTGAGAGAAACCAAATAGCAAAAATCACAAATGAGGGAAGGGGGCTAATCATTGAATTTTTTGAAGCTTTTTGGTTTTTCTTGTCAACCGGATGCGGATGTTATAAATAACCTTAGTAATTGGTTACTGCGGACCTCTGACGAAGACTTCCTGGTGCTATATGCGTGCAATCGCCTTGAATAGATAGATGCCATATATGCGAGACATAAGCGAGCAATTCACTAGTTGATCTTTGATGACGAACCCCATATTATCGATAGTTAACAATTTCTGACCATTCTAGATATTTCATGATATTGATATTGATGGCCTTTTCCATAACCTTCGAAACAACAGGCAACAGTGCGATAGGTGTCTAGTTACCCGCAAATAATAAAAGAGGTTAAATAAAGTGTAAAGAACTGGTGTTAGTTGGGGGCACATTTCTTGAAAACGATGATCAGAAATCCGTTTTTTGGTGTTAAGACCAAGCAAAATGTGCCTGATACATCATGACAGAATTTGTAGCCAATAAATAGATAGCCTTTTTTTGGGAACATTCGAGGCTAGGGGAACATATGAGCTGCATGTCAATGCTTTTGATCGTATGTTGACATCATAAGACTCTTTCGAGGATTAATAATAATAAGGGGGTCGCTAACTGCAAGGAGAATCTGCTGATCGACAGATGTATCACGCAGGCCTCCGTGCAGTATAAGCGTAACCTTTCAATGGCCTGGATCGATTATCGCAAGGCGTTTGATACAACATCGCATGAGCTCATCATGCATTTGCTCAGATGCCTTGAACGCTGATGCTGCTCTAAAGGACTCGCTTCAACATAACAACTGGTCAAGTCAGAATCCAAATAGAGCAGATTATCTTCAAAAGGAGCGTGTCCTATGCATCTCCCTATTGCCATTGTCTGAACTACTGAAAACCCGCGGATACAACTTTGGCACCCCCAGCATCCGGAGCTATCTGTTTTACATGAATGACCTCAAACTATATGCCTCGGAAAAAAAGGATCTTCATCAGTCCTTAAGGGTGGTGCAAAATTACATGCATGCTATAGGAATAGAGTTTGTGATCGACAAATATGCCACGGTTTATCTCAAAAGAGGACGATGTGAGGAATACGGAGAGGATGTTCAGCTCATAGACGGAAGGAAGCATTCTACATCATCTGAATGCCGATGTATACTCATCAAGGGTACTCCCAAGAGGTAACCACTATTAGAAACTCTCTCCACGATAAGTATGAGCATAAACTCCGACAGATATGGTCACCAGAAATGTCGGGAAAGTTGCTGCAACTAATATGCTTGCCATTCCAATTCTACTTTACTCCTTCATAGTGATGAAATGGACTCAGGAAGAGATGCGACAACTCTTTGTAAAGACTAGCTGTTTAAGGTCATCCATGTAAAACAGATGGGTGACCTTATGTCTCCGGTTGCTGGGGGTGCCGTAGTTGTATTCGCGGGGTTTCCGTAGTGCAACGGACAATGGCAGTAGTGAGATGCAGAAGTGAAGAGTGCTGAGGGAGTCTCCCTGAAACATGCCCCTTCTAAAGATAACCTGCACTGTTTGGACTCTGACTTGAACAGATGTTATGGTAAAGCGAGTCCTCCAGAGCTGCATCTCACTATTTGATCGGGTACCACAAGGCATCTGAGCAAATGCATGATGAGCTCATGCGATGTTGTATCAAATGCCTTGCGATAGCCGATCCAGGCCATTGAAAGGTTACGCTTATACTGCACGGAGTCCTGCGTGATGCATCTGTCGATCAGCAGGTTCTCCTTGCAGCCAGCGTCCCCCTTCTATGACCCTCTTTGCTCATATATCCGTTCATACACCGGCTCAACTGCGGAGAGTATTCGCATGTATAAAAAGCGTGTAAACATCTTATAGCATGCGTTCAAGCATGTAGTTCTTCGGATCAGACAAATCTTCGTTTTTGGGGATTAACACGGTTCGCCCCTCGACAAACCAATCCGGAATCTGTTGCACCCCATTTAGCCAAGAGTTGAAAAGTCTTGCTAGATGGTGGTGGGTAAATTTTTTCCACCAATAGTTATTTAATCCATCAGGACCTGGAGCAGCAAAGTTCTTCGAGCCTTTGAGGGCCTGTCGAACTTCTTCCGGGGTAATCGGATTACGCTAGGGCTGGAGTATCTACATTGAGTGGTTGCGGAAATTCATAAGTATTCTTCCAGAAGGTTTCTACCCGATCAGCCGCCGGCGTGTTATCCACAACACGTGGAGGCTCTTGGAATAGGCGAGAAGGTTTATCGCGGAACTTCATGTTTTCCGCAGTGCTTCTCGCCCGCCTCACTAGTGACCTATTTGCAGCCACCAGCATTCGTATCCTATCAAGACAGTGCTGTTTGATGGTAAACAGCACGCCTTGATTTAGTATGTGGTGGGCTCGTCTTAAATTTGCGGCAATTCGCCGCACTGCGGTCGTGAAGGGCCTGTTGGCCGCCACGTAGTCCGCCACATAATGGATACGAGACGAGTGTTGTCTCGCCGACTTGATCTTAGCTTCCATCATGTGTATGCATCGCTCATGTCTGCCAATCAGAGGGGTGGTTTGCCTCCTCCCCGCTTGGGACAGGCTCTGAGCGGCGTCATAAACGGAATAGCTATATAACAATAAAAATTAAAATACAACGATGAAATTGGGAAATCCTATCAAATGGCAGGATTCAATGTATGAACATGGTAGATTACCATGATCAGACCTTGCTCTTCCATCCAACCATTATAGTTCTCCAGGAAACGAGGAGAACGTGGACTACATAACAGAATGCTACTGGGTGTAGCCTATTAAGACATCAGAATTTCAGATTCCCTTCTCTGCTTGGTATGCGATCATGAAAGAGCAGGAATTGAAGCATTTCTTCTCTAGGCAGCAACCCATGCAGCCGATAAACTTGGTCTCGTATTCGATACTGAACGGACGAACACAAACTCTGTCATAGAGTTGGAACCCGCTCAGCAAGCAAAAAGCCCACGTCAAAGTTGTGGAGAGTGGGAGGCTCCTATATAGCTACATGTGGCTTCATGGGATCTTTTTCAAGAACATTGACCTTGGCTTATCCTGAAAGCCGACCATTGCACTTCTCTGCTCAAGTGGGCTGAAATCAAAAACATTCATAATGGCCTGCCACATCATTTAAAAGATGACTGTAGAAAAAAAAACATTTTTGAACTGATCAGTTATTGGGTTTTTTTCGCTCCTACCACTTATACCCATGAAACTTCTTAAAGAAAATTTGGTTGGCATGAATATTAATTTATATTTCAACTGTAACACACACTGTACATAAGCGTTGGGATTTTAAAGGGCCTCGAATGTAATGAATTTGTAATTTATGTTAGTTTTTTTTCTTTTCAAGTAGTGATTTTCAGAACAGTGAGGTGGAAAAAAATCATTTAATTACATTAATATAACTAAAATATTTCTCTTTTTGGGAACTTTTCATAATGGAAAGAAATACTGCAGTTTCAATTGGGGATATTTTCTTTGTCTTCTACGGCTCTACCAATTCACGACAGATGTACTGTAATTTTCATATTTAAATTTCTAGAAAACGTAATAAATTCTCCGATTCTCCTCTGGAATATATTTCAGAAGATGCAGAAATAGCGTACCTGCTTGAAATTATAGTAGATGACTATTACGCTTGTCTTGAAAATCCGATGAAGCACTCTATATATCCACAAAGTAATGCCCGAGTAATCGTATCGACTCCAGCACGTCCATTAGGAATGAAAACGTTGTATTTCAATAGATATAAGTTGTTCAATTCTTCTTAATTATCTCATCTGAGGGCATAACGTATGCAAAATAGAGATAGTCCGCCGGCATATTTACGGTCGTTCAGTTCTGTAAGCTCTCAAGACGTATGGACAACTTCCTAGTTCACAGTAAATCACTCCTTAAAGCTCTGCATGTGATCGGCCAGTGAAAACATCAACATCATTCCATGTGCGCTATTTATGCTCTTAGGTAGATCGTTAATTTTGAAATACGAACCTTAACAAGGCGCAGTTTTTTGAAAAATTGACACAGATGTAAATTAGGTAGGGCACAGTTTGAAGTTAAAGATACCATTTATCTTTAACGTGGAGTTGTTACAGAGGTTACGCTGGTCAAACGATATACATATTGCTGGAAAGCAATAATATAAATTCAAATAATATGGCGTCCTTGGACTGAAGGTGTCCGCTGCGCTTTGTTCATAAAATATAATACAATATGTGTGCATGCACTAGAGATATGCAAAATGATCAGGAAGGTTGGAACTAGATAAATTTTGAACTAGGAACTACTTGAAGAACTGAGACAGATGTAATCGGGGCTATGGAGAATTCACAGAGTCAACAGAATGACAAATTCACACTTTATTCATCACTTTCACCACCCCCACAATTCTGATTCAAATCAATGGAGTCTGTTTTGGCTGCCAATTACCAAAAAGCCACATATGCAATGAACAACAATACTAAAACTTACGAACAGCAAGTAAAACCTTAAATTTCAATTATTCGTTGTAGCAATATAGTTGAACTTAGACAAAATTCGTATACTTGATGAAAGGATGCCACTTGAGCTGAGCTTGGACTAAATAATCTCGAAAGTAGGAGAAAACGAGATGAAACTATGACTGAAGAAAGAGGAAATGGAAGAACACTAAATGCCCATCAAAAGATTCTGTTATATTAAAAAATTAGTTTTTGTGTTGATTTCGCCTCATTCTATTACGATATATTGCTAGTTTGGGTAATTTAATACATTTTTTTTAAGTCTAAAAAGGTACTTGAATAAAAATAATTCAGCCTTACACCCATTTTCCAAAAGAAATAATTCAACAGTCCCATACGGCTGCCAAATCACCTCTACCCAACGCCTGGCAAAGTTTTTCTTTTTTGCAATAGGTTCTCCTGATTACAACCACCAGATGGTAATAGGAAACAGGTGAATATCTGAATACTAGTTTCGCGGTTCACTCAATCACAACATGCAATAGATTTCCAATTGGATTTGTTAACTTGCCCTTAGATAACTCCAGCACCCACTGAGAAAATGAACAACAAGGTTATCTGTAGGATCCCTAGAAAATACTGGTATCCAGTATTAGCTTGAAGCAAAAAAAACTCATTTCATCTCTTCAATGTCGGGATCCCGATTTTAATATCGAGGTACTGACTTCATTCTCGGGAACAAGACTTAAATTTCGGGATCCCGTCTTTAATCATGGGATCTCCCCTTAAATTTCAGGATCCTGATTTCATTCTTGGATCCCGACTTTAATGATTCCAACTTCAATCTCGGGATCGCAACTTCAATCTCGGGAACCTAACTTCATTTTTGGGATCCTGACTTTAATGATCTCAACTCCAATCTCGGGATCCCAACTTTAATTTCGGGATCCCGGCTTTAATCTCTGGATCCCTACCTTCACTTCGGGATTCACACTTAGGTAGATATTAAAGGAAACAATTTCAAAACATTTTATTTTTCATAATTTCAAAAAATCTCGTCAGGTCCCCTCGAATGTGTGTCGAAGAGCTGAATCAGAATTATAAAAAAAAAATTGCGGGAAATTACTCCTCTCAACTCCAGATGAGCTGGAGAACAGATGAACATAGAGCAATTCTGCGAACGCCAATCGATTCAGAATGATCAAATTAGTATCTGCAAATTTCGAGTCGATCGATGTAAAACAGAATTATTCGAAAAATCGAAAAAAGTCCATAGAAAAAAAATCTTAAAAAATATGGAATCGGCAGATTCACTTGCAATCCGCAATATATACGCAAATTTTCATGCGGATTCCGAAAATATATGATTTGTGTATGCTCAAATACAAGATTTGGCATATAAAAGGAATATAACGTCAAAAATGTCACGAACAGAACAGGAAAAAGATATGGGAATTACTCCTTTCCACTCCAGATGAACTCTTCAACTCGGGAACGGTTAAAGATAGAGCAATTCTGCGAACGCCAATCGATTCAGAAAGATCAAATTAGTATAATCTGCAAATTTCGAGTCGATCGATGTAAAACAAAATTATTCGAAAAATCGAAAAAAGTCCTAAAAATCATGAAAAATATGGAATCGGTAGATTCACTTGCAATCCGCACTATACAGTGTGTTTCACTTCTCATGGAAACACCTCCGTATCTTCCGTAATTTTCAACGTAGAACCATGAAATTTTCAGGATTGATAGATTCACTATAAATGAACTCGATGCACAGAAGGCGTCATCCTACGTGATATACACTGCACGAAAATAGCGATGAAACCACTCATTTTTCCAGAAACTTATCTTAGGGGTCAAAATTGGCCAAACATTCCTTCGGATTCGTGTTTAGGATCCCCGAATTACTACTAATACACATGTTTCTTGAAAAATTTTGAGTCCTGAAAAATTCAAATTTGTTTCACTTCTCATGGAAACGACCCCGTATCTTCCGTAATTTATGACGTAGAACCATGAAATTTTCATGATCGATAGATACACTAGAGATGAACTCTCTACACAAAAGGGGTCATCATACGTGAAGTAAGTGAAAAAAAATTGAATTTTTCAGAATTGAAATTTTTTCAGGAGACAAGTGTTTGGGATCCTAAACACGAATCCGAAAGAATTTTTGACCAATTTTGCTCCCTAATATTACTTTCCGCAAAAATGGGTGGTTTCATCGCTGCTGGCGAGCAGTGTATATCACGCGCAGGATGACCCCTTTCGTGCAGAGAGTTCATCTCTAGTGTATCTACCGATCCTGAGAATTTCATGATATTTCGTCAAAAATTATAGAAGATACGAGGGTGTTTCCATGAGAAGTGAAACACACTGTATACGCTAAATTTCATGCGGATTCCGAAAAGATATGATTTGTGCACAAGATTTGGAATATAAAAGGAAAAAAACGTCAAAAATGTCACGAATAGAACAGGAAAAAAACATGTATACCCGGTGAATTTCAAATCGACCTTCGGAAAAAAAAATATCTTGAAATTCGCACTTTATACGCGAAATTTCATGCTGATTCCAAAAATATATGATTTTTTATGTGCTAAGATCCAAGGTTTTGCATAGAAAAGGAATAAAGTGTCAAAAATCCCCTCACGCGATCTAAATGTCGAAAGTTTTCGATTTCCATTTTTCAAAAAATCGCAAACGTCTCTAAAATGTATTTCGACCAGCTGATTCCGAATCATACCACTGTAAAACATTTTGATGAATAATTGATATAATTTTAGAAGATTTTTAGTCGAAAAAATACACTTATCCACAAAATGAACAAGTGGAACGGGGTTCGATTTCAAAAATACGAGGTGAATTTGCGTTTATCGAAAGATATTGAATTTTCGAAAATTTCCATTCACAGTTTTCAAAAAGTCACCACGTTCCTCAAATGTATTCCAGCGAAGTTTTCAACTCGTGAACGGTTGAAGATAGAGAAATTCTGAGAACGCCAATCGATTCAGAGTAAATACACTAGCTACAAACACAGTGTGGAGGTAGGTTCGGGTTTTAACCGCTTTCAGGGTGAGAGACTTCAGTCCTGCCCTTCTGTTTCCAAGGGGCAGGCAGAGTCGTCCCACATCTGTCCGGAGACAGACCTCACGTTGTAATGTGGGCCATATGCACGTAAGTGGTTTGGTCTCAGCTAGGTTGTTTTTTTCCCTGTCTCTTCCAAGTTATGCAGAGGTGTTGTGGGCTGTTTTTTAGCATCAGTTCATTGGTATTTCATGGATCATCTGATCAAGTTCCGGAAAAACTCAGAAAAAAAAAACGGTTCAAACATTACACCTCATTTCCTAGTCATGTTCTACTCGCTCATGGAACAGGTCCAGTGCCTTAAATTTAAGCCCCTGATGCTTTCTCAGGGCATTATGGTAGCTTTTGATCCCGGTGATGTCCCTGGTCGGGGGGCTTCCAAGGATGTGATGTCTATAGAACTTATCTGCGATCTTTTTTACATACACTGTTATCGTCTCGACATTGGCCAGCTCATGCAATGCTGCTAGTCGAATGTACCTGTCACTATCCGTGACGATACGAAGTACTTTATTTTGCATCCTTTCCAGCCGCACCATCTGGTACGCAGGGAGGCTGCAAAATATTGAACGGGCGTAGGTCATCGACGGCCTAATGACCTGTTTGTAGATCAACGCTTTGTTTTCCATCGAAAGCTTAAAATTCCTTGCTATCAACGGGTATGTCCGTTTTACTGCACCTGCAGCTCGTTGAATTGCCAAGCTGACGTGTTTAATGAGCGTCAATCTCTTGTCCAATTGTACCCCAAGGTACCGCACAGACTCTGCTCTAGTTTTCCCGAATTGACCACTATTTTGTTACTCGCCAGATATGGCAAGACCTGCCCCTCCAGGTGTGTTGCCACCTAGGCAGCAGCGATATTGCTCTCGCCCGCCGGGCTCGTGTGTTCGGACATTGGAAAGTCATGCGTATATAACGAGTACAAAAATGGTGAGAGGCAGGATCCCTGCGGCACACCCGCTCCGACCGGTCTCATTGCCGAACAGGTACAATTGATTCTGACCCTGAAAGCCCTACCAACCAGGTAGGAGTCTAGAAGTCTGACCATATGCCTAGGCATGCCTACTCTCAGCATCTTCTTGACAAAGCCTTCTGTCCAGACAGTATCGAAGGGTTTCTGTACAACCAACAGGACCATCATTGTGTTGAGGCCTCGGTGGAAACCCTCCCTCATCCCGTGAACAATTCTTTCTTGGCGCTTTCCCACTTTTAGTATCGGGACAATCCTGCATGCATCAATTGTGGGTAGTGCTGTCACTTATTTACGTGAAGTTAGCCACACTTTTCCAGCCACGGTTTCAGACTTGAGGACCGCTGACATTGGGATGTAGCGTGAATTGCACACAGTGTTGCCAGATCAATAACAAATACGTAAATAGTTTTCGCCCAATAATAGTTTGAAGCATTGTGATCTTTCATGAAATTGTATGTCATCCATGATTTTGATTGGGGATACACATCAGGAAAATTTGAATGTGATCAAAAATTGAAAAAGTCGAGGTGAAAATATTGATGAATGAATTGAAACCGAATTTTTGCCGAAATGAGCTAAGAAAGGAAGAGAATCAATACTTATGTATACATTAATTATGAATCCAAACATATTTTAAGATATTTGAATTCTGGTTGCTAGTACCTTGTTAATTTCTTCACCAGCACAACACAGCATTGCTCTACACATTATTAGATAATGATAACATGGTTATCAATTCGCGTAGTAAGAAAAATATCTATAAAGAGTTGGGATTCCGATAAACAAAAATTACTTCAAGGAAGAACAAACACATCCAGAAACCTATGAAGCCG
Organism: Chrysolina americana; assembly: GCA_958502065.1. Taxonomy (NCBI): domain Eukaryota; kingdom Metazoa; phylum Arthropoda; class Insecta; order Coleoptera; family Chrysomelidae; genus Chrysolina; species Chrysolina americana. The sequence goes on from OY293412.1 coordinate 89,310,331, forward strand.
TTTTTATTTTCCTTTGAATGGACGTCAGGATGATATAAAAAAAAATAATATATTTTCTCGGGCTATGAAATATCGATAAAGAGTCGCGCTGTCGGAAAACAAAAAATACCACAAGAAAGAACGTATCGAAAAATATATAAAACGATTGTTATTTTTCTTTGGATGGCCGTCAGGGTGATATAAAAAATATAAAATATTTTCTCGGGCTATGAAATATCGATAAAGAGTCACGCTGTCAGAAAACGAAAAATACTTCAAGAAAGAAAACGTCGAGAAACATATGAATCCATTGTTATTTTTCTTTGGATGGCCGTCAGGGTGATATAAAAAGAATAAAAAATTTCCTGGGCTATGAAATATCGATAAAGAGTTGCGCTGTCGGAAAACAAAAAATACCACAAGAAAGAACACGTCGAGAAACATATGAAACCATTGTTATTTTTCTTTGTGTGGCCGTCAAGGTGATATAAAAAAAATAAAATATTTTCTCGGGCTATGATATATCGATAAAGAGTTGCGCTGTCGGAAAACAAAAAATACCACAAAAAAGAACGTATCGAGAAACATATAAATCCATTGTTATTTTTCTTTGGATGGCCGTCAGGATGATATAAAAAAATAAAATATTTTCTCGGGCTATGATATATCGATAAGGAGTCGCGCTGTCGGAAAACAAAAAATACTACAAGAAAGAACACGTCGAGAAACATATGAAACCATTGTTATTTTTCTTTGGATGGCCGTCAAGGAGATATAAAAAAGATAAAATATTTTCTCGGGCTATGAAATATCGATAAAGAGTCGCGCTGTCGTTAAACAAAAAATACCACAAGAAAAAACACGTCGAGAAACATATGAAACCATTGTTATTTAAAGAGTTGCGCTGTCGGAAAACAAAAAATACCACAAGAAAGAACGTATCGAGAAACATAGAAAACCATTGTTATTTTTCTTTGGATGGCCGTCAGGATGATATAAAAAAAATAAAATATTTTCTTGGGCTATAAAATATCGATAAAAAGTCGTGCTGTCGGAAAACAAAAAATACCACAAGAAAGAACACGTCGAGAAACATATGAAACCATTGTTATTTTTCTTTGGATGGCCGTCAGGGTGATATATAAAAAATAAAATATTTTCTCGGGCTATGAAATATCGATAAAGAGTCGCGCTGTCGGAAAACAAAAAATACCACAAGAAAGAACACGTCGAGAAACATATGAAACCATTGTTATTTTCCTTTGGATGGCCGTCAGGGTGATATAAAAAAAATAAAATATTTTCTTGGGCTATAAAATATCGATAAAAAGTCGTGCTGTCGGAAAACAAAAAATACCACAAGAAAGAACACGTCGAGAAACATATGAAACCATTGTTATTTTTCTTTGGATGGCCGTCAGGGTGATATATAAAAAATAAAATATTTTCTCGGGCTATGAAATATCGATAAAGAGTCGCGCTGTCGGAAAACAAAAAATACCACAAGAAAGAACACGTCGAGAAACATATGAAACCATTGTTATTTTCCTTTGGATGGCCGTCAGGGTGATATAAAAAAAATAAAATATTTTCTCGGGCTATGAAATATCGATAAAGAGTTGCGCTGTCGGAAAACAAAATATACCACAAGAAAGAACACGTCGAGAAACATATGAAACCATTGTTATTTTTCTTTGGATGGCCGTCAAGGTGATATAAAAAAAATAAAATATTTTCTCGGGCTATGAAATATCGATAAAGAGTCGCGCTGTCGTTAAACAAAAAATACCACAAGAAAAAACACGTCGAGAAACATATGAAACCATTGTTATTTATAGAGTTGCGCTGTCGGAAAACAAAAAATACCACAAGAAAGAACGTATCGAGAAACATAAAAAACCATTGTTATTTTTCTTTGGATGGCCGTCAGGATGATATAAAAAAAATTAAATATTTTCTTGGGCTATAAAATATCGATAAAAAGTGGTGCTGTCGGAAAACAAAAAATACCACAAGAAAGAACACGTCGAGAAACATATGAAACCATTGTTATTTTTCTTTGGATGGCCGTCAGGATGATATAAAAAAAATAAAATATTTTCTTGGGCTATAAAATATCGATAAAGAGTCGTGCTGTCGGAAAACAAAAAATACCACAAGAAAGAACACGTCGAGAAACATATAAAACCATTGTTATTTTTCTTTCGATGGCCGTCAAGGTGATATAAAAAAAATAAAATATTTTCTCGGGCTATGAAATATCGATAAAGAGTTGCGCTGTCGGAAAACAAAAAATACCACAAAAAAGAACGTATCGAGAAACATATAAATCCATTGTTATTTTTCTTTGGATGGCCGTCAGGATGATATAAAAAAAAATAAAATATTTTCTCGGGCTATGAGATATCGATAAAGAGTCGCGCTGTCGGAAAACAAAAAATACCACAAGAAAGAACACGTCGAGAAACATACAAAACCATTGTTATTTTTCTTTGGATGGCCGTCAAGGTCATATAAAAAAAATAAAATATTTTCTCTGGCTATGAAATATCGATAAAGAGTTGCGCTGTCGGAAAACAAAAAATACCACAAAAAAGAACGTATCGAGAAACATATAAATCCATTGTTATTTTTCTTTGGATGGCCGTCAGGATGATATAAAAAAAAATTAAATATTTTCTTGGGCTATAAAATATCGATAAAGAGTCGTGCTGTCGAAAAACAAAAAATACCACAAGAAAGAACACGTCGAGAAACATATGAATCCATTGTTATTTTTCTTTGGATGGCCGTCAGGATGATATAAAAAAAATAAAATATTTTCTTGGGCTATAAAATATCGATAAAGAGTCGCGCTGTCGGAAAACAAAAAATACCACAAGAAAGAACACGTCGAGAAACATATGAAACCATTGTTATTTTTCTTTGGATGGCCGTCAGGATGATATAAAAAAACTAAAATAATTTCTTGGGCTATAAAATATCGATAAAGAGTCGTGCTGTCGGAAAACAAAAAATACCACAAGAAAGAACACGTCGAGAAACATATGAAACCATTGTTATTTTTCTTTGGATGGCCGTCAGGATGATATAAAAAAAATAAAATATTTTCTCGGGCTATGAAATATCGATAAAGAGTCGCGCTGTCGGAAAACAAAAAATACCACAAGAAAGAACACGTCGAGAATCATATGAAACCTTTGTTATTTTTCTTTGGATGGCCGTCAGGGTGATATAAAAAAAATAAAATATTTTCTCGGGCTATGAAATATCGATAAAGAGCCAAACTCTATTGAGGAATACTTGGCCCAACATTATAGCTAACCATAATTAGTTTATAACTTTTATACTTATACTATACTATATTTTTGACTGGCTTGTACTTCTTTTTTGTAATGTTATGAGTGCAATAAATTATTATTATTAATGTTATTATTATTATGATCTGATCTTCTGGGAGTTTTGGAAATATTGAACTTTACTACCAGTGATATTTCATTTTTTTTTATTCCACAGCAGCTGTAATTGAAAAAGGTCAAATTGTGATTGATTATTCTTTAATATTTTTTAAATACAGTTGTTATGGAATTAAAAAATGTTGAAAATTAACCATTAATAGTTCAATATTTCCAAAACACTCTGCAGTTCAGAAGAAAATACTACTCCTATATGAAACATGACTTGGCATTTTAAAAAAATGCAATAAAATATATAGTATTTGAAAAAAAAAAATTTTGGGTGGCCCAGTTTGTACGATACTTTGTATATCATTTTCATTATATAATTTAAATATATTAAATTTTTTTTTGTTTCACCCTGACAGCCATCTAAAAGACCAATTACAATGGTTTTATAAGTTCTTCAATGTGTTCTCTCCTGTGGTATTTTTTGTTTTCCGACAGCGTGACTCTTTATTGATATTTCATATCCCGAGAAAATATTTTATTTTTTTTATATCACCCTGACGGCCATCCAAAGAAAAATAACAATGGTTTTATATGTTTCTCGACATGTTATTTCTTGTGGTATTTTTTGTTTTCCGACAGCGCGACTCTTTATCGATATTTCATAGCCTGAGAAAATATTTTATTTTTTTATATCACCCTGACGGCCATCCAAATAAAAATATTAATGGTTTTATATGTTTCTCGGCATGTTCTTTCTTGTGGTATTTTTTGTTTTCCGACAGCGCGACTCTTTATCGATATTTCATAGCCCGAGAAAATATTTTATTTTTTATATATCACCCTGACGGCCATCCAAAGAAAAATAACAATGGTTTCATATGTTTCTCGGCATGTTCTCTCATGTGGTATTTTTTGTTTTCCGACAGCGCGACTCTTTATCGATATTTCATAGCCCGAGAAAATATTTTATTTTTTTATATCACCCTGACGGCCATCCAAAGAAAAATAACAATCGTTTTATATGTTTCTCGATATGTTCTTTCTTGTGGTATTTTTTGTTTTCCGACAGCGCGACTCTTTATCGATATTTCATAGCCTGAGAATTTTTTTTATTTTTTTATATCACCCTGACGGCCATCCAAAGAAAAATAACAATGGTTTTATATGTTTCTCGGCATGTTCTTTCTTGTGGTATTTTTTTTTCCGACAGCGCGACTCTTTATCGATATTTCATAGCCTGAGAAAAATATTTATTTTTTTATATCACCCTGACGGCCACCCAAAGAAAAATAACAATGGTTTTATATGTTTCTGGGCATGTTCTTTCTTGTAGTATTTTTTGTTTTCCGACAGCGCGACTCTTTATTGATGTTTCATAGCCCGAGAAAAATTTTATTTTTTTTATATCACCCTGACGGCCATCTAAAGAAAAATAACAATGGTTTTATATGTTTTTCGGCATGTTCTTTCTTGTGGTATTTTTTGTTTTCCGACAGCGCGACTCTTTATTGATATTTCATATCCCGAGAAAATATTTTATTTTTTTTATATCACCCTGACGGCCATCCAAAGAAAAATAACAATGGTTTTATATGTTTCTCGACATGTTATTTCTTGTGGTATTTTTTGTTTTACGACAGCGCCCATCTTTATCGATATTTCATAGCCCGAGAAAATATTTTATTTTTTTTATATCACCCTGACGGCTATCCAAAGAAAAACAACGATGGTTTTATATGTTTCTCGGCATGTTCTTTCTTGTGGTATTTTTTGTTTTCCGACAGCGCGACTCTTTATCGATATTTCATAGTCCGAGAAAATATTTAATTTTTTTTATATCACCCTGACGGCCACTCAAAGAAAAATATCAATCGTTTTATATGTTTCTCGATATATTCTTTCTTGTGGTATATTTTGTTTTCCGAAAGCGCGACGCTTTATCGATATTTCATAGCCTGAGAAAAATATTTATTTTTTTATATCACCCTGACGGCCATCCAAAGAAAAATAACAATGGTTTTATATGTTTCTGGGCATGTTCTTTCTTGTGGTATTTTTTGTTTTCCGACAGCGCGACTCTTTATTGATGTTTCATAGCCCGAGAAAAATTTTATTTTTTTTATATCACCCTGACGGCCATCTAAAGAAAAATAACAATGGTTTTATATGTTCTGTCGATGAATTCAGAACTCATTTTTGTACTAATAAACATCTCACTACTTCCATTTGATTTAAAAGGTTAATATATTCATATAATTATACAATTTTTTTGTGACTGTGATTGATTGATGTTGTTGTTGATGTATTGTTGTTTGTTTTTTTTGTTGTTTCTACAGATTGTACACTATTCACGTTACTTTTACATTTAGAAGTAATTCAAACATGACTTGCTACAAACATTGTATTATGTAACGTAGTTAAATAAAATATTCTATTCTAATATTCTATGTTTTTCGGCATGTTCTTTCTTGTGGTATTTTTTGTTTTTTCGACAGCGCTACTCTTTATTGATATTTCATATCCCGAGAAAATATTTTATTTTTTTTATATCACCCTGACGGCCATCCAAAGAAAAATAACAATGGTTTTATATGTTTCTCGACATGTTATTTCTTGTGGTATTTTTTGTTTTCCGACAGCGCGACTCTTTATCGATATTTCATAGCCCGAGAAAATATTTTTTTTTTATATATCTCCCTGACGGCTATCCAAAGAAAAACAACGATGGTTTTATATGTTTCTCGGCATGTTCTTTCTTGTGGTATTTTTTGATTTCCGACAGCGCGACTTTTTATTGATATTTCATAGCCCAAGAAAATATTTTATTTTTTTTATATCACCCTGACGGCCATCCAAAGAAAAATAACAATGGTTTTATATGTTTCTCGGCATGTTCTTTCTCGTGGTATTTTTTGTTTTCCGACAGCGCAACTCTTTATTGATATTTCATAGCCTGAGAAAATATTTTATTTTTTTTATATCACCCTGACGGCCATCCAAAGAAAAATAACAATGGTTTTATATGTTTCTCGGCATTTTCTTTCTTGTGGTATTTTTTGTTTTTCGACTGCGCGACTTTTTATCGATATTTCATAGCCCGAGAAAATATTTTATTTTTTATATATCACCCTGACGGCCATTCAAAGAAAAATATTATTGGTTTCATAGGTTCGACAATGTGTTCTTTCTTGTGGTATCTTTTGTTTTCCGACAGCGCGACTCTTTATCGATATTTCATAGCCCGAGAAAATATTTTATTTTTTTTATATCATCCAGACGTCCATTCAAAGCAAAATAAAAACGGCCTCATAGGTTTCTGGATGTGTTTGTTCTTCCTTGAAGTAGTTTTTGTTTATCGGAATCCCAACTCTTTATCGATATTTTCCTTAAAATCTAATAATGTGTAGAGCAATGCTGTGTTGTGCTGGTGAAGAAATTAACAAGGTACTAGCAACCAGAATTCAAATATCTTAAAATATGTTTGGATTCATAATTAATGTATACATAAGTATTGATTCTCTTCCTTTCTTAGCTCATTTCGGCAAAAATTCGGTTTCAATTCATTCATCAATATTTTCACCTCGACTTTTTCAATTTTTGATCACATTCAAATTTTCCTGATGTGTATCCCCAATCAAAATCATGGATGACATACAATTTCATGAAAGATCACAATGCTTCAAACTATTATTGGGCGAAAACTATTTACGTATTTGTTATTGATCTGGCAACACTGTGTGCAATTCACGCTACATCCCAATGTCAGCGGTCCTCAAGTCTGAAACCGTGGCTGGAAAAGTGTGGCTAACTTCACGTAAATCTGTCACTTTATAATTGAATTTTTAATGTGAATTTCCTTGGATAGTTCCTGAGGAGAACTGCGTTTATTCTGTCCATGCCCGGTGCTTTGTTCCTGGGAAGTCTTTTAATCGCATCTGTCACGTTTTTGAAATACGGTTCTACTGGTTACCGAACAGCAGAGTGTTGAAAATGCATAGCATCCCCCATGAACACCACGAAATTATATTGAAATATTTATGAGTATGCAAATAAGGAAGACCGTGGTGATAAAAGAATCGAATAACATTCCGATCGTACGGAAATACAACTTCCCGAGTTTCATTCTAAATTATACAGCAATAAAACGTCCGCCATTAAAAGCAACACATAAATCCACATTCCCCACAATTATTTGTGCCGCATCGAAGGATAAATCCCTATTCGATAACTCGGCGTAACAATAAGCCCGCAATATACAGGACAATGTTCTCCTGCTCAGATGTTCCAGTGCCGGTAAACATGAGAGGGACTCCGTGGGCCGTCACAGATACCAACATAAACATATTATTACACTAATTGTTCTCCATCGTAACTTAACACCTATGGTGTGAAGTCGGCGCAAAGACCGAGATCGTATACATTGTTCGGTTCGACAGATATATTCTATGCCTCGGAAGACAAATGCCAATCGATTTCGAAAAATACCGACAGGAGCTACGGCCCACAGTGTCCGTTCTTTCCATACCGAAACGTAATAATGTTCATATCGACGTCGATAACAAGTCGTATTTATTGGTGTCTCGCTACCAAGGGCCGATATGTCAGAGGTTTACAAACGCTGAGTTTTTATATGGTCGTTATTAGGATTTCGGTAGAAGTGAGGCTGAAATTGATACATTACACACCCGTAATGATTGCTATTATTCATGAGAATGTAGTCTGCGATGCGAGCGTCATAAATCATTCGAGTGAGTAATAACATTACACAAATAGATGACTATACTTCTTCTAGATTTGTTTTTTCTTTTTTTGGGTGTTTATAGTGGCATCATTAGCCACTGTAGGCTGTGTTACTAACTCCATACGCCACCTTAGGAGCAGCACTGTTAATTTGAATGCAACAGTGAATCCTGCAGTACTCACCACAGTCAAGCCACGAGATTTTAACAATTTAATCGGTGAAATTATATTGAAAAAATCCCTGCTATGACCGCGGCTCGAACCCGGGACCTTTAGACCTGAGCCTAGACGCCATACCACTTGCGCCACGCCCCGACGTCTTCTTCTATATTGTCTATATTTCAATACGAATCCTAATATACATATGGGAGATACAGTATCATATTGTTAAAGCACATAAGCAGTAATTTCCGTAGTACACTAACGAAAGTTACATAACCAAATATAGAACCGAGTGTTAAAAATGAAAATATAAAGAATTAGTTCAAAATTTGACTAGATATTTGTTTACGAATACGGTTCAAAAAATAATAAATGAAAACAATAATCAGGACAAACAGTAAAAAGTTAAAAACTAATACAATAATGAGTTCATATTATTGCGGTAAAAAAAATTTGTTACATAGACTTAATTTTTTCCACGTATTATAGTTATGGATATTTTATTAAAAGTTTTGTATTTCTGAAAATATCTTGATGCCATGTTGTTAATTAAAATAAAGTCATATTTCCAGTTAAAACCAACTGAGGCCCATTCTGCCGTCCTTAGCGAAAAACGCCGTATCTGCTATCTACTATTTTGCTTGGAATTCTGTAGATCCGATCTTCATACGAAGGAAATTCTAAAACTTTTGTACATACGGCAAAATGATTTGTTAACTTTGGCTATAAATCGGGAGTATAATTTCTGCTTTGTAAAACGCAAAATTGCTAAGGACGGCAGCAGTAACATCGATCTAATTGGGGTGAGTCGAATAGTTTTCAAAATAACCCTCATTCCACGATTTTGCAGCATATTTATTTCATTGAGACTAAACAGGTATTCCATTAATGCTCGCAATAATCAAAATGTAGCTGATTTATTGAATAAATAATACACTGTAATTTCAGACTAAGTAGACAGATCATGAGACATTCCTGTGAAAATTAATGAGCTTCGTGAAAATTTTCCTCACATATAATCGAATAATCATGGAAACTCTAATAATTATCGAGAAGAAAGCCCAAGTATCTATTCAATTTATGAGACAACTTGAATTACTTCATTTGTTGATGCTCAGTACATTATCACAAGGCGTCATATTTATATTTGGTTATGAACATCATTGCCTGCGTTTTAGCTACATTCATTTTTTGAATAGCACTTTCAATGTTGACATCAATACAAGCAATTAAAGTGCAATCATCTAATAAGTTAATAAATTCAGAATCCACGAGAAGTGGTATCATTTAGATATAATTTAAATAGTAGCGGGCCCAGAACGCTTCCCTGTGGAACACCTTCGTCATTATCCAAATCCAAGGACATGTAATCATTAAAGCGTACCAGTTGCTTCCGATTTTGAAGATAGTTATTCATCCAGTTTTACACCCTACCACCAACACCGTATTGTTTTACAAAGCTGATTTACATCAGAACTTTTTTCTAAATCCATACTGATTATTCATTAAAATGCAATTCCGTGATACAAACTGTAGTAATTGTTCATATATACTGCCATTTCAAGAAGTTTTTTAATTGGTGCCAGAGTATTCATTGGCGGAAGAGGTCTGCAGCTTTAGTAGTGATTCTTTTCAAAAGTAAAAAAGCTGAATGCTTGACATACGATTTCAACAAAATATTGACCTGGCCACTAAAGTTGCTCAATTCATATGCTATAAGACTTCATGACTATTAATGGCATCGTAATAGGTACTTTAGTAAAGTGTTGAAAATTCTTGGATTTTTCGAAGTTCTTTTTGTTTCGTATGTAGAAACAAGACCAAATATTCGATCAATTTCTGGACGATGTGAAATTGTATCTTTGCTCGCCCCTGCATGTGATTCTAGGAATTTATCTCCAAAAATAGAAACTCGAAAAAATTCCACAAATGCCCCTTTTTTGTGATATTGTATTAATAAATATATTTCCCATGCTTGAAAAAACCTTCAGATCTACCGTTAACCATATCTCAGGTATGCTTATTATTACTTCATGACATAATAAGTATTTTATCAAAATTTTAATTCGCCCACGACCTTTCAAGAATATTTATTCATTTCTATAATGATCCACGAAACCCGTAATAATACACTATGAGTCTGTGATTTGAAAAAATGCTCAAAAGGTTAACTACACAATTTTATTTCCATATTGTTAGTATAAAGGCAATTGTAAGAATGAATTATACCGTTAGTATATCTTTTTCGATACTTAATTTCGTTTTATGCAAATCTAATCTCTTAAATTATCATTAAAACATAATTTTCGAAAGGTATCTAGTTTATCGCTTTTTCGACGATTAATCGATGAAGGTGGAATGGGTTTGTAAAACTGACTCCAATAGTTGCTAAACCACATAAAATATATTTTTCTGCTTCAAGGCTATAGAAAGATGATTATGGTACAACAAGATTTTTTAAATATTCAACTTCAGTGATTTTATTTTCCCGCAAATATTATAACAAGGTTGATTCACCTTAACTATCGATTAGTTCTATAGCACATATGGAATAGCATTATAGTATATTATGACAAAAGGGTACAAGTGAGTCGGGAATTCAGGAAATTTCGAGGAAATAGCACCCATTCTTACTTCCAGTTGGATCGCAAATCGATGATTGCATTTGGAACATAGTATCGACATTAATTTTATTCAAAAAATTATTGACTTCTTATTTCACAAATCTATAAATAAACGTTTCTGTTATATCAAAAGGAAGACCTATTGAAATCTTTGGAACCTAACATTAATCAAGTCAATATACAATCTGGTAATTTCACAATATCCAGCAGATTCCTAGGATATTGCAGCTGTTTACCAGTCGAGTCAGTTCTACAGTTTGCGAATGGATTGCGCTGCATTGAAATTAATTCATTACAACAGAAATACTACGTCAAAGTACTGATGTACTGATGTACTGAGTGTTTGGTAACAAGAAACAAACACTAAAGCATAGAATACAACAGAACACCCTAGATGTTCATAATATTTTGTCCAATCATATTTTTTGTTGATTTGATTAATAATGTCAAAATAATTGTCACTGTAGTATCGGAGAGTTTTATTTCGGTCATCAGTCATTGAGGGTAGTAGCAAAGCAAAGAATTTTGATGTAGAAATTAAAATTGAGGATTTGAGCAAAATATAATACAAGAGAGAAATACCGAATAATTCCAAAATCTTCAATTATGGCAAAAAGTTACATGAATAGTTAAAACCATGGAATATAAAGAAAATATTCAAAGGGGTTCAGGAATCTCTAGACTTTCGCACCTATGTCTCAGCAAAGACTATGATAATTGTGAATAAGAGACCCTTGAGGTCTTCATCCAAGACAACCGGGGGGCGCAGCGAATTTCATTCCTCAAAAACTTGAGGCTCGAAAAAAAAACTGAAATTCGTAGACTGGACTCAGCTTATCATACTGAACACTTGTAACGAAATCCATGCGGTTTCCACCAACAAAAAACCGGAGATACTGCAAATCTGGACAATGCTGTAAACCAAACTAGTCTGTATTATAGGAACCAGAAAAAAAAGAGGAGCTACCCAAAATATCCTCGAAGGCACTGAACATCTCGATACAGCTTCGAGAAAAGCTTGGAAGGATCAATGGATGAATGAGAAGCACAAGCCCAAAAAACAAGAGACTTTGCATTCGACAAAAAAATATTGAGCTTCTTCGAGAAATTTTTAAAATTTTCAGGTGTTTTGGCAGAAATGTAGCTATATAAAACGTTTATGTACTTTCCATGTGCGCTTGCAAAACTATATTTTTTGATTACCGAACTTGAATATGAATGTATCCAATGAACCTTCACAAAAAATATCAATCAATTCGAATCCAATATTGTGGTTTATAACTAAAGTCACTCAATTTTAAAGCTTCAGAATTTCAGTGACAATCATACCCTAATTTAAAATCACTCGGTCACGGTATACCATACACCATATGAAGATATTACGGCCGGAAATAAAAATTAGCCGCAACAACGTAGAAAAACGTTGAAGAGAGACAGAACATGGTCGTTTTTAAGTCCGGAACACACGCAGGCATAGGACGCAAGCTAGCGTGACTGATTATATAAATCAACCTTTATATTCACCCACCTCTACATGAGCTTACATGTACATTTGTCATGTTTTCGTTATACTTTTTAATTATCGTTAATGTATCAAGCTTGTCCGCGTACGTGCCGCTTTTTTCCAAAAGTAGATCAACATATCGGAATGGGAGGCCGTTGACGTTTCGCAGCTTTCAAGCAGGCAAGAATGTCAAGACAACATATCTGCAGTAAATGCTCCACAAAATAAGCATTTCGAAAACTAAAATTAGTTTGCACAAGGTTCCTATTCTTCCAACCACACTAATAAGACATAACTATTTCGTATTTTTCTACAAGCGCATTAAGAAATCCTACGTAGCGCTGTTGAAAAATCTTTCGCGTGTGAGACAATGTTTTTCCTTACTACTGCGGGAAAAACTCATTTGAAAAATGTTTATTGCGCAGGAAGAATAAATTGACATGTATGATGCGTTTCCATGGTTACTCTCGAATTATTTTATAGATGATTCGTTGTAAATTAGTCTATGTCAGATAAGATGGGCAAAATGTCAAAAAATATTATAAACAATTGTATTGAAATATTCAAACATTGACCAACTCGAAAATGTCGACTCATATTACTCTTAAATTCTTTCACGTAAGGCATCAGCAAACAGGGCTATAATAACAGATGTCCGTCTGAAACAGTATTCAGTATAATAATGGGACGGACAGCTTCATAAACTCTGCAACCGTTGCAGGTATTTAACCGAAAGGGTAGGTAGACTTCCACGTGCCATGTTTATGAATCGCTCTTGATTAATTCAACTCTTCTATTATGCGAACCGTACAGATGCCACACAAAAACGCTGCTTTGATCATGAGCCACAAAAAAGAATTCAGTTCTTCTTTGGAAAGAACATTTGAACTTTTTGGTTCACATCAAACAATGTTTCTCATCAAATAACATCGAAAAGTCGGACCACATGACGATACTTTCAGATTCTACGATAATTCATGTATAGATAAGTTAGCATTAAATCTACCACTGATTGAAAGTAGTATATTAAATAGTACTCCCAATATTCAAAAATAAACTTTCTCCTGAATTTGTTCAGATGAATTCAGCAACAACCTTGATATAAGCAATCTTCGGTACTGAATCAAAAAAAAATGTTTAAAGCAAGAGGTTTTTCAGTATATATCTTGCGTATAAAAACCCAGCGGTGCGTTCATCGTCATTCAAAGCAGAAACAAACGAATACAATAACAAAAGGATAACGCTAATTTACTGTGACATTTTACATATTATCAAGCATGGTCATGACTTTACCCGCTTGACTGACGTCGAGACGAGTAAGTGCATCCGCTCACAAATCATCCCTATGCTCATTTTGACGTGAACTTTATTGCATTCCGGCCGCGCGGAGAACTGTCGCTTCCGGACTATTGAACATTAATACCTACGTCACAAATATTATCAAACGACGTAGTTGTTCCTTTGATTAAATCAAATATCACGAGACAGGAAATTGTACTATAACTTTTGTTTTCTATGGATCCTCATTGAATAGATTGACCTAGGTAACACCAAAAGTCGATTCATGAACACCAATTACAGAGATTTTGAATATTCAACCATATGGGGTCGGAGCAAGAATAGCTCCATGGTATATTTTACCTTCCTTGAGAGGCAAGAGGCAAGAGGCAAGAGGCAAGAGGCAAGAGGCAAGAGGCAAGAGGCAAGAGGCAAGAGGCAAGAGGCAAGAGGCAAGAGGCAAGAGGCAAGAGGCAAGAGGCAAGAGGCAAGAGGCAAGAGGCAAGAGGCAAGAGGCTAGAGGCAAGAGGCAAGAGGCAAGAGGCAAGAGGCAAGAGGCAAGAGGCAAGAGGCCAGAGGCAACTAAAGCGATAACCAAGGGTGGTAGATGGTTTCCACCATTGCCTGGTGAAATACCACTATACCGACTATATGTGCCGTGGAATGGATTGTTCCATATTTCATTGTGGTCTGAGTCTAATGATGATGCCTTCTGTAAAATACTCCAGAAGCAAAATAACTCTCCATTGGGATTTTTGTTCAAGTGATACTTTTCTCACTACTTACCTGATCCATACAGTATAGAAATTGGGAACACCGACCACAACCAGTTACTTCTCACTTACTTACTGGCACTGATGGGCAGATTTTGAAGACTCTGCACTTAGGCCTAGCTTTGACCCTTTGTGCACCCAGCTTCACTGGCGTATTTCAGCGCCTTCCTTAGCTGAATTTTTTGTCGTCCTCTGAGTTCAGTATAGTGTATTCCCAAACATAGCCTTCTCCTGATGTATCATGTAGGGCATTCTGTGAGGAGTAACGAAGTATCGTCGTCTCTTAAGCTCCACCTACAAAGAGGATCCCCATGAGAGTCATTCACGTGATTGTGTCCTGTAAGGAGATCTGTTACCAGCTTGATACCTCATCTACCTAAAACTTCGATTGACTCATTCCAGGTGTGTCCTGCCATGTTCTTATGGAATATTTCTGTAATAATTCTTCCATTGCAACCAGAGCTGTCTGGGATTTCTAAGATGGGTTCCAGTCCAATTGATGGTTTCCCTGATCTCTCCTTGGCCAGCTTGCCTGCTTTATCGTTTCTGAGGACACCTGATTGTCCAGCGACCCATATATGAGACTGACTTTTCATTACTTTGACAGGTTTTCAGCTGATTTACTGTCCGAGCAGATTGCATTAGGTCTTTGACATTTATGGTCAAGATTTTCTTGGACGCAGCTGAGTATGGCGTATACTTCAGCCTGGAATACTGACAAGTTTTCGGGAAAAGAAATAGAGATTTATTTCCCTACTCCTCTTTTGTATATCCCTGCTAATCCCTTCGAACCGTATGATTACCCCAGGCTGTGCTGCCGGCAGGGGGCACTTTCGGTGGTATGTCATTCCATTTGTCCCTTGTGGGAATGACAATGTTTGGGCTTTTTCATCCCCTTTTCATCAGAAAGATGGGACAACTCTCCAGTGCCTTGTTCTAGATGAGGGAGAGTCCATGGTTTATTTCTCATCCGACCTAGTTGTTGCTTGGTAGTGATCAGTCAGGTTTCCTCGCGATTTCTTCCAGAAATTCTTGATACATATTTTCGGTCTCAACCTATTTTGAAAAATCTATCTATTCACAATACATTAAGATTCCAACAGCACATTATTCGAAAGTAATTTCTGCTATTCAAATAAAATTTCCTCAAAATCTGAAATCATCAGTAATAGTAAAAGTCTTACATTCTATAAAACTGAAAGAGAATACCTCAAAAAAGTCAAACTAGGTTTAAATATCAAATAGATGCAAGTCCCATTTTAATATTTATAAGCTTGATAATTTGAATATCAGTCGAAAGTGGCAAACTGATGTGTAAGAATAGCCAGAGTAAAAAATCACCAGGAAATATTATATGCATCAGGATTAAATTTTTACCATGATTCAGTTTGTATGTGATTCTGATCATATTTGGAATATCTTAAGTGAATTAAAAGATAAATCGATGGTTCACTGTTATAAATTTACTTTCACCACAGTACCTAATAATTGAATAAATCATACGTCTAATACCTAATGTGCTGAATAAACACAAAGAAATTGATGCTTCCTCAATTTATTAGCATCTAACATTCCTTCATAACTATAATAACATTTTTGCAGAAGAATAATTATTATTCTACCCTGCCATGTATCATTCAGAGGTGATTTGCTCAATTTGTTCTGTACAAATTCATCACATTCTATAAGAGCAACCATTAATTTGTTGTAGTTTTATCATTTTTGGAATACAAATTTCCATGACGGGTATTTAAGTGTGTGAAGGAGAATTTTTATAAGGTTTTGAATGGTAGTTCAAGCTAATCCTATACGTTTGAAAATATTATGTAGTATGAAGCTGACAGTAATTTTGTTCATTTTTTGGTTTACATTTATCCAGGTGATCCATATCAACACTGAAGTCTGACAATCAGTTTTTGGGTCAGAAATACTCTGTTGAAATATCTATAATATTGAGATTATACAATGATATATGAAAATAATCCATGGCAATATAACAACCTAGTGGACCTCAGGAACGATTTCAGTTGATTTATAGCACTTTAAGTTTATATTTTGGTTGGTTTCCGGGTTTTGCCATTGTCTTCTTTGGTTTAAATCTCCAAACGTTTCGACTGCAACTGCGGCAGTCATCTTCAGTGGAGTGTTCGAAGTACTCTTCTAGACGTATCAACTGAAACTGAAGCTTTCGAGTTTACCATGTTATTTATAGTGATGTTCTTTGGCGCACTTTCTGTAATAGTGGGTTCGCGCGCACTTTCCGCGCGATTGGGGTGACATGGCTTCGTTTTGGCCCCTTTTAATGCTGTGTGCCAGATCTTTAGTAAATATGTTCTCTTTTCTTTTCTGTTGAAGTTCTCTTGGTGTTTGTGTATTTCTATTGCTTCTAGATACATTCTTGTTGAATAATGATTCGACGTTGCTAATCTCTCGGTATTTTCGAAAAGGATCTTGTGTTCTCCGTCAGACAATGTATGCTCAGCGACTGCGGACTTCTCGGTTTGTCCTAAACGACAACTCCGCTTGTGCTCAACTAGGCGGGTACCAATGCTCCTTTTCGTTTGTCCGATATAGACATTCCCACAGGTACATGGAATTCTGTAGACTCCCGCTGATTTGAGTGGATCTCTGCTGTCTTTGGCTTATCTTAGATATTCCGATATTATCTTCGTTGGTTTGAAAGCGGTGTTAATTTTCTCCTTCTTCAGAATTTTCCCAATTCTGTTGGTGAAACCTTCTATGTATGGCAGATAGACAGTGCCTTGGGGTTGCTCTTCATTGGTGTTCCTTTTCTTCTCCCTTGGGCGCGTAGCACGGATGATGTCTTTCTTGTTGTACCCATTCGCTTGTAACACAGTTGTAAGGTATTGCATTTCCTCGTCGATGTGCCTTGGTTCACATATTCTCAAAGCTCTGTTCACTAGGGTGTTGAAGACGGTTCGTTTCTGTTTTGGATGATGGTTGGATCCATTGTGTAGATATCGATCTGTGTGTGTTTTCTTCCTGTACACCTTGTGGCCTAGATGATTACCCTCTTTGGTGACTAATACGTCAAGAAATGGGATTTGAATGTTTTCTTCTGATTCCATGGTGAACTGGATTTTTGGATGAAAACTATTCAGATGGTTTAGAAAGTTCTGAAGTTCTTCTCTTCCGTAGCTCCAAACAACGAACATACCTTAACCAGTGCTTCGGTCGTTATTCTGAAGTTCGAATGGCCCTTTCTTCAAATTTCTCCATGCAGAAATTTGCTACTACTGGGCTAAGTGGACTGCCCATGGCGACTCCATCAACTTGTTCATAGAAGGTTTCATTCCACTGAAAATAAGTTGTCGTTAGTGAATGTCGAAATAAGTTAATATCTTGTGAAACGAGAATGTCGTTTGGCTCCAGGGTGATTTCCTTCAACTGTTTGATGAAATGGGTGGAGTCTCGGACGTAAGTTCTAGTTTTCCAAACATGTTTCTGCAGCATGTCCGACAAATGCTTGTCGAGGTTGTAGGTTGGTGATCCTATGGCACTCGATATCGGTCTCAGTGGTACATCCTCTTTGTGAATTTTCGGCTATCCATAGAGCCTTGGTGGTAATGCTTCAGATCTGCATAGTTTCTTCTTTGTCTCTGTTGGTAATGAAGACCCTTTTATCAGCTGATTGGTATTCCTCAAGATTTTTCCTGTTGGGTCTTTCTGTAATCTTCTGTACGTTTAAGTTTACGTTGAGTTTATATCAGATTTATTTAATCTGCAGATCCCAAATGGGTTTCAGTTTACTACTCAATTCAGACTGTTCCATAACCAAGTATCTTGACCACGACTTTAAGGTCTTTTCACTCTTACTCAATTTCTCAATATTTATGCATATCCTTTTTTCAAGCAGCCTCTGCTGGTGCTCTTGCAACTATGGGAATTGAACAGAAATGTGAATCTGTAGGAGTATCTACGCAGATGAAGTCTCACCAAACTGAAGATTTTACATGGCTCTATTATACAAAAACCATTCGATTACCTCATAATTTTAGCGTCAAGTTTCCCACAAGAGTATCAGATTACAGAATGCATCGGTACCGTACAGATTCCTCACAGATAAGCAGTCATTACCAAACGACCATAGTTTCGCAATATTTTTTTTTATAAAGCATTTTTTTCTCGGGGCAACCACTCGGTCTTGAACGCAATGTATGCAAAACGAATAAATTAACTTATTCAAAGCGAGTAAATTGACTTATCCGCAATTAGGTCATGAGAACAGATATTAATCGAAGCAGCACTGAATGTCACTGAAATTAATTGTATTAAGTCATAGTCGAAGTTAGAATAAATCATTTCGATGATGTTATGGACGCGAATCACGCGAATTCGTTGATGACTACTTGATGGATAGCCTCTGGTGACGATCTGACGAATTATCGTGACCGTAGTCGTTTGTGCTGGTAGTTATTATCGATGTTTATGACGGGAATGACCAGTGTGACATTGAAAAAATTACAACTTTCACATCAACTTTTAGTAATTGTTATATCAGTATGATAATTTCAATATATTTTGGAAGACTTGCTTCAACGACTCTTGCCTTGGCTCAATTATTCCGCATATTTGGAGACTAAGTAATGTGATGGGGTTAAGAGATAACATTACTAATTGCATCCCTTTTCTATTCCAACAAATCCTAAGAAACGAAATCAACATATCGTATGCATACAAAAACCTCACATAATAGATATTTGGTGGTATTCATTGAAGCTAGCAAAAAGTGCTTATTCTAATGGTTTGTCTTTCTCATAACTTAACGAAGTGAATATGGTTATTTCAAGTAAAAGCATTTGCCCATTATGTATTTTTAACATATCAAATATGGTTCAGACTATCAAGATATAATCGAGAGTTCAAAAACTTGGAAACAGCCAAATGTACTGAAATTTAGACGAAATAATACTAACAGAGCTCATCTGATCAAAAGGTAGTTTCAATTATCGCTTGATAAAAAATCGTGATATCGCAAGTGTGGATCAGCCATGAATATCAACTGAAGAACAGAGAAAGTAACGATAGGGACACTATTTTGATTCTATTCTTCTAGATCCGTTTTACGTCAGCAACCAATTGAAAACGGGATTAATAACTTGGCGGTGCTCTAGGTTCTTCGGGTTTTCCTGCAGCTAAAAAGTGAATACACCACCAAAAACATCTGTAAGTCGCCCCGGAGCGTCACAGCAAATAATAATAATAGCCGCACAGGCTATGCCTTTGGGTGCACTTTATGAGTGTTTATGAAGGAGTATTATTATATTATTATTATCAGATTTGGCCAATGGAAGTTCTCAGAAAAAGAATACATTGGTGAAATCTCCAGTGGATTCAAATTCGCAATATTATTGATCGACGGGGCTGACCACGGTAATTCCGTGTATTAACCTTCCTGCACTACGCTGTCAGGCCTATCTCGTAAGTATTCCAGATCTTCTGATAAATTCCTGAAGATGTTTCTGTTGACACTGTAGTGTCCGAAAGTATCCATGCCCGTACGAGCCAGTTTGTGGGGGGATGTTTCGTCCTCACCACAAAACCCCGCATAAGAGCTCTAGTGGCGCTTACCTGCATTATATTCCCGAATAGGGAGCAATGTATTACGTTTAAATTGAGCATAACCGATATGTACTGAGGCCTGATGTGATAAATGCATATGATGTGTTATCAAACGCCTCTTTTATGTCGAAAAACGCTTTGGGTGCAATCTCTTTATTCAAGAGAGTCTCAATCCTACCAACGCAGCGCCGTCTGAGAGGATTTTCCAGGTTTATAGGCGTATTTATCCAGATTGGTAGGCGTGTTGGTACTCTGCATTGTCATCTCGGATAATCCTATCAACTAGTTTCACCATCGTTCTGTGCTTTCATGAAAAATCTATATCAGTTCTATTGCCAAAAGCTCCGATCAAGTAATACAACCTAAATAGGTAATACTAAAATAATATAATCCCTCAAATCATGACATTTTGCCATGTCGCAATTTTTTGAGGATACAATAAGCACGTCAGCTAGATTTTGATTTCGGTCGGGTATATTCATGGCAACGAAAACCCAAAAATACTGTCTTGGATGAGATATATAACAATAAGAAGACAATTTATTTCCGCTTGTTGGGAGAATGTAAAAACGATAGTATCTTCGTTGTCGATATATTCTGGGCAGTACGGCAATGCTGCATTTGCTATTTGACAGAACAACAAAACATTTCTGTTTGTTTCCGTTTTTGGTTCATTGAAGTGTTTTTTCGTGAATAAAGGGCAAATTATGAATTAATTTGTGTTAACTATCGATATATTTCGAACGGAGTTCGAATACCTATATTGTGCCAGAGAGGTATCAACAATATGAGCGAATACGGGGTACCCTTCTCTCTAAGCGTTTCCACCAAGTGGAAAAATAAAGACAAACATCTGTCAGAAAACAACTACTTCCCTGGTTGATACCACGATAGACATTGAACTACATCTTGTTGATTCGTTCGAAATATTACAGTTCACTCTTCCCGTAGTCTGTGCTACTTGGGAGTGTTTTGTCTTGTTCTTGATTTCCCGTGCGGATGGCGCTGCGATCAATTTTGTTGTGGGTCGTAGTGTCGTCATCCGTGGGAAAATATTAGTAAATCGGTTGATTATTATTCATTTGGCAGGGACAGGACAATTATAATGTTGTTCGATATATCCTGTCACTGATGAGAGGCAATAAACCTCGAAACATGCATGTCTGCAGGTGGTCATTTCCAGCCAAATGAAGGATAATCTTCTGTTTAATTACAAGACAAGCACTTGCAATTGGGTCTTCTTGGAAGAACGTTGCACAAGTATCTGTCAGATGTAGTTCAATGTCCGTCGCGGTATTAGCCGAGGAAGTAGTTGATTTTTGACAGATGTTTGCCTTTATTCTTCCACTTGGTGGAAACGCTTAGAGAGAAGGGTACCCCGTATTCTTTCACAAACTATCGCTAGTTTTCATTATCAAGCAATGGTGAAGCATTGTGAAATGTGTAAAAGACCATTTGAAGCTGGAAATCAAAATATGTCATTTCATAGGTAAACTACCAGTGTACTATCGAGAAAGGGAAACCGAATTGGAAAAGAGTAAGATGAATGAATTACAGTTCGATTATTGTATCTTTACACATGCGTCATCAATTTATGATCGAAGAAATCACACATCCTCTATCGAACATCTCTTTATAACAACCGCTATGAGCGATTCAAAATTCGTTTACATTCGTCTGCTAAGCTAAGAATTATGGTATTGTGATGATGACGTACGGGTAAAGATATAATAATCGAACTGTATGAAAAAACATGTTCTCAAAATCTTATAGAGATTCTTCCATCATAATTTCAGGTTTCCATTCCATATTGGGTTTCCATTATTTCTATTTTATCCGGTGAGGGAAGATGTCCCTTACAAACTAAGTTTGATTCGCCTCGTCGGTGTTGCTCGGTGAGACTCGACACTCACATCCCTTTTTTGCCACTTTTGAGTAATCTCTGCAGAAATTCAAGAAGAACACCAGTTATCACCTACTTTCCTTCAGCTCCCACGCTGATCTCTAAACATCACAGGGTTTTTCTTACCGTGGGAACCAGTACCTACTTAAAAAAATACTTTATTGTACTGCTGCATTTTGGCCTGGAATATGGAGGGTGGGAGATTCAACACTTTTCATCATTAATTCATAATCACTCTATGTTGAGTCTCCAATTTGGACACCCTTCAAACATCCCTTCGATCTACACGAAGCTATAACTATAGGAAGTTTTCCCTAGAAGAGTTTTCAAAGGTACTAGAAACAAAATGAGGGGGAGGGGTGAATACATTGTTTTTCACTTAAAATTCGAAGAATGGGTTGTGATGCAAGTCAGTGAGAACATATGATAGTTTTCTTGGTATCAACATATTCATTCTCTGATGATTTTCGATTCACTCAATAAATCAGAAACTTGATTTTTTATGAAAGACAGAGTATCAGTAGCTCTTTGTATCGAATATTTCCCGTTTTCACAACTCCTATAAACCTAAATCCACTCCTAATGCTGCAACCGATTACGCCACGACACCCAACACTGAAATATCAACCATTAGCATATAATAGAACGGGAGACCATTTATCAAAGTTGACTGTGACCGACATTTCTATTATTTTTTAACACGACTCCGAAGTCCAAACAAGTGTTAATACACACACATAAATCTCCTATACTATAAAAATATGCATAGCTTGTCATCATCACACCATCTGATTTTTTTTCTTCACAAAGGTACATTCCCCCGACATTAATATTTATATATTGCAATACCAAATACAGAGTACACCATGAGACGTGCGTGAAAGCATTGTCATGTTGCACGGAGTAAAGTCATAAGTAACAGTTAATGCCATTGAGGTGAGAGCGGTTTCCCTAATCAGAATCAGTGGCGTTTTAGACCAGTCGTTCCTATAGACCCGTGTAGGATGAGCTGAGTATAAGCATTCAATAAAAATAATATATCATTACCCCATGAACACTCATAGAGTGTACCCAAAGGCAAATAACCTGTGCGGATAGAGGACCGCTATTATTATTATTTGGCGTAGCGCTCCAGAGAAAAATTCGGAAAATCTACAGCACCACCAAGAATGGTCAGTACGCACTCCAAATAAGCACCAGGCGTCGGGATTGACATCCAGGCAACTCACATACTCAATTTCCAAGAAGGCATGTGGCAACCTAACGAAACTGATGCATTTGGGAAACATATTCTCATACGTTTCAACGGCCGATATCTAACAGCTTCGCTACCAACCACCAGCTTCGCTACCGATCACCATCAATGAAATCGTATGTATAACCATGAACTTTTGGTATGACCATGTATTACTGGATTCAATTGCAGCATTTATTATATTCCATTAAGTTGGTACCCTATAAACCGTTTTAGCATCCAGGTCAAGCATTGTGACAGACTTTGAATCCAAACAGGTATATACAGGTCAATTAAAATAAAATAGCAGACTAATATTCTGGAGCTGCTACCTCTGTGTTAAGCAGGGTCAGATCAAGCCGATTGCTAGCCCCGAATTTAGTAGCAGCTACAATCAGCCATTGATCAGCTTGGAGTGACTACAACAATTGCCAAATAGATATAAGATGTAATTCAAAGTTCGAGAGGGAAAGTAAATGTTTCCTATCAGACATTCACCTCATATTTACTACCACTTTGTGGAAAAACGTGGAGAGAAAGGTATTTCTACTACATTGACATTATTCATTCAATTTATTTGATGATCCAGCACACCGTTCGAGCTTAGTTCGAATTAAGGAAATACTGATGTTCAACTCAATTATGCCATGAATGCGTTATCAACACATCATTGGCAAAATCTCAATGATGACCTATTATCAATAAGTCAGTCTAGTTTCAGAGAAATACATTCATGTGAAGCTCTTCAAAAAATTATTCCTGAAAGGATTGATTTTGCGTATCGTGTGAGTAGGGATTTAACCTCATAAGCTAGACAAGTTATATAATAAGACATTTATAAAACCGCATTATTTTGATTATTGTGTCACAATTATGTAGATGTGTAATAGAACAGATTTAAAAAAAAACTTCAGATACTACAAATCGCTATATGATATTTATACTGAGAAGTTCCTAATTTAAAAATATTTTATTAATGCAAAGGACACTGAGTTGGCTTTCAGTTAAGGAATACTTACATCAAATTCGAACATTTGTTTTTATGAGTTCTCAAATAATTTGAGTGAAAATATTCGATTCAGGAAAGATATTCACAATTATAATACCAGGCAAAAATATCACGTACAAATATTGCCTACTTCATCAATACGATGAAGGACTGACTGAATATAATAACTAACTTGAATTTATTACAGCATCAAAAACATTCGTATATTCATTGATAGATTGAAATAATAAATGATATATCTCTCTATCTCTCTCGTGAAAAATTCTGTGATCTCAGATTATAATTATTCAATGTTATCGATTCTACTTTGAATTGCTTTGGAAAATCAATTATTCCAGAACCAAGCTCTCCAAAGCATCAACAGTGATTAAAATAATTTCATAATGCCAACTCAATCTTTGAAATAATAATAATCTAACATTGCATAAAACAACATTTCAGAACCGTACATCTAATAAACCTTCACATTCATCACCATCCCGATCGACTATCATAGTTTACGCTTTTACAAAATAATTACCTCGTGCAAAATGTCTCTCTACGCCTATGGCATAATCTCAATTGCCTATGATTTAACAGTCAAATGCTAAACAGTTGAGCAATTATCTTCTCTTGCGTACCTCGAGGAATCATTTATACGTCCGATGAATTAACGCCCTCTAGATTATCTCATGAAATAATTGAATTTATTGTCTTTTTCGCCATGTTCAACTACAATCGTTCTTCTGGTCGCTTTAAATCACCTTGAATATCGCAAATGAGAGAATAAAAAATGAGATGTATGGGAAATAATATCAATGAAAATGATATAATTTGTTTTGTTGTGCAAGTAATGTTCAATTAGAATAGTTAACGATATGATTCAGCAGGATACTATAGCTTGGATAGATATCGGTAGAATCACATTTTTTCCAATATCGTGTTGTACAGCATTGTAATTTATATCCGGTTTCAGTTCTTTTTTCTTCGAAGTGGTGGTGGGTAATCATTTATCGGCCTCCAGTAGGGAAGATTTGACGAGTCAAATACCAGCAAGTATCAATTATTCATATTGTAAAAGCCTTGATTTCAAGGCTACTTTGAAAATTATGCAAATAGTTTGAATATCGTTATATTATTTAAGTTACTGATCTAGCGGAACTGCTTGGGTGACGGCGTTGATACCGAACTTCAAAATTTCGTGTAGCCATATAACTTTTTTACTTTATTTTTTTTTCATCCTTCAGGACTTTGCCAGACAGACACTGTCTCCGGAGCCCCCGCACATCCGTGGGGTGTGTGATTACTGGCAGAGTAAACCAAGAATTACGGCCGTCTGCATTCGTCCGGCTAAGATTTTTGCCGTATCACGGCAAGCCGGTATAATTTTCAAATTCGAGAGCAGCGTGTCCATCATTCCACCAAGTACCCCATTGATTAGAACCACCAGTTTAACATAATGGATTGGGTAAAGCCTGTGGAGTTCAAAGAGTAAGTCTTGATATTGTTAAGCCAGGAGCCGAAAACTCAATGACAAAAATCGTCTTAGTCTGTTGGTCAAGGAGGACATCAGGCTTATTGAGTTGTATTTGTCTGAGGGTGGGAAATGAGTAGTTCCAATATATTCGGCACTTCTCATCCTCCACAACAAACTCAATACCCCTCGGAGCATGATGTTACACCGGTGTCTCGTCTATATCGTACGAGTGTCGTAGATGATAGTACAACACTCGTAGCGACGCCTGTGGATATAGGCTGGGACCGCATAAGCTGGACAGGCTGACAGCAAATGCGTAATGGTCTCAGCTGCCCCACGACACGCTCTACATCTAGTGTCAGGGACCTCTAGACTCAACTCGTGACTATGGTAGATGAGGGTGTTGAAGACTCCATCCTAGCAGTCTATTATGAATCCCACGGTTTCCGACTTCAGCCCACTTGACCTGAGAAAAGCGGAGGTAAGGTTTCTGGTTAACTTCTTCCGGATTTATAGGATTGCGCAGTTCATTGAGCTTAGGCTGACGAAGCCCCCTGTGGAAAGCTTCGAACTGCGCTAGGGCTGGAGTATCTACATTGAGTGGTTGCGGAAACTCATATATGTTCTTCCAGAAGGTTTGCACCCGATCAGCCGCCCGCCGGTTTGATATCCACAGAACGTAGGGTCTCTTGGAATAGGCGAAAAGGTTTAGTGCATAACTTCATGTTTTCCGCGATGCTTCTCGCCCGCCTCACTAGTGACTTTTTTACAGCCAACAGCATTCCAATCCTATCAGTGCTGTTTGATGGTAAATAGCACGCCTTGATTAAGTGTATGCTAAGCTCGTCTTGAATTTGCGACACTTCGCCACACTGCAGACGTGAAGGGCCTGGTGGCCGCTACGTAGTCCGCCACACACTGGATACGAGATGCGTGTTGTCTCGCCGACTTGATCTTACCTTCCATCTTGTGAATGCGTCGCTCATGTCTGCCAGAGGGGTGGTTTGCCTCCTCTGCGCTTGTGATAGGGTCTAAGCGGCGTCTTACACGGCAGAGTTGATCTGCCAGATGTCAGCCTCTTCTGGAAGAAAATCGTGAATTTCCACATCCACTCGTGCCAGTTGTTGTGGCTTCAGGGGCTTGGTGTTATGAAGCGCCCTACTGATTCTGATGCCTTTCTTCGTTGGTATGACTAGACCGACACGAGATAAATTTGCCACTTCGTTAACCGGCTGAGGAGGGGCTCTGACATAGCCTCGACTCCGAAGATGAGATATATAATCCCTCATGTTTCGTGCGAAAAAAGCGACATGTTCTGGGTGTATCTCACACCACAGAGCATACATTCTTGCCATTTATCTACTCTGGGCAGGCTCAGTGATCGTCCCTTGATTCATCCGTTCACTCAAAGTGTCAGTTGTCGTTGCGGTCTTCATCATGTGGCATTCCATCATCCTGGATCCCACCACCTTGACTTTGACCCCTATTCCGAAGGAGTCGAATTAAGTACACTGTTTGCCAAAAATGTGTAGAATAAATTATTCATCATCAAATCCTGTTTGATGTGATGTGTGATGCACAGCTGAAGTTAGAATTGATTACACGTAATGAGTCAACAAAAAAAAATATGGTGCCACTGGGGTTCCTAGGATTGGGGGGTTACAAAAATTCATCGATTTTGTTCGGCATCTTGTTTCGTCATTGGAGGGAAGACGCCACATTTTAATTGAAATAATGTATTTTCCATAATAGTTCCGAAACCAATTGGTGCGTGTATATTGAAAAATTTGCGTTTGAATACATATTAGTCTAAATTTCATCAAATATAACCGAAATCACCCATTTCAAGGTTACCAACTTAGTTTCCTTCCAATGAAGTATCCTCTTCCTTTCTTCAGTCACTTCCTTGTCCAAATGCCCAGTTATTTCATAACCTCTTCCTATATTACTTACCCCAGGTGCCACTTGAATAATTGAGATTGAGGGTGGTTTCTCACAGGTCATATGGGTTTGACATAAGTGTACCAGAGATGGCAGTTACTCACAGACAATCTGAGTTCAACAGTCAGCAAATAGAAAATACAGAGTTGGTCAAAATTAATTAGAAATTTTATGTTACAAGTCTAAATAAATTAGTGGATTATAGTGAGAACTTATATGTTACAAGTCTGAATAAATTAGTGAATTATAGTTAGAACTTATATGTTACAAGTCTAAATAAATTAGTGAATTATAGTTAGAACTTATATGTTACAAGTCTAAATAAATTAGTGGATCATAGTTAAGTGCATTTTCATTACAATATAATATAATGGTGATAATCCTAATCCCAGTCGGAGTTCAAACTTTTTGAGATATGAATGATATTTCATAAAACAATGATTACATGAACGGTAGATTGTTTCAATTAACGGTGGAAGGTTTCCAGGAAGAAGCTACTTGACTATTGGAACCAGTAAGTACGATTTGTTTTGATGAATTCGTAGAAATCTAAAAAATTTCGCCACAACTGATCAATTTGATCATATCAGTATCAATCTTGATCCATACTCCATTGAAATGTCATTCATTCATTCATAAATAATGCTTATATTTGCGATTATGGTCCGATACTGATTATCTACTTGATAAGTTCTTGAGATAAATATTATATGAATAATAATAACAATGATAGGATTACTCCATCCAAACAATGAGTCGGTTTCAAATTTCTAGAAGAAATATTTGGAAAAATTTATGAACAGGGGTGTTAGAAAAGTTTTTCGATGATCTTGATTATGTATTTTCTGTAGGATGCATCACCAGCACAAAATTTCAGCGAGGTACAAAGAATGTTGCTACGCTGTTTTAAAAACAAATGGATAACTATATCCTGTTGAACGCCCCCCCCCCCCGTTCATTGGACCTAATGAAATGCAGATGAATTGAAAAATTATATTTAAACTATAATTGATAGAATTGCTGGCCAAACTGTGATGAATACATCACGTAGTGTCAAGAGGAAGGCCAATGAAGACGGTGTTTTTGAATATCTTCACTCTATATTTTATAGCGCTTTAACAAATCCGATTATTATAAATAATTTCTATTAATTATTTTCAACTTTAGCAAAAAAGGATTTTTTTTGTTGCGAATGTGATAACGAATCGAAATGCATCATAAAATATACGGTGTTCCATTTGAAATAATATTATATTATGAAATATTTTGAAACACCTCTCAATTTTTTTTTGTTTTCAGCCTCGACAAGGCCTTTGATATTGCCACTAGTTTGTCCGTTTAATCGAATTCGTAGCATCAATAACGGAGTTGACAATGTCGCCGACTCAATTTGGAACACCCTGTATAAACAGAATGGTGACATAAATAACTCTGTCTATATGAATTATTGTATTTGGAACACTAAATCAGAAATTATATTTTACGAATAAAATCAGTAGATAGAACAAAGTTAGGAGTAGTTTTATTACAATATAATTCAAAACTCAGGGTGGTATTACCCAGGGTAGTATTTGTTTTAAGCAATTCTGGATATGTCCTTACGTTCCATAATTGCACGTCCACTGGACTTTTAATATCGGACGTTCATCAAACATCCATATATGTACGTTATTGAAGGACCAGGCAGCCGGCTTATGGAGAAATGAGCTTCGGTGAAATTTAATGAATTGTTAGTATATTGTAGTTGAAGACTTTCTGAACAATAGTGTGCATGGGACCAACTAAATCCTATGACTAGTTTCAGAGATACAGGGTGATGAAGTTGGAAAATAGCCATTTTTTAAAAGCATGTATTTCTTATATTCTTCAATGTATCAAGATTTTTTTTCTGTGATAGTGTTCTAATGACACTAAATATCAGTCCCTCATGAGAGAAAGTTTCATTTGCTACAGGGATACTCAAAAATAATATAAACGGAACGTTGACTTGAAATATAATTCAACTTTCAGGAATTTCAATATCTGGCTGGATTTGCTTCTGGTTGGTTTATAACAATAAGATATGCAAACATTTTTTACAGGGCGAGTCAGAAAGTTTTTTTATTTTATATTTTTATTTTTGAGTATCCCTGACTGATATTTAGTGTCATTAGAACACAATCACAGGAAAAAATTCTTGATACATTGAAGGAAATAAGAAATACATGCTTTTTAAAAATGGCTATTTTCCAACTCCAACACCCTGTATCTCTGAAACTTTTCATAGGATTGAGTTGGGCCCATGGACACTATTGTTCAGAAAGTCGTCAACTGCAATATACTAACAATTCATGAAATGTCACCGAAGCCCATTTCTCCATAAGCCGGCTGCCTGGTCCTTTGTGTGTTTTTTCAAGATTTTGAGTTTTAGAGGTATTAGTGATATTCGTGTTTGTTTAATGTTTTATGCGAGTTTTTAGTTTTCAGAATATTCATTATACAGTATCTTTCAAAAGTATTGGAACGATCTTATATTTCAGAAACGGTCCTGAGAAAATTTACAAAAATTTCGACAGGGTCGATTCAACGGTAATATCGGTAATCGAAAAAATTGAGTTACCCTCAATATCTGAAAAACTATTGATTTGGCAACATTGTTGCTATCATCATTGAATCGGGCATCATCAAAAACCACCCTGTAAAAATTTTCATAAATTTTCTCTGGGCCGTTTCTGAAATATGAGACCGTTCCGATACTTTTGAAAGACACTGTATATTTTATTTATACTTGCAAGTTGTGCTATTTTTGTTTATATAATATACAATACATTGCATTTGGTTGAGTGGAAAAAGTATGCATTACAGTCATCATTATTCAATTTCAAATACAAATTTGTCGGTAGTGGTTGATATAATATCTATTTGAGCCTTCAAAAATTAAACTAGGCGTTTTTGCAGAAAGTAGAAATTTATTAAAAAACTACTGCAAAAAATGTCATTCAAAAATTTTGAATACTTGAATGTTTTCTGAGAATGTACATCTAATACGTACATCCAATCTGTTCATCCATTGTACATCCGAAATGTACATCCATAGGATGTTGAATCCAGTGAGGTTCGGACATAATCTGGACATATTATTGTATGTAGTCGGACGTTCAATGGACGTTCATAATATCCATTTTTTACATCCAATGGACATGCAATGGGCGTACATGTGCTGTAGGGATGGAATGAAATGAAGTAAGTCGAAGTTATGAAATTCTGAGTTACCAAGTCAGAATTCCGAGATACTAAGTAGGAATTATAAAATTCCGGGTCACCAATTCGGTATTCCGAGATACAAAGTCGGAATTATAAAATTCCGAGTTACCAATTCGGAATTCCGAGATACAAAGACGGAATTATAAAATTCCGAATTACCAAGTCGGAATTTGAAAAATAAAATTGGTGTGGCCCTTCTAACCATTCGTATTATATGACTGAAATTTTTCGAAAATTTAAAAATATCTGTTATTTATTTATTTATTTGCTGAATTACTGAATTCAATTATGGATTTACTGGAAATTCGAGGCTGTTATTGGGGTTGGAAAATTTCATCATTCTTATTAATATTTATGCAATTATCCTCAAACCATATCGAGTTTGTAATCATCGTTCAATGAGTGGATGATAACAGTTCATTGAAACGTCGATCATTTCTGACAACAATGATCAGTTGTGGGGAAATTCTATAGATTTCTGCGAATTTATCAGAAAATCAGATACACATCCGTATCAACGGTCGAATACCTTCATCCTTCATCTCGAGAGGCTTCTTCCGTTGATTAAAACGATTGACCTATTTATATTTTCATTGTCACAAATACTTCACTTCTCATGAGATTCAATCTTTTTCCAAAAATTAAAATTGTACTCGCCTAATCTAAGTGGAGCGGAAATATTGTCGGGGCTAAAATGGATATCGGATTGCATTTACGGAACTGAAACTCTTCTTGATAGCTTGATAGCTTGAGGCCATAAATTATATGTTGGAGTTGTGACATGAGTAGTCGTCGGTCATAGAATCAAATCTATTTTTTTTTTTTTAGAAAATTCCAGGATTCCGGTGTTGACTTCCGTATGGGTCGGACCTGTTGAGCAAAATTAAAAAGCGGTTACGTTATACGTTAGTGGCGATTTGAAACGTGAGGAATAAAGAGATATCCTTCTCTTTATATATCCTAGGTCTCTCTCTTTCATCCGAGGCAACTTTTCGGGATTGTGTGTAATGCTCCTCCGTTGCCCGGGAGCGAGAAGAGTTTTCTACCTATCTTGTGTATGTCCTCAACAATACCCTACCTCTAGTATATGTCAAAGTTGTATTATCCACACAAGTTAAATTGTATGTATCATTGCTGGTGTGGAAGAGGCAGAAGTGCCGTCAATCTTCCCATCTTAACAGAAGGACGAAATTCCCACATTTCGTCGGAACTGGGTGATGGTCCTAGTTATCGAACCCATAGAAAGAAAGAAGAGAATAATTCCAAGGCTAACAGTCAGATTCCATTCAAGCCCGTCGCGGATTTGGCATGGACTATTTGTTATATTCTCCCATGCATTTGCTGAACTGTGACATAATCTTGACGAGCGATTTTCTATCTGATTACAGACATTGTAATGATTTGTGTAGATCTCTTCGTTTTTCTGCTAAAAAGATATTGGCGAAACACCAATCTTTTCGGGTAGAACTGTGTTAAATTTGTTATCATCTATCGGTTCGATGACAGGAAAAATTTGGTAATGTCCAGAGAACATCGCGAAGACCAAATACATAATAGTTATTTATGGTACTAGTGTGTTATGTTGAAAATAAGTCACGCGAGAAAGATTTATACCAAGAGGCCGTCAGGTAAGTGACGTAGGAAACATAACACACGAGTGGCATACAATGTTTTATCCAACAAGTGGAAGAAATCGTTTTTTTTTTGAGATAATAATAAGTTTTGTGATCAAATCAAAGCTGCTTGCGTCTTGGTGAATGACTTTTACATTTTGGTCAAAGCAGGTTGTTTGTTTGGTTGCCACGGGCATGATACATTGTTAGCAAATGTTTAAATAAATGTTGACATTTGTCAGTTTTCCATGCAGAAAATAGAGGAAACCGATGGAAATTACGTTCCTGGGGATATCCTTACGGAAGCAGAAGAAGCAGCGATGCAGATTTTGACAGAAAAGTCCCGAGATGCTTACGACAAGGGGTTCAACATGTTTGATGAATTGACGGAAGATAAACGGTATCGCTGAAAATGTTCTATTGGCTTAGTTTTTACATTTGCAAAAAAAAACATCCCTATCATCGCTATGAACCAAATCTCGCTCGCCTATATTCACCTTTATAAAAGAAATCGACATTTCGAAATATGGCAAACTAACGAGTTTTTTGAGAAGCAAATCACAGGGATACAAATCCAAGAAGTCCAAGGCATTAGAACGATCTGAAATAGAGAAGTTTTGAACGAAGCTCCCGACGACGAGTACTTGTTGAGTACGAGTTGATGAAAGTGGCTTTGATAATGGAGATAAGCGGTGTTTGTAGATGCGATGAATTGGTCAATTTGAAAACAGAATATATTCAAGACAAAGGGAATTATTTTCAAGTAGTTTTGCCAGATACTTAAAACAAGAAATCGAGAAGTTTCACCATTATTGAAGAAGGATTTCCATATCGAACCGTCTAGACTAGCCCGACTCTAGATCAGGGAACCAAACAGCTGAACGATACAGTTTGTAGTAGACAACACAGAGTTGGTTCAGCGGTTTACACAATAAATAGTGTGTTTAGTTGAAATAAATTAAGAGTTATATTTTAAATAAATAAATAAATTGGTGGAACAAAGTTCAGCGTCTTTTTATTACCATAATTTGAATATTCAATTCTATGAAGTTTTGAATTTTCCTGGCATTGAATATTGATGACCTCCCATGAAAGTAATTGGAAATAAAACTTTCGATACAGCTAGCCACAAGGAAATGAAAATCTGTATTACAATGTTGTATATTATCAATCAAAAAGGCACCTGAAAAGTCCTTTTTTTCCTTATAGTTGAATAGAAAAAATAAAACGTCATCATTTGTATTTATGATTCAATTAATTGTAACTATTATTTTGCACTCGGTTGAGATTACCTCATGAAAACACTTGAGATTAATTTCATCACAGTTTTCAACAATACCCACATAACTTTGTTATTCAAGCATCGACCACGAATGATACAAATTATTAGGTTTTGCGTTGAAAATAGTTATTTCCATAGCGATATTGCATGGAATTCGCAACGGAGTCGGTGTGGTGCAAGAGTTCAACTATGCGAGGTTCATTCATTACACAATAATGCAACCAACTCATAACTATGGAACGATTTTGCAGGGCTGAGATATGTGCTAAAGACTGCAGGAGTGCATTTAATGACGCGATACAATACGTTATAGGAATATTACGGAAATTAGATGTTGAGCTTCAGTTATTGTGTATGCATGTTTTCGCGCACTCCTTTTCATGGCGATTTGAAAGAGATGCTCTCGCAACATTCCAGTTCTATAAAGTTATTTATTCATCATTGTGAAATCAGAAAAGTCGCTGATTATAATTTAGAATCCATAAACAATATCCAATAGTAATAGTAGGGGAGACTGTTTTACCTATGGATGTTTTGTTTTCAAATTTCGTCATAAATGCCAATTAGAACTAGATTTTTCAAAAATCAATTGAACATTAGTATATTTTTCACCGGGTAGGAAAAGCCTAACATTCCTGGGCGATTGTGAAGATTGCTAAGTCGAGGCGCAACCCGAGACTTAGCAAAACAGAGTCCAGGAATGTGGCTTTTCCTACTAGGTAAACATAATATTTTTCTACAATTCGCTAGGAAATTCGACAAATATTAATTAATTTTGAAAAAATCGCGAATAATTTCATTCACGAATAAATAGTGCATTGAAATTCGTGATAAAAATACTTGGGTTACTATGGAAACGTATTAATGTTGAATTGTCAAACTTGACGCTTATAAATTTAATTCCTGGTGTTTTCTAAAGTAAAATGATAAGTGATGATGAAATTTCCATTCCTGGGACTTCTCCAGAGCTGGTTGAGGCAGTGAATACTGCTTCATTAGTATTATTGCCAGAGAAATCAAGAGAAAAGTACGAAAATTCATTTAAACGTTTTATGGATGATCTTAAAAGTAAAAACAAGAGTTCTCTCTCAGAAAATGTTTTGATGGCATATTTATACCGGCTTTCCGTGATGCGGCAGAAATCTCAGCCGGACGAATGCAGAAGGCCGTTAATCTTGGTTGTCTCCGCCTACTCAGGGCACATGATTCTCGGATCCAGTTCTCACTCAACCCACAGACGTGGGGAGTGTTTACTGGGGTTAATGACACACCAGCGCGCCCTCCGGAAGTATCGGGGCTCAGGAGATAGGGCCCTCCTGGTAAATTAATGACGGAAGAAAAAAAAATTTAAATGAAGGCTTCATTTGGGTAAATGATCCAGCGCGCCCTCCGGAATTGTCGAAGCATCACAGACAGGGCCTGACTGGAAAAATTTTAATGGAAAAAAAGTAAAGGCTACCATTGACAAGACATTATTCATAATTTTGATTTTTTTTTTTAGATTCATTTGATGTGTCCCATCAAATGGCAGAGTTCAACCACTTGTTGATATAAGTGTTCGCTCCTCCACTCAACCATGAAAGAACCGTTCATTCGACTTAAAAATGAACGAGTCCAGGTAAAAAATAAATACATGTTCTACCTAATTAACAATTGGAAAAAAATAATTAATATGTGCATACAGATATTAATCAATTTTTGCGTTACAGAAAGAAATATAATTCAAACATTATGTGACCGTTTTACGCAATCCATGTCAAGAGCTGTTTCAGAATATCATATTCAATCCTTTTTTTCATGTTTGACAGTGTAATTTTTTTATATTCATCAATTGAAATGAAAAAAGGAAACTTATAAGGAGGTTTTATGTTGCAGTTCTAAATCAGATTTTTGTTGTAGAAATATGAAAGAGTTTTCAGTGGTGAAGAGTTCAGCCATCAAATTTCTTTGATGAATTGGGATGTTGGGATGGTACCTTTCTTCAATCCAAAAATAAGCCGTGTTTTACAGTTTTGTACTCGTACTCTAAACTGATCTCTTTTCAATAGACTTGGCCCATAAACTATATCTGCGATAGGACCAGTGTTTCACATAGAATTTAAAGAAAAAAAATTTGTTGAATAGTGATATATTGCTGTAAATTTATTACAAATTACAGTAATCTCTGCTCAGTATCATGGTAACATGTGGAGAGTTTCTCGAGTTATTTTCCAAGAGGACACAAAGGTGTTTTGTGCTATCTCTCAATTAAATTGTGTATTGATTTACTGCAATATGAACAGTGTCAGTGCATCTTCGTTTTTTCGATCTTTCAAAGAGCGCTGCTTTTGATTTCGTAGCATTAATAGAAAGGCAAGTGTTTAGATATCGATAGCATGAATGCGAGGTCATCATTGATTAGTGAACAAGCATTTACAGGATCTTTTTCCTCAAAACTGTAATAAACTAGTATCATCTACAAAGAAATGCAAAGATCAGTGTCGTAGACTTTTGTGAAAATTATGTGTGTGAAGAATAAAGAGAAGTGGTCCCAGAATAGATCCTTGTAGAACACCATTCTATACGAGCATGTATTGAGATTCGTCCAAATTATTGCAATTAAGCTTTGCATGAGCTAAGTGTTCAAGATAGTAGTTTAACTCTAGCAACGCTTCGCTATGCGATTTCATATATGATTTTACGGCAGGACTTAGGAATCACAGGCACAGATGATTTTAATTTTTCATTGCCTTCCCAACAGTGCTTTCGTTCAAATTCCATTGAAATACACTGATCAAAATATTTTCTTACTTATATAGCCGTATCTCAGACACGTTTGGGTTCAGAACCAATGTTTTGTAAAAACTTTTTTATTTGTTCGGGTACTGAGATTTGTTAAAATCACATCATTCAACACCTTGTGTAATCCATTTCCGCACCATTAATTTCAGAGGTGACGAATGTCAAGCGGTTTTGATAAGAAAGGAAAATAATTATAAAATTTTTATCGAATTAACGAAAATATTGAGTGTTTACTTTAGATCGATACAGCAACTACTTGAACTGAAATAAAAATCGAAACACATATAGACTCACCGGAAATTGGCACTTGTTTGAATGCCGACGATTCATCGTTTACGATAAAAAAAATAAAACTCATAGTTGTATCATAAAGGCATTTTTATGAAAATTTCACTTTTTCTGAAAGATATTTCGATAAACAAATTTATCCAGCTTGTCTAATCCGGCTCTATTTCAGGTGTAATGATATTTCACACCTCATCAAAAAATTTATCAAGTTTTCAAAAGTTATATGTTGTTCAAATTGTTTCATATTTCAGTTACCGTTACCGCAACAGTTTTTCACAAACAGAGCGTGTTACTTGGCAACAGGGAAAGAAAAATTTTGAACTTTTCCCTTTTTTATCGGAGTCTATGGATTTTCTACTTAGCAGAGTACGAGTAGTTTGCATACTGAGAATGGGGTTATAAACATTTTACGAAAACTTCATCGCAAAGAAAAATTTAAGTGAATTCCCATAGTTTTGATTCTTCAGTAAAACAGTTTGCATTGTATGATTTAATCGACAGAGTATTATGTCGAAGAATCAACATGAACTTGCCCAATATTTCTGGATCATGGAAAATGTAAGCAGCACTAATCTGAAAAAAAAACTCACCGTTCTCAGTGTCATTATGTGGCATCACGTTGCAGTGAATTGAATGATGTTGGACTGATCAATGAGATTACCTGAAACAAAGACAAAATAACTTAATTATTCTTGAATTGAGTCCGGTGTGATTGGAGAATTATTTTATTTTTCGATGATTTTTGAAAACAGGACTCATTTTTATCACTGAGTAACAGGATCAATTACACATAAATCATGCCCCGTGATTGATAAATCATGAGTCACAGGCTGTAACAATCATAGCGATAAGCAGTTGTACTCAAGAGAGAAGTAAAAAGTAATAGAAATGGTTCATAGGTCAGTATAGCGAAGATGTGTTGCTCAGTTTGATATGTAGCCGGACACACCATTATACCAAGACAGTTGAGAAACGTTATAGGAGCAACAATAAGAAAAGGACATCTTTGTCAACAACAAGAAGAAGGTCACTTCGAACATCCGGAACCCATTTTCAAAACGTTATAACGTAATTTTTTTTTTTTCAATTGAAACCCTATTAATTTTCGATTATTTGCCAAATTAGCCAATGAGCGTGATTGTGAACACGAAACGCTTATGTGTAGGAAATTATCTATATTTAACCAGTAAATACTTCAAATTCGTAATTGATTAAAGTTTTAACTAATTCAATAGCAATTGATTGCCAGGATACCAATGAAATTTCAAACGGAAATGAAACAGTGCAAACAGAAAATATAAATAGTGGAAGCATAGCACGAACTTGGGGATTTTTCTCGAATAATGTCTGTACGTCAAATAGAGCTTCAATTAAAAATATTTTGAAATACATAGTCTTCTTAAAAAGCTCAACATACCAAGGATAGTTTTTTAATAGTATTTATTTATTGATGCATTTTTTTTTATTCACAATAAAGTGTTACAATAGGTAATTGTTCATTGTAATAAGTACTAGTTTGATTGACGAGAATTTGAAGTGAATAATCTTCTAGTAGTGGCAAAATAAAAATAACTGGTAGGGAAATATTTTAATGCTTCAGTAGATGAACCAGCTCCAACCTCTTACTGTTCCAAAAATAATTAGGTAGAAAGAAACATAAAGTCATGTATAACTTTAAAGGTATATTGATTTCTTATTCAGGGATGGTTGAATTGGGGAAAAATTGGGCAGTCATTAAAGCGTTTCAAAGAAAATTAATAGTCACCATCAATTTTTTTTTTGAGATGATATTTTCTACTGAAGATGATTTTCATAGTGGTTGCATGACCTCTCAAAACATGAAATGTTCTATCAGGATCTTTTCTTTGTTATTTTTCAATATCAAAGTGAGGAGACAATAAAATCACAATCCCAAAACTTCACTGCTGATTTTTTCAAATTGAAACGAATACACCCTGAATCAGTACCCCAATGCAAAGGCAGTATGAACGAAAAGTAACTTGTGATATCTACAGCTACCAGTTGAAACACAATTTGAAACAGCGGTGGAATCCAAAGTTAGATGATTACCTACACATTGACAGGCAGCCAACAATTCGTTTTTCTGAGCAACCCAAGACTCAATCATGTTCCTCGTGCCTTTAGAGGAACGCAAACAGAATCTGAAGTTAATACAGTGTTTTCGATCGAACTCCAAGAGCTCATCATCCTGTCAATGTGTAGATAATCATATAACTTTGGATTCCATGGCTCGTTTCGAATTGAGTTCCAACCAGTGAATGTAGATGCCACAAGTCATTTTTCGTTGAAGCTCAAGTTGTTCAAACAACTGGCGACATAAAAACGTTGTAGGTTCAGACATCAGAGTAATTATCTCACCATGATGTTAACCCATTCAAAAG
Organism: Chrysolina americana; assembly: GCA_958502065.1. Lineage (NCBI taxonomy): Eukaryota > Metazoa > Arthropoda > Insecta > Coleoptera > Chrysomelidae > Chrysolina > Chrysolina americana. The sequence continues at coordinate 89,349,533 of OY293412.1, forward strand.
TTATAGGGTGTTGCATGCTTCATTGCAACTAATAGACCATGACGCAATTTCAGGATCCTGACAAAGAAGCAAACTAATTCATCCTGACACGAAAATGTCTTTTATTTTCTACCGATCTCAAAATATGAGAGAAATATCTTCGAGACTTGTGAAATTCTAAGAAAAGTAATATTTTCTATCAAAGAAGTATTGGTAAAATCGTTCTGTAAAATTTACTTGGAAAAACTGCACAGTTTCGTCCTTGTTTTTAGACTTGCAGGCTAGGCAAATAATTGAGCACCACAAAACATGTATGATCATTTTCAATCAGATGATTGGTTACATTTTGTTTCTTGTTTGAAATAACTTGAATTTCAAATCCTTCCAAAATATGAAAAAACGATTCAAATGCCGTTTGCAAAACGCTATCTCCAGAAAAGCATAAAGGAACGAATTGGCAGTTCTTGACGCACACTATATTTAGCGATCAATATGCTAATTGGAAATCCTCAATCCTGAACAATGAAGATAAAATCGAATCACCTTGATCTCTTTGCATACCAAAACGTGATATTTTGTCATACTAATTTAATATTGATTTGCATACTTTGATAAATTGGTTCATGTCCTAGAGTTATTATTAGTTGAACGAAATATTATTCGAATTGATTGATTGTGGCAATCATTAAATAGAATTATAATTCGCGGCAAACAAAAAAATTAGTCAAATGATACGTTTCAAAATATGAGCGATGGAAACGAGCATAAACATTGGTTAATAACACTCGATAATGTCTATTGTTCAAAGAATGAATGAGTTTCAGACTGTTCCGATAAAGAATGGATTTGGTCAATGTCATCTTTGCGGATGTAAACAGGAAAAGCCATTTCATACCTAATGTATTCTTATCATATGACTGAAACACGGGATAAGCTTCACCAATCCCCAACAAGAATATTTATAACTTGGTTGATTACATAACTATTTCAAAACTGTCCACGGATCATATGCCACTGAAAATCCCAATAGCTACATCTCCTGCGATATAAGGACCAATCAAAACGGCGTGCCTTCGATAGTATACGTCATAGGCAACTACAGATCCAAACAATAATGTGAGTCTTGACAGACTTTGTTGGTAATTATCAACTTTAATTATTGAAGAATTGACGACAATGAAACTTTCTTGACTTTGTTGGTCCGTGAAATTATTTGAACAAATTCAAATCGTTCTACAAATGAAGCAGCTTATGGGATACCACGATTAAAGGAAGAAGGAATTACTCGGATACTTTACTAAGTTAGTTGGTGACTCGATTAAATAGTTGTTAAATAAACGAATTGAAAATTTAAGAATTTCGTAAAGTGAGTGCCACATATCAGGAGAAATTGAGGAGTTAGGCCGAATGGCGGTACCCCATGGCAGCTTAACGACAGTTTATAGAGGTCAATAGCCCAATAGTCCATAAAAATTCCAAAGAAGCCTGTTTATTCTAGAAACGGAGGTAGGACCTCTTGCACACCCCCATTTTTTCTATTCATTTTGCTCTATGATTCTCTATCGAGTTCAAAAATGGTGTTCATCTATTTCAGGCAAGAAATTATTTCGTACATTTCCAGTATTAATAACATTTCCCCTTAGATTAGCTCCATTGGCAACCAATAGGTTCTCCAAAATTTTGCATTTCCCTAATTTTGCTGTTTCCTTTCACCATATTCCACCATACAAAAATCATCTTTCTAGTATCGGGCCTCTGAAGATATGAGGGCGGATAAGTTACCACAAAAACCCACCCCCTGATCATCTAGAAAACTCTTGACCGGCAAATTTTGTCTGTAAGGACCACATTTTATCAGCTTCAATCATTGCTGGTACGTGATTGGGAAAATAATTTTATTTTGGATGATCTGTTCTTTGAAAAATCGCTGTCTTTGGCTGCACTCTGTATGGTTAAACCCATAGCATTGGTTTTTCCTGACTGGTACTACTCCTTTTTCCTTTCAAGCTCTAATATATTGACCGTGCTCGGGATCGCACAAAAGGTAAGATCCCCATCATTCTCATCTGACAAATCTGAAGACTTCTGAGGGTTACTCGTAGGGGTGCAGCTTTATGAAAGTTAAAATAATTTTTTTTTATTTTTCTAAGTGTGGTTTACACCATCACTGGCTTTGAAATTCTTTCCCAAGTGCTCTGGCTAAAGCTTCGCAAAATTGTTTTTTAAATCTCTCTTCAGAGTCTTTCTTCTACTTACGGAAATAGCCATAACATCTGCTTGAAACACAGAGGCTTGTACTAATGTCCTTCTTCGATCTCCCCGTATATCCCCTATTTTACTACTTATCTTAGAGCCATCCGTGTACCAGATTGTTTCTCTTGACAGCCCGCAATGCATCTTTCCCATCAAGTATGATTGTGATATATATTCCAACAAAAGAGTAGGATGTGGTCATTTTGACTATAGAGAACTCGTGTCGATTTCCATGACCTCCATTATGTTGGAGGTGAAGTCTGGAGACTTCAGTTCTGCCCCTGTAACAATATGCAATTGCAGAAGACAATGGACCAGGCAAATCCACGATGTGCTGAAAGGCAGCACCAGGAACTCCGAGCATGTCCAGCCTTTGTAAGCTAGCTTGAAAAGATTATTGTTTCAGTATGCTGTTAGTTCACTTTCTGCAAATTAATAGTTATACAGTTTTATGGTGCTTATGCTACCTTATATCAGAAAAATTTATGTCAGAGTTTTCCGTGAAACATTCAAAAACTCAAAAATTAAATTTTTCATTGTTGTTTTAATCTCAAAAAGCATAGATAATTGATACAAGAATGTATGTTAATACTATAGTTGCCAGTGGTGTGCACCCAATTTGGAACAACCTGTATATTATCAAAGATATGAAAAATGAGAATGAGTTGAACCAAAATTAGAGAACGCGTTTCCCCTGAAAAATCAGTCAAATATTGCCTGAAATTGCAATTTCTTGAAAAGCATTTTTCATTTTATAAAACTGTGAAACGGATGATTTTTCTCGGTACGCCACTGAATCATTCCGCCCGGAGCATCTTCATATATAATTTTCAACGTGACTTCTCAAATTAGAACTTTTACAATCCGCACACCTGGTCATGAACAAATAACAGTACATATTCTTTCTCGTATATGTTAATAACACCTATCGAAGCATTTACAAATTGTTAATGGACTGAGTTGATAAACGTACTCTCCAATTCGAAGCGTTAACATTAATTACCGAATTGATATTGGAAGATAAAAATGCAAAACGAAATGAAGATGTGATAAATATTGCGTATTTTCTCAACTGATTCGACAAATTGGACAACCGAAAGACAGATTGTTCGATTTCAGTTTGAGCAAGGTTTTCTTCGGACAGAAATATCAGTTTATTCAGTTCGAATCTTCCCCCTCCAGAAGATGGTTACTTGGTGATTGAAACAGGAGTCGAGGTATAAAAACTGCGGTTTGGTACCGGGATAAAACTCCAGTATATTCATATACAGTGAGGGGCAATATTATGGAATAAATTCATTTTTACGAGAATAGGCAACTTTTGAGACAAATCCCGAAACACGTCGATTTTTATTTCCAAATTATGATTTTGTGGCAGATATGTCATACTAGTGACGTCATCCATCTTTGCGTGATGACGTAATCGATGATTTTTTTAAATGAGAATAGGGGTCGTGTGATAGCTCATTTGAAAGGTTATTCAATTCTCTATGCAGTGATATGAACATTAACATAATTATTTATACAGGGTGGCCAAAAAAATATTTAATTTGTAAATGAAATTAATTGTCACAAAAAGAAGTATTATCATTTATTTAATACAAAATTACATTGTACTACTGTCGGAAAACAGAAAAACAAATTAGTTGACAAATAAAAATTGCTTTTCGCTTAAATTAAATGTTCAAATTGCCACCCACCTGCCTCTTGGCAGTAATTGAACGGACGAATACATTCTTCTTGAACATTGTGGATCATTTCTGGAGTTGAATTACGAATTTCCAATGTAATGCTATTTGTCATATCTTGGAAATGTGTGGTCTATCGGCGATCTGGATCATCCTCATTGATTTTGTCTACTATTGAAACACTTGAAACAGTTTATAAATAAATGTTTAGAACTGCTGTGCTTTCTACTACTATGAAGAAACAAAAATAAATTCCGATAATAGGCAAATAAATAATGAGAACTAAAAAGATAGCAAAAAGTATAGTTTTTACAAATCGAGTTGGCTTGGGTCAAATGTAAGTCAGTTCTTGACATTTTCTCATAAGGACTAGTTTATTTCATGAAATAAATAAATAATGGCCCCATTAACTGAAACACAAAGAATCGAAGTATTAATTATGGTTGGATATGGAGATAGAACCAGAACACAACAAGAAGTATGTAATTTATTTACCATAAAATATCCTAATACGCCTATCACACAATCCACTGTTAGTAAAATTGAGAAGAAATTTAGAGAAACTGGACACGTGAAACATGTTGCAAATGCTGGTCGTCCACCAATGAATGAGGATGTGAAACTGTCTGTATTATTAAGTGTGGCAGAGAATCCTCAAATTAATTCTAGGCAAATTGCAGCTGATACAAATATTTCTAAAAGGTCTGTTTTACGTGTGCTGAAAAAAGAGAAATATCATCCGTATAAAATTCATAATGTCCACGAAATCAATGAGGATGATCCAGATCGCCGAATGCAGTTTTGTGAAGTAATGCAAGATTTATGTAATCAAAATCCACGCTTCATTCGTGAAATCCTTTTTTCTGATGAAGCAACCTTCTGTTTAAATGGAACAGTGAATCGGCAAAACTGCAGATATTGGAGTCAAGATAATCCCCATTGGATGACTGCGGTACACACTCAGCACCCTCAAAAACTAAACGTGTGGGCAGGGATAGTCGAGGATAGAATTATAGGTCCTTTTTTCTTCGATGGGTCTCTTACGGGGCAAATATATCTTGATTTTTTACAAAATGAACTTATACCCGCCCTTACAGACATGTTTCCAAATGAAAATGATCGTAATTCGCCAAATGAAAACATATGGTTTCAGCAAGACGGTGCACCTCCGCACTTTGCACGTCCTGTTCGTGATTTTTTAAACAGATGTTTCCCTAGGAGATGGATTGGTCGACGAGGAACAATAGAGTGGCCCGCAAGATCTCCAGATCTTACACCACTTGATTTTTTCCTATGGGGTTACTTAAAATCAAAAGTTTACATCGATAGACCACAGAATTTACAAGATTTAAGAAATAGAATTAGATTGGAAATTCGTAATATACCTCCAGAAATGATCCACAATGTTCAAGAAGAATGTATTCGTCGGTTCCATTACTGCCAAGAGGCCGGTGGGTGGCAATTTGAACATTTAATTTAAGCGAAAAGCAATTTTTATTTGTCAAATAATTTTTTTTTCTGTTTTCCGACAGTAGTACAATGTAATTTTGTATTTAATAAATGATAATACTTCTTTTTGTGACAATTAATTTCATTTACAAATTAAATATTTTTTTGGCCACCCTGTATAAATAATTATGTTGATGTTCATATCACTGAATAGAGAATTGAATAACCTTTTAAATGAGCTATCACACGACCCCTATTCTCATTTAAAAAAATCATCGATTACGTCATCACGCAAAGATGGATGACGTCACTAGTATGACATATCTGCCACAAAATCATAATTTGGAAATAAAAATCGACGTGTTTCGGGATTTGTCTCAAAAGTTGCCTATTCTCGTAAAAATGAATTTATTCCATAATATTGCCCCTCACTGTATTTATAAGATGTATCAGATATTTGAAAGTACAATAATTATTATACCCATAATCCACCGGTGACATTCAATGAATACAAAAAAGGACGTATATTATATTGAATAATATACTTGATGATTATTATTAATCGTTTCCGACGTGAACATATGAATACATCATAATCTCAGGTGTAGATGCGTAATTATAGTAAAAACTGAGGAACCTTCGCCATAAATTGAAAATGTTTCGATATTGACAAATATTCATTCCCACAAATTTGCACCTACAAAATTTCATGACTGAAGTCACATGATGTGTGATATGAAGAGTCATTTTGGTAAACAAGCGATTATATAGTTGAACATCGCCGATCATGTTGACAAAGTCAAACTTTGACATAACTCAGTCGCTCAAAATTAAAATGTCAATTATTGCATTTTTAATTCTTAATGATGGGTTATTATAATTCATTTACATTCTAGGTAATCATCAATAATACATGGATGTTAAAATACAAATTGAATCAATATTTTCGTTTCAAAATCGCAGAGTACCTATACCAGTACCAGTATCCAACTTAATTTTTGATGACATTCAGAATCAGCTTGATAAAATACGTTTGAGGGCTCTTTGCTATTTACTCAAGAATAAAATATAAAATTTTTCAAAAATTCGATGTTGCGAGAGAATTTTTGATTTTCTACTTTTCATGATAATTAGGGGCATTTGAACTTTTTTCGAGTAATAATTTTTTTTCGCCAATCGATTCGAAATTCACAATATACCCATAATAATTTCGTCATTCTGAATCGATTGGCTTTTTGCTCTATTTCTGACATTTTATCGCTATTTTATGATTCACCTTGTATCTGAGCCTATCCAAATCATATATTTTCGAATTTAAAATGAAATTTTGAGTATATAGTGGTACATTCCAATGAATCTGATGATTTTGTAGTTTTCATGATTTTTAGGGGTACACCCCTTGGACTTTTTTAGAGTAATAATTGTTTTTGCCGATCGCTTTAAAATTCACAAAGTATACTAATTTTGTCATTCTGAATCGATTGGCGTTCGCAAAATTGCTCTATCTCTAACCGTTCTCGATTTGAAAAGTTCATCTGGAGTTGAGAGCTGTTATTTCCTGCTAAATATTTTTTTTTATTTTTTTCATCCTCATTTTCGTAAAATTCAATACTTTTTTAATATTTTCACCAAATTTGAAATCGATTCCGGATCAAATGCAGATTTGGTAGGCTTTTAACGGAACCTCTGCCATTTCAAGTTGAACCTTATTTCGAAAATTTGTATGTTTGATTTCTCAAAAAATTGCAAACTCCGCTTTTACGTTTCTCAACTAGCTGATTCCGAATTATACACCAAAAGTTGATTTTGGCCGAGGATTAACAAAATAGCTACCATTTTTGTGAATTCAACAAAAAATTTCGGTCAATCCTTCATCTAATTTAATTTTTGATGACATATTCGGAATCAGCTTGACAAATAACTTTTGAGGGCACGATTTTCTCAAAAATTCAAAATAAAATTTATTCTTATGAAAATACTGCTCTTCAATATTTTCGTTTCAAATTAGCAGAGTACTAATTTCGTCATTCTTCAAGTGTAACATGTTTTTTCATCAAGTATCAGTTTTAACAATTGAACACTGAGCTATCCAAATATCCTATAATATACACAATAATTCACAACGAAAAAAAAAACTATTAAATAAAAAAATATAACCTTTGCGTCGGCCGCACAGATCGAATTCGGGAAACGGGATTGAGAGCGAGCGGATTTCCAATATTCTCGCTCTAGAGCGTATGATATAATTTCTCTTGATTTTCCTGCCTCTATAATAATGTTTTGCTGATTTCCAGCCGCCCTCTGCATTATCTTTGTCATTATGGGGTTTTTGAGAGATTTGTCAGCGGACAACTAATTTTGGAGCTTTCATTTCCTTAGTCAGGAACTGGACTAGAATTTGTGGTCTTCGATCAAGCTCTCCTCTCTTTTTAGATTTCTGATTCCCGATCTCCTCCCAGCAGCCCCACTGAACCTGATCAGCTCTCCTGTGATGATAACAACGCTTCCTTTGTTTTTTTTTGAAGACATACGATCACTGATAAATATTCGACCTACCCGGTGACTGAATATGTCAGTTAAAAGGACTTATTTGGATGAGGTTGCAGTAAAAATACTAGAAAACCTTCAATTTGTATTGAATTAACTTTCACAAAGTGTAACTTGTCACTTCAAAATTCAATTATATTACTTGTCACAAAATGTCAAAAAGTGAATCAATTATACAGTATGAATCAACGCAAATTCAGAAATAGATTATTTCAGCATATAGAAAGAACTTAAAGATGTCAACTTTCTGTAACATCCTCCCACCTTGACTTCATTTAACCTTGTTCAATAACTCAATGCTCAAGTTGCTACATCGCCAATCTCTTAGGAAGTTTGACTTTTCTTCCATATCTGGTAATGACTGATGAGGGAGCTTCAGAAGTTACGGAACATTCTTCCATGCTCTTTAACTCGTTACTATCAGCGCCTTCAAGGTCTGGCTCCTTCAAAGGTTCTAAAGTTTTAGATATTGACTTCAGATCTAAACCATCAGCACATCAGTTTAGTTCTAGACTGTATACTCTTTGGAGCGGTCTCAATATTGATTCTTTGGCAGTTTTCAATTTTACAAGTCACACTTTATCATCTCGTCCAGGAATCAGTTCTTCGATATAAGCTAAAGGCCAGTCTAGCCGTTTCAAATTATCAGAGCCTATTAGAACGACATCACCTAGTTTAATCTCTTTCGCATTGTATTTTTTGGATGACAATTTCAGTTGTCCCAAATATTCATTCCTGAATCTCCTACGAAGATCTTTCAGTTTCATTGTATATCTCAAATGTTTCCTAAGATTAGAACTTTCCACGGCATCTAAGTCAGTAACTCCAGATTATTGAATCTCTCGCAAAAACATGGCAGGAGTTAATGGAATGATGTCTCTGGGATTCTCGTGCGTATACGTTAAAGGTCTTGAATTGAGTATCGATTCGCAGTCACATAAAATGGTAGATAATTCTTCATATGAAAGAGATGCTTTTCCTAATACCTTTCGCAAAAGATCTTTGATAATTCCAATTAACCTCTCGCACCAACCACCCCACCAGGCAGCTGTTGGAGGATTGAACTTCCACTCTTTTCTCTCCGCAGTACTGAAAGATCTTATCATTTTCCAATCCAACTTGGCGAATTCATTCGCAGCACCAATGAAATTTGTGCCATTATCGCTGTAGACAATCGATGGTCTTTTATTCGAACTGGAGCATAAGTATGGATTTGTCTGTATACTTGTGCCATTTATCGAGCTGTGCTTCTGGAACTTCTGTCTTCACTTTCCACGGATGTTTTTCTACAATCATTTAGACGATTTGTAGCAAGGAGGGGAAGACCATCGACTGTCTACAGCGATAATGGCACAAATTTCACAAAGTGAATCAATTATACAGTATGAATCAACGCAAATTCAGAAATAGATTATTTCAGCATATAGAAAGAACTTAAAGATGTCGATCACCTATAACCGACCACGAGTCCAGTCTCTGCTCTTTTGACTCATTTCCAGTTGGCTCTCATACTCATCGATTCATTTTTGGCTGCTACTTCATCCTCCACCGATGCCATATCTTATTTCATTTTGATGTCTTTCAGGTCATCTATGATCTTCTTCACTCCAATTTGTTCGAAGAACTCCTTGTTTTAACAACCATTTACGTACGTATAAAATAATGATCGTTCTGGAAATATTGAATCGTTTGTTGCAGAAATCAATAAATACTACTTAATCTTCTTCCAGCGACATAATTGTAAATATAAAGTGATATCACATTACTTACACCTTAAGTGTCAATAATCATGAAATACGATCGATGTATATAGTTTGTTAGAGGTAATAAATAACACAGGCTTAAGAAACATCAAGTAAATAATGAGCTTTATGCAAGATTAAAAATTCGAATCGTACCTTATTTGGAATGTAGTAGTAATCCCTGTTTTAGTACTCGATGAAAAAAAATGTATTCTAATATCTTCCGGATATGTATAACGGTATGTTGCTGCATTGTAAATGTATAGCATTAGAACAACGCCGCCATATTGCACGAAATTACACCAGTGCGGTTATCACACCTAGCAATTTTCACTTGAAGTTACTTATTGATTCGAATAAATCAACGGTTTGCATAACTTCAACTAGCAAAAGTATCGATGAGGTAAACATGAACAAAGGAGGCAACAACTGTATCTTGATCTAGTCAACGATGAAAATTGCAATAAATAACATACAAATTATATGTATATATCGTACATATATTCGGACTTCAGGAACATGAAGATGGATGTACCAATAATCACCACCAGAGGGCACAACGAGACTTCTTGACTTACAAAAGTATACCTAGCAGGTGGGCCATAGAATAGCAGAATTATTTTTGTAATATCGATAAATGAAAAAACCAGTAATATGTAAAACCAAAAAAATGGAGAATCAATTATGTTATAGAATAACATTTTATAGGTCTTAAAAACAGCAGAATTGAATGGATAGAAATGATTCATGATCCAAATTGAAATTCATCTAATATGTTTTTATAAGAAACAATAAAGCATCCTACGCGAAAACAGTAGAACCAGATTTCATAGGTCTGAATTCGGCAAGATTGGAAAGTGACCGAAATGAGAAAATAAAGTAATTGCAAATCTCAATAACCTAAGCTCTTCAAAACATAAAACGATCACGCTCAAAAAATATCGAAATGTAATTCCATCGGAACAACATATAATCGTATCTAAAAACGTAAATCCAACGAATTATCTGAAAATGAATCTGTAGTAACATAAAATTCTTGGAAACAAAATGTGTCAGACTGAAATCGGTCAGAATCGAAATCTAGCAGAGCGAATTAATTCCGATATTAGAATTTAGTAATATTGACCGCACGCTGCTTCATCTCTGAGAGACTAGAGCCATCCGCTATCCCCTTTCCAAATTCTGATATTTTTCGGTACTGTCCTTTTCGATTCTACTATTTATTCTTCTGATTATTTTCAATATTGAAATTTTAGGTCTTGTACCCTATGGATTCGACGATTTTAATTCTTATAATATTCTGTTCCGATATTTTTCCACTTCTACAAAATATTGAGTTTCTGATTTGCTGGTTTGGTCAAATATCTGTCTTCCCATTTTCTGTCATTCTCCTTTGACGGTTTTACAGTTTTATATTCTTGTAATGTTCAGTTCTTCGAGTTTCAGTTCTTCGAAAGATCGATACGATCATTTATGATTCTCGAATTTTTAGATTTTGATGAATATCCGTTACTGCAATATATTAATTTTCCAAATTTCTCGTTCGATTATTTTCGATTTCTTTAAAATTAATTCTGAACCATTTCGCTTCTCTAGAATATCTTTACTGGATTTTATTGTTTCGATACTTTTAATTCATAGTCAATTTCAGTTTAAGATTTTACTTTTCCGATGGATTATATGTAATCACCTAGCAAGAGAAATATTCATTCATCTTCCTGGGTTGCTATAACGGAAGCCTCACCTCTAAAATCGGCAGTATTCGTCCTGATGAAGGTTCAAAATTATCATCAACCAAAACGCCACGTCATAAAAAGAATAAGGACAACAACACAGGACAAAGGAAGTTTTGGATACCAGGGATATCATGAATTCCATGAAAGTGCAAAACAAACTTGTTGAAACAAATTCCTTTGGGATGAATCACTCCTTCTCATCGGCCAATCTCTCATTATCTAACTGAAAGTGAAAGATAGAAAATATGAAATTTTCCAGGTTCCAACAGTCAAAAGAAACTCTCTTCATACTGCAGTGCCTTCGGAATCACAATGATGAACAAATTCTGTGTTGTTTTTCTATGAAATAATGATCAGCAGTTTTTAATGTATTTTTAATTCGTAAAAACAGATTGCTCAAGAACAATAGTCTAGTATCTGAATTAGTGCATCGAAGTTTCCAAATATTCTCATAATGTAAGCACAACATCAAGTTTGTTGTTGAACGGACCTCCAACTGGCTATATCCTCTCTTATGGAGTGACTGGTCTATTTTGACGGATATTAACATTGAATCTTGATTATGCTAGGTATCGCACTGAAAAATAAGTCTCTCGAGTACTTCTGAGAAATATCAGTAACGCAGCAAATGTTTGATACAATTTGTCAAAATTACTTTCTGATTACTTAGTAGATATTGCTAAATAATACGCCGGGCACACTCCTAAATTGTTGTTTTCTTGTTTTTGTTTTTCTCGTTTTTTATCTTCACGATCTTTTCTCTGTTCTTCGAGAATTTTCTGGAGTGCCACTTATCGTTCTTTCTTTTCAGCAAACCGTCGCGTTTCCTCTTCTTGTTTTTCATCTTCTTGCTCTTTTCTCTGTACTTCGAGAATTTTCTGGAGTACCTCTTCTCGTTCTTTCTTTTCAGCCAACCATCGCGTTTCCTCTTCTTGTTTTTCCTCTTGGCGCCGCTTTTCCTCTTCTTATTTTTCCCCTTGGAGTCGCTTTTCCTTTTCTCGTTCTTGTTTTTCCTCCTAGCGCCGCTTTTTCTCTTCTTGTTTTTCCTGTTGGCGCCTTTTTTCCAAATCCGCAAACTGATTCTGGATAAATTTTACAATATCTTATGACGTACTCCTCGAATTCACCATAAATAGTTTATGCTTTTCATTAAAATCCTACTTCCGACACCATTGTTAGCTTATTTTTTAATAATACGCCAAGCACACTATACTAAACTGTTTTTTTATTGACTTCGCTATAAACAAACAACTTACACAGACCGACAAAACACTTGGATCTCTTAAACTGCTTCAACTAGTTAACACTTTTCGAGAACATCTTCAAAACTTCCTCTCCGAGGGAAATGGGTCGCCTTCCATACTAAGTTCGTACAAAAATATTTTTCGGGATTCTTCCGTTCTCCAAATTGATCAGTACTAAAAAACATTCAATTGTTGTTACAAATTGTTAATTGTCTGGAAGAGACCTTTCCAAATACGTGATGATAATACATAATACATAAGTTTTATATTTTTTAAGTGAAATTCTCGTGGTCGGATATGGAAAACGTAATCGAATTCTTTTTGAGCTAACTACAAGAAAGCGCATTTTTCTCGAATAATTTTCGAAATATTGAGGCAAACGCATCGTTTATAAGAATGGGTTTCAGGTGAGATTGGGTCATGTGAATTATCCGCCCTTAATAATTTTCATCTGGGTCTTTGCCTAATGCCGGCTCTGTTCCTGCCGGGCAAAGTATGAAGCAACTCAATTCCTTCTTTTTGCCAAGCTTTCTGAATAAAATTATTTATAATGTAAACGTTAAATTATATTATTCAGTGATGGAATGGTATTATTAAATGTTAACAAACGAAACGGAGGATTTCTTGTGAATTTGGACATTTTGAGGCCATCCGTGTCTTCGGTGAGACTGTTCCATGGTGTTATTTACAACCTTTCATCGGTGATACATGAACATATTTTCCATGATTTATACAAGCATTCATTACAGAATCTACATCTGACCTTGTATACAGTTATTTGAAAAATTATATCAACATTTCTGAGAAGTGATGTATAATTAAAAAGGAGGAAAATACCGCGTAGTAATCGGTGATATTTCCAAAGAGATCTTTGATTAAACTCTTGAGGATATTTGCAATTTAATATACTTATTGAAATGGGTGATTGTGTGTGGGTTTCATACTGACGGACTAGTATTATGAGAATTTGTTATATACCGGAGCTGTTTGAGGTATCTACTATATACATTATATTCATGAGTATAGTACCATATTCCAGTCGTAAGAGAGATGAGAGTAAATCTGAGAAAAATAATTATCAATGATGTGGATACTGAAAGCCAATTGTTGGCAGTAAAAGATTTTAACTCTTTTTCAACTGAAACTTGGTTGTTCATATAAATAAAAACAACTGATTTCAAAGAATGAGGCGAAGGGCTCTTTTTTGGACAGAATCCAACATTTTCCTTAATCACAATAAATTTATTTTGTTTTTTGAATCAAAAACTGTCCTCTGGGCAAAACAAGTCACGAAACTTCAATGAGAAGATAGAGGACAATAATTAAAATAATGTCTGTTTGATAAACACAGTGACGTATCATTATTATTTTTGTAGAATTTCAACATCCTGTATCTCTTCGCCCTAAGTCAGCATTCAATTATGAAACACCTTGTACAGTTTGAGAACAAGAAGCATACAGGGTGTCCCATATAAAACTCCGCGGGAAAATATCTGGGAAATTAAAGAAAATATCCATATTTCGGGAAAGCAGATGATTTTGATGTCAAAGGGTAACGGATGACGTCTAGTGATGGAACTCTACGTAAATGAGAGGACCCTTCTTTAAAATCAAAATTATCTGCTTTCACGAAATATGTATTTTTTTCATTTTCCAGATATTTGCCTGCGGAATTTTATATGGGACACCCTGTATATACCAAGAAATATTTAGTGACTCTCATAAAATAAACTTTTCATGTAACTTAGATGATGAAGTTCATAAGTAAATCCTGCTGATGAATTAACTTAAAATTGTTTAAAAAAATTGTTTAAAATTGTTTTTTCCGTTAACCAGCTGTCATTCCCCTACGAACGACAGCCCTCAGAAGTCGAAACTTGTGCGAGCTAAGGATTAACGAGGTCTTACCTTTTAACGTGCGATTCCTAGCACGAGACCAGTGACCATGTTGGTTAGCAAATTGTGCATCTTGGAATGTAAAGAAAAAATGTGTGAAACTCCAGTCCTCTTCAATTCCATTTTTCAACACAATTTCGATGAAATATATCGTTTTATTCCTCATATTGATAATTTTTATCTTAAAATTACGTTTGTTGTTGAAATTATGGGATATAATCAATCAATAATCTATTGGGTTCACGCCAAAAGGTAAACTAAGAATGATTGGCTGTCCGCCAACTGTTATGGAAATCCTTTCAACAGGTACCTATGAACAATTGCCTCACGTAATGCGTTTGTAAATATGTTGTAACGTTCCGTAGCTACCTAATTTCCGGTGTAATAAATTCGATTAACCGGAAATTTCTGTTTAATTCCCCAAAACGGTTGAGGATATCCCATGGCAATCAAGAGCATTCCCATACGAGCTGACTTCACGCACGGGTAGTAATTGTTTTCAGTGGGGCTGAACAATTATCATATTGTATAATCGCTCTAATCAGTCCTCACACAAAGACCGCTCGAGGAAACAATGACCATTCGAAGGAAATGTCAAATTATCGAAAATTATAATAAATCTAATCTGAATAAGTCGTTATCTGGAATAAAACGAAATACGGCTATTAATTTTTCCTTCTATACTTCTATAGATTTCCTTGAAATGGTATTTTAATCATATTCGGACGGTGGAAGATTAAACTTCCTAAAACACCATGAAAAAAGTAGCTTTTTTAAAGTGACCCGTTTTATTTTTTAAAACTTTTATAATAGATCTCGATAAAAATTTTTCAAACACCAGTTTTCATTACTACGAAAGTTTGGCAGAAATTAAGTCATGAATTTTTTGACGATTTCTTTAAAAGATCGAAAAAGAATAGATCAAACAGTGGAATGTTTTTCTATTTGTAAAAACCTACAATTTGGATATGACGGTATTATCTGGCATAGTTCATATTCGTTATATTTTTCTCAATCGGAGGTACATCTTGCAAAACTCTTTATCTGGTTTTTACATTTTTGATGAACGATGTAAGGAAGAACCTCTCCACCTCACTAGATCTTTGGGAAATCTTAGGTGGATCTTTTTATATATAAGATCTGGGTGCCAGCCGTGATCGAAGGCCTTGGAAGGGTCTAACAGAAGCAGATGTGCACTTTTGCCTCCATTTAGCTCCGTGGTGACGTCCTCCACCAGCATGAGAGCTTGCATCTCAGTAGAATTGTTCGTCGTGTAGAACGTTTCTGTCTTTTATCTCATCTGACAGCCTTTGCAGGACGACTTTCTCACAAAAATGTTGGGTTTTGGCCCTGCTTGCGGATCATGACCACGATAGCATGCCTCTTTGGGAAGTGTCTTAGTCGCAGCGTTTTTTTCACGAATCACCCAGGTTCTCGGAGAGAACCCCTCAAAAGCACAGATTGTGCGAGCAAGAGAGGTCCGTGACGTACAGCTCTAACGCTCTAACACCATGACCACTTCACTTGTAATTATTATGTCTGACATCGTGGGTACCTGACTGTCCGAAAGCTTTTTCAATACCTTGTTAGATAGTGCGTCCTCCCCGAGAGCCTTCTTCACACTGATACACTTTATGAGCGATCTAATCTTTCCCTCGGAGGCAGGGCCAATGACATCGTCCTCATGCTCCCTAAGAAGTGCTTTTGCCTGGTCTTCCAACAAGGAGTCCAGTTCCATATCGTCGTTTCTGTTCTCGTTCCATCGAATCTGCGAAGGCCGTTGCTTTGTCTTTGGTGGGGTAGAACATTCCGCGCTCTCTGTAGATAAGCAGGAGACCCACCCTCTTGTTTATTCTTCCTTCGACAATTTGCCAAAACTCCAAAGTCAAGATGGTATTTGCTCACCTTAAATTTTGCAAGTCAATCATATCTAGCTTAACTTCGTTAGCACTATGGCAATGGTTCCACCATGAGACCAGGGAACAGAGTCCTTTTAGGGAACTCATTGTACAAATTGGTGGACGTTTTATGAAACTGTCATTGCCATTATTATTCTGGTCATGCTCCAAAAATAATCTTTTTAGTAAAATTCAAACTTTATTTTTCAATTCTGTTTCGCATCCTATTTCATTTATGAAAATTATATCCTAAATCACGAAACCTACCACATAAATCTTCAGTTGTGTCTATGGCTTAACATGGCTACTATAGACTGAGTGAGTAAGAAAGTTATTAGGGCCTAGGTGAAATTGTTCTGTACTTTCAATGCCTGAAAAAAAGAAATTAATTCTCTACGGTTTAAGTTGAAACATTTCAATTGTTCGTATCTACAATCGTTTTCAAGCGAGCGCGACAAATTCCTTGGGTATATGGTCGATATAGTCATTATATGATTACTAATGTCAGAGTAATCTAGCTGCTCAGACAAATTAATCATTAGCGTGGCACGTTGGCGCTGCTCAAAGTAAGTTTTTGGTGCGGACGGCTGACCGCAGCTCGTAATGTTGCTGGTTCTTCCAGACATGATCTGCTTTGCCTGATTTCTGAATTAATAGTGCTTATTGAGATATTTGAGATCCGTTTTCAACGATGTGCCACTGTTAAGTCTTCACTATGGCATACACCCATTTCTGTAACATTGCTATCTGGAACTCCTTATACGCTTATATAAGATTTTTGTACCACAAAAGAATTATTGGATTGAGTTTCAGGATCGATTACAGGCACCTTCACAAAAAAAGAGTATTTTATAAACAATCAAATGTGAGGCAGTTTATACAGTTGGTCAAATGTATGGACCTGCCGATTTCTTCAGGTAATATGAGAGTTATCAAAAAAAATAGTATGAAAGTTGAACGAATTATACTGCTATTATTATGCATTTTTAGTTGTGAATTCAACTACTTTTTTCATGTGCTACTAGAAATGGAACCACATACCATGTGTAGTATTGATAGAAAACTTGTTTTTTCTCATTTCAGTAGTAATAATATTATTTCTACTCTCTTGTTAGATACAGAGTATTCCGCATCTTTGTGTGCACCTTTATGATTCACTTACTTTATGCCTGATATCTTCAAAAATTCACTCAATTGAGTGATTAGCCGGATATTCTAGCGAAGTCAATTTGAATCAGACAGTGGCGTGAGTTTTAATGAAAATAATTTTTTTTCATATGCTAGAATAACAGCTGTTTCGTTGACAAACTTCACTTACTCAAATAGTATTGGTCAACAGGTATATGAGATTCAATAACAAAATTTTCCCGACTTACTGACAACTTGAAAAACGTTGCTGGCTCTTGGTTTGTAATGCTTATGGAATATTTTCAAAATCTCTCTCAACGGCTCATCCATCTAAGACGTTACGTTTTTATCTCAGATAACGGGTTGAATGAAAAAAAATCGCCGTTCTACATACGTCGTGCAGCAACCTTGTTTTTCACTCAAAAAATATTAATTTTGTAACTTATTAAAACAAATAATAATTATTATTTAATAATATTAATAACTATATCTGTTTTTTCTTTTGACCAATTCAGGAAAAAAATCGAACAAATCAGTAAATTACAGAGGTTGACACAAATAATAAACACACTGCAGCTATTGAGATAGTTGACATACTATTAGTACTACTAAAATGAGAAAAAAAATACGATACCAAACAGAATTTAATCAGTTTGTTCAATACTGACTTCTAAATCTTGACATGAAGTGGCTGTTCCTTGAATGAGCAAATTAGTTTGATTCTCAGAAAATATTTCGTTGTAATACCTTTTCAATCTGTTCCGCTCCTTTAAAACTTATCAATTTATCAGCACCACTCTCTATATACGATACTCCCACATAAAAACCACCTTTTCATGAAATCCAGTATCGCGAAGGCTGAAGAAGTACTTCACCTACAAAGAGAAATCATGTGTTCATTTTATCGACATAAAATCATACATCCATCATTATTTCACTTATATCCGCACATTGTATCTAAGGACAGGCGATATGAAATTGAGATAGGATATTAGCTTCATTCATATGATTATCTAGATTGGAACCACACCTATACGATCATATCTGAAATTAATCTCAATGCTGTAAGAAGCAAGAAGGTCTTCTGTCACATAATTTTATGGGAAAATAGGAAAACACACGTTGCCAACTTATTTATTTACTTCAGCAAAAAAATCTTGGAGTCGTTACTTCAACCAATAAAATATTTATTGAGTGTAATAAAGAGAGATTTATTTTATATTACGAATGTATGTTTTAAACGTGAGCTTTTTTCCTATTAGAAAGAAGAAAGCTATCAGGAAAAATACCTGTACTGATTTTGAACGAAATAACTGAGTTGAAGTCATTCCAAACTTGCAACAGTAAATGGTTGTAACTTGCTTTATACCACTCTTTCAACCTATATGAGACATGACGACAAAAGTACTAATAGTCCTCGGCCCACTATCAGAAAAAATGGTTATTATCCTAACAAGTACGGAAAGAGTATATTTCCCGTATGCGACTGCCGTTACCCGAACGAAGCAAAGCAAAGGTGGTGGAATTGTATTGGTGCTAAACATGGTGTCAGTGGAGTTGACGCCGTGTTTGAAAGTTGGGTTGGTTGTCTTGTTCTGCACAGATTTTTGCATCATTCGTTAAATGCAACAAGTTCTTTCTAATAAGTCTGACCACTACAAAGTTCGAGCCTGACAAATCTAAAAATTATAGCATAATGTTCAGGAAGTTTGGAAATAGCGAAGAAAAAATACGAATCAATCTTCAATTAAATTACGTATATTAATATTGTAATTATCAGACTTAGATTCCCCCTTAAAGGAGAACAAAATCCTAGCAAAGTAATTCTCATCGCGATTTTTTTTTTTCTTAACACACTCGTGGATCCAGGACAATGATTCAGGAGCATGAACAAAAATAATTGACGAGAATGTGAATGGTAAAATCTTCGCCTAATTTCAAAATTAATAATCAGAAGCAAGAGATATATATTATTATCAAAAATTGCAGAATGAAAACATTATTTTCAAGATTTAAATATGCCGTGAGTCAAAAATCAAATTTTCATCGACAAAGTTGGTTAAAAATTTTTCTATTTTGGAACTTTTTCAGTACTAATTTTTTTCGTGAAAACTCGATTCGAAATCTTGAGAATTTCTTATTTTTTATTGCAAATAAGCATTAAAATTAATGAAATGTATTGATTTTCATGTAATATAATGCCATTTACATTCAATGGGAGATGCAACATATTTTCTCCATACCATCTTAAAGTCAAGGTTTCAACGAAAAAAATGAGTAGTGAAAAAACTTAAAATTGAAAACTTCTTAAAATTTTTTTGAAATTGAATTTGTATGCAATAGAAAAATTTATATTTTGCTTCAAAGAAATCACAGCACCTTTTAAACTCAAAAAAGAACGTTTCCACCAAGTTCCATGAAAAAAGTTAACAATAAAAAAACGGTTTATACAGTTTTTATCGTTGATTTCGAGGTATTGTTGAAAAATAATCAATTTAAAAGTTTTACATAATAATAATAATAATAATACTCCGTCATAAACACTCGTTGAGTGTACCCAAAGGCATAGCCTGTGCGGGTAGAGGACGGCTATTATTATTATTTTCCGTGGCGCTCCGGGGTGACTTACTGATGTTTTAGGTGATGTATTCACTTTTCAGCTATGTAGGAAAACCCGGAACACCTACAGCACCACCTCGGGTGGTCGGTGTGCACTCCAAGCTAGCACTAGACGAGATTGGCATCTAGACAACTCACAATACACTTGCTTTTCAACAAGGCATGCGGTCGCCTATCGATCCGATATATAGTAGTTGAAAAAAATTCTCTTGTACCTACATCGGGCATTAGACCGCTGATCCACCAACCATCATAATAGATCAAAACGTTTGTATGAGATGGCTGCAAAAAACGAAAAACTGCTTGATACGTTAACTTCATATAAGCTTTCATTTAAGTGAAAGAAAGTTGAAACCGGAGAATTGCTTCCAGATATATATGACTGTTTCAATAAAGTCAACATCCGCCCTGTTGAAAGAGTGACATGACAATGATGGTTTTTTTGTGGTCCTATGATACCCATAAAACTATGGTACCCCCAAATTTTACCAAAATCTTGGCTAATAGACAAAGTTTCCATTCATTGAAAAAAAATACATATTTTATTATTCAGTGGCTGCAAATATCGAAACTGTGGAAACCTTGAATATGAAGCACAATATTCATTAATTGAGGAAACGAAAATATGACTGTTTCAATTTATTTAACATCCGCTTTCTTGGGGTAGCAGTCATTTCTATCAGCTATCATTTTGAAATGGAAATAATGTTCTTTTGGGATTCTCCTACATTCATATACCTATGTTAGCAAGGAATAGACTTTTATTTTGAAAATATCTCCAACTTCTACCTGACATTTTAATGTTCACACATATATTACTTGCATTTCGATGGAACTGGACAGTGGAATTGAGACACCTGGTATAATTAATTACTTTCATTATTTTGTTCATGTAGTTTCACATCCGAAGAGATACAACAATCCTCAGTCCATTAGACTGCAAATACTATTTAATATAACAGTAACCACATCAAAAGTATTGCCGAACCAAATTGAAAGGATTCAAAACTCATATCAAGCTGCGTCTCTTCATCTAATTCCAATTCATGCACTCTCCAGAACACCTTCTGAGCTAGCCTTTCATTCACCCATCTCCGTCTAATAGTGAACCTCCTATTCGCACTTGACTTGCCCACGGGACAATGACATGAAGAAATTACCATTTGACTTCAGTTTCAATTTGCCTCGTGAATAACAAATTGGAAATTTTCGCTTCATCATTGTTGGTGTAAGACGAACCACTGAGTATCATTTTTTGTGTAAGAAGATCTGAAATGGGAGGAATTTATATTTCGGTTTTGAAAAATTGATGTCGAGGATGCCAGACGGTGCTAATGGTGATTTGATGCAATGTGACCTGAGAAATATTTGAATAGTGAAAATAATAAAGAATAATTAAAGTTACGTTTAGTCATTATGATATAGTTATTATTAACGTTACAAGGCCGATATGCAGCAAATAACGGATGAGGTTGAATACTGTAATCCGAGGCGCAGCCGAGGATTATAACAACCGAATCCGTTATTTGCATATCGGCTGTGTGTCGTTCAAGACTTGTCGTAATCCCGCTGGAAGATTACATTTTGATTCCGAGGAAAGAACAAACCACGTACCTCGTAATTCTACAGAAAAATCTCAACATCGCGTTGTCATGGAACAGCTTAACAATATCACATTAATATTCAGCCCTATGCTGTATCACTTCCGTTAAAAATAACGTCACCGTTATTCGCCATTTCCGTTATTTTGCTATTGCTTGGTAATAGCAAAACAACGGAAATGGCGAATAGCGGTGACGTTATTTTTGACGGAAGTGATACAGCATAGGGCTGATTGTCAGTTTTTATGTTCGCGAGTTAGCTTTAACAACGACCATGGAAGGAATTGAAGAAATTGAGGAACAAAATCAAATTTCTTAAGAAATATTAGAAGAATCATGTGCAGCGAGTTTTGATTTACTGTCAAAAGTAACTCAAGAGCCATATCAAAAAGAATATGAAATTTTTGAAGAGTTGTGTAAAAGTAAGAATGTAAAGGTGGTTAATGAAAATGGTATTTTATTAGTCTATACGAAAGGAAAATCAGAGGTTTTATTCTCCTCACTGTGGACCAAGATTTCAATGTTGAAACTTGCTTTGAAAGTTATGACACCATTAACATTTCAAAGTTAGTTATTTGGTATTTTCTGATTTGGAAAATTGTTTTTGTTTTCGAGACAAAATTCTGGTGGATACACACCGAAGAAAGCAAAAATTTTGTCTGAAGAAGAAGTAACTAAGTTTTTGTTGGAAGCTAATGATCATACAAGGTTGCTTGAAAAGGTTGTGTTAATGTATGGTATTTTTGGCGCCTGTAGACGTGACGAACTTGTTGAGCTGACTGTGGATGATTTTGAAAGCATCTGTACCAGAGTTTTGGTTAAATTGTGCTATACTAAAAAAAAAGAACAGGGTATTTGTCATTCCCGAAGAAGGACTTCCATTTGATGCCTATGGTTCAAACCAAGTATATGTAGATTTGCGGCCATCAAATTTGGAAAAACGGCGATTTTTCATTGGTTATAGGAATGGTAAATATGTAAAACAAGTTGTGGGCATTCATACTATTGGAGCTGTTTCAAAGGAAATTACAGCATTCCTAAAATTGGGAAATCCTCAGCTCAAAATTATTTAAACACGCTAAAATAGAAATGAGTAGGTACACTATGAAAAATAAATGAAGAAATTCCGGAAACGATCCGGTTGAAAAGTTCGAGTGTCAGGACAATATTTTTTCTACACCGTAGATTTGTCTCAAGAAATGAAATGTCACTATGGAACCTCGAAGTTCCAAACTTTATTTTGGGACTTCTCAAAAAAGCTCTCTTCAATTGTATACTCTGGTCTCCCGGGTTCCTCGCACAATGTGAGAGTAGACTGGTACTGAATATATCAAATTTGATATTAATATGTTTTTGCTGAAGATAAATTGATTTTCCCTCCAATTAAAATTCGTTTACTGAAACAAATAAGTGTATCTTCAGTATTGGCAAATTTCATTGTGTTCATACTCAATATTTGTCCAGAAGTAAATATATATCGATGGAAATATCTGGAAGTCAACAACTAATAATTATCTCACAAACAGATTACTAATGTCATATGCTGATACTAGAGGTGATCAATTAAGACTTGTTGAATATTGCTGAAACTCAACTTGTAACTTTGCGGTCCACGAAAACACTTAATTTTTAATTTTTTCTAGAAAAAGAATTCAACCAACATATTCTCTAAAATGTATCTTTTTGTCCATTGAAACAATTGAAAGTGATCACGCTTGGTACATTTCTTCCTTCTTCACTGCCTCTCGAACACGGCGAAACAAAAAAATTATGAATTATGCATCATTTTGAAACTCCGCTCATGAGGTGCAAACTGGGATAATTTTTATAGAACGAGTTTTTTATGGTGTAATAACAATAATTAAAATTGTTCAGTTAGTGGCAGCAGTATTTCATATTGAAAAACAGCTTGAGACTTATCTTAATAGCTACCCATACTCCTTCACACAAGGTGAACATAAAAGACATTTCGAGACGCATGTCATGAATATTGATGGAGGAAACATTTCCACAGATTATTCAAACGCAAGGATAATGGGTATACAGATATTTCGAATTCATTCCAACGAATCATTCATCAATATATCGTTAACACTAGAGTCGGAATTGGTGCAGGAGAAATCTAAGAATAGGTTTCATTCAACTGTAGGTACCTGCACCACCAATACACACATGGTATGTAGTTATTTTGGAGGAATCACAAAAAACTAACAGCTAGTTTGTTTCCCTACACCTAATAGAACAAATAATAACAACTTTGTGGGTGGAGTTAGTAACAAAGCCTACCCAGAACACATAGTGGTTGACCATAGCTGTCCGGGCCACATAATGATAAATGAAGAAATCGATAAAGACTTCGATATTGTACACATCGTTCAACTGGTGGTGAAACAGGGAATATAAGAAAAACTGAGATAAAATTATATTACATTTTCCTGCACCTAATGATCAGATAAAACAGAACACGTAGTTAACAGAATCATCTAACATGAATAATTGAACATGCAGATGATATAGAAGCAGTCAAGAACCATACAAGCCAAAAAATGGACTTCATATAAATGGATGACTATAAAGGGCGTATTATTATCTTATCTATTTTCTATTAATTCAAAACCAGATCGTGATCACTAGAAAAATCAAAAACATTAGTTGATCAAATTATTTGTCAAAAATAAATGTTTTTTGCCCCACATCAGTAGCGATGTATCATCTGTAAATACGATAAATTATTTCAAATTCGAGATTGCCTATGTATAGCAAAATAAAATAGGCCCCAGTACGGATCTCTGTGGCACCTTCAAATGGGCTTGTCCCACTGCAGAAGAAAATGTTGGAATTAAACAAAAATAATATGTCTTCCTCGAATCCAGTGAATTGAAGTCGGAGATAAGGAGATTTATAATGACATGCCAGGGAAGATTTTCGATACCAAGGTATACCGTAGTTGTGAAGGGTATAGAGATCTCCGACACTAGCTATGGAGAGTGTCGTGCGGCACTTGAGACCATAATGAATTTGCTGTCGCTTATCCAACTTATGCGGTCCCAACCTATATCCACCGGCACAACGCGATCCAACGAGTTACCATATGCTCTGGGGGATATTGAGACCGTTGTGGAGAATAAGAAGTACCGAAGCTATTGGAAGTATCAATTCTCTACCCTCAGGCGAGTACTTACAAGCCAGTAAGTCTGATGTAGTCCTACTCGACTATAAAAGTGAAACGATTTTCGTGAGAGAGTTTTCAGCTCTGCGTGAAACAAACATCGTCAGAAAAGAAAAAGAAAAAGCAGACAAAATATCGAGATTTACTCTAAATCATTCTGATGAAACGATAGGGGTTCTTGGTCAAATCTAAATATCATTTCAACTTGCCGTAAGGTGGCAAAAACCTCAGCAGAATGAATGCAGGAGGCTATTATCCTTGACGGCTTCAATATCGTCCATAATAATGTACAGTTGCAATTTGTTGTCATAAACCATATACAAATATGGAATATGGTTTTAGTGAATTTGTCCCATCATTCCTGACAGTGTGACAAGAATATCTGCAGAACCTTTGGGCCGTAGTGGTCGTGATGGTAGAGCGCTTGCCTCTCAATCACAGGGGTGTGGGTTCAATTACCAGCATGGTCACTGACGTCGTGCTAGGCATCGCACGTTAAAAAGTAAGACCTTGTGAATCCTTGGCTCACACAAGTTTCGACTTCTGAGGGCTGTCGTTCGTAGGGAGACGACAGGTGGTTAACGAAAAAAACAAATTATTTTTTAAAAGAATGGAATTTGAAGAGTTTTGGTAACTCCTTGAAAACTACAAGAAAGTTTATCTCGCTCGTGATGACCAAAAAATACAACGAGATTATCTAGGATAGACATATTTCAATGCCAGTCCAACAAATTTTCATGAATAGTGCTATCATCAATTCAAACAATTCAAGAATGTTTACATGATGACTTTACGGGTTGTTAGGCCAACAATTATTACGAGTTACACTCGATGTTTCGCGAACACGAGTGATTGGCATTCTCAAGAGAGACTTTTGTAGATGACAGCTCCTCAATTCCTGTCGATTGCTTGACATTTGACATTTGTTGTCGCAATAAGTATCTGTGACTTGACGTTCTTACCTCTAAATAACATGAAAAGCATGATTACAAGAAGATACATCAAGATCAAGGTGCCAGAACTAAGAAAAATCCGATATGCCACCATGAACATGAGTAACAAAGTTCATGCGAGGGCTGCTGTACGTACTTAGATATATATTAGGCGAATGAAGTATCAGACATAAAGTAGTAGTGCTGCATGTCATAACGATCCATCTCACTGACCACAGCCTCCGTAAAGAGAATGACGCAATATCGTGCAATTTCAAAAAAAAACTGGCAGCCGTATGTAACGAATTTCTGAATGTGATAAAGCTGCTACAATGCTTATTATGATTGTATTATATATTTGTTAAGTGAGGCAATCCAATTTCGCGCGTTCCACGCAACTCCAATCAAAATTACTATCATTAATTTAAACTATTAAAGCTATCAACAAGTATTGCAACTTTCGTCATTGGAGTGAGAGCAGCGACATTTTGTCATTCTTCGGCGCTCGTTAATATGGAAGGTGGTCTATTTGATCATCCGTGAGCAGGCAGCGGAATAATCGAAAACAAGAGACACATGCCCATCGAGTGTGGAAGGCGGCTAATTATATAGCATAAAAAGCGAGTAATAGTGTAAATAGCATGGTACTCTTCATGGCCTGCTGATTACACTGGCTAAACTTGTATTTCCGACATGCAACAGGGCCGTAGAAAGAAAATAGCGCTCATGAAGAAACAGAGATAGTTCGCTAAACGTTCAGGAGCGTCGAAGGTGGAATTCTTGTTCCAGAAGTGTAGAAAGAAAAATGGCTCTGGTGCTAGAGTGTTGGTCTCCCACCAAGTCAACCATTAAGGAGAAAAAACCAATCAAGTGATCAGTTATTATGTGTGTGGTAACAACACCGCTACTTGTCGTACTCCTTGGTCCGTCGTGACAGACTATGTCGAACCCTTCTTAAGGCGTCCCAGAGAACTATCCTCGTGAGGTGTCCCTTTGTGGAGCGGTTCCAGCCTTGTACTGCTGCGTCTACTATGCAGGTATCAGAAGTTCCTTTAAGTATCCGTATCTAAAACCCAATTATCCATCTAGAAGAATGTTCAGTGCTTGGATCATGGACTCCAGTCTTGTCTCCATTACTGTTTCAGCGACTTGCTTATCGCCGATGCTATGCTATGATAGGGCAATGATTCTGTGGGAAGATGTTGTTATATTTGGTTCGAGTATCACGAGACAGTAGCCACCTTTCAGCTAGTGCAGAAATGTCTGAGTCGCATAGCAGAGTTCATGATGTTGGTGAGGGCCGCTATACATTCCATTAGTAAGGCTTTCAGACTGGTATGCGTGTTCTGTCAAGTATATCCGTGTCTTCCACATCTTCAATAGATTCGACCCCGTTTTCAGAGCATTACGTTCAACCCCCACAAATGCTGTAGAACCCGTATCTGCCTTGCTTATATATATCGGAAACAATATATCTTGGGTATCATGGTTTAATGAGAGCGTAAAGAATAGCTTGCTGAATATTGAGAGAGCATTACAATTTCTCCTCGGGAGAAGGGAAATCGAATCGTCGTTCTATATTTTTTATGTACTTAGATAGTGACACCTGTTTTCGATTATCATCGTAGTTGTTACAGGAAGTATTGCAAAGTATATTAACTTCGCCAGGCGTTGGTCTGGAGTGATTCGGCAGTCGTATGAGGCGTTTGTCGATACCCTATTGAGAGGGGATGTGGAAAAGACCCAATTATCTATAATCAATTTCCATTTTGTGAATAAAAAGTTACTTATGGTGTTATGACTAACGATATTGATGACACTAGAAAAAATTGATTTCTACAAATCACGTCTTGATAATCGTACGTTGCTTAGATACATTTTAGACGCTAGGAATCAAATGAACAACTTTGGTCCCTAGGGATTCAGGGATTTGAGTCCCTGTTCGGACTTAGGGACATAGTTCATTCCATTTGATTTCCTCCCATCTTCTGAAAAAGTCTTGTAAGCAAGCAAGTAGTATAAGCCGTTGTTCTCTTGTTCTGATAACATTAAACCTGAATTTTTCATATTGAAGAATGGTCCTTCGAACCAGATCAACGTATCTTAAAAACTTGCCAGTTTTCCACCCCCTCCGATACGCTCATGATTGTTTCTCAATTCTTTCAACTCTCTGGCATTATAATAGGCCGCTTCCAAGTCCATTTGCACTGTATTCCGCGGATTTATTTAACACGCGCACCTTAATTATTCCACTTAATTGGATTAACTTGCTCCACAGCGATTTTAAATATGCACTCACAGAATCTAACAAGAATAGTACATTAGCACATGCAATACGGGCGCAAATTTTGATTAGGATCCATCTTGCCATCGCTTATGCAATGGTGATTTCTTGCGGAGTAACGGTACCTAAAAATTCCCGATGGTACTTCAGATACTTACATATAATATAATAATGATCGTAATGATGTCCTATGTTTTTAATTTTTTCTATTTCTCATATCTATTGCGGACTTTTATGAATCACTACAGCAAATTATCCACGCCTATGAAGAAAAGCGTGAGCAAAAGAATGGATATTTCAAATATATTTTAGTCACTAATGATATATTTTTCCATCACCTTATTTAATAAAAGCCAAAGTCTTTTACTAATTTGGGGTTTGGTGTTTGTATCCTCTGAAATCATTGCGCCAGATTCTAGAATTTCTGGATTAGTTACCAGAAGTAGGGGCCTATGGCTGAAATAGTACATTATGCAGCAAATGAAGAAAGTTCAAAATTCACCATATGTTACATACTATGCCTTTTCTACAACTGCACAATTTAAAGAACACGACAATGTTACTTGATATTTATTTATTGTCAGCAAAACTAAAATAACATTTAAGTACCCTACCAAAAGTATTTAAAATTACAGTTAATAGTCAAATTCGTACAATTTTATATGGCCTTTTCTTTTTCGTGAGTTTTATCAACTTTAGAAGTTGGGGGTAGATCATTCATGTACGGTGTATATTTTGTCTCCATTTCAGTTAAGATTTTGAATGGATTCCCTATAAAGTTTACGAGTTTACTAGCAACGTTAATTTTATTTTTAATAACCCTGATTGATATGAATCCTCTTGCATTTACTAAAATTGTCGACGATGAACGGAAGCAGTAACCTAATATAGATGGGGATTTTCAAATTTTGAAAAATTTGCAATTGTCTAGCTATACTGTTAACACCTACTACTGGTAATTTGAAAAAAAAAAACGTGTTTTTGGCAAATCAATTGGTCGAAGAGCAGCATATTTTTTTATATGTATATTTCAAAATTTTCCCGTTTCAATGAATGTTCTTGGCTTTTTCGTTTTGGTGTTATTTTATCAAAAAAAAAAACAGTCCAGCCCGGTTTTCGACCCATGCCACCTGTGAGTCAAGTCAAACTCAAAAGGTTTTTATTCATAAAATTAACATTATTTCGGTCGAAATCAAAACTCCAGCTCAGGACTTCTCTCGGCGGTGAATAGGACGAGTCGGACGACTGGACAGCACATCGACCTGCCCATTGGCAGCCCGGCTGACGAGAATAGAGCCCTGGCAGGACCAAAGGCTCCGGTTAGGGGGCGCTGGTGACTACCTCCGCAGATGTTGAGGTCGATCTTCACTAAAAATAATGGAGGTTACTAGACGCCCCACTCTTCCTGCGAAGCTCATGCGTGGGTTACTTTGATTTTAAAATAGATTCCTAATGGCACTGGATCCTCCCTTCTTTCCTGGAAAAGATCCAGCTATTGATATATAAGCCCGCCGTATTTACGGGGTTCATTATCATATTTCCTAAGCCGTGTAAGGTTTCTGGCTGAAAAGCATTTCAGTAGAAAGTATTTATGAAACTTGTACGCCAACTGTTTCACGAATGCCGAGATAGAGTCGACGACAGCAAGCTCTCGCAACGCATCCAAACTCTTGGTGATAATACGAAGTACCTGATGGTTCTGCATCCAGGCTTAGATGTGACGTTCTGGAAACCAGAGGATAGATGCGTTTCACTACCGCTAGAGTTATGTGGTTAAGTATGTCTCAGGGCTGGACTACTATAACTTCATCCGAAATCCTCATCTTCGGGTAAACTCGTACTTTCTCGTGAAATTAATGACCTCAGTCTTAGTCGGGTTCCGCACGATCTTGTTCTTCTCTAGATACAGCAGGATTTCCTTAAACAAATGAATTTGGATCTGCGCAGCAGCAACAACGCTTGAGAACGAATGGCAAATGAGGCAGTATCATCCATAGCTGTATTCGTTTTCTCGTCCTGCCCATCTGGTCCAGGCGCCTTGTTCGTTGGAAATCTTTTTTATGACTTCCGTTAGCTCCTCATAGTTTCAAGATCTTGGCCAATCTATGAGAGCCAATAAGCAGGACCAGAGTTTTACGGAAGTTCAAAGTAAAAGTTAGTTGTATGAAATCATAAAAATATTAAAAATATGAAGAATAATGAATAATCATTATAGGTACCTAAATGAATAAAATATTACAGATAAGTAAACAACAACAAAAAATACTTGCAACACAAATTAATAAAACAATTAAAAAACGTTAAAATTCGTCATTGTAATATTCTTTTACGTCATAGTAGGCTTTTTGCAGAAATACCCCTTTAATAAATTTTCTGAACTTTTTAAAATTTGTTATTGCCCTGTAGTGCATCGGAAGATGGTTATATATTTTTTTGCTTCCATATAACGAAGAAAATTTTGTAATTGCTAGTTTTGGGATTAGCAATGGTAGATTTTGACTTCTTTTGGTATGGTATCGGCTATCATTATCTACTGCTGAATTGGAATACTTTTCGTGCTTAAGTACTGGGCCTCATTTTGAAAGTCTTGTTTGAATGTACATATACCTATGTAGCAGGATTTGAAATAGAATTATCAATAATTATCGAATTTTTTTCATCTACTGAAAACCCACTAATTACAAAATGCTATGTTAATTCGAAGAAAAAAGCGAAATAAATATATTTTTGACATCTCTTTAAAGTATACCAAATATACACTTTCAGAAAATGATTTTAATTTTGTATTTCTTCTTCGTTCATTTTTTCTTGAAATTTCCGGCAACAAATCTAACGTTACTTTTGCACCTTTTTCCAATATCTCTGGCGGAGTATTATCAAAATCGTTACTATTGTCACTTCTTCTTCTTCTTCTTTCTTCATTATTTATTATAAATAGGTTTATGTCTTATTGAAATAATATCAAATAGACATTGCGATTTCTATCAAAGCACGAATGAAAACTTCCTTAATAACTCAAAAAACTATATTCTGTCAGTTGTGAAAACATTTAAAGCTGAACAACAGCCAACTTAGTTTCTATCGATTTTTGTTGATTCTCCATATGTATGTGGTGTGGGCAGAATTTGAAATTAAGTAAACTATGTAGAAAAACAGATTTCCCAAAATAGAGAGTTGAATACTTTCACATATTAATACACTAATTTGATATCTTAAGTATCGCAAGTCATCAATCACAGCCATTAGCCTAGTTGAGTTCTTGGAAAACCTCAGGTGACTAGTCAAAGTGCCGAATCCATCCTTCACATCCAAGGTGCACTTCAGAAAAAAAACTGTGGGAATCTCTGGGTTTGCACACACACTCGTAAATTTCGCAAACGAGTCCTACTTATGCTGAATAAAAAACCTTCGTTGCAGTCATAAATTCTGGTAACTCAGTAATTGTACGATCATGTACAAAACCACAAAACCGCTCGATCCCAAAAACATCTTGCATTCCATCATTCGGATGCATCATGATTTTAATCAAAGTAATATGGTGTACAGAGCGGTTTATTTTTATTACATAAATACTGGGAATTTATTTCACATTCGAATGAAATTCGTGGTGCGTATATTTAAAAAACAGCGAGCATAAAGTTTATATGTTCTGTTTTATTACCCACTCGAGTGGTGCCACGAATATTAAAATTTTTCGGAGTGCAAAAATATATCGGAACGTAAGTTTTATCGTGTTGCAAATTACAAAGTACGAAAAAAAATCTGTATAATTACATTGACCTGATACCAAAAAAGCCAACATTTGAAAAATAGCGAGTTTCACATATACAGGATGGCACAGGTATAACTATTATAATGTTGTAAAGGAGTACAAGATACTATAAATAATCTAGATAACATTAAAGCACCTGGATTTAATAATATTAGTGTTAAAATCGTAATAATGGTTGCACCAGAATTATCCCCTTGTATGAGCGAATTGATCAAATCTTTCGACACGGGCAAGGTTCCTACAAAGTTAAAAAAGTAATGTCGAATAATTATCAAACAAACTCAGTATTATCAATTTCATCCAAAATTATTAAGAAAATCATAAATCAAAGGGTAATGGATTACCTTGATGAAATATTTTTTTTCTACAATGGACGGTATGGTTCCCGAAAATCCAGCGACACTGATTCTACTGTACTGCGTTCGATCACAAAAATTCAACTGAAGCTAGATGAAAACAACCAGTGTTTGATATGATTGATCAAGAAATATCATTAAGTGAATTATTGAATATTGGGATTTGAGGCCCTGTTCACAAATTATTTCAAAATTAATTACAAGGAAATAAACAATATTTTTGTATACATGTATATAAAAATATTTGGTGTACCACAAGGTTCAACTCTTGGACCTGCATTGTTTCTCATACACACCAATTCAATATGAAATCTTGATATGCAATAATTAATTTTCGGAATTATGACTGAAATAATGCAGAACTATTCAAAACTGATTTATAATTAATTCTGCATCATCATAAGTTGAATAAAAATATTGAAACATTCATTTTGTCATAATCTCAAACATGGGGGCTATTTTGTTCATCCTTGGCCAAAACCAACTTTTCATGCATAACTCGAAATCAAAATTAAACAAAAATTTCCGATAATCGGTGCAACTCGAAATTGCAGAGGTTTCGTCAAAAGCATACTAAATCTCTAATTAACTCGGAATCGATTTTGAATTCGGTGAGCAAACACAAAATAGATTGAATTTTACAATTATATGAATGGAAAAATTAAAACAAAATTTGGTCGGGAAATAACAGCTCCCAACTCCAAATGAACTTTTCAAATCGAGAACGATTGAAGATAGAGCAAATCTGCGATCGCCAATCGATTCAGAAGGACGAAAATAGTGTACTCTGAAAATTTAAAGTCGACCGGCGAAAAATAAATTATTACTCGAAAAAATTCCAAGGGGTATACCCCTAAAAATCACGAAAAGTACAAAATAATCAGATTCACATGAAATTACTACTATACTCTAAATTTCATGTTGATTTCGAAAATACATGATTTGGATATGCTCAGTTGAAAGGTGTACCAATAAAATAAAGATGAAAGGCCAAAAATTGTCCCGCACCATAGAGTTTCCGGAATTCTTTATTTTTCATTTCTGAGAAAATTGCAAAGTGTCCTCAAACGTATTTTGTCAAGCTTATTCCGAATATGTCATGAAAAGGTAAATTGGAGGAAGGATTAACCGAAAAAGAGAAATCAGGTTGTCGAAATCTCGAAAATTATGTTAATCCTTGGACAAAATCAACTTTTGATGCGTAATTCGAAATCAACTTGTCGAGATACATAAGAGGGCGGATTCCAAGTTTTTGAAAAATCAATCATAAATATTTTTTAAAAAATGTTCAACTCGAAATTGCAGAAGTTCCGTAAAAAGCCTACTAAATCTCTATTTGACTTCGAATCGATTTCAAATTCGACGAGATTATACAAATAATAATGAATTTTACCAATATAAGAATACAAGATTCAAATAAAATTTGATTTCGAAAATACATGATTTGGATATGCTCAGATACAAGGTGTACCATAAAATATCGATAAATTGTCAAAAATTCCCTCGCACCATAGAATTTTTGAAATTTTTCATTTTGCATTTTTGAGAAAATCGGGAATTGCTCTCAAACGTACTTTGTCGAGCTGAATTCGAATATGTCATTGAAAATTGAATTGGATGAAGGATTAACCAACAAAAAGCAATCATTTTATCAAAATCGCAGAAATTGTGGCTATTTTGTCAATCCTTGGCCAAAATAAACTCTTCAATCCAGACAGTTTTTCCTGTGTGCAATGGTGGGAGCTCTCAGGGATGTATTTGAGTATGTAATCGTGCCTTTACTGTAAACATCGAATCAAGCTGATTTTAGTCGTTTCTGATTACTAAAACATCTAAAAATGGCAGCTGTTGTTTTTAGTTCCACATGTTAACGAAATGCTTTGAATCTGGCTATTCAATTTTGAAACAAAACTGCGTTGGCCTGTTTTATATCAAAGATAGCGAACACGTCGTCCACAATCCACATATCCTACCCAAACCCTAGGAAAATAGCAGAAGCTCTCTCTTGCAGGGCAGAGGGTTACCTATGGCTGTACCACCTTCAAGTTGCTCGTAAAAGCAGTTGTTGAACTGAAAGCAATTCTGCCTCATGCAAAGTCTGGTCAGTCGGTGGTCGGTGGTCCAGTGGTCTTTATTTAATTGTAAAAAAGAACCTCCATTTTTAACTATTGCTCATTAAGTAATTATTGAAATCAGTAATGGGGAATGCCACGTTTGATAAAAGTTTTTTGGAAATTGAATATATTGGAAGAAGACATTAAATTAATGACTGAATTATTTTCTTCAGGCGATGCTTCATTATACACAATAAACAATTTTTACTGCATGTGACGTCTTTTGATCACAAAGTCAATATGGCAATGGTGCCTACTGAATTTGCGGTTAGGGTTCGTTCATGCACGCGCATAACATAATTAATCTTTTGATTTGGACAGCTGTCAGAGTGAAGTCTGTGTGTTAGTGTCACTCGTCAGTGACCACGGAGCATGAATTATGGTTTCGAAACTGATGGAATACATCTTTTCGGCATGCGAAGTTGTCAAATGTGGTTTTACTACATATGACGTCACAATTTGATTTTTCGCTTTTTTAACAAAGATCATGAAAAAAATAATAAAAACAAAATACGTAACCCTTATTTTTGGAAAAGCTATACATTCATGACGAAATCGAAATATAGTGGCATTGCCCATTGTCCGACTAAACTGAATAACCGAAAATATCTTTCAATTGCAAACAACTTTTTTCAATAACATTTTTCGATATTTTGTATAGTAATGCCACTTTACTTCATAGTGAAATTAGAATATCGGCCGATTCCCGCTGAACCGCTCGCTACTGATAAAAACGTCTATGCGCATATTTAGTCTAATTGAATGCACAAACTTTTATGTGGAATAAAATTTTTTGAGAAACCATAGGTTAAAAAGTTTTGCATATGGTTCCAAGTTTTTGGCGGAAACTGTATATTTTCGATGTGCCTTTTGAATCTTAATGCGGTCGTAGAAAAAATAATGTTTCTAATTCATGCTTAAAGTGCCTTTCCAAGGAAAATAACAATTTCGCGAACAGAATTTGAGGTTTCTATTTTGTTCAACATTCTTGACTGAAACATCATATTTTGTGTAACCGCCATCTAGGGCTTTGACTTGAGTTTAACCTCGCAATTATGTCATTCGAGAAGGCATCACTTTTCGATAGTTATTCCAATAAAAATAAATGTTGTTTTTTAACCAACCTGCATTTGAAGAAGCCAAGCGTCCAAGAAGGGTTGAGAGTGGTTGTTCTGGGTTGTCCAACAATCTCCCGGATGCGCTGGAACTATCTGATCCTCTGACCGTACAGTCGCCGTAGGGGCTACACAACACGCCCCCGTATCCATAACCCCTAGGGCCGAAACTAAAAACTCACCCACGATGTTCCCATTAAGACTTCAACGAGGAAGATTCTTGGGAAATATGATATCAATCTGTATATCGATATTAGGTAATTTATAGACTTTTAAGGCGGCGTCTGATTTAACAAATGCAAATCAATCACCGACGAGATGGACAGAAGCTTTCGGAATACAAATAATCTTATCAAATTCAATTGGCATTCAAATTTTCCGTCTCTGTCTAAAGAGCGTTCGTGCGTGAACTCCACACGATTCAATTTGAAATTCGCTACGAACGGTTTGTTTAACTAAATATTATTAAATTGCATGTAAATATCAAGTCACCCAAAGAATCGTCCTGTCTTAGCCAACATCGAATCAACTCTAGTCACTGCTGCAGTGTCAGTTCAGAAAATGGGTCATCTATCAGTTCAGTAATGAGGTTCACGACTCTAAGTTGAGGAAAATGTTCCATTCAAGCCTATTCAGAATTCTGTCACACAATCCACAATTATTGCATCGTGAATGAAAGTACAGTTTAAAGTTCAAGAATGCAGCATTGTCACTTATTTTGCACTTGTTAGTCGAAAAGTCATGTGGTATTCAAAATAACTGCTGTACAGTCACGAAAGAGTCACTATAACTACGATTTAAATGAACTTTGGGTGGGAGATGGCATTAAGAGTTTTTTCCTGCGAATCCTTCAAATGAGCGTGTGAAACTCTCTACGACGTGTAAATAAGGCACCATGTGGTGGGTGTGGATTATACACTGCGTAGTTGTCTAGTTGTCTTGACAACGGACACACGCCGACTGCGACTGGCTTTCTAGCGTGGTCCGTACACCAGCAGGAGAAGAGATAGGCGCTCGAACTTTGTCGATAACAACGTGTTCCTGCGGTTCAGCAGGAATTCGAAAGGTGAACCGCGCAAGCGTCTCTACACCCACGACACGCGACCGTACTGAAACTAATCAAGCGATGCGTTCGAAATGGGATTTCATTGATTTTTTTGGTGATTGTTACCTGATGCGGTTTTTCTTTTGTCTCTGCTGGTTACGGTCCAATTAGTGGTAGCCGTGATAATTCGAAGAAATTCGATGAATAGATGGAAAAATATCTTTATAGAATTCTGGAAGTACAATTTTTTTTAAACTGTTGAGTTCTGGAATAAAAACTCATCAATCATCTACATGAATATAAAAAAGCAATTTGTATAATCATCCACCTATTGAATTGATGGTTTAATTTTAGTCGAGGAAATTCGGTACAAAACCCAGGAAATTTGTACAGACACACGGATCGAGATACGTATTTTTGCATTCGAAACGTTAGCTCATGTAAAAACTTTGCTTGTATTTTGTTTTCCAGAATTCATAAAAAATGCATTGGTGCATCAAAAAGTGCATTCTTTCAACTTCATAATTTTATTCAAAGTGATGGGAAAAAATTCATATCTGCCACAAAAAACACCCGAACTGTACAAAATTTTGCATCCGGGAATTCTCGGGTCGCGGAATCTGAATATCATGCCCAAATTAGCACCCTGTACACCTTGAGGTCAGGACGGCATTGGTAACGTCATCCTCCACAGTTCCTGCTTAACTTGTGATAAATCAATAGAAACTATGATGATTGTTCTTTTTATTTGAATGGACTTGTCTATGAACATAATTGAAGATATTGACAATAAAAATGGCCATGTGTTTGTCGAAGGGCATACCCAGTATACCCAAAATCTAAATGTATGGGCTGGTATACAAGGAAATAAAGTAATTGGTCCATTGTTCATCAATAGAAATCTAAATGGTGAGGTATACTTGAATATGCTAGAAGATAGCCATTATGTGCTTTCGGTCCTTGATGGTTACACAACATATTTCCAAATGGATAGGGCGAAGAGTACCTACATAAAGAGTGGCCAGCTTGGTCTCTGGATTTAGCATTATGTTATTTATTTTCATAGAGATATTTAAAATCATTTGTTTACATACCCCCGCCGCAAAATTTACAAGAGCTTCAACAAAGGATTACTGGAGAATGTCAAGCACTCTGAACAGAAGTGTTTGAAAATGTGCGCCACGCATTTGAACAGCGGTTATAACATTTTTTTGGCAATAATGAACAACATTTTGAGCAAATTATTGAAGTGACCGTATTGTGAAATACTGTAATTTTGGCTTGGAGTGAAAGGAATGAGAATAAACAGTTACAGTTTGTAGTTCAATGGTAAAAAGCAGCAAACAGATTTTCCTGAATATCTCGACAACGAATCGACTAATTTTGAAAAAAAAAACACGGACGTGTAGAGAATACAAATGAGGTGTTACTCGATACCTCTTCGCATCTAAGATTTTGAAGTTGGTAGCTCACCCTTGCAGGGGACCAAAAGGAGCGCGTTCATTTTCTGATGTAAACTTGTCCCCTTTGATACATGTGTTGACGTGTCTCGGGATTATTTGAAAAAATACACACATTTTGAGAAAATTAGGGTGGGAGGTCCTAAAATAAACACCCTGTATACATTAAAGCAACAACACTTCTTGAAACTCTATTTTTGCGTGAAAACCCTATATGCTTATAGTGAATCGATCATTCATCCAAATTTGACATATCAAAGTCCAAATATTCGTCGAGTAATAATTAAAACTTTCAAAATTACTCTCTCTTGAGAGAGATAAAATCAAGATTTTTCGGTATTTTGTTAGATAGATGCAGGTTCAGGGAATAACGTTCTAAGATTGCTAGATTGAACCTTGGAGTTCTCAAGTGGTCAGCATCTCTAGTCGAGTAATTATAGTATTGATGATTTTTATCAATTTCCCTTTTTCTTTGTTTGTCTCGAGTACACACATTATCCTAAATTTTTGAAATTTTCTTGGCACGGAGAATTGAATGGTGCGGGGATTTCTCCATAAAATAATTCAATAACTCAAACTGGAGTGAAATAGAGCATGGTATGACGATAATAGAGTAGGAAAGTTCACGGAACAGACACAGCTGGATGGATAATTTTTTGCTTGATAAATCTTTATGAGGCTGTCAACTCAAGCCCTCAATAAGAGTCAGATCAAGCAATTTTACATATTTTGATTCACTTATTCTTCTGTTTGATGAAATTGTGAACTTTTGTGTTCTTTCATTATTGGGATTTAGATCATTTGCTATGAACCACATTCTTTCCTATCTGTCGTTTCGTTGAGTTCATTGAACTGCTCATGGGATTGCATTAATGTAGTATCATCCGCATAATAAACGCAGAAAACAGGATATATGAAAAGAAAAAAGTCATTCAGATAAATGATAAAAAGCAGTGGGCCCGGCACAGAGCCCTGAGGCACACCGTAGTTGAAATTTCTAGATTTTGAAGACATGTCTTCCAGATATACCAACTGCATTCTATTTTTGAGGTAAAAACTAAAATGCCACACCTCTCATTCCATAGTAATTTAATTTATCCAGCAGTCGGTTATGTGATACACAGTCAAACGCTTTACCAAAATCGTGAAGTAGTATGCTCGCCTCATTCAAGTCTTTCGACCACAGCTTGCACGACTTCAGGAAGAACTTTCACTGTAGAGTAGTTGCTTCTGAATGCAAATTGGTTTTTGCCGAAACTTTCGGGAGTAATCCAGCTTATTAATTAATGCACATATGGCCCCATCAAAGTGTCAAATACAAGGTACTCTCAATAAAATTTTGAAGAAAATGATAGTCGGCTATTTGTCATGGTTTTGAGATAATAACTATGACTATTATTCGTTACTTCATTCTACAAATTCTATGCATATCATGAATTGAACGAATCGACCAAACTTTTCAGTCAGTGGAAAAGTGGTCTTGAAGAAATTCGATAAATGATTCCAGAAATGGTGATGTTACCTTCGATCGAAAGAGAACGTATTTTGTGTTGACATACCAATTGCAGGGTCATCTGCAGAAATACTACATGAATAACAGTTCCAATTACGATATAATTGTAAAAATTAAATTGGGCCAACCTTGCTACTCGTTCATCACATAAAGTCTCGATACCGTTCGCCATCATTAACACGCAAGCGAAAATTATTCTTAGGCAGAAATAGGGATGTTATTAACATGTGTGTGTGCTGTGCACATTTTTAATCTCATGAAGTTTTTCGTTTGCTGGCAAGGATTAAAAAAGATACGAAAAAAATTAAGGAAGTTATTGAAATAATTTCAAGAAAAACAAAGGAAAAGTGTGAAATATTCAAATACAATTTCCATTGGAATTCAGAATAAATAACATTTGTGAAGCGGATGTGAGACGACTAATTCAGCTGGCTTACCCAGAAACACCGGGAGAATTCAAGGAACAGTTAGCGGTGCAGTTATTTATAGATGGACTGAGAGACAACGATATCCAAAGGACTCTGCGACTAACACACTTCGAGAGGAGTAGTGATACCTTGATACGTTCTCTAGAAGTTGAGGCGGCCCTCAACTCCTTGAGTCCGAAAGTGCGAGCGGTTTCAATAGAAGCGCCCGAACAACGATCAAGCGCAGTTACTAGTTTATTGGATAAGGTTCTGGATGAGATTAGATCTTTGAAAAGCGGAATGAGCACTCAGGAGAACAAGGCTTGGTATCGATGTGGAAAATTGGGACATTTTATTAAAGACTGCAGTGTAAGAATGCCACCACGTTCGCAATCACCTGTGAGGACAAGGTCTTCCAGCGAGTCCTCAAATTGGCGACAGGAAAAATTAGAATTAGCCAACATATCGGGGATCATGCCGGTTAGTAATGATGGAACTGCCAGGATCATCCCTGTTAAGAGGCTACGTACAACCGAATTGATTCCAAGGCGCATTCCGACTAGCAATGATGAAGCCCCCGAGGCTATCCCAATTAAGAGGCTAAGAACAACTGAATTGCCCAACATCGCAGATGCCATGTCCAGAAAATCAGGTTCGGATACTTGTGAGCGAACTGAACGTCGCAAAAGAATCAACCAAGTGAGATCAATGGTTGACGAAAATTAAACCACAGCTAAAATGAGGAAGGACCAAGAAAATGATCCAAACGTTGCAGATTTTCTACGATAGAAGGAAAACGGAGTGAAAAGACCCACCTGGAAGGAAATCTCCTTTCAGCTTTCAAGGCATTGTGGGCACAATGGGATTCCCTGATTGTTGAGAATGGTTGGTCTATTAAGAGAGCTTGGGAATCGGTCGACGGCAGAAAAGTAATTTCTCAATTGGTTTTGCCTAGGTCGAGAATAAGTGATGTCTTGGAGGAGATTCATGGCATCAAATCAGGTGGACATTTTGGAGTGAATAAGACCTTAGATAAAATACGGCAGAGATTTTACTGGGTCCAATGTCGTGAAGATGTAGAGAGATGGTGCCGAAGATGTCCGAAGTGTGAAGCAAGCAAAGGTCCCAAGACAAGATCGAGAGGAGAGATGAAACAATACAATGTAGGCGCTCCCTTCGAACGAGTCGCCATCGATGTAGCAGGACCGTTTCCGATGACGAATAATGGCAACAAATACATCCTCGTTGTCATGGATTACTTCAGCAAATGGGTTGAAGCTTATGCCTTGCCTAATCAAGAAGCATCCACAGTTGCAAGAGCTCTGGTTGATAACATGTTTTCAAGGTTTGGAGTCCCAATGGAGCTACATTCCGATCAAGGAAGAAATTTTGAATCAAATTAATTTATGGAAGTTTGTGAATTGATGGGGATTAGCAAGACCAGAACAACGGCCCTCCATCCACAGTCTGATGGCATAGTTGAAAAGTTCAACAGGTCTATGGAAGAACATCTTTCCAAAGTAGTAGAGGAGCACCAAAAGACCTGGGATCGACATATTCCACTATTCTTGATGGCTTACAGGGCCTCTGTGCATGATTCCACGAAGCTCACTCCAGCCAGCATCATCTTCTGGAGAGAATTTCGGTTGCCCTCTGACTTAGTGTTCGGATCACCAAGTTCTGAAGAAAAAGAGGTACAGGATTATGCAGACGAACTCTGAGATAGCTTGAACGGGATCCACGAATTTGCAAGAGAAAGATTGAAGATAACTAGTGACAGATTGAAGGCTCGATACGATCTTAAGGCCAATTCTGGTGGATTCAAAGAAGGAGATCGAGTGTGGCTGTAAAATCCTCGTCGTAAGAAATGATTTTCTCCCAAATTAAGACCATCTTGGGAAGGACCATATACGATAGTGAAAAGAATAAACGACGTTGTCTATAGAATTAAAGGCAGCCCGAGAGCGAAAATGAAGGTCGTTCACTTAGAAAGACTCATACGTTATAATGGAGACAACGACACATTGTTTGATCGGGACGATCAAAATTGAGAGGGGGATAATGTTACGAAATTGATAAAAATTCCTACGCCGCTGAGAGATCCATAAAAAAAACAACTGGGAAGAGGATTAAGAAGATTATGAAAAAGTAATAAGCAGTTTTTGAAGAAGTATAGAAGTGTTTGGAATATTTAGTTAGTTGTATTGTTGTATAGACCTAAGTGTTTGATTAGTCAGTGAAGAAGTTGTGTTTTTAGTGAAGTTAGAAAATAAACAGTTTAGTAGTGTGCTCGGCATTACTATTTAACATATCGTAACAGTATAATAAATAGCAAATGCATTCACCAAGTATTGTTTCTTTGCGCTGGAATTCAATAAACTAACAATCTCTGGTATAGCCAGAGGAAGAAATCAAGTGAATTCATATCAAGTGATATCGGTGGCCATACTACCACGCCATACCCACTGATTGACATCGGGAAGATGTCTGGAAGAGGAAACTAGGAAATCTCAACGCGAGAGACAATTCCCCATGTCCAGGCGGCTACAAAAAAGACGTAGGTACATAACCTACAGTAAGGAATGGCCAAATATTACCGATGATTTGTTTAGGTAAATAAAGCTGGTTCGTGGATATTTGCTGACTATTATTCACCCCTTGAACTCCTTATACAAAATCCACGCATTTGTGGAGCCGTGGCTAAACCATCAAATCTACAC
Source organism: Chrysolina americana (assembly GCA_958502065.1). Lineage (NCBI taxonomy): Eukaryota > Metazoa > Arthropoda > Insecta > Coleoptera > Chrysomelidae > Chrysolina > Chrysolina americana. The sequence goes on from OY293412.1 coordinate 89,392,200, forward strand.
CTTGGCCTTTGAGATGAAGGTGAAATTACGAGAACTAGAAGAGCTCCGCAATCTAGGGTTAGGCATTCTGGCATTTTAAGAGGCTTTTTCATGAGCATAAATCTGTGTGATTCAGAGCGGAACCGAAACTATACTCTGGTCTGGTGGCAGGGTACTTCAATTCAATTTCAATATAAAAAAAACTTCTTTCCAGTGTGAGCGACAAGAGTGGTTGTTTGCCTTGGTGTGAGCTTGAGTAGAACAACAGATATCCTCGCCCTACCGATTTATCACTGTTTCCATATATTTATACGCACGTAAAACTGAGTTCTGTTTTTTACCAATATTTAATTCACAAATAATTGTTTTCCTTTTTTTTTCATTTTTTGCTTTTACATAAAAAAATCAATGTAAATCCTCCTGATAATTCCAACGTACGGATTGATGTCTTACATCTCATGGAAACACCGCTTTCTTAATTTTTGCCGTATAGAACTCTGAGTTTGGAAGGATCGATAAATACACCCACAAATATACAAAATCGCCTCAAAAATATGTCGAAAATACCATAACTTCCATAATTCATAAAGTATAACTGTGAAATCTGAAAAATCAAAAATTTCAAAAGTTACGGGGACCCCTACAAGACAAGTTTGTATAGTTTTGGTGTATTTATCGGCAACATTGTATAAAATTAAAATAAACATGGTTTTATAGTCATTGAAAAATAGTTGCGATCCGATTTAAATGAGTGGTGTGTATTGAAACTCTTAAGAAATGTTAATACCCAGTCGGTCATCTTTCAATCTATCATTTAGCCAAATCATTTTCTGCTCTGAAATATTTTTGCGACAATATATCTCCTTGCTTAACAACCAATCAGTGGATTTCAAATTTGGAAATTCAGCCAATAGAATCGGAATTACAGTGAAAATATAGCTTGTCGCTGTATGTTCACGGTGATAAACCTGCTTAGTTTTTGTTTACTAGCTGTCAAGTGAAAATGATTTAAATTATAAACGTCAAATTTATATGTTTTGACTAGTTATATGGATTGAATTGGTCGTTACTTGATGGAAATCCATAGTATAAAGCACTAAGGTAAACGTTCGTTTACCTTAGTGCTTTAGACTAGTTATATTTCTTAATCAATATGAGCGATAGTTAGGGACAAATGGCCATTGGTATCATAGATGAAGCAGTGGAAAAGAGTGTTCCGTTGAATACGGTCAGAAATAAAGAATCAATTACCAGGCAATTCAACAATTTTTGCACAAACAGGGGTTATATTGTCGTCCTGAATATAATTCGTGGTATGATTATTAACCTATAATTTTTTGGAATCAATTCATTGGCAATCCCAATGCAAGAAAATACAACTCGTCCTGCGGACTCGTTGTATTTTCAGCTTTGGGATTGCAATTCATTAATATTCCAAAAAATTATCGGTAATAATCATACCACTTATTATATTACCCCTGAAAATAGCTGTGTGATTGATCAAATCTCGGTATGCTTACATTCTCGAAGGATATTTGCACCCAGAAATATTAAATGTTCGTGTTATTCATTATAATGATAAATCTTTCCGGCCATTGCACACCTATGTTCGAAACAAGCATATCGATATATCATACAAATATTACTTTCTTTTTCAAAAGTGTGGATGAAAAATTGCTGTCACAAGTAACAACAAAATGAAAATAATATTTATAGGTACGTGCATACCGTGTATTACAAGGGGATTGTCGTATCTTTGAACCACTTCTCCTTGGGTATGATCAATATAATATTATCGTTCTGGAGGCCAGGAATGAGTTTTACATCCTGAAATGAATTAATTTCATGATCTTTTCATTATTGTACTTTAGAATTGATTTCATGATGTTGAAATTGCAACAAAATTAAATTTAAAACATGATGTTACAAAATGAAAAGTCAACTTGCTGTTTGGGAAAATGGCAAGTTTTCTAACTCGATACCCTCAAAAGACGATTGAAAAATCGGACCTATAGGGTTGAAACTCTCAGCTTAATAACTGACGACTAAGCTGACTAACCTTTAAAGTTTCTGCTACAGCTTTTGCGTCTCTTCTTCAAATATTTGACTCTGGAATATCTAGGTCATAGCTAATCTTATTTTCGTTTCTTTTAGCAGAACTGATTTTTCAGCTCTTCATCCCGATTGGGTAAAGTCAATTTCAGTATTTTATTTGTCATTCCATATTATTTATTTTATTTTTCATCGGTTTCCACTGGAAATCTTGGATTCATTGTTATTGTTGATCTTTAACCATAATATTGATTTTATTTCGCATAGTTAAGGATTTTTTAGGACCTACTGATTATAAAATGAAGGGTACAGGGAAAAAACCAGCTAAGTCCATTTGAAATTTCGGTAGATTCACCATTTGGTGGAAAATGTTCTATTTTCTCTGAAGGATCAACCGGTCAGGAGAATAACCAAACAAGTCACAAGTTTTATGTTGTCAAATTCCTAACTTAGGTCGCTGATTTGGTACAAAGGTATAATGAAATTTTACCTAAAAATGCCAATATCTCTGATATCATTATTTGTGACTTAGCTGGTTTTTTCCCTGTATCCTTCCAATGTGAAAAACAGATTCTTCAACTTGGAGAAAAAATTTAAGTCAAATCACCTGCATACTACTGGAATTTATTTATCAAATATTTCTGTCCGATTATACAATGTGTTTCACTTGTCATGGAAACACCCTCGTATCTTCCGTAATTTCCGACATAGAATCATGAAACTCTCAGGTTCGATAGATACACTAGAAAGGGGTCATCCTTCGTGATATACACTGTACGCCAGCAGCCGAGCGATGGAACCACCCATTTTTTCGGAAAGTTACATTAGGGGGTAAATTTGGCCTGATATTAATAATTACTACTAATGCACCTGTCTCCTGAAACATTTTCAGTCCTGAAAAATTCTGATTTGTTTCACTTCTCATGAAAACGCCCCCGTATCTTCCATATCGACCTGGAACCATGAAATTTTTAGAATCGATAGATACACTAGAAATGAACTCACTGCACAAAAAGGGGAATTTTAAGTGATATACACTGCACGCCAGTAGCGATGAAACTACCAATTTTCCCGGAAAGTTATCTAAGGGGGCAAAATTGGACCTAAATTTTCACGTCTAAAATTACGGAAGATACGGGGACGTTTCCATGGGAAGTGAAACAAACTAGAAGTTTTCATGACTGAAAATTTTTCAGGCGACACGTGTATTAGTAGTAATTTGGGGATCCTGAACACGAATCATCCGAAGGAATTTCGAGACAATTTTTCCCCCTCATACAACTTTCCGAAAAAATTGGTGGTTCCATCGCTACTGGCGTGCAGTGTGTATCACGTAGGACGACCTTTTTTATACAGTGGATTCATTTTCAGTGTATTTATCGATCCTGAGAACTTCATGATTCTTCGTCAAAAATTACGGAAGATACGAGGGTGTTTCCATGGGACGTCAAACACACTATAAACTTATTCTGACAAATATATGTGATTCCATTGGATCAGTTCTTCAATAAGAAGACTCCCAGAAAAAATTAATCATGTAACACGTCACTCCTATATAACGTAATACTTTTTCTATGGAATGTGCTTACGACACTTCACTATAGTCATTAGTTAGAAGCTTGACTGGTACTTTGAAGTTGAGGCTCATTCAGCAGAGAGAATAGCTTACTGTTTGACTGTGAATGTGAAAAAAATTGGCTGGTGGTTGAAGATGGCTGACAGCTAAATTTGCTTTACTGGTGAATCTGGTTCATTCCTGCCAAAATGTATCGATTCCTCCCATCTCTGATAAATCAAAGCTAAGTCTAGCTAGTAAATTACTTTCGAGTATCAGTTCCATTTGGGTTGAGGAAGAATGTGCAATGACTAGACCTGTAACATTTCCACTTGTTTTTGCTAGACACATCCCTTCTGTTACTTCCTTACTAAACATTTTTGTGCGCTAAATACTGAGTCTGAGGCAAGAAACGACCTGGATGATGATATATTTCCGAATACTGTTTATGTTCCAGCACCCAGAATTATTGTTCTCTATTTTGTACCGCCGGAGACACATCTTTCGAAAAATAACAACAGAAAATAGCAAAGATAAATATTCAACAACTGAAATACCTTCAGTTTTAGAAATACCCCAGTTTGAAGACTTTTCATTGACTAACGAGCTATTGCAATGTTATTTCTCTTTACAAATAATTTCAGTGAAACAGCAATTTCATGTTCAAGGAGCCAAGTACTTTCATCATTACATTTACTAGAATATACTCAATTTTACACGCTATAACATTCTATGGACCTGTTGCATAAAGAATTTAACAGACCATTAAATATTTCATTTGTTTATTACTCTGGCAACGCATGCATCAGCTCACCATCAGTTAGCAGTATCAATCCTACTTTAAGATCCAGAAAACAGTATGCAACCAGTCCTATAGCTAACAAACAATATGCACACAAAAATATTGTGAATGACTATCATAAATAGTACAGCACAGAATAGCTGGTAGATGATTCCTTCCAAATAATTGAACAAGTGAAAGTGAAATATGGTTATTGTTCTCTAACGAATGTAGGAGTTTCTGTAACTCTGTACTTTGTCAACTGAGGTGTTGCTTTAATGAATTATAAGCCTTTTGTAATTATTGCAATTCAGAATCTTCGTGCTCATAATGCAGGACAACAAATTTTCACACCCCCTGCAGTTTGATGGATATGTTAGTATCGCACTAGTGGGAATAATTCGTTGGGAAAACATCGCCATATTTCATTTATGTACATTCTAACGTTTTGCATAGGCAATCCCTCAAGAACAAACTCAGTCCAACAATAGCTTGTGGGGATGAACAATACAGTGTGATGAAACACCACATTCTTGTAGCACCGAGCTGAATATGCATAGTAAATTCGTAATCGTTGCACAATAGTAATGACAGGACGAGTTTCCGAAAGTGTTATATTGCTAGAAGGATCCAATAATACCCTGTCGTTTTGTGATTATGTGAATCCAGGTGGTTTTGTTCTTTAAAAAACAACTGTCAGTATAGAGATTTCAGTATACCTCTCATTTGAGAACGACGAAACGTAACATTTGGTGAGAGCAGTGGTAGAGATGATACTGAGAAAAAGAAGATAGGAGGATCAACGATTTCTATAGTGAATAACAGAAGATATTCTCGACTTCCTGGAGAAGATGAAACAAGAACAGCAAAATTAAAAAATCAGAGAAAACGGGAGCAAAAGAAACAAGACAGAAAACAAATTAGAAGACGACAAAAACAAGCGAAAATTAAAATACGATAATTGAAAGTAGAAAAGTTGGTGTACTTCTGCAACAAAACCCAAAAACAAGTAAACTTCAAAAATTACATTGCCGTAGAAGTCCAGAAAATCAATAAGGCAGAAAGGCAATCCAAGAGGTTAGCTCAATAGTCCAGTAGATTAGCGAAAGGGTCGGAGATGTTAGCGAAAGAGTCTAGAGTGCTCCAAAATCGAAGATCATATCTCAAACAAGTATCTGAGTCAATGAAGAAGCCAACTCCAGAAGCCTTGCGAAACCTTGCAGGAGTATAGCGCTAATGTAAGGAAGGCCAAAAAATGCCATTGAACGAATCGGAATGCAGATCTTCATGAACGGATTTAGAGACAATGAAATGTGGGACATTTTTCGATGCTGGTGGTTTACCATCAGTAGTGCCCTCTCATAGGGAGGCCATGTTAGTTTCATTGCCAAAAGTACCACTCAAAAACTTGGGTTCTGTGTTGTGCTAAGAACTATTTCAATCCCCGTCAACTGATTACGATCTAAAAGACCTAGATCTGAACTATCCTGGAATACTGTTAGTTATACATGTTGTACAATCCCGAAACATGTGCTGAAACTCTTCTGTCCAAAAAAAGCCATTTGTCTCGACGGTAATGCATCGCTTAGTAGCTCCTCTGGGACACCACAGTAGTCAATAGACGATGCTTTTCTGAAATATCATCAATCGTTCCACAGTTAGAAGTCCCATAGAAACTAACCCATCAAGCACAGTCTTCACTCCTTTTGTCGTTACTCTGGAGAAGATCCGAACAACTCTTTCCCAGAGCTCGATCTTCCAACGAACGGCATACAGCTTGCAGAAATTCAAGAATAACACCCATTTTCAACTAATTTTTCCCAGTCCTTAGGATATTCTTCGAACATCACCGACATCCTCACTGAAATTTGAAGCAGAGATAAATTATCTCAAATTATCCCAATTTGTGGAAAATGTAAACATTGAAATACCAAAATGGTGAACCTGTCGTGTACGAATTGCTTCTACCAGAAGCATGTCTTATTGATGAGCTGGAACAAGATCCGACAGTCGAGCAGATGGTATCAAAAGGTTTCCAGTTATAACTCCAGAATGATTTTGCTGATTGAATCAACACCGTAATGGCGAGAAGTGTAATTAATTAATCTATGCTCTTCGACGAAACAATCCAGAGAAAGATATCCAGTCCATGATTCCCATTGATAGTTTGAAGAAGACAACAAAGAAAATAATGTTGTCTTCCGGGATAAAATATCCCAGAGGGGGTGGCAGTGCTGGGATCATACGATTTTTATAAAGATATTGTCCTGGAATACTGTGAAACTTCTATAACCTATTCCAAATTCATTTTTATCTTTCTATCAGGAACCAGACATTCAATTATTGAAGAATTCCACCGTCAGATTGGGAGAAATTACAGTTTAATACAGCCATTATTTCGAAAAACATGATGATAATAAGAAAAACTTTTGATATGTTCTAGTTCCCACGAAAACGAAAATCCTTCAACATTAAAGGAATATCGTGAAAGTCGAGGAGAAGTAGGTGAGAATATTGGTGTTTTTTTTTCATTTCTGTATGCTCTATGCCTCAGAGAACATCTCCCAAGGCAGTGAGTTCCATTTTTGCCTTTCTTGTCTATAATCATAAAATATATTAAAATTTTTCTTTAAATCATATTAGTGAGAATATTGTCATATGTCGATTTTTAATATCAGATTTGAATTTGTGACGTTTTGAATTCATCCCGAAGTATTTTCAATTAATGCATAATATATTTTTTACCATGCTATGACTCAGGAGCATGAAGTATTTTCGACAACGAGTGTTACCAATGTTAAACTGAGAAAATGTCACTGGGCATTGAATACTGAGAAAAAGATTTTTTTATACCAAAAGATTTTCTCAGAAAAAACATGCGTTTCAGTTTGGTTAAAAATAAGTAGATACATATATCCCAATTTTTGAATTTTTTCCAGACCTCTGTGAATTTAATTAACTTTCATTAAGCTCTGTAGAAAATAGGGACGAGGCGAAGTGAGGAGTGATTGATGCCAAACACGACTAAATACTTTTAAAATTATCTAATGCCAGTCTGAGTTTTGCTGTTTTTCCGGGCGATACCTGACAAGGAGGTGCCAGTTGACGTTTTTATAGGTCTATGTCAATAGTCGTCAAGGAGGGTGTTATCCAAAATAAGTAGAATGTGGGCATATTTTGGCGAAGAAGTTGGGATATTCCTTATGTCTAATCTAAATAAATTCGTCAGGTGTGACAATTTATCTACACGTTTCGGGACAGCATTCGATATTGATTTTTTAGATCCCTGGCAGAAATATTTATTTTCGCCTTGTTTTCTGTCTTTGCAAAGGCCTTATCGATCCTATAATTATTAGAACAAGAAAAAATTTCATCCTAGGGCATCTCTGATTTCCATGCACTAACTGGTTTACGAATAGATATCTAATCTCCATTTCATATTCGAGTTGAGAGAAATACTTATTCATTAATTCAATTTGACAGAATAATAATTTATCACCGGTAATCTAGAACTAGCTACAACTCAACTTTCCAGTATAATATATCTATTCAACGAACACTGGAACATACATGTTATTAGAAGTAATCTTGAAATTCAGAAATAATGAGCTACAAAGATATGAATAATTATTGTTTAGAATGAAAGTCTAAAGAATAAAAAATTAATAAACGATGAAATCATGTACCGATAAAAAATTATTTTTGTTATGCAGTGGGGCGTGATACAAATTATCAAGTAGACATTCAAACTTGAAGGAGAAATTGAAATAATAATTATGATCCTTATGAAAAGCTCAAAATAGAAAAAAAATATATGTGTGAGAAATCATACCAGGAAACTTTGGTGAACTACTGAAAAACGTAACAACGTATTTCCAACTCATACTACTATTCATTATAGAACACTGAGAGAAGATTGCTACCGCTCAATGAATTTGAAAGATACTGATGGGATGTTGCACACAATCTCACAGCGGATCTACTATGAAGTACAAGACAACCGAAAGAAAATGCATTTTCGTGAAAAAGCAGATAACTTTTTAAAACAAGCGAATTCACCAAATCACAGAATGCGAATTATAAAGTGAATTATTGTTAGTTATTCTAATAAATTGCTTCAATCCTTCATTCTGTCCACTTCAAAGATAAATTCCCTACAATTAGGAAAAATGCCATCAGGTCGGATAGGCTTTCAATGATTAGTACTGAAAAGACTACTGTTACTGTTATCACAAAAAATCTGTTTGATACATCTTATATCTACATATTTATGACTAAACTATGTCAAAAGTAGAAATATACATATACATACGTTATATCTGGCAACACTGCCTTACCTTCTCATTTCAGTAAATAAATATACTGTGATAAGTAGTTGGAAAAAACTTTCGTGACCGGAAAAGAAGAACAATGAGAATCCATTTTTTGATCAAGTCATCCGTGAAAAGTGCCACTACTATTCATAGGTCACAGCGCACGAGTCCTTGCACAAGACTAAAGATCACAAAACAATTTATTAGTGTCCAAATCATTATCAGATTCGAAATCCAATAGCGTGCAACAGGAAGTCGCCTATTGCGGGTAGCATACCAACATACCAACATTATTTATTGTCTATTATGAAATATCCGCAGCCGATACTATATTTCAATATTCAATCACTAGTGAACACACGACCAATTATTGAAAAACAATTTATCGGAAATAATTAGTTTTCCGTTAGTAGAGTGATATGTCCTTACCACCATAAGTCTATTACTAAATCCTTAATGACCAGTATTTTTATTCAGATAGATTGCTTGATGAAGTGTTAGACATAATATTCAAAGTTTTGAAATTCCACTCTATTGCTACTTGTCACTTTAATATCATGTAATTGTTGGCATCAACCCTGTTAAAATAAAACCTTCTACGATTGATTGCCTATCCATTTCACTCTCATCAATATCCTAGAAGATTATGGTATTACTGCATCAGAGTTAGGGTATAGCGATCAACATCGAGAACAGCTGTTTCGGGCTCAAAAAAAAAACGCCCACTCAAAAATCAGGTGAAAGTCTGCAAGAATTTGAAGCAGATGTGTCATCCCTGTTAAGAGGCTAAGAACAACAACGCAGATGCCTTGTCCAAAAAATCTTGTTCGGATACTTATAAGCGAATTGATCGTCGCGAAGGTATCAACCAAGTGACGTTAATGGTTGACGACAATTAGACCACAGCGAGAATGAGACTAGATCAAGAAAGTGATCCAAGTGTTGCAGATATTCTACGATGGAAGGAATGGCTTGGGAATCAAGCTTCGAGGTGTTGAAGCGGTTTAGTGTTGACAAAAAACATAACGAAAGTAGGTACCATGTCCAAACATGTTGAATTGTTAATAACTCTCAATTTTGTTCATGTATGCCTGGTCTTGAAATAGGTAAACCCCGTATTCTGTTCAATAAAATCAGACCTCGAATTTCAAGAGCGCACTGATGTTGATATTATTACCTACAATTCTAAATGTCAACCTGCTATGGAAATATAAGATACCGAAACAGAAATTGGAGCTTTCGATATCTTAACCGACATAGTAAATACAGAATAGCGGCAAAAATAACACTATCGCGTTTCTACGAATCCAATCATCAACGAAGCTTATCTTTAGGACAGTTATTAAAATAATTTCTAGTGATTCCGAGAATGATCGTTTTATTAAAAAGCGGAAATGTATAAAGCACACACCGGACGAACGTAAGAATGTTTAAACAAATATTTGAAATGGAATAGACGGATATGTTTCAAGTACAATACCTATATAGTAGAGACAATATTGACTCGTCAATTTTTTCGTCTATTACTTTACGATCAATGACTCAGTGACGTGTGTGTTGCAAGTGTATTTAAATATTTGTAATATATCGTATGTTTCTTCAAATGTCTGCTCGTTATATCAGTTGTCAGAGTTCTTGAAATCAGTAGACGCTTATATCTATTTGAAGGAGTCATATTTACCAAAACGGCTCTAAGTTACGACAATTTTGATTGAATAACTAACGAGCACCAGGTGTGAAAAATCTCTAATTGTTTTGGCTCGAAAAGTAACTGCGTTTTGAGCAAATATTCTGGAGAAGAAAGACTGTACTGATATAGAAAAAAATGTACAGATGAATGTGTTTCAAAAGTAATTAGCTTTCCAAATTCGACGTTTCGGGAACTCCATCTTCTTTACTTCATTTTCAGGAACATGAATTTATTTATCATAAGAGAATACTGTGTCAAAATACTTTTTTTATTGTGGAAAGAAAACAACACAATAACTAGCAAACTCATATTATCAACTACAAATGTTCTTGAAACATTCGATTTATCCTTGTGTAAAAATGTAATGAGGAGCAGACTTGCTAAATGAGCTTGAGGTCACATGCTATACCGGGTGGCTACGGAAGTATTGCCTACGGAATATCTCAGTTATTGTATGAAGTAGGTTTGTGAAATTTGGAGCGTCGATATAATGACATAAGAGCTAGAATTTGAGCATATTGACATGTCGAAGTTTACTTCCGGTCTGACCGGAAGTAACATCAACTTTCTTATTTTAAATGGAAACCCTATTTTTTTTTTCTTTTCGCATTATTCAGCATTCAATTCCCTTTCTAATGACATATTACAAGTTGGTATCTAACCAGAAAGTAGATCAGAAAAAAATTATTATTGAAATTCACCGAGTAGGCCGTGGAAGCAAAATGAAAGCCAAAATTTGAAAAGTTGGCTATGGAAACCATACGTCACTTGATAACAGTTGCTACTACTGTGATATTTTATTTTCATTCGTCGGCGTTATAAAAAGCCGCCAAAAAAAATATTGGAAAAATTGGGAAAAAAACAATACTCTGTAGGTCCATAACTTAAATAGGAACATACAACTTTATCTTGCCTGTACTATTCAGCATAACCATTCCTTTCTAATGATATAATAGAAAGTAATTTTTTGAAATAAAATACCAAGAAATCCAATTATTATTATTCAAATAACAAAAAAACAGATTTATCGAAAAAAAAAATTCAAATTGATAGGATTAAAGATAAAATAAATTCAAAACAAATTAAATGAAATGCATTCCCTCAGCGTCAATACATTTATTGACTCTGGTGATATTTTCATGTAAAACGATTCTCAACATTTGGGGCGTGATATCTTGGAAAGCTCTACGAATTTTTACTTCTAGCTCATGTAGAGTTGTAGGCTGTGTGGAATACACCCTATTTTTAAAATGCCCCCATAGAAAAAAGTCGCACGGAGTAAGATCAGGTGACCTTGGTGGCTACCTGACTGGACCATGGGTTGTTATAAGTCTCTCTTGAAAGCGATTTTGAAGATGATTTCTCGCTATTCTTGAATTATGCGGAGGGGCGCCATCTTGCTGGAAGTACATTCTCTCAGTTATTTCCGCTGGTAGGTTGTTAATGAATTCCGAAATTTCATTCGTTAAAAAATTAAAGTATCTCTCTCCGGTTAGTTGGCCTTGAAAAAGAATGGGGCCAACAATATGAGTTCCAACTATTCCTGCCCAAACATTCACACCAAATCTCTCCTGGAAGCCACCTTGTCGAAACCGGTGCTCGTTTTCTATCGCCCAGTACCTGAAACAAAAGACCGTTCACACTTTTAGCACTTTACACTTCGACTATCGACAATAATCCAAATAAAGTACAGTACCTACCTTGTATTATTCCTGTTAAATAATCCATTGTTGGTAAATCTTGACTCGTCCGTAAACAAGATATAATAGTTAAATAGGCGATTCTCAGCATTTTGTCGAAGAAACCAATTACAATATTCCAGGCGCCTTTCACCGTCATTTTCATACAAATGTTGATGCAACTGATACTTGACGGATTTAAATCGACGTTTTTTCAAAATTTTCCTAGCAGAGTCCTTACTTATAGCTAATTCGGCGTCAATCTGCCTTGAGGAAATTGTGCTATCATATTGTACTAAAGCTAATAAATTAATTTCAGTTTCCTCATTAATAACAAATGCTTCTTGGTCTGCGTGAACATCAGGCTCAGTTCTTAATTTTTCTTCAAGCCACTGGAAATACCTTATTGACGGTTGCTGCCTCCCTGGATATCGCTCTAAATACAATCGTTCAGCGGCATAAGAATGTTTTTAACATTCACCATAAATGAGAAGCATGTCAATTTGTTCGGTTCGTGAATAACGGGGCATTTTTTGAATATTCCACTAACTGATTTCGATTTCCAGACCCTTTTAAAATGGCAGAATCAAAAACACTACTTCGAACGTCAAAATAATATGGATAGCAGCGTTCGTGAGAGCTCTCGTTTCTTTTTTGTTTCATTCCAAAATACATCTTAATCAGCCTACTTGTTAATATTTTGGTTCGAATGATTATTGCAATGGAATGATTATTCTGAATAGCACAAACATCGTCCATAGGTAGATATTAGAATATCTATGGACGATGGCACAGACCAAGTACGTTTATGTTCCTATTTAACCTAGAACCTACAGGATATAATTTATCATTCCACATTATTTTTAATGATATTTTTGCGTATGGCGATAATCTGTTTTGTTATTTGAAGAATAATAATTGGATTTTTCTGTATTTCATTTCAAAAAATTACTTTCTATTATATCATTAGAAAGGAATGGTTATGCTGAATAGTACAGGCAAGAAAAAGTTGTATGTTCCTATTTAAGTTATGGACCTACAGAGTATTGTTTTTTTCCCAATTTTTCCAATATTTTTTTTGGCGGCTTTTTATAACGCCGACGAATGAAAATAAAATATCACAGTAGTAGCAACTGTTAAGTGACGTATGGTTTCCATAGCCAACTTTTCAATTTTTGGCTTTCATTTTGCTTCCACGGCCTACTCGGTGAATTTCAATAATAATTTTTTTCTGATCTAGTTTCTGGTTAGATACCAACTTGTGATATGTCATTAGAAAGGGAATTGAATGCTGAATGAAGCAAAAAGAAAAAAAAATAGGGTTTCCATTTAAAATAAGAAAGTTGATGTTACTTCCGGTCAGACCGGAAGTTACCTTCGACATGTCAATATGCTCAAATTCTAGCTCTTATGTCATTATATCGACGCTCCAAATTTCAAAAACCTACTTCACACAATAACTGAGATATTCCGTAGGCAATACTTCCGTAGCCACCCGGTATTTCCCTGAGCACTTGTACAGTCGTGATATCGTCTATTTTGTTGAGAACACTTTTTATCAGAGTGGCTTTGCCAAGATTTATAGATAGATTTATGGATTTTGGATTTTACTTAGAAACTGTAGTGTGTTATGGGTGTATTCTTTGAGGATATAAATTGTTATTTGTTGAAAATAGAAGATTTCGAAAATGAACATATTTTTGCTCACAAAGCATTGACACGAGTAGTGAAAAAAAAGGAAGAGTTCATTGCCTCACGTGAAAGTAAAAAACAAATAAATTATTATTGAGGTAAGAAACTTGAGAAATTTTATAAATGTCCTTTGACCTTTGATTTGAACATATTCGAATTTGTATAACAATATAGTTGGCAACCATAAAAATTTAAAAGAAAGATATGCTGAAAATTCATCATGTTTTTCTGACTATCCCAAAAAAAATATTTGCAAGCTACATAGAAATTCTAGATCCATAGCGCAAGAAAATGTAAAATCTTATTTCTATTATATATCTTGTAGTGGCCATTCAAGTATAAGTATATCAATGTAGTTATTTTCCTAACAAGTGCGAAAAGTGATACTTTTCCACACGCGACTGCTATTGACCAGAACGATGCGAAGCGGATTTCGGGCAAGCGTCAAGGGCGGGAAAGACACATGAATTAAGAATATTATTTTTCTACAACCGCATTAGGATTCAAAAAGCACGTTGGAAATCTTTATTTTATTTCATACAAAACTTTCAATGAAAATATATTAATTATTATTAATATTAAGTCAAAACACAATTTATGAGTCATAATAGCCGGTCCAGAGTAGTTAGTTGATGGTAACTGGCTGTAAGAGTAACACTAGTAGGTAGATTGCAAAGTGCATGAAGATGACGAAGACGGTATCGATTGCAAGTTGTCAGTATAGTAAGCTCGGGTAAGTGTGAATTTGGGGCAAGTGTGAGTTTGCTCGCTATCTTCGCTGAACCGGGCCCAATGCCATCTATTGACGAATAGCCTACACTCATAATGAATCCATAACCATCATATAAAATACAAAAGAGATCTTGTGAAATCCAAATATTCTCCCCAATTTTCTAACCTACAATTCATCAACCCGAACGAGTATAACGAGTTTATTTCAAGCTTTGAGTGTATTGTTAAAATCTAAGGTGAGAATCCATTTTAAACACTTTTCTTCTGCCTAAACAATGAATCTGACTATAGATTGCCGTTTTTTCATGAAGTTGTTTTTTTTTACATTTTTCCATTGCATGTCACACTTACCCCGAAATTAAATCTTATTGGGGATAGTGTGACCTATCTGTCGGGGTAAGTGGGAACCTGGTTCATTTGGCCAATCTAAACAGTAATATTTTTTCAGCTATAGTACGAAATTATATACGGAAATCTCAGAGAGCCAAACAATATACCTGGCCAGATATGGAAGACATTGATACACTTTCTGAGGATGAAATACAACTGTGCTTCCATCACCACTCGTCAGAAGATGGGGATCAATGAAATTCTTATTCGATTTTTCAGATTTCTAACCTGTAAATTTTTCTTTTCAACAAATGTTCACTTTCACGATTATTTTTTTATTTTTTCCAATGGGGCATTTCAAATTCAATATTAAAAAGTCCCTAACTATGTTTTGAATAAAGATATCTCGAAACAAATAAATTGTGGTGAAAGTTCCTTTACTGTTTACTCACACCTGCCCCAAAGAGAGATAGATTTACGTGCATTAATATCTTTAAATTTGGCCAGAATCACACTTGCCCCAAATTTCCGGGGAAGTGTGACCTATGGAGATGTATATCTGAATATATATATATATATATATATATATATATATATATATATATATCTGAATATATTATTACGCGGTTGGATACTTTGTATAATAATAATAAAAATTTTCAAAGACTTTCCACAAATCAAAATAGCCAAGCGTAATAATACAAAACTTTCCAACTTGTTCTCCAAAATCAAAGACAAAACACCAACTCCACTCCTTAGCAATGTAATTTATGAACTACCATGCCAAGGTTGTGAAGGTAGTTATGTCGGACAGACCTCACAGTGGTTAAAACAACGGCTAGCTTTGCACAAGAGTGATGCCCAATTGGGAAAAAACTCCTGTGCAGCAGTCGACCACACCCAGAAAACAGGCCACCGGTTTGATTATTCAAATCCAAAAATTCTAGACAAAGTCAGCAATCAAAAAAACAGGTTATTCCTTGAGATGGTCCATATCAACAAAAATCCTAACACAGTTAACTACAAAACCGATACAGGGCAACTTAGTAGTATATATTGTAATATTTTAAATTCCATTCAACGTTGTGTGTAGTTTGACAGTTGGTGCCAATGGAATACCTACACTAATTAACACCATTGTATTTAAACGAATCCTTATTCAAACCATAGTAACACTCCAGTCAGGTAAATTAAGCGATTAGTCTGCAGCGGAGAATAACAATTGTCCTCCCAAATGTTCCATAGGTTAGAACTAACTCTGTGAATTTTGTAAGTTATCATGTTATTTTTATGTAGTCCTTCAACAACTTATATTCCTTTTTAATTGTAGCTCTTCCTGAAGAAGTCAATAAAGGTTGACGAAATATTGAAGATTTAAATCGAATGAGTTTCATTGTTCAACAGACCGCTACCCGAGAATTCCTACTTAATTAATAGAGTTCGGTCGAGAATACTTTGTTATTATATATATATATATATATATATATAAATAAAATTCATAGAATACTTTTTTCAACAGTTTTCTGTGGCGTATTACAAATACTGACCTTCGAAGTAAATACCTGCAAAAGTTCATTGTTATATTAGTTCGGTTCATCAGATGTACTAAATTCAATGCGAACTAATGAAAATCACGGTCACACTTACCCGAGCTTACTTACATGAAAGAATTTTATTTGAGATGGTTTTCTTCTGTTTTACGGAGTCCTTCAGGTAACCTTCAGCAACAGCAGCCTCCGAGACGTTTTATCTTGGTTATCCCTTCGCCTGAATCTGCTTGCTTGCATATATGGTTTTTCGAATCGGAAATTTTCACAATAATTATAGGTTTCCTTTATCTTGAATATCGTCCAGCGTGATTTTCATAAGCTCCTCTCTGCGAAGAGCACCGGCTAGACCAAAAATGGTACCTACTTCAAACATAAGAGAAAGGTTATTGGATTTCAGTACCTTACTCAGCTCGGAAAAATACTTCAAAAAACTTCTTCTCTGAAGCTATTCTCCCCTTTTTCCTTACACCAGTTTAAAAATTGGTTTTATTGCTGTTCATACCTTTCCGGTGATTTACTATGTAAAGGTCTGAATTTCCTCATCTGCGGACTTTAAAATTGTTTCTAGAAGCTCATCGCCTAACGAATCCATTAAAATATTGCTTTTATTAATTATCAACCTGTTGGTTCTCAAGATGTTTTTAAAATAATTCTCATGAAGATACTTCAGACACAGAATCAAAATCTGGATGACAGAACTACATAATATTCTAAAATATGTGTTGATATCCAGCTCATTAATTATTTAGTAACGTCAAACATTGAATATGATATCAGGAAAAAGGGTGTGTCCATATCAAGAAATGCCAACTGAATCTTATCAAATTGTGTGGCACCTTGTACTTTTGGTTCGTCAAATAAAATAAACTCTTGGCATTTATCCACTGACCGCAATTTCACTCATAATTATGCTTATGTCGATTGAAAAGTAAAACAGCCCTACATATTCGACAGAGTGTTGTGCATCTCTGATGATATTTTCCTCATATGGAAAATGACTAATATGCTATATTAGAAAGCTTATCTAAGAAACTCGTATTTGCACAAACCACAATAACAATGACTGTGTTATATCAAAATTACAAAGACACCGACTTACATTATTGAGTGAATTATAACGATGGTGATGTTATTGTTTATCAAATAATGATCTATTAATACTAGATTTTCAACACGAAATGGTTGTGGTTGAAGGAGTTGTAATTCAATAATCAACTAAGACTAATTTGTTATAATAGAATATCCCATTTACTGTATAGGTACCCTCATTTTCTGTTGGTTGTATACCGATAAGGTCCTTCTGTATAGAAAGTTGGTGAAGGTTGTATATTCTATTAACTCTTTCCTTTGTTTGAAACTTTTAGATACATTGATTAGGTACGTGTGTGTTTCCGACTTCCATCATCTGTTTTTAATTAAACACGACTGGGTAGGCTGTGTTACTAATTCCATACGCCACCTTAGGATCAGCACTGTTAATTTGAACGCAACAGTGAATCGTACAGGACTTACCCCAGTCAAGCCACGAAATGTTAACAACTTAATCGGCGAAATTAAATAAAAAAATCCCAGCTCCGACTGCGGCTCGAACCCGGGACCTTTAGCCCCGAAGTCGGACGCCATACCACTTGCACCACGCCCCGATGTTTTGATCCAAAGTGTAGAATGATTCATGAGAGTTCATGGGTAACATATTTACGAAGTATGATCTGATAATCAATAAGTCACTTCCTTCCTGATTCTGAAAGTGGTCAGCAACAATCATATTTCACTCAAAAATCTACGTTCTTTTCCAGTTTTGAACTGTAACATAATCAGTGCCGCTGAGTCTTAGTTGAAACATATCAATTCAGATATATTTTAATGGGAAATATTAGGAGTAAGTGATGGAAACTTCTGCATATGTCAGTGTGAGATTTTACTCACATCACAGTGTTTATCTTAGGGAACCTCCATGTATATTACAGGGTGAGTCAGAATGAGACCGATAAACTTCGACTACAAATTCCTCAATCATTTCGAGGTGAAAAGTTCCTATCAAGGTATGTCCTAAAATGCATGCCCTCTGAGATACAGGGTGTCAAAAGTACAAAAAAAATTGATTTAATTTTTTTCCAAAATTCACGAAGCAAAAAATATCAAACTTGGTACACTAATCCAAGGTTTATCTACGTGATAATTTGAAGTTATAAGTCTTAATTTTCGTAAACCAGTGGAGTAGTTACGTTGGTATGTGGAAATATTCTACTTCATATTTTCTTTGGATAAGTGAATGGACTAGTAAGCGTTTGACATCAGTTAGGCTCATCGATACTCAACTCAAAAGTCATAACATTCCATGTACCTAAAAGTAGAGGTTTCTGAGGAAATTGAGAAAAACTGAAGACTCACCCTGTATATTTGAGTCTTCCCAATCCATTTCGAGAATCAAGTGCTTACTGCTTCTTCTGCCTTATTTTGCACTGATGATTGTTAATAACCACAAAACCAGTGATCTTCCATTTGAATTACACTGGTTTCATGTTATTCTTAGGGTGCCAAGAATCTGATGGATATAACTCAGCAACCGCAAGGAGCAATAGCTGTTTTCTGTTGGAATCTTGCCAATGAAATTGTGTAGGATGTAGCAAAAATTGGATTGGATGATTTTTATTTTTCGAATTAAGTACATTAGGTGAATTTTTATGTTCTGGTTCTCATGAAAAGGAAAATTCTATAATGTCTGTGGTATTCAGAGACCATCGAGAGGAACCAGAGGAAAAAGGTGTTTTTCTTGAATCTCTAATAATAATGATACAAACCTTATACTTTTCCAACTGCATTCTGTATTCTGTCACCAGTGTCACCCTGTATTTAACACTTGATTACGCGTTGAAGCCCAGACAATGCATCAAACAGGTAGAAAAGTGAAGTTCGTGAAACAGATATGACGAACTATTTTCTTGCGAACAGTCAACACATTTTCCCTGTGGCCACGAGTGTTTAAAGAACTCTTCAAATCACCGTGGAGTAGTAAATAAGTCTTGCGTGATAGTGGATATTTCAAGTTTCGAGCAAGTTATGCTAGGACTGGTTCGAAACACCCACGCAATTTTGGTCAGTTGGTCTCTTGGTTACTGTATCACATGCCGAGATACGGATCGTTTCTTCGTTTTCACTTGTTCCTCCACTTCGAATTTGCTTTTTATTTTTGGACTCTCGATTTGTGAACATCTCATTAATGACGAAGGAAAATACCTACACGGTGGTTCAACATCTCGGAAGATTTAGGAGAGAAATCAACCAAATATAGTAACAGTAGTTTATTAGAAACAGAACGGCAGGCATATTAGTTGCAGCCACTTTGTTTTTACTCGACAGTTCTGATGAACAGATCTGTCGGAGTTTGTGCTGATACTTGCCAAGGAGAGATTTTTCAACAGTAGCTTCCTCTTGAGTGTGGCGTTGTTCCATCCCTAAGTAGGTACACGTCTCTCCGGTATCAAGATGATGTAGGATGCTTCCGTCTACGAGCTGAACGTCCTCTCCGTATTCCTCGCATCGTCCTCTTTTAAGATGAGCCGTGGCACATTTGTCGATACCAAACTTCATTCCGATAACATGCGTGTACTCTTGCACCACCGTCGAGGACTGATAAAGTTCCTTTTCACCGGATGCATTAAGTTTAAGGTCATCCATGTAAAACAGATGGGTGACCTTATGCCTCCGGTTGCTGGGGGTGCCACAGCTGTATCCGCGGGTTTTCCGTAGTGCAACGGACAATGGTAGTAGTGTGATGCAGAATAAAAGAGGGTTGAGGAAGTCTCCCTGAAACACGCCCCTTCTTAAGATAACCTGCTTTGTTTGGACTCTGACTTAACCAGATATTCTGGTAAAACGAGTCCTCCAGAGCGGCATCAGCTGTTCAATGCATCTCACTATTTGATCGGGTACCGCAAGACATCTGAGCAAATGCATGATGAGCTCATGCGATGTTGTATCAAATACCTTGCGATAATCGATCTAGGCCATTGAAAGGTTACGCATTTACTGCACGGAATCCTGCGTGATGCATCTGTTGATCAGCAGGTTCTCCTTGCAGCCAGCGAACTCCTTCTTTGCCCCTCTTTGCTGATATATCCGTTCATACACCGGCTCTACTGTATTATAAGATGCGAGTAAACATCTTATAACATGCGTTCAAGCATGTTATCGGTCTGTAGTTCTTCGGATTATACAAATCTCTGTTTTTGGGGATTAGCACGGTTCGCCCCTCGACAAATCAATCCGGAATATGTTGCTCCCGATCTAGTCATGAGTTAAAAACTCTTGCTAGATGGTGGTGGGTACATGGAATATTTTTCCACCAATAGTTATTCAGGTCATCAGGACCTAGAGCAGCAGTTCTTCGAGCCTTTGAGGACCTGCCAAACTTCCTCCAGAGTTATCGGATTGCGCAGTTCATTTAGCTCAGGCTGACGAAGCCTTCTGCAGAAAGCTTCGAAATCTACGTTGAGTGGTTGCAGAAATTCATAAATGTTCTTCTAGAAGGTTTCCACCCGATCAGCCGCTGGCGGGTTATCCACAACACGTGGATGATCTTGGAATAGGCGAGAAGGTTTATCGCGGAACTTAATATTTTCTGCGATGCTTCTCGCCCGCTTCACTAGTGACTTTTCCACGCCATCTGATTGGTCATAGAAGTTTCCATCCCAATGAAAGTAACTTCCCGTGAGACATGCTTTAAAGTGTCCGACGATAGAAATATGTCAGCAAGCTGCCTCAGAGAGTCTTTCAGTGGGACGTTGGTGAAAAAGGACACAACCAGATTATCGCTCGATTCCATTACCTTTACCATTTCATCATTATCATTATTGTTCGACAAAGCTGACCTCTGTTCCTCGCTGATAAATTCCTGGAGATTTCTCACGATGTCCTTCTGTGAGATGATATATTCTGCACTATATTGCCCAAAAATACATATCCAGTCTGTAGAAGTGAGATTTGCTGAAGTGAAGTTGTGTAACATTCCTATATAAAGAGATGTGCTTTGTTTTTTTCAATTGTCTATTAAAATGTTCACACATGTCGATTAATCTTGATGATGAGGGATATAATTATTGCTATCACCGAGTATGACCATTGAAAAGTTGAAAACCAGAAAGATCTTTAAACAAACCGATGTTCTTCAAATCCAGACCCGCATCCATCAACCAGACAACTTTTGATAAGCTTGGTACGTATGTCAGCCTCAACTATTATTGAGTGATTTAAGTGAACATGTTACATAATGCTCATTCGTGGGTGGCTCCCCTGAGAGTAGCGTCCGCGGGGGTAGCGAAAGATTAATACCAACTTAATAAATTAATAGATGCTCCATCATAAATTTAATCTCACGAAATACATCAACATCCGTCGGTAACGTAATATGAGGTAGCAATGGCACCGTTCTATAAAATACTCTGAAAAGTCTAAGGCGGCAGGGACTGCGAGTCACAACAGTGACAGCTAGTGCGTGGGTTCCCTAAGACACCGGGTACTCGGGTACCAGGTTCATTAGGTCCACTAAGTTATCCGATTACTGTAAACATGGTGGGGTCAATTATTTATGAATAATCATGGTTGGGTTTTTCTTGTCGGTGGTAAGAGATTCATAGACGTAGAATTTTCTGGATAATAGCAAAGGTGAATGACATATATCAAAATGAATTAATTAAATATTTCACTAATTCCTAAACTGAAACCTTATATTCTACTGAATGAATTTAAGCTTGATGTTTCACCAAATTTTGAATTATACATAGTATTATACAGGAATTAATAGTTTCTTGGATTTGGGTTATTGAAGCTTTTTTTAGTGTTTCACTTTGGCTCCCAAAATTACCTGAAATATAATTCGAGAAATGTCAGCATAAAGACAGATTCAAATATCTTGTTGTATAAGAAACAGGTTACGTATAATATCGTTTGGAGAATTTTTCTGCAACTTTTAATGATATTCAAATAAGATTTCATCAGTTGTCAAGTCAAAAAGTAAAATTAATTAACATAAGTATATGCATAATTAAAGAAATTAAACTGAACTGGACTCATTAACAGAAGAAGAAATTCTGGATTGTGATGAAAAACCATCTTGTTGTGAATGTAAAGAAAGGAGAAAGTCACTGTCGATACATAAAATTACGAAAACTCTGAAGTTTCATTTGAAAAAACTCAATATCAACAATTATATCTCTCCAGAATGTCTAGACATGGATAATTTTGCGGAAATATTTCAATTTCATTGCATTATGTTTGCTCTGTATAACCATAGTGGAACACAATTGAAACAAAATTCCTAATTCATACAAATAAAAACATACATATATACAGTAGGTAT
Source organism: Chrysolina americana (assembly GCA_958502065.1). Taxonomy (NCBI): domain Eukaryota; kingdom Metazoa; phylum Arthropoda; class Insecta; order Coleoptera; family Chrysomelidae; genus Chrysolina; species Chrysolina americana. Next base: position 89,414,911 of record OY293412.1, read on the forward strand.
TGAAAATAAAATGACATACAAATAGAGTATATCAATAACAGAAATCAATCAGCAATAAAATGAATTAAATTAAAAATATCAGAGAAGTAATTTTTATACAAAAAAATATTTATATGTTATTCACAATTTACTTCAACCGGTAGTTTGAATATCATTAATTGGATTTATTTTGGATGCACTCCTATTCAATTTTAAGACCTGCGGTCTCAGCCAAATATTAATACTCTTATGTGCCATTAAAAAAACGCTCATTTTACGCCCTTAATAATAACTATTCATCTGTACCCTTTGTATTACAAAGAAATTAAGTGTTTTTGCAATTGTGAAACACAAAACACAATATTGTAGGATAATAATTAAATGGCATACGAGTAGGTAGGTGAAATTCTGTTGTACGAACGTATAGGGTTGCTAAGTTTAGTAGTACTACTGATGAAGATGAGTTGGTTAACAAATTGCGCATATAGGAATAAAAAGACTTGTGTGGTGAAGGGAAAAATTAATATTTTTTTACAAACGTCAAAAAATGACAAGGTTCGCGCGTTGACAACAATATGCGAAGTGACCCTTTTTTCTTTTTCCTTCGTTACCATGACACTGTGCGCGAAGCAGTGTGCTAAATACTTCGCACACTGCATGTAAACTATATGGGATTATTATATTCTAACCTTTATGTTCCTCAATCAAGCAAAAATCCAAGAAATCATTTATTCATTAATGTTTAACCATAATTAAAGCTTTTTAATACTTCTCAAATTGTGAAAAAAATTTACACTATCTATTGTATTTTTTATATTAAGCTAAGCATATTACTTATTTAAGAACAATATTTTTGACGTTTGTAGAAATTTTTTTTTGTATCTCATGCGCAAAATACTTTGGTGATCTCGACTATCTTTTTTAACTCGGCTGCGCCTCATTAAAAAAAATCAGTTCTCAATCACCAAAGTAGCATTTCGCGCACTAGATACAAAAATAACTATTGTTTTTATTGAGTGACATCACAGGCGTTCAATATCCGATTTTCGATGTAAAATACTTGATTTTTATCGAACTCTATTGGATATTCGCTTTTATTTCAATTGAATCTAGAATATATTCAACTTGATAATTCACTAAAGATCTTTTGTTATTTTTAATATCAAGTGATGGATCTTTTCCTTGAATACATTTTATTTACGATAACTTTAGTTATATAATTGTATCGTCAACATTTCACAAGTCACATTTAATGTCTATAGTATAACTTATACAATTGATCATCCACTCAGTTTGCGAAAACTCATGTTGAATAATAAAATCAATTGAAACTTTTTTCAAAGTTCCACTGGTGCTTGGTTGAAAACTGGTTTTAACAAATAAACCATGACCTACTGAAGATTAGCCAAAAATTGTAGAATTTATTTCATCATCAATATATTAATCAGTTTTCATTTCGACAACTCCTGTTTACCATTAAATCGCACGCCATTGCTAACAAATTGAAACGACAGGTTACATATTACAATCCCTTTTGTATGGCCACTGTAGAAATCAAGCTAGCTGCTGTAGGAGACTATCTTGATCAACTGAATCGCGTTTGACAGTTGAAGACCAAATCAAAGCCTACTGTATGTTGCGATGTCAGATTTAGATAGTGACATTGCAATTTACTGCCGTGTATGTTAACAAAGGGGGATTTCAATAGGTACATTGTGACTTATTTCGATGAACAAGGGTGTTTCAGAATTTCGAAATTTGTCACAAACCCAAACTATCTGATCTGTGATCAGGATCAGGAGCCTTACTAAGTATTTACTGAATACTGATTTGATTAAAAGAATAGTAGGCTGTGTTTACAAATCTCTGGTCGGTAAGAATTATCACTTACTGATCAAGGGCAGTAAGTTATTCAACTCTGGAAGTGCTCAAGGTACAAAGAGTTGTGATGATTTGATTGCCCGGGAGCTATTTCGAAATCACGTTAGATATTGCCTATACACTCCTGGCGCCCAACGCCCTATATTCTAGTGAGTGCCCTTCAGGCTTGAAATTAAATTTGGTTTCACCTGATTCCTCTCTGGCTTTTAGGCCAACAGATTCACTCACTGACTCAACTGTATCCACGGATGAAGTCCCCGAAACCGGTTCTTTTTAGGTTGCTTGAAGAGCATAAGAGATAATAAACAAAAGGCAAAATGCTATCACCACCCCGATTTTTGGTTACTAGAGTTGTTATAAACAAACTGAAAGAATATGGCTGGCTAGGGAGTACCAGCTATCTGAGTCTTGAAGTAATCTTGATTTCAACTAATATGGTTCGGTGCTAGTGGCATGTCAGATCAAACAGAGAGTTTGAAAAGACAATATATAATAATTAATAAATAATCAAATGAGTAAAATAATTTGGAAAAACAGGAAAACAAAACAAAATCTATCTTTAAACATGGAAGAAAAAATTAAACTGAACAAAACATATCTCTTAGAGAGTTTATAGAGAAAAAAAACGAACTGTCTGGGTGGTCTCATGTATATACGATTTCAAACGGTGTTCTGGGAAAGTCTGATTTTAACCTTTCCGTTATTATTATTATCATTAAATTTTAGCCTTCAAAATCAGAGTCTTAGTGGTTAGGTACATCAATTTTTCAACTAGTTCTTACTGATCCTTGAATTTATTACACCATTAGTGAATTTCACGTTCCGTTTTATCATTTATCACCGATAATAAATCTTCTACGAATCTAAGTTATAATTCCGAGGTCGATAAACATTAGAATTTTGTTATCTCCGATTGTCTGTCGCTAATCGTTAAAAGTCTGATCTGTAAGTCCCCGATGCGCAGCACTAACTCACTAACTAACTAACACAAAATCTCTCCCAGTTATTCGTCAAATCATTTCTCTCACTTCAATTATCTCCATCGCTCAAGACAGCTAGCCTCCAGTTCCAGATATTGCCACGGGGTTTTGACGACTCATCACTCTGATAAGAAAACAATTAATGGCATCACCAGTAATGCTGATCTCAGATCTGAGCATTCTAAGTTAGATAATATAATACATGAATATCAGTTTCGTAAATCGGTTTTGCTTAGCCGGATAAATCAAAAAAATATCCGTTTGCGAAAGTCATAACATGCAAAGAATATTTATAGGACCTGTTTTTAAGTATCATTATGAAATTACAAATGCATTAGCATTATATCGTCCATTTCATCAACGTTTATTTTGAACTGACGTTCCATCGTGTTTGCAATTGTTATTCGGTTGTCGATTGAGAGCTTACTATGAATCGATGGGAGATCTCATTCTTATTCTTTTTGGCAATTCCCCAAAGCTCATTGTACCAAGCTTTCAGACCTAAGGGAGCTTCAGGTCACTTATCAAACGATGCCTGTTTAGGACCGGCGGGAAGTTAGCCACATCTACAGATATACTCCAAGAAAAGAGCTGGGACAGTATTTTTCCATTTGGAAAAGTTACTGAATTAATTTTTAGAAACTACCCCCTCCATCACTTATGTGTTTATGTGTTTTGAAGCACTATCTCTTATATGTAAATACTCCGGGCTGTGTTGTAAGAGAAAATCTTAAATAAATTATTTAAATCCTCACATACTGAATGGGGGATGTCATTCGATTCGTTTTTTCTTCAGGAAACACATACTGAAATCAGAAGGCAGTACTTTTTCATTTAGGAAAGTTATTGAATCATTATCTAAAAACTACCTCCTCTATCACCCTCTGTAGGCCTGATTATTGGTAAGAGTGGTGTAATTAAGTGAGAGATAATATTATCATGATAGATAGGCTTGATTAGTATTTTTCTTTGCGTAATTTCTTTCAAAAAAATAAAAAATTATGGTCCTTACTTTTTTCTTGGAGTATATATGTGGATATGGCTAACTTCACACCGGTCTCTTTAGGTTCGTTTTTCTATGACCTGGTTATTATGTTGAATTTGAAAAATAGTGTCGGATAATAGATCCGTCATAACCCGTTACGTTTCCTGATAAGTTTTTCAATCATTTTGGGAGACTCACAAGTTATGGAGATTCAAAAAACGGTAAGTGAGTTGATAAGGGATATTCAGATAGTAAAGAGGCATACTTTTTCTCCTTCATGATTGTACAACAAATTCTACTTCTCTTCATTATAATTCAAATATAATTCAGGATCCTGGCTATTCTCGATAATGGGAGTGAAGTCTGTAATCAGAATATATATTACCGTTTCCATAAACTTAGGATAACCCCAAGCTGGTTGAGTTTCATTATTGAATTATCTTCACTGTATACACCAAGGGTTTACACCCAGTATATCAACTGAAAATACACCATTCACTCAAATTGAATTCGATAATCTGTCAGAATAAAAAACCTAAGTTCATCTTCATATTGGTATGCCGCATCCATCTCACAAGAAAAAGCAACATCGAAATTGTTCACGTGTTCACGTGAATTAAGGCTGTCAAGCTGGGTTTTGGCCTGAGCTGATGCAGGCAATTAAGCATCACTTACTTGAGAATCCGAAAAACTGAACAATATTTTACGAAGCGAGTTACAACATAACATGGAGCCAAGAGCACTAAGCCATCTACAAGTAGTCTCCTTTTAAATTCAATCAAAATCCCATAAGGTTGGTTAACCATCTTATTTCTCTATGAGCATCAGTCATACGCTTTTGAGACATCACCAAACGTCGCTGCAGCAATTTTTTTATGGAGAGCTTGCTAGAACTAGGGTAGTTTAACAAACATATTCCAATAGTCACTGAAGCAATACCTAGTTGTTTTTTCTGTCAGTATTTCAAACTCCTATTCGCATCGTAAAATTGAATTTATATATCGTATGCTAACACATATGCATTTAAAAATCCCAATTACAGCGGTAATGGGCACATGATAAATAACTATATCCTACGCATATTTCCAATAGATGCGGCATTTCCACAAAGAATATCATAGATAATTATAAATAACGATATTTTTTCAAATACCATTCTGCTTATGTAAAATCCTTCATTCATTATAACAAATGTACAGTAATTAAAATAAAAGCTAATGCCTAAGTATTCGTTCTGCTCTGCACGATTACCAGTAATTTATTAACATGTGAGATGAGTTAATTCAAAGACCATAAATCACTGAAATTAATTACAAAATTCAAATTAGACAAAATGTAAAAATCAAGCACATATATCAAGGAGTGGGGAATGGGAAGAAATCATTGTTTCAACAATAACTTTTTTCCTAACGGGTTTCTCTGAAATAATTATAGATTGGCGATACATTTTTGCCAATATCCAATGAGAACAACTATCATCGATCATAGAAAATTACTAGATACTGCCAACAAACGTTTTTGATCGTTTAATGATTATGTACATTCGCGTACCTATCATACTCATATTTGTTTGTTTATCGAACAGAAGCGAGTAGAGAAAAAAATGTGCTTTGTGAATACATTATCTAATAAAACTCCCTTTCCCCATACATCAAATCTGGAAATATATAAAGACATGAGTGGATGACGGTGTTATGTCACATATTTTAAGTTTCGAGTAAATCAATAAAACGTGATCTGAATTCGGTCTTTTTTATTTTGTTATCCATTTAGATAAGATGAACAGGAGAAATGTTAAAGATAGATTAATTCTGCATACACCAATCGATTGAGAATGGAGAAATTAGTATACTATGAATTTCAAGTAGATCGACAAAAAAACTAACTGTAAAAAAAGTCCCCCTAAAAATCATGAAGAATACAAAATCATATGTACCACATATGCAAAATGTCATGCTGATTCCAGAAATATAAGATTTGTATACCTATGCTCAGATTGAAGGATTATCATAAAAAAGGAATTAAACGTCAAAAATTCCCTCGCACCAACAAATTTTCGAAATTTTTTCAAAATATGTTCACTTACGTATTCTTTCCTGTCGATATTTGGAATCCAAATTCACAGTTCATAGTAATTTCATCTTTCTGAATCGATTGACGTTCGCAGAATTGGTCTGTCTTCATACGTTCTCGAGTTGAAAAGTTCATCTGGAGTTGAGAGAGGATAACGCTCTCAACTCTGGATGAACTTATCAGCTCGAGAATGGTTAAAGATAGACCAATTCTGCTGGTTTCGAAAATTTATGATTTTTATATGCTCAGATTAAAGGTTTGCCATAAAAAATAATAAAACGTCAAAAATTCTCTCGCATCGAAGAACTTTCAAAAACTTTTCAATATGTTCATCCAAAAATTTGTATCTGTTTATTTCAAATTCTTAGACAATTGTAATTTCATCATTTCGAACCGATTTGCGTTCTGAAATTACCGGCTCATTGAAATGGCGTTCGAATTGAAAAATAAGAGAATTTTTTGTATAAATCAACTTGTAAAAATGCCTTCTTATTAAATGAAGTTCATTTGGAAGCTCTTCAAAGTTACTGAAAAAAATTCCCATATTTACATATAATATATTAACCAAGGTTTATTTTCTATTATGTCGATGACGAGATGAATTTGAGTACTCTTGGAGGCACATTGACAATATTCTGAAAGTACAACTAACCAGCCAAACTGATATTACTATTTTACTATCAGCGACTATGGTTTGATGTGAAATTACATTTGAAATCACAGCTGAAACATGAACTCTACCTTTACTCAATAATAATATACTATATTACATTCTATATACCTGAAGAAGCCACTGCAAAATACTTGTGGTAGTTTCGAAATCCAAAATCTCTGAAAATCAATAAAAGAGAGTGTTTTTTCAGCAATTTTCAGTGAGTTCGTTCTAACCAATATTTTTAGAAGTTTCTACGATAGAGTAGCACATAGTTAACAAACCATAATTAAATGGAGGTTTCAAAAAATTACTTCAAGTTATTGGATCTCACATTTTGCAGACAATTGAAGCTATCTTGAACCAACACTTCCGTAATCTGGAAATACAGGTCTATCAGTTATTTCACCAGCTGACAAGGAAGTCAAATTGTAAAATCCTTGGTTGATTCACATACGATGAATTACTGTATTCGTCGGGTTAATCCCAATAGAACTGATTAAATGTGGCTTCAACAAACTGAGCTATTCTTCATGCAGGTAAATAAAATATCGTGATCTAAATTCCTCAAGTGTCCTCAAAAATGTGTTTAGATTTCACAGATAGACCGTCTCCAGTTCAATTTGTACACATTAACTTTTTTCGTACAATTCAGTTAATGCACCACAGTCCTCACAGAAACAACCATTGTGCACTCATGGAAAGACATTATTATATTCCTGCTTCCTACTGCCACCCACCTCAGACAATTATTATCTGTCGATTTGCATAGTCGGCTGTGACATCTCTCCGTCTATCCTGCGTAACAAATAGCTGAGAAATGACAATCGATGACTGAATGAAACGACCGAGATTTGATTGGACGACAAACAGTAGCCAATAACAAGTGGGTTGGTCCGCGTTGCTAGGAAACATGGAGTGCGTGTGGTCTAAGCACCATCAATATCGACCGCTACAGTGTGCCAAATGCCAGGGCTTGTACGGTGAATTACTAGGACAATAGGACTGCCGCTCTAATTACTTCAATTGTTGGGACTACATGAAACATGCCAGACATATACAGTGCCCGCCATAAAAAATGTAACTCATTAGAAAAGAGTTTTCCAAAATTGTAATAATGATTCGTTCGCCCTGTTGCATTCTTTATTGCATTGTATATATGTTTGAAAGTTCAAGAGGCCGTCTTGAATGTTGTTTGAGGGGCACGCGGGCCATCTATCGATGAAAATCAGTAGTACTGATGTCCAAAAGTTCAATGTAGAACACATGAACCTCCGGCTCTGTGGCTCTCTAGCAATTGCTGATCATTTTGTTGTCTATTGAAAATATTGGTACGTTTTTGGGTTCTTAAATAAGTGGTACACTCGTTGGGTAACTGCCTTCATTGGCTCAGGCCAAAAATCAAAGGTACAACCTCTGCTTCACTTGGTAGTTCAAACACACTTCAATACGTGACTAACTAACCTATCTTTTACCACCGAATCTCAACGTCAGATTCGTCAAATCAAAATATAAGTTCTAGAACAATAGAGAATTCAAGATGAGGAACTGTGTTTCGAGATGCTTCTATGGAGTTTCTATAGAAGTTCTGCAAATGTTCGACAACGTTTCCAGATTAACGGTGCTGCTAGTGATCACCACAAGTCGAGTATAGTCCCTGAAATATTCCTGTCGAACCACCCTTTCAATTTGTCACTGGAGATTTAAAAACGATATATGCAGAATTCATGAACTCTGAGTTTTTCTGATAACTCTTATACATACATATTGTGGCATTCCAAACGGCATCAGATCGCATGGCAGTCCTATTGTTTACCCAATAATATCGATGGGTGAAAAGTAACACCAACTTATCCCAATCCTCTTGATTTTTGGAAACGGGCATCGCTAAGTACTGGCTGATTGTCTAATTATGACGTTAAAATTGCTGATGTTGAAATTGTTATTTTTGTCAACCGGCTACACCCTTATGGGCAACCCTCAGAAGTATTCGAGGGACATGTGCGAACTAGGGAAGATATAGCCCTTACCTTTAAACGCGTTATGCTATGCCTTCTCATTGGAGATAATAATGATGATAATAATACTCCCCCATAAACACTCATAGAGTGTACCCAAAGGCATAGCATGTGCGGGTAGAGGACGGTTATAATTATTATTTACCATGGCGAATGTTCGTCTGTGATCAGATTGATCAGAATGTATTACCAGCTTAGGTGTCAGGAGCTTCGATCCCCTCTCTGCTTGGTATGAAAAAGCAGGGATTGGAGCATTTCTCTTCAAGGCAGCAATCCGTGCAGCCGATGAACTCGGTCTTGTATTCGACACTGAACGGACGAACCCCAACTCTGTCACCGACTTGGAACTCACTCAGCATAAAGCCCACGTCAAACATGCGGAGAGTGAGAGTCTTCTGCAGCTACATATGGATAACCCAATGCATGGGGTCTTCTTCAAGAACATTGAAGACCTTGGCTTATCTAGAAACCTGATTTTTGCATTCTTCAGGTCGAGTGGGCTGAAGTCGGAAACCAAAGGGTTCATTATGGCCTGCCAGGATGGTGTCTTCAACACCCTTGTCGACCGTAGTCGCGAGATGGGTGTAGAGGTCCTTGACACTAGATGCAGAGCGTCAGCCTGTCCAGCTTATGCGGTCTCAGCCTATATTCATAGGCATAACCAGTGTTTCACGAGACTCTCGAAATTCGAGATTGCTCGTCTCGTCACGTCTCGATTTCGAGACGAGATCGAGACGAGACTAATGAGTTTTTTCGAGAACAAGATCGAGAAAAACACTTCGAGATTTTTCGAGATCGAGAAATTATTTCGAGATTTCTCGATCTCGAAAAAATATATATGCTGCAATAACTCACAGCTCTAAATAAGCTATAAATGAGAAAATAAGAAACTATGCTAAGAAATTTCACGGTAAAGAAATTACATAAAAGGAAAGGGCCATAAATTCAACTTTATTTCTTCTTTAATTATGTTGGTCCAAGCTTATTACTATATTACTTCTAAGGTTATTGTTGTGGCTGACTTATGGCACCATTTTTGCATAAATTTCACTATGAGTACTGCGACCCCTTCTATTGAGATAATAATTTGAGTACTATCGATAATTTTTTTTTAACAGACGACTGTTTCGATTATAAAAAATTAGTTTGTTGCTGGTGCTGGTACATTCTTCTCTTCACGAACGAAGAAACAATTTTAAACTTTCACCTTTCGTATCTAGGTAAATTTTAAATGTATGGATATGAGAATAAATTATTACATCAAGGATTCGTTCAATTTAAATTTTTCTCTCGATGAAACCTTGGGTATAACGCGGCCCTACGAATGTCTACCATCTACGACACTCGAACGGTATAGCCGTACCAGTATTACCTTATGCTCCGGGGGATATTGAGTCCGTTGTGGAGAATGAGAAGTGCTGAATCTATTAGAACTACTCATTCCCCACCTCCAGGCGAATACAAGCAAATAATTCTCCTGATGTAGTCCTCCTCGACCATCAAAGTAGGACGATTTTTCTTATAGAGTTTACAGCTCCTGTATAAATGAACATTGTACGAAAAGAGGGGGAAAAACAGACTAAATATCAAGACCTACTCTTTGAACTCTCCAGGCTTTACCGAAACCATTCTGTTAAAATGGTGGCTCTGATCATAGGGGTCCTTGGGGGAATGATGGATACACTGCTCTCAAACTTAAAAATCATACCAGCTTGTCGTAATATGGCAGCAATCTTAGCCGGACGAATGCAGAAGGACGTATATCTTGGTTCACTTCGTCTGCTCAGGGCACATGATTCTCGGACTCACTTACCTCACGGCGTGGGGAGTGTTTTTTGGGATAAATGATCCAGCGCGCCCTCCGGAAGTGTCGGGGCTCCGGAGACAGGGCCTTACTGAAAAATTCCCAATACTGCTATTTCAATAACCGTTTTCATGTAGATTCAACCAGAATTCAATATGCAAAAAATAAGTACCTAGAAAAACGTCAGTGTCGTACCATTTTTTTTGTAAAAAACATCAGGGGGTATGTTTGCAAGGACCCCACTGTAGAAGAAATTGAGTAACTGTCCTAACTGAAATATGTGGTTTTATATGAACATATACCAAAGTTGAAAAGAATATCTAAAAAGCTTTCGCATTAATTACGAATTAACGCTTTGAAAATTAAAAGAAATCAACTTTCCATACCATGTAGCAAAAAAATGTAATCAAGCTGTTAGGTTAGGAATCACACCCTAAAATCATTGAGGGACACCCTCTTTATGGAAATCCTAAAGACGATTGTCGGACTGTGTGTAAAATTGATAATATTTTCAAATTGGTCAATACATGTCCATTAAAATCGCCTATAATTATTGTTCTAAAACACGTCTTACTCAATACGTTAGATGCGAATCGAGTTGTTTTGAAACGTTAATCTCTCTATGCACACACATCGTACAATATTTTCTCACGAAATCTGAGAAGTGTCGTCGCGTTCCTATAATCTTGACTTATTGAAAAATGTTGTACGGCAATAAATTCACTCGCAAATAGTCAGTCGAAGAATTATGCCTTATACGAGTACAACATGCTACGGTAATACAGATATTGCGACATGTCTGATGGAGAAAAAGGCAAACATATCGTAAGGTATCTGCCATAAGCGTTGGTCCGTATCCAGCGTGCCACCCTGGGTTTTATTAGTTATACCCCGATTATTACTTATACTTACTTATACTCACGATATGTACGAACAGAGTTATGAACTATAAATGGTTAGAGAACGTTAATAATGAATCGCTTGGAGTCTTGACCCACCGCGAGATACCATCGTTTTGCTGCACGTCACCCCGTTTTCGTTTGAATTTTTCAAGTAGATCAACTTTAATTATGATTGAATATAATTCTATAAATATGACATTATAAGAAGCAGTATATCATTTTGAATAATGAGTGTCCCATTCATACCAAGTTGTTTTATTTAGTTGATAGTCACCACAGAGGTGATCAATAACCTCTCAAGTCTCGCTGGGACCGGATCTGATGGGTCTGTCATTGCTTCAGCAGGCCAGACCTATTGCTCAGAAATATTGAAATGGTATTCAGGACTATTCTGAAATTTAATGCTTGAAATTGGCTGAAGAATAACCAATGCTATAACGATATGAGATATGAGTTAACAAAAGGTGAAACGGTGCATTCAAGAAGAGATCACACCAGTACTTCAAGACGAGAGCAATCAGATATAAATTTCATATTCTGGCACCCAATGACAAATGTCATAACAGTTAATTCACGATCCTGCACGTCTTTTGCAGCATATCTCATCCACCAAATCTGAATATCACAGTTTACTGCCACTAAAAGTCTCGCGCGAAATAAAACTGACCTCAGCTGATACGAGTTTATAACGCGAAGCCAATAACTTTTATATGACTGCTCTTTATGAATATTTACCAACTGTAGTTGGTACTCGAATTTATCTTTTGATATCTTAATTGTCTCTGGAATACGACTTATGACTTGTTCGGAGTATTTTATATGAAAGTTTTGATAGCATCGTCACTGACAATAAAGACAACTCAATTTCACTTATACTGGTGTTTCATTCCACTAAGATATCTTTAAACCGTGGTGTACCGACTGATTCGATTTGGTTTAGATTTTTGTGATGACAAAACAAATGAAATCGCGGTGTGCTTCCGTAATTGTATCAGTGAAAAATACAAATTGAATATCATGAAAAAAACGAATGTATGTCGTACAATTATAGACTGTCAGTTCATTTACAAGATATTTTTATTATATTATAATCTCTCCAATTAATGATGATGTCTGCAGAAAATCAAGAAGAACACCAATTCCCGCCTATACCTTCCCTTGCCTCTCACTGTTTTCTGAACATAACAAGATTTTTCTATTCGTGCATCGTGGGGACCAAAACTCAAAAAAATACACTTGTTATATAGTATAAAAATGTTTACACGGCAATTAAAATATTGTCGGTTGTCATCAAATTCTACGTTAGCCATTATCGATCTATAAATCAGGCCTGTGTGCCATCATATTGGACGATCACATTTTGTTCTTAAAAAAACTTCCCAAATCTTTATAATTCATTCAAATGAGACCATGCCGTAACTCCATAATTAATCAAAGTAGTTTAACCGATCCACTTCAAAATTATAGGTCTAGATTACACTTAAACGGTTTATTATTCAAATTTATTTCATTTAGGAACTCGTAATTCTTAAATCCCATTTGCTTCCTAGAAAATCTTGTTATCTCGGCAGATATCTAGTAGAGATAGTATCGGTCTCTATTATGAAGTGCTAATATACCCGTATATCATAGCGGAATGTTATTCAGAATCTCAAATGACGAAATTATGTCAAGAGTTATTAGGAGCAATTTTCTATGAAATGTCATGGGCATAACAAAGTAAAAAAAAAACTTCTACTGTCATGTTTGCCCATGGAAATCTTATCCTTGTGTATCATATTTTACAGAAGAAAAACATATCCAGAGGATTGCAAGTGAACGAAATCAATCATTTAGTATGAAGAGATTATAAAGTTAATTTCTCTTATAGTTGGCAAACTATACATAAATCTCATCTAAAATGAATAGTATGTCAGAGTATAGAAAATCTTACTGCCCCATTAGCCTGAAAGCAATGGAAAAAATAATAGACTGTTATGTCAGAAGCGAACTCCTCCAGTTGAGACCGCTTCACAAGAAACAGTTTGCTTATCAAGCATGAAAATCCACGAATACTGCTCTACACTGCCTGATTGAAAGCATTGAAAAGACATATGTTGCAAAAGAAATGGCTCTTTGCGGCTTCATTGACAACACCTCACATGCTTCCATAACCAGAGGAGGAAAGAAATATTAACGCCCCACTGATCAGATGGACACAATCAATGCTGAAAAGCAGAATCATTGTGGCGACCCTTGGGAAAGAGACAGTCAAGATTACAGCAGAAAAAGGTTGCAGAAAGTGCAGCGTCTAGCCTGTCTGGGAATCACAGGGACAATATTTACGTGCCCTACTGCAGCCTTTGAGGCAATGCTAAATCTTCTGCCATTGCACCTATGTGTATTGAAAGAAGCAGCAAACAGTGCCTTCAGACAGATCTGATTGGACACTTGAAGATTTTGGAACACATTTCCCTAGAAGCCACGTCTAAACCGACAGATTTCATGCAAGTTATGTACGACTTCGAATTGCACTTTGACGTGGTCATAAACAGCCACCAAACTTGCACAGAGAACGGACCCTAACTGGGAAGGGATGCATCAGTGTGGTACATAGATGGATGTGAGATGGACGAAAAAGTTGGAGTGGGCGTTACAGGACTAAATTTCAGGCCCTCGATACACCTTGGTAACACCTCAACCATCTTCCAAGCAGAATTACATGCTATAAAATTATGTGTCCAGGAATACTGTCAGATAGCCAAGCAGCACTAAAAGCTCTGAGGTCATACACCTGTGAGTCTACGTTGACTTAGGGTTGAAAACAATCTCTAAGACAACTGTCAGTAAACAATCAGGTCACCCTGATGTGGGTGCCAGGTCACAGAAGAATTAAAGGCAACGAAGAAGCAGATTGCCTGGCCAATGAAGGGAGAAACACACAATTTCCCGTCCCAGAACCCTTCTGTGGACTTTCTAGAGCCCACTTAAAACAAGAGTTCCGACGCTGTTAAACCGATTAAATAAAATCTCACTGGAATAAAGTGCCAAGACAAAGACAAGCCAAAAGACTAGTGTGTCTATCGCCAAAGAAAGCTAAACAGCTACTCAAGTTGGACAAGAAAGACTTGAAGATGGTAACGGGATTTCTCACTGGACACTGCCCTCTGCGGTATCACCTCAAAAAGATGGTAAATCAGAGAGTGATAGTTGCCGCTACTGCGAGAACTTCGCGGAAACTGCAGAACATTTGCTGTGCGAATGCCCAGCGCTTTTCTGAAAGAGGCTTTAGTTCTTGGAAGGGGCCTTCTAAATCCCTCCAACATCAGGAACTTAGCTCCCAGGAAACTGATAAACTTCGCAAGAAGTTTCGGAATCCCTGGCCCCGAATAGATCAAGGGACACGCGCAGAAGAACTTAAAGGTCGAAGTGCTTGTGAGGCTACACAACCTGTACGACCCCCTTACAATCTACAATCTACAATCTACAATCTACAATAGAAAGTATTTAAACACACTTGATTTGGAGATCAGACAAACTCAGTGAAGAATTCTTATTTTGTGCTTTCACCAATGCGATTCATTCATTTTCATTTTCAATTCGAAAATGCAAAATTTATGAGTTAAATAAACGCTTGGATATGAAAGAGAAATGAAAGGAAAATCTGTCTATACTTTTTATTCATTATATCGTTTCTACTATCGATAATTATTTATAAAAATACAATCCATTCACTAAATTTAATTTACTGATTCCTTCGATACATCTTTTGAATTTCAATACTCCTTGTAGAAAAAGTTTAGAAGTTATTATCGAATACAAAGTTATTTTCCACTTTGTGGAAACGCTTAGAGAGAAGGGTACCCCGTATTCTTTCAACATTGTTGATACCTCTCTGGCACAATATATTCGAACTTGTTCGAATTTTACATTATCGAATACGTTTATCAAGTTTATACCCTCTGGTCAAAAGAGTATTGACGGTATTCTCTCCTTTATAACTTCAATTTGATATATTGTGCACCACTATACCAGTTCAATAACGATTTTTCATCAGCCGAGTTATAAAATTCAACATTTGGGAATGTTGAAAACCAAGAAATGAAGATATATGGATGACTTCGTCGCGACTGCTTCAGTAAAAAACCAACCCTAGCAACAAATCAATTCTAGTACATGTCCTATAAAATGAATCATTATTTCTAATATTCGCAGAATCCATTGTTTCATCCCATTTCATTTGTCATACCTAACCCCACCCGAATAACAAACATCATATTGCTAACCTCATGAATAATAATAATGTCGTACATCTGAAAATCATCATCATAGCGAACCGGGTATGATCAACAAAGTAACAAATCCATCGAGACCGAAGCGGAGTGACAAACTGTAATATTGTCGTAATGTAGACAATGGCGTGTTTAAATAAATGCAAAACAGCAATTTATGTACGAACTGAAAACATAATACACCCACGTAAGTGGACCACCATAACACAAAAGGTCAATATACAAGGGCGGAGATATGATTGATGTTAGTGACAAGTTATGATGAGTTTCGAATGTGCAATTGGAGAGTGATGGCTTGTTCTTTTTGTCTCAACGCTAACAAAGCCAGAGGATCCGATGGAATTCAATCGAGCCTTCCCAAGAAATATGCCCCTGGAATATCACCAATTCTTTGTAGTTTGTCAGAGTATTTTCATCCAAAGTTTGCGCGAGTACAACCGACTTTGTTGGAGACAAAACAAATACAATATCTGCAATCTCTAGAACCGGCTACCAAAATATGTTTGTCAAAACGTTATTTTGCAGAAATTGATATTTAAAAGTTGATTAATCCAACCCTGAATCTCAAGGGAAGTCTACAACTGCCTTAATCTGTTTATAATAGAACGAAGCCTAAGCAGAAATTATTATTCAAAATAAAAAAAATTAAAAATCCACCTCCTACGAAAATTTATTGTTAGTTCAATTTGTTCATGCCAAAACGAAAAGGAACCAAATTCAGAAATTATTTCAATTGTGAGATAGGATTCTCGAATATGAGGGTTGAATTTTCACCCACTCTCAAACCTACCAACAGACTCATTGTATTATTTATTGTCTGTTGTATCCGAAGTACTTCTGAAAATCCATCCATAGCTAGGTCATGAAATATATGGAACGCTCAAAATGTTCATCAATCGGCAATATGGTTTGCGTCATCGCATATAAACAGAACTGGTTCCTTCTTGCTCATATCATGGTCGATGAAGTTTCTTCTGCCACTCTTGATAGAAAACTTAATAGAATAGAATTCAAACGAAGCCTAATGTCTTTTCAAGAAAGCGTGTTGTCTGAAGATTTCACGTCATATTTTGGCGAAGGAACCCGAGCACGAAGAATAAGGGATTGAATGTAAAATTATCTGGTCATTTTTATACACGAGTGTAATTTTTTTCAAAGAAATATTATAGGACTGACAAAAACTCTAAATAAAATTATGCTAGACACGCATTTGAGCAATTTTATTTTCAACACACAAATTAAAAATTACAAGAATTACAGTTGAACACGCAGTTCTGAAAGTTTTTGGTATTCTGACTGGATGTACCCGATACAAGCGCATCGCAGCTGCAGCTGACACATTATCGGAATTCGACAGAAAATTTAGTTGTAGTGCTACATCCTATCAAGGTATTTTTTCAACTATTTCTTCCTAGTGACCTTCATCTAACTGCAGATAAGGTGTACAGCTGCTTCTCACCGACATCTTTATTTTTGGTAAACTTGAGACAGCTG
Source organism: Chrysolina americana (assembly GCA_958502065.1). NCBI lineage: Eukaryota > Metazoa > Arthropoda > Insecta > Coleoptera > Chrysomelidae > Chrysolina > Chrysolina americana. The sequence continues at coordinate 89,431,950 of OY293412.1, forward strand.
TAGACCGTATCGACCGATAGATATCTTCACGATCTTTGTATTAAGAACGGTTCTTGCTGCTTGTTGGTCTTACCAGGAGCTCATTGTTTTCCGTTCTACAAAAATATTCTTGAACCATGCCCTGCATGACTTCCAAGAGGATTTTACAGTAATAAAGAGTCGATATAACCTAATTCCCTCCCGCTTCTTCAAAAAATTTCTATACACTCCTATGGGTAACAAATCAAACAAATTCTTTGAAGAATGAGGCTAAACACTGCTGCCTTCTCCACCGCTCTAAACTTACTCGAAAACAAAAAGAAGAAATATAATAATATAATAAATAAAATCAAAGCATAAAAATGCCTATAAATCACAAAGCTGTAGAAATGAAATTGAAAAATGAAGTTGGCCATTAAGCAACAATCACTAAAGAAATTTATTTCAGGAAGAAAATGAACAATACAGTCAAAAAGTCAACGATGCAGTATTAACAAACAGCTGATGAATACAGTTTCAATTTTCATTGTAACCAATTCCTCTTGAATCACAAGTACAAAACATAATAAATACGAAAAATATTCATCACCTTCGGAATAAGATGAAACAGAACAATACATGGAAAGTGCAGCTCTTATGTGCATATCTAAAGAACCTCAACTATTGCTAGTAATACCTCAACAATGTTACTTTTGCATAAATATCTTGTCTGAAACTACACACTGTACACCAAGTAATTCCCTTCATCGATATAATACACTGATCCATCTGTTCCGAATCATTTTTGTTTAGTTTTCTGCGCCTCATTTCAAATCTGGCAGCAGTGACTAAAGACATGCACGGCGCAACGCTTTTGTTTGGTATCCATGTTATGTTAAAATATAAAACGTCAATAAAAACAAAAAACACATAAAATTAGTGTAAAATCAATTCGAACTCAATAAAGCCGCCAATTCCTTTGGAAATTATAAAAGGAAAGTGGCAAAGCTAGTATCCCCATTTTCACCATCTGATCCATAACTAATATTATACCTATAATATAACCCTATTATTGTAACACTGATTCACATAAAAACTTGAGTTAATAACGTTATTGTGGTCGAACATATAGGGAACATCCGATAGCAAAGCAATGAATGAGTTTACGGTGGGAACGTTGCGTTGTAAAATGACGTCACGTGAGTATGGCGCGCTCGCCGAAATATTTGAAAATGACGGAAACTAAAATTGTCATATAACTTCAACACTACTGGCTTGATTTCAATGAAACAAAATCAAGTGTATATCTAAACATTCAGGCTACACGGTCATAAAGTTTCAAATCATTCAACAGACCCAGTGACATTCTTCAGTACAGAAAGCACAGTGGGAAATTCTAGCTTACCTTCGCCAAAAAATAAAAAAATTCAAGTTCATCTAATCCCAGGTAGCAAGCAAGCACACATATTGGTTTGATATTAGTACAATATGAAAATATTGGCAAAATATTCAAATGCAATATTGGCGAGAAAAAATGTGAACATCCGGCGATATTGGTCCAATATTAATTATGTAATATTGACGAAATATTCTCAAACAATATTGGCTCAAGCGATATTGGAACACTTATATTGGAATAATATTGGTACGATATTATGAAACTATTCAAACGTTATATTGGACAATATTGTTTGGACATTATAAAAATAATATTGGTGGGATATTCTGAAGTAATATTGGTACAATATCATTTGGATATATTGGTAGAATATTGAAAGTAAAGTATTTCATGAAAATGTGTAATGACTCGGAACTTCTACAATCACAGTTCTCCTTCAATAAAGGAGTCAACAGATTCTGCATTTTGGTCGTCATAACTACTGAGTAAACGTCTTGAAAACTTGTTGTGAAACGTATTTAACGTATTTCCTTAGGTTTCAGCTGATGTATATATGTTCATTGAATATTCGACCAATATTCAAATTCAAATATTGGTCATAGGTTTCCTCTGTAATACTGTATCAATATAATTATTTCAGTATTGAATTGATGTTTCCGTAACAATCGACTGAGGTAAATATTATTTGTTGGATGTTGTTGAAATATTCAACCAATGTAATATCAAACTTCGATATACAATATTGTTCTTTATTCCCAAAATCGATATGAGAGAAATATTGGGAATTAAATATTTATTCTAGATGTTGAAAGCAATATATCCGCAATATTGTTATATTGATATTTGTAAAAATTATTCAACCAATATTGACCCAATATTACAGTGATAATCTATATTCAGAATCGGTTCAGCCAATCTTCAACCAATATTAATAATATGATATTGTATTTTCAATATTCATCAATATTGAATCAATTTCATTTTTACATTTTCAATATATCCATATTGGCCCAATATGATATCAAGATTCAGCCAATATGAGGTGCTACCCGGGATATGTTTTTTCAAAGAAAGAATTAGCTAACGGATTTTATAAACTCAAACTTACTGGTTGTGAGTATGATAATTATCTTAGAGCTTAGTTAATATTATTATGTACTATAAACAATAGTTTAAATGACAATAGTAATAGTGAAAGTTTGGATATATCAGTACAAGAGAATGTTAACTAAACCATCCCAAATCAGCATGTCGCATGTCGTGGCAGTTTTTCGTTACATGGTGATAAAACTGAAACAGGTACAGCACCATTTCATGTTTTATCTCGACCCTTCGCGCTCCATAACTCACATTAACTCTCATAATTGATAACGCGAAGAACCAGTACCGGTACTGGCAACAAAATAATTATCGGAACCAAGTAAATCATGAAGCGTTAATGGATGTGGTTGGAAGCGTCGCCAACGACGAGAACACTTGAGCGTGAATGTATGCGCGCCATCCTTCATAGCGTGCCCTGGGCGTCAGTTCTAATATACCCCTGTCATTATGGTTTATCGTCCATAATTAATAATGAATCAATACCAAATCGTTTTTAGAATACATCTGCGCTGCCAACCGGGAGGCCAATAACCCAATATTTAACACCTATGAGCCGGCCCGGGGGAATTCATTCATTGGAAAACTTTAGCATCAGAGCAGCGGCGGGGATACGCAGAAACATAGATAAAAATCCACCAATGAATAGAAATTACTGCTTCAATTGTTTCCTTAGTCATTTCGTATGTCATTAAATTGTTACATAGCCCTGGAGCGCCATGGCAAATTATAATAATAGCCGTCTATACCGTACGAGTGTCACAGATGGTATTACAACACTCGTAGTGCCACGTTAAGCCTGTGTATATTGGCTGGCAGCAAATGCATTATGGTCTCAGCTGCCCCACGACACGCTCTGCATCTAGTGTCAAGGACCTCTATACTCATCACGCAACTACAATAGACGAGGGTGTTGAAGGAATCATCCTGGCAAGCCATTATGAATTACTCGGTTCCCGATTTCAGCCCACCTGACCTGAGAAATGCGAAGGTCAGGTTTCTGGAAAAGCCAAGGTCCTATATGTTTTTGAAGAAGACCCCATACTTTGGCTTAAGAGCTTGAGACTCTCAACCTTCACCGTTTTGACGTGGGCTTTTTGCTGAACGAGTTTCAACTCGGTGTTTGGATTTGTCCATTTAGTGTCGAATACGAGACCAAGTTCATAGGCTGCACGGGTTGCTCCAATCGCTGCTTTTTTATGGTTGCTGTAATCTATAGAGAATGAGATCTGAACTTCTGATGACTTTACTGGCTCCATCCATTATATATACACTCCAAGCTCAAAAGTCCACGGCCTCCCCATTTTCTGTCACTTTTTCATCAATTTATTGGTAGCACAGTATTTTCATGACTGAAGACAGTTGCAAGAAAAAATCATATGTCGTAGACAACTTTTGACGATTTTTTTATTGTAAAACGATAATGAAACTACGTCCAAATGTTTTTTTTTTGAGAACACCAAAATTTTACTATTGATCGAATTGTCACAAACATCGGATATCTTCTACACAAATTTCATACATGAATCATCACAAATTATACGACGTCATCCTTATCCACAAGTGATTGTAAATCCTGTTGTATTTGGAGCACATGGATAAATAATTCCCTACACTTGACCTCCCTGGTCATACTCATGGACATGAAGTCATTATAGGTGTCACCGGGAAATTAGATAATCACCTATAATTTAATAAAGAATGACTAGTCGTTCGAAATTCCACGTTCCGGGCACAATTGACATTTGCTATGCTAGCTTCGGGCGGAACTTGGCGTGTTTGACAAAAACGTTAATTCTACCATTACCGCAAAACCAAAACATTATGAGTAATTAATTTATTTGTTTGTGGAAATAAGACGCTTCAGGCTGACACAAGATGAAGTCATGGAATGCAAATTGGGGAAATATCAGTACTTTTTTTCTGCGGTAAGATCGAAGAACTCCGAATACTTGTGTTTTCCTACTGATTGCAACACCTATTCCCCACGCACGTGAAATGAAAAAAATATAATGCTCAAATTTTTTCCCTCAACTAAGGGGCATAAATTAATACTAACGCAAACCCTCATCACGAGACGTGTATGGATTTTCTCCTCAGAAATAACAGTTTTTGTTACTGTAAATAACTAGTAAGGCCCACATATAATCTTGGTCGACGGGCCATCCCTATCAGTTCATCGGTACATAAACTTACGTATCTCCGGAAGCAAGCAACAACCTGCTTCAGAATCCCGAGAAAATCCGACTGAGAGACAAACTCTCCTAACGGCTAACACTGAGTCTCTGAAATTATCCAAAGGAGAGACTAGGGAAAATGGGGAGGCCGTAAACTGCGCTCCAATCGAAAGGAAGCAGAAAAGCATGGTCCAATCAATCAATAGAAACAAAGAGATGGAAACTCATAGAAAAAAGGCCAGATGTCTCTCGATAAGGCCTCTAAAACAAAGCAGTGGAGCGAAGTAAATGAAGCCTCTCTCTGTACGAAAAGGCCATACAAAAAGAAAAAATTGAAAGTGGTAGAAACTCGAAAAAGTCAAGAGCACGGCTGAAGGCTCATGACTGAACAAGATCCTGTCAAAAGATCCAGTAAATCCTATCGATCAGCTTATGCAAGCTGGCGAGTCAGTCACCAAATCAGAGAAAGAATCTACCTACTTTCAAATCAACAGGAGAACAAATGACCGAATGGCACCCCACAAATAATCGAATCAAGGCCTACAGAGGATACTTGGGACAAAGCTAAAGATATCATCTACAGAAAGTTAGAATCGGCAAAATTTAGGCACAGCCTCCTTATAGGAATACTACAAACAGGTCATAACAAGTTGAGCAGACACCTATCACTAATAGGTATAGAAGACAACCCGACTTGCCGTAAATGCGAAGAAGACGAAAAAACTTGATCTCACTTCCTCGGCGAGTGCGAGTGGTACGGGAGGCTAAGATTTCAAATCTTTGGAGTTGAAAAACTAATCAACCTAGAATGGACGGACATACTGACCTTCATCAGAAGGTTCGAAAAAGAAAAATATGGACAAGGAATTGTGGACATGTGGATATTGTGGAACCTCGTCGTACATAGCCTCCTACAAACCTAAACCAGAGAAGGGTGTATGCCCAAGACTATGATGACCGTGTCGTCATATGGTTGACGGAAAGTTGATGGGGGTTAGTGTGGATCTGATACAACCAGCCCTCACAAACGGACAGACATGGTGGTTCACCAGGAAAATATACCTAGAGACTAATAGATCTCTTCGAATCTTTAGTGAATGCCTACATATTTCAGGAGAAACATCTGAAAAAAGTTCTGACAATGGCAAAGACATCACTAATGATGGTCAGGTGTTCCATTGGCAAAACATGGGGACTCGGCTATACACAGCGATAGTGACAACCAGAAGGAGGTTGTTTACAAAGACTTGCCATTCTCGAAGTCACTGGTCCAGCACGTCAACAATTAACCTGATATTTTGGAGTAGGTTTAGGCCCAACATAATGGAGGTCATAAAAGTCGACAAATCTATAAGATACCGTCGGACAAAATGACTCCAATTTACTCCTTTGAAGGTAAGACTACTGACATGTCAATGCAACCTGAGGAAACATCTTCATCTGCTGTGGATACACCAAGACTCTACAATGCAGGTTATGTAATTAGGAGAACGAAACATTCACCCACATAATGTTAGAATGTGAAGCTGTGAATGAACGACATCTTCAGGCACCGCAATGCATAAGATATTACCACACAGGAAATTCTCGTGAGTTCGTCAGAACACCTGGTATATTCACGAGTTATAGATCTGACAGCGGGGTGCAGAAACGTTCTATGCTGATGGCCGATGGTCAGACCTGCCAATCAAAAAATGAAATCAACGAGCGTAAAAGGCTTTTAAAGCTTGTGATAGACACTGTGCTGCCCTGCTTCTGACACCTGCATTTCAAAATAAGGCTGGCCTAGTATGGGTTTGGTGAATTGATTCTACTGAGTTGATAGCAAAGACGCGCGCCGTGCCGTCCATATGGGCAAGGTCATGCGAAGGACGACCAAGGCCTTAAAAAAGAAATGAGGTACAGGAAGAAGACGATCGGAAAGTAATATTCAAATATAACAGATCCAATAAAATATCTAGCTATTTCATTTTTTTGGCATGTAGTGAGTTTTGCTGAAATTAATTGGGAGAAGTCTGCTATCAAACGAATCTTTCAAATTATTCAGAACACTTTCAGTTTTTGTCTTTAAATCATTCGTACCAATTATTTTCTTCATAAACAGCGACTGCAAAACTTACGATTTTTCCAGAGTTTTCTTGTAGGAAGTTATTTAAATATATTGTGAACATCATAGGCCCCAACACTGTGACCCGAGGTACACCACAAGTAATAATTTCTTAAGTATGATGATTATACCTAAGGGCACATACAACTTGAAGAAATAGCGTTACATAATAAAAGAGATAACAGAAACGGTAACTGTTTCATAAACATAATACTATAAGCGTTGTGCAGTTGTGCAGTTATGAATAAATAGTGTTCATATACCATAGGAATGAATTAGAAAAATAGTGACTGCCCAAACACTAAAATTACTTTTCTGGGCTTAAAGCTCACTAAACTGATTAGTAAGCTCGAACTCCTGAAGGTGCCAACTTTGTTGGCAAAACGTTGGTCGAGTGAATAGTTTCAAAAACATAAACGAGCTGCCAACTGAAGAATAACATAACTAGTTAGAAATTGATGCCTTCAATGCCTTCGTAAAATATCGATAACATAACTATTTCGTACCAATGGTGGTGGGGAAGTAAATAAATCAGAACATTATTACGCGTTAAAATAAACCTCCCAACAAGTGGACAATGGCGCAGATTCTGGTATTGTGTTGGACAATTACAAACAAATCTTTTAAAAGCATGAACAATAAATAATCTCCAGATGAGCTTTATTACTGGTCCATCCTTATTTACCAACCATTGGTGAACAACGATACCACAGATCAGTTTGGAATTTATTAGGGGAATATTTCAACACAATAGTCATAATAACTCACCTCGGGGTGAACCTGTTTCATATGAAATTCCCTACACCTGTTCTGTAAAGATATGCTTATCTTCAACTTCATTTTATTTGTCGTGAGTAATGAATTTAGTTCGTAAATGTCACTTGCGAAACTTTTCGAAACAACGACATCTATTATTGATGATGCGACATATTTATGGCTAATGGACTTATGTGTGGGATTCGAGACTTATTACAAAAGTGGTTATGTTGAAAGAAGTCTTCCCGGGTAAATAGATTTTAATGTGTTCCAGAAAATGGATTATATTCATTAGAGTTTTGATATATGATGATATAACTCTCAACATGTAACATAGCATGCAGTTGTTCAGAAACAAATTTAATTCATATCTGTATTCACTTTGGCTTGAAGCATCATTCGAAAGTGGAAAGATTAGTTTAAGTTTTATGACGATTCGTAAATATGCATTTTGTTGATGAAATTGTCAATACCGGATTCACAAAATATGGAAATAGTTGCGGAATGTACTATAAGTAGGGATGTACGCTTCAAATTTGATTTGATATGAAATGAAAAAACGCATTAGGAAGAATCAGTGTTTTGTTATCTATACCGGGTGTGACAGGATCATGGTACACCCCCCGTATCTCTATTAAGTAGTTTTAAAGGTGATTGACTGAAATTTGGGATATAAACATAATAAGCGGCACTTTTTGACCTACAAATGATTTATTTTTTCACTTTCGGTTATTTGCTCATAAAAATCGCAATTCAGAATTATCAAAAATGTTTATGTGGTATCATTGGACTCAAAAAAGTATGCAGATTTTAGCAATATATTAATATACAGGGTGTTTTATTTTAAAATCGAGAGTTCGTTTCTGGCGAAACCGGAAGTGAAAAAAATCATTTGTAGATCAAAAAGTGCCGCGTATTATATACAGTGTGTTGCAATTTACTGAGCCCCACCCCTGTATTTCTGTGGATTTTAGAAATTTATTTTTATTTCTTTTTTCAATATGTACTTCTCCAAAGGCTCTATCTTGTCAGGAAAAAAATTTCATCAATCACTTTTTCACGACCTACTACGACCACAGAATGCATGCCAAAAATCGAGAAAAGGTATTAGGCATTTTTTAGCAAAATTTTCTTTTCGAAAACGAAAATTGTGAGAAATACGGGGGTGGGGCTCTGTATATGGGATATCCCAAATTTCATTCAATTACCTTCAAAACAAACTAAAGGGTATACGGGGTGTGTACCATGATCCTGTTACACCCGGTATATACTTCACAGAATAATATAATCGATATAAATTATTTGAATTTTTGTTCTGGTCCCCGCAGCCCACCCAAAGCGACTTGCCCTGCAGCAAAACTCCTCCTTTCCGCAGTTTCAAGTCCGATACTGCTACCCAATCCAGAGTAAATCTACTCAATCATATATATTTTACCCGCCCTGAATTTTGTAATGAAAATTTGTGCTGAATTTTGACTGCCTTAAAATTATAAACTAGATTTACTTTTATTGTAAGTACCGTTGTAGAAAAAACTAACTGAATTATTTCTAACTCATTAACATACTGAATGGCAAACATCTAATACGTAATATTTTCAACTCCCGTACTATAATTTTCTCATTTCAAATTGGCTACCTGTACTGAAACGAAATTCATTACGATACAGATAATCATTATGATACTACTTTATTGACCAATTAGAGTCCAATCAATTCCAAGAAGAAATTCTCTTGGTTACTTTGAAAACCAAGTACTTATACAGACATACTTTTTCGGACATATTATAAAATCAAGAATGAGGTTTTACTTTATATAGTAGAGAATATCTGATGATACCTACCACTTAACTTCTTGAAAAATTATCCAACTGATCATCAACAATCGGTAAAAATTTGTGAAACCATAATTCATGAAATAAAATTAGCATATGGGGTGCCACGAGGAACTGTTCTCAGGCCAATATTGTTCTCGTTGTATATTAACGACTTATCCACCCAAAAATCTAGTGAAAATATTTCGCAGATGATTCAGCCATCCTTTACTCCTCTCACTCACGGTTGAATATAAAAAAAAAATTAACAAGATTTGTACAATTTTAAAAATAATGTATCGAAGTCCTTTTTTATACCCTTCGATCTCAGTTTTTATTGACTGTCACGTATTAAGTATATCTTCCTATTCAGATACATGCGGGCGCCCAAACTGGTAATTTGAACGCCTTTTACTTACGTTTCTATGACAAAAATATATTTTAGCTGGTTCTGTAATAATTTTGTCAATTCTGAAGTAATGCTATTTGAGATTTTTAAATAATTCCGATGAATTGTTCACTGTATATTTTATCTCGTGAATGGTGGACACGCAATGAATCTGAATCGGCCTTAACTGTACCATACCAGAAAGATGTTAATACCCTAATGAAGAAAAATGTTGAAAAATTATTTCATGAGAATCTCGGTGACATTCAAAATGTATATTTTTGTATTTGCATTTTTTGTATGTTCTCAGTTGGCCATTCCCATACAATTATACATTTTATAGGAAGATGAAACAACTAAAATACATTTTATTTTAATCGATATTAAAATATTCAATAACTTACCCAAATGGAGAAATTTTGAGGTTTTCTTCACATCAATTCAATGATTAGAAAATTATTGAACGGTAGGTACCCAAGTCATAGTTTTTCAGGAATACTGAATGGTTAAAATATTCAATTGCTCACCCAAATGAATGCCCTTATCAATGAACATCTGTGGAAACCAAAACACAGTACCTATTCATTAATTTGCGAAAATATTGAATAGTTTTTCTAAATCAACCTTCTTCAAACCCTCCGAAGGCCTGAGTTGGTAACGTTTAATGTAATTCTTATTCAATGAGCGCTTTCTCATTTGCGGAATATACTTATCAAATATTTTATTTAAAATCAACCCCTCTCACCCCCATTAACAGCCTGGACAACACTGGGTTGAGTACTATTTGATGTACTTTTCTATCAATGAACAGTGCTGAAAATCAGAATGCGATTTTCTTAGATTTGGATAAATGACCATATACAGAGTATTTCCGAAATATGATAACAAACTTCGGGAACTGATTCTACAGACAAAAAATATGACAAATACTTCTTATTAACACAGTCATCGCCCTAGTGCTTGTGATGGTGAAATATGAGATAGTCAGCGTCCGTAAATGGAGTAAAAAAAAAGGAGGCATCTTGTGCGATTTTTAACTAAATTGTGTTTGTAAATTATCGATTTCTTACATTCAGAAGGGCATAACTCTAAAAGTATTAGATACCTCTACGAATTTAGGAATTTAGGAGCTGAAACTACGTAAGTTTCAAATTCAAATTCAAATTTCAAATTCCAGTTGGAACCCACTAAGCTTATTCTTACTTACCATCATTTTTGTGGCGTATATCACCCTCGATATCACCTTTCAACTTCACAATAATATTTCAGATACTGAATCCAAAAACAAAACTCCAAACTGCAACCATAATTTTGAACACCCAATATATTTTGATATAATCTGATGCATTTCTGAGGAAGTTCATTTAGATACAGAGGAGAATTATTTACCGATAAGTACAAGTGAGTTTCTTTAAAATTGATCTTTCTCCTACATTTTAAGTAAAAAACTTGGTTAAAGTGCAATAACTCAACAACACCTTGAACGAGTTTCATAAAATATACATGAAATAATATCAATTCCACGTAGAATCTAAATGTTATTCAAGGCATTCAATTTAAAAATATTCCATTTTGATCTTTGGAACACCATATACATTTGAAAATTATACAAAAATGTATAGCTCTCATGAACTCCGGATACATTTGTACAGATGATTTTTTGGCTAAAATTCCGTTAACACATAGCCACAAGCTATAAACAAAATTTTGGAACTTACGTAGTTTGGCCACGTGGACAAAAAATCCAAATGAAATTTTTGGTGGTCTCAACTAATTTCGGAGATATCCTATTTTTGAGTGATGACTGGCATTTTTTAGGACACATTTCTACTGCGGATAAATACTCAAAATTCTTCCATCTTTAAACTAACACAGTGTACTCACCCTAATTGACCTGTTTCACACGCTTTCTTTATTGAAAACGCTACTTTTTAGAAAAAAAAACTCATCCTTCTTTTATGATCACATAACCAGCAAATCTAGGCAAAATGGTTAGTGAATTTTATTCATGTCAAGTTGGTTACTGGAAAAAAACTGAGTGAATAATTTCCTATTCATGTTGAAATTAAATGCCTGGAAAATTTTGCTACCCAAATGTGCAAAGTTCAAAGTTACCAACTTGACATACTTAAATAAAATTCACTAAACATTTTACATGAATGTGTTGTTTTGATGATTTTAAAAGAAGGTTGAGTTTTTTGATAAACAATGCAGTTTTTTAATAAAAAAAATAGTGTGAAACGGGTGAATTAGGGTACTTATGTACATTGTGTTAGTTTAAAGAAGGAAGAATTTTGAGTGTTTTTCCGCGGTAAAAATGTGTCCTAAAAAATGCCAGTCATCACTCAAAAATAGGTCCATACCTCCAAAAATGGTTGAGACCGCCAAAAATTTAATTTGGATTTTTTGTTCAGGAGGCCAAATCACGTGGGTTCCAAAAAAACTTCTGTTTATAGCTTGTGGCTATTAGTTTACGGAATTTTTCCCATTTTTGTCTATCTCCTCCAACAATTCACATATTTGCCTGTCTCTTTAAATTTGGGACTTCCGGAAAGAGCTGAAAAGAGCAAAGATGGCTGGTTCTGACTAAGCAGTTTCATCTTTTTTCACTTTTTTTCACTGATATTCATTGATCAAGAGTAATGGTAGAAAGTAAAATTTTCACCGAATAACTTGATAATAATGGATTGATACCTCAAAACTGTTAAACTAATCCCAAATTTTCAAAAAATATACTTGAAATGATCGATCAAATACCTATTACCTGATAAAGAACATTATCCTGTGTTTTTGTATGCTTGACCCATCAATAATTTCATGATTTGGCAAATTAATTAATCAAAAAATAGTCGACCCATTTTTGGTATTCATATCCGAAAATTTCTGTACAAACACTTTGTGGTAGAATGATGTATATCATTATGGCTCGAATACAAAAGTAGAACTCACCGTTTTATTCCTTCTCTGTCTACATCCATCACAATTCCAAACTGATGATCAGACTGCATCTTGTTCACCAACACTCGCGAGTTATCAAACAACGAACAATATTATCAAAGAAGTTTGTTTCAATGAATTTATATGTTGTTTAAATAAAATGAGTTTTTTTTATTTCTAAAAAACTGTAATTTCTATTTCTAACAAACACCACGCGTCGCGTATATATATTGTATACGTCAAATAGATATTGTTTTCATAAAACGACGATCTCCAGAGCCCACTTCGCAGAAAGCAGAAACAAGGAACACCTTGGTATGTTTGTAGGGTTGATGTTAAGGAATTCGCAGAAGTGATTATTTTCACGAATATAAGCCGCTATTTCCGAGAGTAATATAACGAAAACTCGTTTATAAGCAAATACATTTTCAGTTTTCACGAAAATGGTTTTGTTTGAAAGATTAACGAGGTATTCAAAAATGTGTTCGCTTTCCAATCCAATTGCCATATGGGGAGCAGCACCTAATAGAGTTTGTAACCCCTGAACAGTACCTGACTTAATAAATGGAGTTTAATAAAACATGATTTTTCATTATCTGTCAAATTACTTCAGAAGCTACCCGGAGTTACCCTGTGGTAATTGAAAAGCGGATTGTTTTATCGAAAATTTAGAATTTTAAACTTATTCTGTAATATCGTCCAAAAACACGGGCGTTGATAGTAGGATGAGTTGCGTTGATCAAGGTCAAGAACGACGATGATGTTTATTCGTACAGGAAGGACAATTTTTCGAGATTTTAAATTCCAAACTGTACACCATCGTATGCGCAAGCGCTGCATGTTATGGGTTTTCTAATTTGAAATATTGGCGGGAGAATATAGGTTCTGTTTTGCGCGCGTACTAAAATATTTGTGATATTTTCTAGGTACTTAGAGCAGGCACATATGATGAAATACTGTTAAGGAAAATTATTTATTGACAATAAATAAAACAGGTAATATATTACTCGGCTATATCATACAACGGTGTTATAATGAAAAACATTATTCCGGTGACTCAATACCTTTGATTTTAGGCAAGCAAATTGAGAGAATGAGTTCATTATAACGAATTGTATACTATACTTTATATACAATTAATATATGTGAAAAATTATAAAATTTCATATTACTTTTCACTAAATTGGACATTACTATTGCTGCAATTGATAAATTGAAAAGATAATTGAATGCATGACCATGGAATACAAAGTTAGATGATTTGTTGTTCTGACCAACACTGCCGTCCTAAGCAAAAAAGCCGTATCTACACAAAATGTGAATATGGAGATATTAGTTTCTGTAGTCTTGAAACACTAAAAATTTAACTTTCTCCAAAGAAAAAATTACGTAGACTAGATTTAAATAGCCAAAGTTAATCAATCATTTTGCCTTCAGTACACAAGTTTAAAGCTGAGTTTTCATGCATCCGAATTTTCGGCTTTTCGTAGGAAATATGAAATAAATGTCACTTTTCCGTACGAATGATATTTTGAGCGGTTTTCATTTGTGCGAAATGCCTTCACGGAGTAAATGAAATATTCAATGTCAACCCCTAATTTACCGTCCATTTTCTCAAGTAAATTCCTCAGCTCGATAATTAAACTGTGGTAATTGCCTTGTAATTTTCGTAGTTTGAAAATAGGTCCTACCCAAAAACATTTGGGAGCCTTTTTTCTTTTATTTTTTCAATTCAAAACTCCAATACGTCAACAAAATCGGTAAAATATAAAATATTACGGCTGTTCTTATCCTTATATTATTAATCATGAGATTGCTGTCCATATTTAACATTAAAATTTTCAATATGCCTGGAAATAACAAACATACATAACCGCACTGATCATTGTTTCCCTTTAAAATTTCGGACAAGTTGACTTTATATCAACTTCTTGAATTTACTCGTACAATCAGTTAAAATTTGCCGCCACGAAATATATTTGAACTGCTTTTGACAGATTTCGTACGAAAAACGAATAATTCATGTACATGAAAACTTAGCTTAAGACCTTTCGTACTTAAGCTTAGTTTTCATGCATCCGAAATTTCGGTTTTTCGTAGGAAATTTGAAAGAAATGTCACTTTTTCGTACGATTGATATTTTGAGCGGTTTTCATTTCTGCGAAATGCCTTCAAGGATTAAATGAAATATTCAACGTCAACTCCCTAATTTACCGTCCATTTTCTGAAGTAAATTCCTCAGCTAGTTAATTAAGCTGTGGTAATTTGCCATGTAGTTTTCGTAGTTTGAAAATAGGTCTCACCAAAAATCGTTTGGGAGCCCTTTTTCTGTTTTTCTTCAATTCAAAATTCCAATACGTTAACAAAATCTAAGTTATATATTAATAATCATGAGATTGCTCTCCATAGGTATTTAACCTGGAAACAAACATACATAAACGCACTGATCACGGTTTCCCTTTAAAATTTCGAACAAGTTGACTTTAATTAAATTTCTTGAATTTATTCGTACCATCAGTTAAAATTTGCCGACACGTAATATTTTTGAACAGCTTTTGACAGATTTCGTACGAAAAACGAATAATTCGTGTACATGAAATCTTAGCTTTATGATGGTCGAAACTACATATTCTCAGCTTCAGAGTTTTTGCAGATACGGCTTTTTTGCTTAGGACGGCAGAACACTCAATCAAATTTCTCAAAAAAAAACACACATTTCATTCATATTCAAAACAGCAGTTTGCTCATAACCCAGATGGTGTTTGACAGACCCCCTCAGTACTTTCAGGATATCTGAATTTTCGAAAATTCACAGGACGTCTGAACAGTTGAACAGAACTTTAGGTCGATGTTTTTAGTTGTGTTTAATTTATTTATTCCATTTCGGTACCGGTTGAAAAATAGGTTGACATTCCACAAACAAATGACGAGAGTCTAATTCGCCCGCCAGACGGCACCAACGTTGTCAAATTGTGGATGCAGACGATTTTTGGCGCGAAATTTGAAAAGAACACTCGTTGAGACGAAAACTTTAAAAAATAGGCATAATATCAATAAACTAGAGTCTAAATATAAAGTATCACTGATATTTCCTGAAGAATTGACCTCCGCGCGCAACAGATGATGATGAATGTGTTGGATATATGTATGACACGGGCTTTACCACTGAAAATTAATCGTGTAAATAGACGAAAAATGGCAAATTCACCTGGAAAACTTACGTCTACGGTCAGAAAAGTAACAATGAGTGTAAATTGAATATGCGTAAATTATTAGCAAATCTAACCCGACCTGACTAACCTAACGTAGACAGAATATTTCATTTCTATTTTCACGCGTATATACTCTCTCAAAATATGAAGGTTTGCGATAATATATTGGTAAACATCTTTGTTGCAATGTGTTGATAGTTATATAAAATCAAAATCAAAACATAATCAATCAACAATTACCATCAAAGTTCTACCATCGAATTAAAAAGACATATTATATTTAATTTACACGATTGTTTCACGACTTAGTCTATTAAAATACTCTTCCTACCCTCGGCAAACATTATATTGACTGCGGCACCGACGTGTATTTCAAATTTCGCGCCTAAAATCTTATCCATCCACAATTTGGCAACGTTGGTGCCGTCTGGGCGAATCAGAAAATCATAAACAACAAAACGACAAAAATAACAGGAATGTATGTCATATGCCAACCTATTCCTCCACCGGTACCGGACTGGAGCAAATAAAACGCAACTACTGACGAAGCGTTAAGCCGTACACACAATATAAGTTTCATGTAATAAGTTTTACGATTTTGGATTTCAATTTCTGAAATAAAACGAGATAGGAACAAAACTGATTTGAACAATAAAAGTTGAAAAAAAATTCTTCATAGGATGTGATCAAAAATAATGATGGCAATGATATGGCTTCGTTTAAAATGGAAATATAAAATTACAGAAATTAAAACTAAAAACATTCCATTGTGTTTCAGCCTTCAGGCAACCATTTATTAATTGTGGAAATAATTCAGGAACTGGGTCACCAGGATTGATATATAGGCAACTCACCAACACTTGCTTGCTTTAACCAAAGCCTGAGGATCCCATCGAGAGCGATACACTCGAGAAAAATTCTCTTTGGATCGAACTCATGCAAATTGATGAAAAAGGGTTGTGATTTGACTTACTGCTTTGGAAGAGATTTTGTAAAGGATTATTGAGAAGATAAATAAATTAGATTCAACAGTCCGAATATGATCAAACGATTATTCAAATATTGAGTTTTGCGCAGCTGAAATACTGAGAACCAAAATGAAAATCCCAGCCAGACGCATGCTTCTTATTGTCTGTCATTAAGTGCTAATAAAAATTCCAAACGATTTCGACCAGTTTTAGCGTGGAAGATTCATAAGCAGATCTACGATAAGGTGGATTTTCACAGTGATTACTGATTCGACATGAAATATCTCAAGTTAACCTACATATAAGATTCTAATTTTAGTAGTGCGCTATACAACTTGGCACATTTATTATATACTTAATCGGATAAGGTGAATAAAATATTTGATGTGGTTCACGGTCTTCTTGGAATATCCGTTTATAGAGGTCACTACAGAGGTCTGCGAATTATAGGTATTCAGTTCAGCCATCACCTACAAGGTGAGGTAGAATAATCTGCACTAGCGCTTGTATTTATAAAATGCCATACTGAATTTTGTAGATTTTCCATAACCCTTTAACTAGACGTATGAAAATTAACATGACCGTTAAGAAAAATGCAGCCTCAGCAGAAAGAAACACTTCCTGTAGAAACATCGAATCTTATTTTCTTCTATTATAGTTTTGCAAACTTAATTCTTCCATTAAAACCGTCTTCCAGAAGCTATTGAGCTAAAGTAACTATTCCTTTTTATAATTCTAGGAAATGTTAAATGGCCATTGTCATTATCTTATACTACTCTCATAAGAAATAATGCTTGGATAAAAAAAACGATTTAATCCAAGAAAATGGTTCGTTTATATATACTGGAATAAATATTGTTTCATTACAAGAAATCCATATTGTCAGAATAATTTTCTCAGAATGAGGTACTGATATGTTTGAACTGGGTAAAGGATGTTTCCGGGAGTAATTACACAAGTGCTTCAAAATTACCGATAATTTTCCATGAAAGCATGTTGTCTAAAAACTGCATGAGTTTATTTTCATATTTTGTCGAAAGAGCCCGACTCCGAAGGAGGAGGGCTGACAACATGCTTGAATGGAAAATTATCAGGTTTATTTTGATGCACGAGTGTAATTCGGTAGAATATTTCCGGAGTCAATAATGAAATCCATAAACTGTTTCCATATTAATTGATGGTTCAACATTGTATTTTTTGGTTTGCTCTTGGTGATTTTTTCTTGAATTACAGTTATCGAATCATTTCCGAAACGTGACATTTCAACGACGTTTAAAATTCAGTATTTATGCCTGTAAAAATGACAAATGTACATTTAAACAATCGTTACTATAGATACAAGGACCGAGCGGGTAATTTTCGATACCTACCGGGTAATTTTCAGCCTGAAAATGTCCCGTTGCCGGGAATTTTTCGCTGTAATTGATCGAAAATGTCCCGCTTCATTTGAGATTTTTAACATACGATGGAAATATTCATTCAACTATACTGAATACCCCATTGTGAATCATTGGAATATTAGATCCAGTTACATGGTATTCTCAAAAGAAGAAACTAAGCTTGAATAAAAACTTTGCTAGGGTTGAGAAATTGACTTTCTTGATGTAAATTGAATATTTTTTGTCAACCAAGAGAATAGTTGTTTGAATGAAAACATTGTTCTTTCTATTGTGAAATCAGAATTTTCGTATTCATAGAAAATATTTTATTATATTTTTAAATTTATTATTGTAATTCAAGAATATGTTTTTTTTCACATTGAACCGGTTTCTTTCTTCTGATAATATCTCATGTCCATATATCAGGTGAAACGATATAAGTTCTCATAATATCTTAGAAAATACCTTCTGCCGGAAACTTTTGGAAAATATATCCATTTTTTTCTAATGAACAAACCTTCAGATTTAGAGGATGTGACTACAACTTCGCTTTTCCTAGTATAAAAAGTCCTTTTTGAGAACAAAATCATTTGGTTTAAAAGAATTCTCCATCAAGTATTTCAGAAATTTTTAAGGTAATTCGTTTTGAATGGTTCTCTCACTAAGTAACGTTTTACTTCTGGTTAGGTAGGTACACTTGTGATAACCAAAAATTCATGAAGTCTAGTTCCGTGGAGACTTTTTTGGTAAAGATTAATTTACAGCCTCAGAAATAATTAAGAAGTCAACCGTGTTTATCATTGTGTTACTGAGGATAAGGAAAAAAAGATATCTTTATTTCAAAATATATTTATGTTGATAAACATTAACATTGAATAAATAATTCACTTAACAATTCCTAATAAACTCAAACAAATGAATCTATGTACACCCACGAATTCACAACCACTTCTTCCACACACTTACACCTAATGAGATCGGAAGACTGTGCAATTTCGTATTAGCTAGCAACCGTTTAGCTGGTGACAGGTGAAGTTCTCCCACTGCATGCCTTTTTAAGTCTTGATAATTAACCCTGAAATATGAAAAATAGACGGGTTCCTGGCCGCCCCACGTGTGCACTTCATAAGGAAAAGCGCTTTTCTTTTTTGGAAGAATTTTCGTGTTTTTTCGCGATATTATACTGCCTGCCGTTGTAATATACGGAAGTTCAAACAAATTGAATTGAAACGCTACTAATTAATGGCATGCCATCCGCAGCGGCCGAAAGGGCTCAAAGGGTAACGAAAACCTGAAAAAATTAAAGTGAACTTCCGTGTTTTCAAACTGCATGCCGATGTAAAGAATTAAAGTTTCAGTAATAAAAACACTCTGAAAAAATTGTCATGCGCCCCTCGTCTGACCAACTGTGGAAAATTGCGGAAAAACTCTGTAACAATTTAATACAGGTTTTACGTGATTCCATTAGAAAGATACGTCATTTGTATACTTAATGAATAGCAGGTAATTTGGCATTCACACCAGGATTTTGCAAAACAGTCACATGAATTTTCACAGTGTTTTTTGCAACTTTCGTCATGCATGCCTCTATTTTGTATGCCATCAATTAGTAGCGTTTCAGTTTGTTTGAACTTCCTTATATTATAACGGCAGGCTTCAGTATAATATCGCGGAAGAACACGAATATTCTTCACAAAAAGAAAAGCGCTTTTCCTTATGAAGTGCACACGTGCGGCGGCCAGGAACCCGTCTATTTTTTATAATTTAGGGTTGATTATCAAGCCTTAAAAAGGCATGCTGTGTGAAATGGGAGGACGTCACCAGCTCCTGGTCTAGTTGTAGTGTCATATAATAAGGGAAGCAAGGTTACTGTGGCTGTGGTGAGGATTCTGAAGTAAATCGTGTAGAGATTCAATTGATTCAAGAATATTCTCTTAGAATTTTTCCAGCTTGAGAAAACGTTTC
Organism: Chrysolina americana; assembly: GCA_958502065.1. Classification (NCBI taxonomy): domain Eukaryota; kingdom Metazoa; phylum Arthropoda; class Insecta; order Coleoptera; family Chrysomelidae; genus Chrysolina; species Chrysolina americana. The sequence goes on from OY293412.1 coordinate 89,452,105, forward strand.
TTGAATTACCGATTTCAATTTTGCTTGATCCATGTATGAATATTTTTTCACATGAGTATGGTAATTTCATCACGTCAATAATATTTTCTTGAACGAAGAAAATAAGCCGAAGGAATAAGATTGTGTAATAAAATATTCACTTTCCGAAAATCTTTCTTCGAAATGAAAGTATATTAATTTATTTCTAGTAATCTAAAGTAATGATTTCAAAAATCCTTTTTATGTGTGAACTGATTGTGAACTCGTTCGAGAATTATTTTGAAATCTTTGTATAATATCTAATTTGTAGTAAGCTTTAGTAAAGTCCATTTCAGCTCAAAGTAGTATGATGGATGAGTGGGGAATAAAATCACAAAATCATATCTGCAACTGTTAATTGGTAACTAGGGTCATTAATGGGGGCAACATGTTTCGGATTCAGCAGAATCCGTCATTAGCCTCGTACATAGTTATGGAGACGAAAATAACATCTTTTTTATATAAGAAAGATAGAGTGGTAAGTGTAAGCAACAGGAAAACGAATACTATACTGGAACTGTATTGAAATAATACTGGTTTCCCTGGAAATAATTTTAAAGGCAGTTCTTTTATAAAAAAGAGTTTTATAAATAACAATAAGATTTGTGTGGTTCCTATCTGCAATCGTGATGAAAAGTATCGTTCAAAACTCTTTTGAAAAACTCTTTGCACTCTTGCTCGACTTGTAGACATCGCCTTCGGCTTTGTCCACCAATTTGTCGCGCTCGTGTGCAAACATTCGTTTTCAAATCTTGTTGTTTAATATACTAGTAAATCACGCACCCTTGATAAAAACCATATTTGTTAACATTTGCAAATAATCAAGTAATCGCACGTTAAAAGGTAAGACCCCGTTAATCCTTAGCTCGCACAAGTTTCGATTTTTGAGGACTGTCGTTCGTAGGGGGATGATAGCTGGTTAACGGAAAAAACAATTTTAAATCAATTTTTTTTTAATCAACTATTTGATTTCGACGGAAGACTTTTTCCAAAATCACCTTGGGGTATTAACAGACTGTAGACAGTCGAAAAAAGTCTTCCAATTCATTCTAATCAATCAAAATCATCTATACAGTCGTCGAGATAAAATAACATTCTTTTCACGAACAGGTGGTAATTTGAAGGGAGTCAACAGCAAGTCGTTCATTCATATCTTTTTCTTCTCTCGGCTCAACTCATCTCGACACGTCATCAATAACAAAATATATCCTCAAACGGTTAAATTCATAATCCCGTCAACAAGGTAATCAATAAAAATGATACAAACATATTTCTTTGGCCAATAGACAACTGTCGCTTTAATTGGTTCGGGGATACAACTTCCAAGAAGAATATTTGATCGCTGTCGTATCATTTCAAATACAGATGAGAGATAAGAAGAAAAGGCAGGAGTGGTTTCTAAATGCATTGCCTCCTTGCAGAAATGAATAGACGTATCAAAAAGAGAATCACGTAACATAAAAGTGATATCAGAATCAGATATAGTAAAACCAAAACTGGTATACAGGTGAAGCTCGTCCAAATTATCGATTACAAAAAGTATTCACGTGAGAGAATATGACACAAGTGTTTGTCAGATGTAATTCAACATCATTCATGACATCAACCAGGGAGCCAACAATGTAGGGTTATTCAACGGAGATACAATAGTATTTCGACTCGTTAAAAAATATCTAATTCTTCTCATATTTATTCTCTAACAAATATGTAATTGTCACCAAACTCCTTACTGAATCGATATTTTTTGACGAAAAAGTTTCTACTGATCATCATCTGAACCGAGGGATAATTTCAAGTGATATACACTGCATGCCAGCAGCTATGTAAACATAGACATTTCCGAAAAAACGTAGTAGGCAAAATAGGTCGAAAAGTTTTTTGGATTCGTAATCAGAACCATTTTACTATCCATTCACTTTTTCCTGAAAAAAATCAGTTTTGAAAAATTCGAAGGATCCCACATGTTTCCTATGTAAATATTTTGGCGCCTTATATAATATAATTCAATCCACTTCAGGGTTTCAAAAATACAATTTTTACTTTCTTTGTACTGTTTTTCAAGATTGATCTCTTTAAGGGGGGAAGTCGTCACGTCTTAGTTGTGGATCATGCATTCCTTCATTCTATAAAAAAAATATTACTCATCTCATAAAGGGTTTTGCATTACTGACAAGAAAATGTTCTTAAAAATAGATAAATAACGCAATCGTTTTGAATTTCACTCAGTATCCATTTATTAATATTTTGAAAAAGTATATAGAGGTCTTTATCAACAACACGAGATTTCATATGATTGCATGTCCAACAGTTAGTACAGTCGACAGGTTGAAAAAAATGGGGTTAGGTGGAAAAAGGTCGGAAGTTAATGAAACTTCAGGAGGTTCTCCAGGCATGGTTAATCAACATTTTCTCAAGTTTTGGACCTCGAGCACCCTGTGCGAAAAAAGTAGGGGGGAAAACTGCAAAATTTTTGACCTCTCTTCGGTTTTTCCTCGATTACTTTTTTCTCTTACGTCCTACGGAAAAAACATATCGATACCTTTTTGTAGATCGTAAAATTTTATACAATTATGACTGGAAAAACATGTTTGTATGTGAATTTGCTACTGAGATATGGCACGTCAAAAAAAAGGTCATGTTTCAAAATTTGCTAAGAAATGACACAAAATGCAAAATTACAGCTTATTTCATCTGTCATACACGAATTATGATGAAATGTTGTAGTAATTATGGTTCTTAGTTGAAGTCATCAACTTTGGACACCCCACTCCTCTTTCCCCCACCCAACCCCAATTCTCAAAAGCTAACTTTCTGATGAAAGCCAACCATACCAATTCACATCATTTTGGTATTGATATTAGTTACTTTTCGGATCGATATCCCCCCGTTCCCCTACATAATTATCCCAGGACAGGAAGAAAAAAGAAAAGACAATTTTTGACAGTTTTGCTGTGTGGTCGACGGTCTTCCTCAATCTGCTCAATCAGCTGCTGAATTGAAAACTGGCATTCATCACTATTCTCGTCGATGTATGAAAATATCACCTGCTTCGCCTGGTGAATAGGATCGCGTTGCTTTTCTTTCTATTGATACTTACAACTACACTTCGAATTCGCTTCGTTGTCTTTGTAATTTGGCTGTGACCCCCTTTTCATGTGCAGACTCGACTATGATGGCCTTGTCTTCTGCGTAGAATGCTAGATTCATCATCTGATTTTTGGCCTTGAAGATTGAGAATAGATGTGAATAGTGATAGTACCGCACCTTGCGGGACTTCCGCCTCTATCCTTCTTCTCGATGAAAGATCGGTTTCGACCCTGTCTCTGTATCTCCGATTTCTCAGGAAGGAGTGCCTATACGAGCTCAACCATGGATTTTTGGTTACTTGCGTCTACCACCTTCGCTGTAAATCAGTCGTGGCAAACTCTTTGGGACGCTTTTGAGACGTCAATGAAAACTACCAATGTTAAAGTGTCCTTGTTGGTTTCCAATAATCTCAATCTTGACCTCATCCAATACATACATAGAATATTTTGCTTACCCTGCAGTTTCATAATATTCCCACTGCATTTCTGTACAAATTTCTGAATTTTGAAAATCAAACTTTGGTGTACTGAGTATTTTAGGATATCGCATTTGAGGTATTTATTTGACAATATGGTGAATGCGCCGCCAAAAACGAAAAAAGTCGCCCATAAGCATCACGGTAAAATACAATCAATAATAGCCGTCCCCTGCTTACACATCCTATGTTCATAGGGGAAAAATATTCATTAGGTATTAGTAGGTTGTTCTAATTCCATATTTGATTTGAACTATTTCATTCCATATTTAACATCAAGACCACGATGATGATTATAAATTATTTTGCAAAATTAAGACAACGGAGACACTTTTGTTAAAAAGGTCTAATGGTTGAAAGTCCCTTGATATAACGAATCAATTTTATCCTAACTAATTTTCCAAAAGTACACATCTTTTTTTGCTCCCTTCTGCAAGTAACCCGATATGAACAGCTGCAAGGGCCATATCGGGAAAATAGTTGAATGAACCACTGTGTAAGCAAAATTGAAAATTTTTCAAATAAATGGCTGTCTTTTGGTAAGTGACAGTGACACTGAAAAAGACACATAAAATTGTCAGATAATTATGATTTTTAATTAGTTAACCGGGATTGAATTTATAGATTTTATTTAGTCAGAATACTGGTTAGTCAATGTTGGTGAAATTTAATACCTACCTGAAAATTTAGTCTCCAAAATGAGTGGTGAATATTATTGCTCCAAAGAACCTGTCATCCAATACATACATAGAATATTTTGCTTACCCTGCAGTTTCATAATATTCCCACTGCATTTCTGTACAAATTTCTGAATTTTGAAAATCAAACTTTGGTGTACTGAGTATTTTAGGATATCGCATTTGAGGTATTTATTTGACAATATGGTGAATGCGCCGCCAAAAACGAAAAAAGTCGCCCATAAGCATCACGGTAAAATACAATCAATAATAGCCGTCCCCTGCTTACACATCCTATGTTCATAGGGGAAAAATATTCATTAGGTATTAGTAGGTTGTTCTAATTCCATATTTGATTTGAACTATTTCATTCCATATTTAACATCAAGACCACGATGATGATTATAAATTATTTTGCAAAATTAAGACAACGGAGACACTTTTGTTAAAAAGGTCTAATGGTTGAAAGTCCCTTGATATAACGAATCAATTTTATCCTAACTAATTTTCCAAAAGTACACATCTTTTTTTGCTCCCTTCTGCAAGTAACCCGATATGAACAGCTGCAAGGGCCATATCGGGAAAATAGTTGAATGAACCACTGTGTAAGCAAAATTGAAAATTTTTCAAATAAATGGCTGTCTTTTGGTAAGTGACAGTGACACTGAAAAAGACACATAAAATTGTCAGATAATTATGATTTTTAATTAGTTAACCGGGATTGAATTTATAGATTTTATTTAGTCAGAATACTGGTTAGTCAATGTTGGTGAAATTTAATACCTACCTGAAAATTTAGTCTCCAAAATGAGTGGTGAATATTATTGCTCCAAAGAACCTGTCACCAAATTTTACAAAGGTGAGTCAAAAACAAGTCTTCTCAAATTTTTTGATTTGTTCAAGACGTATTGGATTTCAAAACATGGCATATTCCTACTGATTGGGCAATGTCTCATTTATATATTACATTAAATTTATCTACCGAGCCGTAATATGAAAAATGCACTTTACGATTTCTATGAAGCTCTTCTAGTATTTTAGACATAATAACCACAAATTCAGTATCGATGGTTTCTATCCCCTCATGTTCAAGGATGTGCTGACAAGAATATACGACGACGATGATCAGAGTCAAACACGAACATACATTATGTAGGAACCGGGCTCAATAGTGGAAAATAAATTTGTTCTTCCCAACACGCGCAACCCTCAAAAGTTTTCGAAAGTCTTACCTTTTTGCATCGAGAATCAGCTATATACAGATGGTCGTTGTCAACATTGACTTCAGCTATTACCACTATAAAAAAACAAAAATATCTGCAATCAAACTTTTTTTTTGTACTTGCTTGAGTATCACATCACCATTCAACTGAAAGTCCTCGAATACGAATTGGTTTGTTAAAACGTTTTGTACTTCCCAAATTGAACGATAATCACAAATATAGATGAGGTGGTGATCACGAACTCTGCGGAACTGAATCATCAGGAAAGTGCTAGTTGGTTATTGTCTCCCCCAATTTTTCTTCATTAGAGTCAAGAATTTCTGAAACACCTATTTGTATAGGCATATCCTGTCAATAATTGTGACGACTTGGAAGGTCGTGTTATGGGTATTTTGGAACCCTAGTTGCCCTTCGGAGATGAGTTCCAGCATCTCTTCAAGATTCAGAAGCCGCACTTTAGAATTATCTTGTCAACCAGTTTTTCCATCGTAATAGACCTGAAAAATAATGTGAGGACTCTCCTGCAGGTTTTTACTCTTTTCTAGTTTAGTACTGGGATCACTTCTGCTAATCGACAATACCTGACTCATCCAGCTACAGTTGTGTCGTTGGGAAACATGTCAAGTATATCACCAAAATGGTTGTTGACATATACAATGCATGTTGGTAGTTCAATCAGCTATTACAGACCATTTAGGTTAAATTAGTTTGGTGCTTCTTTGCCATAAGCATCTACACTGCGACCTTTACAGATCTATTGTATGTGCCCTCGAAATCGTTTTAGAGTCTTTGTCTAGCCCTGTCTTCATCACGAGACTCCATAGGCTAGTTTTTAAAACTCCCATATATTTGGGAATTTCTGGTTTTTCTTCTCCTAGCATTAGAAACCTCAGCCTTGACAAGCCCTCGTAGTGGCATAGTATATGTGTTGATGTTTCCTCTTCTTCCTGGCAGAACCTGCATAGCATTTCTTCTGCCAGACCGATTATGCTCATATGTTTATTGAGCCTACTATGCCCTGTGAGGAGTCCAACTATTATTCTAGTAGTGCTTCTCTGGCTTAGTAGATATTCTGTGAATGTTGGCAGCGGTTTTTTTATAAACTCTTTGACCTGTCTCATTCCTGGTGAATCATTCCACCATTCTTGAGATTTCTGCTGAATCCATGATTTGGTGCTGGTTTTTAGTAAAGCTTTTGCTATACCGCAAAACGGTTCTTGGTCATTCAGGGCCTGACTACATTTGTGTCGTTGGGAAACATGTCAAGTATATCACCAAAATGGTTGTTGACATATACAATGCATATTGGTAGTTCAATCAGCTATTACAGACCATAATTTGATGACTTGTTCCACCAGTTTTTTTGAATACTCTGATACAGATATCGTTATGGATATTGAAATATGCTACTGTAATATTGAATGATAGATTATTTGGTGATAAGTTGAGGCAGCCGATTTGGTATGTGATAAGCCAGTTTCAACCAAATCGAAATATTCTGACTTTAGCATGATAAGTTCCTACAAAATGAACATACTCCTCTGATCTTGATGAACTGGAGCGAACGTGAGATTTCTAACCGCAGAGTTTGTTCACGTGTTGGTGACAATAGACATAACTCACTAGTTTTTTGGTAATATCCAAATATATACTACGGTATATTGTTTATATTAAAGACTTAGCAGCACACAATGTTGATATGATGGTACTTCAATTAGTGATGGTGATCGTCTACCACTTGCCAATATCTAGTCAGTTGCCTCTAACAACAAAAGAAATGAGGCTGTTCCTGAAGAGACTCCTTATAGCTATCGTACTTCTGTCGAATTTGGACGAATGTTCAACTATCTCGCAGTTGTTAAGTATTTGTAATGTGTAATGTTTTTTTTTATGGGAAACTTGTGACCTTTTGCGAATGATTTCTGATCGGTAAAAAATTAATCTGTCTCAAGGCATAACTCGTATTGATTTATTTCAATTAATCAATACCGATCACAAGTGCAATAAATTTCAAGTCCTTTGCGCACGAAATTATGCGAAAAATGTATATGCAATTATATAAATACACCGCTAAGGGAATATTATTGATTAGCTAATTCAAATACGTGAATTATTTTATAATGTCTCTCGAATTGCAAACATTTTCCATTCCTGATAATGCCATTATATGTAAGAATTTTTTGCTCGTTAATGGTTTAGCGCATTTGTAGAATTCCTGGAATATATTAATTTGATTGTTGTTTCATTTGTGAAACATAATTTGTTGATCATGATTTATTGCAGTGGTCTGATATGGAACTCAAATACTATAAAATATTCGCAAAAATCTACTCGTATAGGTATCCATAAATTGGTTTCAATATTTTGGCCAGCACTAATTGTAAAATTTCTCAAATTGTGATAGTGACTACGAAACTCAACTTCATTTATCATAAATCATCCCTTTCATTTCATTAGATTATTTTGAACTAGTGCACAAACTCTAAACCCCAATCGATTTTAAACACATACCAAATATTTCTACCATGATACCACGATGGACACAACTATACATCTGACAGTTATTTGTGCAATAATAATAATAATAATAATAATAATACTCCCTCATAAACACTCGTTGAGTGTACCCAAATACTACTCAAAGAGCAGGTCCTTTCGAATGTGTTGATCACGAAATACTGTTGCGGAAACTTTCTTATTATGGCTTCATAGGAGTGACACTGAGCTGGTTCAGCTCATATTCATCACGTCGTAGTCATCGCTCAAAAATATGGAAAATAGGTAGTGGCGTGCCTCAAGGTATAAACGATTCGGCGAATGCAGACATCGCAGGAAAATTCACTCTATATGCAGACGATACTAAAATTTTCTGGAACTCTGACAATCCAAATGATTTGGAAAAAATTATATATACTAATAAGAAAAAAGTCAAGAATTGAGTCAAATCGCCTTCCTCTTAATATTTCGAAAACTAAAATAATAACTTTCAGCTGTGAACTTGACGATATACCGCTTGGAAATTATAGTATTGAGAAAAAAACAGTTTTAAATATTTAGTATTGCATATTGATCGGAAATTAAAATTTTAAGATCATATTCTTGCCCTGTGTAACAATATATCATCTGGTTGTCATGCAGTTAGAGTGATCGCAAATGGGCTGAGTTTTTCAGCAGCTGATACTGTTTATTACTTACTCTTTGGTGGAATCTCACCTGAGATATGGAATGCCATTATGGGGCGTATGTAGTGGTTATCTACTACAAAATATTCTTGAAAATGAAAACGTTGAGACTCTTGCAGAATACTTCTTTCCACTCACGGAATTCTAAGGGTGATTTGTATTTTTATAATGGAATCAGTGTTCTCGATAAAAAAATATTTAGATAATTTTCCGTCACCATCATCCCATTTTCTAACAAGACTATCCAGCAACATCAAGTTGCCGATACCAATGACATCTGTCATGAAAGATTCCATTGTTTATAATGGCTGTAAAATATATAATCATCTGCCAAATGACATAAAAGAAATAATATCTTTACAACACTTCAGGAAGGCTGTGAGAAGTTTTTGAAGTGGTAGACCCCATTACAATATACAAGAATTTTATAATAATGACTTTTGAAAACCTGTACTCGATGTGATTATTTAATTTAAATGTACATTCATGAACTGACCTTATAAGTTAAAGCAAAGTTATTTATTTCAAATATAATTAAAGCAGTCAGAAAGTCAATGGTATATAAAGGCCGATTCAGATACATGCGTGCTCATGCAGGGTTTTTGAAGCACAGGCGGTTTGAACGCCTTTTACTCACGTTCCTATCACGAGAACATATTTTAATTGGTTCTGTAATATTCTGTCAATGCTAGAGTTATGCTATATGAGTTTTTCAAATAATCCCGATATATTTTTTCACTGTATCTTTCATCTCATATAGAATCGGCACACATGTATCTGAATTGGCCTTAGCAGTGAATACATATATTTTTTTTTACTTGCTTCAGCAATCCAGAGGTGGGATTCCGTGTACTATAAAATTCTATAATCGACAGTTTGTCTCTTTTGCTCCCATAAATTTAACGATAATGACATCTTACTTATTTGATCCACTATAGAATTTTGTGGCACATGGAATCCCACCACTGAAAAGAACCGTTTTCTTCTCGTTGTAGAATGTGGAAAATGAATGTAATTTCATGCTCATTGTGATATCTATGGCTATTTATGATGAATAATTGTTTTTTTACAATGAATTCGAACGAAACAGTATTGTCAATAATATCGTTAACAAACAAGATTTCCTACTTGTTTGTTTGGCAGAACTCAAATTCTCATAGTACTCAAAGATAAGCGAACTTAGAAGTGAACTGTTTGTTGTTATTAACGAAATAATAATATTTTTCAAAACACCAGTGATACGTTACTACTAAGCTGGTTTTGAATGTTTCAATGTCTGTCGTATATACAAGGAGGAATACAAAGTTTGGATTGTCATTCAAATCAAACTGTTTCCTATCTGAAATGTCGCAAACAAAAAAGTTTGTAATAATATTCGAACCGCAACGGATTATCGATGAGAAGTTTAATGATACAACCAAACTGCCCTTGTTCAAAGTTGAATTTTCATTCTCACCAAAGTTTCCATATGTTGATTAATGTGATCGATCTCATGTCGATTCTGTTGGAAATTAATGTGTTGCCTCATTTTCAGATTATGAAAATGTTTCTCCAACATCAATTGCCAAAAACGAAGCATATGAACCTCAAGGTCAAAGTCATCGCCTACACGGTAAGTTACATTGTAATTTAATAACGATCATTGCTTGATTGATTGCAATGTTTGTAAAGAAAAAAACGCTCGATACTTCATCCGACATATGCACATAATATTACCCACAAATTTAAAAAAACACTCAGTGGCTATCCTATATGTATAAGCTATTCAAATATTTAAGAATTCACAATGATTCACATCTTAAACAAAAAAAAGGCGGAAAATAACTCTTGCCAAAGAAAACATTACGCAGGCCGAGATACCAATGTTCAACATTCACGTTTGCATTTGGTTTGGCTACAGGATAAATCGCCACGTGAGCTTTCAGCTCGTTTTCAATCTTTTGAAATTTTAGCGTTCTAAAGATCCTTCTAAAGAAATTCTGAGTCATGCAAAAAAAAATATTGCCAGCTATATACTATGTATGTTGAAATAAAAATGTATCCAAAATCATTACTTCTCCACTTTACCCCAAAAAATGTCGCAAGGTAGGTACGTAAAGAAAGATAACAAACTCAATGAGAACAAAACCATTAACAACAATTTTTTTTTTAAATAATTTTGGAAAATCTTTCAAAATTATATGAAATTTGCCTACTTACTATACCGGCTTTACGATTCTTAAAGAACAATAAAATAGTATGTGACGTTCGTCAAATATTCGGTAATAGAAAAGTTTGCCATTTTCGTCCATTTGTGCGTTTCTCATGAACCCATTTGCAAGTGCTAATTATCATAAAACAACTGAATAGTGTCTATCCTTTGGTTGGGCATACTCACCTGCATGCATGCAGGTTTTGAAGTTCTTACCTCTCATCAGTGCTAGGATGAGTCAGGCCACATTAGGTTCATCTTGTTCCACAAAACGAACTATCATATTCTGACGCCTTCTAGTCTCCACCCACGATTGAAGCCGCGACTTACCATAAGGCAATCGCAGCGCCATCTACAAGTAAAGCACGAAGCACTTCTCATGGTACAGATTCCAGGCATATGAATTGATCTCTCTGATACACACCTTGAAACTTTGTTTAAGGAAAGTTCCTATTTCTCATATGAAGATTATGGAGAACAGTTCTATTGATGTTTTTTTTTCTGTAAATATCATCATGACAATTATAGGTGGTTCACTGACCTGGGTATGAATTTCATATCTTTTCATATCAGGGGAGGCTATTCTGGAATCATTTGGCTTCAATTCGTATAGGAAAAAGAAAGGCAAACATACATGTTTCATGTGAATTTGTATGAAACAGTGAATCGAATTCGCATACGTACGAACTTGAGAATAGAACCTCAAATTGAACTGAACTTTTCAATAATTTTAGCAAACATTTTCATCAACCCACCAATAAAAAAATGTTTAAGTAAAGCATTTTCAAAAATTATATTTTTAATATAAATATAGAAAATATCAATTATTACATTTTCGTTTTTTCACTAGCACTCGTACACAAAGTACTGATAGAATCATTTATAACAGGCTTCTTCGTCAGGTGATTCAACTTACTACAGAAGTTATCGAAGGAGTATGATTTTTCGAATGTGTCTCTGGCCATATCACCCAAAAACACCTGCAAGTGAGGACTGATAATCAGTTTCTTCATTGCCACAGCAAACATCCTGGGTTCTGGATCTATAATAACTCCTGACAAACGATGAACCAAAATTTTCGAAGCAATTCCCTTATTAGATGCCACTATCGGCTTGCCAAGACTCATGGCTTTCAGCAGAAAATCCGAGTGTACGTCGTTTTTGGCCGGATGAATCATAACCGTGGATTCCATAATCAGGGTTTTTTCGTGGATGATCGGCAGTTGCTTCAAAAAAGTCACTTGGGATGCGCATAATCTCTGCTTGGCAGCAGCCATCATTTCGTTGTAGTGAAACTTTTCCTCCAAAGTCTTACAGTTACCAGCTATAACAAGCTGAAATCTTTTGGTAACCGGTTTGTCTGCTATTACCTCCAAGAGCAGCTCGAAAGCATCCAGGGCTAGTTTGAAATTCGAAGATCGCCTGAATTTGCCAATGGTTAAAAAAAGGACAGTATTATCCATGAGATCAGGGACTATTCTTTGAATTTTTATGCCTGATTCTTCCCACAAGCCTATGTCTATGGACGGGTATAGAACATTTGGTTTTCTGTTTAGCGACGGGTAGGATTTTTTCAGAATCTCGGCAAAACCTATCGTTTCGACCAAGATCTCATCAGCCAGCTTTATCCACTTTGCTTCCAGTAGGGTGGGAGATATTTTCGAGTGTTCGTAACAAGCATCCGTATTTTTCAGTTCTAGGAATGTTTCCACATAGAACACTCTATACTTTGTGAACCATTTTAAAAAGTATACTGCACACAAGCTCATATCCAGTACGATCAATTGTGGTTTGGGATCTGGGGGGAAGCATATTAGTCGAAAAGACATCCACGCAGCTTTGAAAGCGGACATGTTACTCCTAAAGAGCCCCAATATGCTCCTCGGGATCCACCAGCCCGAATACTGAACCGGTATCGAATCTGAAAACTGAGCCTATTTGTGAAACCTTTACATGTCTGAGAGATATGAACTTACTTTGATGTCGGCGATGCAATCATGTTTGTCGTACTGCGATGTTACAATCGTAACTTTGTAGCCAAGTTTCTTTAAAGCCAAACCGATATTCAGAATATACCTGTCAGTCTTTCTTTTGATTAGTTTTTCGTGTAGAATTACCACGTGAGATTCTTCCCTAGGTCTCTCCAAACTTTGAGTTTCACTTCCATTCGTCAGCTCAGCATCCATTTGCAAAATTTGTTGTTGAAAATTGTGAAAAAATATACATTTTGACAATTTCTGTCATTAGGTTATTGACGGATTTAAAATGTGTATGAAGTGCTTACATAGTGATTCAATAGCAAAATACGAATGAAAATAATGAATTTTTCGTGAATTGTATATACGCTGTGGAACTATTAGACACAAGCACATCGTAAATTTTTCAGTGGTAAAATATAATTGGAACGATGCTGCTATATGAAACAAATAACTTTAGGCAACATGCTTTCAAATTTGAGCGGTACAAGTGTTATCAATATTTTCATGTTGAATTCAAGCCACCTTTGAAAAGGGATAAGGGGTTGTTTAATTTTCGCAATTAATTCAGTCATTAACAATTTTGAAAATCATGAAAGAGGGGCGACACCACTTGACGGAAGACCATAAAACTAATAACGAAATATGGTGGATTACGTAATCCAATCTTCCGCAATAAAACCTATACAATAGGTAAAGTCGTCGGCAAGTATTCAACAAAAAACAACTACTGCTCCCTACGACCATTGAATTATATTTATTTAATACTTGGCAAAGCTTTCTACAAGAACCACTTTGCAATGCATTTCAAATATAAACGCTGAAATTATTTTATTAGTTTTATGGTCTTCCGTCAAGTGGTGTCGCCCCTCTTTCATGATGTTTCTGGCTTCATATTGAAGTCGACACGTAGTCGGAGTGCATTTTAAACTGTAACCCAGAGATGGCGCTGAATTCATACCTCAGTGTTTGTCTCAGGGATTTCCAATTAGGATGAAAGGATTTTTCGATTCAATTGGGTCGAACTAGCCTTCGCTGATGATTGGCAATGACCATGAAACCGGTACGGAGGTGTTCCCCCAATTAAATCGAAAAATAATTTCAGCTTTGATATTTGAAATGCATTGCAAAGTGGTTCTTGTAGAAAGCTTTGCCAAGTATTAAACAAATATAATTCAATGGTCGTAGGGGGCAGTAGTTGTTTTTTGTTGAATACTTGCCGACGACTTTACCTATTGTATAGGTTTTATTGCGGAAGATTGGATTACGTAATCCACCATATTTCGTTATTAATTTTGAAAATAAATTTAAAAAACAGGCTAGAAAAAGCTTATGAGCCTGCTCAAAATACAAAAATGAAGCTCGCTTCCCTCGCTCTCTTGTGGCTTGAGGATGAAAGACTAGGAAAAAATTACCTAACTTAAACTACGCTAATGAAATTTTGTGAAATTTCGTTTGTTTTAAATATAAGCAAATGGCAAAAGAATGAAGGGAAAGTTATTTACATATATTTGAATTTGAATAATCTGGAAAAATTAAGTTATTTTTGTTGTTATAAAAAAGTGCATTTTTATGCAAAACAGTTGTTTTGTATTGCAAATAATTGTGAAAAAAAAATTATTTTGTTTAAATTTCAATCAATAAATTCGTGTTTGAAAATAGTAGCTTACGAAAATTCAGAAGGGCATAACTTAAAAGGTAATTGATACCTTCTCGATTACTTTTCGGATTCGTTTTCAGGAGACAAAACTACGTAAGTTAAACCACTTTTTTTCATTTTGTTGTGGAACCCGATAAACTAACCTTCACCCATAGATGTCCCTCAGATGTAATTGAACGTACGCCAATTTCAATATGGAAAAATAGTATGGGGACTGGTATCATTGATGTGTTGGAATTTTAATACAATAATATTCCAGCAATTCCTGCTGCACTCCTGTTAAAATCAATGGAAATATTGTCATTCGTTCTAGAAACATTGTCGAACATTTACAAAAGTAATAATTCCACAAAAATATCTAGAATTGTCGTTCCTGTTCCTTCCAAAATAAAATTTGTTTACAAAAATAATCCAGCCTTTCACATATTTTCCTATACTATAGATTTGTCGGCAATCGTCGAACAGAAATAATTATAATCAAATTTCATTTTGGAATTGTTTGCTTTTCGCCAAGTACTCCCAGTTACACATGAGAAATATTCAAATATTTTTCATTATGAAATTAGTTCCTGTTCCTGTTCAGAATTCAGAAAGTAATGTAAGCATATTTTTGCAGACAAATGAAATGGAAGATATGGTCATAAAACTAATTTTTGGCTTGAAATGATAAATAAATAAACTTTGTTGAGTACCCAATGAGTGTATCACTCTTTGAAAAATTCAAAAACATAACAATATACCATTTAGAAATAAGGAAAGATCTACATACAAAATCTACAACTAATTTGGGATTTCTTCAGATATCGAAGAACAACTCGAAATGGCTGAGAGTCGTTGCAACACTCTCAAAGATCAACTAGACTACATGAAGCAAATATATGGTGGCAAAAAAGGAGTTGTCAAGTCTAGAAAGATATCCAACGTATCTGGAACAAAAAAATTGTCAGGTATGAGCGCAAAAGTCGACTGAATGATTCATGTTCAGGCTGGGAAACAATGATTGAAGTTTCATGTGGTTAAAGCATTATGGTCCTCTGGCCTAATAACTAGAAAAAAATTATTGCCTCAACTTTGAGGCTTTTTTTAAATTCAACCGTCACATATCAAATTTTTTTAGTCGTATACAACAAGGTTTCTTAAAAAAAACATGAATTTGGTATTAGAGTAAAGTGGGTACCTACCTTTATTTTTGACAGTATTGGAAATAGTTATGGAAAAAAGTTGTATGAAATTGAATATCACGTTTAGATATCCATGCAGAATTTTCTCATGAACAATACGTTTTTTTCCCTAAAACTAGCAAAAAAAGAAAAATGAAAAATTACAAAATTTTAGTTTCAATGTAGATTTGATTGAATATTTTAACGTAGTTTTCAATTCTAAATAATTTTTTTCCATAAAAATTTTCAATATTTATCTAAAATTAAAGTACTTTACTCTTTTGCACAAAATTCATATTTTTCAAGACTGAAACATTGTATATCTGACGGCTGAGTTTCAGGTTTTAGATAGTGCAGGACTTTTCATAAAGGGTAACTTTTTTTCGTAAAATTAATAATAAGAAAGTTTTCCTTATGCAGCAAACTTAAGTATTATAACTAATAATGATGAAATACCTATATCAAATCCTTCCAGTTCAAAATATGACATGGAATACGTCAGTAACATCAAAATTCAACAATGAAAAATAAATATGTATATACATAACACGATCGCATTTCACGAAGTTACTTGGAAAACAAAATAAAACAGGATATCAAACACCTACAAGTTAAAACAATCAGTTGATTCAGAATTAGATTGGCGTCACCTACCATGATTTTCATCAACAGTGGGAACTTCTTGGGTTTGGTTTTTTCTACTGAGTCATCTCTTATATTATATCCGTATACAATTTAGTTATATGTTTCGGACATGCATGTCTAAAATTCGATTATAATCATTCATAGTTTTGAATGGTGAAGAAAGAATAAAAGTCTTCTCATTTCACACTTTTTTTTTTCTGTAAGACAAGTTTTGCACTATTCACGAAAGGTAATTACACCCAAAACCGAATGAGTACTGTATAATTATGGGATCAATGACGTCAAAACTCCCTCATCAAGTTAATCAAATAATAGAAGTGTTTAGATTTATCGAGAAATTCTCCCATTTGTATATTATTGTAACGATTTCGAGACCGGCCTCGAGACCGGCCCCTGATCATCCAATTACACTCCACACTCGAAATGTAAACAAGTTCTCTTCTGACAAACACATGACTCATCCGTGGAAGAGACGCGAACGTTCTAACCGAATATTCTAGGGAACTCTCAGAAGTCGCCGAACAGACTGGAAAGATCGAAAACTGTAAATGCTACTATATATAGCAGCTGTATAGCAGATGGCGGAACGGTCAGAAATCAGAGTTAGTTACAGTTCCAGAGTTCGCTGATAGATAGCCACAGTAGAAATAAATTGAAATAGTAAAGTAAATGTTTTAGTGAATAATTTTTGTAAATAGTGTTTTAAATAAATTAGGAAAATTAGTTAGTGCAGTTTTACTACAGTATAAAGTAAATGACAGCGGATCACTTATAAGAGTTCTGAGTTTTTTCACAAATTCATTGGTATGCATTCTATTCCCATAGAATTTGTATTTTTTAGTGATGAAATTATTTTAAAAATATCACTTGGATAGACATCTAGGTATTGAAAAAAATTGTTGCAGAACCATAATTGTGAATCCATTGAAAGATGTAAAACCGAAATATTTTTTAATAGCAAAAGTTACCGAGGTTGAGAAATATTCCCCAAAAGCGTTAACAATTTTATTTGTGTCTCTGATACATTCATCAGCATTCACTGGGATCTCTATATTCATATTCCGTTTAGATTTACTTGTTTCATGAATTGAAAACATCGTTACTTATGGCCAACGGCGAAAAACAAAGAAATCACAGTATTAGTTTTTCTCGCAAAACTATTTCTGTTTTTTAACATGGCTCAACGATACTCATTCTAGAAAATATTATTTTTTTTGCTGGTTAATTCACGGATAATTTTCTTTCAATTCATCTGTTTCATTAAAAAAATTTAAAATCAAATTCGAACACTCAAACATGCGTTCTTTATGTCATAAATCGAAACAAACCTTGTCATTGTCATTATTATTCTTATCACGACCCGCAACAATACGTTAATGATAAAATTCAAGCTTTATTTTTCAATTCTGTTTTGGGTTCTGTTTTGATTTGTATATCTTATTCTAAATCACATCACAACTTCACTAGTTCACAAAAAACTTCAATTGGATCCGAGCCTTAACAAAGTTCCAAAGTCAAAATTTTTTTCTTTACATTTCTGAAGAAGTTCCATGTGATAAGGTATGATGTTTCAACTCACTTAAAACAGGACGATTATCTTAATTTTCATTGTTTTTTCAGATGATGATCTCACCCTATCATCAGCATCAATAGCTTCCGGGGAAAACAAAATGGCTCCAGTCAGGCAGAGCTCGAATGCCATCGGCACTGACAATACAGGAGCCGCAGTTAGGACCATTAACAACATTTTGAACGGTATAACTGATTCGGTAAACAGGCTTTCTGAGCTTCATGTTCAAATCACTGAAACACCAAGACCTCGGGTATCGAGTATAGGTGCAGCTTCACCGCGTAAGGCAAACTTAAATAATATATCTTTCTTTGATGAATTTCTCGTCATTTGAAACATTTATTTTTGATTCCATCAATGTTTCAGATCACACCGCTGGAGACATTATTTCCAAAAACAATCCAGTAATCAAAGAATCCGAAGAACTTCAAATCTCTAATATGAGTACCACCGGAATCAGTAACAAATCAAAAACTATCAAAAAAAAAGTCAAAGAATTGAAGATCAATGCTAAAAAACCTCCGAATCAGAAGTCTCTCAGCAGAAATTACAAAGTTGACAAACGAGCAAAAATGAGTGTGACGAAAGGTTCTCTCATTGATAGGACAACTTCTGCTGTGCTATCACAAAGGAAGGATGTGCTAAATAATTTTAAAGTCAAAACACAAGGTGAGATAATATTTATTCTTTTTCAATCATAATCAAAAGTCATGTATTTTATTTGATTCGTTGATTACATCAATAATTTGCACGAGTAAAACCATTCCCTAAAATAGGACAAAGACCAAAACTACAGACCTATCGCATAGTTATGTAGAAGATTATGGAAAAATATATTACCTAATCTATGAAATATCTGAAAAACTCAGTTGTCACGGAACAACGAAAAGGATTTTGCCATCAAAGATCCACTGGTCACCGGTATCTTGCTTGCCTAATTATATGGCGGCATTCTATCGAGAAATACTTATCCAACATGTGTTCATTTTGAAAACGAAAAAATAATAACCATGCTTGATTCATATTTAAACATTTTTACTTTTGAAAGCTACATCATTGAGAAACTATCGTATACAAATCATCACAAAAGCAAAGATTTATTCGAAGATATTGATTTATACGAATGGTACATTTCTAAGACACAAACTTTTCAGATTAATAAATTTTTGAACGCTCATACGGTTCTCGCTGCCAATATATTTTTTACTTCCTTCTTCAGATAAACTCGTGGAGATATATCACAACAAAGAAGCCAGAAGCAGTGATTCAGACGAAGGCAACGCCAAGAACAAAGAAAAGAATCCCCAACACCAATCAAACATCATGACTGCAGAAGACATTCCTCCGCTAAATATTTCCAAACAAAAATCAAATATTTTTAATGAGAAGGTGAGATGCAGCAGTGACAAAATGAGGCAGCATGCCGACTCCGATTGCTACTACGATCCGCCAGAAGCTCCAAGAACTGTACAAAGTTGCTGCTACAAGAATTATGAACTGCCGACCATAGCCTCGAAGATGAAACAAGTCGCCAAATCGTATCTACAGACCTTCAACTTCAAAGTGAATAATACTGTAATCAAATTTCAACACATTTTGGCTTCGGTTAAACTAGTTTGGAAAGTAGAAAAATATAAATGAGAAACAGTATGGGGAGGTATTTCATCCATGACTCAGAGAATTGAAAGTTATTATGAAATTTTGAACGTTGGTCCTCAAAGATTATAACGAGTTTTGTTCCTTATGAACTTTCTCCTACTCTATACTGAGGACCCAAAAATGTTCATTCCATATAGGTACCTCAAACCATTCCGAATAGTTTTCTGCTTGCTACTTCACAACTTTTTCAACTTTTCTGTTGAATTTTCGAAGTCTAAAATGTTTATTTGAGGTGGTTTGAAACTTCAACTCTCTTTCAAGGATTCAGCACTCGAAATCAATACTAATCATTTATGTACAATATACCAAAAAAACTAAAACTTTTTGAACTTTTCTTTGAACTGTTCTCTCTAAAATCTGACAATATACTAATTAATGAACTTTTTCGATTTATCCATGTAAAATGTAGGTTCATCGAGTCAAAATACATTTCATATCGAAATTTTTTTGATATTTTCTAGCTTCCATTTAAATTTCGCCAAAGCCAGGTTTTTCTCATCATTCTCCAAAACGTAATGGACGTTTTCTCCTATCAGCAGGTTTTTCAGGCTATACCATTTTGTGCAGCAATATCAACGAGCCCTAGTCACAACATAGGAATTAACATTCAACAAGTGATGAATATAATCAAAAATAGGCATCCAGTCAATGGAATTTCACCCACGTTGGCACATAATATTGGATTAGCAGCAGAAAAACTGAACAGTAGACCATTATCAGCACTGGTTTCCACTATAAATTCGAAGACATGGTAAGTCTGAACTTCAAAATATCCAGTTTAAAAAGGTCATTCAAAACTAGCTCAACGCATTATTCCAAACGTATTATAGCTCCTTGTAGCTGTTTCACTCAATTCCACCTGAACAGTTACAGGTCATCTCAATGTCCTTTGTCCAAACCTTCTTTGAACTACCAGCAACTTCAGGATATGGCGAAGAGCATACCGGAAGAAACAGCAGAAGAGGTGGAAGGAGAAGTAGACTCTCCGGAGGTAAGGACCATTGTGATAACAGGTCCTTCAGGGGATATGGAAGTGAAGAATAGGATTGTCCCAATTTGGGCAGCGGATCCTACTCAGTCGGAACAATGTACTTGTGTCAACCAACCTGGTAATGATCTCCAACATGTCGTCAACAAGTATAAGAGGAATGGTACCGCTATGTCGTCATTAACAACAGTCTCACAGGTGCCTGTTTTTATATTTCAGTCAACGAGTTTACATTGTCTCCTCTTTGGTCTAAATCTTCTATAGGCATGCATCGGCAGTATCGGCAGATATAGATAGTTGTTCAATGCCTGTGGAATTGGTATTGGAGCAAAACGCGAGTGCCATCTAGCGACTTTAGTTTTATGATATGAAAATTGAGTGGAACTACCAAAGACTGCAGAAGGTTTCTACTTAATACAAAACATTTCATGATTTTTTTTGCAATTTCTACATATTTCAAAAACACAATATGAACAGTGAAGAAGAGTCTTTGTAGGCATTGTTTAAAGAGAAATATACACCTACATTACGGACCATATTGTCGAATGAAACATAGAATAAATATTTCATCATTTCTACCACAATTATTCTAATTTTAGTGTCATAATTGGTGCCATCTACCTACTTTATTCACAATTCATCACATGTTCCATCATCTACTTCACAGAAATTCAACCTGACAGTCAAATTTCATATTTTGTGAATATTCACGACATGACTTGGAGGCCAGATCACTGACGCCATCTACATGTCGCCTCCATTTGAATCCATTATTAATCCCATAAGGCTGGCTAACTATCTTATTTCTATTCAAACAATGTTTTTTTTTCTTTGGTGTTTTGGCATCGACTGCTTGGTCATTAGCAATTAGTCATTACATATAAGTTATTTCAAGGAAAAAAACGTGTTTCGAAGCACTTTTAAAACGTAGCGTTCTAGAATATCAAAACACCGAACCGAACAATTTGATTTGTTTGATAGTATATTTCATGAAAATTCATAACCAGTCTTTCATTGAAATCAATACTCTCAATTCAGATAAAAGGAGAGGATATGAAAAGTTCCAATCTACCTACTGTTATAAATATAAATTTACTTTCGACAATTATTTTGTATTTATCAAGGCTACAAAGTTATAAATGGTTGAATATATCAATAATGAAAAAATGGTATGAACTTACATGTAACATGAGTTAAATAAACGAGTATATAATGTTAAAAATCATTTGTGAGTAGATATGAGTAAATTTTGCTCAGTTGGTCGATGTCAGATCTCTTTTTAATATTATTATTGTCGTTGTTGATTGTCAATTCTGTTCTTGATTTATCTACGTTTTTCGTATCATCATAATTCATTTTGTGATCTTGGTTAATCACATAATCAGAGAGTGCGCAAGAGAGTTTATGGAGTATACAGTCACTTTTATGACCAACAATTCCACAAATTTTTTATGAATGGTATTGAACCAAAAGTAATGAGGTTATTGGAATTTTGTATATTAGTAGCTGTATAATTCACAGTTTCATTAGAAATTGTGTAAAATAAAAACTTATTGTTTAAACTATGAAAATAAGAATTGTCTCTCAATATTTCGTAGGTAGTTGTTTTAAATTCATCTAAAAGAGATGGGTGTACAGAACTGGTTGATTTGATATGCCAATCTGAAATGATTTTGTTGTGTTCAGTTCTTATCAAAATAGTGTCTAAAAAAGGTATCGTGTGATCTGTTTTTTCTTCTTTTGTGAATTGAATGTTTGGATTGAAACTATTGATTATGTCAACTGTTTCTTCAGTTTTTTCACGTGGAACCGAACAAATTATATCATCTGCATATTTTTTTATGCATGGCATTTCAAAAGATAGTTTGGGAATATAGAATTCTAGATCATCCATAACAAACTGAGCAAAAATTGGTGAAACTATAGAACCCATTGGGATGCCTAAATGTTTGTAAAATGTTATTTGAAATACACAGTAAGTTGTATCGAAAATTAAATCAATGAATTCTAAAAACATAACTTGCCTGTTTTGATGACATTGATATGTATATTATTGAATAATGATACAAAGTCCAACCTCATGAGAACATAATCAGGAGGAATTTGTTTTTCTTGAACGGAAGTTGCAAAATCGAAAGAATCTTTTACATAATGATTAAATCATTTCAAATTTGAATGTGGTCATCTCTTTTTTTGATAACAGTAACATTTCCATTGTCGGAATTGGTAATTATCAATTCAGGATGATTTTTCAGAAATAATTTAGTTGGGACTTGCCCAGAAAAAACTGAACATTCTATGTAAGTGCCATCATTTTCATCTTGTAGTGCTCCAAAAATAATATGATTTTGCTGATATAATCATCCATTTATCCAGGATCATGTAAAGTGCATTGAAATCCTTAAACTCAAGTTTGTGAAGGCCGGAATACGTGAATTTTTCCCATAAAGTAAACACCTACTGCCTTCTATGACCCTTGAAATACATATGTTTGACACTCAGCAAAGTTTCCTACAAGAACTATTTCACAAGGCTCTCTAGATGTCATAACTAAAATTATGTGTCGACTTCAATATGAAGCCCAAATACTTGATGAAAGTCTTCCGTCACGAAAAATTATCAATACCTACCATATTAATAAAGGGGATGCAAATAATAAGCTTTTCGAAACATCAATTTTCAGAAAGACAGACGCTGGGGAAAATACAAGGGCAATACAAGAGGAACCACCAAACGTCCGCACTCTCAGTACAACGGCTACATTTCTGTCAGTGAAGAGCCCCAAGCGACCCCAAAAGAGCACCCTCTGCAGGGAAAAGAAAAAAATTTGAAGGAAGTCCTAACTAATCTCCACAACGAATTCGAATCGCTCAATAAGTATACAGAAAGTTGTCCGTTATTTACTCTTTTTCAATATGACCACTTCTAGGCGATACGAAGAACTCTCTCAGAAAGCTAACGGTGACGATGACGAAACTTTGGCTGAACTGGAGAAACTGGAATCGGAACTGAATAAAAAAGAAGAAGAAATCGTTATGGTGATGACTTTATACAAAGAGGTGTTGGCTTTGAAACAACAGATCAAAACCTTGAAGCAAAAAACGAGCCAGCCAAGCGTTGCTCTTCCCGATCAGAAGGACAGTCCATCCAACTTCAAAGAATATAACAACCCTCAGGCTGCTTTTCACTTGACGAAGCTGTTGAGGCAGATTCAAATGTATCAATTGAGATATAAGAAAGAAGTAGAATGAGTAAAAATTTATTGTAGGGCCGTTATATTCATTTTCATAATTTCATTTGGACTTTTTGAACTGTCAAAAAACAAATATTCGCTAGGTGGAGCAGGCTGTGTGCACGCAGGAGGTCAATACTTACTCAGGAGATGCCAAAAGGCTTCCAAAAGGGTAGTAAAAGTGATTTAAGTGACAAGGAATGGATGTGAGCGAGTACGAGCCGATGCAAACCCAAGGCATTTTAAGTTACTTCTGCGCGTAAATGGGTTATCACACGTAACAAGGTTGCCAGATAAAGCACACACACATTTCTGATTCACTGTAATTTTTTCCTAGGCATATGAATTGTCAACATTCAGTATTGGTGTTGAAGTCTACATCAATGGTTCCAAAGCTATTTATGCAATAGAAAACAATATATTAATTTTGGAAACCATCGAAGTTCTCTGAAATTGTGATATACCATAAAGTTCTATTCTTGGTCCGGTTTTATTTTGAATTTATATAAAATCTTTATCAAAATTGACTCTCAATAGAGTACTATCGTTGTTCGCTCATAACACCATTTACTTTTCCAGTAATTTTAATGAAATATTGAATAAAATGAAAAATAATATTGGTAAAATTTTAATTGGTTATAAAATCATAATCTGGCACTCAATTTTAACAAATGTCCATTTATGAATATTTCAAGGTGATGGATATTCCAACATGTCTAATTGAAACTGGTAAAACTATAAATCATTATCAGCAAACAATAAACATGAAATGAACAAATTCGGAAATAAATTAGAAACTAATATCTTCGAAATCTCTCAAAAACATTTAATTCCTTCTGATTTATTCAAATCTGCTACAGCTAGTTTCTATATGGAGTTCTGCAAGTATTTTTTTTGATCATTTAAAGAAATTACAAAATAAAACAATAAAAAAATTGTTAAAATGTATTGATGATGTACCGTGATGGTCATGATGGTAGAGCGCTTGTCTCTTAACCTAAGGGTCATGGGTTCGATTCCCAGCATGGTCATGGGTCTCGTGCATAGCATCACACTTTAAAAGGTGAGGGCTGCGTCATCCTTAGCTCGGACAAGTCTTTCGAAGACTTTTGAGGCTTATACTCTTAAGGGTGTGCAGCTGGTTGACGGAAATAACAATTTTAACAATTAGGAAAAAAATTAAAACCTCGAATTTTGTCTTTACTGAAATCAGCATTTTTCCACTTTAACGCCCTGTATCTAGAAAACTGGTCATAGGATCGGATGTGGAAATCATATCTCGTTATTAAAATAAATATATACAGTGTGAATGGTTACATTTGACTGGGATAATTTTGAAATACGTTCACGGTTTTTGTACTAATTTCAAAGTAGACTTTTGACAAATGAAGCTTTGAAACTTAGGAACACCCATATATTAGTGGGATTGATTTTCTCTTGAATTAATCTATAAGTACAGGTTCTTTAATTATTCCATTAAAAATATTATTTGACATTGTGGTTCTCTCTATGGAACACCCTAAATAAAAAATGTGTCCTATGCAATATTTTCTCCTCAAAATACTATATGAAGAGGTACATTTCAAAAATATGCTTTCAAGGCCACAGTAGAAAAAGTGAGATTTCACAAAAAACTTCTGTCACTCATTTGTGAGTCACAAAAATCTTGGCCATTTTCAGTTTTAACACCCCGTATCAGAAAAATAATCATAGGATTGAGTTGGACCCATTGACAGTTTTGGTCACTAGGTCGAGTACAACATACCAAAGTTCCAGAAAATTTGACCGGTCACCACTTTACATAAATAAAGTGCGGGGTCCTTCGGGATGATTTTTTAGGAGTGCGATTTGTGTGAGAGAGAGCTGGTGGACTTGAAATCAGATGGTGATGAATCATCAGCTTTCAATGAAATGTATTCAACAATAGAGAGAATTTTAATTTCAATAATAGGATGATATTTTCATTTGACAATATTGAGTAGGTATATGAATTATTTCGACGAAATTTACATTATATTTCTTTTTATTTCAAACCAGATAGTATTATGTATAGGTAATCTAAATTTCCAATAATGACGATATCAGCTTTTGAATGGTTCTCCTGAATGAAATCTCGAGATAGGATGGGTTATGAGATGATAGGTAGAGGCAGCAGAAGAATTTAGTCTTATATACGACTCCAAAATGTCTTTAATTCGGCATGAAGGGTTGTTATTCTTAGATTCAAAGCAGACTCCACCTTTGAGTCTTAACTGGTCCTGAATCAAACCATGGAGATCATAAAGTTGACAGAGAATGTGGATCTTTTTGGTGAAATTTGGATTATGTCACGGCCATCATATTTGGTTCTTCCACCTGTAAGTGATGGTGGGCGTCTTTGACGTTATTCTTGAGTTCGCGGTTATTCCAAAAATTAATGTTCAAGTTATGTGAAGAGTGCGTTCAAATATCTGTTAAACCGAAATCAGAATGTAGAGAAATTTTCACTTCCGGATTATTTTACTCGGGTTGACTTCAACGTCATTGCTGTGACTGAAATCAGATCTGAAAATAAAATAAAGCAAAGTGACCGGTAGCTATTGAAAAATCCATTTCACAACACACATAATCGATATGTGGCGATAGTCGAAACCATTTACCCCTTCTAACAACAGGCACTTTGGCTGGATTGTTTCAGATGAGATATATTCGTTCTTTGTTATATAGGTAATTGTTTTTGTAGTCACCATTTAATTTTATTAAAAACAACCCTACTGGTATATGAAAGCCGTTGAGTTACTCTAACAACGTCCTTTAGAAAGACTTCTAGAGAAATAAGCCGAGCCTCTTTGAACTGCATTAAGCTTCTCAATAATATTAGAAGTACCTACTGAAACACTAACTGCATTTCGTGACATTCACATTTTCATCGTAAAACTACAAAACTCGATATATTATTTCCTGTTCATCAATTCGTACCTACTATCTATAAACCAAACATGTACATCTTCATAATGGCTTATAATTATTTTCAGAACAGTACAGTGTGGAGTAACCATTGTTTGAAAGCAATGACTGTAATAAGCAGAGTCAGACTGTGGGGTCTGAACCTGGATAGCACAACGGAACCTCCGTCCTATAATTTTGTTACGGATAGGTGACAATTATGCGTTCTATTCGAAACCGGTATTTAATTTAATAGGTCTATTCAAATATTTGATCCTGACCATTTTATTTCGCGTTGGAATTAAAATTGGAATTGTGCGCCAAAGGATCGCTCGGATAGTTTGAATACATTCGTTAGATGTAAAAAAAATAGAATACGAGTTGTCGCGATAAACAGGGTAATCAAGAATAAGAACGATTAAAAGTTTGAAAGCTGATCTCCGTATAAAAATAATACAATGTCCAAAAAACCGCTAAATTGCATATGGCCGTGGTGCGTGGGAAAATATAAAAAAAAAATTGTTTAAAATTGTTTATTCCATTAATTAGCTATCGCCCCCTATGAACGACAGCCCTCAGGAGTCAAAACTTGTGCGATCCAAGGCTTACCGAGGTCTTAACTCATTAATATTTAAGTTGATTTCTGTTTTTACATAATTTTTGCCCAATATTTTATTCACAATTCTTCATTTCATTATATTTTTATTATCAGATTCTATAATTTTTTTGTGTATTTTCCTCGATTTTTATATTGGCTATCTTTTATTTCTTGACAAGTTCTACACCTAAATGTAGTTCTTCAATGAATGCAAACGATTTGATGAAATCCTAAAGAACTGAACAAACAATAACAAAATTTCTGGCATCGACGCATCTCTTGTATAAGGGTGCTACGTTTTTACCCCTCAGGTGAACCAGCACACGCGTCGGTCGCGTGCATTTCTGACATCTCCCATCAATCTACATTAAGGTTAAAAGGTTTTCTAATGAATTGCACATCACATAACGTGACGAGTCGACCAGTCAGTCTGCTTTGGACTCGCCGTTTTTTCGTTTTTATCACTTTCTGCAGGGGCGCAGATTTCAAATGTTCACAGAGGAATGGGAAATCTTAGGAGAAAGCATTCGTGAAGATTTTAACCCGTCATATACATTTTCATTTCGTTGACAAATAACTGACACCTTTGCATTACTTACCGATCTACAGTGAATACTCATCTGTGTGGAATTGGAAAACAATGGACAAACGCCAGTCCTTGGCATATTAATCACAAGAAATAAAAAAAAATTGAATTTGACATTCACTAGCAACATCAGACTGTTTTCCATGCATAATTCCGTAGTACCAGAAATTACTAAATGTCATTTCAAAATAAGATATATAGCTGCTAGTAACAATGAATTCGATGAGAAGGGAAATAAATATTCAAAAATTCAGAGTGGAGATGCGAAATACTAACTAGAAAGTGTATTGCTGTGCCCCCAAACCACAATTTGCTAGGTTGAGTGCGAAGAAAGTAACAGGAATAAGTATTCGGGCAGACACGGTTTGGTCCGTGCGGATGAGGTTCGGGGATCATTTGGCTCATTTAAGATTTGGTCGCATTGAAAAATCGAGTATAAGTGAACATGACTTCGAATATGTCCATGATATCAGTATTGAAATTTGTAAATTATTCAAACATTATTCATATATTGAATAACTGGACAAAATTGATAGAAGAATATAATGTGATGATAATCTAAATAAAGACAAAGAGCCGCTATCTTTCAGTATTAATAATTATAATAATAATTCCTGTATTGCACACTAACATTGTAGGAATACAAATAAAAAAAAGAGGAAAACGTCAGTGAATCAAAAAAAAATAGGAAGCATAAAATATCAATGAGTAAAAATATAAATATAAAATGTATATGTAGATTATATGTTTACAAAAACATAACTTACATGTTACAAACAATAAGAAAACAAATATGATTAAATATAAATATAAAATTTGTTCGGATAGGTTTCCGCGGTCAGATATTTGAAAACTGAAAGTTCGGGTTGAACCGCGTCTAGAATTTATTAAAATTCGACGTTTCGGCTCCGATTTTGGAGCAATTTTTAGAAGAAAAAAGGATAAATTGATCGAAGAGGGGATGAGACCTCAGTGTAGAATCTACCCTCACCCCCTTTTCGATCAATTTATCCTTTTTTCTTCTTTTTTCTTGAAAATGGCTCCAAAATCGGAGCCGAAACGTCGAATTTCAATAAATTCTAGACGCAGTTCAACCCGAACTTCCAGTTTTCATAAATATAAAATGTATATAGAAAATATACTATGTGGAAATATCACATACATGTCACAAACAATACCAAAACAGATAAATATAAAATGTATATAGAAAAAACATGTATATAAAAACATTATTTACTTGTCACAAACACTACAAAAACAAATATAAAGAACTCTTACACGTCACATATAAGAGCAAGTTACAACAGAAACTTAACTATAGTGTAGCAATTTTTTGACACTAGTAGCTGCTTCAACTTTTTCTTGAAGAGGTATATATTTTTTGAAATTTTAATGGCCTCTGGAAGATTGTTATACAGTCTACATCCCTGACATTCAAAACTTATTTGATAGAGTGCCGTGCGATGTTGACTAGGAAGAAGTAAGTGGGCATTACGTGTCGAATAAGAGTGTTGTGGTTTATTGACAGCCAGTTTGTTTTTGTTACGGTATACATATGTACATGCCTCAAGGATGTATATTCCTGCAGTTGTTAATATTTGCATATTCTGAAATGCATCCCTACAAGAATCTCTAAATCCCATCTTGGCAATGATCCTTATAGCATACTTCTGAATTATGAACACTCTGCTTGCAGAGGAGCTTGTACCCCAATTCAAAATGTCAAACCTGTGATGAGAATTGAAAATCGCATAATACAGCGTTAATAGAATATCTTGACTACAATGATAAGCTATAGAAAGATACCTGAGAGAATAACAGGCCCTTCTCAGTTTTTTACACAAATTATCTATTTGTGGCGTCCATATTGTTATCAAAGACAAGACCTAATATTTTGATTGCTGTTGTTGAAGTCACCTCCAAAGCGGTGTTCTCAGTATTTTGTATAACCTAATTGAATAGTGACAGGCAGGTAATAAAAATGTAATGATAAACAAAAACATATAACTGATTACTATCACTTCTTATTTATGAAGTTCAATAAGATTGACACAGATAAATAAAATGTATACAGGGATGGTATTCGGTTCAATCGGTTTGATTGACTTTCATCACGAGTGAAACAAGAAGTGCATGAAATAAAGGACCCCGCACCATTCTTATGGGTTTCTGGGTCCCGGTGGAATTGGCTGAAATTATAGTATGTTATTCTATTCATTGTCCTGATCAAAAGTTCCCATGGGCTTAACTCAATCCTATGACTAGTTTTCGAGATATAGCCCCTCAAAGGTGTGATTTTGTAAGTGAGAGTGTAAGTAGGAACTTACGACAAAACATATTTTTGTGTATCTGTGCCTCGTAATGAGTTTTCAGTGTAAATTGTACCTTTAGAATCATTTCTTTCGATGAATACTCAAATTACTTGAACACGAACAACATGGTGTTGACTGAATTCATGACAATAACAACTTCAATACCTTTATTGACTATAACTTTTATTTTCGTTTAGCAAACAAAAAATTAAACCAAATAATTATTTAGATCCTTGCACAATGAACAAAGAATAAATAGAAATAGGAAAAAATATTTGTGAATTCTTCTCTTAAATGACCCATCGTATGAAACTCAATTGATAAGTCTGTATAAAAAATTTGGATTATTCTGTTCTGGCCTATTCGCAGCGTCTAGCACAGAATTCAATAAATGTGTTGAAGGGTAATGAATATTGGGCTCAAGTCTTGCGTAACCCAAAAACCATAAAACACTCGCAACGTGTGCACATGAGCCAAGTGTTCTGGCACCTGATCTTCAGGTACAGCAATACCTCAAAATTGGCTCATCATCGTTTTGGCAATATGCAATCCATAGGTGATATTTCGTTGCATTACGAAATCGGGAAAATACTCGCACCCTCAAAAAAACAGCCTCTTTTTCGAACTGAATTTTTTCAGATAGAGAATCAAAATATATTTTCAACTCATTCAACCTCATACTTTGATTTTTCGGAAATATCGGTTGTTTAATCGCTGTTGTCATGCAGTGTAATTCCTCTAGATCAATTTGTACATCTTTGGTGTATCTACCAATCCTACAAAATCAGAACTCTACAGAAAAAATGCGGAAGTTACGAGGGGGTTCCCATGAGAAGACACTGTATATTGTAGAAAATTTGAATTTATCTGACCTCCATTATCCCCACGTTGTTGGGGCCAAATTGCAATAATGATGTGTTTCATATATTTTTTAAATGAAATATTTTTTTGAAAGTGTTTACGTTTCCTTAAAGTTTTTCGTGATTTCTTAGTTTTAGCTTATATTTTAAAAGTTTTCGGCTAGAATCTATTCTCCTGGGGCGAGTTCCACAGAAATGGACCAGTTGTGTATTGTTTGTTACTGTAATTTCATCTAAAATAAAAATCTCAGACCACTCCTATAACGACTTTTTGATGAACATGTAAGTTTAAAAAATTAAATTTTTACCCTAACGAGCACAACCCTCAGAAGTCTTCGAAAGACTTGTGCGAGTATGGGATCACACCAGTTGACTGTGGGTGAAATACCACGAATGGACCCCCTCAAAATCCTTAAATTCCTCAGGGAATTGGGGCTTGAGGAGTTGCTGTAAACGAGATCACCTTGAAATAGCAGAAGAAGATGGGGCACAATACATCTAATTAGGTCGCAGCGCATCAGTCACCATCCATTTTTACCATTAACATGGGAAGACGTAGCCCTCACCTTTTAACGTGTGATGCCATGCACGAGACCAGTGACCATGCTGGGAATCGAACCCCACGCCCCTGTGGTTGAGAGGCGAGCGCTCTGGCTCTGCCATCATGACCACCACGCTATAACATCAATTTTCTAACAATGAAGCTTAAAATTGAATATCCCAGTCAATTTTTTCATTAAATGATCTTTAAAAATGGTACTCTTTTTACAAAATACCTACCTAAAATTATCAATTTCTGATGCATAATATCAAATTTATTATTCACTACCGCCATCTATTGATGAATAGCCAAATGTAAATTTTCATGTATAACAAATCACGGAATCTTTTCATCAGGTCCTGTTCACTTTTCACTATATCAAACTTCTCAAAGCTAGGATTTTTACAACAGTATGTAAGTTAAGTCCTTGGATTATTATTCATTTGGTAATTATTTCACTTATAAAATCAGCTTCCTTTTCAGAGTCCACGATACACAAAGCTCATACCATGCATGACATTCATTTTCGTCCATGAACTCTTATTGTTTGAACGAACAACAAAGATTTTTATGATTTATTGATATTTCAACATTTGCATTGTGGGTTTTGGTTTCAAATACAACGATTGCATGACTTGTTATTTGACACTTAGCATCTTTGTGCTTCCAACACTTACTCGGTGTTTTATCAATGAGTTATTCCATTAAAGATGGAAGTTTTTGTTGGTTAAGGTGTTAATTTCGATTGTCCTTTGAAATTAATTTTTCTATGTATACACCCCGTCTCCTCCAACCATTTATTGCCCGTGTTGCCATCCGAAAACGCCTGCATTTCAAATATTATCAATTAATCAACCAGAGGTGGTGCTGTAGGTTTTCCGGGTTTTCCTACAGCTGAAAAGTGAATACGCCACCAAAAATCAGTAAGTCGCTCCGGAGCGCCACGGCAAATAATAATAATAATTGCCGTCCTCTACCCGCACAGGCTATACCTTTGGGTACACTCAACGAGTGTTTATGAGGGAGTATTTTTTATTTCTTGTTAGGAATTACCCAGACAGTCCCTGTCTCCGGAGCCCCGACACTTCCGGAGGGCGCGCTGGTGTGTCCGAGAGTCATGTGCCCTGAGAAGGCGGAGTGAACCAAACCTTCTGCATTCTTCCGGCTAAGTTTTCTGCCGCATCACGGCAAGCCGGTATGATCTTCAAGTTCGAGAGCAGTGTGTCTATCATTCCACCAAGGACCCCTATTACCAGAACCACCATCTTGACAGAATGGTTTGGATAAATCCTGCGGAGTTCAAAGAGTAGATCTCGATATTAAGTCCGTTTTTCCTCCTCTTTTCGGGCGATGTTCTTTTCGCCAGGAGCTGAAAACTCAATGACGAAAATCGTCCTACTTTGATTGTCGAGAACTACATTAGGCTTATTGGCTTGTATTTGCCTGAGGGTGGGGAATGAGTAGTTCCAATAGATTCGGCACTTCTCATTCTCCACAACAGACTCAATATCCCACGAAGCATAAAGCAACACCGGTGTCTCGTCTACACCGTACGAGTGTCGTAGATGGTAGTACAACACTTGTAGGCCCGCGTTATGCCTGTGGATATAGGCTAAGACCGCATAAGCTGGACAAGCCGACAGCATATGCATTATGGTCTCAGCTGCCCCACGACACGCTCTGCATCTAGTGTCAGGGACCTCTGTACATGAGAGAGTATTATTATTTTTTTCTATTTTTTCTCCGTTAGAAATTTCCCAGACAGGCCCTGTCTCCGGAGCCCCGACACTTCCACTGGTGTGTCATTAACCCCAGTAAACACTCCCCACGACCGTGGTATTATTATAGTTTATTAATCACAAAAACGTACAAGTGCAACAATCAACAAGGACTAAAAACAAATGCATATTTATCGGGTTAATCAGTAAATATAAATATACAATTGAAATAAATTTTGAAAGTTGAGAAACTTGTCTATGCTGTAAATCATTTGTTTTTGACTTGTACTTAACAAATTTTAATCCAAAAACGTCCCTCATGCAATATAAATTATTTCAATACAAATCCTAGTGGACTACTTCATTTACTGTGAGCACATGGGCAACTCCAAAGAGATGTTTAATTGCCCATATAGTCCGGTAATTAGACCAAAAAATAAGAGTAAAGTTACCTAAAGTCCCACCAAGCTGAAAATCGGTAAGATTGTTTGAAATATTATTAAAAACAAAATTTTAAAGTTCTCCATCTTTCCCCTGTAAGGAAAAAAATTTATTCAAGGTCAAAGGTTAAAAAAAACGAGTTTTTCGCGATTTTCAGCAAAACGGTAAGTTTTATCATAAAAATATTTCAAACAAAAATTGTAGATCATAAAATTATCTACAAAAAATTAATCAATACTTTTTTTTCTACGAGCCACCGTTTTTGAGATATAACGATTCAAAAAGTTGTAAAAGTTGTAATCGTCATAATATGCATGAAAATATATTGGTAAGACGAGCTAATAATAATGCTGATGTATTGATAATTGAAACAGCAATTGAGCAATTCAATTTGACAAATACAACTATTGTTGTTGGTGAAGATATAGACTTACTCGTATTACTGACTGCTCGAACTCCAACTGAAAAAACTATTTTCTTCTTAAAACCAGGAAAAGCTCAACATCAATCGGAAATGTATTCATCAAAAAGTTTATCTACTTTTGCAAAGTGTCAAAATCATGTACTATTTTTACACGCAATAACTGGCTGTGATACGACATCTGCATTTTACAGGAGGGGTAAAATAACAGTCTTCAAACTATTTGAGAAACAAAATTTAATTGAATGTGCTGAAGTTTTTAAAAATAGTAGTTCTACTTGACAAGAAATTATTACTAACGGCATTCGCTTTCTTCTTTCTATGTACGGAGCTCCTAAAAAAACTACCTGCTTAGATAAGTATAGATATGTTTCGTTAAAAACACCAAAGGTAAAAAACAAGTACAATTAGCTTGTCTTCCTCCAACCTCAGTTGCTGCTCATCAACATCTTTTTAGGTTATATTACCAAGTTCAAGTGTGGCTTGGTTATCAGCTAGACCCTACAGACTGGGGTTGGAAGTTGGTCAACAATTTATTAGAACCAGTGCACACTTTACTTCCACCTGCGCCAGAAAAACTGCTGAACACGATTTTATGCAACTGCAAAAAGGGATGCAGTGCTAAATGTGGTTGCAAAAAAGTCGGACTGTTCTGTTCTCCGGCATGTACACATTGTCAAGGCCGGTTGTGCTCTAATATTGAATCACCATCAGTAGAGGATCTGTTTGATTCCAACGAGGCAAACATGCGATACATCGCTATTACAAGAACAAGACGAACAAGAACAAGATCAAGAAGAACAAGATTTTGAAAGTTACGACTCTGACGATTAAATTTCACTACTTTTTTTAACTTAAATTGCTTTCATCTTTTCAATCTCTGCTAATATCCATTATTTATCATTAGTTTCAAATTAAACAGGAATAAAACTGACCCGTGGAATAGGCCTACTGGGGAAACCACAAAAAAAAACGCGCTAAGTACACTACCTCATAGGTAGCGAGGAAACGTGTGCATATTATGACGATTACAACTTTTACAACTTTTTGAATCGTTATATCTCAAAAACGGTGGCTCGTAGAAAAAAAGTATTAATTGATTTTTTTGTACATAATTTCTTGATCTACAATTTTTGTTTGGAATATTTTTATGATAAAACTTACCGTTTTGCTGAGAATCGCGAAACTCATTTTCTTTACCATTGACCTTGAATAAAATTTTTTCCTTACAGGGGAAAGATTGGGAACTTTCAAATTTTGTTTTTAATGATATTTTAAACAATCTTACCGATTTTCAGCTTGGTGGGAATTTAGGTAACTTCGAATGTCTAAATAGACCGGACTAATATATTTTCAGGGAATGTCTAGATTTCCAACAACCTGGAACAGATTGACCACAGAACAGTTGCTTAGTTCATTTGAATAAAACAAGACTGTTCCTGGTTCAAATCCCGGCTGGTCCATATTTTGTACAATCTCCATTTTTCATGTCTAACATGCTACTAACATATTTACTATAAATTTTCCTTTATGAATTTCCAAATGTTCTGTTTTGAACTTTGTGTAGTGTTCGAACTATTCTTATTGTGTAAATGTTCCGAGGACATAATCAGGTACCTGTTGAATTAAAGCAACTTGTGTACACAAAATTTTTATTAGATTAAATTTTGTCATACAAGAGAAGTACACAACGCCTCCAGCACTCATACAATTACATAAACTTAATCTACATTCACAGACTATTAAATAAAATCATTGACATAATACAAAACTTGATAACCTCTTGATCATAATAGATTCGATTCGATTCTCTACCTGAAGATTTTTATTCCATTATCAAAAAATAAAAACAATTCTTTAGTATTCGCTTTATGTTGAACATAAACTTTTGTACGTTGATATTTTCCAAGCGCCGCCGTGATGAAATGGAATGATTGGAAAATTCAGTTTGAACATGAGATGAATATACCTGTGGAACAAAGTTAACATTAATGACTCAGTAATATTAGGAATTCATGGAAATATCACATTTACCATATACAACTGATAAACAAATAATACAGAAGGTAATCAACATGAAAATGGGTTCGGTTTATGAATCATTTGTTTTTCAACCTATTTGGTTCAATGTGTAATTGCTGAAATTACTCCTTAAAAAAAACGAATGATTTAAAATGCTATTTTCAGATTATATAATTTGTTGTCTTGAAGGGAATACCAATATATGGATTAATTCCTCTATCGCCGAAAAAAAAAATATTAAATTTGCTGTTTGAATGAAATGAATATCTTGTATATTTCCCTAAAAATATGACAATCCCACAACTACAATATACATATAAAGGACGTAACTAAGTAATTTAAAAATCCCCTTTTCTCAAGATATAAGTGAAAATTGAAGAAGTAGAATAAATAAAAATTTTGAAGCATTTTTCACTGAAAAGACGAAAAAATGCGATTTTCAATTATCCAAATCTCCTAATCACTTTGAGCATGCCATGGTTGACAAAAATATATATTCAGAACTCAAAAAAAAAATTGGCAATATAATACATGGCATAACCATATTTATACTGAATTCATCAGTCATTTGACCATTGCTACAAAATTTCTCTAGATTTGATCTGTGTGAAGTTTTCCTTGAATATATACCATATACCAAGAAATGTGTAATAAGATCTATAAAGATTTGTCATTTCACGAAATTAACAAAAGTTTTATAATCTAAGCTAAATCGTTGGCTTAGGGCCGGTTTTTCAATGTACTTTAACTTCGAGCTAAATTTAACTCATGGTTAGAATACGAGTCGATTCCTTCATTTAGCAAATGTCATATTCATTCTAACCACGAGTCAAATTTAACCGGGAGTCAAAGTACGCTAACACGACATTGATAGGCCCTAAGTGTGTTAACCTGCTAACTCCATTTCAGTAAAATTTACAAGAGGAGGAAAGAACTGCGAATAAAATTTAATAATTAATAGAATAGAATGATTTTACGCATCAATAAGAATCACTGAATATCAGTTTTCTAATAACTTGTGTGTTTCACAGTCAATGAAGATTTTTTTTCTCTTTTTCATGGTATATATAACAATTAATGAATTGTCATAAAGTGGAGTTAGCAGGTTAACACACTAAGCCGACGAATTACAAATATAATTATCAAAATAACAAATAAATTCTGAATTCCAAGTGTTTTCCTGAAATCAGATATTTTAATTTCTAGACCAATTCAATCCTTCACTGGTATACTCATGAAAAAATTGAAATATTATGTGGCATCTGGGATTCTTAAAATTTAAAATAATTGAGGATGAATTTGAGTGAAATGAGAATCTGCCAAATTATTTAAAACAAACCACTTCTTAAATTTTAACTAATCTGAACCAAATACAAACCACTACAAATCGGAGGAACCTCTGATTACAGAGTTGGCATGATTAAGGGCCGGTTTTTCAATGTCCAGTTGAGGGTCTTGGTTGGCTGACGGCTAATAGTCCCCGGGCCCATTACCTGTAGGAAGTAAGTGATTACCCAGCCTTTGAGACTCAGTATACCTGGTTTCAATATCGACTTGGACTACTTACTATCGGTAATTTTAGCATATAGCGTGAGGACCAACTTGAATTGAAGAACAGATTGACGAAGTCTCAACGGTTAGTGAATAGATTTTTTTCTCCAGGTAATGGGCCCGTGGACTATTAGCCGTCAGCTAGCTAACCGAGACCCTTAACTGGACATTGAAAAACCGGCCCTAAGTCATTTTGATTCAAATCAAGATTTAAATCGCGATGAAAATCAATGATTTAATCAAATGTGTTTAAATTTATTTTCATTCGCATCTTTTACATCTAAGAAATCATTGAAGTCAATATTATTATAAAACTCGAACAGCTATTTTGATTCCCTGTCATTTTCTCAATACACAATATGAAAAGTGGCGCGCGATTTGAAGGTATCATTTGATAAAAATATGTTATTATTTCATGATTTATATACATACATTAAATGGCCTCGGTTAATTAACCTTTTGTCATTACTAAGATGCAAGAATATAGTTAAAACTGTATGATAAAAAGAAATATATAATTTTTTCCAACCCTGCCTCTTAATTCAGGCTCTTTGAATATACAAAAGATTCATAAATGTAACAATTTCAATTTGTCAATCCAAACAAATGTTTCTCTGTAAAATTTTTAGTTTTCATTTAAACACCCTATGGCCTATGCAAAAAAAATGTGGTAAAAAGAAATCATTCATTTGAAAAATGTTTGAGCTTTCAATTTAGAAAGGCAAAACTAAATTCAAATGTTATTCAATTTCTTGCAGAATACACAAATTAAATTACCTCAACCTGAATCTGTAACAGATTAATCAGTTTCTATCCTATTTTTTGTTCTTATTACTGATTAACCCAATTGCAAGTGCTGTGTGCATGTAACATTCAACAACATCCATAAAAAAATCACCTTTAAAAACCACAAAACAATTTAAAAAATACTTACCATTAAATTAGAATGAGTCGCCAACATTTCCAATCATTCTTTAATAGGGTTGGTGCCTTGGCTGGCGTTGTGCGCCACCTCCTCTACCCCCCGCAGGTTTAGCGCCTTGGTAACCACCTCCGGTGCCACCTGAAAAGATAAAGCAGTATAAAAATTTTAATATTATAGCAATCCAACTCACTAATTCAACTCAAAAACAATATCTCTCTCGCCACCTGCGTTGTCAATCACCACTATTGTTCTCTTCTATAAAATTGGACGAGTACAAATTGTTTTTTTTTTTTTTGATTCGTGAAACACTTTACATAAGCTGCAATCAAGGGCATTAAAAGGGAAAAATTTCATTGGAACGCATTTTCTGAGGCGGAATGTTCAACAAATCCGAAAACCAGGTTACATCTAATCCTCAAAATAACTCAGCATAAAGTATTGTACACAAAAAATAAAAAAGCTTGAAATCAGAAACGCTAAATATATTCAAGATGGTTTTAAAGAGATATCCAATATGGTTTTAAAGAGATATCCAAGATTTCCATTCAAATCGACAAACGACGCGATAGAATATTCAATATGCTTGAAAGAAATCAAAAAACTATTGCTTCTCATAATTCCACTTGATTTTCTTGCTTAAACTTTGACTGACACTGAATGGGAATCATTTCCTATAGATTTTTGTTACCATTCAGAAGAGAAAACTAAATTTTTACAATGGCTATAAAATTCTTTAAAAAAATGCGATTTGAAATGCGTTGAAAGTTTGCTTGATCTTCCCTCATTGGCATCCGATATGATAGATATTGGAATAATAAGTCATCCGGGCTGCATTTGAAAGGGGTATATAAATTTCATTTTAATTTTGAATCTGTCTAAATATTTTATCATTTCGTGGAATGACTGAGTACTATTTATGGATGGAAGGAATAATTTGAAAATTCAATTGAGATATTAGCCCATAACTTGTGAGATACTAGTGTATTGGTAGCAATGAGATCTAATGGTAGAAATCGAGTTATAAGAAAACAAAACTGGGATTTACTTTATGGCAAGCCCCAAACTGAGACTTGAAAATGAAATTTGAGGAAAATAAATCCATCTTTCACATGTCAAACAAAATATATTCGGAAAAGTTACTCCCAATCTCCAACAAATCCAAATACAAGTTTACTATAAAAAACAACAAAGGAATCTGACATTGGAATTCAAGATATACAATTGACACCAAAGATATGAACTTTTTCGTCCAAATGTGTCAAAATGTATTCACAAAAATTAAAGTGGTATTTCTAGAATAAAATACATGTGTTTTGTTGTAGAACCATATTTATCAATTTATCAAAACAAATATTCCTGCTGCAGCTTCAGAATACTGATAAAAAATGTTTCAAGTATATGTGCTTTCCAATTAAACTTTTGTTTGTGGAAGCTCGAGGAAAAAGAGAAAACTCAATGAAACATATATCGTGAATATTTCAAGTTTCAACAAATGCTTTATTCAAGCTGTAGATAAGTATTCACAATGTCATTCCACTGTATCTATCAAATATATGTAAAAGTCAACCTGTGTAAAGTATAGGATCGAAACATGTGTTGACTATGATGTAAATATAATATGTCTTAAATAATAAAAACATACAATTAAATAATTTGACAGGGAATCAGTGTGAATATCACACCTTCATATAAGTTCCTCAGCGTGAACAAAGATAGACACCGAGCTGAAGGTAATGAGAGAAAATTGAAACCATCACATAATGGATTACACAAAAAAAATATATTTAAATATTTTCAGATTCCACAGAGACCAGTCATAGATAGCCCATGGATAAAGTACACGTGAAACTCAAAATTCCTACCCATTACAGCCAACCCGGTCCTTCCCAAACAACAGACAAGTACAAGATGTTACAAAAAAGGCACCGACAAATAACTATATCGCAACTAATAATTTAACTTAATGCCTGTCGGAGTATTTACCATAACTGCCATAGTTGGAGTAATCGTATCCACCATAGCCTCCATATCCGCCACTTCCGTAGTAATCATACCCCTGTCCGTACCCGCCATCATAGCCGTAACCACCTTGTCCATATCCACCATAGCCACCATAGCCTTGGTTCCAATTTTGAGATCCGTAACCCCCTCGACCTCCCCTACCTCCTCGCATACCGGCACCGCGGCCACCTCGACCCCCTCGTCCACCCATCATGGGACCACCCATCTGATCAGGTTTGGGTGTGGCTTTTTTCACATCAACCTACAAAAAAAGAAATACTTTTTAGAAAGTCAATGGCAACCTCAATCATATGATATAGAATAAAATATTTAAGTTTAGGTTTTTTCTTTTATTCATAAAATTATTAATATTAAAGTTTCCAGAATCTTGACAAAATAATAATAAATCGTCCTATTCCAACTCTACCCCAAATACCATCTCTCTTGAATGCAGCAAATAGTTATTAACGTTACAAGGCCGATATGTAGCAAATAACGGATGAGGTTGAATATTTTAATCCGAGGCGCAGCCGAGGATTATAGCAACCGAATCCGTTATTTGCGTATCTGCCGTGTGTCATTCAAGACTTTTCATAATCCCTCGTACCTCGTAATTCTTCAGAAGAATCTCAACATCTTAAAATATTTGAACAAGTGATTTCTTTAACGGCCGCC
Source organism: Chrysolina americana (assembly GCA_958502065.1). Taxonomy (NCBI): domain Eukaryota; kingdom Metazoa; phylum Arthropoda; class Insecta; order Coleoptera; family Chrysomelidae; genus Chrysolina; species Chrysolina americana. The sequence continues at coordinate 89,493,424 of OY293412.1, forward strand.
GGCCGTTCAAAATCTTAACGGACGGAGGCTGTTAACATTAACATTTCAATTGTCATCTGAATACCATTAAATCAGAATAACAGTATGGGATTACGAAAATGTAATTAAACTTTTCTATTCTAGGGTTGAATTTTGAATAAGGGCAAAGCAGTTCTGTTAACTGTTGACATTTAAAATATTTAGTGTTTTCATCTTATGAGAATTTATTGTATGATTTTATCTTAAACTACTAATGAAACAATTTAAAAAACAATCATTTCATTTTTCAAGTTTTGATATTAATGCCAAATTATTCGATTGAACAAAGCTCAAAATAGTGTGACAAAAATACAACAAATTTATAAACTAATATTCAAAAAGATATTTTTGATAAATGGAACTGTTAATTCAGAATTAACTGTTTACATGATTTTCCAACTAAAAATTATGGACCAAATAAAATGAAAAGTAAAAATAAGCAATAACATGTTAAATGAAGTTGAAGAACACAAGTATTATGTCAGATGATTGGTAAGAATTAAAATTTTGAATGCCATGTGAATAAAATTTTGAATACCATGTGAATAAAATTAAGAAATCAATTATTCCTTCAATTGGAGCAATAAGAATCAATTATCTAAACATTCTAATCATAATGCCCAAATTGCCTCACAAAGAAGATATTTAATAACAATATGGTCATCTTGTATTGAACATCAAAAAGGCATAATTTATTGTTTGATGAATAGAGCAAAAAAAGTAATAAAAAAAAAACATGGGAAATTTCTTCTCTGAAATTATACAAAGATCCTACCATGTTACATTAGATGAACTAATTTGAAAGAGCAAAATTTGCATACAGACAAATAATTTAAAAAAAAGTAAGTTATTTGAACAAAAAAAATTAAATTACATGACATAATATCAGAAATGCAAATAATTTCCATTTAAATAACATTCTTTCCAATAAATGTAAAGATAACTCTGTATCTAGTTCTATAGAAACTTACAACAAAATTTCTGATGTCAATACATATGTTCTTAAAAACTACTCAAACAATTTATTATTATACTGATGTTCATTCCAAACATTTTGAAATTCTTGAATATTTATATTAGATGTATCATCTTCTTTACACCAGAACTTGTTCTGTTTGGAAGGTATATTTTCAATAAATAAATAAATAAATAAATGAATAAAATTTATTGAGACACCAAGGTGTATTTGCAAAGAATAAACAATATAACTTGGAATCAGTTTGGAAGATATTTAGGTAGATGTAATAAAGACATATTTGAATTTGAGTATAAATATTTTTCCCATTTATTTGGTCTCATGTTTCAATTAAAAAAAAATGATACTCCCAGATTTCAATATACCTATTCAGATTTCCCTTTCCACTGAGAGTAAAAGATTCGAGTATCTTAACTTTATACTTAGTAGGTATTATTGGGATAACCAAAAAGTTTTGAGAGAATTGAGGCGACAGGTAAATTTAAAAAAAAAAAACAAAAACCTTTATGTAACAACTGTTCTTGTGCCTCAAACACTAGTTATATTTGTTCAGATTTCAAAACCACAAAAATGAGAAAAATTTTAAATAAAATTAAAATCTATTTTTATTCTTAGTTATAATCAGACAAGTTGATATCAGTTTTGGTGAAAGATTGTAGAAAACATGGTTTTTCAAAGTGCCATCGTCCAGGGACTACAAATTGACTATGGAATATGTTCTCTGCGCCTCCCGAAGGGCACTTTATCTATGACACTGTGGCAAAGATCCCATAGATAAGAAATCTCAAGGCCACCAGCTGGAGGGTAAGCTCCGACACTGATCGTGTCAATAAAAAAATCAAACTATATTTGTAACAACAAACTCTAACCACGTAACCAAATTCTAAAGAAAACATACCTCTTTATCTTTGATGGTCTGTTTGGGCCTCTTGAGCAGGTCATTAACAACTTGTTCAGACTCAAATGTGATGAAACAGAAACCTTTCCTCTGGTTCTTGATTTTGTCAAATGGCATCTCTACTTCCAATATCTGAAAAAATCAACACAGCTTTGAAAATAATCTTCATATCTATCAAAATTGTTCTTACCGTTCCAAATTGTGCAAAATAGTTTTTGATATCATCATCAGTGAGATCGGTCGTTAATCCACCAACGAATATTTTACCGTGTCTAGCTTTGGCTTTCTTTGGGTCAACTTTCTTTCCGTTGATTACATGATCGCCTGCAGCAACCACTTTGTCCAATGTTTCAGTCGCCTTGAAAACAATGAATGCGAAACCTCTAGACCTGCCAGTATTGGGATCAGTTTTCACATTTATGCTCTCGATCTCACCATATTGCCCAAAATGGTCTCGAAGTTCCTCTGAAACAATATCAAATAATGTTAAAGTGGAACTCTCAAAAAATCATTCAGAAGCGAAGTAAGATAAACATCAGGATTGGAATTATCATCAAAGATACTCAGTAGCAGAACTGACAATATGAAATCATCATGAAAACAGAATGGTCATGCAGGAATTGAAAATACATGACTACTAGTTATTATTTCATGTGAAGATCTTACAGCAATAATACCATTTAATGAATCATGAATGTATCAATGCACAATTCAGAAAGCATTGTTTTTAATGACTAATGAACAAATCGATACTTATGCATTGTCACTGATCAGTATAAAACAAACAGGTTGATTCAAATTTAAACTTCAGTTATCTTGGTAATTAAAGATTATCAACCAAAAAAAAAAGGATGGTTTAGATGGAAGGCAATTTGTTTCTTGACCCAGCTGCAGCTGTTGCATTTCATGGATGATAAACATAATTAAGGCCAAAATAACGTCTCAAAGGTGTTATTTGACATTGCACTTGGAATTTTTTAAATCATGAATTTTGTAGATCAATGAATTGTATAATAATAGCAAAATAAATATAATACATAAAAATAGTAGTTACATCATGAGATGAGGTAAACTAGATCAGTTTTTTTAATTTTTAATTGTGCTCACTCCATTAATTTCCAGTGATAACATATTTGATGTACTCAACTATTATTTGTACAATCATGTGCTTTTATACTCCAAATACAGCAAGCTTAGATGGATAACTTCTGAAGGATTCAGTGAACAATATCCAAGTATGAAGTAATAGAAGTGTTTAAATCCTTTCACAATTTTAATAAAAATATCAATGAAACAAATATGATTACTTATTTTATCAACATAATTTATAACAAAATACTCACTATCAGTAGTTTCCCAGTTCATACCACCAACAAACAATTTCCTGAAATTGAAAAATTTTCATTTAGTAATGATGTCTACCGTTGGTAGTTCCTAAGCATTTCAAATTTCTGAATGCTTGAATATTCTATCTCAAGACTCGTTACAAAACAAGAAAATGCAATGAAAATATATGGAAACTGCAAAGATTAAATCCTAGTTCAATCAAATGGATCTGCAATCTCAAACTGATCTGAAAGTTACATTAAACTGAGAAAAGTCTGTGAAAAAAACTAGAGCAAAATTTAATGTTATAAAACAATTAAATTAGAATTGGATCATGACTGAATTGTTCAAATTGAACTGTTAACGTTGAGTTTACTAAGTGTTGGCAGAAGAAGTGCCCAAGGATAAATACCATGGGTCCTAGTGCTCCACGTCCTTCCATATTCCATCTTCCACTTAGCTGACTCAGCCACCTGGAGAAAAGGAACCATGTTTAAATTGGATATGAAAGGTATCCTAAAACCTGGCATCCTATTACCGGTACCGAATTGATTCTAATATCAACAAGACCAAGGATTCTGAGTGACTATGTGAAAAATTATTCAGATTCAATCAAATCCACTGAGAGGTAAAATTTCAAGAAATAGATATTGCTGGAAACGGAAAAGTCTCGGCTAGGTTGAATTGGAATGATCCTTGATAAAACAGCAAATTCAAAATTCGCGCCAAAATGAGCGTGATCCGCCATTTTCTCCCATGAAACAAGGCAGCTTGGTCTTCGTGACTTCGTGAAATGGCGAAATAGCAAATATCTAATGCAATTCATGAAAATAGAAAAAAAATCACATTGCCTATGAACAAAAATAAACAAAATGAGTATTTGATATATGCAAAGTGTTAAACGAACAAAGATTGATCCAGATTCATAGTTTCGTAAAACCGCCATTTACTTATACCGTGATAATATAAATATTAAAATACAGTACGATAAATACGTAAAAATATGATAAATATAATATTCAACCAGAAAAGTTCAATTTCTTACCTATCATCATCGCGACCGGGAGTATCCGCACTACCGCTATCGTTTTGTGGAGCATCACCAGAACCATTTTGCTGATTTTGTTCCGCGGTAACGTCCGAAGAGAAATCTTGCCCGTTTTCCATTGCACACTAATATTAATTTACTTGTTAATAAATAATGTAATTGCGTTTCCAAATAAGATAAATGTCTTCGATAATAAATGCCGGCACAACCAAAGGACCCAACACAAAGCAAGCAAGGAAGAAACCCGAAAGAGCAAGATGACGCGTCAACAACAGCAATATTTCTTGTTTCACCCCACCTACGTCATAACCGGCAAATCGGCCAATAAAAACACGGAAAGCTTGGAACATACGCGGCAGAATTCTTCTTCCCCGATTTAAAGGCTAAAGTCTAATTCATACCCTCGCGAACTTCGCAATTTTTCTGCGAATAAAATGGCTTCCAGTCATACTGGACCAATCGTTGATGCAGAATCATGTCGGCAGCTATTTTATTCGCAGAAAAATTACGAAGTTTGCGAGGGTATGAACTAGACTTAAGACTGTCGAAATTATCTGTCACTTATTTCAATTTTCTTTTGTGTTTGTTTCCAAAATGTTTAGGGCGGGTTGTACAAAACAAGTTCACAAACTGTTCAAGTGAACCAAGTTCAGTTGCTAGAGATTAGCCAATGAAATTTCTAGTTCCTTAGCAACAGAACTCAGTTCACTTGAACTGTTGGTGAACTCAACTTGCCCTTAGGAATTATAAGTTTTAGGGCGGGTTGTAGAGAACAATAAGTTAACCAATAGTTCAACTAAACTGAGTGCAGTTGCTAAGGAACTAGAAATTTCATTGGCTTATTCCTAGCAACTGACAAAACTTTACTTAGACTTGTTTTATACAATCCCCGCCATAAGACAAATATTACACAGCCTTCGAGACCCCTCCAATGGTGATAGTTCGAAAGTGTTAAACGATCGATGCATGTATCCGCTTTCATATGGAATGGATAAAGTTATAAAGCACTTGGCTTTTTGGGTGGTTATGTTCATGTGCAATTTTTTTTTAAAACGGGACACAAATATGTTTGGTGTATTTCCATATTCCTCAAGTATTCTCAAAACACTAGTGGAGAAATTAATGAATTAATGAGAAATGGAATTAAATAAATGATCAAAACACTACCACCACGTGTTGTTAACCACTGTTCTCGGCATTTTCTGAATAGCTCATGTATCTCACTCTCATTATTACTATAATCTCCAAAATATTCAGTGAGAAAATGTAAGTTTTCTATCGAATAATAACTGACAGGTACAGTTATACAGAAACAAATTGAAAACCGTAACTCTACTTGATAAACAGTTTCATAAATATCCCGTTAGGGGGTTACGATAAAATTTCCAAGAGTTTTAAAAGTTGGCAACATTGCCTGTTATCGTTAGAATCAAACCGATTCGATTATAGAAACGCAAGAATTCCTATCCACTACACTTCACAATAAGCAATCCGCATGGACCAATCAAAACTCTATTTTAGTTGCGCCTGCGTGGTGTGCCATGTAATTTTAAGTTACGTTGAGGATCAACTTGGATATCAAGGTCCTTTTTTATTGGATTAAAAATGAAAAAAGAAGGGAACGTGATCTAACCTAACCAAACTAACCTTGCTATACAAGTTGAATACTTTTGGGACTACTATACCGCTTCGGCCAGAATAGTTCTGATTGGTCCATGCGGATTGCCTATTGGAAAGTGCTGTGGATAGGAATTCTTGCTATAGAAACGGGCGAAACGGCTGAAACACAATACACAATGGAAGTCAAATCAGATCAAAATCAAATAAAAATGTACTTTATTGTCTGAAGAATAAAAATCTTATTGACAAAGTGTTGATCGTCCTTACAAAGCATAGTCTTATGTAAATAATAAATAAAAATATTCAAATATAAAAAGGTAAATATGTTAAAAAAAAAGTGTAAGTATATAAGTTCTATAAAATTGTAAAAATGTATCAAAGTAAAAATGTAAAAATATGTATGAACATTCACAGATTTGATTGTAAAGGCAAAAATACATTTATAACCAACAAGTTTGAGAATCGGTAGCTTTATTTTAAAATCAGGTACCCTGATAGAATTCAGTGAGGTTATAATAAACTTTCTCCAATAGAATTTTTTTTACCGATTTCCTAAACTTTTGTTTGTTTTTTATTTGCTTTAGGTGCAAGGGTAGATGATTGAATATCTTCTTGCTTTCGTAAATTATAGAATTCTTAGTTAGTGTTGATGTGGGGATAGGCAGTTTAATGTTGTGGGAAGAGCTGCGGGTATTATGTGTCATCGGCTCATGTCTGAATTCATTAGATTTTTTTTGAACCAAGCAAACGGTTTCCAAAGTAAAATGAAAATGCAGGCCAGAGGCAGTATTCTATGGGCCAAAAATAAAGGTGTACATGAATCCCTCGATTCGGCTTTGCACATATATCTAGAGCTCTTTTTTGGAGAATAAAAACTCTGTCGAATAAATAGTTCGCGCACATGCCCCAGAAGCAAATACCGTAACGTAGGTGAGATTCAATAAGTGAGTGGTAAGCATTCTTTGCCGCAGTTGGACCTAATTCGTTGGCTATAACACGTACGGCATAACAGCCAGACGCTAGCTTTTTAGCTAAGTTTAAAATGTGCCCTTCGAATTTTAGTTTGGTGTCAATATTCAATCCTAAGAATTTATGTGAAGTTTTGATGCTAAGACAGTCATTATCAAGAAATACATTGTTTATAACGCACTTTAAGTTGATTATACCTGTCTTTGAGGTATTGAAAGACAATAAGTTGGCGTCGCACCATTTTTTAACTTTGCTCAGGTCCTCATTGATGATGTCTTCTAGAATTACGTTATCAGTACCATGCCAAAGGATGGTGGTATCGTCTGCAAATATTGTAAATTTGCCATGTATGTCGACAAGTGTTAAGTCATTCACATATAGTAAAAATAACAGGGGTCCCAGTACTGAGCCCTGCGGTACTCCATGTTTGAGAGCCAGATGCTTTGAGTTCACATTGGCGATGGTGACGCTTTGGAAGCGATCAGCCAGATAAGATTGAAACCAGAGTAATGCTATACCTCTGAAGCCATATGTGTTCAACTTATGGAGCAGTATTCTGTGATTTACACAATCGAAGGCCTTCGAAAGATCACAGCGACCTCCCCATCATTCAGCGTAAGATACAGACGCTCCAGAAATGCAAATATAGCATCATTGGAATTTCTCGAGGTTTGGAAGCCATATTGGTCGGTACTAAGGATACCATGTTTGCTCAAAAACGATGCCATTCTTTTTTTTACTAATCTTTCGATTACTTTCGCTTTATATTTTTAATTTTAATTTTCGTAATTTTAGATTGCCTTTTAAGACCAAACTGTTATTGCCATTATTATTCTGTTCACTTTCCTCAATCTTGTTTGTTAAATTCAAGCTTTGTTTTTCAATTTTTATTTGCGTCCTGTTATAGGTATTTCCAAAATTTATATTCAAAATCGCATAACTTAAGGCTGATTTATTGCATTCATAATGCACAATTTAATGCACATGCATATGAAACCATATAGGAATTATAAATTATGAAACGATGGTTTCATGAATCCGATAAGTCCACCTTTAAAACTTATTGAAAAACTTCCATTGTATCTGGTGCTTTAGTTTCAATAGCCGCTTTCCAATGCCACAGGGTGTAGCTCCGTGTAACTCCGGGTAGCTTCCGAAATGATCTGACAGATCAGGGTTGCGTTCGATTATTAACTCCATCGAGTAGAATTTACGGAATTGCGTTCGAAAATCGTGAAGTTGTGTATATTTTACTCCAAGACTGTCGTTCGAAAATACCCGAGTATTCGTTATTGAGTTACCTATCATAACTCTTCAAAATAGATGGGTAAATTTTACCCCGATTGCAGATTGAAGAAGATCGCACAGTCTGTTAGAGTGAGGAAAGACCATATAAGTGGCATAGTTTATAATTTTCCTGAATTGGTAGATTAATACAGGAACTTAAATGAGGTACACATGAATGATCGATTTTTTTTTAGTGTTGGCTTTAAGTCGGTATACTGATGTATATGAGGCCATGATTATGTTTTGATGAAAAATTTTGCATATGATCTGAAATGTGTGCCCCAATCTAAATTCAACTGTTAACATTTATTTGCTTTGCTACCAGTCACCCAATCATGAGTACTAACATTTTCTTCAGAACTGGCAAAACAAAAGTATTGCCCAGATCTGCTATTGTCAACCAATGAATGTTTCTCCGGTTCTCCGTACATCTCAATACCGGTACCATTTTTCCATTTTTTTTTTAAAGCAAATAACAAATAAAACAGTACCAAAATGTAAGAGTACAGTCTCGTTCATACCTTTGCGAACTTCGCAATTTTTCTGCGAATAAAATGGCTGCCGACATGGTTCTGCATCAACGATTGATCCGGAATGACTGGGAGCCATTTCATTCGCAAAAAAATTGCGAAATTCACGAGGGTATGAACAAGCCTTAACCCAACATAACCTATATTTCAACATTTCAAGCAGTGAGTGGTATACAAAACTCCGTTCGTCCGTTCGAATATTACCTGAATAGTAGTTAACTCCAGAGTAAATTTATGAAACCTTCCAAAACTTTGCTCTACTCTTGGGAGTTGATATTCGAATGCACCTCAGGATAAATTATGTTATGTTAGGATTAAACCCCATTTATAAAGTCAGGGGTGCTATTTTAAAATCGTTCAGTTTTAGTTCGCATGCGAATAAAGACAGACAGACATACACATTTCGTGTGTGTTGGTATGAAACGAATAATCCAATTCGCATACGAAACGGTCCAATTCAGGGATAACAAGCTCCACTGGGTGCTTCCACTCATCATGCTCATAATTTGTGCCACAGAACACCTAACCTACACAGAAGTGTCATTCGACCAAAACGAAATATATTCTTCAAGTTGGCTTGTATAATGTCATTTCAGAGCGGTAAATTCGAATGGGGACACCGCATTTAATTCGAATTTGTATTTAGGGAGCCTCAAAACGTATGAGTTGCGTAAATGGGTACCTTCTGCCCAACGAGAACAAAAAAATTGCGCAAGCGTGCTTATCGGATCTTTCCAAAAGCTGATCACTTGAAATCTATCTCAAACAACAGTTTTATTTACCGCTGAGGCAGGAGACTGATGTCACTTGTATTTGTGCAATAAAATATTGGTAATATTTGGCGTGAATTTGAACTGGTTTTTGAATTCATCTCTAATTCTTTTGTTTTCTGGATCAAACATAATCGAAAAAAAATTGAAAAATCTTTTTTTATACCTAGTTTGATTTGTAAACCTCTAAAAAATTAAATATAAAAAATTACCGGTGTACCTAATTCCCTATTTCCAAAGTAAATTATTGCGTGCGGGTATGGTTTGAATCACTCGCGCTTTTGTAGACAGAGGAATTTAATTGATAATACAATGATGAAAAAAATTCTCAAATCACTTACACATAATTTTATCCTGAAATAGATAATATTTTTCTATACAAGAAGATTTGTGGAATACCAAAAATTCGTGTACTAGCATATTAGAAGAACATATGAAGAAGTCACAGAAGTAATTCTTGAAAATTAAACATATATATATATAGTAACAAATTATAATAATAAAAAAAGAAGAAAAATAATAATTATTATAAATTGATGGATGTAGCCGTTACTACGTGGTAGGAGATCATCATAAGAAAAGGAAAAGAAAATTTCTATGTTTTTATACCACTAACTTGTAACACTTCGTTACTGCAGTTTCGTCCTATATATGGATGTTTGAGAATGTCCATATAAGACGAAAATGCAGTAACGAAGTGTTACAAGTTAAAGTGGTATAAAAACATAGAACTTTTCTTTTCTTTTTCTTATAATAATTATTATAATAAATATTTACTTTTATTTTAATTATTCAGAATTCGAATCAATTAGGAACCTCTACATATCAAAATCAGCAGTTGAATACACCCTAAGTAAATATTCGCAACTTCCATCCAAGTTTTCTATAAAGGGAACTATGACGTACTTTCCATTCAACAATTTTACATGTCCCGTTACTTGTAAATATTCTTCTGGAGGTTCCATGTGTAACAGTTTTCCTCCAACCTTAAAAAAATATATAAAAATTTAGGTTTCTTATCAGAAATACTCCGTTTTACTCACCGTCAGTATTTTGAATCCTATTGGCAACTCTGTCTTGTGGTGAACTCTTCGGTTTTTCTGCATCAAACCGATTTTAACTGTATGAGGTCTGGTTATGTCTTCTCCTTTTAACGTTAGTAAGTATTGTGGATTATCTGAAAAGAGGGAAATGCTCTAATTGAGGTGATAATTCTGAATGACAGGCACAACTGAAAGATTATATATATATATATATACAGTGTGTCCCCGACATGAAAAACTATTTTTAATTTTTCGATTTAGGAAAAAGAGTCACAATAAAAAGTTCTGCATATTGATTCAATGAGAACTCTATTTTGGAAAAATGAAATCTTGATATTTGTTACATTGTTCAAAATTAGAAATGGCGCCAAATAATATGTGGCTCCTTGGAGTGAAGAGCCAGAGAATATTTGAGGGCAAAGCAGTGACCAGCTCGTTTTCGATAAAAATTTCTGTAGAAATGGAGAAACTCAATGATACAGTATTTTTTAGCGAAGTAGCGTGTAATTGCATTTTTGAACATGATATTTAATTCCGAACAACTTTTCATAATAGCAATTTTTGATATTGTCACAAATAAATATTTTCTTGTAGTTAGGTACCAGGCAAATTTAGATTTTCGACATAAATCGTATACGACTGACAAATTTCAGGGTGATTATTCAAACTTTAGGCTCTAGAACATGCAGAAAACGAAAACTAATAAGTTTTCCATGTGTCGCCAACTCAATAATTCACCTTTATTAACGCTCCAAGCTCCATCCAACATGCAACTATTCCAATGTTTCGTCCCAGCATCTGGATTTGGATGACACAATTCCAAAATGTCGTAATATTCTATAAAATCTTTGAACTCCATCCAAAATTCACCATCTTCTCTAACTCTCAGAGAGAGATCAGCTTTTATATCACGGGAAACTGTATCCCACTTCTTCGATCTGCAGAATGTAAATTGAAAAGAAAATGATTTTTGAGGCACCCAATCAGCACCCAAACACTCGTTATGAGATATACTAATACATATAACTCATATAAGATGAATTGTACAGGTGCTCAAATCGGGGATTACGTAGATACCTAGAAAGTTTTCCGAGAGTTTTGAAAATTGGTGAATTCATAGACTTCACCGACGTGCTTTTTCGATTTTTTATTTTGCCACCTAAGTAGTATCTTTGCCGCTCGCGACGCCATATTGGAAAAATGGCACCCAGTAGCTTCTTTTTGACTGACTTTACGATGGAAATAATTATTATGTAATTAATTAAACAAGACAAAATTTCCTGTAGTAATTTATGTAGCAACACTTTTTTTTTAATGAATAATACTTTCAACTTACGACTGCCGCCAACCAACATACAGTGTGGTCCAACGAAAACTTATCACCTCGATTTTTCGGCTTTAAAATGAAAATGTGGAAAATCGCTCGGACCCGTCAATTTCTAATACGGGGGGGAACAACTTTTCCGCTGTTTTCATCCCCGTAACTTCAACCCCCTAACGGGGGTGAGCACAACCCCTTGATTTTGAATAGGGATGCGGGGTGTTGCGATACCTCATTTTGAAGATCTCATCGTGTACTATCTGACCGTCAAATTTCACTTCAAAATATCCATCGATAATGAAATATCAGCGAAAATAGTGAAAGAGGCAATATGGAATTTATCTCGAGAATAGTATTCGTATCCGACGCATTTCAAAGGTATTGAGTCGTTAATTTTTTGCCCAAAAAAGTAGACGGACCTTGTTTTTGTACCTTAGTCTATCGTGAATATTTAAGAACGGTACAAGTGTGTCAAAGCGATTGTAAATTGGTAGTGGAATTAAAATGGTGTATTCCGTAGAAGAAAGGGTGGAAATGATAACATTATTTTTCCGAAATAACGACTCTGCGCGCACAACAGCGGCTTTATTTAACGAACGACATCCTGGAAAAAATGTATCCGCTGCTTACGTTGTGCAACTGGTTGCCAAATTTGACGCTACTGGTTCAGTTGGAAACAAAAAGAGGGTGCATGAAAGAGACGAAGCGAGGGACGTGGCTGTCTTAGGTCATATAGCAATGGATCCGACCGTTAGTACTAGGAAATTGTCCGATGTATCTGGTGTTTCACGCACAACAATCATGAGAATCCTGAAACAACATAAATTCCATCCTTATAAGATACGATTGGTTCAGGAACTGAATGAGGATGATCCTGATCGCCGACTCCAGTTCTGTGAAGTGATCAGTGAAATAATTAACGGCAATCAAAACTACATGTTCGATATCTGTTTTTCGGACGAGTGTTCATTTTACCTTAACTGCATTGTAAACCGGCATAACTGTCGGTATTGGTCAGATGAAAATCCAAGATTATTTCGTGAGGTGTATACACAGCGCCCCCAAAAATTAAATGTTTGGGCGGGTATATATGGAAATCACATAATCGGCCCTTTTTTTATACCCGGTAATCTCACAGGCCAAATTTATCTCGATCTATTGGAGAACGCTATTTATCCAGCCGTCGTGCAAGTATTGGAGAATGCAGAAGACCATCAAAATTCCATTTTCCAACAAGATGGCGCACCACCTCACTTTGTTCAACCGGTGCGTCAGTTCTTAGATGACAATTTTCCTCACGCCTGGATTGGAAGAAGTTGACATATTGAGTGGCCACCCAGATCACCTGATCTGGCTCCACTGGACTTTTTTCTATGGGGTCACCTGAAATCCAAGATTTACGCTACCCAGCCTGAGTCACTGGATGATTTTCGAACTCGGATCATTAATGAATGCCGTCAAATTACACTAGAAATCTTGAGTAATGTACGTGAACGTTTTCAGCAAAACTTATATTACTGCATGGAAGTGGATGGTGCCCATTTCGAGCATTTAATAAAGTAATCACAAAAGTACGTACTCTTCCACTACTTTACCTGTCCTTTCGTTATCGATGGATATTTTGGAGCGAAATTTTACGGTCAGATAGTACACGATGAGATCTTCAAAATGAGGTATCGCAACACCCCGCATCCCTATTCAAAATCAAGGGGTTGTGCTCACCCCCGTTAGGTGGTTGAAGTTACGGGGATGAAAACAGCGGAAAAGTTGTTCCCCCTCGTATTAGAAATTGACGGGTCCGAGCGATTTTCCAAATTTTCATTTTAAAGCCGGAAAATCGAGGTGTTAAGTTTTCGTTGGACCACACTGTATATCTACATCAAAACAATAATGTGCATTGTAAACAAATCTGATAAGGAAATTGAAAACGTGCCATTGTCATATTTAAAGAATGTTGTATAAAATCGTAGTACCTACCAAATATGCGGAGCGATCCCGACAATCCCGGAAAATGCTTCAGTAGATATACTTCTTGACGATACAATGATACCCTGTGTCACGAGATAAAATTCCTAGGCAATTATATAAACAAGTAACGCCTCTATGGAATGTTGAAGACAAAATTTGAAGATACGAATTTCATGGTCAAGCAAGCCACGGAAGATGTAGATACGCGCTAATAATCAATGCGGCAATCAGCATTTCATATACATTTTATTCCCTAATAGTTGTCGGCAAATATATAGATCTATTTATTCTTTTGACTGCCTCTATCAAGAAAAGGAAAAATTTCGCAACGAATGTATTGAAAAAGAACCATGTAAAAAGAGCCGCAGATAACATAATATTACTTTTGTACGCTTTCGATGGCTGTGATTTTAATATTCTACTTTAGAAGTAAGTGAAATATATATATATATACCCGTCGCTCCAATTTCCTATCCACTCTTTTTGTCCCCATGGATTTCTGATCCTCAGTAGTTTGATGACATTTCCTTGTATAGAACGTACCTCGGTGACTTCAGTTATGCTATAAGCATGCAAATCTACCAGTCCATTCTTAGCGTTAGACCCATTCTGAAAAAAAAAATAGTAAAACTACTAGAACAAAAGTACTACTACTACTAGCTATTGCTATTGTTGAGGAATTCTATCCATTATGTCTTCAAAAACAGAAACGCAGAAACAGTGGCGAACGATATTGATAAAACGTAATTTTGTTCAATGTCATAGTTGAAAGAAACATTGAAATTCAATCCCATCAGTACCACCTTATTATAATACCTAATAAATGTTTACCATTATGGCACATCCCATGAATGAATGATTCCGATACGATTCCAGCATCTTTTCATACAAGTCATCATTCCAATGTTCCTGGGTTGCTTTATGAATTTCGGTTAACCCTCCAGTAAGATCTCCTAATGCTTCAGAGGCAAATCCTCCTTCTAAACTTTTGTAGGACCCATACAATCTTGAATAAACACTAATAAGTGTGACACGCAAAAGAAATGTGGACTCTGATGTGAATTATTTTGTAAAATCGTTACTCAAATCTAAAACTCATTCAAATGGCAATTGAGCAAAGAAAGAGGCTTCACAAAAATGGAAGAATGCTTTTATAGTTATTTATGCAACAAGTGCAATAAACATTTTTTGCACGAGTTGCATACAAAATTTTTTCTACTTCATGCAAAAAGCAAAAAATTATTTATTTAGGTGCGGCACTAGGTGAAGGAAAATGAAATACGCAATTTAAATAAATAATTATTACTATTTCATCACCATCATCTAGTTTTCCATTAATATTACTCATTTTAAAACTTTCAGTTCTGTAATTGTCAGAATTAAATTTTGACTGACGTTTATATAACCACAGTTGCATTATAAAAATCAAAATCATAGTAGCCATGAGCGCGTATGTTATCACGAGGTGTGGTCATAGTACATAGTACAGTTTGCTCTATGCAGGTAGACGGTTTAGAACATAGCGGATCGGTTTTGATTATAGAGTTATTTTGAGGAAGGCATTGTTTGTTCAACTCTGACTGCTAACATTAATACAAAAAAAATATAAAATATGTAGCTGTTTAAAACGTATGGCCAATTTCACAGAATATCTGCTAAATATGTAGTCGGTTTGAACGTTTATGTTTATCATGATGACAGCACGTTGAAGTAGAATGACAGATGAGTGCAATAAAAACTTTATTGCACTAGTGCAATAAAGAGCTTCTTTTTCCACTGAATATAGTTCAATAAAGTTTTGCTTTTTGCATGAATATAGAAAAAACTATTACTTAGCGTATGCTTTCTCCAGCAAAGCGGTCCAAAACTCGTTCGCATCTATGGATTTCACGTAAATGAGCTCCCGAGTGATTCTGCCACTACTATGTTTTGTTTCTCGAGTAGGTAATCTGTCGTCTACAACAATGTCAATCCATCTTCCATACTGCCAAAATCTGAAAAAATCTAATGGTCAAGATATGAAATTTTTATTTTATGAAGAGAAGAGAGAAACAATTTATTATAAAAAAATAGACAGAAAAAAGTTCAAAGACCGTATGGACAAATATCTATGAGTATCTACAAAGACTCAACCAGTCCCAGTGTAGTTCGAAGCGTTCTGCAGGAGCTCTTGAAATCTCGAAGAACTTTGCATCTCCAGACACTGATGGGTTGAATAAATATTAGTGGATGACATTTCCTAGCACCCACATTCATCTAGCAAGAGTTTTCAAGTGATGGCTAGATGGGGAGCAGCATATTTTGGATTGTTTTGTCGAGAGAAGAACCGTGCCCATAACCAAAAATGGAGATTTTTCAGATCCAATGTAAGCAAAGAATGCCATAAAATGGATCTACTCATCCACACAGATGTATCATGCAGGACACCGTAGCGTGACAGTTTGATGGGCTAAATCAATTACTGATAGATTTTTTGGTACATCACTGTATGGAGGCAACTGCTCAGGATTGTGTCATATTCGGAGTGGGATATCCGGATTTGAAGTCCTACTAACTAAACCACCAATTTAACAATATCAGAAGGAACATACAGTGTGACCCATTTAAAATGGAACCACCCCTGTAGAATGTGCATTTTTCAATCAATCTCAATTTTTTTTTCTTGAAATATTAAGCATGAAAAACGGTATCTTGACATTAACTTTCACAATTTTAGTTTCATTTCCAAGGCACTCTGGTTTTTTTTGTTTGTCAAAAACGGCAAAAGTTTATTAGGCAATTTTTGTTTTCAAATTTGACTACACCACTGGATTCGTAGTCGTTATAAATGAAAACTGTCAAATTTTCATTAAAAAATATTTGTTAACAACGAAGTTACAACAACTTCAATTTTGGAAACAAAGTATTTGTTTGTAATTTTTATTCAGATTATAGTCATATTTGAGATCTGACAACACTGTCATCACCAAGTAGAACACCAGCCCCCGGAATCCGATGATTAGAAATGTTTTATAGAATCGAAATGTGACGTCATATTCGAATAATCGGTACTATGCTTCCCATTTCTAAAGTTCGAATATCACGTCACATTCTCGACACATTTCGATGCTATGAAACATTTCTAATCATCGGAGTCCCAGCCCTGTACAGTGAAAATCCGAAGTCAATAGCTCAATCCGTTCTACAGTTATAACTCCTCAAAATATTATAATGTGAGAGATTTGTGGTGCAAGCGTTTTGTAATGAAAATCTGACTACGCCAATGGATTTGTGAATAATATTCCTTCAAAATCATTCATTTGAGTGTAGGTTACGAGAAGTGTATTCTAGAATGACAGAAAATTAAAAATTCATTTTCAAGTTATGCAGTACTTAGTACATTCTTCCGCATAGCCGCTAAAGCATGGAAATCATTTATTCAATAATAAAACAGAGAGCAGGACAGAAATTGTTCCCTATTCTTCATAACTCAGCTAAAACAATATTTTAGAGGAGATATCAATAATTTGAGGAAGCTGAACTCATTATGCAAAGGTTTTATAATCAATCAACAGTAGGCTGTGATTTTGACAGTTAATCATAAATAAAATAATAGTTGTTAGTTACGTGCATTTAATAATGGCTTTGCAATTATCATTATACCGGGTGGCTACGGAAGTATTGCCTACGGAATATCTCAGATATTGTATGAAGTAGGTTTGTGAAATTTGGAGCGTCGATATAATGACATAAGAGCCAGAATTTGAGCATATTGACATGTCGAAGTTAACTTCCGGTCTGACCGGAAGTAACATCAACTTTCTTATTTTAAATGGAAACACTATTTTTTTTTTCTTTTCGCTTTATTCATCATTCAATTTCCTTTCTAATGACATATCACAAGTTGGTATCTAACCAGAAACTAGATCAGAAAAAAATTATTATTGAAATTCACCGAGTAGTCCGTGGAAGCAAAATGAAAGCCAAAAATTGAAAAGTTGGCTATAGAATCCATACGTCACTTGATAACAGTTGCTACTACTGTGATATTTTATTTTCATTCGTCGGCGTTATAAAAAGCCGCCAAAAAAAATATTGGAAAAATTGGGAAAAAAACTTCCATAACTTAAATAGGAACATACAACTTTTTCTTGCCTGTACTATTCAGCATAACCATTCCTTTCTAATGATATAATAGAAAGTAATTTTTTGAAATGAAATACCAAAAATTCCAATTATTATTATTCAAATAACAAAAAAACAGATTTATCGAAAAAAAAAATTCAAATTGATAGGATTAAAGATAAAATAAATTCAAAACAAATGTTCGAAATGCATTCCCTCAGCGTCAATACATTTATTGACTCTGGTGATATTTTCATGTAAAACGTTTCTCAACATTTGGGGCGTGATATCTTGGAAAGCTCTACGAATTTTTACTTCTAGCTCATGTAGAGTTGTAGGCTGTGTGGAATACACCCTATTTTTAAGATGCCCCCATAGAAAAAAGTCGCACGGAGTAAGATCAGGTGACCTTGGTGGCCACCTGACTGGACCATGGGTTGTTATAAGTCTCTCTTGAAAGCGATTTTGAAGATAATTTCTCGCTATTCTTGAATTATGCGGAGGGGCGCCATCTTGCTGGAAGTACATTCTCTCAGTTATTTCCGCTGGTAGGTTGTTAATGAATTCCGAAATTTCATTCGTTAAAAAATTAAAGTATCTCTCTCCGGTTAGTTGGCCTTGAAAAAGAATGGGGCCAACAATATAAGTTACAACTATTCCTGCCCAAACATTCACACCAAATCTCTCCTGGAAGCCACCTTGTCGAAACCGGTGCTCGTTTTCTATCGCCCAGTACCTGAAACAAAAGACCGTTTATACTTTTAGCACTTTACACTTCGACTATCGACAATAATCCAAATAAAGTACAGTACCTACCTTGTATTATTCCTGTTAAATAATCCATTGTTGGTAAATCTTGACTCGTCCGTAAACAAGATATAATAGTTAAATAGGTGATTCTCAGCATTTTGTCGAAGAAACCAATTACAATATTCCAGGCGCCTTTCACCGTCATTTTCATACAAATGTTGATGCAACTGATACTTGAAGGATTTAAATCGATGTTTTTTCAAAATTTTCCTAGCAGAGTCCTTACTTATAGCTAATTCGGCGCCAATCTGCCTTGAGGAAATTGTGCTATCATATTGTACTAAATCTAATACATTAATTTCAGTTTCCTCATTAATAACAAATGCTTCTTGGTCTTCGTGAACATCAGGCTCAGTTCTTAATTTTTCTTCAAGCCACTGGAAATACCTTCTTGACGGTTGCTGCCTCCCTGGATATCGCTCTAAATACAATCGTTCAGCGGCATAAGAATTTTTTAAACATTCACCCTAAATGAGAAGCATGTCAATTTGTTCGGTTCGTGAATAACGGGGCATTTTTTGAATATTCCACTAACTGATTTCGATTTCCAAACCCTTTTAAAATGGCAGAATCAAAAACACTACTTCGAACGTCAAAATAATATGGATAGCAGCGTTCGTGAGAGCTCTCGTTTCTTTTTTGTTTCATTCCAAAATACATCTTAATCAGCCTACTTGTTAATATTTTGGTTCGAATGATTATTGCAATGGAATGATTATTCTGAATAGCACAAACATCGTCCATAGGTAGATATTAGAATATCTATGGACGATGGCACAGACCAAGTACGTTTATGTTCCTATTTAACCTAGAACCTACAGGATATAATTTATCATTCCACATTATTTTTAATGATATTTTTGCGTATGGCGATAATCTGTTTTGTTATTTGAAGAATAATAATTGGATTTTTTGGTATTTCATTTCAAAAAATTACTTTCTATTATATCATTAGAAAGGAATGGTTATGCTGAATGGTACAGGCAAGAAAAAGTTGTATGTTCCTATTTAAGTTATGGACCTACAGAGTATTGTTTTTTTCCCAATTTTTCCAATATTTTTTTTGGCGGCTTTTTATAACGCCGACGAATGAAAATAAAATATCACAGTAGTAGCAACTGTTATCAAGTGACGTATGGTTTCCATAGCCAACTTTTCAATTTTTGGCTTTCATTTTGCTTCCACGGCCTACTCGGTGAATTTCAATAATAATTTTTTTCTGATCTAGTTTCTGGTTAGATACCAACTTGTGATATGTCATTAGAAAGGGAATTGAATGCTGAATAAAGCGAAATGAAAAAAAATAGGGTTTCCATTTAAAATAAGAAAGTTGATGTTACTTCCGGTCAGACCGGAAGTTAACTTCGACATGTCAATATGCTCAAATTCTAGCTCTTATGTCATTACATCGACGCTCCAAATTTCACAAACCTACTTCATATAATAACTGAGATATTCCGTAGGCAATACTTCCGTAGCCACCCGGTATAGAAGAAAGAATTGAAATTGTGAGAATTTCTGGGGACAATTATCATAGTGAAAGAGAAGCAGCTAGGATATTTAATCACAGACATCCAAATCGACTTCCCATTGACAGAAGCATCGTCAGTAAAATTAACAAAACATTTAAAGAAACCGGTGCAGTCAGCAAACATATTTTAAAAAATAATCGCCGAAGAAGAAATTTAAACGAAGGTGGTGTTTTAGATTATTTTAGAAACCACCCAAACAGAAGTTTACGAGTCGCCAGTTTGGATTGAAACTTACCGAGAGAGACTATTCGACGATGTCTTAAACAAAACAAAATGAGAGCATTTAAACCTAAATTTCTTCACTCTTTAAAGGAAGGTGATGAAGTGAAACGTATGGAATTTTGTTTGTGGGCACAAGGCGAGTACCTGAATACAAGAAATTTTTTAAACTGCATAATGTTTAGTGATGAAGCTTCTTTCAGCACCACTGGGGTAGTTTCATCGCAAAATGCTCGGTATTGGGCTACGGAAAATCCGCACTGGATCATAAATTGTAAAAGTCAATATTCCGAAAAAGTTAACGTTTGGTGTGGTTTAGTACAAAATAGAATAATAGGTCCATATTTTTTTGATGGAAACACAAACGGACAAAATTTTTTGGAATTTCTAAATAACCAATTATCGGACGAAATAGATGAAATGCCACTTGCGGAACAAGTAAATTTATATTTTCAGCTCGACGGCTGTTCCGTGCACAATTCGAGGATTGTTAAAGAGTGGCAAATAACCAGTTTCCAATTCATTGGATAGGACGAGGTAGTGACTTAATTGGATGGCCACCTAGATCGCCTGATCTAACAATATTAGACTTTTTTCTGTGAGGTATTCTGACACAAAAAGTATACAAAACAAGACCAACGAATCATCGAGCTGAACTCATGCAAAGGATACGACAAGCTTGTGCCGAAATTACAGTTCAACAAATAAGAAATAGTGTAAACAATATTCGGAAGAGATACGATAAATGTATTGAACTTAATGGAGGTTTGGTAGAAGCCACAAAAATTTAAATGTTTAGTTTTAAATCAATGTTTATTTAAGTATCAGTTTTTTCTTAATGGCAATTAATTGTTGAATAAATACTTTGAAACTTGTTTGTATTCATTTTGTTTTCATCAACTATGGAAGAAGGTAGAGTAAGTTCAGAATCTCATAAAATGTGATTTTCCAGGTGCGCTGTTACAAAAGTACCATTATTTATTATTGGGAAACTTCCAAAAAGCTTACAAGTATGACCATTAATACTTCAAGATTCTATCAAGATTTGGTAAATGCGCGATTGGGATTCTGAACTTGGTCTACTACTGCGTAACTTGAAAATGAACTTTTAATTTTCTGCTATTTTCGAATAGACTTATAATCGACACTTAAATGAATGATTTTAAGGGAATATTATCCACAAATCCAGTGGCGTAGTCAGATTTTTATTACAAAACGCTTGCACCACAAATCTCTCACATTACCATATTTTCAGGAGTTATAACTGTAGAACGGATTGAGCTATTGACTTCGGATTTTCACTGTACAAATTAACTGGTGTTCTACTTGGTGATGACAGTGTTGTCAGATCTCAAATATGTCTACAATCTGAATAAAAATTACAAACAAATACTTTGTTTCCAAAATTGAAGTTGTTGTAACTTCGTTGTTAACAAATATTTTTTAATGAAAATTTGACAGTTTTCATGTTTGGTTTGCTTTATAAACTCTTGCCGTTTTTGACAAACAAAAAAAACCATAAAGTGCCTTGGAAATGAAACTAAAATTGTGAAAGTTAGTGTCAAGATACAGTTTTTCATGCTTAATATTTCAATAAAAAAAAATTGAGATTGATTGAAAAATGCACATTCTACAGGGGTGGTTCCATTTTAAATGGGTCACACTGTATATCAAGCCTTCTGACGAGCTGTAGTATTTCCGGATTATTCGCAATTAAAGTAAACCCTGAGAAAAAAAAATACTATAAAACATTATCGCTATCATATAAGATTTGAAATAATCAATTTTTTATCAAGCAAAGCCAACATATGTTATCTTAATTGATAATCCGTAAAGAGACTACTTGAGGTAAGATCATTAAATTATAATAATGAAAGATGGATTACATTATCCGCAAAAAACTCTATACAATAGGTATTTTCGTTGGCAAGTATATCCAACAGAAAACAACAATTAGCCCCTATGGCCATTAAATTATATCTGTTTGATACTTGGAAAAGCTTTCTACAAAAACTACTTTGCAATGCAATACAGAAAAGACCATTGAGTTCATCTGAAGGCTATCATCAGGTTTATGAAAAAAAGTGATGTGTAGTTTTGTCTTCTCAACTACTTTTCTAGTTATGCCTTTCAGAATCTTGAAAATGGCAAATTTTCAAACACAATTTTTTTTATTAAAAAACACACAAAATGTATTCTTCTTTTTGACAACACTTTTTTCAGTAGTTAATCGCTACCTAATTTCACAGTCACAACACCAACAGTCGTTTTGCACAAAAATTCGACGTTCTATAAACACAAACATAACCTTCTTTTTCCTAGTTATTTTCATTGTCACGATAGGTTGGTCACTTGAAATATGCGCGGCCGACTATTCAATTAGATATGCCTAAATATTTACTTTTTCTCCGATTGGCAGCAAATATTAATTTTGCTGACACATATCAATCAGCAAAGTATTACTTTTCCTGCCTAGGCAGCAAAGTGATTATACTCAATGAGAATAAAACATTTGACGTAAACATTTATTAGCAATTATTACATAACACTTTTAACAAGAATTTAAAAACATATGTTTAGTTGTTATTAACATTGATGGTAAAATTATTACAATTTTGAACGAATAGGTCACCTTTTCTTTCCTCATATATATCGTTCTCTCTACATTAATTATATTACCAGTTTGATTCGTCTCATAAGTAGTTCCTATATTTGTCAAAACTTTTTCACAAATGCTGGTTTTACTTGCCATTGAATCTTCAATGTACCCTTCTGCTATAGTTGAGGATTTCCACCCACCATGTCGTTTCAACATTGTTATGTCACCTCCTGCATTCACAAGTAAAGTGGCAGAACTTCTGCGGAGGCAGTGTCCCGTATATTCCTTAGCATTCGGCAACTTTAAATAGACAGCTATTTCTTGAGGTATTTTACCAAATTTATGAATTCCAACAAATTGCTTTATGGATTTACCTTTTGCGTATTTGAAAATAAATGTTGTGTCTTTTAATTCAGCAGGCCGAAGAGCTATATATTTTCTAACAACATCCAAATATTCCATTATTACGAAAGACCTCGAATTCTTCGTCTTCGTGTTTAATAGGGATACCAATAGTTTATTGTTCATATCTTCAATATTTTCTAACTTTAAATTCAAAAGTTCGTCGCAGCGACATGCACCCGCAATTCTAAAAATCAATACAACCTAAAAGAATGGATTATAAGTATTTTCACTCCATGGTATAGATATCTTATTCAAAACTTACTTTTGCTAATAAATATTCATCATCTGGTGCATCCAGTATAAAGTTTATAATATCTTGTTTTTCGAAAACTCGTGACTTCTTTGCCTTGTAGCCTTCAGATGACCATTTTAAATATGTCCGCAACTTCAAGTATCTTCCTATATCTACGCCATTTTTAACATTCATAGTTGCCTTCAACATGGAATATACAGACCAAAGGGTAGAACTCTTCATTGTTTGAGATAATCCAGCAAAATAAGCAAGTAATACATTCTCCGAAAAAGTCTTCGCATTTTTCTCCATGCAATAATCCATAAATCTTTTATAATTTCCTTCATATTTCATCCGAGACTTCTCCGGCAACAAATTCAACTCTACATTTTTTGCCATCTCCCTTATTTCTGGAGGAGTAAGTACTTCCAGGTCGCTATCACTGTCCATTATATAATAATTTAAATATACCGGTATTTTTTTGAACAACTGTCAGAAATATCATGAATTGTCAAACTATAATCATTATGGACATTTCCATAGCAACCAACCATTCCAACAACTGCGATTTCTATCAAATTTTATTTTAATTGAACACTACAGGAAAAATAAAGAGATTGTGGGAATTGTATTAATTTGCAAATACAATATCCTCCTATATCATTATGAACAATCGGAGAAAAAATTATATGTTCAACTCGGCAGCAAAGTAGATTGACTGCCTTAGCTGAATTCCTAGCCTCGCTACGCTCGGCTATGAATTCAGCCTCGGCAGTCAATCTACTACTTTGCTGCCTAGTTAAACAAATAACTATTCTCTTGCTCTTGATTTATATGTTCAATTGTTTAATTTTTGCCATTGTTTCGATTGATAAACATTTTAAAAATAAAAACATTTAGATTGAAGGGAGCAAATGCCAGAAGTAATAAGAGACACGCCTCTGGCGTTTTCGGCCATGGTCCTAATTTATTAACGTAAAAGAAGGGAACACAACCTAACCTATAATCTAACTAACCTAGCTATTCAAGTTGCTGGTAATTCGATCAAAGGATCGGCTAGGAATCGCACGTTTTTTTTTATCAACTAATTAGTAAGAAAACGTAAAATAAAAGCAGATGCTCGTTGCGCTCGCATTTTGTAAATTACCAGAAAAAAGAGACACGTCTCCGGCGTGTTTTTTTCTTCCGGCTGCCCACATTTTCGGCTTTGGCACATTTGTACATATTAATTAAGGGGAGGTAAAAATTTTAATAGTGAGCAACCTACTGTGATAATGAAAATAACTAAGAAAAAGGAAGTAATATTTGTGATTATAAAAAGTGGAATTTTTATGTAAAAATCTTTATCTTCTAAAATAGTGTGCCAAATAGTGTGCGGTTTATTAATTGAAAAGTTTGTGTCTGAAAAAGGGTAATTTTCAAGATTCTGATTAAAAAGTAATTGAGACTTTTCGAATTTTCTTTGGACTCGTGTTCAGGAGAAAAAACTACGTAAGTTGAATCACTTTCTTTAAATTTCAAGATGGAGCCCGATCAACTTACCTAGGTATTTTATACTGGATTATGTAATCCATTTTTCATTATTAATTAATATTGATAATGTTGCCTGAATAGATTATAATTATTTTACCAAGAGAAGGTTTTTTAAAGTATCTGTCACTTACCTGAAATGGAAAATGCCAGCATATTGCTTATCAAAGCTCTGATCGCTTGGGACGACCTTTTCCAGTGTCTTGGGATTTTGAGTGACATCCCCTAGAGCAGCCAAGAACCAGCAATCACCAAGGATACCTTGATTTACATCAAATCTATCTTTTCCTTCGGTAACAAACTGTGGATTTTCCCTGATTTCCTTCAAAAAGTAACAAGATTGCAAAGTTGCAGTTGAGCTATCTTTCGAGGCAAATTTTTCTAACGCTAGCAAAAGTAGACTACATGGAAGTAGTATATTATGTCCTTCTAGTGAGATGATTTATTAAACGAGTGTCGATATAGGAGTTTATATACGCGTTACATACCGTACTTTTTCTACGAACTCATTATAAAAATAATTTTTTTTTTCAAGTTTATTCATTAGTAGATGTCATATTTACTGCCTACACTTTTTCACTGAAAACACTAGAATATGACAACAGCTTCACAACTGATCTCATATATCAATTCACCAATTATTAATTTTTACTATTTTTCTTTCTTTGTATGTATATATTATGATTTTTCAGTATTTTTATGTATTATGATATATAATTAATTAATTTTACAAGATCATGGACAAGTTTTAAAACTTATTTGATCATGTTTCCACGAAATATTAATTACTTTTTATTATATTTGAAACAAACAAATAAAATAAATAAAATCATTTACTCCCCTCCTGACTGTTTGATTGTTAGCCATACCTTAGGCCTCAGCCATTTCACTTCTTTCAGGTTGATTTCATCTCCTAGCACGATGTTATTTGGATTGAACTGTGGATCTTCAAATAAGGTTCCTTCCTGTAGATGCCTCGTTTTCAGTTCTTCATAATTCTGCAAAGTTCCTCTTGCTTCTAGTCCAGAATTTTTTTCACCGAGCTTGAATATTGAAGAGATTCATTGAAGCATTTGTTATCATAGAAATTTTTTCAGAAGGAATTAGTCTTGCTCTATCATATTGTTTTCAGCCTTTGGGTTTTGAAACACAATCGGTTAAAACTTAGCCAGTCTTGATGAACGAAAATGATAGCAGTTGAGTGATTTTTCTCATATCAAGTGAAAATTTAAGGAAAAAAGATAAACTCATTCATATAACCGGAAATGTTTGAAACATTTAACAAAGCGACGTTTTTTTATAAAAACATAATTTTCAACTTCAACAGTGGTGTGCGTACGAGCACTGAAGGGTACGCCAACGGTTTCTTCCCACATAATTATTATTTTTAAATACTCTATTCAATTTGAAAGATAATAAGTGTTCTCTGAGTTTTTCCCGCGAAATTTCCTGAGTTGAAACTATAGAAACACTAACTTTTACTCATCAGTTATATGAAAGAAAAAGTACAACTGCATTGTACTGATTAAGTTTTTCGCTTAATCACACAAATGTCTTTATTACTTACATTTTTCTATTTGAACAACTACTTAGGTTACTTTTTACCAAAAAAAAAATAAAGACTATCTGAGAACGAACACCTCAATACACAACTATTGACTCACCATATATACTTTGTCTGGATCAAATCCAGTACACCTATTTACGTGCGACATTTTTGTTGCCCTCTCACAAATGACTAACCATACATAATTTTCTCAAAATTTATATATATTATATATCATTCAGATTAGATTATTTTTATTGATTTTCGATGTCGATGAGATTTCGTTTATTTTCACATATTGGCAACAATTCTCGGAAATGTATTATTCATCAATTTACACAAAACTACAGTATTCAATTTCGATATGGGGAACTGCAAAGTCATGTATTCTGAAACAACTAAAAATTATTCAAAACAAAGTAATGAAATAATGTATTTACTACTTAGACTACCGTGCGAATTAACCAACTATCGTGTTACATCAATAATTATTTGATGTAACAATGTTGCACCAATGCGAAGTTCACTCTTTACTTATATTCGATGAATATTTGATATTACAGTCACAATAACACATCACAAACAGAAAAAATATGATGTAGCAGCAAAATTCATCAGACCACATCTATTTGACGTCAATAAATCTATTAAGTATTGATATCTCTGATATATATGAAAAAAATTATTATAGACTACACGGCTTTTTTTTGTTTCTCCACGAGATGGTGTTACGCGTTTCATAAACGAAAATATCCTAGAAATTGGCGTCCGAATCCTATGTTTATCGAACGCTAATGTTTGGAAAGGGTGTTCAGTGAGTTTTTGGTATTATTTCATCATTAAATTGCTGTTAATTGTATTTGGTTAATGCACAATTATTAAAGTAAGTTTCAGTTTTGATATTTTATTCGTTTTTGGCTGGACTTGACTGTCAAATCAGGTGCACACATTGGTGTTATATGAAGATGCAATCAGGTGTTGTAGTGTATGGTTAATAAAACATGGTATTTAGTTTTATTATGAATTCAAGAGAATTATTTTCATCTGACTTGGGTGAACATTTGATGAATGCATAACTTCGGCATTTTTGGACACCTGCGAAATAAGAACATTTATTGCAATTCTATACCTACGTATACAACTTTCGTAACACAGCAGAATATCATTTTCAGTTTTACTTCTAAAATGTTGTATAAGTACGTGACTATAAGAATATTCCACGCAATACGTACGCAAACATCCACAAGAAAAACTATATAAAGTTATTTCTTCGATCTTAAAATTTGTGTAATTTTCATGAAATTTTAAAAGAACCTGTTAGAAGGAAATCCAAAATTATTAACTTGTAGATTGTTTTCGATGTTCACACAGGGTGGTTTCTTAATATATATAAATTACGTGTCACGTTGTTTGTCCGCTATAGACTCCCAAACTACTTAACCGATTTCAATCAAATTTGCACACCGTGTGCAGTTCGATCTAACTTAACAGATAGCATAGCTCACATCTCAATTTATATTCTTAATATATATAAATTACGTGTCACGTTGTTTGTCCGCTATAGACTCCCAAACTACTTAACCGATTTCAATCAAATTTGCACACCGTGTGCAGTTCGATCTAACTTAAGAGATAGCATAGCTCACATCTCAATTTATAGCCGCAATATTATTTTATTGCAAATTATTTGTTGATGGCGAGAGAGTGAGACAAAACACATTACACGTTCTCGGTCTCATCTTTGTGCGATGCTTCGTAGTTTCCACACTATCGTCTACTAAGCATTATTTGTTTATTATTCGACAGTCACAATTATGTGTCAGTCCCAAACGATTCTAACAGATGGCGGTATCTGCTGACTGGATTGAGTAAGTATTCTAACAGATGGCGGTATCTGCTGACTGGATTGAGTAAGTATTCTAACAGATGGCGCAGTGTTAAAAGTACTAACGTTTCACATAAGTTTCAATTTAATGGCATAACCACCACGTGTTGCTGAGGCTAAAGTATAACTTAAATTTATTTCGTAGTAAACGCAATACAGTGAAGTTAAATTGTTCTTACGTTCTTAATTTTTGGTGTTACCATAGCCGGCCACGTGTTATTTAGACTGAATTATAAATTGAATTCATATTATAGTAAAAGTAATATAGTTGAATCCTTCTTGCTTTTTAATTATTAGTGCTTCATTATTTAACAATCTTTAATTAAAGTATATACATATAAGTATTACCACGTAGTTATATTATTATATATTTTATTGTTATATATTTGCTATACATCAAATCTCGATGTACGATATATGTATTTTGATAATTATGAGGTACTCAAGGCTCCAGAATCAATATCAAGGGTAGTAGAAAATCAATGATGGCGGTCGCCATGTATTTTAACAAATGGCATCTGTGTAAAAAAGCATGCTAGTCCCCATGACTGGTGTTCTCCTACCGTTTCCCTTGAATAATTTACTACTATGTAATATAATAAAAACCTTAGCCACAGCAACGCGTGGCCGGGTCTGCTAGTACTGGATATATTGTAACGATTTCGAAACCGGCCCCATGACCGGCCCCGAGACCGGTCCTGATCATCCAATCAGTCGACCTCATAAGCAAACAATATGTTTGTGACTTCTCATGTGATGTCGCATGTAAATAAATAGGTCAAATTTGGAGAAAATAAAAAAACGAATTCTCTATTATCGATAAATAAGTTTTTATTGAAGTTCTCGTATAACAGTTAATTTGAAAATATTGAATTTCACTCAAAAAATACTGAAGTATCGTATTTCTAATAGAATAATATATAGAGTAAACCTTAAATTATCTCAGTTTGAGAAAATGAGTACAATTCGGTGAGAATATTCGCATAAAATGATATATTTTTACGTATAAAGAGTCTTTTCCAACCATTCCTCCATTGAAAACGTTGCAGCGTTCGTTTCAGAAGTATCTTTTCCTTTGAATACATCTGAAAACATCAGGAAATATAAATATTTTTAAATTACTATATTAGACCTTGAGAAATTGAAAGGGGACATATTGATATATAGAGCATTACAGACAAATGAAATATTTCTCTAGGCAGTTCAATTATTATTGTCAGCTCAACAAGACTGTTCAACCACGAACTGAAGTACATACAGGGTGTTTTACAACTCATATAATGAATAATAAGACTATTGCTGGAAAAAAAAAATTAATAAAAGTCCAACAAAAAACGAGATAAAAACTTCCGATAATCTGAGTTCTAGGGAACAGCAAGAAGGAGGAACATTCGAACTAGTTCAGCTGGACTTTTACAACTTTTTTTTTTCAAGATATCGAATTATCAATTGAATTCGATTTTAATATTAAACCAAAACCAAGAAACTTTGTAAATACGTTTTTTGTAACTTCTAACAACAAAGTATATTTTGACTTCGACTTTGCATGACTTATTATTTAGAAGTGCGTATTTTGGATACGTTGTCAAAAACCTTTTATAGCAACGATCAAAGAAGACTATGTGGAAAACTGTTCAATCATCATTTTCAGTGGAGAGCTCAAACCCAGACCAAAAATCAACTGGTTTTCACATTTGAAAGCGATTTTCAAATATTCATGTCAAATAAATTATTTTCAAGATAGTGACTATATAGATAATAGGTACTCGGTTAGCAGTTTACAAAAATTATTTACATAAAAATTTCGACGAATAATTTTTTGACTCACCAATCATTGTCTTCAGCTTGACAGAGCACATCATGAAATCATCGAAATTGATTTGACCACTCTTACTCCCATATCTGTGCATGAGTACATTCAAAACTTTGTTGTTCAGTCGATAGCCTGCCGAGTTTAAGGCTTCCCTAAGTTCAAATCCATTAAACGTCCCCGATTTATCGGTGTCATATATCGCCCAAACGTTCTGTAAATGAAAACCTCTCTTAAAGTAATTTCAATAATACTACAATAATAATACAGAGAAGATTCGATTGAATGTGGCTGTATAAACCTTTGTGAATAATTTTAAAATAATAATTTCCAAATTGCACAAAGCAACTACCCTGCCAACCATCGTGTGACATCAATAATAAAGTGATGTAACAATGTTGCACAAATGCGAAGTTCAATAATAACTTATATTCGACGTCTTTTTGATATAACAATTACAATTACACATCGCAAAGAGGACAAAATGTGATGTGTCAGTAACTTTCATCAGATCACACCTATACGATGTCAACAGATCCACCAAGTCGTGTGATATCACAGTAAGACATGTCACACATGAATATTACACGGTAACACTTCAATATTGCAAGCAATTTAAAAGCAACTGACTACGCCAGTGGATAGGCAACAATTTCAAATGAGTGTGGCTAAAATTTCTTGAAAAAAGTATCGATTCCCAAAAGAAATATATGGCATAATTGAAATTTAAATTACGTTATAGTAATATTTCGGATAATCGTCCTATATATCATATGTGTGAAATATTTTCATTATGCTTCTTGAAACCGCAATTAGTAAATTTTAATAATTTTTAACCAACGGTTATTCCTTGTTATGTCAATCTTTGTTTCCTTCAGACACACCACAGATTCGGATTAAAAAAAAAAATGTTTAATGGCAGAGTTCTAGATAGATACTGCAAAACAAAACTTTTTTGGATTAAAAATGAATTCAAAGAAGGCCATGACGGTATAATAGAGCTATTGAAGCATTTTTCATCAAAAAAGAAATTGTTTCGATCGGACAACAAATAAAAAATTATTATTGTTGCCCCGCTCTCAAATGGACCTAAATTTGTAGCCTCTAGTTGATGTCACAGTGTGACCCATTTGTGATATAAAATATGGACTCGTATAACACGCATGTTAGTGACTTTCTATATAACCTCGCATTTCAGGCCTGAAAGACATCACAATGATTTTCCTTGAGGCGGACATTTTCACATTGCCTCAATATGTATTGGATACATGTTTGTGACTTCAAATGTGATGTCGCAAGGGTCAATGTGATGTCATCGTTACATATTTCTTGTATCACATGGTTGGCTGGGTATTGATTGGTGTTGACTATATTTGATTTAATACTTTCAAAGCCTGACCTTCCACTGTAGGATTGAAGTCCACAAATCTTTGAACTCTTGATAGCCCAATTTTCCCGATCGATCAGAGTCCAACATGGCAACCATACTTCGGCAAATGTCTTTCGAAAATCCTTCAAATTTTAACTCTAGAACAGATTTATGTATTCATTGGAGCTGACGTGGCTGGAAGAGAACTATTGCTATGCAATTATGATTATTGATAAGATGCTCTACACCACAAGCAAGAATAATATATACATGTATCCTACAGAAAAACCAAGCATTCCCATGCAATATTACCTACTCGTATCATAATTTGAATAATCCTGAACTTTCCAAAAAACCAAGAATCATTGATATCGACTCGTATCAAAAAGCCTTGTTAAGCCATCAAACTCTCTGGTGCTATCTCCCGTGCTTTGGACAAATTAGTTGAAAGGCTAGCATCCAGAGATTTTTATTATTAATAAGTTATTCAAAAAAAGACCATTGTTATCTACTCAGACAGCCAAGCGGTGATGAAAGCAGTCAACTCATTGCCAGTTACCTCCAATTCTCGTTTGGACTGCATATAAGCCCTAAAAGAGCTGTGCAGAAGCTATACTGAAAACAAATCCTAAATTACGGATCCAACAGATATCTCAAGAAAGGTGAAATTATTCTCCAGAAATGAGAAAGGCAATTGAGGTTATTATAATGATCCTGAAGCCGGTCCTGACCGCTTGTGTTTGGATAATCATCAGTCGAGAATGTTCTCATCACATCGAAGAACAAACGAGAACCACATTCTAAATGAGTCATCAAGACCGTGTGTTGCGAACCGTTCTCAATGACAACAACATCTCACGGCGTTTTTGGATCCAACAAAAGCTTATTACCGGTATAAATACAGGAATCTCGAGTGGAGTTGGACAGTTTTTTTACAGTTAGTGAATTACGCTCAAAGTTTGCAAATAAACAAACTTAGCTATGCGATAGTGACTATATCTTGTTGAAATAAATTAGAAGCTATATGTTACAAGTCTCAAATGATTAGCGGATTATAGTTGAGTGCATTTTTGACATTATTTGACAACCGCTGTCAACATTCACAGAATATCTACTAGGCCAGAAAAGGAGTACTACTTCTCACAGGCTCAACAAATAAACGAGTACAATCGGCCTGAGAGGAGATGAAACATCTATAGTACACATACTGTATATATGGCTTGTGAAGTCTAGATTTCTAACGCTGCAAGAAGAAAAACCAAGAGCTGCCAGATACATGGGCGTTTTGAAAACTAGCCTATGAAGTCTCGTAACGAAGACAGGCTAGATAGAGAACTCTAAACGATTTACACGATAGATCTGAAAAGATCGCAGAGTGAAGGATTATATAGCATGGAAGCCTACTAATATAACCTTATTTATCTCTGTTTTTGTTAAATAAGTATTACGAATTATGTAAATATGAGACTTTCAGCAAAGTATTAGAACAAACGCTATCATCACTGATAAAAGATTAGTCATTCCTACAACATACACTGTGACGAAATTTTGGTTGTTTGATGTTGGTGCAGTTCTGGAGATAAAAAATAAATGCTGTGCATGCGGACACAAGCCCAAATACAGCGTCATGCACGTGCTTTTGCTGACCTACCAGAAAATAATGAACCAGCTGGGGCATTTTGTTCTGATATAGTATCTTTGCATAAGGCCCCGCATAAGAGGCTCATTATTAGAGCGAAAACATTTTTGTCGTTTTCCCCTTCCTGGGTTTGAGATGTTGGTGCTGCGTTCACCCCATTCACTATCAATTTATGGTCTAGTTTACCGATGTCCTTTGTCTGAACGAATTCTAATCGAAATACAAATTGAAATCAATAGGGGTTATACATATTTCTTTTGTTGTGGGCGTTTATAGGTACAGTGTCTTTCAAAGAGTTGGGCATCATATGGGGAAAAACTTTTGATAATTTTAATTCTTCTGAAATTCGACTCGGGTGTAAAGTTTGCTTTAAAGCAACTACACGGGTGGGATCACGTGACTTTTGTTACTTGTTCAAGTTATATTATTTTCAAAATAAGCATTTAAAATAGGCTTCAAGACAATCATAGAAAACCTTTTTTTAATTTGTGTTGTTCGATGCAAAGAGTTGATTTATCGTTAAGTATTTAGGATTGAAATGTAAATATTTTAGATTGATTTTTGTCAGTTCTGAAATGATGCCAAACTAATTGATTGAAAAATCATACAATCACTCACTTTTACTTATCTAACCAAATTTCTTTTACACCACAAATTGAATTTCAAACAAATAAGGCTTATTTTAAGCGATTACTTTGAAAAAAAATTCTTGTTACAGTGAAAGTGACGAGACCATAAGTAGGCAATTTTTCATATTTTTCAAAGCAAAAGTCCCACAAGTCGAATTTCAAGATAAATTATCATCACAATATTTTCCCATAAATGATGCGCCAACTCTATGAAAGGAAAACTCTGTAGTATCATAATAATAAAGCTAGCTATCCTTTAAAACATAGTACTGTTATTGTCTGTTATAACTACCTACACATTAGGAAAAATTGTCAAGAGCAAGTGCCAATGCCAAGATTGCCAAGTCAACGGAAGTCATAACAAATTTTGAAAATTCAATCATTATCAATACGAATTGCTCCCGAGTTAATGATATATGCACCGCCACTGATTTCAGGTGGCACAGAGCTCAGACAGGTACAGTCAATGGTCAAAGCAGTCCGGTCATTGCATTGGCCGAACACCTGTGGATGATGCGGTGTTGCCATATTTCAGGCATCGGTAATTTAAATTTCAAGTCGCTTAAATTCATAAGAAAAATAGAAATAGAACATGTGAAGTCATCAACCTACAATCTAGGTATATTAGGATTTCCCACATAATTATAAAATTCACATACATCTTCTACGATCTCTCAACTTATGAATACTATTGTAATACATGATAGCCCATCTTTACCATATTTCAACTAGCGCATGTTGTCTTTGTTTACTGACTGAGGTTACCCTGACAACTGCATAACGACATTCGTTGTCAACAATACAAATATAAAGAGTTTGAAAATGTGGATGAGACTTGTGGTGGACTTGTGTATTTCATATTAGTTTTTGTTGAACATAGTTACTGACCCACGAGATTTACATCTATATCCATGACGATAAGAATTCTAGAAGCCAACTGAAAATGAATCTCAAGTCCTGAGAAACAAAAGCTAACCAACTATGAGATCTATTCCAAAGTGGG
The DNA here is from genome assembly GCA_958502065.1 of Chrysolina americana. Classification (NCBI taxonomy): domain Eukaryota; kingdom Metazoa; phylum Arthropoda; class Insecta; order Coleoptera; family Chrysomelidae; genus Chrysolina; species Chrysolina americana. Next base: position 89,528,510 of record OY293412.1, read on the forward strand.
TTGATAAAATCCAAGATAGTGATAAATTAGGACAGAGGTGAGTTGAAAGAGTATAAAAACTTAAACTGACATAGTTCTGTCTTCATTTGTAGTATATATGATCTGTGCTTCAACCCCGATGGTACCCAATTAATCGTAGCTGGTGGTAATCACGTTTTAGTATACAATACCACTGATGGGAGCCTCATACAGCTTTTGAAAGGCCACAAAGATAAAGTTCATACAGTTTGCTATGCCAAAAATGGAGAGAAATTTGCCAGTGGCAGTGCAGATAAGACTGTGATAATATGGTCGAACAAACTGGATGGGTTGCTGAAATACAGTCACAATGACTCAGTGCAGTGCCTCGCATTCAATCCTCTGTCACACCAACTGGCATCATGTGCTCTATCGGACTTTGCATTCTGGAGTACAGAACAGAAGGCTGTTCAAAAACACAAAATTAATGTTAAGATCAATTCATGCTCCTGGACTAATGATGGACAGTATTTAGCTCTAGGACTGAATAATGGTGTGATATCGATTCGTAATAAATTGGGAGAAGAAAAAAGCAAAATAGAACGATCCAATAGCTCGGCAGTATGGGCTTTGAGCTGGAGCACAAATAAAGAGGATCAAACAGATACTCTCTGTGTTACTGATTGGAGCAAAACTTTGGCTTTTTATACTCTTGGTGGAAAATTGGTTGGCAAAGAAAGAAGCTTGGGTTATGAAGCGTTAAGAGTCAGATACTTTCCTCAAGGTAATTTCATTCTGATTGGTGGACTGAATAAATCTTGCACCATGTATACAAAAGAGGGTATCAAACTAGGAGTTATTGGAGATACCCAGAATGCTTGGGTTTGGTGTTGTGAAGCACATCCCAGTGGAAATTTTGTGGTAAGTAACTTATGATGGTATCACAGTTTCATTTTAATGTGAAACCATATTGAAATATTTTATTATAATAACTTCTATACATATTTTGGAAAATTTCAATTGAATAAACATCTTTTATATTTTCAGGCTGTAGGTTGTGAGGATGGAACCATTGCCTATTATCAACTGGTGTTTAATATGGTTCATGGGTTATACAGAGAAAGATATGCTTTTCGAGAAAATATGACAGATATAATTATACAGCATTTGATTACTGAACAGAAAGTCAGGATCAAGTGCCGAGATCTCATCAAGAAAATTGCCATTTATACTGATCGATTAGCAGTAGGTACTAAAACTCTAACTCTAGTTTTTTTTTGACTAAAATGATTCAAATGAAGAAGTGTTCTAACTTTATTTTCAAGTTGATCACGTGATTGGTGTTCACACATTTTTGCCTTGCAAAGCGTAGAAAACTTCCTCAATAAACATTCTATTTACAAAATGTTTAGGAAAACCACCAATGTATATATAAGATATGAGGTCCCATTTGTTTGGCACAGGATAACATTTTTGTGTGCAAATAAATGATGATAATATCGCTGATATTTCATACATTTCCGTGAATGACTCAGTTAACTTTTTATGCTAATGCTGTGTGATATTCATGCAGAATGATAGCTTGATATTTATGCCAACCTTTGTTTTTTAAACATTAAATTCTAGCAGTTGAAATCTCATATCAAAATTTATTTCTTCGATTTACGGACATAAGGCAATGTCGATACTATAAGTAATTTTTCTAGACAGGATAAAGAATTCAATGATTTATTATACTGGGTGACAACAATATCCTTGGCACCCCTCTATTTCTCTTTGTTTTTCAAGGTATCAAAATGATTCTTGACAGTTGATATAGACGTCAAATGACACATTTTTCGGACTTCCGTTTGCTGGAAGTGACACCAAATCTTGAATTCCAAACAGAACACACCGTATATTATTGCATTTTAAAATTCCTGAAAAAAATCCTATAAGAATAAACAATGTTTTTGTCATACAGCGACTTGATTTTTTCATGACTTGTTTTCCTTTGAATAAAGAGTATTGCAGTTAACTTTCAATAATACGAAGGCGTAGAAGGGCCAACAACAAAATATTTTTCAAAATAGTTTGCCACTTTGAAGTGACAATACACCATTTTAGTGCTGACGTCAGAGCTGTCAATTTTGTTGAGTTATTTCAAATGCATTATCCAAACAAATTTGTCTTGTGTTTGATTTTCATATAAGCTGTTGGATTTTTGTGGATATTTGATTTATTAAAGGGTTCCAAAGCGAATAACAGTAAGTATCTTATGTGTAAATAATACTGTAACAAAGCACCTATAGTAAAATTTAAACATAATATATTTATATATAACTTTCATTTGTATGTTGAGAATGGTAGAAAATGGAATGTTTTTGCACAAATTTCGACAAAAACCCAAAAAATATACCACATACACATTCTTTCAATGGTAAATACGGTATGTTTCGATAATGGTCCGAGACACTCATGCGGTGTGACGCCACACTAAACTAGTCTATTGCCACTTTGATCTGACAATTGTCACTTTGATCTGGCAATTGTCACTTTGAACTGGCAATTGTCACTTTGAAGTGGAGATTGCCAGATCAAAGTGACAATTGTCAGATCAAAGTGGCAATTGTCACTTCAAAGTGGCAATTCCAACTATTTTGAAAAATATTTTGTTGTTGGTCCTTCTACGCCTTCGTACTATAATCATAAAAGTAATGAAAATAAATATTCAACAATTCACCAGCAAATTCTATTACTGGCTACATTTCAATCGTTCAAAATTTTTTTATTGCAAAAGTGTCGTTTTTTCAAAAACCCTCAGTTGGATAATGGTATTCTCGCACCTAAATTTCATCCAGTATTGAGCTGAAAAAAATTCATTTGAGATAAAATCCATAATTTTAACGAATATCAAATACATAGAGCTGTTGATCATTGATTATATTGATTGAATAGAAAACTAATTTTAAAATCCAATATTCTGCTAACAACAGTACCTATACAATAGGATGTTCGTCAACGAGAACAGCTAATACCCCTACAACCTCTGATTTACTTCCTTCCAACTTCCATTCAGATCATTTCTTGGAGTTGATCTAGATGCAATGTAAATGAGGAGCTTAGTACTGTCAAGGTACAGCTCTTTTGCTTTCTTGGAACGAAAAGAGTTGTACAGTGCTCAAAAACGCCTTAGATTGCAAACTTACAAAGAAGGTACAAATATATATTTTGTACTCCAAGTAATAGTGATATAAATAATAATACTAGCCTGTGTAGGTATGGGTAGAGGGCGGCTATTATTGTTGATTGAAAGTTTGATTTTATAGAGGAAAATGTGAATTATATACACTTGTAGCGACTTGTAAAGATTTCCACGAATTTTCATTTTTGTAAACTGTTGATTCATGTATATCTGTCCATGTCTTTAGACACAATTGAAATTTGTCAAATCTACGAAAATATTTATTCTAGCCTAGCTTTCAAACCTCTAATGTGGATTTCATTTCGCTGGGTACATATTGAATAGTAAGAACAATTTAGCCTAGAACAACTCTATCACTTACAATATTTTCAATCCCATTGAAGTCCCGTTACTTTTCAAGGTTCAGTTGCCCGAAAGAGTTGTTATCTATGAACTCTACTCAAAGGACGCTAATGATATGCACTACAGGGCTAGAGAAAAAATAACACAAAAGCTGGACTGCAGTCTGCTGGTTGTGTGCTCCGATCATCTGGTAATCTGCCAAGAAAAGACCCTCCAAAGTATGTTTTTTTCCGGAGAGAAGGAGAAAGAATGGGTTTTTGAGAGTCCTATCAGATACATTAAAAATATAGGCGGGCCTTCAGGTAAAGAAGGCTTACTATTGGGTTTGAAGAATGGTCAAGTATGGGAGGTTCATCTTGACAATATCTATCCATTGCTCAAGGTAAGAAATTCTCACATAACTAAAAATCTGTAGCGAATGGACCTTTACATTTACAAAAAATTAATTGCAAAACTCGTTTCAATCGATTGTTAATAGTCTAAAATGTCTATTTAACAGCTAGTCGGCTGCTCTAAGGAAAAACCAAGCAAGTAACATTTTTTTCCAAATTCGTTTTATTACATTTATGACATGTATAATGCCTCCTACATCCAATAAAACAAAGCAAGTGCATGAAATCTTAGTAGAAATTGAAGATTTATACATTGTAAATACCAAATAAACGACAATATCAATAAAATTTCTAATGATAAAGAAAGCACGTGTATATTTCCAATGATAAAAAAAGTAAGTGAATGTCGCTTACTCGCTTTATCATTAGAAAATGGATTTGCTTCGTTTTTCTCTAGATTATTAGTGCCTAACAGATCTGAAATGACCAAATAAGTGTTGGCAACAAAGTGGTGAAGACTGCTTTCTTCTGTAATTGTACATCAGTTGATCGTTTTGATAGCACGACGCGTATCGATTTTATGAAAAATGAATACGAATAAATCAAGAGGACTCGATAATTTAAAATACAATGAGCTCAATTTTCTTCTAAGGAAATATAACATCAGCACCGAGTTTGACACAATTAACGAGGTCAGAGGTGTACCTCTTGCCAAAAAGCAGGAAATCAACTCTAAGCTTGTTCCATTAATGCAGCCACCTAACCGCAGGGACTTTTGGAAAAATCTCAAAAAAAATACATCATCTTTGGATTTGGTTGATGGCGGACAAATGACTGACGACGATAATTAAAATAAAACGGTTATTCTTGTGTTATTATTGATTGTAAAGAATGTGACGGATTGTATGAAAATAAATTTTTCACAGGACGATTTTTCACTTTACTGACAAACTACTCATCTATACTCCTCTGTTGAATGTAAAATGTACATAGAAATATCATTCTATTTCATTCAAATGTATGCTTCAACAAAATAAAATTACTTTTCATATCTATAACTTAGGACATATGTGGTTGAATTTTGTTAATTTTATTACTATATTCCAACGAAAAACCAAATAGGTGAATCTACTTTGATTTTCCATAGAAAATTTCGGTTTTCAGACTAATATTGTACCAAGTATAAGTGCACAAAAACACATTTCCTGATAGGAACGTTACATTCTGTACAGTGTAGAAAATAATTTCATAAAAGTGTATTAAAGATGAATATTAAGAGTTTGGACATATTGAACAAACATATGAGTGCCAACCGTTGAACGTTTTTTGGCTCTCCTATAAAATTTGTCTCAATACACATACTCGGTTTTTCCTTAGAGCAGCCGAAGTGCCAATCTACATTTTTTATTTAAGAAAAATATCACATTTCAAAGTGTGCCTCTGACGTCACGTTCATCAGAAACATCCCCCACCATTAAGGCTTGTTCATACCCTAACGAATTTCGCAATTTTTCTGGCTCCCAGTCATGCCCGACCAATGGTTGATGCAGAACCATGTCGGCAGCCATTTTATTCGCAGAAAAATTAAGAAGTTCGCGAGGGTATGAACGACGTCTCGAAATTGAGAATATCATTCTCATATAAAATATAGCTACTGGCTGATTATAAAGTCTAGTTCATACCCTCGCAAATTTCGCAATTTTTCTGCGAATAAAATGGCTGCAGACATGGTTCTGCCTCAACGATTGGTCCGGCATGACAGAAAGCCATTTTATTCGCAGAAAAATTGCAAATTCGCGAGGGTGTGAACTAGACTTTGGCCATCGAGAAATAATTGAAACTTTGTCACTGGATCAACACTTCAAAAAAATTTACGTTAAAGCAATTTTTTATATAATTTGCAACTTTCAAATTTTCTGAACGCACCTGCCTTTTGATGAAAAACTATTGTTGGCAACACCGCATATTATAATAACAGTTTTATGGAACAAAAGTTGTTATTACCACAGAACACCATACAGATTTGATCTACTAGCATCTATCTTGTATCACATAAGGTGAGCAAATGAGTTAAACAGAGAAAAACAATTGTTATTGATCTGCTCCGTGAAACAGACGAACAAACACATCTGGTATCAAATGACAACTATCATAGAACACAATCCAGATGTAATGATAATTTGAGATTCCATGGTGTACAACTTATACAACGTTGCCAAGTTTAATTTTGATGGACGTGACGTCACGAAACCACTTTTTTTCAAATTATAGAGAAACTGGCGGTCAGAAAAAATAAATAAGTGATATTAGCGTATACACTTTCTTATTACCGTGTTTTCTCATAGCCCGTGAAAAGGTCCATTTGAAATGTTTCATTTGAATTCGTTAGATATTTGAGAGACAAAGGATATGAAGCAATGAAAGTCAGTAAAGAAAAATGCATAAAAAATCTGGAGTTTCTTCAATGACACAAATATACTGAGCGGTTTCAACCTAAAACTTCTTAGTTATGTACCTTATACAATTTTTTTTTACATTCAAGTAATATTGAATATGATTTCTACAATGGTCCATGGCCCTCTTACAATTATATTCCTGTAATATTTTTTAACCATGACCGAATTTGGAATTTTTTTGGAATTATATCCTTTGGATTGATTAACTTTAATACATCTCAGGTGTTGAGAACAAATCGAGTAACGTCATACTGTTATATATTTTTATCTTAATGATTTGCGAATTTCTCGGAAATGAAAAATCGTTATTTGTTTTTTGAAGGTGACGGCCAGTGAAGGAATCAGATGTCTCGACTTGAGTCAGCGAAAAGAAAAATTAGCGGTAGTGGACGACACCAGTTTATGCCAAATTTTCAACGCCAGGACTGGGGAGCTAATTTTTCAAGAGTTCAACGCCAACAGTGTATCATTCAACAACCTTTATGAGGATATGTTAGCTTTCAGCGGCAATAACAACCTTTCTATAAAAGTAAAAGATTTTCCGTCACATGTTCAAAAATTAAGCGGATTTGTTGTGGGACTTACGGGTTCCAAGGTATTTTGTCTGAATGGATCTAATATGAACACTCTGGATTTGCCTCTCAGTACCCCAATGTACCAATATATCGACAAAAAAATGTACAACGAAGCCTACAGGGTAGCTTGTCTTGGAGTCACTGAAGGTGACTGGGAGGAGCTTGCGCATTCGGCACTGGAGCATTTGGAATTTGAGGTGGCCAGGCTAGCTTTTATCAAGCTGCAAGATTTTCCCTACTTGGAGCTGATCCAGGAATTGCAGGAGTTACAACATAAAGGTGATTGATTATAGCAAAAAGTTTTACATGGTACAGTTAGTAAGAATGTATCTCCAGTTTACTTTACTTCAAAATTTCAAAAATTCATTTGTTTATTGCAACCTTTGGTAAGAATATCACTAAAACAATAGAAGACTCCGCACACACCAAAAAACAATAAATAATTTCAAAATAACTAAAGAAATAACTGAAAAATTCGTGACAACATCTATAAACATCATTTCCATAGCAATTTATTTTTCAAATTCTCTGAATATCAAAGTATAGTTTTTTAATTTTTCATTTGCTGGATTTGCTGCACACTGGATATGCTTTTCCTTTATTCAAATGAATATTATCCTAGAGAAAGTAGTCAAAATCCAAGTATTGCATCTATGTAATTTAGAATTTTTCTGAATTGGCATTTCACTTTTTCGAATAATTTTGGTTTAATTTATATTGTAATTCAAATTTTTCAAATGTAATGAGTTGGTCAATGTCATATTATTTGTGGTTTTGTATAATTTCGAGGATAGTGTGTCTTATGGTTTTCCAAATATTACTTTATTGCTTTGTTCATAAATCTATAAATAATGATTTGATCTATAAATAATTCCTTTGTGTTTTTGACTGCATGATAGTGTGATCATCTATCTGATTTGAGATATACATGCGTTATATATTAACAATTGCATATTTTATAGAAATAGTATTCCTATAACAAAGTTTTTTTATTTAGCGATTATGAAAAAAAAAAACAGCCAAGAGTCTAAATTTAATGTCATAACTTTGCCGATTCAGCTGGAAATTAGAATTTCAGAGTAAATTCATTTCGGGCTTCCATCGTCTTATAGATTGTATAATCACAATGTTTCAACTGCTATTATCCACAGTCAAGTTTCCACAGGCTTGCAAGAGTTAATATACCTGTTGATCTTAATTAATTGTTTTGTTTTGATGACTGGTAATCTCAATTAATTATTTTTGGGTTAGCTTAATTACTCGTTTCTAGTTCGTTTCAGTATTTGGCCTTTGACTCTAACCATCGTAAGAACACTCGTCAAGAGAGCGGACAATATGCTGTGATCAAGAAGCACTCAAAGCTGAATTGACTAATATAAGCCACTGACTCCAAACCAACCGAGGAAGAACAACCGGGACTAGTAGTTCATCTATTGGAATCTCCAAAATGGTTAGAAGGGGGAGCACGTTCAATATTAAGAGCTCCTTCAAATCCGGAAACACGTTAAGGGGGTTTCTTATGAAAACCAAACTGGAAAATTTTACCACCTCCACCAAAAAATGTATTTATGAGGTCCCATGCGAATGCGGTTTTTCGTACATCGGTGAGACCAAGAGACCCCTGGCGGTGAGACTAGTTGAAGACAAACGCTTTACGCAGCGAAGTGACACGTCAAAATCCGGTATCGCAGACCATGTATGGAAAGAACATCACCAAATTCATTGGAAGAATGCCCGGAGGAATACATAGGGAAGAACACTGGTTTAGAAGGAAATTTAAAGATGCTGTTTATATCCAAGCCAACAGAGCCTTCAGTCAGTCCAGCATAGGAATCAAGAACGTTTGGAAACCACTTATTGATGGTCTTGATTCTTTAGTATTATTCTGTAGTATTGGCGTGAACCGAAGAGAAGGTCACCCTGATTACAATGGGCAGGTAGGAAAACTAAAAACGAGTAATCAAGCTAACCCAATAATTAATTGAGATTACCTACAACATCAACAACCAGGTGTATAAACTCTTGCAAGCCTTTGGAAACTTGTCAATATTCACCAGAAAACGACAGCGGACAGAAACGTTGTGATTATACAAATTATAAGACTCGAATTACATAGTCGTCTACAACCTTCAAACAAATAATATCAGATCCGCATAGAGGCAATTATGACTCACTCATTTTCCAAACTGAGTTGGCATAATGAGAAACTATGCTTATATACAGTGTGTCCAAGATAAGGATTGAATTGGGGAAAAGTTGCACAATTCCAATTCCGTTTATATAGAGTTTGTAAAAGTAAGATATCTTTTCTGATTTTGATTCTGACTTTTATCCTTGATGGTTCATCAAAAACTGTGAGTGGCAACGTAATTTTCAAACGGATGTAGAATTACGTCAAAGATATTCGAACCATTACACCAGATTGATGTACTCAATGTTTTGGATTCCACAGTTAGACGATGATACTTATGCTTAGAAAACGATGGTCACTTGTTTGAACATCTTTTATGATTAAAACTGTGAACCACTATTGACGGAAATAACGGAGCCTTACTGAAAAAAAATTAAGGTTCCTCGGATACAAAACGTAATGAAACTCTGTAAACATCACCTTGTGTTAAACTCAAAATATGGCCATAGCAATGTTTTTGATATCCTTTGTAATCTCTGATCAAGTAACACAACCTAGATGAGTAATACTCAATACTCAAATAGTACTGATCTTTTCATAATGTAATCCCTCAAATCATGACATTGTTGCCATGTCGCATTTTTTTAAGGATACAATAAGCATGTCAGCTAGATTTTGAGTTCTGTCAGGTATATTCATGGCAACGAAAACCCAAAACTGAAATATATAACAATAAGAACAAGAAGGCAATTGCAGCTTGTTGGGAGCATGTAAAAACGATAGTATTTCGACGAAATTCTTCGTTGTCGATATAGTCTGGTCAGTACGGCAACGCTGCATTTGATATTGGCGTGTTTTTCGTGAATAAAAGGCAAATTCTGAGTTTGTGTAAAACTATCCTTAGTTTTTATTGTGGTTTTGATTCTTTGCTGACTATGTAATGCACCCCGAAATCCTGGAGTGGTGCTGTAGGATTTTCTAGTGTTTGAGGGAGTATCATTATTATTAACAAATTTTAAGCATTGTTATATCACAAAATTTGAAAAAAATCCCTTTTTAATTCTATTTTTTGTTTTGAGAGGTATCTTTCTTATGTCATCTTCTACCCACCTATCTGATATATTCTCAGTGAATTCTTTCTTTTTGTGATTCAGAGTAGTTCTCAGCCTGTCCCCTTTATCAATACTCTCTGCCGTAAGACGGATGATATTGTCGATTATTCAATTTTTGAGTGATAATAAACTATTATTCAATATTAATGATAGTAAGTAGTAAGTAACATGATTAGTTTGATCAAATTCTACTGTTTTCAGGGGACTATTCGAGAGAAATCATGTTGGCCGATATTTTCGCCCACAAAGGCAAACTGAAAGAAGCGGCCAAGATGTACCAAAAGGCGGGTCAAGAGTTCAAAGCCCTGACGATGTATACTGACTTGAGGATGTTTGATGAAGCACAGGACTATTTAGGCTCGAGTGACAACAGTGAATTGATACGTAAAAAAGCTGATTGGGCAAGAAATATCAATGAGCACAAAGCGGCAGCTGATATGTATCTCTCTATAGGCGACATCCAAACAGCAGTAGACATTTATGCTGAAAGTGGCTGGACGGATCAGCTAATAGACGTGAGCAGAAAATTGGACAAGGCAGACAGAACTTCTCTTTTGGCTATAGCTCAACATTTGAAACGACTGAATCAGTCTTCAGCGGCGGCGGAGATATACAGGAGGCTCGGAGATAATGCAGCCGTTCTTCAGCTCCACGTAGAAGCTAAAGAGTGGTCACAAGCGTTTGCACTGGTTCAAAATCAACCCCAGTTCAACGCCATTGTCTATGTACCCTATGCACAATGGCTGGCGGAAAGTGACAAATTCGTTCAAGCTCAAAAGGCGTTTCACAAAGCAGGAAAGTTGGAAGAAGCTTTTAAAGTGTTCATCCAGTTGACGGATAATGCCGTTAGCGAATGTAGGTTCCAAGATGCTGGCTACTATTACTGGATAACTTCCTGGCAATATCTAGATTTATCCAAAGAAAACAACGACAAGCAAGAACAGTACTTGAAGCAGTTCCATTCGAATGAGAAGTTGGCAGAGATATATTACGCGTACAATACTATTCACAAGTACTTGGAGGAACCATTCACTTCGTACATGCCAGAAGCCCTTTTCAATATTTCGAGGTTTTTGATGACCGAAACTAACCAGAAGCGCATAAAGGGTATTTCAACGTTTGCGATACTTTACACTCTATCCAAGCAAGCTAGGAAGCTGGGAGCCAACAAACTGGCTAAGCAATTGCTTGACAAAATTCAGGGACTGAAAGTTCCGCAAAAGTTTCAAGAACAAGTGGAAATCGCCACCATATCTTCAAGGGCTAAGCCCTATAGTGATCCTGAAGAATTATTGCCGATGTGCTACAGATGTTCCACTTATAATTTTTTGACCACAAATTGCAATAACTGCACGAATTGCGGGGAGAAGTTTGTGTACTCCTTCGTTAGTTTCGAATTATTACCGTTGGTTGAATTTCAGTTAGAAGACGGAATAAGTGACGAGGAAGCGTTGAGATTGTTACAGACCCCGTTGATGAAGGAAGAAGAGGATGCCTGGAAAGAGAACATTTCCGAAAACCAGCAGACCTTGCAGTTGGATTACCCAGAGGAACACCACGATCCTTTTGCAACAAAGGTTGCTAAGCAAACCGAGTTTCAGCCGGTTGTGGTAGACCGTAAAACATTGCAGTCTTTGGATAACTCTTGTGTTATGATATGCAAATGGCCTCCGCCGCTGAAACGCCAATATTTTCGAAACTTGTTACCCGACTTGCACATCTCGATGTGCGAGTCTTGCTTCAAGTTTTTTCACGTAGACGATTTCGAACTGCAGATGCTGCAGAACGGTCATTGTCCTTTTTGTCGAAGGTCGAGTGATGGTGTTGGACCAGATTCAACTGACGAATTTTTGACTTGAGTAACTCGATCAATGTAATGTTTTTGTGATCTCAATTTATTTCAGCTTTAATAAATTCAATATTTTTTTGACTTTGTTCTATTCTTCTAAATTGTCCTTATAGACATAAATAATAGTAATAGTATTGAATTTAGTTACATCGAGCTTGCCAGGCAGCGCTCAGAGCCATCTGCCATCCTAAGCAATGTTCAGTCCTGGTACAGGAATGCGGAGACGCTCTGGAGAAATTAGCTGAAACAAAGGAAGTCGAGCTGGTATGCGTTCCTGGTCACAGAGGGGTGCCGGGAAACGAGGTGGCTGACGAACTTGTCAGAACCGGTTCCGCGGCGCCGTTCTGTCGGCCGGAGCCAGTACTAGACATCGCAAGGAGTCAAATCTCTTCTGCCCGGACGACTGGGCGGAAAGAGAACTAAACGAACTCTGAAGGAACACTGCCGGATGCAGACAGTCAAAAGACTTTGTAGCCGGCTCTAGCAAGTTAAGGATGGTGTGGCTCTTAGGCAGAGATCGCCAAACACTACGCCTCCTTCGGAAAGGAAGACTAGGAGAGGCAAGGTAGTTATGTGGAGAGCGGGGAGAGCAAAAAGGGACCATTGGGGCCTGCTTTCCTGATTACTACTACTACTACATCGAGCTTTATTCCGTCAATCCTATAAATACGACAGTTGTGATTTTTTTAAAGCTCAAGAGAATGTTTGAGATAACCACATATATTCGCTTTCATACATGTGGAAATGACCCTTGCATGTTAGGGACATAAATTACATTACATAAATTGTTTTGAATCGTCTATTTCATGCAAAACTCTTATGCAATATTTTTATTTATTTATTTACTTAATTGATCTAAAGAAACATTTCTATTTATGGAGAGATATCATAGAGTGGTATTTTTTTATTCGGTGAAGTGTTGTATGAGTGTTAAAGAGGGAATATTATTGTTATATTAAATGCGAGACCAGCAAACACACGTGATACATTTACGTAAATGACATAAAATGAACGGAACAGTAAAATAGTTACGTAAATACTCGATAACATTTCTAAAATACTCACCCTATAGTTACGTAAAAATCTAAGGTAATGGTGTCGTTGCTAATACGTAGATACTTACGGTAAATATAGTATCTATTTTTTACTCAATTGCTACGTAAAATTGTTACTTCAATTATTTGGAGCAACCTTCAGAAGTCTCCGAGAGACTTTATGAGAACTAGGCTTACATCGTAGTGTAAAAGTTACATAACATCTAATGTATATTATGTCAGTTTGTTACATTTGTAATATTTACTTGAGAAAATGATTATTAAGCATATGCAAAGTGGTTATAAAAAAATTTATATTGTCTTTGTGACGGACATTTCGCCATAATAGGGATATAAATTTCACATAACATTTACGTAACAAGTAATAGTAGTTATGTAACATTTATGTCAATTTTATATAATTTTGTTTGCAGGGATGTTACCCTGAATTGTACTTGAGGCAAAATGACCCCCTCCAAAATCTTGGGCTGCGACGGCGCCTGATAATAACAGGAAATTATGTCGACGGCAACGGTAAAAATGCAATTCTTTTAAGGTTTAGTCGCACGGAAAAATAAGTAGAGCAGAACATGCTTCCAAATATATGACAAGTAATTTTAAATAAGAAATTACTATGCGCTGATTGGGTTAGAAAGTGAATGCATTTTATAAATAGAACTATTTTGACTATTTAAATTAGTCAGTTATAACCAATGATGATGCTAATTTTTAGTGTGATCTACGTATTATGCACTGAATCTACAAGTAAAAATGGAGTTTTCAGGGAATCTTGTATAACTGGTATAATGGACCAACACTTTGAATTCCCAAAGAGAAATAACTTTTTACAATAATAAGATTCAAGAGGTCGCTTTTTTTGTAATATAAATATTTTGTATTTTTATGATAATGTAGGAAGTCCCAATATAAGAAGACATCAATTCCTGTAATATTTCAGTTCTGATCGCTCTTCTTTTGTTTTGATGACTCATTTAAATTTAATTCACAGATTATTCTTACCACTCTTTCTATTGTTTGATACCTTCATCAAGTTATATGTAACATTCACCGACTATTTTGGCATCGGCTGCAGTGTTCTGTTGTGAGAATGAATTCAATATCACACTGATATCATATTCAAAATTGAATATCCGACAGCAATTCATCAATTTTTGAACGCTTCAATTCTATCAGTTCCTCACCTGTTTTCAAAGAGAAATCTAAAATATTTTTCAACTCAATCCAGTCTACTTCCTGATCTTCACCAGCTAACTTTAAGAATGCTTCGTAAATTTTGTCAGTCTCCATTTTTTCCTCTGAGGTTGGTTCTTGGGTAACCTAAGAGAGTAATAAATACCCTCAGTTATGAATTGTTATTAGAATTGAAAATATTTGTATGTACAGCAGTTTTATGCAGCAAGGCAATAAGGAGAACAACACATAATTCAGCATAAACAAACATAAAAAGCAAACTTTCACGAAAGAGAATTTTCTGGACTTCTGCTTTTTGAAGCAGGAGGAAGCAAGAAATGTCTCAATTTTCTTTACTCACTTTCGAGTCCTTCTCACCATAGCCTATTTGTTCATCATTTTCCCTATAAAAATTAAAGAAATGTTAACTGATATCGACCACCTTTGTAATCGAGAGGGATTAAAATATTGTCTGGTTAAAATAACACTTCGGAAAACTGGTTAAAATAACACTTCGGAAAATATACAATAACTTTTTTATTACAACTTATAGCCTAAATAAATATTATAAACATGGAAAACAATTCTATACAAATAGAAGATTTATATAAAAATATTATAAATTAAAAATGGATGCACATCAAATTGTTAAATCTCCGAGATTTTAATGTCAAATGCAAGTGACATACAAGACAATGAAAAGAAAGTTGTATTTTGGCATGGAGTAAAAGGAAATGTTAAGAAAATAATAACCCGAGTTATTCAAAAGGTGTTTCAAATTCAAAAATATATCAAAAAAGTATTGACAGTGCTGCTTGTTCTAAAGTAAACATATTAAAAAATATAGACATAAACCAAAAATTATTGATGGTAGTTTCAATTCCCAATTTATTCAAACACCCAAGTTGACGAAAAATTCTATATACTTATTTTGTCCCATGTCGTATTTTTATCTCAAATTCTACTTCAAGTGACTTTAACTGGACAATCCCAATCAACAAGGTAACCAAAAATAAAATATTGATATATTTTATAAGGCAACTTTCTTCAAGGCTATTAGAATATTTTTTCAATTTTTCCAGAACAAGCAGAACTATTCAGAAATCATGCTTCTGGATATTAGCTTACTCTTTCCAGAAAATAGATAACAGCTAAACTCAAACACACTAAAATGCGTTAAAATACATCAGATAAAAATATTCCTTGGCGAATATTACTAGAAAGTATTATTTCATAAAGATACATTTATTTGAAAGGACTTACCGGGATTAGGAAAAATTGAGAACAGTATACCTATTATTTCGAAACTATTTCAATACTTGTCCAAATATTAAGAAGAAGTGGCTAATACGGATATACTCTCAAATATCAACATTTTAAACATTTTTAATGGATTAAAGTTTTCAAAGGTATGTACAAAGTATTTTAGATATAGATTCATTTATCATAGTTATTAATTTATTTGTTAAATTTGAAAAAAAATTGGTCTGATCTTAGATCAACCAGTTGAGTTGTCATGATTCAGCTGTTCTCTAGGTCAGACTATCATAAAATACAGTTAGAGCATTTTAGTTCATTTTTCTCATTTATTTATCTTGCAAATCTAGCATAATTCCTACCTTCATGTCCAATGGTATCCAAAGAAGGCTTAAATTAGGTAAGACTATGGGTTTGTTTTATTCAACTTTTTCGCAGGTGAAGTATGTATTGAGAATTGTAAAGCTACTAAAGAATGTAACTCACGAGTAATTAAAAATCATTTACTTCTGTCACATTTCTGGTTTGAGCTCAGCTCATTACCAAAACTAAATGAGTTGTCAAAAACAATATTTGCAATTCCATTATTGATTAATGTACCTTGAGCTAAGTGACGCTTCAATGCCTGTGAGACACTCTTGAGAAAAAAAATCGATCCTTAGTTTCCAAGATGACATTTGAATGATTTAATTTCTAACAAGTGTTTCACTTACCAATGTTAAAATGCCACTAGATTGCTTTTTCTATGACTGGATTATTTTTTTCAAAGAATGGACTGAACATTTATAAGAAGTGATTAGTGCCTTGTTTAATTAACTTCTTCCAATTTAATATCCACTAGACTGTTTATTCCTATCAGGGTTTTATGTACACAGATATACTTACAAAAATTGGTGTTTTAAAGTGTGGAAGTATCATAATTGAAGAGATGCATGGATGAAAAAGAAAGGCAAGTATGTTGTGTTAACATTCATTAAAAATCGGAAGTAGCGTGATTTCATCCTTAAGTCGATCTGTAGTTGGTCATATGCTTCTCCATTATTATTTGGCCTACCTTTCACTTAATGAAACACCATTAACTTTGATGTTTCTCTGATCTGTATATTAAGAAAATGAAAATACAATGCTACTCCCACAGACACCATGAGTCAAATTGCTCAAGTAAATTGAGTAAAATTTTTTGAGAGAAACTCAAATTTTGACAATTGGAATAAGAAATATTTCTTTCAAATTCATAAATGATGGATTAACAAATAAAAGAAATTCCACATATAACCATGCAAATTTGTTATCCAGATGTTCGAGACATATCAACCAATACTCAATAAGACAGCGGAACATTTTTGTGCGAAAAAAAAATTATGGAAGCAGTGAAGAAATTGCGTCATAACTATTTAAAAAGCTTATTGAAAAAATTGGTGATCCCCTTGATGGGATCATTAGTATCAGAGGAACGACTCGGAGGGGGATTGTTCGGATAGGGGTATCCTGGATACTGATTGGGAGGTGGGTAGTATCCACCAGGATTCTGCTGATATTGCGGGTATCCAGGATACCCCGAATATCCACCTGGAGCATTGGGGTAACCGGGATAGCTAGGTTGGGGGTGTGAGTAACCTTCCGGACTTTGAGGATATCCTCCAGGACTTTGGGGGTGGTATCCTCCAGGACTTTGAGGGTACGTTCCAGGATGTTGAGGGTATGCTCCAGGACTTTGAGGATAACCACCGACATTGTGAGGGTAAGGATTGGATGGGTATGGGCTGTGAGGTTGAGGAAACGAAGGGGCACTAGGCTCGGATTGTTCCTCTTCTTCGTCAACCTCGTTACCACGAATATTTCTTATACTATCATTATGATTATAACCATACTCCATAACGTTCTCGTTTTCGGTGAAAACCCTGAGCAGAAATTCTCCTTCTTCATTGGGATCGAATGTGGAAGGCACGATACAGTATGTTCCAGGGGGTAGCTTGAATCGGCAGCTAACCTCTCGCAGGTTGATAAAAGATGGAGAACGTGCCACAGAAGCGTTGTATTTGAAAAAGTTGAGGTCGAGCGGCTTTGGTACTCTATCTGGAGAAGGTAGCTGAAATTTAGGAACAAGAGTTATTTTTAATCAGTTATAATGGTGATTTCAACAATGAAATGCTAGTAAAAAACGGATCACTTTTCATATCAAAAATTGGTTTGAGAGAACAGATGTAAATATAACAAGAGTAGGTACAGCTGTTTTTGAAAAAGTTTGACAACAAATCCGAGACGAATTTATATCACAGGGAACAACAGAAATCTTGTTCTAGAAACCAATCATTCAGCATATAGTGGTGATGTTACCTCTCATGTAACTCAATTTTTTCAAATGGAATACCCTATTTGTTTTCATTGCCATCAATTCAGCGACGCCTCATTACTTATGTCTTCAAATATCAGATTTTGAATTAATGCAGTTTTCGAAATATGACAACATGGCTTTTTCGTTCAAAAGTCTGGGAAGGTTCCCATATTTTCAATACGGTTCAAGAAAAATTCGTGAAATTGTATACAAGATGATTTTTGATAATGTCCGATTCGATGGTGATATCGGCAATGTTGCCAAAACAACAGTTTTTCAGATATTGAGAGTAACTCAATTTTTTCAAATAGAAAACCATATTTATTTTCATTGCAATCAATTCAGCGCCCCGTCGTTACTTATGTCTCCAAATACCATATTGTGAATTAATGTGGTTTTTGAAATTTGAGAACATGGTTCGTTGAAATCTCTGCGAACGGTCCAATATTTTCAAAAGGGCTCGAGAAAATATCATGAAATATTATACAAAATGGTTTTTGTTAAAACAACTTGATGATTGAATTCTTTTCTGATAGACTTATGAATCAAATAACAGAAACATAAAACTATCTGACGAAGTGCTCAAAATGTTTGCCATCATTTGCTAAACAATAGCCCAAGCTGTCTTAAAATTCCCTCAAGGTATTAGTTAGCAATTGAGGCGTGATTAAAAGAGCTGCCTGACATATTTTATTTTTTAAGATTTCTAAATTTGCTGGTTGCTCAAACAACATCAATTTAAAATCTGATATTTGGAAACATAAGTAATGAGGCGTCCGCTGAATTGACTGCAATGAAAACAAATAGGGTGTTATATTTGAAAAAATTTAGTTACCCCCAATATCTGAAAAAATGTTGATTTGGCAACATTGCCGATATCACCATTGAATCGGGCATCATCAATAACCACCCTGTCGAAATTTTCATAAATTTTCTCTGGTTCGTTTCTGAAATATGAGACCGTTCTGATACTTTTGAAAGACACTGTATAGTGGTGGTGTTATCTCTAATGTGCTGAAATGTAGATGGGAGGAGCTATAACCATTGAAATTTATCAATATTCATTTATTGAGCGACAATCTATCACTTTGTGCCAGAAGAACACAAATATCTATTACCACACCTGGTAAATGTGTTTTGTTTGCTGATGATAAGAAAACTTATATACATATTCCCAAAATCTCCTATTCTTTTTCCGAAAAAATTATTAACAATTATGTCCACTTGTTCCTAATCTTGTAATAACATATCATCTCGGAACGTAAGCAGTCGAGTACCTGTCCGTATGAGTAAAGATCGAGATTTTTTCTACAAGCGCGTCAAAAAAATCAATTAGATCAGAAAAATGGGTTAGCACTTGGTTGAAAATAACATGTGAATTAAATGTTTTTGGACCTTCGGAATTTCAAAGTTGCTATTAGAAGATTTCTGCTTGAACACTGTTTCTACAGTCGAATACTATGGTGATATAACAGAAGAAGAGTTTAAACTTTCTGATGAAGTCAAGTGACCTGGTGCAGTCTAAATGTTTGATGATAGACAGCTTATTATACTCACATGGTAAATTGCAAATCCTACTGTAAGCAAATCTACACCAGCCTTTCGAATAAGCCTTCTGTTCTTTTGCATAAGAGCAACAATCATCGTACAATTTCCATCATCATCACCCTCGTCTACTTCAGTCAAAGTTACTCGATATTGTGGGTTGTGCCAGAAAGATTCTGAAATGAACATAACAAATATAAAGTGGATAGCACAACACATGTAATTATTTTTCTAACAAACTATATATACCAGATCTAAAAAGAAACCAACATGATTGATAATCATTTATGGTATATTCTTCAAATAGGCTTACCTAAAAAGTTTCTGCACCCACCAGCTGTCACACCACGTACCCATTCCCCTTCATAGACTGACATTTCCCATTTTTTCTTGTGCCCTTCCCTCAGTTCCTCGTCTGACAAAGAATCTGGATTCAAATTGCAAATTTCTAATCTACTGAAATGTTTTTGGAAGTCTTTGAAAGACATCCAAAATTCACCATCATTATCGAATGTGAGACCTAATTCTTCTTTTTCCGATTCGGAAATAAATCTCCATTCTGGAGCTCTGAAAATAAGAAACATAAAAATAGATTATATTATTCAACATATTACAAATAATGTAATATTAACATAATGCAAATATAACATTTTTATACCACAAGCGTTTTATCAAATACTTCCTTCAAGAATGTAAAAAAACTAAATCATATCTGATATTTTAAAGTCACTGGTAATAATTTTGAGGCCAGGAAGGTACCTATTTTGAATTGTATACCATGCATACAATTTACAAGTGATCAACAATCACGAGCAGTCATTTAATTTCCTGTTGTAGATTTGGTATTCCTACAGGGAATGAAAAAAGGTATCATAGCAACTGGTGAAATTTCATGAATTCACACATAATATATAATAATATCACTTGTGCAATTTTCTTCCGAGGTCTAAATATCGCGAGTACAAATAAACTGTTTAATAAACTGTTCATTCACATATTTATAAATTCAGGTACTTTTTAACTCTATACCGTTTTTTTTTTATCTAATAAAAGATGAGGAAAATATTGATATTGTAAATTTTAGCAAAGCAAATAGTCCAGAAGCAGGTAACAGGTAACGTTCTCCCATTTTACACTGCATGCCTTTTGAAGGCTTGATAATTAACCCTAAATATGAAAAATAGACGGGTTCCTGACCGCCCGACATGTGCACTTCATAAGGAAGAGTGCTTTTCTTTTTGTGGAGAATATTCGTGTTTTTTTTGCGATATTATACTGCTAGCCGTTGTAATATACGGAAGTTCAAACAAATTGAAACGCTACTAATTAATGGCATGCAATCCACAGCAGCCGAAAGGGCTCAAAGGGTTACGAAAAACTGAACAAAATTAAAGGGAACTTCCGTGTTTTCAAATTGTATGCCAATGTAAAGAATTGAAGTTTCAGTGATAAAAACACTCTGGAAAGGTTGGCATGCGCCTTTCGTCTGACCAACGGTGGAAAATTGCGGGAAAACTCTGTAAAAATTCAATACAGGTTTTACGTGATTCCAAAGAAACATTGTGAGTCGTAAATTAATCATAAATTTTTATTATAGTCTCTTTCAGTCTATCTTGTCCTTTGGTATAATAGGTTGGGGAGGCCTAGATAAACAAGTTTCAAAACCACTTACATCAATTCAAAAGTATACTTTGAAGATTATTTTCAAGAAGCCTTTTGATTATTCTTCTAAAATTCTTTTTGAACAATATGAAATTTTAACTGTTGAACAATTGTTTTATAAAGCATCGACAGCTTACATAAGAAAAAATCTACAAATTGAAAATCGTGTACAACATAAATATGAAACAAAGAATAAAATGGATGGCTGGATATCAACCGAAAAATTTTCTACAACTTTAATGCAACAACATGCCATTTATATAGGTAGAAAAATTTATAATAAATTACCTATTTCTTTAAAAAATAATAGTTATTCTGGATTTAAAAGTTAAATCAAACTCTGGTTGATTGAGAATTCCGAAAATTTAAAAAATTATTTGTATGTGAAATAATATCATTATTATTATTTTTATTACTAATATTATTTTAAAATGTACCTATTTAAATTTTTTGTCATTGTTTTTATATATTCAAGATGTGACCAATTATTAATTTTTACTATTTTTCTTTCTTTGTATCTATATATATTATGATTTTTCAGTATTTTTATATATTATGATATATAATTAATTACCTTAATTAATTTTACATGATCATGGACAAGTTTTAAAACTTATTTGTTCATTTGTATCATGTTTTCATGAAATATTAATGACTTCTATTATATTTGAAATTATGTATCTGTCATTTTCAAACAAATAAATAAATAAAAGTGCATGCAATTAGAAAGATACGTCATTTGTATAATTAATTATCAGTAAGTAATTTCGCAAAACAAAGTCACATACATTTTCAACGTGTTTTTTGCAACTTTCGTCATACATACCTCTATTTTGCGAAATCCTGGTGTGCATGCCAAATTATCTACCATCAATTAATTATAAAAATGACGTATCTTTTGAATGGCATGCAGTTTGGAATCACGTAAAACCTGTATTGAATTTTACAGAGTTTTCCCGCAATTTTCCACCGTTGGTCAGACGAGAGGCGCATGCCAATTTTTCGTTACTAAAACTTCAATTATTCACATAGGAATACAATTTGAAAACACAAAGTCCCCTTGAATTTTTTTCAGTTTTTCGTAATCCTTTGAGCCCTTCTGGCCGCTGCGAATTGCATGCCATCAATTAGTAGGATTTAAATTTGTTTGAACTTCCGTATATTACAACGGCAGGCAGTATAATATCGTGGAAGAACACGAAAATTCTCCTCAAAAAGAAAAGCGCTTTTCCTTATGAAGTGCACACGTGCGACGGCCAGGAACCCGTCTATTTTTCATAATTTAGGGTTGATTATCAAGCCTTAAAAAGGCATGCAGTGTAAAATGGGAGAACGTCACCTGTCAACAGCTCCTGGTCTAAAAGCTTAGAATTTCCACCAGGCTCATAAAATCTGAGTTTCTTACCCGTCACTCCACGCACCATTCCACTCGGATTCATTTCCCCAAGGATTACGCAACCTGAGAAGAGGGATTTTTCCTGTAACATTCGGTGTTTGAATATCGACATACTGTACTCTAGTTATACTGTAAGCGTGTCCTCTAATAAGCCCTTCGGGAGTTTGAGCTTCAGTAACGTTCGGATCAGGCTGGAAAAAATTGAATAAATTAACAAGCAGCCATCAGATATGACTCAATGCCTGTCCGTTTTGTTCATTTGTTCCCGTTTCAAAAGGTGCGCCGACTGCAATTCGTTTGTAAAACAATTCATTTTGACAAAAAAATTACGGGTTCATTAATTTGTAAACATGCAGAGTAATTATGTTTTGTTCATTTGACATAATTTATAACAAGATTAAATGGAACAGAAATGGAAGATGTGAAAGATAATAATAGAATTATAGATATAAAGGTTTTTGATGATCGCGAAGAAAAATAGTTTTTATTTTTCAGTTACCTCAATAGAACATCCCATCAAAGACGATCTTTCATAAGCTTTGATTACTATTTGGAAGAGATTTGGCGGACTGGCTTCCATTTCGTACATTTCAGTAACCCCACCGGTGAAATCTTCCATGGCTTCACAAGTTGAACCACCTTTTAGGGCCTCATAGGATCCATGCAATCTGAAAAAAAAAAATAATAAGAAATTTTTTAAATATGGTTGATTGAAAGTTACTTACTTAGCATAGGCTTTTTCAAGTAAGGCACTCCAAAATTCATTGTCTTCGGTAGAGTGCAAAAATATCAGTTGTCCTCGATAGGTAGGTAATCTGTCATCTATTACTACATCTATCCATTTTCCATACTGCCAAAATCTGGAAACAAATTAATATTCAAATGTTTTGTCAGTAATTAAATGAGATTATTTAAATACACTGTTTTATTTTCAATACATGTAATTAAGCCCCAGTCCTAGCTGGGATTTTTCCAATTTAATTTTACCAATTAAATTGTTAAAATCTCGTGGCTTGACTGGTTTGAGTCCTGCACGATTCACTGTTGCGTTCAAATTAACAGTGCTGTTGCTGAGGTGGCGTACAGAGCAAGTAACAAAGTCTACCCAGAATTGCCACAGTGACTAATGATCACAGCAATCAATGCCACTATAAACCCCAATAATAAAAAAAATTATTGCATAACCTGAAACAATAATGGCGAATTTCTTACCTGAAATGAAATATGCCTGCATATTTTTCATCGAACCCTTGATCATCAGGTACGATTTGGAAGAACAAACGTCTGTACAAAGTCAAGTTGGCGGCTGCAGCCAATAACCAACAATCTCCTAATTCTCCTTGTTGCACATCGAACCTTGAAAAACCTTCCACGAAAAATTGAGGGTCGTCTACGATTTCCTAATATAAGAAATAAAAGATCATGTTTATCTGGTCGACTTTCTGTAGACTAATTTTAATTTTCATGAGATTGTAAGTTATAATATTTCACTGGAGTTTCATTATTATATGTGTATTTATATTTGTGGCGTGTCAAAATTAAAGTTATTTAATGAATAATTTAGTGAATAAATCATTGAAACATGAACATGAATAACTTTTTTTAACTAATTTAATTAGCCTAAAAACATAATAGGTGGTGGATTTTTTCACCGAAAACAATGGATTGATTATAATATTAGTCGCAAAATTCGATTCCTCTCAGATACCTCTCAGAGACGTGAAGTATATTTAAATTTAAGATTTTCTGTTAATTGATTAACCACCAAGCTAATCTTTCGATTACCTAGATCGTATATTGCAGTGTTTCGTACAACATCGCATGATGTGTTGCCTCAAATGTCTTCCGGTCCCGAAAAAACATTGAAACCAAGTCTACTGGGGAGAACAAACATTGTGTTCCTCATCACAGAATAATCAATTGCAAGAGCTTCCTGTAACCAACTAGCAGACTTGTTATGACTGAGACAGGGCGATCACCTGGCGGCTAGTTTTGAAGTTTTGCCTTTCATCAGTGCTAGCGTAGGTCTATACAGACAGCTGTGAAGCCATCTGTTTCCCATACGAATCATCATCACATCACTCTGGCCACAGCCGTCTTAATTCTCTGGTTAATTGGCTACTATCGTTTCGTGCGATGAAACGTAACCGGGCCGCTCTACATTGAAAGCAGAGTAAGAAGCACTCCAAGTCTACGGTTTAAGAGGTAGAGCCGCCTAGAATCCGTTTCATCACACGAGGCGAGAGTAGACACATTGGGCATGTTTTTATATTCACCAAATTGGTGTGGTGGATTGCAAACTCACCCTTTGATTTGTCCATTTGAAATTTACAGTGTTACTGGTCGAATGGAATCCACCACACCAATTTGGTGAATATAAAAACATGCCCATAGCCAGAGTGATGTGATGATTCGTAAAGGGTACAGAAAATGATAATAATAAAATATTTATAGGAATGTAGGCTTTCACGGCTGGCGTCAATGTTTTGGTTGGTTTCCGGGTTTTGCCGTGGTCTTCTTTGGTTTAAATGACTTGATTTATAAATTTTAGAAAAAATCTCAATCAAGACCTACTTTGACCTACTAAAAAATTGATAAATTGAAAATACATACTATTTCTTGTCTAAAAAATGAAAACCAGTGTAACTGTATTGAACATATTTCGAAAGCTGATATCTAGGAATTTACTTAGATTGCAATCTTAAGTGGCATAAACAAATCAATGAATTGATAAAAAACTCTTTACAAATGCAGGTTGTTAAGAAACGTAAGTCGTAAATCTCTCTTAATTCTTTTCTGAATTAATGAGAAGGGGAAGTCATCAATAGGCAACGAATATCGTTATTAAAAATAAATCATTTCTGGAGTCCGATTTTTGTATGACCTGTGTAGTATTTCACCTGCGATATTGAGTTGGTTAAACCTAATTTTCTTCAAGAAAAGAAGCATAATCGCCTGATGTTTAGGGCTGATAGACGGGAAGCTCTGTACAAATCGAAAATATCACAAAATATACGGGGAAAACCGAAATGGCCATTTTCTTGTTTTCCTGATAGCGCTTCCATTTGTAGGAATATAGAAACGCGTTCAAGAAACTTTTGTATTTGTTTTACATTTACTTTGACTTACAATGCTTTGATTTTGGATACTTTTCATTTTTTGAGGGCCACCCTCAATTAATATTTTTATCGTATAGTGCTATACTGTCCAAATTTCTTTATGCGGCCAGCCACAGCGTGAAGAGCTGAATCAGTAGGTATTTCTTTCACAACATTGGGTTTGTGAGACAACAATAGTAACAATGGATTAATAACAAAAAGTTGTATTGATAAATTTTAGATTGTTTACTCACGCTAGGTCTTTTCCATTCGTAATATCTGTCAGGTCTCTCACTGAAGAATAACGATGAATCAGTGGCTGGAAATTCGGGATCTTCGTAAAGAGTTCCTTGTTCGATACATTCGTCCCGCAGCTGGTAAAAATCTTGAGATTCTCCGCTTCTCGAACGGGTTCCAGATCCTTTTTCACCATACTGAAAATAATTATATTATTATTTTATATAGTAGGTATTTCGGGTAGAATAAACACGAGTATGAATGTGCAAAAAAAGAAGCGGTGAGGATGGGTATTTTAAAATTTTTCAAGAAATTGGTACTTAGAAGAGTTTAAAGGGTGAGTTCCGTTTCAAGGTTCTCAGTAGAGTAGGGTAGGTTTTTTTCAGGTAATTCCAAAGGTTTACGACGTGACGAATACAATAAATTATACCGGGTGACACCGAGATCACTTTCGGGCTGCCATTTTTTTATTATGTCACCCTGTAAAACGAAACTTGACAGAGTTAATATTCGAACTAGATGTCGTTTGACTGGTGTAACGACAAATTTCTACAACTTCCGGTTTCCCTGGAAATTACCATAACTTTCGAAATTTAAATGGGACACCCTGTATATCGTTTTTTTTTAGGATTCTTTAATCATTATACATCCAAATTCATAATTTTTTTATTGGTTTTGACATAAATTATATTTTTAAATCAAAGTTTATTTTTCAATCTAGAGTGCCATGACCATCCTAAAATTTCTCTACGTAGACTCTATTTACAGAAAAATCTAAAAAGATTATTATCTTTGTTCGTTATCCTAGAGAAAGGCTGTAAAGTTGTATAAGTTAATTATTTTGTATTAATTCAAAAAACTTAAATGTAACCATATCACTTTCATAACACTATTGAATGCATTATTTCAAGATAAATCCAAAAATGTATAACACATACTATCATCTTCCATCCCAACTTACTTTTATTTCATTATTCATAAAGTCATAGTTGCCGTTGCCATGGGAAACAATTGAATTGTTTTAGCCATGAGGTTTCATTTATTGACAGTGTTTGACATTAAAACGAGATTTGTGATTTTATGACCAAACTGCAAATGAGTGAATTTTGAAGTGAATGATTGTTAGGTATAAAGTAATCGAGTGGTGAATTTCAAATAGCGAACAGGTTGATATCCTTATTATTAATGGACAGTGTGGAAAAAATGCGGCCGAAGCTGAACGAGTTTACTGGAAAGAATATACCGACCGAATTACTATCCTAAGACACATTTCTTATCTGCTGAAGATTATGCGACGGGAACATAATGAAGAGAACAATCCAGCATTTACTGTCAATGAAGATACCGAAATCAATGTCGTTGCTCTCATTATGCAAAATCCGTCAGCATCCATCAGAGAATGGGCCTTGGCTTTAGATGTAAGCAGAGAATCGATAAGAAAAATACTCAAAAAACATGAGTATAATTGTTCAAGTATCAACTTCATCAACATTTATACGAAGGAGATTTTGATAAAAGGCTTGCAAATTGTAATTGGTTTTTGAACAATGATAATTCAAAACATACCATTTTATACTCTGATGAGTCAAGATTTACAAACAAGGGAATGTTTAATCGGCAAAATACTCGATACTGGTCCACAGAAAATTTGCACCGAATGAACGAAGGACATTTTCAAGAGGTATTTGGTATAAATGTTTGAGCTGGGATGGTGGGAACTAGGATCGTTGGACCACTCCTCTTTCAAGGACATCTGACAGGAGAAAGGTATTTAAGATTTTTAGAAAATGAAATTGAGGGGTTCTTGGATGAATTGCCTTTACAAATAAATAATCGGCTCTACTTTCAACAAGATGGAGCACCGGTCATAATGCAATTGCTGTTAAAAACTACCTCGCACATCGCTTTGGAGACCGTGTTATCTCTACCTATGGACCAATAGGTGGCCTCCCCGTTCACCAGATCTGACACCACTAGATTTCTTTTTGTAGGGTTACATTAAAAATAGTGTCCATGTAACACCGTCAAGAACACAACAGATTTTAGAACAACGCATACCAGAGGCATTTGAGAGCATTACACCAGAAATGCTCAGGAATGTAGCCTAGCGAAATACATTCCGTGTTCGAAAATGCAGAGATCTGCTGGGTCACCACTTCGAGCATCTAATTGGGGGTTAGACTAGGTTATTTTTAAAATACTTGTTTTATCTAGGTATTTCTTTTTTGTGTATTAAACTTTTAATTCATTCCAAATACTTTTTTTTCTATTCGCAGCTAAATGTCCAATGAATATTTCCATTGCAACTATTTGTTAAGTACATGCTGTACCAAATATAAAAGAAGTTTAAATTATGAAGGTAATAAGATTAATTTCTCATTACGATAAATGATATTGTAACGAACAAAGATATTAATCTTTTTAGATTTTTCTGTAAATAGAGAGTCTACGTAGAGAAATTTTAGGATGGTCATGGCACTCTAGATTGAAAATTAAAATTTGATTTATAAATATAATTTATGTCAAAACCAACTGAAAAATTATGAATTCGGATATAGAATGATTCAAATGATCCTAAAAACAAACAATATACAGGGTGTCCCATTTAAATTTCGAAAGTTAAAGTCTTTTCCTGGAAAACCGGAAGTTGTCGTTATACCAGTCAAACGACATCTAGTTCGAATATTAACTCTGCCAAGTTTCGTTTTACAGGGTGACATAATAAAAAAATTGCAGCCCGAAAGTGATCTCGTCACCCGGTATAAAAAACTGCTATATACAAACATATTATAGACACTTGTATATACCTTGTAAAATTTGTAAAAAAATGTTAAGAATTTTAAGAAAAAATAAAAGTTACATTACGTTAGATTACATTATTTGATGAAGCATATTGACATTTAGCAGGAATGGCACGAGGTTTTTTAATTTCACCAATAATAGTTTCATGTAGTTCATTCGGTATTCGAAATGTTGTTCTTGCTTCTTGGAACTTGTATTTATTTATTACGTTAAAAACGTCTTCTACAGTTAAAAACTGTTAGGTTCTCGCGTGTTAGAAGGTAGTCGTGCGAAAACTTGGTATGGACTATACGAAGTCGATAGAAGATAACCTGATGATTCCTGGGTTTTGGAAGGTATGTCCTTGGTTTAACAGATGTTTTAATTTCGGCTGTTTCTGAACTTCATTCTCTCTTTTTGCCACTCGTCTATGGCCCTACCCTTAATGAATGTTTTCACATCTGACGAAGTTGTTTTGGTGAATGTCCTTGACCTATGTTCGTGAATTGCTTTTTGGCGCTGCAAAATCTGCTTTTTCATCGCCAGCAACTTCAAACGGAATCCCTATCAATATCACTTTGTTTCTAACTTTTCGATCCTATATTCGTTTTTCATTAGTAATATCATGGGATTATCTGAAATCCTTAAGAGCGCTCAATGAGTCAGTTATAATCAGAAATTTATCAGCAGGATGGTTCTTTAGGAAGATTGTTAACATTGTTAAATGCTGTGTATATGAGTGTAGCTTGGGGCAGCTTGTATTCCAATAATTCGTCTGGTTCTATTATAGCTGAGCGAACTCCCTGACCAGTTTTTGATGCGTCTGTATAGAGGCTAACATAGTTCTCAAATAGCACTCGTTTTTGGTTACGAAGAATTTGGGGAAGTGTATAATTTTTTGTGAAAGAGGTTATATAGGCGGATTAATCATCCTAGGAGAAGAAGTACTTATTGCGTTTGAAAATAATGGAGAAAGTGTACTGTCTAACTGTTCCAAGTATTTAGTAGAAAGGAGGATCTATTCTTGGGTGTCCTGTGTTTGATATGTTGGTTTGGTTGCAATAAAAATAGCATAAGAGAGCCTCAGAAGTTGTCTACGTTATCTTAGAGGAGTTTCATTTGGTTCACAGTGCAAACTCTCTGTTGGACTTGTATGATGAGCTCCTAATGCTAGCCGGAGTGCTGTGTTTTCGTTAATATAAAGTTTTTGGATTAAAGATTGATTTGCAGAAGCACATGCTATTGTTATGCCAGCACCCCATGTTGTATTGGACAACATCCTCAGTAAATGTATACCTACCTGGCACCTTCTGATGAGATTGTGTGTGTGGTATTTCCAATTTAATTTTATTTCGAGAACATATTTTAGGTTTTTGCCGTGAAGTTTTAGCGTTGGTTGATCTCTGATATGTGTTTTCGAGAAAAGAATCAACTTGATTTTTTAGGAAAAGTGAAACCTGTTGATTGGACTAAATATTGTAGGTGATGTTAGAGGATTGATTTAATCGTTTCGATAATTTTGCCTTTGATAAATAGAAGTAAATCATCAGCATAGAGCCTGGAAGTTTGATAAGTTCTATTATCTGGTTGATTGCTGTGAGGAATAATGTTACACTTACAACTGAACCTTGTGGTGTATGGTTTTATTAGGTTTTCAGATTTAATAGTTCTCCTTTAACTCTGAATCGCAAGTTTACTTTCAAGGACGTTTTTGTGGAATGCTAACATTGCTTATCCAATTGTATTAAAGTTTTCACGATAGTATACTTCCATGCCGTATCGAAAGCTTTCTCTGAGTCGAAGAATATAGCTATGCATTTTTGTTTGTTTGAGAATGAATGTATTTCTGACTCTAAATCTATAATATTGTCGATGGCAGATCTTTGCTTTCACAGTCTTCTATTCACAATTTTCTTCATAAATTGACATAGGTCTGTATGATTCTGGGCTGTGTTTAGGTTTATTTAATTTCTGTTAGTCCTAATGTCATTTATGAATTCGTAGAGGTGGTGCTGTAGGTATTCCTACAGCTGAAAAGTGAATACATCACCTGAAACATCAGTAAGTCGCCCCGGAGCGCCACGGCAAATAATAATAATAGCCGTCCTCTACCAGTATTATTATTATATATTATATTATTATCTGTTAGCCGTCACAGAGAGTTTTTTTTTAGAATAGCTGATATATCATCCGGTTCAGGAAAAGTATTTTTGAGGTTTCTTAGTGCGTCTTTAAATTAATTTATAGATATTTTGCTATTTAAGGGTGAGGTATCGTTTTTGTCTATGATAATGGGGTTGTCTTCTATATCTTTCATCAGGTTGGAATCTGGGCCTTATTCCTTCTACTCGAATGATTTTCATATATGTATAGTTATTTGCTAGTGTCTCTATATATCTATTGTTATCTATTGAATTTCCTTTATGCCCCATGCATATAGTGATGGTGAAATATTTCTAAAATCATGCATTGTTCAATATTCTATCGACAGAATAAAATGGTTTGTGGACTAAATATTTTTTTAAGGCACGTTTGAATTTTTGCATCTGGAGTTTTTGATGATCGCTGGAAAGAAATTGGTCAATTTATATCCGAGGTAGCTTGTTTCTTGTTTTTGATAAGTAATGAAAATTTGTATTTATCTTTGTAGCAAGTGATATATCCTTAACTGCATCCCAACTGGCATTCAATGTCAGAAATTACGATGTTTTATTTTATTAACTGCTCTGTCGTGCCTCTGTTTTATATACGTGTTTCAAATGTTTTCCTGAACACATTTTACTTTGTTAGGAAATAACTGAACTTATAAATAAATAGGATTTTTCTCGCCATTATCTGAAAGAGAGAGAAACTGATAGGGACTTATAAAAACAATGTTATTTTCTGTCGAGCTGAATAAAAAGACGGAAGTTTAAAACTTTATCACAACTTGATACTTACCACCAAGGAATAAATTGATTAAGGAAATTGAATTCCGCACAATGGCTACTTGAATTACTGAGACGCAGACAATATTTCAAGTGTTTTTCTGAAATAGTAACTTAGACTTTACATCACATGATCATCACTTGTTTTTCTTTCATTGCTTGAAAATCCGACTTTTTGATGAAATGAATTTTCAATTATTGTTCTAATAGTTGAAGTAGTCCAATTTCATTTCTGAAATCAGTTGAAACAAACAACTATGTGAATGAGTTGAACACTTCGTGCATTACTGGACCAACACCATCATACCTGTATTTAGCAGCATCGTCATGCTCTAAACAAATCGATATGAGATATATCAATACTATTAGTTATTACATCTTACATATTTTTCCATACTATTTATCACACGATGATTATTATATTATTGGAAATATAGCATCATACTTGATAATTTGATTGATGCGACTAGTGTGTTTTTATAAGATTATAATCCCGTTGCTCTTTTGTCGGATTCGTGTCATTCATGATTAAAAGGTAATTAAAAAAATCTTATAATACACTAGATCGTTCTTAGATTTAGGATTCGATATTCTGCCAAATCAACCATTTTTCTATACCAAACAAAAACAACATGAGATTTGAAACACAAATCAATCAATCAAGGGTGGTTTTATTTTTTTTTTATTCATATTAATCGTGATCGTGATTGAGAACGATTTTATATACTACACGGACAT
This sequence comes from Chrysolina americana, assembly GCA_958502065.1. Lineage (NCBI taxonomy): Eukaryota > Metazoa > Arthropoda > Insecta > Coleoptera > Chrysomelidae > Chrysolina > Chrysolina americana. The sequence continues at coordinate 89,560,650 of OY293412.1, forward strand.
TTTTTTTTTCAATCTCTGAATATACAGAATTTGTTTGCGAGTTTTATTGTTCTATTCACGACACAGTTTCTGAATTCATCCCAATTAATGAATAATAATAATAATAAATTGCTTCATTGACAGAATAATTGACAATTGACTACAGACAATCGGGAAGAGTGAACCAAAAATCACCATCTGCCAAAAGGTAACAAGATTAGATTGATCATCCATTCTTCTACCTATGGTCAGGTAGCCGAGTAGTTAGAGCCAATGCTTTCAATCATTCTGGTTTTACCGGTTGCTGGTTCCACCCCAGCGATTTCAATTTATATTTCTGATGGCCTGAGAAAGTGCTAGGAATCGCACGTTAAAAAGTAAGACCTCGTTAATCCTTAGCTCGCACAAGTTTCGACTTCTGAGGGCTGTCGTTCGTAGGGGAATGACAGCTGGTTAACGAAAAAAACATTTTTTTTAACAAATCTGTTACCTAACTAATTAAAAAGAATAATAATAACATTTCATCAAGCACCTTTATTTACAGTGTGTTGCATTTTACTAAGCCCCACACCTGTATTTCTGTAGATTTCAGATAATTGATTTTTTTCTTGATATGCTTCATCTTCTCAAGTGAAAAAGTTTCATGTCACGTTTTCACGACCTACTACGATCACAGAATGCATGCCAAAAATCGAGAAAAAGTATTAGGCATTTTTTTAGCAAAATTTTGGCTGGGGTCTTCGATTTGGACCAATCTCTAATAGCTCCATACAAAATTTCTGTATAAAAAAATCCGTGTCTCCATTCATAATGCTGGTAATGTACAAAGATGGATGAATTCCTACTGAAATGGATTAGTTGCAATAGCCCGTTAATTCACTGGCCGCCGCGTTCGCCTGATCTCATCACTCTGGATTTCAATTTTTGGGGAAATATTGAACAGAATGTGAATGAAACTAGACCATGAACATAAGAAGAGTTGCGACGATGAATTGTGGCACTGTGCAGATAAATTTCACAAGGAGAATTGCGAAGAGTAGAACATAACTTGCGCAGAAGGTCTGGAAATAATGTGTTTTTATTAACAATCATAAACATATTATCTGAATCCGATCCCTTGCATTAATTCATTCCAATTTACACGGAATTTTTTCAGCAGAGTGACTTGAAATATTTCCTTTTTCGAAACTTGCGACAGGTATAGAAAACACCCCGTGAAAGATATCATATTGAAATTTCACATGGAGGTATTCGAGAATGGTTCGAATCGAATGCCCTAACCGAAATTCTGTTAAAAAAATGCCTAATACCTTTTATCGATTTTTGGCATGCATTCTGTGGTCGTAGTAGGTCATGAAAAAGTGATTGATGAAAAACTTTTTTACCTGACAAGATGGAGCATTTCGAGAAGTACATATTGAAAAAAAAAATAAAATAAATTTCCAAAATCCACAGAAATACGGGGGTGGGGCTTAGTAAATTGCAACACACTGTATGTATATGCTACCTCATAAACAACCTTACTCATCAGAGGGTGATATCTTGTTATTGATTAAAGAGTAGCAATTTGAGTTTGAAAGATACAATGTTTGAGCTTTTGAAGTTGTTAGGAATATCATTACATATAAACATACGCTACATTATCATGTGAATGGATCTCTTGAATAATTGTTGTGAGCTATGTCTAGTGATATGTATTGACTTTTTCCTGATATTCACATTATGAACATCAGTTCGATATTTGATTTTCCCATGAAGGTACGGTACTGAAACATGAGGCACGCATCTATATAGTACGTATTCAACCAATTAGCAGTTTTTGATTTATGATCTCTTCTCCCAATTCCAAATGAAATCCTCATGCATTCATTCTGTACCTGAAAATGGCGATAAACAGCATCGCAATAACTGAAATTTTATAGAATCAAATATTGATCAGAGTGTGTCTATGCCGATAAAAAAAATTAAATTTTTTCAAATTATTTTTGAATTAGACTCGATATGTGTTTTCTAAATTTCAATTCGTCATCAATAATCATTCCAAAATTTTTCATATTTCTTTCGATATGTAGAGCATTTCCATCTATACTTATATTTATGGCTCCAACTTTGGATTGTGTATGTGGCCAAACATCATGACAGATCACTTATTAATATTGATTTTCAGAGCATGGTTCTTTGACCATCAGTTCGTTTATTTTCCTGTTTACTATAGCTATGCTAGGAGTCAAATTATCAAGTTTGAAAGAAAAGTCATCGGCGTACATGTGATATTTCATATGATTCAAATTAGCTATCAACTGAGCAGTGTACACAATATATAGTATCGGACCGAATATTGAACCTTGGGGAACACCAGATGGTATTCGACGAGGAAGAGATCTAATTTTGTTAAGATCTACTATCTGAGTTCTGTTCAATAAAAATAATTTTTAAGAAATGCTGTAGTATTATTCCCCAATCCAACCAAACAGTAGGTATGGCAAAAAGAAGTTTGAGGTTAATAGTACACACTCTATTGTATGGGGAATAATCCTAATGCTCGATTATTCTTGATAAATTTTCATTTTGTGAATGTATTTATTGTCTTTCGCCAAGTACACACAATTCCACATGAGAAACATTTGAACAGTTTTCATGAAGATTTTATGCACTATTTTTCATTCTAATTGATGTAGCTACAGTGATCAATTTTATCTTATCTATATGCGCATTATGCAAACCACATAAACATTATGAGGAAGATTATTATTATATTATGGCAGAATGAACGCGTGAGTGAAAAGTAGTGAAAACAAATTAGTAATTTTGGTTGAACTCAACAGGTTAGTCAGAAACTATTGGAACGGTTTGTCTGAATTGAATCTGAGCGAGGAAAAGAATGTCAACTGAGCCAAGCTTATTATAATTTCTGCACATTGTTTTTGTTGGGGAACAAAAGTGATGGTACATATGGGCGTTAACAACTATGTGTATTGAGAAGTTATAATAAACGTTTAAACGACAACTCATACCTTGAAAATTTTCTTTGCGGTCGAATTATTCAATTTTCCACCATACACTCCCGGGATAACGTTATCAGTTGATCGCTTGAAAGGGCATTTTACATTTTTAACAACTGAAACACCGTTACCGGTATCCGCGAAAGGAAAATCGGAGTTTCCAAATACAGCATTTCCAACCCCCTTCACAGACTTCTTGAAATCTGCTGGTCCCAAATTGAATGTGACCCTCTGAGAGGAAAACGTTCGCGATTGGAAATCCTTACCGAACCCCGGTGTTGGTTCATTTATTTTCAAAGGAGCTACTGAAGATCTGTTAAATTTCGGAAAAATGTAGGAGGCTCTTTCAGCGCCAGTCGACGTTTTTTTGACGAAATCCTCCTCACGAACCTCGATATTCGTTGTTATAGACATGGTTTTCTTTCGGAATTTTCACTCGTGCATCGCTCGCGGAGGTTTTGAATACACTAAAAGTAAAATGAGAAATGTCATATCCTAACGATTAGCTTAGCCCTGGAAGCGGAAACATAGCTGTGGTATTTTATCTATATTGATAACACGTTCGCATTAGTCTAATTAATTTCTGTTCAATCTAGTTGTAACCTTTTCAAATGCCATCAGTTTCAGTCTAATTGGCCTCTGCAACAAGTGGACCAATATACATTTGACATCGTGAGGCTCACCTAAAAGGTGAGACGAATTCGGAAGCTTCACATTCAATTTCCGGTCGGTAAAAATCACTCCAGAGTGATATTTAACTTTTCAGCTCTGTGAGACGTTTGTCATTTTCGCATGTGGTCGTCGGAAAAAGTATAAACGTCATTTCACATAAGAAACGTGGTAGATTCAAATTAGTGCATCGGAGCTGATCCGGACAAAGAATGATGTTTGAACTTAAAGTTGGCCACCCTATTTTATTCATTCGAAATGCTTTTCAAGACATGAAGAAAACAGTGCACGCACTACGTACCGCCAAAGTGGAGACAAGATATCGATTTTGGCACGGTCACAAGTCGAGAATATACGTTTTCGGAATTAAATTTGTCTTTTATTGAAATTATTGGAGTAAGAGCTGTTAAACGACCATCCTTGATATTGCAGATACAGAAATGAAAAATTTGACAAATATATCAGCACAAAAAACTGAATTCACATCATCGAAATACTAGAGACGGAAATAAAACACTACACGAACAAATTCAAATTCAAATGCAAAATGGAAACATTTTATGTATACCCTTCAGTATTATTCACTTCAACAAATTATTTGCCATAACAACAGAAGGAAATAGAATAACTTACACATTCACTGCAATTTATTACGTTGAAAAATGTTTTTGAAAACGACATGAAAACTTTACAAAATTAATTCATGTTCTTATTCAAGAACACTTTCCGATTTAATTTCTCTTCTACTGCACTCTAATAGGTTACACAAGTCATTAATGAATATTAAAAATAATAAAGGTCCAAGATTGGACCCTTGAGGTACTCCGCTAATTGCAAATTATACATTTGAGTAAACAGATAAATCTCAGAGCTACTTGGTTTTCGTCAGAGTGAAGGGAAAAGGTTTATTTTGAACAAAGCAGCAGCACGACTTTATCGACCCAGTGCAAAGAAAAACAATTCAAGGTGTCAAATTGTAAAATGGAGAATCGCAACCTCAAAACGTATATTTCTTGAATAATAAATCGATTTTACAACTTTCCCATTTTTTTTTAAATTCAATTGATACATGGAGTCATTTTGTCACTTCTGCGGGACATTTTCAAACTCAAGAACTAAAATAATTTGAGTAATTTTTGTTTTACTAAAAAACTGAAGAAAAATCAAATAATAAAATTGCCAAGTTTTCGATTTTTTTGCAAGAATTTGAGTTTGGTTCTGAAAGGGTTAACTTTATTGCATACTATTGTAACATAAGATCAAATAAAGTATATACGATATTTTCAATACTCTCCATTACCTACCATCATATTATTCCTCTTATTTGTTTGTTCGTTTCATATTATTCGTCGCAATATTTTCGTTCACGTGACCACTCTGGTTTAGAGAATATATCATGAAGATATTTTGATGTAGTAAGTCATAATTAAATACACTGGAATTTTATCCCAGCACAAAACAATCATTTCATCACCTCGTCACGTATTCCTCCAGAAGACAGTCACTTGGTGGCTTAAACGCGTGCAGTCTCCGATCAAATAACACAACCTAGATGAGTAATACTCAAATAGAACTGAAGGTAACATCTTTTCATAATGATATTCCTCAAATCATGACATTATTGCCATGTCGCAATTTTTTAAGGATACAATAAGCACGTCAGCTAGATTTTGATATCTGCCGAGTACATGAAAACCCAAAAATACTGTCTTGGATGAAATATATAACAATAAGAAGGTTCATTACAGCTTGGTGGGAGCATGTAAAAACAATAGTATTTCCATCACCGAACGAAGATACTTCGTTGTCGATATAGTCTTGTCAGTACGACAACGCTGCATATGATATTTGTCAGAACGATCATTTGAAGCTACCAGTGTCGTAATTATCGAGAAAGGGAAACCAAATTGGAAAAGAGAAAAATGAATGAATTATGACAAATCATGTCAATTAAAGCATCGGCTGTTCTCAAAATCCTGTGATGATTTCATCATAATTTCAGGTTTCCATTCCTACTGGGTTTCCATTATTTATATTTTATTGAACCTCAATATTCCTGTTAACAACGCACGACAGTGCCGTTGGGGGGAAGATGTCCCTTAACACACGAATCTTAATGCGTGTACGGCGAGTTACTCATCTAGGTTATGTTATTCGATCGGAGCGTGCAGTCGTTTGGTGTTGGAATAAAACTCCAAATACTTCATTTACCTTGTATAATTTGTACGGTTTCTGTTCCAAAAGTTCCTCCTGGAGTTCCAAATTTTCCTCCAAAGTGGATTTCAAATTATCCCCATTAGAACACTCCACTTTTTCTCCAACAACCTGCTGACTGGGACAACAATTTTGTCGCGATTTTTTCGTCCCGCGAGATTCACCATTCTCTAGAACCAAAGTTTCAGCAAGAACGAGAGGGTTCTCCAGTATTTCGGGGAGTTTATCAACAACCGTTTCCTGCTTGATACTGTTGTGGAGAATGCTTCTCAGAGTTCTCACTTCACAACGTTCTTTAATCACTGGGGAAGGTATCGCGTTTTGAGGTAACGTATTCGAACTTGTAGAAGCTTTCGTTGCCTGCACATCCTTTTTCAGTGGTTGTTCCTTATTCAGAATCGTCGTTATTTCCTTTCTAAGTTTGTCCAAACCTGTTTGCTTTTTACATTTCGAGTCGCATTTACAACTTTTACCAGCTTTGCAGGCAGGAACAGAAGATGCCCTCTTGTGGTCTTGTGCTTCAACATCCACTCTGAAGTAAGTGGGCACTGGTTTCGCCAAACTTCTATGATCTTGGTTCCTCAAATTTCTTCTAGGTGTTACCTTCTTAGTCTGTACTTTCGAATTTTTCATGGGATAGTGGTCCAAATAGCTGAGGATGTCCTTGTGGATGTAATTTAGGTATTCGAACGAAAACAGATCGGTTTTTTTCTTACAATGTGATCCAGAATTGTTGAATCCGACATGACAAGATTGGCTGCTACGGTCCAGAAAAGCGTCCCACATATTACATATTAATTTTCAGGTAATATTCACGGTATCATCCGGGAATTGACGAAAATGAAATGGAAATGTCGAACGGAAATGACATAGATGATGTGTCAAGTTCGCGAATTCAACAAAAGAGCAAAAGTGTCAACATCACATTTTGAGGGGGGGGGTAACACAAAACGCTCCAAAATTGGATATTGGACATTCGAAGAGTTCAGACAACATTTATCTTTACATATGATTATAAAAGTAGTGTACTGGTGTACAAAAATAATAGGTACAGTAGCGTCACAATCTTCGGGGGTTTTGGCTGATAGCAATGTACTGCACCTATGAAATTTCATGACTGAAGTCACATGATGTGTGATATGAGCAGCTATTAAGGTAAACACGGCTAGTCATGTATCTCAAGATTGTATTATTATCACAAGTGATGGTCGATGCTTTGTTTATCTCTTAGAGCCTATTATTATTATTATCATTCTTCGTATTGCCGTAATAGCAGAATCGGTAGTAAAACTATGGGCAACTCCTAAATGGATGGATCGCACAGCTGGCCCATTTTGGGTACATACATGGCGTTTCCGAAATAGGCACTGATAACACTCGACTGGTTCACTGATTACTTTCAGAAGAGAAAACAGGTAACCAAAATTAACGACACTACTTATATTGAATGATGTCCTCAATGAAAATGACCTCAAGGAAGTACATTGGGACCATGGCTACTTCTGCTGTATATCAACGATATTGTTCACTCGGTTGAAAACTGTCGAATCTATCTGTTTTTTGATGACACTTTATTGTATTTCTGATCTGAAGATATACAAACCCTAACAAATACACTCAACGCGGATCTGGTAAATATTTTCTAAAGGTGTAAATAATGCTAGTTGAAACTAAATGCAGAAAAAAGTAAATTCATGTTAGCAACCCCAAAAAGTATGCGGAGTTCGAAGATAAAAATAATATGATTACAACTGGTAATGAGGAAGTTGAAAAAACCGAAAACAGCATTTTTAGTTTTCCCTGTATAAGTCGGGAAGGGCGAGAGTCCCCGTAGATTTTCTCTGACCAATGTACTGCCCATTTAATCGTCTTTGTATCTATTACGGTTTAGAATATAGCAATGTTACCACATGATAAAAGAAACCGCCTGTATATACATATACACACTAAGGACTTGTTTCGCCTGAAAAACTAGAGAAGTCGTTCAAGAATTTGAAAACCTATCGAATGCATCGAGAAGTCTATGTGTGGTTAAAAAGCTGTCTAATTTTAAAACGGGGTTTCACCGGCATTTTCAGAACACTCAATATTAAGAGTATACAAATCTTCTTATAAACTACAACAATTCTTGGGTACTCCCAAAGATAAGACCGAAGTAAAATAAATGCTGGAAATTAATGAATTAGCTGTAACGAAAGTAAGAAGTATTTGGGTCATACTAGAAGTGCAATGAAAGTACGGTTCAAAGAGCACATTGCTTATGTCCGATTATGGGCTCAGTATGCTTTGGATCGCCACCACCGATTTGTTAATCAAGTTTGAACAAGGTTAATTTATTAGACTGGTTTATATCCATACACTTCTTGACGTATTTAAGAGTCGTAAATTGCAAACTATAAACATGAATGCGAAAATGGGCCTAATGCCATAACAGTCCATTGTCCAATTTCATAGTACAATGAAGATTTTCTTTATAATGAAGTCACCAGTCATTAATTTCCACGAAATGTCTTTTAATTCAGAACAAATAGGTACTTATAAAAATTAAAAATGATTTGGAGAAAGTGAATTGTAAATTTCACCTCCTGAAGATGCTAACTTTGTAGGAGAAACAACAATATAATAATAATCTTTATTGACTCAAGAAACATAAATGGGTTCTAGTTCTCTAATTAAAACAATAAATAACAAAATTCAAAGAAATGATTGCAACAGAAAAAAAAAGGAAGGGTTGTCAAAAGCATCAATGTAATAAATGTTTCTTCAAATGTTTTTTGAAAAGATTTTTTTCTATGATATTTTTTCCATTATATAAAATTGATTTTTTTCCAATAGTTGTATTTATTCTGTGTGTGACGAGACTATTGGATTGTCTATTTTGGTGATTATGAATGGTATTGATTGAATGAAATTGCAGAGATGAATGTTTCCTGTTATTTATAACAGAATGTATGAATATACATATTTTCAATTTGTACAAAGAATTGATGTCTAAAAGGAACATATAAATGGGATGTTGATTCAAGGAATGGTAATTTAAAAATATTGATTACAATAGTGGAAATAAAATAGTATGTAATACAATATTGGAACAAAGTTGAAATTTTAAGCCGGTTGGTGAGATTTTTAGACGGGGTATCACATCAGGATTTGAAAAAATCACGTTGCATCCACGAAACTTCAATCTCGTCACAGTAAACATACTAATTTCAATGTATAATCACTTGATAATACTGTTACGAGATTGATAAAAATCCCCTAGCTACGCCGCTGGATAGACTTGCACGCGTATCATCGATATGGTTTCCGAGAAAAAGGCAGGTAACTGCCGGTAATGAATATTCGGGATAACCGAATCGTCGCATCGCGAAGATTCTGGTTACACTTGAGAACCTATATAAACGCAAGACATTTGACTGGGAAGGAGGAGTTTTTATGAAGAGAATTTATTAAGTGATAATAAGCAGAAGTGTTTGGAATATTTAGCTAGTTGTATTGTTGTATAGATCTAAGTGTTTTATTAGTCAGTGAAGTGTTGTATGTTTGTTTATAGTGAAGTTAGAAAATAAACAGTTCATTAGTGTGCTCGGCTTATTATTTAGCAAAAACGTAACAATACTCTAGTTTACTCCGTTTCTAAAACCGGGCAGTAAAATACCGTATATCAGGTCTGGGCAGTGCAAAAATACTTACTTTCGTAACAATGTACAATATATTTATTACCCACTTCCAACACAAACAAGGCTAACAAAAATTGGCAAATAAATGGTTTATATAGTTGCGCGCATGTTCCAACAATCCTAAAAATCGGACGAATTACTACTACCCTGCGTCCATCTCACTATGTTTACTGACGTCTACTGGGGGCATAACATACCCTTGAGTTTTCTTTCAAGATTTTGGTACTTTAACAAAAACAAGGTATTTTTCTAGAATTGCAAGGGTAAATGAACTTCATATTCTGCGACACCTTTATTTTAACCCGAGAACTAGCTTTCCCATGCATATAACAGCTTTGCTGCGAAACATTCTTCGGATTCACTTGGCAATTTAAAGAAAATCTCGACATCGGAACGTTCATCTTTGCTCCACATTTACAGCCAGACTGTTGATTGGGAAACGGCATGTTGTTCGGCGTGGGTCCACTTGGCATTTTGGCGGAACCACAGGTACCACATCTCTTGTAACTACGCACAGACATGGCAGTGCTGGGTCTTGAAAAGGCCCTCTGATGCACCGACGGCCTAGAACATCTAGTCATACCAAGGTTGTTGAAAGTATAACCGTAACTAGAAAAACGTCCTTGCATGGTGGTATACGGCCGAGAAAAACTGTTGTTCAATGCGTTGGACCTCGGAGATTGGACACCGCAGTTGCCACACAGCGAACACCGCTGCCGCACAGACGAAGGCGTTGCTAATTTTTCTCTTCCACAAGAACTGCAGACGTTAGTATCGTTTCGACCGTACGCTGTTTTATTCCTACATCTACACGCCTGATTACTGATATTGGAAATTCTTCCAGCATTATATTGTCGATTGTAATAGTTGGTGGTGACATTTTCATTGAAATTAACTCTAGATGTGCCGTTCTGGTTACTATAAGGGGAGCCTCTTTGGTGCAAACATCGACAAACCACTCTGGGGGTGCAAGTGGAGAAAGTTCCTTCGCCTGTGCCAGGACTGGGAATACCACTTTGAGTATTTCCTGGCTGCCCAACTTTATTCGGATCTCCAGAACTGTTCTGTATACCAACAGGATTATCACCCGAATTGGTTGTTTGATTAGTTCCAACCGTTCCTTTTGCTTCTTTTTCAATTTTTGTTCCGCCGTCCATCTGCTTTTTATTGCCTCCCTTTTCGGAACTGATCGCTTTTTCAGGTGCTTGTTTCAGTACATCTCCCTTTCTTTGGTTTTCATCTTTCTTGTTTTGGTTTTCACTTGTCTTTTTTTGGTTTTCATCATTCTTTCTTTGGTTTTGTTCTTTGCCATCTCTAGGTACTTTCAAGACTTTGATGGTCCCCTTACGTTTCGGATTACCCTTAGCATTATCTGATCCTCTCTTCCTTTTCTTTCGTGCATCTGAAGGACTCGAAGGAAACCCATCGCTAGCATTGAACAACTTCTCCTTTTGGACAGAAAGACGAGGACAAATGGTTGCACAAGGCCTACATGGTACACAGCACGGGGTGCAAGATCTACTCAAACAACTCAACCTGCTCCAGTTAGAAGGACACGGCGTGCATGATTTACTTGAAGCAGAATACGATTTGCTGGAGAGGCTACATGACTTACTGGGGTTAATGCACAGTCTGTTGCACGACGGATAAAATGTAGGCGTACATGTTAATGGGGTAGCAAAATAGCACCGCATTGAATATTTGGCACATTGTAAACTCTGAATTTTGATCTGACGATGACAATGACAGATCGGTTTGAAACATCACAGGGTTAGAAATGAAATTCCCCTTGCATAAAATGCTGTAGATAATGAAAATATAGATTAGACTAACGGATACGGAAACAGTATCGGAAATCCCGCGTTTGTGGAAAGAAACGTAAAAAGTATTATTAGTATTTGAGGTGGAAGTGATAACAAGTTGCAAAAAGTATACGGGTTGACAGAAGCTAATTCTTCAGATTGTTTTAGTTCCTTTCACAACTGATTCTGAGCTAGTTCTGAACACTTTCAAATTAAGGCTGTTTAGTTACCCAAAACTGGAAAAGTTCAGTTCTGGGACCGTACGTTTGAGTTCATGCGAAATCATTTTCATGCGTTTGACATACGGCTCCTCTGGGCCGTATGTCACTTCAAGCATGAAAATGATTTCGCATGAACTCAAACATCTAGCTTAGAATTAAAATAAATCATTCCTTATCGTAGTAGTAGTGGTAATTTATTCAAATAGGCAAGTCTGATATACAAACATTAGATAAACAGTAATTTTTTTAAATAAAAACATATACAGAGTTACTTCATCGAAACATTCAAATAAAAATATCTAAAGGTTGAATTAACAATAAAAATATAAGGCTTATTATTAAAAATATGTTCCAGCAGCAAATACTCAAGATTTCTCAAGTTCTGTCATCCTCTTACAGTTTTTGGTAGCTCAGTAAATTTATTCAGGCCTTCAAAAAATAAAGAATGCATACAATATTTTGAATTTTTTTCAATGTGGAAATTATTTTTCGACCTTGTCTTGTAGCCATGAATCTGAATGAATTAGGTCGTATATTGTGGTTGTGAACTCTGCAAAATTTTACATATAAATATCATGACCTAGTAACATACAATAAATAACTATGAAGTAGCACAGTATTTAAAATGAGGTTTGATAATGCAGCTGTAACAGGTTATTCTGGCATTCAGTCACAGCAAGTTTCGACACTTTTTAAAAAACACAGTTTTTCTCTTATTTTGTTTATAATATATTCGCCAAAACTATTTGAAGATAGGGCACTATCTACCATGAATCTTAGATACTTCATTTCAGGCATAATTTGTAATGCTTCATTATCAATTTCAATGTGAATTTCCTCCAAACTATATGATCATAGCTTCAAATTTATTAAGTTTCAATTTGTTTATATTTAAATGAGTATCAATTGATTCTAGAGATTCATTTATTTTCTCCATAGCTATCTCCAAATTCTCATTTGATGTACATTTGTAAAATTTGTTTTTTACGAATCACCTAGGTTTTCAGAGAAAACCCGTCGAAAGTAGAGCTGGTGCGAGCAAGAAAAATCGGGGACCTACAGCTTAAATAAAAGTGGATTCCGAACCACTTTAGCTCAGTGGCAGTCGATGGGGATTGAACCCACGCCACGACCACTTCGCTATAGGAGAGTATCGTCAGCAAATGATCCCGAGTAAACAACCCTTAGTTTCGATATCAAAAAAAATTATTTAGAAAAGTTCAGATTGAACAACAGTATCAAGATTTGAGATGACAGCCCCACCTACGCTACATTTTTTTTTCTAACCTCTTAAACCCTTTAGGCGCCTCCTAAATATTGCTACAATGATAATTTTATCAAAAATTTGGTCATATTTATTATTTGTAATGAAATATCGAAGTTTCTTAAAAATAGTTTGAATTTTTTTAATTTTTTTGAGAAAATTTGATATTTCACACTGTAGGTATGTCCATAATAACTTGATAGTAAACAATTGAATAATACAAATCTGCAAGTTTATTATCACTTTATTGATAAACAAAGAGTTTCGAATCTAAATATAGTTTCCAATTCAGAAGAACTTTAGTAGTGATCAAAATTTCTATTTTTGATTCCTCCGGTACACCTTACGAAAATTTAAAATTTTGATGGCTCAAAATTTTCTCAAATGCTCCAATTTCTAAGGGGAATCAAATTTTCTGAGAGATGGACAATAATCAAGTTTCCGGAACCTCATAACGTTAATTAAAAACTTCTTTCAACACTTCATTCAAATAATGAATTAGTGACAATTATTGTGTATGTGTATTACAATATAGTTTTTTACACCGTTTCAAAGTAGAGGTTTCAACGAAAATAAAGCCGTCCTTAAGTTTTCAAGAATCAATATTTTGTTAATTAATTTTTTTGATCGAAAGAAAAATCAAAAATTGAATATTTTGCTTGAAAAAATTACAGCTTCCCTTCTCTAGTAAAACATGTACGTTTTCAACCGAATATCTACAGAATCAAATTATTTTTAAATAAAAACAAAAACAAAAGACATTGGTTTTTGGTGCATTTTACAATATTTTTGTTTCGGAAAAATGTAGATTTTTCAATGATCAACAACTTTTTCCAATGGGAGGTGTAAAACTCTCCTACACACTTTCCGAACTTTATTCAAATTCATACATTTATTGACTCTTTCTGGAGTATGCGCTACCGAGGAATGCTTCTTGCTGTTGAGCTTTGTGTGGGAAAAGATGTCTAAAATGTATGAGCTATCCTAGCACTGAATTCAGGCACGTGCTGACAGATTGTTGGTTGGGGTGCAGAAACATCGAGGGGGCCCCATTTTTTTGACGATTTACTCGAAGAAAAATTATTTTTGGTTGGTATTTTTTCATTCAAAGAATGTGTGGATATTTTACTGAACCATGGGGAAGGGGGCACTGGCGGGCCCTGGACGAGGGGGGGCGGGGTGCTAGCACTGATGAAAGGAAACAAGCTTGAAACATGTCATGAAACGCATGAATGATCTCTTCCCTGCACGCTAAGGTTCATGCATGACTCATCGCGTCCAAGAAGGAACGAGAACTAGCTAAAGAATGTTCCAACCACGCGTCGAGAACTGTAAAAGGAATCTGCTTGTCGCTATATAAGATGCTCGGCCTGAGATGGCAGGCAGAGTCGGAGAGTCCCAAAGTTGCGTTGCAGGTATAGTTCGAGAGTCCGCACACGGACGACAGTGAAGATAAATTGAAATAGTGACTGTGATATAAATGTTTCAAATAAATTAAGTTATTGTTTAGAAGAGTTGTAAATGAACTAGCGAAATTAGTTTAGTGTATTTATACTACAATATTGAAAATGGATATATCTCACTAGTGAAAGTCTGCCAACGCACAGTGAGTAACGGGGTAATTTGGTAGAAAAATCAATATTTATAACTTGTAGATTGCAAAATGAAGTATCTCAGTCGAAATGTACAACGAACTGAGTCTGCCACCCTCATGAACTCGTAAAATTTTGTATAAATGCACTAATTTTGCCATAGCAGATATTTTCAAATGTCGTTGATTTTTTAGTAACAAAAACATATAATGAGAGTCTGCCAACAATTCCGTCTGCCAAGCTCTTGAAGTTACGAACGCGCCAACCATACGTGCGTGCATGCTTGATAAAATGTTGTCTTTACCTGCCTGCAAACTATTGCAGTTGAATCGGATTGTAGATGGACTGGCATTTTTATCTATTCTGATTAATAAATATCTTCTATAGTGAGAGTTTAAGCATAGAATTATCAGTTTCAACATTTCATTCGTGGAAAACTAAAAATATCCAAAAATTTCCACATTCAGAAACATTTGAAATTCTCATTAGTGAAGTGATTTCAAACTAACGTTTTGCTCAGGGATTTTCAGCATTACTGAATTTTATGAAGTATTACAATCTTTTCTCAATTTATGATGGCGGGTGGCCGGCAGGTTCAGGAACAGTGTGGATAAAGGGGATTTCACCTTCGTCAAAATTATTCGTTTCATTTATTTCAAACTCTCCGGCACTCTTTTCGAACTTTTTTCGGATTAAAAAAAAAATGAGTGCTTTCACATTGACGAAAGTAGAACAATATACGGTATATTATTTACTTTTAATTTCAGTATACTACTTGAAGATGAGTAACCACCTCTTGGTTCTACCTTGAAAAATCGACGAAAATCCTAAGTCGTACGTTACAGACGTTCGTTGGAACGCCTAGAGCAACTATGTTCGAACAGCGATCGCTTCGAAATTCGGTGAAATTATACAAAAAACATTGAATTTTACGAATATGATATTGAAAAAAATTAGAAAAATTTCTGGCGGGCGCCAGTCACCTCCGAACGGCCAATTCAGGATCCTAACCCATATAACATCGAAAAAAAATACTTATGAATGTTCTGGAATTTTTTCATTATTTTTCCCCTAATTCTACGCCATCGAATTAGTAGTATCGTAATGTTTCGAAGCCATTCTTGAAAGTTTTTTTTTTCGTCCTCTATCACTACTGCGATGACTGAAACTATGTCCAGTCGAACTTCGACGACATCAAAGTACCGTACTACCAAGGAATTCCCGCGAATATTCCATTGTCCTGTAGGAAATTTTCTCAGCTTTCTTCCTATATAGACATGTAATTCATCGAATAAGAAAGCCCAGACTAAAACGCTTATTTATTACATTATGTATCCACCTTGAAAGATGGCCATAAGTGGAAATATGAAGTCAAAAACGATTATCTTATCTTCAGACCGAGTGCAGCGACATAAATTACCAAAACCCGCTTATGTGAAAGTAGTACAAGTAAGTACATAATATTATGAAAACAAAAATAAATGGCAAGTTTCCCATATTTGGTTATGGATAGCAGCGAATGAATACAATCTTTAATAACTCGTACAAAGACGAAAATATTTCTTAGTCTTTTGAATTTATTGTAGAGTGCAAAATTGATATCTACCCAGCCGGGATAGAAATTTTCAGTTTGGGTTTAGAGGAAGAGGAATGTTGTATAACATCGTTGTGTTCGAAGTAAAAATTCTCTTTCGACTATTATGGTGCATTTTAAAAGTTTATTAAAATTAACCTACACTAATTAATAACTGCTTGGTCGATTTTTTTACACATATTATTTGATGAAATAATTTTGAAGTATCAGTGAATGTCTGATTACAGGGCTAATCAAATTCGAGTCAATGCATTAGAATTTCGTTAACGGTGAACAATAGAGGGGTCGAGGGGTGATTAACTGAGGGCAAAGTATCGTATTTCATAAGTCACTTAAGTGGATCAGGAAAATCTGATCAAAGCTTTTTTTAGTTCTACCAAAAAAATCTAAAATTTCGAAATTCTTCTTTTACCTATATCTTATTACCTATTTTATGAAGATTTTTCGAAACTGTCAGTACTTTGCTACTTATTGTGGAGTATTTAAATATGTGAATGATTTATATATACAAAGTATCATATAAAATGGATCACCCTCAACGTTTTCAAATACGGACCTGTATTTATTATTGCAATTTTTCATATGAACTCAGAATGTTTTGGAAATATGTAATCATTACCAATAAAATTTATTTTTTTTTCCATTTCGTAATAGGTGTAATTGAAAAATATCAATATAAATGAGTTAAAATAGTACTAGTAATAAAAAAAAAAGTTGGAAAAACATACTCGTCTATTGAGTTTCAACTACTATACTTGGGAAATACTTTTGTACAAATGTAGCAGACTGAAATCCCTAACCTATTTTAATATACGAATAATTTCGATACTCATGACTTACCCTGTTGAAAGCCTGCGAAAGGTTCTGTTTTCCATTTGGATAAAGAAAATAAAATCGTGTTAATAGAGGTTAGAGCAGAAATCCATGCAAAACAAGCTAATATTAGCAAACATTTTTATATGAGTATTCTATAAACGTAAATCAAGTCCTGACATAAAAGATTGGCAGGGTAGATATATGGTCTGGTGTGTTTGTTGTTTGTTCTAGTATTTTCAGATATACGAGTGATTATTTCAGCCTATTGTTTTGTTCATACCACATTTATAGAGAGTGAGCATTAAATTCCTTACAACGCTACAAGTATTTGGGTATCTTGATATCTTCAATCTCTTCGAAAAACAACAACGGATGAAATGAGATATTTTAAAAAATGCAAATTATTTATACCCTCCACTTCTACACTACTGGATATTATTAGAAAACACACTATAATATATTAAACCTATAAATTATTCTAATTATACCCTCTATCTCAAAAAGTGGGCAGATTAAATGTTTGAACAGCATTTTAGACTACTCTGTATATCACTGAAACTGAATGGGTATTTCAAAACGAATTCCTAAAATTCTATTCCTCAACAAATAGAGTAGAGTTTAATGTACCAAGTGGGTGTTACAAACAAACGAACCCACCCAGACAGAATTTTTTACTCAGAGTTATTCAACTGTAAAAATTCAATCTTTACAGTTGCATTCCATTTTGAAGTATCGAAGTGACAACAATATGAATAGGTTTTATCGAGTTATTTTATCACATCAGTCTCCCAATTTTTTCATTATTCTGAAACAGATCTAATTTTTTTCTCAAAAACAGAGGGCTCTAGTTCGAAAATTGAGACGGTTTGATCTCGAAATATTTCAGTTGGAATTGTTAAGATATCAGTCCATCAAATTCAATTTAATTAAAATTATTTATTGCACTTGCTTTTTTTTAAAAAATCTTCCATATTTTTCTTTCATTTGAATAAGGAAAACAAATCATAACACAACAACAACAACAACAATTATCGAGGGCACATTAACAGACGGACCAACAATATTCCCTATCCAAAAGTCGAAGACCCACGTCGTATAGCTGAAGTCAATCTTTAAAACGATGGTCGAACAATGTAATGCGTGGTCCTTCGAGTCTGATACTGGGCATATTGAGACGCAGGTGACAGAGGCAAGCTTCAAAAGGAACAACTGCGAATCGTCAAGCTCTATAAGGAAGAACCTAAAAGCAGTTCTCCCTTTTGAATTTTGTGAGTTGTTGCCTGTAAACGACGCGCAGATATATTGAAGATCATAGCTCTTAAGAAAATCCACTACCTCGCTGATAAATCCAACCCAGCCATGCAAATATTATTCTCATTCAAAAATTTAAATTACTCACCCATGCGTTTTGTTTGGCAACCCTTGAAGCTTCCAGGACTGGTTCTCTGACTTCCGCTATGGTTTCATGAGCGGCACCATCGTCGTTCAAACTTGGATACACAGACGGAGTGTGCCATGATTTTGGATCAAGCTGCCATCCGTAACCGTTACCATGCCATCCGTATCCGTTAGCTGCGCTTGGCGGTTGCTGGTAGTGTATCACAGGGTAAGCGTTGAAGTACTGTTGGTAAGGTACTACTGGGTAAGGTGGGTTGTACATGGTGGAGGAGATTCACTGCAATGAAAGAACCATGAGAATTTATGAAGAGGTAAAGCACTCAGCTTCAAATAAGATCAAAGCAGTTAGTATTTTTCATCTATCTTTGTGAAATTTGAAGATGAGTTCGAACTCAGCCCGGAGGATCAGTTCGGCTTCCACAGGAGACATTTTACGTTCTCTCAGCATGCCAGAATTATTCATCAGGTGAGGGAGGGCTTCCAGAAAAATCTCAATAGAGTCATGGTCCTGTTGGACGTACAGGAGGCCTTCGATTCCGTCTGGACGGAAAATTTGGTCATGAAAATGTTCAGGCATTCGAAGACTTTGGTCAAACTCCTTGACTCATACCTAGCTGGTAGATCTTTCAAAGTGAGTCAACAACACCAGCTGTCACTTAGGTCAGGCTCATACCAACTCATGTTTCACAAAATAAACCCAGCTTCATGACGAAGCCGAATAGTTTATTTGATGTATGATCTTTCAAGTTCGATGGAGAGAGTGAAACTCTGCCAAACATCGAAAACCTGATTCGGTCCGCGGCAGGACAGGCACAAAATATGTGCTCTGCTGTTTCATCATCTTCAAGACATAGACGACATGTTGGATCCTCCGACAGTTTGTGTCTTGTCATGTGATGATTCAAACGATAGTGGCCTGTGAGTAGGCCTGTTCGACATCGCAGGTCATACCTGCTGGAGTCTAACAGTGTTTTGGTAAAATTCTTCGAGGAATGTATGAATGCCTTGGAAGAAGCCAATTCTGGTAGGTTTTGCCAGAAGTTCAATACTTTCCTTGTTGTCCAGGTGTTCAATGTATATTTGGTAAAACTTGGTGTGATGCCAATGGCAAGTTCTGGTTCAATGAACTTACTTCATTGCCCTCCATAACGGAGTGGCCAGGAATCCAGACCGAGATAGACTGTTGAGTCTTTCTATTGAGGAGAGTTTTCTCTGGCAGTTTGGCATCAGCTTAGACGTTGATCGATATGAGCCAAGTGCTTTCAAAGCCGCTTGACTGTCCGAGAAAATTTTGATTGATCTTTGTGTGAGGTTGGTTTCTTCCAGTCTCTCTACACAGATCGATGGCGTGAATGTCTGCCTGGAATACTTTTGCATATAATCCTAGACAGGTTAATATTTCTGTTCTAGGTATACGACTGTATATACCTGCACCAGAACCTGAGGGTGGTTTTGAATCATCTGCCGTTCGCTGTGATTCATTACATATACCTATTTAATGTTTTTTTATTAGTCCGATAAACGTGACTGTGACCTGTATGTTGAACGGAATGTCTGTTTTAGTGTTGCCAAATGATATAAGCGTTTTTACGATCTTTAAAGTTTTTATGGGATTTGACGCTATGTTTTCTAATAGGTATATTGTTTGAATGTAAACGTGTCTGGTGCTTGGGTTTACTTGTTTTTATACCAAAATAAGAAATCCGATTTTATATCGTACTACATCTGTCTAATTGCCGTGATACGAAAAACTCATCCTCATTGCTTTCAAGAAATATCTTTGACCTTTAATTCAAGACCAAATCTCACAAAAACTTTATTGAAGATACTATCTTTCATTTTTGAAAATTTCAAGTAGTATATCACTCTTTTCCAGAAGAAATGCACTCTCCTTCGTGAAGCCCACCCAAGACGTAATGGAGAATGTTAGAGAGTACAGAAGAAAATTATTTTTCTCAAATGCCTGAAATCCAGATCGTCCGTTTTAATTTGTCGCGTTGTATTTTTTAAACCTACTCGTAGTGGGCAATGTTCATAAACACGATTTCAATGCAAGGAATCAACCCTTCCAATTCTTCAAGAATACTTGAAGACCACCGTGTATAATTTCCATGAGCAGGTCATATTATCCTCTAAGAAAAATATTAAAGAAATATCATTTTGCTCTTGAATTGCAGTATATTTGCCTAAGATATCGTATAAAGATGATTATAGATCTTTAATGACTGACACAATACAAAATAAACATCAACTTGACATATATCAAAATACACGGAGTTATTAAATAATAAATTAATATGAGTACTCCAAGTTTGTATCTGCATTTGCAATACTCCCCTTCAAACTTGAGTTTCTCGATTTAGATATTTCTTTGAAAGGATTCAGGACTTCCTCTTCAGGCCTAAGGGTTGTATACAGAAGTCATGCTTTACCTTCGACAGTGATTTCGTTAAAACATCTGCTACCATTTTCGTTGTTGGCAAATATTCAATTTGTATCAAACTCTGATTCACCGTTACCCTAGACATTATGCTGATTTATGTCCAGCGTTTTTGCAGCGATGACATTTGAAGCGGAAATTTTCAAAACTTGAACTTTCAGAACGTGATTTCTTATTTTTATTATCGAACATCTTTCGATTGAATTTGTAAAACTGTTTCTTTGCAATGAATGCACTGGATGTTTCGCCTTTTTCCTTCTTTCTTCTGGCTTCAGTTTCTTCTATAACTTTTATCTTGAGGATTTCTGGTGTTGGAAGTTCATCTCGTGACTCTATAGCACACCTTAAGTTTTCATAGTCGTCTGGTAAACTATAACGCATCATGATAGTAAGTAAGTCATCATTGATTTCCACTTCCATGTCCTTCAATTTATCAACTACGTCAAAAAATCTTGCCATGTAGTCAAGAACATCTTTATCACTTCTCATTTTTTGTTGAGTAAGTTTCAAAAGTTGCCTTTCTAGCTGGACCTTTCGATTGATAAATTGATTCCAACTTCATCCAAACCTCATTTGAAGTCTTACAACTCTTTATTTATTTGAGTTCCGAAGGGTTGATTGCTAGTATCAGATCTGATTTTGCCTTTTTGTCAGCGGTATCCGATTCAATAGCTTCATTTGCATTTTCCGGACGTTTCTTCAGACCATTCACATAATTCCAACAATCATTTTTGATCAATACTGCTTCTATTTGTAGTTTCCATGTGTCATAATTATCTTTAACTAGGGCTTCAATTCTAACAGCAGCAACTGCTCTCATCATGAAATATTTTCTAGGTATTTCGAAATAACAATTTTACTGATTTTCTACAGCCCTTTATGCACCTTCTGGGCCCATAACCTCTTGAAATGCAGTAAATTTTACTAAGATATCGAATAAAGATTATAGATCTTTAATGACTGACACAATTAGTCATTTATGCAACAAGTGCAAAAAGTAAGTGTTCATTGCACTCGACGCGAAATTGTCCGACGAGGCCGTTAGGCTGTTTAAAACGTATGGCCAATCTCACAGAATATCTGCTAAATATGTAGTGGGTTTGAACGTTTATGTTTATCATGACAGCACGTTAAAGTAGAATGACAGATGGGTGCAATAAAAACTTTATTGCACTAGTGCAATAAAGAGCTTCCTTTTCCACTGAATATAGTTCAAGAAAATTTTGCTTTTTGCATGAATGTAGGAAAACAAAATTAACATCAACTTGACATATATCAAAATACAGGGAGTTATTAAATAATAAATTAATATGAGTACTCCAAGTTTGTATCTGCATTTCCAATATTTGCATTATAGTAGGGGTGCCCACGATGCTAAATGTGGATTTACTCGAGCGTCATAGAGACCTATTGGGTGCAAAGCTTAGATGATAAGAAGAAAAAAATGTTATGTAATGTATACCTTTTCATCGGTGGGGGAAGCGGCTATAAATTTTCAAATTTGTAAAAAAAAAACTGTTGCATGGACATACTCGAGCGTGTCAGATATTGATAGCATCAATGTCCTACGTATTTTTAATAATGTACGTATGCTCTCCGAGCTCAAAAATATGATTTTTGTGTCATTATGAGCTCTCCGAGCTCAAAAGTCAGAAAGAAGTTTATACAATTTTTTGAATTTTCAAACCGCAATAACTTTTGAATAAATGAATCGATTTTCACGCGATTTTCACGCGGCATTCGACGCAGTTTTTCAAGCTCCATGAAGAATCTATAATATTGAATTGATCGAACTAGAAATTTCAGAGTGATTCCGAAAAAACACTTTTTTCGGTTTTCTTTCGACAACGATAACTCATGAACGAATCAACCGATTCTGACCGTACTGGCGGCGATCGACGTGTTTTTTGACAGTAAGAACTGATTAGTTTTTGAAATCGATCGATGAAGCCGTTTGAAAGTTATCTCAAAGAAAACAAATTCCAAAAAAATAATCGTAGATTTTTGAGATTTCTCAGAATCTACAGGTACAAATAGGTTCAAATTATATTCAAAATCTAAGTTTGGCCAAGCCAAATGGATAGAGAAAGAGTGATAGAGAAATAGTATCGCGGAGAGGGAAATATAGGCATTACGCAGCTGCACGCATTAGACGTTATCGACAAATTTTTGTTATTTCGGCTTGTGGATATCGTCAGATTATATATTTTTCATTATCCTTGAATTATATCCTTCAAAATAAAAAAAAGTTCAGCCACGCTCGAGAATGTCGAGATGACGTTTTTTTTACAACTTTGTAGCCCTCCCCTTTCTTTACGTCACTCTCAAATTGTCAGATTAGTAGAATATACACTTTTTAGCATGTAATTAACTCACCCTACCTTAATCTGACGCGCTCGAGAATTTCTGATGATCAATTTTTTTTACTAATCTGATCCTTTATCCTGGATGCGCGGCGTTATTTATGAGGTCTATATTTGGTGGAGTTACTTAACCGGGTACAAGGTATCCCCCTATATATTAATCTGCCGCGCTGCAGTAAATCCCGAAATCCCCGCTTGGGCTCCCCTGCTATTATTCTCATATACTCTGTAATCAAAGGCGATAAATATCTCAAAGTCATTTAAATCTGAAAAGGACAAAAGTAAATCGATGTTGTATTACCTTTAACTGGCTCGATATGTTTGATTTCAATAGTCAACTCAAATTTGGACGGAATTGTATTGTCCACATACACGAAATACCGTGAATAATGTCATTCAACTCCACCTATACCATTTCTACGCGACGTGTATACTTTTTGAGTCAGTGGGTAGGCAAGAAAGATATTTTGTTTGGTATGACATGCAAGAACTCCTATATATTCACTATTCAGCGAGATGAGATTCCGAATCAATAACATTAGTTTCACGAACCCACGCACTATTTGGGAAAAGCAGAATAATCTCAAAGTCTATCACTCATTCTGAGACGAGTGATGTCAAGATACTGCTGGTTTAAATATAACACATGTTTCAGCATCAAACACATGGAGCAACAGTATTTATAAGTTCAATGGCAACGTATCTAAACGTCTTATTTTCATCTGATCTGGAGAACTGACTATTCAATCTATATTTGGATTCAATAATACGAGTACATGCAATGTAGATAAAGATAGGAACTACGAAAACCCTTGTTTTGTTCGGTCGAACGGAATTATTTCAGCAACCCCCTAATTATTGAGAATAATTTTGTTTTCCTCCGACTCACGACGTTTGAAAAACGTACAGCGTTTGTAGTTTTGAACAACACCACCCAATTCGGGAAGAACAGGCTGCGCCAGTGGACTAAAATCAGTAAGTATTTTACTCCTTGATTTTTACGAACTCTATGGCAATAGTTGATAGTTAATTTGATGACTGACACTGAAACCATCAAACTAGTTTGATTATTAATGAGAGAAGGTGACATATGAACAAAATGACCTAGAATTATTATTAGAATAGAATAGTTTGATTATTCTTACAAAATAAAAACAATTTCAACAACCGTCAGCCATATGGAAATACCTATCTCACAGAAGTTTTTACTTGTTTGTGAGATGGTCATTGATAAAAATCCCCTAGCTACGCCGCTGGATACACTTGCACGCGTATCGTCGATATGGTTTCCGAGAAAAAGACAGATAACTGCCGGTAATGAATATTCGGGATAACCGAACCGTCGCATCGCGAAGATTCTGGTTACACTTGAGTACCTATATAAACGCGAGACATTTGACTGGGATGGGGAAGGTTAAGAAGATTATGAAGAAGTGATAAGCAGTTTTTGAAGAAGTATAGAAGTGTTTGGAATATTTAGTTAGTTGTATTGTTGTATAGATCTAAATGTTTAATTAGTCAGAGAAGTAGTTGTATGTTTTTAGTGAAGTTAGAAAATAAACAGTTTAGTAGTGTGCTCGGCATTATTATTTAGCAAAACGTAACACTATGAACCAGCAAAAATATACTAAAAGTAACCGTATAAAATTTATAATATGATGAGAAGAATGACAATTTTTTTTTTTCAATCTGTATATATAAATATCCCTAGCAGTACAACTTGAAATATAATAAAAAATATAGACACTGTATGGTCGTAAATTAAAATTAAGATATCAAATAAACATAAATTAAAACTTAAAACTAATTGGTATAGTTCACCTCTGACTAGATACCTGTATACTCTGTGAACTCTCGAACTATATCTGCAATTGCATTTTGCGACTCTGCCCGCCATCTCATTCCGAGCGTCTCATATACCGACAAGCAGATTCCTTTTACAGTTCTTAAAACTATCGAGACTATAGCGACTCATTCAGAAGTCTCCAGTACGTTCTTGATCGTGGGTAGAACATTCTATAGCCAGTTCTCGTTCCTTCTACTCGAAGAGTCTGATTGTACAGTTTGCAAGCGGAAGTGAGATCACGCGTTGTTTACTTACAAGCCGAGGTCAATTAATTAACGAACAGGGCCGGCCTTAGAAATCGTTACAATACAGGGTGTTCCAAATTAAGTCGGCACCACTGCCAACTCCATTATTATTGATGCTACAAATTCGGTTAAATGGGCATACTAGTAGCATTTTTAATGGCCTTCTCGAAGCCGAAAACAAAACAAAAATTGACAGTCGCGTTTTCAGAATATTTCATAAAATGATATTTCTTTCAATGGAACACCCTATATTTGTTTATGCATTTAGATTCGTAATAATATTCTCAACAACAAATCTCATTTGACTTTTTTTCGTAAAGGTGAAAATAAGACAATTTTTGTCAATAGGAAACATTTATAACAAACGGATTTGATAAAGCGCTATAAAATATCGAGTAAATGTTCAAAACACCGCCTTCTTGGTGAACGAGGGGGTCACTTAACAGGACCATTTGTAGCAATCCATCTGTTTCCAAAACAACCTCGCAGCATTCTTTTTACGTCACTGATATTATGTGCTGGTGCTCCATCCTGCTGAAAATAGATCATCTGACGAGCCTCCAGATCAAGATCATCGAAAAACTCTTCCAACACTCTTGTTAATAAATTAATGTAACGGGGTCCGTTCAAAGAACCATGGTAGAAAAATGGACCGATAATTCTGCCTCTAAATAGATCACACCAAACATTAATACTAAATCGTCTTTGCGGATTGTGGGGATGGACTAGAAATGGATTATGTCTACTCCAATAATGAAAATTATTTCTATTATACATCCCACGATTTGAAAAATTAGCCTTATCGCTCCATATAATTTTTCTATGGAAGATTGGATCTTGTCTGCATTATTATTCATAAACCACCGACAAAACCCCAATAGTGTTTGCTACGAAGCCCTGGAACGGACACCTAATTAAGAAAATATTTTTCTTCAAAATTCTGAGTTATAACTCGGAAGTTTAAACTTCCGACTTATAACTCGGAATGTTGAATTGTAAATTCCGAGTTTTAACTCGGAATTTTAAAATTCCGAGATATAAGTCGGAATTTTGAATCGAAAGTTCCGAGTTGTAACTCGGAATTTTAAAATTCCGAGATAAAACTCGGAATTTTGATATTTAAAATTCTGACTTTTTTACTTCAAAATTCCGAGTTGTATCTCAGAATTTTAAAATTCCGAGTTACAACTCGAAATTTTCGATTTAAAATTCCGACTTATATCTCGGAAGTTACAACTCGGAATTTACAATTCAAAATTCCGAGTTATAACTCGGAAGTTTAAAATTCCGAGTTATAACTCAGAATTTTGAAGAAAAATATTTTCTTAATTTCAGGTGTCCCTTCCAGGGCTTCGTAGTTTGCACTGGTCTTAACTTATAAAAAGAAATCTGATGTTTCTTCAGAATTCGTTGAATACCAGACAATGGAACAGCTATTTCTCTAGATAAATCTCTGATGGAATTATTTGGATATACCTCAAAGTAGGATACAACGTCAATTTCTGTATGTTCAGATATTACAAAACGATTTTTAGTCTCCTCTTCTCAAAAACTTTTTCATTGTTCCTGAATCGACGATGAAGCACAGCAAAAAAACGTCGATTAGGTAATTCACGATCGGGGAACGAATTGCTGTAGTGTTAGAGTGCTCTTACGCTATTTTTCTGGCAAACCAAGTAGGATTCTAACATATCGCATTTTTCTTGATGGGAAAACGGCATTTCGAAAAATATTCGAACAGTAGTTGACAGGTACAATAATTTATGACATTGTCATGATATACTTGAGAATATTTGACAAATAGTATCTCAACAAAGTTTCAAGGCAACTTGATTGCTCGTAATAATTATGTTTGATCGAATCAAACACATTTTTTCCAACCACATTCATATGACCCTCCAGTATTTTTTGTTCTGTGCAAAAACGGCTTCAAAGTTATCATTACAGCAGACATATTTTGATTCACAAAATAAATGCGGCTAGTGTAATAGCTTTAAGATGGAAATTATCGTTTTGTACATTAATACCAAATAGCTCAGTGGTGTCAATTGAGTGGTGCGACATGATGATCACGGGGTTCACGAGTTCATAACCCAGCGCAATTTTTTCTTTTTACTGTCTTATTTTGCTATTAGTAACAAAATATTGTCATTCGTATAAGTACTAAAATTGGGTGTTTGGACAATCATGAGGTTTTATTCGCCAAAACAAAGAAATTTTTTGTACTAGTGAAAGAAAGAAATATTTACACATAACGCGGTCATTTTCCACTTTAGGAAGAAAGGAGATATGAGCTTTGTTGTTGAGAATGTTATTACGAATCGAAATGCATGAAAAAATATAGGGTGTTCCATTGAAAGAAATATTATTTTATGAAATATTCTGAAAACGCGACTGTCAATTTTTATTTTCTTTTCAGCATCGAAAAGTCCATTAAAAATGCTACTAGTTGGCCATTTAACCGAATTCGTAGCATCAATAATAACGGAGTTGGCAATGGTGCCGACTTAATTTGGAACACCTTGTATAGCTCTCTCGGGTTCAACAAACAAACGATCACTTGGATACCTTGAATATTTTGATTGTATTAGTTTGAGAAAGTGTATTTGTATAACCTCAAGTGGCCGAAGATGTTTTTTAGATGTTTCTCCCCATTCCAGTAGACCGTCCGTCAAACAGCTGTCAACGAGGCTCAAATAATTAGTTTTTGTTCGAGCACAAGAACATCGTCTAATTGCAGGAATTTATAATTTAATTTCTTCAGAACAAAGTTGATGAGGTAATCCCATCGCAAATGTGTGTCTATCATTATTCCCAGATATTTCATATCCTCCACCGGCGATATTCCTACTTTGTTACTTAATGAGATATAAAAAAAGTAAAAATTGATTGTTAGTCAAAAAAGTCTTTGACTAGAAAAAGATCCCTTTCAACAATATTCTTCAAAGGATTCTCCTTTATTAAAGATTGAAGTAACATCCGCAAAACTCATTATTTTTCCCTCATTTTGGATTGAAAATGGGTAGTTCACAGAAAGCGAAAAGAGCAGTGGCCCCAACACGGTTCCCTGGGATATCCCATAATCAGTAGATATGAATTCACTTCTACACACTGTCGGCGGTATCTTTTGAATGTTGAGAGTAATACATTTTGTGGCTTGCAGTATCAAAAGCTTTCGCAATTTTTTTCGAAATCCACTATTGAACCGATACATCCGTTGTTGAAGGTTCAGGTCAATTGTTTGAATTGTTGGTCATTTATAAACATTAATTTATCAGTGGCTCTAAATGACCCCCACCAATATCATACAGAGTGAAACATTTCAAAAAATATTTTCACAACTGATCACTAGTTCATGATTCTACCTTGTGAATCTTTCAGAAATTCCCGAAGGGTGGCGTATATTGAACCCTTGCGTTCTCATAGAAAATAAGCCAATGGATTGAGATCAGGTGATCTAACTGGTCACTCTTCCGATTTAGTTGTTTGCTCTACGAGATAGAATAAGAGTACCAAAGAGTTTTTCTTGGTCGTTATTTCCTTTACTCATACTTTATCAGACCATCCCACGCTCTCATGATGACAGAAACAGGAATAACTTTGTGCCATACACAGAACTGACACGGTGAACTGAGTAAATACGTCACTTTTAAATAAGTTGTTTCATACTACGTCAAAACAGTTGTTATGGTAATAATTCTACAAAACAATTCTACAATTCAGTATACTAATGTGACTGTGGTTTCTTATATTTTATGTGTCATTTGTCTGATTCCCCTAAACAATCATTATAATTATGCAACAGCTTGACCGCGATCAACAGCAAATAAAGTTGTCCTTTAATCATTTTCTCGATCATTGTGTGTGGAAAAATTGAAACTTTGAAAGCCGCTTACTGAATTTCAAAACAATGTCATACATTTCTTCTGGGAAAAACATAATACTCCGTTTCAATGTGGATTCCCATAAGATAATCCAAAAACGCATAAATTTGTAGAAATGGCTGTAAAAACCATGTAGGTACTACGCAAGGAAAAAAAAAAAGTTGAAATGCGTAAACACGAAAACCAAAGGTTCCTTACTTACTGAAATGATTTTTTCGAGTCTGAGAGATCATGAAATCCTTTATCCACAGACTGCAGGATATCTACGATTAACGAATCACCCTGTATAAAACAGAGGAATAGCCGAGTACGACGGTGAATTGCTATCAAATGACCCTGTTAAGTGGCCTCCTAGTTCAGCAGACATGACACCCATAGAGATTTATTTTTGGGGATTCCTGATGAACGAGGAGTACCAAAAAAAGTATACAAATGTATTTGTACAGAAAAATTTAATTGAAACTATAATTAGGTAATAGAATTGATTGAAACTGTGTTGGATGCAACGTAGTATCAAAAGGAGGGCCCAAATAAGTGTTCAAGAAGAAGGCGGTATTTAGAAAAACTTTTATTTTCAACTTTAGGAAGAAAAGTCATAATATGAGCTTTGTTTTTGAGAATGTAATTACTAGTCGAGATGCATGATAAAATATATTGGGTGCCATTTTAAAAAATCTGATTCTTTGAAATATTTCGAAAGCGCTACTGTCAATTTTTTAGCATCTTCAGCATCGAGAAGGCCATTTAAATTGGTTCATTCATATTTTTCCAATACTGAAAAGCTATAAATATTCGATAAACAATAACGAAATATTTTTGAAAAAAATATTTCCGTTTTTTTAATTGCTCTATACTTTACTCCGCCACTGTCTCGAGAATACTTTCAATGAAAGATCTAGATAACAGAATCATCATAGTCAAGTAGGTACTTCAAGTACTTGCAGTAGAAGAATGCAATTCATTTCATTTGCAAAGTAGATTAATGAAGAATGTTTGAAGAATGACTGTATTAGTAATTATGTTAAAGATTAGATAACGATAGGTAGGTACAACAAGATTTTCAAGAAAAACGATATCTTTTACAATATGAAAATAGGTTAGGTTCCTACCTACCTTACCTATTCGTCTATTGCGCAATTAATTCTGAATCATTGGAATTTAGGGACAATGAATAACCCGTATTTGCATTGAAGAATATGGAAAAACCGCACTATGAAATTTATACTACTGACGTGAATTCGAGTAGCCGAAAAAAACTTGTCTTTTTCAGAAGACGATGTGCTAGCTGATTATATGTGGGTTTTTTCTTGTGTACTTGATTGAAACGGACCGTTAAATGGTTCATCATGATGCATTCCATCAAAACCATATCTTGTTTATCGTTTTTGAATATCTGTTAATTACAGACAGGTACATCTTATTTCTCCTACGACCACATAGGAAACTAACGTATATCGCACTTTAAAGTCCCACGGAGTGACTTATATCCATACGCGTGCAAAAAGCTACTTTCCGCTCATGTGCGGAAAGTAAATCGCACGTGTGTGGAAAGTAAATTGCACATGTCCGGAAAGTAAATTGCACATGTGCGGAAAGTAAATTGCACATGTGCGGAAAGCAAATTGCACATGGGTTGATAAGCTGTCGAATGCGTAATTTACCGCTTCAAGTTATCAAATTTATGATTTCTGAGCACAAAAAAACACTCCATTTGGAAAAATTAATTTTGACAACGGTGTGGCTCAATCCCGCGTACACCCGATTGCATTTTGCAAGTCACTTCGCTTTACCAACTGGACCAATCTACTTCATGTGGACCTACAGCTTATCGAGGGATACTTATTTCACATTTGTGATGATTATAATTGATAGTAAAATGTATACATGATATCAAAGAAAAGAAAATGAATTTCAAAATAATTATTCAAAAGAGATGAAGTTACTGAAATGGTTCTCAGTCAGCCTCTTGTGTCAATAACATCGATATTAGTTGTTAAAATTATCGCGTGGTCGTAGGAAAAATAGGGTAGGTACTTTACCAGTGTGAAATTGATTTTTATACTCGTTTAAAAAATGTCACTATTACTGCATATCGATATCAAGTCTTTCGGAACAATACGGGCTGTCAATTTAACGCAATGATAAACTCTTGAATGAAAGAAACAGACGAGGGCGTGATAGTAAATATCGATATTGATCGATAAAATGAAGGATGGGAGTTAATTTTGGCTTGGATGACCTTGCCTCATTGTGTGTACAAAACAAATACTTTGCTGCACAAGGTAATACTCATTCAAAACATGATTTTATCTTCAAGGATAATTCCGGTGATCTCGATCATTTTTTAAATCATTAGACTATTGAACCTACCCTTCTAAGTTATACCTACCTTCCTACTTCATCAGATGCGACTTTCGACTTCGTTCAATACCTTTTTCATTATTCATGTCATCTCTAGGTACGACAAAGGTAGGTAGGTGAATGTGTGAGATCAAAGGTAGGACCACGGTGATACATAATTCTCAGAAATATAAAACTACAATTTAAAATAGAAGAATGAATAAATCAGCTGGAAATTTAATGATTAGTAAAAGAAGAATGTCTATCAGGATAATTACCTTTGACGTGATAGGTACGTCACTATGCACAACCATGAGGTCATTTATGAAAATATTGGGCAGAATATAGGAAATTGATGTAGACAGCAAACTGGCCATTATACGAAAATGTATATAAGCAACACTAATGACTGTCTGTGTTTCAAAAACACAGGTAATTAACTATCTAAAAATAGGTCCGGAATTCTATAGATTATAGGTAGGAGGTACAGTTCGCTAAAATTTACGGTATTTTTGTAGGGCAGATGGGAATCAATTCAGAATTGGAGCTGTGCATACATTTACCGAGGAAATTAAACTCCTAGTGTTCTTTGTTTTGGCTACCTATTGTTTTCAAAACAATTTCGTTAACCCGTGTGAGCACTGTTTAGCGATCATCCAGCATGATAATTAAGTTAATTGAAAAGATGTGTCCCTAGTTTAATATCTTTGCATGTTAACTTACAATTATAATGAGCAAATCGTTAAAATTGAGGTTAGGTGCAGAAATATGTTGGAAAGGTGAAAAAACAAATGAATTGAAATATTATTTATCGGTCTATCTCGGTCCCTATACGCAATCCACTCCAATTAATTTAATTTAAACAAAAACAAATGGAATCATTACTGATCCAGTCATCTGACGAGGAACAAGAGAAAAAGTATTTCACTCACCTAACCTACAGAATAAAAACCAGATAGTTGATTGATTCAGCGATGCAAATTCACTATATCAACATCATAAACACTACTTCGAACAGTATTTTTCTTCTCCTCACTAACATCTGCAATAACTACATAAATAAACTCGAAGAAATATAATTCGTCATTTTCACGGTAGTACCTAGCGATAAGTTCGTTCATATGATACGGATGGTATCGGCCAAATTCGTGTTTGCAGGATCGTATTCAGGATCATACGAAATATTTATTTTGAAGAATAACGAATTGTGGTTTGTGTTGAGGTGAATGAAGCCTTTGGTGAAGCTGAAGGCTGACGGTGAGGACGACAAATGGGCAAATTGATAAACAATATACATCGACAGACCTATTCGACTTCAACTGCGGCAGTCATCTTTAGTGGCGTGGTACCACAGCAGTTTACTTCAAGAACTATGTATTTTCGAATAGCGCAGTTTTGGTCTTGGTGCGATCCCCGGAAATATATTTTTTATACGCTACGATATATATTATACCTTTCCACACTTGTATGGTTTATACAGCTGTCACGTTCGATGGTAACTTAGACGTTTACGTAGAACGGGACATATAGGATCATTCTGAAAATTTAGTTGCTCAAGTATAGTTGCTCTTGGTCTATCGATCTGAAATATTCCCAACAATGCAGCGTTGCCGCTTATACTAGAAAGTATATACAATGTCAATATCGTCAGAAATGGGATTTAGATGTACTTGTGATATCATATCGTTGACATTCCTGCGATATTACACCGCGACACCCCTTAGATATCAAAATCAATAATAGCCGGATATATATGTCTCTGCGATGTCATATTGTTGTCATTACTCATATTGTTGTCATTACTGCGATCTGGGATATCACACTGCGACATCCATGTGATATCTATTAGTGATAGCTAGATTTAGATGTCCCTGCGATGTCAAATTGTTACTTGCCATATACGTCATACTGCGACATCATTTAGACATCAAATTTGCTACTATATTTTTATTGAGTTATCTCCAGATCAGGTGATTATAGGACTTTCACACACATTCACTTGACTGCCGACCACAAGGACGCCATCTGTCCTTCACCATGGTCGAAAGGCAAATCCTCAATTTGTGTTAAATGTTTATTTTGAATTAACGCGGTAAAAGTTGACAAGAAGTTGGCAACACAGATCGTAGGCAATGTTGGACAACCTGAAAGCGGGAGGCGACGGCGTGACCGGCTGTTACCATTAGTGCCATTACCATATTTAGTTTTAGTTCTTTGTTCTTTGTATTTATGCATTGATCGAAGATCGAAGCTTTATTGCTTTGAAGTTTGAATGCTTTGGATACCGTTCATGTTCTGATATTTCCAACTGGAGCTGATCACATTTGCGAATTTTAATGTTCATAAACTGAGTGTGAAAAATTAGTATTGTTGTATCATTTACCGTTATCGAGATACCAATAGTGGCATGACCTAAAAAATACGACCTGTATATTTAAAATCAGAAAATTTAGAGCTGTTCAATGGTGCCAAATTATCCTAAGTATTCCATTACTGCCTGAATTATTTCATGTCCCACTACTATATGTGGCATTGTAGCTTTCAGTGGTCTCATATTGATTTTCTACATTCATGCAAAAAGCAAAACTTTATTGAACTATATTCAGTGGGAAAACAAGCTCTTTATTGCACTAGTGCCATTTGCTGTCAAGAAGAATTGTGGATGACGAAGTAAAATTTTACAAATACATGAAAATGACACCCCGAAAATTCAATGAACTACTGCTGCGTTGCTGCTTTTCAGTTCTCACTTAACGACGCGGCGCGACGCGTAGCTGCATACAACGATTTTGGAAGCGTTGGTTTGTGATGCGTCGCTACGCTTCTGCTCTGCTTCGCTAAGTGGAAATTGCTGCATTTGAAATCAAGAGCACTTTTCGAAGCACTTGGCTACGCGTCGCATCGCGACGCGAAGCCAAGTGAGAATCGGCCTTTAGACGTCGGGAATGGTATCGTGACAATTTAAAGCGGCTTTACATTTATGCAATGCATTTGCAATGCAAGACAGGTATTGATTGCAAGGCAATTTAGAAATTGTGTCTTACATTTATGCAATAATTGTTGTGTTGCCAGCAGTTTATACCAACATAATATATTTCGAGAAATTCTAACCTCAATAAAATATTTTGATATTTTGTTGGTTTGTACTTTACTGAAATTAAAAAAATGACATTCCACCTATCACTAACGCTTGTGACAAATTTTCTATTTCTTTTTTAAGTTGGAGTTAAAGGTTAGGAGACATTCGAAAAACAATATCTACAGAGAGGTACTTTACTATTGGCATTGAATTTATCACCAGAAAACTCACTAGAATTGCTCACGAATTGCGTGAAAATTTCAACCAGTCGAAATTTTTTGGGCTTGCACGAAACTTGCATGGGCGCAAGCGCAATGTAAAATTTAGTCTTGCCATGCACAAAAATTGCATGAAAATTCCATAATGTAAAGCCGCAACTCACATCACACTTGCTTTCACAGTTCCGATAGACTTGAAAAAAAAAATCC
This sequence comes from Chrysolina americana, assembly GCA_958502065.1. Lineage (NCBI taxonomy): Eukaryota > Metazoa > Arthropoda > Insecta > Coleoptera > Chrysomelidae > Chrysolina > Chrysolina americana. The sequence continues at coordinate 89,595,506 of OY293412.1, forward strand.
GCCCACAAATTTCTTCGGAATATTAATTCATGCTCGCGAGAGATTCGGTAAGAAAATTTTATACCAAAACTATTTTAACACGTTCGCGGACAAGACGGCCATATGCTGTTCGACGTCTAGGGACAAGACATGATATGCCGTCGAAGAATATTGCTATCTATTCATAGCAAGACGGGTGATGCCGTTCAGTTTATATGGCGTTTTCTGTTGTATCGAATCCACTGTCCCAGCAGAAGGAAAAAAAATCCATAAATGTCCCTGCGGTAATTCTGGCAACCAGTTATTCTAACCTCTTCATTCGGTGTGTTATACGAAAAGGCTGTGCGTTTTTATCTTGTTTTCGACACAAATAGTGTTTAGAAAAATTATTGTTTTTGTGGTGTAGAGTTGAAATATTACCTGGTAAGTATTCAGAAATATTTTTCGTTTGTTTTAAGTGATACAAAATGAAAGAATATAATAATTCAATATAGGTAACCTGAAAATTCTGCTCGATGTGTTGTATTAAACTTGAGTTTGGCACTGCTGCCATATTTTCAATTTTACTCTATTATACTGATGCTCTATTTATTTTGTTTTTTGAATGAATATTGTTCCCATGTGTGCGCAAATAATAAACATAATAATGCTCCCAAAGGCATATCCTGGGTAGTTAGTGGACGACTATTATTATTTACCTGAATACTTGAAATGGATTTGTAGATATTTTTTTCAGGTTTGAAATGAATGAGAAAGAAGAGCAGCGTCTCTTACACTTCATGGATGAAGTATCCACACCTGAATCTGATCTCGATGAAGAGGACGAGAGGAGTGAACCTTTCAGCTCTAACGACGACATCCGGGATCCTGAGTATGGACCTAGCGATGATGCTTCTACTAGTTCGAATTTCGAAAATATGTCGCATAACGAGCATTCCCTGGTTGACGATGAAACAAATGTGTCTTCTGAAGAAGGATCTAGTGAAGATGAGTGGCTAGAGGACGTATCTGAGGTACCAAATTTTCATTTTGAAAATGCAGGATCGGGGGTTCAGCTAGTATTCGACAATCCCCCTTCATGTGTTGACATTTTTGAAAAACTTTGGGTTAATCAAGTTATGGATATGTTGGAAATATCAATGAATGCATATGCCGAATCATTAGGAAGAACTCAACGACCGCATCGAAAATACTACAGATTTTCCTCAATCCAAAGGATCACCAGAGTGGAAATTCAACAATTTCTAGCCATTTGTATCTTACAAGGGCAGGTGAAATATCCTTCTATAAGAAACATGTTCAGTATGGATCCCATATATTATAATCCTGTGTCACATATTTCCCTCTCAGGAAGACGTTTCGAGAAACTTTTGAGGTGTTTCAGTTGCGCTCACCAACAACCTTTGGACCATAGCGATAGGCTATCCAAAATAAGGCCCCTTCTAGATACGCTTTTATGGAATTATAGAAATGCTTTCTTTCCATCTGAAAATTTATCCCTTGACGAATCACTTCTACTATTCCGCGGGCGACTGAAATTTAGATTGTAAATAAAAAATAAGCGTGCAAGATATGGAATAAAATTTTACGCACTCTGCAGCACAGATGGATATGTTTTAAATCTCCAGATTTACTCGGGACAAAGCAATGAGGTCGCGGGCCATTCAAAAATTGAGTCCTTGGTAACCTCACTATTAGAGCCATATTTGGACCGAGGCCACCATGTTTTCATGGACAATTTTTATAACAGTCTGAGCCTGTGCAAAAAACTCCTGGAAATGCGGCGTAATGTACCCGTGCAATGAACGGGTACATTACGCCGGAATAGAATAGGTAACCCTATTGTAGTGACCTCACGCAAATTGAAGAAAGGAGAGCACATTTGGAGAAGGTGCAAAAAAGTATATGTTTCCAAGTGGAGGGACAAGAGGGAAGTGCTCTCCATCACAACCAAATACCATCCCAAACTCACCAGAGTTCAAAACAGATTTGGCAAAGAGAAATTTAAACCCGAAGAAATTCACCAATATAATATGAACATGTCCGGCATTGACCGGAATGATCAGATGATAAGTTATTATTCCTCTCCCCGAAAAACCATTAGATGGCATAAAAAAGTTATGTTCCATTTATTGGATATCAGTCTTTGGAATGCATACTATATCAAATGGACATACGATACCAAAATCACATTTCTTCAGTTTCGCGAGGAGATTATAAAATCTTATCTACACATCGATTCCTCTCTTAGAGACGGAAGGCGTATAGTACAATCAGGACCTTTACATGGCGGTAAGAGAACTAAGATTGACACTCCCACTGTGTCAAATAATTGTCACTTCCCAGAATCTATACCAAATTTGAAACATCCGAAAAGAGGTTACCATTTGCGATGTAGATATTGTTCATACAAATCAATTCACAAAGAAACAAAATACAGATGCAAGACTTGCCCAGAACATCCTGCACTATGTATTGATACATGTTTTGAGGAATTTCATAAGAATGTTTTGTAATGTACTCCTTTTCTAAATAAACGTTATTCTCAATTATGCTCTGACGGCATATGACGTCTCTGTCCCTGGTAACAAAATATATTTTATATATGGACATGACGGTATATGCCGTAATATATTTTTCTTCTACAAAACACTAGACAAGTACTCTAAGAACATGTAGCTATTTTTAAAATATTTTTATCTAACTCACGTCAAAATGTGGACTACTGCGTTTTTGGGAAGCACTCATTTCCTCAATTGTCCGCGAACGTGTTAAAATAGAAATTAAATTGGTGACATACTTAGATGACATATTATTATCCATGTAACGGACATCGCATAGTAGGCCGTTGTTAAGGCTTTGTCTTACAACAGCGAATTGCGAATTATTTTTTTTGCGGATTTGGTATCAAATATTTTAATTTCCCTATGCTCTAGTGAAATGTGGTTTAAATAATTAAATAGAGAAGCAAATATTCTACAAAAATCACATAATTTTATAGTAATAGAGGAAAGGGAAAAAAAAGTTAAGGTCTGCTTCCATCGGACGATAATGAATTACATCGGAGGCGCCTTCATTTATTAATCTCGGATTTGTTGTTTAATATTGTAATTTCCCTATACTCTATTGAATGAGGTTTAAATAATTAAATAACAGATAATAACATGTACCTATAATTGAGTTATAAATAAATATCTATCAAAAATATTATTATGACAGCTGTCAAGCCAGAGGGAAATTTCCCCTTTTTAATTTCCCTCTACGCAGGGAAATTTCCGAAGAAATTAGGTTATTGTCATAGCAACATGTCAAAATGCAGGCATCTGATTGGCTAAAATTAACTGGTATAAAATTGACTGGTTAAAAATCGTACCTGAAATATTTCCCTGTTGTCTAAGAACATACAAAATACTGGATGAAAAATTATACCTACTCGGTTCTGGAATTTTTCATTTTCGTTTCAGCTGGGTGTTTTTTTGAGTCACTTTTACATCCAAAACCAGCTGGATGAAAATAGTTATTGAAGAGGAAGAGTTGGATTCGGACTTGAAGTCTGTTTTCGATTTTTATCAACCCAAAGATCAAAAGGATCAACAAAATCACTCACAATGCAATGACAGTAAAATGAACTGAATAAATTAAACTACACCGCTTTATTTGTAACACCTATATATTCATGTAACATAAAAAATACTTTTTGTTCCATATATTTTAGAAATAACGACTAAAATACATACAACCTGCAAATATTGTCCCATATTACATTTCCAAGAACTGCTCATGTTGAAACTGAAGCTGTACCAACTAAATAACCAGTCTTATGTAATAAATATACTAGTAGTTTCTCCTAAACATGCCCTTATGTACAGGAAGCTTGAAGTTGCAACTAAATATGTTCGGACGGTTCCAGCTTCAACAAAAATAGCCCTTTTTGTTTTTTCAATGGACTGAAATCGGAAAAGTATAACTCCACTGGAATCCAGAAAAAAAATAAGGAATTCATTTACAATTTTCAAACCCTTTCTGATAAAATTCGTTTTTTCAACTGATCGCAAGGAATATTAGTTTATAATTCTTATCGAGAAGATTAACAGAAAAAATCAATATTATATCTGATAAGTAAACCTTTGTAATAGTGAGAAAATCCTTTGACTTAAATTTACAAATCCTTTCAAAATCACTTTGGGGCGGTATCGGTAATCGTTTTCAATAGTTGGAGTTTTTTCAGATTTCAGTAACAAATATACAGAATATTCAGTTTCAGAATATACTCACAATACACATCCAAATATTTACAGACCTTAAGATCTATTTAAAGCATTATTTTTTATTAATTTAGTTCTTAAAAACATACTCAAACATCTATGCTAGGACTATAACCCTCATATAAAATAAATTAGAATTAAATAAAACCACAACCTATAAATTTATTGTACTAAGTGAAAATTCAGTAGACTTTTTCGTTGAGCTGACTTTCAATAAACTCTTTTCAATAAAAAAGTGCACTATACACAACCATAATTTTTTTATATTTATAACTATCACGAAATAAATACACAATGAAGAAAATCTATATAGATATCAACATACACTCTCTGTCAACATATATGGCATACACAGTATTCAGAATAAATAAAAAAGTTTCCATGAACCAAATATCAATGAAGGAACTTACTCATTTCAGATACATTTTCACGATTAAAATAATTTTTAGGCCATAATTATATCTTTCTTGATGATTGAGTTGGATGATGCAAATAATTCACACAAGAATATATGCTGAGAACAGATTCTAAACACTTTGTAAGTATGTTTCAGCGTATTCCGTAAATTATTATAAATAATTCGGATATTTGGTACGCTTTCCACATAATTCTCTATTACAACCGTTTTAAAATTGTGATTAAAAAAACAAATGAGCATCATACATATATTTCATCCTAATGTTCCTGTCAAACTTTCATTCAAACTTTTCATCAGTCATGAATATATTTTTACACTTACTCTTATCAATATAACATTAAAATACAGGGCGTTCTACATACTGATTCGAAAAAATAACACATTTATAAGTTACCCTGTATACATATACAGTACTTGTATGATTCTTATACCTAATCTGGTAGTACCATCCGTTGGGCTAAATTCTTTTAAATATCAACAAAATGCAAACAATTTCAATAACAGGACAAATAAATAATTTTTCTTTGATTCAATTAATAGAAATATACTTAATTTATATAAAAATAACTGCGACCGATTCCAAACACTGTCAACAATAATTTTAGTGTATATATAACTAACAGGGGACAATTTCTGGACCTTATGATACTTAATATTAAATTGATGATGACAAAGTAACAAACTTGTAACCTAAAGAGTCAGACACTTGCTTGGACAAAGTGAGTGAATTAACATTTTCATTATTATTCATCAATTTTTTTTGTTCTCAAGGACCCCTCATATTTCTTAATGGGAAATGGCTTGCCGTGAATTTGGCATGATTTTTTATAATGTAGTGTCTGATGTTCTTATCAAAAGTCATAGCCACAAAGCTCAAAAATAGACAGTTTTGAAGTTATAGAACTTTGAAATTTTTTTCATTTTTGCGGAATTTACTCTTTAATCAGAGAGCTCTTATTTCGGGTTAAGACAAAATTTGGATGTTTGGCATACAAACCAAATCGATAAATGGTCCTTCTCAGTTATATAAGGCACCGCCTTCAATAATTTTCAATACACTGCCCCACACTGACCATGAACTGATATACTAATTCCAAGTTCTTCCATACATCTATTCATACTACGTAATAACATATTTTGGGTTCATTTTGATGATAGACCACTCATTTTGAATACATGATTTTAATTTTCCCGTTTTCCCCATTTAGAGCTCGCTGAGCCTCGTTAAGAATATTTTGGGGCACATATTCGATACTGTTGGAAATCAGGTATATTCAAAATTAATTATTTCGATCTATCTTCGAAATAAGCCCAAAATGAGTTGTTTCCCGAAAATTTTAATTATCTTATAGGTATATCGTAGCATGTATAGATGTATGGAAAATCTTGGAATTTGTCACTTTCCATGGCCAGTGTGGAACAGTGTCTGAAAAAAAACTATTTTCAAAGCTCCTTATCTCGAAAATTGTTCATTTTTTGAGAATTGGGGTTATGGATACTTCTAATCAGCACATCATTAGGAATTACAACATATCAAAAATTCAGCCAAATTCACGGAAAACCATTTTTCATAAGAAATGTACGGGGTCCTTTGTCATCCGACTGCACCCCTACGAGCAATCCCCTGAAGTTTTCAGGAGATTTCTGCGAGCTGAGATGCTTATTCAACGTCTGTGAAGGTGTAGAAGAGTAATCAAATTAAATGGCATGTTTCTGCAAATTTCTGAATAATAATTCAAAATTGAAATCTTGTATTTGAGAATAGCTGGTTCGGACTCAGCAAAGTATGAAATATTAGTGGAATTCTGAGTCACATTTCTTCCTAGAAAAATTTTTTCCTACGAGAGTACGGAAAAGTAACTTTTCCGCACGATTTTTCGTTTTGAAAGTTGTGCTTTTCCGTACGATTTAAAATCGTGCAGGAAAGTTACTTCTCCGCACTATTGCTGCTGAAAAGTTACTTTTCTGCACGATTTTTGTATTGTCGACAATAAGTATATTTAGAACAGGACTAACTAAATGATCTATATGTAACTATTCTGTCTTATGTGTTATTTTGTAGCATTATTATAAAATCTTGTTTATTAAAAACCTTTTTTTTATAACCAAGATGGCAAAAACACTCGTAGGAAAAACATTGTACCTACTCTTGCGGAAAATGTCATTTCCATCCTTGACGGCTTGCCCGAACTCCGCTCCGCGTCGTTCGTGCAACTGCCGTCGCGTGCGGAAAATTACTACTTTCCGCACTTGTTAGGTAAATAACTATTGAAGTTCTTAAAAAATAGCAGAAATTAAATGTCTTCGTACACTTTGAAAGGGACCCGATCACAAAATGATTGCTGTAGAATGTTGACTTTGATGCCTTTTTATTTCAAATGTTGGTTTATAGTTGCTATAAAATTTAGAAAAGAAGAGGCGCTATTTTTAATAGTTCCAGTTCCAGTTGCTTATGGTTCAACGAGGTCCCTCTAATCGTCACTAAAACATTACTTTATGTTTCTACTAAACCATGTGATATATATTTCCTGCTCAATCATTGTATAACTTTTATATATTCAATTTTTTTTGCACAAAATTACCACGTTGTGAATTGTATAATTTAGATTTAACTCATATAAAAGACTAGGTAACAATCAATTAAAATCTTAAAACTTCCCAACAGCATTTCTTCCTATACAATCGATCTGTACAAATGAGTTCCCAATTTTTTGCAGAATTGTTTCGAACAGTTTTCAGTAGTTAGAAAATCTAGCCAGTACACAAATGGATATGCCATAATCAATATAGTTGGATTCGTCTCAATAATGATTGTGTCTAAGATATCCTATGTGGTTACACACCATTTTTGTAGATGACAAACCAGGAAAAATCTTTAGGTATTTCTTAAATAGGAAATGAAACTTTTGTTACAATACATTCAGTTTTTGAGATTTGCATATAAGAAAAAAATTATTTCGACTGTTTTTCTGCTATGAGCAGAAGCGAAATGACAAATTATAGAACTGAAGTGAATTCTTTTTTATTTTTTAAAATATTCATCATGTCCTTGTATGCACTTATTACATATACAAATACCTTATAAAAAGATAATGTATATAATATCCTAGAGTCATGAAATATCAATCATTTTGCTCACTTCATTGGCTTCTATATAAGTTTCGAAAGAAATAATTCACGTTAGTCTAAAAAAACCAATGTTTTCCTGCAATGAGTATCATTTGACCGAGTTTCATTTTCAAGACGATTCGAACATCTCACTAACACGTTTCAATAGTATTTATCTCACAATTTAACAATTAATTTCCGCCTTCTGACTAGCTCCAATATGATTCGAAAAAGGATCGTTCTGCAATATTCCGTTACTGGTAACCGCATCTCCAGTGTTTATGTTGGCATACTTCTTGTTTTGTGTGGATGCCATCGCCTGCTTGGCAAGGGCCCCAGCATCTAAGGATAGCCCAGATTTCAGGGAACTTTCGTTTTTCAGATTGTTATTATGGTTGCTATTGGAGACGGTGTTGTTTGGCAGAGAGACTGGTGATACTTTGGAGTTCAGAGCTGTGTTGTCGACTGGTAACAAGAGTTTGTTGACCTGTAGAAAGAGAGGATTTGAAAAGTTTGCCCTATTCTATATAATATGTGCATTTAAAAAAAGGACATTGGGAACAGGAAAAATGTAATAAGATAATCATAGCTTGTAGTGGTAAACATGCAGATAAGTATCTAGGAAATCTCCATTTATTAGGAGTTTCATCAGTGTTAATAACTCAATAGATTGGTAGGTTGTTGGTGGAATTGCTTCTTGTGTCATTATTGATTGACTATCCAGTGGAAATCGAGAATACCGAGAATAGAAATGGAGAACTTCATTGGTATGGATACTTTTGGCATAATTACGTTGGCTACTGTGAGATCGGTCTTTCTAGAGGAAATATGGTAAAATTCCGTCAACTAATAGCCACAAGCTATTAAAAAATGTTTGGACTCCTGAACAAAAAATTTTTGGCAGTCTCAAGTAATTTCGGAGATATGAGCCTATTTTTGAGTGATAAAATATCACAATGTACACACCCTAATCCATCCGTTTTACATTATTTTCTCATCCAACCCGGCATTGTTCACAATTTCAACCTTCTTTTGGAAACATCAAAACAACAAATTTTTGTAAAACATTCAGTGAATTTATTCATGTCAAGTTGGTACCTTTAAGCTTTGCATATTTGCACAGCCAACTCAGGAAATTATTCACTCACTTTTTTCTTCCTGTTACCAACATGAATAATAGTCACTAACCATTTTGCCTAGGTTTTTCATAAAGAGTACCATTTTCAATAAAGAAAAAGTGTGAAATAGGTCAATTAGGGTGTTTACATTTTGTTAGTGATAAGAAGGAAGAATTTTGAATGTTCTTAACGTTCTTAATATATATATATATATATATATATATATATATATATATATATATATATATATATATATATATATATATATATATTTTAGATAGAAATGTGTGCTAGAAACTGCCAGTCATCACTCTGAAATTAGCCAAACTAGTTAAGTTCCAAAAAAATGTTGTTGATAGCTTGTGGCTATAAGTTAACAGAATTTTACCGAAAACAAATATATGCTTGGGTTTTTTCGATTTGAACTTTACCAAGTTATTGGATTCCTATTCTAGCACTTTTTCACGTTTCTTCTCAGTTTTCTTCTTGTTTCACAAACTTATATCGGAACATTGAAAGAGAATGCGGAATGGGTACTATAACAAATCAAATGAACGATACAACATTCAATAATCTTGTGTCCATGCACCTATTTCTCCATAATACTTAATTTTCAATAATCAACAGTGCTGCTCCTAAGGTGGCGTATGGAGTTAGTAATAATGCCTATCCAGAACACACGGCTAATGACCATAGCAGTCGATGCCAAAACACCAATATGAAAATTAAAAAAAAAATACTTAATTTTCACGGTATTATGCTTCAAATGCCAAAGGGTTTTAGAAAAAAACGAATCGGCAGAAATCGTATACGAATTGATATTGACTAACATGAAAAAAACATACTACAATACTTCACTGAAAATAACGCTTTAATATAAAATTTGTTGGAACAGTTCAACTCGGGCTTTAACTATATTTTCTCTCAATATGATCGTGGTTTAAATAAAAAAATGTAAATTTATTTCATATAAATAAACTTACAGATGTGGCACCCTCATCTTCTTTACTGTTTTCCATTAGTAAGGGTTGTGTGGATCTTGAATGGGGCATTATGAACGAGGTTTCCCAATTGTCCGAATTGTCCGGTAATAATTTTTCGATGGAGGAAGTCGATTCGATTTGATCGGGGGTAGTAGGGTGTGTGTGATTTGGTATTAGATAGTCTGAGGATGTAGGTACCACCTTGAAAACAAACACACATGGTTGCTTTAGTACTCTCCGTTATTGCATGCCATGAAAGGAGATAATTTAGTAAATGGCGAGAATTTTATTTAATTCAAGTATGACTGATTTCTAAAAGTAATTCCTTCAAGAATTTTTTTTTCATTCAAGTATGACAAATGGGACTGAAATTTAATAACAGTTGAACATAAGTATTTGATAAATTTTTTTGGTAGGTTACTTGAATTTTGCGATGTATTGAATGTTTCTAATTATTGCGAACTGAACATTGATGACATAAATCAAACAAATATATTTTAACATCTTTGGTATGATTTTTCTTGTTCTTTAAACAATTATTTTTTACCTAGATAGTTCAGATTATCATTCCAGGTGATGACTAATTTTTTTATTTGAGGAACCCGAACATGTAACTATTTTTATTAACTAGAAAATCAAAACCATGATACATAAAAACCTCAGTATACTATTGATTATGATCATTATATATCAAAAAGCGTATACATTTATATTTGGGAAACATCTGTGTTTTGATTTTTATTAGCCAAAATTTAATATTGTTCCTGATTATCGATCTACTTACGAAGTAGTCTTATAATAGAAATTGTGAACAATTATTTCCTGGAATTTTTTATTCCTTATTTCAGAATTCACTCCAACACTGTAATCACATGATCTTTTCGATGAATATGATCTTTTTAATTTCTCATATGTATTGTGTCACTTAATGAAAACACAGTATTTTTCACCTTCACCACACAAGTATTTTCAATCATAGTTGCGTCTTTTGATTATATTCTATAGTGTGATGAGGAAAAAATACTATTTGTTCTCATATGTGATATGAGTTTTTCTGTGCTGGCTCAATAATAATAATAAATATATATTTATTGTAATGATTATTCCACAATGACATACAGGAATCGTTAGTTTCAACATAAAGCATTGGAAAGTATAAAAACACGATACATATATAAATTGGTAACTCGTAATTACATAATTTTGACTTGGTATCTCGGAATTTCGACTCACTCAGAATTTTATAATTCCGATAACTTCGTATCTCGGATTTGCCAAGTCGGAATCCCGAGATACTGTAACGATTCTGAGGCCGGACCAAGTCGGAATTGTGAGATACCCAGAACGAATTTGAAAACAAAATTGGTGTGGATATAAAAATAAAGAGGGGGTGATGGGGAGGATTATTCCATGAGTCATTTCAGTTTAACTTTCATATCCTAGTGACACAGTTATAGACAATTACTAATATTTATATAATTTTGTTCATTTGTAAGCATTTAAATTACCACGCTGTACATGGAAAACTAACTGTTGGACAGGCAATCATACGAATCCTCATACAGTTGATGAAGATCCATACTCTTTCAAATAATTGGCAAATTCTAGCCGTTTATTGTCTAGTTTTGACGGATTGAGTGAAAATCAAAACAATTATGGTATTCTTAATTATCTAATTCTACGAATATTTTATTGAAATGGTGTATGTGAGATATCATTTTTTATTCGAATGGAGGAACTCATGAACTACAACTTAGATGCGAGGAGATCATTTCTAATAAACTTCAACTTCGGATTAGAGCACAAAAATCAAATCGATGCATAATAACTAAAACAGCAAAAATAAAATTTTTGAAACCCTGTATCTCAAAAACTGGCTATTGAATCGATATGAAAATTGGACTACGTAATGAAGATGCCAGGATCTACAACATATAATTTGAACATCTCCTTTGTTACAGGGTTATGACAAATAACCTTCTTTTCAAAATGTTTGTCAAAATTAAATTAAATTGGTATCCAGTTCGGTGAAAACGAAAAAATTTCAAGTGAGTTGATACTGGGATTTCTATGTATCTCCACCAAACCTACAGAGTTAATTACAAACACATACAACATTGAAAAATATATTGTATAGTTTTTACCTGAAGACAATTTTCCTCTGCGCTCTTAGGTCTCATTAATGTCATATCTTTCTCATACGAAGGTGGACGATGAAACACTGGTAATGGGGCATTCATCACGTCAGGATCTTGAGTGCAATACCCTAATCTCTCCAGAATTGTACCAAAGGAAGGCCTCTGTTCTGGAGCAGGATGCCAACACTGAGTCATTATACCATAAATGGGACCTGAAATACAATACAATACAATACTTTTATTCATCACTCAACTTAATGTACAATTTCCATTGCATATACAAGTTATCAGACTAGTCAACAAAAAACATTCATGTGTCGGATCACAATACAATACAATGCAATACAATATAATCAAATCAGGAACTTATATACAATACATTACTTTATTTACTCAATTTAGTATACGATTTAATTATATAAAGTTATCAAAACAGTTACATTCAGATCATTAAAATACAATATAGCCAGATCACAGAGAAGTTTTATATTAAACTGTTTCAATTATAACTAAAATTCTAGGTAGTCATTACACATAAACATAATTTAATCAGGCAATTGACTGTATTGTCACAGATAAACATAACACAACTGAGATTTATTGATTCAGTTGTTAGTTTTGCTTTCATCTCACCTGGGCAGTTAGAAGGAGGATCCAGTCTTCCTCCAGTTGTTACAAGGTCCATTACATCTTTATTAGCACAACCAGTGTATGGCATGTACCCCATGGACATAATTTCCCAAAGCAAAACACCATAAGACCAGACGTCTGTTTTACTGGTGAATATCCCATCTTGAAAAGCTTCTGGTGGCATCCATTTTATAGGGAGCATGGCCTTGCCACCTTTCCTGTAGTAGTCCGATCTGAAGGAAAATCAATGATAAATAACTATTCATATGCATATGGCTTTGAAGGTTTAGACATTGAAGTTTATCTTAACATTCATAATAAGGTCGGTTGATGAGTGTTAGAAAAAATAACAAACCTGTAAACATCTCGTGACATGCCAAAATCAGCTATTTTGATACATCTACCAGGTCCTTTTGTGGTGAGTAAACAGTTTCTAGCTGCTATATCTCTATGAATGAACCTATTGTCTTCAAGATATTTACAACCTTTCGCAATATCTATGGAGATCATGATCAAATCTTTCCTGGTTAAGGGGCTTGGTTTTTCCTAAAAGCAATATGTTTCATTACTTTTATTATTCAAGTGATTGTATGCCAAAATTTCAAAGATTAATTCAAGAGGGAACTGCATTCATTTTGTGAATATAACGAATTGAGTCGTAATCATAAAAATGTTTTGACTAAACATTGATGAGTTCTCTCAAAATTAAATATTTTAATTATGAAACTAGTATATTATTGGGCATACAAAAGATTAAGACCAGATATTTTGTAATCAAATGTGACTTTAATTGAACCAGGAAGAAGTCTAAATAATATTCAAAAGAATTAGGACAATTGTTTCTCCGAAAATCTATCTTACCGGTTTGGGTCTGGACTCCCTCAAAAAATTCTTCAGATCACCACCTGATAACAATTCCAGCACTATGAACCGAGGGTGCTTGTTGAAGCAAACTCCGATAAAATGAACGATATTGGGATGATTAAACTTAGACATGATGAGTGCTTCCATGAGAAAGTCCATTTCTGCTTGAGAAGTCGACATTTCTGGTAGAGTTTTTACGGCTACCGGCATTTCTACAGTGTCACACGGCCTTTGTCTGTAGAAGCCTTGATACACCTCGCCAAAAGCACCTTGCCCAAGAGCCCTAGAAAATATGTTAGAGTTCATGTCCTTTGATCACGACACCATTTTGTAGATTCACATGAATTTGACCGAATTGGTTTGTTAGTTTTCATATTTATTTGATTTTTGTGTACCATTTCTGAACATTATCGAAAATATCGAAATCGAAACTTTACCATCACTCTAAAAGTAGTTCTCACGAGACTACGAACATATGAATAATGAATTACTAGAGTAATTGATAATTGTCCGGCGATCATCTGAGCATAGTCATAAATTGTTGTCTACGCAAAATCAGCTGATTGGTGAAAAGCGTACGAATCACGAAGGTAAATTGTTTAAGACTTTACTATTGTTACAATCGTCGATGATTCATGTAGAAAAGCAATAAACTATAGAATTCTGCTTTCCGTTATTGATTGTGGGGGGCTCGGCAATAGTTAATTGACATTATATGTATATTTTCTTCTACGTTCGTAGTCCTGTTTGGGTTGAATATATTTATTACTATCTTTATTGGAGGGAATATATAGGTAAACTCTCTGATTTCTACAACGAGAGAATAAATGTTCGTTGCAAATTAAAATAAATCACAACTCTACTTTCAATTGATTATATCAAGGTATCCGATTATATAAAATCACCAACTTCTCCTCTCTACACTACATTACAATGGTTTGTCACATAACTCTATGAAATTCTTGAGTCACACTTCTCGAATATATCTCAACTAAAAGTAGAGAATGTAGTACCAGATTGTGAGGCATTATACTCAAGAGTGCCACAAGGTTCAATTCTAGGGCCTATACTTCACACACAATTTATACCACAATTATCCGTTAGCTTGAATAAATTGAAATACCATACGTATTCGGATGATATGCAATTGTATTACTCATTCAAACTCAATTAAGTATTAGTCACTGTGAATGTTATAAATCAGTGTTGAACCATTTTGTGGATATCTCTAAGAAACATACGCACTCCGCATGAATACAACTATCAGTCGTAAATCAAGTGAAAAACCTGGGAGTAATAATCGATAATGAGCTCAAGTTCAAAAGACACACCTCGCTGTTGTTCTCGAATCTGAAAATTATACCGGCTTGCCTTAATACGTCAAAAATCTTAGCCGATCGAATATAGAAGGCAGCTTCCTTGGGGTTCCATTCGTCTGCTGGTCTGCTCAAGGCACATGATTCTCGTACCAAAAGTTAATTACCCCACGAGAGTGAGAAGTGGTTATTTAGATAAATGACACCATCGAGCCTACCAAATGTATCTGGGATTTTGGTGTTTAATTAATATAAGTTTATTAGGAGTTTATACTTATTTCTATATAACAGACTTTCCTGCAACTAAACGTGTTAACCAATCGTTCATTTTGCTCAACAGTATATTTTCTTGGGCGAATCTAAGCTCTTACTCAAACTTAGAAAATCTCAACAGGAGAGCACGGTCTCACCTATGCATATATTATTTGTCTCAAGCACAAGTCACATGTTTTCCTTCCTTTTGGAAGTAATTACCATGCAACAATGCAATACACATTTCCACTTCCATCAAAGAAGATTAGGGAGATATCTTTCCAAGCAACTCCAGGAGACTGATGATCAGTCAGGATCCCTCTGGATGAAGATTTCACGGAGCAAAGGTAAGTTTTTGAAGGACAAATTTTTCTTCCATACCTAGCTAGAATTTTAGCGGCCGACGCTTAGACCACCGTAGCGAACAGAATATGAAACTTACCTAACCAATCGTAGTTGATCTCTGGGAATATCATTCAGGTCTCTTAGAGTATACACAACACCTCCAAACTCATAGTTTGGATTGTATTCGGTCATCATGCTATCAGAGGCAAGTCGTAGTCTGTCGAGCTGTAGATCTGCACCAGAGAACATTTTTCGTCTCATGATACCTGTTGCCCTTTGTTGATATCGATTATCTGCAAAAATATATAACAGACTTCATTTCAAAACGATATTTCCATTGAAAAATACAGTAAACTACTCAAACACCAAAAATAAACCACTGCTTTTATTTCGGAGATACACCGATTGAAACGTCGTGTTCAAAGTAACAATTCAGACAATGGAAGTCCGAAATGAAAGTAATAAATTTATATCATTGTCTGAAACTTTCTGATTTTGGACGGTGATCACACCAATAAGTGGAATTTCAGAAAAATATTTAATGAAACTCACATAAAACGAAACATATCGCTCCAAATGCGGCTGTCAAACAGAAAACTGTGACTATCAGTACAACGACGAACCACGTTGGATAAGGCCCTTCGCTCGTTGTCTTATCCAAAGCTGCAAGAACATAGAACATTACTTTGATGTAATATTCGACTTTTTCAATGTTTACGTACGCTGGCAAGTCTTCTTGTCGTCCTTCAATTCCCACTTGGCGGGACAAATACAGGTCACCTCAGACCTCTTGGCGTCCAAGGCAATACATTTATAGTCACAATCACAACCATCGATCTCTGGTATAATGAGTACATATCCAGGACCGGAATTGTATCCGGAACGTACTTCGGATAGTTTGGAAATGGCCTTGGAGAAGTCCAGAAAAGAATAGCCACCTTCTCCATTGGTCGAGTTAACTGAGGCAGCATTTCCCCCAGCATATCCTCCCCCTCCTCCACCATATCTAGTTAGATATTGAGTGTAGAGCCCGTGGCCCACGTTCAAATAGTTTTACCAAACTGCTGTGAAGTCATTTTCATTCGCACAATTCGAAAAAAAACTGATAGAAATGACGTTACTTCAAGGCAGTTTGATCAAACTTTTTCATCGTGAGTCACGGGTTTACTCGTCGAAATATATAAGTAGACGATTTTGACATTGATTATTATAATGAGTTTATATTTATGACCTAGAAAAGTTGTTCAATACCTGCATCCACCTCCACCACCTCCAAAGCCACCATCACCTCTGTGGTCAGTGGAATTATAACAAGCTTTACCTCCAATACCTCCAGCTTGCAAGGAACTACCCATCATTGGTTTGTGGGCGGCATCGACGAGGCCCAGAAACATACTCCAACCCCCTCCTGCACCAGCACTCCTAAAATTCGAAAATGATGATCTTTAGTTTGCAAAAAGAACAATGCTATATGATATATGTAAGCAATTAGAGATGCTATTCCAGAAACAACTGAAGACCACAAAAGTCGTGTATAAGGAACATAAGTGAAATCGAAAGTGAAAAAAATACAAGAACAAAACATATTATCAGTGCCCCAACGCTAAATTAAAAGTGTCGGCAGAAATGTTGATTATCATAAGTTATGTTCAGTTCTCAACTCATGAGTTAGTGAGTTCTGTACGGACTAATAGTTTACAGAAAAATATGGAAAATCATGGGAGTGCCTAACGATTTCGCTGCTCTTTTCGTATGAGCTGCAAATCAAAACACGATGGATTTACCACCGAAAGATGTATTGATGTATACACTTGAGTCTATGAAAAGTTGATTCTTTCATCTCCTAGAAATATGAAATCTGTTACTATCTACAATGATTCATTTTTGAGAAAAGGAGTATCTGGAACATACGGCGTATGATATCTTCAGAAATCAAAGATATAATAATATTGCAAAATACTTTTAACTAAATCCAGCATTTTTCATTGTGTAATTCCATACATGTACAAAACTTACTTGGGCCCATACATCTTTCCAGTATAGGGTAGTCTTGACTTGTTGATCCCTTGTCCATGCTGTTGCACATTATCCACAATGAAACGACCTAAACCTAACCCACCACCCCCTCCGGCAATAGCTAAGGGCATTTTTTCTTTTGTTCGATTGCGCTGAAAATTGAAAAATAATTTGAAAGTCGGCTTATCTATTATAAATACCATTAAAACTCACCGTAAATATGTAGGTCCCGCCACCACCACCTCCCCCACTATCATTGATATCAAGATAAAGGACTCCTCGTATACCAGTACCAAAGATAGCGTTGGAATGGCAAGAAGAGTTCTTCTGAGTACCAAGGCTCTGCGAATAAAAACACAAGTTGTATTACACAGATTTTGTTTGATTCCAGTCAGTACCTTCACACAGGAGCTAGTACCCTCTTGGCCTACCAACATGTAGATTTCCAGTCCTTTCTTCAGGTCTATCACTGTCCTTATTGTGGCACCCTTCGATGATCCCATGGCAGAACTACCCTTGCCGCCACTAGCTCCACTCAGTATGAACCTTAAAAATGAAAGGAGCCAGTTACATTCACTAGTAAGTTACTAATTCACATATCTGAAAAAGTACCCAAACACCAAAAGTACGTCAACTGAAAGTGGAGTAAAATTGACGTAGGTTGTTTTTTTTTGTAATTCTTTACTTCTCTAACTTTGTATTATTTCAACGATTCCAAATATTCAGATATAGTTGGTTTTAAGTAAAAAAATACCATTTTGATCAATAAAAAAGCAGTACTACTGATTTGACTAGGAGCGCATTTTTTATCAATCCATTAATTTTTAGGTGTAATATTCATCACAATACACAAAACTCAATGCATGGTTAAAGTATACAGTCAGCCCAATATAAAGTATGTCCTCTACGGGCATATCAGAAACGGTAATAGATTCACTAAAACTATTCCTGACCTGGTTTGAACGCAGTTGTATTTTAGAATTGCTTCCTAACGTTTCGCTAGCGTGAATGGCTAGCTTCTTCAGAGGTTCGTTCATCTTCGATGTTGGTCAATAACTAACCCCTTGTTGACCTAAGCCCATATTTTTATGCGACAAGTAGGGTAGGAACTATGGGGTCAGCTGACATCCTATTGGCTGGCTCTTGATCAAAATGCACTGAGATAATCCTAGCGTTTTTGAGAATTGTTTATCCAGATTTGCTTTAGTTTTAGTGTTGAGCTCCTTCCTATTGAAATCAATATCTGTTGGTTACAACAAGCACATAATGCCACAATGGAACAGGAATACCTATCGTACAGATTTCCAGGCAACAGTAGTTGCCTGGCCATCTCGTTCGCCGGATATCATCCCGCTAGACTTATTTCTCTGGGGCACATCAAAAATAATGTTTGATAGCAAATTTTTGGAACAGAAGAACGACTGAGAAGACTAGTTCAGTTCTTCAGATTTTCAAAAATATTAAACCCGATAGTTTGAATCAAGTTTTAGATTGAACAGTTAAAAGATATTATTTATTTATGTTCGGAGGATGACAGACGTTTGAACAGTTTTTTATTTCCTGATGATATAGCAAGTATTTTTGGTTTGATTCGTTGTATAGGTGTGTGATTTATAGTAACTCCATGTTTTTGTTTTGTTTCAACAATCATTAAAATCAGTCCACGTGAGTTTTTATTTTATTCATCTCTGATTTGTTCCAGATTTGCCCTTCTGTTACACAACTTTTTTCCTAGTTACCGTTTCAGATATCCCCATGATGTACAACCTGTATAATTATTATGTAATAGGTCACTCACGTGTAATATCCATCTTTTGGTACAACCCATTTCTGAACTCCAGTAACACCCGGTTCGTGTACAACTTTGATGTTCACATTCGTGCCATTGTATGCCTTGGAACATTCTGGTTGAGTTGGTCCAAATCTGCCCTTGGCACGACAGGTTGTTATTTCATAATCTGAAAGAAATTGAATAAAACTCGATAATGAAATGAATCGAATAAGAGCTCTCACAAGTTTTGTTGAGGAAATCTTTGTGAATTTCTTTTTCAGGTGCATGCCCTTCTCTGACGTCCCAGTAATTATACCCTTTCAGTTCTTCCTTTGGTATATTCAGTCCAAAACATTCAGGACTGAGAGACACATCATCTATCGCCACATCACTCATGTACCTGATACCTTTCCTTGCCTCGAAATGTATGAAGTACCTAAAAATAGTCACCATAGTAATGTACAACTGAGAGGTAAGGCTCTAGATTTCTAATGATAGACGTCTACCTGTGTGAAATGTTTGGCAGTATGAAAACCTGTCGCACCCATTGATCACCGTGATCACTGTAACTCCATAATAAATCGACAGAAACATTTTCTGACGGCCTCAGCTCAGTTACTTGCACTAATATCCCACTATTGTGCTTCCCAGACTTATGAAGATAGAAACGTATCTGAAACAATACATATTACATACATTCTGCTTATTCTTTTGCTGTGGAAGACAACATTTAATTTTCAACACTGATGGTGATGATAAGAATTATTATTATTACTTATACACGAATAAAAGTATTCTTAAATTCTTTATTCCCCGAAAACACAAGTGCATATCTATTTGTAATAACCTTCAAGCTGGTGGCAGCGAATTATTTCACTACCACATTTCATTTTAAATAATCTGTCGGCTGGACCCATACCTATAGGGTGTTGTGTTCTGTTTTGGTAGACATATAACTTCAGATATATTGGATTGTTTTGGTCGTTACTTGTCTTGGAATTCCATAATATTTGACACTAGGGTAAACACGATTAGAATTCCACATTTTTTATTACACTCGCGACATAATTCGCTTCACGGTAGCTTTATCAAGCGATTTGACATAATGCCTTAAATAATCGAAAGTTTGCACCTTCATCTGTGATTTGTTCGATGAAAGCTCGTGCAACTTTTTCACTTTTTGATTTGGAAGAATCTTGAATCGTTAAAATGTAACGATTTTCATTCCAAGAGGTTACTGAAGGCCCCACTATATCCATAGACGTCAGTTCCCAAGGTTCTGAAGCTGTAAGGGATCCACAAGTTACTACATATTTTGTTATCTCCGCTCTCATATTAGTACAAAAAAATCTCTTCCTAATACTCCATAATGTATTTCTGTTGTCCCTAATGCCCTGTCATTGGCGAATCATGAAAATCGTTCAGAAGTTTTCTTAACCATTCCTCTAGGTACCATTATCTTTTCCTCTTTGTCTGAGTCGGTTCTGTAGAGTATTCCATCATCATCCAGGTAATATTCTTCTTTCTCCGTTTCGTTATCTTCCAGTTGAGCAATTATAATTTTTGATGTTGCGCCTTCTCTGAAATCTCTCAAACCCAAACTGGTTCCATAGCTAAGGGCCATTTCCACAGGTTTCACTTAACGCTTCAAGTAGCATTTGCAGTTAAGAATCCGATAAAATATGGGTATGTCAAATAAATCAATACTATCACATTCTAACTGATTCATAAATTTAAGCGACGCTCAAAGCACTAAGCGGAAATGGTGGATTCGGCCCTAAGCCTTCTTCAACTAACCAGACAGCTTTCTCTATAATAGTGTACCTGCCGTCGTCCACTCTTATCTTCATGTCTGTTCCATACCATATGAAGTCTATTATTTCTACTACTTTCTCTTTAGATAAAAATAAAATAATAAATATCGATGCCTTAACCATAAAAAAAAAATTATTGTAAGTATATATAGTTCACTAATGAAATTGACCATTCGATCTACGTTTGAAAATAAAGAAATGATTAATAATCAAATGCTCTTACCGCACAGGAATTGTAGAACCTAGAGGAAAAATTCCCGTGAACCTTGGGCGGAGGATTGAAATCAACACTTCTCAGTATGGCTGCTGTGGCAAACTTGGCATTTTCTTTGAGCATGTTGACATATAAGTAGTTTCCCGTTGTATTTTTATATGTATGGTCGAAGTTGGGCCCTGTGAAATTTGTAGGGGTAGATCCATTGTGACGCGCCCACTTGATTATTTTAATATCAATATTTTGCCAGCCACACCAGTCTTCTTCGAAATTACACCGTGAACCGAATGGCATTTCATCTAAAAAATTGAATTTCGTTGTAGTTTTCTGAACAGGGCAAAGGAAAATTTTAAAATGGGTCTATAAAAAATTATTTATTACTCTGTAATATGGTGGAAAGTTATGCTCTCAGCATAAATGGACGAGACAATGTAGACTATAGTATTATATAGTTTGTAAAGCTTCAGATCAAATAATCTGTATAACTAGGATTTTAAAATATTGATCTGAAGAAATTCTCGTTGATAATTTACAGTACCTACTAGCTGGCATTAAGAACAAATCGTGCAGTCTCTTCAGTATCTTCTGCAGTCATTTGATATTTTTATCAATAAGCATTGTGGAGGAGCGTTTCAGCACTCGAAAATTATTTTGCAACGAAACGCCATCATTGATGACGCCAGTAACTGTCAAAATCACCGCCATTACTCTTCATGTGACAGGGTTTACAGAAATATGTATCCCTTTTGGTTTCAAAGATACCTCGGGCGAGAATTTTTTATGAAAACCTCCCTACAATAAAATAAGAGAATTGGTCCAAGTATGGAACCCTGTGGAACACCACAGTTATAGTATTTCCTAATTTTGAATTTCTCTCCATCTGATTTTATTCAGACCAACGAGGTTTGAACCATATGATAGTGATATCTATGAAACTATAATGTTGTTGTTATATGACAACGGCTATATTACTTTTGTATATTTATTTGTACAGCATAGATAGGAGAAAAACGGTATGAAGATAAAAGTTGTTTAAATCATCGCTGATGTAGTTGTCAGTTCAAACTTCAATCGTGTTTATAAAGACCTATTATTATTATTATTATTATATAGGATGTATTATGTATCACAATTGGCATCTTGAGAATGGTAAACGAAACTACGTTGCCTGTTCCAACGAACAATCAATAGTTTCGTAAATTCGAATATATCACCACAAACCATTTTCAAGATATTTGAGAAAAAAATTGGTTTCAGATTAAATTTTCATTACAACGTTTCTGCTCATAAAATGCAACACTTGTGATACATAAATGAATTCGGGAAAATAAGGATTTATTTAAAAACAAAGGTGCATATTTGAATAAATTAACTTATCTCAAAAAAAACTCTGAAAAAACCTTTATTGTAACATAATAAGCTTGTCGCGAGAGGTACCTAAAAATTTCTTATAAGTTATATTCAAAATTACCTGCGTCAAGATTTATTCTCGCAACACGCTTTTTCATCATACATTAGTATTATACATTGTGAAGTGAATTTTCTTTTTTTGCACGTACTCCACCTCTATGAATAGTAAACACATACATAAAGGCCAAGCTACGAAAAGTATTCGACGATTCGAATTTTCAGATTTTTCCGATTTTATTTTCGTAATGTGGTGCAACTTTTTTTCTAAAAGAACGGGTCCAAATCCCTGACCAAAATTTTTTTCCATAGTTATCTTCCCGTCCAGTTGGAATTTTTTTTAAATTTCTACAGGGTGGTAAAATTTTCTAAATGAACTATTGGAATAAGTATCAGATGTTTTCACAATGTGTTCAATTTCGTGAAAATTCATAATGAATGTAGGCTAGAGAAGAAGTAACTTTTGTCTAATTTCCACTACAATTTTTTATTTTTAGGACCGGTTTCGGTTTGTTAAGCCATCAAGTAAGCTATATTCTTACACATCGAGTCTTCATTATATATAGATAAAATACAGTAATTATGTTCGCTAGGTAGGAACAATGAAAGCTTACCTGTGATAACAAAACTTTTTTGTTCCTGAAATATAATAAACAATTTATATCAAGAACACAATGTTTACGAATTTTTTCATTTTTATTTCTGCGACGAGTATTTTTGCAAAATTTTTTAACCTGAACCTCGCCCAATATTATTCCACATCGTAATTTTTCTTGTCCATAACCATTGAAATTTTTTCCGAATTCCTACGCTACCTCTATCTAGCCTTCGAGGGAGGGGACAAGGGGGTACATTTTTTCAACAAAATAATTCTACGGTCAGAAAATTTCTAATATTTTTACGAATTTTTTCGATTTTAATTTAGCGCTTAGTCGTAAATTTTTTCGAAAAGGAAGGGGGATCCAACACCCTCGACAGACATTCATTTTTGTCGTAATTTTCAACGTCCAAAACGTTGAATTCAAGAAAACGTGAAACAAAGAAAAAAAATCCAAAATAGTTTGCATATTTCTAAACAACAAAACAACATAGAATCGCAAACGCAGGGGAAAGCGGTCCTTTGAAAATTTTGCAAGTATTTCTAAAACAAAACAGTTAGTTCCTTTGTGATATTTCTGAAATACGCAATTTTGTTCTATTTTAATCAATTTCAATCAACCGTTCTCAAGATCCCAATACTGGTACGACCTAAAGAAGACAACCCATATAACTGAACCTCTTCTCTTACCACAACTCTGTTGCTCATCATCACCATAAAGGCAGTCCTTGGTAATGTCACAAATACTGGTACTGTTCACGCAATTTTTTGTAGTTTTACACTTGTATTGATTCAGTGAACAGGAATCGTCGTTTTTATGATAACAATGGAACAACTTAATATTGTCAAATGCTACTGTTGCACGATTCACCATATTTTCCCGCGCGACCACTTCAAGAATTATGGTGAAATTCTTCGAAATCTTACCAACAGACATTTCATATTTTCGCCACCTAGAAATTAATAGAAAATCATCAAAACTATCAGTAAATTCACTTGAACATTTTAGCTTACTTCTTACTATTATCCCCTGGTATACTTTTTATAAACCACTGTGTATTATCATCAACTCTAGCTCCGACTATTCTGATGTCTCCTCCTTCCATTTCTTCCTGGTATATCCATACCGCCAATTTGCAAGAAGATATGGTAGGACCAAATAAAGGACTGTTGACATGAAACTCCGTGGATTTCAAAGGGAGTCTCAGTAGGAGGAAGCTACCTGTAGAATATTTTTGTTTTTAATTATTACAGTCATACATTTCAAAATGTGTAAAGGCCCATTATTGAAATGACGCACATTGTTGAAGTGGTTCATTATTGATCGGTTTCTGGCAAAGCTACGGCAAACGACCACGAAATAATTGTAGTTGCGCTTCTCGTCCGAAGATGGTGCTAGTGACTATTTTGATCTTTAGTTTTAGTTCATTCTTCTTCAGTGTTGCCATTGCTTTTTGAATCGGAGTAGATTTACTTCCGAAGCATAAGGGTGAGTTCCAATGCTTTTTGCGTCGGATATTTGCCAATCAGGCTGAGTTACCAATGCACCGTTTTTTTTTGCGTCGTGCGTCACTCATTCTGTTTGGCGAATTCCCGACGATATTATGATATTCGCCAAATCGCCATTCAGAATGCATGAAGAAGGCGAGACGCGCGACGCAAAAATCAAAAACGATGCAGTGGGAATCCACCATCAGAATGCATGACGCGCGACACAAAAAGCTAAAAAGTTCAATTTGGAACTCGCATGCCTTATATCTCTGTTTCCCCCTTGAATTCAACTATACTGCAATCTCTCTTATGAGTTCTATGGTACACGGAATCCCACACAGGCCACTACCACAGAACAACAAACAGGTAATGTGTTCTGTGCTACTACTATTTTTAGGAAGTAGTGGCAACGCTGTATTTGGCATTATTTATTATTTATATATTTTTGAGTGATGTCGAAAGTGAGGTTGGGTTGATTTATCAAATTCACTATCCAGCCGGAAGATTTTTATTGTTTGGAGTAGTTAGTTGATGATTTATAGTGGATTAGCCACTCTAAATTAAGGTATAATATACTGAGATCTCTGAGTGACATTAACTGTAAATTCAAAGCAATTACAGTAGAAATAAAGAATTATTCTATTCAGGACAAGATTTCGAACAAAAAACGTTCAACATGCCTGTTACTCTGAACGAACCCATCAAGCTCAAGTAAGATTGAATTTTAGAGATATCGAGAAATTTTTTGCTGATGTATCTTTTTAGGGAATTGATGGAAGATGGAGTGGTGTTCACAGTAAAAACTGAAGCAGTTGAAGATGTGGAGAAAGAAA
The DNA here is from genome assembly GCA_958502065.1 of Chrysolina americana. Lineage (NCBI taxonomy): Eukaryota > Metazoa > Arthropoda > Insecta > Coleoptera > Chrysomelidae > Chrysolina > Chrysolina americana. The sequence goes on from OY293412.1 coordinate 89,621,066, forward strand.
CTGAGGAAGATCTTCAGTATAAGAAAAATCTGCTGGACTTCATGAACATGCAAGTAGCAGGGGGGGATTACCAAGACGATGACACATATATCGAAGGCCAGCCATTTGAGAATATAGCTAAGAAGATGTTCAGTATATTCGAAAATGGGGCAATCAAGAAACGTATCGTTCGTGAAGGTTATAGTGAAAAACCGCCAAACTTGGCCATTGTTAGAGTACACTATAATGGATACATTGAATTTAATGCAGAACCGTTCGATTCTACCTATGCCAGAAAAAGACCACATCAGTTTAGCATAAATGCTGGGGAAGTTATTACAGGATTGGAGATCGCTGTCCAAAGTATGAGGCTCAATGAGAAATCACAGTTTTTAGTTCAACCAAAATATGCATATGGACAGCTTGGTTGTCTCAACCGAGTACCAGCAAATACAGAAGTGTTGTTCGAAATAGAACTTCTGGAGATTGTTGATGTAGGTGCAGCATCTACTTATCAGTCGTTGCCACCCGATGAACAGAGAAATTTCATACATGTTTACGAATACTGCCTTGCTTTATGTGCCAAAGGTAAAGATTTGTATGGAAAGAATCTTAAAGCTGCCATCAAAGAGTACAACACAGCAGTGAGTACTTTAGAAAAGAGTCAACTTGCTAACTATGATGATCAGGTTAAACAGCAAGAACTCTTAATGAGACTGTATACTAATTTGCTGGTATGCTACACCAGGGCTGAAGAGCCCAAAAAAGGCTGTATTAACTTCAATAAAATTAAAGAACTTGCTACTGGGACTGACTTGAGTATATCTGCAAAATGTTTCTTCAACAATGCTAGATGTTTGAGACTATTGGGAGACTTCAATTTAGCCAAAAAACGATTAGATGAAGCATACAAATTGGAGCCAAAAAATCCTGATATATTGAATGAGATGATGAATTTGGAAAATGAAGTCAAAGCCTATAAGAAAAAGCAAGCTGAACTTGGTAAAGCTATGTTAGGCAGTGGCAAGTGAATGTTATGACTTTGTTTACACTATTATTATTGGACTCATGTATGAAGATGATTTGTGATTCGGTATTAGGTGATAGTAGTTGGGAGAAATAACTACTATCAACTTTTGTGTATAATTTTACGAAAATTATACCTTATTAATTATCTCTCTGATTTAGTTTCAATGATTTATGAATGTTTCTTGAATGTCTCTTTGACTGAACCTCAAATAATAGTATTAGTTGCAGTTTAAGTTTTTTTCTTATATAGATGATGTATAAATAAACGTTTTATTAATTCTGATGCTTATCTATTTTAGGCCACTTGACAAATGGGTTCTGAAAGTGCAACAAAAATGCTGAGACAACAGAATTTAGGCTTGAATCAAAGATACTATCATTTTTTCTCTTTTGAAGTTGCTGAAGATTTCAAAAGTTGAAACAGGTTTATCAGATGATTTTCCCTAGGCAGACATTGCCACTTTCTTTGATAACTCTTTGTTTTTGAGAGGAGAAAAATAGGGGTTTACTTTTGAAAAATTGAGAGTTTCAATGTTTCTCATTCACTTCCTGGATCCACTTTTTGGTGCACCCTGTAAATTATTCCGTAGATGTGATTATTGTGAGTGATCAGTTCAATCATTAATATTCATAATTCAGTCACTGCATATCACTAAAAACTGTAATTCACGTGAACATGGAGCGTATATTGAAGAGACTGCATATTTATTACTCTTTCTAGTAAGATTTAATAACTCAAAAATGACTAATTTTGGGTATGGGGTAGGTAAGAGATATGATTTTGAATCTGAGTCATAAATAGGAAATTTTGTAAAATACCAGGTGTCCTATTGAAAATTACGTCACTCCTAGAGAAATCGGGTAAGTCTCGATGACGAAAATATTTTACTTCGATTCTCAATGTTTTCTCCTCTGTCTACAAATTTTCCGATTAATGATACTTTTACATCTCTTTTCTATATATCGCGTTAACTCGACTTATCTATAAAGTCATGTACTTATTTCAATCGTCTTTGTCTTCGTGTAAAACACCAGAATTAACTCATACGTTTATGACCTTGGACATACCTAATCTTTCAATTTTGTTCCAATTGTTTATTGACTATATGAGCAGCAATAAAACCAAGTGGTTTGTTTTCATAGTTATTCGTGACCATATCATCAACGTTCAAGTCGAAAAGTTTATACAAATAGGAGACGGTAGATATACTACTCTGAGGAAAAGAAAATTTGGTAAATTCATTTGGAACTGTAAAAAAAAAAAAATTGGCTTGTCACAATATAGTTAGTTATTATCGTAACAAGTACGGAAAGAGTACCTTTCCCGCATGAAACTGCCGTTACCCGAACGAAGTGAAGCGGAGGTCGGTTCGGGAAAGCTGTCGAGTGAGGGAGAGTACCTTTCCGTACGGTTTTCTACAAGCGCATTGAAACATCTTATGTAGCGCTCTTGAACGAACTTACGCGTGCGAGAATAGTATATTGTGTATCTAGTAGTAAAAGCAATACATTCCCGGACGACTTAACGCTTCGGCTTGGCCAACAAGCATTGAAGTCTAGGAATGTGCTTTTATTACGAGGTACACATACTATTTTTTCTGAAATCGCAATCAGCCTTATCATAATTTAAGGAATTATACTTATTGTTTGCGTGCATTCATTTACTGTCTAAAATGTAAACAAGCCGTCAAAAATTTCTTTACTCTAGTGCGTGAAAAAATCACTTAAAGTGACTTCAGCGTGCGGGAAAGTTTGTTCCGCACTAGTGCAGAAAAATTACACATCTCAAACTGAATTGCGTGCGGAAATAGGGGTAATTACGAACGCTTGTAGGAAAAATAGATATTCTAACAAATACGGAAAGAGTAATACCTTTCTCGCATGCGACTGCCGTTGACCCGAACGACGCGAAGCGGAGTTCGGGCAGGCATTCAAGTGCGGGAGAGACAATTTACGCATGAATTAGGAACATTATTTTTTCTACGACCGCATAAAGATTAAATAGCACATAGAAAATATATATTTTATTTCAACAAACAAAACTTTCAGTGAAAATCCACTAAATATTATTAATATTAATGTTAAAAACACAATGCCAATTTGTGTGTCGTATGTTTTGAATTTTGTGCCCATTTGAGATATCTCTTGTTTTTCATGTTAATTAAACCTTTTGACACTTTCAACGAACTGCTTCCCAGTATTTTCACCGATCTGTGTTTTGGGGCAAAAATATAATAATGCCTGGAAGAAAACAGTGTGAAGAAAGCGTTGCAATAGATAACGTTCTGTTAGCTCAGGAAAATCTTTTTCAAAATGAGAGGTCAATCCCTTTTCCAATTGATCCGGTACGAAGGAATACAATAGAAGATAATTATTCGAATGTTGGTGTAAAAAGTTTGTACACGCCTAGTTTGAGACTTTTGAGAAAATGTATGTGGCAGTGATATGTTTATACCGGGTGACCACGAGGTGAGGTACGCCCCCAATTTTTCTATAGTTTTAAAGATACAGGTTTCAAATTTGGTACGTCGATATAATACAAAATACGCATATTTTGACTCCATTACCGAATATTCACCACTTCTGGTTTAACCGGAAGTGACCTCAAACTTTTTTTTCAAATAACACAATTTTTTTCATTTTCCGGAAGAACACGCAATTTGTGATAACACACTGTTCTTCAAAATTGAAAATCGGTTGAAAAATGGCGGAGATACAGTTGATTATTCAATCGAACAAAGTTGGCCATGAACATCAAACTCAAATCATCACAACTGACGAACGGCGTCAACATTTACGAGAGGAAGGTTCGAGGTAAGATACAGCTGAAAATTGAGCTTCTCATGTGATAGCAGCCATATTTTCCAACAATTATGAATTTCCCCAAAACGGAGTATAGTACCTATATACTTAACCATAAAGAAATGCTCACAACTGCCATTTCTCAAATGGCAAACATACTCTTCGCATATTGTCGTATTGAAAAGTTATGAATTATCCAAATAATCGTGTTTCGGAGAATTCTGAAAGGAATCGGTGATACGGGATGTTCCATTATGAGTGTTCTCAAAATTGAATATTCTCAAACAGAGGTGGGTTGAACCTACGAAAGCTAAGCAAAAAATCAAATCTTTTCATTCGATTAATCTGATAATTCATCATTTTTAATACGACAATGTGAAAAGAGCATGTTGCCATTTGAGAAATGGCAGTTGTGAGCATTTCTTTATGCGTACTACTCCGTTTTGAGGACATTTTTGATACCCACAGGAAAAACTCTTAATATCTCGAAAACTACACAAGCACAAAATTCAAAAAATACGGCACAAATTGGCACAAAATGGGCATATTTTACCCATATCATTGAAATACCAAAGTTCCTTATATGGATCACCAGCTTGACGCACCTATCGCTGGTTCGTTGTCTGATTCTGACCACGGGATCAATTCCTTGTGGCAATTGACTACTTCAGTAAGTGGGCAGAAACCTAGGTCCTGCCCAACCAGACATCGCCCATGTCAAATTTTTCAGAAGCTCGATGTTGAGGACTTTTTACGTGACTTTCCGTTATTTGGTAGGAACTTCTTCTTCTTTCCTTTATTAGGTATATACTGGTCGCATATGATTCTAACTGGATCACCATATCTCTTCTCCGTACCAATTTTTTACACAAACTCTAGTACAGAGAGGATGGTGGAGATACTCATTCATACTTTCCATTCACTCTATACCGGGTGACCCGGAACCAATTTACCCCCCTGTATCTTCGTTGTTATTTTATATGGATGTCTCAAATTTGGTACTTAGATTTGATGTTATGAATGTACAATTTAGCAAGTATCAATCCAAATATGACACTTCCGGTTTGACCGGAAGCACATCTAATTTTTATATTTCAAATGGGAAGTATTTTTTTTTTTTAAATTACAATTCGATATAGAATTACCTTCACAATGATATATCACAATGATACTTTCAATTCACAATCTGCTTACATAAGTGACATTTTATAAAAAAATTACTTTTTGTATTTCCCTCGTAACGAAACATTTTCATGAAAGTATGCTGTGGAAGATTGAACAATATAATGTAAGTAACAATAATTCGTGGCACAACTTTCACACAATAAGTTTTATGCAGACTAATTATTTTTATGATTTTAGTTTTTCTTAATTTTTGGATACCAATACATAGGAATTTTTAATGTTGCTTAGAAACTCAAATACATATTGAAATACAAGAATTGAACGAAACCTTGTTTTGTTTCCTAATTATTTTTTATGAAGATAATTTCCATGCTATACCTACCTTTTATTGAACAATTCAACTTCATGTTAGTTGGCTATGGAATTAAATTTGTTGAGTTGTTCTGTTGTTGTGTTTACGCCAAATTGTTGACATTTCGAATGTTCTGAATTGTGGGATTCTGGGAAGATAATTATTTGTGAAATGAACAACTACTACCGATTTACCCAAACTGAAAAGGTTGATATGTTGTTGATATATGGAGAAGCAAGGAAAAATTCCTATTTAGCCTTGCGTCTGTACCAGGATAGGTATCCTAACCGTCCGCACCCTAGTAGTAGAAACTATTTTGCAATATTGGAGTCACAGTTCAGGAAAGAACGGAATAATCATGATGGGGAACATGTTATTGTAAGCGAAGATACGGAGATCACTGTTCTAGCAGCGGTTGAAATTGATCCAAATACATCATTAAGGCAAATCGAATATGAGGCCGGGGTACCTAGAGAAACAGCTCGAAAAATTTTGAAAAAACACCGGTATCGTTCATTCAAATATCAAATTCATCAATATTTGTATGAAAATGATGTGCAGAGAAGGATTGCGTATTGTAACTGGGTTATACGAAAAGAAACAGAAAATCAAAATTTCCATTACAATATTCTATACAGTGATGAATCACGCTTTACAAACAATGGTCATTTCAATAGAAATAATTTACGTTATTGGGCACAAGAAAATCCGCATGTGTTCAGAGAAGGAAGACACCAGGAGAGATTCGGATTCAATGTTTGGCTAGGAATTTTTGGAACCAGAATAGTGGGACCAATTATTTTTGATGGAGCTTTAACAAGTGAACGGTACCTACAAATTTTAAATGATGAAGTCCAAAATTTTATTGAAGACATTCCCTTAGCGACACGTCGCGTTATGTATTTCCAACAAGATGGAGCACCTCCACATAATTCGAATGTAGTCCGAGGACATCTTACTAGAACTTTCAACGACAATTGGATTGGTACTCATGGCCCAATTCGTTGGCCACCAAGGTCACCAGACCTCACGCCAATGGATTTTTTTGTTTGGGCTCACTTGAAGAATAAAGTTTATGCTCATAATAGACCTCAAAATCGCGAGGAACTTGAAGACAGGGTAAGGAGAGCCATTAACGAAATTACTCCGGCTCAACTCGTGAATGTTATGCGGGCATGCTCCGAAAAAATACAAAAATGCATTGACGTTAACGGGCGACAATTTGAACAATTAGAATAATTAAGTCTGTCATAGGTATGGAATTTCTTTTGAATTGAGTTATAAAACTGTACATGTTCCAAATGTCTACTATTTTGTAGAAAAATTATCGAAATAAATATTTTGTGAGTCCGATTGTGCAGTTTCAAAAATAACTCCAGACCTTTAGAATAAATTTAATTCCATAGCCAACTAACATGATGTTGAAATGTTCAATACAAAGTATAGCATGAAAATTATCTTCATAAAAATAATTAGGAAACAAAAATGTAGAAGTTTTTTTTCTAATTTTTTGTATTTCAATATGCACTTGAGTTTCTAACCAACTTTAAAAATTCCTATGATGTTGAAACTTATTGTGTGAAAAGTTGGGCCATGAATTACTGTTACTTAGATTATATTGTTCAATCTTCCACAGCATACTTTCATGAAAATATTTCGTTACGAGGGGAATACAAAAAGTATTTTTTTTATAAAATGTCACTTATGTAAGCAGATTGTGAATTGAAAGTATCATTGTGATATATCATTGTGAAGGTAATTCCATACTGAATTGTTATTTTCAAAAAAAAAATATACTTCTCATTTGAAATATAAAAATTAGATGTGCTTCCGGTCAAACCGGAAGTGTCATATTTGGATTGATACTTGCTAAATTGTACATTCATAACATCAAATCGAAGTACCAAATTTGAAACATCCATATAAAATAACAACGAAGATACAGGGGGGTAAATTGGTTCCGGGTCACCCGGTATACTCACCTTATACGCGTATAACCTCATTTTTAATTTCGAACTTTTTTTCACGAATCTTACGTTTCAATACACCCCGCGAGGGATTTTTCTGCCCTTCCGCCCCTTTTCTCGCCTGTTTTTCCGAGTGGAGATTGATCATCGTCTTCTCTCTCACAGTGCGTCATTCGACAACAAAAATAATACGAGAAGCCTTTCATAAACCACACGCAAAAATACACGTGGAGAGAAATTACTTCGATAACTGATACGCAGCAGAGCACTGTCTATTTTCTCTGTTGATACAGTGTTTACCAGTCATTAAGTGTTTTATTTGTCCACAATTAGATATTTGGGTGTATGTATTGCACCGCGGGACTCTTCGCGTGATGTTTTTGGAATAGAATAGAATAAAAATGTATCCATTAAAGAGTTAAAACCTCAGACGTATTATCCGCATACATGGCATTTTATTATATATAATATAGCAAGACCTAATAGTTATAGTTGGCTAAAAATGTTGGCGATACGATTTACGAAAGCATTGGTGCCTAGCAAAATATCTTGACATATCTGCATAGATAAAAATCCAGAGCGCCTTAGAAAACAATATGTTGATTTAGGAAATAATTGAAATCCTCTGAAAGATATAAATTGTGGTGTACCACAAGGTTCCATTCTTGGCCCGGTTCTATTTTAAATCTATATAAACCCTTTATTAAAATTTACTCTTGATAGGGTACTGTTATCGTTGCTCGAATTGTTTACACAAAAATTGAAGTTTCGTTTTGGAACAGATGGCATTTATTGGGGCTCAATTTCAGTCCGGAGCTTCTCAGTCGCTGGAATACCTCTTCCAAGTTTTTTATATGGTCCTCGAACGATCTGCCAACACTATCATGTCGTCGAGGTATAATCAGACACATCTCCCATCATAACCCCTTTAGAACCGTCTCCATCAATCTGTCAAAAGTAGCTGGAGCATTACAAAGCCTGAATGGCATAACCTTGAACTGCCACAGTCCTGAGCCTACAGTGAAGGCTGTCTTTTCTCGATCTTCTGGAGCCAGTTCTACCTGCCCATATTTGTTCTTCAAATCACGGGTCGAGAAAATCGTAGAGCCAGCCAAAGTGTCTAGGGTGTCATCTATTCTTGGCAGAGGATAACTGTTCTTTTTCGTCACGTTATTCAGTTAGTCTACGCAAAAGCGTCTTTATTCTTCACCAACAGGACTGGAGAGGACCAGGGACTGTTAAATGGTTCGATAACTCCTTCTTTTTCCATGTCGTAGACTATTTTTTCAGCTTCTTCCTTCTTGGCGAAGTCTTCTAGCTGATTGGCGGATCGGTCGGGCATTTCCAGTGTCGATCTTATGCTGAACCACCTTTCTTCTACGGCCTCTGCCTACTCCGGTATCAAAGAAGTCCTGATACTTCCTGACTAATTTTTTCAATTCGGGCTGTTGAGCTTGTTCTATGCCCTTGGAGGAAGTGACATCCAGGTTTTCTAATACCACTGGAAAGTTGTCGGCTTGGCTTACAATGCTGCGTACACCCCTAATCACAGACGAAATTTAAGAGCAGTGCCCCAAAATTGTTCGATTCTTCACGGTCACCAGGTAATAATTGACATTTATTATTCATTTTACTGATTTCACTAATTTATTTAAAACTTTTATTGACAATAATTTATTTGAAACATTGATTTTACAGTCACTGTCGTTACTCTGTCCTTTTGCGAACTCTCTAACTATATCTTTAACTGCAACTCTGCGACTCTGCCTGCTATCTGATGTTGAGCGTCTTATAAACCGGCAAGTAGAATTCTTTCAGCATTCTCGAACAGCCGCGATTCTATCTATGGTGACTACTGACTCGTTCATGTGGCTCCAGTAAGTTCTCGGCGCGGATAGAACGATGAGTCATGGATGTAACGTTGACGAGGAGGGATGAGGTCAGCCGAGTAGGCTAAGCGTGAATATTGCGACCAGGTCCGGCCTCGGGGTTATTACAATATACTTCAGGAAAAGTGAATGCAAAAAATCGAACAAAGTTCGAAAAATGTGTATCGGAGATAAATCAAATAAATGAAAAGAAATAACTCCGACTAGGGTCGAAAATTCCCTTCTCTCCACACATTTCACTTCGCAAAGTGGAAAAATGAGGTAAAAATACCCGTATGGGAAAGTTGTTTTCTGTCATATGTCATGTCATATGTTACCTCACTTTTAGTGAAAGCCCAACCTTTCTTTCCCGGGAACAAGTTATTCGTTCGTCTATACAAGATACTCCGGATACTCGTCCAAGTATTAACAAAAATCATGATATTTGACAAAATCTATATTATCTCTACTAACCTCCTTCACTTTGGTCTGCATCCACCCTGGGACCAGTCTCGTTTACTCCATATTTTCCTCCAGAGGTTATAAAAAATCCGTTAGCAATATCTTTCCTCCACGTCCACAAACAATCATTTTCAAAATCGCAATCAATGCCAGCCTCATATTCTACATGCTGTTCGGTACTTTGCTGTAGATGAAGCTGTCTTATCTTGTCTTTGTATTTGTTGTAGTCTTGTTCAGGGTTCTCTTCTGCAATAAAAATAATCCGTTAACTCGTGGAATACCAAACAGTTTATGGTGAAAATTACATGATATCAAAACTTGTTCTACAGGACCCACAAGGGTGCCTGAGGCACCGCAGCTACTGGAGTAGCGACCCGTGGGCCCTAGCTCATTGTACACCGACGGCAAAAACACACATCCACTTATACATTACAGAGGGATGCGAGAACTCGAAAACCTGCTACCAGTGGAAGCCAAGGAAAGGACGGATTGGGTGCTGCTGGACTGGTAGCCGGTGACGAATCGTCCACGAACATCGCACCACCCGATCGGAAATTAGCCCTACCAGAGCTCATCAGGATGCTTATCGAAGGAACTTGCTGCAAGAACTGGAAAACCTGTCTTCGCTGGAATTGAAGGACTGGTAGCCGGTGATGAAATCACTCTTGGCCACCACATTGACTGAGAACTAGCCCTACGAGGGCTTCCACGAAGGAGTGGATTGAGGGAACTACACACTACATACCCATCGACTTTGAGGAGAGCAGGTGAAATTCATAGGTAGACAGAACACCATGCATGAGGGGATTACAAAAAAGACCTATGAGGGCTTACTTGCTTAGCTGTGGTAACAGCCTTCCAAAGTCCAAAGGAAAGTTTTTACAAAAGTAGTTTCTCACACAAAATCAAAATTGTTTTTGATTGTTTCGAAGGTTCAGGGACAGATGAAATGCTTCGGTAGATCAGCACAGCTGCTGGAAAGAATACTTGGACTAATATTCAGGTCTAGCTCTGCTCATAATCTTCAGTTCTTAGGCTACATCCTATAACCTCATATCTTCTTCATTGCAATATCAGAAGAAGTTCTTGAACTATAGAGCAGGTATATTACAAGAAATGGAACCTTATCGCCTAGTGAGAGAAGTGTTGAAAACTCTGAAGGACAAGAAGGAAGACTTTAACAATTCCTAATGGACCTCCTGAAGAGTCCAGAATCGACTCGACCTGAATGTTTCAAGTGGTTTCAATATCTCTTTTCAAGAAAAATTTAGAAATCTACGTTGCTCGGGGATGCCAACATGGAGGGTCTTGTTGGAGGAATCTTGTGCTATATGAGCGTATGAAGGAATACACCGCCCTAGAAAATATTAACGATTCAGTCGTCATCTTCAGAATACGTCTATAGCAGCATTCGTCAGAAGAAGGAATAGAGAGGAAACAAATACTCTTGAACTACAAGATGAAAAACTGGCAATATTGTGGATTTATCAGAGTCTACGCTCAGGTGAAACCAATTGAAAAAGCCGCCGAAATTATTACAGTAATTTTATTGTATTTTGAAATGAAACTGCAAGGTTCTTACGATAAAAAGAATGAATGGAATGCCAAAGTAATGTCACAAAATTTTACCCAGCTGCACTCCTTTAGCTTACGATTCTTAATCCATCTTCCAGAGGACTTAAGAAAATAAGATAGTTCTACCTAGTTTGAACGATCGCTATTGCACCAAAATCGATGCTTCTCGTTTGAATCAGGAAAATATATAGTCATCAGGAAAATTACTTGTGAGAGTTCCAAAACACCTATTGGAGAGTAGGAGTCAGAAGCCAGAAGTGGACAGAGATAGATCCAGAGATGGTCCAGAGAGCAGATAAAATAATAGAATATGAGTCGCTGAAGCATATTTACAAGTGCTGGTACCGACAATATGGTTCGATACCTGTAGTCTTGATTATTATTGCGTTTCGTGTACTGGCTTCAAAATCGTGTTGAATAGCGTCCAGTATTCACCTGAAGAATTATAATATAAGAAAAAAAGAGGTGTACTTTGAGCTGGGACCGTTGCTATAAGAAGGGACCGCAACTCCATTGCGACACATACCAGAGACCACACTATTGTTGAAAAAATTGTTATTTCTGTCAACCGGCTGCACCCTTACGAGCACAACCCTCAAGTCTTCGAAAGATTCGTGCGAGCTAGGTAAGACGTAGCCCTCACCTTTTAACGAGTGATGCCATGCACGATATATCCGGAAACAGCCAATAAAACTCGAGAACGAACATGTAAAGTATCGAAACAAGTCGTACCCGACAATAGGACAGCTCTAAAAGATCTATGTCAAAAATATGTTCTAATAAAAAAAAATTGCTCGAAAATCTGGAGGCCCTGGCAGAACACAAGACAATGAAGCAGTTGTAGGTGCCATGGTATGATAAGAAGATATGAAAATTTTGAGGAACTTGATAGAAATGACTAGAACCAGTTCTTATATGTACAGAGAGAGGGCTACAGAAATACTCTCATTTCTAGTATGGAGCAATTACTTGCGAAGAATATCTACTTTCCGTGACGGATATTGATAAACATCTGCCAGGTATTTGTACATGTATTTCAAAAACGAAACAATTGCAAGTGTTTCTTCTTTCAAGAAGCCCCAACACACTCGGAGGGTGCACTGATATCATTTACCCACACGCCACCCTGGTGAGGAGGGCATCAGGCTTGATAGCCTGTAATTGCCTGACGATGAAGGATGTGTAGTTCCGAAAGATTCTGCACGTCTCAAACTCCACAATGAACGCAATTTTCCTCGGATCGTAAGCTAGGAAACACACTAAACGACCGTCCGCGACCGTCCAGCAACGACCAAAATTGAAAGGGACCAATGAAAACTTCCAAGCTCACACTGATCGACCAAAATTGATAAGTGATAGCTCCATAATACGAGCAAAGCACGAAGTATTCTTCCAGTGGCTGCAGTGCAGTGCAACTGAACAACTTGATGCACATGAAAAAACTTACTATTTTGATGTCCAAAGTCCGCGAATTCTAATTTGGCCATGCTTGTGTCGTTCGGCTCCATTTTAGGGAGAGCATCTGCCGACATGAATTCCTTCTCCTTTCTCCTATCTTCGTTCAATTTCCTTTTAATGCTTGCTATGCTAGCTATGCTTCTTTCCGGAGCGCTTCGTCTAGGCCTGAAGTACCTTATTCTTGTGTGGTAATATTCAGGTTTTAAAATGTCTTTTTCATTTTCATTTATGTCAGTATTGCTAAATGGACGTATATCTTGATTTAATTCTCTTATTGTATGAGCACTATGAATTGATTTCATGTTGTCTGTCTCCCTTTTGTATTTCTCTTTTCCATCTTGGCACTGACTCGGGTTGTGGTAGAGTATAAATAGCAATGTAAAGGGTAAAAAACTTTTAACTGCAAACATCTTGGATTTCGCTTAGTTTGGAATTTTTGGTATTGGGGCGATGGTCGGTTTTGACATTTTTGTGGTACTTTCTTCACTTTTCTTTCTGTAACAAAAGCAATGCATGATTATTAATGATGATTCCTGAATTAACACGAGTTTAGAAATTACAGTAAAACAAAGTCACTTATTATCAGATTCGGACAAATATTAGGTAATAGCGAAAATTCTTTGGCGTTTTTTTGGACTGCCGCACAGTTATGGGATTGTCATTTTCCGCAAATGTTATTGGACAACGTCACTTCTTAATTTTTTATATTTTTATTGATGGAATCTGACAATATCACGCCATTACTTCGCCGTTTTTGATGGTGGAGTACAGGTATTTTCAACAACAAATCTCACAACATTTTAGAGAACCCGACAAAATTTGGGTGGAATTTGTTGAATGAAAGTAGAAGTTGAAAAATTTACTGATATTTTCCATGCACTTGATAGGGGTAAACTATCACAGAAGGTCATCGACATGCGAAAGCTTTCGGCATTGTCAACCACTTTATATTTTATTTACTTTCTCCTGAAGTTTGGTATAAAAAAAAAACTTTCTCTCTGTTGAATCTTACTCAACCTAATAATGGCAAATGGTGAAAATGACGAACACAAAGAAATTAAATATGGAGTCCCACAGGGAATTATGGCCAACGATATTTTGCTTATTTGTGAATATAGAAAAGTATCAATGCAATGTCACCAGATGTGCGTTTCGCCAACAAGTTTAGTAGTATCAGGGGCTGTGAAATTAGTTTTGATGTCTGGATAGATTTTGTTTTTGAATTGTTTTCATAACAAATGAAGACCAGTATATAAAGGATAAAACTTAATTTGAATTAGAAATATTTTTATTTTGTTTTCTTATCAGATGAGTTATACCTCCAGATGAGATGAGTTAAGGTATTTTTTTCAAATCATGAAAAATATGTATGCCACCGAAGTTTCGATTGTTTTTATTTTCCATTTTTTCAAAAAATCACAAACATTCCTCAAATGTATCTCGACGAGACGACTCCTAATCATTCCACAAAAAAAAACCATTACGAATGGACAAAATTTTAGAAGATTTTTAATCAGTACAGTGCAACTATTCTCAAAATCAACAATTTTTTTAGTGGAATGAATTTTTAATTTTTTCAAAAATCACAAGGTGACTACTTAGCTAATTGCAAATTATTAAAAAAATATTAAGAAAGGACCTCTCTCAACTCCAGAAAAACTTTTCAACTCTCGATATGCTCAAAAAAAATTCTCATCTGTAGATATTTTAATTTCAAATTCAATGATTATAGTAATTTTATCATTTTGAATCGATTGACGTTCGCAGAGGGGAATTTACAACTCAAGAACTGTTAAAGATAAATCAATTCTGCGAAAGCTAAACGATTCAGAATGATAAAATTGGTTCACTCTGGAAATATAAAGTTGAAAATATTCCCCCTGAAAATCATGAAAAATACAAAATTATCAGATTCGCACGTCTGCAAAATTCCATGTTGATTCCGGAAATATATGATTTGTGTATGTTCAGATTGAAGGTTTCTCATAGAATAAAATGTCAAAAATTCCTTGCACCAACGAATTTTCGAAAATTGATTGATTTATTCATTTAAAAATTCTTATCTGTCGATATTTTAATTTTAAATTCATAGCTCATAGCTCTCAAGAAAATCCACTACCTCTAAGAGGGGAAATTACCTCGAGAACAGTTGACGATAGAGTAATTCAGCGAACGCCAATCGATTCAAAATGATGAATATACTCTGTATACTGACAAAATCAAGTTGATCGGAGGAAAAAAACCTTATCGAAAGAAGTCCTAAGGGACTTCACCTAAAACCATGAAAAATACAAAATTATCAGATTTGCTATAAATTTGCACCACATATACAAAATTTCATGCTGATTCCGAAAATATATGATTTGTATACAGTGTGAGCCTTTATAAATTACACATATTGAAATGAGAGAAACTATGCTCAATTTTATCAACGAAAAACGTATTGAAAAAATCGAAAAAAAAGTTTGTATTTTTTAGGGAATTTAAAAAATGTTGTTTTGCTACCGTGACCCCTGTTTGAACAAAACGTTATATCTATTGAACTAACTGACCTATCATGTTGAAACAAACTCCATAATGATTAAAAGTAATTGCAAAATAAAAATTATGGTAAAAAACTATCCCCAATTGAAAATAAACATATTTCTTTAGCAAAAATATGTTGTTTTTCATAAATTTTTACAATAATCGTAAATTTTTTCGTAAATTTTTTATTGCTTCAAGTTATTCTTCATCGTATTATCTACCGAATGGTAAAAATTTCATATTAATAACTCAATCATGATATTGTCTATCAACTGTTCAAGAATGGCCTAGCGCACGCCTACGGATTATTGTTTACCAGGTAGATACCCTTAGAAAATGTTACAACTGAGTTATAAAGATGCAATTTTTACCTCCAGGTAGATAATACGATGAAGTATAACTTAAAGCAATAAAAAATGTATGAAATGTGGGCAATTCATTGAAAAAAATCACGATTTTTGTAAAAATGGATGAAAAACAAACAGATTTTTGCTAAAGAAATATGTTTATTTTCAATTGGGGGTATTTTTTTTCACAATTTTCATTTTGCGAGGACGCCCAATTATTATGGAGTTTGTTTCATCGTGATAGGTCAATTAGTTCAAAAGCTATAGCGTTCACACAGGGGTCACGGTAGCGAACAACATTTTTTTAAATTCCATATAAAATACAATTATTTTTCTTCTATTTTTTCAATAGGTTTCTGTTTATAAAATTAAGCATAGTTTTCCTCATTTCAATATGTGCACTTCATGAAGACTCACACTGTATGCTCAGATTGAAGGATTATCATAAAAAAGGAATAAAATGACAAAAACTCCCTCGCACCAACGAATCTTTAAAAAATTCTCATCAATACATATTTTGATTTGAAAATGAATGATTATAGTAATTTCATCCTTATCTATCTTCTTCCGTTCTGGTGTTGGAAAGTTCATCTGGAGTTGAGAGAGGAATCAATGTCGTTAAAAATTTGTCAACAAATATTCAAAATGATTAATTATTTTAATTCCATCGAATGAGCAAATCAAATAAACTTCAGAGCAATTTGAACAATTAAGTGCTTTCAGAATGTAGAGAATTTAAATTCCATTTATATCAAACGTTTTTACGATGAGTTGAATGCAGAATACCATTATAGTCATAACGGAAGATAAAGCAAGAATCAAGACTGATAAAAAACTATATCTCAAGAACGATATCTGAAGGTTTACTACTCCATCATGAAAAAACATTTATCTCTCAGAGATTAATTTACATTCAGGATGATACCCAGATATTTCGCTTCCGCTGCAAATGTAATGACCTCATCCACCATTGAAATAAAGTGGAGTTGAATCTTGCAGTTTCCTTTTCTTGATGAAGGATACTATTACAGTCTTGCTAGGGTCTCACAATCATCCTTTTCCTTGGGCACCAACTGTGATCGTCCTTCAACGCTTTTTGGAAGATATAAGCTACCCTACCTGGCGATGTTTTTACGAAAATGAAAAGGTTATCGGCATATACTCGAATCTCTACTCCTCCTCTTTCAGGAACATTGAGTAGATGGTCTATCAGGAGTGACCACAGAAGGGGGAATAGTACCCCTTGTGGACAGCCCCTGGATACCTAAAACCGGATGGCCTTGTCTTGTAGCTTGTAAAGATGGAGTAGCTGTTGATGACTGGGTCTGTACTTTTTTCAGCCGAAGCTGATCAAATAGAAATTGGCTATCGCATTCTTCTTGGTCATGTAATGCATAAATCTGTCGATGAATCTGTTGATTTATGCATTACATTGAAGTATACTGGTGGCTGTTCAGGAGGGACATGCAAAGGGGGCCGTACAAACACCAGTTCTTTGGAAGTTGTTCAACCTCTCTTAGATTTGGAGGTATTTCTGTCCAACTTCGTCGAAACTATCCGTTTAATTTGAATATTGTGATCACAAAGTTACTTTTTATAACTTGAAGAAAGAACTTCGACTGTCGCCAATGGTGGAGTAGATAACAATTAGGCACTCAAAAGTATGAGAAACATATTGAAGGTTTCAGTTTGTGAAAAAAATATTCGTTATTTTCTGATTTGCTCTAAGGATCGTTAAAAGACGTATGTTGATCGAACTAATAGGGCGCTAAGAAAACACGGTTCAAAGAGCATATTGCCCATATCAGATTTATGAGACCAGAGAAATTGAGTGATTGTTTCCCAACACCAATTTGATGACACAAATTTGAGATTAATTAGGTAGGTACATGACCAAAAACTACTCGATGTACACGAGAGTTTGGAATTAACCAAATATCAGAATTATTCGAACTTGTATCACAATAATGCAATACATTTTCAATCATACATTTCTCCACCCTTTTCACTTTTATCAGACTGGCTTACATTAGTCATCGAATCGTATTGTAACGATTTCGAGACCGGCCCCGAGACCGGCCCTGATCTTATTAATTATGCACCCTCGTTCAACTACAGCTGCATATCTGCTGGTGTACGCATCGCCGAGAACAAGCTGGAATAATCGATTGTTCGATACTATTCGAAGAGCCATCTAGACGAAATGTTCTATACTCCTGAATATTCGAGAGCCGTCAATGGAAACTGCTTGGGAGTATATAAGCGGGACAGGCAGAATGGAGAGTCAGTTACAGTTCCAGAGTTCGCTGATAGATAGCCATAGTAGAAATAAATTGAAAAATAAATGTTTTAGTGAATAATCGTTGTAAATAGTGTTTTAAATAAATTAGGAAAATTAGTAAGTGCAGTTTTACTACAGTATTCATAATAGAATAGAGTGCTAACAAATCAAAATAAGAGTTTTAAATTAGATTACTTGTATCTGGTTAGAAAGCGTTAATTTTACCCAATTTATACATATACAGTGTCTCACTTCTCATGGAAACACCCCCGTAATAGAAATGTACTAAATGACCTCAAAGGGTGATATACACTGCACGCCATGCAGTAGCGATAAAACCACCGATTCTTCTGAAGAATCATAGGCAAAATGAGTCGAAAATGTTTTCGGATTCGTAATAAGAACAACCAATTTACTAATAATTCACTTTGTTCCTCAAAAAAATTTAGTTCTAAAAAATATAAATTTTTTTGTTTTTGTTTTGTTTTTACGAATCACCTAGGTTTTCGGAGGAAACTCATCAAAAGCAGAGCTTGTCTGTGCAAGGGAGATCTGGGAGCTACAGTTTACGTAAAAGTGGATTCTGAACCATTTTAGCTCAGTGATAGGCGATGAGGATCGAACCTGGGCCGTCTGGGAGGAAATGTATCATTTGTCATAGAAATATCTCCTCAACTTCCATTATTTTTGACGTAGAACTATGAAATTTGCAAATTCAATAGATGCAGTAAAAACTTACAGTTCTGCGTTAAAAAATTGGGGAAGTTACTAGGGTGTTTCTAAGAGAAGTGGGACAAATTTGGATTTTTTCAAGCTGAATATTTTTCAGGAACAAAATGGATCAGTAGTGAAACGGTTGTTTTGATTACTAATCGAAAGATATTTCCACCCTATTTTCCTTCCTATATGATTTTTCAGAAATATTGAGAATTCAACGGCAAAAATTGCGGCAGTTACGGTGTTATATGTTGTATTATAAAACGGTCTTCAAAAGTTGAGAGGATCGTTGAATTCAGGGTAAAATAAGAATTGATATCTCAACTTGAACCGGTGAACAAAATTGTTTTGAAGTTGAAGGGTCGCTTTCTGTTGATGAATTTAATGGCTTTTGCCATTACGACCTAAGATACGGCAGCCGAGGGATGTCCTGGGAAAAAACAAATGTTGAGAATTGAAGACTAATTCTGTGTTGGGGTATTAGTGATCGTGTGGGTTGGTGATGAGTACGACCACCCGTGAGGGTGTGCTGATGCCACTCTCGAGTGAGGGCACTAAAACAGGTAAAAATTTGCGTAGGGTCGATGTTTTACGACATTTCAACAATTTTCCAAGTTCAATAATAATAATAATAATAATAATAATTATATAGTTCGTTATAAACTTGTGGCGTTTTATGTCTATTCCTAGGCGATGCTTGTTTCGATAGAAATTTGTTTTGTTTACCGTATCACCGTGTTACTCAATATAATCTTCTCACTCAATGAGAAAAATAATAATAATTGTTAACGCAAAATTGGGTGTTTTGTCATTTTTAAGTGAGGGCATTTTTATTATAATTTTGAGTGCGTTATGAGAGTAATATGATTGAATAATAATAATGATAGTTTAAATATAAAATTGGCATATTTTTTATTGGTATAATAATAGTAGTAATTTCATTTCAAATATAGCTATTGTTTCATTACCAGGTGCGTTTCAAAAGTGAATTTAGTGCTAATAAAAAGGCCACCTGCGAATATGATGATTCCAATTTGAAGAGAGATATCTGATGGACAAGATAATTGACCATTTTGTTTTCTTGATATTATTTTCGCTCATTTGTATACACGGAGTGTATGAATGTTTGCGGTTGGTTTTCATTAAACATTTTCATATTTTTCATATTTACTATATTTGCAATATTTTCGTTAAGTTGTCATTTCCACCATTTTGCTTTGGTGAATAAAGCTGATTCGCGGAACTTGGTTGACTATACTTTACCTACCCTTTCAACCCCTGATATAAAGTCCACGCATTCGTTAAGCCGTGGCAAAACCTACTAATCTACATCTTTGCCAGAGATGATGGTGAAATGACGAAAACCAGTAGAGCTGTGAATTCTCATTTTTGGGGAGGCTATCAAATATATCGTCGCCTAACACCCTAGTGATTTATTACAACGGCGATGTTTTCATGAGAAGTGAGACACACTGTATACGGAAACTAACTTAGTTGGTTAGAATTCTCACTTTATTATACGGCTAAGGGCCGGATGCTTGAATAATTTGAGAGATGATCGAATATTGAATTTGTTTATTATTATGACAACGCATGTCTTAGTTTACCAGTTATCCTTGTTAATCTTGCGTTAAATTGACAGAAAGTTTTATATGCAACCGTTTCAGCTGGCTTTTCGTGAGTATTGAATGAGTTACAGGGTCTTGAGAGTGACAAAAAATATATTTTCCAGAATAACTCCGTTTCAACTATTTTAAGTAAATTAGGTATGTTACTAGGTATAGCAAATCCCGAGTTTGTAACTGCGTTTGAACAAAGGCGTACGGTAGCTGGGTACCCCCATCATCCCACGCCCCTATTTTCACGCTGTTGAATTAATATCGATTTTGTGTTTTTTTTTCGTTTTCAATATTTTCTTTACTAAGGAGGGATAGGTTCCACTGTCGAAAATGTTAATGATTTTCACAATATTTGAAATTGAATAAGTGAATAAGTATATATATGTAAACAAAATGTGGTAATGTATAATTGAAAATTTTGCCATCAGAATTTCTGATAGAAAAACATAACTATTCATAACAAAATAATCAACAGAGTTCCATGCCATGTAATTTATCAAAGTTGAATATCTCGGAAACTGTTAATATTTAAGTATGATGCGGTAAAGCGTTTGAAAAAATCCACAATACAAATAACATCTAACAAAATAATCAAGAATGACTTCTTTATTCATAATTTTTGGGTGAACTTTATTCAAGGCTTTCTCAATCACCTATAACTGCCAGTTGTTTTCAACTTGCTTAACCAATCTTACTAAGTATTTTTACTTCCATTCATTAGGATTAGGCCACTGCCTTTTGCTGTTAACTAGCTTGTCTTATCTTACTTCACAGTTCATCAGGATTAAGCAATCAAATATACGTTTCGGCAGTCGTCTACTGAACGTAGGCTGTTATAGGCTAGGCTAGGCTATTACAGTGAAGTAGTTGAGTTAATGTTTTCGGTTTCCATTTCAATAATTTTGTGAGTTGTTGCCTGTAAGCGACGTGCAGATATAATGGTCATATATAGCTCTTAAGAAAATCCACTACCTCTACTAGTTTTATGTCTGTAATTAAATTTGAATAGAAAATAAAATTTCAATCAGATTTCCATCATCAAATATTAACTCTCATCATCGCATACGGAATCATATCGGTTTTCGAAATATTATCAATAGCGTATTGGTCTCATTGGCCGGAAATTAAGACATCCCGGGTCCGAATCCCAGTTGATCCTCAATTTTTTCATTCAGTTCTGAATTTCATCCTCCTGTCTGCTATGCCATGAACTCATGGTCGATTTAATAATGATAATATTAATAGATACCTGTGAAGTTGAGAATAATTAGCGAAAATCAAGCAATTCAAATAACTGGTTAAAAAATTCAAGAAACCTACCTACTAGTATAAAACAAAAATCAATGTAGTTTGAAGTGGATTATAGATTTTAATCAGATTGCTGATATCTGACTTCAGTTACCGCAGACTAGTATAAATGAGGCTACTTCTCTCACTAGGTCGAGTTTAATCTTCCTCCAGAAGATATATAGACACTTGGTGAAAACACATGTTGAGCTGTTTAAAATAGTGATTTGGTGTCGGAATACAACTTTATTGTATCCAGTTAATTTAAGGAAAATTTATAAAGTTGGCAAATTATTTAAATTGCCTTCTAACCTCTCACCTAACCTACTTCCATCCGCCTCATTTTACTTTCAACTGGGCTGTAGGTATTAAAATTCAACCTGAAACTACTTTTTCAATCAATGGTCTGCTTTATTTTATATTTATGAAATTGATTACAACTTTCGAAAAAGGTCATTTTGAATTATTGAATAAACTTTTAATTTTTTCCAGTTCACCTGGTGGTAATTGTATTTCCATCGCAGCCACAAAACCGATTTAACCGATCTTTTGGACATCATCCAACATATTTATTTGTTTTCATGACATTCGGTCTATCCGAACGATGTCAATGAATGATGTTTTCATTTAAATTATATTTGTAGATATAATTCAATAGAAAATCGAATGAAAAAATATGCAGTGGATAGTACATAAACGATCTCGACATATCATACTTCCTATAGCTAAACTAAACGTCAAATGAAATTCGAACGGGACGAAACAATATTTCCAAAAATACACACATCGTCAGATTTTCGAGGTTCATACACTTTTCTAATTTACAATCAAAACAATCCCGAACCTGACTTACATTCGCACTGCTCACCATCAAATCAATGTTGAAACTATCAAAATTCGTTCACCTTTCAAGAGGGACGAGACTACGCCATACGTATTCAAAATCACCAATTATTGTCCATCTACGATTAAGTCACCACAAACTAAGAACGTATCGCAACAAAACAGCGTTAGCACTTCCGATTTTGTCACGGTCTGACTTCGTCCCACTAGTATTTAATTTTAAAATTGCAATAAGCGAACCCGAGTAAAAATATCTTCAGTACAACCCATAGTATCTTGTGTGCGCTGGCCGAACTGAGCAAGGAGAGGTGATGGTGTTTAGGACATGTGGGAGTGGGATAGAGGGTGCATATCGATTTTTGTGTTCTTTTGGCTTATATCTCCGGTAAAATAAGATGAAACGTCGAGGTGACACCTATCGGGAGGCTGGGAAAGGTTGGTTTAATTTTCTGTAATAAATCGTGCGCGTTTGTCTTTGAGATTATAGTTGGGGTTAGCAGGTTTATTGCCAGTTTATTGCATCCAGTTCGTGTAGGAAATTTTATGAAAATGCTAACTGCTTCTGGAGAACATGTATAAAGGCCAGACGCGAGATATGCAATGTGTTTGCGCGATTTTTGAGCCAAAACACAAACTTGACTTCGAAATACTTTCAGGATTAACGACGAAGGAGAATAAATCAATGGAATCAATAATTATTCGTTTTTCATTCACCCTCAAATATAGTCAGCGCTACCAATCCCTTTCTTATATTTCACATTGAGGCAGAAAGTAATTTGGTGTCAAAAAATTTAAGTTAGATACATACCGCGTGACACAGACTTATTATGGTATACATGGAACAACCTTCTTGCCACTTACAGGGATATTATCTGTGCTTATATGATTAGGCATATCGTTAATGAATAGAAGAAAGATGAGGGGACCCAATATAGAACCTTGAGGAACTCCAAGATCAATGTCATACTGCTGCGACTGACAATTGTAATCTTTAACATTTATCTTTCTGAGAGTCGGGTATGATCTGAGCCATGAAAGAAAGTTACACCTGAAACCAAGTGAATGAAGTTTTTCGCATATAATATGAGGGTCAATAATGTCGAATGCTTTCGATAAATCAAAGAAAATTGCACCGACATACTTTCTTTCATCAAGTGAGTCATAGACACACCGAAAAAAGAGCAAAATGCACTTTCCGTTGACCTAGCTGGGCAAAAACCATGCTGAAACATAGAAATTATGTAAAATAATTGATCTAGAAACGCCAGCATTTTCACATAAACGGATCTTTCGATTATTTTACATAATACTGTGGGAACTGTTACAGGCCGATAATTTTCGATAAGCGTTGAGTCGCCTCTTTTCAAATTCGGTGTTACTAGTCCAATAAGCCTGATATAAGTTCTCCTCGACCATCAAAGTAGTACGATTTTCGTCATAGAGATTTCAGCTCCTGGCGAAACGAACATCGTCCGAAAAGAGAAGAAAACACGGGAAAAATGTCCAGATTTACTCTTTGAACTCCGCAGGCTTTACCCAACCATATTGAAATGTAGTTCTGATCATTGGGGTACTTGATGAAATGATGGACACATTGCTCTCAAATTTGAAAATTATACCGGCTTGACGTGATGCGGCAGAAATCTTAGCAGGACGTATGCAGTATATGGACAGTTGGACCCCGTTATGCAATGAGGAACCAACAACTTTTAGACAAAATGAGATATGCCGTGTTTTAGAACTCAAATATCGTTCTTAAGGTTCTGCAGTTTGTTTCTTAAGGTTATACTTCGATAGAAAAAACATTAAACAATTAAAAATGTCCTTCTTTAAATACAATATCATTTTCAATAATCATTAGTCTGCTTTTTTCTAATTTTACTCTGAATTATGTTTTTGTCGGTTGGTTCTTAAAGGGGTCCAGTTATTCTTGGTTCGCTCCGCCTACTCAGGGCACATGATTCTCGCAACCAATAATCACTCACCCTACGGATGTGGAGAGTATTTGCTGGGATTAATGACATACCAGACATCCTTTGGATGAAAAATAATGATAATAATAATAAATACTTAGCTTATCCAGAAACCTGACCTTCGCTTTTCTCAGGTCAAGTGGGCTGAAGTCGGAAACCGAGGGATTCATAATGGCCTGCCAGGATAGTGTCTTCAACACCCTCGTCTACCGAAGTCGCGTGATGGGTATAGAGATCCCTTACACTAGATGCAGAGCGTGTCGTGGGGCAGATGAGACCATAATGCACTTGCTGTCAGCTTGTCCAGCTTATGCGGTCTCAGCCTATATCCTTGGTCATAACGCAGAGTGTTGTACTACCATCTACGACCAAAACTCATTCTGACTTGCCAGACACGATCAGTGAGGTATCGTCCGCAAACACCATCAAGAAAGTATCCTTCATGACTATGTCAATTTCATCAATGTAGACCAAAAACAGTACTCGACCCAACACCGATTCTTGAGGCATGCCCATGAAAATTTCTGCATACTCGGAGTGATGTCAACAGTTGCATCAGTAGTAATACTACCGTACTGTTGTCTGCATTCCAAACACGATTGAATCCAATCAAATTCTACCCCTCTAATACCATGCGAATACAATTTGGAAAATATTGTAGTAAAAACGCACTGAACTAATTTGTTAATTTATTTAAAACACTATTTACAACAATTATTCACTAAAACATTTACTTCACTAGATTCAAATTTATTTCTACTGTGTCAGTCTCTATCTGCGAAGTCTGGAACTGTAACCAACTCTGAATTCTGACTGTCCTGCTTATATACTCCCAAACAGATTCCATCCACGACTCTCGATTATTCAGGAGTATAGAACATTTCATCTAGATGGCTATTCGAACAGTATCGAAGCGATCGATTTTATTCCAGCTTGTTCTCGGCGATAGGCCAGCAGATATGCTGTTGTAGTTGAACGAGGGTGCATAATTAATTAGATCAGGGCCAGTCTCGGGGCCGGTCTCGAAATCGTTACAATATATTTATCTGGTTGAGACAATCGAACACCTGGTTGAATCGCAGAAAATTCCAATAGGACGTTCTCATGCTTCACTATATTCCACCAAACTTAAAAAAAAAATTAATCACTACTGTGTTTGTGAACTGTCAAAACGAAAAAAAAGTTGGCCAGTAAGTATTTCTTGTTCACTTAAAAACTTGGTAAGCCTATCCAAGTAAGAATATTCAAATAATTGAATTATTGTTACTGGTCTATAATTTTCCAGTTTTCCTCGGTTCTGCTTTTTAGGAATCGGAATCACCTTCCCAAGTTTTAGTTCTATTGGAAATTATCCCATTTAAAAATGGCAGATTGTTCAAATACGTCAAAATCTGAAATTCTTTTTTTATTAGGAAACAAGCAACATCATCATTACCACTATTTTGCGGTTTTATCGATTGTTTTGCGAGTTTTGGCAACTTCTTCGAGAAGTGGGTTCCTAGCACGTCCCAAACCATCGAAGAGTTTTCCTTAACTATTGAGTACTTGTTATCATATTTTAAATCTGCATTTTTTATTCGCCTCTAACCAAAATAATGATTTAATGTTCATCTAACAATTCAAGCAAGCTAATCTGACTTTACTATTTGTTGATTGAAAATTCTTCAGTGCTTGCACGTCTGCTGACAATTCATGTAGTTGTACTAAGGAGGAAGTTTTTCGCGACATCAAGGTTAGACCGTGAGAAAGAGAGATTCGAGCTATTACTTTTAATCAATGTAATTTTTGAGACCCGTATTGATGCATAAACCAAAAAAAATCGTGCGCTTTCCTAATATTTACCAGTCAGACTCAGCATATTATAGCCGATAGTGATTTCACTCTGCCCTCTTTCGGCTATGAATTCAAGATATACCGAAAAAGAGAGCCACACCATGTGATACCAACTAAATTGGCTAGATGACGCTCAGAATTTAGGCGCAAAAAAGATGAAACAATGAAAGTTTAATGTTTTTAGTTTCAATTTTTATAATTTTTGATTTCCTCTCAATCCTCTTTACCGGCCCTTAGTCCTAATCATGCTTTTATTGCTTTTCGCACGACGCTATCCGCCAATCAGAATGCGTGAAGAGGGCGTGACGCGCGACACGAAAAGCAAAAAAAACCTCATTGGGAACACACCTCAAAAGCCGATTCAGATACGTGCTTGACTCAAGAGATAAAATTTTATTCTCATGTAAATTTTAATAAATCTCTACATATGTTTAGAGTTCAAATGAATTTTTCGGGCATTTTCATCTACTCAAAGCGTTGACACTTTCTGCATAAAGTCTAGTTCATACCCTCGCGAATTTCGCAATTTTTCTGCGAATAAAATGGCGTCCTGTCATGCCGGACCAATCGTTGATGCAGAACCATGTCGGCAGCCATTTTATTCGCAGAAAAATTGCGAAATTCGCGAGGGTATGAACTAGACTTAACACTCTTTTTGATTATAATTCGCGAAATGCCATTATTTCCGCTAGGTGTAGCGCTCAGAATTTTGGCGAGAAAAGGTGATCAGCTGCCAAATGTGTTTAATTTATTTATTCTCATTAAATTTGAATAAATTGCAGAAGATAAAGTTGAAATGGGTTTATCAAACATTTTCATTTACGAGAACATTGCCATAACTCTTTATTTTCGATTGTAAAAATGATGTGGAGAAACTTTGTGGTACTATTGATAATGCACTGAGCATTGAAATGGAACATTTGACTTCTGTCGCTATATTAAATTAACTTATTCTAAAACTATGAACACTAAAAAACGTCAATAAATTCGATTTCTTTTCCAAAAATCGATTAATAACGCATAAACATTCAAATTGAAACACTACCAGATTTACTTTATATCAGTTCTACGAAATCATTATGGATGTCGCACACTTTGCAAGTGACAGTGAATCAACCAATGGTGCTCATATCGACCAGTCTGATCATCCCGCCTCCTATTCGAATTCAAATCGGAACTGAAAGACGCTTCTTGAGAAAAACGAAAAGTAGGCGTTGAGTGGTATCATTTTGTTCATAAAAATTCCAGAATCGCCAGATGATCGTTTTCGATTCATTTTCATAAAAACGGTTTTACAAAGTATACAATGTTCGGCTTGCTTCTTTGTGATTATATATCGGTAGTGATTTTATTCATTTTTGAAATTTACGAGTTATGCTGATCCCTGCTCACGGGGCAAAAATGTAAGTGAAACTGAAGATGTCTTCTTTGTTAGTTGTTTTTACCGATGTTTTTATTATAACATCAAATATCTACTATAGGAATAGACATATTGCAGGTCAGGTATAAACTAGTATAGAAACCCGTTTGCGAAATTGGCAAAATTGAACCAATTCTCTGCAGCGGTGCATTTCGGGCCCGATTGAGAGTCCTACATGCTATGATTTCGTCTGTCCACATACCTACATTATATCCATCTATCTATCATGATTCCGTCTTTACCCATTTATAACAGGAAGCAGGTGGATCTGAAGTTATCATAGTCATTGTCCCAATAGCTATTCTTTGGCAGACTGATATTTCGAGAACAATATTCTGTTTCATGAATACTTAAATAAATAGTAATACAAAGCTGACCAATGAGTAGTTTATAAACTGAATGATTTCATATCTTCAGTGCTGTGACACAGCTAGTGAATGAAATCATGTATCGGTACAATATAAGAAGTTCTTTACCTCTACAACTTTTCAAAAAACACCTGCATCACTCAAAATCTGGATACCTACCGCTAATCAAAAACTTTCTTGAAAATTAAATATTAGTGAATTACTCTCAATTTGCTAGAAAGAGAACAAAGAATGAGTTTTGTTTTTTCGAATTATTCCACGAATGAGGTAAAATTTTCATTAATTGACCAATAATAAGTATTATAGATGAAAGTGTGAGCAATAGTACTGTGACAGGAACCTTCATAGGACCACCTTTGAAGTGCTGCTTAACAAAGTCAATCATGGTCAACCATTTTGTCTTTACAACCACTGCAGTTAAAATGTTGGGTATCTCTCGATAAAAATAATCACCAGTGTACTCCTATAGCTCTTACAAACCAGTTCAGTTTCACTTGTTGTCTGTTTGGTAGAACAATGGGTTCGATGATCCCAGCCGGAAAAATCGTCTGGTTTGAAATTTGAATTAGCTACAACTTGTAAAAGTTGGAGAAACAGGATAATCCGCCATATGAAAAATAAAAAGTGTTCGTCCGCAAAATAGTTTATTTCAATACTCAACAGCCTCAAAATATTTAACAGCTTAAATAATCACAGCTCACAAAACACTATAAAATATAACGAAGAAACTAGCTGATGAAAGATTTGGAAAAGATCAGTCTCAATAATATAAAATATAAAGAGAGCCAAATGGTACCTCTCAGTTCAACAAAAATGTCTTAATTCATTGAATCACAATATTAAATGTAATGATTTCAATCACAAAAAGGAATATGAATGATACTATCAACCCTTGAAACAAAAGTCGAATAGAAACACTTGAATGGTAGCTAACTACATAAGACCAAGTTTATTCCAAAACCATTGGGCAAAATATACAGCTGGAGAGAACTGCTATGGGACTCTGTAACTTGTATCGAATTTCAAGAGCCAGAAAATTTTTTTCGTTTTCGCTATTTCTTGGAGAAGACATTTGGTCTCACCAATCACATCTGAAGATTTGATCAAACTATGAAAACCTTCGATTATGAACGCTATAGCTTCAGAGTTACAGAGTCCCACTGTTGGTCTTGTTGACATCCATAAAACATTCCCACAAAATACTATTAACCATGTGAATAAATCATTCAAATAATAGTTCTTAAATTTAAGAGTACTGGAAAATTACACAAGACAGTTTGACTTATGTGTCGGCAGTAAATATATACTGAATGTCCATTTTGAATCTTCAAATACAGATCCATCCTCCATCCCTACCCTTACACAACAAAGACTTGGGTTACCCAAAAACATACCAGGTCTCATTCATTTATCAAATCTACACAGCTTCATATTTTCTTTGACAACGTTTTGACGTCAAATTTACTACTCCATTGTTATTATTTACTAAACATTTATTTAACATTTTTAATATGATTGATTTAAAAAATGTATCCCTCATTGTTATTATGAATTCCACTAATTGATTTTAATGTAAAAAGAATAGTTTCTTTGCAAATAATAATTCGAGTACCTGGAAAGATTTTCAAATCTCATTCTTAATTATAACCAAACCATAAATTCCATGAATCGGAACTAAATGAAGAAAATTCAGGGTCTTAAAACTGCTGCTGTAACAATAAGTGCAGCTGTTCCGATCAAAAAAAGTCCTCCTGGCACAGCTGCTGCTATTCTACCCACTAAAATGAAGAATAGCTATGAAAGATTATAATACTTTTGTAGACAAGAAAAGGGTTAAATAAGTAAATTGAGAGAAATGAGAAGAATAATGAAAGTTAATAAGTGTTGTCATTTGATAAAATGTCTCTTTATCCGATAGAACCCTCCAAACATTTGTAATATATAACACAAAAAAAACCTTTCATCATATAAAGACCCATCTGATATTTCCACAAACAGTTCCAATTACCAATATTAAGTCAGACTCTGCCAGGTCAATCCAATATTCCAATACACAAAAATATCAAAAGTGAATCAGACAACTCCAGATTAGTATTTTTGACACTGATATTTTCCAAAGTATTAAATTTTTGCACGCTAGGGAAGCTTATTCAATTTTTAAAATACTCAATTAAGACCGAACAGCTTTCGTTAAAGATGAATCTATTGCATTGAAAAAAAAATCAACTTTATTTATACAAGGTTTGGGCAAAATCATGTACTTTTGACTAGATTGTACTCATTAATTACAGCATCTGCTGATTTAGAAGTATACAGAAGAATGGCATTGTTCTCTCTATATGTTTATGGGCATGGGCGATATTGTACGCTCCCTAGCGGACTTTCTAGGTTGTTGTGTGTTATATTTAGGTAAATCTTCGGTAAGAGTGAGCATCTAAATTTCAAAAAATCTCACCGACTAGACCCGACGAAACCCGAACAATCCAAATCTCGTTGCCTACATGCATTGCTTAAGCAAAAAATACCAGATTTTTTTCCACTAAAATGTGCTGAAACCAAATGAATAATGGGCGTATGTGTTGTTTTGATTGAAAGAAAAACAAATTTAGAGTATTTTCAATAATAGAAATTCAATTTTCGAAAATAGTTGTGACCACCTATTTTTTTTTTATTTTTTGTTCAGGAGACCAAACTAGTGAGTTGTAATTTTTTTGACGTTCGGATGCTCACTCTAACCGAAGATTTACCAAAAGAACTAAGTACCTTTGAAAATGGATTTGGCATCAAATGATATATTTTTCAGAACTGAATGATAGTTTTCTCAAAATTCAAATAAAAGTTACTCATTTTTGATAGTTGAAAACCATAAATTTTCAACCCATTTGGCAATAGTGTATATCGTATAAAAATCAGACAGTTGAGGAGGCCAGGGGGGTAAGATAATCCCACAAACTACCCACATTAAAGTAACAATAGCAAACGTTTATATTTTTGAAAATTTTCAAAAATGGATTAGTAAAGCCCCTTGAGATTATTCAAATGAAAATGGACAGACAAATGACGAAATTAATTTGATATATCAGGAGATGCAAGATGCATTTTATGCTATAAATTATACAATATGGCATGCACTGAATAAGAATGAACTAAATGAAGATCTTGTTTCATAATTATAGGAATGTTTTAGTCATTATCACCTTTTTGATACCTCTCACAAACTTTCAAATAATTTAAATAAACGGTTGAAAATTTTCACTGGCACTTTCAAAATCTTAATCAAGTTCATTCTAATGCTAAGCACCCTCTGTATACCTGATTTCTGTTCTTCACCCTCAACCAATCGCGGCAAATCTGCCGAAAACAAATAATTATATTATAACACAGGGCCAGAATAATGAAAAGAAACAAAAGAAAAAATAAATCAACAGTTTGGGAAAATTCATCTTAGATGACTTGAATTCTTTTAGCACATGAACATCCCATAATGTTTGCTGTAATAAGATCACTTAGTAATCAGATAGTACGAACGTCAAAGTCATCTCCAAGATGAAATTTACCATATTGTAAGTGTATAGGAATCAACTTGTAATTTCATGAAAACCAATATTTACATCAAATACTGAAAAATGGATTAGATAATCCAGTCTTCCGTTATAGCATATACACACCAAGTCTTCAACAGAAAACGACTACTGCCCTCTACGAAAAGTTGTCTACAACTACTTTGCAATGCTCTTCAAAAATATCATAGCTGACATTATTTTTGATTCAATTGGGTTGAACTAGCCTTCGCTAATGATTGGCAAGAACTATGAAACCGGTACCTATGTAGATGTTCTCCTATTTAAATCAAAATCAGTTATTTTTAAAAAGCATTGCAAAGTTTTTCTTTTAGGAAACTTTGCCAAGTTGCAAACAGATATACCCGAACGGTCGGAGGGGGCAGTAGTTGTTTTCTGTTGGAGACTTGCCGAGATGAATAAACCTATCGAAAAGGTCAAAGAAAGACTGGATTATTTAATCTTTAATTATCAGTTTAATGTTTTTTCGACGAGTAGAATTAACTTCGGCGACAACTTTTTCTAGTGAACATTGGATTACAAACTGATAATGAATTATTGAGGATTCATTAGGCTTTACTATGAATGAATCAAGTTTCACAGCATATTGATTGATCATTACGTATCTAGAATGATGAAATGATGAGATTTGTTCATTAAAAGAAGATTATGGACTCAATTGGACATTCACAGCCAGAACAAACTTACTTGAATTATTTTCACCATTACTTTCATCTGCCCACCCAAGACTTCTTTTTATTGCCATTTTCCATCTGGAGAACTTTATATCTCTCACTGAAAGAAGCAGAATGAAAATTTGATTTATTTTCTGAAGGTCAGGGTTGTTGTAAAAGTGAAGAATCAAATTATTTAGTTTGAAAGTGGGCAATTCACAGCAAATACTTAGTCAGCAATGATAAAAATATAAGTAAATAAAGTTAATAAAAAGCATGAAGGTAGTAAATTATTCTGAATAATAAAGTTCCCATGGCATGCATGGAAAAATAAAAAATGATATTCAAAAACAAGTTAAATTAGGTGTAGTTGTAAATAAAATGTGAAATAACATCAATAATAAATCTGAAGTGCATGCACGATACACAAAGCCAATGATGAAAGGAACTTCAGTTTTTAAATAGGTCACAGACTATATTAAATTTACCATCTTCACTAATAACTGGAACAAATACATCACTTGGAACTGGTTCAATCTTTTCAATATTCCAAACCTCTACACCCTTGGCATTTCCTGCAGCTAATGCAGCCCCTAAAGAGGTTGTTTCGGACATCATTGGCCTAACTGAAAAAAATAATTATCAACCATTCATTAATTCATTTAAAACAAACTGTATATTGGTTAGGCAGATAAACATTCAGCCCTATGCTGTATCACTTCCGTTAAGAATAACGTCACCGTTATTCGCCATTTTCGTTATTTTGCTATTACCAGTTGTAGCAAAATAACGAAAATGGCGAATGACGGTGACGTTATTTTTAACGGAAGTGATACAGCATAGGGCTAAATATCGCTTTATTTTCTAAGAAAAAAGTTGTAAACATTCGAACTAGTTAGAATATATTGTGCCAGAGAGGTATCAACAATGTTGAAAGAATACAGGGGTACCCTTCTCTCTAAGCGTTTCCACAAAGTGGAAAATAAAGGCAAACATCTGTCAGAAAACAACTACTTCCCTGGCTAATACCACGACGGACTTTGAACTACAACTGAAAAAAGTTGATACAATATTGCCTATCAAGCGAGTTAGTTTTTAAAAGGTTTTTCTCACCTACTGGTATACCACAATAATCTGCTTGCATCTGCATCAAGTAATCATTGACTGTCATACCACCGTCGACAAGAAGCTTGGTCAAAGGATGGCCACAGTCTAAAGCCATAGCTTCAAGAACGTCTCTGACTTGAAAACATACACTTTCTAAGGCAGCTTTTATCAAGTGGCCTGGTTTGGTCTCTTCTGTTATTCCACATATTACGCTGAAAGCATTTCAAATATTGATCATAAAAAAACTGTAGAAAATCAAGAAGAGTTGAAGTGAAAATTATACAATGGTTTCTGAGAGTGCAATACGTTAAAATTCCTGAAGGTTACAGGTCGTTTTTGAACGTATGTGAAAAATTCCGGAGGAGATTCATCATTGTAAATTATAAAGCAACTATCCTATAGGAACATTTTATCAGTCCAAACTCCTAAGAGATATCTCCCCTGAAACTATGGAAGTAAATTCAGAGTTAAAATAAAATACGTATATTTTCGAGATTACATACATTTGTTAAGAGATGCGTATGGGTATTTTTTTAGTGGTAATATTAAAAACCCTCAATATATTTTTGGTCAGAACTATTGAATTTTTTGTGTTAAAAATATTCTGAGTTCCTATTGAAATATTAAATTGCAATTTTCTTTGTAGGGTCTCTATTATTGTGACCCTGGAGACACAATACTGTGCTTCCCTTGATGATTTATTTATACCCATCTATTTATATACTCTCTACTAGTCATTATTGTACCAGTGGCGATTTTGTTTATGAAACTTCCAAGTCTAGTTTTTTCCTCTGGAAATGTCAAGTGTCATGCAATCTATCTGTGAAATATGTGGCACACTGTTCATGACAACTTTCTGCAAGTGGGTTTTTCAATATTCAATATTCTCGTTAGCCTAAGAGGTTTAGACCAAGCTTTTAGTTTGAATATAACCCTGGGTGGCTTCCACGTCTTTACGATAGTTCTTTGAGTACCAAGCTGATATTGAGAATTATTCCAAGTTTACTAAACAACAGGTGCAATCCTTGCTAGAGTTCTGCCAGCATGATCAGATCTGGGCCCAAATATTTGAAAAGCTCAAATTGGTCAATTACCCATTTTTGCGTCTTCAGTGAATTACCACTTTTCTAACAACTGTCCAATTGGCACTGGATGTTTATTGTCAAGATATATTCAAAATCTGCGTTTAAAACAAATTTTAAAAAACATTACTATGACAACTCCATTATACAAACTATGGTTACTGTTTGATTTCAGTGATCAAAAACCTGCCTAACACACTAGGTTTTGATCTGTCAATCGAAACTGTTTTAGTAAGAATTATTAGAAAAAGAACTGTAATCTATTATCCCCTCTAGATACTCGCCTATTCAACACTAGCCCAGTTGGGCTATGCTTGATCATGTATTCTAATTTGTAACGCTATGAAAGTTGGCACGTGACTTTTTGACATCATGTTTAGTTGAAAAAAAATTGTTTACCAAAAAATCAGGGGTGGAACACAAACAAATTTCGACATAAATAAAAAATTCCTCGGAAAGTAAGAAGGCTATAGGACAAGGGCTTCGATTTCTTAATTAATTAATAGGGTAGGTAAAGTTAGGTTCGGTGAGGTTAATGCTTCATATTTGAAGCAAATCCGTCTTTTTGAGCTCTGGAAACGGTGTTATTCGTCCTAATATTGCGTTGATGAATATCTGACATTATACGGTTTTGGACGGCCTCAGAGTTTTTGAAATTATAACACAATTTACCGGATTTTTTTGTATGTTCAACAACAGACATGTAAAGTAAAACCGTCCAGCTTGAAATTGCATACTTTATTTTTCATGTAGGCGATTATTTTGAATATTTACTGTAAAAAATGTCTGGATTATGAGGGAGTTGAAAATGAGGCAGGAGTTTATAAGTGAGACGTGACTCTCTAGTCTTGAATCATCACATAGTGTCCAAAGAAGGTAATGGTTCCTGCTTTAGTGCAATTATTCCGGATTAACTTAAATATCTACGATTTTTGTATCCTCCATAAACAACGCAGTAGGATTATGTGACGTGGTAAATAACATTTTAGGTACTCAGAAACCCATATCTTATATTGCATGAAAAAGTGAAAGTCTTGAGAAACAAAATTTATTTTCCCTTCTTTGATAATTTTTATCAAAATTGTGACAAATTCAACGTTGGGCCCGCCGGAACTTGCAGCGGCGGGTAATTGAAATTTGATGACAGCGTTCAACCACGGTGTTTGAGAAAACGGGTGCATTTTGTAGGGAATTACTAGGGATTATTCTTGTAGAAAATTGAATGATTAACTAAGTGTCGTCCCCCTACGAATGACAACCCTCAGATGTTGAAATTTGTGCGATGCAAGAATTAACGAGGTCTTACTTTTTAACGTGCGATTCTTAGCACTATTCAAACCATTTTTTATAAACTCCATTATTTCCAAAATGACAACGAAATATATATATTTTATTTCAAATTTTTGGTAAAGTTTTTTCTTGTTTGGCGGGGTTCCAACTACTAGCATACCAAATATGGTGGTGTTACAAACGATCCTCGTCTCATAAACTAAGACGACTGTATTAATATACAAATCTGGTTTTTATGATGTCAGTTAGTAGGTAACAATAATTACTCAAGATTCCTACATACTCTAGTTGTGTCTTGCCGAATGTCTGAGCCATTAAACAAAGGATCCTCAATAAGAGGATATCATTATTTTCTATGCAGAACTAACTTTTGAAATATACCTCCTAGCATCCTTTCTCCAATAGGGTGCGTACAGCCCGGAAAAAGCAGGTACAAAGTAAACCTCACCATGTTCACCGACTGACTGGGCCAAATCTGATGACTCGGCAACATCTTTCAGAATATTCAGGTTATCACGTAACCATTTTACCGAGACACCTAAAAACAATGGCTATGTGAAGAAAATTATAACAATTTGATTTCTGAAATTTTGACTGTGATATTTGTATATTTGTAAATATAGTCTTGATTAATCATATATGGCTCGAATTCCATTTTTCTTGTCTGAATTGACGCACAATCACATTTTTTTACAATGATAATTATCTTCAGCAGCCTTACATGTGAAATTCTTTTGAAGTAATCCTAATTTTGAAACCAACCTGCTATTGCAACTGAACCTTCCAGAGCATATATGGGTTTTTTGTCAGGTCCCAGTTGGTATGCAACAGTAGTTAATAAACCATGATTAGACTTTACTATCTAAAAAACAAATAAGAAAAAGTTGAAAAAATTAAACCAAGAAAATGCCGCTGTCATAAGCTAAAACCTCAGTAATTACAACTTTTCATCAATTCAACACTGGGTTGTCAGGCGTTCTATTACTAGTAAAACATAAGTCATATATGAATAAAAAAACATGTATGTAACACACTTACGGTCGTAGGGGGACGTAGTTGTTTTTTGTTTGAAACTTATCTGCAAAAATAAATTACCCAAAAATAAGTTAGCAAACTGTCAAACAAATTTACTTGAACAAAGATTTTCTCCAGTACATAACGCGGGATTAAAGGGATTTAGCTTATGACGTCAGTATATTAGTTAATATTTATGACTGTTCTGTCACACAATGAGAATGAATAATACTTTCTCCTTTAACACACTTTGATATCTATAGAAATCCTACAGATCAAGTAATCGAAATGATTATCAAGAATGTGTACAAAGATCAAGGGGAATTTATTATTTGTTCTCAAAATTTTCTCAGCTAATTTCACCAACAATGAAATATAGAACTTACATAAGTACCCGTGTTATAAAGAATAAAGCAACCTGTTCCATAGGTACTCTTAGCTTGGCCGATATTCAGGCAAATTTGACCAACCAAAGCTGCTTGCTGGTCTCCTAAAATCTAAACAATTTCAAATATGAAATTAAATATATATACTCGTATGGCCTACAATTATTGTTTCAAAAATAAATAAATCATGGATTTACAGTTATTAAATAGCCACAAACAGTTTTGCAGAAGAAAACATTTACAAAATAAAAAACCGATGGCCAATTGCGATTGTTTCCTTCCATGCTTACAGGATAAAATATACAAAAAAAATTAAGATAATGAGTGATATGTATAATGAGTGGTTGCTTTAAGAATAGAGTATGTATTCTGCAAAAGGTTTGCAACAAAAAAGGTTACTTACACCAGCTATAGGTACCCCCGCCAGTTTGGTGACTTCGTAAATGTATCCATATATCTCTGAAGAACTCCTTATTTGTGGAAGTATGCTCATAGGAATGTCGAAGACTTTGCAAAGTTCTGGTTCCCACTGTAATTTTTCAATATTCATGAGCATAGTTCTTGATGCATTTGTCACGTCTGTTATATGTAAACCGCCTTGTACACCTCCAGTTAGGTTCTAGACAAAACATATCAAATATAAATGAAAGATAACAAACTAAGTAATATGTATATATACCCAAACAATCCAAGTGTCGATTGTTCCAAATAAACATCGTCCCTCTTCCATTGCTTCTTTAATACCTTCCACATTATCCATCAGCCATTTTATCTTGAGCGCACTGAAATATGGACTGACCGGTAGTCCACACTGATTCTGTAGGAAATTCAGAGGGCGTTTTCCATGTTCAAGGATGTCATCTACTGTGCTAGAGGTTCTCATGTCCATCCATACTAAAAAAAAGTATGAAAATGCACTAAAGAACGATATTTATTTTAAATGAATAAATGATTATTCAGTACATTTTATTGGTTTAAACAAAACAGATGCATCACAGTAATTCTTGGTAAGGGTGAATGTTTTCTATAATTGCCCTAGGGCCAGATCTAGGACAGGGCAAGCAGGGCCTCCACAACAGAGGGGCCTTCATAATAGAAATTTTTCGGTGAAATTTCCTACAAATACCGAATTATATAAAATATCCTAATTGGAAAAGATGAGTGGTCTCAAAATATATGTATTAGCCATCTTGTGGCATGACATTTTGGAGTGATTTAATGCTACAAATAAAATGTTGCAGGACTCAAAATTGATTTTTGAATCTGCAATGTGTGCATAGAATCATTAAAATTGTTTGTTGATTCCACAAGAGCCCAGTATGATGAATATTTATGAAGAAGCAGCTAAAGGAAAATCAAATAATGACCAGTACTAACAACCACACAGAAAAAGAAGGGATGTAAGATTAAATCTGCTTGATTATATAAAAGCCCAAAAAGGATTTATGTACAATATGAAAAGTGAGGGAACAAGCAATATCTCTTGGGGTAGCCTAAACACCAACTCCCTCCCACTCTTGAAGTTTCAATGTATTCTGTAACTTGTGGGAGACCATAATTATCTCAAGCCATAGTAAAATCACTTGACTTAATCCATATTTTTCTACATTAAGCAGAAGCAACTTTCAGAAGTCTAAGAAAACTCCTATTAAATAAAACAATGGAATAAAAGTATCAATCAGCAAAAAAACCTGCTGCACCACATTATCTGAGCAATTCTGAATAATCTTCGTAGATACTTAGTTCTGTTTTGTGTAAAAGTCTTTTGTAGAGAATTATGTAGGGTGTCTTCACAGCTTTCAATTTGATCAGCTAATTATAACCAGTTCATTCTGTTTTGGGCGGACTGTAGTAAGTAGAACCATTATTTACTAGTAAAATTAGCCAAAAAATAAAATAATAATTTAGTCAAAACTGAACATTCAGTATCACACAAGTATTTTCACTTCTAGATGCACATTCTAACAGCCAAGATATCTTCATCAATAGGAATAGTAGGAGTGAAAGCTCTCCTGCATTAAAGAGGAAAATATTATTTATTCTCATTGAATGAGATACTGGACTTAGAAGTCCAGTATTTAATTTTTGAACTCCAAGTTACCTGACTAGCTGAGAATGTTTTTATCAACCAAATATGATTTGAACTGTGATT
Source organism: Chrysolina americana (assembly GCA_958502065.1). Classification (NCBI taxonomy): domain Eukaryota; kingdom Metazoa; phylum Arthropoda; class Insecta; order Coleoptera; family Chrysomelidae; genus Chrysolina; species Chrysolina americana. Next base: position 89,660,162 of record OY293412.1, read on the forward strand.
TTTATCATATGAGCTAAAGCAATTGCAAGGAAAACCTATTTTGCGTTAGGTATGTAACTAATAGGTCTTGCATTGAGAAAATGTCATAGAATACCCAAAGCATTATACAGCGGCTTCCCTGTAGTGGAATCCCATAACACTGTCGTTTCTCTCTGATTTGTGATTCCAATAGCTACAATGTCTTCAAAACTTATATTCAGTTTGGTTAAATTATCACAGGTCACGTCTATAGTTTCTTTAACAGCTTGCAATATTATCATTGGGTCCTGTTCGAACCACCCTTCTTTTTGTACAATGAAAGGAACTTCAAGTTGATGATAAGTTAGAACTTCTGCCGTTTTAGAGGCGAACACCTGGATAAAATAAAGGATGAGTACTGATCAAAATATAACAACTAATGATTACTTGCCAGAAATCTAGTGCTGGAAGTTCCTTCATCAATGGATCCGATCAATGGTCCGTATTTAATTCTTGTGTCTGCCATTTTTAGAACTGAAAGCGATCGTCACTATATCATTTCATATAACTTTTATAGTGTGTTCGCTCTCACATCAAAGCAAAATTTAATTTAAATCCAATTTATTCAAATTTGCCCGTCGCTGGCTGACAGCTGACAGGGCCGACACTGTCATCTGATCTGTCATTAATCAGTTGCGTTTTACTTGGTCCATTACGGTACCAGTGACATATGACCTACAAATAAAACGAATTTCATTCCGACACCGTTACCAGAATGGAACCAATAAAACGCAATTATCAGTTATATGAAGTCTGGTCGATTGGAATTCTTGCGATTGCAACACTGGTATCGTTATTGTCGTTTTTTTCAGGAATGACTGTCCCATTGAGTCCCATGCATTATTTTTGTATTTTTCCCTTAACCAGCTGTCATCCCCTACGAACGACAGTCCTCAGAAGTCGAAACTTGTGCGAGCTGTGGATTAACGAGGTCTTACGTTTTAACGTGCGATTCCTAGCACGAGACCAGTGACCATGCTGGGAATCGAACCCACGTCCCTCTGACTGATAGACAGCGCTCTACCATCATGACCACTGCGGCATGGTGGCCGCCATTGTTGTTTATGTGCTCGTAGCATCGACATAACTTTAAACTAGACTGCTAATGGTCATATTCCCTCTACTCGAAAAATTCATCCCAAATGAATTTACGAAAACGTGTCTGCGCTATGCGCAGAAAGCTCAAAACGGTCAGTTGAGACGATGTTTCATGGCAACGGCCATTTTGATTGGTTGGGACTCCGCAAAGACCCTAACTGCGCATGCGCTTAAGGCTCACTGAAATTTCGTAAAGGGATGAACTTTTCGAATATGGGATTAGCTAGTTTAAGGTTATGTCGATGGCTCGTAGTAGCGGAGCAATTCCAGTGGCATTGCATGCAACGGAAAATAGGGTATATGAAAATAGGAAATAGGGTTACAATAAAACATTTTAGAAAATGACACGTCAAAGGTACAGAAATAATAGTGAATATAAATAGATTCCCATGTGAAAAATATTTACTGGTCCACCCAACTATTATCCTTATAATTGAGTAGGAGTACTTTTATCAGTACTATTTGTTATTACACTATTATGTCAATATTTGAAAAATAAGTGAATTAGAAGGTCACTTGGAAGTGGGTGTCAGGAACTTAGCTCTCAGGAAACTGATAAACATCCTATGAAGGAAATCTCGGAATCCTGGGCCTAGAATAAATTAAGAGTCGAGCGAGCACGTAATACCTAATGTGTTGAGGTGCTTGTGAGGCTGTGTGTCTTTTTCGACCCCTTACAATCTACAAGGTCTGGCTAATTTCAAATTTTACACAAAACAATTGAAAGCGGATTGTACTAACAGAATAATTTATTTTGGATATTACCATTCTTGAGTTCACATATTCCAGTAATAAAAATCAATAAAAGAGTGAAGATTATACTATTATTTGGAATCTATTGGAGTTTCGAATGAAGAAATCTACTATAGGGTGATTTACCACTACTTACACAAAATTTGTCAATGTGCTTTCCCCACCAAAAGAAGTTGAAAACCCAGAGAAACTTCAAAAATAGAACAAGAAATTACCTGATAAATTGGTAAGAACGCGCCGCCACTCAGTCAATGAGGTTAGCGCACACCAAACTTTTCATGTAACCCCACAAAAAAAATCCATAGGGATAATATCTTGGGGGCCAAGAAATGCATCCACCCTGACGTATCTGCAACGTAGTGAGCATTCGGTGTCCCAAAAGTATCTCACCACGTAACTAAAATGCGGTGGGGATACATCGTGTATGAACCACATTCGTCTCAACTTTGCCAAAGGTATATCGTCGAAGAGTTGATCCCTCAAAAAGGCCAAACAAGCATCACCAGTTAGCGTCGCTGGTAAACGATAGGGCCCCATCAACTCATTGTTGTAGAGACCTGCCCAACGGTTGATGGAAAATCGATACTCTGACCGAAATGGATGAAAGACATGCGGATTTTCCTGACCTCAAACATGACTGTTGCGCGAATTGGAGATCCCGTCCCTGGTGAATACAGCCTCGTCTGTCCACAAAATATTGCGGGGCAACTGAAGATCTTGTCTGGTACACTGAACACGCCATTCACACAACACTCCTTGCGACGTGGCAAGTCTTGTGGCTAGAGAACTTGTTCCTTCCTCCATCCTATCGATGCAAACGATTTTAGCGGATAATACGCCATACCATAGTTTGCGTTAAATCAAGTCCCCGACTAAAAACAAGGATCCTTATTGATGACGAGTGGGACGGGTGACAGATACCTGTGCCATTGCCACATCTTCATACGTTTATGCAGTCGGGTATTGATTGTGGTTCACGTACAAAAAAATTGGTTCAATCATCGCGGATAGCTCCCAAATTTTACAGGTGCGTTTGCACATGATAGACCAATACCCCATTAAATTGTATGTAGGTGGTGGTCAATCACCCTGTTTATATGGATATTGAAAAATGAAAACGTTTTTATTGATGATTAAATAATATCGATTTATTGAAGGTATATAATCTAAGTTCGTTTTCCACAAAGATTATAAAATTGAATTTTTATGTATGAAGAACATATCGCTTTTATTACTAGATATACAGGGCTATTCAAATTCGAGTCTATGCATGCATGGGGATCTCGGTAACAGTAAAAGATAGAAGGGTGGTTGAATAGGGGCAAAGTTGCGTATTTCAGAGGTCAATTACGTGAAACGTGAGTTTATTCTCAAGATTCGATTGGCCTAAAATTAAAATTTTATATTTCGGCCTTCTGCCAAGTCGGAAAGCAGCCCTAATCCTTGCTTAGAACTAGGACGAAACCATCTGGCGTTACATTCCAAGTCATTTAGGGTGACCAAACATTCCTGTTGAAAAAACATGATATTAATTGACATCAGAGCTATATGGCACCACATAAATCATAATTATGTAGTGAATAGTTCTGTGGATGGCACTTGTTGTTCAAAAATTAACTCCAATTGACACGTTGAATCTTAAAAAATTTATTATCAATATGTCTATTAGCGGAATAGGTCAATCACCAACTTGTGTTAAAAATCGAGTTTCTATCACACTTAAATCAAAAACTAGTCAATTTTCTTGCCAAATATCATGTTTGATCTTACCGAAAATAACGGATCATCTACCGACTATACCTATTAACGTGAAAGATTTAAATATTCCTTCATATAATTGGCTTATTCAAATTTCAATAAACCTGATAAAATTGATATATTACTGGGAGCTAATATTTTTTGGGACTTGCTATGTGTTGGACAATTATCTTTGGGTAAAGGTAAACCTATTCTTCAAAAAACATAACTTGGGTGGATAGTAACAGGAAATTTGAATATTCCAAGTCAGGTTACGGTTTCTGTTAATTATGTGAACTCAAACTGTGAAAATGCTATTAATGATAATTTAGTTAAATTTTAACAGAAGAATTTAATAGCTCTGTAAAGGTATTTTCAGAGTCTGAACAATTTTGCGAACAGCATTTTATCGACAATTTTAGTCGTGATGTTAATGGTCGTTTTATAGTAAGAATGTCAATGAAGCAGGGTACTAGACTTTTGGCCATTTCTAGAAAAATGGCTCTAAATAGTTTTTTTCGGACAGAGAAAACACTTGACAGAAACATAAGTCTCAAGGCAGAATATGTAATATTTATGCGGGATTATGAAAGGCTAGGTCACATGATTCTAATTGATTATGAGGATTATTCCAATGAGGACACTTATTATCTTCCACACCATGCTGTGGTTAAAGAATCTAGTCTCACAACAACAGTGACAGTTGTGTTTGATGCAAGTGCTAAGTCAGATAATGGCTTATCACTCAATGATATTCAGTTTAGTAGTCCCACCAAGCAAGCGGATTTATTTTCAATATTGCTCCGATTCCGACAGCATCCATTTGTAATAAATGGAGACGTTTCGAAAATGTACCGTCAGATTCTTATTCACAAGGACCAGAGAAAGTTTCAGAGGATTTTCGGGAGGGAAAATTCTAATGAGGCAATACGATGTTTTGAGTTGAATACTCTAACCTATGGGACTGCTTCAGCTCCATTTTTAGCTGTCAGGACTATGTTTCAATTGGCAATTGAAAATTAAATGAAATTTCCTGATGCTGCCAGAGTTATCAAAAATGATTTCTATGCGGATGATTTACTGACCAGTTCAGAATCACCTGAGAAAATTGTTAGTATTCAAAGAGATGTTTCAGCAATGAATTTCAATTCAACAATAATGAAGATATGAATTTGATTCAGTTAGGACCAGATGAGAATAATAAAACCCTGGGAGTATTATGGAATCCAAACACAGATACCATTCAATATTCATTCAATCAAGCTCATTTCGATATTGTCACAAAACGTTCCATACTTTTTGCTATATCTCAAATTTTTGACCCATTAGGTCTTCTTAGACCTGTTATTGTAATTGCAAAACTGATTATTCAGCAATTATGGCAAGCTGGCTTAACGTGGGATGAGTCTGTCCCTCAGAAGATATATAATAAATAAGTTTCGTTGATTTCATTTCACATTGACGTAAAAGCAACAATTTTTGTTAAAATTGGTATTTTGCACCACTGCCAGAAGTAAAATGTGGAAAACATTCAAGAATAATAAAATCATAACCGATAAATCTAGCGACCTGCCAAGTGACTTTAAAAATGTATATAAACTTAATAATTTTTGAAAAAACTTGATTCTACCTAGATCACCACCTCCTGAACTTTTGCATTTTTATGAATCATCGTCATCGTCAACATTCGGATTGAAGTACAGTTTGATCTGACTGTTATTGGCCTTTACTGCCCTTCACACAGAATAATTTTTTTCGCTCAGTCTTCCGAAACAACCAAGGGCTATTTTGGCCTTACAACGGTACAACCACAACTATCAACTTCATTTGATAGCACGACCTTTGAATAGGATCCTGGAATGGTAGTAGTAAGTTCAAGAATTTTGAATTGTTGTATGGCATAATAAACTCAACAACCCATTCAGCTTCCGTACAACCCCGTATCAATAACTGAATACATACAAATGAAAAAGTCCGCAATACGACATTTATCACCGAAAGCCCTCGAGCAATTCGATATCTTGTCGCCTTATGTTTGAATTTATAACGAGCGGTTCCGCGGTTAAGAAATAGAAAAATATTGGCGAGAATGAGTTGCGTTGCTGTGCTTGGGGAAGGAGCTTTTTATAAATATATCACGGTTAAGGGGTAGCGGAAGCCCTTTATCTTGAAAGGGGCGCGAGTTCGCTGCTACTCGAAATGATGAATGCGTTCAAGGGGGTGGGATGAAGAAAAATCGGTGTAATTTGTTGTAGTTGGGAATCGTCGCTTTATGGTGCTTTTGGAAATTGGAAATAAATGTTCAGACGAGTATGATGGACCTGGGTCATCCAATAACATACCGCTCTCATTCGTCATCAACTTTTAACGCAGGGTAAAGTCGAATTTAATATAATTTTTCAACATATTTTTCCTGCATAACTTTAAAATAAATTTTTTAAATTCCTTTACCTAGATTATTATTATTATTATTATTATTATTATTATTATTATTATTATATGTAACAAAATATTTCCTTCCCCATCCAAACGAACTTTATAACTCGGGAACTGTTCAAGATAGAGCAATTCTGCGAACGCCTTTCGATTCAGAATGATCAAATTAGTATAATCTGTGAATTTTTAGTCAATCGATGTAAAGCAAAGTTATTCGAAAAATCGAAAAAATCCAAAGGGGTAGACCCCTAAAAATCATGAAAAATACAAAATCGTCAGATTAACTTGCAATCCGCACTATGTATGCAAAATTTCATGCAGATTTTGAAAATATATGTGTGTTTATGCTCAGATTCAAGGCTTGTCATATAAAAGGAGTAGGTACAACGTCGAGAATGTCACGAATGGTAGTAGAAAAAATAAAGGGGGAAAATGCCTCCTTCCCACTCCAGATAGACTCTCGGAATAGTTAAAAATAGAGCAATTCTGCGAACGCCTATCGATTCAGAATGATCAAATTAGTATAATCTGTGAATTTTTAGTCAATCGATGTAAAGCAAAGTTATTCGAAAAATCGAAAAAATCCAAAGGGGTAGACCCCTAAAAATCATGAAAAATACAAAATCGTCAGATTAACTTGCAATCCGCACTATGTATGCAAAATTTCATGCAGATTTCGAAAATATATGTTTGTTTATGCTCAGATTCAAGGCTTGTCATATAAAAGGAGTAGGTACAACGTCGATAATGTCACGAATGGTAGTAGAAAAAATAAAGGGGGAAAATGCCTCCTTCCCACTCCAGATAGACTCTCGGAATAGTTAAAAATAGAGCAATTCTGCGAACGCCTATCGATTCAGAATGATGAAATTAGTATAATCTGTGAATTTTGAGTCAATCGATGTAAAGCAAAGTTATTCGAAAAATCGAAAAAATCCAAAGGGGTAGACCACTAAAAATCATGAAAAAAACAAAATCGGCAGATTAACTTGCAATCCGCACTATGTATGCAAAATTTCATGCAGATTTCGAAAATATATGTTTGTTTATGCTCAGATCCGATGTTTGGCATATAAAAGGAGTACAACGTCGAAAATTTTACGAATAGAAGTAGAAAAAAATTAGCATGTCGGAAGCACACTGTCCTAAGTCCATATCAGGTAAATGTTACTTTATTCATGTAGTTTTTCTCAGTTTTTCAGTCTACATATTTAGAGGTAAGGCTAAACACTATGTCACCATTAAAGAAATAGAGACAAACGTGAAAATGTTCCTAATTACTTTATTTAAAGCCACATAATAATATTTATCAATATTGATATTTGGTTCTACTGGGAAAACAACAAAATTGACTTAGGACAGTGTGCTTCTTTCGTGTTTTATTAATGCATGTTTCTTAAAAATTTCAATAAAACATGTGAAATGAACAAATCATTTTGTTAAATAATGTCCGTTTCTAACTAATTACATAAAAATTTAAAATCACGAGAATCAATTTTTACAACACTGAACATCAATATATTTATTTGAAAATCAGGCCCGATTATCAGCAAATATATTTACAGGTCACCTATAGTAAATAATAATAACCGTTCTCTACCCGCATAGGCTACACCATTGGGAATATCATCAAATCTTACAGAAAATAAGGGTGCTATGGCCTGGGCCATTTTTCGTCGGTCACTCTCAAGCCCTACAACAAATAAAAAGTTATTTAGCGATTCGTAGTGAAATCCCCATTGGGGGGTCCCATTCGTAAATTTCCTGGTAGGCCCCCTTGCCAACAATAGTTTATTATATTTCAACTTGTAATTACATGTTCAGTCATATATTTCAATATTTTTCTTTGTCTTTGTGCTCTATTTCTTATTGAATTTTTATTTTTTTCCAGAATTTTTCCTCGATACATTTTTATTAAAAACTAGCTGAGCCTACTGTTTCGCTCGCGAATAGTACCTACTCTTCAGCGCGAGGATCTATTGTTGTATTTTAAAGAGAAATCCATGAAACCCCCGTTTTTTATTCTTCTCATAGATGGATATGCATAAATTGAATGTGTTCATTAATTTCTAACAACTTTTCATGATAGTAATTTTCGATATTGTCACAAACAGAAGTACTGCTCTTGTATAACATTCATTTTTGTATCAAGAGATATTTTTCCTGAAACATGAAATAAAAAATATTTCCATATATATTGCCAACTCAAGTGGACATACTGTATATTCACAAAAAAATCATTGACACTAATGTGGCTTTTGGCATAAAATTTTACAAATCTATCGTGTTTCCTTCGAGATAAAAAACCCAGTATATACAAAAAATCTCTAACTCTTATTACTTTACAATCACATATCGACAAACTCGTATATTACTTTCAATTAGCTCGACTTCAAATTGAATCAGCGTTCCATCCATTTTCTTGCTTTATAAATCTCAATAAGCTTTTAGAAAATATCTGAATGCCGACATTCTTCGCCAAGCTCGTAGAAAATGCGACCTCTCACGAAACGGTCGAGATTCGTCGAATTTAGCTCAATATATGACCGTCGTTGAACATGTGTTTGGGAGCAAGGACCTCTAGGGATACGTAGGCATTGTACCACGTGGTGGTAATTTTATTTTGTTTACTTTCAGTTTTCTGAGATCACAGTTATTCATACAACAAGTGCGATAAAAACATTTTGAACGAGTTGCATACAATATTTTTTCTACGTGCATGCAAATAAACCAAAAAATGGTTTATGTGGATGGCATTAAAAGTAGGAAAATGAAAAGCGTAATTCGATAGCAAAATATTTGATAGTTAATTAGCACTATCGATTTGCACCGAGGAAGTTACATATAATATATAAGGAACAATTCAACTCAAACTTTATTTTTACCATTCATATTCAGCCGTGAGTACGTTTTGAGGAATTTACTGCTTTCAAACATTACTTGCACTCGCAAAAATATAATTTCTTACTTTGTGATACACTATTTTATGAATTGAGCAGCTCAAACGTTTTTGCATCTCAAAATAACACTGTGATGGTAGTCAATAAGAGTAAAATGCACCGAGATCCAGTTTAGAAAATAAGAAATGAAATAATCTGTATCCACAATAAATGAGTTGGGCTATCCATCCCAATCTGCGCAGTCACGACCGAAGATGAAGTAACACAATTTCTTTCCAGGAAGAGCGTATATTTTCAAAGGTGTTTTATTCTCATTAAATTAAGGAAGTGGCTTTCACAAGGTGCATCTCCCGTTCGCTTCCCATGAGCGAAGGGAATAAATTAGGCTACTTCATTCTGTTTAGCAAAAAAAGTATTACACGAACCACAGGTATTTTATTTTCAAAAGACACATACAGGATGTTCATTTACGACTTAGTTTAGGCGCGTACTCAACAGTAAGAGAGAAAGTTTGAAACATATTCTTGATTTCACTCATTGTTTGAAAAAAAAAATTATTGTATAAAGAAATGACATATGAAGTCACAGTCACTTATTCCAAACATAAGTCTCTGAGATGTTTACTGAATTTTGTATATCATAAAGTATAGACACATTTGAATAAAGGAAATCCATCCAATATACCTACAGCTTACTCTAGAGAGATTCTGATCCGCTCAACTGATAATCAGAAGCAGACGGAAATTGTTGTAAGGAACCTAGATTAGATAGGATTAGTTTGGGACTTTCGTGCTACAAGCCTCTACACCGAGACTTTTTAAAAGATTGTGTGTGCCCTTGAAATTATTTAGAGTTATCTTTCTAGCCCTGTCTTCGTTACGAGACTCTACAAGCTTGTTTTTAGAACTCCCATGTATCTGGGAGCTCTTGGGTTTTCCTCTCCTAACGTTTGGAGTATTTTGTTTATCGCAGCTTGGCTGTATGAGTAAATAACAATGTTTTTTTCTGAAAACTTATGCCAATGGTGTATTGCGACGATTTCCGCTTGAACTATCATCGCGTATATACAGTTCGATTATTTTATCTTTACCCGTGCGTCATCAATGTTTTGCATATGAAATAAGTCGAGACGTTTGTCAAAATATCGTCTAAATGTAGAATGCCGTGGCTAATATCCCGATAAAATTACAACGTGTAGGTAATAAGATAGGATAATGAATTACTAAATTAACTACATTAACATTTTCAAATTCATGGAAATGGCGAACCACCAGATAATGAGGGTTTTTTCTTTAGTTCCAACAGAATACCGTGTGACACACATTCATGGGTACAGCCCCTTTTCTCCTTTCCTTTTTTTCCTTTATATTCCAAATATGTCAAAAAGTGCCGTCCAGTGAGCATATTCAATGTTCCAAATTTCAAAAATATTGCTGGAGAAACAAAAGCGAAAAGGAATGAATCTGTTTAAAATTGTTTTTTCCGTTAACCAGCTGTCGTCCTCTTATGAACTGCAGTCCTCAGTAGTCGAAACTTGTACCTGCCAAGGATTAACGAGGTCTTACCTTTCAACGTGCGATTCCTAGCACACGGAGTATTCCAATTATTATGAATCCAGTGATACCAGGTTTGATAGGATAATGAAACATGGAGGTAGAGAAATGTTCATGGAATTTCCTCATTTGCACAGTGAGTTTACTAGAAACTTTCCACCTCCCTACTGTATTCCAATTTCAGTCACACTCATATAAGGAATGAGTTGTTTTATCCATACTTCCGCAGCCGTTTGACACAAATCCATCAAATCCTAATTGTATCCACATTCTATAGATGTAACTGTTAACGAAAAAAGTTGTTCAGAAAACTAGGTTGGAGTGCAATATTTCCAAAACCTTTGCAAACTTTGATATCAAAAAATGATCCATTTAAACATGACTAAAACTTTGAAAAGGAATCTTCTAGACTTAGGTATTCAAACTTTTTCAATTACCTATTCGTGCATGGAAAAATACACCAGTTGAAATATATTTGGTAATGAAATACTCAACACATGATTAACAAAAAGTGTATTCATACATTTATTTATGTATTGCGAGCATGTAGAACTATGTCCAGTTATGAAAGGAAAAACAAAATTAATATATTTAATCACTTTCAGATTCAGAACTGTCACCAATGTTTATAATAATTGGTTTAATAACCATATAATCGGGTCAATTCTGTTTCTCAGTAGCAAGATTGTAATCATAGCAATACATTTTTCACAGTAAAATATATCTCAATTTTGTAGAAGGCTTGAAAAATATCGGCAGGATATGTTGCTGCCACATCATCTACTGCCAATAAAGCCAGATAGATATCGATACTTCTTCTACAAAATCGAGATATATTTTGCTGTGAAAATTGTCTTGCTATGATAACAATATTGCTAGTGAGAAACAGAATTGACCCGATTATCACAAAGGAGCTTTTCTTGTTCATACCATTTTTCAATGAGTGATTCAGTGTGTTGATGGAATTGGTTTATTTGCGTTTATTTTGATGTACACCGTTTTTCGAGATATTTTAAGTGCATCTGCAAATCTCTGAAATACAGTAAAGAAACGTTATAACACTTCTTTTGTGGTTTAAATTGTTACCTCTTGAACAGATAAAAGTGGTAAAAAAGGTCCACCATTCGCTCTTTCCCTTTCAATACAAATTGTTGTGCTTGTGAATTAGTTACATGCATAATCTAAAAAAGAGTTCGAATATATTGTGAATGTTTATACCTCTATTTATAGATTTAGGTAATGTTTTTTTCTCTCATCAGGATTTTCACACTATGAATAACTCTTGTGTGAATATCCCGTCAGTACACGGGATTATAGTCACAAATCTCATTTGTGAGGTTAGAAATTCAAAGAGTATTTGTGAATGAATCACATTGTATTGTACTTACTTTGGAAGTAATGATTCCAAGAGACGTTTAGCTTTGAAAAAACAATTTTTATAATATATTCGACTGCAAAACAAAGTAAAACTGGCGACAAACAATACCCCAAAATGGAGCTGAAAACAATTTGGAAAAGTTCTAGTTCAGCCCCAAGATAAAATAATATTTAATTAGAAAAACGTTCTTGTGATTAGGTAATATATTGTAACGATTTCGAGACCGGCCTCCAGACCGGCCCTGATCATCCAATTACACTCCACACTCGAAATGTAAACAAGTTCTCTTCTGACAAACACATGACTCAACCGAACATTCTAGGAACCTCTAAGAAGTCGCCGAACAGACTGGAAAGATCGAAAACTGTAAATGCTACTATATATAGCCGCTGTATAGCAGATGGCGGGACAGTCAGAATTCAGAGTTAGTTACAGTTCCAGAGTTCGCAGAGAGAGACTGACACCGTAGAAATAAAATAGTGAAGTAAATGTTTAAGTGAATAATTGTTTTAAGTAGTGTTTTGAATAAATTAGAACAATTAGTTCGTGCAGTTTTACTACAATATTAAAAAATTTGCTATGCTGCGGAAGATACGAGTCATACATATGTGGCTAAAATTCTTTCTCTGATTTTCCTTTTCAAAGGTAGTAATTTCATTTGTTTGAGTGATGGTTGGACTTCAATATACAGTTTGTAAACATTATATGAGAAACTTCTTCAAAATATGGTGGTTCTATGGGGTGGAAGGGAAATGTTACCTCTATGTCGTAAATTCAGATTATGAACGTCTGTCCTATATGTTATTTTGTTGTAAAGATATGGAGTACTGCGATTGTGAATTAGTGAATGTGATGAAACTAAAAAATGGAGTTTTCGCCGATCTTGCATTTTGAGCCACTTTGAGGGTTTCAACATGTGCGATATTGGATCGTATTTCCGTATATCATAGATAAATCTAAGACACGATTTCTGCACTTTTTCCACTCGATTAATATCACTTTGATCCAGACAGGGCCCGTATAGAACATCACAAAAATTAAAGTGGCTTATGTCCATAATGCCTTCCAATATCCTTTGTTTCATGGTTGAAAATAAAAGTGAGATAGATATTTTCCTAAAAGCTGAATTTGTGGCTATTATACTCCTGAAATGCAGTTTATTTTCGTCTATATGACAGTGAGATTCATTAAAATGACGTTGAAAACTGCGAAATTGAATAAATTCACTCCCAGAGGATATTCCATCTTGGCCACACTTTCGTAAACTTCGGTCTCAAGGCAAGCCGCAAACTATATTAAAGCCACTTGCGAATTTATGAGGTCAATTTACGTGCTCCCAAAAGTATTTACAGACCGCGAACGAGTGTTCCGACAAATTAGTTAAGTGCCCTTTCATTTCTTACGTGATTTCGGCCGACACGCTAATTCATTACCTTCGAAAAGGATTATAATGGCCTATGGGGAGCGGGGTTATGAAAGTGTCTTCAGGGAAATCATGAATGGCATATTTAAGTAATGATGAAAATGATTATGCACGTAGGTACATTATGCACTGGACAAAACAATATTGTTTTTAATATTAGGTTTATACAAAAAGGAAAACTGAGTATTTTCAGAGCATACAAACTGGGAGAAAGAGGATATGAAAATGGGTATTCCTCTTGAATTTTGGATGTTGTAATATTTGGAACATGTTCCTATAGACTGTTTTCATCCTGCCAGACAAAATGTTGATTTTTTTATTACCTATATCATAACTAAGATGCCTAAAAACCCTGGTGTGCCGACTCATACCTGTAAAACTGTAGACAAAAACGCTGAACATTCGCTAGCTTGATCATGAGAAAACAAATTAAATCGTGGTCTGTTTTCCAAATATCCCGTGATACTTGCGTGAACCGCCACCGACGGTTTCGTTGTTAAGGTACATTTCATGAACTGACGTTCCAAGTATTGCGCAGGAGCGTGAAATGAATAAAACAACATAATCAATCAAATTTAGGGAATCACTGTCTGCAAGCAGTTTTTTTCGTTATATTTTCGACTTATTATATTATTTTTGTTCTGCTGAAATGCATTTTATTGGAATAAATAATAATAACACATTTCACATAAAAGAATTGAAATTCAGCTGCATGGAAATTCACCATTAGAACCTGTCAATCTTGTGCCTATCTGATATCTGTCCAAGCATGTGCATGCCCAACTAATCTGCGCAACTAAATCCGCTTTATTTCAAAAAGTTCTTTAAGTAATAATTAGTCGCTTTTTTTGAATTTATAATTGCTTTTCAGAAGAGGTCGTGTGATGAGTTGTTTGTTACAATGTTCTTGCCCAATTTTGAAAACTGTCAATAGTGAAAATATTTCTTTTTTGTGCAATTTTTTTCGACAGAAAATTAATATTTTTTGGATGATCTAACAAAACTAAAAAAAATTTACGAAAACGAATGGTAAAATAGTGAAAACCTCAACAAGCTTGATCATACACGCAAAATTGATAGATTTCAGTAGGAGGAGATTTTTATTTACTTTATCACGGACTTTCACAACTTGAACTTTGGAAGATTTAGAGAAACAGTAGGGTATAACAACACGCAATCAGTTGATTCATTTGAAAAAATGTTTGCCATAAAGTTTTTAATTAGATCATGGAGAATTTAGAAATAAAATGTAAGTTTCAAATTAGTGTTTCAAAGTATGTTACAGATTCCAAGTGGTACTCACTTTCGGTACTAGATATAAATGAATTATGTTGTTATTTCTCAGGATATTATCCTCACGAAAACGAATCATGGTGAAATTATTCATATTAATAGTCTATAATATTGCACTACAAAATTTTTTATTCTGTACAACTACTTTGACTTTCAAACGGTATTTAGATCATTTTAGAAAATAACACAATTGTTGTGGTATCATTTTTCCAAAAAATTTGGTCTTCCACTTCGAGTATGGACACTATATTACTTCAGAATGATATTTAAAAGGTGTATTGACATTCCGTAAAATTCAATTAACAACAATCACAATCACTATGTCCCTGGAATAATGACACGAGGACCAGGTGCCATCTCTGGATCCGATTACAGAAACAGACCACGATTTCATTTGTTTTGTTAGACATCTTAATCATAACCAATGAATTGTACGTTTGATCACCATTCAGACAATAAAAATACGTTCAAATTGATATACTTAATTGGTTTTGAATAGTTATCAGTTCCGTGTTTTTTTCAGTGTATTGGATCAGATACTTTTCTGGAAGAAGGATTAGGTATCACCCGAACATTCCATATTAATGTAATTGTTTTTGACTCATGATGAAATGACTATCGGACACTGACATCTCCAGTATTCCATAGAATGCTGGGGCGCCCAATTTATTCGAATTTAGCAATAATCAAAGAAACCGAGTACGATGAGCGGTCAGTGAAGTTGGGTCAGGTTGCTCAGCAAGTAGGTGGTTTCTATAGATGACTCGGTTACTCGACACTTTCCTAGTGGGTGCCGGAGCTATCGTAGTCCCAGGTAATGAGCAGGAAAATATGTGAAAGGCTGGATTATTTTTATAATCAAATTTCATTTTGAAAAGAAACTTACCTTCGTTTTATAAAAATATACAAGAGCACATATGCATTCCCAGAAATATTTTTTGTTTCAAAATTATTGAGTAAGCGTTTCATCATGAATGTGTTCTAGTCAGTATATAATAGCAACTGAGGGCAACATGCTATCTGCAACATTATCATGGAAAAGAAATCTTCAATAAAATGATTTCCATAATTTTTTATATTGTTGTAGATAACATCAACCAATAATTCTGAGTAGTACTGTAACACATCATAAAAAGTTGAAAAAATTTTCATAGATGATAGTCCACCTTTTCATTTTATTGAACAACTGAATTCATCACAAAGTGACTTCATCTTCTGTTCAATCTACAATACCAATGAATCATTCCTTTTGTAATCAAAAACGATCTGTCAATGGTTTACATTATAGAGGTATTTTCTAAAATCTTAATAAGTCATATTTCAGACACAGAGGGTTACATTTCAGTCGACTAGAACAGACTGAAACTATGATGTCTTACCAAAATAGGACTTGTTTGCTCTGGAATAGTGCTAGAAAAAAAAATTCCGAAAAACGATATATTTGCTGACTAGGCCCTATTGTATTATCATTAATTAGCTTATAATTGGACATGATAACAGGTGAATTTGTCTTATTTCGAAAAAAATATAGTGATTTTCTAAGTACGACGTTTTTACGAACTTAGATCACTTATATGTCAGAAACGACACAATTTTTCTTACGACCCATACTACTAGAACATAATACAATTATAGCCAATTTGACCAAAAGCCAATTTCTCATATTCATGTTTTCATGCGGGATCGTTCGTAGCAAAGCGCTTTCAACTGCTAGATACGTCATTATCTGCGCTTACCTGCGAATAAGTAATAGTTGAAAGGATTAGATAAATCCAAGTATTAAAAATATCATGTGTATACAAGAAGCAATTCTTTCGGTACAAAATTTCTGATCAAAACGCGCTATTATAGTTATGATCGATGATTATTCTTTCGAATCGTGTTTCATCCCCACTATAGATGATTTCTAAGTGAGATCCGTAATCGCCCTGCCCCTGAGGAATTCTTAATTGGAATGTTTTGAACATTTTGCACTTTCCCTTTTTGGTTATGGGTTAAATGCCTTTTGTATTTTATGCATAACATGGAACTGCTCTCCAATAGGTATTCCTTACCGGAGTGAACTTAAAAAATATTGTTGGTTGATATGTTGTATCCTATTTCACTCCTTTGGTGGAAAGCTCTACTGCATACCGAACACCGTTTCAATCAAAGTAGAACCACACCAATAAGAATTCCTTCTGCTCGTTTTTTCGAAGAATAATATTTGTGATCCGGATCAGTTTTTCACGAACTTGATTTCATAATAAGTTCCCAACATGCCTGCACTAATATGTCGAAAGGAAGCAGCTAAAAACATTTTATGTTCATAGGACACAGTGGAGATTTGAAATTCAGATATTTCAATAAAAAAAATACATCATTTTCAGGGATTAATCTGGATTATATTATGGGATAATATTTAAGGATAAATGAAATCTGATATTATTTACCTGGCGACCAGAACATATATTTGAAGAAGAGCAGTTTCATGGGAACCTTCAATTATCAGATGTATGTAGAGGCATACTAACAAACCCCCATTAATATTCTTGTGTTATATCTGCAATTTGAGTCACCAAACTCTGGCTCAAGGTCATAGGTGAAGTCTAATGAGAACTTTTTTGGTCCCAGAAAGGAGCTAGGTAGCTCAAAGAGATGAAGATAACATTTTCAAATAGTTTCAAAAAGATATGAAAGTCTCTCTGAAATTTGTAAATCCTCAACTAGGAAATGCTATAGTTGTTCGCAAATTTGTAGTTTAGTGACAAGTAATACCATTTTATCACTTTATCCGAAAAATGACCACAATCAAAAACTCTTGTTACAACATCCACTAAACAGAGTAATTAAACCCGTTGATATCAAATTTATGTAACAACTCAATAACCTACCCCGAAAAGACATTCCAGCCCAATTCACATTCTTCAGCACTTCTTCCGTCGAGCCCGATAATTAATCACCCTAATCTCTTTTCTTATACGACACCGTACGGGTGCTAGTTTGACGTTCTTCTCTTTTAGCCAAAATGATGAGAAGATGCGTCTGTTGCCATGACGACGACCGTGCATTACATAGGGGGTGTAACGTTGCTCTTGAAGGGCGATCGCTCGCCGGAACGTCCTATGTATTCGACAAGCTTCGCAACAAATTTCGTTCCTAAAACAGTCGTACACTAGTGCCGTTGTTGAATGTTACGTTTAAGAAGAGCTGTCATGAAGTGCGTAGAGCAGAAACGCCAGTCAGGGGTGCAAGGAAATGCCACGAACAGATAGGACCTTCGGGTGTTTTCGGTCGTTGTAAATCAAGTCGTAATGGGGGTTGATAGAATAACGCGGTGCGCCGAGAATTGAGGAGCTTTTCAATAGACTGAGCTTCGATGGAGGTGGCGACATTTCCTGGTTGAGTGGTCCAGAAATGGGCCATTGAAGTTGAACAAAACAAAAAAAGGCCATCGTACTGTATTTCCAGTTTCGGCTTGTTTGGCTATTGGAGTAACCAATCTATTGTAAAGATTTTAAGACCGGCCCTGATCCCTAATTAATTATTCGACCTCAGTTTGTAAACAACGTATTTTCTGCTCGCTAACATGTACAAACTATGACTTACCACGTAAAAGGAACGAGAACTGGATAAAGAATGTTCTACCCACATGCAAGAACGTACTAGAGCCATCTGAACGGGTCACCGTATCCTTTCTTTAGTTCGAGAGTGGAACAGGAATCTACTTGCCGGTATATAAGACGTTCAACATGAGATGGTGGGCAGAGTCGTAGAGTCGCAGAGTTGCAGTTGCAGAAAAAGTTCGAGAGTTCACACGTGAACAGAGTAGCGACAGTGACTGTGATATAAATGTTTCAAATAAATTGAGGTATTGTTCAGAAGAGTTTTAAATAAATTTTCGAAATAAGTTAGGTGTATTTTCACTACACTATGTTCTATCTTAATAAATGCAAATGAATGATCTCCGTTGATAAACGCGATACTGATCTGGCTAACTATTTTTCATAAATGGTCGTGATAGCCCGAATAAGGTTTCAATGGCGAGAAAAATTGGAAAATGGTTCTTAAAAAATTCACAGGACTGAGTTCGGGACGATTACAAAGGAAAGATGGAAAATTCGGACAAACGCCAAAAATCATATTTGTACATGTTAGGAAATTGACCCAAAACGTGGTATATAATAGCTGGTGAGAGCAAAATAAATTAAATTTTTTCAACAATAAAGCATAATATATTGATTGAATGATTGCTATTTTAATTTATTTTTTGATGAAGACCCTCAAAAAAGCTATTATATCAAGGACTTTGAAGCAAAATATATGAAATCAATAGATACTCTCAAGAATAATGGTGCTTTTATCTCATTATTAATTATTTGTAATTCATATCCGACACAATCTTATTGTTAACAATTCTCGTAAATTCTAACAAGTTTAACCAAAAATATAATCAGCAATCTCGGAAAAAATAATATGACCACCACAAAATGTATAGAAAGTGCAGATATAATTTATATCTTGAACGATACAGATACCAACGGCGTATCATAAGAATTGAAATACTCAAGAGTTTATCAAAAGATCAGAAAATAATCTTAAATTCAAAAAAGAATGGATTTCAAATCCTTGGACTAATAATAATTCGAACGAAATACGGATATATTGTGCTAGAGAGGTAACAACAATTTGAAAGTATACGAGGTACCCTTCTCACTTTGTGGAAACGCTTAGAGAGAAGGGTACCCCGTATTCTTTCACATTGTTATTGTTAAATTATTACAGTTAACTCTTTCCGGAGTCTCTGGTACTTGGGAGTGTTTTGTCTTGTTTCTTTATTTTCCGTGCGGATGGCGCTGCGATCAACTTTGTTGTGGATCGTCAGCTACTCTAGATAAATTTTTTTTTTCATATTTGATTTTAGAGTCAATGCCAGTTTACTAAGACAAATGAACGAATGCTTGGATTTGGGTGCTGACTTTGATACCAAACTTACATTTGAACGACACATTGAATAATAATAAACAATGCTACAAGAGCTCCAGGTTTACTAATACGCAATTTTTCTAAACTCAGTGCGATTTCTGTCGACTACTGTCTAACAGCCATAAATCAGTTAAAAAAATTTCTTAAATTTCTGTTCTACAAGAAACACCACACTAACTCTGTTCACCACTATTAATATAATTTACTATTGGAAGAATTTAATTTTGTCAGCCTTAGAAAACGTAGAGAAGTAGCAAATATTATATTCGTATACAAACTGATATCTAATCAAATTGACTCTACATCGCTATTACCACTTTAAAAATTTTAATGCACTACGTATTTCGTTAAGGTAATGATTGTCTTTTCGAATTGACGTGCCAAATTCACAGCATCACTACAATACATGTGCAGAAGCCTTAACAATCCGTAGACATTTTCTTTCCAAATTTGAACCACTTTAGAAAACAATTATATAGTCTTACACCAAACTAGCTTCGATATTTCTACTTTCCCACTTTTTTTTTTTTGGTTTTTCTTCCTCCACCTGCATTTAATCGCCATTTCTATAATGTAATCTTTACTCTCTATAATCACGTATACCTACTCTTCAATTCGTTATGATTATTTTTATATACTCCTGTCATTTGGCTCAGGTCTGTTGGATGTATTATGTCTAAAATAAAAAAAAAAATCTTGCGGGAAACACATCGGGCGTTCAGGAAATTCTGGAATTCAGGAAAAGAATTGCCAAAGTTTGCTATGCCTAGTCACGCCCAGTGGCATGTAATAACATCACGATTGATTGGCTGACGCTTTGAATTGTTGTAAATATGCTTGCCCTAGGTCAAATAATACATGACTGTTATCGATATTTTATTATGTTTGTTATCTGAATATGAAATGAATTTAAATGATTTTTTTGTGATCCCGGTTTGTGGAAAAAATTGTGTACACAACTTCCTGGAAAGAACACCGCAGATCACTTTCTGAACCGGTCAAATTATTTTTTCTATCTATTTGTCTACCACAAAATCACTTATAGGTATTTCTTAAATGATGTGACGAACTGTTATGACACTACCAACTATGGATTTACCATCGAAAAACTAATAAGTCTGTCAGAATGCAAGTGAACACATGGAGAGAGTGAGTGAATGTATGTTGCAGAGGTTTCTATTGTGTCTGAATATGTATACCTACAAAGGGAATGTATATTTGAAGAGTTTGACATTGCCTCTTGTTTCGTTTCCACAATAATTTGATGCTGTAAATCCGTCTATCATTTCATGAATTATCCATATCGGGTAATGAGCCAGAAATTGTGGCCCTTTCACGTTTGTCACCCTTTTGATTTTTTCGGATGCAAGTAATGATTTTTTATTCTGACAGTGATTTAGATTGTGTTACTGGGATTGGGAGCAAAGTGAATAGTATTACAAAGTTGTTCAGCTGTGTTGCGTCAACAAAATTGGCGCCCTGCTGGGCTTGTGATAGCCTAAAGCGTCGAACTACTTTTTCTTCTTGAACAAACGATGAATATATAACTGAATTTACTGAATTACATTTCAAATATAAATTTTTATTCAATTAATTCGTATGAACAGTTCATCTGTGAAGAATGAAGTATTCCCTTAACGGTCTTTACCACTGAGAAATAAGGGACTCAGAAACGATATATTTTTTTTTTTGATTGATGGAGGGATGTATGCGTGTATAAAGATAAAAATAATAAAAAAGTATTAAGTGAATGAACAGTGTATTTATCATTTACTTAGTTAAACGTCTGTCTCAATTATTTTTTCGAAACTTTTATGCAAATAATTTCACAAGAAACACAGCAAAACCGAATAAATGAAAAAACTAAATATGAGACTAAAATAATTTAGTCTCCTTAATCAGGGACCCGGAAATCACGACCAATGAGGTTTCCATCCAAGGAGGACCAGGAGGCACTGCGAATTTCATAAGAGCAGAACCCGTTGATTTTCAATAAAAGAAGGTTTCCGGGTCTACACACAAGGAAAAAATGGAGACACTGCAAATTTTACAAAATTCGCAGACAGTACTTAGTAGAGGTCACTGATCTCGAATAATAAGGTCCATGTGGTATCTACAAAAAAACCTGAAGGCATTGCCAATAAGATCGAATTCACCGACATTACTCAACAGAGGCCACTGATCTCGAATAACTATCCATTTAACAAAAACGTCCACAAAATTTGCTGAGCAGAGGTCACTAAATTCGAATAACGTGGTACCCGCGGTCCCCATCAAAAAATAAGCTGGAGGCACTGCAAATTCCATCAAATTCACAAACAGTACTCAGCAGAGGACAATGATCTCAAATAACGAGGTTACTACGGTCTCCACCTAACAAAAACTTAAGGTTCTGCAAAACCCAAGAGATACACATACTGGACTCAGCAAACTGAACACTAATAACCTGCGAATATAATAATATAATGCTATAAACTAATTGACTAGTCTGTATAAACACCATAAAAAAGGGAGGGCCACTAAAAATCCCCGAAGGCACTGCAAACCTTTAAACTGCCGCTTGCACGTAGGGATGCCACCGGTTGACGGATATAACAATCATAACAATTATATATCGTAGTATAAAACTAGCTAGCTAGGAATCGCACGTTGAAAGGTAAGACTTCGTTAATCCTTAGCTCGCACAAGTTTCAACTTCTGAGGGCTGTCGTTCGTAAGGAGATGACAGCTGGTTAACGGGAAAAAACAATTTGAAAACAATTTTTAAAAAAAAACAAACATAACTCGCATATTGTTAGGAACTTTCTGAAATCAACAAAGGCACCCAAAACTGGAATGATTATAACGTATACGTGACCTAGGACTGTAATTTGGACGAAAACTAAAGTGAGAAATCATTCGGTGTACTTCAAAGAAAGCTACCGAAAGTGTCCACCAAGAGAAGATGAGTTGAATATAATTGTTTCAAAATATTACATGTATCTAGCACAGACATTTCATTGATAATCATTTTTCATTGATGAAGTCACAAATTGAGTTTTCGTCAAGATTTTAAGATCTAAGTCAAAAATACTTACTAATTTCGCCTTAGACGATAACATTTTCGAAAATTTTTGAGTTGCCACAATAACGATACCAAAAGAAACTGCTGATTGGCTAAGAAAATGAGATGTGCAATTTTCAGTTTAATTGTACTAATGATTTTGAGAATGTTGATATCAATCATGGTGTTGAAAGTACTGGGGAAGTCATTTCAGGATCTAAAATTCCACTCGAGCCAGAGGAAATCCTGAAAAATGTCAAGGGATCATCACGGATAATCTTCTCATTAGGGTGACAAATTGTTCTCATGAAACAGGCCTGGAATAACAAACAAGAAGTGGAATCTTGGCACCAGACTTTATTTACGAATACAATTCCACAGAATTTCAATTGGAAGGAAATAATTATCTCTGTGCAGACGTGATAACAATAACAGCTCTCTATTAATAGTCGGCGACATTGTTTGAAATTTCCTGCATCAGATAATAACACAATTAGCCTTCTTGAAGTTGGTGTACCTGCTATGTTTATTCACGATCAGCTCATTGCAGACACGAAGCAACGAATGATGCTGGTGCATTCAGATGAATTCTCCGATTATTTTGAACTGAAAGGATAAAGAAGGTATTATTGTCTCAGCGTAGAATATCGTAGATTAAATCATGGAAGGTTTGAAAAACACTAAAAAACCATCAAGAATTGATCAAAATATTGAATATTCGGACAATCATTATTCAAATTTATTCAAATGCGAGTGTACATACTGTTTATGTCCTTGATCAAATGTCTTCTAATCGAAAATACCTTAATTTCAACGGAAAATATTGCTCAAGCGTTAAAATATTTCGATCATTAATCGCCTTCATTAATACACTAGTTGATTGAATCACTATTTCATACTGTCTTTTATCTTCAGAAAAAAAATTTGGCACATATCTTGAGGAGATCAGAGGACTCCAACATGATGCCCCGACACATTCAAATATGGAAGAGTTTACATGATTCCATGTAATTGTGGTGAAGTTCCGAATAGTTTATATAGGAAAAAATAAAAGAGTCGAGGGATTGGGGCACTGAAAGTCCGCAGTCGCCAAATACGCGTTGTCAGAGAATTCTCAAATCATATCGATTTCACCCATATAAAATAATATTTGTATATGAACTGAACGAAGACGTCTGAGCGGCTGGGAAAAAATCCTAATTTGTTCTTAAATTTTTTATTTTTAGACGAGAGTACATTTTTTGTTAATGGAAACGTGAAATGTTACAACTGCCGCTACTGGAGCTATGTCAATTTCAGATTTATACGTGAAGTCCAAACACAAACTCCGCAGAAGTTGATTGTGTCAAACATATTGTAGAAACAATTTTTATAGATGATAAGTTCAATGGACAAATGTATCATATCTTCAAAATGTCATCGATCCCGTGGTAACAGATATTATCAAAAACGTTGAAGATCATTCGGAAAAATACTTCCATTTTCAACAAGATGGAGCACCATCTCACTAAGCAGTGCTGTTAAAAGATTTCTGGATAGGTTGACGAAGAATAATAGAGTGGCCAGCTAGATCACCAGACCTCAATCCATTGGATTGTTTTTTATGAAAACATATCAATAGCAAAGATTCTGCCAAAAGCAATAATTTTGAAAGTAGATCATTGCAAGGAGGTAGGGGCGTTTAATTCGAGAAATTATAACTGAATTTCGATAAGAATAGATGAGATATTGTATATTCAAATTGAACCTCTTGCAACACTAATCTCAGATAACGCTCACCAGATTTTGGAAAAATATAAACGTATGAAAAGAAAATAAAGATATTTTTGAAATAATCTATCACTCGACTCATGTTCCCTATGATAATTCGCGAGGGGATAGCCGCTTCCGTCAGGAAGATGAAGTCGCTTGACTAAATCCATTACTGACATATGTCCCCCTTGAAATTAAAATTGACGTATTGCGGCGTTTCCGAAAATAATTTGTCGTTTTCCACTTAATCCGGGTGGAGAGTTTTCGTTTGGCCACACTGTATATCATCTTTTGGAATATAGTGAATTTGTGACTCGTTTCATTCATTAGTGAGAGAAACCAAGTTCAATCAATCAAAATATACTTCATTATCAAAATAGGATCATCTCGTAGATAAAGCTATAATAAATAAAAATAAATAAAAAATAAATAAGTGAGTCAAATTAGGATGTGTGCGAAAATCATACTGTCGAATTTGCAATAAAACACAAGTCGACACCCTGTTTTGTTATACATTCAGGAATATCCAAAAAATATTGGGAGTTGAAAATTGACATATAGAAAAATATATGTATATATGTATAAAGATCCGAGACGTATCTCAGGAAAAATAAATAAGACCAAAATTAAATAAAATAAATAAACAGTCAAAATAATTGAATGGAACTCAAGTCGCAAAGACTATTAACAAAGAACAAAACGATGATAAAAGCCAAATAAAATTTCATTTTTCTACAAACGTCAAAAAATGACAAGGTTCGCGCATTGACAACAATATGTGAAGTGACCCTTTTTTTCGTTTTCCTTCGTTACCATGACACCGTGCGCGAAGTAGTGTGCGAAATACTTACTTCGCACACTGCATGTAAACTATATGGGATTTTTATTTTTTAACCTTTATGTTCCTCAATCAAGCAAAAATCCAATTGTCAACAAATACCATTTTATTTCCATAGTTACAGTAATTACTTGATTTGGAAAAACAGTTTGAGCCAGTTCAATACTATTTTTCATGTTAAGCTAAGCATATTACTTATTTTAGAACAATATTTTTGACGTTTGTAGAAAAAATTTTGTTTGCATCTCATGCGCGAAATACTTTGTTGATCTCAACTATTTTATTTAACTCGGCTGCGCCTCGTTAACGGTTAAAATAAATTTAAATTTTTAGAACAAATATGGTGATGGTGAATGTCAATTAGTAATTTCTTGAAGATATACCTGTAATAATGCGCAACAACTCTCAGAGATAAAGGTACTTCAATAATCAACACACTCAGTCTTCAAATAGTCACCCATCCGCCTTTTGAGCCGTACATAATCCTGTGGTGGTGGACATTGAATTCACCAGAACTCGGCACAACGAATGCAACGAACGCATTATCCGTTTCGCCACCATTTAAGAGCATTACATCAATTGCGTAGATAATGACTAGAAAATCCCGAACCTAACGGCTAGACTACAAACCACATAATACTACATTAAGTTAACTGCTGTAACATTTATCACAGGGATTAAGAATGCCCTACTGACTCGCCATTTCCATAATGCTTTCACAGCACAATTTTCGCCGTTTCCCCGAACACCAATTCGGAAACAATTAATATCGTAAAATAAACTGAAATGGAGAAACTTAGTATTCGTTGAACTAACAATATATGGAAGCGAGAAAGCCTGAGTGATGATTTTCTTCACAAAATTCTGACCCACTTTCAAAAATGGATCAAGTTATTGTGGACTTATGAAATCCTTAGCGTATAAGAAACAATAGACTTTCGTCAAAGTTGATTGATATCATAATTAATACCCTACTTTCGAGAAAAAATATACACTTTCAAAAACAGTTTCATTTTGACTACAATGATTGATGATAATTTAACATGCAATAGACACATTTCTGTCTGGTATTATAGGACAACTAGCGAACTCTGAACTATCGTTGGAGAATGTCCTGTTCATTCCAGCTAAATGAGTCGTTATAGACGAATACAGCTCAGTTTGGTGAAAACGCCTTTGAGGATATTCGACTGTATCACAAAAAGTGGGTTATTTGGTATGATTGCGCTAGGGAAGAAGTGACTTTCGATTTATAATTTACGGTAATGGAAAGTCGTGAAAATTTCGTGATATCTGCTTGAGATTCGATACTTATTCCTTTCGATAAATAGCGAGCGTTCCATCAATCCCAAAAAATAAAACAGACTCTAATTAATAACAACAACAGTTTAAGAGCATAATGAGCATCATTCCATCAAATAACCCTATCATCAGAATCACCATTTCAACAGGATGGTTTGGATGAAGCCTGCGGAGTTCGATATTTAGTCCGGTTTTTCTTCTATTTTTGTACCTGGAACAGAGAATTCCATGAGTAGTTCTGATAGATTCGGCACCTCTCATCCAACACAACGGACTCAATATCCCCCGGAGCAAAAGGCAACACAGATGTCTCATCTATATTGCGTTCTACAAGTAGTTTCATTGGCCTCTATACCTACCAGTTCTCAATATTCTTGACCCTAGGCATTGGCTCAGCTGCAAGAGGACCCTAGTATCTGCTGCTAAAGTTTGATTTATTTGCTAAACGGGTTCTCAACTCGGTGACCTAGATGGGCTCCTGCCTCTGCTTTTTCATAGTCGCTGACCATACAAAGAAGAGGATCTAAACTTCTAATACCTCTACAGGCTCCATCCAGTAATATTCTCTTATGTATAAACTGCAGAGAACAAAGAATAGTTTTCCCCTTCATCACACTGGTAGTTATGGACTATTATCGTTATTAAGCAAGGGCCTGCTTGAACCATTCTTGTATTTAGCAATACTTTCATAACAATCTTATTTCCTATAATCATCAACAGGTTCTACTGATTTTTAATTTTAAATATTGATTCTCGTTTTATTTTCCCATGCCTATGTGCATGCTAAATATTCTCGACAACGTATATTCGTAGTTCGCTTGGTTAGGCCTCAATATATATTATCACTATCTCGACAGCTAATTTTGGATTACCTACTAACATTCGGAGATTGTCCGTACTGCTATGTAGAAACTGAAGGTTTACATCCCGGAAGATAGAATTGAGACATCTCGTAAGCCGTGAATCGTGTGTGACATGAATTTCTTGTCTTCAATTATATTTTTCATATCCTCCTTGGTCGATGGGGGTATTATATAAACTTGATCTTTAAAGTATCCCCATAGAAAAAAATCCATTTTTGTCAAATCCATCTTCTGGGAAATTCAGTATCCAAATGATTATTGAAAGGAACAGTGTGTGCTGAACAGATGCCCCGACATGTAAATACCACATTCTTCATTTGATTCGAATTGGTAAATGATTACTTAATTGTGGTAACTAATTTTCCAAAAATTCAAGGTTATTCAAGCCGTTAACACTTCCCTCAAACAATTACGACCCACCGATGAAATTTCCATTAATGCCACCCCATACGTTTGAGAACCACTTTGACTAATGGAAATTATGTCTATTTACAAACCCATTTTCATGGAATGTTGCTTCATCGGAAACAAAAACATAATTAAAAAATCTCTATCTTAGAACAACTGTTGCTGAGCTAATTCACAAAGTGTTACTCTTTTATCAAAATCATCACCTATTAACTCTTGATGTTACTGAATACGGTACGGAATAGTATATATATTACGTAACAAGAGTTGTAAATAACCCATTACGCACGAAATGAAAAAGTTTATGCACGAAGCCGCGCAGCGGCGAGTGCATTAATTTCATGAGTGCATATCATATCAATTAATTGAAGTGAGATTGGCTGTTGTAGTTGCCAAAAACATTCTAAAGGGTGGTCGATTTTCCAACAAAAAAAAAATATTGTCCCGAAACGGCCGTAATACGATTTTCTGAAAATGAAGCCCTATTATTTTTGATATGTTTTGATATGAATTGATTCTGAGGGAAGATTATGTCAACTTTGTGTAAAACGTCCTATACCTAAAATGTATCCTCAGCAAGCTATAGGTATGCAATAATTCTGGGAGATATATTCGCACACAGTGTGATATTGTGTGAATTGACAGTGTTTAGTGATAATATAAAATAATATAAATGATAAGGGTAGTGCAAGAGTACACGCATGCTGTCGAAATGGAGTTTGAAATATGTTCATCTCAACGGTTCATCTCAAAAGAGGACGATGCAAGGAATACGAAGAGGACATTCAGCTCGTAGACGGAAGCATCGTACATCATCTGGATGCCGTAGAGACGTATACTTACCTAGGGGTGGAACATCGCCACTCCCAAGAGGTGGCTACTGATAAAAACTCTCTCCGCGAAATGTATGAGCATAAGCTCCGAGAGATCTGGTCATCAGAACTGTCTGGGAAGAACAAAGTTGCTGAAACTGACATGCCCGCCGTTCCGTTTCTACTTTACTCCTTTGGAGTAATGAAATGGAATCAAGAAGAGCTGCGAAAACTCGACGTAAAAACTTCATAAATCATACAAGTTTGCATCCTAAATAGTCGGTTCCACGGTTATACTTCCCCAGACAACAAGGAGGCCTATAAAGTCATCTGGAGTTCAGATCCCCTTCTCTGCTTAGTATGCGGCCATGAAAAAGCAGGGATTGGAGAATTTCTTTCAAGGCAGCAACCCTTGCATTCTATGAACTCGGTCACGTATTAGACCCAAAACCTATCATCGAGTTGGAACCCGTTCAGTAAAAAGCCCACGTCGAAGCTGCGGAGAGTGAGAGGCTCCCACAGCTAGATAAGAACATTGAAAATCTTTGCTTATTCAGAACGAAAATCTAGGTCTACAAAGCGAAGTGGAACATCGTATGGTACAGTGTAAGGAAGCCACTGATTTTTGATCATTTCATATAATGAATATGAAACTGTAGCAGAACTGTGAGATAAATCTGTCCTATTGCTACCATAATTCAGTACGGTCCTGTTTAGAGCGATTTTACGTTTTTTTTTAAAGAAATTCTGCGATGGCAAAATAAAAATGTAAAGAAATCACCCCCATCGTAACTGTTGAAAGAACCAACACTCTTTTTACAATTTGCAAGAAGCTTTTCGTTAATCTTCACTGAAATTCCTATCGAAAAGGACATATAGCGGCTCTGGACGCCGAACAAACAGCTCTTCGCCACTTTATCTGATTATTCCTTCGAACATCATATCATTCATCTTCCATCGAAGACAATCGACTCACGTCAAGCTCAGGACAGCAGCAAAAAACGTTACCCTTCGCCGTCAAATCCGCCGATACCGCCCGAACGTTGCATCTGCAGCAACCAAAACAGAATCTCTGGAGTCCGGCGCGTTTTCCGTCAGACGCAACTCGAGAAATTGGCGCTCCTCCATCCGCCGAATTCAGTCATTCCGTCCGGCAGTCCGATTCAGCATCGCGACGTCGAGCGTCGATCGTTTTACGTACCGAAAGATCGCGACTGTCTTGCTCGGCATCGATGTGCTTTTTGTGTTGAGTGGATTTTTTCCGGATTTAAAAAGGGATTTCTCCAGTGAATTTTCCATGAGGTATTAGATGAATTATTTTCTCATTTGGTTTGGGGAAATGGAAGATGCGTGTTACTGATGATGAAAGGATAATAGACGTAGAGAATTTATCATCAAATATTTGAAATTTACTTTGAGGTTGTACGTTCCAGGGTATCTTCGGAAATTGGAATAGAATAAAGTTAGTCCCAAAAATACGATAAAAAATTGTGTGATGTTCAGTACTTCCATTGAAGGATTTCACAAAATCATAACATGTTTAAATTCGAACAATGTCTGGGAAGTTTCACATAAAGTATCGAATAATTTCGACACAGTCGAAATAATCTTCTCTCAATACTTTCCTATAAAGTGGAAAATTTGAGGCAAATATCCGTCAAAAAATAACTACTTCCTAGTGATTCTTAATGTAGATCTTTGGGCGTAATCGTTCGTTGGTTGAGACAGGATGTTTGACTCTAGCAAAGCATTTGATACTCTGGATCCTGAGATTCTTAAAAATTGGGAATTTTTGGTTTCGACCACATTTCTGATTCACTGATACGAAGCTATCTGGATGACAGGAAAAAATGTGTATCTCTCAAGAGCAATACGTCAGATCACCTATCGAGTATGGAGTACCACAGGGATCTATTTTAGGCCCAGTTCTATTTCATTTCACATCATAGATTTCAGTGATTTTGTTAAATTCTGCCCCATACATCAATAAGCAGATGGTAACGCATATGTTTTCCAACAGACTCTCGACGAAATCAACAGTGGCCTTACACGCCTATTCAACATTTTCTCGGGTTGATTGCTTCTAAATTCAAAGTTATATTTTTTGGACTAAAACAAAAACATAAAATTTAAATGAGACAATGTATGGGTGAGCCTTTTCCATATTCTAAAGTATGTAAAAACTTGGGGTTGTAGATTGTTGAAGATATGAGATAGAATAAGCATGTCAGTCAACAAACGAAAACTTCTTTCGGCATTCTCAAGAATTTTCATCACAACCGAAAATCTTGAGCATAGAGTTCAAACTCAATATACGGGGTGTTTCTGAATTCGATACAAATGTTTCAAGAGCGTATTGCTGGGATCAAAATCAGTCTTTTTTTCCCATAAACATGTGTCCTAAAATTCACCCACTTCAAGCTACAGACATCGTAAGTTGCATAACTCTGACTCAAAGAGGTGAATGAGGGTTTCCTATAGTTTTTTTTAGCAAACATTTTCTATTTCCGCAAAAAAATATTTTAACATTACGATTTTGATTTCTTGCATTTTTTCGAGAAAATCGCTGGTAAATGAAAGGGAAGGAATAATAAATTATTAAATTAAAAACCTTGATGGGCTATTCTTATTTTGTTTCTGCTCACAAATGATAAACACGTTTTATGTCACATAACAGCGGTATCATCACGTTATAATCAAGCTGAGAAAAGTGCATTATTTAAATCATAAACTTTTTCCACTAAATTGTTAAAAAATATTCATTCAACGGTAAAAACAGGAAATTAAATCCACTGTAGTAACCATAAGTTTGGTAAGTGCTTGAAATGCCCTCCTCTTGCTAAAATATATCCCTCCATCCATCTTCGCATAGACTGACGTACGCGTTTTACAACTCCAGCAATATTTTTTATGTGTTCAAAGCCATCAATGACCCGTTGACGAAGTACTTCTATAAAAAAAATCCAGCGGGTTGCAATCTGGTGAGCGGGGAGGCCAATGTTTTCGACCTGCTCTGCCCATTCACCGATTAGGAAAATGTATGTTTAAAATATGGTCACACACAGTTGAACGAAAATCAGTCATATTCCATAGATATTGAAGAATAATTGAAGGCACGGAGTCTAAATAACCTTCTAAATTGTTTTGCAAAAAGTGTAAGTATGTGTTGCTATTTTAAATTCTCGGGAAAAAAGTGGTCCAATTATTCCATTTTCCGCTATTCTACCCATACATTTAGTATAAACTGGCCCTGATGACGGTTTTGTCTAATCTCGTGAGGATTTTCCACAGCCCAAATGTATTTTAGAAATTTACTACTCCATCGCTGCTAAATTTAGCCTCGTCAGTAAAAAGAATGCGATCAGTGAGATGTTCATTCAAATAATTTTCTATTTTAACGCACAAAATACAAAACAAAATTTACACTAAACCAAAAACACAAATGTCACATTTACAAGTAAATAAAATTGCTGTTATAATTTGATCGTCAAAAGGGAAAACAAGTAGATAGTCAGAGCCCACTAAGTAATTGTAACTTCAATATTCCCCTTTCCTTTACCAGCGATTTTCTCTAAAACGGTTAGCTGAATCAAAAAAATGCAGGAGACCAAAATTTATATATTTTTCATGACTTACTTAATTATGGCATTCAAATATATTTTTTGGATATAAAAACTGTAGTCAACCCTCATTCACCTGTTTGAGTCAGGGTTATCTTATTTTTGAAGCAATAAATGAATAGAACGTCGAAAAAACCAAGGGCTTGTTAAATTTCCGAACATTTGATGCATATTTGTAGCCATAATTCAAGATTTACGATTTTTTTCTGACAGCTTGTAATGTCTGTACTTGGAGGGGGTGTATTTTAGACACATGTTTATGGGAAAAAGTCTTATTTTGACCCCAGGAACACGCCCTTGAAATATTTGTATTGAATTTGGAAACGCCCTGTATGTGATTCGATAATTGTTTCTATATTGTCTTATTGTGATTGTGTCTCCGTATGAGGGTTTAGCTGCGATTACAACGAATACAGAACTCATTTTGAGCATATTATTCACGCTTTCAAATATACGCAGAAACTTCGTCTGTCAGAACTGAGAAAATTACATCTGTTGACAGCCGTTCACAAGTTATTTTGTTTCAAAGTTCACGATATCTCTTTGACAAGCTGAAAATGTTCGAAAATGTATACAATTTGCCAACAAGAAATCGTCATCGCCAAACTGAAAACTGGCGTGACATTCAGACTCAAATAACTCAGTCTCAGTTCTGTGTATAATTTCTAATTACAAAAACACGTTTGAAATTTTAAGAAGAGATGGAAAAAGAGGTGGAGAAAATAAATAATTAGTATCAAGAAGCATAATTGCTCGCTAAGATCCTAGTGGACAGGGTACCCACATAATCTAACATCATAATCTTATGAATATAGAAAAAGTTTTTTTTCTTCTTTGTTGTGTATTGGCATCGACTGCTTGGTCATTAGCCATGTGTTCTGGATAGGCTTTGTTACTAACTCCTTACACCACCTTAGGAGCAGCATTGTTAATTTTTAACGCAACAGTGAATCGTGGAGGATAATTCCCAGTCGGCAACGAGATATTCAATGAGACACCGTCAGATTAGGTAGAAAGACAAACAGACTGCTTGGCAAATGATAAATGAAAATGTTGGGAAAACTAACAAATTGAAAAATGAAAATACTATATCAACTGATGGATTTTGCAAATTTTTTTGAGGATTGTATAAAAAATCGAATGCAAAATTCTGCGAACGTATTCATGAACCTATCCTATCTGATCGATGAAACAGAACTTGAAAATTGAAAATTGAGGCTATTGAAGTGGTATAAATGCTTTTTTAAAAATTTGTTATCTCATGTAATTTTGGAATGGAATTGAAATCAAATGCATGGCCACATCAATGAATGAGGTCAATTTCCTAATCAGAAATTCATAACAACTGAACAAACAATAGAAATGATTTCCTCACCACTTATCACAAAAAATACTGAAAATTTCACCTGAAAGTTCAGTGGTGATGTTCCCTGTCACATTTTGCATGTTTCCATTTTTTTATGTACTGGAAAATTAATTTCACTCGTGATTGACGTTCTGACAGGTTATCTGTTCCTGTCTCCTGATTTTTCTGCTATGCAGAGTGCTATTGGGTTAGAAACGTGCACGGTGATACATGACATTGATTCGATTCGAGTGAAATACCTTTTCGCAAACGTATATGAATTATTGAGTGTGTCATGTGGAAGATTGTGAAAAACAGTAATATAATTTGGTGAGGATGATTGAGCAGTTTATATTTTCAGGCAAACGGTATTTGATAGTAATTATGTATTTATCATGTTGGTTCGTATCTCATTGAATGTACGATTCCGAGTACAGTGGAAAATTTTCCGGAATATATCTCTCTAAGAACATCGGTTACCCATTCAAAATCTAATCGCGCCCACGATTGCTTGGCATTGTTTATCGATACTCTCCGAATCAACCACTACAGTGTACTTCTCAAATAATATTGGAATGGATATCGCATTCTTTCGTTCTATTTTTTTCTTCCTTTTATTAACAAACTTTTGGACGGATATCATGATATTTCAAAAACTGTAATCGCCGACGACACAACTTTTGGAGTCCACTTCAAGATAATGGAATAAATGGCAATAATACATTTCGTGATCAGAAAAGACCAATAAGTCGATGAGCCTGATGGGATAGATATAAATCTTTCCCAACACAATGATTATACTTTCGTGTCCTCATCAAAATAAACAACCGTATAAAAAATGAAGTGATTCAATTAAGGAAGTAGACAGCTAGGTCAAAGATCCCTTAGATTGAACCTATTATTAATACATTGAAGAAATAAAACTACTATTGTTCAATAACTGCTTCTACGAACATTAAGGTAGTCGTTCTCCCTTCCTAGCCAATTTGTTCGTGAGTAGAATTGGGATGGAAGCAAGAGCATTTTTCTTAGGATTCGTGTTAGATATGTGGACGACGTGTTTGCTATGTTTGATATATAAAACAGATCGACTTTGACAGTTTTGTTTCAGATCAAATCAAATTTACTTAATTATCTGGAGATTTACAGACGATTGATAGAAATGTTAAACATTTGAATAATATAACAATGTCCGATTTATAATAAAGAACTATAATAGATACACAAGAGTAGTAAAACAGTAATAGCAAAAGTGAACAAACCGCTATCAGATATTGAATATAAATAAAATTCTTGAACGATCGACTCAAATTAATCTTGGACGCTATAAAACACCTCCTCAATATAAAAGCTTCTGAGAGATCTCCTGAAATAAGATAGGAATACAATACAAAACGAAATAGGAAGTCTCAAATTGTTATTTTGGCGTGTGATACCATCTATTTCATCATTGCTAGAAATCGCACGTTAAAAGGTAAGATTTCGTTAATCCTTAGCTCGCACAAGTTTCGACTGAGGGCTGTCGGTCGTAGGGGGATGACAGCTGGTTAACGGAAAAACAATTTTAAACAATTCAATTTTAAACAATATAGCAGTGGTGGTGTGTGGGTTAAGCGCTTGATTCTTAATCTAATCACCCGTTGGTGCATGGGTTCACTGGTACTGTGCATGGCATCACACGTTTAATAAAGATAAAGGCTACGTCTTCTCTAGCTCGCACAAATCTCTCAAAGACATCTGAGGGTTATGCCCGTAAGGTTGCAGCCGGTTGACGTATATAACAATTTTAACAAACAACAACAGCGATATGTCTTGTTTTTATATACTAGGCACATTATTTCGAAAGTAAATAACGACGGAAGGGTCAAGATTTTTTTTACCGAAAAACAGACTACAAGATACTCTGGGTCCAATTTTGCTTTTGAAGATCAAATATACCATTGAAAAACTGAGTATAACAGATAACCCAAAAGGTTATACCATACCTGATATTTGATTAAGTTAATGCGTGGTACACAACCTTCGCAATGGCTGCATCCGGCTCTCTTGATACTAACCGCAAATCGAAACACCCTGATGCTAGTTTGTTAGTCGTGTTGTTTGTAAATAGAGAGTATTGAGATTGGCCAAGTCATTGAACGTGTTAGGTCCTAGTGCACAGTCCTGAGGCATACCATGTTTGACTAATCTAGTTTCTGAGAAAGAATATGTTTTTACGAATTGGGTGGAAAGTAGGGTCTGATTCCTAAAACCACACTGTTGGAGCTTGCGCATGAATTACATAATCGAGATCTTTGACAAGTCATTAAATATTACCTCTTTGCGATTGATTTTACTGTATATCTCATTCAGAAAGGAGAAGGCAGTGTTTCCTTTATTTTCGGTGGTCGGAAACCAAACTGATGAGGAATTAGTAACTTTCGAGCGGATAGAGACTGAATAGCCAGTTTCAAACTATGTCGTTCCAAAAGAAACAGTTGCCGTTTTTAGATGTTTTAGTAATTAGAATCCACCAAATTCAGCATGAATTCGATGTCTACAGAGAGAACACGAGCACACTCAGATACATCTCTGAGGCTTTTCACACAGCATAAAATGGCAGGACTGAATTTTTTGGTTAATCGACTCTTGTCGTTTCCATACAACAAGGAAAGATTCAAAATTTAGAAAATGATTCTGAGGGAAATTGATGAGGTAAATGGTTATTCTTGGATTAGGTGGACAAACTGGTTAGGAATCATATATTTAAGAAAAACCTTCATTTCTAGTAGAGTAAAAAAATAAAACCCCCTAAACCCCCTAAATAATGATATTTTTATCCCGTACGAACCTTGAGTTACTCGGGGATTTGAAGGTAAGGAAAGTCGAGGAGTTATGAAATTAGCTATGAGGACTATGAGGAGAACGCAAAGTTATACCTGCGAGTACTAAGCACTAAAAAAAAAGTACATACGAGCACTAATCATTGAACACTTTCAATACTGAAATGTTGAGCACTGAGCACTTTCAAAAATTCTTAGAAATGTCGAAAAGTAAGAACTTTTGAATATCATTGGTAATGAAAATTGATCTCAAAATCAATATCCTATAAGTTGAGATGGGATCATTTCAAAGATACCGCATTAATATTATTGTCGATGCTAGAAAAAATAATACCTAACTGATTAATATTTTACACTTTTACTAAAACTCAAACAATGTAAGCCCATAACTATTTGAATACCATTCTAAATAGATAAATTCTCTCTTATCATAAACAGTTTAATATGTCTTATTTTTATATTGCTATCTTTGGATTCGTTTGCCTCAATGAAAAAAAAATAAAAAATCTGAAACTAGAAGGGTACATGGAAATTTAGAGTACATTCAGTCTAGTTTTCGTAAAGCTTATGAAATGAATGCATTATAAAAAATCAATGAATTCACATTTTCAATTCAGTTTTTCAATTTCCATTTTCAATTTCTTCTGAATTGACTCAACATCTTCATTGTGATTTGTAGACACCAACACTATTCAAATTCAGATGGATAAAGAAAATTTACTTCAGCTCAGAAACAACACAACACAAGGTGTTTTAAGATTGAGAGTCATGCACTTATTGCTTGTGTGAAATCATTCAACTCTTGTTCCCTATCATCTCTACATATTTCTAAATTCCAAGTAATCATAGGGTCATAGGGATGAAAAAGTAAAATTTAAAATTTAATTCATTTCCAGACTTTAAAACCATACCAGGAACTCCGAAAATTGTGCATTGAAGCGACTCATTGTGTTCACAGCAATATGCGTTCAATAGCAGTATTTCATAATGATTTTGTTTACCTCTATATCAAAAATTATAATGAAAGAGCGACGAAAATAACTCATATTACGTATTAATAGTATTGAAATTTTGTAGTGATTCAAAACCAAGCCTTCTGGAAATAATTTGTACACAAATATTACGGGATATTATTCGAATTTATATCGAACCAAAATGGAAAGCCCAACATTAATCACGTCGGAGTGTGTTTAATGTGATTACAGTCACAAATAACACAAAAAACTTTTTAATTTGTGATATGTCCACAAGGCTCAAGAGAGGAATGAAACATGCATTTTATCGCTTCAGGGATAAATTTACTTGGTTTTCATGAGCCGTATGTAGTTTACGGTATGGATATGGGCCAATGATAGCGATTAAAGGTCGAAAGAGAAGTGGCAGCAGGCAGACTTTGATGAAGTAGTTTGCTGAATGTTGCTTTCACAATATTGATAAACTTTGAAGATGTCTGAAGGCTGTAACGGGTCTCACGATATCATTTTCATCAAACAAAGAGAATCATCAGGATGATGGATAGTAGAAAATGTAGCAAAATGGATTGGTCGAGATGGTTTTATTTCATATAAAACCCTCGAACTATCGCTAATCATTACTCACAAATTATCTATCAGCAACGTGGTAATTATTCAGTTATATTTAACAGATTTTTTCAGG
Source organism: Chrysolina americana (assembly GCA_958502065.1). Taxonomy (NCBI): domain Eukaryota; kingdom Metazoa; phylum Arthropoda; class Insecta; order Coleoptera; family Chrysomelidae; genus Chrysolina; species Chrysolina americana. The sequence continues at coordinate 89,698,177 of OY293412.1, forward strand.
TAAGAAAATTCTGAACATAAGTTACTAACAGAATGGCAGGTAACTCACCCTTGCTGGGTTCGGGTCTAGGGTATCTATTGCTATCAGTTGGAATATTCGCAAAGAAATTATATTGCAATGATGGAAAATAAATAAACAATCTCTACTGAAAATACGCTTTTATTATGAGTCTAATCAGCTAGGAGTCGATAATCTAATAATACTGCTTGTAAAATACCTTACAAGCTACTGAGCGATAGCCTCTATGATAATACGAAACGGTTAATAATAATGAAAAGGTGAGGGTCCCAATCACCCTTAGGTGACGATCAGCCTTAGCTTAAAACTCCTCAACGACTCTCTCTTGCATGTGGTCACCTGAGCTTGAAACTCCTGTGCGACAATCAGTTGGATATGTCAGTCAGCGTCTCAACTCACAGTTTTTCCCTTATATGACGTTCTGCCTATACTTCAAGCTTCTATACGACTCTCAGTTGGATGTGGTTAGTCACCGCTCCAATTGACAGTTTTTCTCTTATGCAACGTTCTGCCTACTAAACTTCAAGCTCCTATACAACTCTTAGTTGGATGTGGTCAGTCAGCGCCTCAAATCACAGTTTTTCCCCTATATGACGCTCTGCCTAAGCTCCAAGCTCCTATACGACACTCAGTTGGATGTAGTTAGCGACCAAATTGGCAGTTTTTCGCCTATGCGACGTTTTGCCTATACTTTAAGCTTCTATACGACTCTCAGTTGAATGGACAGTTTTCTCCTAGGCTTCAAACTTCTATTCAACTTTCATCTGGATATAGTCAGTCAGTGTCTCAATTACCTTCATGTGACGATCAGCCTGAGCTTTGAACTCCTGCGCGACTCTTGTTGGATATGGCCAGTCAGCGTCTCAACTCACACGGTATATCCTATGTGACGTTCTGCCTATGCTTCAAGTTCCTATACAACTCTCAGTTGGATGTGGTTAGTCATCGCTCCAATTGACAGTTTTTCTCTTATGCGACGTTCTGCCTGAACTTCAAGCTCCTCGACTCTCAACTGAATGTGATCAGACATCGACCATATTAACACTTTTTCCTCTGTCTTGGCTACTGGTGGGGCACAACTGAGAACTAAATATCTACTTCTCTTTTGTTTTGGAGTGCTCCAAGTTCTCTCCCCAACGGCTTGAACAAATTTGCGCAAACTACCAATGCTTGTACTCACTTCGGATGGCGGTGTGGTGCTCTTTCTGCTGGCTAGATTACAACTGAAAAGCCAGCACGGCTTCTTTGAATAGCTCACCAAACTCTTTCTTCTTCGGCTGAGAGGACAAAAGCTGGTAGCATCAATGGACAAAGAGACTCAAGTAGAGGAAAATAAAATTCAGCGATGACTTGATAATTAGAAATGAGGAACCGTGGAAACATTTCGGAATCTTCATAGACGAGAAACTTGATTGGTCACTGTCAGGTCGTCATATTAGTTCGTTATGTGTAAGCCTAAACATGCTCAGATCAGTGCTACTGCAGGAACAGTTGGTTTTTTTTCTCAACTGTTAAGATACGGTATAGTATATGTTTGTGGAGTAACTTTCCGTTGGTTACCTCACTTCTCTGGGTTACATTATATCACTTTACCTTGCGATATCATAACTATATGACTGTAAAAATATTGGTTTCCGTATCAGTATCAAGTAAGCACACAATACACTACTACTACTGCAGAAAAATAGGAATCTATGGGAACTGTAATGTAATTCACAAATTCAAGTTCTCAAAGGTTCTTCAGAAATTGAAGGTCAAGGACAAAGCCTTGGATGTCAATACCAATTTGCGATACCTGGGAGTACAGTTGGATAAGCGTACAACATGGCAAAAGCTTATCAATCTGGCTATTCAGAGCTAGAGGCCGAAATGACTATCTAGAAACAAATCATTTGGCCAGCGATGTACGCTTGCCCAGTGTTCTGCAGTCTGCCCAAGAGTTCTTTTATGAGGTTGGACAGGATGTAGAATAAAGTACTTCGTATCATCACCAAGAGGGACAGATACATTCGTCTGGATGCGCTGCGCGGCTGTGCTGGCTTCGACTTCATCCCGACACATATTAAAAACCTGTCGGAGAAATTCTACGTTTCACCTTCCTATGAACAAACACGGCGGGCTGATATATCAATCTTTAGCTATCTTTCAGGAAAGATGGGAAGACAAAGCAGTTTCTACATTGAATGCAAACAAACGACATGCATTAGCTTTGCAGGAGACAGACATGAATTATCCGAACTACAACCGCTTTATTAAACTGGACTTGGTTTGTGTACCAGATACTTTTCTACTTTCAATATAAAACACCTTATACTCTGGTGAGCGTCCTTTAGGCTTGAAAATTAAACTTGGTTTCACCTGTTTCCTCTATGGCTTCTTGGCCTGCAGATTCATTCACTGACTCTAGTATCTCCAAGAATGAAGTCCCCGAAACCGGTTCTTTATGGGTTGATTAGCATTTGTTACTCTGCTATCAGGTTGAATTTTTGACCTCCCGCTAATACCAGTGGAGGTGGATACCAGCCCACCTTACCGGGACCCTGTGTACCCCTTGGCACAAGTGCTCCCCCTCCCTGTGGCGAACAATGGTTAGAAGGAGAGGGGGTGGCTCTTCGTGTGTTCTCCCGATCCTTCCCTATCCTGAGCCCTCTTGGGCGAAGAATTGAGTTGTGTATTGTGTAGTGGAGTTTTGAGTATATCACTCGTAGTGTAAATAAATCGAAAACTGTAAAATAAACCCTTATTTATTTATTCATCCGATTCACAAGCCAAGGGTTCGTGGATCGATTCCTGACCGGGGCAAGATTTTTTCATTAGATTATGTTGGTAGTAGATTGAATTTAAAATCAAATAACAGTGCTGCTTCTAAGGAGTTAGTAGCGAAGCCTACAATACTTTCTTTTGCTCGCCATAAGGTATGTAATATATAGAAAAAAAGTTTATTATTGCAGCTTTGAAAAAAAACTTTCTGTTGTGCATGTCGAACAACCTGAAAATCTATTTTTGCACATGTCACGTGATTACTGGTATGGGAGAAAATTAAAACAAATTTATATAAGGAAGTAAAGCGTAATGTAAGATAGTGAGATATCAAAAAAAGTTATTTGCAAAAGTTGCTTACAGTTTCATTCTACACCCACATACAGAGTTTTAGGTAATAATTTGAGAAAAATGAATATAACAATTCTTTCGTAATTTCTCTACATATAGTTATAAAATTTTCATTTTTGAATAGCTTGACGGTATTTGATGGCATCACACGTTGAAAAGTAAGCTCGCACAAGTCTCTAGATTCTCAGGGTTGCTCACAAGTGTGCAGCTGGTTGGCGAACAAAACAAATTTCAGAGATTTTTTTGTTTCAGAACGGCAAGGGAAATAGCGACAGCCCTGTCCATAATAATTTTTTCAGTTTAGTGCCATCTGGTGTGGATAAAATGAGATAGTTCTGTCGTTAAAATCAAAATATGAGTGTTGCACTGCAGTAAAATGTTTTAGAAAAAAAGTCGATATTTTCAGAGAGATCGGAAAATATTAAAAAATAGTGGTTATTTTCACTCTCTATATTAATTAAATTATGAACAACTTTTTCAAATGAATTCTCTTGATATCTAACTATTTTACCCCACTTCACAGTATAACATGTTGTCCCATCTGTTACATATGTTATGGCGAGCAGTGTAAATGGGCTGGAGAAGACAGGAGCATAGGCATCCATAAAGATATTCCTCGTCTCCGATTGTGTTCCACCTTGTATACGGAACTATCTATGACCACAACCATCCTTTAGTGACACTGTCATTCAGAATTTACAATGTCTCATTATCGATTGAATTTCCATTCTGTCGCCCAAGCTTTGAGGGAACTCAGATTGCCTACCATAGGGGTGAAATGCGCCCCTTAATTTTATTCGGTGTTAAATGAGGCATACGCGAGACATTTGTGAGGCTTGGAAACATCAACTGAAATCATCAATCAGTATCAATTCTGAAGCTCACCACATCAACCGGGTACTTTGTTATTACGCTCCGTTCTAACGAGAAAATTTCAGTGATGCGCATTTCTTTTAGAGGCGAGTTCTATGAGGGATGCGGTATTGCGATGTATTCAATGTAGTGGTTTGAAGTGGATTCAAATATGAATGAAAGATTAGGATGCCTATATTCTTATTTCATTTGGAATGCGGTTCAACTTTCAATTTGGTTGTTTCACTAAGACAAGCACAATTAATTTGAGTAGTTTTCTATCTTGACAAAAATTACATTTCATGACAGAGGATTGGTCAATGCATGGGCAATGACAGCCATATGATGCAGGAAATCCCCCAAGGTTCCATTTGAGACCCCTTCTTCTCCCAATGATCCGATTTCATTCAGAAGCAATGCATTCATAAAAAATTATGCCGACAATGCAAATATTTTGATTGTTGAAGGAAACGGATAAAATCATAATGAAAAGAATCATTTGAAACCCATTAAAACTAAAAGTAATACCATATTATTCAACGGACCTAATCAAAAGGCATTAACTGTGATACTAAGTAGGTATACGAAGGTAGTATGAAAGATATTAGTCCAGTAGAAAATTGTTCTAGACAAAAAAAGTATACTTATATTGGTGCATTATGTGCTTAACTGAAGAAGAGCTGCCTATAACAGTTTTACCTTTGATATTATGAGTATGAGTGCTTCTGTCCAAAGGAGATTTTCCCTGCAGACTAGAGTACTCAGATTCATGTAGAGATGCTTTCAAACTGTTGACTTGACTTGTATACTAGAGGCTATTGCATTCGTATACAAACACAAATTCATTATCAGTCCTATCGTCCATCACATAACCACAATCTAGAGATCTAGTCTTTTCAAATGCTATGCTCGTAGAACTTCTTTGTATGGAAAAAACGTAGAGTACAATGAGTGTTCATTCTACAATAGTCTAACAATGGCTATTATATATGGAAAAATGAGGCAATGAATTACATCTGTCATCCTTTTGTGCAATGGTCCTCAAGGAGGACACTATTTGCAAATGCTGATTATATTGATCAGCTTAGGCTCCCACTCCACTTTCAATCAAATGAGTTCAGTTAGCGCCCCAGTTGACAACCTTCTTATCTGTGCGATGGTCTTGGTTACTGATGAGGCACAACCGAGAAGTCTGAGAACTAAATATCTACCTCTGGTTTGTTTTCTCCCCTCCTCGCCTTGGCCAAACTGCCAATGCTTCGGATGGCTGTGTTCTGGTGTTCTCTCTGCTGGCTGGGTCACCACTGAAACGCCAGCACGGCTTCTTCGACGGGCTCACCAAGCTCTTTCTTCTCCGGCTGAGAGAACAGTAGCTGGTATCCATGGACAATGAGACTCAAATATAGGATAATAAAATCCAGGGATGACTTGATATTGATAATTAAAAATGAGGAACCGTAGAAACATCTCGGAATCTTCATAGATGAGAATCTTGATTGGTCACTTTCAGGCCGTCTTATTAGTTCGTTATGTGTAGGGCTGAGAACGCTCAGATCAGGGACCGTGTGTTTGAGTTCATGCGAAATCATTTTCATGCGTTTGAAGTGACATGGAACGATACAAACACCGCGCATTGGAGAGAGATATAACATTGATATCGCACGCGTTAAAATTCAAACATACGGCTCCAGAGCTACTGTAAAAATAGTAGGTTCTTTATTTCATTGTTTTTCGATTCCATGTTTGATTTGCTCTCTGCCTCGACATCAGTTTTATTTTTCTCTAGTTTAATTTTCCCAGTTGGCGGAGTGAAACGCTTGAAATGAGCCTTTGTGTTCCCATCCTCGGGGTACTGGCAACGCTGTTTGAGTTATCACATCGGAAAAATAAACTCGTATAATGAAAAATTCAATTACTGTAATAAACCAGTAACCGCTGTGGTTATTGCTGAAATTTTTAATGATCGTTTTAATTGCAACATAAATTTTCGATTGTGCTCTGGCTCAGATTTTCATTCCATAGAATTTCAGTTCAGAGCGTGACGTTCATGTTCAATAAAAGGTACGGTCTTTGACATCAGTCTCTATCTATAATATGAGAAAATTCAGCATCTGTTGTGAATAAAGAGACATAATGAGATGTGTGTCAGGTATTCACTGATTTATAAGTTTTTCCGTGTCTATAATATAGTAGTAGTAGTATTAATTGTATTCATCAACATGTGTTAAATGTCAGTCAATGGATGAACAAATTATGTTGGCTCTTTGTTCTAAAATCGAAATCAGAAATATGTTTAGAAGTACAATTCAATTCAATTTGATTGATAAAATAAGTTTGGATAGTGATCCATCAGTAGAATATATTGTTCTCCGAGTATATATAAAAAAAATGTGAACACATATTTATTCTGTTTGTGCAAATGTTGTTTCCTTCGTGACAAAAGAGAATGAGCAGTGAACTTCCACACGTGAACGCTTCTGATAAACGATACGGTAACCGTATGTTTCAGTATGTGTGAATTTCCAGCGGTGTAGTTATTTTTCTTACATCATTCTGAGTGATTGTCTTTCATCTTTCTGTATTCGTATTTCCACATTCTCTTCCGCCTGTTGTTTGGATAAAAATGTCTTCCGCATCTCTCCTCTGCCAGTCAGTGCTGTTCTGGGAACTTCTCTTTGGGCATGTTATGTTACAGAGTCCCCTTCAGATGAAGATGAGTCCAATATTAAACATACAGGGTTTCCTTAATTGCTCTCTCCAATGCAAATCTGATTTATTTGAAAATTGTTCCTGAAAACGTTTTGAAAAAGTTATTACTATAAAATGTCTGTTATATCCTTCTACGTCATCTGTAACCCACAATGTAATGAATTATGGACGGATTAGGATTTTTACTAATCACCTCGAAGTCGTTTTTAACTCGTCCGGAGCTCATATTGCCACGATTTCTGTGAATTTCCTGTACACTGATGTCTTAACAATTTTGCTACACCCTCTTCATGATCTTGGCATCTGTTCATCTTGTAAATATGCCACCTTTGCTGATTGTGATACGAAATCAGTTTGCTACCCTTATTGGTATTCCTCCTCCTGATATAACCATTGTTCTATCAGTCCAATATCTCCCAAAACTCCCTTTTAGCTTATTAAAAAAGATTTTTTTATTATGGCCAACTACCTCAACAGCATATGCCACTCATCTTCTGTTGCTGCTGTTTCTAGTTACTTTTCGTTAAACGAAATGACGCAGAATATCAGATGTGTTAAATAGATTCGAATCAATAACCTCAACATCATAGACTCTTTGATTTTTCCTTTCGTAGTAAGTATTCCTGGTTCCTTGAACATTATTTATGGTCGCTGGATCGAGATCAAGATCTCAACTTTACTCTTCAGTTACATTTGAACATCGATATACCCAAGATCCTGATGCTATTTCGTCTGTGAAATCCCTTGTTTCATGCGCAACAGCTATCAATGTTATGTTTCTCTCGTAGCCTTTGTTTTGTTGATGAGTCATTTCGGTTCTGTGAGGGAAGTGGCGAACTGGCAACGACAGACTCCAAGAATGCGAAACTCGTTGAGGAGTAATTTGCATGGGTATATAAGAGGGCGCAGGATGTTGAGGAGGATCAAAGGGAGCTTCAAAGGGAGCTTCAAAGGCTGGTCAAAGCCATTACCAACTATGAAGAGCTCATGGAATTCATTAAAAGTTCTTCCGACAAACAAGGCACGTAGATGCCTCATACACATCATGAACACCATCATCAAATGGTAGTGCCTAAGGAGAATTCTGTCTTTTGAAGAAATGCCAACATGCTTAGTTCGGTTAAAGGTCTGATCACCAAAATGTGATGTGAAATGAGAGCATGTATGCCTTAATACATAGTGGTCGGAAGGACTTTCGTAGTGAGAGTAAATAACACCAAATCTGTTGGTTATGTACTCGAATCAGATGCCCCACTGAGGTTGAGTCTACCTGAACTTGTACTCTCCACATAGCCACGATAACAGGTGCTGAACAGATCCAGAGCGAGTAAGATTAAGTTCTTCTATTTCCGGAAGAGATTTCGCAAGATTGATGAGGAAATTAGTAATCAAGGGACTGCCCATGGATTAGTCCTCTTCTGTGGGATACCTGCAAGTACAACTGGACTCCTGCCTCCACATAAGACCAATTATCAATCTTGCACTACAGGAGGAGTTCTTTCACATAGACGCACCCTCTGACAGCGCGAGACTCGAGTGTGAGCCTCTACAAGCAAATTGTGAGATCAGCAATGTTGTATGCCTGCCTATTGTACTACAGCACAAACAAGGGTCAGCTAACATGGCTTGACAGGCTGTAGGACAAAGTCTTTCGTATCATCAGTAACAGTGAAAAATAAATTCGGTTGCATGACCTGCGAAAACTTGCAGGCGTCAACTCAATCTCAACATACGTGAGGCAACTCTTGTATAAATTCTACAATTATTTTCTCTCCTTCCCTCTTCTTCTTTTAATCGCATGAGATTTTTCAGGGACCAGAACCAGAATTTGATAGTGTTTTTGCTGGAATTGATATTTCCGTCAACCACCTGCACCCTAACGAGTAACACTCACAAGTTTTCGACAGACTTGTGTAAGCTAGAGGAGACAGGACCTTCACATTTCAATGTGTGATGCCATGCCTGGGTCTGGTGACCGCGCTGGGATCAAGAAGTGAATGTTATTCCCACGCGCGAATGCTTTAATCACCCATATGCTCACGAATGACATTATTAATTCCATAATTCAATCCAGTAAAAAACTTATGAAAAAATCCATTATTCGAATCTATTTGTCAATAATTTTACTAAAACGCTCTTCAAATATTCATTGGGAGTGGGAGTCAGACTTTCATTAAAAGCCTATGTTTGTTTTACATATTACAATAGCGTTCAAAAAATATCATGGCATTTGCGCGCTCTAACTGGTATTGACACTACAAATAATACGGATTCGATTCTAATGAAAATGGTTTTGATAGGCATCGACACCATTCTGGTGCGGTTATTAGTGCTCATTTATATCGTTTGGTGATAGTTAGCCTGTGAGCTGTTTTAATATTCAGTTCCAAGTTGTGAGAATATATCATGGAAATGGACTTTCCTATTCGTTTATGATACTATCAACTGAATGATTCGACTAATTCAGTGAAAACCATATGAGTCGAACGATTACTGTAGAAACTGAGTGTACATATTCATGATGTTTACAGTGATAACGATAAACCATATACATTGAAAGTATGAAAGTCTTGAAAAAGTTGCATTTTGGTGAATATTGTTTTGAAAGTATGCAGCTGCTGTGTTGGGTGAGAGTTTTGAAACACGATTAACTTAGAGACAAAATATTTAATGGAATTGTTAGTTCCCTCTGATTTAATTATCATTTGTTTCCTAAGGAAGATATAACTTGACTATGCTGGATCAGACAAATAACTAAAGGAAGATGAATCAGAAGTTAGGCCATTAAAGGAATTCTAAAGTATATACATTTTTGATTGAGAAAGAGAAAAACTGAACAATGAAATTAGTATCACCAAGGGCTTCGCGAGACCAAGACCAAGACTGATCAGTCTGATCAAAAATAAATCTAGTCTTGGTATTGGTCTTGATGTTTCGAAACGAAGACGAGACTGGCTCAGTCTTGGTCTCGGTCTTGATACTCTTGGTCTTGGATCAAAATTTGTCTAGAAATTTAAATCATTCCATTTAATTGTCCAACAGTTAATATGCATATAATAGGTATTTCGTATTTCTCAGTCATTAACAATTATCAATTTATGCTGGTAAAGTTAGCGAAATAAATTTCTCATTTCACCATCATAATATAATTTTCAAGTAATTTTAAATAAATATTAAATTAGACCCACACAGCAGAGAGGTCGAAAAAAAGTTCAAAATAGTTGGAATTTATTGACCATTTAACACTACACATACACTTATTTGTTGTAAACTGTATAACTGCAATACAGATTATGAAAAATTTATTTTCGATTTTGAATAAACAAAACCCACCATATGAAAAAAAGTCTCTCGAAAGTCAAGTCTCGGTCTTGGTCTTGGGAAGATTTATTAAGTCTTGATTGAGAGTCATTGTCGGATCGTCAGAGGGGTTCGGCCGATTTATTTATTTGTTGAAGTGGTCTCAACAATAGGATATGAGTTTTCGCGATTGGTGGTGGGTCAGAAAACCTTCATTCAAATCCAATTCACAGCTTTTCATGAATGAAAGTCATTGTCGGATCGTCAGAGGAGTTCGGCCCAATTTTTAATTTTTTGAAGTGGTTTCAAAAATAGGATTTGAGTTGTCGCGATTGGTGGTGGGTCAGAAAACATCAATTTCAATCCAGTTTATAACCTTTCATGATTGAAAGTCTTGGTCGGTTCGTCAGAGGGTATCAGCCGATTTTTTTATTTTTTGAAGTGGTCTCAAAAACATGGTGGGTCAGAAAAGATTAATTTCAGTCCAATTCACAACTTTTCATGATTGAAAGTCATTGTAGGGTCGTCAGAGGGGTTCAGACGATTTTTTATTTTTTGAAGTAGTCTCAAAAATAGGATTTGAGTTGGCGCAATTGTTGGTGGGTCAGAACACATTCATTTCAGTCCAATTTACATTTTTTCATAATTGAAAGTCATTGTCGGATCGTCAGAGTGGTTCGGCCAATTTATTTATTTTTTTAAATAAAAAAAATGGTATTTGAGTTGGCGCGATTAGTGGTGGGTCAGAAAATGTTAATTCCAATCCAATTTACAACTTTTCATAATTGAAAGACATTGTCGGATCGTCAGAGGGATTCGTCCGATTGTTTTTTTTTTGAAGTGGTCTCAAAAATAGGATATGAGTTGGCGCGATTGGTGGTGGGTCAGAAAATATTAATTCCAATTGGTAGGTCAGAAAACAGTCATTACATTCCAATTTACAACTCCTCACGAATGAACATCATTGTAGGATTCTCAGAGGGGTTCGGCCCAATTTTTATTTTTTGAAGTGGTCTCAATAATAGGATTTGAGTTGGCGTGATTGTTGGTGGGTCAGAAAACAGTCATTACATTCCAATTTACAACTGCTCATGAATGAACATCATTGTAGGATTCTCAGAGGGGTTCGGCCCAAATTTAAATTTTTTGAAGTGGTCTCAAAAATAGGATTTGAGTTGGCGCAATTGGTGGTGGGTCAGAAAACATCAATTTCAATCCAATTTACAACCATTCATGATTGAAAGTCTTTGTCGGTTCGTCAGAGGGTATCAGCCGATTTTTTATTTTTTGAAGTGGTCTCAAAAATAGGATTGGAGTCAGCGCGATTGGTGGTGGGTCAGAAAACATTCATTCAAATCCAATTTGGATGAGTTGGCTCGATTGGTGATGGGTCAGAACACATTAATTTCAGTCCAATTTACATTTATTCATAATTGAAAGTCATTGTCGGATCGTCAGAGTGGTTCGGCCAATATATTTATTTTTTGAAATGGTCTCAAAAATGGGATTTGAGTTGGTGCGATTGGTGGTGGGTCAGAAAACATCAATTCCAATCCAATTTACAACCTTTCATGTTTGGAAGTCTTTGTCGGTTCGTCAGAGGGTATCAGCCGATTTTTTGAATTTTTTGAATTGGTCTCAAAAATTGGATTTGAGTTGTCGCGATTGGTGGTGGGTCAGAAAACATTCATTTGAATCCAACTACAACTTTTCATGATTGAAAGTCATTGTCGGATCGTCAGAGGGGTTTGGCCGATTCTTTTATTTTTTGAGGTGGTCTCAAAAATAGGATTTGGGTTGGCGCGATTGATGGTGTGTCAGAAAACATTCATTCGAATCCAACTTACAACTTTTCATGATTGACAGTCATTGTAGGGTCGTCAAAGGGGTTCAGACGTTTTTTTTTATTTTTGAAGTAGTCTCAAAAATAGGATTTGAGTCGGCGCAATTGGTGGTGGGTCAGAACACATTCATTTCAGTCCAATTTACATTTTTTCATAATTGAAAGTCATTGTCGGATCGTCAGATTGGTTCGGCCAATTTATTTATTTTTTGAAATGGTCTCAAAAATTGGATTTAAGTTGGCGCGATTGGTGGTGGGTCAGAAAACATCAATTTCAATCCAATTTACAACCTCTCATGATTGAAAGTCTTTGTCTCAGAGGGTATCAGCCGATTTTTTAATTTTTTGAAGTGGTCTCAAAAATAGGATTTGAGTCGGCGCGATTGATGGTGGGTCAGAAAACATTAATTTCAGTCTAATTTACAACTTTTCATGATTGAAAGTTATTGTAGGGTCGTCAGAGGGGTTCAGACGATTTTTTTATTTTTTGAAGTAGTCTCAAAAATAATATTTGTGTCGTCGCGATTGGTGGTGGGTCAGAATCATTCAATCAAATCCAATTTGGAACTTTTTATGATTGAAAGTCATTGTCGGATCGTCAGAGGGGTTCGGCCGATTTTTTTATTTCTTGAAGTGGTCTCAAAAATAGAATATGAGTTGGCGCGATTGATGGCGGGTAGTATTTATTTTATTGAATTATATTTGTTCATTGCCTTATGGTTCAAGAAGTGGTGGTGTTTTGTATCTATTTTCCCAGTCGGTGTATATGAATTATTTTGTTCTCAGTGACAGAAAACAAGAACTTTTGTATCTGGTTAAAATTTCTTGATGGATTCAAATCAGTATAATCTATGGATTTCGAGTCAATCGATGTGAAAAAATATTATTCGAAATATCGAAGAAAGTCCAAACGAGTGAACCACAAAAAATCATGTAAAGTATAACAATTTATTCAGATCCCCTTGAAATTCGCACTATTTGGGTACGTAAATTTTCATGCCGATTCCGGAAATATATGATTATTTTGCTCCATACAATCGATGTGAAACAAAATCATTGACAAAATCAAAAATGTCCAAACGGGTGTACCCCTAAAAATCATGAAAAAAAAAAATAATTATCAGATCCCTTTGAAATTCGCACAATTTGGGTACGTACATGTTTATGCAGATTTCGAAAATATATGATTTGTATATGATCAGATACAAGGTTTGGCATATAAAAGGAATACAACATCATGAATGTCGCGAATCAGACTGGAAAAAAATATGGAGGGAAATTACTCCTTTCTACTGTAGATCAATTCGGAAACGGTTGAAGATAGAGCAATTTTCCGATCGCCAATCAAAACGATCAAATCAGTATAATTTGTGGATTTCGAGTTAATCTATGTAAATCAAAAGTATTCAAAAAATCGAAAAAATTCCGAAGGCCCCTTGAAATCATGAAAAATACGAAATTGACAGATGCACTTGCAATCCGCACTATAAACGTAAAATTCCATGCAGATTCCAAAACTATATGATTTGTTCATGATCAGAAACAGGGTTCGGCATATAAAAGGAATACAACGTCAAATAAGTCACGGATAGGACTGGAAAAAATTATGACGGAAAATTACCCCTTTCCACTCTAGATGAACTCTTCAACTCGGGAATGGTTGAAGATAGAGCAATTCTGCGAACGCCAATCGATTCAAAGTGATCAAATTAGTGTACTTGCGAATTTCTAGTCAATCGATGTAAACAAATATATACGCAAAATTCCTGCAGATTCCAAAAAAATAATAAACAATGCAAGTCAAAATATTTCACATTTACTGAAATGGAACATAAAGATTTTGAAAATAGCAGTCTCTGGCTTATCCAGATATCGGAAAATGAGTCTAGCTGAAAATTTTTGAATCAAGTTTCACTTGCTAGACATAATTATTATCCATACTCAGAGATTAGCCAGACTACTTTTTCCGATTAACTTCAGTATACCTCCTACTACTAGATATATTTGTATCAGTGGAAAAAAGAGGTAGTATATTTGTACGTTCTGACTTATTTTATTTTTTGCCTCAACACATTGGAAAACCCCCATAAATATATTTGAATTTTGCATAGAATTACTAACCTATCAATTCTATCCATGTTTGCTGACTGGAAAAAGAAGTAAAGAAAATCATCAGTCTCCTGAACTCTAAGACTGCAAGTTCATCACACATTTGGAGAATATTCATGTTTTCTTTATTTATTGTTGTTTATTTCTTGCAAATGAAAACCTTGATGATTCTTTCATGACATAACACGTTCACGAGTAATGTTAGTCTTTTGTAAAACTTCTGTTGTAACATTCCAACAGTCAGACAATAGAAATCAAAGTTTATTTTAAAAAACAGAAAAACAGAGAGGCCCCGTCAAATATGTCTTCGGATGGCGCCTGTCTGTATTTCCATTCAATTTCCTGGAACTAATAGCCTTCACGTTAGAAAAATCCAATTAAATGAATAATTATTTTGATATGAAACCATAGGTCTAATGAAATTCTTTGTCGACAGGTCGGAATGTAATTTCGTGGAATAGTTAGTGTGCCAGTGGGATGTTCTCTTGTGGATGCGCTCTCGAATAACAACAGTGAAAAACAGACATGGTATTTCTGACGACATGAGACTCAGGCTAATTGGAGTTATACGATGGATGAAGGTTACATTATTGGTTCTCCTTGTTTCTACAGTTATAGGTGAGTGCACACTGATGAAAATTAGTCTTTCTGGATTTTGTGTTGCGAACTGAGTAGCGCATTTCCTTTCATACAATGAAAGCACTTGAAATGTTTTTATCATCGACTTTTTTCTTGTATTATTCGTTTCCTTCACTAGTATTTTCACTGGTGTTCATTTCTGGTCGGCAAAATATGTTTTGACCTGAGATATAGATTAAATTCGACTATATGGCCATTGAGAGTCAAATAATAACTCCCTCGATCTAAAGTTCTCGAGAGTAATTCAGATTACTGATGTTCTTATGGTCTCATTAAATTGTCAAATTACGAGGTTCTTTCGATAGAATTATGAAGATAATAATAGTGATATTTCTGATCCAATCTCATTCTGAAGACACGAATATTTTCTGTATGAACATCGTGATTGCTATTGCTAGCCCTTTTTGATTTACAGAATTTTGAAAAATTTCAATATCTTTTCTTGACATGACTTTTTGGGAATTTTAACCTTCCACATTCCGAAAATAAAAATTGTCAATTCAAAGTAATCTGTACAAGTATAGAAGGGAAATGCATCAGTTTGCCTCAATAAGTTACTACGTTAGAAGACTGCTGTCTTGGAAAAAAATATTTACTTTTTTCAGTAACGTATCGTATTCTGATTTTTCCTATAGGAAAAAATTCCAATTAGCTAATAATAATTATCTTTTTCAAAATTTGTTGACGTTTCGGATGCTATATCTGTCTCCATTATCAAAACTCGCTGAAAACTTAATTTTTATCTGGTTGAAAGAAATTTGATCTATTTTTGACGAAGTCAAAAGAAATCTTCCAAGACGTTGATCACGATGACATTTGTTTTCTTGATACATAAGATGTCTAGTATCAATCGGTCACTACTGTATTATTTCTTAATTCTTCTCTGAGAAGAGGTAATCACGTTCGGTCCATTTCGACTGAGTTGCTTGAAAAGCTGTTTTCTGCACAGTCAATGATGGTCTTGATGTTCCACCACACGAACGGGGTATGTTGTAAACATATTTTTTTGAGCTTTCTTCAGTATTTTTTGGTTTCGTGTGCGTAATTTTTGATTTCAATGTATTGGTTGGTTTTTGAACTTTGTTCTTACGTTCGTTTTATCTTTTCGGACAGATAACTTTGAATTAACAATTTTAATTTTAAAAATTGCTCAGAATACAAACACAATTTGGTGATATATCTCTAGAAGACCTGAAACAAAGGAACAAATCAATGAAAAAAGTAAAAATTTAATCAGTGACGGAAGGAATCCTACGAAGTACCATATTGCTATAAATAAAATATAAAAGGTGAACGATAAGTACAGCAGTCGAGGGAATTCGAAATTTAGTATCGAATAAAAGTTTAACGTAGAAAATAAAATGAACGAAAGGTTTTTTTCCGAAAGCTCGCCTTATGCGCGAACAGGGCACAGAAATATCCCAAAGGATACAACTTACCTCGAACTCGACATTCAAATTCGTTTACTTGTAAATTAACTTTGTTCGAATCACTCGAACGGAAGTAAAATGGGTTGGTGGTGTGGCCAAAAGAGTATGGAATGTGGATTTGCGCAAAAAAGTTCATTTCACTTTCAATATCATATCTGAAGATCTTTATTTATTATAACGAGGGTTTTATCAGTTATACTGTGTTATTTTTCCGATGAGAATAATGATTGTGTCAAGTATTGTATCCTCGTCTTCATTGGGCATGATCGATATTTTGAAAATTTTGTATTTCACTATTGACTACTATGATGCATGAGGGCTATCCGGCTAAAATATTCAAAAATGTAGCACCCAAGTCCTATGCAGAACGCAATACTATTTTTTTTATTTCGGTCCGTATGTCCAACGGTAAAACCCCAATTTTATAATCTCATTCGATCCAGTATCAAAAATGAGGCTAAGCTTTGAATAAGGTTATCTGAAGCTTCATTCAACCGTTTTCGAAATTTTGCTGAATTAACTTTATTTTGGTGAAGTATGCTCTGAGGTCATAATTTTTATTGTATTTTTGGTGTTCTTTTTCCCATTTTAGTTATTGTCTCTCCTATATATTTAAACGTTTTGACTCTCTCAAACTCTTTTGGTTCTATTTTAATCTTTCTATGAATCAATCCATTACCTTTGTAATCTCAATATTTTTGTTTTTTCTTAGGTCCTACTGTTTCTCCTTGTTTTATAATTTCTTTCAGCATTTTATATATAACTTTTCTGTTCTTAGTAATTATAGCTTTATCATCAGCATACACAATAATTTGTTGTTATCCTTCCCTAAGATTTCTTTTGTTGATTTTTCTCACTACATATTCTATAGTTTGGGTAAATAACATCGTTGATAGTGAGTCAGTCAGTTTTCTTTGTTTATTTTGAAATCTTCTGCTTCTTGTGTGCACGTATCGTGATTTCAGTTACTCGTCGTCATTATTATCAGCTTTCTCCATTTTTTTGGAGTTTTTAACTCCTTCAGTGCTGTTTTTTTTACTGAGTCACACGCTTGTTGTCCTAGGACTATCTCTAGTTAGTAAGCTTTTTTCATTACTTGTTTTAGTGTATGAATCGCGCCTGTGGTTTATTTTTCTTGTGTACATTCGCTTTGATATGATTCTATTTTTTTTAATATTCGCTAGACTTCTTTGACTTCTTTGTTTTAAAGATGCCAATATTATATAGGTACTCTGTATTAGGAAGTGCTATTACTCGGTGATTCTTATAGATTTATAATTATTTCCCCCCCTTTTCTGTAATTTTTTCTTCTGTTAAAATTTTTTTCATTAAATTTGTCTTTTTCAATTAATGTTCTCCGTACTTTAAAAATCCGATATTAATTTAATCTTTTCCTGGCTCCTCTCTGTTGGGCTCTTTCAATATATTCTTTCTTCATCACTATCTCTTCCTTCGTCTTCTTCTATCACTATCGACTCATCCTTTACAACTTCATGTATGAATAAATCTTCATATTATTCGATCCAAACTTGTTTGTATTGTTTGTCTTCTAGTACTACTGTTCCTTCTTCATTCTTTATTCCGTTCTCTGAATATTTTGTCGAATGAAGCTTTTTGTACAAGGAAAGAAATGTATAGTAAATAGTATTAATAATATAATATTCATAACAATAAAATATCATTCCATATAGGACGATTACCTATGATAATAAAACTTATAGTAATTTTATAATGATATTTCAGAATATTTTCTTTTAGAAAGAAGTTCTTTTCATTGTAAACTTTATTATAAATCGTTCATATGTCTCACAAATTTTTTATTGAACTTTTTATATGGACTTAATAAAGTGTAGTATTTTTTATATTAAATGATATAAGACTTTTATAGTGAGTGTTATAATGATACAAAGTAAATGTTTATCATAAGATATAATAATATTTTGGGCCGATATACACTGCCCTGCAAAATAACTGACCAATGAAAATTTGCCCGAATTTCAAAGTTTCGAAGCGCTGATTCTGCTGTTTTTTAACTATAACAACAAAAAAAATAAAGACCATCAATATCGGACGAGCGACTTGGGAGGAAGCCAACTTTGAAATCATGGCAAATTTTCAGTGGCCGTTTTCTGAATAAATTAAACAAGTTTTTATATATTTTAAAATAATTTATTGCACAAACTGAAAATATATTCGTACTTGAATGTGAAATTTATTAACTTAGTAGGTAGGTAGTTACTATTAAAAAAAAACTTGTGTTGAAATATTAGTTAACCTATGTGTGTGATTTGAAAACGCTGGATGAAAAAATATGTAACAAAGTCTGTTAAATGCACAGAGGTAATCAATATATGTCAAATAAAGTGCATCCACATTTGAGTGTCCAGAACCGAATAAACTAAGCGTGAATTCATGATCGTGTGAAATTTTATCAATGAGGTAAAATTTTCAACGTCATTCTTTGGAAGGCTGATAGACCAACTTGTGACTAACTAACTAGAATATCAAAATATATGACCTTGGTAAAATATTGATAGTTCTGGAGATACTGGCGCTTTTCTGAATGTCGTGAAAATCGAGTGACGCAGTTACAAAATTTCATACTTATTTCAAGATCAATACCTCAATAATTCCTCAGACTGTCCATACCGAGGTCACTAAGTTTAGATCGACAGACAACGATGGTTGGTTGGTGACGCTACTCTGAATAGTTCACCTAGCTGAAAATTACTTCATTTAAATAAGGTTAACTCTAAATGATGTTCTTTACAGTTCGATTATTGTATCTTTACCCATCAATTTATGATCGAAGAAACCACACATTCTCTATCGAACATCTCTTTCTAGCAACCGCTATGAGCGATTCAAAATTCGTTTACATTTGTCTGCTAAGCTAAGAATTATGGTAGGTATTGTGGCGATGACGCACGGGTAAAGATATAATAATCAAACTGTACATTACCTCTTTTATGTATATGTTGTACATTACCCAAAATTTTATGCGTTTTTTCACGCTTCGAATAACTTCTCTTATTAATTCAGGATACTGGTCTGATTTGTTGAAAGACTCTTGAGTCAATTCGTGCGCTGAAACAATTATTATTTGGTGAACATACTACAACCACAACCAACCATTCTTGAAACCTTCATACTCAGACAGCGCAGCTGTGGTGTAGACTTGACCATGCGTATTATTATTAGGAATAGAGGTTATTACATTCAAATGCTTCCTGGAGTGTGGAAAGCCCAAAACTTTCCAATATTTCCTTTACTTCCATCGACAAATGGGACAAGAATATAACACAAAACACACGTAATTTATCGTTGATTGTTCATCAATCGAATCCGATTATACGGAAAACATCGTCAAAGCAAAATAAAAAGAACCCGACTTCGACGTGTACTCTTTCAAAACAAAACAGCGACTGCGACTGTGAGCGTCACGAAAATTTTGGGTGCGTAAACAGTATAACCAAGGGTAGTAAAATGTATTAAATGAGATAATTACCTTTATACTTACTATGGCGTTGATGTAAATGAATGAATCCTCTATTATTTGAATATTTTAAACTTTATTACCATGGCATTATAAAATATCGTTTTACTCTAAATAGTTTATGTACTTTAAAAACAACATATCATAAAACAATCAGTTTATTAATTTTATTATCAAAACTACTACCAACTTTTGGAGGTAATTACTGTAACTAACTATTATTGTAAGATAAATTATATATTGCCTTTTTTCCTTTATGAGAAAATTATAATATTTGACATTATATGAGTATGATAAATCGAATAAAAATTGTCATACATGGTATTATAAATTATTTACTATACAACAATATATTATTTTTTTCCGTGTATTCCTATTTTCACTATTCTGTTCAGTTTTGTTCACTTTCTTGTCTATTGAGTCTCTTTTATTTTGCTCGATCATTTTCTTTGCTTATTTTCTTATTGTTTCATATTCTTCTCTCTTTTTGGTTTTATTGGTCCTCAGCCATTCTCTGTATTTTTTTACATGTATCATTGTACCACTCTTGTCTAGATTTGGTTTGCACCAGTCCTACGTGTTTCTTTGCTATTTCTTTCATACTTTCTTGATATTGTTCATTTCTATTTCTATATTATCTTCTCTATCCTTGCTTCTTTTAGGAATGCCGTTGCTTTCTCCAAGTATTTATTTCTTGAAGTAATATTGTCTCCGTATGGTATTTGCCAACTTTGTTTCCAAGCCACTTCTGTACTTGTTTAGCGCGTATCTCGCTGTGGCTTTTCTACTAATTCGTATTGAAATTTTTTAAGGTCTTCATCTGGATGTTTGTATTTTCCTCGGATTGCGATCTAGGTGTGATCTGAATGTACTTACCGACCGTGATTATGTTCAATTATTAAATGCAATCACTTGCGGAATTCAGAATAATCCATTACCAGTTGATTTGAAACATATGCAGCAACCTAATTTTATTTCCTGGGATTTAGGCATACAAATTTGATGTTTCCAGTGTTTTCTAGATCCCAGGTTTACGATTTTGAAAATTTAGTCTTATATTTGAGTGTTTTGTTTGAAATTCTAAAACAAAATTCGAAAGTTATCAATGACCATTCTGTTTTCTTCAAATACATTTCTAATTACTTGCTATTCTGAAGTTTTCCTATACAATCAATCAACCCCAAGAACATTGAACAACTACGCTATTGTAGCTCGAGAAACGCCTATAAAGGCGAACACGAATCACGAGATAATCATGTGAAGTTCGTTGGCATTGTTGAAATCGAGAGCAAGGCCTAAAAAGAGCTCGAGATAAAAAGAATTTCTGATGGAAAGGAGATCAAAGTCTCTGTAAATGAATCCCTTATTCCTCTCAAGAGACACTAGGTAAACACTCGGAGATTACATCAAAGCACTTTGCCGAATCTCATCAATGAAAAAAAACAGTTGGGTTATCAAAAAATTCAAGACACGCTTACGAGATTACTTTCATGACATTGGGCGCAAGAATTTTATTTTGAATGTTTTCGTTAACATTGAAGCGTTTTAATGAAATTGACACCGGGTTAAAATTGAGCTTCTCAGATGTATGAAAAATTCATTCGGCTGGAGGAGTATAATAATATTTGGGAAAAATGAAAGCAACCGACTGATGAAATTATGTTCCTAAAAAAATGTTTTTATCTTCACCATTATAAATATTATGTGCAATGCATATATTCCTTCGTTTGAAGCCTGTATATGGTGGGATCTACTTAGTTGATTTCAAGACGTTGCAAAATTAATATTCCAAAAAATGTCGATTATTTTTAAAATAAAATATTTACTTCATTAATGAATATTTCCAAAATCAAATAACATTATGTTGAGTCAGTCTATCAGAAAGAAAACCTGTCATGTGTTTGCACCTTTTTCACGAAGGATAACGCCACTGTGGTAACAAATTACCATTAAGTTACAACCATCGTCCATTTTCCTAGATTATAGGCTAGCAATTCATAGAAAATCAATACATTTCAATGGGAAAAATAAAGTAATCAGGTCAATTCAGTATAGATTTCGTGAAAGCTAAGTACTTCACTGAAATGCTAAATTACTTTTAATCTTCAGACAATAGATATATGGATAATGATTTGGCATGAGTTTGTAGTAAATTCATCGTTATTGCAGAAAAAATTGGAGGAGCTACAAATTGTATAATTTCATATATTTCGGATCGAGGAGTACCTACTCAAAAGGACTTCGAGGCCGAAATTTTTATTATCTTCGTGGTATTGCTAGGGAAATACTTGTTGTTTGTCAGATATTTGATATTTGGCCTAGCAGTGAAAATGTCCTTCGAGGTATTAGCCATGGAAGTAGTATTAATTTTCTCGTAGATATTTACCTTGCAAGATTGATGAACAGAAGGGTATTTCGACGAATACAATTTTTTTGGCCATAATGTAAATCAGAGCAGGTGAAACTCTTGATCTTGAGAACATTTTCTGATGATGGCAAATTTAAATAAGATGTGATTTTGCAATAATGACCCTTGGGAAAGTCACAAATGAAGGGCCATACCTTCACGATGTATATTCAGCTCTTGCTTGGTCCATCTTTTTGTGCAAAACACTGTCATGAGGACATGAAGACTGAATTTGCAAGGATAATGAATACACACATAAAAAATCAATTTGCTCAAAACATACCCTATATCTATCTTGACAACTCCAGCCGCTTCTACCAACACCATAAATTTTCTTCATTTTATTCGTTTTCGGAAAACTATTGTTTAGGCTTGGACTCATAAGTTATATTGATAATCTTTCAATAAACCTCCACCAAATACCCGAAATCTGGAAAACCTCGATTGGTTCTTCAACTTACCTACATACTCATATTTCTTTCAGTTAGTTTAGCGTGTATTGATTTTATATTCATAGTCATAAGCTGTGAGAAGAGTGTTTATTTAATACTTCTCGAGGACAGAGAAATGAGAAGGGTATATTAGGTAATTATTGATCGTAATATGAATGATGTATTGTTAATTATTAAGTGTCACAATATTGTTATCAGATCTGGATAATATGATAAAGTTCTTTCGACGTGTGTGATGGTAAAACTTCATTTGTTTCAGGTAATTTTTTGTTTTTATGTATAAGGCTCACTGACTTTGATAATTGTGTAGAGAAATGACTGTGAATGTTTATTTTTTTGTGAAGATTTTAGATGATTAAGCCTCCACCCATGTTGTCCCGTTCTAATTTGCGGCGTTCAAAACATGGAGTATTATTCATCCAGTTCTGAGTATTCCTCTTTGGTTCATTCAAATCACGTATAAAAGACTATACAGTTATTAAAAATTGCGTATATCGAAACATATCCGACAGCTTTAAACCGCTTCGAAATCTCTGGATTAAATTATATCGTACCCATTATGTTTCATTTGTAGTAGTGCATTGAATTTTGAACTGGCGGAAATCGTGAATTAATATGCCAAAAGAGATTTATTCAGGAATATTCTATACATTTTGTTTGTAACGATATGCAGGTGATTTAAAAATAACGGATGCAAATGAATTAGATTTGGGTTCCATGATAAAAAAAATTAATTAAAGTACATACTTTGTGATCAGTTGACTCGATAACGATTGACAGATTTGTTTTCTGTATAAATATTTTGCATTTTTGTTGAGTGGAATTTGATATCAATTTACCCAACATGTTTGACTTCTAGCTTCCAAATTCCCCATTTGGGTGCTAGGTATGATGTATTATTAAATCATAAATTCATATTCCAAGTATGACTATAGAAAAACAGTTCAACAGTGACGAAAACACCATATTTACATGCTCATTAAGAGTACCGAAAGTGGTCTTTTTCCATGCACCTGCACGGAAAATTATACCGTGAGCTAGTTTCATTAGCTGCCTACTTACATGTCAAAATAAAATGATATGTTATTGACAGTTCTCTAAAAATCAACTTCATCGACTACAGTTATCGAAAATGAAGTACCTGCTAAAATATCAGCTATTCACACAACACAAATTGTACCATAAATATTTCAATTAATAAAATTCAAAAATACATGTTTTCGTTCTTAATAATCTATGGTTTTCAGATTGATGTTTTGATGCACTTGTAGAAAAAATCCTGATGTTAAGATAGATAGATAGATAGATAATCTTTATTGAAATAGGTAACCCTAATATAATAGTAACAATAATAATAGTAAGTACATTAACGTATAAATAAATAACTATAAAATACAAACACATGTTAAAAAAAAATTAAATAATTAAAAATGTTATGAAAAACCTATATGCTATATTATGGTTTGAATATGTTCCATTATCTGTTTTTTAAAAATTCTCAACGATGGACTAGATTTAACTATGGATGGTAATTTATTGTATGTATCAAAGCCTTTAAAATACAAAGAATTCATAGAACTTGTCTTATTCGTTCTATATACATGCAAATTAGAATTGTTTCTTGTGGCATAATTATGAATATTTAAATTCAAATTGATAAATTCACAGAAGTATGGAGGTGCAAGGTTATTGAGTATTTTATAAATAAAAATCATTGTCATGTAATATAACCGCATAGAAACTGATAGCCACTGCAATGATTGTAACATTACTCGTATCTCTGTGTATCTATTCGTTTTCAGTACTATACGCACTCCGCGATTTTGAAGTTTTTGTAGTTTTGATGTTTGATTCAAGTTGAAAAGATAAATAATAGATGCACAATAGTCAAAATGCGTCTGAATAATTGCATTATATACAGTAATTCTGGTCTGAGTTGATAGATTTTTGGAAATTCTTGCAAAAAATTAAGTTTTTTGGATATTTTTTTACATATATAATCGAAATGATTACCAAAGTGTAATACATTATCTAACTGAAATCCAAGGTATTTAATAGATGTTACAATTTCAATTTTTTCGTTATTTATTTGCAAATTTATTTCGTTCAAATCAAGAGAGTTGAATTTATATTTGATTGTTATTATCATACTTTTTGTTTTGGTTGTATTTAGTTTCAATTTATTTGTGATAAGATAATCATTAACCTCCTTTAGTGCAGAATTCATTTTTTTCAATAGCTTTATCTAAGTTATAATCCTAGCATGCCAAAAGTGTATCATCTGCAAATAAATTTACGAAGTCTACATTAACAAACAGGTTTATGTCATTTAAGTATAAAATGAAAAGCAGTGGTCCTAAAACGCTACCCTGTGGAACGCCCTTGTTTATACCAGATTCTTGTGAGATGTCACCACGGACTCTAACTCTTTGCTTTCTATGAGATAAATAATCCGCTAACCATTGGTAAACATTACCATCTATGCCATATCCTCTTAATTTCATCAAAAGCATATTACGATCAATCGTTTCAAAAGCCTTTTTAGATCAAGAAAAACCACTACCACATATTTATTGTTATCAATTTCTCTTTTGAACTTAGACAGGGCTAGTTGTAATGCAGATTCGCATGAATATTTCTTTCGAAAACCAGATTGATTATTTATTAGAATTTCATTTTTTTCATTTGTTAACTCATACGGGAAGATATTTTCCCACACTAGACTGTTTAACCAAACTCCGCTTTGCGTCGTTCAGGCAACGGCAGTCGCATACGGAAAAGGAACTCTTTCCGTACTTGTTAGGATAATAACTATATCACTAATGAATCTTGTACAAGTCAAAGTAAAGTACCTAAGTCCCGCGTTGGCCTTTTCCGTAAAAAAAAACAATCTAAATGCCTCCGATGTACAGCACTAACTCTCTCTTCTAACTCCTTGCCCAAGGGAGATTTTTCCATCCCCGTCGGTCGGAGTGTCACGGATTTGAATCCTCTCCCATTCGTCAATTCCATAATTATTTATTGTTTTCTGGTACTAGCAGTGAAATATGTACCACCCATACCAGAATGGACGAGTGGTAATTTTTGGATTATTCCAAAAATATCTGTCGAAATTGAAAACGTGTCACAGAGCAAAATATCATTCACGTCAAAATGTCTATCGAACTAACAGAAACGATGATTTGACGGTTTTTTATTCTTTCTGGAACTAAATATTCACTTTGAACTGTTGTATTTCCCTTCCTTAATGAGTTAGGATAATTGCTATTGGTATGAAAGAGACCATTCATTTCCATATTGATTATCGCCAGGCCGGATACATTAAATCACAATGGGTCCAGAAATGATAATTTTTTTCGCAGACTTTTAAAAATTTGTCAATTTTGAATAACAAGTGCATTTGTTACAAGGTCACCGACGAACAGCAAGAGAACGATTTTTGTGATATTTCCTTGGTGGCCATGGTGATGTTATGAAAAACAGGTATTTTATTTGTTTTAGATTTCCGCTGGAATAATCAGGACCTAGAAAACTACCACAGCATATTTTTTAGTATTCGGACCCGAAAGTGTTTTATTACCAAATTATGCTGTAAAAATTCACAACAGTGCTTCTACACAAGATTTCCATTATTTCTCGCTTGTATTCAAACCATAAAATCTTCTTCCTGCTCCCATAAAACCGCCACCCTTTGCACCGAAATAAAAAGAAACACACACCCCTGCGGACACATTAAACATTGGTAACGATGTTTTTTTCTTTTCATCTTCCACATCATGATGTCTTTCAAGTTTCCCGCAACAAATTCCAGGATTTTTAAGGACATATTTACGGAAAGCGGAGGATAAGACGTCAGGAAGAATAATTTTCACGGTGAATAGCCGCAGAAATTTGAATGCGATGTAAACCTCACGGTAGCGCGGAGCATGTTGAATATATTACGGTGGATAGAATTTTAAAAGTGCTTCTCTTAAGCTGGCGATCAAGATGTGATTCTTTCCAAAACATGTATTTTCGAAGGAGTAATCACGTCAAAGGGAAATGGGTTCGTCATAGCGTCAAGCCTATCTCAAATTCTGGTAAACATGACAATGATTATGCGACATTTTCGCAATATATGACTTAATCGGTTTAGTATTTATTGGTTATTTTCACGGATTCGATATTTTCATCTAGAACAAGGAACACCGAATCGACATAACCACTCCTTTACCAGGTCGTCGGCAACGGTGAGGGCTTCCTGATTAGGCAGGGCATAGGCTTCGGCCCACTTGCTGAAGTAGTCCATCGCCACAAGGGTGTACTTATTCCCGTGGTCAGATTGTAGAAACGGACCAGCGATGTCAATAGCGATCCTTTCTAATTGGCTGCCTACATTGTACTGGCGTATTGCCAGTACTTGACGTCAGCTTGACAATTGACCTAGTAAAACCGTTGCTTTAGTTTCTGGAGGGTCTTCGTCACTCGCAGATATCCTCCGCTGACTCCATCATGAATTTCTCGGAACACTTTCTGTCTCCTGCTCCTGGGTACTACTGTCTGACGCCTCCCTTCCTCGCCATCATCAGACTCCAAACACACGCCCCAGAACTCCATTGTCCAGGAAAAGGAAGTTATATTGGGCCCAACTTAACGGCTGGTGAATAATTAGCTATATCTTGCCACGACGGTCTTTGGTTGCTGTTTTCCCAGCCGATGACTAAACCAATGTGGTTCTACAAACTGTTTTGTTTGTTGTTTCTTTCTCTTCTGCTCGTCGGCGATGTGAGCAGTCATCTGGGCATGGTCTTCTCGATAGAGCATCTCAATTTGTATGGCTAGTCTCCACTCGATGTTTAATCTCGAAGTCATCATTGACTTTCCTACATTCTATCTAGCATTGTTTCGAAGGTTGCCATTCTCTCTTCCAACGGATCCGCTACACTACAAACTTCTTCTTTCAAGCCCTTTGAATTTTCTAGAAGCTGCTTCCTCACACCATTCGAATTTTCCAAAAGTTCTTTTCTCAAATTCTTCGAGTTTTCTAGAAATTTATCTTCCCAACTCTTTGCCTTTTCTTTAAGTTTTTCTTAAAGTTCCTCTTACAGAGTATTTGAGTTTTCTAGAAATGTATCTTCTGGTCTATTTGATTTTTCTTGTAGTTAATGTTCCAAATTCTTCGAATTTTGTTGAAGCTTGTCTTACAGACTTTTTGAATTTTGAAGAAATTTATCCTCCAGACTCACCGAATTCCAGAATTAAGCAATATACTTTAAGGGTCCTACTGCAATCTTTTTGGAATGACATTTCAACCAATGGAAAAAGGTGTATCTTATAAATTCCTGTCAGTGCTCACAATATTCAGGCATATTCAGTTCAAGTGCTCTCAATACATTCGTTCAAAAGCTTCTTCAAAAATCTACGCCAGAATACACGAAGTCGTATTTTCAGAAAATCGATACAGAATATTGAGTGGGTGTTTTTTGCATCCATTCGTGAGAATCGTTCATCATGAAGTGAGATTGAACCAATTCTTGATGGTTTCAAATTGAAATTATTGCAACAGGACACGATACAACCAAGAATACTGAGAAGTTCGATATGCACGACTTGAAATTTCCTCAAATTAGGTCTGTTGTTGTAGGTCTGAAATAATATTACGGGTGAGCTACTATATTCAGTCAGTTTTCGATAAATTTTGTGTCTGGATTTTACTTACAGGCAATATGTGAAAATTGTTTCTAGCTCTTTTATTATGTTCATGGTAAGCACAGTTGAAATTGATCCTACTCTGGAGGTAAACTGGTAGAATACCATTTTTGATTTCAAAAATGAATACAAGTACATGTAGAGCAAGGAAACTTTTGGCAATTAACCAATTTAGTTTTTCAAGCAGCTCTCTTATAGGTGTTAGCCGAGGAAGGAGAGGTACTCTAACAAATAATTGATTTTTAATGATATAATTTTGATCAGATAATTAACGTGGTATTTAAATTTAATTGCCCGATCTACAATAACGCCTTGATATTTATATTCATTTTATCCACAATCGAATTATCTACTGTTATTTGAAAATGATGACCTTTGAACTGTTTGTATTGGTTTCCATTACCAATCACCATAAATTTGATTTCATTAATATCAATTTTCAATAAATTATGACAACACGGTTGTTATTAGTTTATTATCTTCCATGAAGTTCAATATCTGTTCACGTTTTTGAGTTATTTTTCAAATCAACTCAGCATGTTTGTTAACCTTGACCGATTTAGTTATCTTCGGGTAAGGGACATTAGTAGACACTTTAAGGTCAGTTGGAAATCTTCCTAGCTCTAAACCACTATTGATCAAATTCAGTAAAGGCTGTGCAATTTATTCAAAAGTATTTTTGAGGAAAATCAAATGAATTCTACCTGAACCTTTTTTATTTGGTAATGCAAATACAATTCTTTCAAGTGTCTCAATATCTATGAGTTGGAAGGACGATATTATATTATACAGGGTGACCCAGGGTTAAACCGCCAAACGTTCAGTATCGGTTTTTAGGGTGAAAATAAGATTTTTTCTTCATATAAGCATGTGGTAAAACTTGATTCGTTCCAAGATAAATGGTGTCAAAGTTATTTTTTTTATTCCAGGTACATTAAAATAAGCCTCCCATCACCGCAAATAAACATGCTGAGTTTTATCAGAATCAAAGAAAAGGTTTTTGAGTAATGAATAAAAAACTGATTTTTTATGAAAACTTTGACACTCTGTATCTCGAAAACGAAGCAAGTTGGGACATATGCTCACATGAAGAAAACATCTTATTTTCACCTAAAAAATCGATACTGAACGTTCGGCGGTTTAACCCTGGGTCACCCTGTATATGATTTGGTACGTTCTTTTCGCTATATGTGCCACCTCTGTCAATTTCAATAATAATTTCATCAAGTTTTTGGGTTTGTTAGTCGTGGTATCGAGGTAATTTTTCCTGAAGTTTCGTGTACATCTGCTGTAGACATTTTCAAAAGTGGGCGGGCAAAAGCGTTCGTTTAAGCCTAACTGGTCGAAATAATTCGTTTCATTTACAGTATTCATCGACAGGTACCTTGTCTTATATGTGGGAAATGTTTGAAACCGATATTAAGTCAGTTTCTGTTGCGAGTTAGCCTGATTCTATGCCAATCACCGTGGAAAGCAAAAAGTTGTTCATGTAGAACATTTGCACGATGGTCTTTGTTGCGTAATTTGGTTCAATTGTAAAGAAAATCGCAAGTTGAAAATGCACTCACCTTGGCACTTTTCGGTGGATCAACTTCCAATTTCCAACTCCTCTTCGATGTGGACTGTATATAAGCGTAAGTGAATGTAGCGGTATAAGCGGCGAAGCGTTGCACAAGTGTAAATTGTCAAACTAGCGTTATAATTGCGGATTGCGGATTCACTCGTTGTGTCTATATATTGCGCCGTTTTTCCACTGGTTGTCGGTTTGCGTCCTCAATAGAGGGCGCGGTGTCCAATATGTGCGAATTTTAACTTGATATACGCGGTTAAATTTGAATTAATAAATATCTTTGGGAATTAGTAATAAACTAAAAATAAAATAAATCTCTTTCTGTTCACATATAATAACGAAAAACACAATGAAGAATAGTAGATAGAGAAAGATTGAACAGTCTTACAGAAATAGTTTGTTGGTTATAAGGGACAGTATTTGTTTTTTGTTGAATGTCTGCAGATCAACTTCCTGTCTTACAATATTGTGAAATGTGGTATTTCAAACGAGCTCTTTTTAATTGATTGTTTAATGTTCCTCTGTAAAGCTTCGCCAAAACCACTGGGCGAAAATCAGGTGCAGTTGAATTTCGCTCCATCAGTATTCTCAAGTGTGAAAGAGCGCTGTTTCAAATGATGGTAATTTATTTCGGTAGTGAATTCTGAAGATGTATAGGAAAAAAGAAAATGCAGCAAAAAGCAAGATGCAATTGAACTCCGAATCCTGTTTGTGAACTACTCTCACGAAATGGTTTTAAATTCGTATCCGGATTAAATTACTTTTTCAAGTCCTCGATAAATTACGAGCGCTATTGAGCTTTATTCTTGGAAATAGATATTAGGTATTATATTTGTGATATTCAGAATTCTTCCAGAGGCGTGTATTAACAATCTCCTAGTGAGTACTATTTGTAGTTATCAAAAAAGTTACTTGATGAGAATTAAAATTCTTGAAATCGATATATTTTATGTTGTCTTTCATAGTTTCTTTGGTGAATCCCAATACAGAAAGAATTTCCAACAATTTGAGAAAAACAACCAGTACTCATGGACGAATGTGATTATTTCAATTAGTCATATGCTTGTTTGTCTCCTTCATTACACTTGAATGATTGAATTAAATGAAAGAATCGGGAGAACTGCCAGCTATCTCTGTAAGTAGGTATTCTTCCGATTGAATCGGAACGATTTTAGCTATGACATTAGGAAAGAATTGAGAGCATTGTAGAAAACGTTAAGAAGCTAACAGATATAATTCAACGGTCACTGGGAGCAGCTGTTGTTTTCTGTTTGCGACTTGTAGTATCATCTTCAAACAATGTGAATTGTCCCAGAATATCTTATATCATTAATAATTAGTAAGAATAGCAAAGGTACTAGAACCGATCTCCGAGGTACTCCATATACAATTTTTCTGTTTTTAGAAGTATTGTTGCGTAAGGAAATTTTTTTGTTTTCTGTTGGTATGATGAGATGTAATCCAGTCTAAAGCTTAACCAAGGTTTTTAATGATATTCAATTATGTATTTTTTCAACCATTCTAATAAACCTTATTATTTTATGGTATTTTATACCAAAAGCTAGATATGATGATACTGTACGGAAAGGACATCAAAGTTGACAAAAAGTCATTGACTTGTAGGTATTTTCAGATTATGGAATCTGGTTCGTTTTTTGAATATCTGTGTGGTAGAAAAATAATTGTTTCATTAGTGAAAAAATTTGTATTCGTGAAACTGTCATTAAAAGTGGCATTCTTAAAGCCTGTCAAGAGGGTTAAAAGATGACGTCTACAAAGAAGCGTGTCAACAGTTATTTTCCTAACAAATACGGAAAAAGAACCTTTCCCGGATATGACTGACGTAACCCGAACGACTCAAAGCGGAATTCTAATCTTTCTGAGAATTGTTTTTATTTTCAATTATCAGAAGGGAAATGTATCTGGAAAGTGGTATACTATTTTGTCGTTTTTATCTATTTTATTATCAAAATAGGACAGTTATACAAAACTTTGTATAATATATTTGTTGAAAGTTTTTTGTTATTGAAATGTCTCTCTCTCTACTCGCTTTGCACATTTCACAATCTTTTTCACCCACGAAATAAACATTACTTCAAACATTTATATCATAAATATCTATTCTATGACTCATAACTTTGTCGGACGACGCGCAGCAATTTTTTTATTTGTTCCGATAATAGTAATTTTTTGTACCAGTGGAACAAACATTCAACATTAATATCTCTCCTTTTCTCAACCGTCGCTTCTAGATAAATATCTTAATAGAGGTGTCCTAACCGATCCAAAGTTTTAATATTTTTATTATGAAACTCACGAACAACAAATTCGAATAAAGGACGCCCATTGTTGTCTGTAACAAGCATAATGATGTTATTGTTTGTGGAGCGATCCCCTTTATTATATAATTTTCCTGTGTACGACAGTTGGAAAGTAAAGAAGAGAAGCTTATTGTTGATAAAGTAAGCCGTTGAAAGGTTTTCGAAATGACTGCTTCAGACATTTGAAGAACTGTAGATAATTGATCGAATTATTGAGTTGAAATGAGTATGGTATGTGTTATCGATATAGGAAAATAACACAGAAACAGCGTGTCTCCTTACACAGAGTGTCTTCTTAAATGTAGTCGAAACGCGGACATTTCGAAATCAAAGGAATCTACACTGAAGTGTAATTGACATACACGAGAATTTTCATACAGATCTTCTATCTCGACTGCCATGGCACGTCTCGGGATTTTGTGTTTATTCTTTTTCTGATAACTTCCAAACCCATTTTGAGGAAATGATAAAAATTTTAAAGAATCCACTTTCATCGGTTTTTGTTAATATTATGACAGCGAGTAAGAGCCGCGAGCAAATTTATGGAGGAATAACCTCATTATGTTTTTTGTGAATGTAATGTTATCAATAATTTTGTTTACTTTTGAATCAATTTAGATTTGAAAACTAATAAAACCCCTTGTAATTTTGTTTATTTGTTCACACTATTTGAGATGGCTTGTGGCAATCAAAACTAAATATTTCAATGAAATAAAAATACCATCACGGTTTATTGGGGAATGCAAGAAAACATGAAATGTTTTTAACTTTGATTGTGAAACAATTACGGTCCTGGTACCATAACAGACTACCGGAATAGATGAGCAGTTTTTATATCCCTCTTACAATTTGTTCTGGGATAGTATCTGCATTGCTTCAAAACACACCATGACATTTCTTATCGATGAAGTTCACGAAACACATGAAAGAACACTTTTCTAGTTAAAGAAAATTTCACTTTTAATTCAATATAACCTCCACATTGCGAAATCTGACAGCATACACATCCTTCAAAGCGGAACGTTGGTAGGGATAAACTATTTGATTGGAGAATCTTTGGAGTGGGAATATCAGGGGAAATTGGCAGGGTGCGCAGTGGACCATGTTCTATCTCCTGTTTCTTTAATCTATGCATCGGACAATATTTGTTCTATCAGAAGCGGAAAACTTCACACATTTTGTTGATTGGGGAGGACTACATCCGGATTATTGGCTTGTATTTGGCAGGGAAGAAAAATGAATAGTTCGTATAGATTCGGCACTTTTCATTATCAATTATCATTTAAATTTTCTCACTTTTCAAATTAAATTTTCATGTCTGAGTTTCGTTATCACATTTACAGACATCAAAACCTTTTAACATTAATTATACGACTCATTGCTGTCTGATATTCTGCTAGCAGTGTCGTTTTCTTCAAACACCTTTTTTTTGTTCGAAAATATTTTGGCATCAATCATATACAGGTGAGTGGTAATCAAGTTATAAAGTTACAATATTGCCGGCACAAAATTGTTGGCGTGCCAGACAAAACAAAGTTTGGAAGTGAAACGAGAACCGAACAAAGAAACTGGAAACTAATGCGGTAACCACCATCCATCATTCACGTTGTATCGTTTATATTACATGAGTATCTGAGTACTGTGAATTTTTCATCCAGGGACTATCAAAAGTGACCTCTTCATGTTTATTCTACATCCTGGTATCATTAAAAAATAAGAGGAAGGAGTATTATTTAGTTGGTTATAAGAAATTATTGACACAGTGATTAACACAGAAGCTGGTAGTGGTTTGTGGAATTAGATGTCTTCATTTGACTCAAAACAGAAGAAGCTGGTCGTTGAACTGAGGCCTCCGCTATCCTGATGTCAATAACCAGTTTGCCATTACACTGGATCTTTTTCTCACCAATAAAATCCTGATTCAAACAGTATAAAAATTTGTGCTCATCTCCACTCTTTGCTCCTTTCGTCTCATGGCCAAACAATTTAGCCGACTTAGATGATCTTTGGATTTTTTCCCATAATTTTCTTGGTGAATAGTTTGTTTTCCATTTGGAGAACACAACGGTCAGGACTAAGAGAAAAAAAGCAAGTATAAGATGTACAACTCGATAGAACTAATGGATTATTGCGTGATATGGAATCTGACATATCTTTTATGTATATCATAAATAAGAGTGGTTCTTGAACATACCCCTGAGGCACCCATCTCGTGACAGATCTACATGAACCTATGACATTGTCAGCAACCATTGCTTGACTACGATGTGATCAATATATCTTGAAGAAATCAGTTTAAATTATAACGTCTGTTGGTCTACATAGTCGAATGTAGCTAATAAATCAGTGAAAATTCTCAAGCAGTGTTCATTCACCTCAAAGCAATTCTCAATGTATTCAGTCAGATATTAGGGTATCGATTGAAGATAAACCTGTTCTGAATCCATAATAGCAAGACCTTATTGATTTATTTGAATAAAGGAAACTGATTAAGGAATTGTAAAGTGTTCTGAATAGAAATGTTGACCAACTCTGAAATTGGTAATCACGTGGTTTCATGGTTTGAACGGAATTGAGAGTTATTCTCATAAAATATTCGCCTATTGAAAGATTGAATTCAATGGTCGTGGGTGACAAAAGTTGTTTTTACTGTATATGTTTATTTTACTTTTTGGGGACTGTGGACAAAGTTTATTTCCATCGTGTCGAATTTCTCCGTTTAATTATTTGTATAGGATTCTGCGGAAGATTTGATTTTAAATTCATTCTTTTACTAGTTTTATAAAAGCCTTCCATCAAGTATTATATAAAGTCATTCATTTTCGTGAGTTTGAGGGGTAGTATAGTTTGTTTTTTTACAGATTCTGAATCAACCCTTCGCCAAATCCTTGACTCTTAATATATTTCTTACTCAATATTCGAAATTTTTTCATGAGGTGAATGAACAATGGAAAAGGATACACTTTTGATATATCTATCCACTGATCCCTTTCAAACCTTCCAGGCCTCTGATCGCCCGAATCCGAATCTTTCAGTTATTCGACACTTTGAGCACACTTTGATATAAACAGACAAGAAAACCGATCCGAAGTTCTATACGACTAAGCCGCTGTTTATTTAAAATGTCAGCCTGAGAAACGGCCTGGATGAAAGTTGTTCCTCTTACATCGAATGAAAATGTAGTACATTCGTCTTGATACCGTTCAAAGGTTTATTTTTGTGACACGAAAGCAAAAAAGGGATAAGGGATTTGTGAAAGAATTGTTTTCCGAGATCGTTTCTTCATGAAAATGTAGCGCTTTCTGAAACAATGTACTGGGTAGTTAAGTTGGCATTGGGTTCACTTCCCAGCAGAATTATCGTATTTTAGTACATATACATAATAATTTTACGTTGTGCGTTTTTGGTCACCGGAAATTATGAAATTGTGGAACAAATGAATATTTGAAAAAAAATAAGTTATGGCAGAGTAATAAAAATATGTGCAGTGTGTTTCATGCTCATGATTGGGATTCAAACATGATTTCTATTTTTGCTTTCTGTGGTTCCTATAGATAGCGCTGTACCTTATTTATTAGAAGGTACTGGATTTATCTTTGAACCAGATGAAAAATGTTAAGTTTAAATCGGGTTCATCTGAGATTTTTGGGAATTGGGCAGAGGATTCGATCCATGTAATACCAGTGAAGTAAGACAGGAAAACAGCCAAGCTGAGACCAAATCACTTGCGTGCATGTGGCCCACATAACAACGTGGGGTCTGTTTCCGGACAGATCTGGGGCGACTCCGCTCTCTCCTTAAAAACAGGAGGGCAGGCAAAAGCATATCACACTGAAAGCGGTCGAAACCTAAACATACCCCCATACTGTGGTTGTAGCGAGTGTTTGTATATTTCTTCTATTTATTTATAAGTCCGTAAAAGTGTGTGCTGTATTTTACCTATCTTCAATATTTATAATTTGTTCAAATCAGTTGACAAAAGCAAATGGAAACCAATTGCAAGATGACGGTTTTGAGCATTAACTTTCTGTCCTGGCCAGTTCTGCACTGATGATCGGCAGAATCGTAAAACTAGTACGCTGATAGTCCTCTTTTGATTAACATTTGCTAGTGATTCGTTGTCATGTTGTAACGCTTATATCCCTTCAGTAGAATAGAATTTTATTTTTTTTATTTAATTTTTTTCGATAAGGAATGTACCAGTCAGGCCCTGTCTCCGGAGCTTCGATACTACCGAAGGGCGCGCTGGTGTGTAATTAACACCAGTAAACACTCCCCACGTCCGTGGGGTGAGTTATTACTGGGTCCGAGAGTTATGTGCCCTGAGAAGACGGAATGAACCAAGAATTACGGCCTTCTGCATTCTTCCGGCCAAGTTTTCTGCCGCATCATGGCAAGCCCGTATGATTTTCAAGTTTGAGAGAAGTGTGTCCATCATTCCACCAAGGACCCCTATCATCAGAACCACCATCTTGACAGAATAGTTTGGATAAAGCCTGCGGAGTTCAAAGGGAAGATCTCGATATTTAGTCCGTTTTTCCTCCTCTTTTCGGACGATGTTCGTTTCGCCAGGAGTTGAAAACTCAATGACGAAAATCGTCCTACTTTGATGGTCGAGGAGGACTACATCAGGCTTATTGGCTTGTTTTTGCCTGAATGGGTAGTTCCAATAGATTCGGCACTTCTCATTCTCCACAACGGACTCAATATCCCCCGGAGCATAAGGCAACACCGGTGTCTCGTCTACACCGTACGAGTGTCATACATAGTAGTACTACACTCGTAGGGCCGCGTTATGCCTGTGGATATATGCTGAGACCGCATAAGCTGGACAGGCTGACAGCAAATGCATTATGGTCTCAGCTGCCTCACGACACTCTCTGCATCTAGTGTCAGGGACCTCTATACCCATCACGCGACTACGGTAGACGAGGGTGTTGAAGACTCCATCCTGGCAGGCCATTATGAATCCCTCGGTTTCCGACTTCAGCCCACTTGCCCTGAGAAAAGCGAATGTCAGGTTTCTGGATAAGCCAAGCTCTTCACTGTTCTTGAAGAAGACCCCATGCAATGGCTTATCCTTATGTAGCTGTAGGAGCCTGTCA
Source organism: Chrysolina americana (assembly GCA_958502065.1). Taxonomy (NCBI): domain Eukaryota; kingdom Metazoa; phylum Arthropoda; class Insecta; order Coleoptera; family Chrysomelidae; genus Chrysolina; species Chrysolina americana. The sequence continues at coordinate 89,735,227 of OY293412.1, forward strand.
CACTCTGCAGCTTTCACGTGGGCTTTTTGCTGAACGGGTTCCAACTCGGTGACAGAGTTTGGGTTCGTCCGTTCAGTGTCGAATAAGAGACCGAGTTCATCGGCTGCACGGGTTGCTGCCTTGAAAAGAAATGCTCCTCCAATCCCTGCTTTTTCATGATCGCATACCAAGCAGAGAAGGGGATCTGGACTCCTGATGACTTTACAGGCTCCATCCAGTACCATTCTGTTGTGTAGACACTCCAAACTCAAAAGTCCACGGCCTCCCCGCTGTCTGGGGAAGTATAACCGTGAAACAGACGATTTAGGATGCAAGCTCCTATGAAGATGCATCATTTTGTGAGTTTTTACGTCGAGTTGTCGCAGCTCTTCCTGAGTCCATTTCATTACTCCAAAGGAGTAAAGTAGAGTTGGAACGGTAAGCATATTAGTTGCAGCAACTTTTTTCTTCCCCGACAGTTCTGAAGACCAGATCTGTCGGAGTTTGTGCTGATACTTGCCGCGGAGACAGTTTTTGACAGTAGCTACCTCTTGTGTGTGGCGTTGTTCCACCCCTAGGTAGGTATACGTCTCTCCGGCATCCAGATGATGTAGGATGCTTCCGTCTACTAGCTGAACGTCCTCTCCGTATTCCTCGCATCGTCCTCTTTTGAGATGAACCGTGGCACATTTGTCGATCCCAAACTCCATTCCGATAGCATGCATGTTATTATTTTTGTCCTGAAATAGACTTGTTTCACTCTGTTCTGTTATATCAGGATTTTTTGAAGTTTCACTTGTGCGGTCTTCGGTACATCAGAGTTTTTGAACAATATGCTCATCTACATGAGCCTTCCTCATAATATTCAATTTTTTTACCTTATACATTTTCTCTCTCTTTGGGAACAGTTTGTGAAAATAGTTACCAGGTTATATAAAATATGACCACATAAAAAAAATTGAGTCTCCCAAATTGCCTCTGGCCTGATATTTCCATATTATATTCGCAACACTCATATCGATATTGAATGGTATGAGGTTCAACGATACTAACATTGATAGCAAGCCAAAGAATGTTGCAAAGTCTGACGACTTCTGAACAAGCTCTGTCATTTTGTCAAGCTCTTTGGTTGAATCAAAGGGTAACTTTTTAATTTCCAGATTCATCTTTAGCGAAACAATTCCTTCGGGTATACACAGTGATAGTGAGGCTCTGGCTATCCTCAGATTCACTCTGCATTTTCATATTGCAGCAGAGGCGAGAATAAAAACATCTAGACAAGATGTCTGGTCCATTGGCGTGGCATCTGAGATGCCCTCTGACTGAATCACTCAAACTTACTTCTTTGATGGGACATACACCACCATCAATCAATCAAAATATGCTTCATTGCCAGAAGAAATAATCTTATCAAAAAAGTCTTGTATTACAGATTGAAAGATGAAGAAAATATAAATAGAGAAACATTAACAAATAAAAAATACAAAATACAATATAAAACTGGTACTGGTACAGACATATTAAAATTTGTAAACATGAAATGAATTGAAATAAATAAGGAGTAATCAAGACGAGCAATGAGTTGAGGGCTGGGAAATACGGGAGAGACCGAGGTAGGACATTAGTTATAGTTATTCTCTCAAATTAATTTAAAAAACCTAAACAATTTAGGAGCACAAAGCAGGAAAGAACTCATCTGGGAAATGTAGATGGTCCAGGAAGAGAGGGGGCAGCAACAACTCTCACTGGACCAGTCTGCGGACATTATGCAGGACACGCAATGGATCCAGAACTTTTATTGATCTTTCTGGGAGACTCCTTCAGGCGATACTCACGGAAAGAGGGTAGAGATGGGGCCAGCCGACTTGCTATGAAGACATCTTCACGAATTCACAGGGCACTGCCACCGGAGAAAACTTCTGTATCTGCTGGGGAAACGCCAAGACTTCACATTATGCAAGTTCTGTGTTGAGGAGGACGAAACAGCCTTCCATATACTGTTTGAATGAGGTTGGATATCTCCAGGAGTTCATCAGAAGATGCAGAGTACTCACCAGATAGACCTGGCAGCGGGGTGCAGAACCTTTCTGTGCAGAACTACCTGCATTTCGACTGATGGTCAACTTCGAATATCAATAAAAAAATGACAGTTATACCAATGTAATGTACTGTAAAATAATTCTGACAAGAGGATTTACAAAACTACTAGAACAACAGACTGGGACAAGACACTGGAAGCTATTCATTGCTGATCTCTTATAGGCCCAGTACAAGGTGTATTCATAGAGGAACTCCTGTACAGTATTTTGTATCATTTAATATATGAATGCAAGATTTTTCAAACGGGAGCACAATACGCTTTTTGGCTGCAGTGCCTTTGGAGTCACAAATTTATTTTAACATGCATTTTAACAATTGGTATAATCAATCCATTTTAGCAGAATTTTTCAGAATACATGTCTCAATTTTCTATTTTCTATTGGTATCATTTTTAGAATCATCAACCGCCCAAAAAATCTTGAAACATGCTTTTACTGATTACTGTTCATTTCATCTATCAGATATATACTAACTCACCAATCACGTATCTATCGTAAGGTTTCAAACTGCTTCGGACAGCTTGCTTGTTCAACACGTGAAATAAAAATATAGAAACATTTTGAGCTTGCACCGCGTCAGTTTAATTGCGCCAAGTCTCAGCTCGTTCAATAAGGAGTTTTGTAGCCTTTTTTAATTTCCTGGGAGCAGTTGAACACAATTCGGTCGAAGTCAATATCCAGTGGCGGAGAACGATTATATTTAAAATTCGGGATGTTTGCTTGTTATGTGGAGAAGTTTCCCAGAGTTTCTGTCAAATTAATCCTTGAGTTATTCAACAAATAATGATAATAATAGTGCATCTTGAACACTCGTAGGTTTAGGTATAGCATGTGTGGTTAAGGACCGTTATTATTATTACTATTTGCCTGAAAATAAAATTGAACGGTCTCCTCTATTTTTCACAGATAATGTGCGAGTAGTTTTGGTTGCTGAACCATTTTCAAAACATATTCATTTAACTGTAACTCTTCATAAATAACTTACGATAATGATTGAATTTTTTTTATTTTAAGTGAACATACATTTTCATAAACTCATACATAAGTCATCTACGTCAGTGTACAAATGAAAATACTGAAATCGTGAAAACCATTTTAGATCCAACAAATTTTCAACCAAAATGAAGATATTTGTCGTAAGCAGTATATTGTTATGGTATTTTATTAATTTTAACAAATGCTTGAACACAAACACTATCATAATTTCTAGAGAATGACGCTCAGTTATTTTGAGAATGAATAGGGTATTATCATTTTGCATTTCTCCTATTGATATCATAATCACTAGCATAAGTATATTGAGATGGGGACGTGAAAGTTTTCTCCCTCTGAGCCTTAATTTGTTCATTCGGATTGTTCATTTTTTTTTAACACATTCCAAAATGTATTTGGAGAAATATGGAAGTATGATAGTTATATAACATGACTGTCTTCAGGAGAAAAGTACGTCAAATCCATTTGTTGCGTATTTTGCCATTAAAAGCTAAAAGCTTTCCACACCATAGATTCTAAATATTCACATATGTTAACGAGATCATCACTCATTGTGCTTGTTGACATTAGGCAGCCCTCAGAAGTCTCCGACATACTTGTGCGAGCTAGGAAAGACAGACTCTACCTTTTCCATCTGCACTCCTACGAACAACCTTCGAAAGTCTTCGGAAGACTTGTGCGAGCTGGAAATGACGAGGGGCTTACCTTTTACCGTGCGATCCCAATAACTTGGTGTTTTCAGATTTTGACAAAAAACAGTTGATGAGGAGCAAGAATTCCGGCACTGGTTTGCTGGTATTTGTTCCGTCTAGAACAGCTCTGTTATTTTATTATAGGGATAATCTGTTGTAAGACCGTTTTAGAGAAATGCTTTTCAACGTTCATAGGGGGAAGTAGTTGTCTTATTGTCCAGCTGTATTTTTCAAGTTCCAAAGTTGAGCGCATTTCCATTACAGTGGTGTCAGTAGTGGGATTTTTAAAATAAATGAGTGTTTGATAGTCAGTAGTCACCGTGTTAAGAAAAAAACTGATGGACTATTCTGCAAAAAAGAGACTAGAGACCCATTAAAGTGTTCGCGAAGTAGACAGTTTTGCATTAAGGGAAAATAAACTAATAAACCTTTTGTGTAATATAAACTAGGTTAAAGATACTGATGGACGAAATGTTTTCGAGAAGAGTTCGCCTGGTCGATTTGGAGGTCGCGAAATTGAAGCAAGAGCTGGAAAAAAGAGAACTAGAAGTAACCGGTGAGAAGACCGAAGATTTATTAGAAGTTTCTGGAGTCCCTGAGAGAAGAACTTTCAGTCTGGAGAATGAATTTCGAATAGTTTGAAGGAGGAACTACAACAAAATTCGAAGAGTCAGGGAGACAAACTTTTACAAAACTCGTTTTTTTTTGTTTCAACGTATGGTAATTTTCTACTTAGTTTCAGTCAACCCATTTCAATCAACAAATCGATATTCGAAATAGATATTTTACTTTCTCAATTGCATTCAATTCGAAAGAGAAAAAGACGTAATAAAAAATATTCAATTAGGTGAGCTTTCTGTGAGACGTGCCGCTACTGATTCGAAATAAAATAACAAAGGAAGAACTATTGACGAACACGCGATTTTCCCAAAGGCCCAGTTTTATGTTTCACTGAGATAAGAGTATACTTCGAATTGAAAAGAGAAAAGTAAAAATTCTAGCTGATAGCCAAGTATTTATAAAGTTTTCGTTTTTTGGGAATAGAAAACCGACTTGATAGTAGAGAGGTTTAATTCATGTTGCTAGATTTTTCCATACACCCGACTTTTGTTCAGGGTGAGAATGGATCTGTGGATTTTGATACGGCCTGTTGTTTGATAGTGTTGAAGATAATCAGAAAACAAACAATATGTTGTCCGTCAGTTCACACCCTTACCTAATTCTTAATACGTATTTTCATAGCGAAGAAACGTGGTTATTTTCATCACTAAGTTATTACATTGAGTAGGTAGGCAATAGTAGATTCATCATTACCTTCACATAAAGAAATGGATTTGTGGGATCAAAAAATTAGGATTTCTTATCACTCACATTTTCAGTCATCCCAAGACGATTTGGTTCCATCAGTAATAACGTATTGCATATGTTTTTCTTGCCATAATACTGATCAGTCGAGAATATGTTTTTATTTCAGCGCCTCCAGCCTATTAGAAGCTGAAATGGAGGGCACGAAATATCCTGTCAAACACCAACTATCCTTGCTGAACTCCGACTCTTATGTGTGGAATTTTGCCATGTCGATCTCCTGCACCATCCAAATCCTCTGTTTGTATATGAAATTGAAGTATATCCACTCGAAAGCCTCTAAACTTGTGCCTGCTTTACGCTAGCAGCAAAGTTGCGGACTTTTCATCGCCTCCTCGAAAAGTAACTTTTCAGTACTTCCTGACAAGCAGTCGAATGGCTTGTTCTCCAGCATAATTACGTATTTAGTAAATTTGTAAGAGAGTAGAGCTCTTGACAACATTTTAAGTTGTGAGTTCAGTATTAAACTTCGAGTTGAAAGAAGGTTTTATACGAATTTAAGGAGAACTGAACACGTGGGGGTTCGTGGCAGACTAATTGGATTGGAAGTTCTGCGATAGTTCGGCTGTTATGAAGTTTGTCTCCAAGAAGATCGTTAGTCGGGAGAAGTGCGACTTGACATGAAATACCACTAATTAGGATAATAACAAAAATCTTAAATTGTTTTCGAGGGTTTTCTGTAAGAAAATGCTATACACATTTTTGTCAGACATTTGAGGTAGAATATTTGAATTTTTGACGAACTTATTAGACTTTGTGTCTTTTAATGTTGATTCGAACAAAGGTGTTGTTCATTTCAGTATATCACGTGTTCCATGAAAAATGTTATAGACACGGATTATCGCATTTGTTTTGCACAACGAATAACATGAACGAGAGAAAAAATATTTTTCAAAAAATCGCAAAGGTCCCTCAAAATAATATCGATGAATTCCGAGCCAGACCACAAAAATAAATTTTTATTACAAATTGACAAAATTTCAGAATTTTAGTCAACAAAATGTACCTATCCTTAATACAAAAATATTCACCTATCCACAAAATCATTATTTTTTAAGTGGAATGGCGTTTTAATCGAAAAATACTAGCTGATTGTGTTTTAAGTAGATGAACAATAAAAGATAATTGAGGAAACCGATAATGCTAAAATTTAAATTCTTTATTTTCCAAAAAATTGACAGGTCTTCTCGAAGAAATTGGCGGGAAACGATCCTTCTCAACTCCAGATGGACTTTCCAACCTGAGAACGGTTGAATATAGCTCAATTCTGCGAACGCCAATCGATTCAGAACGATGAATTGGCAGAAAAGAAATGTCAAAAAGTCCAAAAGGGTAGACCCCTAAAAATCATGAAAAATACCAAATCATCAGATTCACTTGAAATTCTTATTATATACACAAAACTTTAGGGTAATACTGAAAAAAAAAAATTTTGAGTGGGATGTAGTTTTATTAAAAAATTCGAGTTTATTTGGAATTTTTAGGATATTTACATACGATTAAAGTCAATTAATGCAATATCCGATATTGAGAGAACCTTAAACTTCGAAAATTTTCATTTTCCCTTCTTCAAAAAATGTCCAGGTCTCTTCGAAAATATCTTAACGAGCATAAGGAAATTGGCGGGAAATTATCCTTCTCAATTCTGTGAACGCCAATCTATTTAGAACGATCAAATTAGTATATACTCTGAGAATTTCAACTCGAGTAGCGGGAAAAAAAAATGTCGAAAAAGTCCAAAAAAATCATGAAAAATACAAAATCAAATAATTCACTTGTAATTCTTACTATGTAAACAAAACTTCATGCTGATCCTGAAATAGTATAATTTTCTATGCGGGATGGCGTTTTAATTAAAAAACTCGAGCTGATTTGGCATTTTTAGGATATTTACAAATCGAGTATAAACGACGAAATATACTCAAGTCGATGGGTGGGAAAAAAATTTACTCGAAGAATACAAAATCATAAGAGTCACTCGAATTTCGCAGTAAACGTGAACCAATAGCTTTGCAGCCGAAAAATGAATGATATGTGTTCCATTTGAAAGTATTTAGTATGTTAAGTGGCACTCTCACTAAGCAAAAACAAGGATTGTTTCGAACTTCTCCATTCCACCTATCATGTTAAGTGTACGAAGCTACACTATAAAATGATTGAATTTAAGTGATATTATCTGAGGAAGTTTGTTAAAAGTCAGATACTATATTGATGTCATCAATATTTTCTAATCGCTTCTGGCTGGTAAGTTTCCGGGAGTAATTACACAAGTGCTTCAAAATCACCGATAATTTTCCATGAAAGTATGTTGTCTAAAAACTGCATGAGTATATTTTCATATTTTGTCGAAAGAGCCCGACTCCGCAGGCAAAAACTGACCAATAAAAATTGTTACTTGTGTTTTTTGCTCTGAGAAGTCTACATTCGAGAGCAAACTATGGGTTTGAATCCTGTTGATTGCAATAATGGTTCACGTCACTTCAACCACAGCATTACGTAAATTTTCCATCAGTATAATGATATTACAAGTGCCATATCATGGCCACAATCAATTCGAATTCCATTTGAACATATCTAAAAAAGAATAGTTAATGTAAGCTACTTGAAATGTTCCCTCTGACTGTTTTCATATCTATGGCGCAATGGACCTAATTGTATCGGTGATACGTACGTCAACTCATCTGAATCTTGCGGTTTAGTTTTGTATATTGAAGTTGAAACCCCTTCGGTGGAAACTTTAAAAAATGTAGATGTATAATTATTTCTTTCTATTTCCGACTATTCGATTATTTTAATTGCGTCATAGTTTCACTCAATGGTATTTCATTTAAGGTTAGCTTTTCAGTAAAGGACCCATTCTAGCTCGGTATTTCATGTACTACCGTTAGACACTAATATTTCGTATATTGGCGAATGCGTCAATGTATGCAATGATGTATTAACAATTATTAAATTCCATAATTTCTGGTTTATCTATTCTTACAGTTACAAAGTAGAGTTTAGATAGTTATCGGTGACCTAGATACGTCATTTATACAGACTGATTCACAGTGGGTGGCACAGTAGATGTTTCCGGTGATCAGACACCGGACTACTTTGAAAATTCAATGGAGAGCATTTTCGGACATTTCCTATGGTACTAAAACATTTTCGACACTGCGGTGTTATCACTTCTATTAGAAAGTAGTAGTAACTTTTATTTTTCGGGTTGGTCGGTGGCTCAGTGGCTAAGTCTCTAATCAGACAGACGTTCGAGGCTCGGGTACGGAGTCTTTTTTCTCAAGAACACGGGTCTCTTTAGGTGGCCACATGCCTTGTTGTGAATCAAGTGCGATGTGAGTTGCCTAGATGCCAATCCCGACGTCTGGTGCTAGCTTGAAGTGCGCACCGACCAACCGGGGTGGTGCTGTAGGTTTTCCGGGTTTTCTTACAGCTGAAAAGTGAATACACCACCGACAATAATAATAATAGCCGTCCTCTACCCGCACAGGCTATGCCTTTGGGAACACTCGTAGAGTAGTATGAGGGAGTATTATTATTATTATTAATATTATTATTAATGGTATATGATATTATTTTTGGAATCTCCAACAATTTTCCGACAACTTTCTTTGATATTTCCTTATACTATCTGTTACCGTTTTCGAAATAAAAATTAATTTCAATTTTTTTCTTCGGAAATCATGACCTCAAAAAATGCTGAGTTGATAGATACCTACTACAGAGTAGAGCTTTGAGTTGATAGATACTATAGAGTATCGAAATTTGGTTTGAAGTTAGGTGAGTTAGTACAATTTCAATATGTTTGGATAAACTTTAAAAAAGCACCAAGAAACTTGAAAGTGGAAGTATTGATAGGATAAATCATAAAGAAGTAAAACAATCATGTGGAATTTTTCAAAATATGTTCGAATCGCTGACCGTTCACTTCCAAGCACATCAAAGTGCGGAAGTTGACTGCTTTCGTCGTGACAGATCTGATTTCATGGGGATCCAAATCTTGAAATGTTTGGGTAATTCTTTCTAAAAATAATTCATCTCTCGAACGTACGGGTGTTTTGTAAACTTTTTCTTTAAACATTCCCCACAGATGAAAATCTAATGGATTGAGATCGGGTGATCTTGCTGGCCAAATCCATGGTCCCAAGCGCCTTATCCACCGATGGGCCAAAAGTTTTTCCAGTTCTGCGCTCAATTCTCTTGTACAATATGCAGAGAAGTCAAAATAACATTTGATGGAAGAGTTACTAGAAATTTTCCCTCTGAACGTCTTGGTACGACGGCGTAGAACGGACATGCAATATTTTTTTTCTTAATTTCGAGTTACAACTCGAAATTAGCTTAATTTCGAGATATAACTCGAAATTAGTGTTAATTTCGAGTTACAACTCGAAATTAGCTTGAGTCCGAATTATAACTCGAAAGTAGCTTAATTTCGAGTTACAACTCGAAATTAGTGTTAATATCTATCGTATATTTGTGAATAATTACATAGTTTTACTTATCAAATTAACGTCGAATGAGAAAATATTTTAGACAAAAGATATTTGTTTCATTCATTATTTCAAAAATTCGTGAATAAAATAGATACAAAAATGTTCTCACACTCTATTGCAACATCATGCTATCAATATAGGATGTAGAGTATTCAATTTGATACCGATGAAAATAAAAAAGTTATGTAAAAAATCCTTCGGAAATATTGATAAATCGTGTAGCACTCGGGAGCAGTATCAGACTGATGAATCGGTTGTGTTTATATAATTACATATTTTTCATTATGTTATTTTAAGTAATATTATTGTTTTAGTATTTGGACTTTATATGTGTATTGACAAATCATATGATTATACTAACCTATGTGATCATACAGTGTGACCCATCTTGGCAACACTCCAGTCTTAATATCGTGATATCTGTAGCGCAATGTTCCCAATAATATCGGTAATACGTATCTTCAACTCATCTAAATCTTGCGGTTTTGTTTTGTGAATTGAAGTAAATGTAGAGACCCCTCAAAGATGCAGATATAAAATATTTTCTATTCTCTATGGTAGGTAAGTATGCAAGCAATTTCTAAGGAATAGTGGTGATGAACGGAAACTGGTATTTCAATTTAGGTAGGTTTTAGAGTCCATTCTGGCTTGGTATTTCATGTACTACTGTTAGACACTATTATTTTATATATTGGCGAATGTATTGCATTGATGTATCAACAATCATTAAATTCTATAACTTCAAAAGGTTATTTCTGGTATATCTTACAGTTGTCGAGTAGACTAATTTTTATCGGAGACCATAATTTTATGTTTCACCCCACATGAGGCAGGAATTCAGCTGGTGATTTATTTATCTCGTCTTGGAGTGATTTTTAAAAGTGTTGATTATTAACTGTGCCATTTGACCAATAATTAGTTTCCAGGTGGAGTTTGATTTACCACTACTGAGCTACTAACTGTCATCTTTGGTGATAGGAAAGTTGGGTAATTTTTCAATTTTTCATGAATCTGGAACATTTCGCTACTCCTGGAGCGATGGTATCCAAGTATATAGAATGACCGGTTTGGATAAAATGTTGGGCTAATTGAAAGTTAATATTTCAATATCTTATCTAAAAGAAGTCTTAATGAACTGGACAATGAATCTGTTGTTTTTATGCCACTCATGCAAAAATCTGAATTTCAATATTTATTTTTCATTTCCCAGGAATATGAACTGGGACGCCTACCGAACAGATCGTCATTAAAATCTGGAGTATGCCAATTATTTATATAATAATGATATTTCCATATTAGGATTACAGAAAGAGATAAAAACAAAAAAAACTTGATACTTATTAAACGATACTTGCTAACAAATAATCAACATACATAGTTACGAGATACAAAGTTCAACAGAGAATTTTACAAAACTGTTCAACGTTCTACTTTATGAGTAAGTTTCTTCGAACGCAGGAAGGATGAGGTAAATTTGCTGTTCATCTAATTTATAGTTAATTAACTCCCGACGATTAACTCTGAAACTTCAAGTAGAGTTCATAGTTAGCTTTATAGGAGTGAGGTTTCAATTAAATCCATACCTGATCTTTGTCAGCAGAGTCACATCATTCTTACGAATACATCAGTCGATGCTTAATGTAGTGTGGATGGAATGTTGGCAATACTCAATGAGAGGCATTTCAATAAGAAATATGCCTCTAGAACCATTCAGTAACTAATATTTTTAAATCAATGGTCATCAGAGACAGAAGCTACATTTCCTCCTGACACTTGTCGATGAAATCCGTCTAGGATGATACACTTTTTGTTCATTAACGTTATTGAACATTCCTTCCTAAACTGTAATGCATTATCTAATGGCTGATTCTGCAAGTGAGACAAAAATTGTGAGAAAATGTTCCTTTGACAGGATTTCTCCCATATTATAAAATTCATATGACAGTTGTCTTGGTACATTTGTTACGTAAAGGGGATGCTTATTCTACCTCAAATGTTGGTTAAGGATTCCGAGATATTTAATACAAGCTGATTTTTCAATTGTTGTCACTTGTTTTTTGGTTTAAGCACATGGGGGGACAGTAGTTTAAAAGAACTCAAACTGGGTTGATTATTGTTAGTCAAAGTGAATGTAATGAATTCAGGTTCCTCGACATTCAGACTCAAAATATTACCATCAACTCATACTGGAATATCTCTCACACCTTTTATTGCATTAGCAGACGCTTGGGCCCCTTGATTTCATCGTAAGGTATATGTCGTATCATCAGCGTATAAGATACTACGACCTATGAAGCTATGTATCACGATAATACTGTTGATTTAGACAACGATTTTATTTTATTTGGTCCAGGAGAACAGTTGTTTTTGAGATCTGATATTTATAACTTCATTAAATTAAATTATTATATTGATTGGCTTAGTTTTCTAACTATGTTTGATGCAATACACACGAAGTAATTGTTGAATTTGTTGAATCCTCAGCTATCATTTTACTATCAAATATTACATTTCCATTTGGTAATTTTGTATCAGAACAAGTCATTAGCTTCCTCCTAACGCGTTATCATTCGTTATCGATTTATTGTCTCTCATTTACAATTATTTACAATTTCGTAGCTCGCACAATCATCTGAAGACTTCTGAGGGTTGGTTGTAAGGGTGCAACCGGTTGAAGAATAGAACAAAAACAAAAAAACATCAGTTCCATACTTTGTATCAGCTGAGGAGGGATTTTCTTTCATTCGTTTCTGGAAAGGTTAGTTTTGATTACGGTCAATTAAATGAAGACATGCTGTGTAGATGTAGGTTATTTTGTAACGAAAGTAGGTATGTTCGATAATGCTGTGTGGTTGATCCGTTAGTCTAGTAACTTGATTTATATACGGATTAAATCAATATAAATGTTTTCTATGATTACTTCTATGGTTTTTTAATGAATATTGGTTTCATTCATCCGCATATATTTGCATATTTATTGAAGGACCTCTATACGAGTCGTGATGCCTATATTGTACTCATTATTCTGAAATAGTTGTATACATAATTCATACATACATAATACATAACAATTTTGTTTCATTGATGGAATTATGTCATCATTAAATGATATTGTACCTCTAATATAAACCAGTCAGCCATCGTTTTGATTCATGTTGGCTTCATTGTAGTACAGTGTGAATTTGGGTAGTGGAAAATCAGTCACCAAATCAATGTTCCAAGTTTCTGATATTACCACAAGATATGTTTTGTCAATTCCTGATTCCGAATATAACGACTTTTTTTCCACTTCTTGACTACTTTCAAATCCTTTCATACATTATTATTTTAGGTTAGAATAGGTTTTTGTTTTGATATCCTTTTGAAAATTTATTATGTTTAGAAAATCTAGCACTGAAAATGATTTATATTCCAATGTTTATAATTGAAGAATAATGAAAAAACAATAAAAAAGTTAAAGTATGATATAAATGCAAAACAATATCAGATTATAACAAATATTCCTTGCAAAGTTTTCAAGAAAAAAAGTTAAGTAATATTCCAGATTCCAAAAGCTTAAGAATGACACAGGAAACTCTTTCCTCAGTACGATCCATAAATTAGAAACAGGATCTTGAAATATCCCAATCACAGTATCTCACTCAAGAATACCAACCGTTAGCTTAACGTTTTTCAAATTGTAATCGCCAATATTAATTCATTGAGAAGATACAAATCGAATGAACTAGACCCAGTTGTTAATATCTTGGATTGGAGTATTGTCGGTAAAGTCTTTATCATAAACAAAATTTTGTCACTCTACTCACTATATTCGATAATAATCAAAAAATGAGGGACAGTAACATTATCCTACATGTTCGTGAAACTCAAACTTGTAAGTTTCAAAATACAAATTAAAAAGAAATAATCGCGCGCACTTCGTGATTGTATTTATGTACGATACCTAGTTCCTTATCTAACATTTAACTGCGTCTGATGATATTTGTGCACCTTTCATTATGTTGTTGGAATTGAAACAGTATGGGATTGGTAGAAAAGTATTAGAGTGGTTTAGTGATTATTTCGATACCGCCAACGAACAAAGCCGTAACTAAAGTTACAGCTATTTTCAGTTTTAGGTGTAGGCGTATTCAGCTTAAAAACCTGATGCTGACGATAAAAAAGCCATATCTCTAGACCAAGTAGGTACGAAAAAATCTACTTGAAAAAGTTGTATTTCGATTTAAATATTGAAGGAAAATTTCAGTATTTCGGCTCTCCTGAAATATGATGAAAAATGAGTTACGTCTTTGTTCGTTGGGAGTGTCGATTTGAAAAATAGGAAACAGAAAGTCTGTTTTGAAGATACACTATCGAATGAAATGTACATTGATGTGGGTACTTCCCAAGGTAGCGTTTTGGGTCCTCTTCTTTTTGTGATATATCTGAACTTTTTGTTGAATCTGAGTTTATAAACCTTCACCTTGGTTTTCAACTAGACAATTTATTGAGTTTTGACTGTCATTTTGAATATATCCATTAAAAATCGATTAAAGAAACTATATTTTTTCAGCAGAATAGCACAACATTTGGTAATACAGTCCAAAGTTACAGTTTACAACACCATCATTCAGCCTCATTTTGATTTTGGTGCGTCTATATTATTTTTATTCAATCTCAATAAACTAAATATGCTATGAAAATTTCAAAACCGTGGAATAAGAGTAATCTTGAAGACAGGTCGTCTCAATCACATAAAAAGTATACTAAATTGTTTGAATTGGTTGGCAGTTGAAAGTAGAATCTACTATTTCACAATGATTCTAGTATTCAAAATCGTAAATGGCACCAGAATATTTTCAACGTTACCTCAACCTAAACAAAAACATCCATAATTACAATACCAGAAATTTGAATAATGTACATATAAACAGAACTGCATTCAGAAGTAAAATGCTCTTTATTTTTTGAAGGTTTCCACAAATTCAACGAATTAGCTGAATCGTTAAAAAAAATTCCAAGTTATCAAAGCATCACTTAAAGCGTTTTTAAAAAACAAATAGGTCCATAGCGAATACGCCAAATATAATCTTGAAAGATAAGGATAATCCTACTTTATTGTTTATCTCATTTATTGTTTTTAATCATGTGATTTTATTTTAAACATTTTATTACTTGACATAACCAATCAATCTGTAACCAAACCATGCCGAATATTTTTATTGTGTGTATATTTTTATAAATTTTGCTGATTTATTTATTCATTCATTTACCTGCATGTTATTTAAAATTTTTTAATTTCAACTTTTTTTCTACTATTTTTTGTATGTTTCATGATATATGATATATGATTTTTGTATGTAAGGTTCACATACACTGCAATGTTGCCCGACAATTTTAACCGTGGCGAGTAAAATTGTGCGTGCAAAATTGCAGTGTGTGGCGTAGTACTGACAATCTTAACTCGGCAATTTTAATTACGGTCGCCACCATAATTCTACACGTACGTGCCAACAGGTTCGTGCAAGTCGACGTGTGTGTGGGCATAGCAATCTTAACCGTCATTCATCGACAGCGAAAACTCGTTAGAAAAGGGTGTGTTTCTTGCAAAAATAATTTCAAACATGGATACAAGAACTTGGAGCAAAGATTTTGTAATAGAGTTTATTGAGTTATATAGAAGTCACCCTTGTTTGTGGAATGTAAACTGCAAAGAATATAGCAACAAAATAATGAAAAACAAAGCGTACCAGGAATTAGTGACGAAAGTACAGCAGGTAGACCCTGATGCGACGAAGGAGACTGTTAAAAAAAATAGATTCCATGAGAGGATCAGTGAGAAAAGAAAGGAAGAAAGTAATTGATACCAAAAAATCCGGCGTAGGAAGTGACGCAGTACATGAGCCACATTTGTGGTATTTTATATATTTCCAGTTTTTAGAGGACCAAGAAGTTCCACGTCAGAGCCAATCCAATATTGAACTATCAGAACAGGAAAATTTACAACAGGTGATAATCAAAATTTATGGGGTATTTTCTATGTGTATGTAAGGAATTGTTCAGTTTTTTGGAAATAAACCAAATATTTATTTGTTAATTGTAATACCAGCAAATTGAACAGTTATTTGGTTTTTCACATGTTGGAGATAAAACGAAAATATGTCAATATTTATGATATAAAATTACACTCGAGAGAAGTTTACTGTGTTAACTTCTTTTTTCAGATTTTCAACCCGAACTCGGTGAAATTGTTGTACATTTGAAATGGTTGAAATTAAAATAAGGTGATTTCAAAGAGGTATAATAACAAAATTGTTTTTATAGACAAATTTACAAGAGCGAAACTAAACAATGTGGTAACGTTTAAACTAAGATTGTTTGAAGGTGCTTGACAATGTTTCTGTATAAGAAGAAATATTCAGGACTTCCATTGTCTGAAACGGAAAGGAATGAATTCTATGCTAGAACAGATAAAATTAAATTACTGTGAAATTATGAAGTGCTGAAAATGAAAAATGCTGAAATAATTAAACTATATGTTGAAAACAGAATAACTAAAGTAAGTTCAATACTTCAAATAATTCCAAATAGGTTTCTTCATCCATACGTACGTAATTGAACCAGTCGTCTTTTTGTAACTTCAATTCAGCTAACAAATTAATATGTGAAAATTGCTGTCTTTTTAGCAGCCAATCTTTTGACCACCTGCAACGTTTTTTTCTATTTTGCCTTTTTATCACTAATGCCGCTGCCACTGCCAGTTTATGTGCTCGTTTCATCGTGTCACTGTCCAAACTACCTGCGAACTGGCTTTGTGACCTGACAATGTATGAACGCTTCGTCCCTACAATTTTGCATGCACAATTTTACTCGCCACGGTTAACATTGTCGGGCAACATTGCAGTGTATGGCGGCCTTTAAGGTTCCTATTTCAAATGAAGATGTTAATATGTTAAATAGACATTATTGCAAGTAATGAAACAGTACAGGTTTTGCTCTGTGTAAAATAGAGGTCAATGTCTGTCGTGGTATCAATCAGGAAAGAAGCTGACGGATATCAGCCTTATATTTCATGCGAATATTTGGAGATAGAGGTATTCCGAAAATGTCAAAATTATTTGTTTCCACTCTGCGACAAATTTTCAGAAGTGAGAGTCATTTAAGCCTAGTAAAATCATTTGAAGATCACTAAATTGGAGTTACAGAGTTTTGCCTTCATGAATTAAGTAAGTGATGGTATCAACTACAAGAAGGTTGAGAGGACTTGCTGGAAAAGTTCTGAAATGTATTGCAGATCTATTTCTGTCGGATTTTTCTTCATATTTCCTACACCACTAACGTATGATGAATCATTATTGCGACCAATTCACATTTGAATTAAAAATATTAGCACGAAGATGAAAAATACTTCATAAAATAAGGTTGTCTCAATATCGCTCCAACTTATTCAGGAAATTTACCAAATCACTCTGAAGATGGTAGTGAAATCCACCCTTTTCATTCAATATCCTGTTCAAGGAGAATTCATCTGAAGTATTGGAGAAAACAAACATATTTGTTCGGATATAATGATGTCCTACTAGAGTTGGCGAATGAAAAAGAGCAGACAGAAACAGGATCTCTTACATTGTGTGACGAGGATAATGGCTTCGTATGTATGGATGGCGAATAGGGAGAATTTATTATGCAAATACTTCCGTGATATGACATGATAGCGCTGCGTCCTTTTCGGAAGTGAAGTGCATGCAGGAATTTTTATTAAAATATGGGATGTTCTTTGCATGGATTACACTTTGTTAACAAAACCATAAACTTGTATGAGTTATGGATTACAGCAATCTAATCTACAAAGTCGGCAAATTTGACAACAAATTCCCAAGTTAATAGTATAATAATGATAATAGTATTGATAATCTGTGATTGATGTGTCATTAGATACACAAAAACTGTAGGAAGTAAAATCAAAGGAATCAGTCCAAGTCATATACACTGCACGCCAGGAGCGATGGACGTGCCGACATTTCCGGAAAATAATAGAAGATGCAAACTAGATCGAAAATGTCTTTAGATTCGTAAAAAGAACAATCATTTCACTACTTACTCATCAATTTTTTATTTAAAATTTTTCTTGATTTTTGACAAAAAAACTATACAATTTTGCTGTATCTATCAATTCTGCAAATTTCAGTCATAAATTACGGAAGTTACTGGGGTGACAGTGAAGTATGTGAAGTTCTTACATTTTCACATTATCACTTGTTTTTCATAGACACATCATCTACAATTGCCTCTATGATCAGAACCATAATTTCAACAGAGGGGGTTTAGAGTTAATTTGGATTTTTTTTCAGCAGGAATATCCCAGTCAGACCCTGTCTTCGGAGCCCCGATACAACCTGAGGGCGCGCTGGTGTGTACAACACTCGTAGCGCCGCGTTATGGCTGTGGATAAAGGCTGAGACCACATGAGCTTGTCTGGCTGACAGCAAATGCATTATAGTCCCAGCTGCCTCACGACTCGCTCTACATCTAGTGTCAGGAACTTCTTTCTATACCTATCACGCGACTACGGTAAACGAGGGTGTTAGAGTAACCATCCTGCCAGGCCATTATGAATCCCTCGGTTTCTGACTTTAGCCCACTTGACCTGAGAAATGCAAAAGACAGGTTTCTGGCTAAACCTAGGTTTTCAATGTTTTTGAAGAAGATCTCATGCACTGGCTCATCCTTATGTAGCTGCAGAAGACTCTCACTCTCCGCAGCTTTGACGTGGGCTTTTTGCTGAACGTGTTCCAACTCGGTGACAGAGTTTAAGTTCGTCCGTTCAGTGTTAAATACGACACCAAGTTCATCGGCTGCACGGGTTGCTGCCTTGAAAAGAAATGATCCAATCCCTGCAGAGAAGGGGATCTGAACTCCTGATGACTTAACAGGATCCATCCAGTACCATTTTGATATGTAGACACTCCAAACTCAAAAGTCCACGGCCTCCCCGTTGTCTAGGGAAGTATAACAGTGGAACGGGTGATTAAGGGTGCAAGCTTCTATGGAAATGCATCGTTTTGCGAGTTTTTACGCCGAGTTGACGCAGTACTTCCTGAGTCCATCCCTCCCTTTACTCCAAAGGAGTAAAGGGAGGGATGTTATGGTGAAGCGAATCCTCCAGAGTGGCATCAGCTGTTCAATGCATCCCATTATTTGATCGGGTACCGCAAGGCATCAGAGCAAATGCATGATGAGCTCATGCGATGTTGTATCAAATGCCTTGCGATAATCGATCCAAGCCATTGAAAGGTTACGCTTATACTGCACGGAGCCCTGCATGATGCATCTGTCGATCAACAGGTTCTCCTTGCAGCCAGCGACCCCCTTCTTTGACCCTCATTACTCATATATCCGTTTATACACCTGCGGACAGTATGAAGTATAAGATGCAGAATTCAAGCATGTTATGAGTCTGTAGTTTTTCGGATCTGGCAAATCTTCGTTTTTGGGGATTAGCACGGTTCGCCCCTCGATAAACTAATCCCGAATCTGTTGCTCCATATCTAGCCATGAGTTAAAAACTCTGGCTAGATGGTGGTGGGTACATGGACATTTTTTCCACCAATAGTCATTTAGGCCATCAGGGCCTGGAGCAACGAAGTTCTTTGTGCCTTATGAGGGCCCGTCGAACTTCTTCCGGGGTTGCGCAGTTCATTGAGCTCAGGCTGACGAAGCCTCCTGCAGAAAGCTTCAAACTGCGCTAGGGTTGGAGTATCTAGGTTGAGTGGTTGCAGAAATTCGTAGATGTCCTTTCAGGATGTTTTCACCTGATCAGCCGCCGGCGGTGGCTCTTGGAATAGGCGAGAAGGTTCATCGCGAAATCATGTTTTCCACAATGCTTTTCGCCCGCCTCACTAGTGACATTTTTGCAACCACCAGCATTCGTGCAACAAGACAGTGCTGTTTGATGGTAAACAGCACGCCTTGATCTAGTGTGTGGTGAGCTCGTCTCAATTTAGCCTATTGGGCCTATTGGCCGCCACGTAGTCTGCCACACAGTGTATACGAGACGTCTGTTCTCTCGCCGACTTGATCTTAGCTTCCATCTTGTGAATGCGGCGCTCATGCTTCCCAATCAGAGGGGTGGTTTTCCTCCTCTCCGCTTGGGACAGGGTCTGAGCGGTGTCATATATGGCAGAATTGATCTGCCAGATGTCAGTTCCTTCTGACAGGACATCGTGAATTTCCGCATTCACCTGTGCCTCTTGCTTCAGAGGCTTGGTGTTATGCAGCGCCCCGCGGGTTCTGATGCCTTCCGTTGGTGATATGATACGATCCTCCTCAACAGCCAGACTGACACGTGTCATATCTGCCACTTCTGCCACTTCGTCAATTGGCTGAGGAGTGACTCTGACATACCCTCGACCCCTAAGATGAGATACATAGTCCCTAAGATTTTGTGCGGAAAAGGCAGCATGCTCTGGGTGTAACTCACATAATGCAGAAGACCGACCCTTTGGTTCATCCGTCCATTCAAAGCGCCCGTTTTCATTGCGGTCGTTATGAGAAGTTTGTTTGGAATAATTATTCTTATCATTATTATTGTTAGGACTGGAGCACCAATCAAAATCCAAGCCTGTACTAGCGTATTTTTCTTAATTTGTTGTTTATATATCGACTGCTGTGCCCATTAGCCACTATGTGTTCTTGGTAGGCTGTGTTACTAACTGTATACTCACCTCAGCAGCAGAATTGTTAATTTGAATGCAACAGTGAATACTGCAATACCCACCCCAGTCTAGCAACAAGATTTTGATAATTCACTAACGTTATTATATCAGGATTACCTATTTCAATGAATTCATCCATTATAATGCACTGTATCCATATTATCGATGCTCCTCTTGGAAAAACAACATGTTGTTTCTCATTGAAAGATATTGTCATGGCTGGTTCTCTTTAGAAATGTGATCCATTGTTCTACTGTTAGCAGTTTTATAGTGATTGCCCGACAAGTTTAGTCTATACACTTTTTTGCAGTCACTATTCTCCTGGAAAAGAAGTTTGTGTTTTCATTTACTTTTTTTCTATGATATTTCACTTTTTATATGAATATAAAAGAAATTCCCTGAAAGATTGTACAGAAATTATTTTCATACATTGTATTGCATTTGAAAAATGTCTTCTCAAAATGGTCATCAAGCTTCCATGTTAAAGGAATTTTTGTTGTTCACCAATTTCAATGAGATCGTAGGATAAATCTTCAATTAGACGAAACCAATAATAACAGACGAGAATAGGAAAAATATGTGTAAGTAATTGTTGTGACTATATGTGTGTTCGTTAAGTGCTAACAAAATTCTACTAGGTTCACATCTCAACGTTTTCAAGTGATCATTATTCAACCTACAGCAATTTTTCACCTGTGTTTCCTCTCCTGACCCTCCAATTTCATTTATCTCGAACTCTTACTAAAGTGATTGAAAGCCAGGACGGACGATCTAAAGTGCATTTTTCACAACACAATTTATGCTCTCAGGGAACAAGCACTTTGACAACACAAGGGACATGTGAAAGGACGCAAATATTATTTGTTTGGATTGCATTCCACGCCTGTCAAGCAAAATCCCTTGGTCCATTAGGAAATTGAATAGTCTGGGACTTTAGTGGCGGGAAGATGTTATCGACTGTGAATTTATCGCAAACGAGAATCTGTTGTATTGCGGTGGTGCGCGATGGCTATATATAAATAATCCTCTAGAATTTCACCCGAAAATTCTGAAAAATGTTTTTTTGTAAATATGTTAGAGATAGATATATTGTTTATGATAAGTTAATTACCGAGCTCTTCGAATCTTCGGTGGAAGCTTATAGATCAAATTGTGAGTCCTATGAAGCACTACTTTCAAGTATTCATGTATCAGACCATATCGGTCAGAAACTCTCGCTTGACATCGACATAAATCAGAATAAAGAAGTATTTAAAAAGTTTTTGTCAGAAGAGGAGTGAGAACATTTTTTCCATCCTGAATGAGGATATAAACCAACAGTGGAAGTTTTTATGAACACAGTAATCCCAATATTTAACTACTATTTTCCAGCAAAAAGGCTGAATAATTTGAAAGAACACTCAAATTATTATGAAAACGCAGAATCAAGGGAATGTAAAGATCAATTTGATCTTTCATTAATACTCAGTCAGGAAGATGAATGCTGCAAACTGACAAAACGCAATTATAATAAAAGGTTGTTAGAATTACGAAAGCTGCAATACGGTGAGCAATAATGAATCAAAATGTCTATGGCAGATTGTGGAAGAAATCAAGAAACAAACACAACCAATAATAAATTAAAAATACCAGGTGTCCCATATACCCTCAGTAATAATTTTAACAACTTTTTTTTCAATTTATTGAAAGAGACCCCAATTTATTGAAAGATCTATCACATATTGAATTCAGAATATACCATCAAGTAGAAACTCATTTTTCTCAATAGCAATAACTATTGATGTAATAATAAAACCAGTACAGGATATGATGAAATATCAAATACTGTTATAACATTATTCTCCTCTGAATTAGCATTACCACTATGCCACATATTTAACAACTGTTTTCCAACCGGTTCATTCTCAAGCAACTTGAAAATAGCTCTGGTCAAGCTGTACAAAAAAGGTTTTCCAATGTATCTGCAAAATCATAGACCGGTAAGTCTGCTATCTCTGATTATCCAACTTATATACTCCCAAGCAGATTACATCCACGACTCTCGATTATTCGGGAGTATAGAACATTTCATCTAGATGGCTCTTCGAACAGTATCGAAGCGATCGATTTTATTTAAGCTTGTTCTCGGCGATTCGTGGGCCAGCAGATATGCTGTCGTAGTTTAACGAGGGTGCATAATTAATTAGATCAGGGCCGGTCTCGGGGCCGGTCTCGAAATCGTTACAATACGATAATTTGATGAGTTTGTCTAATTATCCTTATAAGGATCGCCAGAATTGATTAATATGCCTATCATATACTCTGTGTGAGAACCTTCGCCAGAATTTAAAAAAACTGCGTTGTGGATGGGTTTTAATGCGCCTGTTGCCTTCCTTGGATAGGGACGCTATTTTTTTAGGCTCTCTCTCCGGATAATTTTTTTCAATAATCAATTGAGAACCAAAAAGTGAAAAATAAAATATAGCTTAAAAAAACTAGAAAACACGCTTTTATTACTCATTGAACTAAATGTAGAAAATTATTGTTTATATAGGCAGAAAATAATGAATTATTATACTAATTATTTTCTGAACTAAAAAGTAAAGAATAATAATTGTTCATATAGGCAGAAAATAATAAATTATACAAATTTTTTTCATTTTTTATTATTTTCTGCCCCTATAAACAATTATTTTTACTTTTTAGTTCAATGTGTTATAAAAGAGTATTTTTTGTTTTTTTTTTAACTATATTTTTATTATTTTATTATTTATTATTTAATTTTAGATGTACTGCTACTATGATTGTCATTCCTGAAAATAAAGCTCTATTATATTCTATTCTATCCTATCGCTGGTGATGGGAGTTTCATAGCGACTGAAATTTTCTCAGAAGCCTCATAATAGTTTCATTATTTCATGAGTTTAGACATACCTTCGAATATATTCTAAAAGGTCCAAAAACTGCCTGAGATCCATTATCACTCTGATATTCGCTCTACCAGCCTTTGTCAGTTCCAACTCGAGATTTTCACAAGATATCGCAATAGCATTGAAAAAAATTCTCGAATGATTCAGTTCGTATACTGAGAAATGAAAAGTTTTCTATATCCTTGAAAATTTATGATTATAGGAAAAATCCTACGACTACTGAAATACAGAGCAATATTGAAATTCGTTTGATCTCGCCCCGAGAAAGATATTAGAAGCTATTCGAGTTCATTTCTGCAGGCCAACTCCACTCTCCAACCCTCTGCCGTATCGTATAAAAGACTTTATACAGCAGTGTGTCGTATTCTTTGTTGTGGAACTGAATGAAAAATGACGGACGTGCCGACGAAAATACCATTACGGGATCCTGCTACCGATATTAAGATAAGAGAACACAATGGGATTGCTTGCGATACACTAGGATTTCTCCCAGTTGGCACGAGTTTGGAAAGACTACGATTTTTGAAATTGAGTCGCCCTCCGTTTTTGTTATACAGTGGATCGAAATGGTCTGGGATGTGCGGTGAGGGTATTTCGTTTCATGTTTTAGTTTGGTTCCTGTATCAAATTGATGTCTGTTTACAATATTTTTCACAGTTTTCGAACGATTGCATATTTATTTGATGGAGGTTGATATTTACTTCAAAATACCGCTCAGAAAACGATAAGATCTTCACAATATTGTCATATGATTGCTTCCATTTTTATACAACCCTTTTACATGTTGCTTCTATGAAATTTTAGAGTCCCGGACCACCATCGTATATTTGACCAACTCCAGCTCTTGGACAAACATACTGTTTGGTCTGAACCCTCAATTTTCCTCCGTTTCGTCAGAACTACAGAAAGCCCTGATTCATTGCTGCACTATCTTCCAATTATTCTGCAGGTGGCCTGCATATAGTCACAGACGACTTTGAAGATTCGTTCCCTAAGTCTTTTCCATCGTCTAGTAGTATCTTTGGCCAATAGTGATGCCCAAAAGCGTATTCCATTCTTAGTGTCACCTCTTCAAACTTACCAGTCATATTCTATACTACAGTGTAGAGGGATGATTCTTCTTTTGTATGCGTCTTGATTTTCGTAGAAGCAGTCATCCTTGCGGGCCCCTAGAATGTTCCTATAATCTTTTCCAGTGCCTCAAGCGGAACTATGATAGACTGATGAGTCGGAAGGTTAACGACTACGCTCGGTGACTTTCAGACATTTGGAACGTTAACCTGTGCTTTACTGGCCAGGAATATTCTCCCAAGTGTTGGGGTTTGCACTTTCAGGCCCCTCTATAGCATTTCCGGGAATTTTGCCTTATAAGAGTTAAACCCGCTCACTGCCCAAGCCTTGTGATTTGCTGTATTGGCAGAGACCATTGCAGTTCATATATGAGTTAGAGGATGAAAAACGACAACTGTCGTTTCTTGACGTTTTAGTGATTAGAAAATCAATGAGAAAAACTTGAATATGAAGTATTTAGGAAAGTAACCAGCATTTGTATGTACATTACTAATAACTTTCATCACTATAGACAACAGATACGTGTTGAAGTGAATTTTTTCGTGCACCAAAGAGGTTTGAAAAAGAGAAGTTTTCTTAGAAGGATGATTTTGATATAGTATTTCTCTATTGCATTTTCACTATGCAGTGGTTATAATAGTAACTACTATTAGTGAAAACAGAAATATCATTAAATTTATCACTCGCTTAGTTCACAAGTTTGAGGCATTTATTTTCTTCGATACGAGACTGACTTTTTTTACAGAGGATGCTCGATTTCATGATATTTAGGGTAATTCTGATATCTTTCCCCGAAAATAAAATCCAACCTACGCCACTGATTGAACGTAAAGAAAGATCGACAATCGATGAAGTAGCCGGAAATGAATTGAGACACGTCCAGGAAACTAGATTGCAGCTGAGAGCGAGCTGTAGAAAATCCTGGAAGGGTGGAAACCCCACATATGATCGACCTGACAGAATTCGATTGCATGATTTATTTATGAAACGAAGATACGTCTTCTGGGATATAAAGTTTAATTTTTTGTTACGTTTATTGTAATGAATTCAAATGCCAGGATGGATGCAATATTCATTTATTGAAAATTCATGTCGTACTTGGAATGTCAACTTCATTGGCGAAACAGGCGTTGAGTGACATTGGCGTTATTTTGGTATTTTGGGTGGTATCTTCTTGAATATTGAACAGGGTATAATGGTTTGTTCCAATAATTGAAGGAAATTACATTATATTGATCGATATGGTATGGTATCAAGCTGATACATTGAGCCATGTATCATTTTGTTCGCAAACTCTTAGTAAAACCCAAATATGAGAAATATGAGAACAAACAGTACGAAACATAAAGTGAAGAAGATGGAAAACAGAAACAGACGGATCTCATTGAATCAGTTGCGATCTTATGTTCTGGATGACCTGTCCAATTATTCACTCATCGCCTTTGGAACTGTATGCAGTGGTTATAATAGTAGAATATCATGTAAGAACTCTCATATCAGGATCCTTTCAAATAGATGGCTCTTAACGAGCCATAGTGAAATCATTAAATCTTCCTTAGTATCCACGAAAACTATCCATCCCAATTCTTCACATAGTTATGAAAACGCAGCCTCTTCATTTTCGATCATTCCAAAATTTTGCAGTTTCAATAAAACGTATATGGAAATATGAAAAAATGTTTATTCGACAATTGTCGATGATTCATGCCAGTGAGCACTACTATTGAATTTTGATTTTTGCTATTCATTAGGCATATGGTGGCAATAGTCAATCGATCTAATTTATATTCTCTTATGTTTATAGTGCTGTGAGAACTAACTGAATGAAAATGAATAAAGCAACTATAGAATTTGACTCTGCTCACTTTGGAATCAAATGTCTTCAGTACATCAATGTTTCGTCTTTACCGAGTGAATAAGTAACTATGTTTTTGTTTATTTTCCTTAAATATATATTTTTCCAAAGGATATCCAATATTTCACAAAAAAATATCTACAGTTATCTCTGTTTTGAAAATCCTCCTCCCTATTGATACCCTTTGTTAATAACTACATTGACATTCGTTGAAGTAACCCTTACTCTTAGTTTCCGGCCTTGATTTGTCCTCAGCTTCGCAATCTACTAATCCCAAGTCCACTTTGACAAGTTTACGGAGGGTAACAATTCCGTAGGGTTCTACGCGAGTTGAAAAACTCCTGGAAATCAGTGAAACTAGAGTGTCATACTAATTTCGTTGGGCCAAAAGAGCTGAACCACGTGCATTTTCTACGAGATGTTGTCTTTATCTGTGAATCGATGAATAAATCAGAATAGAATAGTATTTATTTGCAAATGGGTACATATAATGATAATAATAATATTACTCTCTCATAAACACTCATAGAGTGTACCAAAAGGCGCTGATGATTGGTGGTGTATTCACTTTTCAGCTTTAGGGAAATCCGGAAAACCTACAGACCACCACGGATGGTCGGTGCGCATTCAAAGCTAGCACCAGACGTTGGGATTGGCATAATATAAATTATAATTAAAAATTATTCATTTTTCATCAAATGCCCGTGGACTTATAATTGAATTCATACGATGAAACTGAACTCATTTGGTCGTTTTGATTGGTTGAAATTCATACGAAAACAATAATCGTAAGTAATTCAACAATTGTATCAATGATTATCATGGACGTAAAATACATATGAACTCGACGAGTCACTTTTTAGGAATGTGTGGAGAGAAGAGTAGGTACTATCGACTTTGGGGGGAATTATGTATTCATCTTCATTAAATTTGAAATTGGTATCTACTAACAAGTATATTTTCTCTATTTTCGTGACTCTGAAATATTATGGGAACGAGAAAAGTATCGTTGTTATGAAACACAGGTGTTAATTCTAGTAACGCGATTGCATCTCCAGCATGTGCGAAATAATTGTCATCGTTTCAGTAGTCCGAACATTTCATGAAAATTGTGTTCGGTTCAAGTTTGATTTGGGCATTTTTCCTGCTGAAATAAGGGTGGAAACTGGCGGATGTAATTATTCCATCCCTAGTTCCAATGATAATGACATCACTCTTCCAAACCATCCCCCACACATGCACCAAAACGTGACTGAACAGACCTGAACCAGCTTCCCGTTAACTACCAATCCTTTTTTAATCTGGCTTCTCATGTTTGCCGATCGTAATCTCTGTGGATCATGCCATATTAATTCTCCGTCGCTTTTGTTTTAATTAGGTCCTTTGTCCGCAACTCTGAAGTTTTAACAAAGTTGCACTTGACAATTAAATTTAATTGCATTTAAATGTTTGAAGGGAAGATCCCATTATTTTCGAAACACAATAATTATTTGTCGGAATTGCGTCGGAATGGATGACTATCTGAAACAAAAGGTTTCCATGCGGGTTAATTGCTTCGTATTTCCTGTATTCGCATTCAGATCATTAATGAAAAATCGTGCTTAAGTATTTTTCAACAAGTCGCAGTTTTGACGTTCAAGTAGAGGCTTACATACTGAATCTTCGTGATTTATTGAAACAAATTGACTTTTAACTATCTACTGGACATATGCGATGATTATTAGAACAATAATCACATATGGTGCAAACGCTTGGTGGCCGAAAGTATGAAGAAACATGCTTATCTGGCGATCACTGGAGCTATCAGCACTACTCGTGCTAGGAATCGCACGTTAAAAGGTGAGACCTCGCTAATCATTAGCTCGCACAAGTTTCGACTTCTGAGGGCTGTCGTTCGTAGGGGGATGACAGCTGGTTAACGGAAAAAACAATTTTTTTAATTTTTTTGAAGTAGCTATGGAAATCCTTCTTGACTCACCTTCTCTCTCTTTCTGGAGAGAGAAGTTAAACGAACAATATACGGCATAGCAGACTGCTAGTTCATATCGAAAGTCACACCGTTCTGGGAATGACCTCCGATATAATGTTTCCAAAAGTCAACTATGACCTGTCCTATACCGTCGTAATTGAAGATAGAGACGAATGGGTCCCCCAAAAGCAGGGACTTGAGGACAACTGTTCACAGAAGGGTCGAAAACGCCTCCAGGCGCTGGGACGGGTGTACACAGTCGTGAACCTAGGACAAAGATTCCAACCTTCTTAGCTAGGAATCACACTGACCGATCAGAATCGACTGTCCTCGACCGTCCAGCAACAACCAAAAATTGAAAGGGATCAATAAAAACTTTCAAACTCACACTGATCGATCAAAATTTTCAACAGATTGAAATTTTAAACATGGTCTTCGAAAACCGGTTGAAGACGATCATTCAGTGTGAGTTATCTGATAAGAATACGCGTTTTGGAAATTTTGGACGCGGACGGTCGGTCATGGTTACTCAGTGTGCCTGTTTATATGTTTCCAGGCAAAAATTCACGCCGTTGACTTATAGAGATTGGAGCTGTCAAAAAGATTCCCTCAATAGGAAGACTCTACAATCTGTCTCTGATCTGGATTCCTGACCACTCTGTTATGGAAGACAATGAAGCGACAAACTTTCTTGAAAAAATGGAGACCAAAAACAAAAAAAGTTTTATCGGACCGGAGTACTTGGCATTTCTTCGAGTGTGGCCAAACAAACACTCAATACCAGTCTGCAAGAAGAGTATCACACTTCTGGCATTACTTGCCAGATTCGTCTATTCCATTTCATCCATTGAAAGATGTTACCAAACAATTTTTAGACTCCAATAGGAATGACTTAAAGTTGCCTTTGGAGATGAAGAAACAGCAGATCATATACCTCTACTATGTGCCTGCCCTGCTGCGGACAAAATCAGGTTTTCGAGGTTTGGCAGAGTCTCCCTCTTGCCGTCGGAACTGAGAGATCATTCACCAGGTGAACTACAAAAATATTCGTTCCCAAGTAGCACAAATTACTTCTCACAACTTAATGCTGTGTAAATTATAGATGAAAATAATATTTCAGCATCAATGTACGTCCAAAATAGGCACAAATAATACAGCCTCGATAAAATCTGCAACGGCCACATCAATGCATGTATAGAAATATAAAAACTACGCTTCATATTATCAGTTTTTATGAATGTCATTGAACATCAGAGAAGCTACCATATAACGTATATTTCGCAACTGATCCAACGTAGTAATTTTTTAGTTGATTCCAAACTGATATACCGGGTTATTCAAATTCGAACGGAACACTCAATGGACAAACTTATCTGGAGTTTTTCCGAGGCGCTTTTGAGGATTATCTAGACATTTAATCCCTCGTAACTTCAAATCAATATCAGTTTCAACATGATGGTACCCCTTCACATAATACCATAGCAGTATATGAATATGTAAAAGAAAGAATGGTAATGTGAAGTGTCCAGCAAGGTCGCCTGACCTAACAGTACTTGACATATTTTTGTGGGGCACATTAGAAAACAAGAATTCAATAATGTTGAGGATCTTACGAGAAGCATGATTGGACAGTCGGGCAATAAGAAGGAGGGATATAGCAGGGGCTGTAGAAAACTTAGGACGGCTAGCACGTCAATGTATTCAGGTAGAAGGCACACATTTTGAAAAGTTGCTTTGATGTTTCACATTTTTCTTCGTCAGTGTTTTGTTATTTCGTTCGTTCATTTCTAATTAGAGACGGATATTTTCAATAAAGTTCATTTAAAACTAGTTCAATCAGATTATATCTCATTTCTTGTTTAAAAACAAACGTTCTACGTAAATATAACTTTGATAATAACGGCAGACGTGAAAGATAATGAATGGGGTGACAACAATTCGATTAGTTTGACGAGTGTTATTTGATAGAATCGAAGCCAATTAACTTTTTTTAATGTTATGCGAAGTTATGTCATAACAAAGTATCACATATTATACATCGCTGCAATCAGAATGAAGAAATAAAGTTGATGATGGTGACCAAGAGACGAAACGTCGGATGAATAATCTGAAAATACCGGCGTATAGCGGGGACAGAATTCCAATGTAAATGTGCTGTTTATTTTGATATCCTTCATAAATAACGCCAGAAGAAAATAAAAATGGTTTTACAAAATTTCGGTTTTTTCAAGATATCTCCGGATATACTCGGAATTTTGAAACTTTCTTAACAGCATATTATTCGTCGCATAGATGTGCAAATTTGCCTAAATTTAACCATCTTTTTATCTTATTATAGTTTCCGAAATCTCAATGGTGGCCCTCGAATTTGAATTACCCGGTATACAAAAGTTTGGAAAAGTGGAAACATTTGGAAATCAAGACGAAAGAAACAAATTTACTGGGTAATAGTTTTCAAAAATTACATGAAAGAACAGTTTTCTGTTGAAACTTGTTCTTCGACTTCGAAATAATATAACACGCTGCAATTCGATAATTATCGAAAATAAATTAAACAAATGTAATATTTAAGATCATCTTGGAATGATTTATTCACGTTATGAAAATATCTTATGAGATGACTTCCTGTATTGATCTACCCTTGCACTGTTTAGAGGCAACAATCTCGAAACCAGTCCACAGGTGGTCCTGCGCCCCCTTGTAGGGTGAATTTGTTTACATTCAGGTCCACTATCACTAGTCACCGCAACTATTTCAGTAAGGGTGGTAACACTTCACAGGATATCTCTGCAAATAGCAAGAAGAAATTGATATGATAGAGATGTTTTTAAGCCCTATATAGAGGGTGACCCAAGTTTTTAAGCCATTTTTGAAAATTTGTCGATGCGTTATTGTACATTATATATATCTCAGGATATACGTTAGGAATATGTTCCACTTCACAGTTTTTTTTTTATATTGAACTATCATACTGATAACAGTCACATTTTGTTTTCGAGTTTTCAACATAATGTCCTGAAATAATTTAGAGGTTTCTACAAAAGCAGTGATAAATCTTACAAAAGTAGTATTACTACTTTCATAAAGCACTTTGGCTGTATAGAAGTGCTACTTCTAGAAAGACGACGTCTTGCTTCCTGTACAGGAGTTTAGATTTTTTAGGTGTAGTCGAAGGCATGAAGAAGTGATTGTTTTAGCCCAGAAGCATTCGATGAAGTGCGAAAAGAGCACTGAAACAAACTATTTCATTGTCAAGAGGAGCAGTGAATATTTGTTGTTGTTGATTTTTCAAGAGAAACTCATTGACTTTTAAGTTGGTTAATAATCGTCCTTTCCCACCTTTCGAATTATATTCAGCTCAGTGATGTGCATTTACCTCAGACTATTTTTTGACAATTCTTGCAACCAATCGAAACCATCAATTCAAAGCATTCATGTGCATTCAGGCCAATCACAGCATTATTATAGTGGGAATTAGTTATCTTCGGATTATTGCTTCAAAAAACATTACGTTTCATAGTGAGATTACAGCTTGACAACTCATAGTTATTCAATGCTCCAAAAAATTTCAAAATTAGAAAAGAAATATTCGCCATTTCCGTTATTTTGATATTACCAAGCAATAGCAAAATAACGGAAATGTCGAATAACGGTGACGTTATTTTTGACGGAAGTGATACAGCATAGTGCAGAATGTTTAAAATTTATGTAAAAAAAAAAGTGTAGAAAAAAAAATCAAAGAAATTCGTTGATACGAAACAACAGGTTTCAGACATTCAGCCCTATGCTGTATCACTTCCGTTAAAAATAACGTCACCGTTATTTTCAATTTCCGTTAATTTGCTATTGCTTGGTAATAAAATTAGAAAAAAAAATTGAGATATTCAGCCCTATGCTGTATCACTTCCGTTAAAAATAACGTCACCGTTATTCGCAATTTCCGTTAATTTGCTATTGCTTGGTAATAGCAAAACAACGGAAATGGCGAATAACGGTGACGTTATTTTTAACGGAAGTTATACAACATAGGGCTGATTATTAGCTGTAGCTTTGGCACTATTAATGTCCATGGAAAATGTTATTGAGTTTGTATAAGCAATTAGAGGTTGGGGTTTTCATTGACTAGTAGTATATTGGTCACTCAAAAACAAGTTCAATTGCTTCCAAAGTATTCATAATAAGGCAGATCGTTCACGTTTCTCTTGTATATCTATTCTATAGGTGAAACCGTTCAAAGTGAATTTCAACATAAAGCTAATAAGTCGAATACGGGTTTTTCGTTGATATGTAGTCATATCCTACACAGACGGTCTCTCAGCATTGAATAGAAATTTCTTAGATACTTGGGGACTATTATTTTCAATCTGTGAGGAAATATATTGAACTGTAATTTAAATTCCTCCATGCCCTGGATTCATAAGATGACATAGAAGGAAATAGTCATGAATATTGAAACCCCTTGTGTGTTAAAATACGACGAAGAAGTGCAACATTTGAAAAACATCGAAGAACTTTCTCCATTTTATAATTCACCGGCAGTGCAGCGGTTGAATGTCGGCATTTAAAACTTCTAGCGCTGAACGAGGTTCGATTCCTGAGTACGAGAGAATTGTTCTTATCGGAATCGGAAGGCCTTGTTGAAAAAGCAAGTGTGATGTGAGTTGCCTAGATGACAATCCCGACGTCCGATGCGTGTTTGGAGTGAGAACTGAAGACCAGGGGTGGTGCTGAAGGTTTTCCGGGTTTTCCTAGTGCTGAAAACGGGGTTTCCTAGTGCTGAAAACTGAATAGGTCACCAAAAATCGATGAGTCTACCCTGAGCGCCACGAGTGTTCATGGGGAGTATTATTATTATTATTATTACTGCTCAATAACATGTAGGACTGACTACCTTTTCTATTCAACTCGCAGATAACAAATAAGGCAACCGAGTGTTTTGGAAATATTCATCATTTTATGATAGAAGGGCCAGAAAATTATCGAAAATCAGTTTGTAAAATGATTTTAATATACTTTTATAAATATTTTTTTTTCATTTTGACAAACTCCAAACTGAAACCAGAGTTCAACACGATTAGATAATCGCGTGTCTCTATTACACTGATTATGCAGCAATGATCGAGTAAACGAATCTGTGAATCGATACAAACTTGATGAATGATGATGAATTGTCACAGATTCAATCGTAGCTCTTTCGTAGTTGGGAATTCGTCTAAGTGGCAATCGTATATTCAATACGGTGTCCGTTATATTTGATGAGGAATGAAGGAAATAAAATATTTGTGGCAAATTGATTATTTTATGTTGAAGAGGTTTTACGACGAGAGAATATGGATTATAAACAATAAACTACTGCCGCTAAGACTGTTGAATTATATCTGTTAGATTCTTGGCTGAGCTTTCTAGGAGAATTATTTACTGATGCTCTATAAATATCAAGCACTAACTTATGTTTCTCTTTTTCGTCTATTTATGGGGTTAAAAATGTGTGATAAGTTACGTGGATCGCATGAAAAGATAATAGTGATGATTGTGGGAAGTAGCTGTAACAGCATGCGTTCTTCATTTTATTTCTTAAAAGTTATTAAAAATGCACAATCGGAAATTTTCAGGTGGTTGGGTTAGGATTCTGTGTGGAAGGTTTTATGGACGAATATTTTAAATCAAGCCCACTCGAAAGTATAGTGAGTGAAATTCACTACACTACATAAATGTATCCAAATTTGTGTCATTCTCCAAAAATGAATTATTTGAAGCCGCTCGAAAGTCTAGAGAATAATATTCAAGAGACTTCCCGGAATATTAAAACTCGCAACACTTTCCAAAGATGGAAGGTGTTGTGAACGAAATATCCGTACCAGACCCAGTCAAAAAATATGTTTTGAACGAAGAATACGCACCAGCTACTCGAAAACACTTCTCAACATGAAGAAACTTACTAATCCCCACAAAATGTAGAACTTTGTACCACTTTCCAAATGATGAAAGTTGTGAATGAAGAATTTGCAGTAGTCTACTCAAAAGTGAAATTCACAACACTTCCCAAAGTAAAGAAGTTCACAAGGGTTATCAAAGAATGGAAGATGTTGTGAACGAACAACTTGCACCAGCCACTCGAAAACACTTCCAAAAATGAAGAAATTCACATCTTTTTTGAAAGGATGGAAGGTATTGTAAACAAAGAATTCACAGTAGTCCACTATGGTGAATGAAATTTACCACAATTCCCAAAACTAAGAAACTCGCAATACTTTCGAAAGAATAGAACATGTGAATGAATAAAATTCACCACACTTCTCAAAACGTAGAAATTTGCAACACTTTAAATTTTTTGCTTGGTAATAGCAAAATAACGGAAATGGCGAATAACGGTGACGTTATTTTTAAAGGAAGTGATATAGCATAGGGCTGAATATCTGATGTTTGGTTGCAATAAGCATTAGTTTTCTCATTGATGAACTTTACCCAAATAGATGACAGATGTATTTCAATTTCTGTAAGGGGAAGTAGTTGTTTTCTGTCAGATATTGGCCCAATATTAGCCACTTTGTGGAACCGTGTGGAGAGGAGGATATTTCGAATTTATGTAAATACAGTAATTGCAGCTTCTGTAAAATATAATAGATCACAAGTATTTTTATTTTCATCAAGCCATACACTGCATAATAAGTTTTGGAATAAAGAAGTCACTGATGACCTTGTGAATCATTAGCGGCAGTACAGAGTCACCTAACTATTATTTTGATTAAAGAGGAAATATTTCAATAGACAGTTCACTGAATTAATGAAATGATAATAATAATCATATGGGTCTCATTACATTAAGGCATGCCAGGGAATGAAGATGCATAAAGGAACGCAAGAAAGAAGAAATGGAAAAAGACAGAGTTGGCTCAGCAATAGTGATATAAATTACTGTAGTTGGTTGAAATTAATTAGAAGTTATAGTTTACTAGTCCAAATCAAATTTTGAATTATAGCTGGGTGCATTTTCAACACAATATGAATAGAACACAATTGATGAACAGTACATTTATCAAATGAGTTATGAAAATTTACGTCGAAAACATCAGTTGGATCCTGTTCTGAGATTTGTATAGACAACAGGCAATTTCAGTATTGGTACCAAAGCCTCATAATCAACCTTTACAGCTCCTTTCATCATTTGCCGTCCAGCTCAGGTATGACGTACTGATTCGTGGTGGTGCATTCACCTTCCAGCCGTAGAAAAGCTCGGAATACCTGCAGCACCACCCCGGATACGCATGCCAGGCAAGCTTGGAAATTCCGGAGTGGCATCTACACAATTCACATCACACTTGCTTTTATACACCTGACAAAAAATTCTCCTTTACCGGGTTTCGAATCAACTGCAAATGCTAGCTAAAATTGAAGCAGCCAACTCCTAGACCACCGAGGAATACAGAAGTAAATATTCCAGGTTCTCGAAAGATGTATTGCACATGAACAAAAAATAGAAAGTAATAAACTCTCGAAGTACGCTTCATTCATTTTCATTCAAAATAAAGAAATATATTCATTCGTTGGGATACTGGCTTCAAATTATTCACCGTGGATATAAAAGCTAGCTTTATAGATCTCCAAGGTTCCTGTATTACTAACCCAGAAATTTCATAGCACTTTTACGTGCGGAAAGGATCGAGTGAACGCTACGGTATATGTTGAACTGTTTCACTCATCACCGACATACGGAATTCTTCCGGCAATTTTCGAGTCTAAATTTGGCAGTTATGCCTCAACGTTGGGTAACTAGAGCGTAATACGTAATACCTTGAATATAAGCTTGTTACAAAAAAGTAGGATAATTTGAACCTATAAAATGTTCACCACCATTAACTCATATCAGCATTTTTGAGATATCTTGTTTTTCTTCTATTACGGAAAAAGTATTACGTGATTAAAAATAAAATCTCCAAAGTTATCATGAAAAATTCAATATTCTCATTATTAGTGACAAGTATTGGTCTTGAGTTAGTACAAAAATAAATCACCAAAGTATTTACTAAAATAGTTGTACGATATCCAATCTTTTTTTACTAAACTAACATGTAAACTGATAACAATGAATATGTTGGGAACAATCACTCATCTTTGCACGATAAGTAGTAGCAAATATTCAGCCCTATGCTGTATCACTCCCGTTAAAAATAACGTCACCGTTATTCGCCATTTCCGTTGTTTTGCTATTACCAAGCAATAGCAAAATAACGGAAATGGCGAATAACGGTGACGTTATTTTTAACGGAAGTGATACAGCATAGGGCTGAATGTCTACTTATTTCAGATGAATATTATTTTAATGATTAAATTCAATGAAAGATGATTTGAATTCTAGGATACTGGTGAGAAAGCGCACAAGAAAATGATTAGTCTACCATTAAACATTCTCATACTGAATGAAATGATAAAGCAACGGAAAGTATTCCTCTTTAATTCAAAGTTCCTTTGTTCTCTTGAATTACGGTTTTTAAAAAGTTCACCACTCTATCATTATACCCGATTCAAAGAATTTTCCTGAGGCAGACAGAATTATTAAAGGTGCGACTGTTTAATATTGAAAATAGAAAAGTTAGCAGACGAACAAAAAGTTTGGAGAATAATTAACGCCGTAAATTCAAATTGCGCTTGGCACAGTCGGTGGTTAATTGTGTTAATGTAATTGGATTCGAAAATATAATTTCGACTGTGATTAATTCAACGAGGTACAGTCATTTTCAAATTAGCGTAATAATGAACATTAGCACGATACGGTGAAACGACTGTGAAAAAACTGGTATTTCATAAGTATATTTTCGATGGTAGCAGAAGCTTAACCAAGCTCCGATGTGTTTTTGGCACGGATTTTTGAATAATTTAAAGAAAACAATGCAGAAATCAGTTGTAATACAGTCGTATCATGAAATTCCATTATTTTGAATAGTTTGGTTTTCGCAGAATTGGTCTATCTTCAACCGTTCTCGAGTTGAATAGTTCATCTGGAGTTGAGAAAAGAAATTACCGCTCTCAACTCCATATGATCTTTCCAACTCGAGAACGGTTGAAGACAGACCAATTCTACGAACGTTAATCGATTTAGAATGATGAAATAACCATTATCTGTGAATTTGTTTTCAAAATATCAGCAGATACAAATTTTTTAATGAAAATATTTGAAAAGTATACGAAAATTCGTTGGTGCGAGGGAATTTTTAAGGTTCTATTATCTTTTCATTGCAAATCTTCAATCTGAGCATATTAAATCATACATTTTCGGAATCAGCATCAAATTTGGTTGCAATAAGCATTAGTTTTCTCATTGATGAACTTTACCCAAATAGATGACAGATGTATTTCAATTTCTGTAAGGGGAAGTAGTTGTTTTCTGTCAGATATTGGCCCAATATTAGCCACTTTGTGGAACCGTGTGGAGAGGAGGATATTTCGAATTTATGTAAATACAGTAATTGCAGCTTCTGTAAAATATAATAGATCACAAGTATTTTTATTTTCATCAAGCCATACACTGCATAATAAGTTTTGGAATAAAGAAGTCACTGATGACCTTGTGAATCATTAGCGGCAGTACAGAGTCACCTAACTATTATTTTGATTAAAGAGGAAATATTTCAATAGACAGTTCACTGAATTAATGAAATGATAATAATAATCATATGGGTCTCATTACATTAAGGCATGCCAGGGAATGAAGATGCATAAAGGAACGCAAGAAAGAAGAAATGGAAAAAGACAGAGTTGGCTCAGCAATAGTGATATAAATTACTGTAGTTGGTTGAAATTAATTAGAAGTTATAGTTTACTAGTCCAAATCAAATTTTGAATTATAGCTGGGTGCATTTTCAACACAATATGAATAGAACACAATTGATGAACAGTACATTTATCAAATGAGTTATGAAAATTTACGTCGAAAACATCAGTTGGATCCTGTTCTGAGATTTGTATAGACAACAGGCAATTTCAGTATTGGTACCAAAGCCTCATAATCAACCTTTACAGCTCCTTTCATCATTTGCCGTCCAGCTCAGGTATGACGTACTGATTCGTGGTGGTGCATTCACCTTCCAGCCGTAGAAAAGCTCGGAATACCTGCAGCACCACCCCGGATACGCATGCCAGGCAAGCTTGGAAATTCCGGAGTGGCATCTACACAATTCACATCACACTTGCTTTTATACACCTGACAAAAAATTCTCCTTTACCGGGTTTCGAATCAACTGCAAATGCTAGCTAAAATTGAAGCAGCCAACTCCTAGACCACCGAGGAATACAGAAGTAAATATTCCAGGTTCTCGAAAGATGTATTGCACATGAACAAAAAATAGAAAGTAATAAACTCTCGAAGTACGCTTCATTCATTTTCATTCAAAATAAAGAAATATATTCATTCGTTGGGATACTGGCTTCAAATTATTCACCGTGGATATAAAAGCTAGCTTTATAGATCTCCAAGGTTCCTGTATTACTAACCCAGAAATTTCATAGCACTTTTACGTGCGGAAAGGATCGAGTGAACGCTACGGTATATGTTGAACTGTTTCACTCATCACCGACATACGGAATTCTTCCGGCAATTTTCGAGTCTAAATTTGGCAGTTATGCCTCAACGTTGGGTAACTAGAGCGGAAATATCAACCCTCTTGAGATCACATTAGTCAGTCTTATAGCCCCCACAACAACTGAATTATTCAAGGGTGTTGATAATCAAGTTTATTCGGTTGAAATGATCTAGAAGCACATATACAGTGTGCCCAAGATAAGGATGAACAAACAGTATGGGAATCTCTGTAACCGTGAGAGTTTCAAATTGAGTTGATTGGGCAGAAAGTGGCGCAATTGAGGAGTCAATAAATACTTATGCGTTGAGATATCCTAAAAATTGTGTTTACTTCCGGAGCTTTTGACTGTCGGATACTATTGAATAGGTTATATGATTATGGCATTAGGGCAGCTCCTCTGACGTGGATACAGATATTTATACTCAGGAAATGATGCAGTGGATGGTAAAAATGAGATCAGATATAACTATTCAATGGTGAACGATGATGTACCACAAGGCTCAATTCTGGGTCCTGTGTTACCTGGAGTGGAAGAGACACTGTGAAAATTCAATATCCAAATTATCATCAATGGCTTACTTGATCTATAATATTGACAAAATTTCAAATGAATGACATCTCATTATGTACTATTATTCAGAAGTTGAATCTCGTGGTATGGCATTTGTTTTTGGGGTATCTCGACTCATTTTCTAAAAATCTTCGAACAAATACCCTGGCGGAAAAAACCTGGCAAGTAATTATGGATCATTCAAAAAACCCGTGCTGACCCGTCAAAAACCATCTGCCGAAAAAAAATACCACTCTTACAATCAGTCATTGAGAACACAGTAAGTTAAACTAGAGAAATTGAAGAATCGACTGGGGTGGCTAAATCAGCAGCTCAATTTATTTTGTGAAAAAATTAATTCAAATCATATGAATATCGAATTTGTCAACGCTCAAGACCAGGTTATGACGAACAGCGTTTACATTTTTTGCTACTGGCATACAAAAATATGTGACATTTCCACTTTTAACTGATTTGGTCCGATGAAAGTGTGCTTACTAATGAAGGTATTTTCAACAAGCACAACATACACTATTTGTCACAACAAAATCCACGTGCGAAGAGATCATCCAGATACCAATATCGATTCAGATTTAATAATTGGTGTGGAATTTTTTGCACAAAAGTTATAGGTCCATTCATCTACCAGTCGTCTTTAATGCCAACGCTACCTCCGACTCTTACGACAAGGTCTGGAAGAAGGATTAGATAATTTTTCATTGGATTCTGTGCATAATGACTGGTTTCAACAAGATGGTGCACCAGCTCATAATGCCATAGCTGTTCGCTAAAGCTGTTTCCGAAAAAATGGATTGGCACTCATAATAATAAATCCTGGCCAGCAATGTCACCAGACTTAACACACCTTCAGACTTTTATTGTGGGGCTATATCGGAAATGAGTGATACGGGCACACTTGGGTTTACAGACTGAAGGTAATCTATTTGAAAATTTGCCATTCATAGCCCTTACCATTCACAATGTTCAGAAATAATTCATGTCTTCGTAGTTCTTATTGTTATAGTTTACGTTAGTTAAATATCTCGGGAACTAAACAAATTTTCTGGGATTTCTTCACATTAATTTATTGACCTCGATATTGTACAACTTTTTTTCTATTTACCCTACTTTGTAACTTATACGGTTACCTTCCTTATCGTGGGCACACTGTAGATCAGTGAATTGAGATTTGGAAAAGAGGAATATGTGATTGGCATATTCTTTAAATATCTTAATTTGGACGTAATACCTTGAATATAAGCTTGTTACAAAAAAGTAGGATAATTTGAACCTATAAAATGTTCACCACCATTAACTCATATCAGCATTTTTGAGATATCTTGTTTTTCTTCTATTACGGAAAAAGTATTACGTGATTAAAAATAAAATCTCCAAAGTTATCATGAAAAATTCAATATTCTCATTATTAGTGACAAGTATTGGTCTTGAGTTAGTACAAAAATAAATCACCAAAGTATTTACTAAAATAGTTGTACGATATCCAATCTTTTTTTACTAAACTAACATGTAAACTGATAACAATGAATATGTTGGGAACAATCACTCATCTTTGCACGATAAGTAGTAGCAAATATTAAGCCCTATGCTGTATCACTCCCGTTAAAAATAACGTCACCGTTATTCGCCATTTCCGTTGTTTTGCTATTACCAAGCAATAGCAAAATAACGGAAATGGCGAATAACGGTGACGTTATTTTTAACGGAAGTGATACAGCATAGGGCTGAATGTCTACTTATTTCAGATGAATATTATTCTAATGATTAAATTCAATGAAAGATGATTTGAATTCTAGGATACTGGTGAGAAAGCGCACAAGAAAATGATTAGTCTACCATTAAACATTCTCATACTGAATGAAATGATAAAGCAACGGAAAGTATTCCTCTTTAATTCAAAGTTCCTTTGTTCTCTTGAATTACGGTTTTTAAAAAGTTCACCACTCTATCATTATACCCGATTCAAAGAATTTTCCTGAGGCAGACAGAATTATTAAAGGTGCGACTGTTTAATATTGAAAATAGAAAAGTTAGCAGACGAACAAAAAGTTTGGAGAATAATTAACGCCGTAAATTCAAATTGCGCTTGGCACAGTCGGTGGTTAATTGTGTTAATGTAATTGGATTCGAAAATATAATTTCGACTGTGATTAATTCAACGAGGTACAGTCATTTTCAAATTAGCGTAATAATGAACATTAGCACGATACGGTGAAACGACTGTGAAAAAACTGGTATTTCATAAGTATATTTTCGATGGTAGCAGAAGCTTAACCAAGCTCCGATGTGTTTTTGGCACGGATTTTTGAATAATTTAAAGAAAACAATGCAGAAATCAGTTGTAATACAGCCGTATCATGAAATTCCATTATTTTGAATAGTTTGGTTTTCGCAGAATTGGTCTATCTTCAACCGTTCTCGAGTTGAATAGTTCATCTGGAGTTGAGAAAAGAAATTACCGCTCTCAACTCCATATGATCTTTCCAACTCGAGAACGGTTGAAGACAGACCAATTCTACGAACGTTAATCGATTTAGAATGATGAAATAACCATTATCTGTGAATTTGTTTTCAAAATATCAGCAGATACAAATTTTTTAATGAAAATATTTGAAAAGTATACGAAAATTCGTTGGTGCGAGGGAATTTTTAAGGTTCTATTATCTTTTCATTGCAAATCTTCAATCTGAGCATATTAAATCATACATTTTCGGAATCAGCATCAAATTTGGCATATGTGGTGCAACTATCAAGTGAATTCGATGAATTTGAATTTTTCTTGATATTTAGGGGTCTACCCCTTAGACTTTTCTCGATAATTTTTTTTCACGGATCAATTTGATATCTACAGAGTGTACAAATTCCGTTCCAACGTTCCAACTCGAGAACGGAAGAAGATAGGCAAATTCTGCGAACGTTAATTGATTCAGAATGATGAAATAACCATCACCTGTGAATTTGAATCCAAAATATAAAAAGATAAAAATTTAAGAATGCTTATATTGAAAAGTATTCGAAAGTTCATTGTTGCGAGGGAATTTTTGACGTTAAATCTTCGATCTGAGCATATAAAATCATACATTTTCGTAATCGGCATCAAATTTGGCATATGTGGTGCAAATTTCAAGTGAATTGGATGATTCTGAATTTCTCTTGATTTTTAGGGGTCTACCCCTTAGACTTTTCTCGATAATTATTTTTTCACGGATTAATTTGATATCTACAGAGTATACAAATTCCGTTATTCTGGATAGTTTGGCTTTTGCAGAATTGGTCTATCTTCAACCGTTCTCGAGTTGAATAGTTCATCTGGAGTTGAGAGAAGAAATAACCGCTCTGAACTCAAGAAGATAGGCTAATTCTGCGAACGCTAGTTGATTCAGAATGATGAAATAACCATCACCTGTGAATTTGAATTCAAAATATCAAAAGATAAAAATTTAAGAATGCTTATATTGAAAAGTATTCGAAAGTTCATTGTTGCGAGGGAATTTTTGACGTTGAATCTTCGATCTGAGCATATAAAATCATACATTTTCGTAATCGGCATCAAATTTGGCATATGTGGTGCAAATTTCAAGTGAATTGGATGATTCTGAATTTCTCTTGATTTTTAGGGGTCTACCTCTTAGACTTTTCTCGATAATTATTTTTTCACGGAATAATTTGATATCTACAGAGTATACAAATTCCGTTATTCTGGATAGTTTGGCTTTTGCAGAATTGGTCTATCTTCAACCGTTCTCGAGTTGAATAGTTCATCTGGAGTTGAGAGGAGAAATAACCGCTCTGAACTCAAGAAGATAGGCTAATTCTGCGAACGTTAGTTGATTCAGAATGATGAAATAACCATCACCTATGAATTTGAATCCAAAATATCAAAAGATAAAAATTTTAGAATGATTATATTGAAAAGTATTCGAAAGTTCATTGTTGCGAGGGAATTTTTGACGTTAAATCTTTAATCTGAGCATATAAAATCATACATTTTCGTAATCAGCATCAAATTTGGCATATGTGGTGGAAATTTCAAGTGAATTCGATGATTTTGAATTTCTCTTGATTTTCAGGGATCTACCCCTTAGACTTTTCTCGATAATTTTTTTTCACCGATCAATTTGATATCTACAGAGTATTCAATTTCCGTTATTTTGGATAGTTTGGCTTTCGCAGAATTGGTCTATCTTCAACCGTTCTCGAGTTGAATAGTTCATCTGGAGTTGAGAGAAGAAATAACCGCTCTGAACTCAAGAAGATAGGCTAATTCTGCGAACGTTAATTGATTCAGAATGATGAAATAACCATCACCTATGAATTTGAATTCAAAATATCAAAAGATAAAAATTTTAGAATGATTATATTGAAAAGTATTCGAAAGTTCATTGTTGCGAGGGAATGTTTGACGTTAAATCTTCAATCTGAGCATATTTTCTTTTCACCGATCAATTTGATATCTACAGGGTATTCAAATTCCGTTATTTTGGATAGTTTGGCTTTCGCAGAATTGGTCTATCTTCAACCGTTCTCGAGTTGAATAGTTCATCTGGAGTTGAGAGAAGAAATAACCGCTCTGAACTCAAGAAGATAGGCTAATTCTGCGAACGTTAATTGATTCAGAATGATGAAATAACCATCACCTATGAATTTGAATTCAAAATATCAAAAGATAAAAATTTTAGAATGATTATATTGAAAAGTATTCGAAAGTTCATTGTTGCGAGGGAATGTTTGACGTTAAATCTTCAATCTGAGCATATTTTCTTTTCACGGATCAATTTGATATCTACAGAGTATACAAATTCCGTTATCCTGAATAGTTTGGCTTTCGCAGAATTGGTCTATCTTCAACCGTTCTCGAGTTTAATAGTTCATCTGGAGTTGAGAGAGGAAGTTACCGCTCTCAACTTCATATGAACTTTCCAATTCGAGAACGGAAGAAGATAGGCGAATTCTGCGAACGATAATTGATTCAGAATGATGAAATAACCATCACCTGTGAATTTGAATTCAAAATATCAAAAGATCAAAAATT
The DNA here is from genome assembly GCA_958502065.1 of Chrysolina americana. Lineage (NCBI taxonomy): Eukaryota > Metazoa > Arthropoda > Insecta > Coleoptera > Chrysomelidae > Chrysolina > Chrysolina americana. The sequence goes on from OY293412.1 coordinate 89,779,526, forward strand.
TTAGAATGATTATATTGAAAAGTATTCGAAAGTTCATTGTTGCGAGGGAATGTTTGACGTTAAATCTTCAATCTGAGCATATAAAATCATATATTTTCGTAATCGGTATCAAATTTGGCATATGTGGTGCAAATTTCAAGTGAATTCGATGAATGTGAATTTCTCTTGATTTTTAGGGGTCTACCCCTTAGACTTTTCTCGATAATTTTTTTTTTCACGGATCAATTTGATATCTACAGAGTATACAAATTCTGTTATTCTGAATAGTTTGGCTTTCGCAGAATTGGTCTATCTTCAACCTTTCTCGAGCTGAATAGTTCATCTGGAGTTGAGAGAGGAAATTACCGCTCTCAACTCCATATGAACTTCACAACTTGAGAACGGTTGAAGATATACCAATTCTGCCATCGTCAATCGATTCAGAATGCTAAAATAACCATTATCAGTGAATTTGAATTCAAAATATCAAATGATAAAAATTTTATAATGATTTTATTGAAAAGTATTCGAAAGTTCATTGTTGCGAGGGAATTTTTGACGTTAAATCTTCAATCTGAGAATATAAAATCATACATTTTCGTAATCGGCATCAAATTTGGCATATGTGGTGCAAATTTCAAGTGAATTCGATGAATTTGAATTTCTCTTGATATTTAGGGGTCTACCCCTTATTCTTTTCTCGATAATTTTTTTTTCACGGATCAATTTGATATCTACAGAGTATACAAATTCCGTTATTCTGAATAGTTTGGCTTTCGTAGAATTGGTATATCTTCAACCGTTCTCGACAGTTCATCTGGAGTTGAGAGAGGAAATTACCGCTATCAACTCCATATGAACTTCACAACTTGAGAACGGTTGAAGATATATCAATTCTGCGAACGTCAATCGATTCAGAATGCTAAAATAACCATTATCTATGAATTTGAAAGGAAAATATCAACAGATTACGAATTTTTTAATGAAAATATTTGAAAAGTATACGAAAATTCGTTGATGCGAGGGATTTTTTGACGTTTCAACCCTGTTTCATGGTAAACTTTTAATCACGAATAACAAATATAACACTCCACCTTGGTTTCAGATTAGTGAGTCAAACCCAAGCTCAGAGCGGACAATTATTTGTATTTGAAAATGTTTCAATTATTCGGGAAAAACCGCACAAGCGAAAATCAATTTCAATCTGTTAACTGCATCCTCAAACAGATTTCTTTTTTTCGTCCTATTCAGTCTATAGTGCATATTGCAGGTATGATACGCATTCATTGCTTTCATCATTTATTCATTACTGCGAATGTGTATAGCAAACTCTGATACAACGGTATCAATAAAATAAATTGCAGATGGTTCCTGAAAAAATTTCAAAGTAGTCAAAAGCTGATTGAATTTTCGTAATGTTGTTTATCCTGATTGAAATGCATCGTTACGGCTTTCGAAATAAAGCACATGAGTGCTTCACGACATATTCATTTGGTCGCACTCAGCTTGTTAAGACAAAATCTGTCTCCAGCTTGGGTAATATACAGTGTGGTGATCCACAGGGATCAGTTTTAGGTCCAATTCTGTTCTTACTGTACGTGAATGATCTGGCAACGCTTGAGATTTCAGGAAATTTGACCCTGTTCGCCGATGATACCACCATACTATGGCATATAGATGAGATCTTCATCATATCATCAATTCAGATATAAAAAGAATCAAAGAGTGATGCGACTCAAACCTTTTTTCATTCAATGTATAAAAATCTATTATTCGAATGTGCAGTTGCTGATAATTTTTCAAATGATCAGATTATTGAAAATAGCATATAATTCAAAATTTCTTGGCTATATATTGATAACGGACTTAAATTCAATGAACACATGAAAAACATGAATAAAAAATTGTCCTCTGGCTGTTATGCTGTGAGAATAGCTACAAAGGAACTAGAATACTTGATCGCAAAGACAGTATACTACTCCTTAGTAGAGTCACGTTTGCGATACGGTTTCCCATTCTGGGGGGTATGCAATGGTACTGTTCTTGAAAGTGGTGTTTTTTTACAAAAACGAGCCTAAAGATACCTTTGTACATTCAAATTTTGCGATTCGTGTAGAGAACACTTGAGATACACAAGGTACTCACAGTTGTGTCAATATCTAGGAATTGGAGGAATCGCACGTTAAAAGGTAAGACCTCGTTAATCCTTAGCTCGCACAAGTTTCGACTTCTGAGGACTGTCGTTCGTAGGGGGATGACAGCTGGTTAACGAAAAAAAAAAAAAAATATACTCGTAACTGTGTGTCTTATGACAAGATATCAATAAAGAGGGAAACCGCACTACCCGTCAAAGTAATCAACTCAAACTACCATTACCATCTTCCACTCTTGTTAAGGATTCAATTATATATAACGGTTGCAAAATGTACAACCATCTTCCAAATAGCATCAAAGATATATCTTCCAACACCCTGTTCAGAAAAGCAGTTAAAACAGTTCGTTCCGATAGAGCCTATTATGGCCTGGAAGAATATTATGCAAATATAGAATTAAATGATTAATAAACATAAATTATATACCTATTGTGATATCAGATATCAATAATTGATGAAGTTTTTTGATAATTTTTTGAAATTTTTAATACTTCTAAGTTTTTAAAAGTAATGTGACTGTTTATATATTTTTCAACTTCAATTTAATTATTGTACGTGGTTGTGACAAATTTTATTTATATTTACTAAATGATATTGATTTACATAATTATCTATACACGCTCTGTCGAAAAGAAAACTATTCTTTGATAATATAGCTTATTTTGATTGATTTATTGATAATGTTTAATTCATTCAACAATTCAATTTGTTGCAGGTAATTAAATATTCTATTTTGAATATAAAATGCTGATATACTGAAAGGGTAAGTTCAATTATTGTTTTCAATAATATTCCCAGTTTCCATTATCTACGAATTTTAATGAGCCAATTGTGTCGCTACAAAGTCAGGAACGGACTGCCCCCGATGGTCCACATCTCGAAACTTTGGAATGACTGAGATTTTTCAATACTTCTCAAAAACATATGGTTTTCTGGGCAATTTTCTGAATGAAAGTACTCGTGTGTCAAATCGATTGGAGAAACGATTATTGATAAAAATACACTTTTTGACAACGTCCAGCCTGTGACGTGGACCATTATTTGACAAGAATGTTTTTGGAGAGCACACCCTCTTTTCGGGAATGTATACATGGGCTCAAAATATCAGCAATACTTTATTCAAGTTTTTTCCTAAAACCCTTACTTAGTTACGGGCCCTCGAAATGAGAAAAGGTAAACTGTTTTTCTTTGATAAGTTTTCAGGCGAATATTGAAAATATTTTAGTAATTGACTGAAAAATATAACTCATTCGATGAAATGTTATGTATGAATCAGTTGTTAGGAACTTGGTTTTCGAATATTTTTTGGAAGAGACTATACTCATGTTTCCTGCTTTCCTGTCTATATATTGGTTGTAATTTCTTCGAGCTTTTATAAGGTGGGAGTTCTAACCTATCGCAGTTCTTCTGAAAGGAATGTTAAACACCTGCAATGTATGCAGATGACACGTCACTGATAGTATCAAATAAAAAAGGGAATCGTATGCATCAAGAAACAGAAAAAGCTTTAGGGCTGATGCAGAACTGGTGCAGCACAAATTCTCTGCATTTGAACGCGCAGAAAACTCAAATCATAAGATTCTATAATTATCAAAGACATTGCGATCCTGTCAGAATTCAGATAAATGATTATATATCGATAGTTCAGACGAAACCAATTTTCTTGGTCTTTATATCGATAAGCATATAAGTTGGAAAGGTCACTGTCAAAACTTAATAGAAAGATTGAATTCCGTATGTTTCATGTTCAGGAATCTCAAACATACACTCGAAATTACACAGCTGGTGACCGACCCTTTATCATGCACAGGTTGTTGCACGAATATGGAATATGTTTGTGGGGTAACTCCATCTTGGCGACAAATGTTTTTGTCGTACAAAAAATATTACTCAGGATAATAGCTGGAGTTCCTAGTAAACATTCTTGTAGGGATCTCTTCAAATATTTGAAAATATTGACCCTAGTTTCAGTTTATATTTATGAATTGTCCCTATTTATATTTAAAAATAGACATAAATTTGTTCTGGCTTGAGATTATCACTCTGTCGAAGAAATAAATACCACATTCCATTTGTAAAATATAAGGTTTCAGGTAATTCACCTACAATTCTGGGTTTATCTGTGTTCAATCATTTACCTGAAAATATAAGAAAAGCCAAATACTTAAAAAAATTCAGTAGCTCCCTGAAACAATTCCTGACTGAAAAATGTTTTCACGAATATTTAAGTAAGTTTTTAAAATACATTATGTGTATATATAATTGTTGTATGGGTGTGTTTGTGATATATATATATATATATATATATATATATTTGGGATGTTTATATATATTTTAGATTTGTGTAGAGTATTATATATTTACAACTTTTACATTCGATGTTAATACTCTGATATGTCTCTATTTCTGCGACTATTTTGACTATTCCTTTACATTTTTATATGTCTTATTGGAAAATAAATATTATTATTATTTTTTATTATTATTACTGAGTGGCGAAGTCAGAAACGAAAGAAGCCAACAACTGGCAGCCAGCCACATATTTGTGGCTTGTGTCCTCTAAATTGTATCCTATCATGTTCAAATACAAAAAAGTTATATTGGCGAGCCATTTTCTGCGGACACTCGGTATAGATAAAATAACTGAATTTCGACTTCATTCGGATGTTTCCTTTCATGGAAACTTGCACAGCCACATGGCACAACATACTGCTCGATCAGTATTCCTATTTGGTCGTCACTTTTTATCCCTCCATTCTCTATTTCATTGGTTGGCAAACGTCGCATGCCGGATTTTTTATTGGATTCACATTTACGCGAATCGCGTCTATTGTGATTTTTCAACTCTGGCATGTTCGGCTTTATGTTTTCACGAGACACTGCCCAGTGTTCGGTGATCTATGAAGTCCGGTTTGAAAAATGTAGGGCGACGCTGCTAATAAATCTCCGAGCAAAATCGAGGACTAAATCAAAAGGAAATAACGAATGTGTCGAATGTGTTGCTTTTATCGGTTTATGTGCTTTTCATTATTTGATGATCCAAAAAACCGATTCAGTTTGTGTTTAGCTATTGATGATTCATGATTCTGCAATGAGGATGATGCTGAAAGAGCTGTCCTCATCGATGGTGTTGTTGGGTGTTATGATGTCCACTATTTAGTGATACTCGCTTGAATACCGGAAAATTGAAGAGTCATGAGGAACATTTATTAACGCTATCGTATAAAGTATTCATAATATTTTTGTTTGTTTCCTCAATCCTCGCATAATAGTTTTTCTTTTAATTGAAATCACATCAGTGGTTACAAATACCATTTGAAATCAGTCAATATGAACTTCTTTCTTATTTTAATGCCCATTAATAATTCGAGATGAGTCCACGTATCTACACTGATAAACATCTCTGCGTAATCTCTCCAGATGCGAAAAAATTCTAGAGAATACATTTGAATAAATCGTGCCACCTTTGGAATTACTTTTTTCCCGCTTCAAGCCTCGTTAGGGAAAATATGGCGCATTTACTAATAATGCCCTCTCTGAATTTCGATTGCAAAAAGCTATTTTAAATCACCATGAATGTATCAGATAAATCCTTTGAATTAACGCACTGGATGCCTGGAATATTTTAAAATTTTCTCTAACCTTCTTCAGGATGTTTTTACAGTATGAATTTTGTCGCACTGTTTCCTGAGAAGTGTTTTTTCTACATAATGATGTTAAACTCTGTCTTTTTATTTTCGCTTAGCTACCCTAAAATTATATTGAAAATATGTGGTGAGAGCTTGAAATTTTCAGTCGGCGGTCTTGGAGATTTCCATAGACCAGAACGCCTTTGTAAAATCGCTATTATGTGACCGTATGGTAATGATGTCGAAGAAAACAGTATCAGCTTAACAATTTTCATGATTTGATTTGTGAAAAAAACGTTAGACTGAATATGATGATCTTGCTTAATAATCCAATCAATAGAAACACGATTTTGCCAAACGTTTCAGATGAACAAAAGTCTCAATCGCCACATATCCAAAAAAGGCGTAAATTTTTTATTTTTTTTTCATTTTCCTAGTTTGGTGCAATGAATTTTGAAATTATCAAAATAGAGCAAACATTTTGAAAGAAAAGTTGTAGCTTTCAACTTTTTCTATAAAAAGGAAAAATTTCGATTACCGTAAAGATGCCGGAGTTACATAAATGTAAATTCGCGAATTCAAAGTTTTCAAAGCAAGGAGTTGTGTGCATTTTCATGTGCCTAACTCCAAAATCGACTCTTTTTCAATTCTCAATCCGAGTATGATCCGTAAATAATGAAAAACCAGTAAAAAAAAGGTAATATGACAGTGGCTTGGAAATACATGGCTTGTCAATTCGTATGAGTTAGGAATTTTCGTTGGTCGATTGGCATGCGAATGTTTCTGTTTAACGGCTAGAAGAGCTATTTTAAACAAGTTCAGAGGGGATTTTGGAAAGATCAAGAAGTTACTCACAATAATCTCGCCACTCGACATTTAAATTTGTCCAACGGTTTAATAAACTGGACTTGGTTTATTTATCAGATACTTTTCTACTTTCAATATGAAACACCTTATACTCTAGTGAGTGTCCTTCAGGCATGAAAATTAAACTTGGTTTTACCTTTTTCCTCTCTGGCTTCTTGTCCTGCAGATTCACTCACTGACTCTACTGTCTCTAAGGATGAAGTCCCCGAAACGGGTTCTTTGTAGGTTGCTTGGGGAGCAACAAAAAACAAAATACGAAATGCAAAATGCTGTCACCACCCCGAATGTGTGCTGGCTAGGGGATACCAGGTATCTGAGTGCTTAAGGCAGGCTTACTGGTTTTTCCATCTGTAGCTACTTTTCCGAAAGGATAGAAAGTTCGTGCTTCTCGCGCGAAGGAAAAGTCTGAAGTAACCTTGATATTGATTAATGCAGTTCGGTGGAATGTCAAATCAAACACATCGATTAAAAAGACAATATATAATAGTTAATTGAATAAATGAAATAATTTGGAAAGAGTAAAAACAACAAAACAAAACAAAATCTCTAGACAAGTAGGATGAAAATAAACAAAAAACGTATCTCCCAAAGAGTTAAAAAAAAAACACAAATAAGCTGTGTGAGAGGTGTCTCCTATATTCTCGTACTAGCTAAATGAGCCTAGTGGAGACAATCCTACTATATACTTAATCTTGAGCGGTGTTCTGGGAAAGTCTGGCTTTGTAACATTTAAGTTATTATTCTTATTATCATCTTTAAAATTTCAGCCTTCGAAATCAGAGTCTCAGTGGTTAGTTACAACAATTTTTTATATTATATTTCTTACTCATCCTTGAATTACTCATAGCAGCAACTCCTAGTTAATCGTCTGGGAAAACACATTTATTTTATACCGATTTCACGTCCCGTTTATTATTTATTATTTAAGTCTATGTTAAGTATCTGAGGCCCGCGCGATTGCCTAAATTACGTTAAATTCACCTTCGATGTACAACACTAACTACTTGAAAAAACCCTTTCAGTCCTCGAGATATTTTTCTAACCCCGTCGGCCGTAAGACTTCCTACTCACCGATTTTAAGCCTTTCTCATTCGTCAATTCCATAATTTATTATTTTCTGGCACTAACAATTAAATTTGTACCGCCCATTCCAAACTGGCTTTCACACCATTTCTGTCGACTTTTCAAAACGTGTCTCAAAGCAAAATATCTCTCGCGTCAAAATCTCTACCAACTACAGACATACTTATTTGACGGTTTTCAGGTCTGTCTGGAACTAAATATTTATTTCAACAATTGATCCATTCATTCAATTATTGAATATCACTTTGCCGAATACATCACAATGAGTCGAAGATTGATTATTTCCACAACCAAGAATTTGTTCGTTAATTATACAAAGTATATTTCGACGTGGGTTGTAATACAGGATGGTATTTTAATAGTTATTTATGTATCAAGGGCGTAAAGTAGGCGTTTATGGCCTGCGGCGTAGATAATGAACTGAATTCATTGTTTCGTGGTAGGTCTTCCGTGAAATGATGTGCGTAGGTATATATATGGACAATTTTAGTATATTGTCTACTTTACCGCCCGCGGGCCATGATGCGCCCGGCGAACCGGGCGGTAAAGTGTACTTTACCGCCCGCTAGTGCATAAAATAGTTATTATCCTTACAAGTACGGAAAGAGTACCATTCCCGCATGAGACTGCCGTTACCCGAACGACGCAAAGCGGAGTTCGGGTAAGCAGTCGAGTGCGGGATAGTACCTTTCCGTATGAGTAAGGATCAAGATTTTTTCTACAAGCGCATTGAAACATCTTATGTAGCGCTCTTGAACAAACTTTCGCGTGCGGGAAAAATTATTACCGCACCAGTGCGGGAAAAACTCACTTGATGTGACATTAGCGTGCGGGAAAATTTTTCTCGCATTAGTGGGGGAATATGACATGTCTCAAACTAAATTGCGTGCGGGAATAGGGCGAAACACGCACGCTTGTAGGAAAAATGTTTTATAATTGAATAACACAAGTGCCTTAGCATTTGTTACAACGGTGTAGAAAGTGAAGGGTTACGGAAAGGTTAGTCAATGAGATCGAGACCAAGTTGTTCAAAGTAGAAATTTCCAAAATTTTTTATTCTTCAGGACATTAACTTCCCAAAGTGTTGGTAAACGTTTGTTCCTAATGAGACTTCGTCTTCTTCAGAATAATTTTCTGTTTCGTTTGATTGGAATGCATGATCGGTGATAAAAACATCTTCTTCGACCTCGCCATAATCATCATCAATATCATCGTCGTTACTATAGAAATGTTTTTTTCTGGTCAAATGTAAGCAATCTGAAGTAGTTTGAAAACTACAGCACATATTTGAAAAAGTTGAATGCCATTCAAAAGAGTTCATCTTGATGTAATAAAAAGTTGAATTCTATGGCTCTACAATCTTTCTTACTGGCCCAATTTTTATGGGTGGTACTGAATTTCGTGGTTATACCTCAAAAAGAAATTCACCTTCTAATTGGATCTCAGAATACTTACTGTTTTCTTATGAAGCCCTATTGAACAGAAGTGATGCATGCAATCCAGTGGATTTAATGCTAGAAGGAATCAACGCGAAAATAATTTCTTAGAAAACTATAAGCAAAACTGTGAATTAACTCAACGATATACACTTGAAGATTTTTGGTGGATTTTTCCTCTATTATAGAATTTTATGAATTTTTCTCATGATTCCGCTTGACAAGCTGAGACTTTTTTTTTATGTTATGTAATTTATTTCAGTATTTGAGAATACTTTTATGAGATGCAGCGGTTAGTTCTGGAAAGTTGCATTTGTTAAAAAAAGAAAATATATGTATTTATTCCTACTGTTTATTTTCATCATTTCTCATCAAAATAACATCAGTTACGTTATGATATCTGCAAATTATTTAAATCAAATCATTATGGAATTCTGTTCCAATTACAATTGTGGAAAATGCGGGTGTACTGTTCATCTCAGTTCTTTATTCATTCACCTTCTATGTGGCGCGCTTCAATATTGTTTTGAATGATTTTGATTTCACAACAAACTATCTGAAATCAATAACTCCCACAAAAATACTACTCCTTTTTCCTCATGTAAATAAATTGATTGGGACTAAAACTGAAAGGAGATTGAAGTCATTCAAATCGTACAATTTCCCAGTTGGGTTTTATTTGCCAAATGAACAAACAGGTTGAAATGTTACATTACCACACCAAACTTTTCATCGTGCTACGAGTGCTAAATAGATTTAATCAAATTCGGATGCAATCTATTCACAGAGGAAATTTATTTTATTTTGAGTCTACTAAACATTTAATTACTAGGTAGGTGATATGGATTTGAGAACATTCAATAACTCGTTTGTGATAAAATTATTATGATGTGGGATTTCTCTTGCCGTTTGAAAAAAAAAAGTTACTAACGTTGATTGGACCTTCTGGCAATATACGATGATAAACCACCCAACTCTTCTTCATTTATTTATAATCTGTATGAGATTCAGAATCGACGGGAGGCTTGAATTCTTTTATCCTTTGCATTTCTAGTTTACTCACCAGCAATGTTCCAATACTACATGAAAATATATTTACCATGAATTCGAGCGCCAAATAAAAGTAATCAAACTCAGATCCGGTCTATTTACTCAGGAAATGTATTGTATGTCACGTTAACAGTACTTCATATTTGTTAAACGAAATTTAATAGCTGAAGGACTTTCCTTCATCTCTCAATTAATTTCCATGAACCAGGTCAGTCTAGAACCACCACACCTGGTTTTAGTATGTGAAATAAATAAATATTTCAACTTGCAGAATAGGGCAGGCATACTTGTCGAATAGACATAAAAAAGTATTTCACTTCAGATTGAATTCGGTCCAATCTGTGGTTTCTACAGAAGACTCTTTCATTCTTACTGAAGATCTAAATATATAACAAACAGAACTCATAAAAGATTCAAAATTTTTGATGTTTCGATATGATTCTCATGCGGAATACATCAGGGTGATAACGTGTTCATATTCAAGGAGGCTGTTCTGGTCCATTTTTAAAAAGGAAACTTTATATGAACATATGTCCTGATGGTCTCAACTTTTGATCTACAGTTTGGTAACATTTCAAAATATTTTTTCACGGTTGCTTTGATATGACCCTTGAAATTTTTGTGAAACATTGTACACATCTTCTATGCATCAAAATGCATTTTCTGTTGTACAAAATAATTTTTTATTCTTGCCAGTGGCGTTCCTGCGGAAAAAGTGATACGCCACTGCTTTGTTATCAATTTTGTTATTATTATTCTTTCTACATGAGCAATTTTTTTTGCTTTAATTTTTTTTCCGTTTGACAGGATTCGCGTAAAAAATTGAAATTCATTCATTTGCATCTGGCTATACACCTACAAAAAAACAATTTATGCTAGTTTGAATGAAAATTTATTCGAAAGAATAATTTCTAAATGGTTAATTAATAAAACTAATCTCAATTTATTTTAGAACGTTAACACAAAATTACCCTTAACGCAGAAATAAAAGAATCATAAGTTCAAAATGTGAACTTCTTGCAAATATGCATGCCTCTACTTTTTTTGTTTCATGTTTTTGTGTCCTTTTCAACCGCTTTTTAGTATGCATTGGTGTGATGTCAACAAATGTTTCAAGATGACCCTAAAGGAAATGAAATCTGAAGTGGCCAGGTAGCCGTGTAGTTAGAATCACCGGTTTTCAATAATTCTGGCTGCCGGTCGTGGATTCAAAGCCCAGCGATTGCAGTATATTTTTCTGATGGCTTGAGAAAGTGCTAGAAACAGCACTTTAATCCTTGGCTCGCACAAGTTTTGACTTCTGAGGGTTGTCGTTCGTAAGGGGACGACAGCTGGTTAACGGAAAAAACAATTTTTCAAAAAAATCTAACATATCTTTATAATAACATGTCCACCTGTATTTCAAAAACAAGGATACCTTACAATAAAATCTGACAAAGTGTTGTCGCCATTACTTTTGTTTAATCATATCCTCTTTTCGATTCTGTAAAGGACATGTCTGCTTGTTATTGATCTGTATACTCGGTGTTTCTCATTTTATGTATTATTTATGAAAGTTATAACGCTTAGAGCTGGTACTTCACGGAAATATATCATTTATTCGGAAGTGTTTTCCCAATTCGATGGTTGTTTGTATGAGGTTATATGATTGACATTTCGTGCATCATAATATTATTCCAACATATATTATTCGACTGTGCCGAACACGATATGAGCGAAGTAATAATAGAACAAAAATATCAAGTAATGTTTTTCAATCGTGTACATGATGTTATGATTGAAATTTTTCGTGCGGGATTATGAAGAATCCGTATTGCTTCTGTAAAATGGAAACTTGCCAAATAAATTTATCTTTATATGAAGGTGTGAAGTCCCGTGAAATACCAGGATGATCGATCTTCTTCAGGTTCATTACAAGTACAGTGTTGTCAAGCTGAATTTTTGGCCTAAGCTGATAATAGCAGTTATCCAGCAGTGTATCTATTTTTCTAGAACGATAAGTGATTGACAAACGTGGATAAACTTTTCAACGCTGTATCTCATACGGGTGAATTAATACATTGACACTTTCACACTTGTGGATGGTTCAAATCCCAAAGAGATCATGTTTAATTTTTACACGTTTTTTCTTCTGACGGAATGTATATGTTAATTTTCAAACTGATGCATTTCGATTATATCTGCTGGTTAGCACACTGTATATTTACTCTGTTGAATCAATCAATAATCTGTTTATTGCATTGACGAACACATGTTCCACTTCACATTTTTTGTATCATTTCATTCATGTTATAAAATTCAGTTACAAGTTCATACATTATCGACACTCGTGTACTTGAATAAATCATCCGTTCACTTGCTGTAACATCCGCTCTCCCTTTTTCATTATCGTTCGTCTGCAAATAGTAAAAACCAGATATTTGACCCTCACTATTCACTTCCAACCCGCCCCCGTTTTTACTTCTCATCCATTGTTCCTTCCATTCTATATTGTTCCTCTATAAAAATGGCAGAAGGACGAATTCTGCATATCCGAACGTCTGTTCTTGATTGAAGGTCCTCGTAAAGATTTATGTTGCTGTTGACCCTTCTACTCGATTTTACAAGAGTGAGAATCAACCGACATTGTCACCTAATAAGATCCGGCTCTCTACTACGTGATACTCCATCATCTTGCTGTATATTGCCGGAGTTGGTAAACCTCAATTTCAAATTAAATTGAGTTTCTGAAGATGAAATGAGTTTATTCTCGGGAAATTGAATTTTCAGCGAACACAAGTGTTGGATTTATGTCAAATTCACATACGTGTATTATGTTTGTTCGAAATCTTTTCTTATGAAGTGCTACAAAAAACAATTTCTGTAACTGGAAAAACGGAGAAATAAAAAGTAATTTATTCAAAATGATTGCAACGAACTACATTCTTGAATGGGCTACTTAATGACGGATACTACAATAAGACTTTTATTCCATTTAGATCATAAACATGATATTGGAATTTCCACAGTGTATAGATAAAAATAAACAATGAGTCAAAAATAGGAATAAACTCTCAGTGTGCGCATGTATATGACTTGAAACTAGTATAGTATGTAAAAAATTCTGAGACGCTATAAAAGCACCCACCTAGTTGAAGAATTCTTTCATGACCAATTTGAATATTTTTGGTCTCTTCTCACTTTTTTAGTGGTTGGAAGAGAGTTGATGTCGGTTACTCATGTAAAATAGACTTCTTTCAAAGAGAGAAATTCTGAATTTGGGATGCCTGATGAAATCTCTGTCCATACATATAAATACATAGTGAAGTTGATATTTTGTGGACTGTGAAGTAAGTCCTGCATGAGACCTTTGTATCAAAACCGGATATGTCTGATAATTTTTTGACTTCGAATAACATAATTTATTGATAGTTGACCATATAGTTGACAATGCTTTAAATTTTGATCACAATAAGCCTTCTTTTTCAGTTGCGGTGCTTTCGGATTATTGAAAAACCTGTTAGGAAAAATCCACACTAATTATAAACCTCGATGATGGCTTGGATTTTAGTTTGTCATGATGTTTTAACTCCCGACGACGCTTTGTTGGCGAAATTGACGTAGTAGTATTTATTGGAGTTATTTGTATTATCGGAAACCAATTTATAAAGTCGAAATCTAGCAAAATTGATTGGTTATCTATCAATACAGTCGATTGATGACAACTGACAATGGAAATATTTTCGGTCATTTTGAAATGTTCTCGATTGAAAGTTCGATTTTATGGATGGAATTTGTGTAGACAAGTTTTTTGGGGATCTTGTCTATGCGCAGTTTAAATCTGAAAATAATAAAATAATTCAAGGAAGTCGATACAAACTGTAAAAGGGCAAATAAATTTGCTCGATTTGTTACTGCGCTTACAAGACTGTTGTGAAAATTTTCAAATTTTTTCAGTAACTGAAAAAAAACATAGATATTTTGGAAATTGCCTCATCAAAACCTGTTGAAATCTACATTTGTATTATATATTATATGAAGGTTTTCTTTGAGAAACTCATGTCTTTCAAGACAAGAAATAGTTTTGTACATACATGGTTTTTAGTGTCTTCATAAACCTTTCAAAAGCCTTTAACACTGTTAGCCATACATTACTATTAAAATATTTGGAAGATGTGGGTATCAAAGGCTTTGGGCTACAGTTATTCAATATGTACCTCACAAAAAGTTAACCACTTATTGAAATTCATAGTATCAGAAGTGAGCAAGAAGAAGTCACATTTGGTGTACCCCAAGGATCCGTTATGTGACCAGTGCAATATTCATTTGAATGATCTTTTCACAGTTTCTACGACCGCTGGAGTCATTATTTCTCACTTGTCCAGCCACATCCAGAGTATGGTATAGTGGTAATGTTGGAAAAACTATTCTGACCAATCTTGAAGTGATTTAAGAAAAGATCATCGAAATCTATTTCAGGAAAGCTCTATGATGGACATACGCCAACGGGACTATTATTGATCAAAAATTCATCAACATAAAAATAAACATCAACTCAAAAATATCAATCTTGAGTACCTACAATACAAGAAATGAGAATAAAAGGTAAGTTCTGGAAAGGAGAAACAAAGTGTCTGGCCAAATATGTAACACTTATCAAGCCGCTAAACTGTATAACACAGTCTCAGACTATATTAAAAATAAAAATATCACTAAAAAAGTTTCATTTCTGAAAACTTTTAAAAAATTATTCATATAATGATATATAAAGTGCTGTGGTTGTATACTTCTACCATTCTACCTATTTTGTTTAATTAAAATGAACCTTTTGTATGCGAATCACAATCTATTCTGTAAGTCCTACCTCTCTTTTCTTGAAATTTTTTTGTACAATGTTCAAGTACCGCGAAAGTTTTGATTATACATCTTCTTTCTGAATGCTGGATGCAATATGTTAGCTTTTCATACAATTTCAATAACTTTTTTCAAATGTACTTTACTGAACAGGATAATTCATAAAAAATCGATAGTTATATATATCACCTAATATTTTGAACGTTCATTTCCCAGTTAGATCTCTTTCATCGACTTTTTGTAGAATGTGGAGTATCACTTCAATTTGAGATCACTTCTGAGACTGAATCCACAGACATTGTTCATAATAATTCAATATTGTACTGTACTTGGCAAGACTCGAAAACTTCAATTCTGAAATAAATTGGGTTCGTTTAAAAAAAAAATAGTTCAATGTGAATCATTAAACATTGGCGTTATCGAGGATGAAAATTTGACCAAATTTAAAATTTTTGGCAAAGCTCCAACTAGGATACAATCTTGAAATATTTTTATATCAGCCAAAATCACTGTTCCGTTTCCTACTCCTTTTTGTGTATTGTATAAATTGTTTAAATATGAATCTTGTTATTTTCTGAGATTTCCTCTATTCCCCTCTGAAATGTTCGCGAACCCGACTCTGTGTTCCTCGGAGCACGAGGTGCGCGCGCCTCCTGGCAGGCAGCGCGAGAACTCTGGATAGAAAGCCGGCATCCGCGAGGTGTTCAAGATAAACTTAATCAAAAATTTAGAACGCTTACCCTCCAGTTTTTTCGTCTGAAAAGTGTGCCGTAATATTCGTAATAAACTCTCTGCTATAAAACATAAAAAACACCTGTGACCTGTGAAGACCATTGCTCACATCGAGTCCTTCCTACTGAATTTCAAGGTAAGAACAACAAAGACCCGTTTCTCTCTTTCAAACTATTCGGTATTACTCTTCATGACGTCAGCCTTTGAACTACAGTCCAAAAAAATATCCTCAATACAAAACAAACACCATGTACGATCGATTGAGTGAATTAGATGAATTCATACACAACATTTGCATGAAATGGAGTAATTTTGTGGTGAACTGCAATATAGTTTTCGTATTATTTAACATTTATTTTTTATTCAACGGACAAGCCAATTATACATTTACAAAAACAGAAACAAAAATATACATGTGAACAGATTATTACATGAAAGATTAATTGAAATATTTTATTTACCGAATTCTTAAATGACGGTGCAGATGAATTAAACATATCGAATTTGTTCCCTGATTTCATTATTCTATTGAGAAATTCATTTTGGCAATAATTTGTTTCACTATGAGGATTATTGAATATGTCACTATATCTTATTTCATCATGAACATTCTTTAAATATTCTTCATGTGGAATAGTGTGTACTTGACGAAAGGAAATAAATTCACGAAATGAAAATTTTCATTTTGTCACTACTTTTATTCCTTTTAACATTTATAGAGAGTGAAGTGACCTCAACAATTTCGGGACAATCAATCAATTTTATGAAGGCATACCAACCAGACCGATTTCAAGTCTTTTAATTAGACTAGGAGCTGGTGACAGGTGACGTTCTCCCATTTTACACTGCATGCCTTTTTAAGGACTAACTAACCCTAAAATATGAAAAATTCCTGGCCGCTCCACATGTGCACTTCATTAGGAAAAAAGCTTTTCTTTTCGTGTTTTTTCGCGATATTATACTGCATGCAATTGTAATATACGGAAGTTCAAACAAATTGAAACGCTACTAATTAATGGCATGCAATCCGCAGCGGCCGAAATGGCTCAAAGGGTTACGAATAACTGAAAAAAATTAAAGGGAACTTCCATGTTTTCAAATTGCATGCCGATGTAAAGAATTGAAGTTTTAGTAATGAAAACACTCTGGAAAAATTAGCATGCGCCCCTCGTCTGACCAACGTTGGAAAATTGCGGGAAAACTGCATGCCATTAAAAAGTCATTTGTATAATTGATTGATAGTAGGTAATTTGGCATGCACACCAGGATTTCGAAAAACAAAGTCACATAAATTTTCACAGTGTTTTTTGCAACTTTCGTCATGCATGCTTCTATTTTGCGAAATCCTGGTGTGCATGCCAAATTACCTACAATTAATCAATTATACAAACGACGTATTTTTCTAATGACATACACTATGGAATCACGTCAAACCTGTATTGAATTTTACAGAGTTTTCCCGAAATTTTCCACCGTTGGTCAGACGAGGGGCGAGTGCCAATTTTTCCAGAGTGTTTTCGTTACTAAAACTTCAATTATTCACATCGGCATGTGATTTGAAAACACAGAAGTTCCCTTCAATTTTTTTCAGTTTTTCGTAACCCTTTGAGCCCTTTCGGCCTATGCGGATTGCATGCCATTAATTAGTAGCGTTTCCATTTGTTTGAACTTCCGTACATTACATCGGCAGGCAGTATAATATCACGGAAGAACACAAAAATTCTCCACAAAAAGAAGAGCGCTTTTCCTTATGAAGTGCACACGTGCGGCGGCCAGGGACCCGTCTATTTTTTATAATTTATGGTTCATTATCAAGCCTTAAAAGGGCATGCAGTGTAAAATGGGAGAACGTCACCTGTCACCAGCTCCTGGTCTAAATATGTTGAAGTATTCAAGTTCAGAATCTTCAATATTTGTGAATAGTTTTATTCATCTCTATTCATTCTCACAATTTCTCAAGAACTTATTTTGAGTACTCTCTAGGTCAATATCAACTTTGTGGTGTGGCGACCATACAATTGAGTTGTATTAATTCTAGTATAGATCAAACCTATGAACAATAAATAATAATTTTGAGAGCATTGAGAGCACTGAGAAAATCCTAAAATTTTTCGAGCACGAGATAAAGTTTCTATTATGTGATCCTTGATAGTAATTTTTGAGTCGAAAACAACCCACAAATCTTCGATTTTGTTGGTCCCTGATGGAGTTGTGTTTTTAATTTGGTAAGTAATAATCACGTTATCTCGTGTGAAAGTAATTTTCGACATTGCTAGTGATGGCATCAGGAAGATCATTCACAAAGAAATTAAATAAAAGTGGCCCCATGTGAGATCTCTGGGTTACTCCTGAAGGAACTACAATTGGATTTGAGTCTAAATGTTTATATTCGACATATTGGACTCTACCACTGAGATATGATTTGATCCACTTTTAAAATTTTTCCTCAATTCTCAAAAAAAATGTGGTTGACTTTATGTGTGGAGGTCGACCTACCTCTACAGAATCCATGTCGAAGGTCAAGTGGGCTGAAGTCGGAAACTGAGGGATTCATAATCGCCTGCTAGGATGGTATTTTCAACACCCTCATCTACCGTAGTCGCGTGATGGGTATAAAGGTCCCTGACACTAGATGCAGAGTGGGTCTTGGGGCAGCTGAGGTCAGCCTGTCCAGCTCATGCGGTCTCAGCCTATATCCACAGGCACAGCGCGGCGCTACGAATGTTGTACTTCCATCTACGACACTCGTACGGTATAGACGAGACACCGGTGTTGCCTTATTCTCCGGGGGATATTGAGTGCGTGTGAACGGATATATGAGCAAAGAGGGTCAAAGAAAGGGGTCGCTGGCTGCAAGGAGAACCTGCTGATCGACAGATGTATCACGCAGGACTCTGTGCAGTATAAGCATAACCTTTGGAAATAATAACGGCATAACTCCTTCTTCCACTTGCCCCTTCAATTGAGACCCACTCGGATCCTCTTCGGATTTGTGTTCATGAGACGAAACTATGTAATTTGAAACACTTTTTTTATTTCAAGGTGGAGCTTGATAAACTTACCTCTCCGCTATAATATGGTTTAATATTCCTCTCTTGTGTAAAATAAACTTTTACTTATTTACTTATTTATTTATTTATTTATTCTTGAATATGAAGGTAATAAATTCAGTGTTCCCTTAAATCTGGTGGAATAGGAGTATCTATTTTCAATTTCAAAACTGTCTCTATCCATTCTATTGCAATTTAATTTTTAAAATGAATGAAACAGCAATATTTCATACCTGACGTTTGTTGACATATTCAGATGATTCGATAAACAACGTTGGTCGGTTATCTAGCAAAGTGTAGTGTGTGTGGGTAGTCGATTCTTGTCCAGAATTATGAAATTCTGCACGAAACAATTCTCCGGCACAGAAATGTCACTTTCCAGTACAGAAGCACCACTTTCCGTAACACTTTTGTTGTATTTCGATTATTGTGAGAAATGATCGTGTAAACCTATGCAGAAAAGCTTGTTATGAACAATGATGGTAGAAAAAGAGTATTGTTTTCCTCGTATTCAACATATCATTGTCACTTCACCAATATTGATTTGAAAGCACTGTTTATATAGCCCTAAATAATGAAGCTGGTGCAGCCATACTGTCTGACTTTCTGAAAGGTTATTCCTTAATTTCTTTTGAATCTTACAAGATACGTTTTTGAATTCCTTTAACATTGATTGAGACGATATTCAAGCATATGCATATGACACATCTTATTTTCGAACATTGAAGTATACTTTTCTCATGGTAAAAGTACTAAACTTTTTAGAGAAAACGTTGAAGAAAATAGACCATTGAACTTGATTGCACGGTTATATCAGAGTTTGCGGAAATTTCCTGTCATTGTCACTTAATAAGATCCAGTTCGATACGATTGGCTTGGTACGTGACGCTTCATAACTTTACTGTATTTGGCTCAAGCCGAGTAACCTCAATTCCAAAATAAATTGAGTTTGTTGAAAGAAAATAGGTTTGATCCCAGAATATGTGACTTTAGTGTTATCGAGAAAGATGAAAAGTCAGGCAAATTTTAAATTGTTGGCAGAACTTCAACTAGGCGAATTGGATTTCATATTACGCGTGATAATATTTCATTATATAACAGTATTTTCACATTCTGAGATAATTTATGGTATCGGTATTATTTCAGAATTCATTGAATGCGATTTACAAAAACAATATAGTTGGAACAGAGAAAATATCTGTCAATTTTGCAACTAACCGTATTTTCTCTCTAAAAATCGCAGTCAATTGTATTCATCAATTCTTTTTATTCGAAATAAGATATCGTTTTTCGAAATTTTCCTATCGAACTGAGGTATATTGTATACTATTATATTATTCAAGCACTGAGGTGAGAATGACAAAAATAAATACAGAATAAAATAGCACTGCTCAATTTGCTCGAAACAATTATATCAAACTGAACGACTATCTTCAGATACATTTCAATCTGTCACGGCATTAGCCAGCAATATGAATATTTTCTGTCCGGCAATTGCCTCAAATCACACGTTTTAGGATAATTATAATGAAGGATATATAATTATTCGTGATTCCTAATTGTACTATTTTCATGAAAAATGTGACGTTACCCATCTGTGTGCACAAAGAGAACAAACTATATAGTCGGCTTCATTGCACAGTTTTTCTGTTTATTTTTCCATCTGGACATAAGTACAGAAAAATGTTTCCATATGTGTGGAAAAAATCAATATTGAAACTGAATCGATGAATTTTGAAGCATAGCAAAGGGTTTGTGTGAACATTCACAATATACTTGTAGTCCGATTGACTAGGTGTACAGTGAGTTTCAAAAAGTTTGTACCATATGAGAAACGTGTATTACCGATAAAAATTGGGGCATTGCAGAAAAAATGCACTTGAGTTGTCAAAATTCAAAATTGCCGAACGATTTACAGGGAGAACAGAAAATTGGAATTTTGATCACATGATGGCTTTTATCAAAAAAGTTATTTAGAATAGTTTATTGTTGAAAACAATATTCAGATTTGAAATGATTTTTTTCCCATTCCTTTTCGTTAAAACGATCGTTAACTTGCAGATATGTATTATTCAATTGTTCAGCATCAGTCAATTAATTTTCTCTCATTAAATCTTACTGATAGTTATTATGGAAATAGACATAGGGGACATATAAAATTTGCACCAGAAAATCATCAAAAATGTTAACGATTTTTAACAGACGTCAATATTTTAGTACAATTGTTGATGAACTGGGCCAAATTTTGCACAAAAATATAATTTTAATAATATAAGTGAGGCGTCTTATGTGTATTTGAAATAATATTACTCTTTATGAGGTTAAAAACAAAAAATAAATTTGAACAATATTTTTTGGTGTAGGTGGCTGTGATTTCATATCTCAATTTTGTTTTCAATTCTAAATAACTTTTATGGAAACACTTTTTTGACAGAATTGAAAATAAGGGTAGTTGACTCCTGATAAAAATTTCAATTTTATGTTCTTCCCTGTGCACCGTTTGGATATTAAGAATTTTGTCAAATGAGGAATAATATTTTTTCCACTCATGTATAATGATGGGGTATTATTATTATATGAAAATGATCATCTTTCAACCGGACACCCTACATGAAAGTGATAGTTTGTCACTCTAGAGATGAAAATGAGGCAAATGTACATACTGAAAATTTTATGGATTTTTGTCACTAATTACAGGTAATCTCACTACTTAGCATTCGAATCAGCAAACGTCTTTTGACAGTTATAAAAATTTTCACGATCATATTTGAACTTCTCTCTATAACTATATAATTAGTATGGACTCTGATAGCAAAATTCCAGTATTTTATAAACAAAATCTATAGTGGAATAAATAGCATTTCACACGCGAGTTGGAATACGTTTTTTTCGTTCGTGAGATTGCCATATGGTGCAAACTTTTTGAAACTCCCTGTATAAACAATACAAAGTTCGCAGTGAAATATTAGCGACCGAACCTTTTTCGGCTCTCTGCTGTTACCGAAAGCCGAGGGCCGATCGTAAATAGAAATCGAGTAAGTTGGCGTGTTTTGATAGCTTTCGATCACAAAAAGCCGAGAAGGGTCACTTCTCATATCAACCGCTATCGCCCACAGGAATACTCAAGAGGATCCCTAATAAAAATAGTAGTATATGAGTATAGCTGGGGATTATTGCCATCCACATTTGGAGTTCATGTAGGAGTAACTGCTAACTGAATCATCATTTCTCATCCACATCAAAATATTGAATTAAAGCACTTGTCGCTTATTGAGTTTTCCTGGGAATATTGTTACGGTTTTGGGTAACGTGGCTACAACACAACTGGACAGAAGTTACAAGTTGAAGGTACCGAAACTCGTTACATGTTTGGTTAACTTTTCGAATAGCGTTCTTAAGCCGCGTATCGACTTTGCGAGGCAGCCTCTTGCGGCGGCCTCGCGAGGCATGCTTCGCGAGGCTGCCTCAACGGGTGATTTTGAACGGAAATGAGGCAAGCACGCGAGGCAGAGCGAGCCGTCAGTCAGTGCGAGGCACTCCACCATAAACTTTTTGTTGGCTTCTTGACTTTTTTTGAGAGCGGCAGAAATAACGACAAAGCACGGTACAAACAGCGCGAGGCGAGAGTGTCGAGGCGTCTTTGAGCACGACCAAAAACCGACTGTCGATGGCTATCTTTGAAGTTATTCTGAAAAAACAAGTTCCAACGAAATTCAAAGACCTGAGAGGCTTGAGCATTATTTCTGTTCTTTTCAAGGTAATGGAGTGAGAAATGGAAGTTCAGCTGAAAATACATGTAGCAAAACATTCCACATCACAGTCCATACAAGGGTTACAGCTATGCAACTGCATTGTTTCAAGTCACATGATATTTTTAGGGTATCAGTGGCGCCTTGATCCAACAACTTTTAATTATTGTTAGCAACTCTTTGCTTTTTGGGATATTCACGTGATTCAATAACTTTCTTGGAATAATTTCTTCTCAATAGACACAGATAATGATGAATCAAATTACTTTTCTCTAAAATCAGGAGTGCTTCGAAGATCTACTCTAAGGCCTTGGTTATTCCCTTTATATGCATATCGAAGATCTGGTAGAATATTTGCTATATTGTTCAGTTAAGTTATACGCAGATGAGACGAAAATCTTTTATAGTTGTATTTTCGGGTTTGTTGGTCGTGGTCTGGGGGTAATTTTGCCTGAAGTTTCGTCTACATCTGCGGTAGACCTTTTCAAAGGCGGTGTGGTAACGGACGAAGCGTTCGCTTAGGCCTAACTGATTCGGTTTCTTTGCTTCTTTTATTGTTCTCAATCTAATAGGAGGCGTGACTTCATCAGCCTTGATTCCGATACCAGCGAAGGGTTTTGTTTTGATCTATCTGATAACCTGACTCCACGTTCCGCTCAGATAACACCGGTCAAAATTACCAAGTTGCGAGTCAAATGGGTGTGAAAGTAAACTTTTGTTAGAGTAGCAATTAATAAGCCTTGGTGTTTTATTAGATCTATCTCTCGTTTGATAGATGTTGAAGTATTTTTTTAATTGTTTTCCAATCGCTGCGTCTAAGAGAACTGAATATCCATCGAATCCATCTAGTCAGTGAAACTTGTCTCTTAAAAGTCCAAGACGCTTAGAGAACGGCCAGGAATTGTGAATGATCGATAATTATGGGATTCGTCTTTAGACTAACATTAGTTTTTGCATGCTACTTCAATGTAGGTAATTATTTTCAATTTGCACATGTGTCAAAATTGATTATCAGATTTACGGATATGCACAATGGATCACGCCTACATTTTTTTTTATATCTCGTCCCTCTTTCTTCTTTTTTCTCATATGTTACACACTCTTTGGCGGTTATATGGAATGGTGACATTGTGGTTGTGTACTTTTCTATTATTATTATCAATCAAAATTTGCTGGGGACAGCGTTTCCATACATTTCAGTGATTATGTTTTTGTTTTCCATTTCATATTCTGAGACAACACAAACGGTCGCGGTACACACAAGTATCCCGAGTTATTTGTATAGTTCAATGCGAATTCATTTCATATCTCGTGATCTCAGATTAAAGAAAAAGTTATTCTATAGTTTTTAAGATACGAGTCGATGATACCTCAGGGTTTCTAGGCATCTGAGTATGGAACTTCTACGTCGATACAATCAAATGTTAACGAAATCCTTCCATATGACGGATTTATTGGGTCAGGAAAGGGACTTTCCTATGAAAGGGATAGTATTGACGTTACTGAACAATACTTCAATAAGAATAGTCGATGAAGTCGGAATGATTCATTTTTCAAACAGGGCATGTGGAGGTCCCCGAATACAGTTTCTGCATATTTCAAATTTTCATTGTGATCCAAGACTTCAATCTGATGAATCATTGATGTGCTGAAAAAAATATTAGTTGAATCAATAACTTGTTGAAAAAGTATGGTTTTGACGTACATAGTGGAAAAAACACGCCAAGTAACTCATTTGAATGGAGTGCATTTATTAAAGTATCGATACTGGCCTTTTTTGTGATAACAAAACACATGAATAATTACCTGGATGAAAGAATAATCCAATATTTCATCATCTATTTTTGATTTGCCTTGTTCAATATATTATTCACTTACGAAAGAAACTGGTGAATTATTTATCGTGAAAAGAATGGAAAGCAATAATATATTATTGGTCTATTGTTACGGTCTGTAAAGGAGTTTTGATGGATCTAATGATATAGAACACAAATATGGAAGGTCATTTTACTTTTCGAACTATAATTTGTAATTTTCAATTGAGGATGAAAATTATTAGAAATGACATCAGTAAAGTAATGGCCGTGAAAATGATTCTCCACAGGTTTTTAAGTACCTCATGAAAAATTAACTCTCTGATACAAATCAATGTAATAAAGCGAACGGTGAGATAAGCACAATTTCACTGCACTATGTTGATGACACAACGATATTATATCCTTGCAAACTGTAATCCTTGACCATTAGAAAATGGATTAATAACAATGAGGTTACCTTAAATTCTGATGAAACAGAAGCCATTTCGTTATTTAAATGCTGTAATAATGATAATTTGAATCTAAAATAAGGTTTTGGATAGTGACCGTTATGAAAGGAGCCGCTGTGACTTGATAGAGAGCGTATAGACCATAGTGACAAGGTATAATAATAATAATTATAATAAAGCGGCTTTATTCATCATCAGTATCTTCACATATTAAAGAGAACACAGAACATTCTAGATGCTAAGAGTGAAACAGATTGATGAAATGGCGAAGTGTCAGCTAAAGCTGTTTTTCAACTTGACCATATTAAAGAAATAAAAAAATGAGAATAAAAAAAACATTACAAATAAAGGGATCGTAAATAATTTCATATAGAATATAGAAACAGAAAGTATACTACCAATATAATGAAGAATTTTATATAATATAACTAGTACATACCTACGTACACATTTGCTTTCAGAAACTTCTAATTAATAATATGCCAAACCTGGATATGTCGTCAACGTTTGAGAGAAGATGGGGTATTTTTTATTAATCGTTTCAGTCTTTTTTTGAAATTGCTCAATGTATAAAGCCTGAACTCACGTGGTAACTGGTTAAAGTATTTCGCTACATTATATGAAAAGCTTCTAGTGAACACTGCAGAGGAGTGGGGAGGAATCACTAGAACGTTTCTGTTGCGTTTTCTAAGATCATTCTGACTGGAGAACGTCTTCAATTTTTCAAAGAGATATTTTGGTGTAGTCGTCTTCAGAACTTTATGTACTATGGATAGTAGATGTAGATTTTGAAGATCGCTCAACCTCAGCCAACCAGAGTCTTGAAATTCTGCACTCAAGTGTTCAAATTTTCGGATGCCGTAAAAGAAACGAATGCAGGAGTTTTGTATTCTCTGAAGTCGAATCTGGTCAGTTTTCAGCAGAGCTGGGCCATAAATGACGTCGCAGTAAGACAGCTTGGAAGTTATTAATGTTTCACATAAAGTCAGCTTCAGATGCTTAGACATCATGTGGTTCGGAAAGAGTTGTCCAAGAACCTTGAAGGATGTTTGACAAAGATGATTGACGTGTTTGGTGAATCTCAGCTCAGTATCAAACCACAGACCTAAGTTTTTCCCTATCTTTATTGCTAGGTTCTCGCGAACATCCTGCAGGATTTTTTTTTGAACCGAATAACATAACCTGGGACATTTTTGAATTAAGTCGTAAGTTATGAGCAGTCGAAAACTCGTAAAGATTGTTCAAGTCTCTGTTCACACTTCCTATAGCTACATCAAGGTGGAGGCAATTGAAAGAAATGTAGAGCTGAGTATCATCAGCGTAGTGATGAATTTTAGTATGTTTTATGGTCTCATGAAAGTCCGAGATATATACTGAAAAAAGAAGAGGTCCCAAGATGGATCCCTGAGGGACACCATAATCAACTGGTAAAGAGTCTGATTTATTACCATCCAATACGACCTGCTGGGTACGATTGGATAGGTAATTGCATATGAGTTCCACAGCTCCGTTTGAGAGACCAAAGTAACTAAGCTTCAAACAAAGTATGGCGTGGTCCAGGGTATCAAAAGCCTTACTGTAGTCCAATAAAACCAAACAGGAGACTTCACCTTTATCTGTAGCCTTGAAAAGATCATCAGTGATTGATATAAGAGCAGTTGTAGTGCTATGTTCTGTCCGAAAACCAGACTGCGCAGAAGTTATTATCTCTTGGGTGTATAAGTAATCAGCAATTTGATCTTTCAAAATCATTTCAAGTGCTTTGGACAGTGAGGGCAGGATACTAATAGGCCTTAAATCGGATAACTCGTTGGGAGAACTACATTTAGCCAATGGGGTAATCAATGCATGTTTCCATTCAGAGGGAAATGTGCCCAGGTTCATTGCAGTGTTAAAGTTAAAAATAAAAGTGATGTGATTTATTAAATGGGATTGTACCAATTGAATCATCCTTTTGGAGATCCCGTCTGTACCAATTGCATTGCTTTTTATTTTATTCAGATATTTCTCAACTGTTACAGGAAATATATTGGTAAAGGAAAAGTTGCTTGTGTTACCATGATTTTTATATTTATCGAGGAGGGATATGTGTATGTATTTGTATATGTATGTATAACCTTGTCTGAAGCATAGCAACTCAAATCTAATTCTTTTAAGGGAAAATCAACGGAGACATCTAACTTTCTCCAGAATAATGATCGACGAAAATCTTTTTAAATGAATCACTAGAATTTTTGTAAGTTTGTAAAACGAAAGTGATTTTGTGCATTTACGTTTTACATTACACAGGGAACACATTGGTTTAACGTCATCATCCAAAATCTCTTCCTCAGTAAAAAAATCCAAACGTTCTGACAGACACAGTTGACCTGTTATTTGTGGAATTGGTAGAGAAAGGTCCCAAAATGGATCGAAGGTGACTGAACAATGACCACAGTACGAACATTTCAACGTGGATTTCAGTTGACCGACAAATATTTCTAAGATCTTGGAGTTGTCCACGCTCAGGAATCTAGACCACGCATCTTGAGCGTTTTTGACTGGGATTTTATAAGCTTACCTATATCATAGTTACGCTATCAATAAAGAGGGTCATGGCTCCCTTGGGACATTATAGATTCAATAATTTTCTCTACCTTTCACAAGTAAAAATAAAATAAGAAATGCTAATATTTATATTTGTATATATATTTATGAAATGAAAACCGTACCATATATCATTTAAATATTACTTCCGCCCCTGGAAACAGATTCTTCTTTTGTATGGATCTTCACTACATACTGTCGAGGTACCTGCCTCTTCTGATGGCAAAGTAGACAACATACGCATCTTTTTATTTCTCAATTCCAATGCTATCCTCCAAATACCCCTCTCCACCACCATAGAACTTTTCCAACCTGCGAGTCTTTTTAAGTTAGTCATAGTTGATCCTGCATTAGCTAGAACAGTAACAGAAGTGCGACGAAGGCAATGTCCTGTATAGAAAGATGGGTTTGGCAATCCTAAATACATTGCAATTTTGCTGGGTATTTTCCCAAACATGTTTTTTCCAATTGGCAGAGATGTACCACATTTATTTTGTAGAAAGCTCAAAAAAAAATCTTTCAATACCTTCAGGACGCAAAGACATACGAAGTTACTATAAAGGCAAAGCGGAGAACTCTTTTTCATCGGCAACTGTGAATTTCTTCAATATATCAGTTTTACTTTCCGGTACGTTCACTACTATAACGGGATCCCAGTCCTCTATTTCCGCGATATCTTCATATTCAAAAGTTCCTGACTTCTGCATCCTCTAAAATAACCCATAACAAAAAACGGAAATGAATACACACAAAAATGAAAATGAGCAAAAAATTACCTTATACAATAAATGAATTTCATTTAGGAGCGTTCTTTAGAAATATGATGACATCTTCGATAAAATGGCAGACTTTTTCGGCTTATAAATCTTAACCTTTCGTTTCAAAAATTCCTCAAGTTCATTAAACTTGGTGATATTTTGTTTCTCATGTAAAAGTCACTATCGATTTTAGCATCGACTATTTAGTCCATAAGAAATTCGGACTATACGTTTCTGACTGCAACGAATAAACCCAATTGCTACTAAATCTACCGAAAAACATAGAAAATACTTACTAGTTCTTGAAAATATGCCAGAAACACAGTTTCAGTGGCACCTTTTGGCATAAAATTTTTCCGTGACAGGCACTCCAGATATATCTTGTATTCTTTTTCGTACACGGCATCACTTTTCGATAGAATCTTGCTTTTTCACCTTTTTTCAAAATATCCTCCGTTATATTCGAAGTAGAAAACAAGTTTTTAACGCTTGATAACAAAGTTCTGTTTATAAACAAGTTACAGCAACAACAAAACTCCTATAATCAACGGTATCTGATTCAAATATAGCTGGAAGGTAATGAATTGGTACATTTATTCCGTTTTAAAAATGAACAAAACTTTATTGAAATCGGTCAGAAATAAAATTCTCTATGTTTCACGGGAATTAATGAGCCTTAATAACTTCAGGCAATTGCTGTCCTCGGGCCAGTAGCCCTCGGGACGCAAACTTTGCCTTTATAATTCCATTGATACATAAGTAGCTATTAATTGATTAATCTTGAATGATTCATTTTTCAGTACTCTTATTTTATATTACTTGTATGAAATATTTGGACTCGTCATAATGCAAATTCATATTTACAATAGGGGTCATGCAATATGAAGTCCGAACAATGAACAATAATTTATCTGGTCAAACAGTCCATCCACATATCGCGTGTAAACCTAATAATAAAGATTGATTGTAGTGTTATAATGTAAAACAGTCAGAACTGTTTTAGGCTCCTTGGAAGTGAATGATGTAGGTACGTCGGCGTTACAAAATAAGTTGCGATATGGGTTATGATGGTCAACTAATGGGTAGGATTAAAAAAAAAATGTATCAAGTGGGACTGCTTACAAAAAGTTTTCTTGTTCAAAATTTGTCTTAACGTCAACAGCTTGCATCTTTTCGAACAATTTTCAGAAATCCTCGGAAAAGGGTTCAAAGTGTAGAACAAAAATTACATCGTCTAAATAGGAACATTAGCCCTCCATCATAATTACCTTTAGTTATGGAATGGAATTGGTACAATTTGTAGACAGTAATTGCATTCGGATTATAGAATAGAATGGAAAGTCTTTATTCACCATAAAAATATAAAAAGATTATAAAGTTTTGTCAAAAGTATGTGGATAAAAAAATGAACAAATAATATATAAACATCAATTACAATATAAATATCACAGTTTGAGCTATAATCAAATGCTAAAAATTCGTTAATACTAAAGAAACTGGATTAGTTTTTTTTTTACATTTTCTGTATATTTAATAAAATAAGACCGTAATGATTATGCGAAAAACGGCAGGGATTTTGTCTTTTTTGATTTAGATACAAGTGGGGATTTTTTTCTATAATTTATACACGAATAGACGTAAAGAGAGGGAAATGTAAAGATTATTATTTGTAAATATTGTTTTAACGTTTTTTCGCCAACCAAGTTTAGATACCTCTCGAAACTTTTGTTTGTATTTCTCCCAAAGTACTGAGCCAAAGAGATATGGAAGAATATAAAAGTTGAGTCAAAAGATGCTTCATTTTACGAAAGATCTAACTTGATCATTTCGAGTTTTTTAACGGAAATCAATTTGAAACCCAAGAGGGCGCGGTATGAAATTATTCGTGCTGGAATATTCTTTTTTCTCAACATGACCATCCAACATTTTGCTATTTGAAAAACATCAGTAATACGTGGAAATTTAAATATAGAATTTTTTATAGCAGGTAAATTTTGAAAAAAAAAAAAACAGAAAGGTTGTATCTTTCCTTAAGTTTCAGTACTGAACTCAGTGATTTGAACATATCCAATACATATCCAATAAAACTTCTATCACAAAAAGTAAAAAATAAAAAATAAGAAAAAAGTAAATATGTACCAGGTGTACAGTTTGAAAATCGGAAGTATAATGATATGTTACTTCCGGTGAAGCTCTCACTCAGATGCATTTGTATATCCTATACCTACAAATCCTCCAAATTTCCGCGGACACCCGGTATATCTAGTGAGTGGGGGTATAGACAATGTGCGTGAGGGGGTGTATAAGTCAGTGGGTGAATTAGTGGGTCAAATATCAAATTTATCAAACTTATCTCAACATATAAACCTCACACCATACATGTAAACGTAAAGTTTCCAACGTATTACAGAAAACATCGTATCTATCAGGGAAATACTTTCAGCTCGAAAACCAATTACAGTACGTTGATAAGAATCTTTCTAATACGATCGCTCGCTCGATATAGGCCATTTCCTGACCAGGACACGTATTTCCGATTCTGAAAAGGAAAATATATACGAATGGAAACCGACGTTTATTTTGATTGCGGTTTACTTCCCAATGAAATAAACTAGAAAATGAAGTCGAATTGAAACTGAACGTTTAGAAGACTGGAAATGAGAAAAATTTGAACACATTCATGCATTTTGGTTTACTCAATGACCTGCATTTCCCAGTTGTTTATCTTCTTTTTCAAGTGGTTCCAAATGTATTCTAGAGCTATTCTGCCGGTATAATTTTTGAATATTCCTAACCTCTTGTTTGTTGAATCTGAATCATTGTGATTTTCCCAAATTAAATGAAAAGAGGAATCTTTCAGAAATCTTGGAATATTCCGTTACTTCAAATTGATTTACAGAAATTGGTTGATTTGGCTTTATATGTGAAGGAATATGGAGCTCGACTCAAAACTCTATCAGTACCTAGCTTCACCGGGACTTGACCTATGGATTCCTGTTCCTCATAAATGTATATGTGGTTTTGATGTTGAAACTAGCGGACTGAGTTGTGAAAGGAGTGCAGGTTTCTTTTCAAGGCATCAAGTTAACGATCCAATATCTACGCTGAAGTAGAGGATATTCACCAACGCCGAAGCCCTAGAGCAACCAACTGGGACACCTTCCTGAAAGGTCTCTCAAAGCTCAAATGGCAGAGTTTTCTCGGAGGAACAACTCGACCAGCAAGTAGAAAAATTAGAACGCACAATGACCAAGGCATTTGAAGATGCATGTATCTTAAGAGTGGCCCCAAAACGCCGAAAAAAAAACGAACAGGAAGGCTCACAACAAGGCCATCAACGAGGAAGCGTGCAAAATCTACAAAACAACGAGAAGGGAGTTCAAAAAAGGTTCAAAAAAAATGAAAGAGCCAGCTGGAGATCTAACTGTGGGGAAATCAACTCCCTTACCAGAGTCATGGGAATTCTGAGCAACAAGACAAGGTTCCGTAACAACCTTGAAAACAGCAGGTGGGATATGGACAACATCCTTCGAGATTCATTCAGATATCTGCTGGAGGTACACTTCCCAG
The DNA here is from genome assembly GCA_958502065.1 of Chrysolina americana. Classification (NCBI taxonomy): domain Eukaryota; kingdom Metazoa; phylum Arthropoda; class Insecta; order Coleoptera; family Chrysomelidae; genus Chrysolina; species Chrysolina americana. The sequence goes on from OY293412.1 coordinate 89,811,267, forward strand.
GTGGTGTCGAAGACGACGAGCAGACCCTGCTTATACAGCAAGTCCCCCATCCTTCAGACCCATCAGTCTAACACCGTTCCAGCCTGAAACGCAGGAAAAGTTGGTGGAAAGGTTCCTGTCGAAGGGGCCCTTAAGGGTGAGCCCTTTCCACAGAAATCAACATGCATACAGAAGGGGAAGGTCCACAGAATCGGCCCTCCACACTGTAGTGCGAAGGATTAAAAGGACATCGAGTTTCAAATAGGTAACGTTAAAAGTGTTCTTCGATGTGGGAGGCGCGTTTGACAAGGCGAAAAGAGCGACTAATGACCAGAGGCCTACTTGCCTGGCTGCGATAGCGGCCTTTCCCCAATTACTACTACTACTACTAACGATTAATTTAAAATTACTTTGCTCTCTGAGATCTTCCAGCAAACTTGGATTCCCCAGAAATAAGTAGAAATGATGTGATAAACTTGCTGTGTGGAACTTCACATATCCCTCTTATTTATTATCTACAGCGAAATCTCCCAGAGTTGCTTCCTCCTTTAGCGGGAAGGTGAAACGTAATGAATTTGAAACATCGGCAAATAACTATTTTTTCGGACTCTATTTCCTACATTTACGATATTTCAATGGTGGGAAAAATCATCAAAATCTGAGGCTTAAAAAAGAACGAAGACATTCTACCAAAAACTCTAGAGTGATATAATTTTTGATTTTTTCTAGAAGACATCATTACCATCATCCTTGGTGGAGAATTTCTTACATGTTTTTCCATTATAACTAACGTTGAAGTTCCTCAATAATCTTTCACTGTGAAAAACAATCTAATATCACCCTATGAAAAGATCCGATTCATTATACATTCATTCACTTTGTATGAGGAATATGAAATAAATGAAATTCGCAATGTTCTGGTTTTTGAATTTCATATAAAATGAGTAAGTCTCTTTCCATGGTAGCGATTTCATGACAGTCACAAAAATAAATAAAGTTTTTGTCGGAAGACAATATAGGTAATGATTTCAGCATTTCGTGAAATTATGAAACTATCTTGATAAAGAAGGCAATTATATTTGTGCTTTTGAAAAGAATTCTCTTGGTTGGTTGTCTGATGTCGAGCGGAGAGGTATTACGACTCAACAAAAGCTACGCTACGCTATTTAAATAGAACATGTTATATTTTAAATTGAAATAGGATATGAAAAAGTAGATCAAAATTGAGAATCTCCGTTTTCATCAACCTTTGAATAGGTGAGTGAATGAGCTAGAGACAATATTATTTCTACTGATGATTGATTTCAAAATTGTTTCCAAATTCTCTTGTAGATAATATTCTTTGGAGGTAGTGATTTTTCTGGCAACCTAACAGTGATGAAAGGCAAGTGCTAGGAATCGCACGTTAAAAGGTAAGACCTCGTTAATCCTTAGCTCGCACAAGTTTCGACTTCTGAGGGCTGTCGTTCATAGGGGGATGACAGCTGGTTAACGGAAAAAATAATTTTGAACAAAACAATTTTTTAAGTACCTCGCGGAGTATGTATGCTGATAATCCTCCCCAGCCAAGAGTTTTGCTTTTGGATTACAATATACAGCGTCCTCCATGAGCAAGCTTGCACAAATATCTATCAGATGTATCAATGTCCTTGTGGTATTGACCAAGGAATTTGTTGTTGTCTGTTAGGTAATTGCCTCATATTTTCGTTTTTTTTAAATAAGCGTGAAGACAATGGTATTTCAAATTATCTTCATTATTTGATAGGCTTCGGCAAACTTTCCGGATTTGCTGACGACACTGCAATTTTTTATAAAGGAATTGATTACTTATAGGCGACATCATTGATTGTCACTTGAAATGAGACTAACAAATAATGTAGGTAGTCAAAAAGTTAATGTGTACAATGTATACGTTCAAAAAACTGAATTCACCTCATAATCACATCAAAACATTTTGTCACTCTTTGGTAGAATGTCGTATACCCTGTGGAATTCCGGAATGGGGTGGGACACTGAAAACTCATCTGGATCCGTTAAAAATAGAATAGAACTGATATTTTCCAAAAATCCAGATACTCATCGGTCTTTTTATTTTTAGCGGAGGTGGAGAAAACCCTTTATTGGGAGATTAAAAGCCTTACGTCTAATGTGAGAATCACCTATCTCCTCATCAGGCCAACTAACTTAAAACTTCACCCTATTGAGGCCCGTTTGACTGTTGCCTCCGGTAACACTTAGGCCTGATGGCCCATTGTATCGGACCTACTCTGAATCCAAAATATTAGACCTGAAACAATCACATTTCTTCATCACGACACAAAACATCACATCCAATTCCCAACCCCCAATTCCAGTAGGTATTCAAAGAAAGAATCATTATATAACACCCTTGATGGTCAAAGCTACAACTCAGAGAATGTACTTGTACTTAGTACCCAAGTTCTACAATAGCATTCTTGATGAGCTGAAATACATTTCAGTAGAGAATTCTAGAAATGATTATAGGTTGAGTGTAAGAGAGTGTATACCTGCTAACTATGTTGACAGGCAAAGCGCTAACTCTGCCTTTTATCAGTGTTATAACCAATAAAATCTTACATTATTATTATTATTATTACTTTCTAAAAGAGTTTGAAAAATAAATTCCAAGTCAAATCAAACGTTCTTTCTTTGGTGCCAGAAAAAAAGAAGGAAAAGTATTTTCATATTAATAAAAGGGTGGAATTTATCACATTTTAATACCTAATGGAATTATTGGAAATTATATTGAGTGTGATAATAATTGATACTGTCCAATATTGAAGAACAGTTGGAGGCGAATGTCGCCCAACACTTTGAAAAAAAATTTGTTACCATATTTATTTTAAACGAATAAAGCTGCTATTATTATTATACAGTGTGTTTCACTTCTCATGGAAACACCCTCGTATCTTCCGTGATTTTCAACGTAGAGCCATGAAATTTTCAGGATCGATAGATTCACTAGAAATGAACTCGCTGCAAAAAAGGTGTCATCCTACGAGATATACACTGCACGAAAACAGCGATGGAACCACCCATTTTTCTAGAAACTTATATTAGGGAGCAAAATTGGCCAAAAATTCCTTCGGATTCGTGTTTAGGATCCCCGAATTACTGCTACTACACCTAACTCTTGAAAAATTTTCAGTATTGAAAATTTCAAACTTGTTACACTTCTCATGGAAACGCCCCCGTATCTTCCGTAATTTTTGACGTAGAACCATGAAATTTCCAGGATCGATAGATACACTAGAGATGACCTCTCTGCACGAAAGGGGTCCGTGAAGTATTTGAAAAAAAATTGAATTTTTCAGAACTGAAATATTTTCAGGAGACAAGTGAATTAGTAGTAAATTGGAGATCCTGAACACGAATCCGAAGGAATTTTTGGCCAATTTTACTCTCTAATATTACTTTCCGGAAAAATGGGTGGTTTCATCGCTGCTGGCGAGCAGTGTATATCACGTAGGATGACCCCTTTCGTGCAGAAAGTTCATCTCTAGTGTATCTATCGATCCTGAGAATTTCATGATATTGCTTCAAAAATTACAGAAGATACGAGGGTGTTTCCATGAGAAAGTGAAACACACTGTATTTATTCATTTTTCTAAAAAAGTGATCAGTATCAAGTAATTTATTTATTTTTATTATTCTGTATTACTTTTCACTTTCACTTATTTCATTGTCAATACTCGATATATTTTATAACATATCTACATTTCAATTCTTTATTATTTCTTATTTTAATATCTTTATAACTTCACATAACATTTTATCAATAAGACCTTTAGTTTTATGACAATTTCATAATTTAATATTATTTGTGTGTGTGTGTGATTGATTTATTTATTATTTATTTATCACAATTTTTCATCCATGTATATATCCAAATATATATACAATTTCATTTTGTTCTCCATTCTTGAGTCATTTATACAGTCTGTCCACTTGAGTTCGTAGCATATGAGAAATTTTTTTATTATTAAATTTACGAACAAAAATATCAAAAGTTCTGCATGATCTAAAACTTGAGATATAACCGTCAGATATCGATTTTTTTCAGTCATATGCGCGGTTTTTGAAAAAATATGAATTCAATACATGAAGTTCTATTATTTTCGACAATATCGGAAAATTTCATGTGAAAAAGATATAATATAGAATTGAAAACTACGTTAAACTACGAATAATTTGATATTGTATTTCAGGTTTTAGACCATGTAGAACTTTTTATGAATGGATTATTTTTCGTTAAATTAATAGTGGAAACTTAAGCGGGCACACTGTATATTCATGAAACAAGTGCATCAGCACTTATCACGGTTCTCTTTACTCATGATATTTTTGTGTATATTTATAGTATATTAATTTAATGTTCGTGGATAGAGTTTATCATTATAATTATTATTGGGATGACTACACCCCAGAAGGTGAATGGGGTGAGTTGCTTGTTAGACTATTTCATTTCCTCCAGTAAGTTATGAATTGTTCATTCGAGAACGGAACTCAACTGAAGATTTATTGATTTGTCGTACAAATGGAAAATATGCGAGTGGAAAAAGCTTGACATCACCATCCAAACCACAGTACATTGAAAGTACTCGACAATAAGCGTCCCACCCAAATGAAAAGAGTTTGATATCTCGATCACAAGTGTCGCTGCGTTCAATTTCAAAGGTCGATACGTCAATTTCCGTCAAGTCCTTATTGGGATTCCATCAGACTCTACATGCAGATGAGATGTTTAATAAAGAATGTCGGCTCTTTGCAATGCACCCTTCGCACTGTGTCATGAAGGATTTTATAGGACGGTAAAATTGAATATCTTCCGACAAACATCTGTTACAGTTCTCAAGTTTCCCAAACTTTTCCCGGGTAAATTTTGTTCGGCTTTTTGTTCATGGAAAACTGGGGTGGATTCCTTGCGTCGGGTGTTGGCTTGTAATCAATTGAAAAGATCAGGTTTTGAATTTTTTGATATCGAAAAACGTAATAGGAATAATGGGTTCTATATTTCTAGACGAAAGATCATTTCTATTCGTATATTGGGCCTTGGTGGTCGAGATGGTAGAGCACTCACCTCTCAACCACAAGGGCGTGGTTTCGATTCCCAGCATGGTCACTGGTTTCTTGCATAGTATCACTCATTAAAAGGTGAGGGCTACGTCTTTCCTAGCTCGCACAAGTCTTACGAAGACTTCTGAGGGTGTTGCTCGTAAGGTTGAGCCGGTTGACGGAAATTTCACCAACAACAACAATTTAATGATGGTCAGATTGTAAATAATTCAGACTTATGCATAACTCTAAACAATAAGAGTGTTTTCGTCGAGAAGTCTACAACAGCCAAAAAGTACTGCCCCCTACAAACTTTGAATTATATTTTTAAGATTTTAACAGAAATTTTACAAGAACTAGTTTGCGGTGCAATGAAAACTGTATTTGCACATTTCTTTATATTCAGTATTAATAAAATATTGAATGTGAGTACTAGCTCGTCGTAGAAAAATAAACTCCATTCCTATTGCTTATTATATAATACACTGTTTTGTTTGTTAATGCCTCCGATCAAATAACACAGCCTAGATGAGTAACTCGCCGCTCATGCCTTACACCTTGTTTGTAAGGGACATCTTCCCTCACCGGCAGTGTTGTGCCTTGTTTAGAGAAATATTGAGGTTCAATAAAATAGAAATAATGGAAACTCAATGTGGAATGGACACCTGAAATTATGATGGAAGAATCTCCATACGATTTTGATAACAGCCGATGCTCTAATTGACATGTTTTCTCATAATTCATTCATTTTACTCTTTTCCAATTCGGTTTACCTTTCTCGATAGTTACGACACTGGAGCTTACCTAGGAAATGACATATTTTGATTCAAATGATCTTTTACACTTTTCAAAATGCTTCACCATTGCTTAATAATAAAAACTAACGATAGTTTAATTTGCCCTTTATTCACGAAAAAACACTCCAATAAGCCAAAGACGAAAACAAACAGGAATGTTTTGTTATTCTATCAAATTCAGCGTTGCCGTACTGACCAGAATATATCGGCAACGGAGAATTTCCGTTCGGCGAAGGAAATACTATCGTTTTTAGATGCACCCAACAAGCTGCAATGAACGTTTCAATTGCCTTCTTATTGTTATACATTTCATACAAGGCAGTATTTTTGGGTTTTTGTTGCCATGAATATACCCGACAGATATCAAAATATAGCTGACGTGCTTATTGTATCCTTAAAAAATTGCGACATGGCATTAATGTCATGATTTGAGGGATAACATTATGAAAAGATGTTACCTTCAGATCTATTTGAGTATTACTCATCTAGGTCGTGTTACTTGATCGACTGTAAAATTCGAACGAGTTCGAATATATTGTGCTATAGAGGTATCAACATTGAACTACATCTGACAGTCCGTCGTGATATTAGCCAGGGAAGTAGTTGTTTTCTGACAGATGATTGCCTTTTATTTTCCACTTGGTGGAAATGCTAAGAGAGAAGGGTACCCCACCCCGTATTATTTCACATTGTTGATACCTCTCTGGCACGATATATTCGAACTCGTTCGAATTTTACACTTTTCTCTTCCCGGAGACTGTGCTACTTGGGAGTGTTTTGTCTCGTTCCGTGCGGATGGCGCTGCGATCAACTTTGTTGTAGTTCGTAATGTCATCCGTGGGGAAATATTAGTTAAACAGTTGATTATTATTCATTTGGCAGGAGCAGGACAATTATAATAATGTCCGACCTACCCTGTTACTGATGAGAGGCAATAAACCTCGAAACATGCATGTCTGCAGGTCGTCATTCCCAGCCAAATGAAGGATAATCTTCTGTTGAATTACAAGACAAGCACTTGCAACTGGGTCTTCTTGGAAGAACGTTGCACAAATATCTGTCAGTTGTACTTCAATTTCCGTCGTGGTATTAGCCAGGGAAGTAGTTGTTTTCTGACAGATGTTCGCCTTTTATTTTCCACTTGGTGGAAACGCTAAGAGAGAAGGGTACCCCGTATTCTTTCACATTACTTGATCGAGGTTAATATTTTTATTTTCATTTTGGAAAATGAAAGATATGTCCTCAAATCCACTCAATTAATATATATGTTCAATATTCATCTATGAAAAAGTGATTTCATCATTAATAAATGCAACTACTGGAATTACAGTTGATGTTGAAAACCGATAGTGAGAAAACAAACTTCCTAGGATGACCTGAATCTTCCTGGCCTATATAATATCCAGCAATGGACGGGAAAAGAGCTTTTATTACGCGATTTTACATTGGGGTCGAGCCAAATTCTTGTGTGAAAGCTCTCATACCGGGGGGAAACTAATACAAAAGTGTAGGCTTGAATTCAAGAGCGCTGAAAGCAAATTCGGATGAAACTGAAGTACCAGGATCTTCGTTGAAGAGGAATAAGTGATGCGTACATTTCGCTAGGGTTTAGAGCGAGTTGTATTTTTGTTTTAAATGAACAAACATATAGATGATTGCTGAGTCAAGAGTAGAAATAATAATACTGATAAAAGTACTCTTCCTGGGCCCAAAACGACAACTGTGACTACAACAGACGCTTAGAGTGGACGGCTGAATTGAGAGAAAATATTCTGCACTGCTACAAGAGCTAAAAGACACTCAGAGCATGCCGCGTTTTCCGTCCAACTCCTAAATGATTTTGAATTGCATCTCCGGATTCCAGGCTATGTTAGAGCACCTCCACAGCCGTTTAACGAAGTGGCAGAAGTGGCCGATATGCGACGTGGTGGTCTGGCTGTAGAGGAGGCTCGCATCATTTGTTCACGGTGAAATATATGGACTATGAACGTGAGCAGAGTTTGTCAATAGATAGTGATAGTGATATAAATGTTTGAAATAAAATATTGTTAATTTTTAGTGTTCAAATAAATTAGCGAATTATAACTGAGTGCTTCTTTATTACAATATCACCTTAATGAGGTATCAGAACCCACAGAGCGCTTCTTAACACATAATTAAGTGCTTTTTATTATAATATTACCAAAGGAGGGTATCAGCACCAACACCGAGCCCCTGAAGCCACAACAACTGGCAGGCTTGGATGCGGAGATTCACGATGTCCTTTCAGAAGAAGCTGATATCAAGCAGATCAAATCTGCCAACTACTACGCTGTTTAAACTCTGTCTCAAACGGAGAGGAAGAGTACCACCTCTCTGATAGGGAGGCATGAGCGACGCATTCATAAGAAGTGGTGGAGTCCTTGGCGGCCAATAGGCGGCTGGCTGAGAGTTTTAAATTACTATCTGGTTTGTCGAGGGGTGAACCATGTTTATTCCCAAAAGAACCTGCCCATCGACATATATGTATAACGCAAGACTCCCTGCAGGATATTCGTAATCGTTCGATGGCCTGAATCGATTACCGCAAGGAATTCGATATAACATCGCAATCTCAGATACCTTGTGGTAGCCGATCAAATAATGAGATGCATTGAACAACTGCATATCTTCTCAAGAGTCGTATTTTCAATGTCTAGCTCAGAGTCTCAGCTGGCTGACCTTTGAAACAGACTGAAATTCCATATATTCAATCTTCTTGTTAATTTTTACATTGAAAACCTGATCCTAAAGCTAAGTTTTCATGTACACGAATTATTTATTTTTCGAACAAAATCTGTCAAAAGCTGTTCAAATATATTTCGTGGCGGCAAATTTTAACTGATGCTACGAATAAATTCAAGAAGTTGAAATAAAAGCTGCTTTCCAACTGCCAAGGGTAGTAGCCCCCAGTGGAGCTTGTTACTCCTGAACTGAACCTGAAGTGAACCACACCTGAGTTTATAACTGGGTTTTAATTGGAACATAATTTGTCTACGGTGTAGACGAGACACCGGTGTTGCCTTATGCTCCGGGGGATATTGAGTCCGTTGTGGAGAATGAGAAGTGCCGAATCTATTGGAACTACTCATTCCCCACCCTCAGGCAAATACAAACCAATATGCCTGATGTAGTCCTCCTCGACCATCAAAGTAGGACGATTTTTGTCATTGAGTTTTCAGCTCCTGGCGAAACATCGTCCGAAAAGAGGAGGAAAAACAGACGAAATAACGAGATCTTCTCTTTGAACTCCGCAGGCTTCATCCAAACAATTCTGTTGAAATGGTGGTTCTGATCATAGGCGTACTTGGTGGAATAATGGATACGCTCTAATCTAAAAATTATACCGATTTGCTTCGATGTGGTAGAAATCTTGGGCGTAATTTTTGGTTTACTCCACCGACTCAGGGCACTCAGAGTATTTACTGGGATCAATAACACACCAAGACGACATCTGAATGAGTTGGGACTTGGAGATAAGGCCTGCCTGGTAAATACCCAACGGAATTTAAATCAAAAATTCTCTCTCACAAACACTCCTTAGCCTTACAGGTAGTAGACGGCTATTATTATTATTGGACGTGGCGCTTTGGGGCGACTCACTGAGTTTTGGTGGCATATCCACTTTTCAAATGGATGAAAACCTGGAATACTTACAGCACCAATCGGGGTGGTCGGTGCTTACATCAGACTTGCCATTAAACAAGGCACGAAAAAGATTCTTTCAGCCTCAGAGATCGAATCTGGCCCATCGTTAGAAGTAGTTCCAACAGCCGCAAACTGTATTAATCTAACCGCTGCTGTTTTAATATTGGTATTATGAAATATTTGTCTATTGAATATCAAATACCTCAGTCATGAATTTATTTACGTTTCTAATCTTTCAACATAAATGAATCCAATTGAAGTTGTAAATATTCCTATTCACTGAAATTCAATAACGTATGATGATTCAAAGGGCTCAGAGGGCTCAGAGTGAGGTAAACTCAAACAAATTGGACAAATTACAGGAATTTTATAATCCTTATGGAACTCATCGAATCACGAATCGGTTCCATTCATTATCCTGATTGTTCCATGTAATTCAAATTCGATGCGATATAATCAACCACAAATTGTTGTGGGTGTTTTTGAGATTCTATAACTCCAATCACTATCAATTAAAGGGCTCTCAATATGCGTAATTGAAGCAGAAGCGATAGTAACTATCGCAAAATTTAGTTTTTTGATTTTTTATTAGCTAAAATAAATTTTTGGGTCTAGCAATCAAGTAACGAGGTTATAACTGATAAAATAACATTTTATATCTTCATGAGTCTTTTTATTTCAGATCTTAGGAGAAAATTGTTCAGTATACATTCTTGAGAAATTTCTTTTTTCACATATCCGGGTCCAAGAATTATTTGTTTTATGTGCACCTTTTTCTTCCAGGTAGACGCCTGCACTCGAAGCATGTTTGTCGTCAGATGTTCGTGTAACATATAAGGTTTCCTGGGCAAAACTCCACAATATTTATTTCCATAAGAAAAAGAAAAGAAAATTTCTATGTTTTTATACCACTTTAACTTGTAACACTTCGTTACTGCAGTTTCGTCCTATATGGACATTCTCAAACAACTCTGTTAAAGTGGTATGAAAACATAGAAATTTTCTTTTCTTTTCCTTGTGATTATCTCCTACCACGTAGTAACGGCTACATCCATCAATTTATATTTATTTCCTGTTGTTCGATGCTCGGAATAGTGAGAGTGAACTTTTTATTCCATCGCAGTCTGTCTTGTGCGCTGTTTACTCTGAGAGCAGAAATAGGAATCTCCTTCGCGATTTCTACATGACCTATCATAGCTCCTTGGTTCATCCAGAGTCCCGCATACTCAAATGTGCTGCAATAAGTTTAGAGTCCAAGATCAACTTCAGCTCTTGGCCGATGACTCGTTTGCGTATGCTTGGTCCTTGAAACCTTCATCTGCGAGATTATTCAGAAGTTCGTCTATGACCAGACACCATAGATAATGAGAAAGACAGCTTCCCTGTGGACAGCTGCCTCCCTACCTCGGCTCTCAGTTACCTCAACTTTTCTCCACGTTAGCGACAATACAACCCAGTGGACCCTCGAGTGAGACGTTCCTTTGTTCATTGGTGCTAACTTTCACATCGAAGAACACACTTAATGTTACCTCTTTGGACCAAAATTTTCTTCATACCATTCTCACTACAGTGTGGAGTGCCAGTTTTGTCGACTCCCCCTTTTTGTGTGTACGTTGAATAGGAATCATACATTTTGCATCCTTTCAGATGGAAACCGTGTTAGACTGATGGGTCTGAAGGACTTTGCTACTGTGTAGTTAGTCTCTCTTCCCTGTCGTTGGGATAAATAATTCTCTCGCTGATTTTCAGACATTTTGAACAGCATAATGCTATACTAGCCCTGAATGTCCTCTCCGAACTTGGGATCCCAGGCCCCTCTGTAGAACTAGAGGAAAATTTCCTCAGGTCCTGCTGCCTTGTATGGATTGAACTCGTTCTCAGGTATAGCGTCGTTCGTTCGTTATCTAGAAAAAAATTTCAGTCTTCCTGGGTGACCTGATTTATTGGCGGATCCTGTTGGTCATCGTCGACACCGTCCTGGAAGTGTAGCTCCAGTAGATGTCTGGGCGCGTCTTCGGAGGATGTTGTCCACGTCCCATCTGGATTCTTTGAGGTTGTTACGGAACCCTCTGTCAAGTTTGACATAATTCTCATGAGTCTGGCGGATTCCGTTAGATTGTTAATTTCCAAGTAAGCTCTATCTTTCTTTCTCAGCTCCTTTTCGAACACTTCTCTCGCGGTTTTGTTGTCTTCCCACGTTTTCTCACTGCCTTCTCCAAAAGCTCTGCTTTCCTATGGGGCTTTGTGGTCGCTTTTCTCAGTCCCTTCAAAGACTGGTTCCACCAACAAACCCTGCGCTTTGGGGCCCGCTTTCAAAGGGGATGCCTTCTTGAATGCCTTGATCATACATTTTTTACTTCCTTGTCGAATTACTCCTCCGAGAGAATCTCTGCCTGACACCCTGTGAGCTGTGAGCTGTGAGCTGAGAGACTTTCTAATGTACTTGTTGAAAAATAAAATATAATCAAAATTCAAACTAAAAAGAATTTCCTTTAATTATGTGAAACTTCATTCAGTTATCAATTATCTGCTACTTTCACCCCAAAACCAGAGAGGAACTGCCAATTAAAAAAAAAAGTTCTTATTTTATGTCAAATGTTCAACTCATATTTTTACAGTGAGCAAATCATCATCGAACGTTATTATTGATTATGGGGTAATTTCTTCTTCGTTTACCTCTGTCTCGAGTTTTTTATCTAAGTATTCGTTTTACAATCGGATTATTGTCGTAATATATCTTTTGTCTGAAATACTTAAAAACTATATAATTTGGTTAGTTGATCGATCTTGGTATGGAAATTGAAAGATAATGATGAATAGAAATGACAATCGCAAAATATACATTTGATAACCCTATTCACTATGCTTTTATCTATAGAAAGCCTTTTCATGTTCGTCGAAATCACTTTCAATAAAGAAAAAAAAAATCTCTCGATCTATTCGGATCCAATATGGAATTTCGATAGTCGATAGTTATGGTACTAGTGGAAACTCTAATAATGTTTCGTCAATTATTATTGTTGGATTACGATGCCAGATCATGATGAACATTTCCAGCGCAACTTCAATAAGGCAGGTGTATATATGCGAACATTAGTCACATGAAATTGCTACAGAACCGCTGTGCTGTGTGCCGTTCCTGATTGTATTTGTTGAATGTCGGGATGACAGATATTCATTGTTTGGATATCTTAGGACGAAATGTTATTTCAGCTATCTGAATTCCATTACGGGCAAAACTCGTGTGTCACCATGTTGGAAATCACCTTTCAGCATGAAGGAGAGGAAGACGAAAGAGTCAACCAACACTTCAATTTCGTATGAAATTAATATTTTCTGAAGAAATTATTTTCGTAGTGGTATCAAAATGACTGGCTCCTCTCTAATCTAAAAATTATAGTGGTTTGCCGTGATGCGGCAGAAATTTTAGCCGGAAGAATGTAGAAGGCCATAATTTTTGGTTGACTCCGGCGTCTCAGAATACATGACTCTTAGATGCAGTAATCACTGACTTCACGGACTTGGGGACTCCAGAAGTAAAATATTTATTTCAGATGTTTTCACTATCAATATCCGTTTCATCGAAATGTCATGCTTTGTTGACAAATCTGAGTAGGAGTTTTCAGGTTTTCAGGGAGTATGTTCAATCTTTTCCACCAAATAATCCAAGCTCAATGTCCCAACGCTTTTGTTCTCTTCTTCATAATAACATTGCTTTGCTATTTTTTCTCGAAAAATAAGAATATTTTGAATATTGCCGTATTGCTTTTTAGGCGCGACCTGATTTATAGATCGTGTAAACTCTGTAATGTATTCAGATAGACGAACACGACAGTTTAAAAGTTCAACTCTTGTAATTCAGTTTAGGAAAAAAAGTACATGGTAAACTATAGAACAAAATCATATTAAAAGATTTATATATGTTTTCCTTTAAATTCTCTGTTCGATCTCTCTTGAATTATCTCACTATACTGCATCTCGAGTTGTTTCTATAAAAAAAGATAGCAAAAAGTGTTTCAAGCTTCGGAATTCCGGTAATTAGCTATTAGTACCTCAACATATTTTTATAGCTTGAAATCTACTTCAACTCTAGTATGATGTCCTATACTTTATAGGGCAATTACAACTTTGAATCCATCCAGATATTCCAATAAAACTTTTGATGGAAATAGATCCGTTAGAGTCGGTCATCTCTAGTGCCATACACTTTCAAAGTTGTGGGATTGACTCGAATGAAGTTGTTATTTTTGAAAGATGAAATATCACTTGAAAAACTTACTTGAATGGAACAATTTAAATCGAAAACTCGTTTTCCATTGAAATACTATAAAGTGCTTCTTTGATTGAAAAACCTACAACGGTATATTACAGACTTCATTTCCCGTAGGCCGCCGTTATCAAAATGTTTATTTTTTACGACTTTTATGAGCTACTATGTTGACGAATTTTATAACGAAATAATATGAGGTCGATGAGATCAAATCAAGTCTGCTAACGACCGTCTGATAATGATTTTTTGATATAATGAATGAATTTTATCTATTCATATGATTGCTTGTAACTTGTTGTAAAATGAATAAGTGAAACAATAGAACATGAAAAAGTAGGGATTGGAGCATTTCTCTTCAAGGCAGCAACCCATGCAGACGATGAACTCGGTCTCGTCTGCACTGAACGGATGAACCCAAAATTCGAAGCATTGTTAAAATATGTGGTGATGTAGTAAGAGTGATAACTTGAAATAATCGTCAAGACACTTGAAGATTTTTTGGTCAAGTTATAAAAATGCATCAGAATTGTCAAGCGAGAGAATCGGTTTCAAATTCTGATCGGGTAAATTTTTTTTCCACAATAATGACAATATTGGTTATATTTACACACGAAAATTATTACTCAATTCTGGAGTCAGTTTTTCTCAGAAACACCAACATGATGAAGTGAAAAGGTTCAACAACAGAACTTTAATTGTTCTGCACGTTAATGCGAATAAAGACAGCGTAAATTAATGATTTTTTTCAGTACAATTCTGATTTATGTTCTATGTGAATAGGTGAATAACATGCCCTCAATGTATGTTTTGAATTCAATTATCCAACGAACACTTCTAACATAACAGATCAAAAGTTGCCAAAAATTACCCTAATATTCATGAATTATTATTGGTCGATCACAAATTGACGACAATTTTCTATTCACACCTATCAATGAAGTTGAAGGTCACGGAATTGATGAATTCATTGTACCGTGTTAATTCGCATTTGAAATTATACTTTTCATAAGATATAGAGACACGAAAGCTTCATGTGTCATTGAAATCAACTCTTGATCTGAATATTAAATATTAATGACTTTGAGGGTACAACTTATAAATCGTAAATGAATATGGAATCACAAAAACGTCGTTGAATGTCCAGAAGTTGTACTCAATAAATTATACAAAAACTCTGCAAACTGAGTAAGAAAATTTAAACAAAACACTTCTTCCTTTCGAGTACAAATTAATGTAATCAAAATAGAGTTTCCCTTCAGTTATGCAAATCATCAGTTGTAATTAACTAGAGCAATATTATTTCTCCCGTTGAACCTTACAGGTGTTTCAGATCGCAGTCATATTGAGATTGCAAAAATTAATGTATTCATTTGAAATTCATTATCTGGTGAAAAATATGGGTTGGTTTGTTAAGAAACATCTGACGTAACTGTAGGCACGTTAATTATATAATTCACAAAATAGAATATGCTTCCTTCCTTGTGATGACATTAACAAGGCCAGTGACCATGACGATGATCGAACACACGCCACTGCGATTGAGAGGCAAGCGCTCTACCATCACCTCCACTACGGTCCATATCATGTCTTCGGTTATCGCGTTACCAGAAAGGTGTGTACTATTCGTTGATGGAAAAAGTTTCACTGTGGCATACAATGAACTACTCCGAACTAGAAGAAAACTCAGCGTATACTGTCCAACAGCAGGTCATTTCGAATGATAACTTTTGTGGGCAATTATTGAAAAGTGCAATATTTCATCATATTCCATGTACTTCTCGTAGAGTTTTGTTGAAGAGAAATCGCTCTGTAGCTTTGATTTTATTGAATTTGAACAATGGGTGCTGTGGACTCACATAAGCATTATTATTATTACTTTTTATTTCAATTTTCAATTGAGAATGTTTTCCTCTTCAAAATTATTTCATTGTTTTTTAAGTTTGTTACTCGTATCACCGTGAGTATTACCACCATTTCTTTTATGTATTTTAGGGATATTAGGAAGTCTCAAAGCTGAGGCCAAACGTTCAGTCCTTGGTAATAGAGTGTTTGTTACTTTTGATACATTGCTGATTGAAAATTCCGGTTATTTCCCCCCGTTCGTTCCAATTTTCAGTCGCTTTTGATACAAAATCAGAAGTTTCCAGCTACCATCAAAGCCATCACGTATCTACCGCAAATTGATTAGGCGAATGTTTTACGAAGTGATGAACATTCGGGAACGAATTCAAAGTTGACCCTTCGGCCACATTTGTGTTCATTTAGCATCGCATTCCAATAACCCTGAACTGAATTTTCAATCAGTAAAACCATCAGTGCATGTCAGCCCTGTGGCATCCAATTATTTATTAATATCCTCCTTTCCTGTTTTCTAGCACTGGTCGGAGGAAATTTCGTCTGTGAAGCTAATTCGGAGAAAGTTAATATTTAATTTTTAGTGAATTTGTACCTACTATTTCTGTGGGTGAGATCACGACCGGAGAGATCTGATTTTAGGTCTCACTTTTAATTTTTCATATTGCAACGATCCTGGAGCAGGACCTGTTCTCATAATCGAGATCGGTTTTTTAACAATCTATAACATCATCACTCGAAAATGCTTCAATCATATCGAAGAATAAACGAAACATCTGGACGAGTATTTCGAACCGTTTTAAGTGACGGCGACATCACTCGAAATTGACGGTATAAATACAAGAATCTTGAGCAGAGAAGGCAAATTTTAGTCAAATCACAATTACAGACGGCCAAAGTTTGCAAATAGACAGAGTTGGCTTAGCATTGGTGACTGTATTTTGTTGAAATAAATTAGAAGGTATATTTTACAAGTCCAAAATGGATATAGTATATTTTTATTATTTTATATTTGAGGGAGAGGCGAATTGTGGACTTTTGCTAAACGGTTTCTTGGCTTGTGATAGACCAATTTGCTTATAGGCCGATAAATTCATAGAAATTCGTATATGAGAGAAAATAAATGAGGTCAATTACTTATTGTCGAGTCTAATCAATAAGGGACAGGAAAATTTAATAAGATAAGATGAGATAAATTTATTTCTCAGAATCAAAAAAAAACGTAACTTATAATTTAACAATATATTAAGATTATATATAGCATACAGCATTGAGAGAGTGAAGGGTGCGGTGCAAAAACTAATAGCAATGTTATGACCTATTCTAAACTTTGAAAAGAGAATTCGTCCAGATGATATAAAACATGTTCATGCAATAATTTTTTCAGTTGTTTTTTGAAACGCAAAGAGCTCAAAGGTTACAAAAAGGAAGGTTGTATACTTTGATTCCGGAATACAACGGCCCATTCTTAGTTCTGTTGTAGTTATAATTTGGCAAAGTGTACTCTTCTTGATTTCTTATTGGATATTCGTGTTTGTTTGGGGGTAGTGTCAACATTGATCGCTTCTTGTGTATCAGCATACTTATTTTGAATATGTAGGTGCTTGTTAGAGTGAATATTTTATGGTCTTTGAAAAATGTTCTGCAGGAGTCTCTATAACTCAGGCCAAATAATACGCGAATGTTTTTTTTTTGTATCCCAAATATATCTGACGCATATATAGATGTGCCCCAAAATTCTATACCATACTGTAATACACTATGGAAATACGCGAAATGAACCAGTTTTGTTGTTGATAGGTTGGTATTTCTCTTGACAGTGTCCTACCTGAATCAACTTCACAATGGAGACTTGGGTATTTTAGAAAATTACTTAGATATCAAAAAGTTCATCCAGAGATATATGGAATAAAATAAGTGTACTGAAGGAAGAACATATTATTTGTTTTCAAATTATTAGAAACAAAAATCCTTTTTCACTGGAATTGCCTTTACCAATAAACGCTGGATTCATGACAGTTTCAATTATTCAG
Organism: Chrysolina americana; assembly: GCA_958502065.1. NCBI lineage: Eukaryota > Metazoa > Arthropoda > Insecta > Coleoptera > Chrysomelidae > Chrysolina > Chrysolina americana. Next base: position 89,828,942 of record OY293412.1, read on the forward strand.
AAAGAACATGTCAGCCAATCAAAATAAAATACTCTATATAATTATTGTACACTTTATTTTGGGGGCGAATTGTCACGAAACTCAACAAGCGTCCTTACGTGAGAGCCATTTACCTCGGGCTGCCATTGTCGACTAATTCGACCTTCTACCTAAAACAGTTTCATCTTGACGAAATAGGTCAAGTGGGAGAGTTGGGGTGGTGTTGAAATGACGGCACTAATTTCAAATATTCATGACCGATATATTATATTTAGAACTTTTCCTAGCCTAATTTACGGCCTTCAGATAAATATTTCAAGACTATGAAATATTTTCACATTCAGTTGGATGGATATAACATATGTCAAAACATTTATTATTGCCCTGAGCGTACAGAAATTGGTTTAGTGTGTTTCTCCTAGATAGGCAGAATTTGAACACTAAAGATCTAACAAAAAATTAACAACAACCCAATAAGCCGACCACGATTATATTGATTCAGGTTTCACAAGAAAAATATAATAAGTATTTTCAATGAAGATATAGTCGCGATATCTCTATGACGACCTATAACCAGACTAGCTGTAACCAGAAGAAGAGCCTTCAACAAATAAGGAACTTTTTGAAGTGAAAAACAATTACCTGAGTACGAAAACATCAGGAGAATAGACTCAAGTCACAATATGCAATGGTTGGATAAAAGCAACACCTTCATGCATTTTGGTTTTCAAACTAGGCTCAGATTGAAAGTACTCCATCTATGATAATTAAAATAAAAATAATAATATTTTATTAGAGATATTGTGTATAAACGTTACAATGCAGTGTTGTATTGATCAGAATAATGTTGTTCAGTTGTCTCAGCCAATATTATTAACCTATCACAAGAAATAAAATACATACGTTCTTTAAAAAACGAACCCAGTTTATTCTTAACACCAAATTGTACCTGTTATTGTTTATAGCGACAAATATCACGAATTTGAATACTGATTGTAAATGGTATAAGAATCATAAATACAATATGTAAAAAATACAAAAGAATTGTGTAATTAGGTCTTACAAATGGTGATATATGAATTCCGAAACTTTCGACTAGGGCCCCTCAAATAATAACTCTGGTTACGCCACTGAACAGAGGCCGGCTGCATTCTGGAAATAGTTTTGTTGATCATAATAGATGACACCTAATAATAATAATAATCTGTACTACCTTCAAGAAGAGAGTTCGTCGATGGAAATCCCAATGTCAGCCCCGAAAAATTATTTTGTTTTTTCTTTACATTAAAAAAATATTTAAAAAAATTGTCAATTTTACAAAATATCTTAAAAGGATTATAGGCATCTTTTCTCAGTAGATGAAACTTCAGTAGATAATTCAAAAACCTACCAAAGGATTTCCCACACATTTTCCACATCTCAGGGTTTAATCCAAAATATACATATCGTAAATTTTAATCTCTATTTCCAGATGCCGTTTACAGAAATTGAATGCAACGAGTTCCTCCATATTTTCATTCAATATGTAGAAGCAGTTTCTTCAGTTTGATATCCTAAATCTAAAACATCCTGTGACTCCAAACGGTTTCGGTAGAACGTATTCAGCTTCATACTTTTATCCAGTTTTTTCTTATGATTTAATTGAATCTCTTGCCTGAGTTATCGTTTTTGTTTCAAAGTTCAATTATACCTACTAATTTCATTCAATGTTCTTGCTCGAAATGGTTAATTCGATTCAGTTCCGTTGAAATACAGAATTTTGACAAGTATTTTCACGAGGCTTGTTCATACTGACTTCGCTTAATGCTTTCCATCAGCTTACATTTAGTGTTATGAGCCAAACTTCATCGAATTACCAGAATCCAATTCGGGGAAATATTGAAATTTGAGCTGTTCAGCTGATGTGTATAGTTGGAATTCAGGAGAGGGTTTGTTGATTGTTTCATCAATTATAGAGCGCAAATTTTTACTGGAAAATTGATGTTTGAATTTTTTGACATTGAATTATGAAACCATACAATTCGCTTTTCCTTTAAATCGAAACGTGGAACCGGACAGGTTCATCAACTCGTCAAATAGCTCGTTGTTGAACATAATCTGAAAGCTTAATGAAGTTTCTGGAGCAGTTTATATACGAAATGAGATTTTTTTGTTACAACAGTTTAACATGAAAAAAAAATTCAAGCTGTTTAAAGCACACATTCAATCCTCCTCTAATTTCAAGGTAATACCAGGTTGCTAAAAAAATAATGACCGAATTCCACCACAGACATAGGAAGTTTATCAGTTTCCTTGAAGCTATTTTCCTGACTTCGGATAACTTTAGTAATATCCTTTCCAGGAACTTGAGCATTTTGTAGAAAAGCGCTCTTTGTCCAAGCACTTCGTTAATTTCATTTCATCGCTTACCCAGGGTCAGAATTTTTTTTAGTGGTATCTGGAGAGTCCACAGACGGTTTTTGGGACGCCCCTTCTATGGCAAGAAAGTCTGCTTCCTCGTTGCATCTTATACCTCTGTGACCTGGCAATCACATCGAAGTGACCTGGTTGTTTTCTGCCAGTTGTTTCGGAAATTGTTTTCAGTCATTTCAGCTTAGACTTGGTCTAGACTGTATGACCAGAGCTTTCAGTGCTGCTTGGCTATCTGACAATATATATTTTTTCCTCCGACTGCCCTTTCTGGGCGTTTTTGTATTTTTCAGTGTTGAGCTTCGAACTTTCACTCTTTTGCTGGATTAGTAGGGTGCCTTGCATATTTGTTTATGGGATGGAACGTTTGTCGAGTCATGGTGTCACGATACCACTTGAACAAAGTGAATGCACAGTCTACTTAAAAAATGATAATCAGGTAAAATTATGGAATATATTCAAAATTATGGATTTTGGCTTTAGGGAAGATAACGTCACACCTGGTCTTCTTACCTCAAAACTGACTGGTGCTTGTATATATCAGATGGATCTCGCAGGGATTATTTGCAATTATAACTCAATTTATCATTTGTCGTGGCATTAGCCGGGAAATAGTGTTTTTCGGACGTCTGCCTGAAATTTGAAGAGAATAAAGGGGTTATTCATGGCTATAGCCTAACTCTTTCACCTATATTTTCCTTTTGAAGGGCCACAGTTTTTCTTTTTTTATAATCCTGACTTTAATCTCGGGATCCTGACTTTAAAGTCGGGATTCCAATACGTTAGGAATGAGCAGTTTAAAAGATGCTTGCGTATATGTTATTCCACCCCATGAAAGAAGTGATGAAAAAGATATTGTAAATTACCTGTAATTATAACTTTTAAACTCATCAAAGTTATCCGTAAAAACTATAACAAATTTAATAATGCATCATTTGAATCAGATCAGTTCTTGGACACCATCTCTTTATACTATACGTTCTACCCAAATATCTTACGAATGCCCAAAATCGACTAATTTCAACATCTGAATCTGATGATTTGTGTGTGAGAATCAGCTTGGGTTCAAGATGAACATCTATTGAAATTACATCATGTTATTTGACAATAGTTTGTGGTGTCTTTTCTTTTAAGTTGATCTATAGACAGTGGTCCATACCGTGTATTCTGAAATATGATATAATCAAGCTATCATCTTATGGGATTCCTATTAACATTGTTGACTGGGTGGAATCATATACAGCAAATCTAAAAATGATAGTGAGTTGCAACGATGTAAGATGCAAGGCTTATACTTTCCCCACGGATCAGTTCTTGGACCTCGTCTTTCCTACAATTGCCAATATGTAATCATATATGCTTACGATACGATGGTCAGGAGACAATGTAGAAAGGTGCCACCGATATCGACAAATTCTCAATATGAGAAAAAAACAATGACCATCAATTTCCATCTTACAAGAGACATGACAATTTCTTTAACAACAAAATAACCATCAATCCAACAATCTTAGGTTTTTAGGTTTAGTGGTAACATTACCAGGCAAAGTTTTTGGGAATTCTAGTTGTGGGACAGTCCCAAAAGTTTGCGGGGGCCTCGTCACCAAGAACTTTCGCAAATAGCTTGTTTTTCAACTCGATATGAAGAATAGATATTTGTCGTCTCAACGGTCAGGTAATAATTTTCATTCTCCGGTATTGTGCCATAAGAGACATTTAGCAAACCTACGGTATTCAAACAATTTTTCATTTCTTTGGTGGTGAAATAGGATTCGTTTAGTCTCGAGCAAATGATGTCTATTCGGGAGTCCCAAATTAGTCTTATCTCATTGAAGACCTAAGAACTTCACTTCTTCGCTAGGATTATAATTGCTTGGGTTGATGGTTATATCTCTCCCAAGACGGAAGTTGATGGTCATTGATTTGTCTACATTGGGAATTAGTTTTAGTGGCATCAGCTCTTCTACATGGTCTCCTTGAATTGTAATTATCGTATCGTCAGCATATCTTGGTATAAGAGCATTTATAACATATTGGGGTAGATCATTCACGTAGAGTATAAAAAGAATTGTTTATACATTTGATTTTAAATCATAGCACCTTGATATATTTTTTTTTTGATTTGTCATATATGATTTCACCCAGTCAACAATATTAATAGGAATTCCAAGAGACGATAGCTTATTGATTCCCAATATTTGAAAACACATGGTATTGAAACCATTCGATTGATTCAATATAAAAGAGATCACAAACTTATTGTTATCAAGTTGCCAATGAACAATAACTGAGCAGATGACATGACCCAGATTCAATAAATATGTTTATTCTGAACCCAAGCTGATGCTCATATAAAAATTTTATCACATTTACATAAGTATTGCATAATTCACCAGTAGCTTAGGTATCTGGCAGTGGAGCTTCTGGCTTGCATTGTACAGACGTTCGAAGCCTCATTACGCGAGAATCTTTTTTCTCGAGAACATATGTCTCTTTAGGCAGCCATATGACTTTTGAAGCAAGTGTGATATGAGTTGCCTGGATGCCAATCCCGACGTCTGGTGCTAGCTTGAAGTGCGCACCGACCATCCGAGGTGGTGCTGTAGGTTTTCCGGGATTTTCTACAGCTGAAAAGTGAATACACCACCGAAACATCAGTAAGTCGCCTCAGAGCGCCACGGCAAATACTAATAATAGCCGTCCTCTACACGCACAGGCTGTGCCTTTGGGAACACTCGATGGGTGTTCATGTGGAAGTATTATTATTTGCTATAATTTTCACACATGCTTTTGATAATGAGTTCAAAACTGATATTTGCCGGTTATTCACAATGTCTTTTTTTAATTTTTTTCATGGCTTGGAATAATATATACGTAAGCATCCTTTAAACTGCTCATTCCTAACGTATTTGAGTAATCCTGACTTTAATCTCGGAATCCTGACTTTATTCTCGGGATCACGACTTTAATCTCGGGATCCTGACTCTAAAGTCGGGATCCTGACTTTAAAGTCGGGATCCCGACTTTATTCTCGGGATCCCGACTTTATTCTCGGGATCCCGACTTTATTCTCGGGATCCCGACTTTATTCTCGGGATCCCGACTTTAATCTCGGGATCCTGACTTTAAAGTCGGGATCCCGACTTTATTCTCGGGATCCCGACTCTATTCTCGGGATCCCGACTTTATTCTCGGGATCCCGACTTTAATCTCGGGATCCTGACTTTAAAGTCGGGATCCCGACTTTATTCTCGGGATCCCGAGAGGGATCCTGACTTTAAAGTCGGGATCCCGACTTTATTCTCGGGATCCCGAGAATAAAGTCGGGATCCCGAGATTGAAGTCAGGATTATAAAAAAAGAAAAACTGTGGCCCTTCAGCGCCTTCGTAGAAACCAATGTAAGGTCATAACATTTTCATGAAATATTCTCCCAGGAAAAGATGTCTTGCGACCCGAATGAACCGCTATTTATACGCGCACGTACTACAACCCCACTGATTTTCTAAAAATGGAGGAAAAAGTTGTCCCAGCGCTCTGCAGATAGAATTTCGGGAGTTAAATACTCCAGGGACCTCGTTTAACTTTGGACTTTGAGTATTCTGCGAAACATGAGTGTCGGTGACAAATCGCATACGGCAAAGGGTTCTATTTTGATTGGGATTAACGAGGGGAACTTCCTGAAGAGAATTGAGTTGATATTTGGCACGGAAGGGAGACAATTCAAATGTCCATCGTTCACGTCAGGAATCGGAATCGCCTAAATAGTGCATGACAGAATCTTATATCTCTTGTTTCACGGGTGTTAGCAGTATGGTGGACTCAATGCAACATAATGGTAGCTTGAACTCAATCGAAAAGTTACAAGGGACATCCTGAAACTGAAGTTCACCTGTTTTATAAAAAGGCTTATTACTACTAACCATAGATATATCATCATAGGGCAGTACAGCTTCTGATAGTTTATTGAGCTATACAGTGTGCCCAAGATAAGAATGAACAGCATGGGGATATCGGAAACGGTAAGTGATACGGGGTCGATTAAATTAGAGAAAAGTAGCGAATTTATGTGCCTAATAATATGCCATTTAGAAAGTTTTAATATTCCGAGTAGTTTCGGAGATATCCGAGAAAAACCGAAATTTGAGAATTTCGTTTTTATTTTCTCCTAGCTTTATTTTCAAAGGAAATGTAAAACAAATAGCACTTTGCCATGGCCACTTTTTGGGGACTACACGATAACGTAAGCAGAATTTTTCTGCGACGTTTCGTCTTTTAGAAAACATCATCAACTTTGTATTTTTATATGGGCCGAAACTAAAGTATACCCTGTATACGACTCCATATTTCATTGTGAATACAGCAACGTATCAAACAATATGATTTCGGAACAATTTCTCGCGCAAAATGTAATTTAGTGATTACTTAATATGTTTTTCTTCAATTTTAGATAGTAGGCGCTGGAAAAAATGACATATTTTGGTACATGAAATAAATTGATTAGTCCTATTTATACTAAATTTAAACTTACCACTTTCCAGAATTTTTGCGTTGTTGAATACAAAGATGAGTCGCCAAATCAAAAGTTTACTTTATAAATGTAATTGTAATGTAATAACAAGGAGCTGATATGTATTACAGGAAACAAACAGAAACTTATAACAAGTGTTCAAATAACCCGCCGTTATTTTCTAAGCACAAGTACGCTCGTCTCACAGACGAATTTAAAACTTGAGTTAACATATTCGGACAAATATTGTTAAAGGAAGCAGTTACCAATCTTAGCAAATCTTCTTCATTTTGAAAATTATGATTAGAGTACACTTGATTCTTGATATGTCCCCAAAGGAAAAAGTCTAGTGGGGTTAGGTCGGGGGCCCTTGCAGGCCAGGGTGTATCACTATGAGTACCTATCCACTGTCCTGGGAAGCGACGGTTCAAATAATCACGAACAATTATAGCGTTATGTGCTGGAGCACCATCTTGTTGAAACCAGCAGCTGTGAGTAACCGCTAAAGGCAAATTATCTAGAGCATCTTCCAAATCATTTACTAACAAATTTATGTACCGCTCTTTTGTTAAATTGTTTCGGTAGATAAAAGGCCCAATTACATTCGTACCGAGAATCCCAACCCACATGTTAAAACCGAAACGATGTTGGTGTCTGGACACTTTGTGTACCCGCGGATTTTGTTGTGACCAATAATGAACATTCCGCCTGTTAAAAATGCCATTGTTGGTGATCATACTTTCATCAGACCAAATTATTTTGAAAGGGAAATTTTCATCGTCTTGGCATTTTCTAGTGTACCATTCACAAAAGGTTCTTCGCCTTGCATCATCACCTGGCCTGAGTCCATGACAAATCCTAAATTTATAAGGATGATATTTATTTTTTTTTAAAATGAAGTGAGCGGTGGATTTGGCAACTCCGGTATTATCTTCAATGGTGCGAGTAGATATCTCAGGATTTTCAACAACGGCCTGTAACACATCACGCTGACTTTCTTCATTAGATTGCTTTTGTCGGGAAACCACAGGTTTTTTAAATGATCCGTATTCTTTTAAATTAAAAACTAACCGTCTAAATATTGATTTACCAGGTTGTCGCCTCTCTGGATACTTATTAGAGTACGCACGTTCAGCATCAACACAATTTCTTTGGCACACAATGTAACATGACAACATATCAAATTTTTCAGTATTCGAAAAGCTGCCGTTTTCCATTTTTAACACAAATTAGGTAGGTAGCGAGATGTAAAAGTAGGAACGAAAATGTGTCAAAAATTCTACCAAACTACAGTATTATTATGACAACGGAACAATATGTGTCATTTTTTCCAGCGCCTACTATCTAAAATTGAAGAAAAACATATTAAGTAATCACTAAATTACATTTTGCGCGAGAAATTGTTCCGAAATCATATTGTTTGATACGTTGCTGTATTCACAATGAAATATGGAGTCGTATACAGGGTATACTTTAGTTTCGGCCCATATAAAAATACAAAGTTGATGATGTTTTCTAAAAGACGAAACGTCGCAGAAAAATTCTGCTTACGTTATCGTGTAGTCCTCAAAAAGTGGCCATGGCAAAGTGCTATTTGTTTTACATTTCCTTTGAAAATAAAGCTAGGAGAAAATAAAAACGAAATTCTCAAATTTCGGTTTTTCTCGGATATCTCCGAAACTACTCGGAATATTAAAACTTTCTAAATGGCATATTATTAGGCACATAAATGCGCTACTTTTCTCTAATTTAATCGACCCCGTATCACTTACCGTTTCCGATATCCCCATGCTGTTCATTCTTATCTTGGGCACACTGTATACAGTTGGAAATAACACTTTTTTTTCCTGGGTAATACCACGAAGGCTATTGAATCTTACCAAAGAGAGACTTGTGGAATGTTCCCCGTTGCAGAGGACACTATTGCAATTGCTCCCTGTGACCAAATAGCAGAATGTTGTTTTATTAGTGTCTAATATGACCTTTATATGATGATGTAGTGTTTTGATAGGGTCTTCTCCAATGAGGAACCTTGCCAAGTATCATTTCGATATTATTCAAAACCCGTCGGGGTATTAGTTAGGGGAGTGTTGTTTGCTGGCAGGTATTTTCCATTCTACACTGAAGGTGAATGGAAGCTAAACAAAAATAAATATCGTTATCGACTAAACCAATAAAAAAAAACTGAGCTTTGGATTCAGCTGTCTGACAGTTTCATTATCTTCAATGAATCATGAAGATAAAGAAGATGACTGCTCATAAAACAATAGGAATGATCACTATCTTCTGCTTCGTGCTATATTCAACAGTATAAAAACAAGACCTTTTTCCAACGAGATCATTTGGACCCGACATGAAAAAACTGCGTGATCGTAGGTCAACCAATTTTGTATAATTTCAGTAATTCGAGTGCAATGATTGAATTTTTGAGAAAGAAATTCATCCAAGAAAATAAAAGTTCGAGTGTTTTTTAGCAAGATAAATCAACGACCATATATAAATACTCAACAATAATAATTACTTCCATTGAAATGATTATTTGAAGGAGAAGTTATTAAAATTACAATGTTTTTGGTGATTTGCTCAAGCAAAAATTTCCCGAAACGATTCATTTGGTGTCAGCGATAGTCAACAATCTCAACTCATCAGATTTAAGGAACGGTAAAAACACAGGACCTTTTTTTTATCGGATAAATTTCGTTTTCAAAATTGTGAGACCGTAGATCAAGCAATTGTATTTATCAGTTATTCGTCCTCATCTTCGGCCTAGCTCTACGCTGCAAGAGTTACCGTGTCCTGTGAGTGATTGTTGGCGTTCAAAATGGGGACCGACTGTCTGATTAGTTCTGTTAGATCTCATATTCTGTTTTTTCTCTCATGAGGGACCAGTGTAAGTAAGTATAATGTGTTTACCAAATCTCATTAGAATCTGCTTTCCTGGCTCTGAGAACGTGGAACATACCCACACATAATGACTTTCATTAATATCGAGATCATCATCGAATAAAATCATAAACACCATCATTTTTACAATAATTCCAGCGAACCACGTATGTACGATTGAACAGTTTCTAAAAAGCAAACCACTAGAAAAATATCGTAGACTATTTCACCTTTGGAACAATAATTTTATAGACCCTTTATTTCTTGGGAGTCGCTTTGTGTACACGCAGGGCTTTATCGATGCTATTTATTTTTTGCCGACGGTGATTCATCGGGTTATTTGTACGGAAGGAAGTTTTTTATTTATTGGGGATGAAATTGAGATGATTTGGGGGAAGTGGACCGAGAAAATGGTCTTTGGGAAAGTTGGAATTATATTGTAGAATATATGTCAGTTCAGGTGTTGTAAAAAAGTCCTTGACATTCAGATGATATCTTTCTACAGTGTAAAAAGTTCTCACAATATCCAGAATTGCCGTATAGCTGGAATTGTTCGTTCTAAATAGGAGCACGCGATCACTTGGAAAACGTTTTCCTGTGGAATGATGCTACAGCACTACAGAAATGCCATTTTCTTGAGTATGGGTTTGTTAATTTGCATAATTTATGTAACTGTTCGAATTATTCCAAGAATTTTTAGTAATGAAATCGGTCCAATTAAATCAGCAAGTGTTGAGTTTTCTGTTGGAAAACGAGTGAAAATATACAGAAATAGTTTGTTTCATACCAGTTCAAGATTGTGAAGCGGATACTTTGTGGACTACATTCAACTTTCATTGGGGGATTCAATTTGCTGAGGAAATTATTTTTCAAGTTACATATCGATATAATAATAACAATAATCACCTTCATGAGTGTTCTGTAAGTATAAGTATAATGATGATGATGATGATGAATATATGTTTATTGTACATAAGAATAAATTCTTGTCGACAAACACAGGTAAAAATATAAAAAAAAACATGTATATACAAACTCTTACAATTTAAAATTTAAAACATAGCAAAATAATAGCAAGCATGAAATATGTCAAATATAAAGTTCATTGTTTCACAATTATAAATGTAAACATTAAAATGTATCGTCATAAAACTCCGATAAATTATAATATGCCTTATCACTAAGAAGTTTTTTTGTCATATTTCTAAAAATATTGTACCTTTTTTCCTTAATTTCCCAAGGTAATTTATTATACATTTTCACCCCATTATAGATCAGAGAATCTTTTATTAGATTTGTTACGGGAATGGGGATCTTTAAACTATTTTCGTTTTGACGAGTATAATAGGTGACATCATTTACTCCGTAATCTAATCTATTTTTGTGGATTAATGAAACTGTTTCTAATATAAAAATTGAAACTAGGGTCAGGATCCCATGTTCAATAAACATAGGTTTACAGGAGTCCCTAAATTTTAATTTACAAAGGTATCTAATTGCTCGCTTCTGTAGTATAAACACTGACTGAAACAATTGGTTGTTACAGACTCCCCAAAAAGATATACCATAACGCAAATGGGACTCCACAAGTGCGTAATAAACTGATTTTGCAGCAGCAAATCCCATTTCATTAGACACCACCCTCAAAACATAACAACCAGATGCCAATTTTTTATTTAAGTTTCTTATTTGCTCTTCAAATTTCAGATTTGTGTCCAAGTAAATTCCCAAAAATTTTGCTGTATCCCTGTTTTCTAATATTTGGCTACCTATATTCACATTCGGTATTACAGTTTTGAAGGAAATGGCACTTGTCTTTTTAGTATTCAGTGACAGTAAATTAGAATCACACCAGTCTTTGATTAAGACCATGTCACTACACATTATTTCGTGGAGTCTATCCTTATCTTTATGGTGCCATAATATGGTTGTATCATCTGCAAATAATGTTAAATTTCCCGAAATTGGTAGAATTGTAAGGTCATTTATAAATAAAAGAAAGAGTATAGGACCCAGTACAGAGCCCTGGGGCACTCCACACCTTATGCCAATTGTATCTGAAGTAGTGAATAATTTTACACACTGCTTTCTGTCTGAGAGATATGATCTAAACCAGTTCAGAGTGACTCCACCAAAGCCATATCGATTAAGCTTCTGCAGCAAAATGTCATGATCTACACAATCAAATGCTTTTGCAAGATCACACAGCACCGCCGCGACAGCTTCTTTACCATTTATGCTTCTATAAATCATTGACATTAATCTATGCATGGCATCATTTGTGCTTTTTGAATTCTGAAAACCAAACTGCTCTGCACTCAGTATTTTGTTACTCGTCAAAAATTCCATAATTCTTTTCTTTACTAGTTTTTCTATTATTTTTGCAAGTGTGGGAATTAAAGATATCGGTCTGAAGTTGGAGGGATCTTCCCTGTCACCTCCTTTATGAAGAGGAATTATAATAGATGTTTTCAGGAATGTCGGAAAATTTCCAGTTTCAAATGAGGTATTTATGACTTGTGCAAGAGCGTCGAGCGCCCTATCTGGAAGGTTTTCAAATATCTTTATAGAGATATCATCTGAACCAGCCGCGTTCTTATTTTTTATAGAAAAAATAACTTCTTTCAATTCATATGCATTAGTAGCATAGAGTATTAGATTTCCATCAACGTGGATGTCCCTCAGGTAGTCTAATGGATCATATTTCGGAAATAGGTATTCAGATCGATTTGCTGCCTTTCATCGTTCATGCTGAAAATGAGAGGAAAACTAGTAGTTTGGACTATTCAATTTTTAGGAGTACCAACAGATATAAGCGAATCTTCGGTGTAAGACTACAGATGTCAGGTAAAAGTCGAAATATCTTGAATCTGGACTCAAAACTCACCTGGAACATACACCTGCCAGAAGTGCTGACAACGGCAAAAACATCAATAACGATGACCAGGCGTTCTTTTGTCAAAACATCAGTTCTTGGACCCATACAATCATTTTGGTTATACACAGCAATAGTGAGGCTCTTGACAACGTATGAAGCGTTGCTCACCAAAGGTAGAACAAGTGACAACCAGAAGTTGGATGGCTAGCTCATGAAGACTGCCTATGCTCGGAGTCGTTGGTGCTATGACCAACACATTTAGGATCAGCCTGTAGGTTATCCTGAACATCTCAACATCTCTTTTCTGCATCTGCATATTGTAGTGGGGGCTGAAGGACTGAAACATGCATACTAGAGGATCTGGGCCAATGAAAGGGCAACAACCTAGGCCATTCCAACATGTGGAGGTTATAAGAATCGATACACTAGAGTTTCTGTCTAATAAAATAACTCCATCCTACTTCACTTCACTACCATCATAAAAGATGGGGAAGATACAATGAGAGCCCTAATATTACTGTCGAGGGGGCAAATCTGGTACACGGATGGTTCTAAGACGAACCATCATCAATCTCCCAATCAACCAATGGGCTATCAAGACACCTCCAAATACCATTAGGATTTATTCCTAGCCGAATATATTCGTCCACCACGAAATTGAAATGCAATACCATTCTGTATCTCGTACACCGTGATGGTTAGACTGCATTGTAAGATTAGTTTTGGTTTGAGACCAGATATAATACCAAAGCTTGTACTGAAGGGGCTCTTCCAATTAAATAGAAGCACCAGTGAACGGAAACACTCTATATATGTATGTCCAGATTAACCCTCGATTTGGCCCTGCTAAGAGTTTCAATAAATTGCTATGAATCGCGAGATCCTTTCGTCACAGACGTACTTCTTAATCATCACTATTTTTGTGAGTGCAACTGAAATTACTCGCAGACATTTTGGTATGGGCGGTACACATATTACCGGTACTACCAGAAATCGATTAATTATATAATTGACTGATGAGAGAGGCGCAAACTCAGTAGATGGGGTGGCTTTCTCATCCGAACCAGAGGAGCACAGTAAAAGCTCCTTGGCCATGGAAAATTGAAAATCAGTGAGATTTTGGCGGCGGGAAGAAAAACTTGGCGCGTTCAACGTGAGGATGATGGGGCGTTTTCTCCAACTCAATTTGCACGTTATTTTTGATGTTGGAACGAAATCAAAAATAAAATCAGAATTCAGTGCTGGTGTCAGAATTTCACTAGAATTCCCAGTTTTTCTCCGTGAATGCGGTGCGGATTTTGAACTAGATTCCTTCTCGATATTTATGAGAGTATCAATTATCGGAACAAAGCCATAAGATACTGTATTCTTGTAACTAACTCATGCATAAACTCTGAAATTAAAATTAATTTTATTCCTATGTTATGGTCCTTTAATTTATTGACTACGTTCTTTGTACCTCTCAGAACAAAGCATCAGAAACTAGTATTACTCCAAGACTGCTCCCAACCTTTTGGAGAAGTAGCTCCGGATAAAAGAGCAAGTAATCCTTTAGTAAACTGATACCTAGTATCTCCCAGCCAGCCACATTCATTGAGCTTGGTTGGATTGCTGTCAACCCCACCAATGAATAATAGTAATAACACAAAGCTTACTTCGTTTGAGTGATGAAGGCTTTCATCATTATCTTTCAGTGATGAATTCAATTTTCATTCGTTGGTAAACCCATACAAACCTATGACACCCGCTCTGATAGACAGTTTGATCCAATCAAGTAACCGTCACCATAATTGGCTTCAAACAAATAATGTGGTTGTTCAATGAGATCTAGGCATTTGAGGAGAATTTCCTGTGCTATCAGTGAATCAAATTCTCGTTAGATGCTGAAACTCGAGCGATAGATACCTAGATCGGATATCTGGGCATTCAATTCAGTGCATCGTTATTATAAGTAGTTCATTTTGAATACTCGTATTCAGGGAAAATTGAAAGCATACTTGCTTTGGATTTCTTTCAGAAGGTGTCAAAGTTAGTATCCTGGAAACTCCAGCCACGGTATCCAAAAAATGCTAATAACCACTGTTGTATACAATGGAGTAAATTCTTAGTATTGAACGCTTTTTTAGAAATTTTCCCAAACGAAATGTAAAAGGAATTGTTTGAAAATATATAACTAGTCATCGAAACAGCGATACGATTCAAATGTTGCATATATTCAACTATTACAAGGGTTCGTCTGAAGAGGAATACTAAGGAACTAGACATTTCATTGGCTAATTTCTAGCAACTGAACTCTGTTCACCTGAACTGCTGTTGACCTTGTATTGAACAATCCGCCCTAAGTGACATTGTTGAACAAACATATATTATCCAATAATAGTCTATCAATAATCACCTAGTTTCATTGAAAGGCTTTTTCATCTGATGGCAGCTGCAGAATATTAACTGAAAACAATCTACTTTGTCGCAAGCATTGCAGTGCCTAATGACAATTCAACTTACACTAGCAATGTTAGTGTTATTGAGTTATATGTTCGAATACTGACATATTGACATTCAATGCCAGTTTTTTGCCCCAAAAAACCTTTTTTGAAATTCATTAATAATATATCGTTGCAATGCTAGTTTCTATCTACTAACATTTCGAAATAGACGAGTGAATTTAATTTCTCCAGAGAACTGAGATATAGCGATAAAAGAGGCATGAGAAACGGAACACTTGCTCATGCTCGATTCCACTGAAAGTAATCAGTCGCACCGAATTCATCAAACCATAATTCTCCGACACCCAACCGTCGAAAATGTTCACGACCCGGATTTTCCCAATTCCTTCCAATTCAATCTAGAGAATTTATCCTAATCGCAACCCTCTGATTACATTCTCAAGTGCACCAACCGTGTCCTTGTTTCTGCGTTATTATTTCCTTGATGGAAACACACGCTAAAACATAGAATGAATTAATTCCCAGACCAGGTACGTAATTTCGTACTTATCGTGTCAACTGTATATTATCATCATATTGCCGTTATGTGTCTTGATGAAAACAATGTTTTGGTGAGTTAATTTGCATAATGAGATGGAAAAGTATTTGGTTTAGATATGGAAACGACTTGGGAAAGGTAAGTTTTCCAGAATTCCCGATGGCATGACGAAAACTGAATAAATTTGCCTGAAAATATTCACTACAGTACACATAATTGATTATGATTTTTTAATTCATATTTTACTTTATGAATTGATAGGGCTTTGAGGACTATCAAGTTTTGAAATATGATTATGAATTTGTTTTCCGTCTTTAAAATTGTCGATCCTTGGTGGTTCATGTGTGATGATGAGGTAATAAACACAAGTTGTCAGCGTTCCATCGTTTATTTTTCCCATCTTCGGAGCAACACAAAATATTTATTAGAACGTAACCTCAAAAGTTATATTTAACTACGATCACTTTCTTTCCTGTACGGAAATTTTCAGATGAGTCAAAATATCTGAGGATGTTGGAAACTCTGATTTGAATGCTATTGATTTTGGACAATTGATGTCCAAATTTTCCCTAACGTTCAGTACTGATCATAACATACTATAGTTGATCCACAATGATGATGGTTTTGATTCTCTTGCTCGCTGCAAAAAAAATACTAGGCTGGCATTTTCGGAGACTTTTTTTTCCGCTCTCTTTTCCAATTAATCTTTCAAAGACACTTTAATTTTTTTCATAGGTACCGCTCTCTCGATTTATCACGAAATAGATGCATTGAAATATTGCCTCTTCAACGAGTTGATTTGGCAGGTCATCTTCGCTGAAACTTATTTTAAAAATTTTAAAGCAACTTAAAAGGGTAAACAACGTGACAGCGTAGGACAACTGTTATGTTTGTATTACCAAAAATGTCATAGCAACAAAGGGTTGTTAACACGATGACGACGCAACGCAACATTTAGTCATAGGTGAGATGGTGCCCGCTGGAATTTCGTCAGATTTTTTTTCGACATGTCTGGGTGAATGCGGGATACATGAAGGTATCCTTTTCTTTCTAGCAACCGTTTTAAGTGAAAGCTGAGAATTGTTAGTTCCTATTGTTTGTTGTATATGGAGTTCATTGCCTTGTCTACAGCAGAGCTCTCTCATGCTTGGATTTTTTCATTAGGCATGTTTTTCACTGCGTTTGATTCAAGTGTTTTGGACGAATAAGGTCCAGCACCATCTGTCGTTTGGAAAGTGATATGGTTTATCTTCCTATCTTGTGGACTCAGGAGGATAGGTCCCTCAGTTACAGTTTTCTTCACAATTTCGCTGAATAATCCTAAATTGTTGCTAGTGGATAGTTCTGGAGTTGACCGTTTTTTGTCGTTCTCCATGCTGCTAGCTGATTAAGATTTGTTTTTGTAAGAGGTCAGTGAATAGTTTTTGTTCATCAACACTTTTTTCGATATGTCATCACTTCGGCTATCAGTTTTGTCACTGACATCTGCGAAGTTTTCTCTTTACAGATTATTACAGCACCTATGATTCCAGAGAGAAAGCACTCTACAATCACTCATGTGTTTACCGGTTATTATTATGTTAACAAATTTCTAGTCACTCTACTTAGCTTTGCTCTGATAGCCTAGCCTGTATTTCAGGTGATGCCATCCCGAATATTTCCTCGTATACTAGGGATTGGTACTGAAAAATATTATCGAATGATCAAAAAAAAAAAATCATTCAAGAAACTAATACGTTGTTTGGGGTCGTATCACAGTGTCAACGAATGAACGAACACAGAGGAGGATTAATAATTAAACCAAGTAACTTCGCATATATTATATATCCAGTTTTATTTATCAAATTCCAGAAGTTCATACTTATTCGACTCTTCAGTTGACTCGTTCACAATGGTATCTCAAAGAAGGAAACCTTTGATCATATTTCTGTATGGCTATTATCTTCAATATCGATACGCGTAACGGATATTTCATCCTTTTTGGGATTCTTTGTGAATCTCGTAATAAAATCCAATATGGTCATCCTGAAGCAATGCAGGAAAAGGAGGCAATATGCTTTCTACATAAAATATCCGACAATAAAGTTCCGATCTTATACGGCGTGGCTATATTGATCTTTCTTCAATAGTGTTTGATTACGTAGAAAGAATAAGAGATAATAAAAGAAACTTTATGAAGCGATGAATGATAGCAGATCTATAAATTCACGTATTTTTATCCTTATATTATATCAATCGAAAGATCCGTTGAGTAATTTCGTTGACTAGTAGTCAAAAGATTATTGCAGTCAAGTTTGAAAACTACCCGGTGTATCAGAAATGAGCTGAGCCTATTCGTGAAACATTTTTAAATGAAATTTTAAGTCATTACGAAAAACAAAAACTCATACGTAATCCATTCGAAAAACCCAGTCAGTGACGATGAAAAGATTCCATCGCTATGTCACTCAATAAAAATGTAGTGTCGATCTCCTCCTTCACTTCCCTTGATTTGATTTAAAGCCGAACATGACCCTAGTGGCCCTCGTCTTTGTTCTCAATACTGCACAGCCAGGGTTGAAAAGTGTTAGTGATATAGTATTATCTGCTCGTGCAGTTTGCAGTGGATTCCATCAGATTGTCTACGATGTTAGCTGTTCTCGATGCAATCGATACCATGCGAGGAAATGAGTAAATTATCTGGATCTGTAACAACTGTTCCGATAGTACATACATTCTACAGCTGCTCAATTTATGTGTTCAATGAATTGGTAAATCTTTTTCTTGAGCGAAATGAGTTTTTTTTGTTGTAGTGTATTCGAAGTTTTGTATATCTCTCAGCAAGGCCGTCTGTTTCATGAAAATAAAGTTGTTGAGAGGTTACTTTATGCTATCGAGTAAACTTAAAAAAAAATAAAATCAACGTTCCTATAAAAATGAATTTTCTCTACAAAATGGGTTCAACTGATACAGTACCGATATATGAAAACCACATACATACACACTGACCGTACTCCTAAGCTGCCATATTGTTCAATAATTACCGAAAAGCGATTATAACTGACCCATTGCATGAAAAATCAATGAATCAATCACCCTAGAAAACATCAGTACCGAAATTTGAAAAAGAAGCACTATAAGCAAAGCTTTTTATAAATATAGTAACCGTCAATGGTAAACAAGAATTAGAAAAAATAAACGAACTTTTAAAAGAAGTGAATAATCTGAAGCAGGAATATAAAAATGAATTATTGTAACTTTCGGATGGGATAATATCAGAGAAACGTAAAAGAAAGAAAATACTCATTTATCACAATATTGAAAATCTCCTGATAGTACAAATTCGAAAAATCAACTGCAACACCACTATTAAAGAAAGGGTATTCATCACCAGCTACCGTCCGATCTCTCTAGGTATTCATCTTCCAGAATAAGGCTTGATACTTTTCTCAACGAATATAAAATTATGTCTAGGAATATTTCAACACAAAATGCCGTTCTAGCAGTGACCCAAAAAATTACCGAAGCTGTAGATAAAATCAAACCGTCCTTATGTATATTAACAGACCTATCCGAAGCCTTTGATATTGTCAGTCATCACCTTCTTCAGTCCTTGGAAGATATTGGACTGCGAGGCAATATACTGAAATTGTTTGAAAGTTATCTAACGCAGAAAGATGTCAGGTAGTAAGAACAGATGATGTACTGAGTAGTGAGATGGTGATTGACTGTGGGGTACCTCGAGGTTCCGTACTGGGACCAACTCTTTTCGATATATAAGTTCATAAACAATTTATTCTTGTTGACTGATGATAACGGAAATATCATTGGATTTGTATATGATGACTGAAACGCATTGAAAACTAAGCTTTAAACGGAGTATTCAATAATGTCTTAATGAGTGGGCTTCAATTTTTAATGGGAATTATCGACAATAATTTTCACGTAGTAAATTACTGAATTAGCATAAACTGAATAAATGAAAATTTTTTTCAATTACAAACAACTTTTTTCAATTATATTTTTTAATATTTTGTATAGTAATGCCACTTTAATCCATAGTGAAATTAGAATATCGGCCGATTCCCGCTTAACCGCACGCCACTGATAAAAACGGTTATGTGCATATTTAGTCTAATTGAATGCACCAAGTTTTATGTAGAATGAAATTTTTTGAGAAACCATTAGTTAAAAAGTTTCCCATATGGTCCAAGATTTTGGCGGACACTGTATTTTCAAGGAAACGTTGCAGTTTTTTGAAAAATGAATAAACAAAATTTTTCATAATTCTGTTGTGCCAGGGAATTCTTGACGTTTTATTCCTTTTTGACGCTAAACCTTCAATCTGATCATAAATCATTATATTTTCAGATTCAGCATTTCTTGATTTTTAGTGGCCTACCCTAGGACTTTTTTCGAGTAACTTCTTTTTATTATCGATCGAGTTGAAATTCACAGAGAATACTAATTTCGGCAATCTGAATCGATTGGCGTTAGCAGAAATCCTCTATCTGTAACCGTTCTCAAGTTGAAAAGTTCATTTGGAGTTGAGAGTCATTTCCCTTTAAAAAAAATTATTTTTTCGTACTAATATTCGCAAAATTCAACCATTTTTGAAAATGATCATCGGATTTGAAATCGATTTCGGTTCAATTGAAGATTTTATATGGTTTCAAGGAACCACTGCATTTTCGAGTTGACAATCCTATAGTTTAGGAAAATATGCGAAAGGCTGGATTATTTTCATGATCAAATTTAATTTATTTTTGAAAATATTTTTGCTCAATCGAAATTAATTTTTGTTGTGAGATCCGAGATCAGCTCTTCAAGATACATTCGAGGAAACGTTACAATTTCCTGAAAAATGAAAAATAAAAATTTTTCATAATTCTATCGGCTAGGGAATTTTTGACGTTCATCCTCGTATCTGAACATATACAGGAACTTTTTCGTGAATGAGGCGAATTTCAAGTTCATCTGATGATTTTGTATATATTGTTATTTTCAGGAGAACCCCTAGTGTCGTACTCTAAGAATATTTCAAGAATATATTAGACGTCGTATGATTTTTGTTGTAGTGTTAGCCTGGGAAGTGGTAGATTTTTGACATGTATGCAGGATTTTTAGAAATTTAAGGACTCTGAAGTTGTCGAAATCATAAAATATTTATGAGTTTGCTGTAATAGCCTATCATTTTGAAACATTCTGCTCTAAGACGTATTCAATCCTTTTGTATTCAGGTTATTCAAATTCCATTCCTGTCTTCAAAGCATTTTTCCAGTAATTCTACCCACAATATTTGCTGCATGACGGATTCTTTGTTCACAATCCCTCAGTATATGGAAATTCCTCATATATATTCTCCACTGTATCCGGAACTACCTTTTTTGGATCGCATTCCGCACTCCCTCAAGGAACACATTGAATCCTTATTTCCATAATAGATTCTGGATCCCGAGTCAGTAACTGAGTTTCTTATTAAGATATTAGATCCCGCATACTTTTTAGCCTATTTAATATGACATGCAGATGCTGTAAGTAATATATTAACTCGGGTACGTGACATAACTCACCCATTGCTGCGCTACCTATTCCACGGAAAATATAAGAGAAAATACTGGAAATACGAGAACGTGGAACAGATGTGCGAAATAATCAGGAGCATAGTCTGAGAGGAATTCGGAAATAACTCGTGTCTATAAAAAAATCAGATGAAACCTTTTTCGTTCGTGCACATTATGCGTTGAGGTGTTTGCTATCTGAGAAAAATGAATAAGTGAATTGGTTAAAATTGGAACTTCATGCCAATATTTCGAAAAGTTCCATACTCATAGAGTGTGGAATCATCATCACTGAAAATGAAGATATTTTGTTGAAATCCTCTGGTACGTCGATTTTCTTCTCCAATTGAAAACTATACTGGGTTTCCCATCAATAAAATATTACCAATATCGTTTTTAGTCAATTATGGATAACCGTCTATATTTTGGTTGTGGTTCAAAAATTGACCCATCAAAAAAAAATTTACATGTCTGAGGATATTTCTAAAATATCTTCATATGCCATATCCTATGTAAACACTGTATATATCACATTGGATACATATACCAGGTCTCCCATAGCTTTTAGGTCAGCAGATATTTCAGTTATGATACGAGAAAATAAATACAAATCATGTACCATGGTAAACAAGGCCCGATAAACTACGCCTATTTTTGGTTATCTAGATAACACCCCCTTGTTTGTTATTATTCAATTTAAAGCCTTTTTTCATTTCTCATGCAACGATATATTATGATGGTATGTAGTTGGGAGACAGTAAGTCGTGATAATGAATTCATCGGTCGGTACTGTTTTCTTGAATGACTCACCTAGTAAAGTCCTAGCATCGTAATGAAATTCGAATTGGACCAATCAATAGGGCATAAAATGGGTGATTTTTTGACAAAAATACTAGTAGGGAACCGACTGTGCCACCACATATGCACAGTAATTGGCTGTATGCCAAAAAGTTTGAAAAATCTTCACAAAACTGAAAGATACAGGCAAAGGAAGAATTTTGTTTCACGTAATTGATATCTGAAATACGCAACTTTGTCCCCATTAAACCACCCTTCTATATTTTCTATTGTTACTGAGATCCCAATGCGTGCACTGGAATTTGAATCTAACTGGCACTATTCTTTAAATACAATTATATAATGCCTTCGTCACCACCTCTCAATAACAGTATCTAACAATCACTATTCGTCAGAATGTATACCTCGAATATCTCTGTAGCTGAAAAATATCCAAATTTTTTATTTGAAGTCTTGTATGTATTTTGCCAAGCTTCCATCTGATGGCTTGCTGCCTAGTTGTGTTCCTTGCAATCCAGATTTTTCTCAGACAAATGTCTCCACATGATGTTTGATGGTCTTCCGACACTCTCTCTATAACAAAGACCCATTGTAGCACCAACCCTGTTTCTTTTTCACATCAATTAAGTATATGTTTTCTCTAGAAAGGCCGATCTCACGGTATCAAGCTTAATTATGTCTAATACCTATCTACTTTTTCTTGGTTATCGCGATGTTCTCTTAACTCGACCAGATAAAAACAAGGGGTTAGCCGTAGGTGAATCTTGTTGTTTTTATGAAGTAGAAAAACTCAAAGTCATCTTTTTTTCGTCAATGCAGCCTTCAACCTGAAAACGGTTTCTTTTCATGCATACACTAGTAAGAAAAACAAATTGGTCAACTTCGATATTACTGAATTGTTCTTTTTCAGTAATTCCCTGAGGTAGTGCAGGGTCTCTGGAAAACTAGGAAATAAAGTACTTTCAAGCATATTGATGTCTTTCTCATGTTGAATAAACTTTACGGAAGGAGTTTTTGATACTGAAATGGGTAAACTTTCCTAGGTGAGCCATTCTGCTTTATGGTAGGTAATTGGTACGATAGGGCTCTGATGCCTTTTCAGGTTTGTAGAATTTTGGGAAACTTCACTGTATCAAAATTTGGAAACAGTTTCTATTCATCATTTGTTCCGCGCATTACATAATTCATATTCGGTTCATATTTCATAGTTAATTTTTAAAAGTCAGAAGAGTCGTATTAGTTTATGAGCTGTTAAAATTATTATGAATTTCAGACTGTGCTGAAGTTGTGAAGTATTCTGAAACACTTGGAATAATTTACATGTTATATGCAAGCCAGCTTGCATAAAATTTCGAACCGTCGCAGGAACATTTCAAGTTCATACATTATACATTAATGCACCCCTCGACAAAACGTGGTAATTGAGAGGGAGAGCATATTCGCTTGTTTTGAAGTGAAAACGAGTTATTGTGCTGTAAAATTTTCAGTAGGGTCCAATTTTTATATTCGGAAGCTAGGACCAAGACATGTTCTTTGTTGTCAACTAGAAAATTTGAATATCTTCATTCAGTATCGATAGTTTCAGTCGTTGGCTTATAGTACTGAATGATAATCAATTTTTGTACAACTGATAGAAAATCATCAATTATGAAAGAATCATTGACGGTTGAATTGAAAGAAAAGATTTATATACCAAAGTAGCTTATGTTGAAAACCTTGCAAAGAATCTATCACATGTGACCCGACACTCTTCTCGAACTTAGTTTGAATTTATAAGAATAACGCTGAAAAAATTTGGGTTCGTTGCTGAAAATCAAAAGACCTTTAGTTTTATACTAGCAATCAACTTTAGCTATCGTTGAAAATGATTTCAATTTGTTTTTAATTGGCATCTATTTATTCCACTTCATCTACTTCTAGCCGTTTTCTTGAAAGTTCTTAAATATTTCAGTTGCAAATTTGAATTATATTGTTTTGTTCGGGTCATTTGAAACGTATTCATTCATTTCAGGTGTTACAATCCATTAAATTGAAACCCACCCGAATGAGATAAAACAACCCTTCGGGGCCACATTCTAATCCGATTCTAGCAAAATTAGATACTTTTCTGGCCGGAAGCCATTGCCATTTTCATTATCCACTTAGTCGGAATAACTTCAGTGACAGAGGTATTTACAAGTTTTGGATATTCCCGATTTTGGTTATGATGGAACCCTAGAAACTTTGAGCTTTTGCAGCTTAGCATTTCATGCTTTATTGTACAGTTCTCGTTGAGTTTCACCGAGAACTTGTTAAAAGTTCATAGATTAGAGATAGGCTTCGAAGATGAAATATTGAAATGGGCGCTTGCGCAGATGTAAATTAATTATTCTGTCGTTAAGCCAAATTCTGAAAGTTTTTAATTTAAAATTAATGAATTCATCACTAGTGTCTGCACGAAAAATGAGGAAGGGTGATCCATCACATGTTTAACGAACTTCGGAAATTAGCTTGATTGAGTACCGGTGGAAATTTATGGATTGTAACACCGAATCGATAGGCGCAACGCGTCGAATACTTTTACTGCGGATATGGTCTAAAAGGTAATTGAATGATTTATTGGGTGACCAATTGTTTCAGGTTGATCAGACAGGAATGAAGTTCAAAATAACAGTTAAATCAAACACCGATTTTTGTTTGTATCAGGGCGGGTTGCATAAATAATTTGAATAAATAACTTGTTCATAACTATGGCAACGCGTGCTTTAGCTGATCGGCGAGTTGTTTTATTTCAACGTTAAGTAAACAGACATGTTTATTCAATTAGTCCTAAGGGTTTTGAACTAATCTCTCATTATCATCAGTAAGAACTGTTAACCAGGAAAGTGTAGGTAAGTGGTGATAGTTTGTGATCAATTAAGTATGTGAATGAACAGAAGTCTTCTTTTATTTGCATATCTCTGTACATATACCAACCTGCAATCGCAATCGCAATCGCAATCGCAATCGCAATCGCAATCGCAATCGCAATCGCAATCGCAATCGCAATCGCAATCGCAATCGCAATCGCAATCGCAATCGCAATCGCAATCGCAATCGCAATCGCAATCGCAATCGCAATCGCAATCGCAATCGCAATCGCAATCGCAATCGCAATCGCAATCGCAATCGCAATCGCAATCGCAATCGCAATCGCAATCGCAATCGCAATCGCAATCGCAATCGCAATCGCAATCGCAATCGCAATCGCAATCGCAATCGCAATCGCAATCGCAATCGCAATCGCAATCGCAATCGCAATCGCAATCGCAATCGCAATCGCAATCGCAATCGCAATCGCAATCGCAATCGCAATCGCAATCGCAATCGCAATCGCAATCGCAATCGCAATCGCAATCGCAATCGCAATCGCAATCGCAATCGCAATCGCAATCGCAATCGCAATCGCAATCGCAATCGCAATCGCAATCGCAATCGCAATCGCAATCGCAATCGCAATCGCAATCGCAATCGCAATCGCAATCGCAATCGCAATCGCAATCGCAATCGCAATCGCAATCGCAATCGCAATCGCAATCGCAATCGCAATCGCAATCGCAATCGCAATCGCAATCGCAATCGCAATCGCAATCGCAATCGCAATCGCAATCGCAATCGCAATCGCAATCGCAATCGCAATCGCAATCGCAATCGCAATCGCAATCGCAATCGCAATCGCAATCGCAATCGCAATCGCAATCGCAATCGCAATCGCAATCGCAATCGCAATCGCAATCGCAATCGCAATCGCAATCGCAATCGCAATCGCAATCGCAATCGCAATCGCTATCGCTATCGCTATCGCAATCGCAATCGCAATCGCAATCGCAATCGCAATCGCAATCGCAATCGCAATCGCAATCGCTATCGCTATCGCTATCGCAATCGCAATCGCAATCGCAATCGCAATCGCAATCGCAATCGCAATCGCAATCGCAATCGCAATCGCAATCGCAATCGCAATCGCAATCGCAATCGCAATCGCAATCGCTATCGCTATCGCTATCGCAATCGCAATCGCAATCGCAATCGCAATCGCAATCGCAATCGCAATCGCAATCGCAATCGCAATCGCAATCGCAATCGCAATCGCAATCGCAATCGCAATCGCAATCGCAATCGCAATCGCAATCGCAATCGCAATCGCAATCGCAATCGCAATCGCAATCGCAATCGCAATCGCAATCGCAATCGCAATCGCAATCGCAATCGCAATCGCAATCGCAATCGCAATCGCAATCGCAATCGCAATCGCAATCGCAATCGCAAACGCAATCGCCATCGCAATTTTATAATTGATGCATAATTTTTGTTTTTTTTTAAATGTGTTCTCACTATCATCCGGCTGCCACACTACGAGCAACCCTTAGAAGTCCTCAGAAGACTTGTGCGAGCTGGAAATAATGACGGATTCACCTATTAACGTGCGATTCAAAGCACGGTCGAGAATTCCCACCGAAAGTGTTCATCTAGGTAAGCCAGCTTTTCATCCAAACAGTAACCGCTTCTACGCTTGCTTGGCTTTGTGATCGATACCACTCGACCTATCCACTAGAGGCGTCTTTTCAACTTCAGAAAGAATATTAGAGAAAAACAACAAGAACAAACAATAATGATTGATTATAGATGTTTCTTGAATTTCTCAGTAGTTTTCCAAACATTCAAAGACGCTCCCACTGGGCACCAGGTCGGTAACGATATTATAACCGAGATCATGTATACATAACCCTTCATAAACATATCCGAACGTTCGTTTTCGCGCTCCAATATCTCCTCCCTTATGTCTAATGAAAAAGATAATATACCAGCGCACTGCGGATCCACCTATTCCAATTTCCATTCATGCAATATCTCACAGAATTAATTTCTGGCCAGTACTCGAAGATGGCGACACAAAGACCTTCCGCAGCTTAATCAACATGATATACAGTCCACTTAAATAACCCGTTTCCAGAATATTATGCAATTCTCCTTCTGCACTCGTGTATTAGCAGCTAATCAAATAAATTTTCCATGCAAATTATTGCGCTCCATGCGCTGGATCTATTGTTATAAAGTAAAATAACTTGTTCAATTGTTAATTAACAGTAGAGTACACTGATGATACCACCTGCATACGTAAGTGTAGAAACGAAGTGACCTGCATAGAAGTTACTTCTGCGATTGAATGAGGGATGGTGGTATTATGGCACAAAAATATGTGAAGAACAGTTGATAAATAATTGGTGAATACGGGCAACACCGTTTAAAGAAAATACTAGAATCATAGAAAATTCGTTCGTACTGTTTCGCTCCCATACAGAAGTTTCTGAAAATGAGAATATTTCGCATTATGGACTGAATCTTAAGTCTATACTGTAAAATTGCCACATATGATATTTGATGACACATTGATCAGGAATGCACACATTGAATCATGTAACAGAAGACTGAATGAATCTGTTGAAAACAATAATAGTATGGGAAGTGAGAATCCGATTGTTAAACACTACTGCATGTTTTTTTCGTGTTTTACATTTGAAAAATAACAAAAAATACTGACATATCAAGCTTTTAGGATCAACATTAGATGCTAAGGTAGGGCTTGCTCTCCACTCTTAGAATTGATCTAATGGTATTGATAAAATTAGTTATAATTGAGGCTGAATTTGGATATAGACCATTTGAGAATGCAATGACTTATGTGTCGGAAACATGTGTTATAGAATATTTTTTACGCAGAAGAAGGCTATTCGAATCATAACATCAAGTAAATATGACGATAATGGCAAACCTCTGTTTAAAAGATTCAGTATACTGCCCTCACCATGCTGCTCTATTTTACGGTGCCTTTTTCACTAGAGAAAGAAATGAAAATGTTTTTCTAATGCTCTGACTCCACAATTTAATAAGAATAATATATATTTTGCATAATTCAAAATTCAGATCCGTAAATACTTACTACGTCAATGCTTTTATTTCGTAGATGATTATTTTGCACATGTAGGTGAATGTGCATGTGAGTAGGTATATGAGTAGGTATACCAAGTATTCATTTAATACTTGGATCCCAGATAATATAGCGAAAATGTCATCTGTCTTGAACTGCAGGTTAGTATTTCATGTTACACTCATATTCTAAATGACGCTATTTCATTCCGGAAGATATTAAAAATTGCATTATCACGCCAACTTCGCTGGTGTGGAACATTCATAAACGTAATCATTTTATTTTGCCATGCTCATGCTGAACCTTATTTATATGAATTCAAAGTGGAGATATTACACAAAGAATCGTTAACTAGTACAATTTTTAAATAAAAAAATACAGGTATGTAGAAATTTATTTTCACAAAATTGCACATTCAACTGAAGTCAACCATATGAGTCTTCTTTGAAGGTGGTGGAGGGTCAGAAATATTTTGTACCGATTTTAGAATAATATATAATAGATATAATAGATTATTCTAGTTTTTTTAATGAAATCATTGCATACATTTTACACCTCCAATTTATTATAATTTTGTTCAGCTTGTTTACTTTTTTGTTACTTTCCATATTTTGTTACTGGGTTGAATTGCTATATTTCTCCTCTGAGTCTATAAAAATTATTCTTGAATTTTTACGGCGCGATTACAATTTCCGAAGATAAAGTAATGTTATATTCGTTTTGGCAGTTAATAAATAAAAAAAATAGTGACAAGTTGATTTTTCAATTGATAGTTCAAGTAACTAACAGGACAAAAGTCAATGGTTCATATTTCTAAATACTTCAAGAAATGCTCGTAACTAAACTGCAATATCTGAATGCTATTCACTGCTACGCTTTCTGAAATACAAGTATTCCTGATTGTTTTGCATCGAAATATCATTTCTAATGCATTTATTACGATCAGTTATAGAAAAGGCATTCTTCTCCTTCTGTCCGACAGATTTCCCCCCAATAGGTACACACCACAGCATTACCAATCAAACGTATTAAATTTTGTAACACCATGACAGATGGCGTGTGACAAAGGGCACTTTGACCGGAGAACGGTCTAATCCTGGTCTTTGACTTGCAGTATTGTTCCGGAATTAATTGATTGGATTAAATGGCAATTTCCAGTCGAATTCGTTGCATGCGAAAGGAGACTTGGTCTTGTGATAAGCGAATAAACCGCATCTGATTCAATTGAAAGCTGACAGTTCTCGGCGAGAGGACTGGATCGAATGATTGTTACAGCTTAGGTGGTGTGATGTTTGGTTGGCAATGAGTACGAATTAATTGGTTGAATTACACAGTTGGGCTTACCTATGCAAAATAAACGAGGGGCAAAACTTGGAAGATCAATAATTTGCTCCGTAGATGAAGTAGAATATTTTTTTTCATCGAACGCCTTCCTGGAACTATGAAAATCTTTCACTATGCTGCAGAACGTAAGAGTGCCTCCCAAAAGATCAATATATGGCTGGTTCAATGAACAAAAACTATGAACTATATTGATTATTCGATGTCAATTTATATTTTTTAACAAAATCAGTTAATCTGTGTTTTATAATTTTTTCTAAAATTTACTAATATTCGAAAGAAGTGAAATTGGCCTATGATTTGAAACTGTCAGCTTATCCCCAGCTTTAAATAATGGTTTAATGACTGCACCTTTCAAAGTGTTTGGAAAAATTCCCGTTTCAAGAACTTTATTGACTATGTATGTTATTGGAAATCTATTGATTTTATCTGCGAGATTTGAACCTACGATTGTAAAGTAATTGTTGAATGTTTCTGCGATTTCAAATTCGTTCGTTATTAAAATATTGCCTGATTTTATTATCTTCATTCTCATTCTTTTGTATGTTTCACAAAACGACACATGTTTTTGGGACAGTCCTTATTTTTAGTAACTTCATTTTTATAGAATTTTATTTTTGTCTGTGTGATAAGTGCACTGAGCGAATTTCTGTATCGCTTGAAGTTACTCAAAAGTTCCAAGTTCCCAGGATTTCAAAGTATTGAGGCATCTTTTCGTTTCTTTCGGAACAGAAATCATATTGGAGAATCTGTGAGAAATGGTCAGTCAAACATGATTTTAGGACTATAGGGGTAAAGAGTGCATAATTTTCTTTGGTTTTCAGGAAGATATGGTCTAAACAACTACTTTTGCTTTCCTGGACTCGAGTTTCAACATTAATCATTTATAGATAACCATATTCCTGCATCGTGTTCATATATTCATGGCAGTAATAATTTTCTTCATTGATATCAATGTTTGTATCACCCATAAATAAACTGATATCATATTAATTATGTCGGTTTAGTTTTAGGTAATTATTAAGGTCATTATTGAACTCATAAACACAAGTTGAAGGAGGCCTGAATATTGACAGAATGCGGAAAATCTTTTTATTTATTTTTAATTCAACTTCAATTGAACTGATATTATTGAAAGTTATTATACGGTGACTAAAATTCAAGTGTGTTTTAATGAAAATAATTGTTCCATCGCATTTATTCCAGTTACTTCCCGAGTAAATCGTGGTATAACTCTGTTATAACAATGAGAAGGTAATTGAAACGTTCATTGCAGCTTGTTGGAAGCATGCAAAAACCATAGTATTTCCATCGCCGAACGGAGATTCTTCAATGGCGATATGGTCTGGTCAGTACGGCAACGCTGCAATTGATATTTGACAGAACAACAACAAAACATTTCTGTTTGTTTTCATCTTAGCTTCATTGGAATGTTTTTTTGTGAATAAAAGGAAAATTCTGGGTAAATTTGTGTGATACTATCGTTAGTTTTCATTATTAAGCAACGGTGAAGCATTGTGAAATGTTTAAGAGACCACTTGAAGCTGGAAATCAAAATATGTCATTTCATAGGTAAGCAAGCTACCAGTGTCGTAACTATCGAGAAAGGGAAATCCAACTGGAAAACAGAAAAATTTATGAATTATGAAAAAACATGTTAATTAGAGCATCGGCTGTTCTCAAAATCCTGTGGAGATTCTTCCATCATAATTTCAGGTTTCCATTCCACATTGGGTTTCCATCATTTCTATTTTATTGAACCTCAATATTTCTGTAAACAACGCACGTCACTGCCGGTGAGGACAGAAATTCCTTAAAAACAAAGTTTGAGGCGTAAGCGGCGAGTTACTCATCTAGGTTGTGTTATTTGAACGGAGGTCCTTGCGATTTATCTTCTCATCTTCTGACTCTTGAGATTAAAAATCCTCAAATTTATGAAATTTTTATTTAAAAATCTGTCATTTTGTAACCATGAAGGAATCTCTCTTGGAAATGAGGGAAACTGTCATATTATATATGACAACAGCTGTTATTCTCTCTCTTTATTTTTTACACATTTCAGCTGTAATGGTTACCCTCAAAGTGGTTGAACACATATTATCGTTACAACTGTCAAAGGAGAGTTCATTCAACTCAAAATCTATATTCGTCCAATTGTTTTTTTTTGGACCATGTTCCATTTTAATGAGTTTTCATCCCGTCTTGATAATAATAACTATCCAAAAATTATCATTCAATTATCAAATAGACATAATAAGTTCAATGAATTTCGGGGAAGAAGCATATTTATATATAGAAATCCAGTTCATGATATTCAGCGCATCAGCTACAAAGGCGAGTAATCGATTGAACTTTCCTTGCCGAAACTCTCTCGGGAATATCGGCAGGACGTCTTCTTGTTCGGAGTGAAATACTACCAGTATCCATCAACTCTTACGTAGGGTTGAATCTCCCATTAATTACCCAATTCCCCTTTTTGCAAACCAAAATTGCATGCACCGGGCCAATTTCTCACTGAAGCTAATGTTATCTGCACGAGATCTAGTAAGGGTAGGCCTTGTAATCACCTGAGTGTTACGACTGAAGCCATTGTTGTTGAGACTGTGAATACTGACCTGACACAACAAAACTTGTGTTGTAGATTTACCACAATGATTTCTCTAACGAGCTGGTGAACGTTTATTGGATGTGTGCCGTTCAACATTTTATTTTGAAGTTGTTGATACATTGCAAAACCTGTCGGGTCCAGTTGAAATATGTGTAAATTTTTTTCCTACAAGCGTGCGTGATTCATCCTACTCTCCCGCACTCAATTCAGTTTGAGAGTTGTCACGTTCCCGCACTATTCCAGTGAATTTTTCCCGCCCGCTCAAGTCACTTCAAGTGAGTTTTTCCCGCACGTTCAAGTCACTTCGAGTGAGTTTTCCCCGCACTAGTGCAGAAAGAATTTTTTCTACAAACGTCAAAAAATGACAAGGTTCGCGCATTGACAACAATATGCGAAGTGACCCTTTTTTTAATTTTCCTTCGTTACCATGACACCGTGCGCGAAGTAGTGTACGAAATACTAACTTCGCACACTGCATGTAAACTATATGAGATTTTTATATTTTAACCTTTATGTTCCTCAATCAAGCAAATATCCAAGAAATAATTTATTCATTAATGTATAACAATAATTAAGGCTTTCAAATTGTGAGAGAATTTTACACTACCTAATTTTATTAATTATTTACAATGTTATAAAAGTCACTCCAAATTAATTATCAAGAACTGTAACTTTGAAATAATTGTCAACAAATACCATTTTATTTCCATAGTTACAGTAATTACTTGATTTGGAAAAACAGTATGAGCCAGTTCAATACTATTTTTCATATTAAGCTAAGCATATTACTTATTTTAGAACAATATTTTTGTTTGCATCTCATGCGCGAAATACTTTGGTGATCTCGACTATTTTTTTTTAACTCGGCTGTGCCTCGATAAAAAAAATCAGTTCTCGATCACCAAAGTAGCATTTCGCGCACTAGATACAAAAATTACTATTTCCGCACGCGAGAGTTTGTTCAAGAGCTCTAAATAAGATGATTTAATGCGCTTGTAGAAAAAATCTTGATCCTAACTCTTACGGAAAGGTACTCTCCCGTACCGTACTCGACTGCTGACCCAAACTCAGCATTGCGTCGTTCGGATAAATGCATTCTGGAACCCACAGAAGGTTAACCGTATTAGTCTTGGTCAGTTTGTTTAGTTCCTCTGAACACTTCTAGGCCATCTTCATTGAACTGGACACATTTTCCGATACCGTAGATTTCCTCCTAGCAAATTATCAGGGATTCACGTAGGCTTTCAGGGTTTCAGATCCATATACTCCTTTTTCAGTTCCTTGTATTGTTCTCGATATATCTGATAGATACTATTCCATCGCATTCATGCATTACATAGGGATGCGAGAACAGAAAAATCTGCCTTCATGGGGACCAAGGAGGGTCCTCGGATTGGGTACTGCGGATAGCCGGTGATATGTCACTCTTGGCCGCCGCACCGCCCGACTAAGAACCAGCCCTATCAGGGCTTGAGGAGGATTGAAGGAACTCGCTTCCTTGAGCAGCTCTCACATACTACACACCAAAAAACTTTGAGGAGAACAGGTAGAACACCATCCATGAGGGATGAAGGGGATGGCAAAAAGGGCCAATGGGAACCTACTTGCTTGGCTGTAGCAACATTCTCCTCATATACACTACTACTTCTCCCATTCACTTTTGTTACTGAGCTCTATGTTGAATTATTCCACAAAACGTAAATAGTGTGACCACCCAAAATGTTTCTGCGCACTTGAGACTTTCGTGGCTTTCGTTCATTTCATTCTCGAACAACCTCCAAGGAATCTTTCAACTGTTAGGCTCTACATGAGTGGGGAAGCCACTTCTTCTTGTGAGCATCTCCTGGTCGTAGAGATGGATACAGTGTTGTTTTCTATTTCTATCTCTGCTTTTCTGATCGACAGTAATTGTGACATCCACTTAGTTGTCGTGTTGAATATGATTTTGTCTAGTGCTCTTCTGACAGCTTCGTGTGGTGTGTAATGCAAAGCCCCAACCATTTCATTTACGCCTCTCCGGTGGATACTGGATTTCATTCGTCAGTTGCACCAATGCGATCTTCATGATGGATTTGCCTCTTTGGTAAGTATGTTGGCGGTGGTGCAGAATAGGTTAGTTAGCAGGCGGTGTGGAGTCGATGTTGTAACATCATATCCCAAAGCTATTTGGTTAAGCTTTCTTCAATTTCCTATTGTAGGAACATACTTGGCTGTATTGGACGTGTGCTGAATCTGCTTTCAGATTGGTGTTACATTTTTGCAGTCCGTTTATGATTCTTTCGTAGGGTTCAGAACGGTCTGTCTCTTATTTGAACGTGATTATTCTGTGATCAGACAGTTCAAGTCATACCCTCTAATTTTTCACTAAATCTTTCATGCTCGAAGTACTTACCGTGGTATATGATACTTCTTTATCGTATACTAAAAAACGAATGATGACTACGAAATTGAAAAATCTTCATTCGATTTTCATTAATCGAACTCAAATTGAAGTCTTTCGAAATGTTAATTCAATTTCTCTCCATCCGATTTGTAAATTTAATGATATTTACGACGATGGCCCAAATATTTATTTTCACCCCTAACAACTTTTGTTTTATAGCCCTCAGTCACGTAAAGTCATTTCCTTTTTTTCGGCTCTTGAAGCACCTGTATTTTCAGCGGTTACATGCCACATCTACCGTGAAATTGTGTCGGAATGTTTGCACACAGACAAGTTTGTCAATCTCTGGAGGACTCTGAATGGGACTTTCGCGTGGGGTTTTCACTTACACTGAGAACCTCTTAAAGAGTACATTTCGGTTCTGAAGGATTTTATGTACGTGACATGGTTTTTTAAAGAGAGTTTCGTGAAGGCTGAGATGAGAATAGGAAACTAAATGAAATCAAGGAAATTGTAATATTAACAACTGTGTTTTATTAATGATATCATGAATAAAGTAGGGATGAATATTTTCACAGTTGGAAATGTACAAAAAAGTGACAATGTTCTCATCATGGCGTGATGAGTTCTCATGAGAGGCGTTTGTAATAAAATTACTTGAACCCATTTTTCTCTACCATTGTCGATTGTGGCGAATACCTATCAGAAAACAACTACTTCCCTGGCTAATGCCTCGGCGGGTATTGAATGGCAAGTGTTCGTTTCAACTGACTAGCAGAATTGTTTTGATACGAACAGGAAAACCACCTGCATACTAGTTTCGATGTTTTTCTCCTCATCGGTGCGACAGTAGGTCAATACAGACAACTCTGAAGCCACCTGTTCACTGTTCGAATCATCACATACTCTGGCTAGTTAGTCAATCTGATCTCACGCGATGAAACTGGGTCTAGGCCGCTCCGGAGAGTCCGGGTTGAGAGAATTATTTCTTTAAAGCTTGGCTATATTGCAGAAGGTTGGAGTAAACTGGATTGAACTTTTTATTTGATGTTTTCATTCAATAGTCAATATTGTATGTATTACTGTGTATTTTATATTTTGACTGTGTTACTTCTATACAACTATCTCTGACATTTTCCAATAACTTATTTTTGTTTTATGTTTCGTGTGACGAATTTTTCATGTTTCAATTTATCTGTTTTGACTTTGTATATTGTATTTTATTTGGACTATATTGTTTCTATATACCGTGGATATTATTTGTTGTTTTTTATTTATATTTATGGAGCTTTCTTAATAAGAATTCATAATTCTTATACAATCAAGTATATTTTGTTTTGATTTGATATTCCATCAACAAATTTTGTATGTCTTTTATTATGCCATTACCATCATATAGATTTTGCTATAATTTCAAAGATATAAGTGAGCATATTCAAGCGAAAACGATTCCATCCATATAAATAATGAATATTCAAATGGACAAACACTCAATAGCTATGTACGGAACTACTGAATATTTAAGGATGTGGTTATGGATCGTCTGATAGTGAATATTTGTCTATTTCTGGCTCAACAAAAACATTGTTGGAAAAACAGGAAAAATAACGAGCAATATAAACATTTGCATAGATATTGAACATCGATGGCCTTGTTCTCCTCCTTTAGTTATAAAATATCATTTATCGACTGGTGTAAGTAAACGCTTAGAGTTTCGAAGCATAACCAATAACTGTTTTTTTTGTATAGAGAATGTTTCGAATTATAAAAAATAGGGACTCAAAATCGTAGGTTTAATGGCAATTTCACTAAACCTTTGAATTGTTTGACCAACTGGCAAGAGTTTTTAACTAATGGCTACATTGGTTTATCGAGGGGAGAATCGTACTAATTCGCAAAATATGCAGAATTGTTTGATCCAAAGAACTACAGATCGATAATATGTTTGACATTCATGTGCCTTGATGGTCATGATGGTAGAGCGCTTGTCTCTTAACCTAAGGGTCATGGGTTCGATTCCCAGCATGATCATCGGTCTCGTGCATGGCATCAAATGTTAAAAGGTAAGGGCTGCGTCTTCCCTAGCTCGGACAAGTCTTTGAAGACTTTTGAGGGTTGTACTCTTAAGGGTGTGCAGCTGGTTGACGGAAATAAAAATTGTAACAATTATAACAACAATTAATGTTTTCCTGAAGCTTATAGGTACGTGCGAATACTCTCCGCAGTAGACCCGATTTATAAAGAGGTAAATGAGCAAAGGAAATCAAGGATTGGGGTCTCTAGCTGCAAAGAGATTCTGCTCTTTCGATGGCCTGGATCGATTACCGTAAGGCGTTTGATACAACATCGCATGAGCTCATCATGCATTTGTTCAGATGTCTTGCGGTGACCGAACAAATATTGAGGTGTATTGGACAACTGATACCGCTCTGAAGGACTCGCTTCACCGTAAGATCTTGTCAAGCCAGAGTCCAAATGGAGCAAGTTATCTCCAGAAGAGCATGTTTCAGGAAGACCCTCTATTGCCATTGTCCGTTGCACTAAGGTACCCCCCCCGAATACAATTGCGCCACCCCCAGCAACCGAAGGAATACAGTCATCTATTTCATATAAATTACCTCAAACTACAAGCTTCGGGAAAAGAGAATATCAGCGGCATGCCATTTGAGTTTGGGAACGACAAATGTGCCACGTTTCATCTCGAAAGAGGACGATACGAGGAATACGATAAGGACGCTCAGATCGTAGATGGAAGTATCATACATAATTTTGATGCCAGAGATACGTATACTTACCTAGGGGTGGACCAGTGCCGCTCCCAAGAGGTAACCAGAGTTGGAAATTCTCTCTGCGCAAGAATCTTTATGTCGACAGATCTGGTTTTCAGAACTGCGGGAAAGATCAAAATTACCGCCACTGATATATTTTGAGGTAGCCACTAAGTGTCTACATTACTCTATTGGAATGAAATTTGACTCAGCATTTTCAATAAACTTTTCCAGGTCATTGATGTGAAGAAGGAAAATAACTAGGACCATCACGGAACCCTGAGGCACTCCTATTTTTTTGAGATTATTCTTGATGAAGAAGAGGAAACTTCTATCACAAAAATTCTAACAGGAGAATTGTTGATGGCTTGCGTAGGACTCTGGTATTAAATGAATAATATTGGAAACTTCAACATCCTCAGGGACAACTTATTCAAGCACCTTCATCATTGATTCCAGACATCGCCAATCTTGTAGTGGATTCGGCTGAGAGTACTTGATTGAACGACTTTAATTACAGAAGGATCGGCAGACATTTCCCCAATCTTCCTACTTGTCTCCACATCCGCACATACTCGCATTATATTCTCTCTATAATTCAGAACTCTCCGTCGAAACATCCGTCACTGGGGATCTCAATATTTGCGGCGTTGATAAAACCGCTTGAGGGTTCTCGTGTCACTCTACTCGTTGATGCCTTGTCGAAAATCGGAAGTAATATGAAGGAAATGAGGAGTCATTTCTCGACACGAGGTTAGAAATACCGGATCCTGTCATGTTGTGTTGTGGAACGAACACCGATTTTAGTTGTAGCTGATCCAGACTGGTATTCACGAGTAAGCATAATATACAGGGTTCTCTAATGAAATTCAGGAGGAGATTTATTCTGAATTATGAGAGGTCTAGAATATGAAAAAATTATCAGTCCAACCTCTTAAGAGTTTTCAATTAATTCATCTAACTTAAGTTAACGTAGCAATTTAATTTTGGAGATCAGATACACTTGTGAAGATGTACATATGGGTATTTTTTCAATGAGACCGTTATGTTATGAGAAGGTAGAATTAACATCCCTCATTATGTTTTATGTCAGAATTTTTATGGAGTTTAAATTTCCTGCTTTATTCCTAAACTTTTTTGTCCCTTGAATTTTTTTACAAAACAGTTCAGGGAGATATTTTTATCTCATACCTTCCTATGAAAAACAATTCTTAATCCAATCCCTCAAGAGATATCATCCCTGAAAAGAATTCAGGAATACAGAGCATTTCATAACTGAATGCCAATATTCACCTAAACACAGAATTTTTTTTTGGCATTATAGGTGCACATTTTGTAATAAAAATATGTGACTCTTGAAGTATTTCAAACCTGTTTTTTTGTAAAAAGATTCATAACAACCATCATCTGTACGTAAAATGAAAGATTTTACACTTGTACTCTATACTCTTCATTGAAATAATTCTTCATTAAATAGATAACTGGTACCCATTTTTCATTAAAACAGTTAATAATTATAGTTGATTGTTGAGGATTAACGAAAGTCTTATAAAACAAAAGAAGTTGTTGAAGAGACTCCCCCATCTCCAATTCTTTCAGTATTCCTTTTATATTATATTTTATTTTTCAACAAGTACATTAAGGAAAATTATCAGTTTGGTGTCTGGCAGTTGTATCAAAATAATGTTACCATCATCTTGTAAATTTTCAGTGATCATATTACATAATTCGTCACATCGGCATACACCACAGATAGCGATGATTAAAGTACCCTACAAAAAATTATCAGTAAGGAATACTTACCAATGACTAAAATATACCTTTATCATAAAGTACTAGCCATCTGATGTTTCGACAATACACTTATTAATCTCCTTTCTTGAAAAAACAACAGCTTTCTTAGCCTCATACCCAGTCCCTGAGTTCTTGGATAATCAACTTGGGATATTTTAAATATATATCTCCTTTTTTTCAAATTTTGAAAAGGAGTATTGAATATTTTGACTATAATGTGGGAGGATGAAAGATCTTAGAGAGTTTTAGAAATTACGTCAAAATTACCTCTTCGCTAAATTTTTCACTCTTTTTTCCATCATTTAAGGTAGCAGAATATCATACTATTTTTTTACATCGAATACGATTTTTTTGGCAACTCAGCTGTTTTGCGATCGTTCCAGGCGTTTCACACGCGTTTCAAGTGCTTGAAATACATTTAAAAAATTTAAATACATGAAAAACGATCCTAAAGTGCATAATAGTTATCAATGTAACGAGACTATTATGCGACTTATAATAATCGGGGACGTTGCCAGGTGACAAGGCACTTTTCGCCGAGTCGCCTGATGCAACTTCCAAGATTCATTTGAATTACATAATAATCTAGTTACATTGAAAGTCTTATCGTATCATTGACAACGATCAACATATTTGGCCAATGTCACGTTATTTTCATGTTTCCGTGCCATAAAAATTAATATACCTAGTCTTAATTAAAAATTATTTAAAACTGTGGCGACATTCATGGCAGATATTGATATTTCATATCTATTCCTGAAAATATACTTTTGGTTGCTGACAATAGATTTGCTTCAGGATAAATCAAAAATCCATTGCGAAAAAGAATACCTTCAGTTTTGTAAGTGGCGAAATACAGAACATGTTCAAGGTCCTGGAGAAACGGTATCACTTATTTTGTGAAACTCTCAAATGAATACTCTCCATTGTCTTTGTATCCTAAGTATTCTATATTACGAGCTCAGGAAAGAGTAAAAATCGACAAGTATGGCGCTGTGATGCGATTTAATAAGAAAAAAATGTGGGATATAGAGCGTAATTAAAATTAGCGGAGATCGAAGAACCAATGAATTAACGAAAATGGAGCATCTTTTTTTGTTGATGCGGGTGGATACATATTAGATTTACAAGAACTTGGTGGTTGGGAATCAAGCAATGTTGCAAGAGGGTATGTAGAAGATAACTTGAGTAGGAAGATTTCCATTGCGCGAAATATTCAAGTTGGAGACGTTTCTGTAAACACTGTCTCATGTACGAAAGAGACTATGAAGCTAAATAAGAATGTTGCTGGCCA
This sequence comes from Chrysolina americana, assembly GCA_958502065.1. Lineage (NCBI taxonomy): Eukaryota > Metazoa > Arthropoda > Insecta > Coleoptera > Chrysomelidae > Chrysolina > Chrysolina americana. The sequence continues at coordinate 89,869,054 of OY293412.1, forward strand.
AGATTCAGCAGGCATGCCTATCATTTTGGACAAGAATAGTGTAGGTGTGACTTTCAATTTTGAAAAATGGCAAAAGATTCAGGTCAATTTTCATCAATAGGTTTGAAAATAAAGTAACTGAAGTATTATATTTTGTAACTGTTGTTGTGATTTTATGATTTTAATAATTTGTGATAAAGATTTAACTTGGGGGACTGAAGTTCTTTTTTCAATTTCTCAGCGGATTAGACAAACTTTTCGCCTCGGGATTAAAAGTGCCACTACAGTGCCGAGGTTTATAATATACCATTATTGCACTCGCCTTGTTCGTCAGCCTTGCATGATGCCCTAACTTTTCCGTAAACTATAACTCGTCTAGTAGTTTTGTATTATGTACCTGGTAGTAATTAGTAATAATAGCTATTGCGGTTCTTCATATCAAAAGTTTAGTAAAAATGGGCCTGTATGAATGTGACGGATCTCAATGTTGCTAATTCTATTGGCAAAATGCCCGTCGATTCTGATTGCCATAATTTTGGGACCTAGAAGTTTTTTACGTCTCTGGATCTGTGTTTCCATCAAATGTTTCAAATATTCATAAATGAGAAATTTCGAAATCTCTGCTTATTATTAATTTATCAATGTCAGTGATCTTATGGGGGTGTGTTTCTAATGTTGAATGGAATTGTGTTGAATCGATCGTTTGCTGAGCCAAAGAGAAAACTTAGTTTTACGCGATTCGGCAGATTTGTCTCTATTCAACGTTCAATGTCCAAATTAGATTTCAACCGATCCTGTATTCAAACAATCCAAGTTCTCTTGATCGGATTAAAAGCACTGTGTTGTATGGGGTCTCTGGAATTATTCAATTGGAATGTTCGCTATCCATCCAAATAAATGATAATCGCCGACGAGCATTGATAGCAGAAAGGCCGATCGGTTGATTGGAATCGGAGAAAATAACGCCGATAAAGGCTCGAAACGAGACGTAACATAATTAACTGAACTTTCTGAATACTTTCGTGCTGGAAAAAGTTTCACGCCATCGATTACTGCCGGTCTTCAATGAACCAATTGAAACTCCGGGTTGTTCGACAAATTCTTCCACAAAATATTTGGTTTGAGTTAGTGAAACGCTCGTATCCAAGATAATGCACATAATTTTACTATAAATTTCTAGTTACACAAACAGCTGAAGAAATTCATGCATCGTCCATTGGCTCCTAGAAAGAATCCTGGAAACCTTTTTAAATATTTTGAATAAACGCTTAAATGACGGAGAACTTCGCTGCATTTTTACTGAATTATGAGAAATATAATTATTGCCCCTTCGCTTCGACATTTCAGATCTATTTCATTTGAAAATATTCAATATCTTGAAAAACTTAAGTAGTTCAGAAATGCCCTATTTTCAAATATTTGAACTTTAAACACAAATTTTTTTATGGTGGAGACTGTCTCATTGTTTTTTGTATTCAATAATTCTGTTTGTAAAAAAATGTCAATTAGTTAGTTTTTATAGAGGTAAATCATGTCGCTAATGCCAAGGTTAGAATAGTAATACCGTGCTCATTGATATTTATCAGCAAAATTAGTACTTTCGTACTTGGGACTTTTCGTCCATCACATATGACTTTTTCTAACGGAATTCACAAATATTTCTCAGAATTTAGGTGAGTTTCCGAGTTCATTTCTGTTAAACAATCACACCTTGCAATAGACCTTGGCAACTAGGAATACCCCAGGAATTTCGTATCATAAGAGGTAAGGTACTGGATGAACAAGTAGTTTGCAGTTAGTGAAGCAAACAATGTGGAAGATAACATTAGAGACATAATAAAATTGAGATATATTTGTTTGATATAAAAACTTCACACTGCTATCAGTATATATGCTAAGGGAGTTTGTAACAAGTTTACAACTAATCAGTTGAGACCCTCATGTTACATTTGCTGAACTCCTCTCGATTGTTATATTCAGTGTCAGCTCGTTTGCTTCGGATTTCGATTTTTTTAATATCTACTTCCTACTTCTAGAAAAAGTGAGGCTGTCCACACCATTCAAATAAGGTATGAAGGAAATTTCTATAAATTATGCTGATATATGAGTTGTAGCATAAAACAAGAATGAATTGTCAAAAATTTTCTAAAGATTTTATTTTTCATTATTCAAAAGCTCGCTAACATCCCTCAACTGCATCTCGACGAGATGATTCCGAATCATAACTCAAAAATCAAATGTATCTCGACGAGCTGATTCCAAATTATAAGAAAAATTGGCGGGGAATTCGTCCTCTCAACTCCATATGAACTTTTCAACTCGCGAACTGTTAAAGATAAAGGCAATTCTGCGAATGCCAATCGATTCAACATAATGAATTTAGTATACTCTGTGAATTTCAAATCGATCGGCAGAAAAATAATTACTCGAAAAAGTCCCAAGAAAATAATCACGAATACTTATTACTGATTTTTTTATATTCTCCTAATTTTTTGATTTTTACAACTCCAGATAGAGTTTCGGTTGAAGATGGGTCAATTCTGCGAATGCTAATCGATTCAGAATGATGGAATTGATGTGTAAATTTCAAGTTAATCGGCGAAAAAAATTATTCTCGAAAAATCCAAAGGGGTAGACCCCTAAAAATCATGAAAAATACAAAATTATCAGATTTACTTGAAATTTGCACCATGTACCCAAAATTCCATGCTGATTCCGAAAATATATGATTTGTATGTAAGCAGATACAAGATTTAGCATAAAACATGAATAAATCATCAAAAATTCATTCGCACGATCGAATTTTCGGAGGTTTTTTCTCCATTATTCAAAAAATTGCTGTACCTCGACGAGATGATTCCGAATCATGACTCAAAAATCAAATTTATCTCGACGAGCAGTTCAAAATTTAAAAAAAATTGACGGGATATTTCTTCCCTCAACTCCATGTGAACTTTTCAATATGCGAACTGTTGAAGATAAAGCAATTCTGCGAACGCCATTCGATTTAACATGATGAATTTAGTATACTCTGTGAATAATTTCGAGTCGATCGGTAAAAAAATAATCAGTCGAAAAGAAGTCCCAAGAAAATAATTACGAATATAATAGATTTTTTTTATTATATTTTCCCAATTTTTGAAGAATGGTTGAAGATGGATCAATTCTGCGAACGCCAACCGATTCAGAATGATGGAATTAGTGGAAACTGTGAGTTTTTAGTCAATCGGCAAAAAAACAGATTCTGAAAAAATCCAAAGGGGTAGCCACCCAAAAATCATGGAAAATACAAAATAATCACATTCATTTGAAATTCGCACTATGTAGGCAAAATGCTGATTCCGAGAATATATATATATATATATATATATAATTTGTGTATGCTCATATACAAGTTTTAGCATAAAATAATGATTCCGAATCATAGCAGAAAATTTATTTCGAGTAGCTGTGAATTGACAGAATTTGAGAAGATTTTTTTGTCAAAAATATTCACCAGTTCAATTTCTAAGTGAAATGGCATTCTAATACGAGAATTTTTTTGTGTAAATTAACTTGTAAAATGGATTCTCATATAAATAAAGTTTAACTGGAATCTCTTCAAAGTTATAGAAAACCTGTTCCATATTCACACATGAACTATTTAAAGGTGTATAAGTATTTTGGATGATATTCTATTGGATTGATGACGAGATACAGGATGAATTTGAGTACTTTCGTAGGCACATTGACACTATTCTGAAGATGCAACTAACAAGCCAGACTAATTTCCATTTCACTATCAGCGACTATGTTTTGATGTGAAATTACATCTGAAATCACAGCTGAAATATGAACTTCACATAACTTAACTCAATAATAATGAACTATCTCAATTCGCATTCGCTTCTCCAACTCAATTACAGGAAAAATTTGCTGCCGTAATCGGGAAAACATGACTTCTAATAACTTTCGAATCTGTTTGCCTCTAGATCTCATTAGATATATTAATATTTTCACCATAAAACGTATCTTTCATGGATCACACAGTAACACTACTAACAGTACGATAATCAACACAAATGAGACAATCACCCCTATGCTGTATCACTTCCGTTTAAAATAACGTCACCGTTATTCGCCATTTCCGATATTTTGCTATTACCAATCATAGAAAAATAACGGAAATGGCGAATAACGGTGACGTTATTTTTAACGGAAGTGATACAGCATAGGGCTGAATGTCTGTCGTCAACTGAACTTTCGAGTGATCACCACCTTCATCATTAAGAAATTCCTCAAATATTAGATATTTTCAATTTCACTAAGGGTTGAATCTATAAGAGATATCTTCAAAAATTGTAATGAGTTATTTTTTTATTAAATGCCACATGGCACCTTTATCCACTTATGTCTCCTATATAAGAAATACAATAAAATTATGCAAAGTAATCAACAAAAAAGAAATTGAAATTACTTGAATGGACCAATACATTCTTTGATAATTGAATTGGAAAATTGATCATTTTTGTACATTAAATTGCATGCCAACTGTTTGATGTGGTTTTGGTTGAATATGAAATATTTTTTTTTCAAATGTCATTGTTTTCATTTGCTGAATTTTCATCGGAACGAGGTTGTATATTTTTAGAGCGAGATAGGAGAGACAGTTGTCAAACGGATTTTTGTATCTTTGGTAAAATATATGGTTAATTTTTCGAGTGAGGTGAGAAAAGTCAGGCATTGGAAAATGTTGCTTCCTATTGTGGTATTTAAGATTTGAAGAAGAATTGAGTCTGAATCTGATGCAAATCTCGAATATTTGGAGGAAATAATTTTCAAAACTTTTTTCGAAGTACTTCAAGTGAATGAAGATGAGTCCGCCCCAGCAAACTATATCAAGTTCTCGTTCTCGTGTTACAGTTCAACACGAGTAGGCTCTGCATTGCCTGGAAAAATGCGAACAAACCGGAAATTTTAAATTAAAACCCCTTAAATGGGTAGAAATACAACTCTTTCATTGCATATTAAATATACCGGGTGACCACGAGGTGAGGTACGCCCCCCAATTTTTCTATAGTTTTGAAGATACAGGTTTCAAATTTGGCACGTCGATATATTACTCAAATACGCATATTTTGACATTATACAACGATTCATTTTTAAAAACGAACTAGTCGTTTCGAAGGTGAACAATGATGGAAGAGTGGAAAGTGCATCTTTGAAGTCCTACACGATTCTTTAGGCCCTGCTTCACGGATGGCTCGTTCTAGCATAACGAAAAGTGAGTTAAAATTCTCTTTTTTAGAAGTTCCCCAAAATGCCAATCCATATCGAATGTGTGACTCAATTAGTGGTAAACTACGTTATTAATATTGAATAAAAGTAAATTAGCATCACACCATTATTTTATTATTAGGAATCGAAGATACGGGATGTTTCATTATGAGTGTTCTCAAAATTGACTATTCTTAAACATAGGCGGCTTGAACCTACGAAAGCTAAACAAAAATTCATATTTAAAAAAAAAATAGTGAAAATTTGCGGTACATTCTGAATAATGGAACATTGTGAGTTGTCGAAAAACATTCTACGGCGATGGAGCGAACTTTTTTCTCATTACTCGTATGCTAATCGTAATTGATGGTGGATTCATACAGCAGTTTTAAGATCGTTGTTGGAATAAATATTCCATTAACGAACATTCTTATGACTTCTTACTAGTGACTAAAAACTCATGAATTGGAACTGCTGTATAAATCCACCATAAGAATATACCTGCAGAGTAAAAAAAAATTATTAGATATTTATTCCAATTTCTAACATTTGATACAACTAATTTCTGAACGAAAAAAAAAGGTATGAAGTAAATTGTTTATTGGTTCTGGTCACTTACTACACTAACAGAAATCAAAGTAATGAAAAAATGATTCACAAGTACTGTTCAAAATGTTCTCCATTATGTTCTCTGCACAAAATTGCACGTCTCACTATTGCTTCCATAACTCCATTTAACTGAGCTTGAGTAATACTTGCAATTGCTTCTCTAAGGCGATGTTCCAAATCCTCCCTTGATGTAGGACTAGAAGAGTAAACCTTGTTCTTCAGGTAACCCCATATGAAAAAATCCAGTGGCGTGAGGTCCGGTGACCTCGGAGGCCATCTTGTAGGACCATTCGTGCCAATCCATCGATTTGGGAATGTTTCATCTAGGTAACTGGTTACTATTCGGGAATTATGGGGAGGTGCACCATCCTGCTGGAAATACATATTTTGGTAGACGTCGAGAGGTAAATTCTCCATGAATCCTTCTATTTCGTTTCGTAGAAATCCCAAATAGCGTTGCCCATTCAACATACCATCAAATATTATGGGCCCAATGATTCGAGTTCCTATCAGACCTATCCACACGTTGAATCCAAAGCGTTCCTGAAAATTCCCTTGTCTTATGAGCCTGGGGTTTTCAGTTGCCCAGTATCTGGTGTTGTTTCTATTGAACATACCAAGATTCGTAAATCTTGATTCGTCGGAAAATATAATGTTTCTCGTCATATTCGGGTTCCTTATGTGGTTCTCAAGTAGCCAATTGCAATATTGGACCCTTCTTTGATGATCATTTTCGTAAAGGCGCTGATGTATCTGATATTTATACGGCTTAAACCCATGTTTTTTTAGAATTTTTCGAGCTGATTCTCGTCCAACTGGTAATTCATGTTCGATTTGTCGAAGTGATATGGTGGGATCTACATAAACAACAGCCAAAACATTAGTTTCCGTCTCTGCATCAATAATAAAACTATCCTGATCATGTACATTGTCATCTGGTTCTATCCTGAATTGCCTTTCCAAACGTGCGAAATAGTTTCTACTTGGTTGGCGTTGTCTGAGAGGGAATCGTTCACTGTAAAGAATGCAAGCCGCAGTTGCATTTTTTCTACACTCGCCATAAATTAGCAGTAAATCTACTTTTTCATTTCTAGTAAATTTTCGCTCCATCCGAATGTTTTTCAACAAGTTACAATTCTCTTGTATTGAATGAGTAGAACAAATTGTCACTTTGTTGACAAAATATGCTTTTTTGTTTAGCTTTCTTATGTTCAAAGCCGCCTTCGTTGAAGAACATTCAATTTTGGGAACACTTATATTGTATTTCTGGTTCCTTTCGGAATTCTTCAAATCTTTTCATTCGAGTAATCTGATAATTCATCATCTTTCAACATAACAATGTGAAAAGAGTATGTTGCTATTTGAGAAATGGCAGTTGTGAGCCTTTCTTTATGGGTACTAATCCGTTTTGAGGAAATGTTTGATAATTGATGGGAAATATGGTTGCTGCAATTACATGGGAAGCTCCATTTTCAGCTGTATCTTACCTCGAACCTTCCTCTCGTAAATGCTGACGCCGTTCGTCAGTTGTGATGATTTGAGTTTGATATTCACGGCCAACTTTGTTCGATTGAACAATCAACTGTATCTCCGCCATTTTTCAACCGATTTTCAATTTTGGAGAACAGTGTTATCACAAATTGCGTGTTCTTCCTGATAATGAAAAAAATTGTACAGGGTGTCATTTAAAAAAAAAAGTTTGGGGTCACTTCCGGTTAAACCGGAAGTGGTGAATTTTCGGTTATGGAGTCAAAATATGCGTATTTGAGTAATATATCGACGTGCCAAATTTGAAACCTGTATCTTCAAAACTATAGAAAAATTGGGGGGCGTACCTCACCTCGTGGTCACCCGGTATATAACTAAATTGATTATTGGTATTGGTATTGGTGAGTATGGATGGTGATTGATGCGCTGCGACCTGATTAGATCTATTGTGCCCCATCTTCTTCTGCTGTCACAAGATGTTCTTGTTTACAGCAGCCCTTCAAGTCCCAATTCCTTCAGGAATTTTAGGATTTTGAGGGGGTCTGCTCGTGGTATTTCTCCCACGGTCAGCTGGTGTGATCCCAGTATATTCAATCTTTTGCGATGTACAGCGTAACACTCCATCAATATATGGTGGGGTGTTTCTGGGTGTTCCCCACATAATCTGCAGGTGCTGTCCTCCTCTAAGCCTAGCTTCCTCAGGTGTTCTTTGAGTCTGCAATGCCCCGTTAGAAATCCCGTGATTGTCTTTAGACTAATTTTGCTGAGGTTAATCAGTGTCTTTGATCTTGCTCGGTTGAAATTTCCGAGGAGATCTTTGGCCTGCCTCAGCCCTGGAAGTCTTAGCCAGTATGTTGCTCTCATTGCTTCTTCAGCTTTATTGAGTTCTTCTCGGAAGTAATATTTTCCAAGTCCGCAGAATGGTTCTGGCCCGATCAGTGGCGTTGCTGCGCCTTTCCGTGCCAGGGTATCTGCTTGTTCGTTGCCCTCTACTCCGGCGTGCCCTGGCACCCAGAGGAGGGTCACCTTATTGTTCCTGCCCAGATCATTAAGTTTGTCTAGGCATTCCCAAACCATCTTCGAGTTGATGTTGCAGGAGCTCAACGCTTTGATGGCTGCTTGACTATCGGAGAGGATCACGATTTCCTGGTTCCGGTATTTCCTATTGAGGTTGAACTGAATGCACCTTTCTATGGCGTGAATTTCCGCTTGGAAAATGCTGGGGAACTGGCCCATGGGTTCAGAGTATTTGGTGCGAGGCCCAAAGACCCCTGCTCCAGTTCCTTCGGGAGTTTTGGACCCGTCCGTATACCATGTTAAGGTATTCTTCCCCAGTGCTCGAATCGATTCTATGTTCCATTCTCGCTTGGTGTTTAGTTCCGTTCGAAAAAGTTTCTCGAAACTAAATTTCTTGGTAATTTCGTCAGTTGGGAGGTCGGCAAGGTGTGCACAGTTGGTAGGGGTTAAGCCCCTCGCGCCGTGTGCTGTCCCTATGAGTCCGACTTTAGCCAACCTGAGGTTTGCCTCCCAAGCAGTTCTCTTCACCATTATGTGGAGAGGAGTGAGGTCCAGAATGACCTCTATTGCTGCTGTTGGAGTCGACCTCATTGCTCCTGTTATACAAAGACATGCTAGTCTTTGCACTTTTTCCAAGATCTTCTTTGTTGTGGCGAGTTCGGTTCTGCCTTGCCATGCTACTGCCCCGTAGGTGATCATAGGTCTCACTATCATGGTGTACATCCATCGCAGTACTGATGGGTTACATCCCCATGTTTTTCCTGCAATGTTCCTGCACACCATCAGTGATGATTTTGCCTTATTAGCGATCTTTTCTACGTGTCTGTTCCAGAGTAGTTTTGAGTCTAGAGTAAGTCCTAGATACTTCACCTCTTGCTGCCATTCTAAGTCTGCTCCGTCGAGGCGAACAGTCCTTAGGTGCTGAACCTTTGTTCTTCTAGTGAATGGTACTACTGTGGTTTTTGATGAGTTAATTCTCAGCCCCACAGAGAGGCACCATCTTCTGGTTGTCTCTAGCTCTCTTTCTATGAGATCGCAGAGGGTTCCTTCGAATTTGCCTTTGGCCATGATGACTATGTCGTCCGCATATCCAAGGCAAGTGACTCCGCTCCCGGTCAGTGTTCCGAGTAGTTCGTCTACTACGAGACTCCACATCAGAGGTGATAGTACCCCTCCTTGTGGGCACCCCCTGTTTGTGCTGATCCGAAAGCTGCTCTCACCCACTTTCGTTTCAGCTGTTCTTGTGGCCAGCATTTGGCACATCCATCTGGATGTGGTTCTGTCCACTCCCTTGTTCATTAGGGCCCTCTTTATTGCTTCATGAGAGGTGTTGTCGAATGCCCCCTCTATGTCTAAGAAGGCGCAAATGGCCATTTCTTTGTGCTCAAGTGATCTCTGGATGCTTTCGGTAAGCACGTACAGAGCGGTTTCCGTTGATCTGCCCGCCCTATATGCATGCTGCCCGGAGTGCAATGGCACTCTCTCCAGTATCTCAGTTCTGATGTAGTTGTCTACCGTCTTCTCCACTGTCTTCAGTAAGAAGGATGAGAGACAGATTGGTCTGAATGACTTCGGGAGGGTAGGGTCCTTCTTTCCCACTTTGGGAATGAAGGTTACCCGTGCTCTTCTCCAGTTGTTCGGTATGTACCCGAGTGCCAGACTAAATCTGGCTGCTTTAATGATGTACGGCAGTAGTTCCGTTTGCCCTTTTTGTAGAAGAGCCGGAAATATACCGTCAACTCCTGGTGACTTGAATGGTTGGAAGGATTCAATTGCCCATTTCACTCTTTGGGGAGTGCATATGGTCTTTGCTACTTCCCAGTCTTCTCGTTTGGCTCTGCCTGGTTCTTCCAGTGATCTGTCGGATTCAAATGGTATGCTGCCTGGAAAGTGCGTCTCCAGTAAGAGGAGAGCTCGTTGCTCTTCATCCTCTGTATAGCTACCATCTGTTCTTCTGAGTGACATAGGTCCTTGCTCTCTGCCCCTCGCCATGGTTTTGTATAACCTGGATGCTGCAGGGCTTGATGTGATTGTCTCACAAAAGCTCCTGAAGCTGTTCCTCTTGGCTTTCCTTATCTCTTTATTATATTTTGTCAGCCTTTCGGTGTATCCCTGCCAATCTCCGCCCCGCTTGGCTTTGTTAAATAGCCAGCGGACTTCGGATCTCAGATTTGACAGGTGTTCGTTCCACCAAATGGTTCCACTGTGGGATTTCTTTTCTTTTATGGGGCAACTGGATTCTTATGCATCCATAATTGCCCCGTTTACCGCCTCTAGGGTCTGCTCAAATTCGACGTGACTGTTGCCGTTGAACTTGATCTGTTCTAGGTTACATTTTAGATTGGTGGTGTATTTTTCCCAATCTGTGTTTCTAGGGTTTCTGGTGAAGGTTGTTTGTGTCTCAAGCCCTTCCACGTTGAACATAATGATTCTATGGTCTGAAAGAGAGGGTTCTTCTGAGACCCTCCAGTTCCTTACCATTCTACTGATGCTCGGGCTGCCGAGCGTTAAATCTAATACTTCTTGCCTAGCCCTAGTTACAAAGGTGGGGACACATCCCACATTGAGTACATTTAGGTTAGCCGCGAGTATGAATTCTAGCAATTGCTCACCTCTTTGATTGGTGTCCGTGCTGCCCCAGATGGTGTTGTGCGCGTTGGCGTCGCAGCCCAGCAGGAGGGGTAGATTGCTCCTACTGCAGTAGTCGGATAGCCTCTGTACTTCTTCTGGTGGTGTTTGCCCATCTCCAGCGAAGTATCCTGAGGCTATTACTATGTCGAGGAGTGAGTGCCTTGTGCGGATCTTGGCCCGAACCGGCACTAAGTCCCTCGTCATGAATTCTGAAAGACAAATATAATTAATATTATTTCTGATCAGTATGCAAGCTCTGGGGTTGTCACTTCTGACATCCCAGATCACCATACCTTCTTTGTTCGGCAGTCCTCTGATCTGCCCCCTGTTGACCCAAGGTTCTTGGATCAACACAACTCCCAAGTTTGTCCCGGCGAACACCCTCGATAAGGCGGCAGATGCCCCCTTAGCGTGATGAGCGTTCACCTGGGCAACCCTGACGTGGGTAGCCATTGCTACACGTGAGTTGGAGTGCTTGCCTCCTCATCATCCAGCAGCATTTGCTCTTCTTCGCTGGGAGTCACCGTGGTGTCCTGGTCCACGCTCCCAGTCGATTCTGTTTCGCCTGCTGGGTCTTCTACAGCCCCAGGGTCCGGTGTCTTGCCCGCCTCTTCTTCCTCCTTCTTCTTGCTTGAGTCCTTGCGGAGGCCATGAACGGGGATTTTCCCGAACCTGAAGAAAATGGTGTATCCCATTTTCCTGATGGCCTCGCAGGACTCGTCGTCAATGCCAATGTTTAGTAACTGGCCGTTGCCTTCTTTCTTACTTCCCAGTACTTTCCACAACTGGGTGTGAAGCCCCATGTTTTGTGTACTTACCAGGGCTAGCAACTTCTCCGTTTCAAAGTTCGAGCTCCTGGGAAAGAACACAGTGATGGCGTGCGCCCTTGGGATGTCCTCTCCCACGCACGCCATCAGCTCTGTACCCCTCCAGTTGCTCAGACTGGGGGCATTTGCCCTCAGCCAGTCTGCCGTCTCTTGGGTGACACAGTCTACCACAAGCGTGCTTGGGCGAAAGTGGATTCCTCCAAACTGGAGTTTACACTCTGCACCCAGCACCATCTCCTGCACAATGGCGTCTTCAAGTGCTGTGAGTTGCTCAGCACTCAGCGTCTCCCGTGGATAGTTTTTGGGGAGGACTGCAACTTTTATCATGCTCACTGCTTCAGCATAGCTGGTGGCTTGCCCAGTTTGCTTAGCAGTGGCGGTGCTGCTTCCCGCTTCAGTCTTCCTCCTCTTAACATTCGGACGTTGAGGGGGTGTTTGGGTTTTGGGGCCCCTCTTCTCCGTCTGTTGTGGAGGTTGCTCCTGAGGCCTTTTCCTCTCGACGGCTTTCCTTCTTGCTTCCTCAGGTGTCAGGCCCTGTTCAAGGAAGCGAAGGTACCATCTTACTCCTGCCCCGCTAAGACCTCTTCTTAGCGGATCATCGATGCCTCCAGGCTTGCCTGGAGGTGGCAGATCTTGTTTCCTCCGATTTTTCTTGGGAGGTTTCTTATGGGAAGTACCTTTGCCGGATGCTTGCTCCGAAGGTTTTTCCTCCTTTTTCTTTTTCGCTCCCTCTGCTTCCCGAGGTGATTTCGGTGAGTGGGAGCTGCCAGGACGCTCTTGAGCATCCTGGGTTGCGGTGAATTCCCGCGATTCACTTTTAGTTTTTTTCTTTATCCATGTTGGTCCCACGAATAGCTAGGGAACTAGGAGTCGACCACGCCGGAGCCCCGCACGGCGTGGCAAGGCTGGTACTCGTGCAGGTCGCCTGGTATGCACGAGGCTCCGTTCAAGGCGGTGCTCTCCCACCGCCATGCATCCACGGGCACGGGTCGCGTGACACCTTGGATTGGAGGGTTGCTCAGCGCCACCTTATTTTATTCGGTGGTAACCTACGACGTGCCTGTGGGTCGCACAGTGCACGCCGCAGGCCGTCCGGCTATCCGTCACCTGCCGACGCTGCTAGTAGCCACCCAAGCCCTAGCAACTAAATTGATGGTAAGTATACTGTTTTATTTATGAGTGAAAATAGTTTAACTAGATGCAAATGCATTGAAATAGTATATTTCATTAGGACTAGATCGTTGAGGATGGATGAGATTTGAGTTGAATTCTAAAAGTTCACCAAAAGACAACACTTTATTGTAAGAAATCATCGCGTCCACACCGAATTTAGGAAAAATATCATCCAGCATCATTACAATATTAATGATTCATTATTCCAATGGACAAACGTAAAACTTTTTCCGTTCACAAATCACAGTAATACTAACCGTCAAAGGGAGAATTTCACAGACTGCCAGTTAACCAGTCATCCATCGAAATATCGCTTGACTTTTATTTGTACTTCTCTTGGTGGTCTTTGATCCCTCTTCGTCAAATGTGACCTTTCCGCCGAGTACATTCGGCTATGATATTTTCGACTGGAAATCCCCGACGTTCTTCCTCGACACTGTGTGCACTGAATCAAGTGTCTTTCATTTCCTTCTTCCGCTGGCCGAATTCGAGTTTTTTCAGCACTCAATCGCTTGACCTGGAAACACTCCACTATACAATAAAATTGAATTAGAGTCAGGGTCGTCGTGAATTTAGTAGGCAACGGGCGGGGAGGAAATTTGACGACCCCATTGTATTTTCTCTTTCATCTCAGACTTGATTTTTTTTTAATTAGTACTGGAGTAAAAAAATGTTCAATAGGGATTCGAACCCGGGATCTCTTGGTTTCCTGCCAAGTGCATTGGACCAACCTTTTGATCCTCTTTCAAAAGCTGGGGATTCACCAAAAAATATTGCTACTCGAACGGTCTTAGAAATCAGAATCTGTAGTGTGTATACTCGTACTTAAACCAAAGAACTTGAATCGTAAGACACACAAATTATCACGCTGTGGTGAGATTCGTTGTGGTGCTCTTCAAGGCTCGGTGCTCGGCCCAAATTTATTCTTGCTGTATTTCAATGATCTGGCTACTGTTACATCGGATTAGTCATTTACTGTACTGCAGATGATACAACCATGACATGATAACCTTGTTGAAAATCTATAGACAAAAACGATGGGTATCAGATATATCGAAGATAAAATAATGGTGTGATGCTAATTTACTTTTATTCAATATTAATAACGTAGTTTACCACTAATTGAGTCACACATTCGATATGGATTGGCATTTTGGGGAACTTCTAAAAAAGAGAATTTTAACTCACTTTTCGTTATGCTAGAACGAGCCATCCGTGAAGCAGGGCCTAAAGAATCGTGTAGGACTTCAAAGATGCACTTTCCACTCTTCCATCATTGTTCACCTTCGAAACGACTAGTTCGTTTTTAAAAATGAATCGTTGTATAATGTCAATGAAGAAATCACTAACTGAAGAAATGATTAAAACTCCTAATTCCATCTTCTTATTTGATTAAAAACCCAGTCATCTATAATACCGCCAAAATATACAATCATCTCTTTGAAAATAATGATTTGTATCGATCTTCATTAATAATTACCGCGACAGTTCTGTGATTGGTTTGTAATTATTTTTTTCAAAGCTGTGACTTCAATCTAATTTGATCAGTAAACAAAACTGTCATTTCGAAATTGTAATTTTCCGCCAGTCTCAAAACATATTCGCCATTAATGTTCAGCATAGTAACAAAGAAGCTGAATAGGGATGAATCATTAGCAAATAAACCAAACCGGAAGGCTGTATTAAAACGACCATAATTCAGCTTACTAGGCAAATTTAAATAGTTATTGACCAAAACTCCTTTAATCGACGGTACATTTCTGGTGCCCCAATTATTTGTGTTAGTATGACTTCCTAATACAGGTCATTAGCCATTCAATGTCATCAATAATGAAATGTTTTGTTATAGAATCCAAATTAGGATAGTAACTTACATTACTGGTACCAGAGTACGTTATATTATCCATATAATATCAACACCAGATTAGTAACGAGTATTTGCCAGAGTAATGTTTTTAAAAAATTCGGGTGGAACACAGATTCCGTAAGTGATTTTTACGTTTATTTTGAATTTTGTACCGTTAGATATTTTTCACTTATCTGTGTTGACAGGTGCACCAAGTGCCCAGAGGTTGGTACGTACTGGCATGCGTACACTTGCAACCTTTTGTCATCAAGCTTTTTGGCACGTACCCTCCCTTAAGTTAAGTAGACTGCCCGACATTTTTGATAATTTTTCAGGATTTTTCCACTTTTCCCTTCGTCAGTTGTTTCTTTTTCAAGAACGATAGTGGTCTGAGCTCCCCGACTGAAATTTTTTTGTCGTAATTTTCTATGCCAGAAATCTTTCCAAATGTATTTTATCTAGCCTCTAAGGAGACAGGAAGGATATATATTTTTAATTACATCACTGAATGGTCCAATTTTTCTCACTATTTTTAGGGATTTTTCCAAATTTTTGATTGCGAGTTTTCACAACTTCTCTCGAGGAAGAAGGGACTAGCCACTCTACCGGATTTTTTTTATCCTACATTCAGGTGGCAGAGGAATAAAATGATTTGAAATCGAAGTATGAGGCTTTCGATATTTTTCACAATGTTTACGGATTTTTCCGATTTTACTTTCGCTGCAATTTTTTTCGTCATACGTACTCTGTATTTAGCCTTCAGGCGGGCAGACGTATGAACATTTTTAAATCAAATTATGCGACTTTCTGATATTTTTTTGCTATTTTTATGGATTTTTCCGATTTTATCTTCGCGAGTTTTCGTGACATTTCTCGAGAACGGCTTGATCGAAAGTTCTTTCGTCGTAATTTTTAAAATCCGAAAAAGTTGGAAATTTTTTCGAATTCTCACGCGTTTTCTATCTAGCTCTCAGGGGAAAAGGAAAGTCATTTTTCTTTAATTATACGAGGCTTCCATATTTTTCTATAATTTTACATATTTTTTCGATTTTATTTTTGCCAGTTGGGCAAATTTCCTGAGTCACGTTCTCCCGATCGAGATTTTTGTGTATTGTCTTTGAATTTACGTATGTGTGCCTAATTTCAGCGCAATCGGTGGAGGGGGGCTGGTCCAAAATTCAGTTTCAAGGTTTCATCACATAGGGACTAACTAACAACTAACATGGCAAGTTGAATGAAAGCTTGTAAAGTGAATGAAATATTGCTGTTCCTCATTTACACAGGCAATGCCTTTGAGAATTTTCATGTGAATGCTCATGAGAGGAAGTATTTTCATTACGTGAGATACTGAGGGATAATATTATTATCATTATATCATAAATTTGAGATCAGCTTTTGTCAAACAGATCGAACAAATTGCTTTCTGTCCATGGATAGAATATGGACCAGGAAAGGCAATTTTGCTATTGAAAGAAATTTATAAACGTAATTTATTTTCAGAAGGCCGTTGATAGAGGTCCTTCAGCCACTGAATACTTGGAAAAATGTGTATTTTCCGTATTAATTGAAAAAACTCAAAAATTATCTTTTCTTCGATATTATATCCCAAATTGTTGTGTTTGAAGTGGTGTCCTTCTAGTTGTTCCTTGCAAAGACCGTTGGGAATATTAACATTGGTTTCTTTCTCTAAGAATTTTCGTGTTGGGTCAGCAATTCTATCAGTGATTGGTTTCACTCCGTTTTGTTTTCCGTTTGATTGATGGGCACCGTTTTCGAACAAACCACCAACACTCCAAATGATGTTCCCGCTATACCGACTTTTGGGCGGCTCTGATTAGAACAGAAGCAGCAGACCGCCGTCTGAAAAGTAAATTAAACGTTGATGAAGTATTCGCGAAACAGAACTAGATTAAAGTTTCATTAGAGCATACATTGAGGAACGTAATTTGATATTGTTCGAAACATAATCGAATTTACCGTAACCCGATGCGATGGTTTGAATACGAGACAAACGAGACGAACCGCGAACTCGTTTTTCACATGAAATCAGATGTGAGTACGTGGATGAAATTAGTTTCCTCCTAGTGATGAAAAACTTTAGAATGTATGTTGTGTGCGTTGGTCTTCCCAACCTGAGTATCGTGTATACATGGTGTCCCAGTATTTCCTCTTGTCGTCTCGGGAATGTATAGATTGGTCAAAATATCGACAGTACCTATATAACTTTTTTTTCGCAAACCTCAAGAGCAAACATTTACTCTGATCGATATGACTCCCTCTTCTCTCAATCAATATATTTTGAGTCTGCGAAGACACCTCCACTTGAAGTAACAATCCGGCATCGTATGGCTTCGCGATGTAATGATATTCAACTCAACAAGTCATTGTGTGAATAGGTGCAACGTAAATAAGGCTTTCGTGATGCTCCCAGAAAAAGTTCTATTGATTTCAAATTCAGAGTCCACTGTGACGATGGAATTGCCCTTCTTCTACCAATCCATCTATTGGAAAGAATATGTGTTTGGTCTTGATGCACGTACCGTCATAGGATATTATTTCTTTACCCCGTATTATATTTCTCGTTGAAAGCAGTCAACAAATTTCTTAAGTTTCCTGATGATTTTCGAGAGGTCTGACGGTACCGACAGAGTATGATGTTCTATGACAAGCACTGCGTCGATATAGACATATATTGTGTGTTCTAACAATGTTTGCACTTGTTAAAACAAAAACCTGTTGTTTTTGAAACAAAAAGTGTTGTGCTTCACTTTGTGGCCATGCATGCATGCACGAAGAACACAAAATGTAACACTTTCGTCGAGTAGCGCCATGCATGAGAATAGGAATCAGGATATAAGTTGAGTTTGTTACTGCTCGTTATCCGATTTTATTTGATTCAGTCGTGTAAAGCTCCCCTGGCATTATTATTATTATTACTACAGTCCATTTACCAAACCACTAAATCTGAAGTTTAATATTTGTGAGATTTCAGGTTAAAATGCATAAAACCATATACAGTGTGTTTCACTTCTCATGGAAACACCTCTGTATCTTCCGTGATTTTCATTATAAAACCATGAAATTCTTAGAATCGATAGATACACTAAAAATGAACTCTGCACAAAAGGTGTCATCCTACGTGATATATACTGTATGCCAATAGCGATGGAACCACCCATTTTTCCGAAAAGTTATACTAGTGGGCAAAATTCCTTCGGATTCGTGTTTAGAGTCCCCAAATTACTACTAATACACCTGTTTTCTGGAAAATTTTTAGTCCAGAAAAATTCTAATTTGTTCTTCCGTAATTTTTGACGTAGATCCATGAAATTTTCAGAATAGATAGAATAAATACACTAGAAATGAACTAACTGCACAGAAGGGGCATCATACGTGATATACAAGGGGGCGTTTCCATGGGATGTGAAACATATTAGAATATTTCAGAACGGAATTTTTTTCGGGAGACAGGTGTATTAGAAGTAATTTGGGGATGCTGAACACGAATCCAAAGAAATTTCGGGCCAATTTTGTCCCTACTATAACTTTCCGGAAAAATGGGTGGTTTCATTGTTGATGCTGGCTCGCAGTGTATATCTTGTAGGATGATTCCTTTCATGCAGAGAGTTTATCTCTAGTGTACCTATCGATCTTGAGAATTTCATGATTTTTGGTCGAAAATTACAGAAGATACGAGGGTATTTCCATGAGAAGTAAAACACACTGAGCATATTCAAGTTTGCAATGTAATATGTTCCAAAAGTCCTTTCAAATAGTTCTGAGTGAACTCCAAATAACGTTATCCATTCAGTGGCAATATCAAAACGTGGTAGTATTGTTTCAGTTGAGAATTTTTCTGTTGATAAAATAATGGTATATTTTATCGAATTTTTATTTGAATTAATCAGTAGAAAAATGGCATTTTCTTCTTCGCGATCTCTCAAAAATTGTTTTCCTTTTCAAAATCGTTTCCCCACGTTGGGCGCTAAATTTTTTATGATGTTTAATGGAAATTTGTACCTTTCTATTTATAAATAGATATGCCCGGCTTGTCAAATTTATACCTTTTGTTTGTTATTCTCATTTGTTTTGCTTTTTTCAGTTCGCTAGCTCAATCAGAACCCCAATGTACATGTAGATCTCTTTTTTTGGGCTTTTTCTGCTTCTTGATGTCACAGTCAAATAATAAAGAAACAATAATTGCATGCTGAAGATAAGATTAAATTGAGTAGATACAATAATATGTTTGTTTCTTTGTTGATAGAAACATTCCTTTGTTTATCCCCCAAAATATCAATTTGTAAAAAAATCCAATACTTTTTTTTTCTTACTCTATTCAACCTGAGAAATGAAAACATCAATGTGAATGGGAATGTGAAATATACTAATTCAAATCATGTCAACAGAATGGCGCATTTTGAAGTCATATTGTGTAACAAAACGCGCCTTATTGAATGTTCAGGATCACTTTTATTCGATATTTTGGTTGATATTATGAGGTTACAATGTTTATCGGGCAATCAAATTGACAATTTTTCGCACTAAAATTTCAACTGAAAGTTTAAAAGTTATGCTGGCGGTCACCTTCCTGGGTTTTAGTTATTTTCTTGGTCAAATGATATCGTTGGTAAGTCAAATAATAATTCATGATTCGTGATGGTCGTGATGGTAGAGCCTTACAATCATAAGGTAGTGGGTTCAAAGCCCAGTACGGCCATCGGTCCCGGATCTTTTTCCTGATCGCACAAACTCCAAGGAGCTTCTGAGGGGTGTCCATTCTGGAAACCTGGAAGATTCGTAACAGATAAAAAAAATAATTGGTATACTTTGGAACGCTGATACTGAATTTATTATGATTTGAATTCTTTTTCCAGCTTATCAAATTTTCATTACTTTCCATCCACTTTTCTTCTTTACGCTACCTACTTGTTATCTGAAATATTTTTGAAATTGGGACCACTTTTTTGGTATCTACCATGAATTAATTTCGCTCACATGGACTCGCGTTTTCATAAACAATCAAGGAAACTGGCTTCTAACGCAAAGATAATCTACTAATTGAATGTATAATTTTTTTTGTCATACAGTTTTGCTCACTCTATGAACATATGGGAACAATTCTGGTATTGGTAATCCAATGAAGAATAAATCGGCTCACCCAACCAAGTATTATTCCCGATTGCCTTGTTGTGTTCGAAAAGTGCCATTCCTACTGGCATATAATTCGATTCTGCGACCCCAGGATAGCATTGCTCTGTTCCTGAAATCTCCGCGATTGTTCGCCTCAAAGCCGTATTTACGCGTAAATATGTCACCACAGTTGTCCAATCAAACCCCGTGACATTGCATCGCAGTCGTCACATACACGCGCCGACAAACACCAAACACTGATTCACACCCTCTAATTGGAACATCTGTCATACAAAAGAGGTCTCTCCTGTCGCATATCACTCGTCACCGGGAAATCTACATGTAAATTACGCGGGGTGCATTTGAATTTATATCGAGGCCCGTTGCGCCGCCATGTTCCAGTGTTCGAGCATGGGATTAGTTTAATAGGATTTGGGCCGCGGCCAATTCTTGAGGATGTCCCGTTCAGACGTAGTTTGGTGTGAATAATTGGATTGCAATATGAGGAAATGCATAAGGGTTTGCCTCTTCGTAGTGAGGAAAGGAGAGCAATTGGTCTCTGTCTGTCTGGTTAAAGCCATCACTGTCATCAATTATCAATAGAGGACTTCGGATAAGGATTCAGTCATGCCACCACACAACTTTTGGCTTTAAAACTACTGACACGTTTTTCGATGTTTTTTTTTCATGTCGAGGTTCGGGGCAGTCTCAGGAACCTCGTACTAGGATCGATTTTGTCCATAACAGTGTAAATATTGAGAATTTCCATAAAATACAAAACACTAGGGACTTTATTTTTTTTTTAGGGGTTTTTGCTAATTTAAAAATATGTAATTTTTCTGAATTCGAAGAAAATCTCTTATTTCACGTTTCATAGTTAATAAATAATGAATCGATCTAAAAAATATTCCGAGCTTGACAAATTTTACGGATCAATAAATTTTTATTGCATTTTTGACAAAATCTCTCAGTATTTCATTTAATATCAACATAACCTAACTTCGTGAGGTATTTGTGTTTGTGGTGGTTAAAGTTAGTTCGTTATCGTAGTTTGTTGAAAAGGTAAACATGAAAAAATCTCAACTACCCTTTTCCAAATAATTAAGAATTCCATTTCAAACTCAAACGCCCACTAAAATTGGTAAATAGCGATGTATGTATGGCATCTGTATGGCACCTGAAAGGATGCAAATAAATACTTCATTACTTTCATCGATGATCACCCCCATTTGTCTATAGTGTACCTACGCCTAAGTAAAGAGAAGCTGTTCCTGAAAGCAACCTAAATATCACTGTATATCAAAAATGTAAGTCCTTACAGAGTACAATTTCTTCGTCATCAATCGAAGCTGAATATATTTCCCTTAGTACTGCTGTTTGAGAAGGAATATGAATTCAAAATATTTCAAACGATTTTGAACATAAAGTTTCCGAAACCAACCACTTTAATTGAAAATCAAGGATCTACAAAGCGATCTCAAAATATCCTCAAGATCACAAACATATCGAACATATCGATACGAGGTATCATTTCATCGAAGATAAAATTGAAGATGGAAGATATTATTACCAAGGCCCTAGAGAAATCAAAAATGGAATACTTCTAGAAATATTCTAATGAAGGGGGGTATTAAAATGAATAATTTATTGTTGTTATTATGTATAACAAAAAATAGTTGTCGTAAGTAAATCTTTTTGTCAAAAGTAAATGTATAAAAGGAAAAGTTGCTTCTATTCTTAACCCATTCCCCAAATAGTATTTCTGGTCTTTAGTATTTCAAAAGAGCTTTCCTTGCCTCTTCGTGTTAATATACATAATATTGTACAAATATTCCAGTGTTTTATGGACATACAAAATATCCATGAACAACTTGTAGAGAACATTTCTACATAATTTTTTTTGGTACAAAAGAAACAATCCTACACTATACTATCAATCTTCGTCTATTTCTAGCAGGCTAATCTTTTTCTGTAAATTTTTTTCTTGCGAATCACGTTGGTTTGCGGAGATAACACTTCAAAAGCAGGGCTTGTGCGAGCAAGGAAGATCCGGGAGCTACAGCTTACGTACAAATGGATTCCAAACCACATTTATTAGCTCAGTGGCAGGTGGTGGAGATCGAACCTGGGTGGCCTGGGTGAAAGGCAAACGCTCTAGAACCACGACCACTTCTTCTCTAGTTTTAAATTTAGCGCCATTTTTTAACAAAAACCCCTAAAAAAAACTGAAGTCCCTAGTGTTTTGTATTTTATGGAAAATCTCAATATTTACACCGTTATGGACAAAATCAATCCTAGTACGAGGTTCTTGATCAAAAAACGTGTCAGTAGTTTCAAAGCCAAAAGTTGTGTGGTGGCATGACTGATTCCGAAGTCCTCTGAAAAATTACGCAGAATTGACTTCAATGAGCTATTGGTGCTACCAAGATGTGGTAGAGAGATGACCCCAGCTAGTCGTAAAAGTTTTTCAATAATCCTGAAAATGTTCTACGCATTTGAAATATTGATAGAGAATGTTTCTTTGATTTCTCTACTAACAATCGAATGTTGTTAACCTGAACGATTTAGGAATAACTAAAAATATTCTCACTTCTATGATAAATCGCTGGGGTTTCAGGCGACGATACCTTTGGTTCAATTTCAAACTCACTCCAGAGGAAACAACAACTCCTTAGTCGTCGCCTACCCTAGAAAGTATTTTCTTCATTAAAATTAAATTGTATGAATGTAATCCGGACAAAGTTTGAAAATATGTACTGGAAATTATAACGAAAATGAAACGAATAAAATCGACAAAGTCGAAGTACCCTTTCTCTCCACGCATTTCCACCAAGTGGAAAAATGAGGCAAACATCTGTCAGAAAAAAATACTTCCCTGGCTGATACCACGACGGACATTGAACTACATCTGACAGATATTTGTGCAACGTTCTCTAGCAATTCCTGTCTTGAGCAGTTTTCATTTCAATCATTGGTTGAACCGGTATGTGAATGTATTAATCGAGAAGAAAAGTGTTGGCCATGAAATGTATATAGCACTGCAAAGTTCTAGAAAGGATTCGCCAAAAATTCAACGCTATTTGAAAGTTATACTTCAAACGATCGGACGGAGAAGAAACAACCTTGTGCGCATGCCAAAGTCTGGTTCACTGATAATTTGTCGTTATCAAAAATAATTTCAATCGAAAATTATATATTTTAATTTTTGAAAGAGTGACAGAGGTATTCTGGAAAGCGTCATGAATAGAATTCTGCTTTGACCTCGCAGATGAATTTTTCCGAAAAGACAAGAGAGAGTTTTAGTGTACATACTTTTCCCTTTGCTTTATTACGGTTTCTTGGACCATAAATATAAACTTTAATGCACTATAATGCATTTCTCAAGGAATTCCCAGAATAATAAATTTAGTTTTATATGGCTGAAGTGCTAGCGCGAAAATATGACATGCTTATTATGTAAAAAAAGCCACTTTGACATATAACTGAGAATATATTTTGTCGACAATATATCTCCTTACTCACAAACTAATCAATCGATCTTAAATATTGTAATTGAAACGATATCACGCGCAAAATACAGCTTGTCGCTCTGTTTCCAAAGTGGTGATGCTGCTTACTTTTTATTTTATTACTTATCAGGTGAAAACTCCTTACTAATTTTATAAGTGTCTTATTGGCCGTGAAAAATGCGTGGGTTTTATATGCTTATTAGACGTAAATTGCCATACACGACTTTATCCACAGCCGATAAACACAAATACTTTTTCAAAAAATGTTGGCTAATTTGTTAGCCTTTTTTGAAAACTCGAAATTGCAGAGTTCTGTATTTGACTCGTAATCGCTTTAAAATTCGGTGAGCATAATCAAAAAATATTGAATGTTGCAAATATGGGAATAAAAAACATTTGAAAAATTCTAAGCAGGAAATAAGAGCTCTCAACTACAGATGAACTTTTCAAATCGAGAACGGTTGAAAATAGAGTAATTCTGCTAACGCCAATCGATTCAGAATGACGAAATTAGTATATTCTGTGAATTTGAAGTCGATCGGCGAAAAAAATTATTACTCTAGGAAAGTCCAAGGGGTATACCCCTAAAAATCACAAAATCATCAAATTTATTCGAAATTTTCACTAAATACTCGAAATTTCATGTTGATTCAGTAAATAAATGAGTTGTATATATGAAATAGCGATAAAACGTCAAAAATTCTCGCGCAACATCGAAGTGCCCTCAAATGCATCTTGTATATGTATGTATATTGTATATGTATTTCTAATATGTCACCAGAGATTGAATTGGGTGAAGAATTAACTTGGAAAAATACAATAATTTTGTCGAAATCGCAAAAAATGGTAACTAATTTGTTAATACTTGGCCAAAATCAATGCGAAAAAATGCAACTCCGTCCGCGGACTTGAATTTCGAGCTTTGGAATTGCCATTTATTAATATTTCAAAAATGTATCGGCAATAGTCGTACCACTTATTATATTATTACTTTTGAAAATACTGGTATGTTAATACCTGCGTGACACCCTCCTACGAGACCATCAGATCACAAGACTGAATCTATACACAGCAGGTGAAATTCGTGAAGGCAAAATGCTTCTCACCTTCGTGTTCACAAGAGAACTCACTTCTCACACGAGGTTTGTAACAAGAGGGCTTTGGTCTCTCCTGCGAAACTTTGTGATTGAACAAGCTTCTCAGGAGACTTAACGTAATTCGTTTTAGTGACCTAGAATATGCTCACGAATATTTCAAAAGTTCAGTCATGAAGCTGATGCAAGGTGTTATGTACAAAGTTCCGAACTGGGTGAATAATAGAAAGAACCCAGAAAACTGCATTTATAACCAAGAACACTAAAGATGAACTCCGTCTCAGGTGGGAGGCCATGATTATCGACATTTGATATTGACTGTCGGGCTATGGATAACTTCACTTTGATGAAATAATATCGCTATAGACATTACAGTTGGAAAAATCTTCTATTGGCTTGACTACTAGATAATACAGATTCTTGATAAAGCTTCATCAAATTATTGGATTCTTCTGGAATGACGCAACGTGGACAAATACCTAATATGAAACCTTCAGATGCACATTTCTGTAAAGAAACATATTTGGTCGTTTACATACTTCAAAAACACATTGTATGTCTGTTTGAAGGTTGTAGACGATGATGTTATTTGAGTACATTCATTTCGGACTTCCATCGTCTTATGAATTATATAGTAAACGTTTCAACTACTTCTAACCGCAGTCGCCTTCTGGTGAATATTCAGTCCAGTATGAGCAATTCGTACATCTTCTCATGCTAATGAGTCATCCTCTTCGTTTACCTTATATCTTGTACCTTATATCTTGTATGTCTTGGTACCAAGGCTATGAATGCTCTTGTTTCCCAGACAGACCCAAACAAGTTCTGAGTTAACTTGCATGGAGCTAATTGCCTTAACAGCTGTTTGGATGTCAGAGAATGGTCCTTTCATCAAACTTTTGCCCTAGTAACTCTTCTGCACAATGATGTATTACTGCAATTCCTGCCTGGAATACCCTAGCTAGTTTACCTAAGCTCAACAAGAAATCCGACTTCCGGGTTTGGTGATATAATATCTCTGCGTTAATTGGGTGCCTTTTTTCCATGCCTCTCTTCCTGGTATGCTTGTTTTATATATTTTCCTGAGACTATATTTAGAAAACAGCTCATCCGATCCATTATGAGGTCATTTTCCAGCTATGTAAATAGTTTCGTATGCATGATTCAGACCATGTAATATTTTGAAAGGTACTTGCTCTCCACGCACTCTATTGATGACTGACCTGGTTTCGCTTTGTATGTATATGTGGAGCGGTAGAATGTTAAGCAGTGCTTCTAGAGCTGCTTTGGCTCCCATGACCGCTTAGCAGCTCATAGGATTTTTGGGTGTAGCTCCCAATTTCTTCCGTACATTCTTCTACACAGGTTGGAAGCTATCATGCTTGGGATATTTTATGAAGGTGTTGATTCCATGCTAACATATGGAGAGTCCTCTAGACTAATGCCACCGCCACCTGTTCTCAGCGATGTTGAAATTTCAATTGTACAAGATTGTCATTTGCCTCTTGTGCAATTAGAATTTTAGCATCTTTCAGAACAGGTGGCATTAGTCCTCTAAATAACCTTTTTCTTGTGGATATAATTTTTGTGGTCTTGTGGGGGTTTACAGTTAGTTCCTCCTCGTGACACCACCAAACCTGATCGCATAATTAGCCGGAAGAATACACGAAAGTGTGAAATCTATACTGATATATAAGCCATCAGACGCTCAACATCAGGTCAGTTGCTCAACATCAGGTCAGTTGCAAACATAGTAACATTTACTTGAAATATTAGTTACAGCATTGTATGAAGAGTAACAATCATATGGGTTTATAGATACAAATTATATTTGTTGTTGAAATTCGAGAATCGAGATTAATTCAGTTTGTGAAATGTGTTGAAATTGCAATGAACTATTTTATATTGAATAGAAAGAAACAGTTTGATTTTCGAGTAAAAACGCTAGATGGCACTAGTGTTTTCCTTCAGATAGAGTTAGTTCGAGAGTTTGTTAATAGACATAGCGACAGTTTAATAAATGTTTGCAATAAATTATTATTTAGAGTTAAAATTAATTATTACACTATATCTAGAGCATTTCGTGTTTGCTTCTTGCAAATTTTGCCTTCTGCAATTCATGCATTTAGATGTTAGCCTTTCAAGCAGTCCATCCTTCAGAATTAGTTTCACATATTTTCTACAGTTATTATAAAAATATTGAAATTTTACTGGAAATACCTAGTTCAATATTTCCAAAACATTTTGTAGTTCAGATGAAAGTACTATACCATAAATAAGATCATTCTTAATATTGAAAAAATGTAATAAAAAATACAGATCTGTTTTTGAAAAAGAAAGTTGAGGGTGGCCCAATTTGTAAGATACTATGTATTTAAATTTTTTCTCTTATTTTGATAGTCTACAAAAAGTTGTTATAGGAAAGCCAATTGCCAAAATTTCTGAAAAATCTTTACAAAATGAAAAGATAAAGGATTAAGAAGAATTTTATAATTTTCAATTTTTCTGTATAATTCCAGAACTAGAAAAGCTATAGCAAATTTTTTGTTTCTCGTTTTTGACTTCTGGACTTCGCAACTTTGTTCCCGTTTAACTACTTCTCTATATTTCACCGCGTTACCGTTTCCCAATGCATGGATTCGAATTTGAAGAGCCCCGTGTAAAAAGACGTATTTCAAAAAATAATTAGCTTCTTCTGAAGGACGAATATACTTTGGAATAAAGCTTGACTGAAATAACCCCATAGCCCAAAGGTACCTATACTCAGTAATTTGGCATCATAATACATAAACAAAACCAGAACAATGTTGCCAGTTTTCATGCCAGTTCTGATGCCAGTTTCAGGACAAAATAATTTTGTTTTAGTTTTCCGAAATCACAGAACACGAGAGCAGTAATTGGTGATTTGTTACATCTCATGACTGTTTTGACTATCAATATCAATAATTTGTTATGCCTATCTTCCTTTTTTTGAGATGCAACACAATAATCAAATCTGATTTAAATGAAATGGGTGTTAATTTGAGCTGAAATTACAGTAATTGTATTTTGATAATGCTGTTCACGGCAGTGAAGACAACAACCCAGTTAATATGTTTACTTTTGAACTTCTGAGACGCAAGGCAAGTTTGAATCAGATATCCGAATCTCGCGCACCATATTCCAACTCGAACTAGTTGCACTCCATTTGAATATGCACTCCGAGGCCATATGGGCCAAGATTAGACACCAGTCCCGCGCGAAACGCCGCGCCAGCGATGAAACTTTGCACCAGCTTTGTATCTCCATTGTACGCTATAGTAGTCATTAGTAGTCACATTAACTATGCGAATACAATAACTCGTAGTAATGAAGGTAGTTGCACTTAATTGCGCGATGTAGAAACCTGGGATAAGTTCACTGGGAAACTTGAGGGTGTCAGGAGTGGGATTTGGAGAGAGAAATTTACGGATATATTTAGGTGGAATTGTGAAGAGCTTTTAGGGTCGGGTATCGAGAACCGAATTACAAATGAGTTGCGAATTGAGTGATGGCTGACTGAAATTTCGATTTTCAGGTAAATTCAGCGATCGTTCGCAGTGAAGCTGGAATCGCTTCTATTATTTTATTGAGAGTTATATTTCAGAGGCGGATGGTCTATAACCTAACAACTTCGAAACTATCTCTCACTGATAAAATCTCACCTAGATCGTCGAGTATTCTGGAAACATCTAAGATCCCCACAGAAACTACTAGATCCGCTTCTTAATTGGTTGTTTATATCGTCGAATGTTGTAGAAGAGTTTTGCGAAGTGAAGATTTGTCTTAGTGTTTTGATAGTTATCCGACTTATATTTGGGTTATATGGTTATTTGAGTATAAAGGAACAAGTGTGTAATGTTTGAGTTGAGCGTCAGTGTGAGAAATGAGAAGTCTATGAAAACGAGGTTTGGTATTGAAGGTAATCTAATAAAGGATGTTTTCAGATGGGTGATTCGAGAAACTCTAAATGAATCGCTCAAATATCTTCATATCAGTAAAATATTTAAAATATGTGGCTTTATCTCAAACAATTAAGAATCATTCCTGGTTTTTAGTCCAAATCTTTGCAACATCAACCATTCATGCCACTTCCGATTTCTAACACAAGCTATAAATAAATCATATATTTATGAAGTAATCGAAAAGGAAAATCCTGTGACATTCGGTATCATCGTGAGAGCCGAAGGGAAACATGTAATAATTGGTGTCCTTCTTGAATGTTTGTAGGCCGAATGTCGCAGGGAACACCTCGTGAGACAGTGAGTTTCCTGGGAAATGAATGTTTAACATGTCTTCAAAGTATAAACAAAGTGATGTGAAGACTTAGCTCGATGGGACTGTTTAAATTATGTGTAGTAGTACAGAGGTAATATTGTTTGTTTGTTGTTGTTTTTTACGTTAACCAGCTGTCATCCCCCTACAAACAACCATAAGTCGAAACTTGTGTGAACTAAGGATTAACGAGGTCTTACCTTTTACCTTTAATATTGCCTGCTAGGTCGCCAGAACTAACCCCAGTAGATTTTTTCTCTGGCCCTTCCTCGAAGAACGTCTTTACACTAATATCAATGACCTCGAAAAGATAATAGGTACGTACTGAGTGTCAAGAGATTGATGAGGGTGACTCTTCGGAAAATATACACTCAGGTTGTTAGGAATAGGAAACAGCCGTGTTTCAAAAATAATGGACGTCTCTTCGAAAGTGTGACAGACTAACACACGTTTTTTATTGTTTCTTTTATCAATTGCTACTTTTTTGTTCATCTTTGTAGAAAAACTGGGAATAATATTTTTACACCCGTGTCCACTAAAAAGTTTTAGTTTGATTTGAAATATTTTTTCCCCTTCGTAACCATGATGAATATGCCTTATGCTCACTGTACATAGTTGAACTCAGAAAATTAGCTTCTATCAATCACTAAAAAATATTAAATCTCTTTCGATTTTTTTTTCAGCGATTTGATTCTAGATGTCAAAAGAACCGACTTTCTTTTTTTTTTTTGGCACTATGGGGTGAGCTTCAAAAATGGGTTGAATGTTTAACGCTTTTTATGGAAAATACTGGGTATAATATACTGAGAAAAATATCAATTGACTTATACAGTGAGGACCAAAAGTCCGTCGCCCCCCCTGTAACTTCTTTATTCTACATATTACAAAATAATGTTAAATATATAAGTTGTAAGGTTTCATTCGATCTCTTTAATGGTTTAAGTTTCATTCATACAGAGTGTCTCAAAAAAACACGGTGACTTAGAAGTTAATTTTTTTAAATGGGACACCCTGTATTTCATTGCATTATTACATTCTACGTTGAATTCTGAACAAGTTTGATAAATGGTTTTCTATCAAAAAAGTTAATAGTTTTGGACTTATGAACACTTGTAAATAATTATTTCGACTACTTTTGCACCAGTTCACGAATAAATTAATGAGGTAGGCTATGCACGCTAGGCGCGTTTATTTTATCCATGACAACGAAAAAAAACTCTTATCTGTTTTTGCCAAATGTCATTGACATTTTGTAGGTTTTCAAAACTTTGTTTCAAACGGTTTTCAATTTCTCTTGTTGATTAATATGGCTCGTTCAGTAGCAGACAAAGTTGATGCCGTTATCATATTTGGTGAAGCTAACCGAAATTACCACGCTGCTATTCGCATTTTCAATGAACGGTTTCCAGAACGTCCGATGTGTCGAAAATATCTGCAGAAATTGGTGGCAAAATTTAACCAAACTGGCACCGTGAAAGATGCTCCGAGATCTGGGAGGCCGAAAATAATTACGGAAGATGTTGAAATTCAAGTACTAGCCGAAATGGTAAATAACCCACAACAATCAACTAAGCAAGTAGCTGAGACATGTGATGTTTCTAAAACATCAGTAAAGAGGGTTTTATAACAAAATAAATTCCATCCTTACAAAATAAAAATTTTGCACCAATTGCTTGAAGATGATCCAGACCGGCGACTTGAATTTTGCGAGACCATGGCAGAAAAAATTATTGCAAATCGACTTTATTTGCAACACATCTGCTTTAGTGATGAAAGCACTTTTTACCTAAATGGAAATGTGAATACCCAGAATTGTAGATATTGGAGTGATGAGAATCCCCATGAATTCCGCGAAGGGCATACTCAATTTCCCCAGAAAATTAATGTTTGGGCTGGTATTTTAGATAACCACATTGTAGGTCCCATATTCTTGGAAGAAAATTTAAATGGTCCCAGATACCTCGAAATGCTGCAAGACACAATAAGTCCCAGTATCGATGAGATCGTTGCGCAAAACCCACATGAATTTTACTTGGATGTAACATTTCAGCAAGATGGAGCGCCACCACACTATTTTCGGGAGGTGAGAAATTACTTAGATGAAAGGTATCCAGGTAGGTGGATTGGACGTCGAGGTACAACAGAGTGGCCAGCTCGCTCACCGGACCTCTCACCGCTTGATTTCTTTCTCTGGGGCTATGTGAAATCCGTAGTTTTTAAGACAGTTTGTGGATCTTTAGATGAACTGCGCCGTCGAATTATTGAAGTGTGTTCAGAAATAACACCTCAAACCTTGATTAATGTTAGGGAAGAGTTTACAACCCGACTATTTATGTGTCAAGAAATGCATGGTGGACATGTCGAACATCTTTTGAAATAGATAAAAACTCACCGTTTTTAGTTATAAATTAAAATATCTCTTCAGTTTTTAATGATTCTTGATCTGTATATATGGACTACCTTATTTGTTAATAAATTGTTTTAACTTCATTTGTACTAGTTTTTCGTGAGATTCAACAACTCTAACAATTGTAAAATGGTACGACGAGGTAAGTTACACATGGTGCCATCAGCAGTTTGCAACATTGGATAGCTTTCAAAAAGTTAGGATAGGAAAGTGGAATACATTGTGATCCACTGGCGCAAAAGTAGTCGAAATAATTATTTACAAGTGTTCATAAGTCCAAAACTATTAACTTTTTTGATAGAAAACCATTTATGAAACTTGTTCAGAATTCAACGTAGAATGTAATAATGCATTGAAATACAGAGTGTCCCATTTAAAAAAATTAACTTCTAAGTCACCGTGCTTTTTTGAGACACTCTGTATGAATGAAACTTAAACCATTAAAGAGATCGAATGAAACCCTACAACTTATGTATTTAACATTTTTTTGTAATATGGAAAATGAAGAAGTTACGGGGGGGGCGACGGACTTTTGGTCCTCACTGTATATCAATTATAGTCAACATACTTACGGGCATCAAAACACTTTTTTTTATAAAGCCGTTGATCCCAAGTGTGGATATTTTGTTGACTTTCTCGAAGCAGGTTCTGTAGATAAACGTTTCTATACTGTGAGCAAAAAATTCTTTGTAGATGATACAAGTATAATCATTATTGATATCCTAGTTCATTACTTGAGTGTGCCCAAAAATTAAAGCTTGAAAACTCATATTTAAACCAAATCGTAGCCGTATATTCATTTTATTTCTCTTGATACAAAAACTATGAATATTACTTTAAGCTACCTTTCTCAATGTGTAACTAGTGGATTTTCTGTTTGATCATAACAGAGGAGCAACATTTTTGTTGGAATAAACGAAAATCGCATCTTTACACAAAAAAAAGTGAGTAATTTTTTTCTCATTGAACAATATAACCTAAATATATTGGAAGACATATTTTAAAGAAAAAAGTATACAGATCAGTGGATAGTATGCATTTTTATATATAAATACTCTTTCAGAGAGTAACCTTCAACTGGGATAGCGAAAATGGAGAACAATATCCGATGAAAGAAATTTGGTAATTTTAGAATTCTTGGTGATTCAATGTACTCCCTTATAAACAGTCTTAGAGGCTACCCAAAGGCATACCCTGTGCGGGTAGATGATGACGGCCATTATCATTATTTGCCGTGGCGCTCCACGGCGACTTACTGATTTTGTGGTGGTATACTCACTTTATCAGCTGTAGGAAAACCAGAAAAACCCACAGTACCACCCCATCAACTTCAATATACCTCATGGCTAAGTCCTCGAATCAGATGCTGATTAAGGATACTTTTTGCGTCATATCACTGCTGAGGGAGATGATAAACCATCCCATATTGAAGCAGAATTTGATAGGGCTCAATTATACAGTCTCAGAAGCAAGAACAGAGAAAATAAAGAAGATTGGCAATGGTGTGATACAGACAATATCTTTGATCAGTGGACTCTTCTTCCTATTCTTGAAATTAATGAAAATGATGTAAATATACAAGCAGAAAATTCCATTGATTACTTCTTAGCATTATCCACAGATGTTAGTATGAAAGATAGTGTGTTCCACACTATCCTTTATGTTGGCCATAACAATTATAAAATTTGATCTCACAAAACATAAGTTTAATTTTTTTGGGTGTATACTTATTTAAGATGCCTTAGGGTACGCCTTAATTGGTCGAGTGTGTTTGTACTTGATTGATGATACATTGTATGTAAACATATATGAGTCAATATACTGATATTCTTATACAGACATTTTGGAGCGCCTGCAAAAAACGTATTATTTACTTTGGGGGATGAAAAATATCGGTCAGTTGATGAGTAAATTATACCGCTCAAAGACAAGCTCGGCATGGAAATATATTTTCGAAAAAATTCAATGTAGTTCACAAGTATGGGTAAAATTATGAATGTGAGGGTTGATTTTTCGACAATTTTCTTATTCCCTTCTGACGAATAATCTTTCATGATTACATCCTACACCTGTCAAAATGTATTTGCTGATAGACCTCCCTCCTTCCTTTGAGACGTTCCTCTTGACAATAGTTGTGAATTTCAAACGATTTTGGATTAAATCGTGGCGCGGTGGAACAGCGTCTAACTTTGATGCTAGAGGTCGCAGATCCAAAACTGATCCGACCCAGAATATTCCTGGTTGAAGGACCTCGGTAAACACCCTCTCTGCATTTGATGTGGGTGAATGATAATAATTGCTACACTGCTTTGCAATTGAGAAATAATCACCACTGTTCATTGAATCGAATAAATATTTTTATTTGTTAATTTTGGAGATTTCTCTTCTGGGAATACAATAATTCAATGCTTTAAGCTCCTGAAGATGCCAACTTTGTTGGCGAAACGCTCGTTGAGTGGAATTGACAAATATTTCCGAATTGAACTGGTTATATAATAAGTGAACAAAACTATTTTCGTGAAAATTTAAAAATGTGTTACTCACGAATATTTATTTTTGAAACGTCAAGCTATTTTTTCAAATATTCATTGTGACCAATCTAGTTGTTCAAGTTTCATTGAGGAATAAAAATTAGTGAAAGATACCTGTAATTCTTCAATTCACTATATTTTCTCTTTTCATATCATCAAATTAGTTAGTTTCTCTATAAGAAAACTATCGATCCAACTCAGAGTGCCCCACTGCTA
The DNA here is from genome assembly GCA_958502065.1 of Chrysolina americana. Classification (NCBI taxonomy): domain Eukaryota; kingdom Metazoa; phylum Arthropoda; class Insecta; order Coleoptera; family Chrysomelidae; genus Chrysolina; species Chrysolina americana. The sequence continues at coordinate 89,903,060 of OY293412.1, forward strand.
TTTGCAAATCCTAAATTCAATTCATTCGAACAGAAAGCTCCATTGTTATCTCACGAGGCATTTAGATAAATTGAGAGCCATGGGATGTTAGGAGTTACGTTCGTATTTTGCTGCGGCAGACTTTTCAGGCTGGAAAATGCCGAAAATGGAACGTCTGATAATAAACGCAATGTTTCTCTACTGTATTACCTTTATGACGTTATCTGTCGCGGGGTGCAGATTCGCCAAACCAAACCTTCTGGAAGCTTTCAATAAAGAGCCGGGGAAATGAAATGTTGGGGAAGAAACGGAACAATGAAATGACTATATTTTTCCAGATTTACATCTCATATTATTCCAGTAAAGTAGGAGGAAATATAGGATGATAACCATTTGTTCTGCGTCTGTGGAAAATCATAACTTCTCAAAGATGATTTGAAATATAAAATATCATATATTTATTTTCCTTTCGATTTAGATACATAAAATAGATGGTTTCGAACGCTTGTTGCCTATCACATCTGAAACAGTATCCTAAAAGGCAAATTATTGATGATATTGCCATTATTTGTAATTTTTTTGTTTCAACAAAAATCACGAGCATTGCCGTTGTATTTGAAGATACTCCCAAGTGTAAAGTTTTTTCTTCGTTTTTTCTCGAATTCGTCCTCAAATTAATTAATGGAAATCGATGGAGTTTTGTAAACTCTTTTTTAAGTTGTACGGTTGCAATAGGAAGGAGAATCAAGCTAATTAATACCACGCAGACAAAAAATATTCTTCCACAAATATATCGCATCGTACGGAAAAACCCAGGAACTGCATTTGTTCCCTAAAAGAATCGTAGATTCGAAATATCAGTGGTTTTAAATCATAGATATTTCTTTCCTCGTGGGATGCTCCGCTTTTCTAGTCTTCGGAAGCTTTGTCTCGTCCTTTTTCCGATCGTAAATAATCGGGCCCTTATGGATTGGAAATATTAAAGATTTCGGAAAGCAGAGCGGAGCAATTCAAGCGTCGCAGGGGCAATAAACAACGGTGAAGTTTTTGTTTCAAAACGAGGAGATAAAACTAAATGTTGTTTGTTATATAGTTACGATAGGGATTTTGGTGACGGGTATGTAAAAAGAAACATTTTCAAGGATTAATATCTTGATCGTTGGAACCAAGAAGAAATAGATGTCCGTAGACATTGAATTCCGAAGCTTTGCTGTCGTTGTAAGAATCTGAGATCGTCGAAAACTGCTAATAATGAAATCATTTCATTATAGAATAGAGAAGAATCGAATTTTTATTCAATCAAATTAGAAAAAATTTTGTTTTCGGCAAGTCAGCTTTGGTAAATGAAAAACAATAATTAAATATATAGCTACAATCTACATGTAGGTATATAGATGTGAAAAAAAGAAGTATATTAAGTCTGAAACCGATGAAATTAAGATTTTATAAGTGATCCTAAGATTGTCTGATGGTTATTGAATCAGTGCTGATACATCGGTTTCCTTTTATGAAAACAATGAGTTAAATTATGTTATTTAATTTTTGATTAGAATTTACCAAAATTATTCATTAATTCGATACTTCTATGTGAGTGATTAAATACATTTGAATCCAGATTTTTTTTTTTTATTTTGTTAGCTGGTGCTGAACCAAATGTTCGGAATTTCTTGTCAAATGAATATGGACATCTGCATTGGTCTCTAGGTTGGCTTTGATTTTATTGATTTCTTTTAGTGAAGCTTAAATATATAATGATGGTGGGGGAATTATATTTGCAATATTTATGTGTAATAATTGATCCCTACTTGAGATGGGATTTGAACATAAATTATGTTGTGAGAAAACTACAGACGATTTTGTTGAAGTTCAATTTTCTCAAAAAAGTTATACCTGTCAAACATTTAAAAATTCTGTATTATGCTCTAGTAGAAAGTCATTTGCGTTACGGTATAATAGGTTGAGGAGGGGCATTGAAAACACATCTCAATCCATTAGAAGTCATACTAAGAAGATTCCTGAAATTAATCCTGTCTAAATACCCAAAAAACCCGTCAAATAGACTTTACGAGGATGCAATGATTTTTGATCTGAAACATTACACTTTTATAATGTTACCCTTAAATATCACCAGACGGAACACTTGGTTAATCTGCCATCACATACTTATAATACACGTCAAAGAAATCAGTACGTATTACCGCATATGTCATAGTTTCTAGGTCAAAGATCATATACATACATTGGACCAAAATTATATGAGACACTCCCCGATACAATACAAAATATCACAAGTCTGTTCCTATTTAAAAAAAGATTGAAATCGCACCTTAAAGAACATCAATCAAAATAATAAACATACTAACATGGTTATATAGGGAAACTGTTCCTGCATATCGTTGTAAATCGTATCCATCTACATAAAAACTCATTTGAGGAATGTAGGCTTTCATTTGTCTAAGGTCAATTCTAGTCAATTAGTCATGATTATATGTCGCAATTCATCAAATATTGGTAGTAATAATTTTTAATAATACTCCTTCCATTTCACATTAAATTCTATATTTACAATTTGACTTTTGAATGCATTATTTATATTTCCATAAGTTAAGTTGATTTCGTATGTTTTCATGTCTTCATGTATGTATAAGTTTGTATTTTTTTCGCGAAACAACTGCTTTGCGCTTATCGCTCAACCGCTTTATTCCCTTCTACGATGAAATTATTATCTTATTTGTATGTGTATTTATTTATTAGATGTGAATAAAGTTATATTATTATATTATCTGCACCTTTCTATTGCTTTTGACAGTAACCGGAGGCATGAGGTCACCCATCCATTTCACATGAATGACCTTAAACTATATGCTTCTGGGAAAAAGGATCTTTATCAGTCCTTAAGGTTGTTGCAAAAGTACAAGAATACTACCGGAATGGAGTTTGGGATCGACAAATATGCTACGGTTCATCTCAAAAGAGGATGATGCGAAAGATATGGAAGCATCTTACGTCATTTGGATGCTGGAGAGACGTATATTTACCTAGGGGTGGAAGCATTGTCACTACCAATAGAAAATCACAGTTAAAACTCTTTTTGTGATAAGTATCATCAAACCTGTCGGAAAAGAACAAAGTTGATGCAACTAATATGCTTGCCATTCCGATTCTACTCTATTCCTTTGAAGTGGTGAAATGAACTCAGGAAGAGCTGCGACAACTCGACGAAAATATTCTCAAAAAGATGCCTCTTCATAAGTGCTTGCATCCTTTATCGTCTGTTCCACGGGTATACTTCCCCAGATAACGGAGAGGCCGTGGACTTTTGAGCTTGGAGTGTCTACATGACAGAATGGTACTGGATGGAGCCTGTAAAGACATCAAGAGTTCAGATCCCCTTCTGTGCTTAGTATGCGATCATGAAAAAGCAGGGATTGAAGCACCTAACCTTCCTATTTTTCATATCAATTGGGCTGAAGTCGGAAACCGACTGATTCATAATGGTCAACCAGGATGGTGTCATCAACACCCTCGTCTACCGTAGTCGCGTGATGGGTTTAGAGGCCCCTGATACTAGATGCAGAGCGTGTCGTGTGGCAGCTGAGATTATAATGCATTTGCTGTCAGCCTGTCCAGCTTATGTGGTCTCAGGCTATATCCACAGGCATAACGCGGCGCTACGAGTGTTGTACTACCATCTACGACACTCGTACGGTATAGACAAGACACCGGTATAGCCTTATGCTCCAGTTTGTTGTGGAGAATGAGAAGTGCCGAATCTTTTGGAACTACTCATTCTCCAACCTCAGCCAATAAGTCTGATGTAGTCTTCCACGACCAACAGATTAAGACGATTGAGTTTTCAGCTCCTGGCGAATACCTGAAGTAAAGCATGTTTGTGTCAAATTTATTTGCCATACCGCAGGATGTGTGAGAAGTTTTCATTCCAATCATTTCAAATGTGAAACAGCAATATCGGAATTGATTTTTATTTCAGTGCATGAACAACTAATGTGGAAAACTTTCAGAACCTCGAAATGGTAGGGCGACATGAAATTAAAATATAAAAAGCGATGGAAAAACCGATATTCATGGATATTCCAGCAATACCTGGAATTCCATCTCTGTCCGATTCACTTTATCAATGTATCAATATTTCTTTATTGAACTGTGCGTAACTTTGTCATTACAAAAATGAAAGAATCTGTTTACACATACAGAAATATGCTTTTTCTATGCAACTCTAATCGCTTGAAATAATTCAGACTGCTGCGATATATTATATACTCGAATTTCCGATCGATCTCTGGAATGAAATGGCGTTGTCACATCACTTGGGAGTATACTGAATATTGTCGATTTCGTCTTGTGAAATTCTAGCTTGAAATGCCTGTCTGCGTAGTCTCCAATTTGTTTTCTCTCCCGTATACCCCTCATTAAAATGTGTATGTTGCATAATGAATATAAACACAAATACAACTGGGAAATTTCTCTAGGTACGGATATGGTAATGCGATAGGGTGGTTTGGGGGTTGTAACGGATAGGGGTGGAAAGTTACGGTTGTGTGACGACAATGTTATAATTTTCATGTTCATTTCAAGCGAACGGGGTGTTTCGTATTGTGGGCGAACTATGGGTATGTTCAAGCTACTAGAACTTCATTCGGTGGAATAGTTGAGCTGTATATACACTAAGTTTGTTGGTTGAATCGTGGATAATTTATGACTGTGACGTCGGGAGAGCAAGATGAAATTACCGTTCGTTATAATTTTGCTTTCATCTGCAATACTCAGAAAATTGATTACTTCTGAATTCCACCCAAGAAACAGGATGAAACATATTACTCCTTCGAGCTGATATGTCTCATGTTTGAATGATATCCAGAATTAAGGCTTTGTCAGTGGTCTTGGTTCGAGGACTAGAATAACTCACTCATTTGTTTCCGTGATCCATGTTTCGTGGAGAGTCACTTTCGTATGGTATAATAAACTGGGAAAGACCCCTAACAAACATCTCTAGCAACTAGCAAATAATAATGGAATGGGTGATTATTTACACACTATTAATCATCAGTACAAAACTGGTCAGGAACTAATTAGGGATGCACCGGGTACCCGGTCAATACTCGGTTTTGGCGATACCCGGCCACATAACGAAGAAATCGATGAACCTGGTTTTACCGGGTACCAGTAAGTACCCGGCAGCCTAGACCGGGTACGCTGTACCCGGCCGCCTAGAATGGAATTTATGATTTCATCAGTACATGGTTTTTTTGGCCCAGCTGAAGATGAAGACGGATTGCTATGTCCTGTAATTTTATTTAATTTTTGTTCACCAATACCACGTCTGGACAATTCAGTGACGACAGCAGCTCGATTGGAATGTTTCGTAATTTTCACTCGCATGACATGAAGCCTAATGTTTTTCGCCGAAGATTTGGCTCATTTGTATACTTCATTCATTTCGATTGTAAAATTTTTGTACCATTCTTCAGAATTATTTTTTGGCCAGAAAGGGTTAGGTGTTGAAGAAAATTTTGGACATATGTGATATGGGACACTCTCACTGGACATATATTTTCTTCTTTGGTGTTTGCAACGAGCCATTTACTGTCAGCCAATATTTGATTCCCACCTTGCGTTGTTTTCGAAAATATTGGATAATATTTTGTATTCAGTCCTTTTGGTCTCTTGTCAGTTGTTGTCTATGTTTCAAAATAGATTGATGCTTCTCCATTTCTCCAGGCTAATTCATAGGTAGCAATGTGAATGTGGTGGCGCCCTTTAGGCTCTTCTTCATTCCAAGATGATGCAATTTCAAAAATTTCCCGTTTCGTGAGTACTTTAGAACTCAACTTACTTTTATTCGGAATTGCTTTTAAAACCTTTGCGTTTTGTTTCACGAGCGTTTGTTTTTCACTGAACGAATTGAAATTGAAATTGATGCATATGTGATACAATAAAAGACTTGAAATTAATGAAGTATGATGCCACATATAGTCATTTCATTACATAAGCACTCATATAAAACATAACAAATGAAAAATTAAAATGGGGAATGCTACGTTTGTTATTTTTTTTTTTTGGAAATTGAATATATTGGAAGAAAACATTAACACAATGACACTACGGAATTATTTTCTTCAGGCGATGCTTCGTTATTAAACAATAAACAATGTTAACTACATGTGACGTCATTTGTTCACAAAGTCAATATGGCAACGGGCAACGGTGTCCGCTGAATTTGCGGTTCGGGTTCGTTCGCGCAAACGCATAGCGTAATTTTAATCTTTTGATTTGGACAGCTGTCAGAGCGACTTAAACACAATCGTGATGAATTTGTTATAGTTTATATTCGTTTTTGGATAAAAGTTGCAAATGTGATCATTATTACCCGATTTCAATGAAAGTTGCACAGTTTGTGTAATAAAACATCATAAAATTGCTAAATCCATCGACATTTCTTCACGGAAACAACAATGAGTATTTTTTTTGACGAAAATGTTTCCAAGTGGTCACTTCATCAGTTCAGTAATACTCTCTTTATAAACGACACATTTGCCAATCTAAATACCTGATAATTAACTTTAACATCAATTCCATAAGAATAAAATTACGAAGGAGTTCAAATTTTCAACTGAATATTTTTATATTTGACAAATGAAATGACAGCTCTCGTCAAGCCAAATTAAGGTTACATTTTCATTGAAGTAACACAGACATGTATGTTAGTGTCACTCGTCAGCAATCACAGAGCAAGAATTATGGTGTCATAACTGACGGAATACACCTTTGTGGCATGCGACGTTATCAAATGTGGGATTTATTACATAGGACGTCACAATTTGATTTTTCGCTTTTTTTAACTAAGATCATGAAAATAATTATAAAATACAAAATATGTATCCCTTATTTTTGGAAAAGCTATACATTCATGTTGAAATCGAAAAGTGGTGGCATTGCCCATTGTAGGCTCAGCAGAAAGTTGTCCTTCAGATATTTTTTCAACTTACTCTTGAAAGACACAAGTGTAGAACATTTTTTGATGACTAGGGGAAGCTGATCATACGTTTTCAATCCTTAAAAAATACCGATGTTACTGTCCCTTTTTTGGATAGCCTCTGTATTGAAAAATCTTTTCTCGATCGTGTATTATAATTATGAACTTCATGTAATTTACAATATATTGTAGTTATGGAGGAGCATTAACAGATTTTTTTTTGAAAATAAATATTAAGTTTTGATATTGCCAAAATAGTTTAACAATATACTCAACATTGCATGATTTTGAAATTTTTGAAATCGGTCGACTTCATCCAGATTCAGTAGGAATTTAATAGTTGCACAGTAATTAAAATGCAGAAAGATGAAAGTATTGTATCATTGAATTGACTACTGGGTTACAAATCTATATTATATATAATTAATTTTGTATGATACAATTCTGATAAAATTACTTTCATGTTCTTTGAACTTCAGATTCCCGTCAACTAACACACCTAAATATTTGAACTGTTCAACTCTCCCAATAATATCATTCTTATCATATATCAACTGCCCTCTCTTTGTAGTATTCACCTATTTCTTTTACTATTGTGTATTTTTTCTCCGTACAAAACATCGTGAATTGCCGGTAAATTGATGAAGTGAAATTTACAGTATTCTCCAAATCGAAACATTTTCATAACATACTGACAATTCTTGCGAAAAAGTTATTAATGATTTTGTTGCCATGTCGTGGTAACTATGGACCGCTCTCCTAGACCTACTAGAATGACACCCTTTCAAAAGCTAGGGTCAGTTTTGTCGCTGGAAAAGTTAGGGCAAACTTTTATCACAGTCATAGTCACAAAAAAAACAGCGGCTTATGGGATTATTGGTTATGCATTAAATTGTCTCTATAACTTTTTTCCTGAATAGTCCTCGGGACCAATACCGAGAAAGAAATTACTTAATCCTTGATACTTTGTATTTATGTTCGTTTTTTTCTTAACAATGCTTCATCACCAAGCAGATGATTTGATCATGAATAACAATTTTTTGTTTATCCACAAATGACCGGTTAGTATGTATGATATTCGGTAAGAAAAGACTAAAATCCTCTTTACCATACAAATCTTTCAAGAGTTTCCCTTTGAACGATAAAACAAAAACCGCCTGCTCCGAAACACGTATGTGTCCGGACGAGGCCAAGGCGAAGGGTTCTATAGAAAACTAATCTGCACGCCTCCGAAGATGCCAACTGCTCTCGACATCTGAGAACCTACTCTTATCATTTTCTTTCTTATTCGCTCTTTGTCACGGACTGCTATAAATCACACAACGTTATATAGCATTCGGTGATGGTTCGAAGTTTCAGAGGCGGAGCTTAGAAACTTCGCAGAAATGTTGAGTGGAATTGTAAGAGAATGACGCTTACATGAGTTCGTGTTTCGATTGAAACTTCACGACAATATAGTGAGTGTTTCGAGACAGGTAGCTGAACGACTTTTCATATTTCTGATAGAAATGCTTGACTTTTTGAAATTTTTCAACTGAGGTAGAGTGGTTTGGAACCCACTCTCACTTAAGCTGTGGGTCCCAGATCTCTCTGGCTTGATACCTTGGGGCATTCGGGAAAACAAAATTAAAAAATTTGCAGATATGGAAAACAAACCAAGAACATTCACCAGAAAATTGTCTTATGTAGATAAAGTTATTGTATTCCTCCATAAAGCATATATCTATAACGATCAAATGCAGAATGCACTCTGTAATATTGATGAAAATGTATATTATATTAAAATAATGGCATGGAGAATCTTGAAATTTGCAGAATTATGTCAGTTATTTTTCTACAATTGTCGCTTTAGAACTGTTGACTGTCTCAGCAGTGAGGTAGTGAATATATATTGATACCATGGTATTACAAAACAAAATACAGACTCAAGAGTGGTTCAATTTTATTATGAATGGTACAAACTGAGAAAAATATTAATAGCTCGCAGTCTTCGAAGTTACACTATTTATTACGAGTAACTTTAAGAAGTGTTTCTCATCTTTTAACATGTGATACCATGAGTGAGACCGGTGATCGAGCTAGGATTGAAACCCAGGTCCCATATTGGTTGAGAAGCAAAGGCTTTACCATCACGACGACCATGGTCCATTATAAAATGAAATGAATCCACACGAAACTTTCCGAAAGTACTTCTTAATTCGATTCTGCCTGCCTTCAAAGAATACTTCATCCATTGCATTACTATTAGCATAACATGAAATACTGATTAGTTTGATGACTTCATGCTATGGCATTTCCAATAATAATATAAGCTTTTAGATTATCCCATAATATTCAACTGACAATTGATCATAGATTAGAATTGCGTAGTTTGAATTCAGTTCCATTTCAGGGAATAGGTGGACCGTAACGAATATGTAATATAATTTAAATCAATCAATTCAATATTCGTTATAGTACTGAATTTGTTTTTTACCTACAGGCAAGCTATAAACAAGTCAACCACGTTTCATGGACCAGAATAGGCAGAAATCATGATGGTTTTTGAATTTTTCAAACAATGTGCATAGGTAGATCTGAATTAAAAAAAAAATTCCTCAGAACAAGTAGTTCCATACGAGGTCATTGAATTGAGTATAGGTGTGCTTGACATTTTCAAATAAATGATACGAATAATTCTGACAAAATCGAAATACTCTTCTCTCCACACACTCACAAAATGGAAGAAATATCATTAGAAGTTTGTATAATCAGTATCTCCTCATGATAAAATCAGTTACTTCCTTTCCTGATGGGCTAATAATCAGACCTGACTGTTATTATTATATTAGTAATTCATAGAAGAACTGCAATCTGGAAGAAATGAGGAAGCAGTATCACAATAATTTGGTTTTAAAACCACTCCGTTTTTTTCATCTCCAAGGAATATCGAGCAAGTGCCCTATTTCCTTTAGACTTTCATGATTTAAAACGGCCATTTCACCACTCAAGCTGCAATTTCCTCGAAAACGAAATAAAGCCCAGACCGTCATGATGATTGTGGCATTTGTGAATACTTCCGCTTTCCTCTTCTTTGACATGAATCTAAGACTTGAGTGTAATTTACTGCGTTTGTTTTCAATGAGGACTTCTCGACGTGAATTTCTTATGAGACAATTAGATTTTTATTTCGTATTCTGGTCGTAGAGGAATCTTAGTATAAAGATATTTCAGTTTGATGATAGTGAATGTCTCGAAAGGAAAGGAAAGGAAAATCAAATTAATATTAATCTATATGTCGAATATAGATTAATATTATTTTGATTTTCCCAAGATATAACCGATGAATCTGAAATGATTTTCAAAATTGAATTATATCCGAGATGATGAATTAATCGCTAAAGCTCGATTTTATGTGGATATTATCAGTTTTTATAATAGCTCAATCAACAGATTTATACTGCTTTCCAGTCGGTGAATCACTTACTATCTTCTAATTGGTAAGCGACAGTTATTACCAATCGCTTCATCACAAATATTTTCCCCATCCAAAAATAAATCAAAAGCCGCATGTTCAATAAAAAATGAAAACAGTCGCAAAACACCTGAAGATGAAAAAAATATTGAAATAATGAATAACTATTATGGAATCATAACAGAATCCAAAGAAATAGCTGAATTATTATTAATAATTAATTAATTTTTTATAAACTTTGCGAAAGACCCTGTGGCACAAGGTCGTTCAACTTCTTTCTTATGTCCCATGTGACATAACAACACTCAAGACCCACACTCTTGAGGTCCCGATGAAATTCCATGCTCTCTCTTTCATGAAGTTGCAGACTTACCTCATCTTTCGTAGAGAAAATTTTTCTTCTTCGCTAAAAGATGCCGCGTTAGTCACAATATATGAAAAAGGAAACAACAAACAATTTGTAATTACAGACGTATAGACCTATATATCATCATCCTTCTCTAAAGCTTTCAACAAAGCATGCAACAAAAGACTTTCAGATTTTATCGACAGTTATAGAATTCTTGATAAATATCAATTCAGCTTTCGTCAACTTAGGTTAGATTAGTTCTCTCTCTGTATAATTGTATTCTCAAAAATCTAGACCTCGGTGATGAAAACCTTGATCTCACTAGGGTTTTCGACACTGTTAATCATGATTCACTTCTTAGTAACCCATATGATCACAGTGTACAAGGCCTCCGCACGTGGTTGGATCGAAACATATCTTCATTATAGAACACAGCGCGTAAAATTCATTATAAATTCGAATGTGTATTATTCAGATCCTCTCATTGTCACCAGCGGCGTTCCCCAGGGATGTGTCCAGGTACCAACATTATTTATCTTATCAATTAATGGTTTCTGTACTACAAACAAAAATTATTCAACCACCCAATCAGCTGATGACACTTCTTTTGGTGTGCTTTCTGAAGGTACCATTATACTCTCAGAAAATGCCAATAAATCAGTCATAAACAGGAAATTCTACCGTTCTAGCTATAGATACAAATAGCCTTGTATTCACTCCAAAAAAAATCGATTATAGTGTTCTAGTTAAACATGACCATACATCAATAGAAATTCCTTGGGGTACAAATCGATCCACATCTCACTTAGGATAATCATGTAGACCATATATTATAATTATCAAGCTATAAAGATATTGTTATGCATATGGAATTTCAACAAAACTGTTCCTATTGAATATTAGTACGCCTATGTCCACTCCACCCTTAATTATTGCATCAAATCCTATGGAAATTCAATCAACGAAGTATTTATTCTGCAAAAAAAATTCTGATACTTTCAATAGCCAGCGATATATTTTCAAATCCTAAAATTTTGACAGTATAATCTCGCTAAATATACTTAATTGTGTATCTCACTCAATGAAAACTACTACTACTACAAGCAACAAAAGATTGGATTGAAGTAACAGGATATAATTTTCGCGAAAATCAATTATTTGTCTACTGTTTCAAAAGGTCCTCATATTATGTCTTTGAAATTGTACAATAATTTTTCTTTCGGCATAAGAAACCTCTCAAATCTGAATTAATTCATTTAATTATTTAATTTAGTATTTTGGGTAATATGAAAATTCTAGAGCTCAAAATAAAATTTAATAACAAAAAAATTATATTAACCTCGATATACCGATCTCCGAATTCATGTCCACATGATTTTAATGAACAATTTTCCAACTATCTACAAAACATTGTTCAAAGTGATATCCATGTGATAACCGGCGACATAAACATAGATTTATAATCAGAAAATGAATACATTGAAGAATATAAGGACAACTTAGAGTACTTCGAATTCATCTCCTACATAAATGATATCACTAGACCAGATACATCCACGTGCCTCGGCCATTTCTTTGTAAAAACAAATATAGAATTACATGACCGTATAAAGTCCTTCATCTTCCACGATAAAATTAGCGACCATCGACCGATTGCTCTGACAGTAGATATGGGTGAGAGGGTTGACAATAAAACGCACAAAAATAAAAAAGTATATTTAAATTACAATAGGTTGAGATTGGAGTTGCAAACTGAAACATGGACCAACATTTACGAACAAAACGATGTCCATTCCCAATGTGAATCTTTTATCAACACACTGAAATATTATGTTAACAGAAACACAACTGATATCAAATTGAAATAAAGGAAAAGTTAGAAAAAAATGGATCACACTGGGGTTATCAACATCGATAAAAGAAAAAATTTATCTTTATAAACTACTAATGAAAAATCCAAATGATCTACAACTTAAACAAACATATAATGATTACAAACGCAACTTGAATAAACTTATAGAAAAAGCAAAAAAACAGTATTTTCAAAACGAAATTGATAAAAATAGGAACAAATCAAGTGGACTTTGGGACAGTGTTAATGAGATTTGCAATAAAAGTCGCCCCAAAACGAAAATAACAGAAATTGAATTAAAAAACCGTGACATCACTAGAAATAAACAAGTTATTTCCAATGAGTTCAATAAACATTACAGTGAAATAGGCCAAAAGCTTGCTGATAAAATCGAAAAACCTAGAGCTTTCAGAGATAAAACAACAGAATTGAATAAAACTATGTTTTGGTATCCCACAAACGTAGAGGAAGTTTTACAAATAATTCAACTACTAAAATTGAAAAAAAGTCCTGGGGATGACGGTTTTATTGCAGAAATGTTGAAACATATAGCGGAGTTTATAACAGTCCCTCTCACCCACATATTCAATAGTTGTTTCTAAAATGGTCTATTTCCAAACATTTTAAAAACTGGCGTTATCAAACCGCTCTTCAAGAGTGGAAACAAAATGCAAATTTCGAATTACAGACCAATTTCTCTGATATCGCACGTAGCAAAAATTTTAGAAAAAATTGTTAAAAAAAGAATGAACCCATTTTATGAAAAAATATAATATCCTGTCCGAAAAACAGTATGGGTTCAGAGAGGGAAGGTCTACAGAGGATGCAATATTAGAACTAACATCTCATATATATAAATCACTCGACATCTCTAAGCCTTCGCTTTGTATCTTTGTAGACCTCTCCAAAGCCTTTGATACTGTCTGTCACTCAAGGCTTCTCGAGAAGTTAGAAAAAATTGGCATGCGGGGTAAGACACACGATTTATTGAAATCAGATCTTACAAACCGGAATCAAGTAGTCGATATTGATGGTATAGTGAGTATGCCAAGGACAATAACTTACGGGATTCCCCAAGGCACGGTCTTGGGCCCTCTACTGTTCACATAGACAGCCTATTGAAAATGACATCTGAAGAAACTATCCTTAGTTTTGCAGATGACACAGCTGTATTTTATAATGCCGACACTTGGCAACAACTGAAAACAAAAACGGAAAAAGATTTCAATAATATCAGTAAATGGTTCCAACACAACAAATTAACCATAAACGCGGAAAAGACTAAATACTTACCTTTCACCTCCTATATCAATAATTTGCCGAATATGGAACCGTTAAATATAAATCAATATACATCTATTCCAGAAGCCAGCTCCATAAAATACCTTGGCATAAAAATTGACCGACATATGAAATGGGATATACATATATCGTATCTCACAAGAAAACTTCGAGGATTCATATCAAGATTCAAGCTCTTGAGGGAATATCTCGATATAAGTCATTTGAAAACAGTTTATTACAGTTTAATTCAGTCACAACTTACATATGGTATAATAGGATGGGGAGGAGTAAATGACAAGCACTTAAATTCCCTCAATATTGTACAAAAGAAAATCATTAAAATAATGTTAGGTAAAGGAAGGACTTACCCGAGCGACAGTGTATACAAAGAAAGTGACATTTTCGATACCAGGCAACTCCATTGCCAGAAAATGCTGCAAAGGATATATACAAATGAAATAAAAATAACAATACCAGATCACCCATATAATACTAGAAGAAGAAAACATAGTATTGTGACTCCGAAATGTATTAAAACAGTAGGACAGAGGCATTGTAGCTATCTGGGTCCAAAAACTTGGGATTTATTGCCCGAAACCATAAAAAATTGCAAAAATTACCTAATATTCAAAAAACAAGTTAAAAATTGGCTCAAAAACAGTGACAGAAACATATTCCAAAGAATTATTTAACCCTAATAACTACATCAATTCATCATAACTACCTAGTATGGTGTATTAGTTAAACAAAAAATGTTATGTTAGTGAAAAATGCATATCTTTTATGATACTTACTGATTTTGACTTAAAACCTTTTGTGATACCTACCGATAGGAATATTCCTGACTATAATATTTTACACCTTATGTGATACTTGATAAGACATTTAGTCAATTGTTACATTTTAAATATGTGATGTATGAATGTTATGTTAACCCAAAATTGCGAGAATGAAACCTTTACCTTTAGACTTACTTTTACTATATAATTTTTGTAATTAATTATTTTCAGAGGCTATATCACGCACAAGAAGCAATCTTCTACGATTGTTTCTTCAGTGATGCCATTGTTTATTTATCCATCTCCTAATACGACTCACATAGGAATTTTTGTAATCATGATTGTGAATTTTGATGAATAAACATTATTAAGAATGAGGTATAATCCTTCTTGCTTAAAAAAGTATATCCCTCGCGGTTGGCGCTGTGAATGCGTCCTCCTTGAGGAACATTGCACAAATAGATGACAAATGTAATTCAATATCCGTATGGGAAAGCAGTGGTTTTCTTTTAAATATTTGCCCCACTTTTCCACTTTGTGGAAATGCGTGGAGGGAAGGGTATTTTCGACCGTGGTCGGAATTATTTCTTATTATTTATCCATTACCTGAGACATAGGTACATTTTCTCCGCTTCAAATCAAATTGTTTATTTTGGGTTGCAATATAATTTAATTCCGACGATAATTTAATTTCCATCTAAATATCTCGTGCTAGCTTAAAATATTCCCTCCCTAATAAAAGCTCTTGAGGACAGTCATATAGAACATTTCAAAAAAATATCCAAATTAAGTATGTACTCCAGATGATGTTTAAAAAAACACTTTAAAAGCCACGAAACTCAATTTCGTTCCTTTTTGCTTATACGTCAATCTGATTCCATTATGTTTTCCACTCTATTTTTTCAGTAAAGTTGCCTAGAGATCTCCGGCTGAAAGAGTTTGATTGTTGAAATCTCTATTTCGACGAATTTTTTGTCAGTTATATTCTCTGGTTCATACAAATGTGTTTTCTGTTGATTAACAGGATATGAAAAGTGGTATCCACTGGATGTGGCTGGATGAAATATTTTTCTCATTCATCCAAATAAATTCGACGGGAGCTGAGTTTGTAAATTTCATTAGTGAACAGTGTTTGTCAATTGAAGTTGGAGTTATTTTTGACAGAGTGTAGCAATAGTTTTGTGTAAAAAGGGTGGCTTCTTCATAATTTTCCTAGTCTTGGGAGAGTAGATGAGCTGGACTGAGGAAGGAAGGAAAACAACGCAGGCGTGAAAATAGAGGAAAGAAGAAAAAGGCAACGATTGAAGTAGCGCGAAGAAAGTATGTTTTTGATATTTCTTTCCATGATGACGACTTTTTGTAACTTTCCAACGAGTAGTTAATTTTTTTGTTATATGTAGCTCACTAGATAGTAAGCAGCAAACTCATTCATACTTCTTCAGATTCATCTTCTGAGTTGCTCAATAGCGTTGTTCAATCTAGTTTTATCTAGTCCGAAGCCGGTTTCTTCAGGGTCTTAATTAAGATGGTAGGAATATAATCAAGATTAAGTTGGTCTTCACTGATAGATTGATAGTAGTAGCTTCATGGCATATGTGACAATCGAATGAATGATTTTTTAAATTCCATTTGGTAGTTTCCATTTCTTGAATCAATTATTAGACGATGTTTCACATTCCAGATGACTTGCAGCATATAGCTTTGTTTTTTTTTATTCATTAGTTTTTAACACCCAGTGGACATTTCTGGCATTAAAATCACCATTTATAATGAATTTTCATCGTTACCTATTTGAAAAATACAAATATGCTCTTCTTGAGAGTATATGTTAGTTAGAATAACTGAGAATATTTGAGTGGGTTTTGCATTGGAGTGCATCTCAGAGTATTAAAAGACATAGAGATTCAGTTCAAATAGTTCTCACAGGAATTCTAATTTATTCTCAGTCATTTTAGGTAAGGTACCCGTATTTCTACCAGATAAGGAATTTTGTGCTTCACAGTCAGATTCGAAAAGAAAGCTTTCCAAAATAATCCTGGTTACGACTATGATTGAGGGCCCGTGCAGGTAAACAAACAAAACTATGTTGCCTTCAAAACAAGGATGTAAAAGGCCTACATTACTCTAAGTAGTACATTTACTAAGGAGGTAATCGAGGCGATGACTATATGCCTACAGATAAAAACATAAAGAATCGACACGGCAGGAGGCAAGCGACAAAACAAGAAACGTGAGCACTAAGTCCTCGCATCGCATACCTCCTTAGTATATGTACTCCAATGTACATTTATTGTTTCTTTGCTAGTCGCGTCGATTGCCGCTTGACGCGTCGTTCCTCTGTGTTTGTACCTCAAGATAAATCAAGTATCTTCCCTCAAAATACGTCAAGCGTCATCGTGTCACCTTCTTACTATATGCTATTATTTGTACCTACAAACATATAGGAGCGAAGCAACAAAAGACAAGCGACGCGACCTTCGACCTGACAAGAAACGTAGTCACATAATCATCGCATCGCTTAGCAACTTCCTGAAGGTTCGACCTCCGATCAAATAACACAACCTAGATGAGTAATACTGAAATAGAACTGAAGGTAACATCTTTTCATAATGTTATCCCTCGAATCATGACATTATTGCCATGTCGCAATTTTTTAAGGATACAATAAGCACGTCAGCTAGATTTCGATCTGTCGGGTAGACTCATGGCATCGAAAACCCAAAAATACTGTCTTGGATGAAATAACAATAAGAAGGCAATTGGAACGTTCGTTGCAGCTTGTTGGGAGCATGTTAAAACGATAGTATTTCCATCGCCGAACGCAGATTCTTCGTTGTCGATATAGTCTTGTCAGTACGACAACGCTGCATTTGATATTTGACAGAACAATCATTTGAATATACCAGTGTCGTAACTATCGAGAAAGGGAAACCAAATTGGAATAGAGAAAAATTAATGAATTATGAAAAACCATGTCAATTAGAGCATCGGCTGTTCTCAAAATCCTGTGGAGATTATTTCATGATAATTTCAGGTTTCCATTTCATATTGGGTTTCCATTATTTTTATTTCATTGAACCTCAATATTTCTGTTAACAAGCACGACACTGCCGTTGGGGGAAGATGTCCCTGACACACAAATCTTAATGCGTGTGCGGCGAGTTACTCATCTAGGTTATGTTATTTGATCGGAGGGTACGACGCTACAAGATGCAAGTGACGCGATTAGCAAAGGAACGAAAAACGAAAGCACCTAGTCATCGCGTCACATGCCTCCTTAGAATTTGTACTCCAATGCGAAACCCACTAAAATATTCAAGTCGCGTCGCTAGTGACGTCGATTGTCGCGGCAACCCTTACGGCAATGTTTACACCCCAAGATGAATAAAGTATCTTCGAGCGTCATCGTGTCACTAACCTTCCTGCTATTTGTACTTCATTATAGAATCTGTAAACACAAAGCAGCGACTCAACCAGTGGCAAACGACGCGACTTTCTGCCAAGTGATTAAGAGTCAAACCAGAAAAGGCGGATTTGGTACTGTTCACCAAAAAACGCAAATTAGGGACCCTTTCAGAAATATACCCCTCAGGAAGGTGTCTTCAATACAAAGGGTCAACAAAATATCTTGGAGTCATAGTAGACGCCAAGCTGGCCTGGAAAGAGCAGGTCGCTTATCGCACCAAGAAGGCCACATGCTCGTACTGGGCATGCAGAAGGGCGTTCGGAAGAACGTAGGCTCTGACACCCAAAACCCTACACTGGATATATACGGCAATTATTCGCCCAATCATAAGGTACGGAGCCATTGTGTGGTGGCCAGATACGCTGAAGAGTAAGGCAG
This sequence comes from Chrysolina americana, assembly GCA_958502065.1. Lineage (NCBI taxonomy): Eukaryota > Metazoa > Arthropoda > Insecta > Coleoptera > Chrysomelidae > Chrysolina > Chrysolina americana. Next base: position 89,921,595 of record OY293412.1, read on the forward strand.
GCCAGAAATGATCTGAACAAAGTTCAAAGGCTGGCCTGCTTAGGAATGACAGGTGCCATGAGAACAGCAATAACTAGAGCTATTAGTTCTATTAGGATTGCCACCTCTGTACCTGTACATCGAACATGAAGCCATGTGACTGCTTACATTACAAACTCGAAGGCGCAAGCCAATGGGTTGAAGTGATAATGGACCATGGACATTCCCTAATCTGGTATAAGGCACAGAAGAGCTGACCCATCTTACTAATAGGAAGGGGCAACAATTTGCCACTTCAGAAAAGGCCCGAAAATTGTAATTTCCATGAGGGAAGAATGGAATGAGATAGCATCGAGCGTGCCTCCTGCCGACAGCATAGTCAGGTACACCGACAAGGGTCGGAGGCATGTCCGGAGCAGGGGTATATAAGAGAGGACCAAGAAAAGAAATCTCTATTCCTCTAGGCGAATACGCCTCAGTGTTCCCGGCTGAAGTATATGCTATACTCACCAGAAAATCTCGACGACAGATGTCGAAGACCAATTGCAATTCCCTTGGACAGTAAAGCAGCCTTACTGGCACTGGGATAACACAGGATCACATCCAAGCTGGTGTCTGAGTAGATATGCCTTGGAAAACCTGGCAAAAAGACTAATTTGAGTTCCAGGATACTCTGGTGTCCACGGAAACGAGGAAGCAGACAGACTAGCCAAGCAAACCACTGATTGGACCATAACCCACCCTAGGAATAGCTGTTACTGCAATGAAAGAACTGTAACAAAAACAGTTCATAAATCATGGCAGGACATGCCTTGTATGGGACAATCGAAGCTCCACATACCCAGGCCTTCGAAAAAGCTTAAGAAGAAAATTCTTTTCCTTGGGAGACAAAATCTCAAGCTAGTGACAGGGCTCCTGATGGAACACAATCACCTGAACATCCACATGGCCCTCATTGAGATCATAGATGATCCACTCTGTAGGTGGTGCCTGGAAGAAGAAGAAACTTCGTCATACCTCCTCAAGGAATGCCCTACATTGGTGCACCAGAAGAAAGAAGCTTTCGGGGAAAGCATACCGAACCCAGAGGACGTCAGAAAGATTCAGCTAGCTGAATTCATCCAGGGAAGCTGGCATGCCCAGCTGAACCTAGACTCGTGGGTCCACAATTAGTCGAATCGAAGAGGCCTTCGTGCAGGGTTTCAAAAACCCACCTACCAGTGCCAGGAAGAGGATAAGTGAATAAGAACGTTGAGCGTCATCGTGACACTAACCTCATTACTATATGTTCTCCATTGAGGTATCTTCAAACTCAAAGAGGCGACGCAACAAGAGGCAAGCGACGCGATCTCCTACACTGAGAGAAATGTATGGTGGTTTTTACCAGTTATATGGTAATTTTTACAAAAATTTCTGGTACTATATGTGGCAGCAATACAATATTGTAAAGTTTAAAAAAAATATATTTTAACCATTTATGGTAATGACTACTATAATAGTATTCTTATCACCATTAAAATATTTGTATTATAGTCCCATCAATATATTTATTGTTACATTGAGATATTTGTTTTGTAACTATTACACATAAATTGTGGAATTAAGTATAATGGTATGTTTTCTAAAAGAACCTCCATCGATGTATATTTATGTAGGTATTCAGAGAAAACAGCAGACGTGTCCGCAATGGAGGATCGGGACAGGATCAGTTGCACCACAAACCACATTCATTAAAAACTTATTTCAACAATACAAGACAATTTACACTACAACAAAATATTTTTTTGGTTAACTGAACTCTGAACTGATTAAAAGCTGAGAGCTGCTGGTGCCTGTTGCATACTGACTACGATAACTGCTACTGCTGCGTAATTTCTCGGTTTCTCCGTCACCCTCAAACGCTTCGACGGACAGTCAATGTGTAGGTAACAAGTAGCAACCAACAACTAGTCACAATGCAGGCTACTGAATGTGAAAGTCAAAATAACATCCACGTGATTTATATCATTCATCCTGTTTTTTATGCATTACAATATGATGCTTATTTGTATTCCATGTATCATAAAGCTTAGGAAAATTATATAATAATAATTAGCATATTTTATCAACAACAATAATGTCATTACTATAAAAATATTTTACTGTTTACTGTTCAAATTGTTAACAATCATAATTTGAAATAGTGAACCATAAAATATTCTTCTTAATATACTAGTATATTCTCCAGATTTTTCTCAATGTACTTAACAAGAAAGGTAGGCACATAATCAACGTGTCGCTTATCAAGGTTCTCAAGATACAAATACAGAGGTATGACACAACCAGAGACAAGCGACGCCACTAGCTCCAATGCAAAATCTACTAGAATATTGAGGTCTCGTTGCTAGTCACTTGCCAATATGCTGCTACCTTATGTTTCATGTCTCGTCGGTAGTCGCGTCGCTTGCCTTTGGTCACGTATCTTATCCATGTTTGTAACTCGATTATAATGAAGTATCTTCGCTCGAGATATGTCAATCGTCATCATGTCACAAATCTTCTTACTATATGTATTCCGTAAAGAAGCGACGCAACAAGGCCAAGCAACGCAACTTCCGACTCGGCAACTTCCTAATGGTACTAATATATAGATACGACACGTCGAGAGGCAGCAAGAGTAGCGACAAAAGGCAAGCGACGCGATTAGCCACGATAAAAGAAACGAAGGCACAAAGTCATCGAGTAGCTTACTTCAGTATTTGCACTAAAATATTCTAGTCACTTCGCTTGTTATGTCGCATTGTTCCACTATGTTTGTTACTTCACTCATCAGCTATATTAGACACGGACATAAATTGGCAGGTAGATCACTCATTCAACAGCCAACACACAGCTGGCCAACAGCTGCTTGACTTCAGATATGTACAGTATGGAATCACCCAACTGATTCGACACAGTCTTCTTCTTGACTCACTGACAAAGTCATTCAACATACAACAGCTATGTGGCTTCGAATCAAGATATAGTTATTATCCTAACAAGTACGGAAAGAGTACCATTCCCGCATGAGACTGCCGTTACCCGAACGACGCAAAGCGGAGTTCGGGAAAGCAGTCGAGTGCGGGAGAGTAGGTACCTTTCCGTATGAGTTAGGATCAATATTTTTTCTACAAGCGCATTGAAACATCTTATCTTGAACAAACTTTTGCGTGCGGGAAAAATTATTTCCGCACTAGTGCGGGAAAAACTCACTTAAAGTGACAGTAGCGTGCGGGAAAATTTTTCCCGCACCAGTGCGGGAAAATGACACCTCTCAAACTAAATTGCGTGCGGGAATAGGGCGGAACACGCACGCTTGCAGGAAATAGTTATTATCCTAACAAGTACGGAAAGAGTATTATTCCCGCATGAGACTGCCGTTACCCGAACGACGCAAAGCGGAGTTCGGGTAAGCAGTCGAGTGCGGGATAGTACCTTTCCGTATGAGTAAGGATCAAGATTTTTTCTACAAGAGGATTGAAACATCTTATGTGATGCTCTTGAACAAACTTTCACGTGCGGGAAAAATTATTACCGCACTAGTGCGGGAAAAACTCACTTGAAGTGACATTAGCGTGCGGGAATATGACACCTCTCAAACTAAATTGCGTGCGGGAATAGGGCGGAACACGCACGCTTGTAGAAAAACATTATTTCAAACTTTACAGCAAGGGTCACTGGATCGTACCGAATTTGAATCCCGACAAAATAAAGCCAATTTGCATGTATCGTGAAAGAGACCGTGCTCCTCTTATTGCCCCATCAACGAAATACAGCGAACCACGCCCTGTCCTGTTGTCATTACATCTGACATAGTGCTTAAACGCCGACCGAATGAAATTAATTAGTCGAATTTATAGAGAATCGGTCCGGTCTACTTTAAATCTTCGCTAATGCGGGGTCCTTTGATTACATATTCAATGTGGCACTCGACATCGTGCAGACTCATTTGATTTATTTAAGTAAAGTCGAGGTAAATTGCATCATTTGAACTTGTAATAGGCTGAAATAACACAACCTTAACAATTTTAGTACTCGTAGTAATGAATCTCTAATATAAAATCACTTTAAAATAATTATGGATGATATTACATGAAAATGGTGCTATTGGTAATCTACCTTTATCATCAACTACTAGTTTTTGAAAAATCTGGACACTCAAGAATTGTAAATGAACAGCAACATTATGTAGACGTCTGGTGGTAGCTTGAAGTGCTCACCGACCACCCGGAGTAGTGCTGCAGATTTTTCGGGTTATCCAACAGCTGAAAAATGAATTTACCACCAAAAACATCAGTAAATAACCCCGTAGAGCCACGGCAAATAATAATAATAGCCGTCCTCTACCTGCACAGGCTATGCCTTTGGGTACATTCTTTAAGTGTTTATGAGGGAGTATTCTCATATTATTAGTATAATCAACAGTCAACAATTTTTTTTTAAGATTTGGTGCCGTTTAATTCATTCCCTAATCCTATTTTGATGACACTTATTTTGAACATAGTTATATGATGATAATGCTGGTCAAGTAATCAGTTAATGCAACCAAATAGATGGGCAATGAAAAATTTTTATATGAGGCTCTTCAAAACGTTTCATTTTTTAATTGTGCTTTGAATATCCACATTGTAGGGGACTGTATTTTCTGTTGTTTGATGGATTGCCTGCAGTTTGATTTGAATATTCACATAGTTCTCAATAATAGTAGCAAATAGAATAGGAACGCTATATGGAAATGAGTAATTCAACATGGAAAATCATGAGAGGAATTCACAAATTTGATATATTTTGAATAATTAGACTTCGTTGAAATCAACCTCTATTATGAAATCATGCCAGGATGGTGGGATTGAAATAACAGGATTATTCACACAAATAGAAAGTTTGACAATTGATTCAGGGATAAATGTTTCCCACCTATTCCTTCCTATCTTTGCATTTACATACATTCAGATTCCCGTCTGCTTTTTTCAGTTATTCAATGTGGAACATGGAAAGCATTCGTTCGCTCTGGAAAAATCGCTTGTTTGTAAAATTATTTTCCACAATCCGTTTCATCTGATATTCTCAAATTGTAAACCTAACAATAACAATATTTTTTTCATAAAACACGAAAATAATTTTTCGGATAAACACATCTACACAATTTTTGGCAGAACGAGTATTTGAACCATGTTTTTTTTTTCAGGTAATTTCACTCCGAATGTTTACGATGATAAATGACCAAGGTGGTGAGTAGTAGAAAATAATTATTTGTTCCCTAAAAATCGACAGTGCTGTTGCACGCAATCCGGTTTTTTGCAGTGGTAAATTCATGATGAGAGTGCTCAAGACATTTAAACCATTCTGGACGTCCGTACGTATGCATTATATGAACGAGGTTGTTAACATGCAACATGCAAGTTTTATATCTTGACCTTCAAGCCTTTCGTCCAGAAAACGTTAGAAATCCGCAATAGAACTGGATATTATGTATCCCACTATTTGAGCTTGTTAATTCAATTACTGTTTCCATTTCAACATAGAAACTACTGAATTTCTCTCCCTTATATCTCGTATTCAGATACATATTTTTAGTTCAATTTTTTTCTTGTTACTAGTTGTATACAGGGTGTTTCAAATTCGATCCTCACCATTGCGATCTCGGAAACTATGAGAGATACGAAGATGGTTAAATTGAGGCAAAGTTGCGCATTTACCTGATTAACAGTTGGGGAAGTTCTGAAATTCCAATTAAATTCCGGAGATATCCAGAAAAAAAAAAGAAATTTTGGAAAATGGTTTTTATTTTTTTCTGACTTTATTTTTCGAATGATTCGAAAATAAATCGCACTTCCACGTTGCCACTTTACCCCTGATAAAAGTAATCGAACTTTTGGCAAAAATGGCTTTCGCGAATGATACAAATACAAATACGATAGAAATAGTGTTAGGACATCAGAAATGTATTTAAACTTGTATCCCGAAAGACGACAACCGCATAAAAATATATTCAAGTTATTGTATCATAATCTCACCGAGTTTGGTCAATTTGAAAAGCCGAGGAAACAAATACGGAGACAGAATGGACCAGGAAACTAAAGAAAATTTGATGAGGTATGTTCAAAGTAAATTAGACATTACGTCCTTTTCAATAAAAATTTATAATTTGCAGATAAACATGAACCCACGTCAAATTTCCTTCGATTTGAATATTTGTCATACGAGTGCTTGGAGACAACTCAAAAAAAGCTGTTTCAAATGTTACAGAATACACATATCTCAAAAATTGCACCCAATTGATCCCGAAATGCGATTAGAATTTTGAATCGGCTAATAAGAATACCTGATTTTTCCTGTATTCTTGGAAAATGTTATTTGGACAAATGAAAGTACTTTTACGAATTGTGGGATATTCAACCGAAATAATGAACACATTTGGAGCATAAACAACCTCAGACAGTTCCGAGAAATCCGACCACAAGTGCGATTCAGTACTAACGTGTGGGCAAGAATTTACAAAGATAGAATTTTGGGTCCTTATTCATTTGACGGAATTCTGAATGAGAAACTTTTCACCAGTTTTTAAGGTCTATTTTTGAAGACTATTCGGATGATCTACCTTTGAGTAACTATAACAACAACTGGTTTCAACATGATGGTGCTTCACCGCACAATACCAGACGAGTATCTAATTACCTGTCTGAAAGGTTTGGTGATAAATGGATAGGGAATAATGGGCCGGTGAGGTGGCCAGCAAGATCTCCAGACGTAAATGTTATGGATACATTTTTATGGGGTACACTGAAAAATAGAGTTTATGGTCAGAGTGAATATCAAAATATTGAGGAGCTTCAACACAGTATTGTTAGAGAGTTCGGAATATTGAGAAGGAGGGAAATTAATCTTGTAGTGAATAATATTCGAAGAAGAGCACAGCTGTGTTATCATGAGCAAGACCAGCATTTTGAGCATTTGTTGTGATTTACTATTGTCTTAACATTTTAATTAATTATTGTTATTTGTTGTATTTCTATTGAAAATGACACAACTTCTATTTCACCACATACATTCCTCATTTATCTAATTTTCTTTAGTTTCCTGCTTGATTCTGTCTCCGTATTTTTGCATTGGCTTTTCATAAACCAAACTCGGTGAAATGTCAAATTATTAAATATGAATATATTTTTACTTTACTCTGAAGTGTTTCGTTTTCACTGCGCTATAATCCGAAAACGTAAAACGGAAATAGATGAGTTTACTGAAAATTATACCCTGTACACCATTCTGACGATCAGTAATGAAGATTCAAAATACGCTTTAAACGGCACACTCATTATTGATTCATGTTCTGGTTCATTGCTTTTTTCTATCTGGAGTATTTTATCTAGTACACAACCCATACTTATCATACTTATCGTTTCGTCCACTTCCCACCGGATATTCCGCTTTTGTGAATCTATTATTCCAGCTGAAACAAACGACATAAAGTAGCTCCGTGTCGTATATCCGTACCATAATATCTCACATAGCGTGACCGACCCACAACGCGGTTACTTTGATCTCGTGATATCTTTTATTAATTTTCGACGGCGTTTAGTGATTCATAATTTTTTTCAAATACGAATCTGATATACTCGCATAAACCTTGCTTTTCTTCCATGTGTTTGTTAATTTTCTCAATGGGTAATTGATTTTTGACTGCTGAAACTTCAAACAAAAACTTGCTTATTAGTTCTCCAAGAAAAAGAAAACAACACCTGGTAGGACGCACTATCATTTGGATTCTTTAGTCCCGCTGAAAGACTCAAGTTTTCGAATATCGATTGCTTTTAGAACCTAGCTATACTATATGTGAACCACTCAGATGCTTTTGTGGTAGAATATGTTGAATGTTCAAATACAGTCATACGTTCTTCATACTCTGAAATATTATTCAGCAATTCAAAAGTTTATGAGCTCAGTAATCAGACTCTCAATCCCTAAAAATCCAGGAGTACGTTCATACCAGAAGTACATCCAGACACTCAACAGCAGACCTCAAATCCACAAAGTAACACTTCTAAATCAGCAATACTTTCAACAAGAATTCAAGACCTGTACCTAAGATTCTCCAAACAATTCCTCTCTTTGAAGAACACTAGCTTAGTTCCAAAGAATTCGATGGTGCTCAGTCCAGGCACTCTACTCTCACAACTTTCCGAATCAATTGATAACTTACAGGTTCTGATATCCACCACTAAACGAATCAGAATAACCATCTATATACTCAGGTTATAATATCTCAACTTCTGCTCCAATTACCCAAATTCACAAACAGAAGGATCGTAAGAGCAATGGTGGGAAGAGCAATGCAAATATGCAATAACCAAGAGTCATTCGATGCGGACATAAACTATATCAGAAAAGGACCTAGCCAGAATGGATTCTTTGCTAAAATCCTAGGAGAATAACAGAAACAACTCGAAAGGACTAAGACGATCGAAGATCGACCGCAGAATCCAGTCATCATCCTTCCTTACCTCAGAGGTAGTGGAAACAACTACAACATTAAAAGCTCCTTTTAATCTGGCAGTACCTCACAAAACTTCCTCACCAAGACGAAACCAGAAAATACAGAAGAATCCAGCAAAAAGTGGACTCAACAGGGATATACACCCTATTTGAGAATTTCTGACCATGTCTGGACTTTGGGACTAAGCTGGTGTTCTTCAAACAGAGGAACATTGGTTCAAACGAAATTTGATAGAAACTGCGTATATCGCAGTCAATGGTGCTTTCAGTCAGCCGAGCGTGGAAATTAGAAAAGTATGGAGACCGCTCATAGACCTCTTTGGAAGGAAGGGAAAGCACAAAATTACACCTTAAGAATACTACATCAACAGCCCTATATAACACATCTTAGCATCTAAACTTGTCAGTATCCACCTGAAGACGATTGCTGATACAAGCAATTGAAACGTTGTGAAGAAGTGAAAGAAGTCGAAAATCTTTCAACACATTAAGATGATGGACGTCCGAAACCTAAGTAATCAGACTCTCACTCCCTAAAAAATCCAGGAGTACGTTCATACCAGAAGTACATCCAGACACTGAGCAGCAGACCTCAAATCCACAAAGTAACACTTCTAAATCAGCAATACTTTCAACAAGAATTCAAGACCTGTACCTAAGATTCTCCAAACAATTCCTCTCTTTGAAGAACACTTGCTTAGTTCCAAAGAATTCGATGGTGCTCAGTCCAGGCACTCTACTCTCACAACCTTCCGAATCAATTCATAACTTACAGGTTCTGATATCCACCACTAAACGAATCAGAATTACCGAAACAATACGTCTGCCCCAATGGTGAAAGCAGTGACCTGGACTGGAATTTTGATAAGATTGTTCAAAAAGTAGAGGTGACTACAGGGGCTGTATTATCCGAAACATTTAAGTGCACAGTAAGGATTGCGGTTCATGTTATCGACAAAAAAAAATGTCATTCTCTATTAACGAATTTTGAAAAACTTAAATCGACTGAAAATTCACCCCAATTTGTTTTAATTTTCTTTCTTGTCAGCTTCAAACGTTAGAGGAAAGCGATTCTTTCAACAAGCACTTCAAAGGGAATTCATAATAATCAACACGATTCTTCTCGAACTCCAGATTCTATTCTTATCTGAAGTAAAGGAAAAGCCCTGTAAACCTACAGAAACTATAACGTTCGATAAGCTGGACCTTCAAAGCTATTATACAGAGGGGAAAAAGCATATTTTAGAATGTACACTACGCTTATCTTATCTCAGTTGACTCTTTATGAAGATTGATCATCCCTAAGTCCGAAATCCCCGATCGTAAGCGTGTCGAGACTTCACAAGGAACTACCCTCGTCTGATGATATAATACATTTTATCCTCGTAGCTGATGATGAACAGGCTCGTTCGCTTTATCCAATTTAATTGAGGGGAGTAGACGGAAAAATCAGGAAAATTCAACAGTGCACTTTATAGGTACTTAAAGAGATTCAAACACTTCATAATAATTTGTCTGTAACGTATATAGAGGACATTACATTCATTTTATACTAACATCGCTACATTTTCAGAAACAGCATTTTTTTTAGGTACCTTCATCTAGATTTTCTTGGATACTGGCGACCTATATTTATTGTTTACCCGCAAATAGGTAATTGAATTTTAACGAAATTTGAGAAAATGCCTGTAGAGATGAAATATTGAAGGGACTGAAGGTAGCGAAATGAAATGGCTCTATTGGACAGAATACTCATTGTAATTTTGTGGGCTTTTTTTTCAAACACTATTATGAATGATCTATCATTACCTGACGAAGGTCACTGCTTTCACCATTAGGGCAGACGTATTGTTTCGGTAATTCTGATTCGTTTAGTGGTGGATATCAGAACCTGTAAGTTATGAATTGATTCGGAAGGTTGTGGGAGTAGAGTGCCTGGACTAAGCACCATCGAATTCTTTGGAATTAAGCTAGTGTTTTTCAAAGAGAGGAATTGTTTGGAGAATCTTAGGTACAGGTCTTGAATTCTTGTTGAAAGTATTGCTTATTTAGAAGTGTTATTTTGTGGATTTGAGGTCTGCTGCCAAGTGTCTGGATGTACTTCTGGTATGAACGTACTCCTGGATTTTTTAGGGATTGAGAGTCTGATTACTTAGGTTTCGGACGTCCATCGTCTTAATGTGTTGAAAGATTTTCGCCTTCTTTCACTTTTTCACAACGTTTCAATTGCTTGTATCAGCAATCGTCTTCAGGTGGATACTGACAAGTTTAGATGCTAAGATGTATTATATAGGGCTGTTGATGTAGTATTCTCAAGGTGTAATTTTGCGCTTTCCCTTCCTTCCAAAGAGGTCTATGAGCGGTCTCCATACTTTTCTAATTTCCACGCTCGGCTGACTGAAAGCACCATTGACTGCGATATACGCAGTTTCTATCAAATTTCGTTTGAAACAATGTTCCTCTGTTTGAAGAACACCAGCTTAGTTCCAAAGTCCAGACATGGTCAGAAATTCTCAATTTGGGTGTATGTCCCTGTTGAGTTCACTTTTTGCTGGATTCTTCTGTATTTTCTGGTTTTGTCTTAGTGAGGAAGTTTTGTGAGGTACTGCCAGATTGAAAGGAGCTCTTAATGTTGTAGTTGTTTCCACTACCTCTGAGCTATGGAAGGATGATGACTGGATTCTGCGGTCGATCTTCGATCGTCTTAGTCCTTTCGAGTTGTTTCTGTTATTCTCCTAGGATTTTTGCAAAGTATCCATTCTGGCTAGGTCCTTTTCTGATATAGTTTATGTCCGCATCGAGTGACTCTTGATTATTGCAAATTTGCATTGCTCTTCCCACCATTGCTCTTACGATCCTCCTGTTTGTGGAATTTGGGTAATTGGAGCAGAAGTTGAGATATTAACCTGAGTATATAGATGAACCATCTTACTGAGCCCATAACCTTTTGAATTGCTGAATAATATTTCAGAGTATGAAGATCGTGTGACTGTATATGAACATTCAACATATTTCTTCATTACTGATCGTCAGAATGGTATACAGGATATAATTTTCAGTAAACTCATCTATTCCCGTTTTACGTTTTCGTATTATAGGGCAGTGAAAACAAAGTAAAGTAAAAATATATTCATATTTAATAATTTGACATTTCACCGAGTTTGGTTTATGAAAAGCCAATGAAAAAATAGGGAGACAAAATCAACCAGGAAACTAAAGAAAATTAGATAAATGAGGAATGTATGTGGTGAAATAGAAGTTGTGTCATTTTCAATTGAAATACAACAAATAACAATAATTAACTAAAATGTTAAGACAAAAGTAAATCACAACAAATGATCAAAATGCTGGTCTTGCTCATGATAACACAGCTGTGCTCTTCTTTGAATATTATTCACTACAAGATTAATTTCCCTCCTTGTTAATCTTCCGAACTCTCTAACAATATTGTGTTGAAGGTCCTCAATATTTTGGCCAACATTTCCGAAACTATTTGTTTGTGGACTTTAGCGCAATGGTAAGTTTCGATCAGTAAAAATTCCTCTGAATGAAATAAAAATTTCAGGCAAATCTCGCATCGCTTATTTTTCCACAAAAATGCGCTTTTGGACACATGTTCATGGAAGAAAGTCTTAATTAGACCTGAACACTCCTTAAATCTTGATATTGAATTCTGGAACACCCGTATATCTTATATTTTTAAGTTTCAATAATTTGTCTTCTAGTGCCATTCGGTGAGTGGTCAAGAAACTTGCCAAATGATAAAATTCAAATGAAATCCAAGAATATCTTTTCTCCAAAGCTGATCTCCGGGACCTGGCATTTCAATTCATTCTCAACTAAAACTGTGGAATTCACCAGGAAACTGTTAACCATGAGGATATTTGAAAAAAGATGTTCAGGAATGAAAACTTAGACGTAAATCACAATTGCGCTCAATGTTTACAAATAGCAAATATATGAACGCCGAATATAATTTTCTTCCTGCCCTCAGCCACTGAACTTTTCTTTCCGTGGAGGCTTCCAGTTTTTCCGTTCCATTCGGTAAAAACACAGGCCATTATAAACCACTTAGCAAAGTCCCATTAGCTAATGCCACTGGGGGATTTGTTCAAACTCGTTCGAGTTAATCACACGTTTGTTCTACCACACCAGGAAACGATTATCTACAGCAACTAAGAAAAAAGCGGGAGGGAATAACAATATGTAGAATGATGGAATAATTGGTTATATGTCGTGAGGAATTCCTCGTATCCAAACGACTCTATAAAAATAAATTTGTAATCAATCGATAATATACACTTGTACAATTTTCCGACATTATACATTGATTGCTAACAGTTTTGACTCGGATTATTTCCCAGGAAAATTCTCAATCATGCCAACTGTACTTCTGGCACATTGTATGAGTAAGTTAACATCCATTGCGATATTAACCAGAGAAGTATTTCAAATTTCATACTGTAGACTCATTACAGATAAGGATATTTGGACCTTTGTCATTTCGTTTGAAACCTGCAACTGCTGAACACGAATTGCAGAATGATCCAAAATCTTGATTTCAATGAAAATATGAACATGATGTTCATATAGTCTGATGTGGAATCATTCTGCGAGAAGAAAAACATTGTCGAATCAAATTATTTCGTTTCTCAACATGCCTTAAACAGTGGAAAATGGTTACTGAAGTTTGTCTTTCAGTAGCAGATGATTCCACATCTGACTTTATGAACATGATGTTCATATTTTCATTGAAATCAAAATGTTATACCCTTGACAACAATCTTCAAAGAGTTATCATGCAAGAAATATTTCCATCGTTGTGGAGTTAAATGGCTTCTGGAGGGTATGATTCTCAATTCTTCGAACCTCACTGATGATCTTTGAAGAATTGAAATAGATTTTCGTCGACAAAAATTTATTGGAGGCCTAGCGAAAGAGATGCAATTCTGCCATCAGTGATTTGTACGAATTCTGTCAGTGATACTTGTGAATGGGAAACGGACGAAATTAATCGAAACAATTTGTTCGTTTCACATGTTTTATTGAGATTTGTAACATACATGCACTAATGAAACACAAAATGAGAATATTATATTGATTGATTTTATTGAGTACATTTCAAGGATGGAGGGAGTCATTTCGCTCCATTTTTTTCTGTATTCCAGAAATTTTTAACATTGTATTTTTTTATATGTCAAACCTTGAATCTGAGCATTAACAAATCATATATTTTCGAAATCTGCATGAAATTTTGCGTATATAGTGCGGATTGCAAGTGAATCTGCCAATTTTGTATTTTTCATGATTTTTACGGTTCCTTCCATTCGGGCTTTTTGCGATTTTTCGGATAATTTTATTTTATATCGATTGACTCAAAATTCACAGATTATACTAATTTGATTATTCTAAATGGATTGGCGTTCGCAGAATTGATGTATCTTTATCGATTCTCAAGTTGAAGAGTTCATCTGGAGTGGGAAGGAGTCATTTCCCTCCATATCTTTTTCCCAGTCAGTTTTTGACTTTGTATCCCTTTTATATATCAAACTTTGTATCTGAGCCTACACAAATCATACATTTTCGGAATCTGCATAAAATTTTGCGTTTCTAGAGTGGATTGCAAGTAAGTCTGCCGAATTTGTATTTTCCATGATTTTTCGATTGGCGTTCGCTGAATGGCTCTATTTTTATCCGTTTCCGAGTTGACAAATTCATTTGGAGAGAGAAATGAATAATTTTCCTCCATATTTTTTTCCCAGTCCAATTCATGACATTTTTCCCTTTGTATTCCGTTTATATTTCAAACCTTTTATCTGAGCCTACACAAATCATATATTTTCGAAAGCTGCATCTGATAATTTTGTATTTTTTATGATTTTTAGAGGGATTCACAGAGTGTTCTGAATTCATCAATCTGAATCAATTGATTTTCGCAGAATTTCTCCATTTCTAACAGTTCTCGAGTTGAAAGGTTCTTCTGGAGTTGGAAGGTTCTTCTGGAGTTGGAAGGAGTCATACTCCTCTATATTTTTTTTACTCCTATCCGTGGAATTTTTAACACTTCATTTTTATTTTATATGCCAAACAGAGCTGTACCGAGAGCACTGAGAGAAAGTGCTTTTAGCACTCTTAAAAAGTGCTCCGAATCTTCTGCATTGATAAAATGCTCGCGATTACTGAGTATTTTAACAAAATAATTCTGGTCAGGGAGCATTAGGCACAAAGCACTTCTCAAACTATCAGATACATGAAATATATGCGTTCCCACTTTGCAATTTTCATCCAGCATGAGAAATTCATGCTTGTCGACGTGCAAACCTGTCCTGTCGGCGTGCGTGGAAAACGCAGGATGAACAGGCACGGAATTAGGAAATGTTCTATTTCAAATAATGAAAGATAATACAGTGAAAAGTACGTCGGCATTATTCTGAACTGAAATGGCATCACTGCAGTATCGACAAAATTATTACTACACTCTGTGGTACAATCCGACACTGTATCCACGCATAGAATTTGTTCAGATTATGCCTTGAATATACTGAAGTTTCATCCCAACACTCAGTTTATATCTTTCCCGACTTGACTGACATGTTCGGAATCGGTTCGATATGCAATAGGTTACACTGGGTGACACAAAACCTACCAACATATTTAGGTACTGAATGTTTGGTTGTGTGAGGGAAAGGAAATTTTTCCCAAGAGGTTTAAGCATATTTTAACCATCCACAGTCTAAAAATCTTTAGGTTGTACCGTTCAGATATTTGAATTTTCTGTCCAAAACGTCGATACCGGATAATTTTGGATTTTTACATTATCCAATCGAACACTTAATTTAGTATTCATGCTTCCAATGTTCAGTGCCTTTTTCTCCAAAAAAAAAAACGAATTTGGAATGAAACCGATTGATCAGTGGACTTATTGAATTATTTAATTTAAACGTCCATGGATTGATCCTTCAAAAGTTAGATAATCTTTTATTTATTCTTACAGTTCCTGAACATCTTCAGTTTTACTTTCGATCCTTATATCTGAACATATTATCACAAAGCCTAAACTAGTATTGATTATTCCAACTGAAGAATCCGGCAGATCCGCTTACAAAACATATTCTTATATACATGCACATTTTTGTGCCCTCCCTGGCACATTGATCACTATCTGTGTTTCTCATAAAAATGCTAAACGTTCCGTAGCCCATGGAACGTTTAGCATTTTTATCCCAGTTTTCCCTGAAAGCACTTCTATCACAGATTTATATCAGATATTATCATGTATATGTTTCCCCGTTGTCTTTCTCATATTTTTCGATGGGACGATCCGAAAAGGCTCTTGACCCGGGGCCGCGGGGTGATATTCGCATTAGGCATGGTAACCCGGAGTATTTTTCATTTTTGCTGCTTTTTTATGTATTCAGTGCTGATGGATTGCGGGGCTGCCAACATTTGTCGGAAGGGATCTTTTGTTCCTTGTTTTGCTAGGGGGAGTATGATACATCCATTTTCGTACGTATAGGAATAAAATGACAACTTTCGCGAAATTAATGGTTCTGTGGAAGTGAAAATGTACGAGGTAAATTCTAAATGAAAAACTATTTTGAAAGTTTTTTCTTCAACTGCTCATCAAAGTACTCTTGAACTCGAACAAAAATAAATCAGATTGTGGTGCCAAACAATCTACTCAGGTTCGTTTGAGAAAACTGAAGGCCATTTTGAATCTCATAGTTTACTATTTCCCATCAATAAATAACTGAACTATTTTAAAATCTTCAACAGCTTACGATCACGTCTACCAGCTACGTTTTTATCTGATGACTGAAGGATGTGAAAGCGAATTCGACATCGAACATGTGACATTTCTCATCCAATTACAAGGCAGAAAAACTCTGATTCAATTCATAAAAAGGCATTTTCCACGAACGGCGATTTCTTTTTTTTGTCGAGCTCAATTATCGACTTCCACCCCTGATCACTGAAAATAGATCAGATAATTTGTGCCGAGTGGCAGGAATGTAAAAGCTCCTTTCACCTTCGCTAATTGGGCCAGCGATATTTTCACTTTTTCGTTCTGACAAGGAATGATTACCAGGACTGAAACGATTGAAGGATGTTATTTGTCAAGACCGCTTGCCAATCGATCATAACCTAGGGAAGGTATTGATAAAATGTTATTATTTGTGAATATCTTGAATTTTGATAATATCAAATATCCTTCAGAAAGTTGATACTTTCTGAACTCTTGATCAGGATCTTACCGACGGACGTTATGGAAAAGTTAATAACATGGGGCATGGCACAAGTGGTATAGCGTCCGGCTTCGGGGCTCAATGTCTCGAGTTCAAGCCGCAGTCGGAGCTGTGAGACAATCATTTTGAAGATCGTTGAATAGCGAACAATGGACTCCATCGATGGCCTCCTCGTTCGCCCGATATCACTCCATCAGATTTTTTTGTTTGGGGTCGTATGAAAAATATTGTCTTTGCTGCGCCTCCAACAAGGAAAAAATATTGCTAGAAGAGAGGTATGAATGCATTTCAATCTATTTCCCCCGATAGAAATTCAGAGTGCCGCACACGTTGGATTTTCAAGAAGAATTGAATTTGGAATCATAGTTTGTTCAATTTCTTGTTCGTTTCTGTGTATGTTTTGCAATTGTAAATAATCCGCGGCGTGGTGTCATGAGTGTGCTTTGATTCATCCCAATATCGCAGAGGAAAGGTTTCACAGACACATTCAATTACTATGTCAAATTCTCCTCGAACAAATTACAATAATGTTCTTTTTGAAATAATTGTATGGAGGGGAAATAATTCCACTACGCTTAAACGCAGAATATTAGCAAAAATTGTTTGTTGACACTTGTTCATTCAACATTTGTTCCTTGTCGATTCTTCAAAAAAAGCCTACAAAAAATTCAGATATCACTGCTACTAATTTCTTTAATGTACCATAAACTTGATTGACAAGGGGCAGTATGGCATTCATACTTTTTTTACATTTTGCAATTTACAGAATCTCGAATGCATCGAAAAGTCTATCGTCATGAACCTGTCTAATTAATTTTAAAGTTGTATGAAGCGGTAGTCGTGATTGGTATGTTGGGCCATACGCGATTTTTCAGGTCTCGAAAAACATATATGAGTAATGTGCTCTCCGAATCATACTTTCATGGCCATTCTAGTTTGACCCACATATTTCTTTCCATATTCGAAGTTTACTACGTTGTTGTCTTTCTGATATTTATAAAAGTTCACATGCTGGTTCTTATAACTTTGGCAATTTTTTAACAAAAAGCCCAACGTTCTCGTCTTATTAGTCAACGTGATTTCATCAAAAATAGGTTATGTTATACCAATAGTATGTTGGCATATTAATTGTTTGAAGAGGAACAGAGATATATCGTACCAATGGAAATTTTACTGGAAGTTATTCGAGTACTTTGGTATTTACTCAATAGGATTCGATGTTTTCTGTTACAGCAATATTACTTAATGAATATATAGGATGATCATTGGATGTGCATTGATAATATTCCGGAAACAATTGTGGTGCTATGTATCACCACTACCACTCGGTATATAAATAATTGGGAGATGAGTGAACAAAACAATTTGTGTTGAGTTAGTTACAGAATTGTCAATAAGAAATCTAAAGATAAAAAGACAGGTGTAGTTATATTGATAATAGTTATTACGATTATTATTATTGAGAAATATTAATAAACCACACAATTAACTCAAATGTATGAACATGGAAGCCAACTGGAATGAATATTTCAAATGTTGGTTGGAAATGAGCCACGTGTCATAAAACTGAACTACTGATCGCCCGGTATAAGCCATTACAGGAAAGTTCTTACACGTGAGAGAGTGCTTCTCAACTGCCGTAAATTAACCCTAATAAAACAGGGATTAAGCTGGAAACTGCTGCTTAATATAACACTAACCATGAAGGTCTAATTAGCCTCGAAAGTAGATGACTTTATGCGTGAATTTGATGGATACTTCTTAAAGCCTAAACATTTAATCCAACCAAAACTTGGCACATTTTAGGGCGTTGGTACATTTCCATGATGTAAAAATTAATCGAACTTCGAACTCCCGATCAGATTTCGGAAAACAGAGATTGTCGGATATGAAAATGTACTTCTTAGTCATTTCACATTTCTCGAAAAAGGTTAGTGAGGTTAAAAAGATAATTTATGATTAACAAGGATAAGACAGTTATCATTGAAAACCTTGCAAGGAGTTAATCCGAGTTATCTTTAAAAAAATGTAATCCATCCATTATCATATTGTTTAAAAACTAACCACAAGACAGCCGACAGTTCAAGAATATAAAAAAAGATTAAATCTGAATTCACTAGGAAAATGCTATTTATTTGAAATCTATTCAGGGATACATGGTCCGATTCACACGTCTCATTCACAACTCATTGTCTCTGCCTTTTTATGGTGTTAATTCCTTACCGTAACACTTCTTAGTGGCGGATTAAGATTCCAATATTATGGTGAAGGCGCTGATTTGAGTTAGTTCTACGTGATAAACAGCATTTCTTCAAGTTCAGTTGAAGATTGGAATTTTCCAATCGCCAGAATACTTCTCTCAAATTAGTCAAGTTATCGTCGATATCCTTCCACTGTAATAACTTCATCCAAGTAGGCAAGTTCCTGTGTCAGTTGTTCTATCAGTCTCTCAAAGGTGGCGAGCGTATTATACATTTAATCCAAATGGAAGAACTTTGATTTCCGACAGAGAAAGCTGTTTTTTACGTGTTATCCTCTTTCAAATCCAACGTTGGAAACTTGTCATCTGCACCTCGATGCTGCAAAACTAATAACATCTTATGTACCTAATATCTCCTTCAAATGCCTTTGTAATTATTTAGAAACTTTTTAATTAATTTCTCCTAATTTTTTTTTTCATTTTTCCATTCTGTATATACTTTCATTGTGTAAATAAAAAAAATCAATTTGGCAAGTGGCAGTAGTAATTCAGAAAATGTGCAATCTCACCTACATCACGATAAGGGATAATAATAATATATGTGCTTCAATTTCAAGAAAAACAATTTTCTCAACGGATTTCCATCATAACATATGCTTCTATACCGATAAAACTTGAGAATTTCGTTATAACCGGAGCTTTAAAAATACACGTAAAATAAATTTCCCAACAAATTTCAAGAGGATATGAGACTTATATTGAAAAATATCCTCCGCTCGGAATGGGATTGCTCAATAAGTTTTTATTTAAAAGAAAGTATATGGAATATCTGGGATATAGAATCGTACATTCTGCATAGATGCGATATGATAATAACATTTGCTCGAAGTTTCCAATGATATTGGGAATTTTTGTCATATTTGAGCTACGTTGACAGAATGAAATACGGAAATTATATTCACCTGGAAATGGCAGCAAAAAAAATCAAATAATATAATTTGAAGAAACAATGGAATTTATTTTCCATCCTATTATTATTAGGTAGAAATAACACGGAAACTGCACACCAGCAATATTACACTATATTACCGAAAGAAGAAGAAATAATATATTTTGAAGAAAATGAACCCTTGAAAAATATTTCAAAATTCATTTTCATTTTAACTTCTTCTGAATCATTAGTTTCATTTATTTGAAACACATTTTTGTTCGAGTTCATGCCTACTGAAAGTATAATCAATCAATACAGCCAAAAACGTATGTTTGACATCCTATTGCTTGAAAACTGGTCATATAGGATTGATCCGTATGCTGGACTGTATGATAAAAATGGACAGGAAGTCATTTTAAATAGAAAATGTGCTGGGTCCTTTCTTAAACAATTGCATGATACTCA
Organism: Chrysolina americana; assembly: GCA_958502065.1. NCBI lineage: Eukaryota > Metazoa > Arthropoda > Insecta > Coleoptera > Chrysomelidae > Chrysolina > Chrysolina americana. The sequence continues at coordinate 89,941,927 of OY293412.1, forward strand.
TTCACAATGAATATTCATCAAAACGAGCTATCAACTATCCCATGAAAATGATTATAATGAAGAAAATTAGATTTTTGGTATATCCATAGAGAGTCAATGAAATAAAGTAGTAAATTTTGTTAATACGATTCTAAAGGAAATGATGCCAGAATCTGCAAAAAAACGAAATTCAGGGATGTGTTCTCCATCGATAATATGTTTTCCATCAAAATATAATTGATAATAATATAATAAATAATAAATTGCTTTCATTCATTAATTTCGTATAAAAATGGCGAAGGTGCTGATTTTACTCTCGAACGATTTCGATTCATAACTATTTCAAAAAAGTAGAGGATATTTGATTTCCAGATATCCAAACGAAAACTCGAATTAGTATTACATTTTCTTGATAAGAAATAATTTCTTCAATCCAAACGTCACTTCGGGCAAGTCCAGAAAACCAAAAGGACCTTATATGTTTGCTGCTGCATTTTTTCCGATCATTTCTATAAAATATTCCTTGACATTATTCTCACCGGATTATATATTCCGCTGGAACGTTTCCTGAGTATTTAGAGTTCCCGTCACGGAAAAGTAACTAATTGTTGCAGGCAGCTAGCTGAAAAATTTGCATATGACCCATTTTTACGGATTTTTGTGAAAAAGACAAAGGTAAAATGATTACTTGACTTCTGCAAGATAAAAAGGAAACATATGATTAATACTTAGTCGTTTACAGAATACGACAGCTCTTGAAATTCTTAAAGTCACGCAATTATCCTTCTAGGGTTGACTTTTGATAATATATAACCAGAAACAACACTTATGGTTATGGTTCCCTTATTCACACCTTAACAATCAACATATTGAATTCCGATAATTCATTTACAAAAATTGAATGCACTGCTAAAATATTCTTAGAACTCCACAGGATTTCAATTACTCAATTACTCAGCCTTCAATTTTATTTCACTTCAACTTGTACTTCTAACTCGCCTGTCTGATCTTACACGTCCCTTTCATAGTTTTAAGAATAATCGAGAACTCCTGTGGCAAATCATCGGTTAGTCTCGAAACGTATGCTGTCGGCCCATATCCCAAGATTGCTCTGATAGTGACGTAATTGAGCTCTTGCTAACCGCTGTTTATTTATTCTACATCGAGAGTGATCTAGGAATTGTACGTCTCTTTGCGACGGTTTGGTAGGCTGCTATAGTCATCATGCGGTGGCGTAGGGTATTTTGTTATTGGAGCATACTTACTGGAACCTACTTTCAAAAATGAAAACCTCGCGTTTTGTTATTGACGGACAAATTTGCGAAAACTTTGTACTACATGAATATATTTACAATTTTTGACCCCCCTCAATGAGGATATATCAAAAGTGCTACTCATGCCTTCAGTAATCGTTATTATTGATATTCACGAATAATCCGTATTATAGTCATACTCCAATATATTCGTTTAACATCATCAGCATATTTTCATGTTCAAAGTTGGCCAATAGATTGTTTCCAGTTATCAGGCTCATCAATTTTATTATGCATCACGAAACAAACGATTCTCAATACAATTCCATAGCTACAAACAGTATTTACCTAAATATGCATGACTATATTATATGAGATGTTTGATTTAATATCCGTTTGATCATGTACATGTTGTTTCCATCATCGTGCACATTATACTTCTCATCTCTGACAAATACAATTACAGTCCCTCCAACCTTTGTCCGAACTGTTCCATTAGGCCTCAACTTCGAAACGTGACTTCAGTCACACAATAATAAAACGCTCTATTTACTCAGCTCAAAACTTGAACAACACGAAACCCCACTTCTGACACCGCTAACTCCCTGGGAATAAGGACAAACCATGGCACAACAATGAATGAATGTTTGCCTCCGATTCCAGCACGTGCTTCACTGAAATTAATGAAGGGAAGGAAATGTAAATATTACAAGCATTAATTTGAACGTGAAACGTATAATAATAACGCAAACATGATGAATTTACCGCATTATTGTATATTTCCACGTACGCTTCACAAAAGTAACAATAAATTGTAGACGGATGAACATTGGAGAAAACGATTTCAAATTATCATGCAAGGGTGAGCAGATGTTTAAATATTATTATCTTCGTGAAAAGGAGCAGTGAATTCGTAGAACAACAAAATTTCGAAAACAAATATTCGAATAGCTTGGGTGGGTTTTGTGTTTTGTTGAATTGCTCAAAGGAAATAACGCCACAAAGGTTTGAATCTTATCAGTTCCCAGATTGGAAAGTATTTATTATATCTGCTAGCTCTCAGGTTCCTGCAAACCATCGCGGAATCTTCTTCTAACTGATGGAAAAAAATATTCGCCGAATACAAAAAACAAAATATGGAAAAAATTGTGCAAGAAGCTATCTTTGTTCAATTATAATTGTATAACACATTATCCTTAGTTGACTGGTACTAGTTTTGACTCTTGTAACTGATACTCAAGAAACTCAATTTTCTATAGGAAAAGGTGACCATTTTATTTGATCATTTCACGTTACCAATTGATTTACAATTTTATAATATTTTCGCTCGTCAAGTGATCAAAAGTGTATGAATTCTTTCGTTGAAATTTATATTATGGTTTGTACGGTGTACAATGAAAGTAAAATGCGATATGAACGCCCAATCAAACCTTTAGTATGCACCTACCTGACTTCCTGTTCCTCTTTGGCAGATTTGCTCTTCAAAGGGGGGCGATCATCGATTTTCTTGAGGAGTTGAAGTGGACTGTAGTTTGTTTGGTTGGGGTTGACACAGCGTGATTATTGCGCGTTATTAATAAGGCACAACAAGAGAAAAACCCGGCATGTTGAGACGTATTGCTGGATCGGCTGTTGTTGCCATACTACTGAATCTTCACGATAGGCGCGTATATACCAAGGGTTTGCCTGGTACGCGCTAACCGTGTATGATGGTTTTCATGATTATTCTCAATGAAACAAGGAATGTTGAATGAAAAACAAACTAATAATAATTATATTAATAATAATAATTGGAGTAACTTTATGCCTCCGGAGAAAAAGACCTTCATCAGTTTTTAAGGGTTGTGCAAGAGTTCACGCATGCTATCGGAATGGAGTTTGGGATCGACAAATGTGCCACGGTTCATCTCAAAAGAGGATTATGCGAGGAATACGGAGAGGACGTTCAGCTGGATGCCGGGATGACCTATACCTACCTAGGGGTGGAACAACGCCATAGCCAAGAGGTAGTTACCGTTAAAAACTCTCCGCGGCAAGTATCAGCACAAAATCCGACAGATCTGGTCTTCAGAACTGTCGGCGAAGAAAAAAGTTGCTGCAACTAATATGCTTGCCGTTCCGATTCTACTTTACTCTTTTGGAGTAATGAAATGGACTCAGGAAGAACTGCGACAACTCGTCGTAAAAACTCGCAAAATGATGCATCTTTATAGGAGCTTGCATCCTAAATCGTCTGTTCCACGGTTATACTTTCCCAGACAACGGGGAGGCCGTGGACTTTTGAGTTTGGAGTGTCTACACAACTGGATGGAGCCTGTAAAGTCATCAGGAGTTCAGATCTCCTTCTCTGCTTAGTATGCGATCACGAAAAGGCAGGGATTGGAGCATTTTTTTCCAAGGCTGCAACACGTGCAGCCGATGAACTCGGTCTCGTATTCGACACTGAACGGACGAACCCAAACTCTGTCACCGAGTTGGAACCCGTTCAGCAAAAAGCCCACGTGAAAGCTGCGGAGTGTGACAGGCTCCTACAGCTACATAGGGATAAGTCAATGCATGGGGTCTTCTTCAACAACATTGAAAACCTTGGCTTATCCAGAAACCTGACCTTCGCTTTTCTCAGGTCAAGTTGGCTGAAGTCGGAATCTGAGGAATTCATAATGGCCTGCCAGGATGGTGTCTTTAACACCCTCGTCTATCGCAGTCCCGTGATGAGTATAGAGGTCCCTGACACTAGATGCAGAGAGTGTCGTGGGGCAGCTGAGACCATAATGCATTTGCTGTCAGCTTGTCCAGCTTATACGGTCTCAGCCTATATCCACAGGCATAACGCGGCCTTACGAGTGTTGTACTACCTTCTACGACACTCGTACGGGGTAGACGAGGCACCGATGTTGCCTTATGCTGCGTTGTGAAGAATGAGAAGTGCCGAATATATTGGAACTACTCATTCCCCACCCTCAGGCAAATAGAAGCCTGATGTAGTCCTCCTCGACCATCAAAGTAGGACGATTTTCGTCATTTAGTTTTCAGCTCCTGGCGAAACGAACATCGTCCGAAAAGAGAAGTAAAAACGGACTAAATATCTAGATCTTCTCTTTGAACTCCGCATCAGGCTTTATCCAAACCATTCTGTCAAGATGGTGGTTCTGATAATAGGGGTCCTTGGTGGAATGATGGACACACTGCTCTCAAACTTGAAAATCATACCGGCTTGCCATGATGCGGCAGAAAACTTGTCCGGAAGAATGCAGAAGGCCGTAATTCTTGGTTCACTCCGTCTTCTCAGGGCACATGACTCTCCCCCCACTCACCCCACGGACGTGGGAAGTGTTCACTGGGGTTAATGATACACCAGCGCGCCCTCCAGAAGTGTCGGGGCTCCGGAGACAGAGCCTGTCTGGGTAATTCCTAACGTATTAAAAAAAAATTGGAGTGAAAAAAATATTTAATTGTACTTAATAAAAGTAAAACAAACGCGGGGCGTTAACATGGTTAATTTTCTTCGCGAATTTGAGTAATTTTTTTTACTTATTTTACATATTTTTATATTCGTCGTTTGAATCTTCTCCACTCAGATGAGTTACAAATAGGATTATGGTAGAATGACGAAACCTTAATATATACAACTTTGTAATATAAGGGTGACAATGGGTAGATGAATAAACACTTACCTCATCCTTACTTTGTAGGCGAAACACACGATGAGTGAAATTGACGTAGTTTTGGTGTTTGGACATTTCTTTTTCTTGAATTGTATTCTCATAGAAGGTTCAATATACATTTATTCCTAAACTCTGCTTTACGGACCGTACTGTTATGAATATTTGTGAAAATGTTATAGAGTGAGTTTAGAATCTATCATCATGAAATAAGAAACCTCAACGGATCACCGGCACATACTTTCCTCATAAGCAGACAATTGCCATGCAAACAACAGTAGGTACAGGAATCCTGGATCCACCCGATGGAACCTCTATGAGGAGGAACCAAAGGAAAAGCTTGAGACGTTTGCAGATTGTCTCAATCCCGCCATCCTATCATCGTACGAAGCCAGCTGACTCTTGAAAAAAGTATACTAAGCAGGCGAAACCCATTGGTGGAACTCACAAATAAAGTTTCACTGCTGGAAAGTCCGGAAGCTTTTTAATGAAGATTCACGCCATGCTTTCTCAGAGGCTAGCTAGAGCAACTCTCAGAAGTAGCTCCAGCGAGGCCATACCCGTGAGGGGCTGTCCAGAAGGAGGAGTCTCATCCTCTTTGCTTTGGTGCCTCGTGGTTGAGGACCTCCTAGTGAGAATAAAAGACCTGGGTTACTTCACTCAAGCCTACCCGGATGACATTGTCTTGTCTTGGTCGATGACTATGATACCCCAACGGGGTGGATGAATCGGTAGGGCTGAGTGTAAACCCTAAAGATGGGGAGCTGATTTTTCCCACCAGGGGACCTCCCAGATGACCAACTCAATGGGAGGTCCCTACAATACAAAAGGTCAGTTAAGTACCTCGGAGTCATCTCGAACTCCAAGCTAAACTGAAACGAGCATATCGAACATGGAGTTCGGAAAGCCACAGCTGCCTTTTAGGCAAGCAGAAGTGCATTTGGCAGTACGTGGAGGCTTACGCTCAAGATTCTGTACTGGATCTGCACGACTCTCATTGGCCCAATGGTTACAAACGGAGTCATCGTATAGTTGCAAGGTACAATATCCGGCAAATCGAAAACCCAATTAGATAGGGTTCAAGCCAAGCGGCTATCAAAGCCCTCACCTGATACAGAGTTAGTTCGCTGCTGTTGTTTGAGAGCATTGACGATCTGCAAAGGCTATCCACTGCCGATAAGGTGGAGCTACTTTGATAAGGTGAAGCTACTTTGGGTCCCTGGTCATAACGGAGTGCCCGGAAACAAACAGGTCGATAATCTGGCCAGTCAAGGTGCGAAAAGTTCAACGATTGGATCAGAATCTATCTTATGAGTTTCTAGATTATGAAGCGTCTCAACCATAAAAGAAATCCTGGAAGTAGGATGCATGGAAAAAGGCCCCAGGCATGAGACAATCGAAAATCCACATCGAAGGCCCTTTTAATAGGAGGACCAACACTCTGCTCTCAATGAGCAGAAAGGACATCAAAATAGTGGTTGTGCTTCTGACGGGTCACTGCGATCTTAACAAACACTTCAACATTCTAGGATCACGGATGATACTGATTGCACCCACATCCTCACGGAATGCCCAGCAGGGCCAGCAATATGGGAAGCGTACCCTGGGAGAATCTTCTAAATCTTGAGAGTATGAGAAAGGTATCGGTTACAAGGCTGGCTTCTTTCGCTCGCGAAATGAGCTACCTTCAAAAATGAACCAGTTCTCAGCAGCGGTGGGTGCATAACAGGCCCGAATGAGAGGCCTACACGCTTATGATTATGTCCGACCACAAAAATTATAACTATTTGCATATCCTATTTTATAAAATTCAACTCTTCCTATCTGTGACACCTTTTGCCATAAAGTTGTACACTATACAGTTTTTCCATATTGTATTATTTTCCATGTCATGAAATACCGTTTCACCGTGAAATATTATAGCTTTTCGGTGACATGTTACATAGTCTAAGAATTATGTGACATTATACAAACAAGTGCATATGTCGTTACAACACAATTTCGAGCTTTTGTTTTCATCTCGCAGTTCTGTTTGAAATATCGTCATGAAACTTGTATTTCATATCGGGAAGAATTTCATTTAAACTTCGAAGTCCCGATATGAAATGAGAAACGTATGAGATTAATTTCGAGTCATATTTCAGTGAGTCTATTGTTGTCGAAATTAACTGGGATTTAGAACTGGCGGAAGTTTTTTGCTCTGAAAAATATGGCTTCTGACGGTAAAAGTCCCTGAGTTATTGCCACTTTAAATCTTGCAGTATTGAATGCATAACGAAAGCGATTTTATTAAGTTTCTTCGGAAAGATGTGATCAATTTCCCGGTTTCCAATATTTCACTCGATATGAATAACTTGTCAATTAATATTTTACGAATTACTACTTCTGACGTTATTATAAAGTGATTGTATCAAGGGTTTTCGAAAAATTTCAAAGGGGTTATAATAATCTTAAAATATAGAAAGAACCAATCAAAGGAGGATATATAATAGTTATCCTTGAATATTGTAAGTTTGGGAAAAATATACATAAGTAACGAGTTTCAAATCGTTTCCATTCGTTGAAAAAGTTGAGAAGTGACACAGAAATGCTCAATAAGTCTCTAGGCTAGCTGAAACAGTTGAGAGACTGAAATTTTTGGATCGATTACGATGAAACTGCTATTTTCGGTAACATCAAATGAAAATAAATAAAAGTTATCCAACCTTTCGCTAATTGTCGGCGACTTTCGAAAAGAAAATTATTTAATAGCTCCTTACGACTGCCAAATTACCTCTGCCCAACACTTGCCAAAGTTTTTCTACAACAACATACTTCGCAATGTTTCACGTAATAACTAGCAAATGTTAATCAAAACCGGTGACTATCTGCATACTAGTTTCATGGTTCTGCCGATCATAAGTGGAGACCTGGTCAAGACAGAGAGCTAATGTTCAAATCCTTTATCCTGCAATTCTTTCCCGTTTGCCATTGTCAAAAGGCACTACAATAACTCCAGTACTAATGTTTCTGAATAATGAACACTTGTAGCTGGAGACAAACTTTAAATGAGGAACCAATATTCTTGAACAAATGACTGTCTTGTCTAACAAAATTCTGAGTTGCGTTCCATCAAAACTTACTGGACACTGTGATATCAATTTTTCCGAGAAATATTTTTATTTTCAAGCCAAATTTCAGTTATTGGATTCTCATTCTATAAAATTTAATAGATATTTATTTGTATTCCACGAAATGATATGCGAGCTTCGATGGACAGAGGGGTATGCAGAGTACTTGTGTCTGTAGGTAAATTACCAGATAAACCGTCGATGAACATTATATGGTAATGTATTGTTTTATGACCAATTTGCTTCGAAGCAAGAAATTAAAATAATCACCGAAATTTTTTCAATAAACCGAGCTGACCGATTCGCATGCGTTTATGTAGCAGGCTTTGGTCTGTTATAAAAATAGTTCGATTAAAATCAGCGTGCAACGGAATATTTTCACCATTTGTTATTTTTTGTTTTATCAACCACCGAAAACACTGATCGTACCGAAAACACTGGTCGTTTCCCCTTTTTTGTACAAACAGAAAAGAGAAAAAGCGAATGCCACCTCCACCAAAATATGCAAACATGTGCATGTAGAGTCAAAAAATGCAATGAAGCCAAGCTATAAAACGTCGTGTTTTATAGCTTGGCTATATGTTTTGAGGGAAATTCTTGGTGTCACTTTAAAACGAGAAAACTTTGCAAGATAGAAAGAATGCAGTTTCCGAATAAGAAATGACCTGAAATAAAATTTGGAATAAAATACCATGTTTATGTTCAACATTTTTGGCTGGATATGAGCAGTACAGCTCTATGCTGAAACTAAACAAATTGTCTTCTCGAGAGATATGGAATATACGTCTATTTCTAATTCGTTCATTTTCTCTTTGTTTTGTACATAAGTGCGTTGGAAAATATGGAATCTCTAAATCTACCAATCTTGTTGGTGTTGATTCTACTCCTCATTACTGAAACAATACTTGCCTCTCTCAACTTGAATAATATTCTGATTTTTTTTTACCATTGCAATTTTGATTTTTGCATATTTTTCTGTAGACGATTTCCATCCACTGTGATGTACCATAATATGAATGAAGTCTCCTTCTGCAGTCATATGCCAAGATTCTACCAACGTTCCCCAAGGGTGGCTGACGCGTTGCAGCCAACGTGATTGGCGACCCGTGGGCCCTAGCTTACCGTACACCAACGTCAAAAACACACATGTTCCCCGACACTTAACACACACCCACTCACCCAGAGGGATGCGAGAACTTGTAAATCTGCCTCCAGTTTGAGCTAAGGAGGGGCCTCGGATTGGGTGCTGCGGGATTGGTAGCCGGTGATAAAGTCACCCGCGGCCGCTGCTTCGCCCGGTTGAGAACCAGCCCTACCAGGACTATACCGAGGAGGAGGATGGAAGGAACTTGCAGTGAGAACTGGAGAACTAGTCTCCAACGAAAGCCGAGGAGGGGCCTCGGATCGGTTACTGCGGGTTTGGTAGCCGGTGATAAAATCACCCGCGGCCGCCGCACTGCCCGACCGAGAACCAGCCCTACCAGGGCTTGAAGTGGCGGATCGAAGGAACTCGCTCCCTTGACAAGCACATACACGCTACACACCCAGACTTTGAGGAGAGCAGGTGGAAACCACAGGCAGACAGAACACCATGCATGAGGAGAGCAGGGGATAGCAAAAAGGGCCCATGGGGGCCTACTTGCTTGGCTGTACCAACAGCCTCCCCATAAGTACTACTACTACTACTTCTACCTACGTCTGAACATTTTAGACTCCTAAAATATTGGAGAAAAATTAAATTTTGTAATTGTCAATAACCTGCGTTGAGAAAATACAGTTGTCACACTCCTTACACACCATATATACCTTGATATAGTGTCAATCAATTTTTCATGAATATTTTCTGAATGGTTCTTTTTGTAAATATCTTAATATAAAGATTAAAATTACGTATTTCAAATATTTTAAACAAAATGTTTAGAGTAAAATGGTTTGAGGAAAAAAATTTCACTTACCTATAAGTGTTTGTTGATCCATCTTCTCTGTCTGGTTCATCACTGGACATTGGTTTCGGTTTGATAGAATAATCCACGGTGGACACAAATATTCAAACTGAATACCAAATGCAATTCTGTTTATCCATTCGAAACATTTTCGTCGACTATCCTAATCGAAATCCGAACAATAAGCTCAGTATATGACGTATCGAATGCAAACAAATGTTTAGGCAGGTGTAAAGGAAATGAAGTAGTAGTGTCTCTGGTAGACACACGTCCGAAAAGAGGGCCTATTGTAATGCCCTTTTGTTCGAAATCAGTCTGAAAAGAAGATCGCGGCGGTGGCATTGGCGTACATTGGAGGGAAAAGTTTGGATGGGGGTTAAATCAAGTGATCATTTTGAATAGAAAGCCATTTGTGTTCGAGCTGATATCCTATTAAAAACATGATTTACGAAAATGAATAAGTAAGCCTGTGCTGAAAAACAAATGAATGTTTATTTTTATTTTCATACGGAGATTACCACAGTTCGACGAGTACCAAAGACAGTACGAAGTTCAATGTTGAATTTTCGTCGAATTATCAGTCGACTGGAAAACGGAGGCAAAAAATTTGGAGACAAGGCTTTTGGAGTGGAGCAGTTTCTCATAACAGTAACAACTATCATAGTTGGCTCGTTATCATACGATCACATTGGAGTGTGTGTTTGTTTTCATTTTCATTTAAATATTACCGCTGTCCAACAATAGACAGCTCGTTTAATTTTTCTATTCCTGGATTTTTTTCAACCGCTTCAGAAAAACGTATTTTCTAAGTGCATTCTTTTCATCTGAGGTTGTTCTTTCCATCCCACAGAAATTTCACACAAATTATGTCAGTTCAAACAATACTGACAAGATACTTGTTAGTGATTCCATGTCATGTTTGAGCTGTTTTCACATATTTTTCCACTATTTTACCGTTTGTATTTATATATTTCATGTCACATAATATTCAATTTATGAATTTAATGCATGAGATAAATACATGCAATGTTCATTGGAAGTACATTTTTGATAAGAAATGTTGACTATTTGTTATAGATGAATGTATTCACGCAACTTCACCATTTCATTCAACACCAACTCATCAAGAATGCATCACTGTATCCAATCTAAGACCCAGAACGATGAGTAATTGTTTTATTTTTGTTCTCGTAATTTATTAGGAGTTTCTTTTCATGAAAATCACCACTTCTCATGACAAACATTAATTATAAAACTGATAATAAAAACGAGCGACTTGTGGGCCCATCGTCATGGATTATAGGAGTATGGGTTTGTTCCTAACTGAGCACGAGCATGTCGTATGACACAACACCAAAAAACCACAAACTAAAGTCATATCACAGAAAATGATGTTCCACGATTTGCCGTTATTATCGATGCATTCTTCTATTTGCTTCTCCTTCTACTGACTCCACAGAACACACACTTTTCTGTGACTGACTTTCTCGTTTCCATTCCGTAGTCATGAATAACTTGCTATTGGCATTGGTGACCTTTCGATTGATGATTTGGTGTATATTTTCAACTATCTCCTAGAAAAAGCGTGAAAAGTGGTACCAAATAAGAAATTAATTTTATGCAACGTTTGTAGGTATACTGTTGAATTGGATGTTCAGTATAGATAAGAAAACGTATCAGACTTTCACTAAACTTCGAATTGTGATCTCACAAAATTGGATATATTATTATGCAGGAATTTCAAAATTACAAAAACGATTTTCAACTCGGTTTTCATGCAACTTTATTGTCATTGAAATAACAGTCACCAATCACAAAGTGCGTTCCTGTTTAATTTAACTATACAGGGTGTCCCAAACTGATTTAGCCAGGTTCTAGTTCTTAAACTAGCCAAAATATTCAGTTGGAACAAAATCTATACTTTTCATCTGTGAGGATACTTTAAAATTACAGCGAATTTTCAATTGATGACGATCAGCTATCCTTAAAAATCCACTCCTACTGTGAAATTTTAAACAGCACTCACTATATGCTAATCCACATGTGTCCACTCGAAATCTATCCGACGAACTTGGTATAACAAAGAGTTCCGTTTTCCGTTGAATGAATTTTAAAAGATTTTAAATATCATCCATTCAAAGTTCACTTAGTGCAGGAACTTATAATGTATTGCGCACTTATAAGTTGAACTTAAGTCGACCCAGCGTTTTTAACTGAAATAATGTGGGTGATGAAGCGAAGTTCCACAATAATAGGCATAATTATAATTATTGGGCCCCTGTTAATTCACATTGATTATTTAATGAACGGATCAATGGACCCTATTTGTATGAAGCAACGTAAACGGGAGAAAGGTATCTGCACTTCCTAGAACACATTTTACCCGTATTTTTAGAATAAATACCGTTGCTTGAAACGAATGTGGTCGCACCAGGATTGAGTACCTGCTAACAACGCACACATGGTTACCAACTTCTTCCAAAACAGGTTTGGTAATAATATCATAGCCAATGCTTTTCCTCTGATAAGGTGGCCTGCACGTTCGCCTGATCTTTTCCCCTTAGATTTTTTCTTGTGGGAAACCTTGAAGGATATGGTAAACCCCAAGACTTATAGAGGAACTGAAGGATAACATTCAAAATGCTTGTCGCAGAATAACGCCCCAAATGATAATAGCTACATGTACTCGTAACTTATTGACAAGATTTTAAGCTTTCGTTACTGCTGGAGGCCTTCATTTCGAACACTTGTTGAAATAAGATAATTTGTAAAACCTTGAAATAAAGTGTACTCCTGGGGATGCCTATTCAGATCATTTTGGACCTGTCAGCTGTGGGCTGTCAGTTAGCACAGCTCCTGAGACCTCATAATCCGTTCAATCAAGGATGAAGGGTAACGAATGAATACAAATCATTGAAATTATGAATGAAGGCACTCTTATTTCTATGGATTTTTTATTATTCAACTTCGTTCACGAAAGTTAAAATCTATCACACAAAACTAATAGGTTATACGTGGCTCTCTCTTGCCAGTCATGCCACTACATTGTCCAGGAGTATCCGTGTCATATACCACGCTGTATTCCTCTCCCTTCGACTCATCGTTACACTCGCAGCCAGAGAATAGGCTGGAACCACTTCAGCTGTCATCAACAGATAAAATGGCCCACCCGTGCAAAAAGAAGCAGGGCATTCCTCCCGAAAAACCCAATGAGCGCTCATGGCTACACACAGAATCTGTCATTTCAATCCATTTGTTCTGGAACGCACATTAATATTAACAGCGTTATGTTTCTATTCGAGCTATTCATTGAGTTGACAATGCTGTCGAGGGGAATAACGCTAATTGACGATTTATTGAAAGTGGATTATGTCGCAATGGAATGGAACAACTGAAAGGATTTCAATGGATGTTGAAATGTCACAATGAACTGAATGGGCGACTGACCTTTCTTCGCCTCGGGATCACATTAGCGATACATATTTCCTATATCTGCAACAGAAAAATTCAATGAAGAGATTCACGACTGAGAAGACGACAGAATACGATGATAATTCTAGTCGCAAACCAATATAATTCCAATTTACGTCATTTATAATTGTCATTGTGAAATAATGATACATCAACTATCCTTATGAATCTTCATAGGCAGATTTTATAAATAATTTCTTTTCCAATTGCTATTCAATGAAAAATGTGGTGCTGCTCTATGTGAGAAATTCTCAGTCATCTAGTTATCCGGACTATCACGATGAGAAACAATTTTATCCAGACAACTTTTCACAACCACTCTTAGAACGAACTTCTAATCGAAAATGCAAATTTTTGTATCTGCGAGGAAAACTTCACCGATTGCATCCGAACATTCACCCCTTAAATATTGTAGAAAATGATTTTGCCGTCTGAAACGAAAGGTCCACAAGTATTCCGCATCAAACCTTCACTTTCAGTGGCTGTTACAGTTTGTATGGGGTTTTTGTGGAAGATTGGATTATGTTTGTATGTATAAGACGACCCTTGCCTAAAATACCGAAGCCAGTGGATCTATCAAATCTTCATCTATAAAAAATATTATACGCACAAATTTACAAATATGCTGAAAGTCATGCTATCATCCATTCCTCCCAAACTAGTTTGCAGAAAAAATTGGGTGCATCAGCTAATTTTCTGATCCAAATTTTAGGTAGCGTAATTGATAGTCTTGATAAAAAAATGTAAGGGTATTGACGCTACTCGATTATTCTAAGGTCTTCGACACAATAAACCATGCATTACTTTCTGCGTTATCCATGATCGATTAATTTCGTACAGATAGTATACATAAAGTTTTATCGAGTGATGAACAATCAGGATATGTCAGTTTGGTAGCAGGCGAGCCACATGGAAGCATCTCTTCATAATGTATACCTCGGATATTCTAAAATTATTGAACAGGTGTAATGTTGCTTAGCTTTCCTGAGGAACTAATTGATTGAGCACAAGATGCTATCCACAGGGACCTTGAAATCATTGAACAAAAAAGTACTTCGCATAGCCTCAAACTGAACTCATCTAAATCAAATATAGTAATTTTTCCACTTATAAAATATAAAATAAAGACCATTTCATTATTATTATTCTTGTCTGAAAAAAAAAGTTTTCCAGCTGTGGAGTTCGAATCCGGCTCACCTGAACAGGTTATAGAAGTTTTTTTTTTAAGGATGCTTCCGTTTCACACTACATGTGGTTGTGTCTTGGTCGTTTATTTATAATCCAGGAAGATAATTTATTCATTTTAAATTATTTGCTTTCACTTCCGTTGGCATGAAGGAAAAATTGTTGATGATTGATTTCACAAGTTTGTACAGTTTTAATAGAGACGTCCATACATTCCATGGCTCAAAGTGAAATAACTGAAATATGCATCTGTAATATCTGAATATTGCTTATTATATAATATCTTCAAATAAATATATTTTTGTATAATTTCAATTTATTTATCGTGGAATCATTTTGTTATGGTTATTTTGAAGAATAAAACAGATCAATAGCATTCAAGTTGTCATTTCGTATAAATGAAAAATGTATAATGAAAGAGAAAGCAAGACTACCCACAAAAGACTCTTACAAAGCAGATGATGTTGTGTGACCAAATTAGAACTTTGCTCCAAGCTACGAAACGAACAATTGGCTGAATTAAAAGAATAACAGGGTTTTGTAATTCAGTTAAAGACGGCTTCGTTCAGATTGCGGGGTAGAATTTAGTCCTGAAGAACTTTATTAATTAAGATTCACCCAGACTTCCTTTGTATCGGTTATAATGAAGTGTCTTGATGCTGGAGCAATGGTTGCTTATAATTCGAGAGAGTAATAATATTAATGAATCGTCTTCCTTTTAAGTCAGTTAAGAGGCGATTGTTTGGAAATGAATTTTGCATTGTTCAATTTCCAGCTAGAAATCAATAATTCGTAGGTACGTTCAATGTGAGCAATGTTAGCAGCTTTCGATTAATAATAGGTGAATAATGGTCTGAAAGCTTCTATTTTTACACAAGTGTCACAATTGATTTCAAGGTTGTTGGTCATGCACAATTAATCCCCCAAAAATGTTTTTCAATACTCTAATATTGAACTTTTTCACCTTATGTTACTCATTTCATGGTGGGGACTGTATATTGAAGATTATTTCTTTCGTCTATTAAATATCAGTCATCAACCAATCATACGTTCGTTTCCTATTTGACAGGACCAATCACCACGCCTTATCAGCGACTATTTGTATGGTACACAATAGTCACCGATTATTTCATTCACACATTGCTACACCAATGAAATTTCATGACTGAAGTCACATGATATAAGCGGCTATTTAGGTAAACAACCAGATATTTAGGTAAACACGGCTTTTCATGTAAACAAAGCTTTCTTTTGTTTGTATAAATGTCAAACGTTGACAACTCAGTCGCTCAAAATTGAAATGTTTCGTTTTGTGTTGTCTTCTATAACAGAAATCAATGCATATATAAGCAAATCCATCCCAGAAAATACCGTGAAGAGTAAAGAGTATATGAACGAGTATATTTGAATGATTTTATACAGTTCATGAAATAATCTTCCTGAATATCACTTGACCATGACAAATACAGACTATTATTTTCTTTAATTCATCTCGACTAACTTGTATTTTGAGACAATTCAATTCGACCATATGAACATTAATAATCAAAGAATAACTCCTAAAGCTCTCGGGAGTTATTCAGATTATTTATGTTCATATGGTCTCATTAAATTGTCAAAATACAAGGTTCTCCCGATAGATTTATGAAAAAAATAATAGTCGGCTATTTGTCATGGTTTTGGGATATTACCTACGACTATTCAGCATGATATTTATATATCTAGGAGTCTGTGCATCTGACAGTACTCTAAATAAATACATCTTAAATGTCAAATAGAATCAATTGTATTGAAGCTTTATAAGTATTTGAAAATGAATCGGTTTGAAGAAACCAAAAACGAAGAGATAGATAAATGCTACAATCCCTGACATTACAGTGTCATTCATATGACTGATATAAAGAATTGGATTCAAGAAATAATCTTCATAAATATAACACGACCTTGACTAATTGTCGACTATTTTATTGCTGCTAAATTTCTCTTGTATTCATTAATTTTACTCTACATTATTTTGCATTAATAATGATGAAAGCCCTCGAGCTTCGCTCTCGAGTTTTGATCAGATTATTAATGCCAAAATAATGTATCTTCAAATTATTATAAAATACAGTAGAAATTCAGATGCAATAAAAATAGTCGACAATTTATTAAGGTTTTGTTACATTACCCTTGAATATCGGGAATTTCAAGGAATTGACATACGACTTATGGAATATCTTAATACTCTGCTCCCTTTCCGTCGCTGTTCAGAGAAATCAATATACATTCGATTGCCGTTCATCGATATCGCCCCAGGACAAGTGGAAAAGCCGTCACAAAATTAATCCTGAGTAGTGCTCGCCGAAGGCTCCCCAATGTCGGCTGTTCACGGGCGTGACAAATTCTTATACTGGTACACTGATACTCATACCATCATGATTTCAATAGTCGAAGAACTGATTTTCACACTCTAGGGACGACATCGCATATGAAAATGGGTTATGTGAATATACCTCTAGCAAATGCTTCTAATCACATTTGTTCAAACAGACAAAAATGTCAAATAAATCGTTTTTTTTATTTTCTTGATTGTTGGAAAAGAAGTTGTAAAAATATTTTTCCTGTCAAAATTTCTTTCATTTTTTTTGATTGTTAAAAATGAAAGGGAAAATATTTTTCACGCCAATTTTTTTTTATTTTCTCTGACCTTCCTCATGACGAGTAATTTTGACGAGTCAAGGAAATTGTGAAAATATTTTTCTCGCCAAATTTTTTTTTTATTTTTTTTATTGTTTGAAAAATAAGTTGTGAGAATAGTTTTCACGCCAAAGTTTCTTTTAATTTTTTGATTTTCTGAAAAAAAGGGCAATATTTTCCCGCTTTTTTATGACGAATTGATTTAGGATGAAACAAGAATTTTTTTTACTAAATTTTTTCTTAATAAAAAAAATGCAAATATACCTATTTTACAACAAAAATTTATTGAGCGACTCGTCTCCCCATCGAAGCAAATGAAAAATATATATGTGTGTCCTAGAATTATTGTTCTTCCTCTCCAGACTACACTGTATAACCTCAATATTTGCTCGTGAGATATTGAGACGACTGAGATGATCATACGATTCGTTTCAGCATTCGCAATGAAGTTTTAAATTGCACTCGATTAGGACCCCTATTTGCCGTAATCACAATTCACTAGTTCGGTGTATACTCCGACGTAGGAGAAGCCTGATATCGAAGTTCGAGAACAATTCTGTATAATTTTCCACTGATTCAATAGTTGGTAACTACCATACGAGCTTTACTGGATCATCGTTCATCTTTTTCAGTAAATTGAACGGTGTGGTAGGGCGATAAGATTGTTGAGGGACGGACAGTAGTTTGGCCGCCCGGATGAATATTAATCCGAATGGCTTATGGCCTATTTTTTATAACAGTGACAGAAAGTACGGGGTAATGAGTGGAAAATAGTGAAATATATTTCTGAAAATACGATTGTTGGATAATGAAAACTTATCGAACGTCACTAAGCCTTGTTTTGCACAACCTCATTGTTATACAAATATGGATTCAAGACTATAAATATATAAATATTTTTATAAATATTGATTGAAAGTTCGTTTAAATTCCGTTTTGAGTGATAATTGGCAGTTTTTGGGAAGCATTTCTACCGCAAACAAAAACAGTAAAAATTCTTCCTTTATGACCCTAATACAATGTACACGTGATTCACCCGTTTTACACAATTTTTTCATTGAAAATAGCACTGTTTATGAAAAAATTCATCCTTCGTTTATGACTAGAAAAACAACAAATTTATTGTGATCTCCGTACATGAGGGCAAGATTTTATTTATGTCAGGTTGGCGGCTCATAACTGGAAAGTGCGACGTTGCCAAATTCTAGGAATTTATCAAAATATGATAAGTCTTCTGGTTATTAATAAAAGGCAAGCGAAGAGACCATCTGTTTTGATTTTACTTTTTTTATACTCAATAGTAATCGAATTACCAGCAACGTGGATGACTAGGTTATTTTAGGTTGTGTCTCCTTCTTTTACGTTGAGAAATTAGGACAGAAAATGCGAGCGCAGCGTGCATCTGCTTTGATTCCACCTTTTCATACTAATTAGTGATCGAATTACCAGCAAACTGTAAAGCTAGGTTACTTGAGTGAGTTAGCTCAGTTCGTGTCCCCTTTTTTACGTTAAGAAATAAGGTCCATGGCCGAAAGAGTGGGCAGCAAGAAGAAATAGACACACCGAAAGCGTGCCTTTATTCCAAATCAATAAAATAAGACTGGCGTGTCTCATATTCAAACGATGTGTCGTGATATCTTCAAGATCATATTTTATCACTAAGATTAATAATATCTGATAAATAACAGATTCTAGAATAATCGATGTTTTGAAAACTAATCACGACACAAATGAAATTTTCACGTGGTTTGCTAAGTTAAAAAGAGATGACAACCTCGCTTTTCTTGAATATTTAAGTTAAATGGCTCAAAAAGTTGGCTGTGCATATAGATCCAAAGTTACCAGACTGAAATGAATAATTTCACTAAACGTTTTACATAGATTTGTTGTTTTTCATGTTTGTGAAAGAAGGTTGAATATTTAGATAAACAATGCCGTGTTTGATAAAAATATAGTGTTAAACGTGTGAATTAGGGTGAGTACATTGTGCTAGTGAAAAGAAGGCAGAATTTTGAGTATTTTTCGCGGCCGAAATGTGTGTTAGAAAATGACAGTCATCACTCAAATATCAAATATCTCCGAAATTTACTTAAGACCGTCAAATATATTATTTGGATTCTTTGTTTAGGAGACAAAACTATGTAAGATTCGAAAAAACGTTGACGTATACCACCACCTGTTATTCCTTGTTTTTTACTTGAGAAGAGGTAACCAGGTGACGTCCATTTCGAGTAAGTTTGTTGAAAAACAGTTGTTCGGTAAAAGAATGCAACTTTCTCTTTCCTTTGGGATAAACTGAATTCCAAAACGAGTACAAATGTTTCAGTTTCTCAAATTTTTATTCATTAAATCCTGAGTCTACTCGATCAATTCAATGTCACATATGTTTGGAAAAATATAATTCATTTTTCCCACTACTGTTACTCGGCTCTGCCTCGAGCGCACTTTCGAGCGTTATGAGCAACATTTTCAACTAATTTCCCACCTCTCAAGTGAAAATCTAAGATATATAAATCGTAGACTTCGACCTCTACCTTCAGATGCCATTTACCGAATTTGAATTCGACGATTTTCCTCAAATCGGCGAATTTTGGAAGATGATATAAAAAGCGATTGTGAAAAAATTACACATCGCCGGAAAGAAATCGTATTGAGCACAGTTTTAAAAAAATTCAAAGTATTTTTCGGATTTTTTCAGTTTATTGTAGGTTTTCTCGACGAACATTGAATACCGAGGTTTTCATCTTCGAACAATCTTTCAAAAGATAGTATTGGTTATTTGCGTCTTAAAGTAGATGGCAAAAATCCTCTATTGGTTGTCCTATTGCTACTTTCAAGCAATTTGATCAAGTTTAAGATTTCTGACAGAATTATCAATAATATTGTGAGTATGGAGAATATTGAGATAATTTTAAGAAGCAACAAAGTCAAAAACCAAGACAACCCGTTTTGATTGGTCCTTATACAGCAGTAGATGAGAGATTCATAAGGCGAGTTAATTTTCAGAAATGTACCTGTCTATTTCCTGAAATGACGAAACTAACAAATGTCCAGTGATATACTTTTGAGTTTTGCTAGAATTCATGAGACTATACCCCAGAATTGCAATAAAATGGCGATTCTATGATAGCTGACCGAAAATTTGCGTAAAGATTTCTCTTGCTAACAAAATATTCAAGTTCCAAGATATGATGAACGGCTCTATAAAACAGATTAGTTCCACGAAAAAACATCATAAGGCACAAGGGTGATAAATATCCCAATAGAATCTCCGAAATTGCTCTTACATTTTCCACGGAAGCAATTAGAATCATTACCCGAAGGCTGTGTTCAGGAAACTCAATTTCCTTCCTGAAACAAATGAACAAACATCGGAGATTCTTAAGAGCTTTTCTGAATGCGAAACATTAGGAAGGTTACAGTTTATAACTCTAATATTCTTCGAAGTTGCTTCGATAAATATTTCTCCAGGGTTGCATTCAGAAAGTATTGAATTTTACTCAACGTAAATGCTTAATGCATGAAATGGTTGAAAGAATTTATCAATTCCCAATACCTTTCCATTCAAGTTTTCTATACCACGATAAAAAAATGTATATCTGCTCTCTTCTGCCCCTTGACTCCTCAAGTTTTTTTGTATATCTTGTATTAGATAGAATTTATACGGTTCATCGAATTATTCTTATGTTCCCTTTTTTTGAGTGCTGTCAAGTAACAGGAATAGTGGAGATTTTTCTTGATATTTTTTATTTCAAACTTTGTATTAAATCTTGAATATAGTGCACTTCATCCAGTCTGCTTTTTTGACGTTTTATCAACACTGGTCAAGTGTCATAATTGCAACCTGTGACAACGTGTGACAGTACTGGAAGATTATATGATGATATACAAAATGTATTGCAACAGACAGATCCCGATATGTAGGTCCTTGGTTCAATCTAAACTACTAATGTGGGAACAAAAAATTCAAGATATGTTTGAACTAGATAAGAAGTTGATCGACATAAAGTTAGATTCTGATTCCACGTTGAGATGGATATTGATGCCGAAGTGGAAAACGCTGATCTATACGTTCTTCAGTTTAATCGATTGACACTCAAAGTTGAAAATCGATTAGCAATCACGCCATCAAATGATAAACATCGATATCCTCATACCCAAAGTCTGACGATTGAATTCCAGAAATTTGGAGGTGATATATACGCGAGTGGATTTTTGGCACAATTCAAGAAGAAACGTAGACGAATTCCAGTACCTAATACAAGCAACTATTCCTAAATCTCGAGAAAGTTATTCGCCAACAAGCGAAAATAATTCGAAAGCTCTCGATAGCCTGAAATTACAGTTTGGTCGAGACGATTTGTTTGAAGAAGTCTGTTCTTGAATTTTTAACTTGTGCTAAATAAATTGAATGAAAAAGTCAAACTGAATTATCTCTATGATAAAATAGAATCCCATTTAAATCATGCGTCTTCCAGAAGAGATCCTCCAAATTTGGCAAAGGAGTAATTGATTTTGTGTGGAAGTTAGTCTCAAGAAATGCTCAGATCAACTAATGTAATCCCTGAGAAGAGAAGTAGATAGTGAAGAAAGAATAGCGCTTACTACATCAGGTTTCGATTTACAGAAGAGCAGAAGAAATGAAATTTTTTAAACCAATGCCTCAAAAGCAAAACTAAACCAATGAAATGTGTTTTTTGCGAAAAAGATCATCGGAGTGATGACTGCAGTGAAGCATCCAAATAGAAATTAACTGATCGCAGAAGAATCCTTTAAGAGAAAGGTTGTTGTCACTTTTGCTCAAAGTTTGAACACATAGCAAAAAATGCAGACATTGGAATAACATTAAATGCAAAAATTTTAACGGAAAACACCTAACAATAATGTGTTCCAAAGCAGAAGCTAACAAATCTTTCTCTATTCCTACCGAAAATCTTTCCAAAACTTTTTTCAGTGGCATATTTCTGCAAACTCTAATGGTGCAATTGAAAGGAAAATTCAAACCTGAGTACGTCAGAGCGATAAATGACAAGATCCAAGCGATCTCATATCAACAAACACACTTGGAACAAAGAGAACCCTATAGTAGTTAAGGTAGAGCCAGAAAAATTCATATTGAGTCAATCTCGACGTTTTATCTGCTTTTCCCCTTCTCAAAAAGAAATTTTCTTCAATGGTAGAGGTGGATTACATCACGTTCATCATTCTTATGAAAACCTAATGGTATCAGATGATTTATATCACAAGACGACGGTAGTCCGAGTCGTTGAACACCATGTGCTTCAGCTCACCTGGCTTGGGGAGAGCAAGGGAAGGATAAGCCAAGCACTACGATGTCCCTACTGTCAAAGGCCAAATGGGTTTTAACTCAGTGGTAGAATTTGGGTCACCCCGTTCAGGGTCGAAATCAACAAGTTCATGGGAGGATTTGCTGATGTCCTGGAAGAGAATTATCCTTTTCTTGCTGTTTCGTGGACATGTACCATACAGAAATACTAATACATATTTATGCATCTGATTCCATTCTGTTATGGAGACTGTTCAAACTCAAACTGTTCAAGTCCATGGTCTCTTCGTTGTCTAGGAACGTATAAACGTGGGCTGAATGATGTGGTAACCGAACCTTTATGAAGATTCATCATTCGACGAGTTCTTGTAGTCTTTGCCCCCAACAAATCCAAAAAAATATATGATTACCTATTCGTTGTGACTTCATCATCGGGTTTTTATGTCGAATCGGTCATGTTATTTGAATACATCTTTTTTTTGCTCCCGCAAATTTTTGAGGCGGTTCTACAAAAAAAATGTACTGGACAACGTCCGACAAAAGGACCTGATCAAAATTGACCCATCTAAGTAATATCATGAAAGCCATTAAGTCGGCAGAACCCCTTGAAATGGATTTCAATAAATTATAATGCTCTCTTGAAACGATTCTCCTAAAATAGAAAGGTCGTAAATTTTTTCACAGCTGGTACTTCATAAATATATTATCGAGGTTATCAGGGTTACTCGAAATATTTGATACATTAACTTTTTTATGGCGTTTCCTGCGAAATTTGGGTCTGTCTAGACTGAAGAAACGATCTGATGTCAAAATAATGTATAAGTGACTACAAAAATTTCTCAGATAATTTCGTTGTGCCCCGCAGTAGTGATAAAGGTATATTTATAACTGATGTAGCATTGTTCAAATTTGCCTCAGTATAATCTGTTCAAACTTTCCAAGATTACTGGATAAATCAACGATATGAAAGTTGAAACAACGAACTGAAGGGGTATATTCTGGAGTTTCAACTCATAAAAATATGATGTGAACTGCTTTGTGACATATTTCAAATCAATAGGACACCATATAATTTCCAGCCATGCAATATCGGAAAAGGAGTATATAGAGTTTGAATTTGAAAAAAATATATCTCAAAAGACTGGAAGATATAAAACAGATATACCAGTGAAGACAACAGAAAGGAAATTCTAACAATATTTTTTCTAAGCCAGAAGTTACCTTGTGAGGTTCCTGATATCTTCGAGAAAATCTATTGATATCAATGAAAAAATAAATTTTCACGTTGTATAGGAAAATCTATTTTGTACCCTCAAATGATGCTTTGAAAATGTCACTTTTTCGGCCAAGTGGATTTTTTGTACTTCTATAAAGAAGCCATATTTGTTGCATCTGAAAGTCATGCAGATAATAAATCGTCAGAGACAGAGTTCAGTCTTATAAAAAAAATAATGTAAGAACTTTGACTACGTGCACGGTGGTACCAAAGTGAATAATCATTTTGTTATTTGTCCACTATTATGACAACCTAGAGAATGTGTGAGCAACCTACCTCCTCTTAAACACAGTGCTGTCAAGTTTTGGGGTTAGTTCTAGAGGCAAGTGAATATCCAGATGATTTTTTCTATCCAGTGTTATAAATTTTAACGACGGATTAACAAAATAATGAAAATTATCACGAATATAATCGAATTTTGGGAGGGAAATGATCCTTCTCAACTCCTGATGATTTTCCCAGCTGAAGAAGGATTGAAGATAAAACAATTCTGCAAAAGCCAATCGATTCAGAATGATGAAATTAGTATGCTTTGTGAATTTCAAGTCGATCAGCGGAAAAAAATTATTTGAAAAAATCCAAAGGTAGACCCCTAAAAATCATGAAAAATACAAAATCATTAGATTCACTAGAAATTCGCACTATATACGCGAAGTTTCATGCTGAATTTGAAAATTTATGATTTGTATATACTCAGACACAAGGTTTAGCATAAAGAATGAATGAAACGTCAAAAAATCCCAAGCACAAACAAATTTTTGAAAATTTTTATTTTTTCATTTTTCAGATATAAATGCACCTATCCACAAATTCTCTAATTTCCAAGTGAAATAGCGTTCTGATTCAAAGATACGAGTTTCAGAGACGATTGAAGTCATGTATTCCAGTATTCGATATTGAAGGAACCCGTATTTTTCCAATTCCAACATTCATTACAAGAAAATGCATATACCACCCTCGTTCATTACCGCCCTACTGAAAAATACTCAGGAAATGTTTATTTTTTTGTAATGATGAACAAATAGCTATAGCTGGCACACATCTTGCTTTCGCTATCAGATAATCATGAGCTATTCACTGAAACGAACTTTCGGTTTTTACTCTGAAGATGGCTTGAGTTTGTTATGCACGTTGGAAAGTAATTCAGAAATAACGGAAGTTACGCAAATACCAAAACCACGTCATTATCATCAGGAGCTGTAATGTGTATGAGTCTTCCTCACAACATCCAACATCATCAGGAGCTGTGAGGTGTTTAAGTAGTTATGAACGTTTTTGAATTGTTATTACACCAAAGGTTCCAAGTATTGTGATCGAACAGTAATGATCTACTAAATTTTTGATAAGTGTTGATATTCATACCGATAAATAGTCATGGACATTCCATAGAAATTCCGGATGAATCGACTGAAAATACATGTTATGATGTCAACCGGTTTTTGTAATTGTCACTGTGAATTCATCAAAATTGCAAATACTTCATTGGGCAAATTGAAATTTTCATTCGTGCTGTCTATCTGAATTGATTTTCCAATTTGACGCAAATATTTTGCTGATGAAAAAACATGTTTGTGAAATTATATATTATTTCTGTTGGTTTCATGCAACTGCTCCTAATTGGGTACCATCCCATGTTGAAAATACCATTAAGAGTAAACAAGGGGCAAAATTGAGTTCGTATTGCTAAACCTCCACCGTCACTTTTGTTTTGGGAAAGCTAAATAAGCTAGCAATTTTCTGAGAAGGGTAGCTCATAGACAAATTATTTTTCAATAAAAATGCTCACTCGCTCAAGAACGAATAAACGAAATTAAACTTCTTAGCAAGCATCAGTACATTTGAATGTTTTTTGTTGCTCAACATTTCAACATTTTCCTCTTCGTGGAAGCCAGAACATAAAAAATATCTGATATTGTTCATGATAAAACAAACGATTATATGAGCGAAGTTTACAAGTTTCTCTTTGAATTTTCTGCATCTAATTAACGGGAAACTGTTATGGTGAAGACACAAATGAACCATTTGTAATTACTTTCCAATTAGGCTCATTTGCACTTAACCGAAAATTAATTATCTCTCTGCTCACCTGAAAACAAACAATTAGTTGAGCACAGTAATTTAGATTTAAAATGCGCATCCATAATTGAAATCAGAAAATATCCTTCAGCAGGATTTAATGAGACGTGCATATTCATGTAGATTAAAATTATTCGGTTGAATTTACTTCGTCGATCATGGAAAATACTGGAAATCATTCCCCTCTTTGTTTTGAGACATGGAAAAGTACCAACGCGTTATAAAACTAAAAAAACGTCGCTTTTTTATATTCTAATTCACAAAAAAGGAAAATCTTGAGGCACAATGGAAAATAGGTAGAAATTGTGGTTCTTGTATCTCAAGGATCACATCTAGAGGCAGTTAGTTACAAAACTTTACCGTTCGTTGGAACAACGCGTCCTGAAAAACGCGTCCTGAAACAGATGTGAAGGCTAAGCTTGACGAGTCAGTCTCAATCGAGCTGCTAACGGAGGAATTACTGATAATATTTCAAGAGAGCAATTTTCTAGTGGGACGGAAATACTAGCAAATCTTACGAGAGGGTAAATAACTGGTGTCAGTTCAGGAGTATACTTGTTGGGAACGATTGCCAAAATTTCTTCAGATCCACTTACTAGCTTTGTTAGTATAATGATAAAAAGTGATCAGAATGAATCCATGGTAGAATGTTGTGACCTCTTTCTGGGAATTTGTAGCTAGTTGAAATGAGCTAAATCTGAAATTTTTTGTCACTTCCAGTGGAGTAGGCGAAGATTTGGTGTTTGGTTAGTTTCTTATATTTTTTAAGGTGTTTACACTAAAATTGTATCAAATGGTGTATTATGGAGCTGAATTTGACGATAAGATTCATAAAATTCCTCTTGAATAAGGAATCAGTGATGTTCCCTCCTCCTTAAGTCACTTTTAAACGTATCCAGATTTGGTTTATTGGCTAGCGTAAGACTCAATTAGCACTTCATTGCACTAGGAAGTCTGCATGCCTAGAAAACGAAGTGGAAGAAGGCTTTTTGAGAACCCTAGTAGCTCTCGAACTATTTTATGAAATGTCATATGCTAATATACTCAAATGAAGAAAAAAAGAATGTGAATCTTTACAACTTCGGTGTGAAGGTGGCCAATTAAGGGTGATGAGAGAAGGTGCGTAATGGAACCCTCACACTCTTTCATTTCGCCACGGTTGTTATATAGTATATAAAATAACAAGTTTAGAAAACCAAAGTTTTACTAAATGAGTGTGTTCGCTCGTACTCAAAAGCTAAATGAAACTTTTTTTTAAGAGATTTGTTTACTTATACTATTTTTTCGCATTTTGTGTTAGTAATTATAAACAAATAATCATAGATTGAAAAGCATCACAAATTTAGGAATTAAAAAAAATCATAGCAACCTAGTAACCTGACACGGTTTATTTATTTACATAACAACAGTTGAAAAGTTGAATTTTTGTGGTTCGAATTGACATTAGGATGAAAATTAATCATAAAAATGAGTCTTGCTATTGCAAACAATTCTGAACATTTTTCTGAAGACATTTTAAATGCCTCTCGAGAAGCGTCTTCGAGCTTACTTTCTCTAAACTTCAATGAAATAAACGAAAAGGTGTATGAAATATTACTGTGTTTTATCAACAGTGACATAACTATATACCTAGTAAAGTGATAGTTCAATGTGGTAAAGTGCCACTTTTCTAAAGGATCATTAATTTACTAAAATAACACATTATCAGTAAAAATGCAAAAACATACTTTATCTATATCTTATTCCACACGTTATCTTGATTAGAAGTAGTAGTAGTAGTAGTAGTAGTGGACCCTCTGTCCTTGAGTCGAATGCACAAACCACTGCACCAAGTCACCACAACATATCCAATAATTTTCAGTTAATGTTGAAAACTTATGATTATATCAAATCAACATTCAGGAGTTGTCTATATTTTCATTTATATTCTCCGACAAACTTTAGTATAGTGAAATTGCTTGAATTATAGTTCAGTCAGTTACTCATTTGGATTGAAAATTGTGGGAAAAATAAATCATGTGAATCATACACTTGGTAGAAATCAATAATAATCACTTTGGTACGTGTTTATTACGTTCGAAATCTATTATCAAGCAACAGGTCCATTATTCGTTTGGTCGTCATTCGAATGCAGTGAACACAAATTACAAAACAATCTTCATTATAATAACTCCATAATTTTTCATTTTGAAGAAGATCAAATATTTTACATATTGTGATTCGGCAGTTGTATGGGGCAGTTGAATTATTTTCTGTTCAAAGTTTGCCGACAAAACTCCTATTATAGTATGGGTAAATAACGAAAGGTTGTATTATTTATAATTTCATTTTATGAAACCCTTAATTGCTAGTCTAAATTTGTTGTGAGGTTTTTCTGTCGATCAATCATCCGTCCAATGTATTCCACCCCTTCATCGCTTCCTATTCATATTCATTCCATGGTGTTTGACAATGTTTTGTTTTTGTCCGCATTTCACATCATGCACGATCCCATGCATATCAATAATTAATATACTGTTTGTGTGTTATAGAACATGCCGTTCTGAAATCAGGGCAGATTTCACCTCTTCAACAATTCCTATCCGTTATGATAATAGTGCGTTTAATTCTTCAAAACATTCGCTTTTTATATTTCCTCACCTATTATATCCCTTAATACAACATATTTATCGAAGTTACTGAGGAAGCCTTTCAATGAGGAAGCTAATAAAAAGAATTGTATGAAATCTTCAAGTAAAACTATGAAACCTTCGAAGATGATAAGGATACAACAAAATACACATAAAGTCTAGGGATATTTAAAAAAAAGAAAAAACAAGAAAAGTGATGAACGATAATTTTGTATCGTGTTAATCAAACTTCTAACGTATGCACTTAGTCTTTCGATTGCTTACTACAAACACTGTTGTTGAAAAAAATTACAAAAACCCGATAGCAAAACTGGAATATCTGTACCATGTTGCATAATGTGGCTTTGATTCAAAAAAATTCTACGAATTGACCAATCAATTACCTTTTCTTTCCGGTAATTGCTGCTATTTGTCTAAGGGGATTACTATTTCCTGGTTAAGGTACCACACAATACCAGAATATTTTCGTTAAAAAAGTATTTCAGATATAATTCATAGTTTTTTTTTTATATCAATATGCACTCTGTATTGATGATTCTTGCGAACTTTCCTCAGACTATATTTTAGCGATTAGTGGAGCTGTTGCCATACGAATAATAACTGAAATGTGAATTATTTTCTAACGTTGCGGCAGTTGTACCCATAACACCCTGTATTATATTGTCTTCATCATTGCCTCCAGGCTCCATCTCTGCTTTCATAATTCAATGTATTCTGAATTATTTCCGGAAATAAATTATCCCATTCTACTTTCAATTCATTCCGTTTTTCGTTATACCTATTAAAACTTTAAAAGCGTGGAATTCAGTCACTAGCAGAGGACAATAAATAATGAAGTTAATGTCTATCAGAAGGAGAATAAAGTGTTTTTATAGCATTCTCTGTAATAAATTTGATGCTTGAAGTGATATAGGTGATAAGTTAGGTAGGCTACTGCTATCTGACAATTTTTGTAGAATTAATTGAATCGTGCACCAATTTCTTATCATGTTCGTAGTTTAATTGATTATAGTAACGGTCCACAATTATTACTCTGTGAACATCGTCATTTTTCTGATTGAGATATCCAAAATTTCCCGAAATTTTTATCGAATAATGTTACCACCAAACGATTACTTCAAAATAGATTGTAAACAAATTTCTGTTCGCATTTGAGAAATGCGTTCGAATGTGTCCGGAAAAAAACAATAGCTAGGTATATTCTTTCGTTCTGATCTGAGCTCGTAATTCAACAGTCGGATCACTTCAATTCAGTTCGTTCAGTTTGATCATACCGAAAGAATATACCTAATGTGTGATGAACTTGCCGTCTAGTTCATTCCACACCAACTTTATTTGTTTAACGTTATCTTGTTTTGTTTTTGCTTCAAACCCATGTTCCGCATAAAAAAAGATGAACGGGTGAATACGGAGTCTGTCTGTCTATGTCCAGTGATGGTACTAAAACATAAAAAAGGTAATTTATTTTGTCCAAAGTTCCAAATTTCATGCAAATTTTCAATTCTATCGATGGGGAGAGCACAAGTTTTAATGTTCTGCATTTGATCATAGTTCACCCTGTATATTCAGAAAGTTGATTATCGGAGATAATACCATAAGTGCTGAAAAAAACGCGTTTTTCCCAAATAAAATTTTTGAAGCATGAATGTTATTCTAGAAAATTTTGAAGATGCAAAAATATTCATATTATTTATAGTTATAGTTGATACTATTCAGTTACAGGCTTTATAAATTACCGATAATTCTGAAAAAATGTGTGCATAAAATAACATCGTTATGGATTTTGGAAATAGGTAATAGGTGAATTATTTGGAGGAAATTTTGATTCCCAACTTTTTTTATTCGATCACATTTGCTCCAAGTAAAACCGTGTAGATATCACAAGATCTGACGTGTCCAAATAACAAATAGGTTAAAATATCTTCTGGGAGAAATTACGATATCCAACAGATCCGAACAAAAAAAGTGTTGAGGATAAGAGGAAAATATTTATGAACTTCCAATAAATAGAAATTACCCGAAACACCAGAAATACGTCTTCTTCACCCGACGCGCGTTTCGCCAACAAAGTTGGCATCCTCAGGAGCTCTGAGGTCAAAAAGGGACACATTTTTCTATGCCCTATAGTTAGCTCCCCTCGAAGTTCCCAGAATGTTTGGTATATTCAACTCCAAACACCTTGGAACTAAGTAAGCCGTAGAATCCTTAATTGAACTAGGTCGTACAGGCTGTGCAACCTCACAAGCACTTCGACCTATAAGTTCTTTTGTGCGTTTGATTGAACTAAAATTTTTATTAAGCAATTCTGAGAAAATCGGTTGTGTGGATCTACATTTTATGACGTTATACCTTTTCTATATCGTCAGTTAAAATATATTTGTTGATATTTTTTCAAATGGGACACTCAGTATTTTCTTCCATAAGAGTTGGGGACCATTATTACGAATCCAGTGATATTAGGTTTGATCGAATCAAGTCAAATGGTTACGGAGATATGGACAAAAATCTCCTTCGTATATCTAATGACTGTGACGGAACCTACACCCGATTCGGAAGGAAAACATTTTATATCGCACTCATTGGGCAAATGGGAAATTTTTTGTACCAAATCTCTGCAGCCGTTTGGTAACACCCATATATTTTGGATAGGGTAAGAAACTAATCCCTCGGAAAATAGAATCGACCTATCCAAGGATTTTTTCAAAATATTTTTAATATACAGAAATAGTGAATTTATTCCTTATCTTATGGATGTATTGAAGACGTGACAAGTGAGCAGATAGTCACAAAACGTCCGAATGCAACCAAATTTTGTGGTGTACCTCGCAAAATTTCAATTACAGCTATAACACAACGAATCTAATGAATCAATTCCTCAATAATCCGATCATCTACAGTCCATAATACATATTTGTCAAGATCAAGACGGAACCGGCGTTGCTACGGCAATAATAACGACCATGTATGGCTGAGATAACGGAATTACGAAATTAATACCCGTACCGGACTAGAATTGATCCTGTTTCTATCTTGTGACACACCGCAGAACAATGAATATACATAACTCGGGATATGCCACAGTTCCTAAATAGATGGATGGATTGAGTACATCAATGCAAATCGTTTATGTTTTACAGAAAATATTAGAAAACTAGTGATTGTTCCCGAATATCTGATGCACGTTAAAGTATTATGTTTAATCCATTAGTCAAGAGTTCCATTTCTGAAATCGTCGGCTAACTCCAATTGGTGACAATTTATCAATTGTTATATATAACATGAAAAAAAGAGAAAAAAATTTCATTGACTGTGAAAAACAGTCAAGTTATTAGTAAACAGATATTCAGTGATTCTTATTGATGCGTAAAACCATTCTGTTTTATTCAGTATTAAATTTTATTCTAAGTTTTTTCCATCACTTGAAAATTGTACTCAAATGGAGTTAGCAGGTTAACACTCTAAGCCGACGAAATGCATTTCAAGCAGAATGAAATCAAAGTGTTACCGAAGAATATATCGATGGTATTCGATGTTCCAAATGAAACTTTGGAAAAGCCAACATCAGGCATAGCTCGAACCCATGACCAGGTAACAAAAAAAGAGATGGACAATCTCATATGCTATCACATTTTTTGTGCAGGGCCCAATTTTGATATTCATTATATTCTGTACTTTAGTAACTCATTCTAAATTAAACCACATAGTCTAGGGCATTGTCATAAACCACACTGTCCTATACTGATTATATCAGATGATTCACGTCTTCAAAAGACGCCATGTAATTCATTACTCGAAAATATAGGTCAAGATGATAATTACGCAGTGCAAAAACCTCTCTAGTGTGATTCACGATTCCTGAAACCAGGTGAATCTTTCCCTCTGTAGAACGAATGCCATTAGAGCTGATATATGGCATAATAATATAATCTAATAGAAGTAATGAATTGTGCATTTTCAAGTGCATATTGTAATCAATAAATCAATAAATAATAAGTGATGTGACATATATGTGTACGTACATCGATATGTAGTGTAATTGTTCGCAAATAGGTACGGTATCGCCTCAGACTTCAATCCGGAAACTGTCAACATCACGATGTCAGTTAACGAATAAGATAAATGAACAGAGTGAAAATATTATTCAACATTTCATGTAACAATCACGAATAAAATGACTGATCAGATATGGTAAATTAAACTAGGTACATCAGTGCTTCTAAGAATAGGGCGACATCTGCTCATGTTCCTTTCAAACATCTAGAAATATCCAAAAGATCTCCCAATACTTTTGGTGTCCATTCATACAACTTACTTCCACAGGAGTTGAAAAATATGACGTCTCTGAAATTCAAACGTAACTTAAAGAAATTCCTAATAGATCTATGTCCTTACACCATACGAGAATTCATTGATTCTGGTTTAAAGTTTATTTGTGAATTGTCCTATATGGCTTTTTATATTATATGTTCTTTTTTTAAAAAAACACCAGTTCTGTACATACTATTTATATTTTAGAAATGTTTTTTTGACCTGTCCTATAACTTGTATGTTCCAGAGGATTAATAAAATGATTGATTGATTGCTATAAATCACTATGCTATTTACGAATATCATAATCTTCATACAAAAGCTGTGGCTTACGAGGATTTATTGATATCTAGTTAGCCTAGACCAGTATCCTGCATAAACAAAATATTGCGTTACCATAGCAATGAACAATAACTTATTAGAAGTGTCAGTGTAAAGTTTGACGTCAAAAAAGTAAACCAGATTTACGCAATAAATTAAAAGAAAAAATATTTCCATCGAAATTGTGAAAATCGAAAAATTGAAGTAGGTATCGAGCCATCATCAAGTACCTGTATTTAAAAGGGATAAGAGGTAAGCAAATTTACGAAGATATGCTCAATACCCTTGGTGATCAATGTCCTTCGTATGCGACCGTGAAAAATTGGCAAGCTTCAAAAGAGGTAAATTTTTCATTGAAGATGATGACCGATCGGGAAGGCCAGTTTCTGTGTCAGTCTCCGAAAATATCGATGCAGTTCATGACATGATTTTAACAGACCGTCGAATTGGGCTAAAACGGATATCTGAAGCACTGAATATTTCATACGAATGCGTTCATCATATAGTTCACGTCAATTTGAACATGAGAAAAATTGCTGCAAAATGGATCCCCAAATGTTTGAATGTTGACCAAAAGCGTGCAAGGGTAGTAGCATCGCTTTCGATCTGTGCTCGATTTGAAAACGATGTAGACTTCTCAAACCGAATTTTTACTATGGATGAGACTTGGGTATATTTCTACGATCCAGAAACAAAGCAACAATCTATGGAATGGCGACACTTCGGTTCTCCAAGACCTAAGAAGTTTCGTGTCCAAAAATCTGATGGAAAAGTTCTTGCTTCAATTTTTTGGGATTTCCATGGAGTAATAATGATTGATTTTTTGGATAAGGGTAGAACAATAACTGGAGATTACTATTCGACATTACTGACCACTCTACGGGAAAAAATTAAAGAGAAAAGACGCGGAAAGCTATCCAAAGGTGTTTTGTTTTTGCAGGACAACGCCCCTGCACACAAATCTCATGTTGATTTGGCTCCGTCCGACTATCATCTCTTTCCTCAACTGAAAAAAAGTTTAAAAGGTCGTACATTTTCTTTTTCCAGAGCAAGAAGAGACATTTTTTTTGAAAGGTCTAGAGACGTTGCAGGTTCGCTGTAAGAAATTTATCCAATTAAGATGAGAATATGTTGAGTAATAAAATATTTTGACATTGAAATTTTGTTTGGTTCAATAGTAGGCTAAGAATTTTTCAATATATCCTCGTATATACTAATTGCTAGGTCTTTAGCTGGAAGTGAAATTGTTTGTATTATTGTCCAAATCAACTGTCTTCATGTGTGACATGGCTTGTAATAAGAGATGTCCTTTATTTTAGTATTTAAGTCATGTCTGCTAGTTCTACAAGAATAATATACAGTAAGAGTGATTAATGTTACTTTGGATTTTGGTTCATTCTTATAGATATCATCCATGTGTTTTTTATTTGTTTGACCTGTTGATGAAGGTGGTAACTATTCATCCGATTTGTTTGTTCTGTATGTCTAATACAAAAATTATTAGTTTATTTGTCCGTTTCAATAATATTATAATGTTACGAATACAACTACTTGAAACGTGTACGGTTAGTGAACGTTTTGCTTGATTGATTCTGTTGACTGTGCTTAAGGTTGCTATCTTTGATTATTAATATAATTATATTATATATTCATTAGTAAATAGTCTTGTTTCTCTGTTCAATTCATGGTCTTACCGTAATGGTGCTGATAGATCTCTCGAACCCAAAAGGAAGTGAAAATTCAGCCGCTCGAATTTAACTTCTTGATTTGTGAGCGTCTTAGAACGTTTCGAAAACCTCCATCGCCATGATCAGCATTGACGGAAAAAAACATCTGTGTATTACGTCTAGTATAGTATAGGTGGGCATTTCAGGAATATGTTTTCTTTCTACTTTGGTTCCTTGTTGAATAACAATATCTTCTGCTATATTAAACAAACAGGTTGAGGCAACTAATAAGCTATATTTCCTAAATAGTTTTTTTATAACGTTATGAATTGGTTCGATATGGTTTTAATCAATATTAAAGTTTTCCATCTCTATTTTGGCGAACATTTTTCGGTACCATCTATAAAAACGTTTTTATATATCTTTCGTATTAATATGAATCAAATTTTTTGTATTGAGAGCCTTATTGAAAGCTTAGGTATCACATGCACTGTAAGTATATAATAGTTAATTTGCCTTTATGGAAGAATAGAACACAAAAGCACAGGTATTAATTAGTTAGATATGGTCTATTTCATATACATGTGAGTTCGTACCACTTTTTATTGCTGAATCGATCAGAATGTGAGATTTCAATGAAAATCATGATCAAACGTTCGCTCTACAATCATTTGAAAATTCATCACGAGTATAATTCAGAACTTCCTTTGCTTGTGAATTCTACATTATCTTTTCCATAGACCTCCCTTCAATTGCGTATCAGAAAATTCAACATTTCCTTGTTCAAATATATCTCAGTTTTGTCAAAGGCTTTACCACAGCTCCGTCTCTGACCGACACAATAGTTCCATCAAGTATTAATCTTTCCTTCATAGTTTCATCGTCGCTGTACTCATGCGATTTTTGTATAGGTCAATGGCTCTATTATTCTGTGTCGTAGTGTTAATGATAACTCTTTCATGTTCTTTGTTTACCTAGTTAATGAAACAGTATTTGAAGAGCTTCCATTGAAACAGCATGAATCGATATTATTGCGAGTGAAATATCCTCGAACAGTTGCAGTAAAAAGTGAATACCATTTTGGATTTTTCTATATTTCAGTAATATGAACGTAACTTTGTCTCGATTTATTAATTCTTCAGTTCAGTATTCTGTATCGGTTTCACAAATGGAGAAAAAATATGTTTTTATCCAACAACATCACGAGAACAAGGTCCAAGAGATATGTGTCATCTATATTGTTCCCAGAATCTTTAATTTCCAAATAATGATAGATGGATTGTATTCATCTAGAATACTAGTATACCACTCGAGATAAAATTATTTTGAGAACTGATGAAATAGCAGAATTATACAATTTACTTTGGCATGTACTCGAGAGCTACCATATTTTATTATTTGAATTTCAACACATCTTGTGTTGGGTAAAGTTTAGTTTTCAACCCAATTAATCTTTTTTCATCTTAATATTTTGTCTTATAAAATAATATTTTCTTCTAAAGATTCTACCTGCTACCTAAACATAGTTAGGTGGTTGTTTCTGGAGACGCAGTAGTACCAAGTTGATTTGTTTATTAATTAATTTTCTTATTTTTATGAATTTGTTTGTAACTCATGGTGCTCTGAAAATGTCAAAATACATTGACGAAATGTTGGCTTCAGATAAAAAGAGTTTTCTTTAATGAGATAAAAAAAATTACTTCAGAAGTAATAAAAAGAATTATTCCTAATCGTAGTCCTAAAGTAAAAATTTCATATTCGATACTTTACTCTTGAACAAAATTCCAATATTTTGTTTTCCTATATAAATATATATTTTTTAGGACACTAGCCATAAAGCGTACATTCATATTATATCAGTCGACTCTACTGGGAAGAAGAAACCTACCAGTTTGTCGGGAGATCAAATATTTTATTCCTGCAACCGGCTGCACCCATAAGAGCAACCTTCAGAAGTCTCCGAAAGACTTGTACGTGATAGGAAAGACGAAGCCTCCACCTTTTAACTTATGCATTACATGAAGAAGTAGCTGAACTATTGAGTTATTTCACATTTGTATTATGTTGCAGAGATACAAAAACTAAGAAAAGCAGTCTAAGCCTCGACAGTGATTCCGTTCGCACGGAAGAGGCTCTAGAAACCAATCCATAGTAATTTTTTCTGACCGTTAAGAGGCTATAAAAGCCCTGCAATAACGGAGATTTTTTCCAAATTAGTTTGGAAGACATACAAGAGCTTGTCAGGGTTCCATCAGGTAACAGGGGCATCAAGGGAAGTAAGAGGTCAGATACCCTAGCAAAAGCAGGGACAGAAACAAATCTCATTCGACCAGAACCATTATGTGGAATCCCATTTGGAGACATTGAGCAGGGCACGAAAAAATAGGTCAAGAACCGTCATCAGTTTTTCTGGGAGTATGTCTCATGCAATGAATACTAACGATCGGCCATCAAGACACCTGGCCGGACTGAGCCAGAACTATCTCAGGACGGTGGTATGACTCCTGACATAGCACTGCCATCTGATAAAACATCTGCAGCCGTTGTTGTAGGATACACCAAGACTTCACATTGTGAGAAGGAATACGAAGCTTTTGATCGCATGAGGATGGACATCTACAATGTAGACTAACGGTGGTATCAAACCAAAAGACCCAATAAAAATGATCATACATAAGACCAATCAACTGATGAAACTGTCTTCTACATCACCACAGGAGACAAAGACAATTAGCGTATTTTTTCTGTTACGAAGAAAGAAAAATCCTTCAAAAGCTCTTGAGAGCTTGTGCGAGCAAGAAAAAGATCTAGGACCGGTGAGGATTAGGAATTTGAACCCACACCCTTATGATTGAAAAGCGAACCCTCTTCCACTACGACCACAACGGTATTTGATTTGAAGCATTATCACCAAGGATATTTGGAATGTGAGATTCATGATGAAATAGTTCGGAAAAATTCATCCATCTGCTACTTATATCTTAGATCTCGTAATAAGATCCAACGGAGTCGAGATACTAAGTCGTAATTTGTCCATTACGACTTTCATCTCGTGATTACATCTTATCAAGTCGCAATCGTCGTTTAAATAAAATAGAATAATCCTTTTACATTCAAATTCAGCATCCATTCAGTTAGTTCAATAGTCTAGAAAATATTCTTAATAAGGAAGATTTCTTCGGTATACCTTACGACGCCGACGTTTCATTCAAATAACCAATTCTGGTGAAATATCGTTCCGTTTATTCAGCATTTCCGTAGCTCGAAATTGGAGGAGTTGCAAATAAATTACCGTGAAGTCAGTTGAGGTGGAACTGTGCTGCTAGACTGTTGTATATAATGTTTAATGCTCATCCTAATTAAAAGGAAAGTGATTAATTTCGTACACTGCCGAGACTCGCGGAAGATTTATAATTTATTTGTTTTTGTTCAAGGAGCACGCAAGGTAGTTTCAGATTCAGATTAGAATGAGATGTCTGACATCAATCTTGATACATTTTCTTTTCGAAATTGATTCCACAAATTTCTGGCAAATTTTCTCCAAGATATTTGTATCATATGATGGTTATTCTAGAGGACATCTCAGAACATCGCTATCTGACGACTATCCAACAAAAACCATGTAGTTTATTGGCAAAAGTATCTATCAAAAACTCTGCGTGCTATGAGACACAGATACGACCTGTCCCAAAATAGATTCCATAAATAGAGTCACACTCCTAAACATGTACCAAAAGACACTTGATGATCTTCTGTAAGTATATATTTTCGAAATATCATTAATCGTTCTTCCACCATTGGCAGTTTAATCCAATTGGATGTGGTCGAACCAAGGATATCCAAATGGTAAATTCTGTTGGTCGTAAGAGACAACTAGAAGGATAACCATAGTTTTATCTGGTCTCCACCATCGACTATACATATATGTGTTGTGAAAACGATAAGTCCATATTTCCGAATTTGGTCACTTTTTTGATCCCTCCTTTTATTTTCAGGTCTTATTGTAATGGCATTGATGACGAAATCTCCTCGAGTGAAATACTTTGGAAGCAAATTACTTCTTCTTCAGAACTTCCTTCAGAATATTTACATTTGTAATATTCATGGGCTCAACAAAAACTTTAATGATGTCCACCGTAACCTTTAGGAAAAAAAACGGATATAAAAGAAACACAAGTTTACACCCCCACCAAAATGGTTCACATGCTTTATCATGATTATGAATCAAAGATTAACCTATCGTGTCAACGCAAAGAGAGTTTGGAACCGAAACACTTTGACCAGAGGTGTTGCCTTTACATATTGTTGAAATAATTATTGAAATTATTATTCCTATCAAAAGGCTGCACCCTTACGAGCAACCCTTATTAGTATTCAAAAAACTTGTGCTAGCTACGGAACACTTCATCTTTCAACGTATAATGACATGCACGAGAACCGTAAATGCGGTGGGATCCGAACCTATTTACCTTATGCTGATATTGTTTAGAAGCGATCTCTCCACCAATGCTCCACAACGGCTGATTATTCGAATACACTATCCTCCAGCGACCTATTCCTCAGCAAAACTATCCAACAACTGAAGTTATCATGATGGAAGATTTCAATGTGAATATCTCTGACTGTCTCAAATTGTCTAACGCAACAGCCGATGCAGATCGTCAAGCGTCCTTCGCTACCACATATGATCTAGAATCTAGAATAACTGGTCAAAGGAAAGCACTGTACGTACTTGCTTAATTACTTAAGATCATTTTTTAACTTTCCTCTCCAAGGGATCAGGTCAATCATAGCAGGAGTCACTTTTTATTTGGCATACACAGCAGATGCATACAAATATTTTCACTAGTATGATGCAATAAATATATGCACAAGTACTGCACTCAACATACCAAGGAATTTCAATATCATTGAGAACACTTGAGTTCGTTTTGAAATTTCAATCTAGCAGTGTTGATGGCCACTTCAATTGATGATTAAGATATTTCATGAAGGATCACTTGTTTCAGCTGTCAACCGAATGCAAGGTGTAAGCTACCCCGTCTGCAATCTAGGATATACGGCAACTCAATTTTTTGCTGTGCTATTGCATAAATGGTCAAGACTTAACTGAGATATTCATGCATTCCCCAATTACCTGGCGAGAAAACGTGCTGTCTTTGTCTGTTCACCGAATAAAAGACCATTACCCTAGTTACTGTTGTTACTGATTTGTGGTTTGAGAAAACTCAATAACCAAGGAAAATGAATCCCAAGAAATAGTATAATTGTAAATGACAACGAAAACAAAACCATACTTTCTTTCAATATTATATTGTCTACCGCAGCGTTTGGCGAAAACCGTCCGAAAGCATAGAGAAGAACGATGGAATAACTTCGATAATGAGTCCGTATACACAAAGGAAGTTGGATAAATGGCTGTTGGCGAATGGTTTCAAAGACTGATATAGTCAATTCCAAAAGCAATTGGAATGAATCTGAACCTGAGCAAATAATACCACAGATGCCAAGTTACCCTAATTTTTATAAACGTTCTAGCAGTTACAGTAACGTGTGACAGTTTCTTAGATTCAGTTATATGCTTTTCTCAACTTGAGTTCCTGATATTTTTCTGGGTAGATTGTATTAATAACTGGTCTCATTCGTGTAACTCAAAAGAAATTGATTTTGGGTTGTAGTCTTTCCGGACTTCAGAATTGTCATTCAGTGGATTGTTTTCCTGATATCCTTCTGATCGTCTCAATGATCTATGTAGTCAGTTATCTGATTCTAAGTTGATATGGTTTTATCAACTTTCATCATAAAGAATCAAATATGAGTCCAGAACATTGAGATTACTAGTGAATATATGAATGAGAAGCCACATTGAAAATGAAACCATTCAGGTACGACTTCTCAGACCATGTACTAAGAAAGCCGATGAATTTTAATTCATTCATTGATTTTTCTACACTTCTGTCTCTCGCTCTTTTTCTTGCATCTTCTTTCAGAACCGAGCGTTCTGGTTTTTACCTGAAATCGTGGAATGTAATACAGTTCATATAAGTGACTGGAAGGAGATATCTCAAGAACTGAACACAACGCATACAGTCGGAACTCCAAGTTATAACCGCTATTTGCTAACTTCATCTTACGAATACAATGAAAGCCTTGTATTTATTTCTCGAAGATTTGAATAATCGTGGACGACGGATATCAATCGAATGTATGCTTGTGACAAACGCGACCAAATCCACAGAGAATCATTCGAAACTCCGAAAGCTAATTTGAATACATTTTCTGTACACATATCTTCCTAATATTTGATGACATGAGTAGCAGTCTCTTCAACAGCAAATGAAAACGAGTTTCTATTTGCTGTCTGAATTGAAATGTTATTCCTATGTTAGAGGTATGGTTAAGTGTTAATCTAACCGTGTATACTGCAAAGTTCCAAGGAATTGATTGAGAACATCCCCCATGACCACCTCTGAAATTAATCAATTATAATTATGATTGAACTGCGTTATCATGAAAGCAGTGAGCCCGTCCGGACGCCGCCTTTTCCTCACGAAATCTCATGGACCATATATCTCACCTTCGGGGGGTCGAGGCTATGTCTGAGCTTTTTCTCAGTCGATTAACGAAGTTGCAGATATGCCACTTGTCGGCCTGGCTGTAGGGGAGGATTGCATTATACCACCAATAAGGAGCATCAAAACCCACAACAGAACACGCACGGCGCTTCATAACACCGAGTCTTCGAAGCCTTCTCGTGCTTCTCAAAGGCTCGCTGAACTTTTCTGCTGATGGGCTGAATCGGTGGAAAAGCACACACCACGATCTGGCAAGGGTTATCATGGCTAATTCCGGATTGATTTGTCTCATGCAAAGAACTACAGATCGATAACATGCTTGAATGCATGTTATATGATGTTCATCTGCATCTTTCAGGTACATGCGAATACTATCTATCCACAGTTGATCCTGTGAATAAACGAATGAATGAACAAAGAAGGTCAAAGAAGGAAATAGCGGCATGCAAGGAGAATCTGCCTCATCGATAGATGAATCACGCAAGATTCCGTGCAGTATAAGCGTCACCTTTCAATGTCCTGGATCAGTTATCACATGAGCTCTTTATGCATTTCGTCAGATGCCTTGTGGTACACGATCAAATTCTTCTGCATTTGCCTATTGCCATTGTCCACTAGAGAAAACCTGTGGATACAACTGCGGCATGCCTAGCAACTGGAGGCATGAGGTTACCCAACATATACCTCGTGGTCTCAGGAGAGAAGGATCTACAGCATTCCTCAAGGGTGGTGGAAAAGTACACGCATGCTATCAGATTTGAGTTTGAGATCGACAAATGTGTGTTCATCTCAAAAGAAGGTGATGCGAGGAATAAGGAGAGGATGTTCAGCTCGTAGACTGAAGCATTCTACATCATTTCGATTCCGAAGAGACATAGGAATGAAGCAACGCCGTTCCCAACAGTCCCCATGTTTCAGTATGAACTATCAACAGATCTGGTATTCAGATCTGTCAAAAAAAATTGTACCCACTAGTACGGGAAAAACTCACTTGAAACAACTTTAACGTGCGGAGAAAATTTTGTTTGACAACTATCGAACTAAATGCGTGTGCTAAGGAACTGAGGGCCAGTGAGGGAGTCACAACCCCAAAAAGTATTTGTAGACAAAAATTAAAGTTTTGATTCCTTAGCTCGTTCATCTATCCAGCGATATAATACAACGGCTTGATATCCAACAAATCCATTTTTCTATTGATCTTAGAGAAAGCGGTGTAAGTATACGATTCTCATGTAATGGATAAATTTCATATGATTGAAATACATGAATAAATTCAGGAAAAGCAAATATTGAATGCTATTCTGTAGTAATTGTCACTTCCTCTTTCTCCAAGGTATCATCAATAGCCCAATCAAATCCCATCTACCACTCATTTGTAGCTCCTTAGGATTATCAAATTGTTGAGAGACAGAGAGCGAGAGAGCAGGCATGTGCCATATGTTGACGCTAGCGAATAATTAATTATTATATAACATGGAATAATTGGTAATGTTGCCATTAATCAGGGTTCGAGATGCTTTGCTGTTACAGTGTCGGTCAATATCGAGTACATGACAATCCCATCAAGTAACTCACGATAGACAATAAATTATCAGAGAAAATAGGATACCGTTTGCGAAGGATCATCAATATTATTGCCGGGGTTTCAGTTAGTCATGGACATGATAAAGGTTTCAATATCCGTATATGTATTTATTACATTGAGATATTTTTCATAATCTTCAGTTGTTATTGATCAGTACATTATATTTGAAAAATTTAAAAATGTATCTCACCCTTCTTGGTACTCAATACTTACCACTGAATTACTGAGTGGATTGAAAACATAAATATACAAATCTCACAGCAGAAACCATTTTTGAATATTTTTTCTACAGAATTTTCTATTGAAAACTAGCTGAGCATGCTGCTTTTTCCGCGCATATTATCTGACTATTTAGTGCAAGAACCATTATTTCAACAGTTACCTCAAAGTGTTATTGTAAAGAAAAACCTGTGAAAACCCATTTTCATGATGCACGTATTTCTTTACTCCGAAAAACTTTTCCATCACAACAATTTTCGATATTGTCACAAATAAAAGTACTTTAGTCTAATACCATATTTTTTGACACCTCTCGTATTCAACTGATAATGTTCAAGTTTTATCAATGTCAATTCATGGTAATACTAGTCATGTTCGTAAACCCTCACACTGACTATACTTTCTACACTTTTATATACACTAAATAAACTATGACAACTGCTTCACAAATGATATAGCAGTTTCATTTTCTGGAATTATAGTCTTTAGCTAAGTACACCCAATTCCACATGTGAACTATTTAATTATTTTACATAGTGAACTAAAGGGTTTGGTGTATGCATGCAGCACATTCAGAATAAGATGATCTTTATCTTCAGTGATTAATTGAAAACGCAGGAAAAAGTGGTGCTGTAGGTTTTCCGGGTTTTCCTACAGCTGAAAAGTCAATACACCACCGACAACGTCAGTAAGTCGCCCCGGAGCGCCACGGCAAATAATAATAATAGCCATCCTCTACCGGCACAGGCTATGCCTTTGGGTACTCTCTATGAGTGTTTATGAGGGAGTATTATTATTATTATTATTATTATAATTTTTTTTATCCGTTAGGAATTACCCAGACAGGCCCTGTCTCCGGAGCCCCGACA
Organism: Chrysolina americana; assembly: GCA_958502065.1. NCBI lineage: Eukaryota > Metazoa > Arthropoda > Insecta > Coleoptera > Chrysomelidae > Chrysolina > Chrysolina americana. Next base: position 89,986,022 of record OY293412.1, read on the forward strand.
ATTCCGGAGGGCGCGCTGGTGTATCATTAACCCCAGTGAACACTCCCCACGTCCGTGGGGTGAGTGATTACTGGGTCCGAGAGTCATGTGCCCTGAGAAGACGGAGTGAACCTAGAATTACGGCCTTCTGAATTCTTCCGGCCAAGTTATCTGCCGCATCATGGCAAGCCGGTATGATTTTCATGTTTGAGAGCAGTGTGTCCATCATTCCACCAAGGACAGAATGGTTTGGATAAAGCCTGCGGAGTTCAAAGAGAAGATCTCGATATTAAGTCCGTTTTTCCACCTCTTTTCGGACGATGTTCGTTTCGCCAGGAGCTGAAAACTCAATGACGAAAATCGTCCTACTTTGATGGTCGAGGAGGACTACATCAGGCTTATTGGCTTGTATTTGCCTGAGGGTGGGGAATGAGTAGTTCCAATATATTCAGCACTTCTCATTCTTCACAACGGACTCAATATCCCCCGGAGCATAAAGCAACACCGGTGTCTCGTCTACTCCGTACGAGTCTCGTAGATGGTAGTACAACACTCGTAAGGCCGCGTTATGCCTGTGGATATAGGCTGAGACCGCATAAGCTGGACAAGCTGACAGCAAATGCATTATGGTCTCAGCTGCCCCACGACACTCTCTGCATCTAAGCCAAGGTCTTCAGCAGCTTTCACGTGGGCTTTTTGCTGAACGGGTTCCAACTCGGTGACAGAGTTTGGGTTCGTCGGTTCAGTGTCGAATACGAAACCGAGTTGCTGCCTTGAAAAGAAATGCTCCAATCACTGCTTTTTCATGATCGCATACCAAGCAGAGAAGGGGATCTGAACTCCTGATGACTTACAGTCTCCATCCAGTACCATTCTGTTGTGTAGACACTCCAAACTCAAAAGTCCACGGCTTCCTCGCTGTCTCGGGAAGTATATCCGTGGAACAGACGATTTAAGATGCAAGCTCCTATAAAGATGCATCATTTTGCGAGTTTTCACGTCAAGTTGTCGCAGCTCTTCCTGTGTCCATTTCATTACTCCAAAGGAGTACAGTAGTATCGGAACGGCAAGCACATTAGTTGCAGCAACGTTGTTCTTCCTGGACAGTTCTGAAGACCAGATCTGTCGGAGTTTGTGCTGATACTTGCCGCGGAGAGAGTTTTTGACAGTAGCTACCTCTTGGGTATGGCGTTGTTCCACCCCTAATAATACGTCTCTCCGGAATCCAGATGATGTAGGATGCTTCCGTCTACGAGCTGAACGTCCTCTCCGTATTCCTCGCATCGTCCTCTTTTGAGATGAACCGTGGCACATTTGTCGATCCCAAACTCCATTCCGATAGCATGCGTGTACTCTTGCACCACCATTAAGGACTGATGAAGGTCCTTCTCTCCGGAGGCATAAAGTTTAAGGTCATCCATGTAAAACAGATGGGTGACCTTATGCCTCCGGTCGCTGGGGGTGCCGCAGTTGTATCCGTGGGTTTTCCGTAGTGCAACGAACAATGGCAGTAGTGAGATGCAGAAGAGAAGAGGACTGAGGGAGTCTCCCTGAAACACGCCCCTTCTAAAGATAACCTGCTCTGTTTGGACTCTGACTTGACCAGATGTTATGGTAAAGCGAGTCCTCCAGAGCGGCATAAGCTGTTCAATGCATCTCACTATTTGATTGGGTACCGCAAGGCATCTGAGCAAATGCATGATGAGCTCATGCGATGTTGTATCAAATGCCTTGCGATAATCGATCCAGGCCATTGAAAGGTTACGCTTATACTGCACGGAGTCCTGCGTGATGCATCTGTCGATCAGCAGGTTCTCCTCGCAGCCAGCGACCCCCTTCTTTGACCCTCTTTGCTCATATATCCGTTCATACACCGGCTCAACTGCGGAGAGTATTCGCATGTATAAGATGCGTGTAAATATCTTATAACATGCGTTCAAGCACTAGTGAGTTATGGATTATAATTATAATCAACTAGTGAGTCACTAGTGAGGTTTGGATTATAATTATAAGTGAGTCACTAGTGAGGTTTGGATTATAATTATAATCCAAACCTCACTAGTGACTCACTAGTTGATTATAATTATAATCCATAACTCACTAGTGAGTTATGGAACACTAGTGTGTTATTTGATAGTTTACTTCTCTATAATGAAATTAATAATGACTGTCATAACTGTCATGTGTTGGATAAAATACATTTCTTCAAGGTCACAACAGTACATTGTAATAATTCTCTTTCTCTTTTACAGGCCGTGTAAACTGCAAATCGCACACTCGCCACCCCCACACCTCCAGTGCCCATCGACGTTCCATCCGAGCTGACATCCGGACGAACTTCAGCCACGACAACGGCGACACCGGAGACTTCACCCAGGTGTACTCGAAACAAAGCGACAAACTAGTGCTCGACTGCGCGGTCAATATCAATTTCAGCACGAGCATCTGGCTCAAAGATGGCCAGATCGTTCAAACTATCCTCAAAGAGAACACTAACAATAAGAGAGTGATCGGTCATAGGTTTCTCGTGGACGCGACCGGAAATTTGTTCATCGAAAACGTCAGATTGGAGGACGACGGAAGGTGGCAGTGCGAAGCTGAGGATGCCTTCGGGTTCGTGGTGCAGGGGAGACCGATACAGCTGACGATTTTGGGTATGTAGAATATCCATTTTTTTATAAGATCCAAAAATCTAGTTCAACTATGGATAAACCATAAAGTGTGAGAATATTATATTCTTTGAATAATTTTCGACAAGAGGTCCGCGAAGAAACATTAGCAATATTCCTTCATATTATTTTCTATGAAAATATCTTCCATAGAAGATGAGTTGCCCCAAATTAATATACCATAAAGCAGTCTGGATTAAATATGACCCCAATAAAACAACAATAATGCTTGTCTATCCAAAACGTTCCTTAAATTTCTAATTTGATATTGCCATGCATTCAATTTTTTCATGAGATTTACAACATGGGTGGTGGTAAGTATCAAAGTCTATATTTGAAAATTTCATATGGTTTCAATGTTTTATTATTTACAATTATATCTAGTTCTGTTTTACTATTAGGATGACATTTTTAAAAAGACATGTACTTATTGCGTTTTGAAGAGTGGAGCTAATTGTAGAATACCCTAATTTTTTTTCGGAAAAAAAATGTCAGCATATAAACAAGAGAAGACTCCTGATGAAATTACAGGCAACTCATTGATGTAAAGTACAAATAACACCGGCCCCAGAACAGAACCCTGAGGTACTCGAAAACCTAGTTAGGTCCATTGCCAAAAGTTTTTCTCAAAACCATGATTTTCTGATTTTGAACATCAGTAAGATGGCCGTGATGGTCATGATGGTAGAGCGCTTGTCTTTCAACCTGGTCATGGGTTCGATTCCCAGCATGGCATCACACGTTGAAAGGTAAGGGCTGCGTCTTCCCTAGCTCGGAAAAGTCTTTCGAAGACTTTTGAGGTTGTACTTTTAAGGGTGTGCAGCTGGTTGACGGAAATAACAATTTTCAGATTCTGTCTGAATAGAGCCTATTAGTCCTATTAGTAAAGCCTCGATCACGAACTCGCTAACTCCTCTAAGCACCGTTCAAGTATGAGCAGTTCTCGTCCCATCAAGATTAATACCAAATTTGCCTTACTTATACTTATATCTATCTTAAACTTATAATCTATCTATTAAATTACATTCAATTTTGCCTTAAGTCACCAGTCAGATATCTAGCGTTTGTTTATCAAATGACTGATGGGATTATTGATAAAAAACTGTTGAGTAAGCATTGGTCCACCATCATTAGTCATAATGTCTAGCCTTGCAAAAACTTTTCAGAAGCACAGTTCAAAACTTATATGTGTCACGGCGAATAATAATAATAGACGACCTCTACCCGTACAGGCTACGCCTTTAGGTACTCTCTATGGATGACCTATATGCCTCCGGAGAAGAGGATCTTCATCAGTCCTCAAAGGTGGTGCGAGACTACACGCATACTATCAGAATAGCGTTTCGGATCGACATATGTGCCACGGTTCATCTCAAAAGAAGACGATGCGAGCAATACGGAGAGGACGTTCAGCTCGTAGACGGAAGCATCCTGCATCATCTGGATGCCGGAGAGACGTATACCTACCTAGGGGTGGAACAACGCCACACCCACGAAGTAACGTTAAAAACTCTCTCATCAGAACTGTCGAAGAAGAACAAAGTTGTTGCAACTAATATGCTTGCCGTTCCGATTCTACTCTACTCCTTTGGAGTAATGAAATAGAATCAGGAAGAGCTGCGACAACTCAACGTGAAAACTCGCAAAATTATGCATCTTCATAGAAGCTTTTATCCTAAATTGTCTGTTTCACGGTTATACTTCCCCAGACAACGGGGAGGCCTTGGACTTTGGAATTTGAAGTGTCTACATAACAGAATCGTACTGGGTGGAGCCTGAAATCTCAACAGGAGTTCAGATCCCCTTCTCTGCTTAGCATGCGATCATGAAAAAGCAGGGATTAGAGCATTTCTCGGTAAGGCAGCAATCCGTGCAGCCGATGAACTCGTTTGCTGAACGGATAAACCCAAAGTCTGCCACCGAGTTTGAACCCGTTCAGCAAAAAGCACACGTCAAAGCTGCGGAGAGTGAGATGCTCCTACAGCTACATAAGAATAAACCAATGCATGGGGTCTTTTGAAGAGCTTGGCTTATCCAGAAACCTGACATTTTCTTTCCTCAGGTCAAGTGGGCTGAATTCGGAAACCGAGGGATTCATAATGGCCAGCCAGGATAGTGTCTTCAACATCCTCGTCTACCGTAGTGGCGTGATGGGTATAGAGGTCCCTGGCACTAGATACAGAGCGTGTCGTGGGGCAGCTGAGACCATAATAATTGAGTCCCTTGTGAAGAATGAGAAGTGCTGAATCTATTGGAATTACTCATTCCCCGCCCTCAGGCAAATTCAAACCAATAAGCCTGATGTAGTCCTCCTCGACCATCATAGTAGGACAATTTTCGACATAGAGTTTTCGGTTCCTGGTAAAACGAACATCGTCCGAAAAGAGGAAGAAAAACGGACTAAATATCGAGATCTACTCTTTGAACTCCGTAGGCTTTACCCAAACCATTCTGTAAAGATGGTGGTTCTGATAATAGGGGTCCTTGGTGGAATGATGGACACACTGGTGTCAAACTCAAAAATCATTCCGGCTTGCCATGATGTGGCAAAAAACTTAGCCGGAAGAATGCAGATGACCGTAATTCTAGGTTCACTCCGCCTACATATTATTATATGGCTATAGATGACAGACAGCAAAACAAGAGATGAAAACAATTACATTTAATCGAGTCACTATTGAAGAATTGTGACTTATAATTTGTATTATGTTATAATTTGTATTGGTATTTTCCACACCAATTTAAAAGTATTACATATCCAACAGCGTATTGAAATTTTATTTGAAAAAGTTGCTAAGAATGGAATCCGTGCTTTCTGTGAACATTATAATAATAACAACAGGTGATCATGAATGATTTAACTACAGAAAAACATTTGTTGGAATCCGTGCTTTCTGTGAACATTATAATAATAACAACAGGTGATCATGAATGATTTAACTACAGAAAAACATTTGTTCGTGTCATTATTCCATTTCGTTCACGCATTTCCTTTCCATAAATAGTTGCAACGACATATAATTCTTGAAATAGACCCACGCACAACAATTTTCTCAAATCGAGTGTGAACTTATTTCCCATGTCGCCTACTTTGGAAACGGCTATTCGTGTTGAGGTGGTGTTTTACCGTCGGGTTACAAATTACATTATTTCTGGGTTAGAACAATCACGCACGAGCGTAAAACAAACAACCATAAAAAGACGATGATCAAGATATGTAGTGAGAGATCTTATTAGGATACTCATAAAATGCTTACCGTTTACGAGATTCTGGTAAAAAATTGCGTCTTTCATTGTCATTTCGGAACTAATCCTGGTTTATGTTCCAGAAGAGAAGTCGTTTGATATTATTACAAGTAATATTATGTCTTTGTATTCTTGAACGAACTGTGTCCTTCAAAGAGTTGGCATCATATGGGAAAAACTTGTGATGATAATTCATATTCGACTTGGACGTTGAGTTGTACTTTGATCGTACTTTGAATAAGATGGAAAATAGCCTACTTTACCAATTTCTTTGAAAATAATCGCTTGAAATAGGCCTATCTGTTTGAATTCCAGAAACATTTTGAGAAATAGTGCCAAATGGATACCTACCACAACTACCAAAAAAAGAATTAACAGATATTAGGTTATTTATTCTTGAGAGGAAGTCCTCAAGATGTTCATCTCCATGGTTCCATATGATGAAGTTGTCATCCACGTATCTATTCCAAATTTTCGTTTGTGTTCTGCCTCTCTGATAGAACATTTCTCTTACCTCTCCAATTTGTTGGCGATTACTGGGGAAGACTTCCATAATTGATATTTCATCAAATAGCTGGATAAAGAATTGAACTTCGCAGTTGCACCAAAAACGATACCTATCCTGGACATCGTGAGCTCTGCAGAGTCACTGAGTAATAGAATGAAGCCTGTCCAGGCAGAATACTGTAGATGGAAAATGAAATAAGGCTTGGAGAAGGAGCAAAACTCCCGAAAAAAACATCAGTGCTGGAGAACAGAAAGTCCTGATAACCCTGATAATGGATTCCATCTCCCTGCAGACAAAAGAAATGCCACAGTCATGATGAACATCCAGGTGTACAATGACAAAATGGAAACTGCCATCGAAACAGAAAACTATAAACTCCTACAGAAGGATCCAACTACCACGATGGAAAGGAATTATTAGAAAGCCCTTCATTCTATGTAAGGAACGGACACATCACATCATTGTAAACCACCTCATCTCTAAGGTCTACTAATAATCCATGAACCAGACATGTCAGTGCGACCAAAACTCACAAGGAACTCACCATAATCTAGCAAAATACCTGTTCATACTACAACCCGTGCAGAGTACTAGCAGCTCATTCGTCAATAATCCGAAGCATTTCGTGAACACTCTCAAAGAGGTTCAAGTAGGTTGTGAATATCGTTCCATCAGCTTTAACGTGGAGAGCCTTTACACCAGTGCCCACATAGAATAATCAATTCGCATCATCAAGAGGAAACTGAAAGAAGACATCCTACTTCATAAAAAAATGACCAACCAGTACACGCTTTATTGGAATTACTGCAGTGATGCCTACATCACTCATACTCTCAAGAAAAATACCGTTTGTTCTCACAAGTCGACGGACTGCCGATGCTATAATATTTTCTTTCTCCAATAATCGCCAACATATACTTGGAGTGGTCTGAGGAATTGGCTATGAAAGAGGCAGAATACAACCCGAAATTATGGCTAAGATACGTGGATTACACCTTCATCATATGGCACCACAGAAATGAACATCTTGAGGACTTCTCACGAATAAATAACATGGGGATCTAAACCAAGTTCACGAAATATTAGGTTATCAAGGTGTATAAAAAAATTATTGAAGTCGCTTTTACTGTGAAACCGTAATCAAATAAGTAATTTTTGTTTTATTAAATATCGCTTTATGATAAAAAAAATTATTCAAGTGATACATTTGATATAACCAGGGAAGTCCAGACTACTATACGAAAAAAAGGATTTGGTACATTTAGTAGTTAGTGTTCTCAGGAAAAAATATCCAAGATAAAATATCAGAACCCGTCATTCTTGCGTATTTGGGAGAAAAATCGAAAACTATGAAGTCGTGTCAACCCTGTGGTATAAGTTTTCTATGTTCAAATCAACTGAAGCTGTTAATAATATCATAAATGTAGGTGATTGTCCCAAAATAAAACTATTTTTCGGAAGAAAAGTGCCGATTATAAGTCGAAAACGACAAACGATTTTAGAGAGAAGAGGTAACTGAATTATTGCTTGATACTGCAGATGAAAAATATTCATTAATGAAAATAGTTATGATTATGGGATTGTCACCCATAGGGAGGAGTTCTATCTCCTCTTCTGTTGGCTGTTCTGATGGACGACCTGCTGAAAAGGTTAACATTCAAAGGCATGAATTGCTTAAGATATGCTGATGATTTTGCGATTATTGTGAAAGCCAAATTTCCAGAAACAATCTTTGCGTAACACACAAAGTCAAGAACAATTAATAGTACTTTTAACATTATACAAGAAAAGTCATTTGATTTATTTAGTATTAGCAAAATCATCGTTTGGAATTAACATACAGATTAACAGCAATAATTGTACTATTGAAATGAATCTTGTGAAAAATGTGCATAGGTGGAATATGATTCTGATATGTTTGAAAAAAACGATTGAAATTAGAATGATGGGTAATGTGTATTACCTGTATTTAAACAACGTAGGTCTTTACTTTTTGCACTCTGTTCAAGAATACACTTTTAAACTCATCAGAGATGATTGGAAAACCACTTTAGTCTATTTTCCACTGAAGGTTTTATAATTTGTTAACTAGCTTCGACCATAAATTTCGAGAAAATCAAGTCGTCAATCATGTTTTTGTTTTTCCCATACCATGAGGAATGGAAATTACTGGAAGAATAATGAGTAATTCATCATTTGGGTGACGACAAATGAGAAGTAGTTAAAAATATGACTGTTATGATATTATCATTTATAATAACACTGGATAATTTACAAATTTTTTCAAGAAATAATCCTATTTGAACTAAAGTAAATTCAATATCCTTAATTTGAATAATTATAAAGGAATTAACAAACGAAACGAAATCTTATATTGGGGCCATGTTTTGATTCCGATTGTTTTGATACATTTTATTGACTGATAATAAAGAAGGCATAGAGGGCAAGAGATCAGCCGAAACATTCCTTGTATCGTTCTCAACCATTCAAATATCGTAACTGTTCCCTGCAAAATCATCGCAAAACATTCATCAGCTTATCACCGCCACCAGAAATCCAACATGGCTCTCGGCAGCTCGGTGGAGTAGAGATAATGAATTAAAGGAATGGCAGAGACAGGAGGGAGATTATCTACAATTCAGTAGATTATAATTAAAATATGTATTTGTGCATGTGTATGTGACTCGGACGTCCCCTCATTACGAATGCGTACGTTATATTGTGATACAATCTTGCTCCAGACAGATATTATTAAATTAATTGTTCGCCGCAGAATGGCCGGAAACTTTGGGTGGTGCCTTTTATTTGTGTTCGTGTAATGAAGTGAACGAGTCAGCCTTTGTTTCGTTGCAATGAGAATATGTTAGATTTTTGTCGGACGTCACTTTAATCAAATCGCGGTTGGTGATTGCAAACAATATCAACTATTTCGCCTTCAACGGAAACGCTGCTAGTTTTTGGTTAGCTTCTCTCAAACTGCCACCCGAATTTTTTGTGGTTTTTGAAAGGGTGATGTTATACGTTCGACGGGTATGTCTTTGGATAAACTCATGTTTTCCTTATACCATATACCAAAATGTTTTTTTATCTCAGGATGTTAGAATGCAAAGGATTTTTTAAGTAAGGTATGGATAACTAATGAAGGAGAATTGTCACATCAAGAAAGTATTCATTGGAAAGAATATACTGTAGTGATCCAAGAGCCAGACTCGATTTCTTCAATTTGTTGTCGCTTGGCGTGAACAATGAATAAGTAACCGTCGCAATTCGCAGAAGCGACAATTCCAATTGCTTCTCGATGCGGTGGTCTAGACTGGTATGACTGGCAATCTGTGGGTATTCAGAAATCTCCTGGTTTGCACGGTCAGTTGCTTACAATATGGCCCTGAGACACTGCGACAGACTTACCACTGCCACTGAGCGGCAGCTTTTTAGTGGTGTGCTCCATGTACCTGGGTAGAAACAGATGAAGATTGATCGGATTTTATTTAGCTCTTCCGGAATACACTGCCCAAGTGAAACCTGGTCGTCTGGTATTGAATACAATCTATAGAAATATAGCAATTTAGGTCAGTCCCTTCGGAATGTTGGGACGAAGGGGTTCTTCGTTATGCCGATAATCGTTCGGTATGAACGAGATGACTCTACTTCTCAGAGAACTATGCCCAGATTTGGTTCTATCATACGTCTACCCACTGCTTGATCTCTTCGTAACAAAACCAAAAGCGATACCGACCTGGCAGATCCAGTGTTCAGCTGGTGAACGTTATTTTGAAGAAAACGTACGATTCGTTGGCCAACGACTCGATTTTCTCCAGATACCGCCAGTGGGGTTGTGACTCAAGTAATCGGTCCTGAGAACGTAGATTTAAAAGTAAACGTTACCATATACACACTTCCTGTTGAACCTCTTTTCTACAAAACCAAAGGCAATACCGACCTGGAGGTCGAGTGTTTGGCTGATGAACGGAGTTTTCAAGAAAACAAAACGTTCAGTGGCCTAGGACTCGATTTCCTCCAGATATCGCAAGCGGGGCTGTCCATCTCAAAATCAAGGATTAGGTTTTTATAAGCTTGAATAGAACAGGCGCAGGAGTGGAACTGACTATTGACAGATCAGTCAAAGACTATAAAGGAAACGTTGGCTATTTGAGTTTGTGCTACTGCACACCAATATGAAAAACGTTGATTTTTGAATACAAAGGCAGCTAGCACACATCAACCATAACCGATCGTCCGCGACCGTCCAACTACCACCAAAATTTTCATCACGTGTATTCTCATCAACTCACACTGGATGATCGTCCTCGACCGGTTTTCAAAGACCACGTTTGTAATTCCAATCTGCTGAAAATTTTGGTCGATTGGTGTGAGCTTGAAAATTTTAATTGGTCCCTTTCAATTTTTGGTTATTGCTGGACGGTTGCGGACGGTCGGTCCTGGTAGGTCAGTGTGATTTCTAGCTAACGGAAATAATCCTCAAAAATATGCTTCATTATGCAGTGCGCGCGTAAAATATGGAAACATGCATCATTCCCGTCATAGGGGTCATGTTAGTGAAGATTGAAACAGTAGATTATAATGGCTCAAAAGGTACTTTTTGTGCCACCGTTGAAAAAAATCCGGATCAGCTCCGTCATTAAACTTTTGACTGCAAACATACTAAAGTAAAATTTCGACAAGGCGTTAACTTTGAAAAATAATTATGATGTAATCAGAAAGTTTTTCAGGAATATTTTCGGGTAGAATCATTCCAGGAGGAGAATTGATGAAAGGGGCCTACAAATAATTTGCATAGCATTTCACATAATTTTGAAAGTAAGGAAAAACTAGAAGGTTTTTGTACTTTATACTGTAGAATCATTTTATGAAAGTTGATGAATTAGCGCCTGAAAAAATTCGGCTGGATATCTCTCAAAAACGCCCTCAAGTAAAATAGTGTCACCAAATACCTTTTTTATATTCGAGCCGAGAAGTTACATTTAATTGGTATTTGGCAAGTACAAACTACCCTCCAGGTGTTATTAAAACTTTCCCTATGATGACATAAACATTATATCTTGGGCTATCATCGGCTACTGTATCAATGAAATTACTCCACTTGAAACCCCTGGACAGTGAATTTTCACAAAAATCGCAAGTACAAACTACCCTCAAGAGGGAGTTGATTAAAATTTTCCCTATGGTAGCATAAGGAGTATATTTTGGGGCAATTCTTGTCTACTCTTTTGATGAAATGTCTCCACTATAACCCCCTGCCAGCAAAGTTATTCGAAAAATCACAAATATAAACTACCCCTATGACAGGGCTGATCCATTTTTTTACGGTGGCACAAAAAGTACGTTTGAAGAAATTATAATTTTCTGTTGTTATGAATTGTCGTTACTGGAAACCTCCGATCAGCGAAGTTTTTCGAAAAATCGTACAAACTCCCCTTAAGAGGGGCTTGAATCAAATTTTCGCTGTGACAACACAAAATGTATTCTTTGGGAAATTTCCCCTGATAGGAAGTCCATTCGTTTTTATTATCGCCTCACTATAAACACTTTAAGACTTTATTTCGACTATGTAGTTCTATTCGGCAGAATAATTTTTTGGTCAGCAAATTATCCACACTTGAAAATATGTTTCTTCGGTTTCGCCCGAGAATGGTTCTAATTCATTCCATCCCCCTTCTTCGATCACAGATGCACATAATATTACAATAATCCCCTTTGATGTTGTGTCCGATTTCGATATACATACTGAAGTCCTTGTACTTGCATTCGGCATGCAACTTCAAGTCCGTAGTCCATCCGTAATCTCATACATTCTCCTCTCTCCGTTCCCACCCTGCTAATCTCCCTTTCCGCCCCGCACGTGCCTCGTCCTTTAACACCCCGTCGTCGAGACGTAGCACGTCTCCGATGTGAAATATTAATACACCACCCAGCTGACGGTCCCACTGTAAATATGCCCGTACTTGAAAACACGTATTCTAAAAGAACCTGAATTTTTAATATTACTATTTTTAATAGAACAATGGGTATCACACCTTTATTACCAGATGCCTGCGTGTGTCTGATTTATACGCAGTTCCGTATGGCGCCGTCCGGGAAATAAATATAATGTGGTATTTTTTCTTTTTCACATTAATACCCATGTAGCTTTTGACTTGGATGAAAAATACGGCACTTTCTCGGATAAAACCTCCATTAATACCTTATCCGAATCATATCGGCATTTTCTTCATTCTAGTTTTCTATACTTTTGAAAACTTCTATACAGGTACAACTGATGTATTTTGATTGGAAATGGCGAATCATTGTTTCATATTCGAATAGCTGCTTTCATTTTATTGAAAGATATAGACAATGATGTGAATAGGCCCCACCATTATCGAGATAAGCTAAAAATCAAGAAAAGTTATACATTTCAGTTTGTTCTGTACTTAGCTCCTATCGAAATTACCATGCGGGATTCAGTATATTCATCTCCAAAAACCTCGAACATTGTTGCAATAAAAAAAAAATTCACAAAAATCGATCCAGAAACCTTTCCTTTATTGAACCACTTCTAATTTTTTCCTTGCTGAATGAAACTATCACTATTATAACCCTTTATAATAATTGTTCCATCTCCTCTATGATTTATAACATCCCTTTCCATATTTTGGTAATATTTGTATCATTTTAACTTTCTGAAGTGCTCTTCTGACATATTTCGTATCTCCGAGAGTAATTTCTGCGTTAACCTTCTTCTTTCATATCACATTAATTAATTTTTCTACATTCATGCAAAAAACCTAAAAGTCTAACTGCTTCGTCGGACAATTTCACGTCGAGTGCAATAAACACTTACTTTTGGCACTTGTTGCATAAATAACTATTTTCGTATAGAAAACTAACCTAATTTTAAAAATGAAGGTTATAGCGTAGCTTGGGGACGGCAAGTCATTTGTCGTGGCACTCCAGGCTGACTTACTGATTTTTAGTGGTGTGTTCACTCTTCAGCTGTTGGAAAACCTGGATCATTTCCAGGTGGTGCGCACACCAAGCAGGCACAAGACGTCGGGATTGGCATCTAGGCATAACACTTGCTTCACAACAAGGCATGTGCCACTAAGACCGGTCCTAACTGATTCTAAGGACTGTTGCGCAAACTCAGTAGTAGGTGAATTCCTCTTCGGGGTGTCATATCAGCTAGCCTGAGAGCCGGTTGCATGAAGCTTTCTGTTATCTTAAGTCATGCGTTGCCATAGTAATGAACAAATTCAATATATAATCAACTGTTAGTTGTGAGAGTTTGTACACGAGCGAACCGGAGAGGAGCGAGTGTGGCATTCTCACGAACGCAAAAAAAAATAACTCATCTCGAGTATGAAATGCAATTTTTTCTACGATAGATATTGCTTATAAAGTACTGGAATTTCGCTATCAGAGTCCATAATAATTATAGTTATAGAGAGAAGTCCAAATATAATCGTGATTATTTTTTGACAATTCTTGCAACCAATAGAAACCATCAATTCAAAGCATTCATGTACGTTCAGGTCAATCACAACATTATTATAGTGGGAATTTTCTACCTTGAAAATTGCCGCGGGACTATTTTGTCGTATTTTGTTTTTATTGGCTGATACTGATACTTATGATCTGACGTCTATCATCAGTTTGCATGAAAAGTGAAAAATGATTCGAAAACGGTTTAGTACATCATCATTCGATGAAATTTTAAGAAAATCAACGAAAATGCATGTAAGAATACTATTTTGAGTAACGTGTCAATTTGGAAACAGTTTCAATTGATATCCTAGGGACAGATAAAAAGCAATATAGCTTTCAATCCAACAGAACAAAACAATGTTACGGAATCCTTCAGCCAAGGACAAAATATCCATAATAATTGTATATTTCATGATGAGAACTTCAAATTCCAAACTTTATTCTGTTTATAGTGATTCAAGTAAATTGTTGAAATAAAAATGTTTTATGTATAGAGAATAGGTCTATGATTGGGGCATCAAAAAATAATCTATCGAATACCACACGACCACACGAGAGTTCGAAAAAGTAGAAAATAATTCTCCAGATTTTGTTGCCATTTGGCAACAAGTTTTCGAAAAATCTGTCAAATTATTTTCACTTTATTCTCACTCTCTTGTGATATTAAAACTAAAAATATTCATGAACTGTCAAACGAAGTGACGTTCGTTTACTGATTCAAGTGCCAATAGAGAGATTAACCGTCATTAGTGTCTATAATCCATCAAATTGTTTTAATTAATTCTCATCGGGTCGCATGATAATGTTCATTTGCTTCATTTTCGCCTCTATATAGAGTGAAAAACTATCACTTTCATGTTTATATGGTAATCACTGATCAAACATTAAATTCAGTACCACTCTAGCTCAATATCACAATTGAATGATTATACAGGGTGGGCCAACTATTAAAGATCGGAGGATAGCTCCTAAACCACTGTAGTTAAAAAATATTTCTCACCTGGGGATCACATGGCACACAAATGACTATTTCTGTAAAATATGCTGAAGTATACAGAGGGTTCCGTGAGCAAGTGCCAAATTTTATTTTTTTTGACACACCCTGTATTTTTTTCCATTTTTGGATAGTGCGAATAACAAGCTATACAACAGTTTTTGATTTTTTCAATTGTTTGCGAGGTTGCCGAGTTATTACATTTCCAATGAAAATTTCTGAAAAATCATTGTGGAGGGTTAAATTCAAAAAAAAAGTACAGGAATGAAGATATCCACTGAATCATTGAAAATTGTTTAGAAATATACAGGGTGCTCGCTAGACGACTGCCAGAATTACAAATTTCAAAAGACGAAAACACTTTTTTTTTCAAATGGAATGTCCTGTATATTTCGATGTTTTTTAAAAATTCATTCTTTAGGCTTTCCATCGATATAATATTTTCTATGGTGTAACAGCTTCCGAATTATTGGGGAAATAGGGCATTGTCTCAGTATTTCTCGATTTCAAACCAAATCCCATCTCTATTATTAACGTATTTGACGATCTAGTAGTATGTTAGTACAAAATTTTTGTCTTGTTGATAAAAGTGATTTGACATGTCTTTAGTTCACCTTTATTCGAATTAGGGAAAATCATTGATTCAACTTGAACTATTCGAATGAAGAGATGATTAATATTATTTATATATTGGGTGAGTGTGATAAAAATGCTAGTACAGTATACAGGCAAAGATACCCAGAACATCGACACCCCCAAGAAGCCTGTCCAATTATTAATAGAGAGATTCAGTGAAACGGGATCTGTAAGCTACAGAAAACATACGCGGCCCCCTGTTGTATTGACCGAAGCAAATGAGGAAATAATCATGACCGCTGTTGTGGAGGACCCTCACATAAGTACGAGAGAGTTGAGTAGGAATTATGATATATCAAGAACTACAATAAGGCGCATTTTGAAGAAGAATAAGTTCCATCCCTATCATGTTCAGCTACATCAGGAACTTCTGCCGCGTGATTTCATTCAGAGGCGGAGATTTTGCATTTGGTTAATAAATGAAACTAAGAATAAAATTTTATATTCAGATGAGGCTACCTTTCACCGAAATGGAACTATGAATCGTCACAACTACCATTATTACTCTGACGAAAACCCACATTTGTTCAGGACCACTTCGCAGCAAAGATGGTCTTTGAATGTATGGGGCGGAATAATCGATAACTATGTGATTGGCCCTTTTTTCTTCGAATGTCCTGTGAATTGCCAAATATTCCTGCAGTTCCTCCAGAACAATTTTCGCAGACTCATTAGAAATGTGCCTTTGAATATTATCAATACTATGTGGCTTCAGTTGGACGGTGATCCTATTCATTTTTCGGCTATAGTAAGACAGAGGATTGATGAAGAGTTTGGTGAAAGATGGATTGGTCGGGTGGTTAGGTGGCCAGCTCGATCGCCAGACCTCACACCCTGTGATTTTTTGCTATGGGGATATGTGAAAGATAAAATCTATGCAGAGCCAGTCACAACGAAAGAAGACATGCAGCTAAGGATTAGACAGGTATTTTCTACAATTTCCCCGGCTATGCTTCAGAATGTACGCAGATCCATTAAAATTCGAGCAAGAAAATCTATCGCACAGAATGGCCGACATTTTGAACACCTTTTAAAATAATATTCGTTTGTAAGTACTTTGTCATCAAAGAACTACAAGTATAAATGTTTTATACGTACATAATTGATGGGAAATGAAGAATTTGATCACCTATTCGTTTGTTTCCTCCAATATAATAAATACTTTTCAATTATCTTTTTCATATCTTTCGTCAGTCGAGTATTCCGTTCATTACTGACATTGTTGAGAAATCCATTCTCTATCATCATGTGAAAAGTAACACAAAACCAAACTAACAAAGAAGGAATTGGTTTGAAATCGAGAAATACTGAGAAAATGCTCCATTTTCCCAATAATTTGGAAGCTAATAAATTCCACCACAGAAAATATTATATCGATGGAAAGCCTAAAGAATGAACTTTCAAAAAAACATCGGAATATACAGGATGTTCCATTTGAAAAAAAAAAGTTTCTGTCGTTTGAAATCTGTAATTCTGGCAGTCGTCTAGCAAGCACCCAGTATATTTCTAAACAATTTTCAAGAATTCAGTGGATATCTTCATTCCTGTGCTTGAAGCTACAATACTTTTTTTTTGCGACTCCTCTTAGTGCTGAGTTTTTATGGAATTTAACCCTCCACAATGATTTTTCAGAAGTTTTCATTGGAAATGCAATAACTCGTTAACCTCGCATACAATTGAAAAAAACTGTTGTATAGCTTGTTATTCGCACTATCCAAAAATGGAAAAAATACAGGGTGGGTCATTTAAGAAAAATAGAATTTTTTGACACCTGCTCACGGAACCCTCTGTATACTTCAGCATTTTTTACAGAAATAGTCATTTGTGTGCCATGTGATCTCCAGGTGAAAAATATTTTTCATCTACAGTGGTTTAGGAGCTATCCTCCGATCTGCAATAGTTGGCCCACCCTGTATATTTTCCAAAATATTTAATTACATTTCAGTATTTTCTAATAACAAATATTTCTTGTGAAAAAAATAAACTTGTGGTTTATGCTGCCATATCCATTGCTAAAAAATTCAACAATGAATATGAACAACTTATTCAACATTTGATATATTGGTGGATTTCAGGAAATACTGCTAATCGAAATATTAGATCAAGCAATTGATATTATTTATTAGTTCCATTATTCATCATTTCAAAATATAGGTACAAATTTTCGGAATTCTATTATCTCTTTTCCATTACCATTGTCGTTTAAACCGCGCCCTTTGATGATTATTTCAGCGAACACGAGGGTATTACTTCCAAATGGCTGGCTATTGATATGTGTTTGTTTTAATCCATATTTACACAGATATTTCAATACGAATTTCAACAAACGCTTTCCACACAACTAAACATAGTCGACATTGCTCGAGATATTGTTTCATTCGAATATTCTTCCAGGATAATCAAATGATCCAAATAGTAGTATAACAATTTCAAGTGTCTAATATAATTATGTTTCTAATGAAAAAGCTCACATAACATTAAACAAACTTCAAGAAATATGTACTACCCAAAACATTAAAACAGCGTCATTTTCACTCGACACGCGTTTCGTCATCAAAAATGGCATCTTCAGGAGCTTGAAGCGTACTGAACTGCCCATGAAATTCCAGTCGTATTAATACTATTCATGTGAGTGGCTGATTGCATTCATTTTCCTTTTACCGACTGCTCCCTAAATTATACCTTTCTACATAAAATTTTGTGCCTATTTCAATTGTATAATTATTTTATAAGTAATCCGTTATAATCTATCTTCTACCTACTTTATTATGAACGCAATGAAAATCAATGACTAATAATAAGTCCTTGCAGCTAATTCCATAAGTCCTTGGTGGCAATGGTTAGACCCCGACAATCTACCATTTATAAACTTAAAGAATCTCTGGCGATCCATAACTTGTATGCTCCATTCATATATAGTGGGGTCTAACTGTAGAGTATATCACACGGCATACTACAGACACTCTTACGCAGACATGTGGCACCGGATTTTTTTTTTGTAGAGTTACACAAATTTTATCAAAAAGCCGTTTTTTCAACTGGATTGTAAGTACATTTTAGTTGAAAGAATAAATTAGCCTACACACGTTCTCCTGATCTTGTCATAACCTGATTCAAATTATTTGAAATAATGATAAATAAGGAAAAGGAAATTCATATACAAATTTTCCGAATATATTTTGTCAACACATAGATATAAAAGTTTCCTTACGTTCGCAATTTGAATGAAAGTCTGAACGATTCATTGGATTTATTCCAAATCCATTCACATTATCGTTTCAGGATTAAGTTTTCTTTTCCCTTCAAGATATGTTAATATATTCACATACTTTCTGACATATAGTGTTGACCCGTATGCAGAAATCCAACTGCATAAGCTGAATTTCCGAACGGCAGGCCGAAATAAACTGATATTTATTCATGTAATGTGAAATGAAGCATGAACCGTGAGACCTTATGTTCTCATGCCAATTGCTTCCTTTCTTTTGACCTTTATCGAGGAAACACTGGAAACAAATACGTCAAATCTTTATACGACCTCGGAGCTAGAATTGTTATTACATGGAGTGAATATTGTTCAATTCCGGTTATTAAATATTGAGTGTGATACGCTAGAGTAAGTAGTATTATTCTGTGCATGGCCTGCAGTGAGGACTAGAGCCATGTGTGCTGAACAGATATTCATACCAAAAATTGAATGCAAGTATTCACGTGCACCACTTTAGGCTTTATGTTTAAGAATCTGGGGTTGTTGAATGAACTCTACTGGGAGTAGTATCACTAGAAGGTAGAAGGACTTGATCATTTTTGTATTCTTTCAATTTATTAATTTTCAAAATCAGTTCTTTCAATGTCTGGATGAAAATGGTTTGGCTGGATAAAGCATAAAATCGGCTAGGTGTGGTACTCAGATGAATCCAAGATGGACAAAGGGTTTGGAATGGGCATCACATGGTCAAATTTCAGGCTCTCAAAAACCCTTGATTGGATCTCAACCATATTCCAAGCAGAAGTACATGCTAGAGAGATTTTTGTCTAGGAATGCCTTGGTAGGGAAATCCAAATGACAGAAATCTACTAGAAGCTCTGAAGTAACACACTTGTGGGTCTTAGCTGACTTGAGACTGTAAACAAATCCTGAGACAACTGGCAGCAAACAATCAGGTAACCCTAATGTGGGTGCCAGGTCACAGGTGCATTAAAGGCAATGAGGAAGCAGACTGCCTTGCCAAACAAGGGGCAAAAACACCACTACCCAACCCAGAACCCTTGTGTGGACTCTCCAAAGCAAACTCAAAAGAGTGCAAGTACAAAGACAAGCGAAAAGGCTAGTGATCTTACCGCCAAGGAAAGCTAAACAGCTTCTCGAGTTGGATAAAAAAGACATGAAGTTGGTAAAGTGGCTCACTGGGCACTGCCCTCTGGGGTATCACCTAAAAGAGAAGTCGTAGAGTGGTAGTCGCCATCACTGCGAGAATTTGGCAGAAACTGCAGAACATCTACTTTGCGAATGCCCAGCGCTGTTTTTCAATGGGCTCAAATTCCAGGAAGGAGCATTTTTAACGCCCTCCGACATCAGGAGCTCAACTCCAGAAACTGATAAACTTCGCACGACGTCTTAAAATCCCGGTTCTTGAATAGATAAAGTGTCACGCACAAAAGACCTTGCAGGTCGAGGTGCTCGTGAGGCTGCACAGCCCACACGATCCCCCTTCAATCTACAATCCAGGTGATTTGAGGCTATACCTATAAATGGCCAGTGGAGTTGGGAGTGTGGCGATGGGGTAAGCTGACATACTGTTGCCTGGCGATTAATCGATAATCAATGGAACTTTCCTAGCGTTCTTGAAAATCGGATTCCAGATTCGATTCAGTTTCAGTGATTTCCCCTTCCGATTGAAGGTGAGGTTAGGTCAAACAGAGAGGTAAACGGAAGAAAAAACCCGGAAAAAAAACGGGGAAATAAAACGGAAAAAAACGAAAAAAAAATCAGAAAAAATACCCCTATATGCGATAACAATGGCCAGTACACAGAAAGTAATGAAATTTCAACTGTGTGTCATGTTAAAGAAACTGGACCATATTTGATTCATTTTACAATACAGAGGAGTGGAACAACAGAGGTACGAAGTGCTCTGGAGTAAACCCCATCAGATCTGTGAGAATTCCCGTTTAAGTCACCATGATACCACAATAGATTTTCCATCCTTGCAAAAAGGCGAATCTGTCAACAGGTTAGTTCGTTCAGGAACAATCATGTAATAAAAATATAAAAAATCGTCTTTTTTGGTCGTCGACGATGAACGTTCCACAGGATACGTTAGAACTTTTATTGGTATTGAAAAATGAATCAAATATGGTCTAATTTCTTTAACATGACACACTGAAATTTCATTACTTTTTGTATTCTGGCCATTGTTATCGCATATAGGGGTATTTTTTCCGGGGTTTTTTCAGTTTTTTTCCGGGGGGTATTTTTTCGTTTTTTTTTCAGGTTTTTTTTCCCGGGTTTTTTTTTGGAGTATTTTTTCCGTTTTTTTTTCCGTTTTTTTCCCTAGATTCAAACAGAGAAATCGGCAGTGAGTAAAGTTGCGCTCAGTAAAAGAGAACACAAAATACCTTTTGAGTACGTAAAACTGTTTGCCCTCACTCAAGAGCATAAAAACCGATTCGTACAAAAACTGTAACCAAACGAACAGATAACATAATGAGACCTGGGGTTCTATTCTCGAGATTCAACGTATACGAATACGATGTTGTATCTCTCACTAACGAGCGGTGTCTGTATCGCTCTATGTTACTTCAAACGTTTGAAAATGTTTTCGCATGAACTCGAGAATAGACCCCCAGGAATTGTATTTAAAATTGTCATACACAAAGTGAAATATTATCTCCGGTCATGACAATAATCGTCCGTATAGAATGGGAAGCTATTATATCCATAACGACCACTTACATGTAAATGCATCGAATTACATACAGTTTTAGTTTTCAAATTAATCTTTCGAATCTCTTCGAAACACATGTTACGAAGGATCCTTACATGAATAAACCATATCTATAAGATTGGTTTAAAGCATTCGCGTGTGAAATGAATTCCTACAACCAAGAACATTTTAGTAGAGCTACCTAATCAATATTATGATTTTCATATGTTTCTGTTTCTGACAAGAGAGGGGTAGATTGAATCCCCGAAATTCGACAGTGCCTTGGAAGAAATGGCTAGCCTTCGTTCAAAATCATCACGGTCCAGATGATAATATTCAGTTTGTTGTATATTATTTGTGTAAATTCTGGAAACTTTTCATAAGGCCTCAACAATGATCTCAATATGAGTAATAACTTAATTTTCATTACAAATTATTCAGTTTCATAAATCATCTTTCTTCAACTTTTCATCTCAGTCAATATGATTATCTTTTAGAGCATTCATTGTATTTCAATTAAATATTTGGTAATTATGATAATTTGGTGATTTAATTCAATAAAAAATTTGAGTGTTGTTGAATCATGTTTTTATTTAAAAAAGTTCACTACGGGCTCTAACAAATTTGAGAAAAGGGATCTCAATTATCAGAGTTAAAAAACAAAGCAAGTGTCAACTTCGTGAACCTAGTGAATTTTGCGACAAATTCCAGTCTGTAAAGAAAAAGTATCAATATATCATCTAAGGCAAGCAGAAGATGACGAAGAAATTGAGGGGAGATAAAAATATTATATTCTGTGAGGTATAATTCTAATTTCTTGACAGCAGAGCCCATCGTTCCCATATATTTGAGTGGCACATCTAGTATGTGATAGTTTGTTTTACTTAATGTACTCTCAACATAACCGATTTTTGAAGAAATACAATCGGATACAATCGGTTGAAGAAATCTTCATACCACAATTGCAGTTTCGTTATCTTGGAATATTTTGTGCACATCTTCAACATCAACAAAGTACCAAACCAAAAGCATCAACAATAATTGGTCAAGTCGATCGATATGGAATGTCGTAAACGGAAGACATGTTTTTCCGTAGTTATTATAAGGGTTCAACCCTCCTGTTGGGAAAAACAAACACAATCTCCATTTTGAATAAATATTCAGTGTCAACAAGAAACATCTTTATTCACGACTTAATCGAAAGAAACGTTTTATCTTTTGTAGGACTTGTATTTGACTTTATTTCAAGGAATCTTTCATCACTGCGTAAATATTGACAAACTTTCTACTTCACAACCCTTCGCATTGTATACATTTGAATGTTTTGCAGGGTATACTCTTTGAATCAGAAATATCATACTCAATAGTCCAGAAAAATAGGATGATTACGAGGAAAAATGTTGATAAATTCAGTATCAGTTTATACCCAAATACCTAATAATTGAATATGAATACCTTGACTCTATACATAATAATACTAGGTTTGAAACCTGGTGATATTTCAAGATCCTTCAGTATCGTAACGAGCAACGTTTCCAAATAGTTCATTTCTCATCTTAAAAACAAACAGTTCGTATTTACCTTCCTCTGGAGTGTAAGTTTTCTCGGGGTAATTTCAGATAAGCACCGTTTCTGTTGTTGAGAGCTATTCTATTTGTATTTATATCTGAGAGGCATTGTTTTCGGGTCTTTGTGTAGTAGGAGCTAATGGTATTGAGGAAGTCTGCAAAATATGTTTATTTCCCATCTTGTGTTTCGACTCGCAGATAATTTAACATTCATTTCACCCAGTTGGCGATGGAAAACTGTTATTTCAGACGACTAGGAATAATATTTGCCTTCTACAGAAAAATGTACTGTGAATTTACGTTGGAATATTTCATTGTTTTTTCTACAATTGAATTGAAGGCATCTTTGAATATGTATGGAGTGCTGATGTATCAAAACAGTTAAACGGAGCTGTTAAATGGAATTAACAACAACCCTTATCAATATCGTCCCCGTTACATCGAAATCGAATTTCGTAATTATTGGAATGGACGTATTACATTAAACTCGATATGTGTTTCTAATTATATGGTAATTGAATATTGGCAGCTGCAATCCATATGTTTTTCATTAATTTGCTACTTGAAACTCTACCAAAGCGACATGACATTCAGGAAACCCATACCCGTGAATTTTAGATTTCATGAAATGTATTTGCGGTGTAAATTGGAAACTGAATAATTCAAAAGAGAAATTTCCGGCGCTCAGCCTATTCGTTATTCATTTCCTAGAAAGAGAATGAGCACTTTGTAATTTGATTGTAGGCGAAATATAACTATTTGTCAATGAATTGATCATTTCAATAGAGGAATCCCATTAATCCTTCGTTAATTATTATATTTTCCAATTTTAATGCACTTTGCACCGACACGGAAATACAAGTTATACTTTTTACAAAATGGTGCCATGCATATCAGTTTGAGAAGGTATTCGTGGAGTTGAAGCAAAGTGCGCTTTGTCTCTCGTAAATGGATGGTCTTCTCTGAGTACCAAAATTATTCTCTGGAACCCGTCTCATAAAAGATTTAGGTCTATATTTTACTTGTGAAGGTTTAAAAAATACCAAAAGTTTCCATTCATCTTAAAAATTCAAAAATATTGTTACGATATTATTAAATAATACCGACCACACTGAACTGTTTTTATTAACTTTGCTATAAAATACAACTGTTACACTTAGATGTTTTTGAACTGCTCAACTAGCTAAATATTCCAAACACTTCTTAAAAACTTCTTCTCCCGAGTGAATTTTGTAGCCTTATATACTCAATTCGAGCAGAGTAGATTTTTCGGGTTTCTTTCGTTCTCCACATCGATCAGTACTGAAAATCTTCAAAATAATTCCAGGAATGAAGAAATGTTTACTGCGATCGGCGCGATCGGAGCGGCGTAGCTAGGGAACAATATTATTTCATTCAAAATATTTTTTTTCAAATTCCCCAGGATACCTAAAGAAACTCTCAATAACTCACTCTTATGTAGAATTTCTAGCCCATCTTAGCTTGGTGGCAAAACCTGGGATTTGAACCAAAGTCATCTGGGTCAAAATCCAACGCTATAGCACCACGGACACTCCGCTGTACAAAATCCAATGATGCTCGGTAGCAGAAAGGTTGGAACTAATGAGATGAACCATGTTCGGGAAAGTGTATCAAACAAATCTTATTTTGACCAGACCAAAGTAACTTCTTTCCAAATAAATAACAACTTTGCTAGTTAGTTACACGAAGGATATTGAACTACAAATATTACTGTATCGTATCCATCTATCTATCTCAACACGTGTTTTTAAATTCTTGCTTCTATGAATACTAGTGTAGATCAGACAACATTTATGCTTCTTTTGGTCGTACCGATATATACGTGACCACAGCTGCAAGGGATGCTGTAAACACCTGGAGTAGAGAGGTGTCTCTCGGGTCTTTTACGGAACTCAGACTTTGTCCAATAGACTTCGTTGGTTTGAATATCGTTTCGACTTCATGTTTTTCCAGAAGCTTGCCAATTACATCTGTGACATTCTTAATGTAAGGCAAAAATGCTCTTCCTTGTGGTGTGCATTTTTCTGTATCCTCTGTTCTGTTTGTGTTCCTTTCTCATTTGGCCTGCTTTATTAATTGCGGGGTATACTCAGTTCTTCATTGAGAAGTTTTGGTTCACATATTTGTATAGCCCAGTCCATCAGTGTTTTTTTTACTCCTCGATTGTTGCTTTGGATGGTGTGTCGACTTTTTGTTCAAGTATCGGTCGGTGTGGGTTGGTTTTCTTTAAACTTTGTGTCCTAGTTTTCCATTCGGCTTCTTTTCAACAAGTACATCTAGGAAAGCAATCTGGTTGCACTTTTCTGTTTCCATTGTGAACTGGATTTTCAGATTTATGGAGTTAAAATGGTTGTGGACATCCACTAGTTCTTGTTCTCCATGCCTCCATATTATGAAAGCGTCATCCATATAGCATTTTGCGGACTCAGAGGGCTTCCCCTTGCAATATCGTCGATTTGTTGTGTTATTTTCAAATTGAATGAAGTTGAAATTTTGGCGCAGGCGCCAGGTGAAATGAACCCGCAATATTTTAGTGATGACGAGAATTACAATCGTAGTGAACAAGTAGCATGAAGGAAAACTATACATTCGTGAAAGTACATACATACATTTCATGAGAATGACACATCGTGACCTGAATAGAATGGAGCTTTATCCCAACACTAAACTTCTATTTTCAACACCTCGACACGTGTTTCGATCACCAAGTGACCAACTTCTGGAGGAAGAATCAAACTGTTGATTGATGATAATGTTACATTCTCAGTGATAATTTCGTAGGAGTAAGATTTCTTGGGAAAATTACTTGATGTACCATGTCCTAGTCTATAAATGATTCACGTTTTCTCCACCCTTATAAACTGACTATCGTCGAGAAAAGGTATTATGAACGTAATTTGCTCAATTTGTGAACGCAACTATAAGTATTTCTTCAACTCAAGAATTTCTTCGCAGAATGGATTTAACCAGTTCATGAGAAAATTTCTCTGGTAGACATGACACAGTTTCAAACTTCCATTGCCATTTATGAATGAAATTACAAATTTTTTTATTTCTTTCAATTTTCAACTTTGTAACAAATATCAAACTATTATTATTCAAAGGCTATCGATGAGGTGAATTTTGAAGTTTTTTGTTGAATTTCACAATTTTTTGAATTTCTTACTTTTATGTCACAGTTGTACTATTCTTCAGTCATTTTAATAATTCACATATCACGTTTTTCACTCGATATTCATACTGTCATTTGCCTACACAGGGATCAATTAATTTTGAAATGATTCTAATTATCTGCACGCGTATTAAACTCCGCAAATATTTCAATTACTTTAGGGGTGTCATATTCATGATATATTTGTTAATTATATCCACCGCATTATCGTAGACAGGATGTCAATATCAGTTTCACATTTGATCATTATGTGTGTTCTGATCGAATTATTTTGATTAATTCGAGATAATCAATATACCAAATGAATAATGTACATTTATACGGGGTGTACCAAAATTTGTGCAACAAGCAATATCTGTACTTTTATGAAAGATGAAGATTTCGAATCTTGAAAGACTGTAACCAAATGTGAAGTAAGCGTATTAGAAATATTATTTTATAGAGCCCACACACAAAGTTGAATTATCTCATCAGGTCATGAAACCAACCACTGGGCTACAAATCTATTAGATCCACTTTGAATTAGTCTCTCTTTAACTACATACTATGAAAGATGCTTGAATTAATCATCATTTTGTGAGTCAGTCAGCAAATAATAATAATAGCCGTTCTCTACCCCCACAGGATATGCTTTTGGGTATACTCTGTGGGTGTTCATGAGGGAGTATTAATATTATTATATAACTGAATATATAATTTTCAAAATGGGATATTTTGATCATTAAATAAGGTACCTAAAGTATGATTAACGTTTTTCTCATACCTCTATTTCTATTTATATGATTTACGTTTTTTAACTGGCTCCCTATATTCAAGTTTTTATATTTCATCACGAAAAATATTCAAATACTTTCCATGTGAAACTGGGTGGACTTGACAAAAGGCAGTAAATTCCTAAAATCAAAATTGATTATGAATAATTCAACCTTTCGCCCAAAAAAAAAACTAACAATTCTATAATATAGGAAAATGAGCGAAAGGCTGGATCATGTATAATCAATCCATTTTCATTTCAGGATAATATTTAAGTGATGAAATTTCAAGGATGATCAAAAATTATTAAACGTAAAAATAGCTTGTTCTGTGATATATTTATTTTGTGGAAATAAATGTTGAATCCATGATTCAATAGTTATTTATACAACAAGTGCAAAAAGTAAGTGTTCATTGCACTCGACGTGAAATTGGACAACACGAGTTGCATACAACATTTTTTCTACATTCATGCAAAAAGCCAAAAATTATTTATTTAGGTGCGGCACTAGGTGAAGGAAAATGAAATACGCATCACCATCATCTAGTTTTCCAGAAATATTACTCATTTTAAAACTTTCAGTTCTTTGTCAGAATTAAATTTTGACTAACGTTTATATAAACCACAGTTGCATTAAAAAATCTAAATCATAGTAGCTATGAGCGCGTATGTTATCACGAGGTGTGGTCATAGTACAAACAGTTTGCTCTATGCAGGTAGACGGTTTAGAACATAGCGGATCGATTTTGATTATGGAGTTATTCGCGGGAAGCCATTGTTTGTTCAACTCTGACTGCTAACATTAATACAAAATAATATAAAATATGTAGCTGTTTAAAACGTATGGCCAATCTCACAGAATATCTGCTAAATATATAGTGGGTTTGAACGTCTATGTTTATCATGATGACAGCACGTTGAAGTAGAATGGCAGATGAGTGCAATAAAAACTGTATTGCACTAGTGCAATGAAGAGCTTCTTTTTCCACTGAATATAGTTCAATAAAGTTCTGCTTTTTGCATGAATGTAGAAAAAAAAATACAACTTCTGTCTAGTTTCCACTGAGTGTTGGTTCATTTGTTACAGACGATTTTAGCTTCTACATAATTTTTTACTTGGTAATGTTCAGCCAACTGGGATTGTCTTTTCATGAAATAGCATTTTCTTGGCTGTTAGTGATCCGTCTTCCTTTTTTAGATATTTCAATTTGCTTGAAATATTCTAACATGACTCGTTTCAACAAACACTAAATTTTTTGAATACTTCTATAATTAAAATAACCCATTCTTACTATCTTTTCGTGAGTACTAATAATGAACAATGAAGAATTTGCCATTTTGTATGATGAGAAAATGTGGAGTATTGACTTATTTACGAATAACTCCGACATTTCTTATCTCTTTGTTTTCTAAAAAATCAGAAATGGACTGAAATAATCTTTTTCTACGACCTCGTAGAAATACGCCCATTTTATGCGCTTCATCGATCAAGAAAGTTGCCGATTGTTTGCACTCTTGCATTTCTACATCGCGAACTGTGCTGTAATGATCATTTCAGTACAGGCCGTGGTACAGGTATAGCTGAAATATAAAGCCCAAATAGCCCAGTCCGGTAGGGTTTTGCCCAGAATAATTTAAAATAGATTAAGGAATTCAATAGAAAATAGAGAAAATTTACCTTCAACTTCCAAGGATTGGAAAAGTCAGGAAAATTCAACTGTGAAAATTGAAAATGATGAAAGTGGAAACGTAACATTTAATAATGTAAATAATAAATAAACTAATGTTAAATAGTAACATATGATTTGAAAAATATAATCGAATTTCATATTTTATAATGAGTTCGTCATATAGTGTGAGGCTTATGAGTAGTGAAATGTCGCTATGGTCGTAGAAAAAGTACAGTGTACAACGAGCATGGAATGTCCATTTCTCACTCGTATGATTTACGGCACTCGCCTTCGGCTTTTCATACTCGTGAGAAATGAGTGTCATTCCAAGCTCGTTGCACAATATACTTATACTATTCTTTTAAAATTCTCTCAGAATTGATGATTCCTGGACCTACTTAAATCCATCTGATAGGGCGTTGTTCTTTAAGCCTTATCCAGTATTTATCCACTTATCTCCTTCCCGAGAAATAGCTTTCGTTGATCGTGTTGAATCTCCAGGGGAAAAATAAACTTGTGTATAAATCCCATCAGTCTCAATCAAGAGAATCGTTGCCTCAACATTTCCTGAATTCATCTCATGGCAAAAATCAAGGCAAAAATGATGTAATTCTCATAATCATTCCCGATGATACCAACTGTCATATTTCTTAAATCTTTTGTGTGTGCTACATCTACACGATTTCATCTCTCATGTGTAATTTTTTATAAAAATAATTCTGTCATAATTTTTAGCATCAATGTTTCCTCAAGCTTTTCGAGAAAAATACACGAACACATCGGACTGGAATCGTCTTGGGGTTAAATGAACGACTAGGTTTCCGAGCATACAATTTCGAGAACCGAGGCAGGGAGTCATATCGTTTACTGTAACGATAAGCGACGCCTTCCTGA
This sequence comes from Chrysolina americana, assembly GCA_958502065.1. Lineage (NCBI taxonomy): Eukaryota > Metazoa > Arthropoda > Insecta > Coleoptera > Chrysomelidae > Chrysolina > Chrysolina americana. The sequence continues at coordinate 90,015,545 of OY293412.1, forward strand.
AAGGGCGGAATCTCTGGAAATGTGTTATTACCGGTGTACCACCTGTGACCTTCTTCCCCACTAGTCTTGTGTCTGTCGAAAAGGAATTATCTGAAATGAAATTGGAATTGAAATTCTACGAAAAGATTTCATTTATTGAAGTGTAAATTTGAAGTTTAGATTCAAAATTGAGATGCCTTTCATCAGAATTTTCACTGGAATATATCAGTGAAACTGACATTTGTCGAGAAATTGACAGAAATTGATTCATAAATCAATTGAGTTAAATGGCGTTACCTTCTTGCGAGAACAAATTCGTGATTCCTGAGGAGAATTGCTGACTTGATAGATAGAAATGAACATACACGGTATCCCATCAAAAACGCGCCGCAAGGCCTTAGAGGGTGGCTAAAAAATTTTCGGCAAAATCGAAAGACATTTCAAAATTGTTTGTCAGGGAAACACATTTTGACACAAAAAGCATTGTAAAACCTTCAACCCCCTGATTACGGGTGTCATCCCAAAAATGGGTCAAGTGCTATCCATCGTCCTGGAAACGTGAAATTCAAATATTTGTGCACATTTTGGAAGTAATGCGGAGGAGCTCCGTCTGGTTGGAAAATCAGTCCCTGTTCATGGTATGCGGGATCGTTCTCAATGATATTTGTTAGAGCTGGGTCGATGGATAGGACGACGGGGCCCAATTGAATGGCCACCTCGGTCACCCGACATATTAACCCATTAACGGCTAAGCAATGGAGAAAAACTGTTTTTTTTTATTTTTATATCGAATATGGTTCAAAATACATTAACTAAGACAGAAAACCAACGGCAACACAAAAAAGCATAAGGGTGCGTATACGCACCTTTGTCCATTAACGTTATAAATTGAAAAAAAAAACAAAAAATCTTGAATAATTTTTTTATGACAGACAGGACATCCAGGATCGAGAGGAATTTTACATTATATATAATGTATAGTGTGTATAGTGTATAGTGTATATATATATTCACTTTAGTATATATATATATATAATATATATATATATATATATATATAATATATATATATATATATATATATATATATATATATATATATATATATATATATATATATATATATATATATATATATATATATATTTGGTGGTGTATTCATTTTTCAGCTCTAGGAAAACCCGGAAAACCTATAGCAACCACCCGGTGCGCACTCCAAGCTAGCACCATTGGCTATATTGTGAATCTTCCAGCTATTTATGACTGTGCTATCAATTATTTTCATAAATAGTGGCCACGACCATTTCTTTCCAGTCTTTCCCTGAATAAACATTTTGCATGAGTGACTTCCAAAATATCATTCATATATTGAAAGGTTATGTTCAAATTATTTACCAAATTGCAAACATTTTATATTTTATCATATCAAAGATAGGGGTGAGTTTGGAAAATGTATCATCTTTGTCTAATTGAGTATCATCAAACAAATGAATATTTGATGATTGATCGAAATTTATTTCTAGGTATTTTTTTCTCTCAAAATAGTCACTTTTTTGTCCTCATCCTTCGACCGATACATGATATATTGTGACAAAGTGTGATAGCCACATAAAATGCAAATGCAGATAGAACGTTTCAGTTTTGCTCCATTCATGTCAAAATCGAGTCGGTTGTTTTGTGCTACACACAATTTTTTGAAAAATGAACAATTTGACTGGTCTGAATGATTCGCGATTGCCGGTGCTCTGATACTGTTATGCGCCAAAGGTGCGTATGCGCACCCATGGTAATAGAATCCTAATTGAAATTTTACAAACTGAGTTTCATTCAAGTGCGTAATTTAGGACAATACATAGTGGTATACCAAACGTATATTATTATGGAATGATTCTTAAGTGCGTCAAGAAGTGAATAAAGAAAACATATTTGAACATTTACAAATACTTGTTAGCGCAAAAACAATTATAGCATCTTCAAAAAAATTTAAAGGGTGCGTACACACACACACACACACACACACACACACACACACACCAAACACATTAGAAGAGTTGCAAAGAAGACTTATTAACGTATGTCGTACAATTGAATCGATTTTCGCTTTTTTTATCACTCATTATAAGTTGGTTGATTTTAAAAATTTATTAGTTCACTACTGTTGACCCGGCTCAAATATTTCCGATAATGTGGCACTTTCGGTTGTATACCAGAAATAGATCCCAACTTCCCTATTTTGAACAGGAATAGCAAATTGAAAATCGCTCATGTAAACCAATTTTTTCTTTCTGCAAAGGATAATGTAATTTCGATTGTGTATCGATGAATTCGTAGAAAAGGATCCAATTCCGCAAAATACGGATTTTGATTCGATTAGAGTTATACATAGCGTTCATAACAATGATATAGATGCCGTTGGAAAAACTATTCTATTGAAAGTCCGTTTTGTTATATGTACACCTCTCAATTTGATGATCTCATTCGATACAGTATTTGAAATAAGGTTAACTTTGAATAAAATCAATGCCTAACATTCAACAGTTTTCGAAATATTTGCGAAGTAACCTTTCTCTGTTCCAGAAAATCGCCTATTCGTAAGTTTATTATTCTCAGTTGGCCGTGGTTGCGTAAGAAACAATCAATTGGCAAGAAAATGTCAAACAGTGTTGTTACGGTTTCTGTTTCTGCGGATAGCAAATATCAATTGTATTGCCATTTAGATGTCCCTAGTGCATTCGCCAAAAGTGATGAAAAGATTTAGGTAGTCTCCATTTGAATAATTCAAACTAGCCTGCATGATTAGTTACAATAATAATAATAATATATGTCAGGCACATTAGTTAATACATGTGGGTAGATATAAAATATACAAGTATGTAAAAAAAATAAAAATAAAATCAGAAATTACGAATTCACATGTGTATAAAAAAGTATATAAAATATTGAGAAACAATCAATTCGGCTAGAAGTAAAATCATGAAACAAACGTACGGTTGAAATTAGTTCGAAAGATTTTCAGTTAAGAATTCTTGGGAACTTCAATAGCATTTATCAAGAAAGTTTAAAATCTACCATTAATTTCTCACTCGCTTGACTTTATTAGGTAACTCATTGTAGCAAGAAAAGGGGAGTTTTTGAAAATTGATATCTAATGTTTTGGCATTTTTTTTTCACGAAAATAGGCCGACTGCTGTCTCGGAAATCTTATTTGAATATGAATCCTATGATACGTTTCTGAGCTATGAAAATTCTTAGAAATCTCATTGTCCCTAACGCAACCGCGAGCGTCATAGCCAACTGAGAATAAATAAACTCACGTATACGTGATTTTCTGGAACAGAGATATTCGCAAATATTTAGAAAACTGTAGAATGTTGACTCAGATAACCGTTTTCGATACTGAATCGGCTGAAACAATGAAATTGAGGGGATTCAATGAGAAAAAAATGTTTCAATTGAATTTATATTTGTGTCAGAAATGCGCTCAATTAGGTCATCATCTATGAACACATCGAAACAAGTTAAAATATTTAATCCTATGCGAAATGTCAATCATAAAACAAAGAAGTTCTTGAAAATATTTCAGCCTTATAGCTCCTATCAACAATAGTGTACTACAAAAATTTAAAATTCGACTCACTTTTCCACACACAGTTTTCCATATGTTGATTGATACAAATCACGGACTTACTCTTAGTTTTTAGTTTCCCCCCATTTATCAGTCAAGATGAAATCACACGTATCAAATGCCAACAGTCTTCTTTCACATTATTTACTGTACAAATAAAATCCTGTATGTTGAAATATGACGCTTTAGATGCAAGTATTTCGCAAATCGGCTCCGAGAACAATAAAATTCCAATAAGTCGCAATAAAACCAGATTCAGCAAATCGAAACAAATTCGACGGAACAAATCCTGTTCTCTATACAGCTATGATACTGATATTTCCAGAGGTGATTTAAAAGCGCAGTTCGCCAATGGAATTGATCGTTACGAAAATCTCAGGAAGTGCAGGTAGGCTATAAAAGCCATTAATCTAAATGAGAATTGCTATTATCGTCACAGAACTCGTTTTATATGAGATTTGTGAAGGAGTTTATCGATAGTTCTGTAATATAATTTGTATGAAACTTCGTCGTGATGATCGAAGTTTGTGAACAGATTTCTATCGCAATTGTGGCACTTCCACACCTGCAGTTTTTGTAGTTTTCAAATATCATAGGATATCCTCAAAGGTGACCAAGAATATGTATTCACCAGGTTAATTAGGTTACCACAAGCAGTAACGAATACCGTCTCTAGAATGAATTACACAAAGGAAGGAATGCCAAGTCTCAGTTAGTTTCAAAAAACTGATATCATTCATTCTGACGCATTTCACGAGTTCCAGGAAAAACATACAAGGTGGATCTGTGGCCAAACTTACATTTTGAATAAATATTAGAAGAATTCTACTTCGAATTGTCCAAATTGTCATTATGATATTCCTCAAAATAATATTAAATGAAAAAAAATAAAGTATGAAAAACTGAAAAAGAAGTTTGTATTTGAGGGTTCCTAAAAGAAGAAAATAAAATTTGAAGTAAATCAAACAACCCATCATTCTGTTATATAATAACACTTATATTACATAAAAGCTTTTCACTTTCAAAATTACCTGTGTCAAAATATATTCTCGCTGCAAGCTTTTATAATATGGGCGCATGCAAATCGGGCACCAAACAGGTAGGTACCCTTTGCGGTCAGTTTCGAGGGATTATGAAAACTGCAATTTGGGTACCGAAGATTTAATTACGATTTAAGTACGTATTCTAATAATTAGGAAATTTGTCTCTTGTTAGTGAACATAATATGTTAGAAATTTATTGAAAATGAAATGAAAAAAATGCTAATTGCAGTTTCTCCGCCCTTTATTAGAATGTTCATCGCCGACGACCAAAAAAGACGATTTTTTATATTTTTATGACTCGATTGTTCCTGTTCGAACTAACCTAAATAAGATATTTAGATTAAGATATTTTGTACAATTAATGTAATCATAATACAATAATAAACATATTTTCGTATGCTTTAAAATAGTTTTGTATTATTTACCTATTAACCTACCCAAAATTATAAAAATGACGAATGATAAATAAGGCTCGGTGCACAAAATGCAATTTTTGTAATGTGGACCTTTTGGGTCGGTGCCCAAAATGCATGTTGAATTAGTCCTTTTATTGCCTTGGTGCCCAAAATGCAAACTCCCTATAATATATCAGATAACAACATGGGTTTTATAAAGAAAAGTTTGATAGTATATCAAAAGTTTATCATAAATAAGCTTGAGCATGGTTTCCAGGTAGATGATATCTACAGCGACCTTGCTAAAGAATTCGATTCAGTCATTAACTATTCATGTTACATTAAGGGTTCCGCAAGGTTCGCACATTAGACCTATTATGTTTTTACTTTTTGTCAACGAAGTTGCTCTTCAGCCTGTCAGTAGTTTGAGCGACTTAGGAGTTATATTCGATAAAGACCTCCACTTCAATGATCTCGTCAATATTTGTAACAAAGCGTTATAAATTCTGGGGTTTATAAAAAAGAATACTCTCCATATTACAGACTACGATGCTTTGAAGACGTTATACTTATCACTGGTTCGGAGTATGATAGTGTAATTTAATGTCCTATTTATGCTTGTTATAAAGAGAGACTTGAAAAAGTTCAGAATCGTTTCACTAAATTCCTAATCTGGAAACTGGGCTTACCATATTTTAGATTTAACCCACAAATGAGGCTTTTTTATTAGATTTAACTAATGTCACTTGAGAATAGACGTAAACTCGCAATGGTTTAATTTCTCTATAAAATAATGAATTTTTACTTTAATTGTTATGCTCTTTTAGGAGAACTCTGCCTTTCTGATAACTCCAAAACATTGATGAGTAGTTATATGATCATATTTTTCCATTTGGGTTACGGTTCCATATGACTTATTATAGGACAATGGCATCTAGTTGTAGACTTCGAAAAAATTTCAACAAGTATTTTTCAGAACTTGATCTCTTTCATCTATCAAATTAAAATAAAAAAAATGATAATTAAACAACTTAATCCCGCCATTATTCACTAGACTTCTGAACAGTCATTTATTATTTATGTTTGGATTCATAACTTACCTCTTGTGTTTAAATGTGTTTTTTTATTGAAGCTTCCTTGGTGTACGATTTGGGATATTATTGCAATTCTGTAATGCACTTGAATTCTTTTATTTTTAGGTTGTTATCTCTGTGTTTCAATATTCCTTAATGTAGCATTTGCGACTTTATTACAACTCTGTAGTGTATTTGACATATTTATGTATTGGTTACGATCATAGTATTTGAATGTTTTATGTTTTTATCTAATTGAAATTTTGTTGATGTACCATTCGGTATTTCATTACAATTCCTAGTGTCCTTGACTAATAAAATAAATAGGTTAATTCATTTTTTAGTTATTGAAAATGTTCTGATGTACCATTTGAGATTTTATCACAATTCTGTAGTGTACTTAACCGATAAAAAAATTAATTATCATGATATAACAAAATGATGGGTTCAATTCACTTTTATTTTTTTCTCTTTTGAGCATTCAAATAAAATCTTATTTGTAAGAGCTATTTCTTTGATTATTTTATTTTCTACTTTTTAAGTTAGTTTGTTGAAAACCATCAGATAATTTTCCAAATCACTATCACTATGGGGGGGGTGGCATGAGTAAAAGTTTTTGAAATTAAATGCTATAGAATCCGAAAATTAGATTGTATCTTTCACAACATGAAGGAGACTGGTTGGTTAGGCTTCAAAAATTTTCGATTACTACATTTATTCACTCTCGTACATAAAGTTGTTAAACTTGAGCAACCAGATTATCTGCATAATAAACTGATAACTTTCTCAAACATTAACAATCATTCATTTACACGCAATAGGTCAACCTTAGTAACACCGAAACATAAGACTACCATTATTCAAGAGGTCATTTTCTTACAAGAGAAACATTGAATATATTCGGCTATCTGGTGCGGAAATTGATATTTTTCAAACTAGTGTTGAAAATTACCTTCGGCTCTAGATCTCTAGAACTTTGCAAAGGGTCAAACAGAGAAAATTCAACAGTTGTAGGGGGCAGTAGTTATGGTCTGTTTTGTAAGAGATTGGTTTATGTAATTCATTTATCATCGTATTTCATTTCGTGCATTCCAATCAGATATGCGGTTTCACTTCTCTCCCTCTGGGACAAAATTCAACCGAGGCCAGTTTTTGCGGCTTATTAATATGGAGCACCCTGCAGGTTCTGCAACCTTTCCTTAGCGGTAGAATGCGAGCCACCTCTTCAACCACACCACTTTGATACGATTATTCTGCTCTCTGAAAATTCGGTGAGCAGATAAAACTTGCGTTATTATAATCTGTGGCAAGTTGCTCCTGAAAAACAAACACTCTCTGAGCAATAGCTCTTGTCAAAAAATTTCAATGCGAGTATGACAAACGAACAGGCTTTATGAAAAAATATTTTATCAAAAATGCAATAACCTATGCGCAATAACTTTCTCGTATTCCTATATTATATATTCGGGAATTTTCTGATGGAAACTGTGATATATGGGAGTTTTATTGCGACACCAAACCGCTATTTTTAAACATCTCGACACGTGTTTCAGTCACCAATTAATAATAAAACTTGTAGGTGAAAATATTTCATGTGCAATACAAAGATCAAAGGAAACTATCCTTTAGAGCACTTAAAAGTGAATTAACTCAGGAATGTTTCTATCAAACGAAATTAAAACTGGATGCATTATTTATAAATTGATTTCACCCTACCTGAGGAAAACGGAGTGGTAAAAAACAATTGACTCAATTGAGGAAAATACGGAAAATACATGTGTGTAAAATTGAAGTTTGACATTTCACTCATATAATTTTCATTTCATACAATTTTCTCCCTTTACCTTCATACAGATTATATTTTGCTACAGGTTGAGTTTCATACCATTTAAAAACGTCTAAAATAATAACATAATGAATTGAAAACAAAGATCATACCAGTTGGATGGTTTTTGACTCTCTGAGAATTACATCTGAATATAATTATATCAAAAATACAATCTGTTGAAAAATATTCCTAGCATTGGCATTTTTCATTTTTTTATTGATATACTAGGAGTTTTGATTTCACGGGATGATTGTTATTATCGGATGTAAACAATTTCTCACACATGTTCTGAAAATAGTGGAAAAAATCGCTCTAAATGATAAGTAAATGGCATACTGTACACAACGATCTATTGAAAAGGCGTGAAATATTAGAAATTACCCAATTAGTAAGTTCACTGCAATCAATATATTTTCATAGTAAAATAAACTTTGAAATGTTTGGTGAAAATTTCTTTTTATTTTTTGTCACTTGAAATTGTTCGGAAGAATACAGTATGATAACGGGAAAGTTATTTTCAATAAAACATTAAAATAGATTGATATCCAAGCAAACATTTATCACATTTGAAGACCTAAGTGGAAGAAAATGTTAAGCAACATTTGGCTGAAAATTGAGATATTTGCGTGGATGAAGGTGTAAGTCCATATGTATTTAAGGCATCATCATTCATGAACATCGAAGGAAATTCTTCGACTTCAAAAATGGATGAAGGTGTTATGTGACTAGCTGGCATTACTTTGTCACTCTCCAATGCCGTTTTTTTCATCCACTTAGGTCATCCACTTAGGTCTTCATTAATTTTAGGAGCATTTCATTTCCAAAGAACTTTCAATAAGTAAATATTAAACGCTTTCACAATAATCCGTTGTATACAGGATGTGGTTTATTTATCGATGCAAACTCCAAATCTATAGATTTTTCCGAATAACATTTTCCGATAACTTCCAAAATGCTGGTACTTCAGTCCTGGCTCCAAATCAAGTTTTCCAATACCGCTCGAACCTATTGCTATACATTTTTGATGCATGTCCAGGCGTAGGGGATGCAGAAACTTTCATTTGGAATAAACGGTTGACCAGAAAAAATATCAAAGTGCCAAAGGTTTGAACCTTCACCAATTTTGCCGACAGGTTTTCTACTTGTAGGATGAAATACTTTTTGTTTCCTGATTTGTATTATATTTTGTGAATTAATAATTTTCTAGTATTACTCATCCGATCTCAACGATATTTTCACCATCTTTTAGAATCAGAAGCGCTGAAAAAGTGACAAAACTTGCTAAGGAATTTGAAATTTCAAGAATTTGCTTCATCGTCAAAAAATGTGTTAGCAATTGAGGAAATGAGGTCTGACTTCACAGAATGTGTTATACTTTCTGATAGGTGTCTTTCCAAATCCTTCAAGAAAGTTATTTCACATAGAAATATGTAGTTTAATTAAAAATTGAATCACAAAAAAGTTTGAATATTCGTCCTGTATCACAATTTTGTTAATATTGTCATTAACAATGCTCTCCTGAAATTGCCAAATAATTTTTTGTTTCAAAGTTTGCCTTAAAGTTATTCCAAAAATGGGCTACAAATTTTGAATTTTTGAAAATATGAAAACGCGTTCGAATTCAAAGATCCACATTTCTTAGATCGAAAAATCCCAAGGAAATCTTAGGTTGCTCGTTAGTGGTTGACCGGTGATCAATTCCAAATAATTTCCGGCTATATTGTTTGTTTTCAATACCTTTTGGTAACCGTAATAAGATCCACTTGAAATATTATATGTCAGCAATACTGTGTTTCGTCATATTCTTTCGAGAATTCCATTGTAGTAGTTCGAATGGTAAAATATGCATGTTCTCCAAATACCAATATTGATGATTTTATGACACTGAAGTAAACATGATAAGATATCCACAAACTTATTATAATCACGACATGTTTCGCTACGCAGTAGCTTTATCAAGCGATAGAAATATGTCGCGTTTATAATATATTTGTGGATATCCAATCGTGTTTACCTCAATGTCATGTACTACGGATTTCCATCAAGTAACAGCCAACTCACTCCAATATTCATGATTGTCATGCTGCAATATTTTTTTCAGATGCACCGAAAAAAGCCTACTTGATGATCGATAACAGGATTCTCGATCCCGGAAATCCATTCATACCCGTCAAGGAAAACTCCGATCTCACAGTGTCCTGCGTCGTCGACGAAGGCAACCCAAAACCCCAACTATCGTGGGAACTTTCTCTTGGATCATCCGCCCTCCTAGAAATCCCGGAGGTACCCCTCGAGGTGCTCAATTTGACCGAGACTGTCCGAGATCAGAAAATCGGCTCTAGGACTGACGCCAGGCTAGGAAGAGTATTGAGAGGCCACCATAATGCTACACTGACGTGTTATGTCAGACATATTGCTCTGGAGCTGCCGCTGAACGTGTCGGTACTGCTCAACGTACAGTGTAAGTAGCATGATCATTATGTTATTATAGGGTTTATATACAGGGTGAGTCAGAATAAGACCGACAAAAATTGGGTTACAGATTCCTCACCTCATTTCAAGGTGAAAAGTTCCTATCAAGGTATGTCCTAAAATGCATCCCCTTTCAGGTTCAGGGTGTCGAAAGTACGAAAAAAAAATTAGATGTTTTTTTCTTCAAAATTCCTGAAGCAAAATATACCAAACTCGGTACACTAATCAAGGTTTATCAACGTGATAATTGGAAGTTACAATTTTTTATTTTCGTAAACCAGTGGCGTAGTTACGTTGGTATGTGGAAATATTTTCCTTCATATTTTCTTTGGACAAATGAATGGACAAGTGAGCGTTTGACATCAGTTAGGCTCATCGATACTCAACTTAAAAGTCATACCATTCCATTAACCTAAAAGTAAAGGTTTCTGAGAAAATTGAAAAAAACTGAAGATATTGTAGTAAAACTGCACTTACTAATTTTCCTAATTTATTTATAACACTATTTACAACGATTATTCACTAAAACATTTATTTTTCAATTTATTTCTACTATGGCTATCTATCAGCGAACTCTGGAACTGTAACTAACTCTCCATTCTGCCTGTCCCGCTTATATACTCCCAAGCAGTTTCCATTGACGGCTCTCGAATATTCAGGAGTATAGAACATTTCGTCTAGATGGCTCTTCGAATAGTATCGAACAATCGATTATTCCAGCTTGTTCTCGGCGATGCGTACGCCAGCAGATATGCAGCTGTAGTTGAACGAGGGTGCATAATTAATAAGATCAGGGCCGGTCTCGGGGCCGGTCTCGAAATCGTTACAATATGTCCTGGAGAAGCAAAATAATTTTCTCTGTAAAATAATCTCATAACACTAATTTCTCACAACATATTGGAATATTTGTCAACTCTTTTTAATATTGTGTGAATCGGAAACATAGTACGGGTGATTCTGAATAAGACTCAACTCAGTGATCAGTGATCAATTTCATCAAATAATATGATGAATGGCTCACCTGTACTATGTTTCCGATTCTTTTAACATTGAAAAATGTTCAGGAGGTTGACAAGTATGTTGTAAGAACTCAGCATTATGCGATTTTTGCACATGAAGTTATTTTGATACTCAGGACATATCTTCAGTTTTTCTCAATTTTCTCAGAAACCTTCACTTTTAGGTCATAACAATGACTTTTAAGTTGACTATCGATAAGCCTATCTGATGTCAAACGCTCACTTGTCCAAAGAAAATATGAAGGAAAATATGTCCACATACCAACGTAACTACGCCACTGGTTTACGAAAATTGAGAATTATAACTTCAAATTATCACGTTGATAAACCTTGATTAGTGTACCAAGTTTGATATTTTTTGCTTCGGGAGTTTTGGAGAAAAGAAATTAAATCTATTTTTTTGTACTTTTGACACCCTGTATCTCAGAGGGAAGGCGTTTTAGGACATACCTTGATAGGAACTTTTCACCTCGAAATGAGGTGAAGAATCTGTAGTCGGAGTTTGTCGGTCTTATTCTAACTCACCTTGTATATTAGCAGAAAAGAAAAATATCCGACAGATAATTCTCATTAATGAATAAACGTGGTAAATGAATAGAATCGGATTTTGCTGAAACAGTACAATGGCGACAATACTATAATTGTCAACTGTAAATATAGCGATTAGATCCTATCAGAAATTACACTTCTATAACATTAAAATGCAGACTGCATTCTATAATATAACAGTAAAAATTCAAATGAGTACAAATATAAACCAGTAATGCTACGTAATTCGAAACTATCAGAAAGTTATTCCACCCAAATGGTTTATTAACAGAAATGGAATACAGCAATTGATCAAATTCGGATTATATCAGACTGGATTCTGTAAACCGGGAATCCATCAGATTGTACAGTCCATTATCATGCATCGTCAGATCAAACGATAGGCAACACATGAAACGCCCTTTGTGCGTGGCGCTGTTGCCAAGCTGCATGGTAATTATTACTTTGAAGAGACTGAAAATTATTTTGTAATTCTCGTCAATAATGTGAATTAAACAGTCACTTTCGAGTAGAAATACTGGCATAATTTGAGTTGTTATCAAAGGATGTACTGGTTCGATTTTTTATGAGCATAGTCCTGTGATGGAATTGATAATTAAATTCATTAATCACATTTAGCAGAAGGCTGTCAATGGGAATTTTCAAGGAATAATCCAGTAAACTGCAGTTAATATGAGATATATGAAATCCTTTCTTTTATCGATACAACCAGTGTTCAAGAGCAACCTTTGTAAAATGTAAAATAATGTTTGTTGGCTACCAAATTATAATTTCATTGCATATTCATTATTCACATATGTATGTAATTAACAGTTGTATCATTAAAATTTAACAATTCCCCAATTTGCTTTCTAATTGCTAGCGCCGGCAACGCTGTACAAGGTCCAGTCTGACGGAATACGTTTCTGCTGCCTTAAATATCTAATAAAATCCGATTATTGCTGAATATCATTCGGCTTAATTATCAGCCGACGGATATCCAATTGGTGATGATCCAATTCTGCTGCTATTAATTTCTTTGAAAATTTCAGTAGAATCATTTGAAAACACAGTCGATATTTTTTATTTTGCTGATGTCAAGTCTGATGAGAAATGCTTTGATATGGTGGAGTTTTACTCTCAACAGTGGGGGGAAAGAAGTGTGGATTTTTTCATTCAAGAAGCTGTTAGGTGGGGTAACTAACAGTTTCGTTATTTGATAAAGTTTGGTCTGACAATATGTGTCCCCATTATACAGGATGTTAATTAAGTACGTCGGCAAACTCCGGCTTGGTTTTCGAGGCACAGGGTAATGAAAATTCATTATTTTTAGGATTTTTTTAAGTTAATTTCGACATTTTCGACAATCATCAGTTCAAATCAGGCAAGTACAATCGATTCAATAGTACGGACGTTACAAAATAATTCATTTCTCAAATAATTCACAGGGTCCTCCTTTTTTCAGAGTTAAGCCATATTCAAACTTTCAGAAGTTTTTTTCCGCTGCCACAGAGAGATTGTGAGAGAGAACTAATCAGTGTTGTTTCATTTTCCAGTAAAGACATTTTGGAAGACAATATTCTCAAAAACTTCGAAGGGTGATTCTTTGATATATTTCAAGATGAAAGTAAATTTGCAAGGTGATTCTGAGAATAACCATTATCCACCCCTAGTATCTCATGCTGGTCAAATTTAGCGAAGTGAGGTTTGATTGTTACAAAGTTTATATAAACATCTCATAAATAGCTGGTTTTCGACATGCAGGGTGATCAAAATACATTTTTTTAAGAGTTTTTGGAGTTTACTTCGAAATTTTCGACAATAATCGATCCAAATTAGTTCAAATTATGAAAGTACAATGTATTCAATTGTGATTAGCGCTTGACGCAATGCATCTCTTAGTGCTCTCATTACACAAATAGCTATTTCCTGCTCGTGTAGAGAAAATGTAATGTTATGGAGCTCCCATATATTTTTCTTCAGAACTCATGGTGAATAATATGTATAGCACAAAGTTGATTATGGCAAAATAATTTTGAACGTTTTCAATAGTGAATAACTTCCGCGGATACAAAGTAGGTAATCTCGCACAGGAGGATTTTGAATCTATTACTCACAGAATAACTTATATCAAATAATGAAAGAAATAATTTTTTTCATTTTCAGTACCAATATTTGTATAAAAGCTTGTGTTGATACATATTCTTTATTTCTTCCAATTTATAATTGAGAACGTTCTATTTTCAAATTTTTTCATGTTATGCTACACTGGAAAGTGTTTGCATTAATATTTTCATTTTAGCTCCTGAACCGTACAAGTAAATGAAAAACTTCAGGAGAACAAAAATATGCTAAATGAAACAACATTGACTATTTTTTCTGGCAATCTCTCAGTGGCAACGGAAAATTCTGAAGGGTTGAACAAGACTCGACTCTGAAAGAAGGAGGACCCTGTGAATTATTTGAGAAATGAATTCATTTGTAATGTGTGTACTATTAAATTGATTGTACTTACCTGATTTGAACTGATTATTGTCGAATATGTAGAAATTAACTTAAAAAAATCTTACCTTTATTACCTCGAAAACCAAGCCGTTTGGGACATAAAGTCTATAACTTTTAGTTTTGAAATCTTTCAAAGAATCGCTTCTCGAAGTTTGTCAACGAATTTAATTAACAACCTGTATATTCAATTTCATGTTGAAACAAACCAAACGTCACGAAGCGAAGGAAAATCCTCTGATTCTCGCATCTCTCTTCCTAGAAAACATGCGGTATCCTGTAGAAACCTGAAACAACACATGGGTACTAGAAGTATCAAATATTTTGAAAGACAAATATCTGAAAATCAATAAGTTCAAGTTGTAGCCACAGTGGATACGACTTACCTTGCTTCTTTCGCCAATTAGCCTAACGTGGAAACAGTTCCATCGCTACATCTCACATCATTACGCATTTTTATATCCCACATTAATCGGGGAAAATGTTTCCTTGGAACAAACAACTTCAAACTGAAACTGAAACTGGAACAAATACATTCTGAATCAGAAGTATACCCCGGATGATGATGTTTAACTAGAGATAGTCTCGTCTGCGTCTTCTGAAATTCCGTAATAGATGAGAAACACTCGAAACTTTTCCTCTCACAGTAATCAGATTGAACAATGTCCATGCCAGCAACCAGCTATAACAGTTTCTGTGTAAATATAATAGTAAACTTTGGGATATCAAAAGTTTTCGTATAGAAAATAGAGAAGAGAAGGCCCAATTTCATGAAGAGTTTCAAGTTACTGTTATTTGATATCACGACCAGATTCTGCTAGATTTCCAGAATCTTGATGATGGATATTTTCATCATGACCTTTTGCTTAAACGTGACTAGCAAGCAATTATAACGAGTGATGCCTGTCAATAGAGGCAACTTTTTACGTTCGATTTTAGGAACTCACAGTTAGATCTTCATTGCAAACGTAAGA
The DNA here is from genome assembly GCA_958502065.1 of Chrysolina americana. Lineage (NCBI taxonomy): Eukaryota > Metazoa > Arthropoda > Insecta > Coleoptera > Chrysomelidae > Chrysolina > Chrysolina americana. Next base: position 90,030,983 of record OY293412.1, read on the forward strand.
GAGAATAAAGAGAGTCATATAGTTGAGTTGTTTTTATATTATTGTTCTTATTCTCATAGAGAGATTATGTGCATTATTTGAAAAATTATCTTCTATCAGAAAGTCAGTTCGGTTACAGAAGGGAGAAGTCGACGATTTTACCTTTATGTGGTTTTATGAGGTTGCGTCGGACACTTTTGAGCGTCGTGAATTTTGTTAAGCAAGAATTTACGATCTTAATGAAGCATTCAACACAATCCGTCGTGATATTCCTAGCAGAAAACTTGAGATGTACGAAATGAGACGGGTGGCCTAAATCTTATTTTATTCTTCTTATAAAAACGTATCCAGTTTATAAAATAAAACATCAGATCCAATATCAATAAGTTATCCAGTCAATTTTGTTGTTCCACAAGGTTTTGTCCTGTGGCCTTTATTATTCATTATATATATATTAATGACTTCTCATACAATTAACATCAAAGAATCACATGTATTGTTTTCGCTGATGACGCAACTTACATAACGAGTGAGTCCGACTGAACCAAGCATAACATATTTCGAAAAACTGGTTCAATTGCACAGTAAAAAAAAAATTGTACCAACAAATAATTTTTTGATTTTAACAAAATACTCTTTGTTGAATGTACAAGTGTGTGAGTTAAATCTGATGAATTTTAAATGTATTTGACTAAAAATGAATGAATAATCAATTTCGTTACTTGTTACATTGACGCGTGGTAATGCCATTTCAACAAAGAAACTGGAGTTTATTAAGCAGATATTGTATCATTACAAAAAAATATATTTCATTCTTTTAACTAATCTCTATGTCAAGGTTGACAATAGTTGTTCACATTAACAAAATATTTACTTAGAAAATATCAAAAATAAATTGTAATTATAACAAAATTACTAATGTTCTACATACGATAATTCAGTCTGAATTTGGATATAGACCATTTGAGAATGGCATAATTTGCAATGTTTCATAGCGTAATGACTTATTTTTTTCTAATCATAACTTCAAGTAAAATGACGATCATTGTAAACCTCTGTTTAAAAAACTCAGTACCTATACTGCCCTAACCAAGCTGCTCTATTTTACGCTGCTTACTTCATACCTACTAATAAAAATTTGTTTCGAAAATAATCACTCAGCACAAAGATGTACACCCTCACAATATAAAAACCAATAATGATCTTTGTCTTCCGCTATTTAGACTGAGTATAACAATGTATAATGCTCTGTCTTTACAATTCAAGAAAAATAATATATATTTTGCAAAACTCAGATCCGTAAATATTTACTACGTCACTGCTTTTATTCCGTAGATGATTATTCTGCACATGTAGGTGAATGTGCATATATACCAAGTACTCATTTAATACTGTCGAATCCTAGATAATATAGCGAAAGTGTCATCTGTCCTGAACTGCAGGTTAGTATTTCATGTTACACTCATATTCTAAATGACGCTATTTCATTCCGGAAGATATTAAAAATTGCATAATCACGCCAACTTCGCTGGTGTGGAACATCATTTTATTTTGAAATGCTTTAGCTGAACCTTATTTAGACGGATCAAAAGTGGGGATATTAAACAAAGATTCGTTAACTGGTACAATTCTAAAATTTGAAATTATAGGTATGTGGAAATGTATTTTCAAACAATTGCACATTCAATTGAAGTCATACACATGAGTTTTTTTTGAAGCTGATCGAGGGTTAGATGATTTCAGTTTTTTTTCATAAATTTCATTCCATACATTATTTCACACCTCCAATTTATTATAAATTTATTCAGCTTGTTTACTTTTTTGTTACTTTTCTCATTCTGTTACTGGGTTGAATTGTTATATTTCTCCTCCGAGTCTACAGAAATTATTCTTCAATTTTTACGACGCGAAATCAATTTTCAAATATACTTTTCTTAAATACTTCATTAATAAAGTAATGCTATATTCGTTTTGGCGAAATCAAAATTTTCCACAATGACAAGACCTTTATAGAAATTTTTGCCACTGAAGATGTTAGTATTTTTAGATGAAACGTCGAAAAATCTTGGGCTCTAATAGTTGTTTAGGAATTTTATTGTCAATAATATTTTGATTATCATATGCATTACTGAATTTTTTTTCCAAACAATCAATATTACATTGTGGTTTGGAAACGATCTCGTTATAAAAATTCATTGTCCAGGGATACTAGACTTTGATCACCTCGTATAAAATTATAATTAACAAATTGTCATTCTGACTTGACGTCATTCAATTGAAATCTAATGTGGTCGTGAGTTTCATTTTAACAAGGGGCCAATATTCCAGTTCCAGATTTAGTCGATTGAAGTAAAATTTCTGTATTTTTTACTCACTGGAGATTTAAATAAAGATTTGAGGACAATGGGTATAAACGATTTGGAAGAAATCAGTAAAAGTCAGAGGCATACAGTATTTTGTAACACCAGCAATGGATCTTCAAATGTACTACTGGGAGAAAGGAAATGTGAATCTGAACAGATTTCGAATATACTGAAATATGGAGAGTCCAAAATCAGCAGTAACTTTTCCAATATTGACCAGATATTGGAAAATGAAGAAAGCAATGAAATGATAAATTATGGGAGAAATGGCATGAAATACGAAAATACAATGGAAGAGCCTTTTATGAAGAATTATTGTTTATATAACAATGATATTCAGATCAATAAAGGAGATAATTATGTTCTACCAACGTTTTCCAATAATATCAAACTAAAATCGAATTATCTGGAAAATATCACTGAAGAACAAGTAGATATTCGTAAGAAAGACTCCGTTGATGAATCTATGGGATATGAAAGTAACGGTAACGAGGTTGCAGATATTATGAGCGGTATCCTAGCAGATAATGCAAATAACTCACCAGAAATTGAAAATAACCTAGAAGTTCCCAATGCCTCTTCGGATAATGTTGACCAGAACACAACAAAATATTCTTGTTCATTCTTGGATGACCAGAAAGTCCAGGAGGAATTGTTCCAGCAGAATATGTTAGCTCAGCAACTACTCGTCAAATACTTCAATGGGGAAGAAAGACCCGAGAAATCTGGCGAAGAGAAAAAAAAAGAAAGTAAAAGTACAAAGAACGCCGTCGCTCTGCTGCAAAACGTTTCTAGCATTCTACGTAGATTCACCCATATCGCAGATAAAGGCGAGCAAGTCTGCATCAAACCGTCTGACATGTATATTTATTTGAATGATGATAAGAACCAATTTCAAACCGATAGTACTTTGAGGTTCATAAGACCTTTCAGGTATCATCGTAACTATTCGGACAGCACAACAAATATGAACCTTGGGGTACCTATGGAAAATTGTATCAGGAGAACCAGATTCTGTTTCGAAAGTGACACACTTCACGACTCTTTAGCAGATATTCGAAAAAGATCTTTCGAAAATGTGCAATTCTTGAATGCCAAACTCACCCACAGCGGCCATTACAATAAGATATTATATAAAAATGACAGTAGGAACCTAGAAAATAATTTTTCCGATGAAGATTTCGAAGGGTGGAACTACCCCATTCTGTCAGAGAGATATTTGAGCCTAAGAAATTTGTATAGTTACAGTCATCTAGAGAGTAACAGGTCACGGTACTATTTTCAGACCCGGCCAAGAGCCTCCGGGATGGTTGGTTTGAGATTTGATAACGGAGTTGATTTCAAAGTGAGCGATGAAGAGTATAAATTGTGGTTGAAGCAGAATGATTTTGTGAAGTATACGGATTATTCTATAACAAGTAATAGCTCCTCTTCGATGCCGAAGACTTCAACCGAAGAAACTACCGACATTTCGACATCACAAACATCTGCTAAGCTGGAATTAGTTCCCTACCATCCTTCAAGTCAGGAGAAAAACAATTATTTTGAAGATCATTTCGGAATCATCAACTACGAACAGTTGTGTCAAATGATTATCTACGAACATATTGTTATTTCTAATTGTATCAACTTTTTTTCGTGTTATTTCTTCGCTAAAAGATTGAAGAAGCTCTCCATTTGCGACAGAATCGTCCAGTTGTTGTTTTTCATCATGTGTTACTATATTATAGTTTACCTCAATGAATCTGGCATAAAACACCTCGCAGATGGTATAAATTACAGGAATGTTTTTCAGATAAATAAAAAATAACTCAAAGATCTTTTAAGTTTTTATGCTTTTTTCAATTTATTGAATATTTACTCCTGGAAACGAATTTTTTGGCAACCAGATTTGCTGTTCGTTGGAGTTACGATCAGTCTGAAAGAGATGTTTGGCAAGTATCTAGAGTGGTAATCAACTTCTACTTTAACTAACTTTTTGTAGTTGATAATAGAGTACCCTATATATATTATTTTTCACATAAATTCGTTCAGAATTATTGTCATCGTGACATTCAGTTCATCAAAATGTCATCCAACTTTCAAAATTAGTTGTGCCTTTACCAAAACTCGAAAATGAGAAAATGAAAATTGAATGTAGACCACGACTGAAATGCCAATGTTGTCGATGTTCTCCAAAATTTCTAGCAAAACTCATGCCGAATACTTGTTGTATAAAGTTCTTCGTCGCTGTGAGCAGTCTGATAGCGATCGGATACTTCTTGTCCCATTATTTCGTGAATTGCGAACCATTTGCTGATGTTCCTATGCTCTTCTGAAGAAATTATGGAGCCTTTAGATAACTTTGAAGACGAAGAGGAATGCGACTACTGTAACCCATGCTACATTTTCTGTGAATCAACTGAGGATTTGTGTAAACCCTACAAAGACAGAATATTTTATAACGGAGCGAGACAATTCATTTTACCAAGTATAACCAAAGTTCTTCGCTCTTGCAACAAAGTTATCAACAGATTGTCCCATCATGCTCATACGGAGTCGCCTGAATGTTGTTGCCAAAGAAGAATTCGTGATAATGGCTGTACTTGCTTTCGCTATAACAGAAAGAATGAGGTGTGTCAATGTCGAAGGAAATGCCAAGATTCTTTCAGAATTGTTGAAGTAGCTGACGCTTCCTTATCTTCATCTGATCTTGGTGTATTAGAGGAAGAAACCAGTAAAGGTAAAGAAGCAAACAATAGTGATGAAGAACCTATCAAATATACAGAAGATGTTGAAAATGGAAAAAAACGACTAGTAGAAGCTACAGACAATAGCAATTGTGTCTGCGATAATTCACATTTATCGTTATCAGTAGTAGAGAGCCACTGTGAAAAAGATTGTCCGAAAGAAACCAAGTCAAATTCAGAAAGTGATAAGGAAGTATGTTCGCCTTGTGAACGGAGCGTAACCTACAGCGAAGCACCTCTTCATAATGAAATCGAAAAAAATACTTCCAGAAATATCAATATAAATGTTAAACTGAGACTCCACAAGAAGAAAAAGAAAACTTCAGATCCAACTTCTGTTCCAGAGAGGAAGAAGTGCAAGTGCAAACGGAAATTGCAAGGAGAAATCCACGAAGATACAAAGAAAAAATGTAAATGCGAGATGAGTAAACCTATTCTGATATGTAATAAAAAACCTGAGTCCGGAACGAAATTTCTACAGTTTTTCAAATGTAGAAATTTGGACGAAAATATAAAAGATAATGTTGAAAGGATATGTGCTTGTGGAAAGGAGCGAATCCGCAAAAAAAGTAAATCCGAAAAAGAGGAAATTTCATCGAATGAGAATAATATCTTCATACCCACTACGAAACCCATAGATTCGAGAATTTTATCTACGATATTGGAAGAATCAAACAAATCAAATACGGAGCATCATCCAGAAAATTTCCATCATATCAAGTCATCGAAGAATAGAATACAAACCGTAAATGGCAACCAAGGAAAAATAAGTTTACCTGAAATAACTAGTGGCGACATAAATTCAAAAAAGTTATCGCAGATAACAGAAGACTCCAAGGAAAGCAATGTCCATACGGAACATCATCTTGAAAATGCTCACTCTATCAAGTCATCGAAAGACAAAATCAAACGCAAGAATCTCAACCATAAAGAAATGAATGGATCGCAAGAAATTGTTGATGAGGTGGAAGTTTCGTCAAAACATACCTTGGGTAAAGAGAGACACGGTAACGATAGAAAATCTAAGAGATTCAGCAGGTCTTCGAAACAAATAGAATCACTTACTGACAGCCAAATAAGTCAATCTGGAACAGAACAGAATAAGAAGCATCATAGGTAATTCACCGAAAGAGTTTTTGAAATAATTTGTCCATGATTTTTTTAGGAAGAATGAACCAAATATATTTTCATCGCAGTTCAATGGAAACTTCAGCAAGTTGGAAAACGTAGGATATAGCAAAAGGTCACTCGAAGTCTCGAGTGATAACATATTAGAGTTTGGAAAGGATAGAAACAAAGCGGCAGGAAGTTCTGGTAATTTGCCACCCATCAACAGTAATCAAAGCTTGTCGTTCACATTTCCTTTCTTAAATAAAGAAAAAAGGGTTAACTATCTATTCCAAGGATATTGCCATGGCGTTTCCTACTTCAACTGGTATCATAAAAGGAAAGAACAATGTTGTTATTCACAAATGAGGACGAAATTGATCCATATAATTCCAACAAATCATCAGCTACCAAGAGTCATTCTCGATAGAGTATCGAATGATGGTACACAACGGCAAAAGTATGATGGAAATGATGAAGTGTCCAATAATTTGCGCTGTCCGAAACCAAATTTTGACTACCAACAGATATACGACTTGAGGGAAATATTCAAGAAATTTGAAGTCTACAAACAGCAACAATTTGTTAAGGAGTACGCAAAGCTGAAACAAAGTTATGATTATGAAATCAGTAACATGGTCAAGTTACACAAAAGACAAAGAAAATTCAAACTTGAAGAGGAAAATATGAAAGTTTTCAGAGTCCTTGCCGTACATTGTCTTCTACTTATTTATTTTGTGATATTTGTATGGTTCACATTTTTTGATTAAATTCATTTGTAATAACTCGCTAAATGATTGTTATGTTTTGGGTTACATCAATATAATATGATTATATTTCATTTTATCTGATATGAATTAAGAGTTGTTATCTTCTTCTGGCAAAATATCAAAAAAAATTCCAACATATTAAATACAATGATAAAAAAATTATATTTTCTCTTGATGTTTCGAAGACTAATGATCCATTCTTCAGCACATGATTTCAGAAGTTGTGTCAGTGAATGTAGATCTCCATAGTTAATGTCATTTCGAATCGGAATTTCGTTGTGAATTATCAAGTAGTATTATAGAAATTTATTATCCCATTTGTTTCTGAAATGTTTCATTTTATCACCCGATTCTAGCTATCACGAATAATGAAACAGTTCATCCAGAAATTTTTCATACTAACAGATATAAAATACGAAAGAGTGTACGTAAAATTTTATCCCAACTGTAACTGCTAACTTGTGAAATATTTCTTAAAACTACAGCAGATTTACAGTATACAAGTGAACCTGTTTGTCAGAATCCATGGTGATTGGTCATCAAGGACGCTCCACGAGAGTTATTGAGTAAAATTGGTTCAGTTGATTGGAATATTTTTTCAATAATTTTCCATTAGAGTTCTAAAGTCATTCATTTATCGTTGACCCGTCAATCTGAAACAAATATATAAAAATTCAAGTTAAAAAGGCTAGGTTTGTCTCTGCATCTTGTCTTTCATCAGTGGACCTCACAGGCAATATTTGAGGCCACAACCAATTACGCCAAATACTGGCACTCTGGTAAAACTGTGTCTGGAGCTCATCAAGCAATAGCAACTATTGAACAGTCACTCCATCTCGCGAGTGAATTTGGAAGAGTTTTCATATTTAGGCAATTGAATTTATTGTCTTTATGGCACCCTTCGACTACTTTCTTTAACCTTGAGTTAAATCTTTTCAGAATTAATAGAATTCAAAAAATGGTTAATTCAAATTTGATCAAGATAAACCGTGATGTCGCTTTCAGTAAATATAACCATATGCACAGAAAACCGCTCTTTGCCCGAGAAGGAACGTTTCGTTATTTCAATGCTGAGAAATTCCCTTAAGTCACAATCAACCTTTCATGAGAAATATATATATCCGGAGTCTGCATTTACATTTACAATTCTGGTATTTTGGCTAATTCCTTTGATGCGGTAGGCCGTACTAATCCAGCTCGTAAGGTTGGCATTACGAGGTTCGGAATATTTGATTACTCCGAAGATAGACTGAAGAATTGCAGATGGGTGAAGCAATGAGTTAATTTCTTCCAGGAGGAATTTTTCCGAGCCGAATATGATGAATCGGTATCATACGTTTTGCACGATACGTTAAATTGTTGCTCAATACTTATTCTATAAAAGAGTGATTACAAAATAATTGTCATCTAATCAGCTTTTTGTTAGCAGGGACAAAATTTGTAAACTCGTTGCATTCACCAAAATGTCTACAAACAAATGACCATAAAAACTGTATCGTACGTTCTGCAGACTCGTTCTACATAATAAATTATTGGTATTGATCCACTGCATGAAAAAGAAAATGATGAAATCATTGTTACCCCTTCAGTTTTTTTTATCAGATTGGTGGGTGTATTCATGATATTTCGATGAACAAAGTACCAACCAAATTGTTCCGTACGTTCTGTAGACTTGCACTAAGACCCAAATTGTTGATATTGATCTACAACATGAGAGTAATGTAATGAAGTGATTGCCGCCCCTTCAGTTGTTTAACTTTCACTAACAACGAAATTGTATTTTTAACAAAATAATTGTCATCTCCTCAGTTTTTTCGTTAGCGGAGGCGTGGAACAATTGAATTCATCCAAGAAAATTTCGACAAGCAAAGTACCTGGAAAACCGTACCGTTTGTTCTGTAGACTTTGCACTGGATACCGAATCGTTGGTATCAATCCACCACATGATAGTAAAGTATTTAAATGATTGTTGCCCCTTCAGTTTCTTTCATCAAGGGGGTCAATAAATGGAGTCAGGTTCATTCATGATATTTTGATAAACAAAGTATTACCATAAAATCTGAATAGTATGTTCTGCAGACTTGCACTACAAACCAAATTGTTGATATTGATCAATTTCATTAGAAGGCATTAATGAAATCATTGTCACCCACTCAGTTTTCATTGTTAGCACGAGCGAAAGTGAAACAATTGATTCATCCAAAAAAATGACCGTACCGTAAAAACTGTACGTACCATACGTACTGTAGACGTGCTCTAGGAATTAAATTGATGGTGATGATACATGAAAGAAATATAATGAAACAATTTTCTCCCCTTCAGTTTATTTATTAGATTTGTGTGCTCATTCATCGAATTGATGCATGCGTGGCAAATCAAGTAATAATACTTCATTTTTTTTTCAGCAAATAACTGAAATATCTGCTGTCTTAAAAGCTCTGGGACACGAGGTATAGTAAAGTAGATTGATACAAAGAAAAAAATCAAAAAAAAATCCTCATAATAGCAAAAGTACTTCGCCATCATTGAAAATATTCACAAAAAATCAATATACCCTATCTGTTGTTGGATCCATCCTGTATGAGTTCGTCATCTTGTCAGCGGGGAAGTGAAGTTTCGGCTAGTTTAGTAGGCTCGACCGGATATCCCACAAGCTGTTTAGGAACTTGTCCAACTTTGAATTCATTAACGAAAACATTTCCTTAAAGCCCCATAATGGCAGCCTAATTGTGTGCCCCGTGTAATAGAAGGCCATCCGCTTCATTCCGTCAGAGCTAGATATTTGTCTATGGGTTCAGTGTGCAGTATTTCCACAAAATTATTATCGATACAAATAAAGCTGTTGAAATAAATAAAGCTATTGAAATAAATGAATATCAAACAAATCTGAAATGCAATTTCAAATTGGGGATCAAAATCAGTTTTCGAAAAACTATTTTTCATGAGTTTTTTGATATTTCCAACGTAACGCAAAATATCGTAAATAAGCTCCGATTTAAAAAATTTATCAATTTTTAACAACAATTTGGGGGCTGCCGTTATCTCAGTTTGTTACGTGAATTCAAGGATCCATCCGAAATAAATGAAACATAATTTTTTGAGGGACACACATTTTTGGTGAAGGGTATTCCAAGAAATGTAACAATTCAACAACCAAAAAGCTCCACAAAAAATTAAACAGATAAATCGATTTGAAATAACGATGTTTATCTGCTCCTGGTATGATCACACGTATCATATGAATGGCATTATACACTGTATCAACCAACCACAAAAGCATATCTGTTTTCAATATAAGTGAAATGGACATTTTCCATGAATATCCCTGGACTATTATTCATTCCCCATTCAGATATCTGGAATTTGGTTACCAAAACATTCCAATACAATCATTCGACTCGAAATCAATTCAATTCCATCAGAAACATAGTTTTCGATACGTTCGCCATTTCATCACGTAATCTGTAATGAAGTGCTGTCTGTACTTTATCTGCAACTGTCAGTCAGCTATTATGCGAGCTCGCGATAGCATATTTCCCGAAATTGAACATCAAACCGAAGTGTACGCCAACTAAAAAAGATAAAATCCATCTTGAAGTTGAATGGGAGCATGAATACGATGTTGACCCCGTGAAATAGAGTACTTGTAAATGAATTGTTTCATGAAATGATATAAAATTAACAGCATCCGATCGGCTGCATTGATACGATTTAAAACGATAAAGCAGTAGATTAAAAGTCGAGCTTCAGATATCCACAATTTGTTCACTTAGTTTCTGAATGGAAGTCACTTCGTGTTATAACATAATTTCAATGGATTTTCCTCTGAAACAAGTGTTTCGTTCTATACCTAAGAATGGTCGTAGTAGATTCATCATAGTCATCTTATGGGGTCAGACTAAGAAAAGCCCCATGGTGATTCTGGCCTATCGTAAGAGGCGACAAAAAAATAACCACAGATTCTTCACAATCGCCTGGTGAAATACCAGTATAGCGACTGTGAAATGGATTACTTCTTGTTTGGTCAATAATTTCAGGTCATCCTTTTCTTGTCATTCACATCATTTTATCAGTAATCAATCAATCAATCAAAGAACTTTATCGTCAGAAGATACAAAAAATCTCATGAACAAAGCAATAATAATTATGCATAAAGAATAATAAATTTAAACATAAATATAAATATATACAAATATAAATACCGATAAAAACCCGAGAAAGTAGATCAACAAATATAAATACTTATATACACACATATTGACACATACACACATTTACCTATATATCAATAAAAGGTAAAATTAAAACGATAGTATAAAATTAAAATTTCAGACAGTTATATTATACTGCCTAGTCGAGTCGAAACTGATTCACAGTTTTTGTCATGTTCTTCAACTTGATGAATCTAGGTAGAATTCTTCTAGTGTATAATAGGCTTTCTCAACCAAGAGCTTATGTACTACCTTCTTAAATGCAGCGTTATTACGATTCTCTCTTACTCTTAATGGCAAGTGGTTTTTCTGCTTTGGTAAATGAGAGATTTTTGGGTGAGAGCAGATGAAGGTTTCAAAAGAGATAACTGATTAGGGCGACGGGTACTATATGTAAGTAATTTAGTACGTTCTTGTATTTTTTATGCAAAAGGCATACCATTTTCAATATAAAAATACATACCAGAGTTAATATTTTTTGTTTTGAAAATAAGGGACGGCAGGAGTCCCGATACTTGGCTTTGCATATATATCTTATTGCCCGTTTCTGTAGTAAGAAGACCATGTTGAACCGGTTTTTTGAACACATATCCCAGAAGCTAATGCCATAACGAATATGTGACTCTATTAATGAATAATATACTAGTCTAGCATTTGCAATGCTCAGCTCATTAGATACGGTTCTCAATGAAGATGAAGTATTCGCAAATGAGATACTCTGATAGCAAAACACCTTCATATTCGGATTTTCGGATGAGAGATATATTCACTTTTGTAACATCCGTGGACTCGACAACATCAATGACGTCCACCATCACCAAAAGACGGCCTTGACAGTCCACATCTTTGTTCTGTTTACAAACTCCATTCTCGAATCAGATTCATAGGTGGTATTGGCCTTTGCTTTGGAACTGAACTTTAATTTTAACGCAAAGACAGTTGGGGCCAAAAGACTTTAACGTGAAATGGTTCAAGCTGGCTGACAATAAAAAGACTAAACACCTCTGATGCCTTTGAATTGGACTCAATCCAGCAAAACCACAGTCTGAATTTATCAAACTGGAGATTTCATGTACACAAGTCTACCTGACTCAACAAAACAGACCAGGCAGGTCGTCAACCTGAAGCTTTTGCTATCACATATAGCCTGAAACAACTGGTCAAGCTCATATACACTTGACTTTTTTTTCACCACCAATCCTGCATCCTTATCTTCAATATTTTCTCCTTTCCTAGACCATCGTGCACTACAACGTTGCATCGCTTTATATGGCACTGCCAAAAAAGCGAAGTGATCGTGGTATTAGAGCATTTGCCTCTCATCAAGGCGGCCCAAGTTCAAACCCCACCACCTGCCACTGAGCCAAAGTGGTTTGGAAACCACTTGTACGTAAGTTGTGTAGTTTCCAGATCTCCCTTGCTCGCACAAGCTCTGCTTGTGACGGGTTTTCTCAGAAAACCTAGGTTATTCGTTAGAACAAAAAATTTACAATAAAATTTTACCGACCCATCGAGCTTAGTCCACACATTCCTTTTGAGATATGCCGAATTCCTATCTCTGGGCTCCTTTCAACGAACGGCAAAGCTGTGGTACTCACTGCCTCGGGAGTATTTCCCAAGTCACACAGCCTTTTTTCCTCAGCTCTTACAGTATTTTGTGAAAACTATAAGATTTTTGTTTTCGTGAGAATAAGACTCTCTGCATGTCAACTTCTTTCCTATTACAGGTTATGCTTGCCACATCATCAACCGTTTTCGTCCTTTTTAAAGAAACGTCATTAAAACTACAGAAAGTCTTGTATAATGACTATTATCCATCAACCCAATTATATTGCTTTGAGACGAAATTATTTAGTCTTCGAATAAATCCATACAAATTTTTCGAACTCACAAAAGACCGTTGTATTACGGGTCGAAATGCCCTACTAATTTCATTGACGTTCTTGCATTCTTTTCTTCTTAAAGTTCCACTCATAGCATTCATGCTAATGCTTTTTTGCATTTATCGAAGTACACTGAGTTTAAACCGTCTGTCCACCTTCGGTAGTATTATTTCAGAAAAGATTCCTGGAATAAAACTCGAACGAAATTATGTTCTGCATATACGTGACCGAATTTCTTAGTTCGTTTCGTCTTGCGAAAATTTCGCCGAGTTGCTCGAAGTTTACATACAATCACAACGCCGCAGGAAATTTTACACGAATTTCAAAGGATACTTTTCGAGAAATATCTGCTTTTATCGTCGCAAACTTAATTGGGTTATACATAGGTAGGTACGGACTTGTTCTGGGGAAAACTTTCAAGGAGGCAGTGAGATTGTGATCCACTTTTCGTTCACTACTACTATAATAGTTTTATTCTTCAGCTTTTTAGTATTTTACAGCATTCATACACACCGATGTAGATAAAAATGTATAGGGCATTTATTCCCACCCTTCCATAGACGAGTTGCCATGTACTTTTTCCCTAAAAGTTAATTAAACTTCTGGGGTGGTGGTTCGGTATGGTAGAGTAGTGTTCCCCCCGTTTTTCCAACAGAATTATGGAACTTGCAGTGGGACTGAAAAAGGCTTTTTTTCGACACTTTTCTGAGTTTCTCCTCTATAACTTTTTTTTCTTGTATCCCAGAACTCATACCACATACCACTCTATTGATTTCCCAAATTGATGCAAAAATAATCATTTATTTTGGAGGATTAACCACTAAAATAATGTCCTTTCAGTTCTTATTCAATGTGAATAATGTGCAGAAAAAGGTTCAACAGGACCTCCATGTTAGGATCTTTGGAATAGAATGTAGTTTCCATTCATATGCAGTAGAAACAATACCTTTTTTGTAGGATACAGAAACAAACCGCAATCCTAGTGATGGCAGAAACGCCGTAATGTTATGGAACAGCCCGCATCAAGACTCTTCCACAAAAATACAAAATTTTTTTACAAATTTGACTAGCAATAGTATTACACAGAACGAGAATTGGAAAGCGACACAGTATTGATATCATCCAAAGGTTCCAACGCTCTGTTTTTTTTAATATCATCATATTCTATCAAAGTTCTTCAAAATCGAGCACAATTACTGGACTTCATGAATTGAAGTAACAAAAAAAATCAATACGAACCATTTCATGAATTCCATATCATATAAATTTGAAAATGATTACACACCAACTCATAAAAAATAATTACTGTCATACATAAAACACTTTATATTTCCTACAGTAATGAGCAGAATGTTGGTTTATACCTAGGAGGTAAACCCACATAATTGGATGTTCGTTCATTTATTATTCAATGCGGCTTTGCATTATTGAGTATTTACCACGTAAAAAGCTGTACTCGTTGAGTGGACTGAAATTACCATACGGGTTTTACGAAAAATAAAAGCTAATCTCCTAATGGGTTGTGTCTACCGTATCATACCAATTCGAAAGTCCACAGCTTCCTTGTTGTCTGGTAAAGTGCAACCTTGGGACGGAAATTCAAGCTTCTATAAATAACATCAATAAGCATAATTTAGCAGGTTAACGTCGACTTGTCCTATTTCTTTTTGAGTCCATTTCATCACTCCACATGCGTAAGTTTGGATTGGAAGTGCAATCATTTGTTCTTCCTCGAGAGTTCTTATGAGCAAATCTGAGTGTCTGGTTTTATACTGATACCGCGGAGAGAATTTTCTACTGTGGTTACCTCTTGGAACCAGCGTTGTTCTACCACTAGGTAGGTAGGTAGGTATACGTTTTTCCAGCATCCAGGTGATGTGTAAGACGCTTTCGTCTACAAGCTAGATGTCTTCTCCATATTTCTCACATCGTTCTCTTTCGAGGTAACCCTCGATCCCGGGTTTCATTCCGAAGGAATACATGTACTTTCGCACCACCGCTAAGGACTAGGTGCTTGAGTATTTCCTCAGAAACTTTTTTAAATATTATCTATTCGGTTTGGATTCTGTTTCGACTAGATCTTATATTAATGCGATTTCTCCTGAACGGAAAGTGCATTATGAGCTCTAGCAAAGTTTAGTCAAACGCCTTGCGTGATACATTCATTGAGAAGCAGTTTCTTCTTACAGTAAGCGGCCATTTTATTCGACTCTATCTGCTCATACATCCATTCATACACCCAATCAATTGAAGGGATGATATTTGGATATACAGGATGTGTGTAGGTCTTCAGTCATATTATCGGTCTGTAATTCTTTGGACCTAACAACTCTCAGTTTTTGGAGATGAACATGGTTCGCCTTCCATCAAACCAATACGGAACATTTTGCTCCTCATCTAGCCAAGCATTAAAAATTATTGTCAAACGATGGTGTAAATGGGAAATGGTTTCCACCGATAGTGCCTGTAGAAGCTGGAGCAGCGGAGCCTTTGAGAGCTTGGCGAAGATCTTCTGTCATTATCAAGTTGCGCAGATTATTTTACTCAGACTATCGAAGCCTCCTACATAAAGCTTTAAAATGATCCAGAGCAAGAGTGTCAAAGTTGAGGTTGCAGATGCTCGTAGAAGTCCTATCAGAGGATTTCCACTCGATTAGCTACCGACAAGATATCCACAATAAGACTCCTCATCGTCAAGACCACTCCTTCATTTGAAAAGTAAGATTTGATTACAGTTTGCTTCTATTAACGTCACCCATGTTTCCCGACCTGGAAGGCCCTGTTCTTTCTCTCCGTTTGGGACAAATCCGAGTGGCGATATACACGGTGGTATTAATCTGCCAGATGTCAGCCTTCTGTGAAAGAACATAATGAATATCCGCATCCAACGGTGCCATTCGTTACTGCGTTAGAGGCTTGGTATTGTAAAACATCCGGCCGTTTTTTATGCATTCGATTAGGGCTATGAATCGGGCCTCCTTTATAGCTAAACCGGCACACGGCATAACTGCCACTCCGGTAACCAACTTGAAGATCTGATGAATAATCCCTCGGGTTTTGAGTGGGCCTAGTATAATTTTTGTCATGTTTTCTGTACGGATATTGCTACCAACTTGCCTTTGACTCCCTTCCGGTGGGGTCAGTTGATCTGTATTCCGCTGAAAGCAACTGAACATTAGGATTAACTCCCAGGTTAACCAAGTGAACCCTCGGCCAACTTCTGAGGAAAAGTTGCATTTTTCCTCCCAGATACGCCTGGGTTGCTGATCTATTGTTATTAATAGTGTGGACATAATCATAATATGGTTATGATGTTTAATGCCTTCAAGAATGTAACGGTAAGGACCTTTCTCTCAAATTATTATTTATTATTAGGTGCCTCGTGACGCGCTGTGCATCTGGTGTCTAAACCCAAAGTCATCGATGTTCTTGATGTTCTTCAAGAACACCCAATGTATTGGTTCATCATCATGAGTACCCCAGTTTAAGTAGCTTTCATGTAAGTTTCTTAAAAAATCGCTTTTATTCGTCTTGTTCTTATCTAGCCGAATACCTGCATTTCTGGTGTCTATAATTTGTCTTTAACGAAATGTTTTTAAAAATATTTTGACAAAGAAATGCGTAAATTACCATCAGTATTCAGACCAGAACACTTTTCGAATTATTCGTCTAATGACATACATCCGACCTCTTCACATCTATAGTTTAGAGCTATTACTTTCAAGTCAATTGATATTCCACGCGCATCCTGTCACGCCCAATATTACTTCCTACCCATACCCCCAAGTTCCATGACAAATTATGATGTAGGGAGGTTCAATTTCACTGATAACTCATTAGGTAATCGCATGGGAAATGGTCGATATCGGCCAACGAGGAGACCTTAAGTCCACAACGCATTAATCTTGGACTATATGTGATATCCTGATAAATTGGGATATTCAATCTACGCAGGTTTATACCCTAGTTTTCCGATTTTCTGATGTGAACCTACAGTTGAATGATGGCCTTATGCCATGGAGACCATCAATGAATTTGACGCCTGCCGACGATTTTAAATACAGTTGATCGAACAGGGACGTTTCCTTCAGTTAATTTTCCATAAAAAGGGCATTCCTCTATCTAGTATTATGCTTTTTCCACCCTGATGGATCACTGAAACCGTTTCATCAATTATTATTTGAGGAAGCAACTGTAGTATGGATGACGATCTGGTGACGACTGACGTACTTTTGAAGGAAATAATTACTTGCAATCTCCTAAGTGCTTCCTGCATATGATTCCAGCATGCAGGAGATTTTGTGAAAAAATGTAATGCCAAAACTATTTGAAAATAGAAATGCATTGTTTAAGTTTCCAAGTAAGTAGTATAATACTATCCTATTGTTACTGTTGTAAGAGAATATTTCAAAGTTCCCAATGCTCTAGTACAACAAGGTTTGGATAACTGATTACAGCAGAAAATATTCTACGCGTGACACATAACTTTGGAGTCCTAGAAAGGAGGAAAATACAATACAAGCCTGTGTTGTAAATTATAGTGGACATTTATTTTGGTAGATAATAAGCAGTTTTCAATGCATTTCTTCACTTTCTCTGCGGTCTGATAAAACAGGGTTGGAATAATAATCTGAAATAAATATTATTCTTTATACGTTTCATAATTTAATGCTCCTGAAAACAAGGAAAAAGTAATGAAGGAATGAAATAATATTGCATGCAGGAAACATTTTAATTTCACGCGTTGGAATAACACAATCAGAGTTGGCTGTGACAATGTCCTTTCAGTCGTAGCCTTGTTACCGTTTGAGTATCATAAAAAGTAGAGCTTATTAAAAATATTCGATATTAAAATGAGTTTCGAAACGTACAGGGACGTATTCCCTACTTTTTGCGACAAAATATTGGTCACGTTGGATTCTGATTAGTTTATTGATGCCTGATCAAAAATGTTGGTCAGATTTTCATCTAGAGGGTTCACTTTCCTTTCTAGTCCGTTTTTGGTTTTGCGAGCTGATAAATTCAATAGTAGATTTTTTTTTATTGTCTTGCCTCGTGATATTCTCACACTGGTTAAGCCATAATAACGTTAGCAAAGTTTTAGAGTAACTTATCCATCATGAAGATTTTATTGACTGATAGAACGTAACGCTAACGTGAACCATGATTTTGATAAGAATTTTCTTTTCGACAAATGGCGGCAGGGTGTATGTAGATCGCGTGGAAGACAGTAGTTGATACATCTCTCGCCATTTTACAAATTTCTTTAATTGATGTACCCGAGAGAAATTTGGCCTATCCCCGCTTTCTGTCATATTATTCCAGGTGTGATCCACAATATCCCTGAAGGTGAAATCTGTGAAAAGAACTCCTTTGAGACCGTAATGAAGCCATTGAACCAATTCTACAAAAGTTGGCGTACGAGGTAGGGTTAATTTAGACACTAAACATGCCACAACTGAGAGCAAGAGTACCTGCATAACACCTGCAGGGCAGACTGGACGACCCTTTTGGGGTCAATGGCAGTCTCCTGTTACCTGGATTGGGTCACGCGACAGGTAAACTTGCCTGGGTGGTTTGTAATTCTCTTCCCCTCCAGACATCTCAAATGAATCTCTGGCAGCAGCAACTGTGATATTTTATTATTAAGTTGGTTTTCATTCATTGCATTTAATTTTCCATGAATATACCCTGAATTATATTTGACTTCTTTTTGTTTGTTTGTTGTTGCGTTCGTCTATGAATCGCAAGGTTACTTATTCTAACTTGAAAACAAAATTAAATATTTGATTTTGTTAAACCCTTTGTTGAATGGAATTTATATATTTTAATTTTGTATGCATCTCTCTCTGTAGTAAATAAATTGTTTAGATTAACCCAGGGTTTCGCCTAGCACTCTAAACTTCCCATTCACATTGAATTTTCATTCTTGTCTTATTTCAGAATCATAAAAAAAGCTACTTTTTAATTGAATAGCGTTTTGTCACAATTGACACGACCGAACGATCGTTAATGTTATTGAATATATGGAAACGTTGGGTTCTATTGTCAAGAAATTAGAATTATACTTCACAGAATTGAAGATTTTTATCTCACCTCAATTTCTTTATCGTTGCACTTGCCCTGTTTTCAACCCTTGAGATTTTTACTATCGACAAGGCTATGAGATGAGCCAATAAATGAACTTTTATAAATGAAATATTCAACAAAACTTAAATAAATATACTGGAGTTTTATCCCAACACCAAACCACTATTTTCAAAACCTCGACACGTGTTTCGGTCATCAAGTGACCATCTTCAAGATGAAGATTAAACAGTTTACAGTTAACAGTTTAATCTTCCTCTTGGAGATGGTCACTTGGTGACCGAAACACGTGTCGAGGTGTTGAAAATAGTGGTTTGGTGTTGGAATAAAACTTCAGTATATTCATTACTACACCAAAGGTTCCAAACAGTACAGTGCAAGAACACTTGAATATTCATATTGAATTAATTAAGAAATAATAACAGATTATCAAATATTCAATTAGGGAAATTCAGTAATTAATTATTATTGAAACTGATATTGAAATTTAACAGAAATTAATCATGAATCAAACTAAATAAGACAAGATAAATACCTACTAACTTCCTGAGGATATGTGGAATATTATTCTAGTTTAGTCAAAATACCATGAATGCACTAAAAGTTGAATAAGAGAACCATACCGATTCCAATCAACTTTCCAGAGGAATGAGAAATATTGTTTAGAAAACTAAATTATTTATATTGACATCGGAGTTGAAAAGTTACCCGAATTTACACAGACAATACATAAAAAATTGAAAGATCACATCTTCAGTGTATCAAGTTAAACGAAGACTAAATTTGGGTAAGTAAGCCTTTTGAAATATCTCGCCTCTTACAGAATTATCAAAGATATTCTTCTGTTCTACTGATATGTCCCTGTTTAGAAAATATTCATTTCATACTGCAACACTTGAAAATAATCTCATAAGTGGATATTTATTCCTTCATAACATGTATTTTGAAGGGGTTTAAAATATTGAATAAACATGTCGTCGCTCAGGGTAGGTATAATGTTTTACGACCGGAGACAATATTTCACTGTGCGAGTGATAATTCTAAATAATATTTCTGGTCTCACTTATTTTATCTATCTGTTTGGTTACAGAACATGCTATTCTGTGGCGAAAGAAAACATCCTCTGTTCAATCGCATATTTTGTTGGTGTTTTTTTATCACACTTGCGACATCAAAAACTCCTACATATCTTCTGGAAATGTGTTTGTTGATAAACAATTATTATTATTACAAATCTTGATTATGTAACATAATACGAGAGGAGTTCACAAGCGTCTACTCTTGTTGAGAACCAAATCGATAAATTCTCTTTTCAGTTGGGTTGACTGAAGGAATCAAGAACGAGAAGACATTTTCATTATAAAGTCACTGCACAAATTCTAATATGTACGATCTTCCATCGCGAATTAATTGCAATTTTTCCAATTTCAGACACCCCCTCTTTCGCCATTTCCCGTGAACCGGGCTTCGGTTTCCCCATCCGCGAAGGGATGCCCGTCTCCCTGAAGTGCGACGTCGACGCCAACCCAAAAGCCCTTCCCGTCTGGCAGAAGGACGACACGAGTCCTCCTGTTCAGCAAAGCCCAGACGGTTTCCTGAATTTCACCGAGATCCGGCGAGAGCACAGCGGATGGTACAAATGCATCGCCAGGCACAGGCTGGGGAGATTTTCCAGCATCGGGTACTTCCTCAATGTCAGATGTGAGTATGGAAACCCTATCCGTTTCGGTTCAACTCAATATTCCCATTCATATGAAGAATGGGCACGACACTACACTACATGACGGACGACTAATAAACTAATTATTAAAAGTGAATTTCATAATCCATAATTCTGCAAATAAACAAGTATTTTTGTCAGCAAGTATCCAACGGAAAACAAACTACTGACTCCTACGACCGTTGAATTATATCAATTGGCAACGTTTTCTACAAAAGCTACTTTCCAATGCTTCTTGAATATCAAAGCCGAAATTATTTTTAATTTGAATGGTGAAACACCCAATTATGTACCGGTTTCACGGTTCTTGCTTGGTTCAATCCAATTTAATCGCAAAATTCTTTCAGACTATGTACGTAAGCGCTGCATATGTCCTTCATAAAATGAAAAAAACTTCAAATGCTGGCATATCATAATGACATGGTAATGTCATTGTATTTTAGTGACATAATGAAGTCAATTATGGTCCCAGGACCGTAATAAAGTTCAAGAAGTCCTAGTGCTATAATGAAATTCAAATGTAAAGTTTTTGGAAGTTTAGCATGAATGATCGTTTTGAGAAAAACTGCAAGCAAATGATTCATATATTCATTCATGATTACACATAAAGTCTTCGGATCATAAACGATCATTATGGTGTACGCCGATAATATTCACGGCTACTTATTACATAATCAACTATTGTCAGATTTTTCCTTCAACAAAGTTATTATTATTATTATTGCAATAACAACAAAAACTTCGTATTCTGAATATAAATGTCATATTTTTCTACATTCATGCAAAAAGAAAAACTTTATTGAACTATATTCAGTGGAAAAAGAAGCTCTTTATTGCACTAGTGCAATAAAGTTTTTATTGCACTCATCTGTCATTCTACTTTAACGTGCTGTCATGATAAACATAAACGTTCAAACCCACTACATATTTAGCAGATATTCTGTGAGATTGGCCATACGTTTTAAACAGCTACATATTTTATATTATTTTGTATTAATGTTAGCAGTCAGAGTTGAACAAACAATGCCTTCCCGCGAATAACTCCATAATCAAAACCGATCCGCTATGTTCTAAACCGTCTACCTGTATTGAGCAAACTGTCTGTACTATGACCACACCTCGTGATAACATACGCGCTCATGGCTACTATGATTTTGATTTTTATAATGCAACTGTGGTTATATAAACGTCAGTCAAAATTACAGAACTGAGGGTTTTAAAATGAGTAATATTAATGGAAAACTAGATGATGGTGATGAAATCGATAGTAATAATTATTTATTTAAATTGCGTATTTCATTTTCCTTCACCTAGTGCCGCACCTAAATGAATAAATTTTTGCTTTTTGCATGAACCTAGAAAAAATGTTGTATGCAACTCGTGCAAAAAATGTTTATTGCACTCGACGTTTTGTCCAACTGCACTTACTTCTTGCACTTGTTGCATAAATAACTATTATATTCAGAAAGTTCATAGTGTTGACAATTTCACGTCGAGTGCAATAAACACTTACTTCTTGCACTTGTTGCATAAATAACTATTATATTCAGAAAGTTCATAGTGTTGTCCAACTTGGCATAACGGCCTCGTCGGACAATTTCACGTCGAGTGCAATAAACACTTACTTCTTGCACTTGTTGCATAAATAACTATTATATTCAGAAAGTTCATAGTGTTGTCCAACTCGGCCTAACGGGCTCGTCAGACAATTTCACGTCGAGTGCAATAAACACTTACTTTTTGCACTTGTTGCATAAATAACTATTATTTTCAGAAAGTTCATAGGGAAGAATAAACATGTAATAAATATATTTGGCACATAATACTCTCATAACAGGGGATATAAAAGTGATAAGGAATGAAAACCTCATCTTTCTGTTCTTGCTCGATACTTTATTCATTTTATTCGCAAATTATAACCTATATGAAAAAAATATCACTCCATAGCTCTCCTATATATACAAGCTATTCAAATATTCAATAACTCACATCTCCAACAAAGAAATTGAAAGAGAATGTTGCTTCAGAAAAAAAAGTACCGCTAGCTGAGATCGAACCCGAGTCGTATGTTTGATAAACTTTGCCTAAAACTCAAACTTATAGATTATATTTTTGTTTAACTGTGTTTAATAATTTATTAGCCTTGAATTATGTACATAATTTATTTCTTCACCCTTACTGCATCATATCGAAAGGTACAAGAACAGGACAGCCAGTTCATACCGAGCGATGAACCGTAGCCAGTCGCCAGTCCATCCCTCGGTTGCAACACCAAGCCGACCCCCGATCCCCCTTCAGGGGCACCCTTGAGACAGCCCCCGCAATGTTAGCAATGTTAGAGTTGACTTCATGCAGAATCCAAGCCTCCGCCAAAACTTATGCGTGGGTATAGAGACCGGACAAAACCCGAACTACACATCCTGGATGAGTTCCATTCTTTTCTGAAGTTTCAGCAGCCTCTTAAGGATGATTTTATCCACCACTTCATAACAATCAGACCAAGCAGCGAAATGGGGAGGTAGTTAGTAAGTTAGTTAGGTAGTTAGTATCTTTGCCAGGACTCAAAATCAGAATTGGTAATGTCACAGCCCGCTTTGGACAGTCTGGATAATACTGCCTTTTCTTACCTCTACACGACTGTGGTTACTTAGAATGAATTGATTTTTTTCTACGAATTATCCATATTTGGAGAAAACCGCTGAAAAGCAGAGCATGTGCGAGAAAGGGAGATCCAGGACCTACAGCTTAGGTACAAGTGGATTCCGAACCACTTTGGCTCCATGGCATGCGGTGGGGATCAAGCCCGGCCAGTCTGGGTAAGGGGCAAATGATTTCACAGCACGAACAATTCGCTTCCATCAAAATAAAACGTTCGTTTTTAATGAAAGCTGTGGTGATCGACAATTTTCCAATATTTTTGCTCTAGAGTGGGAAGTCTGTAACAAAATGACATCAGATATCTGGAATTTTAACGGAAGTTGTCATCAACTTCCTTGTTTGAAGTGGGATACTCACTTTTTTATAATTTATTTGAATTGTCCATGACATTTTATCATTTTAAGTAATATAATATTACAGATACTTTTTGAAATATTAATGAATCGCAATCCCAAAGCTGAAAATCTAGCAAGTTGTGATACAAAATAAATAGTTAAAAAATAAATGTACCTTCGCAGACAATGTTTTGAGCCTATAAGAAAAGATGGCATAACCCTCCTGAAATCGAGCTGCCTCATATCATACCAGCCCCGTAGCGGAGTTATAAAACGTGTCCGATGCCATAATCAAACGATGTCTGCTGCTGACGCTCTAACTCATTTACGAAAACTTTACCAACTAATCCACTCACCACAACTATTTATAGAGGCTGCGGTAAATGAGAGGGACCGAGCGAGGGGGAAGATGAAACTTCTAGTTGATTTAGTTTCGAGGAGAAGTAGTTTTTCCGCAGATTTTCCCCATCGACTCGGTTGAGGAAGCTTCCAACACGTTTTTCGCGTGGCGATGTCGTGGAATGGATGTGGTGGCAATGAATTGTGGCATGGAGAGAGGCATGCTGGAAGGAAATATGGTGACAGTCGACAACATCTGAACCATTCGTTACTAGAATTTGTATTCGTCAATGACAGTGAATTACTAATCAATTTCAGTCATAGAGTATGTTTACTCCATCAGAAAATATCTTATGTAAAAAGTTTGGTTTGGTTTTTCTTTAATTTTAATTGTAAAATATCAAGTTCCCCAAATATATAATAAATGTTAATGAAAATAGAAGTAAATGAAAGAAAAAATTAAAGAAGTTGAACATTGTTGGGCTTGCATAACAGTTTGAAACCTACTAGGTGTAGTAACGAATATACTGGACTTTTCTCCAGACATCAAACCGCATTCTTCAGTATATTCAATCATAAACTTGACCAAATTTTTACACTGGATGATAACATGATATAAGAGAAGAAAAAAAAGAGGAAAAGAGATAATAAGAGATAAAAGAGATGTGGTCTACATATGAAAAAAGAAGGAGAAAATGACCTAACCTAACCTTGCTATCCCAGTTGATTGCAATCTGTTAACACTACAATTGGTCATTTAACCTGACTGATGATATAAATGAAAGCATGCTCGCTTCGCTATAAGCTCTTTGTAATCTATTCTTTGTACCCATTTTGAATTTTTGTTATTACTTAATTGTAGCAAAATTGAATGATAGACCATATAATCAAAGGGGAAGTTATTTGCTCACATTTTGAATAGTCGGTAGCAGATTCCGATAGTCCAACCCACCGCGGAATGAAAGTTACTAAAAGAAAAGAGGTTATGTATGTGGTTGAAATAAGTTGAAATTTTTGTCTAAAACGGTTGTTCTTGGTGTTAGTATTCGTGGAATTAGGTTGATTAATGTTTGAAAAAAGTGTCGACATGAAGAAGGAGGCATTTTGTGTGACATTTAATCGAAATATTCGTGTTCGAAATAGTCGATTTGCAAAATTCAAAAGCGCATTACTCAAAAAGTAACCGGGACCCCCTCGAATTCTCTTTGAATTCGTGTTCAGGAGATAAAAGTACATATATTGAGTAATTTTTTATATTTTGAGTTCGAGCCGAATAAACTTACCTTCACTCGGAATGAATACCAAAATCGTCGTTTCAAATTAGCGAACAGAATAACAGCAATAATTGTTAAGTCAATATAAATCTTCTAAAAAAAATGTTTATGAATAAATTATGATTGTACTATATTTAATAAAAAAAAATTTAAATAAGAATGATGGGATTTATTTATTATGTACCTAATGTTAAGGAACGTAAGTCTGTACTTTTTGCATATCATTCAAAAAACATTGCACTCTGTTCAAAAATTGCCTATATACTTTTTGATATTTAAAAGTCATCAGAAATAACACATTTATGAAATAAGTATTAGAAAAAAGTTTTTAATATTCAGGCACGTTACAACACGTTTTTTGTTCAGAATAGAGATGAGAGAGATATTCCTTTAGAAGATTTACTAGATGCATGTCACGACATTTTGAATTTGGAAGAAGATACAACTCTTACTGAACACCAAAATAGCCCTATAGTACACGCCGTTTTCAACAGAAAAATAAATACCGAAGACTGTTATGAGGAACCTTATTAGCAATGCGAGGAGGCACATTTCAAAAAAGATTGTACTTCTCAACACAATTAAATATAAGAAATGTCTGAAAACTGGACAAAGAAAATTGTATTCCTTTTGTTAAAAAAAAAACAAAAGTAAGCATTTCAACAAAAAATAACAGGAGGGCAATAGCCATTTGAATTGATAGATGAAATATGGGAAATAAAACTTCCCATGTTTTGTACCGCTTGTATTTGTAACGGACATTCTCAATTAATATTTCAAACTGAGATTTGAAAACCCTCAAATACCCTCAAATCTCTCGGTATAACTAACCCGATAAAAAATAACATTAAGTATCAATTACAATTCTGGGACCTGTTGTTATGGTTTTATGTGTATGAAGTATTCAACTGGACTCATGTTACCAGTTCTGCGTACTGTTTTCCTCCAACGAAATTCACATAACCATGTCACTTTATCAATGTGCAATTAGTGCTGAAATAATCAGGTTAATGTTCATATACCTCAAGTAGATATAAGCGGAGATAACTGATCTACTTTAATATGACATAGTTTTCAACAAAATAACGAGTGTATCTTCACTGTTTTCTAAGATTATTAAAAGTAGCAGATAGAGTAAATATATTTATTTTTAGTTTTTTGTTGAATTCTTTGCAATAAAACTCGTATTATCCTCGAAAAGAAAAAATTGAAAACCACACTCGTTGAAATGAACGGTTGAAAAACTGCCCGAATCGGAAAATAAAAAATATTGAAACGTCGTATATATCCTCCCGGGAGACTAATTCTCGAACTTGTTAAACTTTTTCCGCTGGATGCAACATCCTATTAAAGTCGCGAAACTTGATAATGCCCCCGTTTACGGCAGATAGTAGCCAATAATTGTTTTTCTTTTTCTCCCGCAGATGACACGGATGTTACACAAGAGCCAGACTTTGACATTGGCGAACTAAGTTCGACAGGGAAGCAGTTAGAAGTTTCCCTTGGAGGAGCCGTCCAGCTCTCCTGCCCACCAGGTAAAACTTTACTCATTTGTTGTGTACGAAGTTAAAAATAGGTAGGTCGTGTGGATAGATAAAGTGTACGAGGTGATACATCAATCCAACCGACAGTCTAGTCGATCTGCAATAGAATAAGAGGAGCAAACTTATACCTCCAATGATTATTCTGGATCAAATATTGAGTTAAATTTCAAAACGTTCTTTAGTAAGGAACTTTATGAATAAAATCTGGTTTTTGTTGTTGGTTCGATGTCGGCCTTTGAAACTTCTGATGTAGCACCGGGCCATGTTGGATTACTGACTCTGAGATATTTTTTCTAAAGTCTCTCAAAATCGATAGGCGACTACATGCCCTGTATTTTTTGCGTGGTTTTCCTGAAGTTGAAAAATTAAAACGCCGCCAAAGCCCTACGGCTACACTCCACAATTGTTCATGTTATTATTATTATTATTATTATATGTGCGGTTCCTGTGCGGAAATGTCAACTGAGGAGCAAAGTGTGAATTCTTATAAAGTCTTCAGTTTTGTTCAAAATAGTTAATGCCTTTTGCAAACTTCCATACAAAGTAACAGCGTGATAATAACCCAACAATATCGGTCAGATTATTTTCGGAATTCGAAGTAGAGAGTGCATTGAAAAAAGTAAAACCAAAATTCACCAGTGGGGATGACCAAATCCTAAATATCCTGGCTGAAGATTGTGCTTGTACCACTATCAAAAATCTGCATTTTAGCATTAACAACCAATTACTTCCTTGACATATGGAAAGTATCAAAAGGTCAGAGTTCAATATTCAAGTCAGGTCAAGTTAACGATATTTTGAATACAGGCCAATATATCTGGCGTTAGAGACCTCTCTGTGCCATAGAATATTCCCTAACGTTAGAAACTTACCACAAATCAACGTGGTTTATCAGCAAAAGATCACCAATCACAAATTTGATGTGTTTCATTGAAACAATATACAAAAATTTCGAGAGCTGTACATAAGTCGGCACTATTTATAGATACTTCTCCAAAGGATTTGACAAAATTAATCGTAACATATTGTACATACTGAGCACGCTGGATGTATTCGGTCTAGACAAACCACTCCTGTCATTTTTTGCTTCTTACCTTACGGATCGAAAATTATACCTTGAACTTCGGGGTCAGATGACCTGAAATTATTCCGACCCATTTATTCATTGGATGACTGCCTAGTATTTCAGAAAGTCACTGATTCCCTAAACAACTGGTGCAGAGTTAATGAGCTACCTCTGAACATACAAAAATGTATATACATGACCTTTAGTCTTAAAGCAAATATTACTCATTACCCTTACCTAATAAACGATCATATCTTGACTCAAAGCTCAAAAACCAAATAGCTCGGGTATTTGGTTTGATCCTTACACATAAATAAAATCACTTTACAAACCAAAATAATGGTATAATAGGATTGATATTTCGCATCTGCAATGATACTCAAAACATCGATTGTTTCACCAAACTCTTTAACTCATTTGTATGATCAATACTGGAATCCGGATCATTAATATGGGATCCAAGATATAACATGCAAATACAAATGATCGAATCGTGGCGAAGAAACTTCATGAAATCCATGATCTCCAAATGAGATGGTGTTTACCCTCAGCAAGGCCTTTGCAGCAAAACACTACTCGATCGACTATCTTTAGAAAATAAAAGAATATATTCTTGCATATTTATATTTAGAATTTTACATGGTTTGAATACACGCCAGAGTGGCACAAAAGAGTCATGCTTTTACTTTCAACCACATAGAACAAATGTGTATACCAAATCACCAATACATACTGCTTGCAAAAGATACAATGAAATTTGCTCTCCCACTGATGTTTATGCGGATAATCATTGTAATAATAATAATAATACAATAATAAATTCAAGAATAAAATCAAAACACTGTTACTTCAAAAGCTATAACAATATTTTTTCTTCTTTTATATCTCTCTTCATTGATTCTCATTGTGCTCATTCCTTTTCATTACCTTTATTCTTAAGGAATTTAAATGTAAATTATTATGTATATGATTTTTTTCATGGTAGGTATCTGAGAGGAAATATTACATTTTTCAAATTATACTCATCGCCAAGTCCAATTTACGTTTGATTCATAAAAGTAACCTCAGAGATGTAGATATACAGAATACACTCTTGAGCGTGGACCAGGACCACTTTTATTGGTAACTTTTACTCCTCAACTTTTCTCAATATTCAACATATGGTCAGTCGAAAAACCACATGCCCTTACCCTTTCAAGTGTCTCCAAAAGAAATGCATTGATTGTCAAGGGCGCGTCTTTTGATGGGTGGATTCTCTACTCCTCTTCCATTGTTTTACGCCAGAACTCTTGAGTTGCAACTGCAAGCTTGCTAGAAGTGATAGATTGACTGGCATTTTTCAGAATCCTATATAGTGTTATAATGTCCAAGGAAAATACGGGTGAGAACTGAAATTTTATTGAAAATGGGTACTGAGGAATTGTCATATTTCCAATACACTCTAATCGACATCGAAATTCACGGTTGACAAGAAGTGGAATGCTGAATAAGTAATTTCGATATATGTACCTGTATCTGCATCTGCACGATAGAAGCAAACTCCTCTCTCGCATAGAATTCGATTAGCGATTTCTCAACCGTAACTTCCAAATCCACTTCCGAAGCAATTTCAATCACAATTACCGCTAATATTATTACCGGGAGATAGGGATGAGTTATTGTGGTATCTATATTTAAACGATCAATCCACTTCACTGTTTATTACCGGATGTGCGAAGTACAGGAAACTATGTAACTAAATTTGTGTACGCATACTAACTACCGAACTTCTACCTGAAAAGCCAGACAGGTTAAGTGCTGAAATTTATACATGAATGGTGGTTGCTGAATCGATCTCAGCAAGGAATCCCTCAGGATAATTCAAACTTAGGGTTGGAGATTGAGGGTTGACAGAATAATTGCTCTCTTCTCGGTTGCTTGTCTCCAAAGCTTTGAAATACAACCAATTATTTCGTGGATCACTCCAAATGAAAAATACTGAAAGACTGATTTTTATTAAAGGGGTGTGAGTAGCTCATGACGTAAAAAAGACGACCTACCCGCACAAAATGGTGTCAAAGACAGTAGAGGGCTTCACATTCAAGTTTCAAATCACATTAGTGAAGGGTATAATTTTTATTCACATTACAATCATATTAACTTCTATTATGGGACCTCTTGATCGACAAACGTAACTCATTGTGATGCCAAATATCACTCACAATGGTCTAAATGTGACATCTTTGTTCCAGTTGAGAGCTTTACAAATGTACATCTCTTTTGTGTCTCACATCGACACTATTGAGAAGATAACTGAGATCTCCAATATGCTCCGATCACAGTTAACATCCTTAGTTCGTAACAATAACGTACAATACCTCACTTTGAAGTCCATTCTTAACCAAGAAAGCCATATCGTAGAAGATGTTGGTATTGACTAGAAAATATACAATCCAAAAGATACTGGTCGGTCATAATGGATTTTCACATGATTCAATCGGGAACTTCATCTAGTATTGAGTAAGCCAACTTTGAAACGAATCCGCCCATTTATTGAAAAGTTATAGAAAAGTTAGTAGGTCCTGGGCCACCCCATATACATCATCTGAATATAAATCGAGTAAATCTTTTCACATTTCTGGCCTATTGTGGTCCTATCCTTTTAAGTTACTGTAGAACTTTGCTAAGGTCGGTGTAACAAATGGAATGTATTCGAATTTGAACAAAGTTGATGAAACCTATTCGATATTCAAAAAGTTATATGTCGAACGAAATCTGGGGAACAACTTTATAGCGCATTCAAAAAGTTCAGACGAAAGAAATACGAAAGACCACAACTTTTCAATGACTTTCGTTCCAGTTGGTTGATAGTTTCGCAGGCGTTTCACGAAGTGAAGATTACTTATGCTCGTAGAATGGAAGTTTAAAAATTACCGTGCGCTAATCTTATTGAGAATTTCCAAGGCGTCTCGAAATGCGGAAACATCTAGCATATTGTTATCGTGTCACAATTTGTTTGAGACGTCCTATTCTTGAATATTTCGCAGATGATAGTTTTAGCTATATAAAAAATTCCGAATACCTGGATCACTAAACATATTTTTTAACTAGAAAAAAGTATAGATCGTCATTTCGATTTGTTCTTTTGATTTGTGATCATGGGCTAATTAAGACCATCGAAATTTTCCATAAATAAATATTCACTGATGAACATTCTCACAGTGGAAATGATTTAATAATAATAAATGGTCTTTATTTTACTTGGCGGAGTTTAGCAGAGCTATTCTTCCACTCAACCAAGTACAAGCACAAATGGAAATGTAACATGCGAGATAAATAAATAATAATTCAACATAAATGATAGTGTAGTTATAGAGGTATAACATAATACTTACATAAATAAAAATACAGTACAAGTATATGTGAAAAGACAAAATAAAAATAAAAATAAATTAGATGATATGACAAGAGTTGCGATCACTGTCTACGGGTCAGGATGTCCCTAAGGTTCCTTTTAAATGAAAATAGTGATAATTGTTTGGTATCATCGCTAATTGAGTTGTACATGATTGCAGCCTGGCACGAAAAGGAACGTTCAAAGAAAGTAGTAGAGTGTTGGGGTATCGTTAGTAGTTCTATTTCTAACATTGATTTGGTGTATCTGATGTCGGGGTATTAGTTTTTCCAGTTAATAGAAAAGGGTTTACCAGTTCTGATATGAATATCTCTTAGAGTTGTTTTGGAAATATTGGATGGAGAAAAATAACTCTTTCTCGAAAACCGGCCTTTTAGTTATTTTCTAAGCAAAATCTTCCTGAACGATTCTCTATTTATATTTCGAAAAAATCGTTCCGTAATCGAGACACTGCTTAGAGCTATGGGAGATATAGTCGAAAGCCTTGAACCAGGCAAACATTTAAATTTGACGCTCTGTGACTCTTTTAAGGAGCCTTAGACTGTTAACACAAACATTTCTGCGATATCGCTTTCTTGATTGTAAATAGGCTTGAAAGTTGTTACTGTGACCAGCTAAGAATATGCTACCTGTGATCGGAGAACGCAATTATCTTCTCAACAGTGTCACTCTGAGGCACAAAAGATATGTCAATTTGTGAAACTCTTTACCGAAACCATGATGCGCATTTGTGAATGACACATACTGAGTATGCACAATGTGATTTTTAACAGCAGGAGTTAGCCGCGTTGCCAAAGGTATTCTGATGTATAGTTTCTAGCCGGCATAGGTATTTTTTGTCAATAATCCACATTCCATCATAAAATTAACCGTGAATATTTGAAAACCGAACGAAGTCAGCAAAATGATTACAGGAAAATTCCAATTCATTTTGACACTTAAAAATGTATCAATGTGCTTACGAAGTTACGGAAGCGCCATATTGTATGGTGGTTTAAAATATTTTCTCACCACCTTTTTTTTTAATGTTTGAAAAAAAAATTTCAATATATTTTTGCCTCCATATTTATAATTTTTTTTTCATTGTTTTACTTCCACCCCTTTTTTTTTCACCAAAATTTTTTATTTACTTTTCATTCCTCGAAAAAAAAAAGTGTGAAAATATTTCTTTTTTATTTTTTTCATGCCATTTTGTTTATAACTGTTTGAAAAAAAAATTGTGAAAATATTTTTCCCGCCAAATTTTTGTTTTTAATTTTTTTGGACCTTTCATTGACGCTAAAAATTTTGGGAACGAAGGAGATTGAATTGAACTTGTCATTCAAGGAAATTGTGAAAATGCTTTTCCTGCCAAAATAATTTTTTTCCAGCCATTATTTTTATATTTACCGACGACATCCGCACTTATGCTGACGAAATTATTCTCTTATTTATTCTTCGGAATAAAAAATTGTGAACATTTTTTTCCCGCCAAAATAATTTTTTTTCCGCAAATTTTTTATTTTTATTTCCAATTGTTTGAAATAAAATTGTGGAAATGTATTTTCCGCCAAATTTTTGTTTTTCATTTTTTTGGACCTTTCAGTGACCCAAAAAATTTTGGGAACGAACGTGATTAAGTTTAAAAATAAAAAACTAATAAAAAAATTTGTCCCAACTAATTTTAAAATTTTTTTAGACCTCTTCATAACTTGAAAAAGAAAATTTGAATATTTTTCCGCCAAATTTTTTTTTGTCCCCTTAATGCTTGAAAAAAAAATTGAAAATGTTTTTTCCGCCTTTTTTATATTTTTTTTTTGTTTGAGAAAAATGTGGAAATATTTTTCGCGCCAAATTTTTTTTTTCTTTTACCTCTCTTCATTGCTTAAAAAAAAATTGAAAATATTTTTCCCGCCAATTTTTCTTTAATTTTTTTTTGGAAAAATATTTCAAAATATTCATTCCGCCAATTTATTTTTAATAATTTTTTTTGTTTGAAAAAAATGTAGAAATATTTTTCGCGCGAAAAATTTAATTTTTTTTGACCTCATTGCTTGAAAAAAATTTAAAAATATTTTTTCCGCCTTATTTATTTTTATTAGTATTTTTTGTTTGAAAAAAATGTGGAAATATTTTTCGCGACAAAAATTTAATTTTTTTTTGACCTCTTTAATGCTGGAAAAAAAAATTTAAATATTTATTCCACCAATTTATTTTCATTTCTTTTGTTTGAAAAAAATGTGGAAATATTTTTCGCGCCAAAAACTTTATTTTTTTTTAACCTCATCATTGCTTAAAAAAAATTGAAAATATTTTTCCCTCCAATTTTTATACCTTTCAGTGACCCAAAAAAATTGTGGGAACAAACCAAAATATTTTTTTCCATTTTTTAACAGCCAATTTTTCTTTAACTTTTTTTAATTTTTTTCCCCGCCATTATTTTTATTTCTTTCGATTGTTTGAAAAAAAAATTACTTTTTGAAGTCCCGCCTTTTTTTATTGAAAAAAAAAAAGTCCGACCATGATTTGAAATTTTTTATATCTTTTTCTTTTCTCACTAGTGAAAAAGAGCTTTTTTTGTGAAAATCATTTTTATTTGAATTTTTGTTGAGATATTCGACTATTGACCTCTACTTTGACCTTGTGACTCAGACTTGACCTTGACTCCACCTCGACTTCGACCATGAAATTTTTTTTGTTAAAGAAAGGTTTTGGTAATAAAAATTAAATGAAAAAAAAATACTCCCGGACTTTTTACCCGGACTTCATACCCGGACTTTTTATCCGGACTTTTATGTGGACTTTTCACCCGGACTTTTTATCCAGACTTTTGAC
This sequence comes from Chrysolina americana, assembly GCA_958502065.1. NCBI lineage: Eukaryota > Metazoa > Arthropoda > Insecta > Coleoptera > Chrysomelidae > Chrysolina > Chrysolina americana. Next base: position 90,065,256 of record OY293412.1, read on the forward strand.
CCAGACTTTTTACTCGGAATTTATACCCGTACTCCGTACCAGGATTTTACCCAGACTTCATACCCAAACTTTTTATCCGGACTTTTTATCCGGACTATTCACCCAGACTTTTTATCCGGATTCTTACAAGGACTTTTCACTCCCTTGATCTTGAATCCGACCATAAATTGATTTTTTTTTATATATTTTTTTCCTTTCGTTCTTAGTGGAAAGGAACATTTTTAGTAAATATTTTTCATATAAATTTTGGTAAAAAAATTTATTAATTTTTTTTACGTTAAATGGAAAATTTTGTTGAGATGAAATGAAAACAAAATATTCAAAAACTGATCTTGACTGACCTTGTCTTTGACCTTGTTTGACCTTGATTCGACCTTGATTGCTACCTTGAAACCGACCATGACTTGACATTTTCTTTTCTATCGTTTTTAGTGAAAAAGAACTTTTTTTGTAAAAATATTTATTCATATATATTTTGGCTGAAAAATTTTTTGAATGTGTTTAAAATTGACTTCGACTAACCTTGACTTGACCTTGATCGACCTCGATTTCGACCTTGAATCCGATCATGACTTGAAATTTTTTATATTTTTATCTTCTGTTACCAGTGAAAAGGAACGTTTTCTGTGAAAATATTTTTTATTTAAATTTTGGTTGAGATGTTCGAAAATTGACCTTGACTATGACCTTGACTGCACCCAGACTTGACCTTGACTCCGCCTAGACTTCGACCTTGAAATTTATTTTTTTCAATTTTTGGTAATAAAAATTCATGTAATGAAAAAAAATACTCCCGGACTTTTCACAAGGACTTTTTACCCGGACTTTTCACCCAGATTTTTACCTGGACTTTATACTCGGACTTTATACCCGGGCTTCTTACCAGGATTTTTCCCGGACTTTTACCCAGACTTTTTACCGGGACTTTTTACCCGGACTTTTTGCTAGGACTTTTCACCTGGACTTAATACCCGGATCATATACCCGGACTTTATACCCGGACTCTTCATCCGAATTCTCACACGGACTTTCGCAAGGACTTTCCACTCCCTCGACTTTGAATCCGACCATGAAGTGAAATTTTTTATTTTTTTTCCTTTTGTTTTTAGTGTTTTTTTTATATTTAAATTTCAGTTTAAAATTTTTTTTTTCTAAACGTTGGATGAAAAATTTTGTTGAGATGGACCGAAAACTGATCTTGACTGATCTTGACTGACCTTGTCTTTGACCTTGATTTTGACCTTGTTTCGACCTCGATTCGACTTTGACTTCGACCTTGAATCAGACCATGAATTGAAACTTGTTTATAAAATTTATTGTTCCACTAAACAATAAAACTTGTGATGTTAAAACTGGATGTGTAATGTGCATTCTTATTCGAAGATTAAATGTTATCTCATTTATACTATTGCGAACATCATTTGGCATCACAATGATACGTGTTTGTTGTTCAAGAGGGCCCCAAATATAAGTTAATGGGATTGTGATGTGAGTAAGAATTAATTTCACATTGCTATGCTAAACCATAAGAATGTGCATCTCAATTCAAAGATTCAATAATGGTATCCTGAGTAACATTTGGCATCACAATGTGAACTATTTGTCAGTCAAGATGGCCCTAAATAGAAGCTAATGGGATTTTAATGAGAGCAACAATTCACTTCGCTCATGTGATCTGAAACTTGAATGTGAGGCACTCTACTGTCTTTGAGACCATTTCGTATTAACTGCGGTGTATCACACGATATCCTTATAGAATAACCAGGATACTTTGGAAGAAAACAGAGGCTTGTTGTTTCATGAAGTCATACCTTGCTTTCAGATCCTAATGTGTATCACTCAACAACTTATATTCAGATATACCTATATAGGACATTGCATGCCCCAGGGCTCTGTATTAGAGCAGTCACTTTTCATTGTCCATGTAGACGTAATACTTACGTTACTTCATCCGAAAAGAATTATTTAGTTTTCCGATGACACCTCACTGTTTAGTTCAGATGCTAATTATGAAAATTTAAGAAATATATTTTATCACTTAAAGAGACATCAAAAACTGGTACATTCAAATATACTGAACCCAATTCAAAAAAAGAAGCATGCTGTCACATCACTAGGTGATGAACTATTCTGGAATCATCACAGCGGCATTTTTCGAACAAAACTAGCTTGTGTGATTCCATAAATCAGCGAATTCAAACCCGTTACCAGTATCTCCATTCTAAAGAATGCAAACTCCTCACTTTTCTGGTATCAAATTTACTATGGAGTGATATAGGTGAATTTATTATTTTTATCTAATGGATTTGGTGGCGCATTTGCTTCTACAGCTGTAGAGAAACCAGGAAAAAACTTCAACAACACGTCATCTGAAGAGTTGACTGAATGAAAACTGCTAAAAAAAGTACTTCAAACTATGTATGTATATCTGATCTTCGGTGAAAGAGTATTTTGAGTCTCTCGATCACCGTCGTTCTAGTTTCAATAAATACTTTCGAAAATCGGCTCGGGCATTAGGTTTTGCTCTAAAAAAAAGATGAAAAATTGCCTACTCAAAAGTTCAAGTTTTTTCCACAGTCATCGCCTGAAATAGGCTTGATTTTTTTGATTTTGCTAAGTTGATGTGTCGTTAAGCATTTGTATAGCAAATTAATTTAACTATGACAAATATTTCAAACGAGCATAATGTACTACTTCTTGAATGAATTATTCACTATTCAGTATATGCCATCAGAAGGATGTTTCATATGTGGCGTAGTTCTCGATTTACTGCCGTTACATTCCGCTTGCATCCCATTCCTAATATCAGACGCGTTGTTGCTGATACCGTCACGTCCTCAAGTGGCAAGTAGAACAAAGTACTCCCCCATTCACCAGAGAATAAACCGACTCTATAAAGTAAACTCATCACAAGTTGATCGTTTACCTTGCTTACAAATGCATACCATAGCAAGAAGTTAAGTGTTCCGGGAGTTCTCAAGCTTTTTAGAACAACACTCGGATGACTTCGTTTCTGCCCAAGGAGAATGGTGTACTTAAATATTTGCAGTTTCTGGTTAACTGACTGACTTAATTTCTCGTGTTATTGTTATGGTGTGGATTAAAGGATAGACGCTCAGAGTTGTGGACGAGACGGCGTCCGGGTAGTTGTGCATACTGATTAGGATGCGATAAGACGACGATTCGTTCGAGCAGGGCCGTTTCTAGAACGGGGCTTCAATTCTATCCATGCAAACTTCTGAGCGAGTATTGGATTCGGGCAATGTTCCTCCTATAATAATACAGAATATTTCAAAGTTAGCGTACAACGGCACAGATTCCTCCAACTTTGAAAAGAATTTTGGAAGCATGGACAATATTAATATAATAATAACTATAATAATATTAGCAGTGGGGTTACTACCATCCAAGACCTTGGTGTGTTGCGAAACCACTTCCTTGAGCAACAGGTACAAAATCGGACAGGTAGCCAAGGCTCACTCTGGAGGGATAGAGCATTTCCTCTAATATTAGCAGTAGGTTTGACCACGGAATATCCCGTTCTCGGTTTCAAATATATGAGGAAAAGGCCCCCACATACGACCCCCTCGGAGTAGTGGTCAAAGGTGAAGTGCTTGCACTCAAAACGATCGATTGCCACCTAATAACGATCACGACGACAACGGACAGATGAAGTAAGATACTGTTCTACCGTACTGGTCGCATGACGGATTTGGAAGTCCCGGATATCAGATAGAGAGCGTGTCATGGGATACCGAATACTATTAAGCATTCGCTGTCAGCTTATGCGGTCTCAACCTATATTCCCAGGTATAACACGGTGCAGATGTTGTACTACCACCTACTCTATTTGTAAAGTATGGATGAGACAACAGTGATTGTTGTCTTATGCTCCGAGGGATATTGAGTCAGTTGTGTAGATTGAGAAGTGCCGAATCTATTGAAACTACTCCTTTTTCACCCTCAGGCAAATACAAGCCAATAAACCTGATGTAATTCTCCTGACTACCGAAGTGGGACGTTTTTGCTTAATAGATTTTAGAGTTTAGCGAAACGTACATCATCTGAAAAGAGGAGGAGAAACGGACCAAATATCGAGATTTTCTCTTTGAACTCCGCTGACTTTAAACAAACCACTCTGGCGGTTCTGATCCGTCTACTCAGGGCACTCACTCCACACCCTCCTGATATCTCGGGGTTCCGGAGATAGGAACCAACTGGTAAATTCCTAATGGAGAAAATTATTTCCAACAAGACATAAAAATCTGTAGGAATAGTCAAATAGCAACAGCAATAGCAACAGCAATAGCGACATATCAGAGACTAAGCAGATAATCAGCCCTATGCTGTACCACTTCCGTTAAAAACGTTACCGTTATTCGCCATTTCCGTTATTTTGCAATGATTGGTAATAATTAAAAAAACAATAACAATTATATGAAAAAATACAATGGACCTTTATTCCAAATTGCGCAGTCATCTATGAAGTTGATCCCAGTGATGCCAGGAAATCGTCGACCATCAAGGTTTGTCTATAGCGCAATTCCAGTACACTAAAGCAATAATAAAGTGAGCTTCAGTCTGTGCAAGTTCAAGTAAAACACGATTTGTAATAAATAAAATTTTATTTTGCTTGCCACATGAAATTAACTTTTTTTAACAAAGAGTTTGAGTCGAATCCTAACATATAAAAATAACATAACATATAAAAATACTCAGTGCGGCTTTTGATAGTCCTCCCCTGTTAATTTTTGAACGGTTTGACGTTGAAAGATAATGAAAAAATATTTGAAGATTATCACCGATAGTAATTTTTGAAATAAAACACACTGTGATTGCTCGATAGATGGCGCGGGGAAGCCCATCAACTAAAAACTGTTAAATGGCATGAGGGGTCATATCGTTGGAAAGATAATTCAATTTTCTTTTCAACCAACATTTTTTCGAATTCCGTGACACTTGACCTTCCGTGATTTTTTAAATTTTTAAGTTTATGTGCCCCCTCGCTTCGTCTATGAAGCAATTACAATGTGTTTTATTCCAAAACATAGTGTCGGTTATACCCTCCAAACTTTTTTTTAAATTTGTACGTCAAACTGTTTGAAAGGTAACAAGGGGGGACTATTAAAGCCGCACTGTATATACACATCCACACATATTATTGAAAAACTACGTATTGAAATATGCATTAATATTTTCAGTATGAAATTATTTCAGGCAGCTACTGGATTTTTCAAGTATCTGGCTTCTTTTGTATTTTCGGGTAAATAATTGAAAACACATAAACCCAGAATTGTACGTAATTACCTGTAACCTTATATTTTGTACATGTAATGTGATATTTATTTTTTGTCGTGTATTAACAGAATGGAAATCTGGAGTCAGAACCAATTAATGTCTATATTCAAAAATGAATAGGGAGGATTCGTGAATACCCATAAACAGATATTAGTACACAAGAATCTGTACTAGAAACTTCAACTATTATCCTCACAATTTATTTTTACCTTGAAGGCTGGAACCAATTTCCTAATACCTACTATTTAACCTATTGCTAGATGGAGAGCAACATATGGATATATGAGCAATGAGCAATGATCTGGCAGTAGGAAAAATCTGCTTATTGACAAATGTGACATGCTAGATTCCGTTTAGTATAAGCGCATCTACTCAAAGCCCATCATGCTCTTTCTCAGATCCCTTGCAGAACCGGTCCCTGCATTGGACAGCTGATGCCCTTCTTCACCATAAGTGCAAATCAGCTTGGTAATCTTCAGAAGAGGCGTGTGACACCTTTTCTCCTTTCTGCATTGTCTGTTACAGTCCTCGTGCCCAATACCTGAAAGAAAATCAATTACATATTGTCTAAGTACATCTTTTCATATGCCGAGTCGAACAAATTTTTTTTTTTTATTCTCGGTAAGGATTTTTTTTTTTTTGGAACATCTTCAAACTTTTGGAGCCGTCCGACAACTAGAATTTCCCGAAAATATTGTTGAACAATGTTATTACTGAATTTGTCTAATCGGATGACTTTATCAAATTTAGTCCATCACGGCTGATTTTTTCAGAATGGTTCAATAATGCCCTAAACTTGAAGCTCACCTAGAACAAACATTTAGGAAAAGTACTGACTGGACATCACTTGATTACTAAGGTTTCGGACGTCCATCGTCTTAATGGGTTTGAGAGATATTTGACTTCTTTCACTTTTTCACAACGTTTCGATTGCTTGTAACTGCAATGATCTCCAGGTGAATAGTGTGGCCCTTCATTACGTATGGAGACATGCTGTGATGGTCAAAGGTAGAACAAATTACGACCAGAGGGTGGCCGGCTAGCTTGCAAAATCTGGCCATGCTCGGAGTCACTAGCTCTATATCAAGCACATCGCTGATTAGCCTGGAGATATTTCTGAACATCTTTTCCCTGCATCTGCTACTGAAGCCTCTAGACTGAAGTGCTAGAGCCAATGGAGGGGTAAACACCTAGGTTACTTCAACGCAAACACCTAGGCTACTTCAACATAATGGAGATGAGAATCGACATATCTGAGATCTCGTCACACAAAATTACAACGTACCCACACCACCAATCTTGATTCCCCCGAGACAAGTCATGGGGTTGATGGGGAGAGGCCTCTTTGTTCCAAGCAGAGATAATGACCTTCCGTTCGCAAGAAAGATATTTTCAGGAAGGTTTCAAGAAGCAAAAAGAGTATTTTTTTCCGACAGTCAAGCGCTAATCAAAGTCCTGCGATGGAGCGGGTTTTTTCCCAAATTAGATTGGGAGATACGCCAAAAACTTCAACGACTTAGAAGCACAAAGCCTCATCTGGATAGTGGGAATCCGGGGTAATAAGAGGTCAAGAGCTGAGATAGCAACAAAACAACTCACGTTGGACATAAAGCAAGGCACGAAGATATGAGTTGAGAACCACCATCAATCTTTCTGGAAAAATGCCTCAAGCAATACTGATGGAAAAATAATGATAATATGGGTCAACCGACCGGCTATTAAGGCATGTACTTGAATTTAACCGAAACTCTCCCGAGAAAGGTGATACCACCTGAGAAAACATCTGCATCTGAAGATACACCTAGATCCCAAATATATCATTCCTCCAGAAAACTTGATGAGGCATTCCCGCAGGAGTTCATCAGAAGATCCGGAGTAGGTACGAGAGACCTAACAGCAGTCGATGACCATTCCCGCCGAACAATAATACTAACAGTAATAAAATACATTGAGCAACGTCGAACTTTACATACTGAAATCGACAAAATCTGATTTTGTGCCCCACAAAAGGTACTGTATTCATGTGTAGTGTTTATCCTAGGAACTCGATTTCATCGATCGAAGGGGTAGTACCAACTTGTTTCCTGAGAGGTTTGCCGCCGAATATTGTCCAATTTTCAATGCCTAATTATTTCATCAATAAGTATTAGCGAGACGCACATCGAGTGTAGATGACATATAATTTTGGTGTTTGAATAGATTCCTGAATGTCTATGAATTACATCAATTGCTATTTATAGAATACATGGTGTAACCCTGAAGGCGATGTTCCAAGTATCATTTATTCTTTCACAGTGTTTTGAATGTGAACTGATCCTCTGCTACTGATTTGGTAAATATACTCAAACAGAGTACCCATTAGTGGACCCAAAATTGAGCTTGTCGGCATACCATGTTGAGATGCATTCGGCACCATCAATATTATTGGAAAATTCACTCAGGCCATCCCTGAAGTTCCGAAACACCCTCATCCAGGCAAAGTCGTACTAAGCGACAAATCAAGTGCATTTATGAATTGCGAATATTACTCTGGATTACAGTGGATGAATTCGGGGCTGATTATGGTCCTAAGCTGCACGTTCCACTTAGGTATTTCTCGACGAAGCAACTGATGACAATTGAGAGGGTGCAAGTGTATTTCGTAGCAGTAATGAAACTCTAATTATCGACTCCCTTTTGTGCTAACGGAATTGGAATTGGCGGATGTGGAAACATTTGGATACTTTACGATACGGGGTATCTTTGTGTTATCCCACAAGTAGTACTCTCTCATTAGGTTATTATTGGTCTGTGAGTCTTGTTACCCCGCTCACAGTCAGTGGTGCAGCCACACATATATTATTTGTGAGGGATATTACAAGATACAATTTGAAGGCTTTTTTAACAATCATCGATTTATTTCGATCAATCTATTTACCACAGCTTTCCCTACATCGCGTAATCTTATGCCAAAAATTAGCCTTGACTCGGTCCACGTCAAGGGATGGGTCTTCAACTTTATACAATGTGACCCATTTGAAATGAAAATACCTTAATGAACATTTATTTTTAAACCGACTTTTTTTATTAGGTAAATATTCAAACAGAATCAAGCTGAGTTTTCATGCATCCGAATTTTCGGTTTTTCGTTGTAAATTTGAAAGAAATGTCACTTTTTCGTACGAATGATAATTTAAGCGGTTTTCATTTGTGCGAAATGCCTTCAAATTAAATATTCAACGTCAACCCCCTAATTCACCGACCATTTTCTCAAGTAAATTCCTCAGCTTGTTGATTATGCTGTGGTTATTTTCGTAGATTGAAAATAGGTCTCATCCAAAAACGTTTGGGAGCCCTTTTTCTTTTTTTCTTCATTTAAAAATTTCAATACGTTAACAAAATCAGTTAAATATAAAATATTACGGCTGTTCTTATCCTTATATTATTAATCATGAGATTGCTGTCCATATATTTGACATTGAAATTTTTAATATGCCTGGAAACAAACTGAGAACCGCACTGATCATAGTTCTCCTTTAAAATTTCGGACAAGTTGACTTTAGCCGCTTTCCAATGGCCACAGGGAGTAGCTCCGAGGAGCTCCGGGTAGCTCCTGAAGTGATTTGACAGATCACGACAAATTATGTTCCAATTAAAACCCAGTTATAAAGTCAGGTGCGGGTCACTTCAGGTTCAGTTCAGGGGTAACAAGCTCCACAGGGGGCTCCCTGGCAGTTGGAAAGCAGCTTTAGAACTTCTTGAATTTGTTCGTACTATCAGTTAAAATTTGCCGCCACGAAATATATTTGACAGCTTTTGACAGATTTTGTACGAAAAATAAATAATTCGTGTACATGAAAACTTAACTTCAGTCATTTTTTTCTGGGCCAACTATTGTTATTCATGAATGAAAACAATTTATTAGCAATTATTTCAAAAAAAAAAATTGACTTCACTACTGGATTCACGACATTTTCAATTAGATCGGGTCAGCAACAACTGCACCAGTGATGAGGTGTGGGAAATCACCATCAAATAACAAAAGTAATATTTTTGTTCAAAATGTACATTTGCTATTATCTTTTCGCCTTGAAATCCTAGATCTGGGTGGATATTGTCGGTCTCTGTCACTAGTTGTGGTAAAATAGATATTTTGAACTCATTACGGTAGTTCAGTGATTTTCCAATGTCAGATATCGGCGATTTTCAGCTTATTGGTACATCACTAGTAACTCATTGAGGACCGACTTCAAGCAACATTCTGAGAAAACAGAAATGAAAAGTTCTTCGTATTCATTTAAATTTATGGGGGACACTGTATATTTGGATGTTCTTAGTACGAAAGTGAGTCCTAAATGAATCACGTTTGGTGTTGAAAAATTATAAATATATATTAAATAAAGATTATTCAAGAAGAAACACGATATGGAAATCAAAATAAATCTTTGAAAATATCAACAACAAAAATGTCAACTCTTTGAACACGCATTTTGAGTTCTCCCTACCAATCTAACATATTTAAAACTTTCGAAAGAGCAACAGCAAAATCTTTATTTCTTCCCCGAAAAAAAAAATGTTAAATTGAAATTTCTCACTCCTGCTGATTGGTTCTTCCAAAATATAGCGATGGTGCGATTCAAGACCTCACTTACAACACAATTTCATAATTTTTACGTGAATTCAATCACGATTTATTTCTCTTTTCGTTAGCCTCTCAGATCCAATACTTTTTACTCAATAGTCGCGAAGCCCAATGCAGCTTACGACGCTCATACTCATAGGGATAATTTCTCTCTATCCGCAAGAAATCTGCGCTTAAAAATTAGATTCTTCTAGCTCGTCCAATTGCGGCGAACATTCTTTTTTTTTATTTTCCATGTTATCTTTCTCACACCAATTCGACGGCAATTCATTCATTTCTGCATATTCGTGAGAAAATGAAACTAAAGGACCTCTCACAATCTATACCTCATTCCACGTTATTTTTTTACGCCCTATGGTAATCATACAGCATTCATTAAGGCATTCAACACTTTTTATTTGAAAAATTTGAAACTCGAAATCACCTGAAAAAATTATATTCTACTGAAACAAATTTTCCAACTTTGATAACTCATATAGATACTCATTTAAAACGGTAATACGCGGGGATGATCTCAAGTTACAGAAAAAAAGACTGTTTTATGCTTGGATCTGCGTCCAAAGGTTATATTTTTAAATATCGTATGTTTGATAAGTGATGCTTATCACTGCTGTTTTCTTCAGGAACAACAGGATGCTGGACACGAGTGGAACCGGGAACAGGTCGTTTGGAGCCACTGGGCGCTTCTCAGGAATTAAGACTGGACAGCGTTTTATATCAAGAAGGCGGAGAATATCGGTGCGTGGCACCAACCAAGGATGCTACAAGGAGGTTGGATTCCTTAAGGAACGCCATGTCTGTGCAAGTAGTTGTGTCGGGTGAGTCAAATTATATCGATTGATTCATAATGTTTGCGATGGATGAAAATATAATGATTCTCAACCAATTTTTGTCGAACTGTCCATATTTAACATAAAATTAATTAGTACTACTACAATAGTTATTTTGCCGCAAAACTTTGAGTTCTTCCGAAGTGACCGGTTATGAAGAGAATTTTATTATGAATCACCTACACGTATTTCATCATGAAAAATATTCAAATATTTTTGATGTCGCTTTGTATATATTGGTTTCTTTCTTCCTAAAATATCACTCACAATGTAAAATTAACAAATTTCAGCGATGGAGAGTAAAAATATTTTTCGCCAAAACCAGCCAAATTCCAGAAAAAAAGCCGACTTTTGTTGAAACCTCGCTCAATTCTATGGAACACTACAAAAAAGTTAGCGTTCTGTTACTGCTTTTCCACCCTCTTCTCGTCAGGTTGAATGCCACCAAACTCATTATGTACGAAGAATTTTTCTGAAATGTACAAGTCATACATTTTTCAAATGATATTTTATGAATGATATAATTTTTTTCTCAAAATTATGCAAGAAACCATAATCAATGCACCATTGCATATGATTCAAGATAAAATCCTCCATTGAAGACATAATTTTATGAAAAAATCTATTCGAATAGTGTTTATTTTTCATGGAATTTGTTCAATTTCATGTCGGTGTATGAACAAATTCATCACCTGATAATGAGAATTATTGTTCTTCATTCGGTTCGCATGAAGTACTGGTTTTGTAATTCATGCAAATAATATAAAATGGATTTCAGGGGTTGTGATTCATTTCAGTAAATTATTGTATGGGGAACAAACAGCGTTGATTGATAATATTTGTTTGGGTTTTTCAAATTGCTAATTTTGTTAATGGAATACAATCAGAAATCCATTCTTTTTCAGGCTATGCTATTACCTTCAATGTGAAAACATTCATGATACATTTGATATTCTACATAAATAAGTTTCATGATAATAAAAAAATTATAAGTGGATTGCTCAATTATGTTCAGGAGAAAGATATTCTTGAGTAACATTACGTTACATAATTTTTTTTATTTTTAGTTCACAAGATAAGGAAAATTCTTAGAATACTTTGCCGTTCGTTGAGAAGAACTCAGTCTTAAGGAAGAGGTTTGGCGAGACTCTAGAACGAGGGAAGAGTTGGAAGATAAAACTGGTTGAGTTGATCTCAATGATATCCAATATGTTGGCATGCCATATAAATGGTGAACTATTTGGAGAGGAATCTGATTCAAAAAAGTCAATTCTTCACAGAAAAATATATTAAGATGGAAGCAATCATGTTTTTATAACGCAACGCAAATTTTTGGATGGCATCGCCCATGGGCAATATCTCCAAACTTTTCATTCATTGAAAATTCAGAAATAACAAGTATTTAAAATGGATATCTCTTTTTCCCCATCATTTATAATCAGGGCGGGGTTGGCCAACAGCCAACGAAAATATATCAGCAAGGAACACATCTTGGGGAGCAAGCCAAACGCGATCAAATTCTTGGAGATTATGCATTGGCCAAAGTTTCACTGTCTTTAATAGGTAGCTGCCATATATGTTGTTCACTGATGACGAGAACTATATTGTCGATAGTTTATGATTCCCGAGAGATCCAGATTTTCCATGAGCTCGATATTATTGGATTTTTCCCATGGCTTTCGATATAACAGAGAGCAGCAGTGCTCAAGATCTGTAGTTGATAGGCGAGGTAATTTTTTACTCTTGCAGATTTCATGTTGAATCGTCCAAATCATGAGAGTGGTTGAATATCTTGCAAAAAACTTGACCAGATCCACTGGAATTGTTGGTGCTGAGACCCAGCAAAATAAGTCTCCTAGGTCGTTGAAGGCAGGGTCCAAGGTAGAATTTGTTGCAAACATGTTTAGAAAATATTGGTTAGGGAAGGAAATGAGCTGGAAGTGAAATGTCTTCCCGACGCTTTGTTTGACAAGTACCGAAACAGTTTTGATGGGATCTTGTAAGCTTCTTTCGAGAATTCGATTTTCTTCAAGCAAAATCTAGTCTCAGGGTCCGGATTTTTGGACCATCGATGGTATCCTGTCTGTTCGAAGATAGCAGCTCTGTAGCACTTTCTGCTCAAGAATTTAGTGAACTATGTAGCTATTTGTTCGTTGCATTACTGAATTCCTTCTATTAATTTCTTACTTTTTTTGTCGTTTTATTTTCTTTTCGCTGATTTCATCACCTCAATTGGCATTTTCAGTTTTTTCTACTTAATCAAGTCTGCATGAGTATTTGGAGCACTTCTTCTAGAACTGTCCTTCATTTTCATTTTCCAATTTTCCAGGAAATCAGCTGTCTACAGCTACAGCTCAAATATTATTTATACCCCTCGTTGCTGTCTGTTGTTTTGCAATCAATCTGCTTGATTCGAATTGATGTTTTCGTAAACAAGCCATGGCTCGATCTATAATTCATGAAGTGTCTCTCACTGGCTTACTGCGGTAATGAACAACAAGATATATTGTGAGTCACTCCTTACGGGGTAAACCAGATTTTGCGATCAAGATGGCAATGAATAGGTATATCCATTCAGTGGGATACGTTTGAAATCCATGCTCTCATGAATCATAACGTAAGTGAACAGTCTGCTGAAGTTATTTTAAGTTGATCAACAAAGAATAATGATACCCAAAACCAATCACCTTTTATCAGATTGTATTTTTTACATGAAAATTCAGGAGATATAGCTAATCCCCGCTGGAGTTTGTGAAAACAAGGCTGAGAATATAGATAAGAACTCAAAATGTTCTTCCTCAGAAGTAAAAAATAATGTCTGGTGCATGTTGTTTCAATTATGCTGGAAATTGGAAAAGAGGAATATCAATTCAATTTTCAATATATGGCAAATGGTTACTTCTTTTCAAATTGAAAAGCATGATATTTCAAATTCGCAAAATATAACCAAAGATCTATTTCTATCTGAGCTCCGAAAGGCAGACATAAAAAATCCGATATCGTTTCGGTCTTTTTTCGCAAAGGAATACCATCCCTATTAGAGGAGATAAAATTGTAAGGAAACACTAGGATGTAACATTAGTAATTCCATTTAGACGGAAATCTTTCGCTGAAAATATATTAGGATGTAAATTTAGCAGGATAAGAATAATAAATCAGATCGGAAGTTCGGCTTTAATAACGTCCCGGAATCGATAACACAAGAGTTGGGTGAGAAAAACGTTTTGAATAGCTTAGACTTGACGATAAGAAAGAAGTTACGTTCAAAATGGAATCACAGATGTTAGGTAAAGTTGTAAGGGATTGTGTTCATCATATAGAGTTTATCACGGAAAGTGGTGAACGGATTTCAGGACTTATCGTGAAAAATGAAAAAGTCTCCTATAAACAGGAATTCAATCCATAAAATAAGTTAAGTTTGAGCCTCCAATAATTTATGAAAAGTAATAATTGTCAAACGTGTCGGCCGCTTTCAAATTACGAGCGGATGGATCCGGATGGTAGTTAACATTTTTTATGATAACTGAAGATGGAAATTCATAATGCATACTTCTCCCCTCACTCATTTCAGAGTTGTAACTTTATTGAATCTATTACTCTGTTTGTTTATTCTCAGACAAGAAGTTTGAACCAAGATGAACTTCTAAATGATATCGAATTTGAAATGATACATATTTTTTTCAACACCTTTAAGAATTGACTTTTCCTCCCTAGTTTGAGAGTTGAAAGTAGCACTTTTTCTCTCTAGGATTACCCTCTACCTTCAAAAGTCTAGTTCTTGATAGTGACCATTGTGAATTTTTAGTTTATTACGGGTTTCAGTAGTCCAGAGTACCTTGGCGTATATAAATAATATACATTTTTGAATCTGTGAAGCTAATTTCTGTGCAATTTCTTGACTTGTTTTATAACAATTGTAAGCCGTACAAATTATAAATCACTATCTGGAAGTCACGAGTATATGAGTTTATGTAATCAAAACAATAACTATTTGGAACATTCTGCCATCTCTCTATGCATGGCATTCGACTGCGTGAATAAAAATTAAATCCTGGAAAAATAAGAGTACTCATTATGAAATCAGAGGTTTGTCTTACGATTGGTTCAAATCATATCTCTTACAGCGAGTAATGTGGGATAGAGTCGAATAAGAAATATTATGTAATGTGTTACTGGCCGGTAGCTCAGAGGCCAAGTTCTCTGGTTTTGGAGCTTCTGACTTCGGATAGAGGTTCGAAGCCTCGGTACGCGAGAATCTTCTGTCCCAATTCATGGACCTTGATGGTAGAGCGCTTGCCTCTCAACCACAGGGGTGTGGGTTCGATTCCCAGCATGGTCACTGGTCTAGTGCATGGCATCACACGTAAAAAGGTGAGGGCTACGTCTTCCTACGCTCGCACAAGTATTTCGAAGACTTCTGAGGGTTGTGCTCGTAAGGGTGCATCGCTTGACAAAAATAGCAATTTCAACAAACAATTGCATCGGTTACTTTCGACAGATACATGCCTTGTTGGGAAGCCAGTATGATGTGAGTTGCCTGGATGCCAATCTAGACGTCTGGTATTTGCTTGGAGTGCGCACCAACCACCCGGAGTGATGCTGTAGGTTTTCCGAGTTTTTCTACAGCTAAAAAGTGAGAATGTCATCAAACATCAGTGAGTCGCTTCAAAGCGCCACTTTATGAGTGTATGTAAAGTGGTATTATTATGAATATTATTATTACATTTTACAGCCTGGTGTCCAATATGGACATTACATGACGTTTCTTATTTGACTCTATTCCACATTACTCGCTGTAAGAGATATGATTTGAACCAATCGTAAGACAAACCTCTGTTTTCATAATGAGTACTCTTATTTTTCCAGGATTTAATTTTGATTCACGCAGTCAAAGGCCATAGAGAGATCACATAATATTTTAAATGGTTATTGTTTTGATTACAAAAACTCATTTATTCGTGTTTACCAGATAGTGATTTATATTTTGTACGGTTTACAATTATTATAAAGCAAGTCAAGCAATTGCACAGAAATTAGCATTAAAGATTTGAAAATGTATATTATTTATATACGCCACGGTACTCTGGACTACTGAACCCTGTAAAAACCTAAAAATTCCCAATGAGTCACTATCAAATTTATTGCTTATTTATGAGAACGATATTGTCTGTATCTTCTCTGTAATATCCCAATCTGTATGTCCCAATCCCTATCTTCCAATCCCAATCCCTATCTTTCAATCCCAATCCCTATCTTCTAATTCCAATCCCTATCTTCCAATCCCAATCCCTATCTTTCAATGCCAATCCCTATCTTCCTATCCCAATCACTTCCCTATCTTCCAATCCCTATTTTCCAATCCCTATCCCTATCTTCCAATCACTATCTTCCAATCCGTATTTTCCAATTTCAATCCGTATTTTTCAATTCCAATCCATATCTTCCAATTCCAATCCGCATCTTCCAATTCCAATCCGTATCTTCCGAATCCAATCGGTATCTCCCAATTCCAATCCGTATCTTTCAATTCCAATCCGTATTTTCCAATTCTAATCCGTAACTTTCAATTCCAATCCGTATCTTTCAATTCCTATCTGTATCTACCAATTCCAGTCCGTATCAACCAATTACAATCCGTATCAACCAATTCCAATCCGTATCTTCCAATTCCAATCCGTATCTTCCATAGCCAATCCGTATATTCCTATTCCAATTCGTAACTTCCAATTCCAATCCGTATCTTTCTCTCAATTCCAATCCGTATCTTTCAATTCCAATCCGTATCTTCCAATTCCAATCCGTATCTTTCATAGCCAATCCGTATATTCCAATTCAAATTCGTAACTTCCAATTCCATTCCGTAACTTTCAATTACAATCCGTATCTTCCAATTCCAATCTGTATCTTCCAACTCCAATCTGTATCTCCCAATTCCAATCCGTACCTTCCAATTCCAATCCGTAACTTCCAATTCCAATCCGTATCTTCCAATTCCAATCCCTATCTTCCAATCCCTATCTTCCAATTCGAATCCCTAACTTCCAATTCCAATCCTTATCCCCATCTTTCAATCTCAATCTCTACCTTCCAATCCATATCCCTATCTCACAATCCCTATCATCCAATCCCTATCCCTATCATCCAATCCCTATCCCTATCATCCAATCCCTATCCCTATCATCCAATCCCTATCCCTATCATCCAATCCCTATCCCTATCATCCAATCCCTATCCCTATCATCCAATCCCTATCCCTATCATCCAATCCCTATCCCTATCATCCAATCCCTATCCCTATCATCCAATCCCTATCCCTATCATCCAATCCCTATCCCTATCATCTAATCCCTATCCCTATCATCCAATCCCTATCCCTATCATCCAATCCCTATCCCTATCATCCAATCCCTATCCCTATCATCCAATCCCTATCCCTATCATCCTATCCCTATCATCCTATCCCTATCCCTATCATCCAATCCCTATCCCTATCATCCAATCCCTATCCCTATCATCCAATCCCTATCCCTATCATCCAATCCCTATCCCTATCCCTATCCCTATCCCCCTATCCCTATCCCCCTATCCCTATCCCCCTATCCCTATCCCCCTATCCCTATCCCTATCCCCCTATCCCTATCCCCCTATCCCTATCCCCCTATCCCTATCCCCCTATCCCTATCCCCCTATCCCTATCCCCCTATCCCTATCCCCCTATCCCTATCCCCCTATCCCTATCCCCCTATCCCTATCCCCCTATCCCTATCCCCCTATCCCTATCCCTATTATCCCTATCCCCCTATCCCTATCCCTATCCCCTATCCCTATCCCCCTATCCCTATCCCCCTATCCCTATCCCCCTATCCCTATCCCTATTATCCCTATCCCCCTATCCCTATCCCTATCCCTATTATCCCTATCCCTATTATCCCTATCCCTATTATCCCTATCCCTATTATCCCTATCCCTATTATCCCTATCCCTATTATCCCTATCCCTATTATCCCTATCCCTATTATCCCTATCCCTATTATCCCTATCCCTATTATCCCTATCCCTATCCCTATTATCCCTATCCCTATTATCCCTATCCCTATTATCCCTATCCCTATTATCCCTATCCCTATTATCCCTATCCCTATTATCCCTATCCCTATTATCCCTATCCCTATTATCCCTATCCCTATTATCCCTATCCCCATTATCCCTATCCCTATTATCCCTATCCCTATTATCCCTATCCCTATTATCCCTATCCCTATCCCTATCCCTATCCCTATCCCTATCCCTATCCCTATCCCTATCCCTATCCCTATCCCTATCCCTATCCCTATCCCTATCCCTATCCCTATCCCTATCCCTATCCCTATCCCTATCCCTATCCCTATCCCTATCCCTATCCCTATCCCTATCCCTATCCCTATCCCTATCCCTATCCCTATCCCTATCCCTATCCCTATCCCTATCCCTATCCCTATCCCTATCCCTATCCCTATCCCTATCCCTATCCCTATCCCTATCCCTATCCCTATCCCTATCCCTATCCCTATCCCTATCCCTATCCCTATCCCTATCCCTATCCCTATCCCTATCCCACTATCCCTATCCCACTATCCCTATCCCACAATCCCTATCCCACAATCCCTATCCCACAATCCCTATCCCACAATCCCTATCCCACAATCCCTATCCCACAATCCCTATCCCACAATCCCTATCCCACAATCCCTATCCCACAATCCCTATCCCACAATCCCTATCCCACAATCCCTATCCCACAATCCCTATCCCACAATCCCTATCCCACAATCCCTATCCCACAATCCCTATCCCACAATCCCTATCCCACAATCCCTATCCCACAATCCCTATCCCACAATCCCTATCCCACAATCCCTATCCCACAATCCCTATCCCACAATCCCTATCCCACAATCCCTATCCCACAATCCCTATCCCACAATCCCTATCCCACAATCCCTATCCCACAATCCCTATCCCACAATCCCTATCCCACAATCCCTATCCCACAATCCCTATCCCACAATCCCTATCCCACAATCCCTATCCCACAATCCCTATCCCACAATCCCTATCCCACAATCCCTATCCCACAATCCCTATCCCACAATCCCTATCCCACAATCCCTATCCCACAATCCCTATCCCACAATCCCTATCCCACAATCCCTATCCCACAATCCCTATCCCACAATCCCTATCCCACAATCCCTATCCCACAATCCCTATCATACAATCCCTATGATCCAATCCCTATGATCCAATCCCTATCATCCAATCCCTATCCCTATCCCTATCCCTATCCCTATCCCTATCCCTATCCCTATCCCTATCCCTAATCCCGGGAGAGTACCTTTCCGTATGGATTAGGATCAAGATTTTTTCCATTAAAAAGTTTTAATTAGCGCTCTTGAACAAACTTTCGCGTGCGGGAATAGACTTGATCCTAAGCGTGAAAATTACCTCTCTAACTAAATTGCGTTCGGGTATAGGGTGAATCATGCACGCTTGCAGGAAAAAAAATTTACCGGAAAATTTGTTTAATAGCGATACATGCTGAAAAAAAAATCTTGATCCTAACTCATGCGGAATTGTTATTTACCTAACAATTGCGGGAAAAAGTACTTTGCCGCACGCGAAGGCAGTTGCACGAATGACACGGAGCGAAGTTCGGGCAAGCCGTCAAGGGTGAAAAAGACATTTTCCTACAAGCTTTGCGTCGTTCGGGTAACCGCAGTCGCATGCGGAAAAGGTACTCTTTCCGTTAGGTACAATGTTTTTCCTACGGGTGCTTTAGTCCATCTTATATTTTGAAAAAAAAAGTTAGTTTACGGAAGAGTATAACTTTCAAAACGAAAAATCGTGCGGAAATGTTACTTTTCCGCACTCTCGTAGGAAAAGGTGCTTTTCCGCACTCGACTTCTTAACGGCAGTCGCATGTGGGAAAGGTACTCTTTTCGTACTTGTTAGGATAATAACTATTGCGTGGTTGTTGGTAATATGTACACTGGGTCATGTTGGTTTATCGTGCTTTCTTCATCAAGAGATGCCAACTTGGAATTATTTCATTATCTTGTAATAGGCACTAACTGAAGGCCTTCTCACTTTCTCACATCAACTTACAAAGTTTGTCGCTCCGACTGAATGTTCACTGCCACATTAGTAAAACAATCATGCTTGCTTACTTAACGATAACGGATGATAATAAGAACTAACCTGAAACTCTGATGAAGCGAAGTTACCCCCTAGTCCCCAGTGCGATATTCTAATATTATTCACGAAATAGATAATAATATGAGCCACGAGTACATATAAAATAGATGTCAGCCCAGCCGTATAATGAATGAAATGGGCCTCAAAAATTCTCGAAACACGCAAGAAATGAGGGGAACATTCCAAGGGATTCGGTTTAAATTGAACGCGTTTTCCCTTATCACAAACAGGGGTGAAACAAATTATTTTGGTGCGAGTTTCACATATCTCGTGAGGAAAAGTTTTCAATGAGATGGATTACTTCAATAACACCAGCAATGTTAATTCTCAGGGTTTTGTTCTTCTATGCAGGGTTAGTTGAATCAGTACTGCCAAGCACCAGCGGGAATATTGTTAGGTTTACAGATGATACAACCATGAATTGTAGACCAAACAATTGGAACTAATTGTGAGTTGAAGTTCATGAAATGTTGGTAGGATGAGAAAGCTATCAACGGTTAACACTGATAACACAAAATGACATTTTGTTAAGATATTCAGCTGGAGTGTCGATTATTCAACTCAAGCTCCTTTGAGGCAACTGAAAACTTTATATTATCAGCTAGTAAAATGTTATACTCGGTCTGACAATTCTGGCATAGTAGTTTGAATACTCACATTCACTATATCGAAGTTTATAAAATATAATATTCAGCCCTATGCTGTATCACTTCCGTTAAAAATAACGTCACCGTTATTCGCCATTTCCGTTATTTTGCTATTGCTTGGTAATGGCGATTAACGGTGACGTTATATTCAACGGAAGTGATACAGCATACGGCTGATTATTACGTTTTGCTAAATAATAATGCCGAGCACACTACTAAACTGTTTATTTTCTAACTTCACTAAAAACATACAACTACTTCACTGACTAATTAAACACTTAGATCTATACAACAATACAAGTAACTAAATATTCCAAACACTTCTATACTTCTTCAAAAACTTCTTATCACTTCTTCATAATCTTCTTAATCTCCTTAATCCCAGTGAAATCTCTTTATATAGTCCATTTATGCCGACTGGATCTTTCGCGAAATTTCTTAGAATACTCGGGACAGAAGGCCGTTCAAATAATCACTTCTTAGAACTGCTCGATTAATAAATACCTGCGTCACGGCGTTAACACATTTGTATGCAATTTGTTTTTTATAGAACTCTCAGTGGCGTAGATAAGGGAATTTTTATCAATCTCGTAATAATATCATATAATAAATTAATTTTGGTAATATGGGAGTTTGAAGTTTCAAACTTATATACTCACATTTGAACTTCTACACAACTTCTACATTACCAAAAATAATTCATAATATACTGGGTGAACCACCCCTACTTACCCAAAATTAAAGGGAGAGCTGATCAGTAGTGTGCGAAAGTACTTGTTAAATTTCAGAACTATCCGTGGTTATTTGAATAATTTACGACAATCTTCACAAAAATGAAAATGAATTATGAAATTATACACACTTTATAAAGAATGGTGAAGTTACAGCCCACGCTTTCGCGCATATTCGCTTCTGTAGTGTTGTCTCATGTTCCGATCGGCAGACGCAGAATAGAAGAGAGTTAATGATGGTCATTGTACAGTTTTTTATTATTTGTCTTGGTTATACACCCATTGTGAAAATAATTCCCAATGCGATACAAAAACAATCATCCTACGGCATCCACTGAAAACCTTGGTATTCGATTTTAAATATTTTTCTGTACGTTGCCGTACTACCCGTCAGCTAGTACTGTATATTTTCGCTCATTGTATTCGACTATAAAGAGTTGCTTTTCAATGTTATATTTCGTCAGTTTCTACTGTTTGAATATCTTAAACAAAGGCTAATTACTAACGAAAAAGAGAGTGAACTTTTTTCGATTCTCAATATTTTTCTGAAGTTGGAAACATTCAAGAAATAACAGTTAATCTTCTTAACAAACTTCAAGCGACTATAATTAGGGTCATTAATTTTCAGACAATGTCTGCTTGATATTTCATGGAAGCGTTCCTTTTTTAGTGTTTTTTTTTTGTTTCTTTTGCCGTTCTCAGTCTTCATTTTCTCGAAAGCCCACTGCAGCCTATCCCAACACCCTTTTTAGTTCAGGAGAGATTTATGTACATTCAGATATAAAATGCTCGCTTGTTTTCCCGCCTCAATTTTCGGATGACTATGCCTCCTTATCTCGCGTTCTTCTGCTCTGTCGCGTTCATGAACGGGGGAAAGTGAAGCTGGATTTGCTGAAAAATAAAGTCTTTAGACAACGTTGAATTGACGACTATCTCTACTTGGCAGCAATAACTCAGACTTGCGGAATTGAAGGGATAGCAGGATAGCAGGATAGCAGAACTCAAGGGCAATGAGCGTTTACAGGGCAGTCGCCATGTCATGCGCCGCATGCGGACGCCTGGTGCGCCGCGCGGGCGAAGCCGTCCTCTTTTTACATTTTTCTCAAGTAAAAAAAAATGCAATCGGAAAAAATTGCAAAAGTCTGCAATCATTTTAGACGGCTGATGACAAGAATCACGTCAATGGAGAAGAAATGCTACGAGAATTTAACATTTCAGCTCCAATGTTGTCCAAAGATAGCTGCCCTGAAACAACACTGTGTTATATTACAACAAACCGTGTAATTGATTTATTTTTCAATATGTATATTGCCTGATTCATCAAATTTCAGACACTTGATACTGATTCAATTTTGAAAGACTGTCACGATTAAGATATACTCAAATTCAAATATATCGAATTTTTTCTTCAATTTATAGGCGCACTGCATAATTTCAAATTTAATAATCTATAAGAATACCGATTCTGATATTCATGATATCATCAGCTTTTCGGGTAACATAAATTAAATGAGATGTTGAAAGAAAACAAATTGCTTTACATTTATTCATTTCATAGATATTCCAAAAACTACATTTACTTCATAAAATTGGCCAATCTGAGAAAAATGCTTTTAAAAAGTCATGGCAGTACTTAAAAATGTGTAAATTAATTCAATTTCCATAGGAGCATTGCATTTCCACTTACTTATAATCTTTAAAAAAACACTGCTTTGCGAAATCGCTTTGTGGTTGTCTATAAAATGTTCACCTAGCGATCTCCTGGGTAAGTACTAGCGATGTGCGAGTTTGCGGACACACAGCATACTCGCAAATAATTACTGGTGCCTCTTTTTGTATCCACATTGCGAAGTCGCAGATCCCCGCAGTCACTCCTTTCAACCTCTATGTGATAGAAACTGGTTCACCGGGAATAAACAATAAAATTATTATTTATCCAATAATTAAAAGGCATTGAGCTCCTGAGGATGCCAAGTTTGCTGTAGAAACGCGCGTCGAATGAAATTGACGATGTTTTGGTGTTTTAGACAGTTTCTA
This sequence comes from Chrysolina americana, assembly GCA_958502065.1. Lineage (NCBI taxonomy): Eukaryota > Metazoa > Arthropoda > Insecta > Coleoptera > Chrysomelidae > Chrysolina > Chrysolina americana. Next base: position 90,088,654 of record OY293412.1, read on the forward strand.
TTTCTTCATTTTCATTCCCACCAAAGCTTCCAAATATCAATTTAATCCAAGAGTTAATTCCTCTGTAAATATCTTCGAGGTGAATGCATTATGAATTTCTGAGATAAGTCAATCGAACAAAAGACAATGGAAACTAACAGGGGGTGAAATCTTCTGGCTTCCGGATAATTGCCCGAAAACAATTTCCCGAAAGACAATTCCCCGAAAACAGTTGCCCGAATGGATAATTGCCCGAATGGACAATTTCACAAAACACAATTGATCGAATGTACAATTGCCCGGATAGACAATTTCGCGAAGAACAATTGCCCGAAAGGACAATTGACCGAAAAATATATTTTAGCGCTACTTTATAAATTTGTAACCAATATTTTCGGAAATTTCTGTATACTATTATTTCTTCTCTGATTTACAATAACACCCTTAATACCTACTATAATAATTAAGGTTACTCATTGAACGTCTCTAGGTACAATAACTAAAAATATTAACTCCAAAAATTTTAAAATCCCTCTTAATAAATAATAATCCTGATATCGTAACATCCTAATAACACCCTTAATACCAACTATAATAATTAAGGTCCAGCCTTGCAAAAAGGCGAATCTGTCACCAGGTTAGTTCGTCCAGGAACAATCGAGTCATAAAAATATAAAAAATCGTCTTTTTTGGTCATCGACATTTTTCGGTCAGTTGTCCTTTCGGACAATTGTCTATTCGGGCAATTGTACATTCGATCAATTGTGTTTCAGGAAATTGTTCATTCGGGCAATTGTCCTAGATCCAAATCTTCTTACTGTATTCCGAAAATATAGGTGTGCCCTTTGGCATTTTTTTCAAAGGTATATAAGTACTTCTATTTCCTCCCTAAGGGCTTACATATGGAATTGCCATTCTATTTTTTTCTTGTAGGCTCATCTCGATGTGTTTTTCTCAACATTCATGTTTCGAGCAATCGATGATAATTAACAAAACAATATCGAAGCAATAATTTTGAACGCAAATCCCTTAATGAAATTAGGGATGTAAGAAGTTCGAAAGAGAACAGTAACTAGAACAAATATTGGTTTCGAAATGGGGCTCCTTATTCTAAATTCGCCCTTCTCGATAGGCGGCACACCGTTACTGTTGAGATAGTGAAAGATCGCTTTTGATATGTAAATGGCTTGTAATTGCGGCCCCATCAGTAGAATATGGAGTTCGGAAGGCTTCTCGATTCCTCAGGCATTTATCTAGAGATATTAGCAGAGAAGACTTTCAGTGGTGTATACATTACAGGGCCGAAGACGAAACATTTTCAATGGTGAAGTTGTTTAAGTTATCATGCATCTATCGAATCATCACTGAAGGCTGGTGCTGTCATTGTTAAGTCACCGATTCAATCGTAGGGGAAATACTATGAGGCTATTTAATGTTATCGTTGGTTTTGTAGAAAAGATGACTCTATGTTGTCGTCTGACCTATCCTTGTACTGATGGGAGGAAATAACCTCGAAACATGCATGTTTGCATGCAGGTGGTCATTCCCAACAAAATGAATGATGATATTCAATGGCTTTATTACAATTAGCATTTACAAATGGTGTCCTCCTTGAGGACCATTAAACAAATGGATGACAGATGTGAATCGATGTCCGTAGGAAAGAAGTAGTAGTTTTCTGTCAGATATTTGCCTCATTCTTCCACTTTGTGGAAATATGTGGAGAGAAGGATATTTTCTGGTCTTATTATGTTATCTGTGCGTTTGGTTACAATACGTTGATTTTTGTTGTTGATTTATCGTTTCTGAATGATTTTGTCGTGTCTGGATATCAAAGTATCATGTTTGTGATATCATATTGAATATAATTGTGAGAGGTAGAACAACTGTTGGTTATTTCCAACATCAGATTATTGAGGCACCAACGATTACCGATTCCTTTGAGAACGGCAAATCTCTTTAAAAAGTATTACCAAGTTTAGAATCAGTCACCAGAAATAAATATTATCATGTAATGGAGCAATCGCTTTGATAAAATAACTTCCTAGTATTCTATTATCAGCTTATTAGCGAACTCACAATCTACAATAAGATCTCTACAAACTTTCCAAATGGAGCCAAGTGCTGCAAAAACGAATTTTAAATTCATCTTCCAATCTGTTTCGACTTGAAATGAAATTATATGCAGCAAACACCACTTCTTCTGCTCGAAAGGAAGGCATCAGATCTGTAGACTCCATTGAATCAAAAAATCCTTTCACCCTAATTGGAAATCCCTGAGACAAATACTGAAGTCATCTCTGGGTTCCAGTTTAAAATGCACTCCGACAAAGTGGTTCTTGTAGAAAACTTTGCCAAGTATTAAACAGATATAATTCAACGGTCGTAGGGGGCAGTAGTTGTTTTCTGTTGAATACTTGCCGGCGACCATACCTATTGTATAGGTTTTTTTTGCGGAATTTTGGAATATGTAATCCACCATTTTTCATTATTAGTTTTATGGTCTTCCGTCAAGTAGTGTCGCCCCTCTTTCATAATGTTCATGCTGACATTATTGTCTAGAGAGGTTTCCAAGTTCGATACCGAGCTCAGTTCGAACATAACTGAGAGCTTTGCCTGTAAGAGAGCCAATTGCTTATTTGTTCAAGATTTATTCAATTTCAACGTTTGCGACTTGTTTTCTGCTATTAATTTGGAAAAGTAGATTGACAACATTCATCATTGATCTATTCCTCAAGCAATTTGATTCCAGTACAGGAACACCAGGACAGTTTGACCTTTGAGATTTGGATACGTACTCAAAAAAAACTTTTTTCCTTTCTCTATTTTTTTTTCAATGGAAAACCTTTGAACCACCGTTTCGTAAGTCCAGTTCACAAAGACTGGCCAGGCTCAGACTCACTAGGTCTAATCCAGCATGTCATAACAATTAGGCTGGAGGTGATTCTGAACCTCCCTCCTCTATATTTACATTTTGCTTCCAGAATAAGTGCCTGGACCGATGGAGGTTCAACAACCTAGGCCACTCTAACGTAATGGAGGTCATTAGAATGAACACACATACACCACCATCAGACAAGATAGGGAATTCACATCAATAATAATAATAATACTCTAACTCTTATATGCGAGCAGTACTCTAATAAGGCTCAAACTCGATTCTTTCAGAAAGAAAGGCACTCACTGCCAGAGAGCGGAGTATCGGATAATCAGCATAGTCATGAATCTAAACGTGATTCTTCTAAAAGCGAATCATAGTTTCATCTGATTGCAAGCGGTATTTACTCGATTTCGTCTATGGGTTGATAAGATGACGAAGGAATTTTGTAATAAAAACCGACTTGGAGTTTATTGTTATCTGCCAAACAGAGTAAAATCAAGATAAAAAAACTATGTTCTAATTAACTCATTATTTTCTCTGAATAGCTTCACCTCTAAAATACTGCATTATTATCATTTTCAATCCGTCATTAGGTGATTTTCAAAATAATTATCATCCGTGAAGAAAGAAAGATGTGCTGATTCTTATTAAACTCCAGATATTGCTAATAGTATCATCAAAATACCAAACTTTTGAATTTCTTTCATATTCAGTTAATTATCCAACTTTTTATATTGGACCTCACTAAGATAATTCATTTCCTTTAGTGCCTCGCCGGCGCCATCTGAATTTCACTCAGTTGACATTAGCAATCAAGATAAAAAGACACAGGACAAATATAAATGCGAAACTTTCCCTTTGAAGATAATGGAAAAGGGGTCTCATAATCAAGAGATTCAAGATAATTTTGTTACAAACTTCCGCTAATTAATGATTTTTATACCATCTTTATGACATCAGGAATAATGAACGCAAGTTTCCCTCAACTATGGAGGAATGGAAAACAAATTTTGAGGTTTTCTCAATCAGGTTATCGCAGAAGCGCAATATAGAATAACCAATTCATAGTTTCATCCTCAAATTGCATCAAATGGACCATCAACAAAAGGGATTTAATTCTCAGTCAGATTGAGTTGTTTACTCTGCTTACTTTAATAGTTTTGCTATAGCGTTTCGGGTTTCGATCAACGGAGTCATTACTGGAATACTCCCACGGTTTTTTAGTGGTTTCCATCATAACAAGATTTCTGCTGCTTGTAGAGACCGACTTTATCATCATTGGTATCTGATATCAGAAAAATTTATTCAGACCATGTGTGCACCAGCATGTTCTTTCAAATAATTTCTATTAGTTTCTATGACTAACTGTGATAGAATTAATAATAAAAAAGTTTTCCATATACTGCAAACTTAAATGGACACACTATATAATTGTTAAAGAATGAACATAGAGTTCCTTATGGCGAACAACATAATACTTTATGAAATAAATCATAAGTTCCAAGTTCTGAAGTATGGAGATGACACAGCATTCCTTCTTTTATATGGAAATGTTTCTGTGTTCTTTGACATGTACTTGATTGACCATACCTATTCCAGAAAATTTCCCTACTTGGCTGGTTTTCTTCCAATATTACTTACTTTTCTCATATATGTCAATATGAAATCTGAACTCCGGTTACGCCCAGAAACAACCTTACCGATAAAATTCAATTATTTTTAAATTGTTTTGCATATTGTTTTCATTTCTAAAACTCATACCCCAAATCACAGACCCAAACACTTACTAGACAAAATTTCAATTGTCCCTCAGTCTTAATTTGACTTTTCGACTTTGGTTCGAACAAATTTGGAATAGACCAAACAACTGTTGTTAAAAACTTCCGACTGAAATCAACATCAAGAACAAGGAAATCGAATTAGTGTGTCATGCAGAGAGTAATTTCATCGCCGACCTCATAACAAGTGCTGTATGGTCGAAGTTGGATTGGAAACGGCACGGAATAGTTGTCAAAGTTCCAAAGTTGAATTAATTCGATCAAATCGAGCCATTCCGCTAAACCACGATGTCAACAATTTCGAGCGACAATGAAGTTAACGAAGAAGTTTTTCAATAGTTTCGTTTGAACTGAACGGGAATTTCAGAACGATGAGTTGAACAATTGCTAAAGGATGTAAAGAACAGGTACTGGGTTCATTTCACAACAAGCTTGTTGCACTGTTGAAATAGAGTTGAACTGCTAGTTACAGCGTTCAAAATGCAGAAAATACCTGAAAATGCATTAGCCTCGTTGTTTTTGAGAGTAAGTTTGTGAAGGCCCCATAACGATAAGAACTAGAGTCATATCAATATCTCCAACCCAAAAATTGAAATGTCACTGAGCAGAAGCAGATAGAATGGCCCAGAAAGATTTTGGTTAAAATACTATGGTTCGTTGTTCATGGTGTCCATAAATGAATATATTGGAAATTTCAAATATAAATCTCTTCAAATTCCACCATTGGCATTTTGCTGAAAATTCTGAACAAATTGAACGATTCGTCTCAGTCTTATCAACATTAATTTGGATAGTATTCTTAGACTTCAAAAACTTCTTTAATTTCTTCAAGGATAATAATTCTACACATTTTCACAAGTTGTATATTCTTTCGAGTTATACCGTGAAAGTTTTTCATATAAATTACTGTTCTGATTCATATTTGTAACCTTTTCCCAGACTTTGCATGACAAATTTGATTTCAACGAATTTGACCCGTTCAGTAGCTCTATTATACCGCTATAACTTCGAAAAACTACTACTTTGAAAAAATAAAATTTGACAACTCCGCTGGATCTGTGATACTTTCAAATTGGTGTAACAGAAAGTGCTCGCGTAAAAATACATTCTCCGTTAGTGCAATAAATTTGATTGTAGCATCATAAGTTTCGAAGCCTGCCATAAAACACTTTTTTATTAATATGGATATGATACGTTTTCAAAGTTAACAAAGACTGACAATATTATGAATAACTGTTGGTTATGAGTGTTCATATTTCAGATTGATGGTGGTCAATATCAACACAGGCGTAATGGACGATTATCCGGTACATTTCGATAATTTAAATGTTATTTATGTTATATTTCTGTTAGAAATCAATCCTTGGTTTTTCGATTCCATCTAAGAATCACAAACATTTCCTTTAGTGGAAACCTAAAAATTTTTCCGATTGAAATGGAATTTTATTCTATCGCATATTGTTGATTTCAAATGAGTTAAAATGTTTGCTCGATAATGATTTCCTTTAATTTTAAAAGATATTTAGGAATGTTTCAGCTTCCAACGAACACTTGGACACTTGAAGAAATTAATATAATTCAGTAATTTCCATACGTTTGGGAAATTTCAATATTTTCAAATAGACTGAATGCATGAATGATAAATCAGCAACTGATTCTTCATTTGTACCATTCAGAATTCAGGAAATTGCACAAAACGTATTCCTAATGAGAATAATATTTGTGCTTAATTATGAATTCATATCCGTCCAGGTTGTATGAAATCTTCCAATTACTCTGAACTAGAGTAATGGCTTTGTCTTGTTCTCACTGAATATGCACGTAAAAATAATGATTTCCATCGAGATATTTTACCTCCAGCAGTAGAAATTATGTATTATTCAGCTGCAGCACACCACTTCGCCTTTTTGGAAAGGCAGGCAGCAACGATATTGTTTCACAAAGTGCCAACCGCAGTGTTTGCTGCTCACCAGCAATCTAACGCCATGTCAGGTGAACTTTAAAGAGGTGAACATGTGCTGACTATAAAATAGCATTGTAGAGATTGTAGAATACGCTCTCCTTAGCGGAACGTCGACGACCAAGTAGATATACAGTGTCTTTAAAAATGGTGGATTTGAGTTTTTCTTTTTTCATATATGTATATCCCGATAAAAAGGTAAGAAACAGTTATCACCACGATCATCGCCGAATTTGCTAATTTTGAAATCGAATTTGATAACAAAATACTAACATTCTCTCTCTTGAGATTGAAGAAATATTCTACAACTCCTTTATCCCTGTGCAGTTTGAATGTATTTCATTCTTTCTCTAGAGATAGAATGAATATTCTCACACTGCTGTAGAAATAATAAAGTTAGCCGTGACTGTCATCGTATAGTTTTTCAAATTTGACGTAATTTAATTATTGTTCTCTGCATTTCATTTCATTCAATTGAAATTTTTGATCGAGGAGAAAATATGGTCTGTTACTCGGTTAGAATGAAAATTTGTTATGCTCGGGGTTCCGCACGCTCGCCTTAAGGCTCGCGCTCGGAACTTCCCACTCACATCGAATTTTCATTCTAACCTTGTTACAGAATATATTGTTCTTCAGCAGCCTGATTTGAGAAAGGGCAAAATGTTTCATTTTGGCTAAGATGCTAGGATTAGCCCATCTAAACACCGGGAGATTTGAAAAGTAGCCTATGGAGTCTCGTGACGAAGAAAGGGCTAGAAACAGAACCCTAAGCTAGAAAACACACTGACCGACCAGGATCGACCGTCCGCGACCGTCCAGCAACGACCAAAAATTGAAAGGGATCAATAAAAACTTTCAAACTCGACCAAAATTTTCAGCAGATTGGAATTTAAATCATGGTCTTTGTCAGAGTGAGTTATCCGATAAGAATACACGAGTTAATATTTTGGTCGTAGGTGGACGATCGCGGACGGTCGGTCATGGTTGCTCAGGGTGCTGGCTGCCTAAACGATTTCGAGGTGAAATTCAGTTGTTTCTGTCGTTATTGTAATAATTCTCACCTTGTATATGTGTTGAGTTCATTAGTTTAGACATTTCCATACGACATTTTCAACGAAATTGAATGTAATATCTGGAAGTTTGTCAATAAATAAGATACCTCAATAATTGTTTGATTCCTGGTTTATATCGACTTCAAATCAGAAGAAATTCGCAGTAAGAATGACTAGTCCAAACATTGGTTCTTCGAGCCAGAGAAAAAAAAACTTCCATGCCAAATCCGAGAAGAAGTAAGGAATTCAAAAACGTATAGGTATAAAAAGAGAAGAAAATTCCTCAAAAGGCCACCTAATGCTACTCAACTCATTTATACTCATTAATAACAGTTGTACATTCATCCTCCTCACTCTCTCATACATAATACATGAAACGCCACTGTCTTACGTTAATAATCTCCCCTTCCCATGTACCGCTCAACGAACAAAAAAAGTACCGAATCGTATTCCGCGAAAAGCAGGCAAATGACCCTCATTATGTTCCTATAGATATAAGTGACACGAAAAGCATGAAAATTTAAATTCTTCCAGCGAAAAAATGAGCATGAATAGCTTTTCACAGCACGCCCTGACCGGTCCTGCATCGCCTTTTCTAACGACATAACCACCGGTTAGGGAACCGTGCAGGCTCCGTAGCCTTAATATTTATATAATCCCCCTTCGCAGTCGCAGAACATGCTCTACATATGTCACGTTCTGCAAAGTTTCTCGTGGGTGAAATTGTTATGCACTATACAGGGCGAAAGTAGAGAGGAGGTCTCTCAACTTTACTGATGGTGGTTGTCTGGATATGTAATATAAGTGGAAATAATGAAAGCGTACAGTATATTCTCATTAAGTGCGAATATTTTATTTTCAACACACATACTACTAATACTACGAAGGCGTAGAAGGGTCAACAACAAAATATATTTCAAAACATTTGGAATTGCCACTTCAGTGACAATTGTCACATACATCTGACAATTGTCAGTTTGAACTGGCAATTGTAACTTTGAACTGATAATTCCCACTTTGATCTGACAATTGTCACTTTAAACTAACACTTATTGTCACTCGTGCTAGGAATTGCACGTTAAAAGGTAAGACCTCGTTAATCCTTAGCTCGCACGAGTTTCGACTTCTGAGGGCTGTCGTTCGTAGGGGGATGACAGCTGGTTAACGGAAAAAACAATTTAAAACAATTTTTAAACAATTTGAACAATTTAAAACAATTTAAACTTTGAAACAATTGTCATTTCGATCTGGCAATTGCCACTTTAAACTGGCACCGTTTTTGCCAAGTCCATGCAAAAATTTTTTTTTTCAGTCAAATTCAAACTGACAATTGCCAGTTCGAAGTGACAATTGTCAGATCAAAGTGACAATTGTCAGATCAAAGTGACAATTGTCATATCAAAGTGACAATTGTCAGATAAAAGTAGCAATTGTCAGTTCAAAGTGACAATTGCCAGTTCAATGTAACAATTGTCGGTTCACAGTGACAAACTGACAGTTCAAAGTGACAATTGTCAGATGCAAGTGACAATTGTCACTTCGAAGTGGCAATTCCAAATGTTCTAAAATATATTTTATTGTTGGCCCTTCTACGCCTTCGTACTATTAGTAGTATGTGTGATGAAAATAAAATATTCGCACTTTACCAAACGGTAACTTATCAAACTAGTAAGGCCTAAAATCTTCCACTTCTTTTTCAGTTTCCGCCACAAGAAAGGCGTTCATATAGAAAAATAAAAGAGTAAATTGGGATTGAAAAGGTATACCTGTGGCAGCACGAATTCAGAGAAGACGTTATTTTAGATAGACTTCAGAAGCATTACATAACTTTCAGATGATCAGAAAACATCTACAAAATACTTTTCACTTGAATTCTCCTACTTTTGAGTAATTTATACTTCCAATGGTTGAATGGACACAAAAAAAAATTAACAATTTATTGCACTGGAAAACAGCCAAAATTCTTCCGTACGAAACATGAATATCGTTAACTCTCAAAGTTTTGCCATCGAACTATCAGACGCATTTTGCTAGGTCATAACACCGACCCAGCCAGTGGATCTGACAGGATTCCACCAATCCTTTATTCTCGAGAAATGTATCTCTGATCTAACATCAGTTCTTTGCAGGTTATTCAACCTTCTTTATGATTTAGGAGTATTTTTGTACAACTGGAAAATTGCAAGAAATATCTAGAACGCTCAAAAAGTGTGAATGATCCGACAATGTAGTTTCGGTCAGCAGATATCTACAGGTGACCTGTTTGTTTATGTCTCACATAAATGGTGACATATATTAATATGGTGTAGCTCTGGCCGTGACATTAGCTATATCTTTTGGCACCTGGGCTACTCACCATGCTTCCATTTTATGGCCCTTCAGTTGTGGTACTTGCTATCTAGAATTTTCTCAAAGAGATATCTGCCCATGGCGCTTGATGGAGTTTTATCCGACACTTTACCCACAAATGCTGGTGTTCTGCTGGGATCTATTCTAGCACCAACACCGCGTGCCCAGAGCACATCTTTGCTTCTGATAGTATCCTCCACACCGCTCTCGATTTCAAAGCATCGATATCAGCTCGTGAAGCAAGAAAATAATGGGGGAGAAACGTATTTTGTTGTATTTATTCAGTGTACTTTCTTAGAAATTCATGTAATTTATAATTCAGTTTGGCACAGGAATATTTGCAATCGTGGAGTAACCTGCGGTTTTTAAAAACAAAGAACAGTGATATAACACACAACAACTAATCAGACGAAACAGTTTTGAAAAGCCAAAAAATCAACAAACATTTTGTTCAGAAAACTTCCTCGTCAAAACTCGGACACAACCTCAATCTTGAATGTCATTGCACGGATTGACAAGGTAAATGGTGAATTTTCATGTACCCGAATTTCAAGATTACTATATGATTATCAGGGTTTCTAAACATACTTCTGCTATCACTTGCATCATCAAAATCTGGAAACTAGAATTCTCCTTGGTACACTGACTAAAACGTTGGTTGATTAACAAGAAAAGTTTCGAATGTTTGATAAATAAATTACGTACATCCATCCCACTTCTGGAATATTTGTGAACAACTCTCCACCTAACTATACGTAATGTTCGTAAAATATGCTGCGGCAAGTGGTGAATCATTTGGGAGGAGTTTCGTATTTGTATTTATTCATTTTATAAATGTACTCTCTACCGCACGTTTAATGACGCACATATCAAAATAATAAACGAAAATAAATTATCCCGTTTATTTCATTTTATATCTGTCAGATTCACTGGGCGGCAGTGGAATTTGTCGCCGCAGCATTGTTGGTTTTTCTGTCATTCATAACGTGTGAGCCACAAAAAAAATTTAATTTAACCGTCGGTATGTTTTGTATTTTCATATACCGAATAGGATATCTCGACAAGTGCTACGAATATGTTTTTTTTGTTTGTTCGGTTGGGAAACCTGTTTCTGTAAACAATACAAGCATTGGCCTGAGAGTGAAAAATATGTAGACGATATAGATTTTGTGTTCATTAGTTTCTTATTTTTTATAGCATTGAGCATAGTAATTCCATATAATTTTAAGGTTTATACTTTAATTCTACAAATTCAAAAAAGGTGTGATTTGTTCCTCTCCATGTGAGAAGTCATGATCCGTGGAAAAACATATATCACGGTAATATTTTATTGAAGAACTTCTACTTTAGATGAATTCTGCTGAATCCGAAACATGACCCCCCCACAATGATGCCAAATAATATTTGTAAAGATGATTTTATTTATTTTTCCCTTCAAATCGATACTACTCTACTTTGAGCTCAAATGGACTTCTATGATACTTGGTGCTGCAGGATTTTCCAGGTTTATCTACAGCTGTAAAAGCAAATGCATCACCATATGATAAGCCTCAGGGTGCTGCATAATTTTATTTTTTCCTATTACTTTCAGATCTATTATGGAAAAAAGTTCAGGGCTGGTTACACTAGGAAATATTCAATTCATCAAATTTTGATCACCCTCCAAATAATCATCTAAAATTAATCTTTTGGTAATTTGAGTTTAATTTCTCTAAATTGTGCTTACACCTAACTCCTGGGAAGTACAATTTTATATTACATAAGTCACCATTAGAAATCCAAATAGAGTGTTTATTGTCATTGTAATTTGTAATCAGTGGCTTGTTTGCCTCCAACGAATCAGCACTCGAAAATAATCCAGTGGTATTTTCCCCACTCTCTCCCAAGTCATTCTCGTGCTGTCGTGGCGATTGCTCTCTCAATTTCCAAAGGTTTCCCCTAGTAATAAATAATCCTTAATAAATATCCACCGAGGGGAGACCGATTCTAATCGCAGTTTTTGTTGCCCGGAGCTTTCAATATCTGTCAGGACTGAATTATCGTGGACGGAAAAATTCAACAAATTGGAATTTAAATGGAGTTTTACACATCGAATCGATTAGTTAGTGAATGAAGTACAAATATTATAACTTTGATATTATCAGATAAAGCAATATATTAATTTCCGGATTTTGTAGGACAAAAAATATGGTTCATTACTTATGCTTATCAAAAATGAGAACCAAATTGTGAAAGGCATGAACAAATGTTTCCAAATTTTTTTTGACCTTCACCACCCTTACAAAAACAATTAGTCCAACATGGTGATTCCGGAGGCACTGTAGCCACGTAAGATTATACTCATTATGATCGTTTTTGATGAATCTCGTATGATTGTTTTTGATGGAGTACGGAAACCAGATGCTTTTCAAAATTTCAATTGATGATATTTCGCCAGTCACTAAAAACAGTGTTGTGGATTGGATTCATACTAGAAATGAACTGATGATACCACAGGTTTATAAAAGAACCAAGAAATTGAATAAGGTGTTGATTAAGAAAGAATGTCAGCAAAATGAAGTTGCTGCTCAGCAGTTGTACCCGGAAAAATATCTCCGAACGACAATATTCAGCTAGAAATTTCTTCAAGCATCCTGAAGAGTGCAGTTCAGAAGTTGGTCTTATAATATGGAAATAACTGAGTGGAACTCGATGAAACAATATGTAACGCACTTTCATCGTTACAAGGCCCCTTTTCATCGATTCTAGGTTAGGTGTTTCAAACGCTACCTATATGATTAACGTGAGAATGACCAGTTGCTCCAGGCAGCCTCAGTAAAGAAAGAATACTCCAGAAGTCGATTATGGTATGGACTAAAACACTGTTGACCAGATGGGTTTCACTTGCTCTTGCTGGGTTCGAATCTAAAGTATCTGCAATCTTCAAAACACCAATTATACCAACCAGTGTTATTATACTCAACCATAAAGAAACTAGATCTATGAGTGAGGCAAGTCATTCAACTCCTCATCAATTTGGAAATGTCATTCGAAATACTGTTGAATGAGCTTATGAATGTGTGGATGTTGGTGGTGGAAATTTTCACCAGCTATCATAAATTTTATTGATTTGTGAGAAAACAAAAGTATATTGGTATATTATGACCACACACACACTCCAGCTTCAGTCCGAAATAACAAACTTTGCCTTATTATTGAAGGAAGGTTCCATTTCACATGATATACTTCTAGAATATTCCTATTCTCGGAATCTACTCATGCCTGTTTTTTACTTCCGAGTATTTTATTTTTGTACATTCAATAAAATGTAATCCTGAAGCCAGTCCTGAAAAACGTTTCGTTCGGAAAGTTTCTTTCGATCCCGCGTTCTAATCAAATTGCCAGACTTCTTTGAAATTCGGTAAATGCCTCTTATAAGTCTTACTGGTATCTTTTCATCATCTCGAATATATACTGAGAAGTAAATCGATTTGGACGACCGTAAAAACGTTGATGAAAAAATGTTATAATCATTCCCGGTCGGCTGAAAGCTCTTCTTTGGAATTTAATTTCACGAATTCATTTACAAATACTTTTGGGGTGTGGGGTTTCTCTTTCGTTCGAGCCGCAAAGTAATTGGGATGAGTGCTAGAGGGAAATTCAAATACTCAAAATTATTTCGTGATACGACCGTTTTCAATTCGCTCGATTCTCGGACACAGTGAAAGTATTGGGTATCATGTATACTGTTTGTAGGTACTTGCGCATATTTAATTTTTTATTTTTTTTGAATCACTTATGAAACTTTCAGAATGAGCGAATCTGCGAAATATAAAAGCGCAGCTCCTCATCGAATACCCAGAGAAAGTCCCGAAAGGTCGACTGTGCGCATAGAAATATAATAAGCACAGTGTGCGGAAGACTACTACAGAAATGTTTCCCTATGGATTCTTAAAACACTGCCAGCTAGCTCTATGATATTAAACCGATAACGTTCGGGAAGAATTATCATAGAGAAACTCCTACTAGAAAAGGCACTGAAAATAAACCAGTCTACATCGTCCTGTTAGCAAATTCCAGATTCTGTATGAGAAAATTCTGGGTGAATTATTGAAAATAATGGTATGATCATTCTTCGCAGACATTAGAAATATGGTAACATTAGCAGACAAAGATGACAAAAAAAGGATTTATGACATTTGTACATAATCAATATAATGCGAAACTTCAATAATTCCCTTCCAGATCCAATTTGTTCTCCCAATGCAAATTGATCATATGATCTTATAATCTGCCGAAGAGACGATGCACTTTTATAACAACAATATGTTCGACTCTACTGATTTTCAAATTGTACCGATAAATAATAAAATAATAAACAACTAGAAGCTAAAAGTGTTTCTATCCAAAATAACGTGTAATGCCACTGGCAGTGACTGATACCTATTCTTAGAAAAATTATTAATCAATGTCTCGAAAGGAATTATTTACCATCGACGAAAATGTGGGAGAAAACACTCATCCACCAAACCTCGGGTGGTTGGTGTGCACTCCAAGCTAGCACTAGACAAGATTGGCATCTAGACAACTCACAATACACTTGCTTTTCAACAAGGCATGCGGCCGCCTATCGATCCGATATAAAAGTAGTTGAGAAAAATTCTCGTACCTATATCGGATTCGAACCGACTATCGCTATGCTGGAGTTTCGAACGGCCTGTGCATTAGACCGCTGATCCACCGACCTTCTGTGGCCTTCTGTATTCGTCCTGCTAAGGTTTCTGTTTCTGCAGCATCACGACAAGCCGGTATGATTTACAGAATCGAGAGTAGCGTGTCCATCATTCCATCAAGTACTCTCATGATCAGAACTAGCATTTCAACAGAATGTTTTGGGTAAAGCCTGCGGAGTTCAAAGAGTTAGTCTCGATATTAAGTCCGTTTTTCCTCCTTTTTTCGGACGATGTTCGTTTCGCCGGCACTCTATGGCACAAATTTTCTTACTTCTATGGCCGAGGTTACAGGCTCATTGTTTTTATTTTCCATTCCCCACAACAAACTTCATATCCCCCGGAGCATAAGACAACACCGGTGTGTCGTAGGTGGTAGTACAACACTAATAGCGGTGCGATATGCCTATCAAAGTACTTTCCGGACAAAAAGCTGCCAAATGCATAATTTCTGTTTAGTGTTACCGTCTTTGTCGTTTCTGAAAAAACATTAATCGGGAATATTCTGTTATTGTAGTAATCAAGTAGAGTGTGTCTAATAAATTATGATTTTGATCTCGTATTTCTCATGCCAAGGAAAATAATTACTTATTCAAAATTGATGAAGAATGTTGAAATGTTTCTCAGTCAGCCTTTTTATTCGATTTTCTTGCACACATATCAGTAATGACGATGGTAATTTATTAAATTATCGCGTGGTCATAGGTAAAATAGTGTACATTACTTGAGCAAAATAGATTTTTCGGCACTCGTAATGTAATATATTATGACGTGCTTCATTTATATCATTCTCTGGTACTCATTGCTCAAATTTCCATTATCGATTTGGTCTACAGATACCTATACTCCTGGAAAATCAAGTCTTTTGAAATACTTGTATGTAATGATGACATCAATTTCCAATTCAATTCTATTAATTTTTAATAACCCCATCCTGCCGTCGAGTAACTAATTGACAAGCGTTGAAAATTACAAACATACAGGGAAATGGGAGTAACGTTGTAATTCTTCTGTGGATGGTCTCGTTAATATTCATACCCCTTTGGCGTTTGCATTATCAAACCTTTCATCTGCTGTCGATGCCGTTAATCACTCTGCTGTGAAAGGAATATATGGGGGTGAGAGGGAAAATTCTCTGAAACTATGGCAGTATTGTTTCTTTTTCTGGTAGGTTGACCTGAAATTTTCATCTTACCAACCATTAGAGATTATTCGTTTCATTAAAATTTTTTCTCTTTCCTTCTCTGTTCGAATGACTAGACAATGCTTACAATGCTTATGCTACACTTCTCGGACAATTACACCTGTCTAGTTTTGTGTCATTCACTAGTCGGAGATCCAGTTGAGAGATTATTGGTCTTTTATTTCTCGCCAAGTAGTATCTTGTATCCAATTATTTTCAAGTACTTAGTTTTTTTCATTTGAACAATCTGTTTATCACAACATATCCAAATTTTACATAATTCCGATATCATTTTAGGATACGTACCTCAAAATTCAGTATCGGCCTAGTTAAAATAACAATATAAGGTGTTAAGAAAGGCCATTCTTTGAAATTTCCTTGTACACGAATACTTTCTGCCATGAAATTATAGTCCACGTATAGCCGTATTGTAGGACTATACTTTTTCAGTAAAATTTTGAATAGAATGAGATATTTGAATTTTTCAATAAATTGTTTTGGTCTGTAGCACCAACATAGAAACCTTGAAAATACACCAAATTGCCAAATTCCAGATTTTCGTATTTGGAAATTCTGAGTATTATTGAAAATAATGATGATGAATGCAGATACGACTACAGCTCAAAAACAAAGAATTTCAGGCATTGAAGATATGAACTCATTTGTGGAAAAATATTTCAGAATTTTGTGAACGAAATGAATGAAAGAGTACCTACACACTCGCTCCAGAATTATTCAAGCTTGTTAAACTGTCTTTTAATTTTCGAAAATATTTGTGAAAACTGTATAATCTAGGGAGTTTATTTGCTTCATTCTGTATATTCAAGAGGTCATGTGCAGAAATTGATAGAAATAAATCTGAGAGCAAATTGCTATTCTTGCCAAAGATAATAAATCATTTGCCGAACGTGATCACTCTCAAATCGAATTTATAGATTGTAATTATGCAAGAAAATTCATAGATTCCAAACTTAATCATCATTTCTCTGAGTTACGACTCTTCTCCGTGTTCGGTTGAACCGCATACGAAAAAAAGTTACTTCTGACAGAAGATGACGCGACTGTTCATGAATAGAAATGTCTAGATCATTCAAGCTGATCAGCCGATGTTTTGTTGCAAACTCGTCTCAAATACTCTCCTAACGATGCAGAAGCGTTGTTGATAACACAGCAAATCACGCTAGGGTAAACAATAGCGACGTTATTGTCTATAAAACTCCATCCCCTCTTAAAATTTCAGTCGAATACGACAGAAATATATGAAGCGTATCGTTCCAAAATCCGGTAATAAAACCGGCAGTGTCGGTACTACAGGGGCAGACGTGGCTGACCCGAAAATAAATTGAAGAATAGGTAATAATGTCGAATCGGTGGTTACATCATCCAATTTTTGGGACTCCTTCACCAGTTGTTGCCCTCTGATAACAATAATCTGCAATATGACAGAAAGTCTTACGAACTTCTTATTCTTCCTATAGAAAACCGAAGACGATTCGTTCCTACATACAGTTTATTCATAGATTCTGATTGGAATTATCAAATTCTGTTTCAGTTTTTCAGTGCAGCATTGGTTTCAATGGAAAGGCCAAGATCAGATAAACAGATCCTTCAATCCTTCAGTAGCCGATCGAATACGGACCTCTGAGGCAACCCTTACTGGACTTCCTCTGTTTCACTGAAAAATTTTGAAATGCGGCTATTATTGAGGAAATAAGACACCCAGTTGTCCAAGATGGCTTTAATACGATTCTAGGATATTCAATAACTTCACGTTAGATTAGATTAGATTAGTTTGAGGCTTTTGAGCTTCGAGCCGCTACACCGCGACCTTCTCAGATCTATTGTGTGTGCTCTCGAAATCGTTTAGAGGTCTTTGTGTTTGTTTTTAGTACAGCGTTTGCCATACCGCAGAACGGTTTTGGGCCATTCAGGGCCTTACTTGCCCCTTCACGGGCTAGTGAATCGGCCTCTTCATTGCCTCTATAACCTAAGTGTGCTGGTACCCAGACTAGGGTCTGTTCTGACTACCCAGTTCTTCAATGCAGTCTTAAACAAGTTCGGAGTAAGTAACTTACATTGGGTTGACTGCTTTTATCGCAGCTTAGCTGTCTGAGTAAATTATAATGTTTTATTTTTGAAAACTCATAGCTTTTGAGTGCAATGGTGTATTGCGATGATTTCCACTTTAAATATTATCGCGTATATACCTAAGATCAATGAGATTTTTATCTCCGGCTTGGTTCCGTAAATGCTGCCTACTGACCCTTCATCAGTTTTTGAGCCATCCATGTAGACAGCAATTTCCACGTTGATGGGAGGTCCCTCCTTCCACGCGTCCCTGTCCGTTATACTCATCTTAAAAGTTTTGTCAAAGATATCTTGGGAGTATGCCATCTGACGGCATTCTTCTAACAGGGTTGTTTTCCAACTCTTCGTATGGTTTGTTGTAGTATCTCCCGTGCATGTTGCTGATGGGTGCTTGTACTCTAAGGAACGTGTTCGTGACTGACCTGGTTCGTCTTCAATGTATATATCTAGTGGAGGCAGATCGAGCAAATCCTCTAGGGCGGCTGTTGGGGTGGTTCTCATGGCCCCGGTGGCACTCAGACATGCTTGTCTTCGCAATGCTCCGAGTCGTCGAACCACTTCTACATGCTTGGTCTCTGGCCACCATACCACCGACCCTTACGTTATCACTCTAGCATAGAGCCATGTAGTAATTTCTGGTTGTAGCCCCCCAATTTTTTCCGCACATTTTTCTGCAGAGATTGAAGGCTACTTATGGTCGAAGATTACTCCTTTTGCCTCTTGGACAAATTGAATTTCTATCCCGTGCTGTACAGATGACCCTTCCAGTCCTTTTTTCGTGTGAACATAACTATTGTTTTTTCATGAGGGTTCACTGTCAGCTCCTCCTTTTCACACCACCTTTTGATTATATCTTGGGCAGAATGTGTAAGCTCCAAAACTGTCCTCGCGAATTTGCCTTTTGCAATAATCGCAAGGTCGTTGGCGTATCCTAACCAATGAACACCTCTGGATGATAGCCTTTTAATTAGTTCATCCATTAGGATGGCCTAGAGATAACTTCACATGGTTGACAAAGCCTTGCTCAGATCCCTTAACGCATCTTCGTCGCTATTCCCACCAGACTATTAAGAGAATCAAACAAGCAGTGAACTTACCAGCAGAGACCGTTCAGAGACAATTTAGGAACAGCATACATACCATGAATACAAAAGGTCAAAAGAATAAAAGAGAGTTGGGTAATGTAATGAAAAAATAAAGTTCTATACTGATTTTTTCTAGCCCGCCTCTGCTTAGCAAGTTTTGATGCTCAATTAATTTCGATATAATATTCCCGAACGGGAATGATATTCCCGAAAGCATGGCGGGCACAATCGGTATCGTGTTAGTAATGGCTGAGTTAACCACCAGTATCAATGATCATTGTCAGAATTGCCACATCCGACAGTGTGTGCGCAGGATGGATTTCGACCCCGTGCTGTGCTTCCTGTTGTTTCTACTCGATGAAAATGGGTGGTAAGAGCTATAGAGCGTTGACGGGTGGTGGTTAGTATGAGATATTCGACGGAAGATATGGGTCATTATCTTGAGAATTGCGAAAACTTCCGTCATATTTTCCTCAATAAGTTCAAATAATTCATCATCCTCTAATAGAAAGATATATCGTCAGGAAGGGTGAGATCGTAAAGTACATCAGATCTAGTTTACTCATCGTACCTGTTTTTATTCAAAATATTGTTTCAAGAGTAAAATTGTTTTTGATTTCCATATGTCAAATTTTTTATATATTCAGGGTGGCATATCGACAACGTACCACAAGGAAATACAGGATGGAAGTTTTCCGGCAAAATCCGAAAATACGTCGAGATTGTTTGTTAGGGAGACACATTTTGACGCATAAAGCATACTAAAACCTTCAACCCAAAATATTTTCAAATGGGGATGGGGGTCAAGTGATACTTCATTAGAAGGGGCTTGTTATTCCCTTTATAGTGCTGCGTAGTTTTTGAAAATCGATCCACTCTTTCAGAAAATATTGAGCATTGAAAGTCCAACAAAAATGTGTGACAAAAAATGCAAAAATTGATTCAACTATACTTTAAAACTCATTTATAAGTCAAGTAAATGCTCGAATTGCTGTCCGTTAATCTTCATAAAGTGGTTCAAGTTATTTTCAAACCGTTGTCGTATATCATTGAGCATTTGCGGTGTCACCTCGAGACATACGTTAATGATTCTTCTTTGTAACTCTCCTAAGGTGTTTGATAATATTTTATGAAGAATTATTTTTTTTCCCCACAAAAAAAATTAGAGGACTCAAGTCGGGTGACCGAGGTGGCCATTCAATTGGACCCCGTCGTCCCATCCATCGTCCTGAAAACGTGTCATTTAAATAATTGCGCTCATTTTGGAAGAATTGGGAGTAATGCGTATTCCGCCTTGTTCAAAAATCAATTCTTGTTAATTTTATGCGGGATCGTTCTCAATGATATTTGTTAGAGCTGGGTCGAAGGCATTTCGCCTTCATATCGCCTGTTGAATTTCCAGCAAGGATAAAAGGTCCTACAATGAAATTTTCAAAAATACCAGCCTGGGGGTGTTGCGTGTTTGACTCGTGGAAAATTCTTGGATTGGTGTCAGACCAGTAATGGCAATTGTGGCGATTCTCTAAACCATTTAGGAAGAAGAATCATTCATCCGAAAAACACATCAAATAGGAAATTACCATTGTTTGACGCTCGCTCACTCTTAACTTCGCAAAACTGCAAGCGACAATCAAAGTCGTTTGTACATTCAGTTCGTGCACTAAGCGAATTTTGAAAGGAACGAATTTGTATTTTTTTAATACCCGTTGGACACTAATACGAGACACACCCGTCGCAATGGCCAATTGTCTTGTACTCAGCAATTGAACACAACATAATGATAAATTTCAAAGTCAACAATTTTCAACAATGTGTTTTAAACTACAATTAAGTCGATTTTTGCGTTTTTTGTTACATATTATTGTTGAAGTTTCAACATTCCACATTTTATAAAAAAGTGGATCAATTTTCAAAAACTACGCAGGACTGTATATGGAATGACAAGCCACTTCATATGCCCCCTAACCCATTAGAAAAAATTTTTGAGAGCCTGAGATCATGCAGGTATTTTCTCAGACTAGTCTACTACAATCGTAATTACCTAGGAGTACTTCATAGGATTAAACTTGTCTGTTGTACTTGGGCGCAAGGACATCACGGGCACAGAAAGGACAGAACAGATACCTGGGGATATTTAGTGTGTTGTGAGAGCGAATGAGCAGTGCTGAATATATAATAACTACACTCAGGCACAAACACGCCAACGACTAGCTCCAATACGAAAAACCTTTGGATCCTATCTGCACTACCACACCAAAAACTTTATTTTCGACACAAAAATAAGGAAGAAATATAGTTTCGTTCTTCTTGAAATAGAAGTGGAAATGTTCCTTGAGCACCTATGACTCTTCCGATGACATTATTCTTTTTGCCTTATATTTCTCTTTAAAATATCTTTGGTTTCTATATCAGACTTTTTTTTCATCGACGGCTTTATCTTACTCAGCTCCCATTTCAAATTGAAATAAAATGCTTCTTCTATCGCGGATATTAATGCACTTTCCTTACTATCCGAGAGTGAAAAATCAAATCACAATTTTTTTCCTGAATGTAAATAACGATTTCATTTGTGCACTTGTTTCTTCCAAGTTACTCAACCATTTTCCACCTACTGTGAAAAAAAATAAATTCAATTTTCAATCTTGAACAGAATGTTCATACGTCAGAGGAAGAATATCAATCTCAAACTGAATGAAGTTCTCTCGAAAACATCCCACTTTTATTTATCTCTGTTCGCCAAGTCGTTACACACATTAATCCAATTCGTTTTTTTTTAATTCTCATTACCGAATTCTCCAATTCCCACATTTTCAGACCCTTTCGCCGGTCGAGTCCAAATAAAACCACCTGAAAATCGTCACGTTCGACCATTGCAGAGCGGTCAAGTGAAATTATTTTAGCGCCCAAGTTTACGCGAATAGTTTGAGTTGTAAAGTTTCGGATCGCTGGTATAAAACCAGCGTAGCATTTCATCTCTCATTTTCAAAGGTCCGTTTAACCAGCCCGACCACTGAAAATGACCCATTTGGCAACGGATCGCTGAAAGTGCTACTGGGTTTTGTTATTTCCTTCGGTTTTTTAGTTGTTTGAGTCCATTCGAGCGTAGGAGGAATTTGTGCTAACATGACAGTATTGATTTTGTAATAATAATTTTTGACAAGTAGTGTTGGTGGATATGGAATGCAGTTTGGAATGGTTTGGGGGGTTCTTTGTCCCGTAGAGCAAAATTTCTTCGCCTTCTTAGCACTCTCATTTGTCGATATGTCTCAGGTCCGTAGTAATAAATTTTTGGCCGAAGGCCCCTTTTTTCTCTAGCAGTTTAGAAAATGTTGAAAATAATAAATAATAATAAATATATTAAAAATATTAAAAATAATTTTAATAAACAAAAAAAACGTGGAATATTAAGAAAAACACAAAACGAAAAAATTATTGGACAATTAGTGCCGTGGTGGCGCGCTAGCAAGGCGTTCGCTCCCTAATCCAATCGGGCAATGTTTATTGATTCCATACATATAAACGTCTCTTTTCATTATTAATTGAAATTGTATATCGGATGAATAAACCTAATTTTTTTTACCAGTCAGGCCCTGTCTCCGGAACTTCAACACTTCATTTGCCCCAATACCACTCCCCATGCCGAATGGTGAGTGACTATTGGGTCCGAGAATCATGTGCCCTGAGCATGCGGAATGAACCAAGAATGACGGCCTGCTAAGATTTCCGCCATATTACGGCAATCCGGTATGATTTTTAAGTTTGAGAGCAGTGAGAACCACCAGAACCGCCAGAACAGAATGGTTTGGGAGAAGCCTGCTGAGTTCAAAGAGAAGATCTCGATATTCAGTCCATTTTTCTCCTCTTTTTGGATGATGTTCGTTTCGTCAGGAACCGAAAACTCAATGACGAAAATCGTCTTAGTCTGTTGGTCGAGGAGGACTTCATCATGCTTATTGGGATTGATTTACCTGAGGGTGGGGAATAAGTAGTTCCAATAAATTCGGCACTTCTCATTCTTCACAACGGACCCAATATCCCCCGAAGCATAAGGCAACTTCTAGTGCCGCGTTATGCCTATGGACATAGGATGAGACCGTATAAGCTGGACAGGCTGACTGCATATGCATTATGGTTTGAAACATGCACGCTCTGCATCTATTCTATGGTTAGGAACTTCTATACCAATCACGCGACTACGGTAGAAGAGGGTGTTGAAGACACTATGCTGGCAGGCCATTATGAGAAATGGGAAAGTCAGGTTTCTGGATAAGCCAAGGTCTTCAATATTCTTGAAGAAGACCCCATGCTTCGCATCATTGCATGCTTATCTTTTTGTAGCTGTAGGAAACTCCCGCTCTCCGCAGCTTTGACGTAGACTTTTTGCTGAACTGGTTCCAACTCGG
Source organism: Chrysolina americana (assembly GCA_958502065.1). Lineage (NCBI taxonomy): Eukaryota > Metazoa > Arthropoda > Insecta > Coleoptera > Chrysomelidae > Chrysolina > Chrysolina americana. Next base: position 90,112,121 of record OY293412.1, read on the forward strand.
TGACAGAGTTTAGGTTCGTCCGTTTAGTGTCGAATACGAAACCGAGTTCATCGGCTGCACGGCTTCCTACCTTGAAAATAAAAGAAGAAACTAGATGGTTTCCGCCCGATCAGTCGCCGGCGGGTTATCCGATATTATTATCCGTAGGTGCAAGGCATCGCACATTAAAAAGTAAGGGTTACGTCTTCTCTAACTGGCACAAGTCTCTCGAAGACCTCTGAGGGTTGCTCGTAAATGTGCAGCCGTTTGACGGATATAAATAACAATAACAATTTTAAAGCCCTCAAGAATATACATATTTAAAATGGAAGCACCCTTATATAACATACATTTTCCTGCTGATTGGCAACTTTTTTTTATAAGGTAGACATTCTTAAAAATCATTAGCGATTTTTACAGAAAAAAATCTGAGTACACTACTAGATTCACAACATTTTCAAATGTTGCAGATCAATATACATGGGGTGAAATTCGTCAAAATTCAAAATATAAAGAAATAAAATTTGAATAACATGACTTCAGAACTTTATCAATATTCTGACACACCACTGGATTCAGGAAATTTTGACGTATCACTGATCAGAATTTCTTTGAAATCCTAAAATATCCTTTTTGATAAATATATGTTGATGCTATAAACCTGGTTATGTATAAACTTTTCAACCCTAACGGGAAGGGGTTTACGAAGATCCCTCACTGTTGGACCATATATTATAAAAAATCCCACGTAATTCTGTTTTTTATTCACTATGTAAAACAATATCTGCTACTACAAACTACCTCCCTCTTGTTTTCGTCTGGCGTGTAAACCACAAATCTCTCGTATTCACCCCATTGTTTTTCTCCGACTTCCCGCTGTTTTCTCATCCGAACCACTGACAAGGCATATTTCAGAGCTTGTAATTGGAAACGACAGCGGTATCGAATTCCAGTCGATCAAAACGTCGAAAGCAATAAGTATTTGAATAAAAAAAATCGACTGCAAATCCCTCAACAGCAATATAATCTGCGTTATCGCTGCCTGCAGAGGCGTAACACAATAACTTCCATGTGGGAAGTGAGATACATTGAAATGCGTTTTCATTTTCAACCCTATACGAAATTCAATAACTGGAGAATGGGAATTTATTGGTAATGGGCTGACTACCTCTAAAAAAAATTGTAAATTATTCCGTCCCTGTTAGATCGCCTAGATAGTTTGGAAATTGTTCAAACTGGAAGATCTTTCAACTTAAAGATTACTTATAATGTTTTTATTTATCCTCGATATGAGACAGTATGGATGATTTAAACAACGGTGCATCTAATAGTGTAGCTGCAAGTCACAAAAAAAATTATAAAATTGAGAAAAGATAATATTTAGGCACTAAATAGATCAGATAATTCGTTCGCACGATAATTCATCGCAAATATGGTGAACATTGATCAAGAAAATCTGGCAAAAACTATAACAGTGGCTAGCTTCCCCATTGATTTGTGTATCTTCCGAGTTAATGGTTCAATTACGGCTGATGTTCTGACAAACATAGGACCAAGAATTGTTCTGGTCGCATCTGTGTCTATTGGCTTGGTGCAAGTTGATAATTTTTTTTGAGGGTTTGAAATTTATCAAGAACTCCTTTTGCCTACAATTCTGACTTCTCATCAATCTTTGCTCAATCCTTATCACTTTTCCTACGGCAGCTTCAATACTAGCAGGCTAAGTTTCTTAAATAATTCTGACTCAACTTTTTTCCAGGGCTGTTTCGCAGCTTCGAATTACTAAGCGTGTGTCAGTGCATCTACGAAATATATTCTGATCGAGCATATATCATTTCCCCTTATTTTCTGTTTAAGTCCATCAAAGAAGGCCTGAACTGCTGATCACCCCAATAAGCGTACTCTATCAGCTTAGAATTCCTTCAAGATTTCGTCCGATTTCTGGCAGCTTTTTTTTTACTGTGAATTATATACGTCGTCTAGATGTTTTTTCAGCTGTTCATGTGTCTCCTGTTCTTGGGTGGTGAGGTTTTGTGAAATATTATTTGCTTCTCCTCAAAATGCCAGTGTTGATCCAACAGCTCTTTTCCCTGCCTTCCATCCATCTGTTTTGACTGCAGTATGGAGTTTTCCCGGCAAACTGAGTGGTTTCATGGAAAGTTTCCATAGTTCAGAACTGACCTTGAAATATTCAATCCCTTTTTGTTAACAGTTTTTGTGGTTTGCGCAGTATCAATTAGGTTGTTCAACTTATTGATTGTTTCCTTCATTTTGTACAAACATGATTTTATCTACTTCTTCTCGACGGTTCCTATTTTTCTTCTAGTAGGTTGAAGACACCACGAAGATTTTTTTCAAGCCTTTTGTATTTTCCAGGAGCTTCTCTTTCAGACCTCTTGCATTTTGTAAGGATATTTCTTCAAACTCTTCGAATTTTGTGGAAGCTCTCTCTCAAACTTCTCGAACTTTCTATGAGTTATTCTTTCAAGTCCATTCGATTTTCAAAAAGTTATCTTGCAGATACTTCAAATTTTGTTGAAGTTTTTTATTCAGGGCTTTGATATTCCTATCGAGTTTGTTATTGAATTCAAATCACCTCCATAAACTTCTAATAAATGAGTTTTGGGGTCTTTTCCTTATTGAATCAGTCATTCTGAGCATATTTCATCTAGTAAGGTTTCTTAGCAGTTGTTTTGAGTTTCTTTTCCTCCAACTCCTGCTTCAAATCGATGACTTCCACATCCACAAGACATCCACTGTCCACGAGAATAATTTGACTTTTAGTGTCTCTGAACAATTGATAGTTATTTATTTCACGAGATTGGTCTATTCTACTACAAAAACTGTACGATTTGAGAGTTCATCTATTCGAAATTCGAAAACTGTTCACCAACACTCATTCGTTGCGTGAAAAGTTTATTATCATCAGTGCTAGGATGATAATATTCAATGGCTTTATTTCAATCAGCACTTGCAATAGTATCCTTCTTCAGGAACATTGCACAAATGGATGACAAATGTAATTCAATATCCGTTTGTGGAAGTAGTTGTTTTCTGTTAGACATTTGCTTCCTCTTCCGCTTGGTGGAAATGTGTGGAGAGAAAAGGGTATTTTAGACCGTAGTCGGAATTATTTCATTTTATTTATTTGATACCCATATACACACTTTTCGAACTTTGTTCTGCGGGATCTTTCCAATGCTTTCTAATATTTTCAATTCACTCTCACTTGTGATACATGTAGGTAATTTTATGATTCCACATAGAGGAGAAAAATCTTGCAAACTTCTGATTTGAACATGAATATTGAATTTAAATGAGAATTCAGTTGAATTTTCTATGATTCTCAAGATCATTTTCAAAAACCAAAATGATCTTCACATATTGTCCGTTGTGATAAGCATTAAAATACTTTCAAATTATTAACGGTTTTGATCATTCAAACTGAGCATCAATTTAACAATTCAGTCCTCTTAATATTTTTTCCAAGCCAACTCTGTCGCATTCAAACAACCACGCTGTTTTCCAGTGGAAATCAATCATGTGTACAATAGGTAGGTACCTGTTGTTACATCAGTCCGACATTGTTCAGGTATCCTCGAGGATCTGCTGCTTCTGTGGCTTGTTTGCCTTCACTTTGATAGCCTAACATATCGACGGTCCCTCGTATTGACACGAATGAGAACTGTAAACAAGGATGAGTTAGAGGTTGGTGTCTGCCCGATATATGGCCGGCTTAGGACATGTTTACGATGTCCCCAGTCGCTTGTATGATACCGTGGATGTTATGTGGAACATTGGCGGGGTAACAAGGCAGTAGACTAGACTGAGTGCAGAATAGTTCCCGTATATTGTTCAATGAGAGTGAATAACTCATTAACCACTCATATTGAATTGAAATTTTGTAGTATTCGCTACACTTCCCTCGTACTACAAAATTGTTCCTTATAGATCTTCTACTACCATAAGAGATTTTTTTTTCATAATTTCTATATCATAAACTCCATACCGTCATTGAAAATACAAATACTGAGTAGTGTAATGGAAATCGAACATTCTTCTCAGTGAAAAATTTACATTTTCATAATTTAGTGACGATAACCCTTGGGAATCACGCCTCCTGCAAAAGCTTGTGAGTGAGTGAGTGGGGATTTTTATACAGAGACTGTATGATAATGACTAATGGATGTTCGCTAGTATGTAGGACGTACCTTGTTTTCCACTTTAATTTCCCTTCGTATGTGAAAGGAAATGCTCAGAATTTGGATTCTGAGACTCAACTAAAATTATGAGGAATTTATAACAAAAGAATCCCATTTGTCATTTTGTTGTGTATATTTAAAATATATAAAGAAATATTCGAAAGTCTGATCGTAAAAAGAAAAATAATGAGAAGCGAACTCATCGAGTTAAGAACGCTCCACAAGAAACAGTTTGTCTACCAAGCAGGTGAATCCACGAATAATGCTCTACAATGCCTGATTGAAAGCATTGATAACACATTTGTGGCTGAAGAAATTACTCTTCGTGCCTTCACTGACATAGAAGGTGCATCAGATATCATCTCATATGCCTCCATAACCAGATCACTAGAGGAAAGTGATATCAATGCCTCATTGATCAGATGGATACAAGCAATGCTGAAAAACAGAATCATTGTAGCGACCCTGAGTCAGTCCTCAAGGGGGAGTTCTATCGCCTTTACTGTGATCACTGGTTGTCGACGACCTGCTAGTAAAGCTACAAGAATCTGGGTCCACGACTCAAGGCTACGCCGATAACCTGGTCGTCACCCATTAGGGCAGAAGTAAAATACCTGTGCGTTTTAAGCGATCAAAAGCTGACATGGAACAGCCAAATCAACCACATTCTTTCCAGACTGTACCAGACAGAAAACTTGAAAGCAGGAAATCTGATCGTACACCTGAAGATTTTGGAACACATCTCCCTAGAAGCCATATCTTGATTTGGTTTTGTTTTTTGTTGTTTGCTTAACACGGACAACGGTCCTCCATTGACAATGGAAGCCTCAGTGTGATACACGGATCCACGAGTTACGGGGTCAAACTTCATGCTCTCAAAACCCCTTGGTAAGACCCCAACTATCTTCCAAGCAGAAGTACATGCTATAGAGATATGTGCCCAGGAAAGCCTTGAAGGGCATCAGAAATATATATACAGTCAGATAGCTGACTTGGGACTGTAAACAAACCCTGAGACAACTGGCAGCAAACAATCAGGTGATCCTGATGTGGGTGCCAGGTCACAGAGGCCTCAAAGGCAATGAGGAAGCAGAATGCCTTGGCAAAGAAGGGGCAAAAAACCATTTTCCAGCCCAGAACCCATCTGTAGACTCTCCAAAGCCCACTTGAAAGAAGATTTTCGACGCCGGGATTTCGATTAATGGAATAAAGTGACGAGACAAAAACAAGCGAAAAGGCTGGTGAGCCTATCGCCGAAGAAAGCTGAACAGCTTCTCGAGTTGAACAAAAAAGACTTGAAATTGGTACCTGCCCTCAAAAAGATGAGCAAGTCAGAGAGTGATAGTTGTCACTACTGCGAAAACTTTGCGGAAACTGTAGAACATCTGCTTTGCGAATACCCAGCTAACAAACTTCGCACGAAGTCCCAGAATCCAGTGTATTGAACCTTTTAGTTGTCATTTGAAAGATATTCAACAAACATCAACTGATTATAAAAATTAAGGAATCTGATTCAGGTCCGATTTTATAATGATCTTACAGTATTATTTGATTTGAATAGCTGTTAGACTGTGACTACTCAATTGAGTTGCAATTGGCAGCTTGTCACAGTCTAACAACTATTTAAAGTAAATAGTACTTTAAGGTAATCGACCCTCAGCTCTATGAAATATTTCAGGCAAATTTAAAATGGAATGTGAAGAGTTATTTCTCAATAATTTTTTGTCAAACTGGGTTGATGTTGACAATGTCAGACAACAAATTTGAATAAGAACAAGTAAAGAAAGTATAGCATCGTATCGAGCGAGGATATTACGACAAGGAATAGAAATTTTATATTGAGAATGCATGTGTTACTTGATATATCCTTCACGAATAGTCATAGAAGAGTTAGGACTGTCATTTAAAAAATAGTCGATGACGTCATATTTCAAATGTATGGTTGTATAACATTTTCTTGTGTCAAAAAGAGCGCGAATATGAAGACGAATCGACCTGTCGAGGCATATTTCTAACAAAAAAAATGGCTTCAATTTGCTAGATTTATTCCGAGTTAGAGACTCGCACTGTACACAAACACTCCATCATGTTTCCATAATATATTTTTAATACCCACGCAGAAATTTTATACCAAGTCTAGCCCTCCGTATACGATCATCCACTTCAACATTTTTTTGATATAACATGATTACAACACTCGACTAACAAGCACTCAATCATGATCAAGTGACCTGGATATGTTCGGATTAAATTAATGGGGATTTATGGTCCAATGATTCGTTAAACTAAAATGATGGATATTGGTTTTATTACATCACTTTCACATACAAAATTGAAGCATATGTGGGATTATTCATGCAATCCAGACGGGATTCGGGAAGGATGAATTATTCATTAGAACTTGTAGGATAGGGTTCACGAAAGAAAGACCCGATCGTATTTATTCAGAAGTCTACTGGATTGTGGTCACAAGTTTTCTCCTAACAAATGCTCATAATGTACATTTTGTGAACAATGGAAAGTTAGTACATACCACAAGAAAATTAAATAATGACTTTGTGAAATTCTTTCATTAATTTGATTCATAGCAAAGTGTTAACCCGAAATCAGCTTTCACTATTTCAAAATAGATGGCCTCACAATACACCGACCATTTGCCAATTTGGCATTCTTTTCATTTCAATTTATTCGATACTATAATACATGTGTTGAAAATCCCGTTAATGAAAAATGTACTGTCACTTTGATAGCGAAAAAATATTACTCTAACTTTAAAATCAGCAATATTTTCTTCCTTCCATTCGACAACTGAACTTACGCCATCTGTCCATCAATGTCGTAAACTATCAATGTTATTCGCCATTTCCGTTATTTTGCTATGATTGATAATGATGCTACGATTGATAATAGCAAAATCACGGAAATCACGAATAACGGTGACGTTATTTTCAACGGAAATTGAAGGAAAATTCGAACTAGATAGATGAAAACTGATGGCTGTGTCTGAGGGTCAAATTTTATGACAAACTTATGGTGGAAACCGCATATCAATATCTATCATCGTTTCTAAGTTACAGCAAGTTCTTCGAAAATGTGCATTTTCGAAAAATTGCTGTAACTTTTTTCCTGTCAAAAATATTCTTGTTTCTATGATAACATTTACGAAGCACTCTTTCACATATGGTGTGAGTAACTCATTTTTACAAATAGATAACCATAATTATTGATAGGAAAAAAAAATTACGAAACACCCTGTATATTCCCGGATATTTCAATAGAGTTGAAAATTACCTTTTCAAAAATGTAGCACACTTGATGTTTTGCTAGAGTCATCTTTGAAATACAGAGCTTTTAGGTTTTTTCATGTAGACCTTGAAACGCACAATTTGAACAAGTAGGCTTTGGACGACGCCGCGATTAAACAAAGTTCAGTAGTAGCTATCAAATGTTAAGAAAGCTTTTTAAAGCACTAATTAAAACTCACAGTTTCAATCAAACTAACAACAATTTATACTATATTAGCTACTGATAAATGAAACTCCAACAGTAATAAAAATAATGATAAATAACAAATAATTGAATATATTTCTTTAGAGAAGGTGTTCAAAATGTCTACCAGCTTCTCCTACGTTTTTTGCCGAGTTAATTAGTTCAATAGGAGTGAGAGAAGCAAAACTTTGCATCACTGCCGATTCCAATTCGTATCTAGAATTGGTCGGTAATTTGGAAATGAGATCTTTCAACCTTTCCCAGAGGTAAAAGTCCATAGGCGTTAGGTCCGGTGACCTGGCCGGCCAATGTTTGGGTCCTTAGTTGGCTATCCAATTATTACCAAAATTTGCAGCCAAAAAGTTGGAAACAATTGCAGTGTGGTGAGGCAAAGCCCCTTCTTGTTGAAAATATATTTTTCTGAGCTTCATTAGTGGCAATTCCGTCAAGTAGTGTCGCCCCTCTTCATTTTGTTTTCTAGTTTTAACGGATTGGATGAAAATCAAAACGATTATGGTATTTGATATTTATCTATTTTTATAATCATCGTCTTGCTATGCTGTGATACAACACCCTCTGTGAGATAATCGAAATTTTGACACCCTGTAGCTGGAAAACTGGTCCTAGGATTGATCTGTACATTGAAATACATAATTAGGATGCCATTATCTACAACATATCAAAATATGAGTAGAAATAACCGAAGGCCATTTTACGTAGTAAATGTGTGGGGTCCTTTGCGAGCGGTTGGATCATTCATAATGTAATTTCATGTTATGGTACAAATATAAAATTTCGTCATTTGGGATACGGAATTAAATTAAAGCATTGCATCAAAGTCACAATGATTATTTGCGATTTATTGTCTTCTGATAATGTCACGAATAACTCGAAATGGAACCATCGCATTTTACGTATTTTCACTGGTTAATTCGCATTATTCCATAAAAAAACGTTGTACCTATCGATCTGGAACAGACCTACAACGCTAATATTTGCCCTTCGGGACTTTTTATTCGACTCGTGTGCATACCAATATCGTTTTGCAACTCGAAATTTATGGTAACTACCATGTCCCAATTTCAATTATTATTCGATGCGAATTTGAATTTCGTTCGTTCGTTTCATAACGCTGAAAAAATGTTCCATCGAAGAAAGAATAAAGGTTTTTTATATATATTGGGATATATGAAGCATTGAGGAGGTGATATTGTGTACGATGTAATACTGAGTAGACGTTCAATGAGTCCAATTAGTTATAATTAAAAAAAAGATAATTGCTTGTTATACAGAAAATTGGAGAAACAAGTAAAGCTGCTTGCTATAGATTTATGCGGTTATTATTTCATAACAAATTTAATGAAATCTAATAATTTCCAATATTATAATTTAAATATAGTTATTTCATCGTTCCGTGTGTGATTTTGTGTTTTGTGGCCATAGTAGCCGCCTTCTTGGAAATTTCATTTTCGATCAAGATTTGGCATTATGCCACTGACATTTTTTGATTCAACAGGGTTAAAATAGGAAGAAATTACCGTTTTGTCCAAAAGTACCTAATATAAAGTGCTATTAAAATTTCGATTTTCTCAAAATTTGACTAGACTGAAACAGTTTTGACGATTGATAGTTTTGAAACCTCAGAAAATATGTAAAATTTTAAGAGAATAATTTCATATATTTGAACCACATCTTTCAATACCTACCAAGAGGTAAAATTGCTGTTTGGACATAGCGACTTCAACAATCGGTGAGGTATTGAAAGACAATTCATTAAATAAACAAAAAGAAATCCAGAACGTTGGGTGCTGAGTTTTATAATCAGTGTATTACTGAGAAAAAAACATAGATTGCATCACTATCAGGTAATTGCAAAACCCCGGAATTTCAAAAATGAATTTCAATTCAATTTTCGAATAAATAATTTCCAGATCCTCTACGACTCCTTCGGTAGATAGTTGACCTGATACCTATAATTCAGAATATGTGCAGTATTTCCCAAATATACAGGGAGTTTCCGTAGGCCGTGCATTAGAAGTTTTTCAAAGTGAATACTGAAAAAACGATGTCTTATAGCGGATGGGTTCAGAAGAATTTATTGGTGAATCTTGATTATAATTGATTCTGATAGGAGACCTCAATTTATATATATATACAGGGTGATTTGCGTAGGCCGTGCATTAGAAGTTTTTCAACTTGCAGTTGGACTAGAAACTTGAAATTTGGTATGCTGACATAATTGATCATGCTCGTTCTATTTCAAATATTTTCAGTCCTACAGCTATACAGGGTATTCCAAAAGTCGGTTCCAACTTTCTTATTTTAAACCTAAATACTTTTTGTCGTGGTTTGATTGACCTTCTAATTATGACTTTAGACAACCTGAGTTATGTTAACTTATCTTTTACAGTTTTTGATATATTTCAATTTTTGTAAAAAAAATTACCGTTGTAGTAGTTTAGGAAAACTCGTGTAGCCCGCAAACCGTTCAAAATTAGGAAACCAAATTTATGGAGCAGTTAGCTGGTAGTCCAGGCTAAAACCTGAATTTTAGGACGAGTTATTTCTCGTTCCCTATACCCAAGTTCAACCTCTATCAAGTTATTCAATAAAAATTAAGAAATGCCTTATATCGCCGAATGATTCTGTGTTTATTCAAGTATGCCATGGAAACAAAGAACAACTGTAAACTGTCAAAGTAAAAACGAGTCGTGCAAATTCTTAAATAAAATTGATTCGAATATGGAAAATTATCCAAACGAAGTTGTGTTTGACTTGTTTGTCATCCACGGCATGTGTCAAAAAATTGTGCAGCGAACTGTCTGGGAGTTTAATTTGAAATATCCAAACTTACCGAGGATGACACGGGGAAAGTTCTCACGATTGAAAAATAATTTTATACATTTAAACCACTGGCAATGAAGATATCAAATTACCATTCTCGGGTATTTTCAAGCATATCCTCAAGCCTCAATACGAATGGTATCTTTGGAATTGGGATTTTCATTATCTGCAATACAAACCATTTTACACCGCCATAAGCTACATTCTTTCAAATTTAGCAGATTGCAAGAATTACGCCCAGGTGGCTTTCCCCCTAGAGATGACTTATTACTGAAAATACAAGAGCACGCCGGATTCTTCGAAAACATTATTTGGACTGACGAGGCAGCAAAGTTTTTTTGTCAGCAGGGAGTTTACAATAGGCGAAATCGACAACCATCCGAGGACCATTTCTGTGGCCACATCTCCACATCTCACCCCTTTAGATTTTTATTTTTGGGGTAGGGTAAAAGATTTGGTCTATTCTTCACCAGTTCGCAATATAGATGATTTGATACTTAGAATAATACAGACTTTTGACAGTCTCGATCCCAACGAAATCAGAAGTGCTACGCAATCTATTGAAAGTGGAATAATAGAATGTTTGTACAAAAATGGTGGTCATATTGAACATTTACGCTAGAGTTCTGTCAATACTTTGCAATATTTTGAATTTGATTATTACAATTTTTTTTTTGTTTCTATGGCATACTCGAATAAACACAGAATCATTCGGCGGGATAAGGCATTCCTTCATTTTTATTGAATAACTCGATTGACGTTGAACTTGGGTATAGGGTAAGCTGAAATAACTCGACCTAAAATTCAATTTTCTTTCGAATGGTATAAAAAAAATGGTAGGTGCCATTTGCAAAATTCGAGTTTTTGATAATTTTTTAATGCGAAATTCGAAAATCACCAGCGCCCAAATGGTACAAAATGGGACCGTCGATGGGACATCAGGTGTTAGCCTGGACTACCAGCTAACTGTTCCATAAATTTGATTTCCTAATTTTCAACGGTTTGCAGGCTACAGGTGTTTTCCTAAACTACTACAGCGGTAATTGTTTTACAAAAAATGGAAATGTATCAAAAACTGTAATAGATAAGTTAACATAACTTAGGTTGTCTAAAGTCATAACTAGAAGGCCAATCGAACCATGACAAAAAAATGTAGGTTTCCATTTGGAATAAGAAAGTTGGTACCGACTATTGGAATACCCTGTTCAGGTGTAGGACTGAAAATATTTGAGATAGAACGAACATAATCAATTATGCCAGCATACCAAATTTCAAGTTTCTAGTCCAACTGCAAGTTGAAAAACTTCTAATGCACGGCCTACGCAAATCACCCTGTATATATATAAATTGAGGTCTCCTATCAGAATCAATTATAATCAAGATTCACCAATAAATTCTTCTGAACCCATCCGCTATAAGGCATCGTTTTTTCAGTATTCACAAAAAATCAAAAGCTGTTCGCTAATCCCATTCAGATTCCGTAAAAAACCGTCATCTGATTATCCGGTCTACATTCAAACCCTTGAGATTCGGAACCGGTCCTGGTGATACACAGACTGCGAAGATTAGGTTAATTTTTTTCTCTACAGAGACTGCTGTGTTCCACTATTTTGCCGCGGGGCTCTCTTGACTTTTGATCTCGACCCTTCGTCTATAGGGAAAGCTATCCCTAGAGAAAGCCTGGAATGAAATCGCAGACAGTGAAATATCTCTGGGTGGGCCGTAGCACTGGCCACTGATCAAGTTACATGAGATAACGTTGCCTGGGGTATTGAGCTTTTAATTGAAAAAAGAGTACAGGGTGATATAAAAGCTTGTTAGGTGTTTCGGAGTCCTTGTACTCGAATTTGTTCTGCTTCAATAATAATTCTACACTACTCCTTCAGAGTGGTGGAATGGAATCGAAAAGAGCTGAGGTAACTCAGTGGTAAAACTCAGAAAATACTGCATCTCCTTAGGAGCTTGCATTCTAAATAATTCGTTATACAGATATTCCTGCCTAAGCAACAGGGAAACCGAGAACTTTTGAGTTTGGAGGTCTGCATAACAGAATTTTATTGAATGCATAGTCGGCGACCAAGAGAAGGTAGGCATCGGAAAATTATTTTCAAGGCATCAACCCGTGCAGCCGATAAACTTGGTCGCATGTTTGGCACGAAACGAGGTGACCCAAACAGACTTTGAGTTGAAATCCGTTCAACAACAAGCTCAAATCGAAGCAGTGGAGACTGAGGTAATCTTCCACGAACATCGACGACCTTGACTTCTACCCACTCATTCCTTAGGTCAGATGGACTGAAATCGAAGACCGAGGTATTCATAATGGTCCACCAGTATCTTCAACATGGTGGGTATAGAGGTCCCGGACACTAGATGCAGAGCGTGTCGTGGGGCTCCTGAAACCATGATGCATTTGCTGTCAGTTCGTCAGATTTACCCGGGTATATCGGAGCAGCTTCCGAAACAGGGTCCGACTGGAATAATCCTAACGGTCTCGGCCTAAATCAACACATATAGCTCAGCGCTACAAAAATTGTATTACCATAGCTGGCAATCAGCCCTATGCTGTATTACTTCCGTTAAAAGTAACGTCAACGTTATTCGCCATTTCCGTTATTTTGCTATTACCAATCAAAGCAAAATAACGGAAATGGCGAATAACGGTGACGTTATTTTTAACGGAAGTGATACAGCATAAGGCTGAATGCTGATACTATTGCCTTACGTTCCGAGAGATATTGATTCTCATTCCCAACCTTCAGAGATTAAGTACAATAAAATAAGAGATTCTTTTCGTCTGGATATTTTGGCTCTAAGCGACAGAAAATGCCTGACTGGACTAATCCTATGGAAAAATAGTAATAACAGAATGTTAATGGATCGAACCTGTGAAGTTCTGTGGTCAGAAAGAACACATCTAAGGCAACAGAGCAGTCCGTATGACAGATGAACAGGAAGTCAGTGCTTTATATTTTCATTTAATGGTTAATTTTTGATATTTTTAATGTTAAAATTACTTTCAAATTTCAAAAATCAAACGTGATATTTCAAATTCAATCTTGAATACCTGGTTGATTGTCATTAATTGGAAAACAAATCGGTACAATTTCTTCATTTTGGTTGTTTGCATATAGCGAATGAATGATTCGACAGTAGCCTTGAGATAATAATTGATATTTCAAGTATTATGATCAGGGGTGCTATTCTTGACCATTCGCAATATTAACGAGTTCTCGTATCTTTATATTCTAATATCCTGATAGCATGTCAACGACATGCAGTGGACATCAGAATGTGACGTTACAATTACAAGTTATTAATGAGAACGGTCAAGAATAGCACCCCAGGGCGCAAGATATTTTTTGCCAAAAGGTCACTGTTCATAGAGCAGGTACGTAGATAAGTAATACTTCATGACATATTGAAAGAAGAAAAAGGGCTTATGACGTGCTGCATATTGTAAAAGGCAGAACGATCATTCGTGAACGAGAGTGATGTTGTCGGCTTCTCTGTAGGGAGTTTACAATAGGCGAAATCGACAACCATCCGAGGAGCATTTCTGTGGCCACATCTCCACATCTCACCCCTTTAGATTTTTATATTTGGTCTATTCTTCACCAGTTCGCAATATAGATGATTTGAGGCTATGAGTGCAATAACGGACTAACCCACAATAATTCAACAAATGTTTTTTTTGCAGAATCTCAATCGCCATGTCAAAATTCATGGACCAACCAACCTTTTTCTTCCCGTCAGGGGTGCTATTCTTGACCATTCGCAATATTTACGAGTTCTCGTATCTTTATATTCTAAGATCCTGATAGCATGTCAATGACATGCAGTGGACATCAGATTGTGACGTTACAATTACAAGTTATTAATGAGAACGGTCAAGAATAGCACCCCAGGGCGCAAGATATTTTTTGCCAAAAGGTCACTGTTCATAGAGCAGGTACGTAGATAAGTAATACTTCATGACATATTGAAAGAAGAAAAAGGGCTTTTGACGTGCTGCATATTGTAAAAGGCAGAACGGTCATTCGTGAAGGAGAGTGATGTTGTCGCCTTGTCTGTTATTGTAATAAAGCGTCTATGTGTACCCAACAAAAATCTGCTTTTCTCACTAGATATTGCTGAGGAATTAACATAGTCAGAATAAATTCCAACATCCCAGTTCGACAAAAAAGAACTTGAAGTATGCTCTAGAAAAACTATAATAGCACCTTCGCACCTTAGACTATACATAACCTGTTATGTAATAGGATGATTCTGCTCGTATCCACACGCGCAGTGAATATCCGTTTCGCGATGTGTGAAAAACCAAGATAACTCAAGAAAAATTGAACCACCACCATCATCATTGATGACTGGAGATGTGGGAACATTGCAGGACTGGCAGAAGTGACTAATAATTACTTTACGCGAACGTATGGTTGTTTTTACACAACCTCAATGATGCTGTATCTTTGGATACTTTTGTGCAACACTTCATTTTGTAGGTACATCAAAATACAATCCATTAAGAAAAATTCCGCTCTAATCAAATTACTGAGGAAAGACTGAAGAAAAAATAATTAGGTAGTCGCATAAGGGATTATCTCTCAATAAACCGATTCCCATTAGACCGAACGCAAATCTTTGAGAGATGTTACCAATAAACCGAACGCAATTACTAACAAAAGATGTCAAACACTCGGTATAGTGGTAAGTATCTTCGCCTGTCAGACAATGGAAGCAAAGACAAGGGGAGGCAAATGTTCGCTGCGCTGTTTACGTTTCCGGCCATGGACCAATTTTTTAAAGTGATAGAAGGGGACACAAACTAACCTAACTAACCAAGCTATCCAAGTTACTGGTAATCTGTCTGATCACTAATTAGTATGAGAAGTGAAATCAAAGCCAATGCTCGCTGCGCTCGCATTCTATAAATAATTACCTATAGTGGTGGTAAACTTGAGTGAATTTTTATTTTGGGTTTTTGTTCAGTTTATTGGGAAAAAATTTTGGTATATTGGTAATCGGTTAATTGGGAACATTGAATCGTCGAAAAGACCGCATAAGGATCTATAATGCGTAATTATAACTGAAATACAAATATCGATAACTGAAAAATTGCCGATCTTTCGGAAGGTACATCTCTTAGTTCCCTAAAAATTATGTATTATCAATATAGAACTATGTCATTTTCAATGCCATATTCTGGAAAGAGTTCAGTACCATTTAAATAGTGTGTGAACCATTTTGTAATTCGCCTGCTGTTTCGAACCAATGTTACGATAAAATCATTAGCCTCGAACGTGAATTTCCCTGGTATTGCTAAATATTTAGGACCGTGTCATTAAAAATGTATTAGTTGAATTGAACCCCTCTTCGGTAAATTATCCCTGAGAGCAACCCTAAAACGTAATGTGATATTCAAAACGATCGTAAAAGTTTGACACCATTTTAAATATGCGTGAGTTCGTGCCATTTAGGCTAACCCAATTGTTTGGAAGAAGTATCAAAAGTTTTCTCGAGGAAGTTGAACTTGGGGTTTGTTTCGATCAATTTTACATCCGAAGAGGGTTTGTCACTGAAAAATGTTTGTCAAATTTGGTATCGATTTCCTGGGTCAAATGTTGAAGTGATTGGATTCTGCGAAAGAAGTTAATTGTTTGCATTTTCCAGTTATGAATACAAAAGCACGATAATATATTGAAGATTTACATGACCATGAAATAAGCCTTCAACCTTTGAGAAAAAACGTATTTTAAATCTATACGGAATTACAATTCGTATCGTGAAATTTACGAATTGATCAATTAGGTAATCGTAAAAGTTGATGATATATCTGTTTTCAAATGAACTTTAAATGTATTTACAAAAAACACAAAAATGAGGTAAAATGGAATAGTTATTAGTGCAGTGTGCGAAATATTTCGCACACTACTTCGCGCACGGTGTCATGGTAACGAAGGAAAATTAAAAAAAGGGTCACTTCGTATATTGTTGTCAATGCGCGAACCTTGTCATTTTTTGACGTTTGTAGAAACAAGTATTTTCCAACATTGAATCAATATATTCGTATACATTGAATAAATACAAAAATTCAAAAATAACTCACGTAAATGATTTCACAAACACCTTCCGCCGCCTACTGAAAGTCGTGGATGGACTAGTTCATCTTCTTCAGTTTGACGACCAATAGCTCTTTAAGGCACAGAAATTCTGTTTCGGAATGGTTCAGATATACAATATGTGTGTCATCGGCAACTACCCAACGGAAAATAATCATAGTGTCCATCAACGGTTGATTTATACCTGTAAAAGAAAGAATAGGTCATATATACAGGATGTTTATTAAATGTTCGGAAAGGTTTCCGCGGTCAGATATTTGTAGATTACTGAGTTGCTGGGTTGAACCGCGTTGAGAATTTATAACTCGACGTTTCGGCTCCTGCTTTGGAGCCATTTTCAAGAGGGTGACTTCGAGGTCTCTATCTGCCTACTCTTCGAGTCGTGGTCTGATGAGGTAACAAGATCTCTATCTGCCTACTCCTTGATCTCAAAAGACTTGACTCAACTTGACTTGACTTGACTTAAATACTTGTACAAACTCTGAAGGGTAAATCTTTAATTTCAAGGTAAAAAGTTCATATGAACATGTGTCCGCAAATGTATCGTTTCGAAGTTACAGGGTGTTGAAGTTGAAATTTTATTCTCAATTGTTTTGGTAACTTTTACAAAAGAAAATTTAAAAAATTTGGTAACATGTTTTTTTGAAGTGACAAATCAAAATTTGGTAAGGTAAGCTCGGGTAAGTGTGAATTTGGGGCAAGTGTGAGTTTGCTCGCTATCTTCGCTAAACTGGGCTACAGCCCAATACCATCTATTGACGAATAGCCTACACTCATAATGAATCCATAACCATCATATAAAATACAAAAGAGATCTTGTGAAATCCAAATATATTCCCCAATTTTCTAACATACAATTCATCAACCCGAACGAGTATAACGAGTTTATTTCAAGCTTTGAGTGTATTGTTAAAATCTAAGGTAAGAATCCATTTTATACACTTTTCTTCTGCCTAAACAATGAATCTGACTATAGATTGCCGTTTCTTCATGAAGTTGTTTTTTTTACATTTTTCCATTGCATGTCCCACTTACCCCGAAATTAAATGTTATTGGGGATAGTGTGACCTATCTGTCGGGGTAAGTGGGAACCTGGTTCATTTGTCCAATCTAAACAGTAATATTTTTTCAGCTATAGTACGTAATTATATACGGAAATCTCAGAGAGCCAAAAAATATACCTGGCCAGATGTAGAAAACATTGATACACTTTCTGAGGATGAAATAACAACTGTGCTTCCATCACCACTCGTCAGAAGATGGGGTTCAATGAAATTCTCTCGAAACAAATAAATTGTGGTGAAAGTTCCTTTACTGTTTACTCACACCTGCCCCAAAGAGAGATTTACGTGCATTAATATCTTTAAATTTGGCCAGTATCACACTTGCCACAAATTTCCGGGGAAGTGTGACCTAAGGAGATGTATATCTGAATATAAAAATAAAATTCATAGAATACGTTTTTCAACAGTTTTCTGTGGCGTACTACAAAGACTGACTTTCGAAGTAAATACCTGCAAAAGTTCATTGTTATATTAGTTCAGGTTCATCAGATGGACTAAATTCAATGCGAACTAATGAAAATCACGGTCACACTTACCCGAGCTTACTATATTGAGTTTCATGAATTTCTGAGAGGGCGCTGCGAACGTTACCATTTTTAATTTCAATTTGCCCTAACTCTTTTGTTTGTGAACTTTTGAAATTTTTTATATTCAAATCTTTTTCCTACACTTTTTTTACAAAAAATGTATACTTGCTCAACAACTCCAAGGTCAACCGTTTTTGAGGAATTTGTAAATTTAGCATCAATGTTGGTAATTGGGTCACTTAGGCGCAATATAAAGTTGCTCAGAAATATACAAAAACTGAGATGTGATGGATCTCGCTAAAATAAACAACTTTTTTTCACAAAGATGTTATACTTCTTGGATCACCGTGCGTATGAAATATAGTGTCGTCAATACGTATTCATTAAATCCAATAATATTCAGTCACTTTGATTATTTTACAAATTTACTCCATCCTCAACTTGAGCATTTTTTAACTACTCAAAAATTACTTTTTTATTTCTCGAATTCGTTTCATTCAGAACACGAACATCAGTGAATTCTTCATGAACTGTTCGAACGTTAGATTTTTTATCGATCAATTGCCGATAAACTTCATAGTTCACAAAACTAAAAGGCCCCTCAGGTTGGTTTTGCGGTAACGAATGTTACTCTCTAGGGCATTCTGAGAAACTGTGCACCAGCAACATCTGTGAGCTGAGATATATTTTAATGACCATATAAATAAACTGAAAGTAGGTTATGTTTCCACAGAAATGGGGATTTGTAAGTGTAATGTAATTTTCTGGTGATGAGGTCTGGGGTTTCCGTTCGAAAGTTAACGGAAACTAAAATCGATGTGGAATAGTGTACGAGTAAATGAAATGAAGTAAATGAAATGAATCATATATTCATTTAATTTTCGAATGTACTTGTTGAAATAATTCAGGGAACTTTAGGAATGTAGGTACAGAGTTTTAAGGTCTATTCACGAATTTCCATACTCTTTGAACTTTGGACAAACGGTGATGTATTGAAAAATTCGTAGCCTGTTATAGAAGCAAACAAAATTTGAAAGTCAAAATAAATATTTTATTAGTCGATATTTTCTCCTCTTAAGTTAATACATTTATTTCTGACCGGGATAGTATAAGCTTGTAATAACTCCCGTGAAACATTTTAGATTCTATAATTCCCTCTACCTTTCACAAGTGAAATTGAAATAAGAAATGCTAACATACATATGAGTATATACAGGGTGTTCCAAATTAAGTCGGCACCATTGCCAACTCCGTTATTATTGATGCTACGAATTCGGTTAAATGGGCAAACCAGTAGCATTTTTAATGGCCTTCTCGATGCCGAAAACAAAAAAGAAATTGACAGTCGCGTTTTCAGAATATTTCATAAAATGATATTTCTTTCAACGGAACACCCTATATTTTTTCAGGCATTTCGATTCGTAACAACATTCTCAACAACAAAGCTCATATAACCTTTCTTCCCAAATTGGAAAATGAGTGACTTATGTGGGAATTTTTCTTTCTTTCACTAGTACAAAAAATTTCTTTGTTTGGGCGAATAAAACCTCATGATTGTCCAAACACCCAATTTTGGTACATATACGAATGACAATATTTTGTTACTATAATAGCAAAATAAGACAATAAAAAGAAAAAATTGCGCTGGGATGTGAACTTGTGAAACCCTTGATCATCATGTCGTACCACTCAATTGACACTCTGATTTATTCATAAACCACCGACAAAGCCCCGATCGTCTCTCAGGATCACCAGGTTCTGGTCTTAACTTATAGGGAGAAATCTTATGTTTCTTTAGAAATCGTTGAATACCAGACAGTGGAACAGCTATTTCTCTAGATAAATCTCTGATGGAATCATTTGGATATACCTCAAAGTACGATAAAACGTCAATTTCTGTATCTTCAGATATCAAAACGTTTTTTAGTTCTCCTCTTCTCAAAAACTTTTTCATTGTTCCTGAATCGACGATGAAGCACAGCAAAAAAACGCCGATTAGGTAATTCACGATCGGGGAACGAATTGCTGTAGTGTTGGAGTGCTCTTACGCTATTTTTCTGGCAAACCAAGTAGGATATCACATTTTTATTGATAGGAAATCGGCATTTCGAAAAATATTCGAATAGTAGTTGACAGTTACAATAATTTATGACATTGTCATGATATACTTGAGAATATTTGCCAAAAAAAGTATTTCAACAAAGTTTCAAGGCAACTTGATTGCTTATAATAATTGTTTTATCGAATCAAACACATGTTCTCTAACCACATTCATATGACCCTCCAGTATTTTCTGTTCTGTACAAAAACGGCTTCAAAGATATCATTACAGCAGATATATTTTGATTCACAAAATAAATGCGGCTAGCGGAATGGCTTCAAGATGGAAATTATCGTTTTGTACATTAATACTAAATAGCTCAGTGGTAACAATTGAGTGGTGCGACATGATGATCACGGGTTTCACGAGTTCACATCCCAGCGCAATTTTTTCTTTTTACTGTCTTATTTTCCTATTAGTAACAAAATATTGTCATTCGTATATGTATCTACCAAAACTGGGTGTTTGGACAATCTTGAGGTTTTATTCGCCAAAACAAAGAAATGTTTTGTACCTGTGAAAATATTTCCACATAAGTCGCTCATTTTCCAATTTGGGATGATAGGTTATATGAGCTTTGTTGTTGAGAATGTTATTACGAATCGAAATGCATGAAAGAAATATAATTTTAAGAAATTTTCTGAAAACGCGACTGTCAATTTTTTTTTGTGTTCGGCTTCGAGAAGGCCATTAAAAATGCTACTAGTTTGCCCATTTTACCGAATTCGTAGCATCAATAATAACGGAGTTGGCAATGGTGCCGACTTAATTTGGAACACCCTGTATGTTCACCAACTGTATCAACAGGACTAACAAGAATTTCTTGGACTAATTTGTTCAATAGTACATGAGTAGAAGCTAGAATAACCTAATTCTGCAGCAGCTATAGGAGCAGCTATAGCGCAACTACCCAATTATTCTTGAATTATTACTCTCAGAAATAAAAAATCTAATAAACCTCGATCCAATTCTTCCCGAATCCTCCCACAACACATGTAAAAGCAGTTCCGCTCCTACCCCCAACAATCGTAAACTCCGCCATATTCCACCTTATTCTCCGATAATAAACATCTAAACACGTAAACCAAGACAATTCCCCGAGGGACAACTTTTGCGGAGGTTACGGCAAAAGTGCGAGATCTCTTCGGAACTTTCGGTATAGCGAGAGCGCCGTTCAGAATTACAACTTCCGAACTCCGAACTCCGCACCGCCTTCTATTCCTCGTTAACATAGACTAAACTTGAAGGAGTCTCGAGGTGAATTATAAATATGATATACGAGAGTGTGGTGCGGTGTATACTTCTGGCGTTATTAATTTTTCGATGAATGTCATTTCGTTAGTTCACTCTCTACACCGTGGAGAACGTCCGTTTTTTCCCCAGTATGTGTTCACTGCGAATTCAACTTTTAATTATGATTGGGAAATCAAAGTCGGCCATTATCTAGCTTGGATAAGACAATCATTTCCCAAGTACGTGGACAGTGAAATAATCTGAATTGCTCCGTTCAAAAAACGACAAACATGTGTCAAAATAACTCCTCCCACATTTTCTATGGGCAATGGCATTTGGCAATTTTTTCTGAATATTTGATATGTGTTAGACCATCCTTTCAGGCAATCCTGTATTCATTCACCTGACATTTCTACCTTCATCAACTATCCACATGAAAAGCAAGTCCTGTGATACAATCAACTCGAGACAGTCTAATGTAGTCCGTTACCAATTCAAAAACTAAAGTTATGGTAAAGTTTACATTCCATTTTATATGGGAAGAAGGCTATAGCTTGCGGAAAAACATTTTTTTCCCAGAACAATCTGTATCTACCTATCTCATGAACAAAATTATGTACACACCCATCATAGACTGTTCATAATTTTTTATGAGATTCGTACCTGAGGTGACTCATGAAAAAACCCCTACTCATCAACCTCTCCAAGTTGCAACCACCCTAATTCAAATAATTTCAATAACAGCAACTCGTTACCTGTGGTACATCCTTGACTAGGTTATAAAAATGCTCTCCAGTGTATTATTTATATCTTGAATGGGGCGGACCAACAAAAAAATGCCAACAACTATATGACTGATGTAATTCAAAGGTTATAGAAGGCAAGAAGGATGCAAGAAAAGACAATCTTTACAGGACGTCAGGTGATTTTTTTTTCATGAACCAAAGTATCTAATTTTAAATCAACTAAATTATGTTTGAACTAGAAAGCCAATGCATTTATATTTGTGTTCCATAGCGGCAGAATC
Source organism: Chrysolina americana (assembly GCA_958502065.1). Lineage (NCBI taxonomy): Eukaryota > Metazoa > Arthropoda > Insecta > Coleoptera > Chrysomelidae > Chrysolina > Chrysolina americana. The sequence continues at coordinate 90,134,703 of OY293412.1, forward strand.
ATTTGGACAAAAATTGAGGAATAGTGAAATGAAAGTTTTCCTTCCTTAACAATCAATCAATGGGAAGGGGAGTTGACAATTCTAAAACTCACAAGTGAAGTAAAGGACATAACATTTCAACTCATAATAAAGGCTATCTGAAGAAAGATTCCAGAGAATACAAAGCAATAAGGAGTATAATTCCATCCAGCTGTCTGTCACCAGTATTTATAGTTCAATACTGTGGAAGACAGCCTTAAGTTACTACAATGCGTGGTCTAACACTAAAAGTCAGCTTGGGTTAGGCCTATCTCTATGCTAAAAAGTAATTCTTAATACTTTCGAATGTTTTTGAGCAGGGCGAAACTCGTGAGAAAAGCGCGTTCTTTAAGAAATATAAATGTATAGTAATAAAAAGTATAAAAAACAATTGGTAATTGGTAAAATATTTCCAGCATTAAACAGTTCAACAAAAAATATTGGGAACGCTTTCAACATTGAATAGTAGCAACCAGACATAGGTTCACTGAACACGTTTGGAGCGATTGAACCAGTTTATGCAGAATCCCAAACATTCAAATAATTTTGAAAGCAACACTCCAAGAATCCATCCATACTTTCGTAATAAGTCTCCCAATTAGAGTAACAGTACTAAGGTGAATCAGACAAAATCTTTCACTCCATCAAACTCACATTTTCTTCACTCAATTGGAAACCTTCAGTTCACCGATCCAGTTGAATAATTTCCTCACGCAATTTTTATTATACTATAAGTATTGATCGTAATTATCATTGCAAATGAGAAGAGACAACATTTTTGTTTACCGAGATGCCCGTCCATCCAGTAATTATATTATAGTTCATTTGGTCAGTTGCCTGCAGGGTAGAGACATCATTTGGGGGAGTTTTCCCCTACACACATGAAATGAGATGTTGAAATACATTTATCACGATGAAATAACTTTGTCCAATCGAGATAATTCCAGAAAGAGGGTCAAAAATTGGTACGATAGTAGTTTCAGACCACTGCATTTTGTTAATATTTTCACAGCGCAAGAATCAGGAATGCTAGACTTCGGAAAAGTAATTGAGCTTTTCAAAAAAACAGAAACTACCCAACACAACGTCAATATCACTCGACTCGCGTTTCGCCAACAAAGTTGGCAGCTTCAGTAGCTCAAAAAAGCTAGTAAATTATCGAATTCAAAGTAAAAATATACTTTTTTGTCAGAAGTTTCACAATTCAGCTACACAGTTTCGTGAACTAAACGATGATATATTGAAATTGATTTGAGTTCCATTAATAATTATATGCAGTATTTTTGGACAGATGACAAAGTTACAACGAATAAAGAAACATATTGTAACGATTTCGAGACCGGCCCTGATCGCCTCATTAGTTATGCACCCTCGGTTAACAAGGTCCGCATATCTGCTGGCCAACGGATCAACAACCATGACTCATCGCCGAGAACAAGCTAGAATAAAATCTTGGATTGAATTGGTCGTTACTTGATGGAAATCCATAGTATATAGCACTAAGGTAAACGATTAAACTTCCACAAAACTTTATTAAATTCGCGACATGTTTCACTACACTGTAGTTTTATCAAGCGATAATGGTTTACTAAAATCCTCTTCGTTAAGCTTTACTTAAATATCTAAATAAAGAAGACTAATTAACAGAACTATACCAACATTACCTAGAATTGTTATGTTAAGTAACCTGACCTATCCCAATTCTTATCTTCCTCATTAATGTTACCCACAAACAACGAAAACAAGATATGCCTGGGAAACAATCGAAGTTACTAAAAAAAAAGGTTCAACAAAGGAGAATTGTTCAATTCCAATTGGTCATTGAGTAGACAATTAGAATTTTTCAATTTATTTATTTCTAGACATTCTAAATAATTAAGTTATTAAGTATTTTCCACATGTAGAATTTCGAAGTTTTCATCAAAGTGATGATCTTCTTCTAAAATATGATTCGCATATGTTGAACTTGTTTTCTTTTTTACATAACTCGTGTGATGTTCACGTAGGCGGTTTTTAAAAGATCTCCCGGTCTGGCCTACATATACTTTAGGGCAAGTCCCACAATTTAATTTGTAAACTCCTGATTTTTCTAATTTTTGTGTTTTATCTTTGTTATTTTTAATAAACCTTCCCAACGTATTTTCTGTTCTATAGGCTAGCTTAAATTTTGTTTGTGTAAAAATGAGTCTAATTTTTCGGTGGCTTTACCTGAATAAGTTAATGTTCTATAATTACTTTCTTTGTTCCTGATACTAGGGTAAACTTCTTGGATAGCCTTATTGTGTAATTTCTTTGCCAAAATATTATCTATCAAATCCACCCGATAACCATTATTAAATGCAACTTGCTTTATTATATTTAATTCTTTGTTGAAATTTTCTGTTGATAAAGGAACATTAACTAATCTATGAATCATACTGTTATATGCCGATATTTTATGTTGAAATGGGTGTGTTGAATTATTGTGGATGGTAATGTCTGTGTGGGAAGGTTTATGAAAAATTGCAAAGTTATGTCTATTATTAGAATTGCTTATCGTTAAATCTAAAAAATTTATTGATTTTTCTACTTCTAACTCTATTGTAAATTTTATATTTGGATGAATAGTATTAAGAGTTATGGAAGGTGTCTAATTGTCTATTGGTACCTTTAAAACATACTAAAACGTCATCCACATATCTGTACCAATACAAAAACTGTTGGGAAATTGGATGTTTATGGATTATTGTTTCAAGGTTATCCATGAAAATTTCCGCAAGTAGAGGACTTAAAGGATTTCCCATGATCAAACCTCCAACCTCCAACAAAATTATTTTCAGTTTGACAACAAATATTATTCTTCCTCAGAAGGTTTCTAGGTAATGTTGGTATAGTTAAGTTAATTAGACTTCTTTATTTAGATATTTAAGTAAAGCTTAACGAAGAGGATTTTAGTAAACCATTATCGCTTGATAAAACTACAGTGTAGTGAAACATGTCGCGAATTTAATAAAGTTTTGTGGAAATTTAATCGTTTACCTTAGTGCTTTATAGAATAAAATCGTTCGCTTCTACCCGCTTCTAGAGCCATCTGTATGAGTCGTTCTATAGTCCCGATAAATCGAGAACTGTGAAAAGAATCTGCTTGCGGATATATAAGGCGCTAGTCGGGATGTCAGATAGATAGTCACAGAGAGTTGCAGATATAGTTCCAGAGTCCACAGACAGGCAGCAACAGTGAAAATAAATTTGAAATAATTAGTGAAGTCAATGTTTTAGTTGAATAATTGTTTGATTGGCAAAATTAGTTAAGTGAATTTTTACTACAAAATTTATAGAGTTTTACAAATATCTACTGTAAAATTATAGCCTCATTTACATAGTAATATTATGTATCCAGCCACCAACTTCTATAGTTTCTTGCATATTAAACATGTAAGTTGGATGATTCCTCCGAAACAATTTGATGTTTTAACTTTTCGAACCAAGGAACAAGGAGGCACTGTAAACTAATAGAAATGTGGCGAAAAAATAAAGACTTGAAGCTTATCAGGATTCAATTGAAAAGGGATGCCTTTGTTTTTTATTTATTTCAAAACGCCTGGAACATAAAAGTAGATAATATATCAATCTAGTTAAAGAAGGGCGGTAATTCATCAGCATTCCCGGAACAAAATAAACTAGTAGGACTCTAAGACCACCCTCATCCAATCTTTCACGTAATCACATTTATTTATTTATAGTAATGGGGACGTTTCATTCAGCTGCTTTTTCGTGAAAATCGTCTCTTCCATCTGGTATTATGCTCTTTTCATCATGAGGGACCTTTGTAACTAACTAACTCAATAACTATCATTTTTGAAAGTTGGCGGCACATCGTGACAGCGTAATGGGTGAAACAGCAACTTTTGCATCGGTCAGTTACGTGTCATTACTGTTTCTGCAATGTTATGAAAAATATACCAAATGACATAAAACTACAAAAACAGTTTTGTGGGAGGTAAAGGTTTACCCCTAAAAAACTAAAAAAACACCCCTTGTGTCAAAAAATCCTCTCTGCAAATAACTCGCAAACCGTTTAGAATATCAAAAAAGTATTCATAAAAAAAAGCTTGGTAAAACCCCTAGAATTTATCTTGTATAAGCAAAAGAGAAAATGGCAACAAAAAACAAAAATTTTTTTTTTCGAAATTGTCCTATATAATCCTTGATTTTTGACTTATCAAAAAGCATGTGAAAGATGTATTCAACGCCTTTATTGTGATCATAAAAACTTATGCAAGTCAATAAACTCTACGTAAATTTAGGTTTGAGCTAGTGAAAGCCAAATTTTTTTAACGAAAAATCGTTGATATTTCTTTCAACTATTGCTTTTTCGTGATTAATCAACTCCATTTTATAAACCTCTTTTATTTAATCATTATATAAGACTAGATTATCAGTATTTTAGGTTTGTTATCAAAAATCTTAACATTTGAATGAACCCTGAATAAAACACCACGAGAATAAGTTTGGCTTCAAATTCATTGAAAAATTCAAGAAAATATTATTTACATTGAATATTTATCAAACGCTGTCGTAGTCTTCTCCTTCGGGTTCAACATGAAACATGTTTGTGTAAGTTCCTTTATTCGTACAAGTACTACAAGCTTTCCTACAAAACAAGAGTTTTTCTACTCGGACAAGCATTGCGCCAGTCCTTCTTACAGTTACAGAAAATAATTTGTTATACATCATCAAGTGATGGTGGTTTTGTCGTCATCACTAGGGTTGAAACATGCCTATCCAACTCAAGAAGTGGTTTTTAATAGGAGACACATGTTCCTCTAAAAAAAATGTCCATGCCGGTTAATTTCTACACCGACTCTGGAAGATATTTGCATGAGTTTTAAAATGGGAATGATGTACATATACTTGTTTCGTCAAACTTTTTTGTTGAAGCTTTCAACATTCCTGAGTTGGTAATCATGAACTTCTTTTCATTTTCATTGATTTTTAGTTGAATACTAGGTGCAACGAGCAACAAATAGCGCTCGAAGTCCAGCAAAGTCCATCAGAATATGGTGGATGCGCCTAAAGAGGTCGGTCGAATTATTTTATCATTATATAATTTTCGGTAAAATGGAATGTAGGTGTTTCCAGAGGTACCAAAATTTCCCATTTGGTTCTATTCAAGCAATTGTCATCAAATTTGCCATTTTGTCTTGGGTCAAAGTGTAGTAGTGGCCAGAATCAACTCCAGAATCACTGTGTACGATGACTGCATAATTGCTCAACTCAAAACGGCAGTCGTCTGAAAAGGAGTGTTGAAGAGCTTCAGATTTGGCATAACAGTTGATCATGTCCTCAGGTATTTTGATGAGTTGGGTCCAGTCAGGGCATGCAGAGACTGGATATCCAAAAGTTTGGGAAACGCGAGCTCTTATTATTAGATATTGCTGTCGGTACTCTATTTTGAAGAACTTGTTCATGAAATAGTTTTGAAGATAATTTATATCATTAACGTTTACCTTTTGCATCTTAGGCTCGGTGGATTGGTAACATTCAATTGTGAGGTCAGATTCCAGAGATGTATTCTTGGAAATATAGAGAGAGTAGTAGAAAGATATTGAAACTCGTAAAAAGAGAATTCTTTAAATAAAAACGGGTTTTCAAACGAAACCAATTTCAGCTGTATGGCTGAATGGGTGGAAATGCCACCCCGTTCACCCCCGGAACGGATTTATTTTTCTTGGATGTTAAAGGCTTCCGACTGTTAAACCTCTTCTTAAAATGATTTATCGCGAATACGATTCCGACACAGCGCCTTTTGTATCGATGGAATGCCAAGAAATGTCACAGCAGAACAGAAATTCAACAACGCGCGACCTATTTCACTGTGATACAATCTCGACAGTCGAATGCTATAAAATATTTCATCTCGTATAACAGGTTCCTATCTGAGATCGAATCATTTCCGGTTTCCATTTGGCAGTACATAATTTTCGGTGAATTTATGAACTCGGCCTATCGGATGCCAACTGAAAATGAGCCCTTTCTTATTGAATTCTGGAAAATGAGCTGACGGAACACTCTAGGGTTTCCTTCTACGTACTTACCACGAGAACAGAATAGTTACTTTGAATATCTTCCAAAAACTTTCTACGTGGGTTGGTGTGATCATTGAAAATCGACCAAAAGTTGATAACTTATAAGATGGATTAATACTGAACGTATCCAGCACCATTTCTAGGTTCAAAAATGTGTCCTTCGACACGTTCGACACTTTCTTCGACACGGTTTTCTACAAGAACTACTCCGAAATGCTATCTAAATCACAGCCAATATTGTGAACATATCAATTGTATTAAAATGGATTAATAAATACATTTTGTTTTTATTTTTTCTCTCAATACTTTTCGTCAAGTGATGTCGTCCACTTATCATTCAAAAATTGTTACCTGGGCAGTTATTATTATTCACGCTCACTAGTTTTCAATAAATATTCTGGTAAATGATTGAGAACAAGTAGTTAAAATATGGGGATTTTATTTCTCACATGTTTCTTCTAATGGAAGTTCAATACGGTTATTTTGGTCTCTTGCCTTGAGGCTACTAGGAAAATAATGCCAACAATACTATGACGTCTATGATGCAAAGTATCAGAAGGGAGGGAGCGCTAAGTGGTGCTAGTTGGACTGAATATCTCATAAGTGACAGTACCAGCTCACTTACATGCAAATAATGATATTTTATTTGTTAATTATTATAGTTTGAATGCTAAGGTATATCAAAATCAATAGAAATAACAAAAATACTACACCTAATTATTGTCATATGAAAAACTCTGGCTGTTGAAAACATAAGACCTCCAACCATATCAGCGCTACTAGGCCTAATATCCCTGTCATTATTATAATAAGTGGAACAATAGAAAAGTTCCTTCAAATGAATTTTCATAAAAAAGTTTCAAACTACCAGTATTATGTACATGCTGTGCAGAATGATTATTGATGACATTCGAGTCAGACTGAATTTATTTATTCTATAATTTCATCATGAGAAATTTGATATTTTTCATGTGGAACTGGATGTACTCGACGAAAAGCAATAATAGATTTCTGAAATGAAACTTGAATATAAATAATTCAGCCTTTCGTCCTTTCTCCTATACTATAGGATAGTCGGCCAACATTGTACAGAAAATAATTCAATAGCCCCATACGACTGCATAATCACTTTTGTCCAACGTCTGACAAAGTTTTTCAACAAGAACATATACTTTGCAATACTTCCTGTAACAACCACCAAATCAAAAGCAGGTGACTTCATACTAGTTTCACGATTCGCCCGATCATCAGTGCAGACCCGGTGACAACATTCAATTGATTTTCGATCGATTTTGTTAACTAGCCTTACGATAACTCTAGCACCCACTGAGAAAGTGAGCATCAGTAAAACAATTCATACTATTTTACAAAGTAGGATTACAGAACACACATAACATTGATGATATAATCCTAATACAACCAACTTGAATTTTCCAAAAATCTAGACATAGTGATAATACCGACACAAGGAATCATTTAAATTTTTTATAAACTTCATTTAGAGATAAAAGTATCATCAATATAGAAAATGTCTTCATTGTCTCTACCTAATTTATGCCACACGTACATACTCCCTCTAAAGAAGTTACTAATTTCGTGAAGGATATAAAAGATAGATTTTGGCTCGCTGTATAGTGGTTATAAGCTCATAGTCATAACGAAAACTATAGATCATCTGCTACTTGGCCTGAATGATTTTGTATTTAGACGATTTAATCAGTGGTTAGTTGCATCAGTTTCACCAAATTCATCACACTTGGTGATATGTGTGTCATCTGCGTCGCAATGTATTATGCACTTCTGCAAACTCTTCAATCAATTCAAAGAAAGAACGAAAAATATAATGGAAAGTTTGAAAAAGGTCATACCAACAAATATACCGCTTTCCCGGTCACAACCATAGGAAATATGGTCATTATAAAAGGATAATTAAGTTCCTTTCCAGTACTCTTAAATCCTCTCATTATATATGCCACTTCGACTCAATAATTCATGTATAACTTCTTTCAATTTTTATATTATATTTTCAGATACCAATCGGAAAGGAATGCTGAAAGAGCGAGAAGTACTCGATTTTTCTCTCACCTGTCTGAAAGCTACTTCAATTAAGGAGCTCCGGAACGTGTTACCCTTGCAAACAACTCACTTAAAGTTCATTCAAAGGATGAACAACACGTTGTAGCACACTTCGCGGAAAAGATAAGCGCCTGAAAGGAGTATTAGTCAGATATTTGGCTGAACTTAACTCCTAGCAACTCATAATAAATTTCAACTTGAGTCAATACTCCCTGCACTGCAAATAAAAGCAGCGAAGGAGAAACAACTCATAACTTTGGAGGAATAGGATTAAAGGAGTATCCGGTATCAATATATGAAACTCAATATCGGCGCAAATAAACTTCATAAAGGAACCGAAGGAATCGGGGAATTTCATGAATGAAATATCTCAAACAAGTTGGTGTTCTTTTTCAATGTTGATTTGGACCGATTCTTCGATAAGTACAGAGTGCAAAGTTAATAATATATTCGTATGTAAACAAGTGTGTCGGTGATTATCGAAATAGAAATTCCTTTGATTTGATTTGATTCGGAAACCTAAAGCCACATAATTTGTTTCGAAAAAGAAAAGGAAATTATGATAATCATCGACAAAGCTAATTGTAAATGAAACAATCACTGAAACGTCTCTTCTCATTCATATTGTCGTTTATTTTGAATCTACTTTTTTTTTGTTTTTATTTTTCATTTACACCCTATCACAGCCCAGTGGTCGATCCATACTGAAACTTCGATATAAAAACTTAGAGAATTATAGATTAGGTTACGTTCTCAGATTCGTTACAGTGACTGAATGAAGAATTTTCAAATTTTTTTATGTTAATACGAATTAATAGCAAGTGCTTATCACGGTTTTGGGTCATTTCCGAAACAAGAAAATATTAACACACCTTGCTTGTGGTACGTCATTGTTTAATAAAACTGCCAATGGGGAACACAAAAATAAATCAAATAGGTCCAGTCAAGAGCCGGAACACAAAATCGAAAATATATTTTTTCTTGATCAGTAAGAATCTGTCAAATGTGCAATACTCAAACGGTACAAACGCTACAATGATATAAGCGGTAAGTAATTGATTAGGTGATAATACTGTTCGAAATTATTAATTTTTGGGTAAAAACAATGAGTGAGTAATTACCTTTTTATCATAGTGGAGTCGTTGAAGACAACATAGCAAGTCACCATATGATCCCTATCAAAATTAAGTCTCAAAATGGCTCCATCACCATTTTCAATTACCACGTCACTAACCTCATCAAAAGAGTATTCGCTTACCCAAAAATTCATCCATTCAAATGTTATAGCTCAGATACAACGTGGTGGGAGAAAAGTTAGACGTGCACTGTATACGATTGTTTACGATTCTGTAAGAAAATTGTCATTATGATTATAATTTTAGAGTACATATCCGTAGTTACATTGTTGAGGTATATTACTGTAGGACGAGTCTAGAATTCCGAACGCGGGATCGCTTGAAAAAACAAACATTTCTAAGAGGCGTTTTTTACGAGGCCAATTCGGTACTAAAAGTAATCTCAATAGGCGAGGACACGAAATTTTCAAAATATTTTTAAAGGATTCTACGGTGTATGAACACTCTATTGATAATGTTGTTGTTTTTTGGCGAGTTGTCTGAAACTTAAAAAAAATTGTTCATGAATTCAAATGGCTTCTTTTTAGCGCCATTGTGACGTACTACTCCGAGCAACCAATCCCACAGTTGACAGCGTCAATTAATTTAGCAACGTTGCCATACTTAAGTTATTTTTTATGGACTACAATGATTCACAATATTAAAACTATCCAGTTCTTTGTTTATATTCGAACATAGGTTTTATAACAGATCCCATGTTTTCACGGTGGTTTTCACACCTTTCAAATTAGCCATCGTCGTTTGACATTGGGAATAGTGTATTCTGTCACTTCTCTACGGTATTATGTTCTCTGGTTTATAGTTTTAGAAGCTTGGCAACGTTGCCGTTAAACTTCAGAATCAACCCGATTACGCCTATTGGCTGCTCGGGCACGTACGTTGCTATTTTTCAGAAAGAAATTAGACCAGCTGTAATAGAAATTTGACTCAAAAAATATTTTCTGGGTACATTTATATATGTATTATGTATTTTAAAACAATTTGAAGCAAAAATATTTTTTCGTGTCCTTGCCTATTCCGTCCACGAAATAGTTGTTACCGACTTCCATTCAAAATTATGAGACTAAAATATTGTTACAAAAGGTCCTTAATGTTTTTCCCTTGGACCTCTGGTGGAGAATTTGCCCCGAACGGCGTCATTAAGCCGCACCCCTTCGGTATTTAAATTTTTTCATGCGAACCCTGCGTTCGGGACACATCCATTAATGAAAGTTGGCATTCCATTTCATGGAAACTTAATTCTTTTTCATCCCCATATGCATTAACCACAATATGAGCGACAGCCATTCAGAATGAAGTTTTACAAAAAAGAACTAATATGGAATATGCGTACCCTAAGCTCAAGGACAACATTTCATGGGATTTTTTTAATAGAAAATTGAAAAAAATCATCCCCTAAGGATATCTGTAGGATAATACAAGGCTTTCTATTCTGGGACACGATGGAGCTGTCCTCAGAGGGGAGTACTATCCCCACTTTTGTGAAACCCCCTTTATTTGGGAGGAGTGTATGCCTAGGGCTATGCTGACTGGCTCTGCTCGTAGTCACTGGTGCATCGTCCAGCACATCGACGATTAGCCTGAAGCTGATCCTGAACCTTCCTCCTCTAAATCTGCACATTATAGCAATGGAGGGGCAACAACTTAGGACAACATAATGGAAGTCAATAAAAATCATCGCATCTGAAATGCCGTCCGACAAAATGACAGCAACCTACTTCTTTGATGGAACATTCACCATCATCATTCAAGATGAGGACGCCACATCGAAGGCCCTACCAATGCTATTAAGGGTGCAAATCTGGTACACAGATGGCTCCAAAGACAAGCAATGGGGTAGGCGCTGGCATATACGGGCAGAGACCGAGTTATGACATTAGTCTATGTCTAGGTACTCCTAGCCAAGGTAATAGCTATTGCCGTTTGCACGAGAGAGATTATAAGTAGGGGTCCTCTCTTTGACAGGCGGCAATGAAGGCTCTGCGATCATGCGAAGGACATGGCACTGGATACATGTATTCCTAGGGCTCGATAGATTTTTTTGATTTTTGGATATATCATTCTACAGGTCAAAACAAGCAACTTTCTTCATTAGACTTTTTTTCTGGCTCTACAGCGTGAGCTATAAAAATGGGTTGATTGTTTATCGCTAATTATTTCAAATATTTTCTGCGAATGGATTTTTCTTGATTTTTGAGTGAAAAATATCAATTTCCTTTGAATATATCAATTATGGTGTACATTACTACAGGACGAGGTAGAAAACGCGATTTGGGCTTTTCGTTGAATTTCTTGAGGCATATTGTGTAGATGAACCCAACGAACTGTTCTGAATACATTTCACAACGTTTCTACACAGTGAGCAAAAATTAAGGTGGTTGATTAATGGGATATGATGGGATAGTGGATTTATTGTTGACATCTGAGTTTAATTTCTCACAGAGAATAAAAATCAAGTTTTGTCCATTCTTTTTGTGTGACGCTACAGGGTGACTCCAAAAAGGTGAATTCTCAAATACCTATATTTAAACGAAATTATTTGAGAATACTTATTTATTCCTGTTGATATAAAAGCTATGAATACATTAATTGAACTAACCTAATCTAATAACTAATCTAGATATAACCTGCCTCCTTTCGAGGAGTAATTGATCGACAGATATCTGGTATTAAGCATTTGGTATATATCAACGAACCATGACTTTTCAATGATGAGGAACTATTGTTAACTTTGACAGATTATAATATAGTCACCATAAAAACAATCATTATGTTTTATAGTTGAACACTTAGGGGTATGTTGCAAGAGCTGGTGAAGTGAGTTTAATTTTTTTAACTTGTATATATAGGTACAAACATGTAAAAATCAAAATTGCTAACACGAGCAAATTCGGGAGAACTTTTGGTTCCGAGAAATTCAACGAAAAGCCCACAATTGGGCGAGAAGTCGATAAACGAGTTTCAAAAAAATCGCGTTTTCTGCCTCGTCCTGTAGTAATGTACACAATAATTGATATAATCAAAGGAAATTTATATGTTCCATATGATATTATACTCAAAAATCAAGAAAAATCCATTCGCAGAAAATATTTGAAATAATTAGCGTTAGACAATCAACCCATTTTTGTAGCTCACACTGTAGAGCCACAAAAAAAGGCTGATGAAGAAAGTTGCTTATTTTGACCTGTAGAATGATATATCCAAAAATCAAAAAAATCTATCGATCCCCAGGAATACATGTATCCAGTGCCATGTCCTTTGCTTTCAAATAATTTTGGGATACCAACAAATACCTCAAAACCTAGGAGCATAGAACATGGTAAAACTTGTCTGGGTACCAGGTCACAAAGGTATTTATATGAACTCAGATGCAAGATCTGAGACAGCAAAAACCAGTCTGTGATATCCTATTTGGGGACATCAAGCAGGACACGAAGAAATGAGTCGAGAATCATCAGCAATCTTCTTAAGTAGATGCCTCAGGCAATACTACTCACGGAAAAATTATGGTGATGGGGACAACTGACCGGCTATCAAGGTATCTTTTTGAACTGAGCCGAAACTCCCGCAGGAAAGTGGTAGGACTAGTAACAGGACACTGCTACCTGAGAAAACACTTGCACGTGTTGGAAATACACGGAGACTCCACACTATACCGGATCTGTGATGAGGATGACGAAACAGCTTCACACTCATTGTTCGGATATGAGGTCTTAGCTCGCTTGAGGATGGATTTCTTCGGACACTGTAGTGCTGTATCTGACATCTATTTATGTAATGTCCATCCGAGAGCTTATAGGAACTAATATCAAGCACTGAGTATATCCTCTACATGACATGTATAACCTGTAGTAATTATAGCTGCTAAAGAGCGGTACATATTTTGAATGAAGAACTTATAATTTCATAAAATCCAACCTATATGAATACGAACAATTACCATTCCATTTGTTTGACACTCTCCTAAAAATATTCATATTTTTCCCATTTTTTTGTTCTTTTGATTTTTCCGTCAATCGGCTGAAACGTTACGAGCAACCCTCAGAGGTCTACGAAAGACTTGTGCGAGCTAGGGAAACCTATATGAATACGAACAATTACCATTCCATTTGTTTGACACTCTCCTAAAAATATTCATATTTTTCCCATTTTTTTGTTCTTTTGATTTTTCCGTCAATCGGCTGAAACCTTACGAGCAACCCTCAGAGGTCTACGAAAGACTTGTGCGAGCTAGGGAAACAAGGCCCTTACCTTTTAACGTGTGATACCTCTCATGAATGAAATATTCTACTTCTGAAATCGGTGATGAAGAATATGTGAACTATCATCAACGCAGATTAGACAAAAAAGTTATTAATAAATCGATAAGCAACTTCACCAGAGCTTGAAAATTAAGCGAATATGAAAAATACTCTTTGAAATTCATTTCTGATTAATTTTTATTTGGGCCCAATATATTTACTCATCATTATCCAGTAGTTAGGCTTATAAAGCACAGTCTGACTTCACTGTTAAGACCACCTTTATCTACACTTCAGAACATTCAGAGACTGCTATCAGCTCTCTACTGCAAGAAGATCTAATTTGAAATATGCGATCCTGCATAAAATTTACATTCTTCAGTATTTGACTAAGCTCTCCAACAATCCCCCATTCCGTATACATAAGGCAGACAAAAGGATTTACCCATTGAAGCAAGCTTTCAGTATTAATGCAGATATTAAATAGATTACTATGAATTATGGTTTTAGATATATGATAACGCTGCTTCCGAGGTTGAACTGTAGCAAACAAAGGATATTTAACATCAAATTCCAAATGCAAATACGTTTCGGTGATTATACCAGAGTACATATTGTTAATAATGAAAGGATTCAAATCGGAAATGGGCATTTCATGCCAGCCTGTGTTGTTTCCACGAATGAGTTGACTCATGCGACCAGCCTCAGGTCAACGTTCTGTAGAGAGTGTACAAATTTCAGTAAAATTAGTGTTCGTGCATTCTCGGACTGTTTGAACATGGACATTTGAAATGCTGTTAAATACTGGTAGCGATCAGTTTCAGTGATGAAAAAGCTGAATATAAAAAAATATACAAAATTTGCAAGTTTTTGAAAACGTGCAAAATTGTGACAATGTATACATATTGATCATTTATGTAAAAAAATTAACAATGGCTACTATGCACTCCTTCAACTGAAAAATGTTCTCAGTTCACAACATTATGCCATCGTATACTCCCATATTTCATGCAACGTAATACTATGGGGTTGTGCCACAAATGCAAATCGAATTTTCATATCTCAGAAAATAATAATGAGACTTATTTTTAACTTAAAACTAACTGAAATCTGCAAGCCATATTTCTACCAAAATGGCATCATGACTTTCTAATCAGTATTCATGTATCATTCATTCTCTATATGAAAAAAAAATTTATGAATTCTTGAAAAACTCTGATAATCATGATCATTTTACTAGATACGTCAACTTACTGCTGATTCACACATCCAAGTTATATGAAAAAGACCAGCATATATGGTCATCAAACTCTATAATCATTTAGCCAAGGATATAAAAGATGAAAACTATTTTCTAGCATTCAAAAGAAAGTTGAAAATATTTCTCGTTGAAGGGAGTTTTTATAGTGCAGAGAAATATTTATCCCTTGATACGAAATGACAGTGTCTATGATGTGATATTAAACGCCCCTTCTACGTCAAGAAACGCTGTGAGTGCAATCACTTTATTCAAGAGTAATTTTTCGCGCTTCATAGTCTAGGCTGCAGGATTTTTCGGGTTGATAGGCGTGTTGGTACTCCAAGGAGATCGGATACTTGTTTTAACTTGTTTAAAATTGTTTTTTCCGTTAACCATCTGTTGTTCCCCTACGAACTACAGCCCTCAGAAGTCTAAACTTGTGCGAGCCAAGGATTAACGATTATCTTTTAACGTACGATTCCACGCACTTCAGACCATCAGAAAAATAAACTGATGTCACTGGGCTTTGAACCCACGACCGGAAGCCAGAATGATTGAAAACATTGATTCTAATCACTCGGCTACCTGGCTTGTATTATCATCTCGGATATTTCTATCAACTATCGATTTCACTATGAACGATGAGAGGCAAATTGGTCTGAATGCCTTGGCCTGGGCATAGGATAGTTTCCCTGGCTTCGGTATGAAAACCACCTTGGACCGTCGCCAAGTGGTGGGTACGTACCTGTGAGCCACGCTCGCCCTGAACAGTTTGACTAGGCAGGGAATCACACTGTCTAAAAGTCTAAAGTCTGTTCAACACATCTGAAGAAACAAGTGATTCTCATTAATGCTTTATAAAATTGAGCATAAAGCTCAAAGTTCTCATGGAAGATCATTTAGTAACGAAAATCATTCAAACCCCCTTTCTGCCATACATACTTACCTACATCGAAGGCATATTATGGTAAATACCTGTCAGAAAACAACTACTCTCCTGGCAAATTCCACAAAAGGTATTAAATTATATCCAGCAGATACTTGTGCAATGATCCTTACTATATCAGTGGATACAATTGCAAGTGTTTCCTGTAACCATCTAGCAGAATTTTGTTTTTATTCGGTCGGGGGGACCACCCGCAGACTAGCTTCAAGGTTCCGCCTCTCATCAGTGCAAGGGTAGGTCAATACAAACTGCACTGGAACCGAATTATCACATCACTCGGGCTATTTAGTCACTACTGCCTAACCACGAAAGCGGTATGTAGATGGTTTCCGTTTAAGTTAGACTGAATTCAGGGTGCTCGTAGAAGAAGAACGTTTGCAAATTATTCCTGAATTCAGCAGAAGTGAGGGACAATAGCTGTTTCAAATATATTTTTTATTATTTGTTTGATAGCCTTCCTCCAATTATCACCAAAAACTCCGTTTCAAGAGCACTTCGACGAAAAATAATAACAGCTATCAGCCACCAGCACCAGCTCTTCCTTTGGGCACACCGAATGAATTTTTATAAAGGAGATACATTGTTATTAATTTAATTATTATACGTCCTGTTCCACTTTTTTGATATTCTATTCACATACTTTTATAACCTTCATAGTTTTCATCTGAAAATAGCATGAAATGTAACGCTGATATTTTTGGAAGAATATGCCTAGTATGAATTTTGCAGCGAATCAAGGAGATTCATTTGGCCCCATTATTAGTAATCAAATCAATTTTTTTAGAGAACGCAATGGTTGAAAAACATAGGCAAATATCGACTCATCAAAACCTGGTAAGTCAACTTCACTCGAAGCACGTTTTTCAATTGTATTCATTCATACCAAAGGTTTCCGTATGTGGCACTCTCTTCTTTTCCGTCTGATAAAAAAGAACCCGCCGCCACTGTTCTCTCTCGTACCCGATTGCTCGGTGTCTCGGACCCTCGGGATTGAATGAAGAGATTAGAAACAAGGGCCGAACACCAATTGCGGTTATAGTTTATTACTGGCAACATTCTGATCCGGACAATATCCATTGAGATATCGCTCGCAACCGAATAACCATCTCATTACAAGCGGAAATTTACAAGTTCGTTATCGAAGTTTGCTATCGGTGTTAATTTCATGCATCGAGTCGGGTGAGTGAGATGCTTGTAACTTTCAACGGCAATTTCAGATTGTATTTCGGGAACTTCATCGATTAGAATTATACCAACGTTATTATTCCATTGTTATCATGATATTCCTGGTGCTGAAAGCACTGGTATCAAATCTGACAACATTGTGGAAAATGGGAGTTCCACTATCACTGAAGAGAAGACCGTCCCAGCAATTGAGCTGGAATTTCTGAACTTCAATAGAATGGGTTGATTACAATCCAGCCTTTCGCAAAGGACCCTGCACAGTTCTTATGGAAAAAGAGTTATAGTTGAATTGGCTGAAAGTTTGGTATAATGTTGTTTATGATGTCCTGATCAAATGTGTCCCATAGCACAACAAGATCTAATCGACAGTTTCTGAGGAACAGGGTGTTGATGAACATGCTTAGCCAGAGTTGTCACTCACCTTTAAAATCAATAATGTGACGATTATTTTGTTACGAAAAGTTGAGAATAGCGATTATAATCTTAATATATTCGACACGACTTGCAATGAAGAAGTTGTAAGAATCCGTATACATGTTGATTCTAGTCAAAAGCTAAAGCTCATAGACTTGCAAATCAAGTAAATATCATTTGATTTTGATATTGGATGATCTGAGGTTACTATTTTACAGTCACTCAGGATTGATCGAAGTATTAAGCGTTTTTTGCCTAAGAGCTGCGTTTGTAGAAACAATCTTGTGTGTGAAAAATCTACAGGGTCAAGAGCTTTTTTTGAGAAATGCCATGTATTAGCACATTTTTTTAGTAACCTCTATCTACTCATCCAATTTTAATGACTTTCTTCCATCCACTTGAACGTATATCATTACGTTCAAGATATGCATCTGTTGATGCATTCCGAAAACATCACGGTCGTCACGATTAATACCATTTGACAGATAGATGTGTGATATTTCTGATCTATCCTAAAATCCTTATATTATACAGGGTGGCCTAAAATTATTTGTCAATTTGCAACTTTTTGAACTAAATTTACACCAATTAAAAATTAACCGATGAACATAAACATCCAAAACAAGTACTCGATTCCATATATTTTTGTTGGTTCGCCCTGTATATTCGAAAATTATATCTGGTTATAGACTGTGTTGTCTAGTTTACTCTAGTTTGAATCGTATTATCAGTTATCATGAAACTCCATCAATCGTACTCTGACGGTCCACCCAGTATAAACAAAAATCCAATAGTGCATCATTTCAACTTCAGACATAAGGACACCTCGCATAATTTCATATCGGGAAAATCATATCAGATGAAGTTTGTCGAGGTTTGCTGGTTAGGTAAAGTCTCGTATCGTGTTCAAACTAGGACGGAGGCCGCTTCAATGACTAAGCTCGGTAAGAAAAAATCCCCAATCCGACGCTGATCTCAATTACCATTCATTCGAGTTAGAAAAAATAGAAACGTTTGAATAGAGAGTGAGGAGATGTATTACTTGATTCATGTTCCCTATGATGATTCGCGAGGGGGGTATCCGCTCACGTCCAGGAAATGGAATAGCGTGACTAAATCCATCACTCACATGTGTCTTCCTAAAAACTAAAATTGACGTGTTTCACCATTTCCGAAAATAATTTGCCGTTTCCCAGTAAATCCAGATGGAAAGTTTTCGTTGAGCATCCCCGTATAAGAAATAGCTGAATCCGAATTTCATTTGGAACCACTGTAAAAAAGCACATGAATTTTTATTTTATTCCTTCATACTTTATAGACTTCAGCTTGTTCAATGAAACTTCTCGAATGTCGTAGCTAACGAACGTTCAGTTGAGTACCTACATCAGCTATAGAAAAACTCACGTACGCTAGTGATTTTCCTTTCAGCGGCAAGCAGCCGTACGTAAGTCTTGAAAGTTTCTGGACAAGACAATTTACTAGTATAACCATGACCCTTCACGGTGAGAAAGTTGGAAAGTCTTCCAAAGTTCCTCGCGCTGCTGCATTCGCCTTTTCACCGTCAGCGAGTTTCGCACGTTTCCCGAACATAGAAAAGTGACCGTTTGAGAATGTAACAAGTTTACAGCAAAAAATTTCAATGGACAATTTTTTTCGTATGATTTTCGACAAACCAGAACGTAAACTTCAGCAACCTCGACTAATTTCCTCGACGGTGAGAAAGTTGGAAAGTCTTCCAAAGTTCCTCGCACTGCTGCATTCGCCTTTTCACCGTCAGCGAGTTTCGCACGATTCCCAAATATAGAAAAGTGACCGTTTGAGAATGTAACAAGTTTACAGCAAAAAATTTCAATGGACAATTTTTTTCGTATGATTTTCGACTAACCAGAACGTAAACTTCAGCTACCTCGACTGATTTCGATTATTCCAGCCATGCTGGTTGGTTGAAATGTTCATGTTGATAATCAAATACATGAAAATTTTGATTTTGATTGGTTGATTTGTAGTAAATTGACTTACCGCCATCAAGCTACTATAATTCCACAACACCTAACTTTGACCAAACCCGTGATAAGCACTCATTATTAATTCATATCAACTTCAGAAACGGTGACGTTCATTGGAATGGCAGGATCATTACAAATAGGGTATTATTCCCAATGGAAACATTGAATGACTTCAAATTGCAAATATCACACATATATTATGTACAGTATGAATGAGTCATAGATGAAGAAGAATAAGAAAAGCTACTTTTCAACTGAATAGCGTTTTGTCACATTAAATACGACCAAACGGAATCGTTATTGTTATTAAATATATGGGAACGTTGTACTCTATTGTCAAGAAATTAGAATTATAGGTACCTCACAGAATTAAAGATTTTTCATATCACCCTAGGTTCTCAATCGTTTTGCCTCCTTTGGATGGCTATGCTGTTACTTTTTCTCGTAGCAAAATTTGCTATGATTGGTAATAGCAAAATAACGGAAATGGCGAATAACGGTGGCGTTAATTTTAAAGGAAGTGATACAGCATAGGGCTGATTATATCGTTGCGGGCGATAATTTTAAATAATATTTCGTCTTAATAATTTTATCTATGCGTTTGGTTACAGTATATAAGTCGTTTTTAATGATTTTTTTTCGTTTTTGTGATAATCCTCGGGAATGATAGTTTCATTATAACATCATTGTATATTATACTCATATTCCCTTCACTGAAATGACTGGAAAGATATAAGTTGATGAAAAGAATGAAATTTCATTCAGTACTACTAGATATATAGATATTGTACAACTTTACATTCAAATTAATTTTACTATATACAGATTCAAAATGGGAACCTTAGCAACATGTTAAAGTATGTGCAATAAAAAATATTCAGAATCTGAATTTGTGCTAAGACCTGTTATGAAGATTCTCGTGCATCTGCTAAGGCTTGTTTGGCAAATTCTCGGATCTGCGAACTCAGCACCCGACACTGTCTACGTCATTTATATTCGTATCACAGAAGTAGTCAGGCGACCAAATAAAATCAGAATCCACCAATCGCAGTCCAAGAATATTAAGTAATCTTTCACTACCTTCACACAATGAATAAAAGTCCGGATTAAATTTCCGTGTAATGCGATTGGGGCCTATCCAGTTACCAAGTTTAATTCCGATGAGCTTGATCTCTGGAAACTTTCGGTCGATTTCAAATTAAATGTTGCGGTAACTCGTCGGAACTTTTGGGTTGAATACTTGATAATAAACAGTAAGGGGTCAATTTTGTATACGGTTTGGATTATTAGCAAGCAAAAGATTATTGAATATTGAATGGAAGTTGGCACAAAGAAAAATACAGCAGAGTCAATATTTAAACATTAAATGACTCAAATTGTCAAATAAAATCATTAGTTCGATTTTCTCCGAGTTGGGCGTGAGTTTCCTCCAGGGGAGCCGCATTTAGCAAACTCCACCGCCGCCAGGTGTCGTAACGGCTGATGAGAGGCAAATGCGTCAAAAATACTATTCAGGTGGTCATTACGTCCCACCTTCCGCAAGGCACAGTTCTAGGACCAGTCTTATTTAACATATATGTTAACGACTTATTCCTAATTAAAAGTTCGAGCGATATTTCCGCCTTTGCAGATGACACTGTTCTAATATATTCAAGTAACTCATGGGATGACTTAAAATCAAAAGTTGAGCATGATTTCGTTCATATAAAGAACTGGTTTGATTACTCACCCTAAACCATGGTAAAACCTCATATTTAGTATAAGTAAAACAACAATAGCAACATTCCAAAGTCTAGACTTCACAACACCCAATGAAACTTTTTCAGTCACAGCTGAACACGAAGTAAAATACTAGGTGTGATGATTGATCGTCACTTGAAGTGGTCCTCATGCTCTGAGGGGAAAGTGACACGGTTATCTGTCAGATGTAATTCATTGCCCGGTGCTGCATTAGCCAGGAAAGTAGATATTTTCTGTCTGATATCTACCAGAATATAAATAGAGAAATGGTAAAAAGGAATAGGAACATTAAAAAAAATAATTGGTTTCCATACAAGTTTACGTCTTGTTTATGACTGATCTCTGCCGACTGAGTGGAAACCAAAGGATAATAAGCGTGGAGTTATTGATTTCATATGAACTGAATAGTCCTTGCCTCAAATTAGCCATATAAAAACCTTCCCATTTTCATCGTATCTTGAGTCACACATATTCTTTCCTCTAGGGTTGGTAAAGGCATATGTACAGCATCCCCGGTCTTGAACGCAGTCTTTGGAGAATTCATATCGACTATTTTTTTTATTTCGTATCTGAAAATTTCATATCGTAAACAAGCAAATTTCTATATATATATATATATGAAAACTAAAAGTTCGGGTTGAACCGCGTCTAGAATTTGTTGAAATTCGACGTTTCGGCTCCGATTTTGGAGCCATTTTCAAGAACTGAAATAGAAAGAAAATTAATGAAAGGTTAAAACGTAATTCTACGCTGAGGTCTCAATCTGCCTACTCCTCAGGTATAATTACGTTAGGTTTTTGTGACTTGACGTCGGGGTCTCAATCTGCCTACTCCCCATGTCTCGTCACTGGTTCTCTCTAAGGTCTCAATCTGCCTACTCCTTCGAGAGAACTGAGGAATTGTGGGTTGACGAACTGTATTTATAGTGGACGTGGCTGTAATGGCCGTGTGCAATGTATTGGCGCGAGGTGAACTATGGGCGGGAAATGAGTTTATGCGTGCAATGAGAGGCTTCCAGGTATTGGAGACCCCGACGTCAAGTCACAAAAACCTAACGTAATTATACCAGCTGAGGAGTAGGCAGATTGAGACCTCAGCGTAGAATTACGTTTCAACCATTTATTAATTTTCTTTCTTTTTCAGTTCTTGAAAATGGCTCCAAAATCGGAGCCGAAACGTCGAATTTCAACAAATTCTAGACGCGGTTCAACCCAAACTTTTAGTTTTCAAATATCTGACCGCGGAAACCTATCTGAACACATATACAGTGTGTCCCAGCTAAAACTTGTCACCCCCCTAATATCCGAACGCTCAGACCCGTCGATTTTTATTTCAAGGGGGAACACTTTCACCAAATACACCATCATTGTGTTGTCAACCCCCTCAACCCCAGCACCCCCTACTTCAGAATTTTCAATGGGACTACTATACTTGTGATACATCATTTTGAAGGGAATTCAATCCCAAATACATCGGTGTACTGAAATTGAGGATAGATCAAGTGTTGTTGAAGTTTTAATGAAAACTAAGTTTTATCCAGATATTTTAATTTTTCATCACCTCAAATGTTCGTAAGAAAGGTTCACTGTGGGTACGCCACTGTATTGAAAAATAATATGCTGTCAGAAATAATAGTTTCGAAGGTGAGACAGAGGTTTTTATGAAAAAAAAATTGCTCTCATGTGTTTTTGTATACGCATATCTTTGTTTACGCCTTGGTAATTGATGTATTCGAGTCACTGCATTCAACAATTTGAAAACATTCGAAAATGGTTTATACTGTACAAGAGAGAATATCCATTGTAGCTGCGTATTTTGAAAATGGACGATGTGCTAGAGCTACGGCTCGAAGTTTCAATGAAAGTCATCCAGAAAACACCACATCATATCAGTACGTGCTTCAATTGATGAATAAGTTCTTGGAGTCGGGATCAGTGCTGAATAAAAAACATGAACGAGAGAAGCCTATGAGAAATGAAGGGGTCGCTGTTGCAGTTGTAGGACATGCAGTGATAGACAACATTCAATCGTTAAGACAACTTGAGACTATTTCTGGAGTTTCGAAAAGCAGCGTACATCGAATTCTGAAAGACGCAAAATTCCATCCTTATAAAATGCAGAATGTATAAGAATTAAATGAAGATGATCCTGACAGACGTACAGAGTTTTGTGAAATCATGAGTCAATTATTGATTGGTGATAATAATTACCTCTACAATGTGTGCTTTTCTGACGAATCTTCTTTTTATTTAAATGGACATGTGAACAGGCACAACTGCAGATACTAGAGTGACGTAAATCCCCATTGGTACAGGGAAACTCATTCACAAACTCCCCAGAAATTGAATGTTTGGGCTGGTATTCTGGGAGACCATATTGTAGGTCCATATTTTATTGATGGTAACCTCAACGGACAAACGTATCTTGAACTTCTTGATACAACTGTGAACCCCAGAATCACTCAGTTACTTGAAGACGATGATAGGTTACTTGACGGTCAGCTCACCTTTCAACAAGATGGAGCTCCTCCACATTTTGTTGCACCTGTACGTCAAGTTTTAGATGACAATTTCACAGGGCGATGGATTGGAAGGCGAGGACCAATAGAATGGCCGGCTAGATCTCCTGATTTATCACCATTAGACTTCTTTTTATGGGGTCATTTGAAATCCAAAGTTTATATTACCCAGCCAACTTCTCTTGATGATCTACGCAGGAGAATTGTTGTGGAGTGTCGTGCAGTGACTCCAGAAATGTTGAGCAATGTGCGAAGAAATTTCGAAGATCGCTTATACTTCTGTATGGAACTGAATGGTTCACATTTTGAACCTTTCATACGATGATAACATGTTGGGTGATGAAAAATAAAAATATCTGAAAAAAATTAGTTTTCATGAAAACTTCAACAACACTTGATCGATCCTTAATTTCAGTACACCGATGTATTTGGGATTGAATTCCCTTCAAAATGATGTATCACAAGTATAGTAGTCCCATTGAAAATTCTGAAGTAGGGGGTGCTGGGGCTGAGGGGGTTGACAACACAATGATGGTGTATTTGATGAAAGTGTGCCCCCTTGAAATAAAAATCGACGGGTCTGAGCGATTTTCAATTTTTTTCATGAGTTCGGATATTAGGGGGGTGACAAGTTTTAGCTGGGACACACTGTATGTATATATATATATATATATATATATATATATATTATACTTATATTCATATTTTCCTGGATAATCTATATCTGAAAATTCTTCCTTGGTCAAAGTATTCTACCATCTCAAACGTTAACGCAAAAACAAGTTCACGAATAAAGTGTGTTTGCGACTTCGCCAAATTTTCGATTAGTAGACTCCGCCAATATTTCGACAGTTAGACGCTCTCGCCAAAATTCCAAAGGCAACTGCTCTCGCCCAAAATTTTATTAATGGTGCGTTTTCGCCAAAATTGACGTAATGCGCTTTCACCAAAATTTCGATAAGTCATCGCGCTCTCCTAACAACTAAAACGGAAATAGATGTGCATTGACAAACAAGTTTCATTGAAATATAATTCAAGATAATTTTTTTTATTGAAAAAATATACAGGATCACCCAAACAGGACCTAGTGTGGAAACCAATTTAGAAAATATGATTTCAAGATAATCGAAAAATTTATGGGAAATGCTCACAGTTAATTCATATTTTGAGTATGCCGTCGTTCAAACTACAATTGAAATTTGAAGGATGACTTCCTTGTGTGCAGCACAAAAAATTGTCTTTTTTCAAATGGATCACTCTGTATTTTGTGAATTTTTTTCATTCTACCGAGCTGATTCCAACGGCCTGCAACATTTATAACAATGATAATACGCCCTCATAATCACTCGCATATAATAGTTTACGAAATTACTGGAAAATAGTATTATTTAAAATAAAATTATATTTCGAAAAAAGTTCGAAAATGTGTCGGAGGGTATCACAATAATGAAACAAATAAAATCGACAAAGTTGAGGTACCCTTCTCTCCATAGGTTTCCCTTAAATGAAAAAATGAGGTACATATCTATCAAAAAACAACTATTTCCCTGGCTAATACCACGACATATTGAATTACATGTAACAGATATTAGTGCAACGTTCTTGCAAGAAGAAACAATTGCAAGTGCTCGAACTATCGAAGTACCATTCGGTTCACACGTTTTTCTGGAGTATGTGCTGTCTGAGGAGTATTTGTTTATTGATTTTCCGTGCGGATGACACTGCGACCAACTTAGTTATGGGTCGCAGCTTCAGTCGTGAGGATATATTAGTTAAATACTTGATTATTATTCATTCGGCAGGAACAGAACAATTATGTTGTCTGACCTACCCTGGCACTGATGAGAGGCAAATCCTCGAAACATGCATGTCTGCAGGTGGTCATTTCCAGCTGAATGAAGGATAATCTACTGTTTAGTTACAAGAAAAGCACTTGCAATTGAGTCCGTCATGGTCTGTAACGTATTTCATTAAAGATGTAAAAATTGTATGCAACTCGTGGAAAAAGTGTGTATTGCACGCGACATCATGACCAACGAAGCCTGAATTTTTACTCGTGCTGCTGGTTTAACCTTTTGATTTCGTAATTCAGTGAATTATAATGACTAAAAAAATCAGATCTGAGTTACCTCTTTACAAGTTCCCTGCTGAGACGATGATATACATTGAAAACCATCTGACACACACTTAGGTAATCTTCCTCATAATTAATTTTCATTCGGGTGTAGTGGTATTCTGGGATCTTTCCTTCAATCGGTATTGAGGTTGAATCATCACAAACGACACTGAAATCATTTGTAATGAAAATATACTCGGATTCTTATGACAATAATTATTTTTTTTTAAGTTCAGAAAAATGATTCGTTTTAAATATATACTGAATGAATGAAATACTTGATTATTCAGAGAATCGTACACATATTATCGCTTATGTGATAATAACAATCCAATCATTATAGCAATAATCAAAATCTCACTTTCAATCATTTATTTATTCCAGGCCGACCTACTGTAGCTCCGATCAACAAGAATATTACAGCTTTATATGGACAGCCTCTTACGTTGACCATGGAATTTTGTGCCAATCCTCCCTACACCAAAGTCATCTGGATAGCTAAGGATCTCAAAGTGTACAAACCAGGTGATGCCGATGAAACTGTCATTGCCTATGGTATAACGGTGAGAAAACTGTCACTCATATAATAGAGAAAGCGACGTTTAATTTATCCTTAATTTTTGTACCATCCCACTTACTGAGATGAACATATCCTCAGCAGTAAAATCACAAGCTATTTCATTCTGTCAATACATTCTTTTCTCGTTTTGAACGACAAAGACAACAATGACTACAAAGATCCCAAAGATGACAATGACCACAATGACGACAAAAACAACATTGTTTTCAAAGACGCTGATATCAATCATGACGAAAATATCGACATAGACGACATAAACGACAATATCGACATAGACGACCAAGAAGACAATATCGACAATACAATTTCTATTGAAAGAGTGCTAGTCTGTGGATTATATGAAATAATTTTTTCATCTTCTTTTGAAAGTAATTAAAGAGTAATTTTTTTCTTATTCCAGAATTCTTCAGAGCCAAATTGTCACCAAGCAGTGCTTTTCCTGCCAAAAGTAAGCAGTGCAGACATAGGAGAATACAGTTTCATTGTGAAATCGTTGAACGGTCTCGCTGAAGGAATTTTCCACGTCAATATGACGTATGCAAGCGGTTATAACGTCCAAATCGATGATGTAAGGGTAGAGAGCAGCAGTAGCAGCACAACTCGTCTTTTTGCATCGTTTCATATAAATGTGATTGTTTTATTAATAAAAATAATGATCATTGTTATTAATGACTGAATTAGAATACCAAGTTTACAGTAAATGACACATCAAAAATTTTCCTAATCTCGAAATCTTTCTCTCTAGTTGAACTAAAATATATTTCTCGATATTTTCTGTAGAAAAAGGGGTGGTGAAAATTTTCATGTCGACATTTACTGTATTTTATGTATACCCAGTTCCACCAAAGAAAATATTAACACATTGAAATTGTTATTTCCTTTGGAAGAATATCTACAATATGTAATATTTTGAATGTATAGTTTTTTATTGTTTTGCAACAAAATGTGTATAAAATTTGTTAATAGACGGCGCTTAAGTGTAAGAATGAATGTAAGGAATTATGATGATAATAAAAATATACGTCCAAGTGTTTAACATTCATTGCTTTTATTTTTAAACCCTATTAAATGCATTTGATTACTGAATGTCGTATTTGGGAAAGAACTCGATGATAAATTTGCACTTGTCATTTACTTAAATAATTTTTTTTCGTCAATACTGGTTAGTAAAGTCAAGGAGTCAGTTTTTTCTTTGTTGAAATCCTTTGGATTATACAGAGTGAGGCTATATTGCGTCAGAATCCGATTACTAGAGTACTATGATAGCTAGAAACCAGAAATTATTGCCAAATCTATGAAGCGAACCGAGGTAAATCTAAAGGGTCGAGTGTTTTTTTAATGTAAAGACATATCATTTACTATATCCCATTCACCTGAGATATGATTGATATTTGCCAAAAGAATTGCCATCTGTAGATGCATTTCGAAAAAATCACAGTTGTCATGATTATAGAATTTAAGAGAAAATAAGTATATCATTCTGTAGACAGATGTGTAATATTTCTGATCCATTTCTATGCCTTTAAATTATACATGGTGACTTTAGTTTTCAATTCAGAACTTTTTGGATTGAATTATGTCGTGTCTTCGAAATGGAATACCCAACACCCCGTAAATTTTTCGATAATGTAATATTGGATTAGAACACTAAGATGTTTTGTACTCACATCCCTATTGCTATTTTGTACCAAGAAAACAAATCATCCATTTATGTGACACTCAATTCAATTTTAGCCATGTACGATTGATTTAAACAAAATTAAAAGCAAACCAAAACAATTCACATGCGAAATACTCACAAAAAATTGAAAATTGCGAAACAAGAACATGAAAACACTGGTCTAGTTCACTTTGTTTTTTGATTCATCTTCCGGACTATTATAGAACTCGAGCAATTCAGTCACTTCATTTCAATAAAAATTGTCTTTCTTTTACGTGATAATGGCGTTTGTTCGATAATCCGAATTTGTCACTTTTTCCACTTCCACTATTTGCCAAATTTTGGATAAGAGGTATGATACATGAATTTGAATGAGAAACATGAAATTCAAAATAATTTCAAAATACAGGTTTATCCAACTAAAAATAACAAATGTTTCCTTCGCCATCTCTACAATATTTCACGTACATTTAATTATCTTTATTGGATCTCGTTAACTCATCAAGGTATATCCTGTATGAAGTAAGCAAAGGTATATCCTGTATGAAGTAAGCAAAGGTATATCCTGTATGAAGTACGCAAAGTAAGATCTCTTAGGATACTCACAAGGCAAAGTTCCCCTCCCCACTTATGTGGAGCCTAAAGGCTTGTTCATATCCTCGCGAATTCCGCAGTTTTCCTGCAAATAAAATGGCTCCCAGTCATGCCGGACCAATCGTTGATGCAGAAACATGTCGGTAGCCATTTTATTCGCAGAAAAATTGCGAAGTTCGCGAGGGTATGAACGAAACAACAGTTGATCGAAGGTATATCGTTTCAATGCTATACAGATAGATGAAATAGTTCTAATCACGAGTGCCAAATTCTAGAATATTCTCTATAACATACTACAAGAAGGTTTGGACTATACTTAATGATGGTGTCAATCGATGGAACTTGGCGTCAACCACCCCAAGACTTCCCTAGTTTTTTCCAGAAGGAAAATAAACGTTAACCTCAAAGCGATCAAATTAGACGAGAAAGTTATTGAATGGAAGCCAGAGGTCAAATATCTGAGTCTTATACTAGATAATGAGCTCGTCTATATTAAACAGGAGAAGGAAGTAACCAGCAAAGGCACGAAAGCCCTAATGGTATGGTTAAAAACTGGCGATGTACCCATAAAAACTGCAGTGAATGTTCACGTGAGACTAACACTTACGGGGCAATGGTCTGGGGCAACAAAAACTAAGCTGGCTAGTTCAAGTGCAAATATATTGATAATTCAAAGACTAGCCTGTGTATGTGTAACAGCTGCAATGAGAATGTGCCTAACGGCCGCTATGGATGTAGTAAACCCACACCCCTCTATATAGTAGTGGAGAGTATTATAGTGATCATCATACAGAATGGCCAAACCTGAAAATTACCAAACCTGAGATATCCCCCCAATTTCTTATTCAGGCAAATTCTGGCAATTTTTGATCTGGCTCTATTTGTTTCCAAAACTTATTTCCGAATAGATTTAGATACCTACCTGAAAACTGGAGCCGTTTAGGCATGAAGGATGTTCTATTTAAAAAAACAAAGTTCGGTTTCACTTCAGGTGTAACCGGAAAATATTAAACTGAAACGAGCTCCTCGGAAAACTTCCGTATACAAATTTTCAGAAAAATACTCCCTGTAGCTTCCCATATACATATCGTCCAGCTCATCGTGGTACCCTGTACATAAATTTTTCCATAAACAATATTAATTGAAATATTGCAGATGTTGACCATGCCAAATATCAGGTTTTTCAAAAGTTTTTAAAATTTGGCGGATGCGCCGGTCAGAATCATTTGAAGTTTTGGTGGATTCGCCACTCTCTCCCAAGTCGTACTTTCACCAATTCATCGATGACGGCGTCCGAATGCTTATGATTTATCGTTTTTCCGAGTCGTCGTCTGTCATAGGGGTGATTGGGGTATGGTTGTTTGCTTGTTGTGAGGTGTGAGCGGCGTCAGACTCTGTGCAACTTGGTGTTCATTACAGGACTCATAAAAAAAATCAGAGGAGTATATCACTGCAAGTTACAAGGCACTGCAATACATCATACTCTCCTGATATAAGTATGTTGTGATACTTTTGAATAACATTCTCATTCGTCAATATGAATTTAAATCAAAATAACAGTATGGGATTACGAAAATATAGGTAAGTACTGAACCTACTCTCAGTTCGACGAATTTTATATTACTTTTTCCCTTAAGCCGTTATAAAATATTATAATAATTTGTATATTATAATTATGTTACTTATAAGTTTTTGACTTTTCAAAAGTCCGATATAGGTTGCAGTATTGCAGATTGAATTTGAAAAGAAATCTATCTACTATATAGCTTCATTATATTTCTATTTCCAAGTTCATTGTTAAAGATACTTAGCACCTCGAGACACCATGTATAAGTATATCAAAGATTTTTTTGCATAATAAATTGGAAAATTCTCTGTATCACAAATTATAATGGAAACAAGGAATGTACCTATTCGCGAAACACTAACCTTTCTTCCCATGTTTGATTCGAGTTCGACTACGTTCAACCCCAAATACCAAAACATTACGTGTCATCTCCTTTTTTTTCGTAAGAGTTAAAACGTTCATGCATTTTTCTGATTTACGAATTCCAAAAAAAAGTGTTTATTCAGAAAAGTTTATGAATAGGAACTAACCTTAGCCTTATCGTCGAAATCGTCTCAGGTTCCGACTCCCAGAGGTCAGAACAAGTGTAATAAAATATCTAGTTGTATATATCGTGTCGGCACCTCTGATATAATATTTGAAAAAATTTTGAACAGACGCCAGTTCACCATTTTAACTTCAAAGCGATTTATGTCAATACTCCCGGTCATAATCATCTATCGGTTTATTGGTTACCATCGTTACCAAGGACCAAGGTTGTGTTCGATAAACTACTCGCAGAGTTGGTGTCAATGAAAACGTCGAATTTGTCCGTGTTTACTTTAAATTTTGATTCTCATGAAAGCTTTGGAGTAAACGTTGGTCATGAAATTCACTCTCAATCCATGACATGTATTCTGGCAAGTTAACGTAGATGGCGCAATTGTTAGTGGAGGTCAGATTGGAGTACTTGATAAGTGCATAACGGACATCAAAACTTCAGTCCTATCATAATCGAGTAATGTGAAAGAATAACATTTATAGCCAGTAAATAAATTTCACCAAATATAGACAAGTTAACCTACAAACTGACGTTTATGCACCGATTCCATCCACTCATTTTTGTATCAACTGTTATTTACGGCCGGAAGTTTTTGCTTTTCTTTTTTTCAATTCATAAATGAGGCTTTTTGTACTTAAAGGGCTGTATTTCTCCATAACTACAACTAATTGAAGTGTTATTGTCTATTTTATTACTTGTTATTACTGTCACTCATGACCTCCACTCACACTAGCGCTTTCTGGCGGGAGCGATATCGTCCATGCCTGCCAATCTGCCATACATAAACGATGACTATTCACTCTCGAGAGTTAGTTATCGGTGTAGAGATGTTTTGTTCTGTGTCACGGGTTATCAAACACTTTTGTAAACTTGTAGACACTATGGAGCACAGAGTAGAGCTAAAGTAACAGAGTAAGGAATGCAGTGTTGATGAGTGTCTAGGTTTGTTTTGGTTCCTTTCATAAACGATTATGAACCAGTTTCTGAGTAGTCGCACCTTCAACCTACACAAAATCTTTCATACCTCAACTTAAACCAAACGACAAGTTTAGGCGGTGTTAGATTCGTTTAAGCGCAGAACCAAAACCCAAAACATGCCTAGTGTTTTGTAAATCAGGGTGAGTTCAGCACCAATGTGAAGACATAATCGGCTGGATGAGGGTGCTGCGCAGTACAATCATGAAAAATATTCAAATACTGCAGCACAGGGACTCCGATGATTAGAAATGTTTCATAGCATCGAAATGTGTCGAGAATGTGACGTCATATTCGAACATCAGAAATAGGAAGCATACACCGATATTTCGAATATGGCGTCACATTTCTAATCATCGGAGTCCAGGGGCTGTACTCCTTTAATATATCTAGTTCAATTTGTTGAAAAGTTGAAATTTGATAGAATAGATGAAAGGTAGTGGAATTCTTAGGCGACTTATGTCTCTGTTCATCCAATAAATTCCCATATTTTCCTCTCACTTAATTCGATGAAAAGTTGATTTCTATGAAACACGGAATCCCACCCATGGAACACAATACACAATATGAGTTCGTGTAAGAGATGTTGTTTTATGAATTATTGATATTTAGAGCCGATTCATTCAAGGTTTTTGGAGCACGTGCGAAAACAGCACGACCATTCACATACCACATGTGCCTTTCACTGACGTTTCTTTCAAAATATCGTAGTTTATTTAGTTCTGTAATGATTTTGTCAGCACTGGAGTATTGCCATTTGCCGTCGTATTTTCCACTGTATATTTTATTTAAATTATAACATATACCAATTCCGTGCGTGCTCACCCTGTCTTTTTCAAGCACGTCGACAGGCACCGGTTTGTCACAGGTGTCATCAAAATTGACAGAATTTTTCAATGTTCCGTGCCATTCTTGATTTCAGTACAATTTTCTGGAATCTAGAACAATTTTACGTCACTAGCTAGTACCCAAATTTTGAAGAAGGCGGAGCAACAATAACCACATATAATCGACCAGACATCACGTAGGCGATCCTCATGAGCCAATCAGTAATCAGTTAGTGGTGGAGTAGGTGTGGCTTATTTGAAAAATTAATGAATGAAGACATAATTCACCTGGAAAACTTATATCTACGAGCAGAAAAAATTCGTTGAATATGCGTAATTCATCAGCCAATCTAACCTGACCTATCATAGACAGAATAACCATACAAAATTGGACAAATCTTCAAAAATTGGATATATCTTTATTAATACATTATTGTCATTCATCGATGCCAACACAATACATACAAAATGTTCACTCCTTTGGACACTTTTTGGTATTTAACGATAACTTTTACAGTGGAGTGGAACAATATGCAATAATTAACTCTATGTGTACTCATGCATATTGGGTTGGTTTCATTCTCCACAATAGTGCACCAAGACATTTTCACTTTTTCGAAGGAAAACAGTTCATTTGGAAAAAAATTTTTCGATATCAATAAACTCGGATAAAAGATATCAGTATTTTAAGTATCGCGCAGATACAATGCGCATACAGAAGTGCGGGATGAAAAGTAGAATTTTGTAGAATATGGTCCGGCCAAGCAGACACTTGTTCGCTGTCATCACCACAGAAAAATACTATTCTGTGCCATCACCATCATCACTCGCAAGAATTCATATCCACAACACTTCCCCGATAGGCAATCCACATGGACCAATCAGAACTATCCTGGCCAATGCGGTATATTTGAATCGTTGCTAAGGCGGTATAGTAGTCCCAAGTATTCAACTTGGATAGCAAGGTTAGTTTGGTTAGGTTACATCATGTTCCCTTCTTTTTTCATTTATGGCTTAAAAATTAAAAAGGAAGGGAACAGGGGCCCAATTCTCAAATGTCTTACCCTTTGTCGCATGCGACAAAATATGTCCATCGCCTTTCTCGAATGTGCTTTGGAAAGAGATGGAAATATTTTGTCACATGCGACACAGGGTAATAGACATTTGAGAATCAGGCCTCAGGATCAATCTTACCAAACTGGACCTTGATATCCAAGTTGATCCTCAACGTAACCTAAAATTACATTGCACACCACGCAGGCGCAACTAAAATAGAGTTTTGATTGGTCCATGCGGATTGCCCATTGGGAAGTGTTGTGGCACTCATCAGGGCCGGGATTCCGAAGTCACGATCGAGCATGAATCGTGTCGTTTTCACGAATTTGACGATTCCGAGCCTATACGCCGATTGTATATGTGTTGCAAATAGCCTACATTTTGACGATTAGTTGACGAAATGTGGATTCCGAAGTGACGATTAGGCCTCAATGGTGTCGTCTAGGCGATTTTGATGATTCCGAGGCTAATATGACGATCGTAAATGTGTTGCAAATTGCCTACATTTTACGATTAGTTGACGATAACTATTTTCTTGTCGTCAGAATATCTATCTTGGTCTGATATATGTGTTGCTCTTTTTATTAGTGGTCATTATTGCTTGTGTATTTAATAATGAATTATGGTGGATTACGTAATCCAATCTTCCGCAAGAAACCTATACTATAGGTATGGTCGTCGGCAAGTATTCAACAGAAAACAACTACTGCCCCCTACGACCATTGAATTATATCTGTTTAATACTTGGCAAAGTTTTCTACAAAAACCACTTTGCAATGCATTTCAAATATCAAAGCTGAAATTACTTTTCGATTTAATTGGGGGAACACCTCCGTACCGGTTTCATGGTCATTGCCAATCATCAGCGAAGGCTAGTTCGACCCAATTGAATCGAAAAATCCTTTCATCCTAATTGGAAATCCCTGAGACAAACACTGAAGTATGAATTCAGCGCCATCTCTGGGTTCCAGATTAAAATGCACTCCGACTACGTGTCGACTTCAATATGAAGCCAGAAACATCATAAAATTGTTTATTGTGTGTATTTGTTTCAATCCCGATATTTACCTATGATCCATACTTCTGCAGTAGGGATTTTTTATTCAGAATGGCTTTCAGAGCAACCCAAAAGTTTACTGGGAGTTGATAATGAATTTCATGGGGAAAAGGGCATAGCTAAGTGGCGAATAGATTACCCTGTTGAAAAAAAATGGGGAATTCTTTCGAAGATTTCTGAGGGTTGTGTTCGTAAAGGTACAGCCGGTTGACGGAAACATTAACAATTTTTTCATTATTATTTCAAGGTACAACTGTTGCAATATTTTTTGGGAATATTAATATTATTAACGAGTTCAAGGAATAGGATGTAGGTACCTATATAAGGATATAAAAATAAGTATGCACCAAATGTACGTATTCCTTTGAATTAAATTTCAATAGAAAAAGCAACAGAATTACTGGAACCTACACTATGCAAGAATGGATTCCTAACAAATATATACCTACATTATTAAAGATACATCTTATAAAGATAATAATAGGAGTAGTGTGTACATAACTGTAGTACAATAATTATTAATATTATTATAGAGTAATACACCCATCTAGTTAGGTATTATATAGGTACTTATCCCGGTTTACTGCAATATCAAATTTTATGCCAGTAATATAATTTATACACTGCAATGAAAGAAGAATAATATTTAAACAATGGTATAGGTTACCTATTGCGATTACAAATTTCTTTATTTTTTAAATGCTCCAAAAACAGCGGATGAATGATTACAGAAATAGTCAGGCAATTTGTCTAAGAGCGGCTTTACATTTATGCAATGCATTTGCAATGCAAGACAGGTATTGCAAGGCAATTTAGAAATTGTGTCTTACATTTATGCAATTATTGTTGTGTTGCCAGCAGTTTATACCAACATAATATATTTCGAGAAAATCTAACCTCAATAAAATATTTTGATATTTTGTTGGTTTGTACTTTACTGAAATTCGAAAAATGACATTCCACCTATCACTAACGCTTGTGAGAAATTTTCTATTTCTTTTTTAAGTTGGAGTTAAAGGTTAGGAGACATTCGAAAAACAATATCTACAGGTATTTTAGTGTGCTATTGGCATTGAATTTCTCACCAGAAAACTCACTAGAATTGCTCACGAATTGCGTGAAAATTTCAACCAGTCGAAATTTTTTGGGCTTGCACGAAACTTGCATGGGCGCAAGCGCAATGTAAAATTTAGTCTTGCATTGCACAAAAATTGCATGAAAATTGCATAATGTAAAGCCGCTCTAACAAATTCAGTGAAATTGTAGACAATCGGAAATTTCCAAACCTTCTATAAATGCATTTCGACTTCTTAAACAATAAACAACGGTCACGATTATCTTTTCAACGTTAATTGGAATTGGTAGAGGTACACCTACCTATCATGAAAACTTGCCCCTAAAATGACTTGATTATGTTTTCTGAATAGAACATTAACTTTATAGCATTCTACAGGTATGCGCAGTGATTACAAATTTCTTACAGCAAACTTGCAGAGTAGGTGTATGAAAGTTGTAACAAACTTACACTTATTTAATACATTTGCAATTTCAGTGCGATACCTCTCTTGTTACTCTTGTTAAGATTCAAGGAAAGCTTAGGCAAAGAATATACCTATGTAGATATTCTTTGCCTTAGGTACCTACCTATACAAGGTAGAATTAAGCGCAAAAACAAACATTCAAGATGAATTTTCTTCACAGAAAATGTTCAATCAATACTCTAGGCTCCTTCAACTAATAATGTAAATTTAAAATCACAAAAAACTAGCAGATTGAATAAAATATATTGAGAATATCGAGAATATGTCAATTATCAATTCAGAATTTTATGTTTAATGCGGTTTAATTCATCATCTTACCGTTCCATGTTGATTTTATTGTGTTCACCGATCGAGTACCGAAATCACCCGACGATTTTATTGGGAATCAATTATTACAGTCGAATCGTCCAAGAATGTCATTTAGGTAGGTATTTACAGGAAATTTCCAATCAAACCAAGAGGTCCTGAGTTCGAATCCCGGTTTGTCCACATTTTTTAAATTCACTTTTAATTTTCATCTTTCCGTTTGCTATGCCAAAAACTTATTCTGGATTTTAAATTCAATTACATACGTTAATGCTACTTCATTTTTTAATTTATTCTTATTTTCTACGATCATGTTACCTCCATTTTCATCAAGTACCGAGAATACCCGACGATTACTTCTTGTCGTCTGAAGTTCGAATCGTTGATCGTTCGTTCGTTCGTGATCGAATCGAAAGTTCGGAATCCCAGGGCAGATTGATCAGATCAGCTGTTAAATGAACTTTGGATGGTAAAGGTTATGAAAGTGCCTTTAAATTGATCAAATGCCAAAATATATCATTTGTTGTTGTAGAATGAAGATAGTGAGATAGAGAGTATACAAAACATATGTTTTAGTTCTTTAGATTATGAAGAAGAATCTTAAATGTAACATATTTTGAAATGTTGAGAATATTCTCAAATGTTGGCTGTTTCCTGCGTTTGGGGCCAAGACAGTATATACGACAAAAATTCAAGATTCCTTTGGTGAAATTTATTCATGACACTATAAATTTATATAGGTCCAGAACAAAGGCAGGGGTTAATAATGTGAGAGATATTTTATTTAGAGGCACAGTCGTTGCTTTGATTACAGCTCTTCTTGTCTGGTTATCAATATGCATGTATATTGCATTTTACTATGTATACGTACCAACAATATCTCATGAGAGACCTGTATTCCTGAAATTCAAGTAAGAATTTTTTTTTAATCTCCTGTAAAAAGTGTAATCCATAAATACTTTCAGGCCATGTGGTGCAACCGACAGCTGCAGTGATCAAAAAGGAATTTGTAGTTTTCCTTCAGCTCATGTGCAATTGACTAAAAGACAACAATTACTCATGATTGGACAGCCTTACAAAGTACATCTGGATTTGGACATGCCCGAGTCACCTAACAACAGAGAGTTAGGCATGTTTATGGTTTGTGTGGAGTTTATGGGAAGAGGTGGTTCGCTCCTAACAAGTTCTTGTCGTTCTACAATGCTTCATTATCGTGGATTTTTGCTGGATACGATCTACAAGTTAGTGTTCAGTCCTTTTTTTGTATTGGGATCAGCAGAAGAGAAACAAACTGTCCAAGTAGAATTGTTTTCGGACTATGAAGATAATGATGTGAGTCAGGTTTAATTAATATATACATATATTGGTGTATTTTATTTTAATTTTTTTTCAGCATGAACCTGTGACAGATATTTTTATAGAGGTTCAATCACGGTTTATTGAAATTTACTCTGCTAAATTTTCTGTGAATGCCCAGTTCTCTGGCCTCAGATATGTAATGTTTCATTGGCCAGTATTATCAGCTGCACTGGGTATGTTGAAAATTTTTTATGATCTTATAGTTCACATTTATAAAATACTGAGGACAATTTTTAAATGCATTGTACCACCTTGACAATATATGTATAAATAATAACTGTTTGTTGCTAAAGTACTGAAATCACCATAGAGAAAGTAGGTATTTAATACAATTTCCACTGCAGTATTTCTATGATAAAAAAACGTAAGTTAGCCTTTGTTTTAAATCCAAATACTTATCAAATAAGTTGAGTAATGTAATGTATCATTGCAATTTTCCTACAATTTTCTGCTGTTAAGTATGGTGAGGGATGTCTTCATAAATGAAATAGGTATTTGATCTCCAATTAATTAACCAAAGAAATGATATTCTACACATTTGTGCCAAGAAGTTCCCACTTTAAAAAAATTAAACATATAGATGTTGATCTGAAAATGCGTTTTATTTTAACTTCAAATCAATAACAAGCCTCTTTATGATTTTTTTCTTGAGTTATATAAAAACTTGAAATTTCATGGAATCTACTTAGTTTCCCATTTTCAACTGAAATATTTTCAACTCTGGTTTACTTTCTGTTTCATTAGAAGCAAAGGTCAAATAGAACATCCTCTATTCCATTATATTTTTCGAATTACTTGAGCAAGTAACAATAAAATTGTAAACGTTGATGAATTTTTCATGTTTCCAAACCTTTTTTTTATTCTGATTTATTTAAAACAGTCAAGTACCATTCAACAGTATAGAATTAGCATACTTTTTGAGCAGTGAATATTTTCGTGATATTTTTAACAAAATATATTGGAAATGATGAAGAGGACAGTTGCTGTGAAGGAAATTCATAATCAAATCAGTTAAAATCTGTTATGATACATTTTGAGTCATTAAATACTATATCTTTGGTATGTACTGTGACAATTATACTTGACTTATATCACTGCTACCTATTACCAATGATGATCATGTGAGTGGATATCAAAACACGTTTTTCTAGTCTAAACTTGAACTAGTAGTAAATAAATAAATGCAAAAAACTTGTTTGATCGTTTTAGTGTCGAAAATGTAAAAAAAGTATGTGGTGAAGGGGTATCAAATTAATTATTTGTTCTTACATTCAAACTATACTAAAATGATATATCCTTAATCATAGCCATTAGGATAATATTTTGGTAATTATTTTCTTCTATATGTAATATTCATAATTAACTGATAAAAAGATGACATTTTATATCTTGGTTTATTTGGGATCATAGTTTATCAATGGTCTCTGTTGTAACTTCCTCTGTATTTCTTGCTATGAACAGGTGATATATTTCCAACAAGATTATGCTCCTCTTATCATTTTTCATTATAATCCAAATAAACTAAAACAAATTTTGACTAATTGGTCCCATGAAATATCGAAAATAATTGATTTATATCTTTTAGTACCTATCATGACAAGGAAAGGAATTTTAATTCGACTTGAACTCACAATACTTGATTATGTCAAGTAATATGTTTTGTCAAAACAAAATAATATATATTTGTAGCATTCCAAACTTTCAGAGGGTATAAACCTAACAAACTTTACAAACCATTTTTCTTTTGAATTTTTAGGTATAACAGCGAATTTGTTCTTCATTGCACTTGTTTGTTTGACAAGTTGGTATCAGATTCTTCATTCTGAAGAATATTTAGAATTCATGGAATCCAGTAGGATTAAACAGAGAGACAGTGGTGAGTTTCTTGTCATATTTTCACTGCAAATTTAATTCACCTCTCTAACATATAAAGTTTTCAAAAAAGTGGTAGTCAATGGTTTTTTAATAGCAATACGTTTTTATAGATTTTCTTACATATGTTAATTCAGTCAATGCTTTTACACGGGTTTCTTGAAATAGACCTAATCATTTTGTTGAGTTATAAGAGACAAATGTTAGATATAAGCATTTGCTGGTTTTCATTTGTCCAACCCAATATATCTGCTCTATTTTTACTTATATTTTTATGAGCATTATTTCTAACATATCAATGCATTTAATTCATTTTCTATGAAATGTTTCAGATTTTACCAACTTTGTCTGTACCTGAAAAATGTTTGTAAACCAATTTTATATGATAAAGAGGAATTGATGTGTTCTCTAAAACATTTTGTTTTCCCAATTAATAGCCCTAATGATGGTATTTTTGTTTCTAACTTTTTTGTGATTTATGTATGCTAACATTTAACATTGACAAAGGTCCAAAAGACTTCTTGAGTCTTAGACCAAAACATTTTGAATGAAGTGGTTTTGGTAATGAAAAATTAATCCACAAAGTTCTCTAAACATGATATGCACATATTATAGTCTTGTATGGTGGTTTCTTTGAAACATGCACTGGATCAAGTAAAAGGTATTTTCTACTTTTTATATGGTTTCATATTTGTTGGGCAGGTGAGTGTCGGAAATGGTGAGAAGTCTGGTGGTAAGGGATACTGCACCTTATCTATTGAAAATTTCATTAGAATTTTTTTCATACAGCAAATCTTACTGAAGGAGACAATATTGTATCACTACTGAACGTTGGAACGATGACTCTAATGCCGATTGTCTTTGGTTACGATATATGTACGTATTTCTCCGGCAGAATATTCAATATTATTTGGATTCCAATTAGAGTTGTTCGGTACATAGTTAGTTTGGGTCAAGAGCACTACATTGATGCTCTGGAGATATCAAGAATCAATGAAGTATTGACAGTTGAGCAAGAAGAGACCAAATGTGGCAACTGCAATAGGATCATTTGTGCAAAGCACAGGAAAAGTGGGTGCGAAAAATGCTTAGCCAATAGTGAGCTGGTGTTTCTAACTTAATATTAATTACAACATCAGGTATAATATGATTATCACGATTTATTGAATTATAAGTAAATATTTTCTTAAATGCTTCAAGGGTCATTATTTGAAATAAAGATTATTGACATAAGTTTCATTAATTTCTCCTTGGAGGATTTCTAATCTGTCTAGAAACTTTGCTCAAAGCAAGTGTGTTACTCAGATGTCTACGAAATAAATATCCTGAATAAAAACCCCAATTTTGCAACCCTTAATGACCAATTACAATTATGTTACTCTTCTTTCCTGAATTTGTGAGTTTTGATACAAAGGTTAGACCCACTGTTATTGGGTTCTCAGGTACTTTGACAACTTGTGAGACTTTAATTACATATGTTATTGAAACCCTTTGACCCAAGGCACGCCCACTAGATTGTAGCCACACCCACTGATCGTAATTCGAATTTACTCTATCATTACTTGAGAATGGTGTAAAGCCAAAATAGATCTTGACCAATAAAATCTCAGTGAAAATTGGACAGAAGTTCGTCATCCTGTATTACTTTTAATAAACTATAACACAAAATTGAAAAAAAAAATAAACAAGAACACCTATTATTATCAATTTGCAACGTTGGTGTGATGAAAATCGACAAAGAAAATGCTCCAAACTTCCACAAACAGTGAACAAAAGTGGAACATGTTCTATTTACTTAACCCTTTCATTGCGGGTAAAATTTCCATAGTCGTGCTCTCAAAACGGGGAAAATTAAGCGCTGCGGGAACGCCCGTCTCCCGGTATACGTAAGTCAGGTATGGACGTGTACACCCGTCTCCCGCAATGAATGCGATTTTTGTGAATGCGATTTTTTACATATTTGATCACAAAATAAGTTTTATTTCAGTAGCATATTTATTTAAAATGAATAAAAGTTATAATACCATTGCTTATAATATCAAAAATAAATGAAAATATTCCCAAACATGAAATGAAATTTAATAATTTTTGACCGTGTGATACCTTTCAAAACAATTTTTAAGACACAGTGGAACATCACAAGGCGCACAGCAAAATGAAGTTTCTTTTCGAATTTTTTGCTTGGAACAAACCACGCAACGCTTATATTTTTGCTTCTGCGTTGTGTCTTTTGGAAGTTGTGAAGGAAAGTGCCTTGCAGTCAGTCTAAGTGGAGAATCACCATCTATGCTCCTTTTGCTTGTAGTGCGTGGTGTGTTTTTATGGTATTTTTCAACAAGTTCTTTTACCAACTTAAGTTGAAAGTCTGCTACTGATATGTTTTCACCAGTCTTCATTTTGTATATAGCATGCGCATTCAAAAGCGTCATATCTAATATGTGAAAAAATACTTTTTTGTACCATTTGATGGTTTTCCTGACGTACTCAATCGAACTTAGAAGCATATCTGTGCGATCTACAGCACCCACATTTGCGTTGTAATCTGTGATGCATTTTGGCTTATATATAATTTCTCCAGAAACTCGATCTTGTTTGTCAGTTGGGACCATCTCCGGCGTATTACAGGTTGAAAGCATCCTAACTTCCCGTTTGTCCTGCCATTTTAGGGCCAACAGGTTTTTAGTCGAATAATGTATAATTTCACCTTTTTTAATTTTATCCGTCATATCTGGCATATGTTTTCTATTTTGCTTTACTGTGCCGCAAGCATTTGTTTGTCTGCCATGTAGGATGTTGTACAGTATAGGACTTGTATACCAATTATCGGTATATAACGTGTGACCCGAATCTAAATATGGCTGCATCATTGTTAGAACGATATTTCCGGATATGCCAGCTTCTTGCTCAACTTCTTGAACGTCACTTTCCTTGCCACAGTAAATGATGAAGTCCAAAATATATCCAGTTTCACAATCACATAAGACAAAGAATTTTATTCCAAATCTATGTCTCTTCGAAGGAATGTATTGCTTGAAGGAAAGCCTTCCTTTGAAGAGCATGAGACTCTCATCAATACATAAGTTTTGAAAAGGATAAAATGTGTCAGAGTAAGCCTTTCTTACATGGTTCAATAACATTCTGATTTTGAATAATTTGTCATTTCTGTCGATGTTATTGTTATCGCAAAAGTGGAGAACTGACAAAATGGACATATATCGGTCACGAGACATAACTTGCCCAAAAAATGGTGTAGCTAGTAATTTATCTGTGGTCCAGTAATCCATAATCTTCAGTTTCTTCACTTGACCCATATGTAATGACAAGGAAATAAACAGATACATCTCATTTACTCCTATTTGAGACCACTTCTTCTTATGTGCTGGTGTTGCATTTTCTCTTTGGTCGTAAAACAAATTTGACTGATTTACAATTGCCGTTATGATTTCTTCCGAAAAAAATATTTCAAAACATTCCAACACCGAAGGGTTATCTTGCAACTTTTCAGCAGAACAACCAACATCAATTTTATTGAAGGAATGTATTTTTGGTTCAAAGGCAGTTTGCTTCCAGTTGAATCCGTGGTCTTTTTTTTGTTTCTTAGCTCTAACAGCAGCTGGTACTGGAAATTACATAAAATGCACTTTGTTTTTTTATAAATGAATTATTGTTACCACTTATAATACCTGTATTTATATCATCGTCCTCAGAATCTTCAGACATTTCAACCTCT
Source organism: Chrysolina americana (assembly GCA_958502065.1). NCBI lineage: Eukaryota > Metazoa > Arthropoda > Insecta > Coleoptera > Chrysomelidae > Chrysolina > Chrysolina americana. The sequence continues at coordinate 90,178,072 of OY293412.1, forward strand.
GGGCAGATATTTTCATATGCATCACTTTCAGACCCTGATGACTCGTGAAATTCATTTTCATCATCACTACCATACAACAACTCTTCTATTTGATCAGCAGTAAGATATTTTCGAGCCATCGTGGTTAATAAATTCACTTGAAACAAATAAAAACTAACCAACTGATGCAGCTACCACTTCTATACTGAAATATTGAATAAAATGAAAACCGCATCCACAATCGTTAAATCCTGTTGAAACATGTTTAATTGCATCTTGACATATCTTTATACGTAGACGGGAACGCTCGGCTCCCGCAATGAATGCGTTAAAAACACGTGCGTGAAAAGCCGTCTCCCGCGTATCAGGTGTATATACGTTTTGCGGGTTTTCCCGGTTCCCGCAATGAAAAGGTTAATGGCATGAGACATGCACAGGATAACCAATTTCTACAGCAAACTTGGCATATTGCATAGCATGGAACTTGTAAAAAACTTGCATCATGAAAAGGGGCCTTGTATTTTGCTCAATGAGTGAATAAACCCTTTTCAGTACTGTTAAGTATATCACATAAGGAGAAACAAAAATACTCATCTTCTGATATGTTTGTTACTTTTTATTGTTCCCGCTTAATTTTTTTAGATTCCGGCTCATCAAATTTAGTGGATTATGAGGAAATTGGAGATGATACAAAGTTCCAGCACTCATTCGATGACCTTGATGAGGATTTGATTGAAAATCTTAAAACTTAACTCCTAAGATATTATATATTATCTCATATGTATTGGTCTTTAACACTTTGAAAAATTTCATCCGCACTTTTCATATTAAAACAATCCATTCAAAATATACAACGTGATAGTGAAGCTCATTTAGATGAAAAAAAGCTGTAAATTCATACTTTTTCATGATTTTGATTGTAGGAGTGTACCATGTTCCTGGTTGAGTAATGTTGAGGACACCAAAATGTATCAGTAGGATTAGTATCTACAATTCAATTTATTTTCTTCAAATATACAGAACTTGATACAGTAAGTTGAACCCCTAGGTAAAAATTAATCTTTATAACAATCAAGTCATATCATCACAGTTCATAATTTCAGAAGTTCCTATGAATAAATAACGTACAGGGAAACATTTTCTGTACAATAACTCAAATCTATGCCATATTTTATTGTAGTGTTTTATAATTATTTATTGTAAATATTATTGTTATATAAACTGATGTTTTTTTTACTTTGATAACTTTTGAGATTATTATTTTCATTAATTTTCACATTATTAAGTCCATCAAGTTATGTTTTTCAATTTCTTAATGATTTTGTGATATCTTTAAATGTGATAAGTGATGTACAAATCTGTTGTTGACTATGTATGTTTTGAAAATAAAAATTTAAAAAAACTTCAAACCTTGAAAGTTGTACTGAATATATTTTCTATTTTGCTAATCTCTTGCTAAAACAATTCTAATTATTTGTTATTAATTTCAAAATTGATGCAAAATTGCATGATGAGTTTGGAGAAATGTAATGAAGCATAATCATAAATCAAACTCCATGTTGTAAGTTATCAACATGAATACGTGAAAAATTTTAATCAATAGTTTTTATAACTTCTAAAAATTAAATTGTTTATGATTTTGACAGCTTGTTGGAGGGGAACAACTACATGAGGATTTAGAGTACTTCCTTCCCATGTCATATACGCTGTTTTTGCACTTCATAAAGAATAGTAATGTTTCTTTTATTTTCAATACAATTTCCAATAAAAATTGCACGCCTATGACATACTTGTCATTTAACGAGTATCGACGGTTTATCTTTTTCTTTCGATTCTCAATATCATGCCTGTCTCTGACATGGCAGATGTTGCATTTAATGTAGTACCGAATAAATAAATAAGTTAAACGCATTCGCCGTCTTTTGCATTTTTGTAAACGCTGGCCTAGTTTAAAAACAAAAAATCTCAACGATGCCCTTCAAAGATCCAAAGTCAATAAAACTATACGAAAAATCTTATAAATACACAAAAAAATTGTAGAAGACGAAAACACTCTTTTTAGGATAGGCAAATGAAGACAGCCAAGAAGCATAGAAAGTAAGTATAGTGGAAATTGAAAAAAAAAAATTAACTTACGTACTTTTTTCTCCTGAACACAAAAAATTTCGAAGGCGTCTCCAGTACTTTTCGAGTTATTTCTCAGACACTAAACAACTCATATTTCACTATTACAAGCACCAAAATCAAAGGTTTTACACAAAAATTCGACCCTTTCACAGATGAATATAACCTAAATACAAGCATTGACGCGATCAAACATCTGAATAAATGAAGGAGAAGTTTTTTGCTCATATTTGAATAGGTGGCGGCGCTTATTCTTACCGCAAGAATGAAAGTTAGTAGAAATGTAGGTTAAAATAAATATAGTTTTTAAAAAAGGTCGAAGTTTTGTGTAAAATTCTTGATTTTGGTGTTTGTTATAGTGAAATATGAGTTGTTTAGAGCCTGAAAAAAATTGTCGACAAAAAGAAAGCATTTTGTGCGATTTTTTACTGAAAAATTCTTGTTTGAATATGGTTCATTTTAATGGATGCACATGCATATTGTCACTTACGTGCAATTTATAAATATCGAGGGTAAAATTCCGTTAACTAATAGCCACAAGCTATCAACAAAATATTTTTGGAACCTACGTAGTTTGTTCTCCTGAACAAAAATCCAAATGAAATTTTTGTCGGTCTCAAGTAATTACGGAGAATATTTCCATCGTATGTTAAAAATCCCATATGAAGCGGGACATTTTCGATCAATTAGAGCGAAAAATTTCCGACGGGACATTTTCAGGCTGAAAATTACATTAAAATGTACATTTGTCATCTTTACAGGCATAAATACTGAATTTTAAACGTCGTTGAAATGTCACGTTTCGGGAATGATTCGATAACTGTAATTAAAGAAAAAGTCACCAAGAACAAACCAAAAAATACAATGTTGAACCATCAATATATATAGAAACAGTTTATGGATTTCATTAATGACTCCGGAAATATTCTACCGAATTACACTCCTGCATCAAAATAAACCTGACAATTTTCCATTCAAGCATGTTGTCAGTAAAAAAACTGCATTCGGTTATTTTCATATTTTGTCGCAAGACCCCTCCTTCGGAGTCGGGCGCTTTCGACAAAATATGAAAATAAACTCATGCGGTTTTTAGACAACATGCTTTCATGGATTTTTTTTTTATTTTTTGTGGAGTTTAAAGATTTTATTATACTTGTGTAATTACTCCCGATAATGGGCCTATTTTTGGGTGATGACTGGCAATTTTTAAAACACGTTTCTGCCGCAGAAAAAACTAAAAATTCTTCCTTCTTCACACTAGTACAATGTACACACCCTAACTCATGCACCCGTTTTGTACAATTCTTTTTAATAAAACAATTGTTTATTAAAAAATTGAACCTTCTTTTAAAACATTAAAATAACAAATTTATATAAAATGTTTTGTAAAAAGAGATATTTGATGAATCAATGCTACTCCCAGCAGTGATGATGGTCAATTGACAAACTATTTGTCTCTATTCAATCTTGTTTGATTGATATTATTGTTGTAATGTGTTTTATCTTGAAATTTATACTTGTGTTGTATTAATTGTATATTGACAAAAATTGTAAATCGACATATAATTAGTGTTATAGCTAAATAAACAAACAAACAAAACAAATTTATTCATGTCAGGTTGGTAACTTTGAACTTTGCATAGTCAACTTTTCGAGCCATTTAACTCCAACATGAATAGGAATTTTCCAGTTATCAACTTGACATACCTAGATTGCCTAGATTTGTTGGATTGTATGGTCGTAAAAGGAAGAGTTTTTTACTAAAAAGTACTGTTTTCAATAGAGAAAAAGTGTGAATTAGGTAAATGGGGGTGTTTACATTCTGCTAGTGATAAAAGAAGGGAGAATTTGAGCATTTTAAATGTTTTTTTCGAGGATGTTATTTGGATTGTTTGTTCAGGAGATCAAACTACGTTAGAAGTGAAAAATTTTTTTTATAGATTGTGGCTATTAGTTATATAACGGAATTTTACCATTCTTTTACTATTTTACTCTATGCTTAAATCTATGATAGTTTCTTACTAAAACTAAGTTTAGCTGACTTCTCAAATCAAAAAAAGGAAAGATGTAACTTACGTAGTTTTTTCTCCTGAACACAAAAATTTTCGAAGGCGTCTCCAGTACTTCTCGTGGTATTTCTCAGACACTAAACAACTCATATTTCCCTATTACAAGCACCAAAAACAAAGGTTTTACACAAAAATTTTACATCCTTTCACAACTTGGAATATAACCTACATTAACGCAAATGAAACAACTGAACAGATAAATGAAGAAGTTTTTTGCTCTCATGTGAATAGGTGGCAGTGCATCTTACCGCAACAATGAAAGTTACTAAAAATGTAGGTTGAATATAGTTCGAATATTGGAATTACTTGAAGCAGCCAAAAAAATTTATTTGGATTTTTTTGTTAAGTTTCAAAAGAAATTTTATTGATACGTTGTGGCTATTAGTTAACGGAATTTTACCGTATTGAGCTTCAATAATTAACAATAGATGAGAAAATGTAATTCACTAATTTTGTAAATAAAACGCAAGCAAATAACAACACCAGGTCACCATACAACAGATATCTAACGTGTTTTACTGCAACGTAAATGTCCAGTATATTATTTTGTGTAAATTGGAAGTTTAATTTCCTCTCTATTTTCCATCTAGATAAATTTACAAGTATAAATGCCTACACTATACAACATGTAAATGGAAAGCTGTGTACCTTTGTTGCGTTCCAGGAAAGTTGAAGAGGTAAAAGAGGTCTATCTGAACTGTACGTTGCTAAAAACCGCCTCTTGTATACTGTGATTTTAAGAGAAATAATGCGTCATATTCAAATTTTTAGTCCAATTAGGCCCATCAATGCAATAAATTGTTCATTCATTCATTATGAATCCTGTAAATCCGTTTTGAAACTAATATATTTACTTCAATATGTACTCACAATAATCAATGAATTAATTAAAAGTGAAAGTACCACCGCTTTAATTTATGTTGAATATTCCTGTAATTCCTGGTGTTGTAGAGTACTTCAGAAAGCATTTCAATTGCCTGATGAATATTTAAATTATTCAATTTCTGCCATTTAAAAGTGGATGAATACTAATTAATTGAAGTATAATGCGCATTTCTAAAATTAAAAAACAATTCTTCGTACCGATGTGGTAAAAAAGTCCAAGCTATAGTTAATTCAATAGGTTTGTGATGAAAACTATATTTGAGAGAATTAGTAGCTTCAACAACTGAAAAAATAAATAGAAAAGAAGTAAGTAAAGAATGTTCTCATTACAAAATCATATTACGACCTGCAGGAAGATTATAATGACAAATTTTTGGACAATTTTGATTCGTTATCTAGAAATATTTATAATTTTTATCCGTGTATACTGAATATACTTTGTTGTTTTTAAATATATACTACCTCTATCATTATTTTGCATTTGTTTCATTAAATCTTCCAATTTTTTAATATTTTACGTTCTATACATATTTATGTATTGCAATTTTTGTATCCTTTAAACTTGACCCACGGAATATTGCCTACCCACTGAACTTACCTACACTGCTTTGTCCCAAAAAAATAATTTTGAACAGTAAAGCTAGTTTTGATTGAGTCTCAGAGGGAATTGTAGAGTTAAATTGTTACTAAGTCTACAATAAATAATCTTTCAGAAATTCATCACATTATTACAAATGTGACACGAATTTTAAAACAGGTTGTTTTTCTCGTATGAGCTTATTACTAATATACCATATAATATACCATTATTGTACATTTGAAAAGATGATTTACTGTAATCAGTTATTGTCGGAAGATACTCAGACGTAATTTTTCTTCAATTTCGGTAAGAATTTTCAGGTGAAAAATAAGTAAAATTCACAAAAACAATAAAATATTTAATAATAATCAAAACTATGTATTGCACATACACCGAAAATACCAAATTCAGCACTATAATGTAAGGCATACAATTTGGACTATTCTCGACAAGTTTGTACTGTTGTAATCGACTTTATAAATATATCGAAGCTTATTTACAAATTTCCTTCGAAAAATTCCAATAAATATTGCCACTGGTTACCAATATATTTATATTGGAGTCAAATATGAAAGAACTTTGAGCATATAAAATTACAATAGATTGTTCATAAGGGTAAGGGTTATCCTCCCCCACCTCCTAATTCGTCCTCATACTGTTTACGGAAGCAATCACCTACAGGGAAGAAGTCCCAACATCTTTGCTGGTACATATTCCAGACATAAGTCTCTTGACCAGTATATTCAGTATCTGGTTTGTTTATAAGATGCATAAGGAAGAACCTGCAACAAAATCGTCAAAATCAATGTACAATACTAAAAACGGGGTGAAATCCTCTGCTAACAATTACAAGATAAAAGAAAACTACTTACATATAGTTGGCGAGATTGTGCTCTTGCTGTACGTGAGTATCGAAACCATGGGGTACTTTATCAAAGTAATCTTTTCCTATCCCACAAATGAAGCAGTTCGACTCCATATCTTCTTTCACGCTCTCCAGTTGATCACGAAGCTCTCCAAAAGCGTCAATGATCAAACCTGAAAAAGAGTTAGTCCTATAATTATCTGAATAATTATATTATAGGGACACTTACCTTGGATTATAGCCAACAATATAACGATTACAAAGAAGAAGAAGGTTATATCAAACATTATACGATAAACTTCATAATCATCACCATCTGGTGGTTCAATTTCGTCACCTATCCCACCGCCTGCTCTGACACCTTTGTAGAGATGGAATACGAAGCACTAAAACAAAAATAAGTATCTAGCAACTCAACCATACTCGGAAAAATCAACGTCACTCACCGTTAACATATCATGACACTTTCTGTCGACTGTCTCGTCCTCTTCTTGTACGTAGAACTTCCTAAAGAAGTTGAAAGCTATTACCGTGTAGATATACACAATGATTGTCAAGAGCATCACAGTAAGAACCAGTTGTTTTCCGTTGTGTGTTACGGATTGCAGGATGGTGCGCAGAGTTTTGAAACCCACGGCGACATCGAGGAGATGAGCAGCAAAGAAGAAGTTGTTGAAATTGCCGAGGATCGAGAAGGTGAAGTACCAGAGAGAGTACAGGAAGGAGTTGTCTGTTATCGTTACACCAGACTTCCAGATCTGGTAGCGCCAGTCGATGTTGATTATCCTAGAAAAACAAGTCTGAAAATCATGAACTGTAACAAAGCATCGAGTTTTTCAGAGAGAAACTCTTCAAAAGCTCCTGAGAGCTTGTGCGAGCACGGAAAAATCGGAATCGGTTACCGTACTGGGATTTGAACCAATATCCTTTTGGTTGAGGGGGAACGAATGCTCTTCCATCACGGCCACCACAGCCCATAAAGACAATAATAAATTTCATTGATTCAATAAGCATTATTTCCTAAATATTAATGAAGATTTATGTTGAATATGGAAATATTTCATTCACTGAACCTGATGTGAGATTGGGTGTTTCTCGAAGCTCAATATCAGGTAAAATAGTTTCTGTGCTATTTGCCAAGGAATCAAGTGAACATGTATAAATTAGCCTTGTACTGCACTGTTTGCAATATTTTTTGAGTTTTATCTCAACACAAATCCACCATCAAAAAGTATGATTTCCTCCATGGAGGCGGTTTCTACAGACGTTTCGCTCACAACTGTGGTGAGCATCTTCAGCATAGAGTTTGTCTTCTCGAAGAGCGACGTAATACTATACGGCGGTTGAAGGGTCCTCGCAATTAATAGTCACAGCCTAGCTACTTACTTTGTTTTGAATAATTTTCATTTGTTTTGCTTGGGTTATTTGGGTTACCTGACCGGGTGGGATGTTGCCATTATCTACCTGCATGATTACGGTGTCATGATAACCCTGTCTTATCTGTGTTGAAGTGGTTGTACAACAGGGTAATATTCCAAAGTGTTACTACTACTCACAATGAAATTAAATTCTTCTTCTCCTCAGAGTCTTGCTGCTGGAAAGACGTCTTTTCCATTCCCAGAAGATTGCTGATAGATTCAAAATCATAGGTTTCGCTGTACTTTTGCCTGACTTTCTTCTTGACGAACTTATCCCAGTAGTTTACCGGAAAAGATCTGAAACATTTAATGTTGATACTTTGTCCTTCGAAATTTTTTCATATGTCTTACTTTGCTGAAATAACCAATTTATCCCAATGCGACTTCAGATCATCATCCTCTGGTTGCTCAGCAATGTATAATCCCTCAAACTCCAATCTTCTGGCAATTTCCTTCTCCCTCTTGAATATAGCTAACGGCACCTTCAAGTGGTAATAAGCTATGAGCATCGCCAACGAGACTATGGAATGCAGCAATGCTGCCAGTCTCATAACATGTGCCATGTAGTAGAAATCCTCGTCGACGTGTACCAATTCCGGCACATCTTCATCTTCGCCAGAATCTCCCGAACCCGACCCACTTCCACCGTCTGCGCCTGAGCCTTCAATTATGTCAAGAATTCCTTTACTACCACTGCCGCCTGTATCTTCATTCAAACTCGACACCTGAAAAACAAATCCATTGTTTCAATGGTTCTTCTGGCAGTTTTTTCCTCACCTTATAGAAAAGCAGCATGAAATTGATGCAGAAAGCCAATACCAACGCTACGTATTTCAGATTATAGAAGTTTCTAGCAAGGAAGGATACTGCTCTGTGTCCGTAAGCGGCAAAGTTGATTTGAGAAACTGCAGAGGGTTCGGTAGTATGGACTTGTTTGCTTTCAGACTCGATAGCCTGCATTGCTGCCTGCTGAGCTGCTTGGGCCTCCACTTTTTCTTGCTGAGCTCTCTTAGCCTGTTCCCCACTGAAAATATAGTTTTTTTTTCAAACGTTATGTTGACACCGTGTTTAACAATGGCATTAATAACGCTGGGTTTTTACTCCATTTATTGATAAATTGATAATCAACAAATGAACAAGTTTAGTGTTTAAAAAAATTGTTGGATAGACTCAAATTGCTTTACTTTTAATTGTACTTACCCAAGCAAATCAGATAGTGATAATGGTTGTTCAGGCGTTTCAACATCTGGATGTTCTCCAGTTTCTTCAGGAGTTGTCTCACCATCGCCAGAGGAAGGCTGACTTCCCTGTGGAGACTCGTGGGGGGCCATTTTGTACTGTCCATTATCCTCTTTGGTGATATCCACGCCAAAAGCTTGCATCTGAGTATTCTGTTCTTCTGTTGATGGTAACGAAGGCAGAACCCTCATGGGACCCACTTTCTCTTCCTGGACAACTTGTATAACTGGTTCTTCAACCACTGGACCTCTCATTAACGACATAAGAATACCCAAAATATACCTTATGACGACTGTCATGCCAAATCCTGAGTAGTAAAATGCGAAGAAAATCAATTTAAAGAAACCCACGAACAACTCTGTGAAAGTCATCTGCTGCATCTCTGATATCTTGTGCTTGATATTTGAAGGGCTCAAGGAAGACAAGCCATAAGATATTCCGCCTTTTATCGTATTATATAACCTCTGGAATGGGTTTTTGGAAGCTCGGTCCTCTTCTTCATCAGTCATGTAGCTATAGCTAGTTGCTCTTGTTGGTCCACCACCGCCAGATTCTTCAACAGCCATCAAACCACTCGCGTGCTGCATTTCAAAGATGGCGTCCTCGCAGAAATTGATGAACGCCTCCAGTTTCTCCTTGTCGCCTCCTTCAGTCACTATGGAGTAGAAGAATGCTCTCTTGGATTCCTGAAGAGAAACTGATTAATACAATTTCTCAGTTTATACCAGGTACTCACCTTAATTTGTGGCTTTTCCCATTGTTCAATGTTAGATTCTTTTATTTCAAAATAAACCCTCTCGATGCGTTTGCTGCCGCCCATAATTTCTATACGACCCAAGAAAGGTTCGAAATAATTGAGCACTGAACCAGCAGTTTCCAAAAACCTTGCAAGTCTTGGTTCATTTGGCATATGCTCTGACAAGTTTGTTAACAGAACCGCTAAGTTAAAACCAATTTCTTTGGCTGGTTCGTGGAATCTATCTATAAAGCCAATATAGTCTAATTTACCGTCATGGTTTGTTTCGCAACACGCTAATAGAAACTCGATTTCTTCTCTGCAATAAACGAATGTTTCAAAACCATCAACATTTTTTCTTATTCATACTCACGGAGTGTAACTCTTTTGCTGTTCCATTTTCTCTTTGAAATCTTTCGGGTACACCCAGCCGTCGCTATTCAAATCAATTTCCTGGAAAGATGCTGAAGAAGTCAGATCTTTCAGTTTCAAAAACATGTCGAAGTACTTCAGAATCAGTTCTACGTTGCTGGCACTCTCAACCAAAGTGTCTACCATCTGTTTACCAATAGTGCCATTGACTACATTACCCTCTAACATCGAAAGCATCATCGTTATCATGTCTTTTTGCAAATTCAGCAGTTCTTTGAGTAAATCTACCTGACTGGAGTGTTTAGAAAGTTTATCTTGCATGTGCGAGAACAAAAACAGGAAACCTCCAACTGCATCCCACAATCTATAAAAAAATTGTGTGTATATTCAGAAATCACTTCATGTATCATCTCACTACCTGGAATGGGCTAATGCTTGCTGGTTGAGGGTACATGGTCCCTGAATAACTTCTGTGAGTGTATTGAACACTTGACTAGCAACTTCTATTGCTTTGAAAAAATTGGCTTTTCCAGCTGGGTCTATCAGTTCTTTGCTGGAGTAATGCCAGTAGAAGTCCATGATGGATTCTTGAAGTCTCAAAAGGTAATCTACTGTGCAAATAACCACGTTTACTGTAGTTGTATTACCAGCTTGGGTTCTCAAGTAATTCTGCCATTCTGAAAAGTAAATACGTTTTTGAGTAAACAACATTACAAGATATACTTCTTTCAAGTTATATTGTAAATAAAATTACCTAAGTTGTGGCCTTCACAAGTCAGTTGAATGAACCTGAACAGAGCACAAGTAAAGTCTGCGTCATGCATATTCTTCTCTCCGGCAGCTCCTATAAAATAAATAGTGATATTTATTTGAATCTATTTAACAAAACTGGATTCGTACCTTCAGAACCAACACCAAGACCTTCAGCTTTTGTGTTCCTCTCGAATGCATCCAAATCCAAAACTCCACAGCTGTTCATTAGACCCGCGATACTAGTAAAAAACCCTACATCTTTCTTCTCTTTCAGATGATTCAACATTCCCATCTGTATTTCAAAATTACCACCCCGCAGAACAGAAATACCTAACTGTAAAGTTTTCATCACCATCTCTGAAGGAACTCCCTTACATGCAGATATGTGGAGGAGGACCATCTCGGCCACTCCTCTGTTAGCAAGTCGGGCTTGGTTGAAGAGGAGTTTCTGTTTTTCCATTTCTTGTTCCTGATAACAGAAGAAGATAGCAGAGTTTTGAATTGTATCCAATATAGGTTTTCATTACTCATAATGGTATTTTCGCATTGCAGGGCTCAGAGTTTATGTCATCTAACAAAATAATCAATGAGAAACCATCCCGACTGCTGTTTTCCGAACTTATCGTAAAAACGAGGGATTCATTGGTATGAAAGAAGTTGTGTGCACTTTGGATTACACCCAATTTGAAAAAAGCCTATCAAATAAAGCAAGGACACGCTCAAGAAATCCAACTGAGATGCTTCAAATTTGGCATTTGCCCTCCTAGCACATGGTGAAATTTGAATGAACTTGTACGTGCGAGAAGCCAAACGTCCGTCAACTGTTTGGGAGTTCCACGATGAGCAAAAACCAATAGAAGTAATTTGCTCTCAATAACTTCGAAACAATTATCGCTTCTTTTCTTTAGAAAATCGGGTTCTGTTTCTATTGAGACTTTAGAGGACAGGACTATTAATGAATGGCGATTGATAACAATTTATCCATCCTGATTGGTCTCGGAGTTAGGGCCGGTTTTTCAATGTTCAGTTAAGAGTCTCGGCTAGCTAGCTGATGACTGATTGTCCTCGGACACAGTTGGTACCAAAGAAAAATATTATTACCCAACTGTTGAAATTTCGTATTCCTGTACAGCTGTATGCATAAAAAAGTCGTACAGCAGTTATAGGATATTGTGAGTCAGACTTGTCAATCTTAATAAAACTTCTTTTCGACTCTGACAATTAGCGTCAAAATCAAACTATTTTTGTCAGTAACGCGCTCTTAACACTTTTCTAGTACAATTAGTGCAATGCCTCAGCTAGATAATACAAACCATGTACGACTTTTGTATGCACACAACTGTACTTCATGTCGAGTTGGACAACATGCTACCGAGAATTTTTCTCAAATTACATCCAAGTCGATATGAAGAGTAGATATAAGAAGTCTTTAGGTTATTGGATAATTATTTATTTTCTCCCGGTACTGGACCTGAGGACTATTAGCTGTCAGTCAGCTAACTGAGACTCTTAACTGAACATTGAAAAACTGGCCATAAAAGTCTCCGAATATTTTGACTACATGGCGCGGTCATCTTCACTGACGTGGACTGCCGTAGTCGAATCGTTTGGAGATTTGAAGTCCACGGCAAATCCTGGAAATTAACTAGGCAATTGACGCTAACTGTGAATGCCCAGATTCATACTATTTGTTTTCCAGCATTTGTTTTCGAATTCAGGAAAAACAATCGAAAACGTGGTTTTATCCTGGGTCGCACAAAAAATCAAATATCGAATAAATGTCTGTTCGTTACTAGATTTATCACCTAACGATTTTTTTTGCTTCCGAGTCGTGAGACTCGACTGTCAAAAATAAAATGCGTAGAGAAAGATTTCCAATACTTAAGAATTATAGGTGTGGGTAATAAGTAAATTGAGACTTGGTTCTAGCTGATGTAAAAGTATGTAGATCTTGAAGCTGAATACTTGGAAGAATAATCTAAAATAATCACTAGCTTTTTCTTGCAATTACTGAACATTTACGTTGTTACCCTTGTAATTTCCAACTTGTTTAAAAAAATTCTAATACAACTGAGTTTTCTAATAGAAGTCCCATCAGTTTATTGTTAGGGTGCACCAAAATGTTGAAAACATCTTTCACAAACAGATATCCGATATTTTGAGAGGTTGTTAGGAAGAACTACAGACCGAGTTAGTAGCTTTAGATTACTCAATAGCATTTGATGTCAGTAAATCCATTTTTATAAACTCTCAAATATAAGAATATCCATTTAGCTAGGAATCACACTGACCGACCAGCATCGACCGTCCGCGGCCGTCCAGCAACGACCAAAAATTGAAAGGGATCAATAAAAACTTTCAAACTCACACTGATCGACCAAAATTTTCAGCAGATTGCAATTTTAAACATGGTCTTCGAAGACGATCATTCAGTGTGAGTTAGGTATCCGATAAGAATACACGTTTTGGAAATTTTGGTCGTAGTTGGACGGTCGCGGACGGTCGGTCATATAAAGGATTCATCAAATATTTTCATTCAAGTTTGCTATTTTTCATTGCTATTATTTATTTTTTTCCTAGGTGTTTATAATGGCATCGATTGCTAAGATCATCAGCCACTATGTGTTCTGGATAGGCTGTGTTAGACACGAAGTCAATACGCCACCTTAGGGGCAGCGTTAATTTGAACGCAACAGTAAATCGTGCAGGACTCATCCCAGTCAAGCCACGAGATTTTAACAATTTAATCGGTGAAATTTAACTGAAAAAAAAACTGCTCTGACTGAGGCTTGAACCCGGGATCTTTAACCACGAAGCCGGACGACATAGCACTGCGCCATAGCCCGACCATTGCTACTATTTATCAAAAAAGAAAAATATGATGGTTATTTAACGGAATCTTACCATCAACTTTCTCATAGTCCTCTGTCAGCGTTCAACGAAAAGGTTATTCATCAAATTCAAAAGTCTGGTATTATTACAATATATACTCACATGAATAGAAGAAGAACCTTCTTCGCCCTCTCCGCCGCCTTCTTCCTCCTCGCCCTCTTCTTCCTCCTCACCGCAAGACTTGGCGATGATCTCGGCATAGCTCATGTAGAGAGGATCTTCCTGCAGAGCTCCCGACCTCTCAGTCATGGCTCCTCTGCAAAAGGTTGTAACCAGCTGTGTTAAAGGATCAGGTTTTCCTTCCTCCTCCTCGGCGTCTTTCTTTTTCAGCTCCGAATCTTCGAAACTCTGCGTGAGGTCTTCAATCATCACTTCTTGCCCCATGTTCTCGTCTTGAAGCCAAAAATCGCGGTAGGTGCGGATAAAGATATTGATAGCGCGATGTCTACAAAAAACTCGCATCAAGTCGTTGAAAAGATACATAAAGCGATATTGGTTAAAGTAGCGAAACACACCTGCTCAACTTGTATATAGGAGTCATTCTGAGGCAGGCCAGCGCAGCCCTTTTTCTAGCAGCTCCCAAAATTCTTTTCCAACCGTCGCGGTTATTCTTCGGTTTGGAAGCCTGTTAGTACATGATGAGCAACAATGTCAAACAGTTAGAATTACACACAGTTATTTCAAGCGAGTAGGGAAACAAGAACGAAAAAAACAAGCCACTCAACGAACCTTGGCAAACTGTGCAAAGAAGCTTGCCGGAAGCAAGAAAGTACCGCACGCTTCCTTTGGGTTGAAACAACGCTTCTATAAACACCTTTCTGCTGCTGTTGTGGGTGATCGATCTAGTATGCAATGCAAAAAAAATTAAGATAAATAAAACGCCAACGTAAAATAACAAAATGAATTGCGAGAATAAATAATATCAAAGAAAGGCTTTAACGTATTCACGATATAAGAACATTCGGTGAAAAATTACAAAACCGCTAGTCTGACGAAAAGTTTCTACCAAAAATGAGCAGGTTGTCAACATATCGGAAATATACAGGGTGTAGAGGTATGGTAGCCAAAATTTTAATAAGGGGCAAATTGAGGTAATATAAACAAAAATTGGCCTTGAATTCAACCATTGCAAGTTAACGCGAGTGAAGTTAGTCACATCTACAAAATACACTGATAAAAATATATCGCAATGAAATTAATACGCGTTGTACATCTATTTTTACGGGAAACCAATCTAGGGATCAAAATTGATGAGAAACTTGTGAAATTATAGTTTGTCAGGAAGTTTGGGGGGGGGGTGGATATAGAAAATAAATAATTAGTTCTGGATATACGCGTTGTAAATGTATTTTGAATTCGGGAAATCAATCTAAGGATCAATTTTGAATAGAAAATTGTGAAATGATAGTTTGTCAAGATGTGGGTGGAGAAGGGGGGATATTCATACCTACGCTCGAACCGGGGAAAATAGAAATAGAAAGGTCACTCTGGGTTGATAAATTTAATGGCTTAGGATTAGATAGGGTAGTCTGAGACGTCGTGCCTAGAAACAAAATGTTAAGATTTCATAAAGGTCATTCGGTGTTGTGAAGTGCAAGTGATCGCTTGGGTTTGGGAGGACCACCCACCCGTGAGGGTGTAGGCAAATATGCCACTCTCAAGAATGGCACTAAAACAGGTATGAATTTTTCGTAGGCCGACATGTGTGTTTGTTAACTGCGTATAATTTTCTCAAGTCAAATAATAAGAGTAATAATAGTTCCGTTAAAAGCTGGGCGTGTTTGGTCTATTAATTTTAAAGCAATGATAGTTTAAATAGAAATATGGGGTGTTTACTGAGTTATTCGATATAAGCTTGAGGCATTTAAATAAGTTCCAGGTAAATGATAATAATTATTACTTAAAACTGGGTGTTTGTCATTTTAAATTGAGGGTAGCTTTATTATAATTCTGAGGGAGTTATGAGGGCGAATACGACAGAATAATAATAATAAAAATTCAAATTTGGCCATAATTTTTGTTGTAATTATAATAGTAGTGAGTTAATTTGAAAAGTATAGCTGTTGATTTATTATCGGGAATGTTGTTGGCTTTTTAGAAAAATGCATGTTTAACTGTGGAGCGATCTTTCATGTTTTGAGAGGGTGACCAATTTTATTCAACTATATATTTTATTTTTCTTGCGCTTAGTTGCATATACAGAGTGTATGAATTCTTAAAGTTGGTATATTTTACAAATTTTTACAGGTTATACATTTTTATTTTGATATTTTACACATTTTCTTTTATATTTTTGTTACTATTTTCCACAACTTTTTTGCTTTGGTGAATAAAGCTGGTTGGTGGAACTTTGCTTCTTAATATTACTTACCCCTTCAACCCCTCATACAAAGTCCACGCATTTGAGAAGCCGTGGCCGAACCTAAAAATCTACATCTTTGCCTTCGAGGACGATGATGAACTTACGAAAAACAGTAGAGCTGTGAATTGTAAGGTTGAGCATTCGAGTTTTTGGGAGGCTATCCCCTTAGCCTAAATTCGGGTAATCCAGACCGGATTCAAAACTATACTCTGGGTCTGGTGGCAGCAAAAGTATTTAACATCTATACTTTAATTTAATTTTATTAAAAAAATACTTCCTAGGGTGGACGACTGAGGAGTGGTTGTTTGCTTTGGTCCGTTTGAAACTGAATCAGATATATCGTCGCCTAACCCCCCTAGCGATTTATTACAAAATCAATCTATAGATCAAATTGGATGAGAGTTGAAAAATTATAGTTTGTCAAGCCGTCTGGGGAAGGGAGGAGGGGTGGTAGAAAATGAATTATTGTTTGTTAATATGCGTTGTACATATATTTCGAAGACGGGAAATCAATCTAGGGATAAAATTTGATAAGGAAGTTGTGGAATTATAGTTTGTAGATAAATTATTATCTTTGTTTTGATCTCTATTTTGTGGATGGGGCTAACTCCCGTTGCAAGTTATAGCTATTTGAATAAAAAATGTTGATCAATGTGGCAAAGGTGTATGAGTTATTCATCAATACCATAGGTCAAAGTGAAGTGACTGTATTGGCAAATTTAAACTTTAAAAAACTCCCGTTTCCAATTCCCGACATTTTTATATCCGAAATGAATTATTAATAAAATTAATGTATGTACCGACTGAAAACAATGTTTTGAGATAAACTTATTAAAAACAGAATCACAATAAATATTCAAAATGATTCGAGCATTACTTTGGAGAATCCATCTGGATATCTTTGAACAATCAGGATTACTCAAATTCTAGGAATGAAAAAGTTGTTTATTTCTCGGTTTCCTTCCCACCTAACAAATTCGAACCACATGATTTTTTCGCTTTTTCTTAACCATACAATTTTTCGTCTATTTCAAATTTGGTAAAATCTAAAGATACCAGTTGAGATGTTATACACTCATCTGCTAGAGGTATTTTTTTATACTTTGTATCAAGTATGATTTAATATTGTTAGGACATTTGAAAATATCCAATTGAATACATTTTGAAACAGAAGAGGAATACCTCCAGCAGAACAGGTCATTTCAGATTCTACCAAATTTGAATTAGCTGACAAAATGTAAGGTTAAGAAAACCAAAAAACTCATTTTGTAAATAAAATAATTTTCTTTGTACAATAAACTATATTTGATTCTATGATTGATTTAGGGTGGACAAGATAGGTCTCCGGCCGTTCGTATCGAGCTATACAATGAGGACTTTAAAGTCGTCACTGTATAATTATTAGTTTTTTGTTACACCTAACACCCTGTATTTTGATGGCAGGCAATAATCGAATATATGCAAAAATTTTGCTAGAGAAATATATCGAAGGAAAAAGAGTTCAGAAATATGCATTCATAGAAAATTATTTATCCAATATTCCAACTCACCATATGAAGTCCATACAGCACTTTACTCATAGCAACAATTCTATCGACGGTTTCCTCAAGTTGGTTCTTGCCGTTATTGTCTGTGGTAACTGAAACGCTCTTCTTACTACCCAACTGACTGTAAAGGTAGTGCTGCCATGACATTTCATCGGCTGGGTCTATTTTGTCAGGCAACGTGAGTTGAGTTTTGGCAAAGTCGATAATATCATACTCCGGCATTTTCTAAAAGTATTAAAGCAAACACAGATGATGGGGATATTTTGGAAAAATTCGGGGATATACTGACCTTGAGAAACCGATCTTTACAGTGTTGCACCAGTTCTTGTTCTCGTCCTGCAAAAAGGTTGAGGCCCACAGGCAACAAACGTTTCAAACAGGCCACCATCAGTGAAGCTTGAATTTCCTTATCTTTGTCCCGCTTTTTGTCACGGTGCTTCTTCTTTTTCTACAAAAACACAAACAAAAAAAAATTCAAGACAAATTAAGTACAAATAAAAAAAACAACCAAGGCTAAAAGATCTTCATCTTTGCCTGTTGTATTCAATTTTCTACTAAGGCGTAGGAGGGTCACTATTATTAAACTTTATATTTTTGTTAATTCCGAGATATTTAGTTAGAATTCTGACTAGTAACTCAGAATTAGCTAATTATTATGACTTTACAATCATTATTGTATATATGTTAATTGTTAATCAGTAATTTATGATTTTTTTTATTGCAATTGTTAATTTATTTTTTTGATCATATGTACAACTTCCTCATACCAGAACTTGTTCTGTCTGGAAGCTATTCATTTAATAAATAAATAAATAAATAAGTCAGAATTCCGACTTAGTATCTTAGAATTACCTAATTCCAAGATATTTAGTTGAAATTCCGACTTGGTATCTCAGAATTAAAACATGTTCTGTCACTCCTAATTCTGACTTAATATCTCAAAATAAGCAAAAATAATTTTTTTTATCTATGGCCCTTCTACGCCTTCGTAATTTTCATTTACTATTATCAATTTTTTTCACCTTTCCTACGGTAGGCTGACTGCCATCAGGAACCACTGTCCTTCTTGTCGCTGTCGGCATTATAAGAACCATATTATCGATTTCATTTGCTGCAATGAAATTCTGCTCTTCTCTGAGAAAGTATTGGGATTTTGACCAAATATTGAATATTTCTGCAACATGGTTGTACAAATCTTCAGCTTCTGCAATATTATGTCTCATCCAATGGTTTCTTTGTAGGTCGACGTACTTGATAAGGAGAGGGTAGAATGAATATATATCTCGCACCAGGAGGTGCCAGTCTTCTTGTATTTGTGTTTCAATCTGGAAAAATGACACTATTGAAAGCAAACACACCTGTTCGGAATTTAAACTTTTTACGTGCCTGTGATGTATCTTCAGATGAACTTTTTATGAACCCTCTTAAGCTCTCTTCCTTGTGAAACATGTTTGCAGTTCGGATCTTCACTCTTTCAGCTAGTGGCAGGAAGGGATCTTTGAGCAATTCTTCGCTACTGTTTATGATTATTTGTTGAGTATAGGCAGCTATTCTTGTCATCCACGGAGAGCTGTCGTTGCCGATATTTTTCTTGATGAGCTTGAGGACATTTTTAAGCAACTGATTCATGTGTTCAGCAGTCACCATAGAAACATGGGTTCTGGAAAACATATTTTCCAGTTTGCATTTTATTTGTAGTTCAGGGAAACATGATATGTCAAAATTTTATCAGTGTATTTTATTTGATAACTTACCCTCCTGTAGGGCTGACATTGTCAGGGCCTTGTGACCACCAAAACGGTAAATACGAACATAACATAGGCATGATAACATCTATAACATGAGGAGCATCTGAATATGTTTTCTCACTTTCTACGAATTGATCAACTTCCGACAGTATTGCCTCCAAAGTTGGCATAGAATTTTCCATTCTTGCCATTATATCTGCAATACAAAAACAATAGTTATATTCAACTCGTCAATTTGAGTCATTGTCATACCTTGAGCTTCCAAAGAATGATCAGCAATTCTATTCAAAAGAGAAAACTGGTTATGTTTATTCAAATGTGGCTCTAAAAAGGCTACTGGAAAAGTAGAACTGAACGCTCCCATACAAGACCCCAAAGCTGGTTTGTACTTTTCCATTTCAGTTTTCAAATATTTTCTATCGTGTGATAGGGTAGGATCTGTTCCAAGGGTATATAAAGACTGCAAGATTTTGTAAGATGCAACCTGAATCTCATCCACTGAAAATAAAAAATACCTAAATATGGCTGTTGAAAAAGAAAATATTGTTCTTACATAAAAGGTCACTGCCGTATTCACAATTTGCCAGGTGATCAAAAAGCGAAGTGAGAATTGGTAAAATCACTGCGTTCACATAGGATAAGGAAGTTGAAGTCTTCAAGTGGGTACCTCTCAGATGACTATATTTCCCCTACAAATAATCATAAATGAATTTTTCTCCTCAAATCTCGGGTTTTCCATTTTCCATGTCCTGTACCTGACACCATATGTAATAAAATGGTGCTTATATTTTTTTTGGCATTTGCAAATGCAAATTTATATATATTTCCCAAGAAACATACAGTTTATGAGAGGGAAAAAAAACTGAATATATCTCATCACTTTTGCTTAAAGAAAGGTAATTTCAAGGTAAATCTCACAAAAAAGAACAATAAAAAAACAAACAAAGAAAAAAAGAAAATGACTTGAAATATTTATTTACAGAAGTGTTATTCAAAGTATAAGTTCCAATTTTAATGTTATAGTGAAATAATAAACATTTGTACAATTAAGCAAATGAAAAAAGGGCCATCATGAATTTTGCTTTTTTCTTTCTATTTTTGATTTTCTGTTTCATATACTTTGATTTTGTTATCTTATTCATGCTTAAAACTGGTTTTAATTTGGATACTGTGAAAAATACTATAAGACTCACCTCTTGTAAATTGATGATGGTGTGAGCCAAGTCATCAGCTGTGTTATTAAAAAATGTCAACATAGAAGTTCTGATGAACTCCGGACAATTTTTAACTAACGATTTGCAATCGATTCCTTTCACCAAAACCTGCAGACATCTGACAGTAATTCTGACATCAGCTCCGAAAGCAGCCAGGCGAGATCTCAAGAGATTTGCTAGCTTGCAAAACAAAGCTGCCACCATTTCTTTTTCCTTCAAACTGGCGGCCCAACGTTATTTGTGGCTGTGGCTATGGCTATGAAATAGTTTCTGTGAGTCGAAAAGTATTTTTCCATCAATGGAAGAACGACCTTCGAGAAAAACTTGATGTCTCTCGATGATGTCTTGTAAGAACTTCGTCTGCTGAAAGTTTGAGATGGTTTCAAGAGTTTCATGTTGATTGTGGCCCTATCCAAATATTGAATCAGTTTTTCCAGTAAACTGTAGGCAAAACGAAGTTCTACAGATGGGCCAGCTGTCGATTGTTCAGTTTCCAACTGACCACCACGGTTTGGCCTGAAAAGTAATAATATAAAACCACATTGCTAAATATCGTAATTTTATAAGACTCTACCTGTGCAATTTGTAACCCTGATATTGAAGGTACTTGAGAAATTCTTGCGACCTCTCCCTATCTTTCTTCTTCTCTTTATCTGTCAGTAAGTCATATGGAACCAGCTGAGGATGAATACCGCCTCCGCAAGTGTTCAGCTCTTCCTTCTTCTTTCTTGCCCAAATATCATGTGCATTCTCTGCCAATCTTTCAGCCATGTTCTGCATTTCCCTGGATAATGTGAGGTTCGTCATATCCACGGGATGGGGGTTATAATTGAATGCCGAACTATGTTCACCAGACTGTCTCATCCCCGAATTTCTACTATTTGAGGGTAGATCTACCTCAGTATGCTCAACCGACCAGCCTATAGCTAACAGAGCTTTTAAGGATTCTCTAACGGGTTCCTTATACCTTTCTTTTTCCTGCAAAAAAAAAACAAATTATGCGATCCACACGAATGATAGACACACCCCAACTTACATAGTCGTTCAACATGGCATAAGGCTTCAACCTGGGATGAGTCTTATTCCCATCCCAGCCAGAATTCGATTCGCCATACTGCCAGCCATTTTCCAACTTCCTCGAACCCCACGCATCGTGATAATGTTCAGAAAACTGTTGGACTATGTTGTTCAAATCGTTGTTCAGAACTACTGATGATGTGTTGATGGGTTGGGGGTTGTATGGACCATCAGGACCAGTTTTTGCAGACTTGTTGGTGTACCATTCGTCGTCATAGTTCTTTGACAAGGAATAGTCTGGTGGTAAAGCACAACCAATAGCTGACAGACAAGGCAGCGCTTTGCCGAAGAGTTCCGGTTCGTATTCCATTTTACTCAAAGAATCAAAGATGTTCGAAAACAGCATCATGGTTAGGCGCTTTTCTTCATCGCTAGATGATCCGTAAATTCCTTGTCCACTAGTAGTACCGTAATATTTAGCGCATCTATCGTAATGCAACGTTAACAACCGAAGAGCAACAGTGGTATACTCGGATAGTTTGGACACATCAACAGTCAGCTTTCGAAGAAGTTTCAGAAGCATTGAAGGTTGCAGTGCACTGGTTAGTGCTACCAAGAAGTCCGATACTGCTTCTCTTTGTCCTTTAGTGAGCATACGATTCTTTGATAGCCTGTAGACTGTGTGCAATGTTGCATCCAAGAGTGAAGCGTAGTTCTCGGCCTCACTATAAAATTTGCTGTGTTGAATAAGCAGTGGGAGAATAGAATTTCCTATATAGCGATTCATACTCAGAGCCATATCAGACTCGCTACCGTCATTCTGAAACAAAGAAAAGTATTTCTTCAATGCTTCTCCTTCCACTGATGAAAAAGAACTTTTAGATATAATAAATATAGGAATATTTCCAGATGAATTGAAACATGCTTCAGTTAGAGCTATTTACAAAAGTGGTGAAATCCTCGTAATTATAGACACATGGCATTACTGAGCATTTTCTCAAAAATTATTGAAAAACTTGATTCCATCAATGAAAAACACGGTTAAGAATTCAAGACTAAAGTGGTACTCAAGCATTGGATTTCAAGAAAACAGTGGTACTCAAGTAAAAGGCTTTTGATACAGTTGATCACTTAATACTTATGAAACATTTGGATTCAATGGGAATTAGAAGCATTGTGAATGATTTCTTGAATCATATCTTCTGTAACTTTGAAACTGACAAGCTATTCATTAATAAAGGAGTCCTTCAGGGTTCTGTTTTAGGTCCAATTTTATATTTACTATACAATCAAATTTTTTTGCAGAATAGGTTTAGAAGGTCAATATACCTTATAGTGATTATATAATGTTAGAACTCAGATCCTTCAATTTTAGAAACTTCTAATGTTTTATTATTAAATACAAATAAATCTGAGTACATAATTTTCCACCAAATAAATGAACCAAAAATTAATCTCAATTTTAAAATAAAAAATTATATTTTGAAACAAACTTCGTAGATAAGGTATCAGGAATATGGATTGATGAAAATTTGAAGTGGGAAATAGATATTGAAGTGCTTATGAAAAATTTTTCTCCTTATATTGGGACCTGAGAAGTCCAGCTCAATCTAAAAATTGCAAATATGATTCTACATTCTCATATCATAAGTAGAATTACACATCTCATAAACATTTGGAAAACACGTTTTTGAAATAATTTCAACAAAATTTCCACTTTATATAAAAAAGCATTGAAAGTCTTGTACAGTCTTCCGTATGATACACCAACTCTAGATAATTACAGAAAATATTTCGTCAGAAGATCTCTATACAATAGAAACTTTCAAAATGTCTTTTAATATCGTGAATAAAACCGTTAAATCAAACTTCATACTAACCAGAAATTCTGAAATATATAGTTATCATTCTAGGCAACTTAACTTGTTTTATATTATCCTGCTAGATCAATATTAATAAAATCACCATATTGACGAATCTAGGGAAAAAAACCGAAAAAAAAACGGATAAAATACCCCCGGAAAAAAACGAAAAAAAACAAAAAAATTCGGAAAAAATACACCCCGGAAAAAAACAGAAAAAAAAAACGGAAAAATACCCCTTTATGCGATAACAATGGCCAGTGCACAAAAAGTAATGAAATTTCAATGTGTCATGTTTTTCATTCATTTTACAAAACCCATAAAAGTTTTAACCTATCCTGTTCATCGTCGACGACCAAAAAAGACGATTTTTCATATTTTTATGACTCGATTGTTCCTGAACGAACTAACCTGATGACAGATTCGCCTTTTTGCAAGTCTGGAAAATCTGTTGTTCCACCCTTCTGTATTGTAAAATGAATCAAATATGGTCTAGTTTCTTTAACATGACACACAGTTGAAATTTCATTACTTTTTGTGTACTGGCCATTGTTATCGCATATAGGGGTATTTTTTCCGGCTTTTTTTTTTCGTTTTTTTTCCTGGGGGTATTTTTTCCGGTTTTTTATTTCGTTTTTTTTTCGGTTTTTTTTCCGGGGGTATTTTTTTCGATTTTTTTTTCCGTTTACCATAATGACTGTTTTTTGTTTATCTCTTTTTCACTATTCTATTCTTAGTTTTTTCTATTTTTAGTTAAGATTATTATAGAATAATAATTGTTGAAATATTCATATCATAAACAGTCTTCATAATAGTTTTACGTAACCGTCATTTCATGTTATTCCTCTGGAAATATTATATTTTAATTTTGTAATATTTTTTTCTTGTAATAGAATGTATGAATTAATAAATAAAATCATAGCTGAGGAAAAAAAGTTATATTTTAGTTACCCTATCAAGCATGGTGGCACATCTCAAATCGGGTAAGAAAGCTTCTTCCAATAGCCTGAAGAACAACTCCTGAGTTTCAATTCCATAAACTCTTTCCAAGAATAGAACTACTGACTGCTTATGCCCAGGTATTAATCCAGAAGGCATATCTGATTTTGGCCTCTCTTCGCCAGCTGCAGGATTATGAAGGCTAAACCTCAGACTCAACACACCTTGGAGGTCCTCCAGAGGAACAAGAGATCTCAATATGGCTCTGGCTCTCAAAGATTCATTTTTACCCTACAAACTATTACTTTAAACTAAAACTGCTATAGAATATGTCCATACTTACCAATGCTATAACTGACGAATCCGGAGCACATCTACCAAGCAGATCCACCAAAGTACAGTAAAAGTTAAGGATGGCGGCACCCGTATCAATGTAGTCCTCATCATCGTCACTCTCAGGTAAGGGATGGGTAAACTGAGTACAGTTGACAACTGTTCCTTCTGCTTCATCCATCATTTTCCTCCTGTCTGCTATCCTTTCGGACATCTTATTAGCGTCTACTATTGCTCTCAAAAGGCCTTCACCTTCACCCCTCAAGGCAGGCCCTAAGCACTCCGGTCGCCTTATCAAAAGTCTGATAACTAGGTTAGCGTTTTCTTCCACGCTTTCGCCATTCACCCAAACACAGAATCTTAAAAAGTCTAGGTACCGTTCTCCTTCAACCGGATCCCACCCGAGATCGGGGTAACCTTTTTCTATCAACTCTGAATTGGACTGTAAGCCGCACCTTGACAAGTAAATAGCGATTTTCTCCAGGTAATGTTCACGAAGGGCCAGAGCTAGTTCTGTGTTCTCCATGAGAGATGAGTAGGAGACGTCCAATGGTGTAGAACCTCTCAAGCTGGGTCTAGACAGGAGGATGTTACTGTTGTCTAGTAAGAAGTCAAAGTGCTCAAACATAGCCTTTTGGTTTTGTCGTCCGGTCCTACAGAAGTAGCAGAGGAAACGACAGCAAGCTACAACCATTTCGTGGGATGTATCCTGAAAACAATCAGATTTTAAATTACAGGGTCTTGTCTTCATGAACAAACTTTAGTGACCCTAAGGGCGGAGCTCATGTACTCAGTAAAATATTTTTTCCTACAAGCGTGCGTGATTCTTCCTATTCGTGCACACAATTTTGTTTGAGAGATGTCGAAATTTTCCAGCACGCCAAAGTCACTTCAAGTGGGTTTTTCCCGCACGCGTAATTTTTTTCAAGACCGCTACATAGGATATATTTCCGTCGACCTTGCATTAACATATCTATTTAAAACGAAATCAACCATTAACCTCTATTAATGGCTAAAATATCTTAATACACTAGTTGATTAAGTGACTAATGATGCGCTTGTAGCAAAAATCTTGATCTCAACTCATACGGAAAGGTACTCTTTTCGTACTTGTTAGGATAACAACTGTTTCCTACAACCACATAGAGAAGTAACGTATACCGCACTGTAGTGGAGTAAAAACGCGCTTGAAGACGCTTCTATAACGAAAAAAAAAATTGAGGTAGAACAAAACAAATGGTGTGTAGCCTTATTAGGAATGTTATTGGCTATTACAAAACGATATTTACGATATTGCCATCTGGGGCTGACTCTTTTTATAGCAAAAAATGTGTGAAAATATGGAAAATACAAAAAACCGCATTTTTTAAGATATAACGAGTGACTCGGAAACTATTAGAGATATCAAAGTAACTTTTTTTTATTCGAAAGTAGAAATCTTAGCGCTGGTGTCAGTGCAGCCAAATTTTCGAAAACTTACCTCTTCTTCTCAAAAAAAAAAAAAAAATAGGGAATGTTGGTTTTTATGTTTTGTGCATTTATTTCTTGAGAAAAACTTTTTTATCTTAAGGAATTTTCACATATTTCCTGGAGTGAATTGAATCAAAAACATCACATAAGTTTTTTTAAAACATTGTCATAAGTTGAGATCAATCACGTATTAACCGCGCCGAAATTAAAATCACGCGTCAAGGATTATAGTTGTGCTTGATACCTACAATGATAATTCGCTTAAGAATGCGGAAAGGTCTAGCCGTGGAGATTCAAATGTAACTGACTTTCAGGTATCTGGCTCAGGAAAAGTTACAAAATTTGACAATTTTCTTAAATCTTCCTCAAACAAAAGATCACTACTGAATTTTTTTAACAACTTATTTTGTACAGAATGGTCCAAGTTCATTGAGAGATAATGAGTTCCTGATTATAGCAGGAGGATTTGAGAATTCAAAACATGTGTATCTTATAACTAAAAATGATGATCCAAAAAACCTATGTTCATTAAATAGCAATCAAGAAGAAGCAGATACGCGAATTATCCTACACGTTTTAGCAGAGGTGGAGCATGGCAATTCTGTTCTTGTAAAATCGGTAGATACAGATGTTCTTTTTTTCTTCTACATTATTATGGCACTGCTTAAGAATTATCGAGTTGCCAATTATTTATTCAATTAGGACATAGTAAAAATTAACGTTATATTGCAATACATGATATAGTGGAAAAACTAGGATTCTTTATTTGTAAAAATCTTCTAGCAATTCATTGTGTGATACCACAAGTGCATTTTACAAAATAGGGATCTGTTAATGAAAAATATTTATCACTTAACGGAAATAGGAGATGTTCCTAATTTAAGAATATATCCAGTCTTAATGAAATGCGAGTCTTCCTAACTACCAATCGCCCAGCCTCAGAATATAAAATACTATAATCTCTCTCATGGACAAAATCCTCAACTCGAAAGAAACTGCAGGAAGCCGTCACAAAAAATCAATAAATCGGCAGATAAGATTTATTTCACCTGTTAAAAAGTACAAAATAATTATAAAAAATAATTTTGCGCAAAAACAAGAATGAAGTTAATGTATAAATAAAAGTGCGTTCTGAATCACTCAAAAAAAAACAAAAAATCAATTTAAATCACACATACATTAGATATTGATCAAAACACATCAACGGTGTAGCAACTTCTCTGTACAAGATGTTTTTTCAGTCTTGCTTTAAATAAAAGTATTTGATGAATATTTTATAGAAATTTTCAATTTGTTGAATAATTTGGATTTGAGGTACAGTGACTCTTGTGGTAGAGAGGTTCGATGTAAGTTTGATGACAGCAAACCCACCAGATTCGTTTTCGAGATATAGGAATTTGAAGTTGGGAAATCACTTTTTATTCACTCAATCAATAAAATCAATATCTGACAAAGCAACTGTCGCAATAAATATTATTGTTAATGAACTAAATGTTCAAACTGTCTACCACCCATTTCCATACAAATTCTGTTCAAAATGAGACCTCGCATTTCGTAGCATTTCCAGCGCTATTCAACGGCATTCTTCAATTATTCTGCATCGTAAATCTTCCAGAGATTCTGGTTCGGTTGCACAACTTTTATTTTCAAGTGACCCCACAGGAAAAAGTCGAGTGAGGTTGAATCTGAAGATCTGGCTGGCCACTCTAAAGAGCCTCATCATCCAATCCAACTTCCATGAAACATTCTATCCAAAAACACCCCAACAGGCTGTGCATAATATGGAGGTGCCCCCGTCTTGTTGAAATATCAAGTGGTCTTCATGGTAAATGATATTGTGGATAAAAAAAATTCATTCAATAATTCCAAATAAGTTTCTCCTGTCAGGTCGAGAAATACTGGTCCAATCAAACGGTCCCCAAAAATACCGGCCCATACATTGAGTTTTTGGGGACTTCGCGGAAAACATGCGGATCGACATCTGACCAATAACGACAATTATGAAGATTCACAGTAGAATTCAAAAAGAAATGTCGACTCATCAGAAAAGCAAATGTTTTAAAGGAAATTCTCATTAGCATCTATTCTCGTAGTCATAATTTCACAAAATTCCTGTCGTCTATCAAAATCATCAAATTTCGACCAAATGTATTTTGTAGGGGTGGAATTTATGATGTTACAGGATTCGGTGGATACTGGTTTTACTGATATTAGTAACACTAGCCAATTTCCTTGTGCCCAATGTTGGGTCTGCATGAACTTCTCCTAAAACTGCAACTTCAATAGGTTCAATTTTCGCACTAATTCTAGAACGTATTTTCTAGCAACAAGTTCATCTGGATGCGTTTCATTGAACAAATTACCTTTACGGTTACCACAATCATCAATTTAAAAAAATATATTATTTCAACTCTTTCTTCGATCGTATACACCATTATCGAGGAAAGATATGCAGCAGTTTCAGTCAAGTAATTATCTAATGTCGTGCAATCAAAGATCGGTTTGACATTGATTCAATTGCGATTCTCTCATACATGTTTTTGGTGTACTCGCATTTGAGTCGAATTCGAGAAAACGTCTTTTTTTCCGATTCTTCAGAATCATAAATTTTTTTCGATCAAATAAATGAGGATGAAATAAAAATTTTAAACGGAATTGCATGTTATTTGTTGGTAAACGATTACATCATTTAATCTCTTGACAATGATAATTATCTTAAACAGTTGCATTGTTAGATGTTATTTTAATTGATTGAGTAAATAAAAAGTGATTTTTCAACTTCAAATTCCTATATCTCGAAAACGAATCGAAGAATTGATTTATTTTCGTTGTTTGGTATTGAGGTTTTAAAAATTTTGGGGTGGCGGTCACAACTTCGAGGGATGGAATGTATTTTGGGTGAATATCATCGCGAACGATGTCCCCCTCGAAAATGTAGTTGACGTGTCCGAGCGTTTTTATTTCATTCGGTTCTGCCGACCAACAGAGCCGCTGTAGGATTATGCAAAGTCAATTTTATCAATTCTAAGACAAGTGATTTTTCTGAGCCCGTGTGATAACTGTTCCGCAGATGATATCATTTGTTTCAGTGAGTCTTACTGCATTTTTCTCAGTGAAAAGGAAGTTAGTGCGTCATCTGCTTATGCAACTAGATGTACTTTTAAAATATAAAGAAAATAATTCAGCAAATCAGTGGCGCAGATTAAAAAAAGCACTGGTCCAATAGTGGATCCCTGTGGAACACCTTGTTTAATCTCTGAAGACTCGCTCTCCACACCCTGAATTAATACTTTTTGTGACCTACCATGAAGGTACGATTTTACTATATCTAGAGCAATTCCAATTCAAGTATTATTTTTCATAATAATAAAGTTTTTGCCTCAAAATTTAAAGTCTCTGATACGGATTTTCATTTGAACACACCTTTTCTTTGACGACAACCTCTCCTTCCGGTGCCTGCTGTTGAGTGCTCGCATCAGACTGTGCCTGAGACCGCCTTCCTAAAGTGTTGATCATCACCGCCATAACATTTTCATGGATACGCAAAACTCGAATAAGATCAGGATGTTGGAAGAATGTATGATTGTTGACGAGTTTCCACAGCCTTTCCCTCATCAGTTCTTCTTCTTCTTGGGACATCTGAACCGGTAGCAGGGCTCGTATTTGGCTCAACCCTACCCACATTTCCGCAACGTCTTCCTTCGTTTTAATATTGATAATGTAAGTTTTTTCTAATGCTCGAATCAGTTCGCCAACTGAATCGTATTGCCTCACGAGTAAACTAGAAATACAATAATATAGCTCACATCACTCAATCTTCGGTTGATTACTCACCTGAACATCTCTTGAACCAGTTTAGATGTCTCTATTTGGGTCTCCTCAGCCCATCTGACTATGGTACTTATCAAGACTTTCCTGAAGTTCTCTTCGGGCGTTTTCTTTTCTGGTCCAGGCTCCTCTTTCGGCTCCTCTTCCAACTCTTTCACAGCGTTTATTAGATTATATAATTTTTTTATCGGCCCTGGTTTAACCAAGTCATCTGGGTTGCCTTCTTCTTGAGGAGCTAACAAAGCTTGCAACGAGACATGACCCATGAGTTTGTCGTGGAAGTTATTCATTCTTTCACATAGATCTTCGCCTATAGGGCAGTTGTCTTTGTCTTCTTCCTCTAGGTTTTTGAAGCCTAAAATGTTCAGAAACTGTAACGGAGGATTTGAGAATTGTCTTTTCCACTCAACTAGCATAAAACCACTGAGAAGGTACAATACCACATATGGCAAATTAAAAATTTATTTCAAAGAGACCAGTGTGTCTTATATAAATGGTCTAAACATGCAACGAATAACTGTGTGTTAATTGAAAAATATAAAAGAAGTAAGCCAACAAAGTCTACTAATCCAACTCGAAAATAATTTGCCTGCGATTATTAATGCCTATAGGAATACTAATAAAAATAAGGAAAGTGTAAGCTATCAAAATCTACCTTTCTAATAGGCCAATCAATAAAGGATTTTTCCGTAACAAAAATACTAGTAGGAAACCGACTGTGCCATCATATGAAACACAGTCCCTATATAAACTACCTCATCTAGAACCTACTGAAAATTTATATAGACCAAAAAAATTATTGAATTTGGATTCACTTTATAAGTTAGGAGTTTGTTCATTTATTCATCTTAGCAGAATTAAAAACAAATATACCAGTTTAAATTTTCATAACACTGCAATTCATAATCACAGAACAAGAAATGTTCATGAACTGCAAACCAGTAGAATCAAAACTGAAATTGGAAAAAGAATATGTATAATGCACGATGGTATACTCATTTATAATAAACTACCAAGCACATTGAAGAACATCGAATGCTCTTTAAAATTCAAGTTCAAATTGAAACAATATTTCAAAAAATTAATGTGATTTGACAATTTATTATTTTGTTTCAGTTTGTTTGTTGCTTCATTTATTTACGAATTTATTTTGATATTTCCCTATTATAAGCAGCTTATGTTTCTTGGGAATAATAAATTCATTATCATTATTAGATATAATAATTTTATTGGTATGTTTTGGACTCGCAACTGTCATTTATTAATTTGTTATAAACTTTTAAATACAAAAGTTATTTTTTTGTGGTGAGAAAAATTTTAGAGAATTGAAATACGAACAAAAACTCGAAAACTCGGAAGATTATACGATTTTTTCAATAAATCATAACTTCGTAATTTTTCAAGTTTTATTGTTGCTCTAGTGATAGTCTGATTTCAATTTCTCAAACAGATTTTGAAAGTAGAAGTAAGAAATCGGATTATCACAAGAGCATCCAGGCACGCTGTAAGATGGTAAAAAAAAATTCAAATTGCAATTATTGTGCCAAAACTAATAATCCGACAGCGCATGTTTGATGCACACATAAAGTACACATGACTCAATAATTTCTTGAAAAGGGCCAAGGGGATGCATTTTAGGACATTCATTGATGAAAACTTTCCACCTCGAAATGAGGTAAGGAAGCTATGTACGAAGTTTTCGGTCCTATTCTGACTCACCCTGTATATTAAATTGATTTTGTAAAAATTACAATGAATGAATTAACAAACGTCAGTTGTGAGTCCAAATCATAACAGAATGTAACTATGGACTGTCTTTCTTGTGATGGCACAGTCAGTTTCCTACTATTATTTTCGTTAAAAAATAACTCATTTTACCCTTTATTGATTGGTGTATAACTCAACAATAAATTGCCTACGAATACTGAGTATTATCTGCTCGTTTGAAAATAATATGCAAAGCAATGTATTACAAATTCTACTACTGTTCAGTAGAGAAAAAAGTCTACAAAGATAAAATGCAGAACTCGGGAAAAAAAGCATAAATCAAAACATAACTACTTTCCAGGGCTGCAAAAAAATTGACACACATATCTTCACTTACTCAAAATATTTTTCTTCTAATTTTGAGAGACTTACTTCGATTCATAAAATTTGGGAACATTGATAATTTCATAAACTAATTTCAATGATTTTACAATAATCAATCGTACTAAAGAAAATTTGGGACAATAACGTGAGTATTTTACTTGTACTGAGATCAACAGGACATATAAGAGAATCATTAAGGATGTTATATTGACAGTATTTACACTTTAGTGAACGAAAAATACTACCCTAGATTCATCATCAAAAACAGTATTTTATTGTTATATATTATAACGTTAACAAACTAGTCTATTCACTGAAAACCACCAACAAATTGTGAGAATATTTAGTAAACACTTTTATGACAACAATGAGTATTAGCAACCCAATTTTCAAGTTAGTTAAAATTTTGACATAACCTGCAAGCAACATTTTATCACCAACTCATACGCTTGCCAATTTCTTTTCAACGTACCTGCTATTCTCTTAAACTTACACAAAATGGCGTTCATCTGTTCTCTAGGAGGACATCTGAACTCCCTCGTCTTTTTGGCAGCTACAGCAGAGGGCAAGTCGGACTGTTTTATCTCGATATAACGTCTCAGTTGATCTGTTTGCAAATCGCTAACAAAATCATGACTGAAAGCTATTATAGATTCGACTCTGTGTCTCAATTGGATATCACACAAATGATGTAGGAGATAGCACATTTGTAGTTTGGCTCCTTCGGCCATTTTCATGGAGAGAAGCCCTTTCCTATGTTCATCTTTTCCATCTTTTTGGAAAAAGGGATCCCAGGTTTCGGGACAAATCATTATGAGTAGTTTTTCTACATCCTCATCAGATAACATGCCGACTAACAATAAACGGTCAACGAGTTTTAAAAGAGGCCTGAAAAAATCAGAAAAACCGGAATAATGCGCCAATCTCACATATTGGAAATTATTTTGCAAAATAAAATCGATTGAAAAATTCAGGAACAACTTTTCAATTAATGTTAAATAAATAGTCAAAGTCAGCTTTATTATTAGATATGAAAAAATTATATATTTATTTATTTGTTTGTTTAAAAATGACAATTACATAGTTTCAAATATAATATTTCATGGAAACATGATCAAATAAGTTTAAAAACTTGTCCATGATCATGTAAAATTAATTAAGATTATATAAAAATACTGAAAAATGATAATATATACATTCAAAGAAAGAAAAATAGTAAAAATTAATAATTAGTCACATTTTGAATATATGAAAACAATGACAAATGATTTAAATGGGTACATTTTGAAATAATAATAATAATAATAATGATATTATTTCACATGCAAATAATTTTTCAAATTTTCGGAATTCTTAATCAACCAGAGTTTGATTTTACTTTTAAATCCAGTATAACTATTATTTTTTAAAGAAACAGGTAATTTATCATAAATCTTTCTACCTAAATAAATGGCATGTTGTTGCATCAAAGTTGTAGAAAACTTTTCAGTTCATATCCAGCCATCTATTTTATTCGTTGTTTCAAATTTATGTCGTATACGAGTTTCAATTGGTTGATTTTTTCTTATGTAAGTTGTCGATGCTTTATAAAACAATCGTTCAACAGTTAAAATTTCATATTGTTCAAAAAGAATTTTAGAAAGAATAATCAAAAGGCTTCTTGAAAATAATTTTCAAGCTATACTTTTGAATTGATGCAAGTGGTTTTGAAACTTGTTTATTTAGGCCTACCCAACCTATTATACCATAGGACAAGATAGACTGAAAGAGACCATAACAAAAATTTATAATTAATTCACGACTTACATTATGTTTCTTAACAACCAGAATTTGTAAAGAGTTTTCCTTAGTTTTTTTATCAATTCATTGATTTGTTTTTGCCACTTGACATCAGCCTTTGAAATATGTTCGTTACTGTTACACTGGTTTTCATGTTTTATACAAGAAACAGTATGTATTTTCCATAAATTTTTTTTGGTTGCATATTCTCATGTAATGCGAATGTCATAAAATAAGATTTTTTCAAATTGAAAGTAAGTAAGTCTTGACTGAGATTATTTTTCAAAATTGATATTATAAAATAACTTACAAGAAAAGATTTTCATTCGATCCTCCAATTGGGTCTCTATTATGAACCTGATTGATCTCAACAGATTCTGCTAAAGCCATCATTACATAGTCTCTCACGACATCTAGAGGGAAATGTGGTGAATACAGTTTCTTGATATTCTCAATATTTTCCCTGAAAAGTGATAGTACTCAATCAATTAACAGTTCAAATAATAATCAGAGATGCTTACGTTATATCCGACATTTTCATCTGAGGCTGCACAGACTCCATCTTTAGCCTTCTCAAGCTATGTCCCATTTCAGGGTCTTCATACATTTCTTTCAGCTCCTGGCCTATAGGAATGACGTACTCGTTCTTACACACTTCCCTGGAAAACAAAGAACGAGTGAAAAATCACTCACGAATTTAACACACTTCTTACATTGTAGTAGCAGTCGATTCCAAGTGGACGGCGATCAACAAATCATAGAAACCTTGTCGAAGAGGGCCACTCATGTACTCGGATTTGATAGCATAAAGCAGCTGTTTCTGATCGACGTGCTTGCAGAGTACGTGCGCTGCTTTGTAATTGCTCTGGTAGCATAAAGCGGCGTATAAAGTTAAAGTATGCGCGTGAAAACTCAGCAACTTATCCATTTCGATCAGCTCTAATATATCGATGCAACGATCTTCTTCTGGGATGTGGAGAGCGAGCATCGAAATCGGGTCCTCGCATAGCATAGACCAACCTCTGATGTCGGACAACTTCAAGGCGTGCACCTGGAGGCT
The DNA here is from genome assembly GCA_958502065.1 of Chrysolina americana. Classification (NCBI taxonomy): domain Eukaryota; kingdom Metazoa; phylum Arthropoda; class Insecta; order Coleoptera; family Chrysomelidae; genus Chrysolina; species Chrysolina americana. Next base: position 90,213,234 of record OY293412.1, read on the forward strand.
CTGATTGGGAACCTGAAGAACAAAACAAATGCAAGTAAGTAGGTATGGCCATAGAAAAATCCTGATCTCACCCTTGCCCACTGGTGTGGTTTTAAACATTGGACTTTTAGTCTCGGAGGGAATTGGGGAATGACGTGTCGGGCGCTGTTTTGTAAAACAGCAGCAGACAGTGGAAGACTAGTTGATGTCCTGCCCAATTCGAATTGTAAGACTTCCTTGCTTGTCGCTTCAACAAAGATGGCTGGAAATAGTTTTGTTTCGGGCTCCATCTACAATGAATTTAGATGAATTCACAAACAAAAATATTTGAATACATAATATATCAGAAATGCTTGCATCAGATTTAGATTCAATAAATATGAAGAATGAAGGAATTGGTGTTATTTTTCTAAGTTTCTATTAACTTGCTTTTATGTACGCCAGTTTATTTGTTTATCTGTCCGGATGGAATTTTGCAATTTTGTAGCTTCAAAACCATTCCAAGGAATGGTTTGAAAATATCGATTAAATTTTTTTTAATCTGAAGAACCTTTCATGTTCGGCATATCTTTTTGAAAAATTTTGTCCACATTGTCCTATATAAACACTGGTACACTGTGGACTATTCTATCTTTGGCATTGAAAGGATAATTAGATAGCCTGGCATGCAAATTCTACATTGTTCTTTCTGAAAGAACCGCGCTATAATCTCTGTTTCTAATTGTCTTACTTGCGGGTATATTAATTAATGAGCAAATTTAAGGCATTGATTTTAGACAATAATTTTGTTATGATTGTATGAAAATTGGCCATTAGTACAAGTACGAAAATTGTAATTAATGATATGTTTTGATCTGATATGGGGTGAGGAGTTAATTACAATAAGGTAGATTGAGGGTATTCGAGGGCTTTCAAAATTTAGTTTGAAATAGTATGAAATTGAGTTGTCCAAATGGAATGATACTGCAGTAACGTTAGTGTTACAAATACAAGTGGTACAAAAACATAGAAAGTTTAATTTCTCATTTTTCATGTAATAGAAAGATTTAAATAAAAAACATTTTTTATGTACTACATTTTTGAGACCGACGAAATAGACTATAAAGATTCCTAATCCCGAAAATTTATGACTGTGAATTTTCAATAGCTATGAGAATACTTGAAAGATTTAAAACGAAAAACGTGGGGCGCATGCAATGGGTAATAGATGCATCAATCGTTCACCACTAGACATTTTTTTGCATTGAAAATGATATGACGTGAATTTTTTCAACGACAGCTACCCTCTCCCCTTCTTACTATTATTGTCAGTATTCAGTGAGTAGTATAACCAGATGAATTACATAAACGAGACATGACAAAAATCAAATTATTTATGAAAATTCAGAGTTGGGTATTTAGTAAAACGAGTGCTAAAATTAGGAACCACAAAAAGTTTTTCAATATACGACTATCATGCATACCTATGTTACTCTGTACTATTTTGAGGCTGCTATTGAGCCTGGTACATGATTTACTTGGTCTTGAGTGTTACTAGGTAATTTATCTCATTAATGGAAAGACATAATACCCAATCCAAGAAGTTGAAGACAGGAGTGACAAAATAAATCTAATTTTCAATTCAGGAATTGTCCCGAAACAATCTGAAAGTTCTATTGAAACCCCAACTTAATCACCAACTACAGACCAATCAATCTAATTAGTAATATGGAAAAAATATTTGAGAAATGTTTGAAAGAAAAACCAATAGATTTATCAAAAACCAAAAATAACTTACTCCCTAAATAGCAGTATGGTTTCACAGGTGTTAGCTCAAGTGACGCAATTCATGATTTAATATTACACATCTCTAATGAGATGAATAACAATACTAAATGTATAAAAATATTTTGGACTTAGCAGAGACCTTCAATACAGTGCCACATCAAAAGCTCCTAAATGTTCTCAAACAAAATAGAAGAGAGTTACCGTCTTTATCAAAGAGAGCAGAGAGTGAAAATAAGGGACAAGATTAGTAGTAACCCTGAGATTGTGAAGATTGGTGTTAGCAAGGAACAGTTTTGGGGCCCGTTCTCTTTAATCTATATACCAGAAGCTACCAACACCGGATACAATTCGGACTGCTCGTTTTTGCAGTGTTAAAAAGGTTTTAGTGTTGGCACTGTGGCCCCAGATCAAAATTCCATATTGTAGGTGATTATTTATAAAAGAAAAATACACCATTCTAATCATACTAGGGAACATAGACATTCTTAATCTTCTCAACAAAAACAAATTTAAAGAAAGTTTTTCAACACATGCTCAATATGTGAATTTGCTGTCAATATGAAATCCCAATAATTTAACTTGTTCTGTATTTGTGCTGTGTTGTCTAGTTGATATAGTTATTTTTTGAGTTTTTTTCAAATTAATTTTCAGTTTAGTCTACGAAAAATATAACTTGGCCGCTTTTTCTAGATTATCAGTCTCAATAATTATAATACCACAGAATAGGTGGTAATTCTGTGATAATAGCAACACGGCTTCTGTATGTGCATACATTGGGTTCAGACAAATACTCGTGTTAGTCAATTTTCGAGTTCTACTATTAATTATATGTGCAGTAACTTGGATTTAAATAATATATCTTGTTCATAGTTATTTCGGCAGGTCTATCTAATCATGAAGCTATAAAGTGTACAGTAACCATGTACTCAAATGAAGTTGAAAAAAAATATCGTTATGGAAGAATGTATACCAAATCGAATTATGACAAGTTTTATTCTAGATGTTCTGAAACAAATTGGGACCGTATTTTAATGTCCAGTGAACCATTCTTTATGTTTTATAAATGTCTTTGTGATGAGTTTAATAAAGCATTTCCAATTCAGAGGATCAAAATTAAACATAACAATGGGTAACTCAAGGAATAAAGAATTCCTCAAAAAATGTACGTTCTTTGCATTATATCAGAAAGTTTACTAATAGTGAATTTTTTCACGATTACTTTAATAAATATCGCAGAATATATAAAAAATTGATCAAAACTGCAAAAGATAATTATTATAAGACAAGGATATCTGAAGCTAGAAATTCATCAAAAGAAAGTTGGAATATAGTTAATAATTTCAGGGGAGAAAGCAGCAGAAAGCATATAGAGTCATCATTGAGTCCAAATACTTTGAACGATTTTTATTGTTCCATTGCTGAGAAGTTGACCAGTTCTATTGTTTTTATGAATGATCCTTTGAGTTATCTACATGATGTTAGTATCAAGGAAAATCTAATCCTACGTGATACGGATATTTATGAGATAATTGATGTCATTAACAGTATCAAAAACAAAAGAACAAGTGGTATAGATGAAATTTCTATCAAAATTTTTCAAAATCTTCCTGATAGAGCTCTTAGTGTTCTTACTGTTTTAATCAATGATTCATTTCAACATGGCAGTTTTCCATCTTTTCTGAAAACGTCCCTGGTTATTCCAATATATAAAGGATTTTGATGATCCATCTAACTTTCGTCCTATTTCACTTATGCCTATCCTAGCAAAAATTAAAGAAAAACTGATTCATTTGAGAGTTACGGAATTTTTGAGATCTCATAATTTGATCAACAATCTTCAATTCGGATTTCAGAAAAACAAAAATACAGCAGATGCAATATTGTCTCTTTTACACGAAGTATATTTTCGAATTAATGATGGGGAGGTAGCGGCTGCAGTTTTTTGTGATTTTTCCAAAGCTTTTGATTGTGTAAATCATGAGATACTTTTGCTTAAACTCCATCATTATGGCTTCAGGAATATGACTCTCAGACGGTTTGAATCTTATTGTGAAATCAGATTGTAAGATATTCAGGATATTCAAAATCAAAGAATATCAATTGTGGAGTACCTCAAGGTTCTATACTTGGACCAATTCTATTTTTAATATATATAAATGACCTATTAAATATCCAGATTTCAAGTTCTTTCACTGTCTTTGCTGATGACAGTACTATACTTTGGCATTACAAAAACAAGCAGGATCTTGAGCAATTAATATGTTATGATCTTAAAAAAGTGAAGGGTTGGTGTGATTCAAATTTACTATCATTCAACTTGAGAAAAACTAACATGATATCTTTCAGATGTCATCTTGAAGACATTCCGTTAGACAATAACATCATTGAAAATAAAACGACTTTGAAATATCTTGGAGTTTATCTGGATAATTCGTTGAAATTTGAAGAGCATGTTGAAATATTATGTAAAAAACTCTCTTCGAGTTGCTACACATTGAGAGTTGTCTCGAATGAATTAGGATTTTCAGTTTCTAAGCCAGTATATCATTGTCTTATTGAATCTCATCTACGATATGGTATTGCATTTTGGGGAGTTTGCTGTAGTCATCGTTTACAAACAGTCCTAATTTTACAAAAACGTGCTCTGCGATATTTATGCAAAGCGAGATATCGGGATTCATGTCGACCTCTCTTTCTTAAACATAAAATTATTACAGTTATTGCAATTTTTATACTTGAAACTGTTTGTTTGATACAAAAACATAAATCAAAGTTCACTATTGGCAGTTCTTCCGATCATAATACCAGACAGAGTAATGATTTCAAACTTCCACTTCCTAAAAGTACACTCATCAAAATCTCGATATTTTATAATGAATGTAAGATGTTTAATCACCTTCCAATAAATATCAAAAGTATCACATCACTTTATCGTTTCAGAAAAGATGTAAAAAATTTATTATCAGAAAAAGCTTATTATAGTCTACAAGAGTTTTATGATAATATCTAAAAGTCATAATTTTTAGATCATGAATCGAGCATAGTAAGTAAGCGTACAATTTGTTATTATTTTTTTGTTCCTTTGCTATTGATTGTTTCTATATCATCCACAATTTGATTAATAATTTTTTCTGCTTTCATGTACATACTCTTCATTTGTTCATAAACTTGATATCACGAACTAGAGTTGCAGAGAGATGCGGAGATGAAGAAGTCCTTGTGTAATGATGGATGAGCATGTATTATGTTTTGTTTCATTCCCTCATTCGTACTGTAGGTTTTTCCGGGTTTTTCCTGCAGTTGAAATAGCAAATGCGCCATCAAATTTTCAAGTCGCCCCGGAGCGCATATAGTGGTGGTATTCCTTCATCTGGGATGATATGCAGATAGTGGGGAATATCACCATTATACTTTATCATTAATTAATTGAATTTACTTTTAATATTAATCCAAAACCAAAAAGCTTTGTCTATAAGTTTTTATAACTTCCGACAATAAAGTATATTTTGACTTTGACTTTGAAAAGGGCAAAACTTAACAAACACATGGGATCCATGTTAAAAACACTAAGTAGTTATTATCATATTATTTAACAAGGTAAAAACTGAAGCCATAACATCTGAGTTTACACAAAAAATATGCCTGTATGCAAGTTTCGAATGACTCTCCAGCAATATATGAAAATTTCTCTTTCAAGTTTCTCTTTCACATTTACCTTAAATTTATGTGAAGTCTGTTTCCCATCACAAGTGAACGTTATTATTCCCGTAGCAACATCCAAAAAGCAACCTATAAACATCCCTTGAGAGGCTCCTTTTCCTGATGCATCCTGAGTTACTTGATTGTACAACTCGTCAGCTCTAACCATATAGCAAGCGTGTCGATCAACACTAAAAAGACAAAAAGTTACATCTGCCAACTGTGGCTTGATAGCGAGGCATTACCAATCAACAACTCTGTCAAAGTCATCGACTATCACCACAGAAGTTTTGAGCACTTGATTTTGGTTGAAATCTTTGCTGTGAAGATGATACTGTGTTGTCACCCAACCAACATAGGTGTGTGCTGGGTCCTGTCCAGGAAAGATACGAACACCTGTAAAAATTATTAGAGGAATGATGAGTGATGAAAAATTTTGTCAAAAAATGATATTCACCGTAAAAATATTCATTGATGAGTTTAAGGCATTCGGCATCATAAATTTCGTTACCAACTGCCTCAATGTCAGATGGCTGGGTGATTGTCAATTGTTTTTGTTGGCGATCAGGTACTGATTGCGGTTGTAAATCATTCTGTAAATAGCAATTATCAATAATGTTTCTAGAAGAAATACCGAAAGCTCATACCTGAGACTGCTTCACAGTGGGTTGTCTTTGCAACATGGTGTTTGATAAACCCACAGATCTGGCTTGAGGACTCATACCAGTCATTCTTGGAACTGATTCAGGAGACTTTGCTTTTTTACTCTTCACTCTATCACCGCTGGAATTTTCACGGTTTTTCTTCGAAAAAAATCTGGAAAAAAATTTCATGTACCTAAATTGGACATAGCAATACATTATTAAACGTATTTAATTCTGGTTTTACCTGATTACACTGTCACTGTTCAAAATGCAAGAAGAAAACATTATATTGCTTCAAAATTATAATTTTAATTGAGGGACTTACCTGAAAGGCGATCTCCCCCTCTTTTTCTTGTCATCGAATTTTTCCTGGTTTGAAGGAGCAATATCGTGATACCTATTCATGTCTAATTCGCTGCTGGAACGATGAACAACTCTGCCAAGATTTACACCAAGTGCTAAAATGAAAGGGCCGACATGGTGACCACATTTGACACCTGTTCTACAATACTTACTGTTTTCATCGAAGCCATTCACATTTCTCGACAACGAACCTTTCCTAGGCGGCCGTGGCGGCACATTTCTTGTTGATTTGCTGGTTTGCTGTTTCATAACCTCATCGGACTCCACTGCATCTTCCGAATAGTTTCGGTGAAGACCTTTGATGTCGCTCATGGAAAAACCACTCCTCATAATATTTTCTATGTGGGCAGGAGGGCCTTGCTGATCTGCCTCGACTTTCAGTCGGTGCTGCCTGATTTTGATTTCGTTCCATCGCCGCATCTTCTCTTCTTCACTGAAATCACTTAAAATAGCAGCTATTCGATGTGAGGGAAACCGGTTCTCACCTTATAAACTGCGAGTGACAAATGACGGGTAAGCTCAGCCTCAAAAACTCCCAGTTCGCCTTTTCCATTGTTTCAAATGTGTTGTGACTGATTTTCAAACACGGGGGTGTTTCAGAACCCGGTAGAATTCTGGTGACATCAATTTTGGTGTCAGGCATGTCGTCTGTATTCTCGAAAATGGGTTGATCCTTTGTGTACCAGTAGGTAACTGCTCGATTCATATTTCTGAAAGGAAAAATCAATTATACACAATTTGCTTTAATTTTTTTCGGTAAACTTACACGCAGAAAGGTTCATAGCCTTCTTGTAAACCGCACATCGTGAAATATTTCAGTTGTGTTACATCTTGTCCGAAAATTAGCTTGGCTTTTTGACCAACGCCCAACGTAAAAGCAGGTACAAAGTTATCACCCTGTACATCTGCGAAAGTTGTTTCCCCGCCGAGAGCATCCATGAGCAACTCACCATTCAGTGAAAAACCTTGACAACAGCGAAATAGGTCAAGTATATTATTACTACACAATAGTTCTGTGAAGCACACAAGAAACTCAGCATGCGTTAAGATTCAAATACAATGAGTATTGTATACAGGGTAGACCCTAAGTATTCTCAAAGAATTTAGCGAGTGATACTTTACCTCATTTCAAGGATGAAAGTATATAATTAACCGAGTTAACGATAAAAAGAATGTAACTTCTTAAACATATTTTGAACTGTTCTATTTTTGTGATATTGGCTTCTTTTATTCAATATCCTTGCATATTTTCTGTATAGCAGCAGCGTCGGATTGTTAGCAAGGGGACCTATCGGGAAATTTACGAATGGGGCCTTCCACTATAGGATGCCGTATTGAAATCAAATCATATATTTTCGGAATTTGTATATAGTACGGTTTGCGAGTGAATCTGCAGATTTTGTATTTTTCATGATTTTCAATTTCATTAAAATTTTCGAATAATTTTGTATCAAGTCGAATAACTCGAAATTCACATAGTTTTCTTATTTCATCATTCTGAATCGTTTGACGTTTGCAGAATTGCTCTATCTTCAACCGTTCCCGAGCTGGAAAGTTCATTTAGAGGGGAGAAGGAGTCATTTTCCTGGATATTTTTTCTACTTCTATTGGTGACATTTTTGACGCTGTCCCTTTACATGCCAATCCTTTAATCTGAGCATTAACAAATTATATATTTTCGGAATCTGCATAAAATTTTGCGTATACAGGCCGTTTCTTTTATCATGTGGTAACATTGCTATATTCTAAACCGTAATAGATACAAAGACGATTAAATGGGAAAAAATGTAACTATTGTGGTGAGCAGTACATTGGTCAGAGAAAATCTATGGGGACTCTCGCCCTTCCCGACTTATACAGGGAAAACTAAAAATGCTGTTTTCGTTTTCTTACGAATAAAATGGTTATTTCAGAAAATATAAAAAAATGAAAGAGGAAAGTTTTATTGTATTCAAAATGTACTATCAATATTTGTGATGAAATAGACAGGTCCGTATTTGAAAAAAATAGTTGATGGCGGTGTTGACACGAATCGTTTTATTAAAAATTTATCGTTACGTAGTTATAGTACATTTTGAATACAATAAAACTTTCCTTTTTCATTTTTTTATATTTTCTGAAATAACAATTCTATTCGTAAAAAACCGAAAACAGCATTTTCAGTTTTCCCTGTACAAGTTGGGGAGGGCGAGAATCCCCGTAAATTTTCTATGACCGCTTTACTGCTCACCACAATAGTTACCTTTTTTCCCATTTAATCGTCTTTGTATCTATTACGGTTTAGAATAGAGCAATGTTACCACATGATAAAAGAAACGGCCTGTATAGTGCGGATTGCGAGTGAATCTAGGGTTTTTGTATTTTTCACGATTTTTAAGGATAATTTCGAATAATTTTGTTCCAAGTAGAATGACTCGAAATTCACAGAGTTTTCTAATTTCATCATTCTGTATTGATTGGCGTTCGCAGAATTGCCCTATCTTTAACAGTTCTTGAGTTGAAAAAGTTCATCTGATAGAATTCTCCTCTTTCAAAAATATTATCAACAAAGGACAAAGGATAGAAATTAAACTGGGGCCACTTAGGGCCTCTTTCGCGAGACATTTTTTATATATATAGAATACTTAGTAAACCCTGTATACTGTGATTTGTCCTCTCTTCAATATAATGTATCAGTTCAAATCAGGCCAATAAATAAAAGGAACAATGAAATTTAAAAAAATATGTACACTTCAACTGGAACTGTTCCTTTACTAACCATTACAATATCTATAGCTTTATCGATAATTAAGCTTAATTAAGTAGTACCTACTGGCACTGAGGCAAATGAATTCAAAAGAAATTAATATGAAGTAGACAAAAATTGTATTTGGATAGACAGAGATATATATCTTATTGATCAAGCAAATTTCCTCTGAACATTCTAAACAAGGTGGTTTAAAAAAAAGCTTAACTTTGGTTCGCCAGTTAAACTCTGCATCACTGATACATTATACTAAATATTAGAAACAAAACATACATTGAACAAAAACACCAAATATTTCTGCTGGAAAAAAAGGAAAAAAATAAAATTTTACATTTTTTCGATAAAAAGCACTAATTTGGTTGGCAAATAATATCAAACTAAAAAGAATGAAAAAATAAAATATAATGCAAGCGTCAGACCGGCAAATTTCTGATTCTTACTTATAGTGTGATCGATAAGGTCAAGAAAAACCCCTACAACATCGCCTACTTGCCACTGTTTACCAAACGATTCAGCAGAATTACTGTAAACTTTCTCTTCCTACAGAAATGAAAATGCATTACTTATACAAACTGTCACAGACATCCAAATCAATATTTCGATTTCAAATCAAACAATACAAGTGTCATTCTCGAAAATACTTTCAACTCACTGATGATTTTATCTGATATATCAATAAAACAACCAACTACATCTCCTATCTGATATCTTATGCCAAAAGCCTCAACAGATCCAGCATGACGCTTTTTTCGCTAAAGAAACAGAGTTGGCATTTCAATATTACTAGTTAAAATTCTCAACTAATGACACGTCACGTACTTTCAATCAACGGATTGTAACTCTGGAATATCTACTTACATTATAACCATCAAAAGCCCATGTATTTTCGTCTGAGCCCAGCATGCACCCTGCTGCGCAATCTGCCTTGGCCCATCCCACTCTCATTGGTCCGGCAGTCAAAATTTCGAACTCAAAGTACCACTTTCCATTGCTGACGGCATAGTTCTTTTCAGCTCTGTAAGTCCTGAACTCCGAATGTCTCGACCTGCTTGCCTCAGCCAGAAGAGTTTCTTGCTGCTCTCCAGTAGGAGGATCCAAGTTATATCCATAAACTAGTAGAGTTCTTACCGTTTCCGATGCTGTATCTCTATTAGCCTTCTTGATGGCGTCGTCAACTTTACCGTAAGGAACCAAGTGAGGGCTTCGATACATATCAGGATCCTGAAAGTAAAAAGTTTCAGAAGGTTGTAACCTTGAGGTGAGTCAACTCACTTCATTGAGACCATAGGTCCACCCCTGTTGAATTCTCTCTTTAGCCCAGAGGTTGTGAGTATTTTCTGCTAGTTGATCAACTAGTTCTTCAAGCTTAGCCGTAAGGGTGATAGCTCCTAAGTCAAGGGGAGCGGGTTTGTAACCATTCGGTTGCATGAAAGGTTCGTTTGGTAAACGAATAGTTTTTATTCTCGAAGGTGGTTTATCCATGGTGATATAGTATCCCAAAGCAATGATAGTCCTAGAACCAAACTAGCTCAGTACGAGAAAAAATTAGGTGTTTATCGACTTGCTTTAAGGTCTGCACAGCGAGCTGCGAATCATATCTTTTCTCAGCTGCAGGTAGCTTGTCGAAAGGTACCAGGCAAGGATGGACGTGCCTCAAGTCATCCCTGTACTCTCCCCACTGCCAGCCGGCTTCGATTTTGTTCATAGCCCACATTTCGTGTATATTCTCGGCCAATTTGTCTCTGATGGATTCGATGTAGCTGGCCAATGTGACCATGGAAGTATCTACGGGGTTTGGGACAAAGGCTGTATCGTCTTCCACGAATAACGGTCCGGCAATGACGTTTTTCGCCATATTTCCAAAGTAGAAACAAGGTTCTAGTATGAGGACTTGTTGAGGAAGCAGGCTTTCTACTAGAGGGGAAAAGTCCTCTGGCGGAAGATATTTCAATTTTCCGTGGTCACCACCCAATAAGAAACGGCAACTAAAATTTTTTTTTTTTTAAGAAAGAAATATACTACAGTGAAGAGAATAATGTAATGACGTAATATTTGTGGTGGTCGGTGGCTTAGCCGGTCTATTGCACAGGCCGTTCGAAACTCCAGCATAGCGATAGTCGGTTCGAGCCCGACGTAAGTAAGAGAATTTTTCCCAACTACTTTATATCGGGTCGATAGACGACCGCATGCCTTGTTGAAAAGCAAGTGTATTATGAGTTGTCTAGATGCCAATCTCGTCTAGTGCTAGCTTGGAGTGCACACCGACCACCCGAGGTGGTACTGTAGGTTTTCCGGGTTTCCCTACAGCTGAAAAGTGAATACATCACATAAAACATCAGTAAGTCGCCCCGGAGCGCCACGGCAAATAATAATAATAGCCGTCCTCTACCCGCACAGGCTGTGCCTTTGGGTACACTCAACGAGTGTTTATGAGGGAGCATTATTATTATTATTAACAGGATTATGGTACACCCCCCGTATCTCCGTTAGTTTTAAATATGATTATTTTGTTCTTATTTAGTGTTAAGAAGTTACTAAGGAGCCTTTGAAAACAATGAAATTATTTCTTCAGATTGTCAAATAAATATTTGTTGGTTTATCGGTGTTTGTATAGTGTATTGGAAAAGACTTTAGATTTGTTGTTATTTTTGTTAAAAATGCCGCATATTTATAAAAGGGATGAAAAAGTGGACATGTTTATTATTCATGGGAAATGTAAAAAAAATGCCGTTGCGGCTAAAAACCTTTATGCCGACCGATATTCTGATAAACAATGCCTAGCAAGAAATTATTTTAATTGTCTCGAAAATCTATTCCGAAGAGAGCCTAACCATGATCCCGAAGAAAACGTTATCATTGACGAAGAAACGGAAATTAATGTTTTAGCTCGAATAGAAGTTGATAAAACTGTAAGACTTCCTTTGAGGCAAATTGGGTTTGAATTGGAAATTAGTCACCAAACGGTAAGTCGAATCTTGCACAAACATAATTATAAATCTTTCAAATATCAATTGCACCGGTACCTGTACGAAAATGATTATGAACGTAAGATGGAATATTGCAATTGGATCTTGCAGATTAATGTGCAGCCAAACAATGCTTTTTGGGAAGGATTTTATTTCCGAACGAGTCTAGGTTTACAAATATGGGATTATTCAACCAACAAAATACAAGGCATTGGTCGCAAGAAAATCAAAATTTATTGCGGGGGGATATCTTTCAAGTGCGGTTCGGTTTCAATGTTTGGCTTGGAATACTGGGTCGTAGAATCATTGGTCCAATAATATTTCAAGGACCCTTGACTGGAGCTAGATACTTAGGATTTATGCAAATTGAAATTGGCAGGTTACCTGAATAACCTGTCCATTTACGACAGGAAATGTGTTTCCAACAAGATGGAGCTCCTCCCCACAATTCAAGAATTACAATTTATTACCTTCAACATGCATTCAAAGAAAAAGTAATTTCGACGAATGGTCCTGTGCGATGGCCTCCAAGGTCACCCGATTTCACACATCTTTATTTCTATGTTTAAGGCCATTTAAAAAACATTGTCTATGCAACTGCAGTTACAACCCGCGAAGACCCGGAGTTGCGAGGAAGACGCGCAATTAATAGTATAACGGCCCAGCAATTAGCGAACGTTCATCAAGAAATAACTATGCGAGTTCAGAAGCGCATAAACATTAATGGACAGCTTTTCGAACAGTTGTAATGATTTGTGTTCATTTTTGTATTTCAAAGCCACCTTATTAGTAACTTCTTAGAATTAAATTAGAACAAAATTATTGTATTTTCTTTTAGTTGTAATTTTGATTGTATTTATCGCACATTTTATTACCAGGTATGAATGAATTTCTTAATAATAGTACTAATAAAGGGTACCACGGTACCAATATGGAATTTTTTGAATAAGAAAATTGTAGGAGTGATGCAATCATCATAACTCTTAAATTAGGTAAAACTAGAGCAACATGTACTCTGTTCTTTATATTATATAAGATTTGATGGACAAACTAATAAAAATTACCTCAACTTGGAAGAACAACTGATCACAGGAAAAAACATGCCATCCAGATTGAAATTTCGGAAGCTACCTTTGATCGGCACTCCGTTAAAAGTGAAGCTAATTATTGGAATAGTTAAGTCTAAGGCACAACCAATAACATCAGCTAGAAATGAGAACTTCAATTAGTAAGTAATCAAGTAACTCATATATAATTTACATTTTCTTATGAAAGGTTCTGTATTGCTGAATACAACTCTGGTGCTTCTACCACCTGTCCAGAAATATGCACCGTCAAAACCATAAGAGTACAAGTCATCACCAACTCCGTTTCCACCCCACTTTTCACCACCTCCAGGATAAGGTACATAACTGAAAAAATAATAATTTTAATTGTTCACCTGAAATTGTAACGTTTTACCCTTTGGAGTTGGCCCAACCAATTCTCAAGTGCGGCACCATATGAGTGCTTTGCTCCAAATGGTCTACTGTTACCTCAAAATACCACTTTTGGTATATGGCGCTACCTTCTACTCTACCTACAAAAATGTTTGGTCGAACACTGAAAATAAGACGTAATTAAAACCACGAAAAATGTTTCATTGAAAGCAAGTACCTTGCTACATGATCAACTAGCTGAGTTTGCAATAGCAAATTTTTACCAGGCAACAAAAAATCACAGATATTATTTTGGGAACTTCGCACTGCTACACCGTTACCAACACAAAGTGAGCATAACACATCCAACACTTTTGGATCTCTCCCGTGCTTTTCTAACAAGGAGATGATAACTTTTATATGCTCGTCCTGGAAAATTAACACATTAAAACATTTCAGAACATTTTGAACGATGAGTTTCTTACTCTCATCATATTTAGAGCTTCAGGAGAATCTATCAGTACACAGTGCAAGACGTCTAGCATTCCTGTACCCTCACTGGAAGCTTGAGATCCTAGCCTTGAGAATAGCCAGTTCAAACGATTTGAATTGGCAAATTGGGCACAATTGGTATGATTTCCTTTGATGATTGCAGCTTTAACAAATGAATTAGCGTTATAAGGAATAACAAATAGATAATCGTAAAAATTCGAACGAGTTCGAATATATTGTGCCAGAGAGGTATCAACAATGTGAAAGAATACGGGGTACCCTTCTCTCTTAGCGTTTCCACCAAGTGGAAAATAAATGGCAAACATCTGACAGATGGCGGAGAAAAATTAAATAAAATTACTTGTCGATAAGTTGTAAGGTTGCCTTTGACTTTTGGTCATTTATCATTAATAAGAATTCGAAAACAAATACAGCACATTGTGGCAATTATTCAGGTCTTGTGAACGAAAATTTGGACACGTCCTCACACTCCATACATTAAATTCTCTCAGTTACCTAACAGTTGGTAGAGGTACCCCCCTATCATTTCCCAGCTCTGATCCCCCGCAAGTGCAGCCAAAAATCCTTGTGAAGTGATCACGTTGATTTTGTCAATTGCTTCCAAAATGAGATTGAGAATACCCTCTTCTTGAAACAGGTCCTGCCTATTCCTCAAAGCTCTGAGTTTGTTTTGTTTTTCTTCGTGCTCTGTAATAAATAAAGGTAAACAAAATTGTCTTCAGGATACACGCAAATTGTTACCCATTTCATCTTCAGGTTGTGCAAAATAGTTGATCAAATCTTCTAAACACATTACCATCTCATTCAGATTAACTACTTGGAAGAACATTGAGTGTCTGCGATTCGATTGTAGTTGTTCGAGGCCACTAAAAAATGTAAGAGTGTTGTAATGCACATTAACATTAAATATTAGAATATTACAAAAGGAACACAAGTTTAACTCTGCCATTAAGGAATGTATAAAAAAATTAAATTACATAGTTTTCAATGAATAACTCCACAACTCAGCTATTGTGTCAAATTGTTATCTAATTTTACCAATTTCATAATAGGACTTCAACAAAATTTCATGAACAATTAAAGGTACAAACAGCTGCTAAATATTTTCACTTATATTTTTTCAGTAGAATGGCATAACATTTGTTAAGACTATCATTCAGCCTCATTTTCGTACATTTACAAAACATTTTATGTGCTCCAAAGTCGTGAGATGATGGTAATTCTCTTCTTACTCTAATAAAAAGTATATTAAGTGTTTAAATTAGTTGTCACTGTTGTCATTTGAAAATAGAATTTGGAACCCATTTTAACCACTCATTGATGGTTTTGGCGTGAACCGAAGTGAAGAGGTCGCCCTGATTACAATGAACAGGTAGAAATACTAGAAAGTGTAATTAAGTTAACCCAATAATAATTAATTGAGATTACCGCCATCAAAACAAATCAGACCATCAATTAATTAAGATTAGCAGGTATATAAACTCTTGCAAGCCTTTGTGAACTTGTCAAAATTCACTAGAAACGTTGTGATTACACAAATTATAAGACGATAGAACTCCGAAATGTACTCAAATTAACATCATCGTCTACAACCTTCAAACAAACGTTAGAATTTACTATTCCACAATAATTCTGGCATTCAAAATATTAGATGGAATGGCATTTGAATGCTAGGTGACAAAACCAGTCATACCAATACTAAAAATATGTTAGATCCGAATAACAATGTTTGCATATTATGTTGCTATAAATCAACTTCGAAATTCAACTTACTTAATGAATTGTGTGAAAAGTGAACTACATTTACGAATGACTCTAGCAGTTCTTGACTCTTCTTCTTGACTTCTACTGAAATCCAGACCATCATCCATTTTTCCTTCTTCATGTAGCACTGCCTGCTTCTCCTCTACTTTACCAACTCCTTTTTTTTTCGTTTCATATGCCTAGAACAAATAAAACTATGATATCAAAAGCAAAATAAAAGAAAAATATATAAAATGTAAGTAAGCGGTAAGAGAAAAAAAAATGTAAGCATTAGAGACTGTAGATTTGAAGTAGAATATAGTTCCAGATTTTCCAATTAATATGTAGAATAATTGACTCTTCAATGTCTTATGGATATTAAATCCATCCAGGCTCAAAACATTACTGTTTATGTGAAAATATATAAATCTCACCTTATATGATAACCAGAGTCCAGATTCAGAGTGTTGAACTATAACTGTTGAATCTCCGTATTTGATGATTGGGGCCCCGATAACTTCCAAATCTTTGTCTTCCAAAACAACCTTTTGGTCATCTTTCTCTTGTCGTAAGCAAAATGCTGTTGTGGCAGTATTTGCCTCATCTCTGAAAATAGAAAATATTCATTCAAAGTAATAATACTAATAATAATAACTCTCACCTGCTAACAAGGTATAATTCATTATTTTCGTTCACAGCCAAATATCTTCCAGTCGTAATGTGCCGGATCCTCATAGGATGGTACCAATTTATGAATCCACCAGCCCACTTTGTCCGGGCCAACTCCAATCTCCAAAGAGACCTAGCTTGGGACATAACACTTCCTCCTTCATACACAACAATACTGAAATTTTTTAAAACAATGACACAGATTGTTCCTGAACATTTCTAATAAAACCATACTTATGTCCTGGTTCCATGTCCCAAGTAGACGGTATGGTGAGGCATTCGTCACCTCCATGGAAAAATCTAAGTACGTCACCCCCAAAAACATAACCGACGTATTTCATTCTAGATATTCCTGTGCCATAAGGCTGCACAGACCAGTGGGTGACATGGAAACTTGCATTTACTATCGATATTTCATTCTCTTTTGTGGTGTGCTGAAATATGAGATGAAATTCAAAGCCAGTTGGTTATAAAACTCTTATGGACTCACTAAATATCTCTCAGTGGCGACTGAAACCAAGATCAGGTCATCCCCAACTCTCACTTTTTCACCCTCAGATCTACAAGTGATTGTAATTAATTTATCACAGTAACTATTTCAATATTTAAATTTTTTATACAGACCTCTGCTTACTGGCAGGGTGTACTGTCCACCAACAAGCCTCTCCGTGGCTGTGATCTTGTAAACCAACGTCAAAGGCTAATTTGTCGTTACTGGAACTTGTTGACAGACAGGCCAAGTACTAAAGATAGACAGAATATATGAACCTGGATTTACATTTGGTAAACGTGTAAATACATACCATATCGCTGTTCTGGTGTCTGAGAAGAATAGCATTGCCATACAATAAAGTCCGATGTCCTGACCCAGTTCCTTTGCCCTAAAAATTTGAAACTGAAAAACCTAAAGTAACTACATATGTGAAGAATAGTGTTTATCTTATGATTTTAGTATGTGTATTTTCCAAATTCTACCACTGCAAATAATTCTGTTAGAAGATTCTACTGCCATTAAAAAGTTATTACAGAAGAAAGGCCCCAAATTTGTTTGGAGCAATGAAAACAAGATAACTAGGTCAAATTAATTGTACCATAGAACTGGTTCATAACTATTAATTTCAAGCAATGCTTGAGTTGTGATCATCAATCTGAATTGCAAAGTTAATTCGTTTACTGAAAGGTGAATTGAGCTGATTGATTTATTGAAAACCTATGTTGTGCCTGGAATTGGTGGAATATTTAATATATCCCTACTTTTAGGAATAAACATCACAGTTCCAATTAAAACGAAAAGTTATCAGTTGTTTATAATGAAAGAGAAGTTAATTTCAAATGAACTAATCATAAATTTGTTTTAGGAAGGATGAGAGGTGGTTATTGAAAAAATAAATAGATATAGCTGCAACCATCTAGTTTATATACCAATTGATACACATAGGTTAGTAACTACAAAGTTAGAAATGTTAAAGTGTAATACGATACTTGACAATATGGACAGTATGAGAAATTCACTTACTAAATTTTCCTGGCCCTGAAAAGCAAAAAATGAAGCAGGTGAAAAGGAAAACCAAAGGGGTGGTTACACAAAAATTGATAGACATTAAAAATACAAAAATTAATGTGAGTAACATGTTAAATAGAAACAGAGGAAAAACTATAGGTCATTTCAATGTGTTACTCAAAAATAAAATTTTCATAATATTGAAATTTTAAATTAGGATGATTACAAGGCACTCTTTGGTTTTTTCCTAATAACTCCCCTAAAATTCCTTGATGGAAGTTTAAAATTCTGATAAAAGCATTCCAAATATAAAATGTATAAACAAAAATAATTAACACCTATTTAATTCCACGTTTTTTTAGATAGGCGACAAAAACATTTCTACTACAAAAATATAAATAATTCATGGCAGAATGGAAAATAATCAGTGTCTAGAAGTTGGCAGTCTTTCCAAAACATAAATTGTCACAAAGTAAATATACCCATCAATGATAAAATGACACACCTGTTTGATTTAAAAAAGAAAAAGGATTGAATGACTGAAAATACGGTATATACAGGATGTTTCCCAACTACGGCTCCTAACTGCAGAGGGTTAATTCGTTAAGTCATTTCAAGAAAAAAGTTCCAATGAACTTTTTTACAATATTATTGGCTGTGGTGCCCACCGAGACGCCACTGGCCCTAATAATTTCAATCTTGTTAGGGCTAAATGAGCACCTTATTAGTTCAAATAAATGTAAATTTCAATTTATTTATTCATTTATTTATTTATTAGCCCAAGCTATGTATATAACATTTGAGGTTGTCACAAAACAAATAAAAATAAGAATACCAAGATCAAATTAGTTTTAAAATATTTGAATATAAAATATATAAAATTCACATACACAAATATTTGAGAAACATTTGAGATTTACGGTGGTGTCTCATCAAATGAAAAAAGAAAAAATTCCTCCAGTGAGTAAAAAGCTTCATTTAATAAAATTCTTGTGATAGACGCTTTTTGACTTTTTTGTTTTTTTTTGGTATAGGTATTTTGGTAAGTCATTGATAAAAATGATAAAAAATATTGGCCCCAATATGGATCCTTGAGGAACTCCAATCTTTATGGGTAATACACCTATTGCTCACCTGAGGGTAGAACAACTTTTTGCTGTCGGTTATTCAAGTAGGAGGAGAATAACTCAAGTAATCCACCTCTGATACCATAAAAATCTAATTATTGTAAAAGGTACTCATGTGTGACGCAATCAAATGCCTTAGATAAATCTAACATCGTGGCGCAAGGAAACTTATTTTCGTCGATAGCTTCCATGATTTTCTCCAAAATAACTCTCAATGCCTTGGTTGTTGATCTACCATTACGATAACCAAACTGCTCCTTGGCAAATATTTGTTTTTCTTCAAAATACGAAACAATTCTGGATTTCAGCAAAGATTCGAAAATTTTTGAAAAAACTGGAAGAACTGAGATTGGTCTGAATGAATTGATATTGCTGTTATTGCTAGTTTTAGGAATTGGTATCACTTTGGCAATTTTCAGTTCATCTGGAAATATACTCTGCTCTAAACATTTGTTCATGATATTTGTTCTATGATGATGATCTGTTCTATGATATTCATGATATTTTATAATTACGGTTTTTATTTAAAGCCCTAAATCTCAGAAACGAAGCAACTCTGGACATATGTTCATAGGAACTTTTCTTCTTAGAATGACCTAACAATCACCCCTTGCAGTTAGGAACCGTAGTTAGGAAACACCTTGAATATAGATATATATTTCTGGAATAGGTCAACTTATACATATGGACAAAGTCATCATGGAGCAAATTTTTCAACCAGAAAATCTTGTAGAATACTTTTCAAGTACAATGTTGTTGAATTGAACATCAAACCATTTGTTAAACTAAGAATGACTTTATAATGCGCATCAATATATATTTTGGACCAAAAAACTTTATGTTGGGAGCATTTCTGTTAGAAGAATCAGGAATGTGAATTTTACGAAATCATCTTTAATATCACTAGCTGTTGTCTAAATACATGTTTTTATTTGTTATTTATCATCTGTGACTTTTGATTTTGCAATGTACACTTTCTATTGTGTTGTGACTGATTAATCACTACTGAGTAAATTGATTGATTGATTAGATTCTAACAATTCCTGCTGTAACTAAGGACTATGGGACAAAGATTGACTACCGTTTTTCATTGGTGAGTAAGAATGAGCTTGAGGTTTAGTCCAGTGCGCATCCAATAGTCAGAGGATGAGCTGGTTCGGTAGATCTGTTTGTAATTCTTCTTTCTCCTTTACTCTTATTTCTTTTGACTGTCTTTTTTTATTATCTTGTGAAAATATTGTTATAATCAACCAGATTAAATACTGAAGGTATTTTAAATAATAGATGCATTAGGTGTTCAGAAAATGTTCACTTACAGTTTCGTTTCCAGCAGCAGTAACTAATTCTTGCAAGGCACGAACAGATAATGCTTGTTCGATTACAAATACACATTGTGAAAGATCTGGAGGTATATTCTACAATGGAGAAATAATAATATCATAATTGAAATCTAAAAATCTCACGTATGTACCTTGTCTGCTATGTTTTCCAGAAAACAATGCCTATTACCAAAACCTTCAGCTGCTAGACATACACGTTCTCCTGTTGCCGTACATGAAAGACATACCATATCTTCCTATGAAAAAAATTTAAATGTAAATTTATAATTTTTCTGCAGTTTAACCTTAAAACTTACTGTTCGTAGGAATGAAACATCATCCTGTTCGGAGCCCCCTTCGGCTTCGGCCATTTTGGAGGGCTTATCTTATTCTGAAATTGAATAAAAACATAATTCCTTGTATTAATTTTATGGACTTCACTTAATTTTTCAAATCTAGGTAAACAATCTTCGATTTTTTGAAATTTATGCAGTACAAATGCTGCCAACTTCATTTTAATTTATTCAAATTTTGCCGCTTTTGATCATACCTTTGACCTTTTATACACATGAACCAATTCAGCTAAAACAAGCCTAATAAGAGTTCTATACTGATAGCTAATATCCGTATCCGTTCAATTGAATGTACAAGATTTCCTGATTTGTTATACTGTGTTTAGTTTTTACCAACTTCAAAAGAATCAATAGTCTTTCTGGTCAGATCCTAAGAAGTGGGGTTAGAAAAAATATATTTCGAATCAGCTGATATTTTTGATATCATAGGATTCTACTAGAACATTTTTCTATCTAGGTACTTGACCTCAACTTGCCAACGTACGATATATTATACGTGCATGCTTCAAAGTTCGATACAGGCACTTTGAATATTTTTGATTCTATGTAATTATTTTCATGTTCAACTAAAAGAAAGTTCGAAGGTTCAGTGTGTAGACAAAGGAAATATAAATTTACTTACTTTTTATATATTTTTTCATTAGTAACATCCGCACACAACCGCAAACTGTTTAGCACTCAAAGTAGATCTATTTTTAATCATAGCTCAGTTTAAGGTATTTATAGAAAGCAGCCGAAATAAAATTAGAAAGACACCTATGATGAATAATTGAGATATAACCCTTCCTTTGACGAATTCTTGAATTGACTGAAGCTTTCAAACAACTTCGATACCTCAGTACTTCTCACATTTTCAATTTGAGTAGATGTAAAAATAAGTGATAATTTTTATGCGCGAAAAAAGGAAACTACCAAATGTTTTTCAAAAAATTTGATGAATTTATCCAAGAACAGGAAAAATCGTGCAGAAATTCGTTTAAAAATATCTTTATAAATAAATTTCCTTTATGAAGAATTCACATTTCCATTTATATTTGAACAATTCCACGTTTTGGCAAAATGTTTCTTTGAAATGCATGGTTGTCACGCTATTTATATATATTGATTTTTTTTAAACAAAAATTAAAGTACAAATTTATGCATTCACAAATACATACATGATTTTTGATAATAAATAAACTGAAACCTTATTTACATAGGTACCTATATATATATTTTAAAGTAAGTAATTTAAAAATTCTCTTTCAATGTCAAATTCTAAATTGAATGAACGAAATTCCTAGACATAGGTACACGAACTCTCTCTCTCAATGACAATAAAAATTCAGTATTTATAGAAAAAATGGAGCTTTCTATTCAAATATCTGAACGGTCTTATACCGGGTGGCTACGGAAGTATTGCCTACGGAATATCTCAGTTATTGTATGAAGAAGGTTTGTGAAATTTTAGCATATTGACATGTCGAAGTTAACTTCCGGTCTGACCGGAAGTAACATCAACTTTCTTATTTGAAATGGAAACCCTATTTTTTTTTCTTTTCGCTTTATTCAGCATTCAATTCCCTTTCTAATGACATATCACAAGTTTGTATCTAACCAGAAACTAGATCAGAAAAAAATTATTATTGAAATTCACCGAGTAGGCCGTGGAAGCAAAATGAAAGCCAAAAATTGAAAAGTTGGCTATGGAAACCATACGTCACTTGATAACAGTTGCTACTACTGTGATATTTTATTTTCATTCGTCGGCGTTATAAAAAGCCGCCAAAAAACATATTGGAAAAATTGGTAAAAAAACAATACTCTGTAGGTCCATAACTTAAATAGGAACATACAACTTTTTCTTGCCTGTACTCTTCAGCATAACCATTCCTTTCTAATGATATAATAAAAAGTAATTTATTGAAATGAAATACCAAAAAATCCAATTATTATTATTCAAATAACAAAAAAACAGATTTAGCGTAAAAAAAAATTCAAATTGATAGGATTAAAGATAAAATAAATTCAAAACAAATGTTCGAAATGCATTCCCTCAGCGTCAATACATTTATTGACTCTGGTGATATTTTCATGTAAAACGTTTCTCAACATTTGGGGCGTGATATCTTGGAAAGCTCTACGAATTTTTACTTCTAGCACATGTAGAGTTGTAGGCTGTGTGGAATACACCCTATTTTTAAGAAAAAAATTACTTTCTATTATATCATTAGAAAGGAATGGTTATGCTGAATAGTACAGGCAAGAAAAAGTTATATGTTCCTATTTAAGTTATGGATCTACAGAGTATTGTTTTTTTCCCAATTTTTCCAATATTTTTTTTTGGCGGCTTTTTATAACGCCGACGAATGAAAATAAAATATCACAGTAGTAGCAACTGTTATCAAGTGACGTATGGTTTCCATAGACAACTTTTCAATTTTTGGCTTTCATTTTGCTTCCACGGCCTACTCGGTGAATTTCAATAATAATTTTTTTCTGATCTAGTTTCTGGTTAGATACCAACTTGTGATATGTCATTAGAAAGGGAATTGAATGCTGAATAAAGAGAAAAATAAAATAGGGTTTCCATTTAAAATGAGAAAGTTGATGTTACTTCCGGTCAGACCGGAAGTTAACTTCGACATGTCAATATGCTAAAATTCTAGCTCTTATGTCATTATATCGACGCTCCAAATTTCACAAACCTACTTCATACAATAACTGAGATATTCCGTAGGCAATACTTCCGTAGCCACCCGGTATATACAGTTAGTCTGCTTGAGTTGGCTACATAAGGAAAACTTTTTTATTATTGATTTTACGAAAAAAAGCCATATTCTTCATAAAAAGTTCTGCATGGTCCAAAACCCATGATGCAACCATCAGATATTGAAGTTTATGAATCTTATACGAGGTATATGTCAAAAGATATGAATTTTACCCAAGAGTAAAGTAACTTTATATTCACAATATCGAAAATTGTTATTATAAAAAGTTGTTCGGAATTAAAAACTATGTTTCAATATGCAATTACATCCTTCCAATTGAAAAAAAATAATGTTTACAATTTTTTTTGAAATTATCAATATTTTATTTAAATTTAGTTTTATGAAAATTTGCTCATTAATTTTTAAACAGACCGGAAAGGTTAACATGTTTGTAATAAATTATAAATGATAAATGTTCGGTATTGATAATTTGAGAAAAATTTGTAAAAAAATATTTTTTCAATTAGAAGGATGTAATTGCATATTGAAACATAGTTTTTAATTCCAACTAACTTTTTATAATGAAAAATTTCGATGTGAAATATAAAGTTACTTTATTTCATATTTTTTTACATACCTCGTATAAGATTGATGAAATTTGATATCTGATGATTGCATCTTGGGTTTTAGACTATGCAGAACTTTTTATGAAGAATGACTTTTTTTGGTAAAATCAATAATAAAAAAGTTTCCCATATGTAGCCAACTTAAGCAGACTCACTGTATATATACGTCTGGTGCTTGCTTAGAAGTGCGCGCCGACCAGGTTTACTGTAGGTTTACCTACAGCTGAAAAGTGAATATGCCACAAAAAAAAATCAGTAAGTTGCCCCGGATCGCCACGGCAAATAATAATAATAGCCGTCCTCTATCCGTACAGGCTATGTCTTTGGGTATACTCTATATGAGAGAGGGATATTATGATTATTATTAATTCAAGTGTTATGAGTAGATGCTTGAACCTTATACCAGTTATTAATCCAAAATAAGTGTTATTATTAAAGTTATAAAATTGATAAACTCTGCAAACTAGCAGCATTTTTGGCACCCATTTAGACTTCTTCAGTTATTGAGTAACCTGCCGTTCTTATTTCTACCCGGTTTAATGATTTTTTTGTATCAAACTTAACATTCAAATTATAAAAGCAAACGATTTTTCAAAATAAATTTGTATTGAAATAACATTTTCAATGAAATATCAAAGTAGACCGAAAATATGTGTAGAAAAAATCAGCGACATATTAATGTGAGAATTTGTGGATTGTCTCACAAGATCGGATAAATTTTTCTCAAAACAGAAGAATTATTCTGTCATAACTGAAACATTATTATTTAAAGATAAATACTTTATACATTGCACAGACTGAAATGAACTTCATCATCAGTAAGGGCCTTTTTCAAGGTCCTCTACCACCCAAATGTTTCCAAATGGCGTCTGCATTAATTTCTAGAGAAGACTTGATTTTTGCTATTGGCTATTCATACCCGTCGCCTGAAAATATAAATTATTGGTCAAGGGTCCACCACTTAGCTAAGCAGTCTATGTGTCCGCCGATAAATTTCAGCTATCATTGAATGTTGTTCGAGACCCAGTATAGGAAAAAAGGTTTCCTCAAATACATATAGGTATTAATAGACGCCCACATACCTTGTTGAACAGATGAATATAGTACGAATGCATGAGTTAACTTTGGCAATCATTTCTTGGGCGAACCATATCTTGACCTAGATGTTATTTCAGCACCTGCAGAATAATCTCCCCTGCTACCTGAACTGATCTCACTTGATTTTTCATGAACGAGGTCTTACCTTTTAACGTGCGATTCTTAGCACGAGACCAGTGACCATGCCGGGAATCGAACCCACGTCCCTCTGACTGATAGACTAGCGCTCTACCATCATGACCACTGCGGTCCATGATATTGGAATGACATTGATTGTTGTATTGAAAATAATGTGTCCAATACAAATAGTACTCTTCTTCAAATTCACTCTTTAAACTACGTTGTCGCTCAGCCTGAATCCAAAAAAACAACTCTGCCCCTTACGACCGTTGAATTATACCTGTTAAATTCTTGGCAAACACTTCTGCCAGAAATATTGTGCAATGATATGTTAATACCATAGCTGGAATTATGTTTTGGTTCAAATGGAGTAACACCTATGTTAAAATTAGATTAACAGATTTTCTTGAAAAACATAATTTATTATATTCAAACCAATTTGGTTTCAGAGAAAAAAAAGGAACGGAAAATGCCATATTCAGTGATACCGAAACTATTTATAAATCTTTGGATAATCAGAAGAAAACTATTGGAATTTTTTTAGATTTAAAGAAAGCGTTTCACATACAAAATTATTATCTAAATTAGAACAACTTGGTATTAGAGGAAACTTCTTAAAACTATGTGAAAGTTATTTAGCTGAAAGAGAACAAACTGTTCAGATTGACCATATCAAAAGTTATCCTAGAAAAGTATCATGCGGTGTTCCCCAAGGGTCAGTTCTAGGACCCATTTTATTTTTGATTTATATCAATAATTTGCTAAATACAAAAATTAAAGGAGAATTGTTCTGTTACGCTGATGATACAGTTTACATAGGTAGTGGAAATACCTGGGAAGAAACAGTATCAAACGCCGAATTTGATTTATCAATTTTAAAAAATAATCTCAGTCATGACTCACTTACTTTGAATTTGAAAAAATCTTATTTTATGACATTCACATTGCATGAGAATATGCAACCAAAAAAAATTGATAAATTGAAAATACATACTGTTTCTTGTATAAAAAATACCAGTGTAACTGTAATGAACATATTTCAAAAGCTGATGAAGTAAAGTATCTAGGAATTCACTTAGATTGCAATCTCAAGTGGCAAAAACAAATTAATGAATTGATAAAAAAATTACAAAAAACTCTTTACAAATTCAGTTTGTTAAGAAACATTGTAAGTCGTAAATTAATCATAAATTTTTATTATAGTCTCTTTCAGTCTATCTTGTCCTATGGTATAATAGGTTGGGGAGGCCTATATAAACAAGTTTCAAAACCACTTACATTAATTCAAAAGTATACTTTGAAGATTATTTTCAAGAAGCCTTTTGATTATTCTTCTAAAATTCTTTTTGAACAATATGAAATTTCAACTGTTGAACAATTGATTTATAAAGCATCGACAGCTTACATAAGAAAAAATCTACAAATTGAAAATCGTATACAACATAAATATGAAACAAAGAATAAAATGGATGGCTGGATATCAACCGAAAAATTTTCTACAACTTTAATGCAACAACATGCCATTTATATAGGTAGAAAGATTTATAATAAATTACCTATTTCTTTAAAAAATAATAGTTATTCTGGATTTAAAAGTAATATCAAACTCTGGTTGATTGAGAATTCCGACAATTTGAAAAATTATTTGTATGTGAAATAATATCATTATTATTATTTTTATTACTAATATTATTTTAAAATGTACCTATTCAAATTCTTTTTCATTGTTTTTATATATTCAAGATGTGACCAATTATTAAATTTTACTATTTTTCTTTCTTTGTATGTATATATATTATGATTTTTCAGTATTTTTATATATTATGATAAATAATTAATTACCTTTATTAATTTTACATGATCATGGACAAGTTTTAAAACTTATTTGATCATGTTCTCATGAAATATTAATGACTTTTATTATATTTGAAACTATGTATTTGTCATTTTCAAACAAATAAATAAATAAATAACTAAAATAAAAATATTCAAAACCATCTCTAGGATTTCGAAACCTTGGGATGGCACTGAATATTTACTACATCATCTTAGGAATTCCCAACAAAAGTTGAACGGATTTTCAGATTCAATTGGGTGTACTAGCAGTCACTGATGAGTGGAACAGATATAATTTATCCATCGGAGTGGAAAGTAGTTGTTTTCTGTTAGATACTTGCTATGAAAATGCCCATGATATAGTTTTATGCAGAAGATTAGACATTATGAAAGGAATACACTTGGACTACAAAAACTGGGAAATGAAAAGAAACACCATGAACAATTGAAAATATTTTATTCATTTAAATAAATATTTTACAATGTAGCTGACAATTCCGGTTCATTAAAATGTACTGTTAATAAACAAATTAATACAAAGTTATTTTCTTACTACTGCCTTGGTCACAATAAAAAAAGTCCATCAACCTATAATAAATTAATTTTTGGTATGTTTGATTTATATTTTGGGAATTTACAATATGTACAAGATAACATTCACGATAATTACATAATAGTTAATAAACACAGCCAAAAATGCTGTCGACTATACAGAAAAATACAGAAATCCAGCAGAGTATTTCTTGTTAAAATAAACGATTTGGAAAACAACAGTTTTCAAACACATTATATTCGCAGAGATGAACTCAACAAAGCAATGAAAATCGTTTTTTGGCACTTAAAAGTTAAAAGTAATATATGAAAATCATGAAAATATAAATAACATTCAACAAAGTAAATCTCGTAATACTAAAATAGCTCCACAATTATTATTCTCCTAACTGAACATTAAAGCGGTGTTCATTCTGAAATTAAATATAATTTAACCATTATATATCTGTCTTCCAATTAAAACCTACACTTGTGATGTAACATTCCAGAAATTTTGACTCACCGACCTCCACATTCTATGTAGAAAACAAATATGTCGTAATTTTTCTGTATATGTATTCTTATAAATATTGTTGAATTTTTTGAACTTTTAGTAAATCTCAAATTCAAATAATCAAAAAATAATGTGAAAATGAATTACTTGATACACACTGAACTTGTATTCTACAATTTTCAGAATATCTAACGTGAAAAATTACTCTTCTAGTTTCAAATAGAATATATTTTAATTTCAATCACGAAAATATAATATATATGTCAATGTAGGTACTTCATTTTCTAAAAATTCATTAATCTGGCGTCTAAAAATAATTCAAATACCACATATATTTTCCCTCTAGATGAGAAATGAGGTACAGTTTTATTCAAGAGAATTCAGATTCTCTTTAATTTCGATTCTCTAAGAACATCATGATTTCTGTATTCTTTTCTGACTTAACTATAGTCTAGTCTAACAATAAGTTAAGTTTTTGATTAGTCTAGATTCTTAAGCAAAGCAAAAACTCTGTTTATGATGAGCATTTCTGAAACAAAGAAGTATTAACATTATGTAATCGTCTCATATTCCAATTCGACTTACTCATTTCCTAATAACTGGCTTCATGTCCCGCCAAAATGTATAAGTCATGACCCTCTTCGTTGGTCAGAGTCCCCGTTCGAAGTAAATTACTTTCTAACATCACAACTCTGAAAAAAATACATAAATTGATATAAAATGTTGTTTCAATTCTGCCAATCATTAATTAATTGCATAAAACCCCACTCCAATTTTAGTTTTTAATTAGTTTCAGGCTTATTTGTTTCGAAATTATCTCCGATCAAGTAACACAACCTAGATGAAAATTACTGAAGGTAACATCTTTTCATAATGTTATTCCTCAAATCATGACATTGTTGGCATGTTGCAATTTTTTAAGGATACAATAAGCACGTCAGCTCGATTTTTATTTTTGTCGGGTATATTCATGGCAACAAAAACCCAAAAATACTGTCTTGGATGAAATATATAACAAAGAAGGCAATTGAAACGTTTGTTGCAGCTTGTTGGGAGCATGTAAAAATGATAGTATTTCCATCGCCGAACAGAGATTCTTCGTTGTCGATTTAGTCTGGTCAGTACAGCAACGCTGCATTTGATATTTGACAGAACAACAAAACATTTCTGTTTGTTTTCGTCTTTGACTTATAGGAGTGTTTTTTCGTGAATAAAGGGCAAATTCTGAGTTAATTTGTGTTAAACTATCGTTAGTTTTTATTATTAGGCCCAGTGAAATGTGTAAAAGACCATTCGAAGCTGGAAATCAAAATATATCATTTCATAAGTAAGCTACCAGTGTCGTTACTTTCGAGAAAGGGAAACCGAATCGAAAAAGAGTAAAATGAATGAATTATGGAAAAACATGTCAATTAGAGCCTCGGCTGTTCTCAAAATCATGTGGAGATTCTTCCATCATAATTTCAGGTTTCCATTCCATATTAGAGAGAGATTAAGGCAACTTTATTTTAATAGTGATCGGCACTATTCTGTGATTAAGAACAGAGATATTGCAGTTTTATCTGTTCGTCCCTTATTTACACAGGCGTTCGTTAATCACAACCTATAAATGAAATCTAGTTTCTCAGATTTTTCATTCTACATAACTTATTTTATACTATAATACAATTATTGTGATGATAGAATGGCATGTATTCTGGCAAGCTTAACGTAGATGGCGCAATTGTTAGTGGAGGAAGTGCATAACGGACATGAAAAGTTTATTCCTATCATAATCGAGTAATCTGAAAGAATAAGATTTATAGCCAGTAAATAAATTTCACCAAATATAGACAAGTTAACCCACAAACTGACGTTTATGCACCGATTTCATGCACTCATTTTCGTATCAACTGTTCTTTACGGCTGGAAGTTTTTGCTTTTCCTTTTTTCAATTCATAAATGAGGCTTTTTACACTTATATGGCCGTATTTCTCCATAACAGCAACTAATTAAAGTGTTATTGTATATTATTACTTGTTATTACTGTCACTCATGACCTCCACTCACACTAGTGCTCTCTGGCGGGAGCGATATCGTCCATGCCTGCCATTACCAAAGGGTGCTTCGATATCGATTTTTGTTGAAAAAGTGAAAATAAAGGAACTTTAAATCCGGCCTTAATCGTCCTCTAATAAAGGCAGTATTTTAATAAAGTTATCCTTATTCCAGATTCACATTGCGCGTGCGTAAATGTCAAAATAAGGACAACTTATTACTGACTGACGTTATTATGAACTGCAATATCTCTCTAATGTGTTTTCATTATTTCTATTTTATTGAACCTCAATATTTCTGTAAACAACGCACGACACTGTCGGTGAGGGAAAAGGCTACCGTTATCTTCGTCTATAATAGGCCCTTCTCTCTCAGAAGATGTACCTTACAAACAAAGTTTAAGACGTGAGCGGCGAGTTACTCATCTAGGTTGTGTTATTTGATCGGGCGAAATGATATTTTTTGTACAACTTTGTGAGAGTTTTCATTACTAAATAAACTGAAGTGGATACATTTCATATAATTTACATGACTGATGAAAACAACGAGAAAACAATTTCAATTTTGGTAGATACTGTGAAAGACTTTGTTAAACTCACTTATCCGATCCCAATAGTTTGTAGGTTCTAGAGGGGTCTGCAATCTCCTGAGTGATTTCCCCATTTCTCAAAGATCGCCCTTGCACTCCATGCTTATGAAACACTAGAACGCTATCCGGAAGACATACTGAAACAAAAATCTATTAGTTTTCTAAGACAAGTCTCTGAATTACGTTACTCACAAATACTTTCAATTTTAAAATCGAATCTCAGCTCGGAAACTTGTTTTTTGTTCGTTTTCAATTTTCCCTGCGGATTTACTACCCTTATAATATTATCATAACACACTAGAATCGAGTCTTTATCAATTTGAGTAACACAAGCGATGTCGAGGTTTTCTCTTCGAGGTATGACGGTTGCTGTGCCATCCATGTCTTGCAGTTCATCTGAATGGAACCAACTCGCCCCTGAAAATTGAAAAATAATGTTTGAAATTCGTATTTTTTAAGATTGAGTGACTAATGGAATTTTTTAAAACTATTTCCATTTTTTATGTTTTCTAATTTGTGCTAGTCTTCTGTAAAAACCAAGTTATCTTAAAGTGACTACTCAAGAAATACCTGAATTCATGTTGATCAAATCTAGCTTGAATCGATTTGGTTGATAAGCCTGTTTAATTGAAACACAAACCATTGGATACTCCAACTCTGGTGTTATTATCATCTCGAAAACATGCAATGGATTTGACAGGACACATTCTACTTGCTGAAACAGAAAATATATTATAACAATTATTTACAAAAATCAAAATTTCGTAAATTTTAGAGATTGACTAACAGTATTATGGATGAACACAAGTAGTTTTGTTAGGAATTTTTCAACCAGCCTGAAAAGTTTTTATAGGCACAAGTTTATAAAGCATTATTGATTAATAAATTATAATCAAAAAGTATGGTTTCCGGGCTTTGGGGTCGTGGTTGGTGCACCACCGTGGAGGTGGTTTCTACGGACGTTTCGCCCATAACTTCTGTGAGCATCTTCAGCGTGGATTTTGTCTTCTCGAAGAGCGTCGTAATACTGATAAGGCGGCTGAAGGGTCCTCGAAATTAATAGTCACAGCCTGGCTATTTACTTTATGAATAATTTTAATTTGTTTTGCTGATGGTGTTTGGGTTACCTGACCGGATGGGATGTTGCCATCGTCTACCTACATGATAACGGCGATATGATTACCCAGTCTTACCTGCTGGATTGTGTTGTGTTGAAGTAGTTGTATAACGGTGGTGTTATTTGACGGTTTTATTTTCGTGTTTTTCAGCGCTAGGTACCTGGTTTTGTTGATCTCCAGGGATTCCTCTTTTCTGTTGAAATATTTTTGTGTTTTTGTCTCTATTGCTTCTCTATCAAGGCCACCTGAACACCACGGACAATGTAGGCTGGCGCAGACGGAAAAGTCTGACGTTACATTGCACGCCTACGGAGAGGGTACTCATGCTATCCAGTTCCAGAATACGGAAGTGCTCTCGACCACAATACATTACTGTACCAGCTTTAATAGAGAAGCATAGAGATACACAAACACAAAAATAATTTCAACAGAAGAGGAATTTTTGAAAACCAACAAAACCTGGTACTTAGCCCTGAAAACCATGAAAATAAATCCATCGAATAACACCAATGCTATAAACCACTTCAACACACCACAATCGAGCAGGTAAGACAGGGTAATCATAACACCGTAATCGGCAGGTATACAATGGCAACATCCCATCCGGTCAGGTAACCCAAACACCCCAAGTAAAATAAATGAAGATTATTCAAAACAAAGTAATTAGCCAGGCTTCGACTATTAATTGCGAGGACCCTTCAACGGCCGTACCAGTATTACGTTCCCTTCGAGAAGCCAAAATCCACGCTGAAAATGCTCACCGCAGTTGTGAGAGAAACGTCGGTAGAAACCGTCTCCACGGAGGTGAACCGACCACGGCCTCAAGTCCCGAAAACCATACTTCTTGATTATACCTCCGGCCGTGAAAGCCTTCATTCTAATAAATTATGCTTTGCATTTTTTTCGAATGAATGTTAAAAAAATATGAAAACTGCTCAGGAGAAGTACAAACTGTTATTTTTTTTTAAATGAATAGATCTGAAAATTATGGAAAGATGGAACGTATATTAATGAAGGTATCAAATATAAAGTCACAGACACGTATTTCAATAATAGGTTTTAGGAAATATGTTCTACTCTATGAAACTGTTATACAACAATCAGTATGTGACTTTGACTAACTCATCAACTATTACTTTCAAATTCTACCCAACCAGCAAGTAGAAAATTGTTTTCTCCATGATCATCGCCGAACTTTCTGATTCTGAAACCAAATTTGGTAACAAAATATTGTCTCTCTTGAGATTGAAGAAATACTCTACAACTCCTTTGGCCCAGTTTAAATGTGTTTCATTCTCTCTCTAGAGATAGAATGAATATTCTCATACTGTTATAGAAATAATAAAGTTAGCCTTGACTGTCGTAGTGTCATCGTATAGTTTTTCAATTTTGACGTTACTGTTCGCTTATTCATTGCATTTCAATTGATTCAATTGAAATTTTAGATCGTGGAGAAAGTATGGTCTGTTATTTAGTTAAAATGAAAATTGGTTATGTTGGTGGTTCCTCGCGCTCGCCTTAAGTCTCGCGCACGGAACTTCCCACTCGCATCGAATTTTCATTCTAACCTTGTTACAGAATAAATATACTATTAAATCAAAGTTAGTGTTATCAAATTCGTATTGTTCGTAACTATTGTGGAAAATAAGTATTCATCATAAAAATGTTGGAACAAGTGATATTTGCAGCAACAGAACAATTAAAATTTCATGGAAACCAAAAATTATCATTCAATTAAGTAGTTCATTAATAAAGGCGATCAATGATCGAGATATTTCAACGCGTGAGAGAAGTGAGCACGTTAATGTTCGTGATCATTAATCGCATTCTAATTTACGAGTTGATTACAACATTTTTCTGTCGACCTCACCTTTGTTGGAATAAAGGAATTGTTGAGTGGAAGATATTCAATCAATGAAATGAAGAATCAGAGAAACTGAAAGAACGTCCAAAGAAGTCCATCTATACATTAGCATTTTACAGCTGTCCTATAAAATCGAACATTAATAGGTGTCCTTAATGGTCGATTTCTAAAAATCATGCATTAATGACAAATAAACCATTACTAGGGGGTCATTAATGGTTGATTTCGATTGCATTGGAGAACATTAAACATATGAGTTGATACGAGGTCGATGGAAAAAAAATTTAACTGCAAATGTTGACCTGTTTCAAAAAGGATACAAGAAATGAGGTATTCTCAGCCCTAATTAAAATAAAAGTTTTTTTGTTAGTTGGGCTGAACTTTACGTCGGCAGTCTTCATAATAATGACGAGTCAATATGCACTTGAACGACTTATCAAAAAACACAATAATGTACCCTTCAGTGTAAGAGATCAACACCTTTCAAAATTATCAAACAAAATTCTGTTTAATTATTTGAAATCCGGTTTCTTACCTTCAGAAGCATAAATTTATTGAGAGGATCGTACCACTGCATTAAATAAATTCCGGCCGTCGTAGCACCACACAAATATTTGTATCCATTATAGGGATTTCGAGCGACACAACACTTTAACGTGCCTCTCGTATCAGGTACCCTAGTCGTCAAAGCGAATTTTCTCGGAACGAGTCTCTCTGGCATCCGATTCATATGTAGACTAAACCTATGTGATTGCTTATTCTGTAACGCTAAGAGATCGTGCCTATAAAGCTGCGGTGTTTTTCCTAAAAAAAAAATACTTAATAATTCGGTTGCAATGTTGCCAAATGTTTTTGATATATTTCCTAGCTTGCAGTTGAATTTACTTGGGACCTCCGTTGTTTCTATCAATGATTAATGTCAATATGCTAATGATAATGCATTATATTTTGCAAAAGACTTGAAAATTTTATAGTAACTTAATGTTATAGACTTCAACATAAATTAAATTTGGCATGAGAATAATAAAATAGAGTATAATATCTCAAATCATGAACCGTTTTAAAGACCTGGGTATCATATTTGACTCCAAGTTATCATTATATAAGCAAGACTACAACAAGCTATATGAAGAGTTGGAAAACGACACTATCATGAGAATACCATCAGATGGTATACTCCCATAGCTTTGACAAAACTTTCAAGATGAGCATAACGGACAGGGATGCGTGGAAAGAGGGGCCTTCCATCAATGCAGAAATCGCCGTCTACACTGATGGCTCAAAAACCGTTGAAGGTTCAGGAGCCGGCATATACGGAGCCAAGCCGAAGATACGAATCTCACTGAGCTTAGGCAAATATGCGACGATATTCCAAGCGGAAATCGTTGCAATACATCATTGCGCAGGAGTTAATAAGGCAAGAGTTCTCAGGGAAAACCATTGTCATTTACTCAGACAGCCAAGCGGCAATAAAAGCAGTCAACCCTATGCAAATTACCTCAAAACTAGTTTGGGACTGCATAGTAGCCCTAAAAGAGCTGGGCAGTCAGAACAGACTGACACTAGCTTGGGTACCAGCACACACAGGTTACAGAGGCAATGAAGAGACTGATTCACTAGCAATTCAGGCCCTGAATGGCCTAAAATCGTTTTGCGGTATAGCAAAAGCTTTACTAAAAACCAGCACCAAATCATGGATTCAGCAGAAATCTCAAGAATGGTGGAATGATTCACCAGAAATGAGACAGGCCAAAGAGTTTATAAAAAAACCGCTGCCAACATTCACAGAATATCTACTAAGCCAGAGGAGCACTACTAGAATAATAGTTGGACTCCTCACAGGGCATAGTAGGCTCAATAAACATATGAGCATACTCGGTCTGGCAGAAGAAATGCTATGCCGTTTCTGCCAGGAAGAAGAGGAAACATCAGCACACATACTATGCCACTGCGAGGGCTTGTCAAGGCTGAGGTTTCTAATGCTGGGAGAAGAAAAACCAGAAGCTCCCAAATATATGGGAGTTCTAAAAACTAGCCTATGGAGTCTCGTGATGAAGACAGAGCTAGACAAAGAACTCTAAACGATTTCGAGGGCACACACAATAGACCTGCAAAGGTCGCGGTGTAGATGCTTATGGCACAGAAGCCCCAAACTAATTTAATCTAATCTATCATTTGTAGATCACATTAATAAAGTAATTTCTAAAGCCATGACTTTTTATGGATTTATCAAGAGAAATAGTACAGAAAAATTACTAATTTCACTGCATTAAAAACTGTATACATTAAATACATAGGATATGAATTGGATTATGCTATTATTTGGTATCCCTTCAGTTTCCTAATATTGAATTAAGTAAGGATTAGACAAAATTGCTCGACCTATGGTCTCGCAATTTTTTCATGACAGTTTTTCTAGTAAAATTACTAATTGAAAAAATAATTTCATTGACAAACAAAATTTATCTAATGAAAAAAGCTCTTGTGTTTTTACCTTTGAGTATTCATTGAATCAGAACTCGAATACTTTATTATCCTAAGTTAAAGAGAAGAAATGTTTTCAACGCTGAATCATTATATTTTCCAATGTTTTTGGGCTCAATGAGTAATTTCATGCTTTTTTCAAAACAAGCTCAGATGTTAATCCTAGTAACTTACCTGATAAAGTCATAAGAACGTCTTTTATAACATACATCCACACCGTTCGTCTATTGTACAGCTGGTCAATACAAGTTTCATGAAGCTCGTTCAGATTGAGGTTATAAATACCCTCCTCTGCCCCAATGAGGATGTGCTGATCGCGAGTATCGGGATTAATCCAAGAGGCAGTACAGTGGATTCTCAGTGGACAACCATTGAAAACCTGAAGAACAAAAACCAGTTTGATAAAATTCAAAATACGGACATTCAGCATTCACCTTTGAAAAGCAAGCACCCATGTGTACTTTAGGAGTGGGAGGTAAGCCATTACTGGGTGGTCGCGGAGGTGTGTGTCTCCTACGATGTTTTCTAGGAGGTACTGGTGGACACGCAGGAGTACCATCTTCATGATTGTTGGTCCTGTCATCTGTCCCTGAAAATAAGAATAAAATAACAATACTTACAATGGTATATTGCTATTAAATTGAATGGAATAATCCGAAAAAAACTCGGATTTATAAGGTTATAGAACATTTTACAAATATTTATTCATTTTAAATCAATTACTCATGGAAATCATAGTCATCAGAAGAGTCAGATTATATCAACACAGAATATTCACTCGAATCTGTGACATATACAATAAAAAAATCAAATCAATAAAGATGGTGTGCTAAGAAACTCATCAATAGAATGATACCAACAATTTATAAAATGTTGTTGAAGCTATTACAACGTTATCTACATTAACAATTTTTTGATGGCGATGACTTACCATTGACTTCTCTATCCCTATTCTCCCTATTACTTCTACCGGTTCTGCTACTATCACTAAGAGACCTTTGTCTTTGACCGTTGAGGTTCATCGAGTTGACTAGTCCGAATATTTCGTCTACCGAGGAATGTCTTCGAGGGGAACCATTGAATGCAGCCTGTTCATTTGTGGGACTTGAAGGGATGGTGTGGATATCACATTTCACCGTATTTTCTGGATCCTGTGCAGGCAAAGTGGCTCTGAAAAAGAGTGAATTGTAGAGGAATACAGTAGCTTTCAGGAGCACGCATGTTAATTATGCAACCATATCAAATGTTAATTAGTGAACAAAATAAACGAGCTCAAAATTATGTTAGCAATAAATGCGCAACGCGTATTTTTTAGACGCAACGCGTATTTTTTAGACGCAACGCGTATTTTTTAGACGCAACGCATATTTTTAGACGCAACGCGTATTTTCAAGTAACTAGAGCCAAACATTCAAGATGCTACTGAACAGTATTCACCAATCACATCCGCAAAAACTCAAATCTTTGACTTCTTTTTTCATTTTAAATCGTGGGAATCTCGGGAAACTTTCACCTATTATATTTCACTTTGCATTTTTCTAGAGACTAAACAGTTGACCAATTAGGAGGCAAAGTAATTCTTTGAGAATGTTATGAAAAATAAGGACATTTATTTGACTGTGCATTGTTTTGAAAACTTATTTGAAATAGTGAAACCTGCCTATTTTTGAAAACCCTGTATTTTGGATGATTAGTGCTATGAATTTGGGTTGTGTATAAAGTGTTATACTTATTCTTAGTCTCAATTATTCCTTCACTGTTATTTTATGAATCAAAATTATATCTTCTCAAATCATAATATCATTTTTTCAAAGCAACTACGAAATATTAAAAAATTCCAATAATCAATAAAACTGAAGCAAAAGAAATCTAAAATATGTGTTCCGGAATAAAAACCGAAGATAAAAATAATGCAACCTCATTTTTTCGTTCAAATGTGCTAGAAGAATACAAACAGTTGGGCTACTCACTAAATACACGTTCAATATAATTAATGAATTTGTTACAACAAATCGTTTTCGGATGTAATTTTCGAAAAGTGTCTGAAACCTTCTACTTTTGATATTAATGTCCTTTTATAAGATGCAACTGACTCATAACTTTACGATTTATGAGTGACAGATTATATATGTATAACAACAAACCTTTGAAAATAAACGGAAGCATCTCTAAACTCATCAAGTATTGTAAACTAATTATCTTCATTCATAATTTAGATAACAATTGGACATGGAACCGTTTATCAGGAAGAAGTAAATGGCTCCAAAATAATAAAGTTAGATAACGCATAAAAATACCCTTCAGTGATAAAACCCCAAAACAAAATTATTCAAGCTTTAATCAACAAAGAATAGTTTGCACTTAGTAAAGCATCATGTTAATATACAACCGAAATACAGGGATATTCAAATTAGAATCTATGCGTTGTGATCTCGGCAACGGTGAGAGATAGAAGGGTGGTTAAATTGGGGAAAAGTAGCAAATTGAGGATGCTAATGATATACATTGAACAAAGTACATATAGAGAAGTAAAAAAAATTGACATTTTTCAATTGAAGCTGTAATGAGATTTAAAAAAAAATTACTGATATTTCGAACACTCAGTAGTTCACATGAAAATACGACGGCCATTATGAAGCGTGACTATTGGCATTTGAAAATTGCAATAAAAATGACAGGTCCGCATTTTAAAATAAAAAGTCGAGTTTGTATGATTCTTTGTATATAATTTGTATTCGCATATTTGGATAGTCTACGATAAGTTGCTTTGACAAAATATACGAGGTTTAAAAAAATAGCCATCAAATAAAAATATACAGACAATGGGATGATTTGAAAAATTTCGATTTTTCCTATATAACTTCAGAACGGAAGAAGCCAGATCAGATTATTTTTATTCACATAAATGACCTCTGAAATACGCTACTTTCCCCCCATTTAACCTTATCTTTTACCGTTACCGACATCCCAATGCATAGACTCAACAACAACAACAATACTCACAGGATAAATGATGACAAACCAAAATAAATTCATCAAACTGCTTTGAATGCATTGTATGGATGAAGAAAAACGCACGAGTTCCTATCACATTATGCATACTATGGAGATGAGAATTATCATTCTCATTAAACAAACACATTTAATAATAAACAAATCTAATTCTAAAGGTCATCCAATAGACCAGTCACAGTGCCTACTTTGACATGCTGGGTGGAAATTGATTATGTCCTAAAAGTTCAGAATCAGAAACAGTGGTTGTCATTATTTAACCTGATAAATTCAACGAAATTCAGTAAATCTTCCTGTCAAGGAAAATATAGAACGTTAAATCTGTTCTGTGGAAAATAATTAAACTGTATTCAGAACGCAAAATATTCCACGGTAATCTTTACTAAACAGGCAATAGATACGATTTTTCAAAAGTTTTAAGTCTAATGACAATATAAAAAAAGTGAACTGATATTTGTCTTGTTATTATAGTCTTCTATTTCAACTTCTTAATTCTAAATTCAATTTACCAAACTTCCGCATCAAAGGAATAATCTGAATGTGCTCAACTGACTGGTCTATAGCATAAATAAATTGAACAAATTCCTTGCAGTCTTTAGCCACTTAAAAATTTGACCTCGTGAATTGCACTATTTATTATTACTTCAGCATTTGAACAGATGGTTCAGTTTCCAGTTTCAGTCAAAACGAATTACATCACAGGGTAATTAGTTATGCCAAAAAGTTACTGTATATACCTAAGCAATTATTTTAATCAGAAAAGACATATCTAGTTGTTAAGTATTAGTTTTTATTGTATTTTACAGAATTCGTTAGAGAATATTTCACGACCAGCAACGACCAAAACTTGAAGGTATCAATAAAAAATTTCAAACTCACACTGATCGACCAAAATTTTCAGCAGATTGGAATTTCAGACATGGTATTTGGAAACCAGTTGAGGACGATCATTCAGTGTGAGTAATCCGATAAGTATACACGTGTTGGAAATTTTGGTCGTAGTTGGACGATCGCGGACGGTCGGTCATGGTTGCTCAGTGTGCTGGCTGCCTTATACATATGTTACTAATAGTTCTATAGTGGAGTCCTTGGCCTACTCAATTAATAGTTCATTAGAAGAAGGAATATTTCTAGAATGCTTGAAGTTCTCTAAATTCGTTCCAACTTATACGATAGGGAATGAAACAAATTGGAAAAATTTCAGACCACTTTCATTTTCTAGTACTTCTGCAAAGGTCCATGAAAAATGTGTTTCCCATCTTATTTTACCTTTTTTTAGAAATGCCATTTGGTTTTAATAAGGTTATATGTAATAGTCAAGCTAGCACACAATTTCCCAACATTCTATCTAGAAAATTGAATAAAGAGACAAAAACATTGAGAAATGTCTTAGACTTTAGTAAAGCTTTCGATTCAGTTGATCATGAAATACTATAATTTGAATGTTATTTGAAAAGCAAATATCGATATGATGAGGTAAATGGTAACAAGTAGAAGTTTCTCTATTGGGCTTCCACAAGGATCTCTGGTCCACTCTTTTATGTAATGTATGTTATCGACCTTTATAGTGATAGTTTTGTAATGTATCCTGATGACAGATCTTTGTTAATAACTGAAAGAAAAACTCGTCAGAATATAGAAAATATATGTCAAAATACGACCCACTTTCCTGACAAAACCACGACAGGTATTGAACTATATGCATTTGTACAATGTTCCTCAGTGCAGATGATTTTATACCAAGTCCCTGTAACCGACTAATATAATTTTACTTTCATTTGGATAAACAGGCAACCTACCAGACTAGTTTTAAGGTTGTTACCCACCCATGCTTCACCAAAAACTAGTTTTTATTTATCGTAAATCAGTTTCATTCTACCTATTCAACAAAAACAATTATTTTAATGAGAAATGTTTGAAGAAGAAAAAATTTAAGTTTAAAAAAAATGTAAATTTTACTGACAACATTAGATAGATAATTTATAACTGGAATAGAGAAGTGCAAACCATTTTAATTTACTTTGAAACTGTTGAATAGTCATGATAGGCAAGTGCAAACTATGTCATTATATCTTAAATAGTTTGTAGCTTCTAAAAACACTATAGAATGAGCATGCTATTCTAATTACAAACAGATACCTTGATATTATTATACCAATGACAGAAAAGTAAGTCAAAAACAATTTTAATAATGAGGATGCCACAAAAAAGAGAAAAATTCCTATTGTGAAAAAATAAAAGAGACAAGCACAAACTTATGGTTATGAATTCGTTCATCATACAGCAATTAAATTAACAATCATGCATTTACCAAATTGCAGCATGGAAAGAAAGAAACAATTTCATGTTCCAACCACTTTTGATGCTCCAATGTTACATCTACTACCCAATACCACTGTTCTACATACAACAACATAAAACTTACTGTTGCTCGTATTCCGTCTGGTGATATTTGTAGCCTCCCCTAGAATAATCAAACAACATTTGAGCAACTACTCATCAAACATATATCAATAACCCTTCTGCCGTAAATGTCCGTTTCCCATTTTCCAGTGTCAAACAAAAGCTGTGTGGAAGCGTTAATAAAAAGTGCAGCAAACAAAAAAACGAAGCAGGATGAGTGGGGGGGTTAGTTAGCTGATGGAAAAATTTTGAAATTACCTCATCAATAATTCTTCGTCAATGTACTGCAATAGACTCCTAAATAACATACAACGAATTAAAATTACGTCGTCCCAAGTAGAAAAGTCGAAAAATCAAAATGTCTCACTAAAACATTAGTTTTTTAACTCAAAATGTTATTCTCAACAGTCTGTATTATATTTGTTAGGTTTCTTATGGAAATCCAGACAGGGTAGTAAATTACATAATTATTGGTAATGATTTGAATGAATAACTCATGTTAAATTGACTCTCAGTATCTCTATTGGTAGATTCTAGAATATGATGATTTATGACATAAAACTTTAAAGTGGTTTCTGAAATATGATAAAGCATTAAAAAAGTAATCCATGAAAAAATAAAGCGAGAATATACTACTGAACTACGAAAGAAAAAGGATGAATACAAGGGTTCAACAACATTTTCTACAAAAAATATCATGCTCATGACCAAGAAATAATTATGAACTAAGTACTCATACCATTTTATGAAGAGTAAGAATCAATTATTGAGGTGAAACATTTCTAGGAGAAATCTAAATAGTTTCTAAGAGGAACCTTTCTATCAATATATAAATTAAGCTAGTTGCAACTTAACACTAGCAAAAAAGGAATCAGTATTCCGAAAATACTGAAAATCACTCAAATCAAATTAAACAGAGAGGCAGAAAGTGAATGAGGCTGAAAGTGAAAGATGTTTTCCATCTTTCCAACAAGGCTATACGCCGAACTTGGAACTTTCTTTCGGTGAATTAGTTCTGTACTATGCCGTAACAATGACATTGTTGTAACATGTTTATGCAATGTGAACAAACAAGAAGATGACTGACCATTAAAGCTTGGAAGCATGCAATACCAAAGGCTTAGACCAACACAATTACACACCAAGTAGTATTACTTGGCATAAAGAAATAAAGAAATGAGTAACAATGTCAACTTTTGGTTATATGAAAAGGGCGAGGATATTTGTTTTTGTTTCTGCTGCCTTTGAGAATGTATTTTATTTATGGCTATTTTTTAATTGTTGTTGACATGTGTTTATACATTTGGTAAAATTTGTTACCATGACATATGTTTATACATATACCTGATATTTGTTTTTGCAAGACTTCATCAATAAGATTATAATCATATTCAGACAATAAAGTAACTATATTTTGAATTTGTTTGAAGGATTACTGCTGTAGAATATAAAGGGTATCTCATGTAATTAAAAAAAGCAAAGGTAGATCGGAAATAACTCTAATCTAACATTTGATTAGACAAAAAAAGAATAATGGAATTCAGATTCCTAGAATGAAAAGTGCCAGTTACTAATCAGATGCATTAAAATTCTTGAGATGTAATAGACATATTCCTTTTGATTCCAGTCAAGTGCATTGAAGATGTGCAAATAGTACCATAATGCCAAATTGATAAAAAATAAATGATTACAAACTTTGATATCTTAGAAGATTCATTAAACAAATTATATTCCAAAAAGGAAAGGTAAACTCATAACACCAGACAATATTGTTTAAATAAATATTAGGAAAAAATGCATGCTTGAATTACAGGAAAGGACCCCGCAACAACCCTTATGGAAAATGGCTGTCGGTGAAATTGGCTGAAACTTTAGGATATTGTAGATATCGATGTCCTGATTGAATATCTCAATGGGCACAAAGTCCAAAAATAGACAGTTTTTGAGATACAGGGTGTCAAACATGCAGAGAGAAGGATGTTACTTACCTTCAAAAAATCAATAGTATGGCGATTATTTCGTTACAAAAAGTTAGGGAATATAATTGAAATCTTAATATTGTCGATTCGAGTTGTAATGAAACGTTCTAAGACACCATATACAGGGTTATTAACAATTTACATAATTTTTATGTAATTCATTTTTTATTTATTCTTTTATTGTCGAATGGTTATAACTTTTTCATTTTATTATAGCTTTCCATTTTTGCAAAGTGTAGATGAGTGAAAATCTATAACTACTTTTTGGTTTGACTCTAATAATAATACTAATAGTTTTCATTGAATTAAAGACGTATATGCAATATATACATTTATATTTTGTGCTGTTGGCTCTGTCACTTTGAGACGGAACAATCCAGTAGCCGTGTGTCACTTGCGAATCAAGAGACGTCAGACAGAGTTGAATGTCATCCATTCATTGTTGAACAACAAGTAAATGACATTATACGCCACAAATGGCTTTCAGACAACAGATTCCATGTTTTGTGTGCAATCATAATTTTCCATTGCAGCAAACTGCGAGGGTGACTGGCGATGAAAACATAAATAATCGGCAAATCGCTATCGCTCGAAGGGATGCGAATAATTATCCACCTCTCGAGTTTGATAATGAGTGCAGACTTTGTTTAAATTGTAATAAGTCTATACACGCAGAAATAGCTGCAATTGAAGCTAATCCAAGTGTGTTGCGGTTGAACGTAGTAACACAAACGGCCAGTAGATCGTGCGATATATGCAATGCTATCAATGATGTGCACAGGCTGTCAGTAACGTGTAGAGTAAACGTATTTGTGATTCAAAATATTTACATACCAGAGAATGTTAGGTCATGTGCAGTACATTTAGATGAAAGTGGATGCTTTCCAAAGTTACTACTAGAAGGACTGAAATCAGTGAACAGGCCTTACGCTATCAACGGACATCAATTACAACTTTTTTTGGAACGAATGAGAGATGCAGCTAATGTTGAAGGTACGTCCAACGATGAAAATAGTTTTACTGATGTCGAGTTCGAGTGCATTTCTCCCGTCACTAAACAAGATTTTCGTCAGCTTCATGCGTATTGTGATCCAGTTGAAATACAAGGGGTCAGAAGATTTATCACTAAGAAACATTTATTGACCATTCTTTGTAAACTCAAACAAGGTTTAACCGATGATTTTTTGAAGGTCATATTCAAGTACCGTAG
The DNA here is from genome assembly GCA_958502065.1 of Chrysolina americana. Lineage (NCBI taxonomy): Eukaryota > Metazoa > Arthropoda > Insecta > Coleoptera > Chrysomelidae > Chrysolina > Chrysolina americana. Next base: position 90,258,152 of record OY293412.1, read on the forward strand.
CCGACAAGCTGTAAGTTTTACTATAAAGCTTGTAAGAATATCATTATTGCAGAGATTTGTACCACAAAATGTAAAATTTCATGCAATAACTCGACAAAACTACATTGACAGTCATGTTACAGAGTTTGCAAATGAGCTATACAATCCGGAGCCCCTGAACCCAAAGGCTACCTGTGCTATTGATGCAACATATACGTACATAGAAAAAAGTAGCAATTTCCGTGTTCTGCGACAGTCTTATTCTTTGCACAAACATCGGCATTTGATTAAACCTACTATGATCGTTGCACCTAACTGCTACATATTAAGCGTACTTGGCCCGTATTTTGCTGATGCTAATGCCATGCGTGAGTGGTTTCAAAATGGAGATATTTTTCTTGTTGATAGAGGATATCGTGATGTCTTGCCATGGTTGGAACAGATAGGTATTTCTTGCTGGATGCCTGCTACAGATGGACAAAACCTATTAACCACGGAAGATGCTAATAGAACACGAATTGTCACAAAGAATCGGTGGGTTGTGGAAGCAAGAAATGGACATTTCCGATCGATTTTCAAATTCTTTGCTGGAGTTGCTATAGTGCCTCATTTACACAATCTTCACGATTTTTACTGCATTGCTGCAGCTATAATTAACAAGTATCATCCACTAATCATCATGGAAAATGCTACGGCGGAGCTTGCAAGGGGAATGATTAGGAAATCTCGAACACCAAACCATGTTCAAATTCGAGTACAAGAACAGAATCTCCGTATGAGACGGGCTCAATGGAGAAGATCAATGAAGCAGTTCCAGATTTTCCAGTTCTAGATATTCAATATTTGAGAGATATTACCTATGGCGTCTACCAAATTAATATTGCTCCTTCGTATATACAAGATAAGCTTAATAGAGATGGCGATGACGAACTCCAAGTCGATGAAAATATTTTAGAACGAGGATTTATAAGATTGAGAATATACTCTAGATTTCGAAGAGCTACAATACACCAACTATTTATTTCATATAGGAGTAATGACGATGAGGCCTTAGAAAATGGAGGTGATCCTATAACTGGATATTATTGTACCTGCCAGTCAGGAGCTCGAACTTTAGGTACCTGTGCACACATCGCTAGTGCATTATGGTACCTATGTTACGCTCGACATCAAGCGAACATAAAATATCCTGATACAGGTTTATTGAATGTTATAAACGATGCTAATGTGGATATGGAACAGGAACCTGTAGTTATCGAATAATAATTTTGTTACATAGTTTCATTCAATTATAATTAAAGTGACTCATATTTGTCCTTTTAGTCACCATGTGCATACTGGTAATTACAATGTCTTAACAGACACGGTATGAACAAGTAAAAACAGTTTTCAATGAAGTAGTCTCCCATTTGATAGCTGCATCATTACGCCGTTGACCAGAATCCGTACAAGATGCAACAAATAGACAATAGTCAGCAACTATTGATCATATTATATTTAGTGTTCTACTTTACGTTTGATTTGTATCGATGTTTCTTAAAAAAATTAAAATAAATACTATCAGAAAAGAAAATTTTGAGTGACCCTGTATAATAGTAACCTCAGATCACCCAATATCAAAATCAAATGATGTTCACTCATTCTGCATGTCTACCAGCTTTTGCGTTTGACTGATTTTGTTCCAAGAATTACATAAAAATTATGTAATTGTTAATAAACCTGTATATGGTGTCTTAGAACGTTTCATTACAACTCGAGTCGACAATATTAAGATTGCAATTATATTCCCTAACTTTTTGTAACGAAATAATCTCCATACTATTGATTTTTTGAAGGTAAGTAGGTAACATCCTTCTCTCTGCATGTTTGACACCCTGTATCTCAAAAACTGTCCATTTTTGGACTTTGTGCCCATTGAGATATTTAATCAGGACATCAATATCTACAATATCCTAAAGTTTCAGCCAATTTCACTGAGAGCCATTTTCCATAAGGGTTGTTGCGGGGTCCTTTAAATACAGTTTGATAAGGTTAACTACTTTTACTTTTATCAAGTATACAAATATATGAATTCGTCAAACATACTAAAACTACTTGTGATTTGAAGTTGAAAAATTAAATTAAATGTATTGCTTGTTATAATCACAGAAACAAACTAAAAGTTATCATAAATATAATACAGATTTTTGTTTCTTTACTCATGCTTTAATTTGGAATTATTCATGTATTTATGTATTTTTTCATCATATTTATAAACTAAATTGTAAATATAAATTAAATATCATATCACACTAAAAAGTTGGTCCAAACTGTTACCTATTTGATTTTTAAATAGACTATAATATGTTAATTGGAGTTTCAATTTCATTTGATTATTTATTTCAGTTTATTGTTTCTTGACCATCCGGAGTGAATGAATGTCTGATTACCATTTTCATTATGACGGAAAAAAAATCAATATTTTAAATCTTAATTGAATATTTTTGGAGTCGGGATATTTCAAAAAATACATATTATGATAAGACATCAATTTTTTTTTTGACGAAAATTTTCAATTACATAAAAATGAGGAAGATCAAGGGATGTGAAGATGAGAAGTTTGAGAATCAAATTGAAATACTAATTAAACCATCAATCATCATACACCAAAGATTGGGCAGCTACGTGTTTTACAGGTGCAACTAATATAGAAAAATAATTCAATAAAATATCACATATTCATAGGATCTACCACAAAATTTGATCTAAAAATGAAAGAGCTTAGTTAAACCCTGTCTACTAAATGAAAAGTTAATATTAGCTAGCGAAGTTTATTTTGTCATCCAAAGCGGCTAAATACACTGCAAAACCAAAATTCCACAACAAAATTGCAGTCAGCTGAACAAAACACCCAAAATGAAAACAAGTACAATTCGTCAAAAATACAACCTAACCTCAAAGACATTTTCAGTATTTGTGATCCAGTCATAGCTTTTCTTTCAGGGCTAAGAAAAAATTAAAAGAAATAAGCTGATTTTTTTCACAAAGCCACCTAGATAATATTAGCAAAACAGATCCATAATCAATCAGACCATTTCCAAAAAATTTACATGTTTTCGAGGATACGAAAATTTAAATAATAATAATAAATGTAAAGAGAAATGTATTCAATAAATAATAAAAAATAGTTTAATCAATATAAGTGATATACATTTTGAAAAAAGATGTGCAAGAGGATGATTTAAAAATAAAATGTATTGAAATGAAAAATACCTTGTAATTGTTTTAAAGAGAACACTGATATCATATAGTGCTTGCCAAAAGTTTTCCCAACTCTTCCCAAAAGGCATTGAATAAAGTATTTTTTCACTACAAATTGACTTTTTGAAACCCAAAGGGCTTTTTTATCTTAAAACTCAGAAATTAGAAGAGAGAAGGTAGTAATTTCCTATTCAACTGATTTATAAGAAGTTTAAAGAAGTGTATTTTATCAAATATCACCTGCATTAAGTACTACTGTTTCGAAAGTTTGTTTAATAGACAAGAATTTACACTAATTCTTTGGAAAATAGTATTTTGTTCATGTATCCTACAATGAATCCAGAAAGTTTCTGATAATAAATTGAACATTGATAATGTACGAGACAATTTTCTTACATACTAAAAGAAATGAAAAGCAACCTTCCTTCCAAATTGATATTTAAAATTTGATATCGCCTAGGGGCACAACCTTTACATTTTGATAAAATAAATATGCATTCAACTCCTTTTCACCTCACATCTTGTTTCAAATCTATCTCGTCCTGTCTAACATGTTAGAATGGTGGAAAGACGTCATAAAATCACTGGATTATAAGTACAGACTAGAAAAATACGAGTTGTTCTTTAATAACATTTCACCAAAATTATAAATTTTCGTAACTGGTCGTAGTTTAAGTTTACCCTGTATATTGAAAAAAATTCCAAATGTTGCAAATTTTTCTAGTCTGCACCAGTAGATTCGTTGTAAAATAACTGATAGCGTAAAAAGCAATGTGTGTCAAGTTCTCTTAATGAAAACAGAGACCCTTGAAAGGTGTTGAAAATTTCAATCAAACCAAAATTTTACATTTTTCATGAACTTACTTCTCTCTATTCAGCGAGTCAAACGCAGTCCCTATACCGTATTTTTGATTTTGGTGCTCCACACAGTTGTGAACACTTGTCACATTATTCATAATATCCATCACATCCCAGGGTTGGGATTTTTCTTCAACTATAACACTAGGCAGTTCTGACATTGAAAATAGTATTAATTCAAATACAGTTCTAACCAAATTTTGAAAATACTACCTGTTCTCTGTAATGTATTATTAGCCTCATCTATTCGATCTACGTCCGAATTTGAAAGGACAGCATTCTGTGATTTTGGTCTAGAAGTCAGTCGTGATGGAATTCTTTGGGGTACATTTGGAATAGCCTAAAAATTAATATTTTATTGAACCATCAAGTTAAATTATTTTGAGTTTGTTTCTTCTTGAAACCGTTAAAAAGTATGGAATGATGATTAGAAGAGATGAGAAAAAATCTGGGCATTACTTACCCCATCTTCATCAGGTTCATCTGTAAACATGTGCGAAGGATTACTAACTTTTTGTAGCAATTCCAAGGCAAGTCTTCTGTGCATATCCCCTTGGAAAAAAGCATGCTGGAAAAATGGATGGATAATTCATTTTTTCACTTTTAATGAACTACATACCTGCAATAATTTTTCAGCAGTAGGTCTTTTCTTTGGATTTTTTGTTAAAGCTACTTTTACAAAGTTGTGAAAAGTTGGACTCCTGGAAAATATCAAAATAACCAAAATTGATATCTTTAACAATGTAACAATAACTGAATGCAAAAGTGGACCCATTATAAATCATAGCATATATTCAGCCCTATGCTGTATCACTTTCGTTAAAAATAACCGTTATTCGCCATTTCCGTTATTTTGCTATTACCAAGCAATAGCTAAATAACGGAAATGGCGAATAACGGTGACGTTATTTTTAACGGAAGTGACACAGCACAGGGCTGATTATTGTAGTTAGGAATAACAATTGTTTTCAATTATAATAATTTCAATAAAGTAAGCATCTAAGAGTAATATCAAATATAAAAATCTAATTGTAAACTTGAAGCTGTAAAATTGAGACAGTGAGAAAACAAAATCATCTTTAAAGATCTCTTATATTCTGTTGGATATGTTTCTCGTTTTTGTCTGTGGCTAATTTGTTGTAAGTCTTGGCTTCCACTCTAGACCAATTTTATTAGAGGGCTATCTTGAACGATATTTTATTTTTATTTTGGAATATAAACTACATCTTTTTATTTTTTTTGGTAAATAATTTTGAGGTAGGCCAGGAAAATGTATATTCAGTGAAGTAATTATTGGCATATAAACCAGATATACAAATAATAACATTTTGGATACCCAAGATTTTATATAATTTTGATCAGATCCATGTAACAACAACTTTATCAGTTCAAATTAAGATGATTCTTTATCTCTTATTTACTAAATACCATAATCAGATAAAATCACAGAGTATTTATAGTAAAAATTTTGATATTTCAGATAAAAAAGAAAATACCTACGAGATGTTCTAATGGAGATAGAGATAACTTCACATCTTATTACTTATTTATCACCAAAAGTCTTAAAAGTCCCTCAACAGGTATTCAACTACCTCCCTCTATGAAATAAATATGAATAGGTCACGATAACAATAATAACTAGTTTTCGAGAATTTTAGTAGATAACAAGAGCCATACATTTGTAATCACTAGTGAAAAACTGATACAAACAGATATAAGCTCTAGAAATTTAAAAACTCACCACTTTTCTTTGTCTTTCAACGTAGGTGGTTTGAATCCACTTTTAGACATTAGGAACAATGCCCTCATAGGATGCAGGTCGAACATTGGAGGTTGTAACTCAGCCAGTTCTATAGCAGTAATTCCTGTAGCCCAGATATCACAAAGCTGGTTATAGCCACCCTTACGCTCAACAGCTGCTACCTGAAAGTTACTAGGTTTAGTAAAAAACATCAAATGAATTATAATTGTCACCTCAGGTGCCATCCAGTATGGGGTTCCGATGAAAGATTTTCTCTTATTTATAGTGGCTGTTATTTGAGCTGAAACTCCAAAATCTGCTAGCTTGACATCACCACTTTCGGTTAAGAGAATATTGGCTCCTTTGATGTCTCTATGCATCTTACCCATGTTATGAAGATACTGTATTCCATGCAACGTTTCTCGACACATATAGGCTATTTGATTTTCACTTAGGGGACCCGTAACTACAACAAAACTTGGTTTGAACTGAAGTTACTTGATAAAATTAGAACTTACTGTGATATATATCCTGCAGCGAACCTCCTCCACAGTACTCCATACAAATCCACAACTTGTCTCTTCGTAAATAACTACCATAATAAGCTATTATATTAGGGTGTCTACAGTCTCTCATCATAAGAATTTCTTGTTGGATGATAGCGAAGTCATCTCCTAAACAACAAAATATACTGCAAAACCGCGGGCAAGGTTTATATTAAAACTCACCTGGCTCTAACTTGATTACTTTTATCGCTGCTAAATCATTTGTTGAAATCCTTTTTGCCTTAAAGAAACAACAAATGTAAAAGAATACCAGCAAATAAATTATTGGAAGTAGGTACCTTATACACATCTCCATAAGTCCCACTCCCAATCCTTTGAATTAATTCGTAATCATCCTGTGGATTTCTTCTGGAAATATCCGAGCTCAATACCCCTTGAGCCATTTTATTTAATTCGTCTGCTTACATTGTACGTATTCTACTTTGAAAATAAAATAAAATGTTTACGTGAATTTGACTTTGACAGCGAATGTTCTGATGGCAACCATTTTTAAAACAGTGCTACCAAGTCAATGCCAACATAACAGTACCAAAAGACAAGGAGAATAGAAAATATCCAGAAAATCCTTGTGAAATTATTCAGAATTAGAACTTGTTTCAGTTTTCAGTGTTGGGACAGAAATAAAGAATTCTTTCCTTGATCATTTAAAAATATAGTATCCGAATATAAAATTAATGTACGGTATTTCCTAATAGAAGTCAATATAATAGTTTTCGTATATAATTTTTATAAGGTTGGCGAAAAAGGAGAGAAAAGGTCTACACACTACAGTTCCTTTCTTTGAAGCATAAGCGGCGACAGGAATTGGGTAGAAGGCGTGAAACCCATTTTCAAAAGAATATACGGTTATTATTCATTAAAAATTGGTAAGTATAGTGTAGTAATAATTATTATTTAACACCTACAGCTAACATTTATGAATTAAGTTTATATCATACAATAGTCGGATGCAGTGGATTGCCGTATATGACAGGGGTTATCTGACTTTATCCTAAATTAATATTAATATTGAGATGTCTAAGATTTAAAAAATGCCTTTTCAATATCCGATATATGAAAATGAAGGCGAATGATGGTTAATTAATTCACTGCTAACTTCTGACAAATAATCAATATAAAATAACACAATAATTTAATATAAATGTTTTAGGACAGCGCAATTTGTATAACACAGATTGACCGCTCTGAAAAATTGATATTTAATTATTTCATTATCTGATTCAGAAGTTCTTTTTTTTTACTGGATTGAGCATCAATAGCTTTAGTTCAGCGTCGTAAATTCATCGCAAAAAATCAAAATGGATTTACTTAAGTGGGTGTGTTATCGAAATTTCATAAAAAATGTGTATTCCTAAAAGAAATGTATCATGAGTATTAAAAATTTAAATTATGTTTTCGAAATATTTCGGATAATCGTCCTGCGGCGTAGGTATATACCATCAGCAATACCCTTTTGTGTTAAAACCATATATTTGAGGTCCATTGCCAAAGTGCTTCTCTGATTTTCAGTTTCATGCCAAGAGCTATTTCACCAAACATTAGTAAGTCGCCCCGGAGCGCCACCGGCAATAATAATAGCAGTCCTCTACACACGCATAGGCTACGCGTTTAGGTACACTCTATCAGTGTTTATGAGGGGTATTATTATTATTGATGGAATGCAGTCCACTAACATACGTTATTTAGAACTTTTAGATTCTATCCAAAAGGAGTATTTTTTGTTTCGTTGGTGATGCTTCGCTTTAAGCTCGCTCACTATCTTTTGGAACACCCCAGAAAAGTTGGCAGGCCGTTTCATTTTCCCCTAATAAACCGAATCCCATTAGACTGAAAGCAAATCTTTGAAAGAGGTTACCAAAATACACCAAACGCAATTCCCAATATGCCGAACGCAGCGCAACTATTGAAAATAATAATGATAATAATAATACTTCCTCATAAACAGACCCCGGGTGGTCGGCGCGCACTTCAAGCTAGCACCACACTTCGGGATTGGCATCAAGGCAATTATTCACATTACACTTGCTTTTCAACAAGGCATATAGCCCCCTAAAGAAGCCGATGCTCTTGAGAACAAAGTTTCTCGCTTACGGAGGCTTAGAACCTCTGTCGCGAGCCTGAAGCTTCACTGCCAGAGACCTTAGCCTGTACACGAGGTGATTGGCATTCTTAAGAGACACTTTTGCATATTGACTATGAATTGAGTAGCTGTTAGCTATTTAAGCGTCTTTTGCTAATTAGTAACTCTGGTATTATCCCATTATTGGGTCCATATATTACACAGGCAATAAATATAATACCCAGAAGCGAAAGCTGGACATTCCCGTACTACTGTAAAGATTGCCTGTCGAGAGTGACAAAATGGAGTCTCGAAATGTGGCTTCCCCCAGGAACTATTTTTGGCATATATTCATAGTGTTTTCCCCACTTTCGAATTTTTTTAAATGCAACAGTAATTAATGTGTAAAATGACCTCCAGAACTCATGAAAGCAGTAAATACTGCTTCATTGGTATAACTTTTGGGTATACAAATAATTGCGAAGAAATAATATTTCCTTACAGTACAAAAATGATTTTGTTGTGACACTTGTTTTACATTGCCTAGCAACGACCAAGTGCACGGCACAGCTTCTGTGTATTTTCCAGCTTTTTAGAGCCGGTTTTTCAATGTTCAGTCAAGAGTCTCAAATCAGCTTGCTGCCTGACAGCTAATAGTAATCGGGCCCAATACCGAGAGAAATGAAATTATTACCCAACCTTCGAAAATTCGAATATCTGTTCTTCATGCCGAGTTGGACGGCATATGCTATTAATAACTTTCGCAAATAGCATGTTGTCCAACTCGACATGAAGAACAGATATACGAAGTTTCAACCGTTAGGATATTGTTTATTTTCTCCTAGTATTGGGTCCGAGGACTACTTATTAGCCATCAGCCAGTTAGCTGATACCTTTTACTCAAGCCCCAATTCCTTGAAGAGTTTAAGGATTTAGAGGGGGTCTATTCGTGGTATTTCTCCCACAGTCAGCTGGTGTGATCCCAGTATATTCAATCTCTTGTGATGTACAGCATATCACTCCATCAATTTATGGTGTGGTGTTTCTGGATGCCCCACAGAATCTGCAGGTGCTGTCCTCCTCTAAGGCTAGCTTCCTTAGGTGTTCTTTGAATCTGCAATGCCCAGTCAGAAATCCCGTGATTGTCTTTAGACTAGTTTTGCTGAGGTTAATCAGTGTCTTCGATCTTGCTCGGTTGAAGTTGCCGAGGAGATCTTTGGCCTGCCTTAGCCCTGAAAGTCTTTGCCAGTATGTTGCTCTCATTGCTTCTTCAGTTTTATTGAGTTCTTCTTGGAAGTAAGATTTTCCAAGTCCGCAGAATGGTTCTGGCCCGATCAGTGGCGTTGATGCCCTTTTCCGTGCCAGGGTATCTGCTTGTTCAACCTATTACTATATGGTTGGGCTATTATAAAAAACTTTTTAAAAAATACATGGACTCGGCGCTTTCTCTCTTTCTTAAGCCTTGTTCATACCCTCGCGAATTTCGCAATTTTTCTGCAAATAAAATGGCTCCGTCATGCCGGACCAATTGTTGATGCAGAACCATGTCGGCAGCCATTTTATTCGCAGAAAAATTGCCAAGTTCGCAAGGGTATGAACTAGACTTTTTATGGGGCACAAATTGCTCAGGTCCACTGATGACGTAATTCTCGCGCATGTGCAGAGGAAATGTATCCAATGTATCTGAGCATAAGAAATAGGCCACTCTTTTGAAGTATATAATCCTTGACCTCAGAATAGGTAAAATTCTAACCTCAAATAGAGCTTGTTTGTCGCGTCATATCATGGTATACTTCGTTTCATGATAAGTAGACGATACTACTCGAGGGTTGGTAAGAAATTAAGGATTGGTGGTCCAATCATCTGCATTAACCTATACAATAAGTATTTTCGCCGGCACATCTCCAACAGAAAACAACTACTGCCCCCTATGACCGTTCAATCATATCTGTTGATTCTTAATGAAGTGTTCTACAAGAACTATTTTGCAATGCTTACCCTATCGATTCAAAACATTCTTTAACCATTTGTTCCAAATTTGTTAAAAAAACTTGAAATATCATAAAAAGCTCTTTGTTAGTCTTGCTTACTCATCATGTTATCACAAGGATACTTAATTGACAATTATTTTTCAGTGGAACATTTTTTTGGGGTACCTACTCTGGATTCTTTTTGGAACCAAAAAAAAATATAGTTTTTAGAATATTCCCATCGGGCCGCACGATAATGTTCATTAGCTTCTTTTTCATGTAGGGTATCCGGTTGAAAAATGATCATTTATATATACATCGGTAAAAAAAATTTGTTTATTATGCAAAACTTCACGTCTTATCATATGGCCTGATCCACTGGGGAATAAGTTCTGATCGACAGTCAGCTTTTGTGTTACTTTTTTCACGTTTTTGAGTTCCACCAATTTGCGTCTTTACTGGCACTTTTACTTGCCAGAGTACAATCGCTATTTGGTTGTATCATTTCAACAAACGTTTCAATTGTACGATTTTTTTCATATTTACCTGGGATGGACACACAAAAAAATGCAATTCCTTTATGTAAATGCTTTAATACTTCTAATATATATTCTTTAACTCATTATTTATTTACATTTTAAAAAACTCTAAAAATATCAACAAATATTACACCACACTGGGTAATAAAAATATCACTAGCTTACCCCTCGTTTACCATTTGTTTTTTAAAGATTTCAAATTAAAACTGGACATGGAGGAGTTGTTTAAAACTATTTTAGTTCGTTTTTTCAGCGCTTTATTTATGGATCTGTTCAGAGACTAGGCAGCTTCGATTAACACTAAATTATATAAATAAAAAATAAACTATTGAAAAATACAAATTCGATAACTTAGCCCTCTTTTGTCACAGACATTTTTTTTAATAGCTACAACCCACACCACCACCTTCTAGTCACTGTAAAATATTCATTATAATAGTTCAAAACTATTGAGAATTTTTTGTAATGTTTCTTAAAATAAAATTATATACAGGTGTTCTATGTACAATCTAAACCGAAAGTCCCAAAAATCTTCTCAAAGGCGTTAAAATAGTGCATTCGACGTTCAAATTAACTGTATATCAGTTTTATTTTGATATCCTGAAAAAGATAGTGCAAAAATGAGGTGGCTAGTGATATTGTGATCCGGTATAACACTGGTACCAATAAATAGTATATGTATATAATGTACAACTTTACATTTATTTTAGTATCAACTATTATCTTTCAGAACATCCTTCAAAATGGAGCTAGAATTTCGATTTTGTGCAAAATCCGCAAACGTTGGCAAAACAATTTCACTCAATACTATGGGCGACTGTCGTGGCGTCGCTGATTTGCTATTCGTTGCTCTTGTTGTTTCAGAAGTGTTGGAAGAACTGAGCAAGCTTGGAAGGACCCTGGGTTTCGATTCATTTTCCAAAAACTTCACGAATGCCTGCGAGAGCGATTCTTCCGACATTTTATTGGGATTCCCCGGGTACGGTGCCAAAAAAGAGCTCAACCACGAGCCCTGCTGTGACGTATGCAGGTTCACTTTATCATGGTCTTGCTGGTTGAAATCCAAAACTGTGGCTATAATCTTCAGAATCTGCAACTGATCCTTGTTCAGGTTGTTATTCGAGGAAACAAAGCCAATAACTAGGTTTTTTACGAGGGATTTGTCTACTTTCCCATCTGTTTGACTCGTGGCACACTTCAACTCTTCCTCAGTTTTTGATATCTTACTCTGGAGCTGAGATACTGTAAAATAGATATAAATTAGGAATGGATCTTTGAATAATTGGAGAAAAAAATGTGAAATTTTCATATGACATGAAAATTACAAGTGATATTTTACTGAGCTAAACGGTAGATTTTTAAACAAGCCATAAAAATACTGCCTAGATCAGTAAAGTTTATTTCGGAGTATGTTATAAATTTTTTCTGCTTATTATGAATTAATCACCAACCTTCAAATGCTTCAAACAAGCCTCTCCACAATGACATTCTGAATAACTGTTGTAGAAATACTCGCTTTTTAGGACACAGAAAAAAATTATTCACATTTTCCTTTACTACAAGTAGAAATGGAAACCAACAGCTTCTTGTAAAACAGATTGTTTATAATGATTGTTTGCATTAGTAGCAATAATTTGAACAAAATATAATGGAGACCATATCGATGGTTAAACGTAAGTCGATTTCTTCCCATTTAACCTTTTATGCTGCAAAAATTACAAATATTCATAATCTTTGAGCCTGCAAAAGCTCGTAAGTTCATTATTAATTTTAGGGACCCGTGGTGCCATCTATCAAAATCTCGTAAAACATATTTGCCACACTGAAGATTCAAGACTTTAATTGTTTTGTGCTCCTCCTGTAAAAGTTATAAAAATCGACTTAACTGCACTTTAACCGATATTAGGACATTCTTTACCCAACTAAAATGTTTTCGATACTGCGGTGTTGCCACTTCTATTAGAAAGTAGTAGCAACTTTGATTTTTCAAAAGGAACACCTTGTACATAATATTATTTTTGGAATTTCCAACGATTGCCCTACAACTTTTCTTCATATTTTCCTATCTGTTACCGTTTTCGAAAAATAAAATTAATTACCTCTATTTTACTATTACCAAGCAATAGCAAAATAACGGAAATGACGAATAACGGTGACGTTATTTTTAACGGAAGTGATACAGCATAGGGCTTGTTATCTACAAGTGAAACTTCAATTCTAAAATTATTCAAAAATTCTATTTAACCTGGCTTCTAAAGTATCCAAGACGATACTGGACTCTTATTGGTTAATTAATATGCCTCAATGAAAATCTGATTAATGATAATTCCCATTCTGATACAAGTGACAAATTTGAAATGCAGTGGATATTATTGGTGAGCATACAAGAAAAATTTCCATTTCTACAAGTAGTACAAGCAAACAAAATCATGAAAATGCATATTAACTGAAACACAGTTAATTTATTAATTCAAATATGTTTATGTTAACCTAATGAAAATCAAAATTAGAAAAAAAATAATACAAACTCGCAACAAAGTTGATGGTAAAAGCCAGAAAGTAAGTGTTACCCAGGGACTGGTATTTTCAAAACCCTACCAGTACCTGATGTAATACTCAATTCCTGCACTTTCTGATGCAAGTCATGCTCCATGCCTCTTGAATTCAAAGAAAATAACTGTAAAAAACAATAATTAGCTTAAAAAACAAAATGAAATTATAGCTTAGAAAAATCACTTATTCTTCTTCAAATAAAGTAATGCAATAATAATTCTGGCGAGATAGTTTCTCTAAGGAATACTTTTCCATAACAATAAAATACAATGAAAACAAACCAGCAAAGCAAATACAAAACTGAAAATAAACAAAAAAAAAAAGATATATAATACTAGTATTCAAGCTAACAGTCGACGATTAAGGAGAAAGGATGTGGGACTAGCAAAAATAAAAACGGTGAATCGAACACTACATTTTGTCTATCCCATTCAGTACCTGGGGAATCCAACCACCTCACAGTTACCAAATGAGATTAAAAAAACATAGGTGAAGCGTGCAACGGTGCGATACAAAAAATAAAGTGCTGAAATAGCGTGCTGAAAAAAAAATAAACGAATATTTTACCTACAACAAGCTGCGAATATTACAAAATCTTCAAGTGCATGAGAAGAAATATTCTCCAAGAAGCAATCGATAACACTATAAACAACATGAAAAAAAATACCCAAGTATTTTTGTGCTTCTGGATATTAGTAGTGTTGTTCCTAACTCATAAAATTGTCTCTGGAAATCCCATATTCAGTATGAGAAGTATTATAGGAAAAGTTTAAGTAGACGGGATGATATTTTCTTTTATTTTTCGGATTTGCAACAGTTTTTTCGTGTTTGAATTCACTTAAATTTGTGAACACATGATAACGATAAAAAATTATTGAGATTAAAAATGAAGTTGTATATAACTTTCTGTTCGTTTGATTTCATGAAAGCACATGTTGAAATTACGCCACTGTTATACCTAACATGTACCAAAGACATTTTAACAACTTTTTTGTGTAAAATTTCGTTAACTGATAGGCGCATGCTACAATTTTTTTTCTGGAATTTACGTAGTTTGGTGCCCTGATCAGAAAATCCAAAGAAAATGTTTGGCTGTCTCAAGTAATTTCGGAGGTATGGTCCTGTTTTTGAACGATGACTGGCATTTTTTAGGACACATTTCTACACTAGCACAATGTACAAACCCTAATTCACCCGTGTTACACTATTTTTGTTATTTAAAACTGCATGGTTTATCCAAAAATTCAATATTCTCTTAAGACAAAAACAACAAATCTATGCAAGATGTTCAGTGAATTTATTCATGTCAGGTTGGTAACTTGGATCTTTGCATATGCCTGGCCAACTTTTCGAGCCATTTAACTTCAAACATGATCAAGAAATTATTCATTCACGCTTCTTCCTAGTTACCAATTTGACATATGAGTAAGATTCACTAACCATTTTCTAGCTTCGTTGTTTATGTGGTCATAAAAGAAGTAGAAGTTTTTTCATAATTAGTGATGTTTTTCAATGAAGAAAATGTGTAAACAGGTAACTTTGGATGATAAGGAGGGAAAATTTGGAGTATTTTTTTTCACAGTTGGAATGCGTAGACGTTTCGGTTAGTTTCAGAGCTTTGAACTCCAGATTTTGAAACTTGGCCATAGTATCCCGACAAAGCAGTCCAGAATTTTAGTTACTCAATTTGATGAAAGTTATCAGTCTACCCTGAATTCATAAACATTCGATCACAAGATGACGCATACACATTTATGACTAATTGTTCTTTGTTGCTTATCAGCACCTGCAACTGTTCAATGAATGAATATTTTGCATTCCCACAAATTTTGGTAGATTAAGTTAGGAAAAAACAAAGTATTTCTACTACATCTCAGCTTGTTGTAGGTAAAATGTATATACCAGGTCAGTCTGAACAAAAAAATATTCAAGGTAAAACAATTATTCATAATATTCAAAAATCAGTAATTGCTGAAATGTAACTCATGCCTTATCGGACAAAAATCTGGAACAAGCTCATGCAATATTTATATTTTTGCTGAACTTCGAGTCGACAGCATCACTTATTTCATAAGAGCAATGACTGATCAAACGTCTCTAAAACACCCGATTGCAAGAGTATGTACTATCTTGAAAGTAAGAATTTTTATTCCACAAATCATCAAATCATTCCACTATTTACTAATTTTATTTCAATGAAAACTGATCTATAATAGACCACTAATAAAATAATAAACGGGTATAATTCTATACAAAATAAGGACAGTGGCAAAAAATCAATAAAAACTACTTCATTGGCTAATGTCACGACACGATTGTATTACATGTGTTACAGGTACAGGGATAGCTTTGCAAGTGCTTTGTATAACACAAATAGTGAAATTCTATTGCAAGCAGATAATAACAAATAATACTGTCAAAACAAACAAAAAAGTCATTCTATTTCACATTAAAACATAAACATAACATTAAAAATTAAAACTGTCCTTACGAAGTATCAGAAAACTTCAATGCTTGTCATTACAGTTTTAATTTAATCTACAGAGTATTTATGTTCCAAATTTTCTATCAAAATACATACCAAAACAAGTATTTTTTTAGTAACTCGTAGCTCATTAACAAAAAAATTGACGTTTCAAAATAGAATTAAATACCATGAAAAAATTATTTCTAAAGAAGTAGAAACATACCTAGAACATAAATCGTTATGTTTATTGAGAGACTAATGCCAAAATTGTTCAATATATAATGTGAGTTTTCTTCAAATTCAGTTGCTTTCATCTTTGTTATATCTTTTGAAATGTTTTTCGTTTGTCATTTAATTTTTTGGACACATCAATTTCAAAACTGTGACCTGTCTAAATTATTACTGATATAAGCACCAATAAATCATTGATTGATATACGATTTCAAGTTGTTTTAAATTATTAGTAATTCCTAATTAAACGTAACGAAAAATATCTGTCGGGATGAAAATAGTATTTCCCATTTGAGAACTATTTCTATGCTCTAATGTAAAAGCCTGGAAACCATTATGCAGGTGGAATGACATTATTTTGTACATGTAATAGTATATCACCATTTGTATTAAAATGCTCTTGCACTGTCATCTTAACATACCTTTGTAATTCAATAGTCGTTAAGGTATTAACTGAGAAATTGTTCGTTTTCTGCTTTCATTCAGTGAAATTTCATTTGTATAGAATTATGTGGAGAAACAGTCTACCTTGATTATTATTATTATTAATATGAACATATCTGTAAATCTAATCATTTGTGAAGTAAATATTCTTTCTGAAATGAGTCGGATGTCCCAAAGTAGTTTTTTTACACTAAAAATAAACTGTGCAGTTTTGTAAATCTCACAATATTTTGAGCTGTTCAGCAATATCATACATACATTATAATGAAAATTAGCGACATATGCATGAGTTATACCAAAATCCATAACATAACATTCGGAAAAATTTCAAACAATGGTCAGAATTCGACATAAAAAATATGATTGAAAGTTAATAACCAGAACCCTTAATGACTAAATGAAAATATGTAGTTATTGGGAAGTCGACAGATAGAAGTTCATGACAATATCGACTGATATTCTGGGATCACAACCACCCAGAATTACCAGCTGATATTTCACGGACAACCATTGGATATGAAACTGAAAATTTTCAAATTATTAATAATGTTATGACGCATGCCATTCGAAACAAGTCAAATGTATACTTTACCTTCGTCTTTCAGCATCGAGATTGTCTTCTGTGAGAGTTCCAATTGGTCTGAAAGTCTAGAAGCCGCCAATAAACCTTGGTTACTCTCTTCCAGTTGCGATTTGAGGTTTGCTATCTCCTTCTTCAGTTCCTCCTGGACTTGTTTTTCGGCAACAATGTGTCTACGTATTCGCTCGGTCTCTTTGAAAACATCTTTCTCTTTATCTGTCAAAAGTACCGGTAGTATTAATAAACAATTTAATGGACAGACAAATCGCTACTGAACGTTAAGAACTGTTTGTAATTAAACTATAACTGTGTGTTTATTTCAACTCGTTTACGAAGCCGAAATAGCCTGGTTCAGATAGGATACCAAAATTAGCTGACACTTGCAGAAATAATTACGTTTCTGAACTTTGAAATTAGCATTGAACTGAATATATATTTTTGCAAATTGCTGAAGATAAAATCCTATTATCTTCGGGCGTGGAGATAATTGTTGAATCATTTGAGCATAACTCCTCACTTATTGTTAGCGTCGAGTTCGTAAATGACGAATATTCTTAAAATAATCGTTTGAGCATAACACCTCTCTTTATAGAGAGATATTTGTGGCTACGACTTCGTAAGTAATCTTAGAAGGTTCTTTACCCAGAACTAACCCCCATAATCTAAGCTTGGTGAAAGTAGAGCTATGGTTCATATGAGAAAAGAAATATTGTCACTTATTATAATAGTGTGCCGACTATGGATTCCCAATTCTCGAAAAAGTCATCGAAGCATGAATTTTTATCGCGTCACGAACGATCGTCGTTTCAACGCCTACCAAAAACGTCAAATCCTACCACACACGTTGGGTAATGTAAACAGGGTCATTCACGGTCGATGGTACATACGATTATTTTACAATTTTGGATTTTTGTTGTTTTGTGTATTTGCCGTGGCGCTCACGGCAAATAATAATAATAGCCGTTCTCTATCCGCACATGCTATGTCTTTGGAAATACTATTAGTATTTATTATTAGTATTTTTTTTTCCGTCAGGAATTTACCAGTCAGACCCTGTCTCCGGAGTTCCGATACATCTGAAGGGCACGCTGGTGTGTGTGTCATTAACCCCAGTAAATACTCCCTACCTCAGTGGGGTGAGTGATTACTGGAGCCGAGAATCATGTGCCCTGAGCAGGCGGAGGGAACCAACCCTATGCTGTATAACTTCCGTTAAAAATAACGTCACCGTTATTCGCCATTTCCGTTATTTTGCTATCACCAATTATATCATAACGGCCTTCTGCATTCGTTAGGCTAAGATTTCTGCCGCGTCAAAGCAAGCCGGTATAATTTTCAAATCAAGAGCAGCTTGTCCACCTATCCACCAGGTACACTAATTATCAGAATGACCATTTTAACAGAATGATTTCAGTAAAGCCTACAGAGTTCAAAGAGTTCCGTTTTTGCCTCCTCTTTTCGGACGATTTTCTTTTCGCCAGGGGCCAAAAATTCTGAAGAAAATTATCCTACTTTGATGATCGAGGAGGATTACATCAGGCTCATTGGCTTGTATTTACCTGAGGGTGGGGAATGAGTAGTTCCCATAGAATCAGCACTTCTCATTCTCCACAACGGATTCAATATCCCCCGGAGCTTAAGGCAATACCGGTGTCTCGTCTATACCGTTCGAGTGTCGTAGACGGTAGTAGAACACTCGTAGCGCCACGTTATGCCTATGGATATAAGCCGAGACCGCATAAGCTGGACAGGCATTATGGTCTCAGCTGCCACACGACACTCTCTGCATCTAGTGTCAGGGACCTCTATACGCGACTATGGTAAGCTTCGAACTGCGCTAGGGCAGGAGTATCTACGTTGAGTGGTTGCGGAAACTCATAATGTTCTTCCAGAAGGTTTCCACCCGATCAGCCGCTGGCGGGTTATCCACAACACGTGGAGGCTCTTGGAATAAGCGATAAGGTTTATCGCGGAAATTCATGTTTTCCGCGATGCTTCTCGCCCGCCTCACTACTGACTTTTTTGCAGACACCAGCATTCGTATCCTATCAAGACAGTGCTGTTTGATGGTTAACAGCACGCCTTGATTTAGTGTGTGGTGAGCTCGTCTTACATTTGCGACAAATCGCCGGACTGCGGAAGTAAAGGGCCTATTGGCCGCCACGTAGTCCGCCACACACTGAATACGAGACGCGTGTTGTCTCGCCGACTTGATCTTAGCTTAGCTTCCATCTTATGATTGTACAAAGAAATATATGGTAAGAGGAAATATATTACTTGTTCACATCCCATTTTTCAAACAACGTATATCTAGTTCTCCAGAAGCGTCTGATGTACCACCTGATTTGATTCACCCTTAATATAAAAACAGAATTGAATACCTTTCCTGAATTGTTCCAGAACGAACTGCAAATTCGCCAGCGCTGCTGCTTGCTTGTTGTTTTGATCCTCTGCATCAGATATTTGTTTCCTCAACGAATCCCTTTCATTCGTCACCGTCTGTAGCTGCTTCTGCAGAGACTCCACCTGTTGGTTGGCCCTAATACTAACTGAAGTGTACATCGTGCTGGAACTCTTCTCCCGCTCTTCTATTTCAGTTACTCTGGCTTGCAGAGAGGCGTTCTTTTGTTCTGACTGCAACAGTTCTTGGGTGTAGTGCTCCTCTATTTCTACCAGGTGCGTTTGCAACCTGTCCAGTTTCTTCTGCAACGCTAATTCTTTTTCTGAATGAGCGGACTTCTCAGATACCAGCTGTTGGACCTTCGACTGTTCTTCCAATAAATTTTTGGCCATAACCTCGCATTTCTCTTTCAGAAAGTTGTTCTGATCGCTGAGTTTTTCGATTTCTTCTTTTGTCACTTGGGAACTTTCCAAATTTCGAACCTTTTCACTTTCGGCTGTCAGAACTTGAGTCAGTCGTTGTATTTCATTGTGGTATGCAACACTTTCTTGGTGTTTGGTAGTTACTATGTTGACTAGTTCGTTCCTGGAATTTGACACTTCTTGAAGCTGTTGCTGCAGCACAGCGCAAGTGTTCATAGTCTCACTCAATTGTGTTTGAAGCTGTGCTTGTTTGTCCAGTTCCGCTTGTAGACGATTCCTCTCTGTCACAAGTTCATTGATTTTCAGTTCGATACTATCATCAGAATCTTCCGTTCCCACATCTACTTTTTGTTGTTTCTCTGATTCAGAAATGGACAGTTTATCCAACAAAATATCTTCAAACTTATCAGGTTCGTCTCCGCCTAAATTGCCTTCTGAAACCGACTTTCTCGGAAGTTGTTGAGTTTTCATTTGCTCTAATTCTTCATTTAACTGTGTAACCACCTTTTCGAGACTTTCGATATGTTCTTCCCTTTCCAGCACAATTTTTTTCAGTTCTTCTCCCTCTTTAATGACTGCATCGTTCTGTGATTGAAGTTCCTCGAAGCTATTTTGGAACTCTGCCAAATCTTGGTTGGTTTGGTTCATTGATATTTCGAGGTTGTACTTAGCTTCCGAAAGCGCCACTGCTTCTTTGCTCTTCTGCTCGTATTGCAGTTTTAGGCTAGTTTCTGCCATTTTCGAAAATTGCAGCTTCTCTGTTAAGTTCTGCACTTGGAGTTCCAAATCCTTCCTAGCGACCTCCTCTGCTAGTAGTTGCTTCTCCGCCATAATTAGTTTACCCTTCAAATCATCGCAGACGGTTTTGATTTTTTCAGTCTCCGACTTCGATTCGTCCCTTTCGTGGGCGAGATAATATGCCTTCTTTTTGAATGATTCCAATTCTTCTTTCAAACCGTCAGTGTTGAATTTCAGTTCACTGAATTGATACTCTGTATTTTCATATTCAGACCTCACTTTTTCCAAAGAAAATTTCATCTCTCGATTCTCATCAGTGATTACCTTCAAGTAATCTCTAGCTGCTTCAAGGTCACTCTGTAAAGAATCGTGTTCAATCCGAAGTAAATCGAAATTGTTCAATAGGCGTTGATGATCCATTTCAATCTTCATCATCTCACTTTCGGTAACATCTGTGTCACTATCCCTCTCAACTCCTGTCATCAGCGCAGATTTATTCATTTGCTGCCTCTCGTAATCATCTATTATCCTTTCTAAATCTTCTATTCGTTTGTTGGCGCTTTCTAGCTGGGATTCTAGCATTATAATGTTATCTTCGTTGGATTCCGATATCGTCTGCAGCACAGAGTTGTTTTTGAACGCCTCAATGTCGCTAATTAGCAAATCGTTATTTTTAGCGAGTTCGCTGCACTCGTTTTCATATTCTTTTATTGATCGAGTTTTCTTCAAAACCTCCTGACTCAGTATCTCGGAGTTGTTCAACAGCTTTTCGATTTCGTGGTTTTTCTCTGACAGAATATTATTCTTTTCTTCATTCAGTTCGATGACTTTCTTTTTCAAGGATTCACACTTGCATCTGAGTTCCAGCAGAATTTTCATAATATTTTCCACTTGTTTGCTGAACTCGGCGACTTGGGCATCGTCTTCGTAAGAACACTGCCCGAGGTCGGAGGGTTGTTCGCAGCCTTGAAATTTTTGTATATTTTCACTAATTATTTGAATGTATTTGTCATTGAGTTCTAACAACACCTTTCTGTGAGTGACACGTTGTTCTTCATTTTCTTCCTTTATATCGACGATTTTCCTCTCCAGAGTTCGTATTTGGTCATGCAATATGTCAACTTGTTGTTCATCAGCTATGTTTTTATCTTCCTGTTTCTTCAAAGTCTCCAGTTCTTCTTGTAAAATTCCAAGTTGAGTCTCATGTTCCTTCTTGATGTTCTCTAATTCGTTTTCTAATTCAAAATCCATTCTTCCATTAGCTCTTAATTGCAACGATTCATTTTCTAACTTCAACTCTTTATTTTCATTTTTCAGAGATTCAATTTGATCTTCCTGCTTCACAATGAGTTCTTTCAATTCTTGCATCATTCTTGCTTGTCGGTCTTTGTCAGTTTTCAAAATTTCTACTTCTTCTTGTATCAGCCCCATTTGTTCCCGACTTTCTTCTGACCCATTAACGGAGTTTTGTACTTTCAAATCTTCCACTTCTTGTTTCAGACTACTCACTTCAGTTTCATTTTTTTCTAGAAATACCGAAAGCCTTTGGCAGTTATCTTCGTCCTCCAAACTCTTCTTCTCGAAGAGTGTTATCTGTTCCTTTGCTCTCTGCAGTTCAGCATACATTATTTTGTTTTCATCTTCCAGAACCTTGATTTTTTCGTTGTTCTCCAAATTCTCAGTCTTACTTGCCAACTTGACGTCTTCTTTAATTCGTGATGACATTTCAATCGAGTTTTGGAGAATGTCGATTCTATTCTTCGTCTCATTCAACTCCAGTTTGAGTTTATTATTTTCATTTGCAAGATGTGCGCACTTTTCATTATATTCATCATCGGCATTGTCTACATTTTTTCGCTCAAGCTTTTGTTGAAGCTCTTTCAGTTCGTTCCTTAATTTTTCCTCTCTGACAGTAAAGTTCTTATTCTGCTGCTTTACCCTGAGGTGGTCTTCCTTCAATTCATTCAGCTCGTCTTGTAGCTTATCTCTCATATCCACGACTTTTGATAGGTTTACTTGATTTTCTGTATCGAGTTGTTCGAGCAGAAGCAATAGGTCATTTCTCTCACTTTCGAGTGATGATATTTTACTTTTCAAGTCGGATGGAGAATCTTCTGAGGAAATAGAGGTTTTTTCATCCGTCGCTTCCCAATTCCAGTTTTCATTCGATTTGTCGCGATCATCTTGTTGAAGCTGAAACAAAAACGAAATAAGTATATGTTCCAGCAACGTTATCGAAAGAATCCTAACGAAAGCAATGACGTCAACACCGAGAAAATTAATCAGTAACGTTCAACAATGAGCATTCACATGCACTGTGGTACAATAATAATATTGATAGAGGAAAGGTATACCATTAATACCTACTATAAGTCGAGTCAAACGGTTTCCTGTACGACATTTTTCGAGGTATTTACAATAAAATGGTACGCCTGTTAAACTTTAGGCTCATGCATATGATAAGAGGTTATTATCAAATGACTGGAGTTTTAATTTACATAGCAATCAGCAATATTCGTCCTAACACAAAAGTGGCATATTACGTTACATATGTGTTTAACGATATATCAAGTTACATCTAACAACGTTCGGTCGTTGAGTTGAGGCGAGTTTAAATATTTCAGCAAAAAATAGGAGGAAATTTGCTTTGATGAACATCAAATGAATATTTTATATTACTAACAGCTTTCTTCTTTAAGTCTGGCAAGGATTGTTTATAATATTAGGGAACTATTTAGCGGAATTGGTCAAAAACAATTAGTGTCAACAGAAGCAAGCAATATATTTCTATCCCGACAACAAAATTTTTGAAATTTCCAAAATGTTGCAACTATTTACTTTTCGATCAGTTCACTGATTTTTTTTTCAATAAGAACAAGAATCTCGAATAAATGATATGACGAGAAAAATTGTTAATATAATCCAACGGTCGTAGGGGACAGTAGTTGTTTTCTGTCTTGTCGGCGAAAATACCTATTGTATTGGTTAAAATGGAAGACTGGATTATGTGATCCCTTTTTCATTAAAGAATGATATGAGTTTTATGTATTTCAAAAAGCCTCCATGTCAACAATACTTGATATCAAATGAGCCGTCTAAATGCAAACCCCGCCAAGTGCAAACTATGTAGTTTCAAGAAAAATGCGAAAAACTGTTTTGCTTGATTCTAGCGATAACATGAATATACTTTTCTATTCAGTGGATGTAGAAACTGTTTCTTAAACATCAACTTTCATCTTATATAACAGAAAGGGATTAAAGCACTATAAAATGAGAAAAATAAAAGGCCCTTGGCCAGATTTGAAAATTAACGTAAAAAATGGCGGGTTTTGCAGCCAAAATAAAGTATTTTAAATAAAGTTTTAACTCTGAAAAGATTTCAATAATACCACTCAAAATATTTAAAAGTGTGTAATTGGTGGCATAGATCCTTTTGAAATTATACTATATTTTTGGTATTTCTTTCATAAACTTTTATCAGAAAAGTAGGTACAAAATTAACACAATGTTCTTAAGCAAAACAAAGTATTGAGCAAGCTTGAACATTCTTATGTTGAGATAAACTTATAAACTAAATATTTCTTTAATACGGGAATAAACTTCAAAAACAACAAAATTATTAAACAAATCTTGTATCCTCTTCAGGGTTTTGGTCGCAGGTGAATTATTCCGTCATTGTAGAAGAGCTTTGTAAATTTTGAATGTTTTGTTTGGTTATCGATTGCATCCTTAAAAAAATTTAGATTTTGCAAAGATTTCCAAACAGGTAAAAATGCTTGGTTAATAAATCAATGGATTTTTTATTGTAAAATAATTTATGGAACCGTTTGATATCTATGGGGCGCCGTTAGTGTCAAAAGTAGTTGTTCTCATATATTTTATTTTTACTCAAATATATTTGTTGACGACCATATATTTATTAGTTGACACCAATATATATTGAAACCTAACAAATATTTCCATTTTAGCGTTCATTCATTCATAAATATATCGTCAAAGCATATTAGCAGTGAAGAGCAATATATTTATTACTTGTTACCAATCCATATATAAAAATGAGCTTTTGAGTACCACCACTAGATAGCGCCATGTACCGATTCATGCCATTTCTTCGCTTCGCGTCCGCTATGTTGAAAATAATCGAAAGATTGTTCGAGTTTTCATCATTGCATATCTTCAAAAAGTATAAAAGCAATGCATATCAACAACAGATTTGCAAAACAAATTATAATCCAAAACATGATGTGAGCGCCACCTAGTGGTGGTAATCGAAAGCTCATTTTTAACTACGCGATAATAAATAAATTGGCGGGTTTTGAACTATAATATTAGAACAGAGTGAATATACTAATGTTCTCTATCGAATTGGCGGGGTTTGCCGTTAGACGGCTCAAATATTCATTACCTAATTGATTGGATGTAATAAAATACCTATGACGCGGATCTGAGATATGGAATATTTTTTTGGGAAAATTTATTTGCAGAGCGAAACATAGAGACTCTTGTAGAACGCTATTTATTGAACACAGAATCATGACTGAACTGTATTTTCATTTTATAAAGTGTTTGTTTGAACCACAAAAAAAAACAGTAAGGTAAGCTCGGGTAAGTGTGAATTTGGGGCAAGTGTGAGTTTGCTCGCTATTTACGCTAAATCGGGCGACAGCCCAATGCCATCTATTGACGAATAGCCTACACTCATAATGAATCCATAACCATCATATAAAATACAAAAGAGATCTTGTGAAATCCAAATATTTTCCCCAATTTTCTAACCTACAATTCATCAACCCGAACGAGTATAACGAGTTTATTTCAAGCTTTGAGTGTATTGTTAAAATCTAAGGTAAGAATCCATTTTATACATTTTTCTTCTGCCTAAACAATGAATCTGATTATAGATTGCCGTTTTTTCATGAAGTTGTTGTTTTTTACTTTTTTCATTGCATGCCACACTTACCCCGAAATTAAATGTTATTGGGGATAGTGTGACCTATCTGTCGGGATAAGTGGGAACCTGGTTTATTTGGCCAATCTAAACAGTAATATTTTTTCAGGTATAGTACGAAATTATATACGGAAATCTCAGAGAGCCAAACAATATACCTGGCCAGATGTGGAAGACAGTAGCTTTGTTCTGGTTCTGAAAATTATTAGTCCTGGGACGTCAGGATTGTGCGCAGTTGAGAAATAGTGAGCGAATATGAACCTAAAGAGCACACTTCTCGTCAACTGCGCATGATCCTGACGTCTCAGGACTGATAATTTTCAGAACCAAAACAAACCTATTGATACACTTTCTGAGGATGAAATAACAACTTTGCTTCCATCACCACTCGTCAGAAAATGGGGATCAATGAAATTCTCATTAAATTTTTCAGATTTCTACCTGTAAATTTTTCTTTTCAACAAATGTTCACGTTCACGTTTTGTTTTTTTCCAATGGGGCATTTCAAATTCAATATTAAAAAGTTCCTAACTATGTTTTAAATAAAGATATCTCGAAAAAAATAAATTGTGGTGAAAGTTCCTTTACTGTTTACTCACACCTGCCCCAAAGATATATATATATATATATATATATATATATATATATATATATATATATATATATATATATATATATATATCTTTGGGGCAGGTGTGAGTAAACAGTAAAGGAACTTTCACCACAATTTATTTTTTTCGAGATATCTATATATATATATATATATATATATATATATAATTCATAGAATACGTTTTTCAACAGTTTTCTGTGGCGTATTACAAAGACTGACCTTCAAAGTAAATACCTGCAAAAGTTTATTGTTATATTAGTTCAGGTTCATCAGATGGACTAAATTCAATGCGAACTAATGAAAATCATAGTCACACTTACCCGATCTTACTATAATGAATCCATAACCATCATATAAAATACAAAAGAGATCTTGTGAAATCCAAATATTTTCCCCAATTTTCTAACCTACAATTCATCAACCCGAACGAGTATAACGAGTTTATTTCAAGCTTTGAGTGTATTGTTAAAATCTAAGGTAAGAATCCATTTTATACATTTTTCTTCTGCCTAAACAATGAATCTGATTATAGATTGCCGTTTTTTCATGAAGTTGTTGTTTTTTACTTTTTTCATTGCATGCCACACTTACCCCGAAATTAAATGTTATTGGGGATAGTGTGACCTATCTGTCGGGATAAGTGGGAACCTGGTTTATTTGGCCAATCTAAACAGTAATATTTTTTCAGGTATAGTACGAAATTATATACGGAAATCTCAGAGAGCCAAACAATATACCTGGCCAGATGTGGAAGACAGTAGCTTTGTTCTGGTTCTGAAAATTATTAGTCCTGGGACGTCAGGATTGTGCGCAGTTGAGAAATAGTGAGCGAATATGAACCTAAAGAGCACACTTCTCGTCAACTGCGCATGATCCTGACGTCTCAGGACTGATAATTTTCAGAACCAAAACAAACCTATTGATACACTTTCTGAGGATGAAATAACAACTTTGCTTCCATCACCACTCGTCAGAAAATGGGGATCAATGAAATTCTCATTAAATTTTTCAGATTTCTACCTGTAAATTTTTCTTTTCAACAAATGTTCACGTTCACGTTTTGTTTTTTTCCAATGGGGCATTTCAAATTCAATATTAAAAAGTTCCTAACTATGTTTTAAATAAAGATATCTCGAAAAAAATAAATTGTGGTGAAAGTTCCTTTACTGTTTACTCACACCTGCCCCAAAGATATATATATATATATATATATATATATATATATATATATATATATATATATATATATATCTTTGGGGCAGGTGTGAGTAAACAGTAAAGGAACTTTCACCACAATTTATTTTTTTCGAGATATCTATATATATATATATATATATATATATATATATATATATATATATATATATATATAATTCATAGAATACGTTTTTCAACAGTTTTCTGTGGCGTATTACAAAGACTGACCTTCAAAGTAAATACCTGCAAAAGTTTATTGTTATATTAGTTCAGGTTCATCAGATGGACTAAATTCAATGCGAACTAATGAAAATCATAGTCACACTTACCCGATCTTACTATAATGAAATACATTTCAACTCTCACTATAACACAATGCATGAAAACTGCAATGTTCAAGTACCAATTCCTAGAAGTTCAATGGCGAATAAATCAATAATTTACAATGCTAAAAAAAAATTATCAATCACTTGCTGATATATATTCGATCTTTAGGAGTGCATATGAAATTCAAGAATATTCTCAAGGATTTACTATTAAATAAAGCATTTTATACATTGGGTACTATGGTGTTATATTTTAGTTAATCAGTGTTTGTTTTTTTTGTGGTTTTATTCACGTGTTTTTGTGACTGTTGTTGTTTCTTGTATCATAACTTCGACAATGAATTTTTTTGATTGATTTATTAAACGATAGGGATGAAAAAATTATTCAAGAGACCTCTCACGTTTTCTTGCAATTCTCTTTAATGTAGGTAATAAAATCCTCGCATTGAAATTTGGTTATTAATTTCATTAACCAAACATTTGAATCACTGCTCAGGTGATCGTAAAAGGTGTTTTAATTTTTTTTTCACAAGAAATTGCGTTGAAATGTTAAGAAATAAAAAAAAACATCACAACGAAAATACCACGCTTTCATAACGGTTCCAAGGAGGAACCTTGTAAAAGCCCAACAACAAACCGTTTCTACAAGTCCTGATAAACAGGTGTAATAATGCAAAAGAAGAAAAGCACACATAATTAAAAAACCATGAGGGTATTCACGACGACGAGGGGGTCTGTCGTTTCTGTTTCATTTGTTCGGATACATATTCATAGCACACGGTCATATAATATACGGGTCACAGGAAATTCTACGGCCGAGTGTTAAACAAAGGTTAAATATTTGTATCCCCGACTTTTTCATAGGAAACCAGTATGGCGATCGGCTCAAACAGAAAATGAAAACCGGTATGGAAAAGTGATCCATTGAATATTATATTCAATATTTTCGTTTCGAAACAATGGAAATTGAAAAAAGTCGATTTGGGATCAGCAAATATTCGTAGGACCAAAATAATGTATTGGTAGAAATAAACTCTTACTGACGAAATGCATAGTGCATAAAAAGTGCATATTAATAATTAATTGTGCTTTATTCAAAAATATCGTCCTTGCATATGGTTATGATAGATGGGTATCGACTGCAAATTCTGAAATTCCAACTTTAAAGTCAGACTTCTTCAGTTTCAAGTCAGAATTTCCGAGTTTAGAGTAAAAAATTTAAGAAAATCCTCAAGAAAGTTAAACCTGCATTGATTTAGAAAGATGCGGAAATATAAACGAAGCTAGTAACTGGGAGACCTGTTTCTATCTGTTCTGGTATGAGACAAGTTATCTAAAAGGTGTTTGACAGAGAACTATGAAATAACATTGAATTTAACTAGAATTAAAGTGGTTTTGGTTCTTTTCCAAGAGCTCATATGAATCTTACACTAAAAGATGCAAAGACAAACAATTAGAATTTCAAAGTTGTATTCTCAGACATCAGTAAAAAAGCATAGGTTGCAAATATCTAAACACTAATGTAATCGTCATTTCCTTAGGAGATAAAATATTCTAATGAATTTATTGAATAATTTTACCACGAGAAGCTATTGAAATGAAAGGGTGGCCCTCATTGTGCGGTCCAATAAAATCTAGCTACTGATATAATAATCGTAGATATAACTTTTCCAAAAATTTCCTAAAAAAATGGATGAAATTAAACTGATTTCTCCTGCTTCTGTTCTTGTATTTGCTGATGACACTGTTTTGATCGGAAAGAGCATTATCTTTTCGTTCCATACACTGTAAAAATTGTTTCAGTTGTAATATCACAAGAGAGTGAGAATAAAGTGAAAATAAGTTGACAGATTTTTCGAAAACTTGTTGCCAAATGAAAAAATCTGGAAAATTATTTTCTACTTTATCGAACTCTCGTGTGGTATTCGATAGATTATTTTTTGATGCCTCAATCATAGACCTATTCTCTATACATATAACATTTTCATTTCAACAATTTACTTGAATCACTATAAACAGAATGAAGTTTGGAATTTGAAGTTCTCATCATGAAATATACAATTATTATGGATGTTTTGTCCTTGGCTGGAGGATTCTGTAACATTGTTTTGTTCTGTTGGATTGAAAGCTATTGCTTTCTCTCTGTCCCTGGGTTATCAATTGAAACTGTTTACAAAGTGGCACGATACTCAAAATAGTATTCTTACATGCATTTTCGTTGATTTTCTTAAAATTTCCTCGAATGATGATGTACTAAACCGTTTTCGAATCATTTTTCACTTTTCATGCAAACTGATGACAGACGTCAGATCAAAAGTATTAGTTGTCACATAAAAACAATACCACCAAAAAATCCCGCGGCAATTTTCAAGGTACAAAATTCCCACTATAATAATGCTGTGATTGGCCTGAACGTATATAAATACTTTGAATTGATGGTTTCAATTGATTACAAGAATTGTTAAAAAATAATCCATGAGATTACATGATTCCATATAGGTAATGCGTTGCCATGAATATTCATGTAAAATTACATACCTCTGTAATATAATGTAAAGTCATTACTTTACTTTTAATGTAAATGTCCAGTATATTACATAAATTATCAATTATATTGATGTAACTTTCTCAGTTATTCCAGATTTAATGGCGATTTCTACATGTTTTTTAGGTGTTTTCGCCATTATATTCAAGTAGTGCCAATTAAGATTACTTGCTTTAGTATGTATACCTGGAATGTATTCATGTATATGTGAGGAAAAACCCAGGTTTTGTAATGAATTGAACTTGGTTGCACATACATTTTTACATACTTCAAATGTGAACTTCCTTATATGCCCCGATGATCACTTGAATTTTCGTGTGATTTACACTCTATTTACAGATGTAATTCAAATTATTGCATGTTTGTTTCGGTGTCTTCACCATTT
This sequence comes from Chrysolina americana, assembly GCA_958502065.1. Lineage (NCBI taxonomy): Eukaryota > Metazoa > Arthropoda > Insecta > Coleoptera > Chrysomelidae > Chrysolina > Chrysolina americana. The sequence continues at coordinate 90,288,954 of OY293412.1, forward strand.
TTATCGAGTAGTGTTAATTAACTTTACATGGTTCACTACTATTTATATATTAGTCAAAAGTATTCAAGTATTTTTGAATAAAAATTTAGTTCTCGTTGTAAATTGAACTTTATCAAACATGTTTTCTTACACACTTCATGTTATTTTTACCAGTTTGACATGGTATTAATTATCCATTAGTAGTTAGGGTGTTTGAAAACTAGAGCCGTTTTTTCAATCTGAAGTAGAGGATACTGAATATAAGAATATAAAACCCCAATAACGTCCTTCTAAAGTCAACCATAAAAAATAATGGACGAGAATACTTCAGAAGAGAGAAAAATGTACAAAAAATATCGATACTTTCAATGTTGAATTGATGATTTTAATAAAAAAAATATATCTTTTGACGTTATTGCGGTTTTATGTTTATATAATTTTCACTTCACTTCATGTTAAAAAGGGAATTAGTTACCAAACACCCTACAATAGTACACTTCAATCTGATTCTATAAATTGACAACTATTTATTTTACCTAGTTTTTACCTTAACTCGTTTTTAGTATTCCTTTTAAACAAACTACAAAACCGGTAGGATGTTTATTCAATTGAAATATTGTATATGGATTATGAAATTACGAATAATCTGAATTATAGAAACCTTTGACAAGAAACATTTTGTTGCAACGAGTGATTATACCCGGTTTAACGAAAACACACACTTAATCAGATAGTGAATTTCTAGCCATGTATTTACTGAGTAGGGGTTGTTGTCCTACGAACTATGAGGAGCTCGTAAACAATCCAGTTTAATTTGTTTGAGCTTCGGGCATATCCTTCATAGAAGGGTGTAAGTTGTATATTTTAATATACACGTATTTGTGCATGAAATGGTAGCCATATCTGCTTATCTTTCTTTTGATATAGGTAAATACTTATTTTATTCATTCTGGAATAGCTAATCTACAATGGAACATTTTAGAATGTTTGCCTATATTCTAACTTGTCATGAATATGTTATTTTATGAAACACCCTATCATGTATATATTTTACCGGGCGAATAAATAATTTACATAAATTTTTATTTTCTTGATTTATTCATTTATTCACCATTTACTGAGAAATTCAAATTCGAGGGCCCTATTTGGATTGAGGATACTAAAGGAGATACAGAGATATTGAAATTAGGGCATAGTTGCGCATTCACATTTTTATTTCGAATGGTATACATATTTGAAATTCAAAAGAGGTCCGTAATCAAAGATGGTGCTTTTTTTAAAACTAACGACAATTTTTCATCCACTGGTTTGACCGGAAGTAACCCCAACTTTTTTTCGGACACAACCCTGTATATTTCTATAGCCTATCTTAAGGCTGAAACCCAATGGACGTTTTATGTTTTTAGTTTTAATTTTCATAATTTTAGATTTTTTTTAACGTGAAATTATCATTGACATTATTATTTTGATCACGCTTCATAAACAATCTTGTTGGTAAAATTCAACCTTTATTTTACAATTCTGTTTTGCATCTTGTTTTATTTGAAAAACTGATATCCAAAATCCCAAAACCTAAAACTTCCATTGTGTCTACGGCTTTATTTGCCTTAAAATCACCTATTCAACCCTAACTTGATAATTGTACTATGCTTGGCGCTTTGAAATCCAATCACGATTAGTTGGTCGATATCATTTCAAAGTTTTCCATAACTCACGATATTGAGAAAACTGAGATAGGAAGATAGTTTTTTTATTTGGCTACTTGTGGAAACAATACTTATCTACCGTTAATTTTTACTATGTAGCCATACATGATCTATACCGAAAAAATTTGGTAATTTATGCGCGTTGTATCCGGAAACTAAACAGCATGGACCTTAGAAGACAAGCCAAACCCAACAAAGCTGTTTGTTCATTCTTCATCATGCAAATGCGAGTCACACGTATCGACGAAAACAACTACGTTTTTGAGTAGGTACTCAAAAATTGATTGGTCACCCACCTCTATGGGGTGCCGTTATTGTCAAAAATAGTGTTCTCATGTTTCATTTTCTCCAAAATTCGTTCATTTGTACATGAAATTTTCGTCAGTACATATTAGCAGTGAAGAGTAATATATTTATTACTTTTGTCATCAATGCGTATATGGAAATAAGCTTTTCCACTACTAGATGGTGCTAACATCATATTTTGGAATAATATCTGTTTTGGAAACCTGTAATGTTAATCTGCATTACATTCATACTTTTTGAAAACTCGAAAATTCTTATTATTTTCAATGTAGCTGCCGTGTCGCAAAGAAATGGCGCCATCTAGTACTTAGTGGAACTTGAGAGCTCATTTGCATATATACAAGTAATGAATATATAACTGTTCACTGCTTATATGTATTGCCGTTATGTCAGTTTCAATATATATTGGTGTCAACTATTAAACATAAGGGCCTGAGCAAATCAAAATATAAAAGAATAACTTTTTTTTTGACACTAACGGTGTCCCATACGCCTCTTTCAATATGAGCTATTATTATTATGAAAACCATAACATGTACCTATTTTTTTCTGTTACTTTGTCTTACGTCATAGAAAGCAACCCCTTTCTAAATAATATAATATATCGACCCAGAAAATGTCTATAACATTGCTTAAACCAATTTTTAGTTTTCAAATTATTTCTAGAAAGTTATTGAACGCAATCCCTTCATTCAAACAATAAAAGAACTCACAATTCAACTCCACTCCATTTCTTTGATCCAAACTCCAATATAATGGGCATTTCCAATTTCATAAGAGTAGCATTTTTTTATCTCATAGGATGATTTTCATAAAGTTGTATGAACAACGGGTTTTCATTCTCCGTAATTTCCATACTAATTCTAATGGCAATGTCGAACGAGTTTTTTCATTTGAAACGTTAACATTAAAAACTGGTCATTTCTCTACTTAAACGACAATTAAAAATAAGGAATAGTGTCATTCGATCGATGCTGTTATACTGAGTGTTCATTAAGTACTTGTACAAACTTCAAAGGGTAAATATTTGACTAATTTCAAGTTAAAAAGTACATATAAATGTATCGTTTTCGTCAAGTTCTTAGCAACTTAATCTGGCGCCTAAGTATCGATGCAGAAATTTGCAAATTTCTCAAAAACGGTTGTTGTAGTAGAATTATCGCTATTTTTGAAAAATTTCTCCGAACTCAGTTTACTTTCGTCTCTTGTCCTGAAATATAGGAGTCTTCCCACTACAGAATTTTCTCTTATTTGAAGAATAAATTGTTTCCACACATGTTTTTCTAACCAGTATCTATGCATGAGGGCTGTGTATAACACTTTATGAATGGACTATTTTGATATTTTACCACATCTTAATCTCTTTAGGATAACAAAAGTACGTTTTTCAATTGCCGTTCTAGACTATACATCATGAGAAATCAGATACGTTTATACAGGTTGTTAAATTGATAAATTTTCACCATAGGATTCAATTAGCATCAGCATGATTTTGAAGTCGTTTTTACAAAATCACCTAGTTTTGACAATTACTTGTAATATAATAGATTAAAAAGTCTGGGTCATGAAGTTATAAAATAACTAAAGGAAACTCACATATAGATCAAATATAACGTGCTATTAGCTATTATTAAGGGATATGTGAAGGGTATTTTACAAAATAACTGTTAGAATAGAGTAATTTATCATCAGAGATATGTCTGAAAGAAAGGTCACAGCCAATGGGACAGGCCATTAGTGGTTGTCTGTGTATTTTCACTATTCAGGTGTAAGAATTATATCATGATAAAGTAGCATGCTGTAATAACGCAAATTCTGTTCATGTAGAGGTGGTTCAAAGAGGGAAAATATTTCAAGATTTTTAGTTGAGTTTTTGTTTTACCACCCGCAAATATTTTCGCCTAATATTATCATCATTACGGGTAATTTGTTTTTTATAATGAGCAATTATTGAATATACACGAAATTCCTGCTGTAAACAAATATTTGCATTGCCAATATAACAAGCGTAAACACGGTTCGTTTACATTGAACGCAACATATTTCCAAAACAAACTCGTTTCATTTCTTCCATACTCCATAAACAAAAACTGGTATGGAGAGGTGAGTGACAGACATGAGAAACAAAGAATAATAATTGATGCAAAACAGAACACTTCGGAAGCAATGACTCAAATTTTGTCACACTCATATTATTGTTAGTTGGTGTTTAGTCACGTCAGTAAATTGAAATCTTTGGTGATAAAGTGAAGCGTTTGCAATGTGAATAAGTGCACATTATCATTTAATTCTGTCAGACATACATGAGCTGTGTAAGGGAAACCGTAGACAAGATCGTGGCACAATCTTCTCCAGCTAATTAATGAATTTGTCGAATGGACAAAAACAGCAATGAATGTAACGTAGGTAATTTCAAACGTGAATGATCTTTTGAATAGCATTATCTTACGGTAAAAGTATCGTACTAAATCAATCGTGCATATGGTCAAATTTGTAGAGAAGAACACATAAAATCATAATGTTGATTATAAAGCAAATACTATGAAATACTTTCGATCATAAATAGTAATGATAATCGACTTCATTGTGGATAATTTCATACAGAGTAGGGTGCCATCTTCGGAAAATATTCAAATGACAATTGAATGTTAGAAAACTCGAGAAAATAATCATCCAGAATAATGAAAAATGTTTATTCTACAACGATATGTTAAAAATTGAGTAATTAAAATCATATAAAATGTTCGCGATTCTAAAATTTAAATATAGTCCTTCATCTTCGCTATCTTGTAATATCATACAGGGTGTCAAATTGTAAACTTCCCACCCTTAATATCATCCTTCCAGTAAACAATATGAGGAATCTAAAAAACGGGTTAATTTTATTTTCAACGGGGACACTCTCAAGGAATATTTGTAGTACTCGTGATTCAACCCCCTAGGAGGCGTAGATGTTACCCTTAGAATTTTAAATGGGGAGGCGTTCAATTCTTTTTCCAATGTTACCCTGACCCAGGTGGTACCGTTTCAATCCTTTATTAGAGGTACTTAACATTAGCCATTAGCTCCAAAGAAATTACATCAAAAAGTAGTCTAATATAGTAAGACGTAGATGGTAGTAAAGTTGTGTTTATTAAATGCTGAATTTTTAATTCCCATCGCAGAGATTTCACAGATAGCCTTCCTTTTTTGCTACTTCTGCTGTAAAAAGTTTATGTTTTCAGGCAAAGAATTGTTTAGCAAATTTGAACGATGTGGTAGTATTGTGAATACAGTTTTACCTGTTGGGCTGTTTAATAATTACTTTAATAAGTGTATAAAAGTGTAAAAATGGTTTACATTCTTCAAGAAAGAATTGAAATGATTGTAATTTATGGAGAAGTTGGAAAGTGTGCAAGAAGGGCGGCATGTCTTTTTAACGAAAGACATCCAAACTGTAAAGTCACCGGTATGTGCATGTTTGAGTGACAAATGAAAAAGAAATAATCCCAGAGTACTAAATGAAGAAGCTCAAATTGAAATTTTGGGAACATTTGATGTAGAGCCCACGAGCTCCTTACGATCAGTATCGGAACAGACGGGAATGTCACGCGAGAATGAAAGAAAAGCACTGAAAATGCATACATTTTTTCCATATAAAATGCAGATTCTTCAAGAGCTCCACGAGGATGATTATGATGAAAGAATAGAGTTTTGTGAAACCATGTTTCAAGTCAATAACGTCCCTAATCTTCTGTTAAACATCTGTTTCAGCGATGAATGTCAATTTTTTTGGAATGGCAATGTTAATAGACAAAATTGTCGCTATTGGAATGACGAAAACCCACATATTTTTCTGGAAGGGCATACACAACATCCACAAAAAGTTAATGTTTGCGCTGGTATTCTTGGAAATGCCATTATGGGTCCATTATTTTTGAAAGAAAACTTGACTGGCAATCTGTACCTTGAAATGCTTGAAGAGACTATCGATCCTTATAACTCACGAGCTAGAAACTCAAATTGATGCAGAAGGGAATGAACTTTTGCAGGAGGATCTGTTACATTTCCAGCAGGACGGTGCTCTTTTCTTCCCGTCCGACAGTGGTGAACGAGAGATTTCCGGATAGATGGATTGGCAGAAGGGGAGCAGCTGAATGGCCTCCGAGATCACCGGATTCAACTCCCTTAGATTTCTTTCTTTGAGGGCATCTTAAATCCGTTGTTTACAAAACACAACCTTCTCATATTGAATAACTTGAAAGACGAATTACAGCAGCATGCCAGTCAATTCCTAGTGAAGTTGTCTGTAATGTTAGAGGGGAGTTCGAAAATAGACTTTATTACTGATTAGAGCAAAATGGACATTTCGAACAGTTTATAAGATAAGCGTAAGTAGATTTTATGTTTGCGATAACTTTCTCGCAAATTAAATTTCATTTTGTAAAAGGAAAATATCCAACAAATAAAACATCCTACGCGTGCCCTCCTTGAAAAAAAATTGCCATGTTTTTTCGATTCCTAATATTATTTACTGGAAGGAAGATATTAAGGGTGGACAATTTCCAAATTGACACCCTGTATATAATATGTTTATTGTCTAAGATATTAGCGAGATTATTATCAAACAAACAAAGAAGCGAATTGAACACAAGTTCATAATGAAGAACAACCCCTATTTTTCACCATCTTTGAAACTATTCTACAGTTTCTTTATTCACCATAAAAAATAAACACAAACGTGAAATCTAGCTTCTCCTTAGCTAAGATAAATACTGAAACTGAAAAAGTGACTGTATATTCGATAAGCACGACTCAGAAAATCATCATTTTGACGAATTTCAAAAAAACAGTTGGACTCCAGGTAGGGTTGATGTGGGAGTGTTTCGAATAATTCCTTTTGGGGCATTTACGCCATCTCTTCCCACAATTAGTACTATCTTGGCTAATTCGGAACTAACGACCTGACCGGTAATATACAGCCATCGTCCTCTGTTTATTTCAAATAATTGTAACAAACAATACCTGTGAACGAAGCCAAGCCAGTTTCTTCAACCCAGAAATTTTTATAAGCTATCAAAAGTATCCTCGAAGCCTAAACAAATATGTAGCGTCTGCGATACGGAGACGTATGTTAACAAAACTCATGGCAACTGAAGAACATAATACCAAGCAGAATGTGGACCAGTGGCGGTAAACTATTCATAATAAGAGTTCAGTGATGAAAAATACCGAAATTACCATTTATTCATACTAGTTTAAGTGAAAAAAAATCAGGAATATATAGACTGGAATACGATGAATGTTCATATATCGGCCAAACAGGTAAATTTGTTGACATAAGATACAAAGATCATGTAAGCTCAGACAAAAATTAGAGATGTATAAACACATCCATAATTCAAAACAAAATAGACAAGTTATTTCAAAATTTCTCTATACCTTTAATAAGGAAAAGATCATGGGCCTGATGAGATTCTTTGGAAATGAAGTCGAAGAAAATCTTTAATTTTATTGGCCTCAATTAACAACTCGTTTTATATAACAGCCCACTCTTGAATCTATATCTAGCACGTCAAAAGTTACAAATAACCCCATCCCTTACTTAAAGATCATTGTGGTATCAATGTAATTTCTTAAAACCGGCAGAAGGTTGATAATTAGTAAGTAATTAGAAGACGGGTATAATTAATTGCCGCTGTAAGTATATAATCACATGTAATAATATGAGCTGATCAGTTGTGAAGATGATGTAATAATTGAAACTAGTCTTAAATTATAAAACACTCAATGAAAAAAGACAAAAGTGTTTTATTCTATTCTTAGTGAACATGAATTTCCATAAAATAAATAAGTCGTCAATCAAGTAAGTCAATAAATTATATACGTCAAATAATTATTGAATGGCGATATTATTTGTAATTTTCTACAAATAGGAAAAGGATTCTTAATTTATGATTCGAAATAAAAAATTAAAATGTTACTAATTTGATGAACAGCCCTAGATGTTGAACAAAATATAAAGGACGAGATACCTACCCTTTTCTACAATAATCCTGCTAGGTACGGAGGATATGAGCCAAATATTTGCCAGAAAACATCTGCTTTGTTGTCAAATAGCGCATATATTTGTATAATTTGAACTAAGGTAATATGAATAAAAACAATCTCATTTATTCAAAGATGAAACAGGTGGTTCATATAGTGCACCATCGCCAACTATGAACATGATGAGCAGTATTAAAAAGTTCGAAACAATTCGACTTTTTTGATGAATTTTTTGTTTTCGTCGGTCAACTTGAAATTCACCAAGTATACTAATTTTATCATTCTGAATCGATTGGCGTTTGCAGAATTGCTCTATCTCAAATCGTTCCAGAGTTGAGAAATTAGGAGGGGTCATTTCCACATACTATTTTGTATTTGTAATTTTTCTACTAATTTTCGTGATGTTTCACCTTTTTTAATATTCACACATATGCACACGCAATTCAAGTAAATCTAATGATTTCATATTTTTTCACGACTTTTTTGATGAATTTTTTGTTCACGTCGATCGACTTGAAATACATTAATTTCATAATTCTGAATCGATTGGTATTCGCAGAATTGCTCTATCTCAAACCGTTCCAGAGTTGAAAAATTTATATAAAATTAAGAGGGGTCATTTCCACATACAATTTTGTATTCGTCATTTTTCTACTAATTTTCGTGATGTTTACCCTTTCTTAATGTTCACACATATGCGCAGAAGCAATTCAAGTGAATATGATGATTTTATAATTTTTAATGATTTTACGACTTTTTTGATGAATTTTTTGTTTACGTCGTTCGACTTGAAATTTACTTGAAATACACTAATTTCATAATTCTGAATCGATTGGCATTCGTAGAATTGCTCTATCTCAAACCGTTCCAGAGTTGAAAAATTTATATAAAATTAAGAGGGGTCATTTCCACATACAATATTGTATTCGTCATTTTTCTTCTTATTTTCGTGATGTTTAACCTTTTTTAATATTCACACATATGCGCAGAAGCAATTCAAGTGAATCTGATGATTTTATATTTTTTCATGAATTTTTTGATGAATTTTTTGTTCACGTCGATCGACTTGAAATACACTATTTTCATAATTCTAAATCGATTGGCATTCGCAGAATGGCTCTATCTCAAACCGGTACGGAGTTGAAAAATTTATCTGAAATAAGGAGGGGTCATTTCCACATACAATTTTGTATTCGTCATTTTTCTACTAATTTTCGTGATGTTTAACCTTTTTTAATATTCACACATATGCGCACATGAAGTTTAAGTGAATCTGATGATTTTACACATTTCCATGATTTTTAAGGAAATTTAGATAAAAAATGTTGTCAATTCGTCATCGAAATTTATTTTTGTAGTACAATTCGGATATATACGAAGAAAGTTTGCGATTAAAAAAAAAAATTAATAAAAAAATTATCTTTTTTTTTTTTTTTTTTTTTTTGGATTGAATTGGTCGTTACTTGATGGAAATCCATAGTATAAAGCACTAAGGTAAACGATTGAATTTCCACAAAACTATTAAATTCGCGACATGTTTCACTACACTGTAGTTTTATCCAGCGATAATGTAGTTTTATCCAGCGATAATGGTTTACATGTTTAATGTAAACCATTATCGCTTGACAGTGTAGTGAAACATGTCGCGAATTTAATAGTTTTGTGGAAATTTAATCGTTTACCTTAGTGCTTTAAAAAAATTATCCATAATTCTCACGTGCGAGGGAATGTTAGACGTTTCAATCCTTTTTAATGCGAAACTCTGTATCTGAGCATATACAAATCATAAAGTTTTTTTTGTTGCCGAAATATACAGAGTATTGTTAATTCATTATTATGAATAGATTGGCGTTCGAAGAACGGATCTATCTTTAATCTTCCTTCAGCTGGAAAGTTCATCTAGAATTGAAAGAGATCCTCCCAGAAATAATATCACCTATATTCGTGATAATTTTCGTAAATCCGCCATCAAAATTTATGACAGAATAGAAAAAATTAACCTCACCTCACCCTAGAACTTGACAGCACAGACGTTTATAGTCAATCAGACGTGAAAAAACGAGTATATACAGGATGTCCCAAACTCGATGGCCTATTAGACGTTTCTAGAAAACGGGACGTGGGATTATTCATCGATCTAAAATATTTTAAACGGTGCGGCGTTGCCGCTTCTATCGAAAAGTAGCAACAACTTTGATATTTTGCTATTGCTTTTAGATTATCTTCATATTGTTGTTTAAAATTGTTATTTCCGTCAACCAGCTGCACACCCTCAAGAGTACAACCCTCAAAAGTCTTCGAAAGACTTGTCCGAGCTAGGGAAGACGCAGCCCTTACCTTTTAACGTGTGATGCCATGCACGAGACCGATGACCATACTGGGAATCGAACCCATGACCCTTAGGTTAAGAGACAAGCGCTCTACCATCATGACCATCACGGCCCAAGGCACTTCACTATACATATCTCCAGTGGTTTTCGAGAAATTCATTAATTTCCCTATTTTTTGTAGGTAACATAGCTTTAATTAAATGTTAATTACTGCATTATTTGACAATGTAGAAAGCTGAGATTTTGAATGTAGTTTAACAATGTCCTGTCTTTTAGTTATAACCAAGGGAATTTGGTCTTCATTATACAGGGTTGTTGAAAATTTGTGATTTTACCGATACATACTAAAGTGGTCAAAAGTGCATTTTTTCAAATGGAACACCCTGTATATTATCAAATATCCTGAAAGACAATTGAAGTAGTTTCTTTCAAATGATGTATCATGTTCCTGTACCTAGAGAGTCAGGTTTCCGAAATAAAAGCAAGTTGTCTATAAAAATTGGATTATTTTACCATATTTCGTATTGGATAAATATGAAATGTCATGGAACATGTCATTACGATAATTCGAAAATTAGTACATTAATAATAAAACGTTTTTAGTCAAGGGATTAAAGGGCACCGATCCAAACAAACCCGGAAACTAAGTATTTCTTCTCCTCGTCTCCATAAAAGAAAAAAAAATGGCCCTAATTAAGCCCTTCACTTCAAGCATATCACTGGGACAATTTCAAGAACCCCTCGCTATATTTGCTTTTAACACGTAAAACGGTTAATATGACGCCTGCTATTTCTCTGTTCTATACCGGAATAGATAACATTCCATATCAAGCACACAAACACAACAAGAGATTAGAAACGGTTGTGTAAATAGCGAGATCCTTTTCTGGCGTGTAAGGTTTCCGAGTAAGTCAAATTTGATAGTGCTGGGCGTTTTATTCATTTCCCTATGCAAACCGCCAACGACATCAACCGTTTTATTAATTTTTTTTTAAAAACTTCAATTGTCGAATAGAATTGCATGAACAAAAGAAAGCGGAGTGATTTTTTTCCTATGTGTTGGAACGGAAACGATCAATTTTGCAACATCAGGAAATTTGAAATGTTCGTTTCCGTTAGAAAGTTTATAAATAGCCTTATTATTAACAAAAATATACTTTGTATCGAAAGACGATGAGTTATTACTTATTAACTTCTTGGGAAATTATTTCATGTATTGATATCGACACACCAACCAAAATTATAGAGTTATTTCCATGACATATAAATTCAGAAAACACAATAATGCCAATCAGCCCTATGCTGTATCACTTCCGTTAAAAATAACGTCACCGTTATTCGACATTTACGTTGTTTTGCTATTGCTTGGTAATAGCAAAATAACGGAAATGGCGAATAACTTTGACGTTATTTTTAACGGAAGTGATACAGCATGGGGCTGAATGGCATATAAGCAGCAAGGATATCTCTATCTCTAGGACCGCCCAAGGACGATCCTGAAAAATCCAGAACAATTATAACGTCAGGGGTAGGACTCCATGTACCACAGAATTCTATAGTCGACAGTTATGTCTCTTTCTCTCCCGTGAATTCATCGAGAATGACATATCACTTATTTGATCTACTATAGAATTCTATGGTAAACGGAATCCCACCCCGGATTTAGGATTTCGTGTACCGTAGAATTCTATTGTCAACACTTATGTCTCTGTTTCTCTCTTGAATCCAAACATGTCATCTCACTTATTCAAGGAAAAGTAGAATTATACAGTACGCGGCAGTCGATCCGTGTCCCAGAACAGATCTATGAAACCCAAGCATGACTGGTTCAATTGTGCAAACTCCGGACAGTTCTAGAACAGTAATTGTTCGAACGCAAATAAACCTATAAGGCCTGTTAGGGTTCTAATCTAGAAGGGCCCTAGAACCGTCCGAAATAGTCGCTCAGTAAAGCTCTGACAAATGTTAGGTAGGTACATTCACATCCCGAAATTGAATGTGCCACTCACTGCTGAGAACTGGTTCAGAACCGGTTATGGAAGGAACCAAAACAAACCTATAGACTATAGGTTTTTTCATGGTTTCAAGAAATACAAGTTCTCGGACATCAGAATCGTGCTTAGTTGAAAAAAGTGAAAGACCCTATGTGAACACTTCTCATCAATTTCGCATGATCCTGACCTCCCGACCCAACATTTCTCCAGAACAAACCTATAGAGATGTATTAAAATAATGCAGTTGCCATGGGTATTTGGTCTAGACACAGATTGTAAATCTGTGACTAATTAATTATTTAGCGCGGTACATATCCGTAGGCTACATGCCATTTCAGTTATGCGAGTAGAAAATAGTATATTGAACAACTAGTGTTGAAAACGACTATTTTCACACGAGCGAGATAAATTGGTGGACTGAGCCGAAATTTCGAACTTATAAGAATGTTCATTTCAACAAACTTTGGAAACAATAATTTATTCGAGTATTTAATCTATAAATATATCACGTACCGTCCAATAATAACACGTTGACGATGATACGGGCTCATAATGGCTCTTGTCGGATATGTATACGGAGAGCCATTCGTTCATCCTTCTTCAACTAATGACGGACGTTATACAACAACTTCCTCAAGAGTATTTGCAACGTTAAAAATAGCCACAGATTCACTCAGAGAATCACTCAAAATGGTTAATTAACCACCGGAAATTTTGGCGCCGTACCATATAATAAAGACAAAATTTATTGTTAACACGGGACGAGACTTTTACAGTACGCATGTTTCTCGCTACTACACTGTTATATAGGAAGAATTTAGATAAAACAGAAGAAAGAGAGAAGTCGGGAATTTATGAAATCAACAGTAGGGACTGCGAGAAGTATGTGGGTCAAACCAGAAGAACTTTGAAAGTAAGGTTCAAAGAGCACATTGCTCATATCAAGACCAGAAAAAGCGAGTGTGGCCCGGCATGCGTTGGATCACGACCACCAATATGATGACCCAAATTTGAAATTAATTGATAAGATATGTTCACGGCCATAGACTTAGAGTAGATGCACTAATAGATTACAGCATAATAGTAATCATATCGATTTCATTGACAATAACCATGCATATTAATATTAGAAATATAATACAAAGATGAAGGTGGTTTCAAAAAGCAGAGTTCAAAATTCTGTTCGTAAACAGATGTTGTTCTTCCACTCATGTAGAACTTATTTTAATCAATACAATATCAATAAAGATTAACAATTTATGAATACCATTTTGATCCTGAAGGGAAGAAAATAAACAAAACTGTTCATCAATTTAAACAAGATTAATAATTGAAGTAGCTATAGAAGCAGTAGAGAAAAAATACAAGAAAAATAGAAGGGAAAGTAAAGGAATCGTCATCTCGCCCAAATGCAAGGGAAATATTTTTCAGGTGATAAAGAAACAGGCATTCATCGATTAAGTCATTTAACTTATTCTTGAAACTTGTTGAATTCAATTTTCAGGAAGCACATTTTCATTAACCAAGGGACGTAGTGACTAAAAGAACCACGAAAAAAACTATTTTTATGGATAGGGGGTGTGAGCATTGACTGGTGTCGAACAATAATATTATGAATGTCTGTACGCAAGGTAATTTGGTTATAAAGATAGGCAGGGCATTTGGTAAGCAAAAGTTTATGAAACATAGTGAAAGAATTTAAAGCTCTTCTTTCTGTCAATTTTGACCATCGTAAAGCTATCAAGGAGTCAGTCACGTGCATGGTCTTTTTTCCTGAGAACACTAGATCAAACGAACACAGACATTTTGGATTTTCTGTACACAGTATCAGCATAGTTTGCGTGCGATAATACTATCGACTTACATAATAATGTTTTTGTATTCAACGAATCCCTTTTAGCATAAGTCGTTCTCAACCCAAAGTAAGCTCTTTTAACAGTGAGCGGGATATGCACATTGAATCCATCTAATTATATTTAATATATCCTAAATTCTTTGTAATGGACTGAATTGACAAACACCCAATTCTTTTTTAGACGCCTTTCTTCCGAAAACCAGAACCTTGGATTTCGTTGGATTGATTGATAGGCATAATATTTAACAGATAATGTTCGAAGCCTTTCTAAATATTTATTCAGGTTATTGAAAGAATGATAAATTTGATTATAATCAGCAAAAATATGTACCGAAGGTTGTTGTACAGCTTGGGTAAACTGTGAAGTATAAACAAAAAAACAAAGGACCTGTAATCGAGCCCTGAGGAACCCCTGACTGTATACTAGTGAATTTAGAACTCGTGTTTTTGAGGATAACTGCTTGCGATCTTCTGGTCAGATAGTTTCTTATAAGACTAGAGGCAGAATTCGAAAAACCGATATAGTACAATAGAGTTAGTAACAGCGAGTGATTTATCAAGTCAAACGCTTTCGTACTATAGTTGAGCAGAACGAAGCATGTGAGAAAATAATTATCAGTAGCTGCATTTATGTAGGTAGGTATATTGTCCGTGACTTTTGATAGAGGAGTGGTGTAACTATGCCCTCGACGAAATCCATATGAAGTAAATGTACATTCTAGAATAATAATATCGATTATATTGACAACCATAAGTATGAATATTAGAAATATCCTGAGGACTTTGTTGTTTCAGGTTCCAAATGTGCATTTAATCGGTTACCTACTCCTAGAACTAAATGAAAAATTCTTGCCCCAGTCAGGAATCGAACCATGAACCCTGCACAGACCACCGCACCACATAGTGAGTAATAAAAATTCCGTAAATTTTGAATTTCTTACCATCACGACGATACGAGTCGTTCCCAACGCGTCCTATATAGTTCGAAGTTACACTTATTGGAATTTATAGTAAAGGTGTAGTAAATAGTCACCTTAATAAAAGTTCGCCTACAAACCTAGAAGATCTCGCATTATTGGCCCGTATCACGTGAATGAAAAGATAATAAAGATCGCTGCTGTCGTCGACATGTTAAATCGACACAACATAATATAACGTGGAGTAATAGTTACCTTGCTTCCCAAAAATAAATCCTTTTGTGTGATATGATATCGGAACATGCGCAAAACTTGTTAGCAAAATCGTACTTAAATGTGGTGTAATGGTACTTAACGACGTTTCTCAATCTGAATGAAGTGTACGATTATTTTCAAAGTTCGTCAACGACAGCAAAATCGTAACAGTGGAATAGTTATAGGTATGTTTTGAAGGTCGTTTGAATAAAAAAGATATTGTAGTGAACTTAATTATGGCTAGTTTGCTCGTGTATTATTGTTGTCTAAGTCACATGAATCGCGGGTATTTATCACGAGTAATTTTTCAACGCAAAAACGAGTTGGTGGAACCATACAATTCGAAGACCAAGTGTTTATCCGCGAGTTACTGTGTCAAATCTCGATTGAACTGATAAATACCACTCGGGCTTACGCAAGTGATTTACTAGATAGATTTACCTTCTACCCACCCTATCATAGGTAGTAACCCCAATGAAATCTGAGGGGAAACTAGAAAAGATTCAAGTCAGACCACCTTAAAGCTGAAATGTTCAACTAATTTTTTTAAAGAAAGCATTGTAGCAATTAAAAATAGAATTCAGTCTCTCATCCTTCAAATAATTATTATTATAAATAGCTTAGATAATAAATGCAATTCGTACATTCTCAATAACAAAGTTTTAAAAATGTGTTTGACGTAATGGGTCCCATAATTCTGAACTTTGTCAATACTTCACTTCAAACCAACTCAAGAACAATACAGTTGTCCCAGTACCTAAACTCAATAATACAAATGAAACTATCAATTTTCGACCAATTAAAACTCTACCATCGTTGGAAAAAGTACTAGAACTTGTTGGGTAAAACCACATTTCAGTGGGTACAACCAAGTTCTTTTCTCAAGAAACTTCAACATTATGGACTAACAGGTAGAGTCTACATCTGGCTTGAAAGCTATATATAGTATAGGTCACAATTTACCAAAAAGGTAAATATGTAACACCTTTTCAACCATTACAAGCATCAATACTGGTGTTCCTCAAGGCAGTGTACTGGGCCCGGTGTTGTTCATTTTATATCCAAATGATATATCAATTATATTGAGGAATGTGAATTCATAAATATTTTTGCAGATGATACTTTATTAAGAGCAATTGATGTTAATTTATCAGATGCTATTCATAAAATCGATAGAACGCTTAACAAAGTATCAGAATTTCTCAATATTTACAAACTCTACATCAATAAAACCAAACGTATGATTATAACCACTCAACATAAGTATAATTTGATAGATAAAAACTTAGTCAATATCGAAATTTATGGAGAAACAATTGAACTGGTGGAAGAAATCAAATATCTTGGATTTATGATAGACAATTTGTTGAACCTGAAAAAACATTTCCAATATAATTAATATAAAATTACAAAAACAAATTTCTTAACACATATCAGCAGATATTTGATATTTGAAACCTCCCTTGATTGGTTATCTGTTACGGACAGAATATTTTACAGTTCCTTGATTTTTATTTTTAAACCAATTAATTGTTTATCCTAATGAAATTCACGATCATCCTACAAGAGGTAAAATAATTTTTATGTGACAAGACCTAATTTCACAAAACCATAAAGGGCATCATTTACTTCTGAATTACCTGAAATCGAAATAAACCAAAATTTTATAAAATTACTTTAGTTTCAACTTATATTTATACTCATGCCATTTCATTTGCTCGTGTAAAATAATATTAAATAGCTATTGATATAACACCAATATCTTTACACATTCTTGCCCATTACATATTTTAATTGTAATGTTATTATTATTGTATGTAACATTTATATAATCGCCACGGCAAATAATAATAATAGCCGTCCTCTACCCGCACAGGCTATGCCTTTGGGTACACTCAACGAGTGTTTATGAGGGAGTATTATTATTATATTATTATTATTTATATAATCTATATATTAGGATCCCTATATTAAATAAATATTCTTCTATAGCCCAAAACAAATAATCTATAAATGAAGTTTCAACAGGATGGAGCACCACTTCATTTTAAACTCCTTGATGTTCCAAAAAGCACTCACTGTGACTAGGGTATAGCTACCTTAAATAAAACTTACAAACCACCACATAAAATTCAAAATATCAGCGGAAACCAGGGTTATAGCAGTATTAGAAATTAAACTTTGAGACAATCTTTTCAGATATATTGTCGATATTAAGAAACAGAGTTCATCGATAAAAATTTTGTACCTACCTACCCAATGTAATGAAATTCGCACCATTTTACGTTTTGGCGGTTTTCCACAGCGCATGACGCGAAAGCCAGAATGTAATCGAACGAATGAGACACTCTCCAAAGAAGAGAAATTGGCGACCAGTCTCATTTCCAACGGCAATAAGTGTACGATTATTCTTTCCTAGGTAAAGAGTACCTAGTAGGTAAACGCTAGTCAATAATGTAGAATAGTTTTGTAGTGCTTTAGGGTAGTTAAGCCTCATTCAAGGATTCATTATCGTATGAATATACTCTGAAATGCTTTTCTCGTAAAGAAAGAATGGGAAACGTTCATCACAAAAATATAGAAAGCCAGATATTCGTACCTAGAACTACGTTTGAATGACATTTTTGTCTCACATAAAAATCGCGATTATATGACTTATTGTTAATGAGTAAAACAGATAAAAAAATTATATAAAATGCAAGAGAAAGCAATGCACTATTATAAATTTGGCGGTATTAGTAATATTCCAACATTTACTGAGGGGATTTTCCTTCTACAGTGCATGGAGTGGCATGTAGTCTTTATTTATGTGTCATCGATATATTATTGGGCATACGAGTTGATTGGTACTATTTCTTAAGATTTTGTTAACACTGGCATTAATGTAAGAGTTCGGATCTGAGTACTTTAGTGTAGAGAAACGAGCGAAAGATTTTAACTTTGCAACACCATAATTTTAATTTGTTTTTTTCGAACAGCAACATTTGGGAAAAGATATTTTATTGAAACATTATTTCTTTTTACTTACTTGGACATCTGCTGAATTTATGAATAAATCTTTTGTTCTCACTTTACGAAACTTCTGAAAGACACAAGATTGAATAGATCTCAACGTATTTTTTGTGAATTAGTATTGAAATTTTGCCTTGATATGACTGAATCATTACCTTCTTATGTTAATGAGTTTTGAAAAATTATCCAAATAACCATTGCTTCCACATTGATTTGACACAAAAAGTCTCAAGGAATATCAAAAAGGCAAATATAGTTGAATTTTTCTATTTACTAAAAGATGCTTTTTAAGAGCTCCGTATTAAATAATCTCCAATCAATTCAGAACAAGTACTTTTGCTCAAGAACTCTCGAGTTTAAATGAATGCAGCATGCGAATGATAAAATATCGTCCCAGCACGCTACATCAATTTACCATAATTGAATGACAATTTGATTAGTGTTGGAAATCATAAAATGTTTCACAGGTATATTACGAGTTGCATGTAAAAGTTGGCAAGATCATTTTATCGTAACATTAAACATATTCTTGAAACGTTTTAAAACTCTTTACTAAGAATGGAATAGATCTCATCTATTTTCACTGAAAGTTTCATAATTTGTGACCAATATCGATTTCTACATCATCTTCATAACTGAACAGTTTACCTTACTATATATGTGAAAATATCATAAATGTAGAGCGATAATTACATAATATCTTATAATTATTACTAACTTATCAAGCATCAGCCAGTTCCAAGAAGAGATGTCAATAACATACAAGTATGAGAAGCAGGTGGGTTTCTTACAAATTTTGAGGTGCAAATTATATACCTATTCAAGAGAGGACTATTAAGTGGAATGAATACGGAGTATCCTTCTCTCCAACCGTTTCCACCAAGTGGAAAAATAAAGGCGAACATGTGTCAGAAAATAACTACTTCCCTGGCTAATACCACGACGGACATTAACCGACATCTGACAAATAATTGTGGAACTTTCTTCCAAGAAAATAATCAAACAGAAGATTATCGTTCACTTGGCTGGGAATGACCACCTGCACACATGCATGTTTCGAGGTATTTGCCTCTCATCAGTTACAGGGTAGGTCGGACATTATAATTGTTCTGTCCTTACCAAATGAATAATAATCAACCGTTTAACTAATCTTCTGTTTGATTACAAGACAAGAACTTGCAACTGGGTCTTCGTGGAAGAACGTTGCACAAATATCTGTCAGCTGTAGTTAAATGTCCGTCGTGGTATTAGCCAGGGAAGTAGTTGTTTTCTGACAGATGTTTGCCTTTATTTTTCCACTTGGTGGAAACGCTTCACTTTGTTGACACCTCTGCGGCACAACATTTTTGAACTTTTTGAACCATCAGGAACTATTACACAAATCGAGTTGTTCATTGAGAACATTAAAATTAAGTAGGGATTCTCTTTGAATTGTTTTTTTCCAAAGGCTCCAGCAAGTCGATCTTTTCCATATTATTTTCAAATATTCTGAGTTTTTAATCTTGGAGGTTTTTTCATACAGAAGTGATTTTTTTGTTTGAGCTTACACGTTCTTTGTACCTTATGTCAAAATTTCTACCTGATTCTCCTATACCTATGGCTTGACATTCACCGCATTTCTTCCTATTTATTACTGATTTTCTCATTTTATCCAATTTAGATTTGTCGTTACACAATCTTCAATCCAAAGGAAAGCCACAATAACGGATTGCACAATCACTTTCGATTCATTTAATCCAATCTCACAGAAATTTGAAGCATTCACATCAATGGTACATGTGCCTTCGCCATTTCCTTGTCTAATTTGAACCTACGATGCCAAAATTAAAGGACAAAACCCATTACGCAAATCAACATGATAATATCGAAATGTGAATCATTCACCTGCCTCTATTTACCTTTGAATTACCTTTATGTATTATGTTATTGATGTCACTTCTTGGAACTGGTTGATGATTGATAATGAATTGGTAATTAGAAGTTATATGTAATTACCGCTCTATATATTCACAAACTAGTCCCAAATATAAAACTTTCAGTGGAATAATGTGCTTTGTAGTTTTGTTTATAGGAAATCGTGCAATTTTCGATAAAGAATTCATCGAAAAAGCTTGATTTCATCTCGAAACGTTAGTTCAAATTTTGGTATCTCTTATGAGAAAATGGTCAAATTCTTTCAAAAACGCATTCAACAGTTCAAAACAGGAATCGAGAAAAAAACTGACATATTTTTGGTATTTGGATGTTTTTTTCTCATGTCCCAGTATTGTTTTCACACCAAAATCGCTCTAATATTATAAGCAATTCTGAAACACGTCTTTCAAGAAAGATTAGTGCGAGAACCGAGAAAAGAAAATTATATGGTACCACCTAGACGCCGATATGAAGAAAATTGAGCATAAAGTTTCTATTCGTTTAGTAACAAAAATGTTTAAAAACCCTTTTTCTTCCATATATACCTAAATCGTATGCTCATTGTGGCAAATAATTGTCAGAAACAACTACTCCCCTGGCTAATGCCGCAACGGGTATTGAATTATATCCAAAACAAACTTATGCAATGATCCTCACTATATACATCAGCGGATACAAGTGTTCTTGGTAACCAGCTAGCAGCATTTTGTTTTGATAAAAATATATGGTCATTAATGCTAAATATTAGAACATTCAAGTTTCAAGTGAAGGATGTACCTAGTTGCAATTCGATAAATAGGTCAAATTTTAATTGAGGTCTTTCTTACTTTATGCTCAAAAGGTTATCGAGTTCAATTTGCATTATAATGCATCAACGGGAAGTTAGTCTTATGCATCGAAATGTTCGAAATGAATACCTGCATTGATATTTTTCTTGTGTGGAATGAACAGGAAATTTAGTGAAAAAAAAGTATTATAAACAAACATTTTTCAGTGCCTAATACGTTGAACATAAATGAGCCAATTTGGCCAATTTGCCAATTTGGCAACCCTTTTTGAAA
Organism: Chrysolina americana; assembly: GCA_958502065.1. Lineage (NCBI taxonomy): Eukaryota > Metazoa > Arthropoda > Insecta > Coleoptera > Chrysomelidae > Chrysolina > Chrysolina americana. The sequence continues at coordinate 90,310,310 of OY293412.1, forward strand.
TATATAAAGACAATGGATTCTTCGGAAAAGCAGTGTATCGAAAATCTAGTCGCAATACTTATTACTGCCAAAGCTAGAACAATCCTAGTGATTCAAATACTTAGTGATGAAATGATTTCTTCAAATACAATGCTGCCTTTTATTACTTAATGATGTCAAGGCATGCACTGTGTAGACGAAATACGGAACAAATTCAGTCGTAAAAACTGCAAATTGAGGAAAAATTCCGAAACAAGTAACTTCGATCAACTTTCGTTGATTTCAAAGTGCCGTAGATCATGTCGGTGGATTTACTTTCATACAATTAAATCGTGCAATTATGAGATTTTGTTGTTAAAATTGTTATATCCGTCAACCGGTTACACCCCTACGTGCAACCCTCAAAAGTCAGAGACTTGTGCGAGCTAGGGGAAGACGTAGCCCTTACCTTTTAATACGTGTGATGCCATGCACGAGACCGGTGGCAATGCTGAGATTCGAACTCACGCTCTCTGGCTTATGAGGCGAGGACTCAACCCGCACACCACCGCTGCCCATTTTACTCATATAAATGGACTTCTGATGGTGATTGGGTACAATGATAGAGAAAAAACTCTTATAATTGTCGGATTTTCAATTTGAAAAATTACTCCAATATCCAGATCTACGGTAAGAAAAACTTATGATATATTTCCGATAAACGGTGTTCGGCGAAACACCCAAATTCAGTACAACTTCCACAAATATCATTTTGGATTATGACGTGTAAAATAGCTCTTGAATCTAAGTTCTTGAGAGGCCTACTATTTATTAGCAGGGCGCTGTGATATCAGTTTTTCTAAAGAAAAGAGATGTTTCGGTTTTATTGCCGCTAAATTTCAGTGATTTCTTCTCTTTGGCATTTACATTTTTTACACTTCTGGTTTGACGACCTGATATCATAGCACTGAACGATACAGATTGGGATACTTAAAAACGGAACATACGGTTTCAAATAAGTAGGAGCAGAAGATTCGTAATGATAAAGATAGGTATAAAAACCACTTCCAATCGCAGTATTAACTCGTCGGAACACGATCGTGGAGCGTCCGTCGGGGAATGGGCGTGGCTAAAGTTACTTTGCATCTTTCACCACCTTTCGTGTTTCACTTGTGTCGAGTTCTTAGGTACGTAAAAGGTTCTTGAGTAATTTTATTTGATATGGGCTTTTTTTTTATTTCACTGTTCTCTCGAAACAACCGAAATATCACTTCATGCACTTCTCAATATTTATTAGTTCTTCCTTTCTGGCATAGTTACTATCGTTAATATTTTTGGATACATCCATCAACGCCATATAATTCCCTTCATCGTAACATTTGAATAGGTACATTGTTGGTTGGTTCACTGTTTACACAGATATTAACGCCATATAATTCCCTTCATCGTAACATTTGAATATGTACATTGTTGGTTGGTTCACTGTATACAGATATTGCAATGCTGTATTTTGAATGTTCTAGACGTGTGAGGCGGCATACTCCAAAAATAAAAATGCACCAAAGGACCCCGCACATTTCTTATGGGAAATGGCTTTCCGTGAATTTGGCTGAATTTGGTATGTTGCAGTTCGTTATGAGCTGATCAAAAGTGTCAGTTTTCGAGATATGACGCTTTGAAAATGGATTTTTTCCATTTTTTGGGGTATTTGGACATTTTTTGAAGAGAAACGATAATAACCGATTCCAAATATATCTGATGTCTAATAATATCTAATATGTAGGAATGTAAGCTTTCACGGCTGGCGTCAATATTTTGGTTGGTTTCCAGATTTTGCCGTGGTCTTCTTTGGTTTAAATCTCCAAACGTTTCGACTACAACTGCGGCAGTCATCTTCAGTGGCGTGGTCGAAGTACTCTTCTAGACGTATCAACTGAAACTGAAGCTTTCGAGTTTGCCACGTTATTTACACTGATGTTTTTTCGCGCACTTTCTGTAATAGTGGGTTCGCGCGCACTTTCCGCGCGATTCGGGTGACATGGCTTCGTTTTGGCCCCTTTCAATGCTGTGTGCCAGATCTTTGGTAAATATGTTCTCTCTTCTTTTCTGTTGAAGTTCTCTTGGTGTTTGTGTATTTCTATTGCTTCTAGATACATTCTTGTTGAATAATGATTCGACGTTGCTAGTCTCTCGGTATTTTCGAAAAGGATCTTGTGTTCTCCGTCAGACAATGTATGCTCAGCGACTGCGGACTTCTCGGTTTGTCCTAAACGACAACTCCGCTTGTGCTCGACTAGGCGGGTACCCGAATTCATTTGGCTGTGAGGAGCTATTATCCATTTCGAGCCATTCTGAGGAAAATTTCTCGGCACCCCATTGTTAGATTATCGCTGAGCTTCGTTATGAACATTTTGGAAAACATATTAGATATTATTGGACATCAGATATATTTGGAATCGGTTATTATCGTTTCTCTTCAAAAAATGTCCAAATACCCCAAAAAATGGAAAAAATCCATTTTCAAAGCTTCATATCTCGAAAACTGTCCAATTTTTGAGATTTGTGGCTAAGGACACTTTTGATCAGCTCATAACGAACTGCAAATACCACCACCCAAATACCAAATTCAGCCAAATTCAGCCAAATTCAGCCAAATTCACGGAAAGCCATTTCCCATTAGAAATGTGCGGGGTACTTTGCTTTGTATATCAAAAACAATATTTTATGTTAGTATTAAAAAAAAATTCTTTACAGCGTTCTCCAGGATGTCTTCCCTCATTCGACCCCTGCTGATATGCGGTCCATCAGGTTCCGGAAAAAGCACTTTGGTGACCAAAATGTTGGAGGAATTCCCTGATAAATTCGGTTTCTCCGTGAGCCACACCACCAGAAAACCTCGACCGGGGGAAAAGCACCGCGTTCACTATTATTTCACGGACGTGGAAAGCATGAAGGAAGACATCGAAAAAGGGCATTTTCTTGAAAGCGCTGTTTTTGGCGGCAACATGTACGGAACCAGTAAGGGGGCCGTGGAAGATATTGCCAACCAAGGTAAACAATAATCACAGAATAGAGCAAATTATACTAAAGTTATTTTTTATCTACTACAGCTGGCATCCTGTAAAGTCAAAATTCTTCTGTTTAAGAATGTCTTATGAAGCAACAAAAGACTAGTCTCCTATGATCGAAGACACTAGTGTCTTATGAGTCATATTGCTCATATATGTTATCGAGGATGAATTAACGTGTTTGTTTCATCGAAGTCATTCCTTTTCTATATCAAAACCTTCTAGACAATTGTCATATAAACATCCAAGAAGCCCTAAAATTAAGAAAAGTGTCCATATAAGATAACAGCTGTGGATAAAATATTATATAATATGTCTGAGGGTGTATTAATATCTAGTTAGCCTAGACCGGTTCCATTGATAAAAAAATATTGCGTTGCCATAGCAACACTCAATAACTTATTAGAAATGTTAGTGTAAAGTTTCACGTCAGAAAGTCGAACCAGTTTTGCGCAATATAATTTAAAAAATAATACTGGTCGAAATTATGAAAATAAAAAAATTGGAGTATCGAGTCATCATAAAAGATGAAAAACGATCAGAAAGGTCAGTTGTGTTCGTTCAAGAATATCAATGCAGTTCATGAGTTGATCTAATCAGACCGTCAAATTGGTCTGAAACGAATATCTGAGGTACTGAAAATTTCTTATGAACGCATCGATCATATAGTTCGAGATGATTTGAACATGAGAAAAATTTCTGCAAAATAGCAGGGGTGGAAGCATCGCGTTCGATCTATGCTCAGTTTGAGAAATATGCTTAGTTTTTTAACGTGTTGTTATTAAAAATGAAATTTGGGTACATTTCTACGACCCAGACACTCTGGATGTTCAGGCCTAAAGAATTTCGTGTTCGGAAAGTTATTGGGAAAGTTCTTGCTGCAGTTTTTTGGGATTGGCATGGAGTAATCATGATTGATCACCTGTATAAGGGTAGGACAATAACTGGGAATTACTATTCCTCTACGAGGAAAAATTGAGAAGAAAAGACGTGGAAAGTTGTGCAAAGGTGTTTTGTTTTTGCATCCGTCCGAATATCGTCTATTTCCTCAAGTGAAAAAAGTTCAAAACATCGTAAATTTTCTATCAGAGAAGAGGTTATAGAAGCTGTAGAGCCTTGGTTTACAGAGCAAGCTACACTTTTTTTTGAAAGATCTAAATGCGTTTCCGGTTCGTTGTTATAAAAGAATTAAATCAAGAGGAGAGTATGTTGAATAATAAAATATTTTGATAATCAAATTTTGTTTGTTTCTACAGTAGGATATGAATTTTTCAAAACATCCTCCTATTAGCATATAATTTCTGAATAATTAATAATGGAATTAGTGAAAAAATTATCTCATTTCGATTAAAAGTACAAATACGAAGATATTTGAAAGTTGATGTATAGAAACTTGCAAGTGGCAATCGTCTAATGAATAGAATCAACACGGCTATTTCTCTTTCAGGAAAAGTATGCATCCTAGACATCGACGTGCAAGGCGTGAAACAAGTGAAAAACACCGATCTGAATCCGTGGAGCGTTTTCATAAAGCCACCATCTTTGGACGAATTGAGGGATCGATTAATAAATAGGAAAACGGAGAGCGAAGAGAGTTTACAGAAAAGGCTCAGTAAAGCTGGGGAAGAGATAGAGTATGGCACTACCCCAGGAAATTTCGACACGATTATCGTTAACGATGATTTTGAGAAGGCTTATGGCGAGTTGAGACAATTTGTTGTTGATAAAGTTTTAGAAAATAAATAAAGACATGTAAATGTTTATTCAATTGTTTTTATCAATGAATAAAAAATAATATTGAAGAATGTCAGGTGAGTATTCACTGATGACTTTAGACATAAGCAAACCTCCTTTCCCTACGCTTCTCTGCCTTGAAAGCGGTAATTTTTCCAATTTTATTCAGTTTTTTTAAATTTTCTGGTTATGTCGGGATGTTCTCTCATCAATAACATATCGTTTTATAAAGCCAAGGGTGTGCTCCTCCTTAATCTAACCGCGCGCCACTGGCGCTATTAAGCTGTCCATTAAATAAATTAGAATCGTAAAAAATCAATACTTAAAATGTGAATCATGTTCTGTGGCTTTCAAATGAACTGAAACTTCATCAATTGATCGGCGAATGAAGGAGTGTTTAAAAGATGGTAATAAAAAATTGTAAATAAAAAAATATAAATTTGAAGGAGTCTTGGTCACAACTTTAATCATGCGGTTTTTCCATAGGTGTACTGAGTTTTTTTGCTAACAGATAAAATTCAGGATATTATATTCAATCAAAAATGCATCCATTCCCCCAAAGAACGCTGCAGTACATGCTTCGTTAGATAAATATCGGATATAAAAATTGAATATTACTCTTTCACGTTACATGAATCGTTAATATTGTATGGCATATGAATTCCTCTTCAGTCCCTCAAATGAGGGATTAAATGTGGGTAAAAGTTACTACCAATCCTACACATCAGGGATCGAAAGTAAAAACAATGAAATCAGTCAACAAGCTAGATATCAAATTCACGTGTCAGTTAATCAATCGTAGACGCAGCAAGCCATTAGAAAGCCTATAATGATTGAAAATGAAAGACGGTCTCAAGAATTATAAAATTTTCGCGGTAAAAAAAGAAAAAAAAATAAATAAAATTTTAAAACGGTGCTCGAGGGAAACAGTTTGCAGGAAGGAAAACAGTAGTATAGTTAAATACATGAATCTCCAAGCTGGTGTAAGTCTTTTGGAATTGGCCATTCTTTTACAGCTTTGATGTTATGTTCATCTACTGCTACTCTTTCCTTAGAAACAACATGGCAAAGATATTATACTTCTTTTTGGAACAGATGGCATTTCTTGGGACTCAATTTCAGTCCGGAGCTTCTCAGTCGCTGGAATACCTCTTCCAAGTCTGCCAACCATAATAATATCGTAGAAGTATACCAGACACGTCTTTCATGAAATTCCCTTCAGAACCGTCTTTCAAATGTCGCTGGAGCGTTGCATAGCCCGAATGGCATAACTGTGAACTGCCACAAACCTGAGCCGACGGTGAAAGCTGCCTTTTCTCGATCTTCCTGGGTCAGTTCTACCTGCCAGTATATCCACTCTTCAAATCTATGGCCGAGAAAATCGTAGAACCGCCAGCGTGACTAGCGTGTCGTCTATTCTTGGTAGAGGGTAACTTCTTCGTCACGTTGTTCAGTTGACAAAAAGCAACGAAAAATCGCGTTGAATCGATAACTCCTTCCTTTTCCATGTCGCAGACTATTTTATCAGTCTCTTCCTTTTTGGCGAGTAGAAGTCTTCTAGCTGATTGGCGAATAGGTCGAGCATTCATTCCTGTACGATGTCGAAAATGTCTTGGTATTTCCTGACCAATTTTCTCAGTTTCGGCTGTTGAGCTTTTTCTATGCCCTTGGAAGACGAAACTTTTCTAATTCCACTGGTAAGTTGGTTTGGCATAGTTCTAAGTACACTCTTAATCATAGAGGAAATTGACGTGTCAGTTTATCAATCGCAAACGCAGCAATTCCATTAGAAAGCCTATAACGATTGACAATAAAAGACGTTCTTCAGAATTATAAAATGATCACGTTAACAAAGGAAGAATACAAATTTTGAAACAGTGCTCGAGGGAAACAGTAAGCAGGAAGGAGAACAGTAGTCTAGTTGAATACATGAAACTCCATCGCGTATATTTGTTATATTTTGTACTGGACGACTGGTTATACAAACTATCAACCAAACGTATTGTGAATGCTATATGCCGATAATATTTGACCAGATCTGTATATGTTATTGTTATTGTTTTGTTAGTTATATTATTGTGATTATTGTTGGAATTTTCGATTTTGATAACATCTATTTATATATTCTTACATAGTTGCGTTAACAACTGCAATTGTTTCGTTTACTAGGTACTATTTACTAGACTTTTACGACTTGATTATGAGTATCCATATATATTTAAAGTGGACAATAAATGTATCTATATATAATACATCATTTTTTATCGAGACTCATTCAGTGCACAATTCAATAACTAGTGATATATTGGCAGTCAACAAAGAGGGCGGTAATCTTTGTAGAGCGTGACACTTTATGCTCGAAATACACACAAGATTTTTTCTACAAACCCAGCTCTTATGCAAAAAACGTTCGATATTTCATTCAACACAGGCACAAAATTACTTTTAAGAAAATTTACACTAAGAAGCTATCCTACATGTATAAGATTTCCAAATATTCAATAATTCACATTTCTAACAAAAAAAAGGAAAATTACTCATGCCTAAAAAAAGGATCGCGGGCCGAGATTGAAACCAAGTGATCTCTTTTAATCTCAAACACCTACACCAGTGTTTTTCACCTTTTTCTTCCCATCAAGAATGAGGAATAAAACTTCTGTTTTTAGAACTTTTTAGAATCTCAGATATTCAGTTATGAAATGGATAGATAATGAGATAAGCAAAACATGTTATGAGTAATTAAAACTGTCAATAACCGTTAATGAAAAATCAAAACCATGTTAAGTTCATTTGGTTAATATGGGACTAAACTAGGCAGTAAAGTTATTGCAATATAGTTTGGTATATGGTAAGGTATTAAAACATTTTTTCATGAGAATGGATAAGTTTTTGAATAGATCTGTACAACCGTCAAGTACCAGTATGAATGCTGAAAAGAAACAAGGAAAAAATCGCCTTTATGCCGACAGTTACTTGAAATTATTTGGGTTTACTGTTATTGACGATAGATCACAGTGTGTCATTTGTTCTGGTCGATGGTGAATTTTAAACCAGTTTTTATATGCAGCTATAGAAGGAATAGTTTGGAAACCAATCTGAGAAAAAACTGTTGGAAATATCTGCTGACGGAATATTAAATTTGAAATCGAAGTTTGTCTAGATACTTTTGGTTAACAATTTCGTCGATGGTACAAATAAATAGCAAAGAGAGCAACAACCGTCTAGATTCATAAAGCGACTTGATCATAAGCGTGGCGAAAACAAATGTGAAACAGGAGCAACCGTCAAATTGATGTCGACTAGTATCTGTGTCATTTTTATTGATGTTATTTTGTGTTTTCGGATGCTGAGTTGTTTTTTCTTCAGTTCAATATAGCACAATGGTTTTCATATTTCGGGTGACTGGTGACCTCCCCTAAATAGGCCACGCGCCCCCTAGGGGTGAAAAACGCTGCTTTACACAATTATAGTTATTTAGAATGCTTCAAATTCACTGTCATAAAATAAAGTTTTTTGGAAAACGTTAACTTTGCGTTCAGATCTGAAAGCGTCAAAGATAAAATTGGCTGTAATACAAATAATTTTTCAAGTTCTTCATTCACATTTTCCATCTTGTGAGGTATTTTAGACAATGGAAGTCGATCAATCACATTTATTGGTAGTTTGCGCAAAGGTGCTCTTTCATGATCCTAATCAACAGAATTGGGCCAATCCGGATTTAAGAGTCTCACGAGCAGGTACACACCCGAAGAATATTCAAATATCTATTGTTATAACGCATTTGAAAAACATCAAAGTAACAGTCGCAAGTTTTACATGTCGATATTGATTCCGAATGCGATAAGAGTAGAGAAGCGGTGCATTTTACACGTACTTTTATCGTAGAACTCCCACACCCTCTGTGTTTATACACGCAGTAATTCGACGAACTGCAACTTTACCCACATAGTTTGCCGTTTTCTCATATCAATAAATATGAAACGTAACACCTGCCACTAGTTATTGCGTTCACAAACGAGTACACAAAGGACTTCATATTGTATCATGAAACAGCAAGCAACATTCGCCTAGTGCAAGGCATTAGAAACAGACCGAAAAATCGAAGTACCGGAGATAATTCATTGAAACAACATTCATCATCAGTGAAAGAGAGTAGAACGAATGGGACCCATTCAATAGGAGAAAATATATCGTAGATGGCAAAAGTAGCTGATTAGAAGATTATTTCGAGACGCAGATGACAGAAGCAAGGCAGCACAGAGTCTGCGGCAGTACTTGTGCTTCTGACTTCATAATGAAGTTCTTCTGAAAACTTCATTTTAAAACGAACATAATTGGTTCATTGAGTGCAATTGTAACCAAAAGCACAGATAACATAAAAAGACCAGAAATGTTATTTGAAATTATCACACGCAAAGTGAAATATTGTCAACGGTCGTAAAAATAATCGTAAATCATTCAATCAACTTTCATATCAACCATTATGATTCTCTTTTTAACTTTTAGCGCATTCAGTATATTTCATTTAAACTCTACCATTGCTCTCTAATATTTGTTGTTGAATCTTGTTTATCATTTATAAAAGGTCATATAAGGCCTCCTCTAGCCAGTCTAGCCTTGTCAAGTTGCGAAAAGAAATCTCAAGAGTTGAAAACAAAGCAAGTGTTAACTTTGCGAATGTAGTAAATTTTGCGAGTCCAACTCCTGCCTGTGAAGAAGAAATAGCAACAGCATAGCATTCAAGGAAAGCAGAAGACGATTAAGAATGAGTTATAATTCTACATTAACGATTCCGCTCGGTAATATCAAATGTGACAAAACACTATTCAATTAAAAAGTAGCTTTTGTTATAGAATCGAATTTTGTCCTTGGTATCGGAAATAAGAATTTGCAAAAACCGAATAGTATAATAATTCAAACAAATTTGGATAATGTGGTTATAATTGTGCCTCTTCGACAGTCTGACTTTTGCTGTAGAATAGTTATTGATTTATCAAGGAAATTATAAGGGCCTTAATTATCGAAGACATCTGCTGTCCCGAGGGCCACCATTAATTAGATAATTTTATATCTACAGAATTTATTAAAATTTTGTTTATTTTTAAAACGGAATAAATGTTTTAATTTATCACTTTTCCGGTATTTTTGAATCAGATCCAGTCGATTATAGGAGTTTTGGTCATTGCTATGTTGTTGCTCTGTTACTTATTTATGAACAGACTTTTGTTATCAATCCCTAAGGAAATAAATTAAATTTATTATCCCAAGGGACTTATATCCCTCTTTATTGATAAAATATCCATGACCATTTAAGCTTACAACACCCTGGTCAGAAAATGTTTTTTCGATATTCCAATGATGAGAAAGCTAACGATTTGAATAAAGTATGTACCAAATTTTACATTTTACAGACCAGCAGTGCCAATGGCATTTCAAGATGACCCCCATAATACTTACTCCATATAAACCACTGAAACATAACCATGAAATATAATCTATGATTATAGTTAGGTTATACTTCACCTACATAATCCAAATAACCCTCAACACTTGCAGACCAGGATCAGTGTTCACAAGTTGTTTGAAACAGGTGAACCAGTAGATATAAAGAACAATGCTAATCCTTTTTTCTCTCATGGCAAATCCCTGTCAGAAAACTACTCCCCTGGCCAATGCCACGACGGATATTGAACTATTTTAACAAATACATGTGCAATAATCCTCCTTACTACATCAACGGATACGATTTCGACTGTTACCTGTAACCATTCAGCCAACTAGCATATTTTTATGTTATTTGGACAGGGGGACTACCTGCAGACTAGTTTCGAGGTATTGCCTCTCATCAGTGTAAGGGTAGGTCAAAAAAACAGCTCTGAAGCCATTTGATCCCTGTCTGAATCGTCACATCACTCTGGCTTATCAGTCATTCTGATCTCACGCGATGAAACACTTCAAGTTTCCGTGTTCAGAGAAATGTTTACGTTTACATGATCTGTTACTGTAATCCATTTTAATTTTATTCAACCGAAAGAGTTCCCAAGGTGTTCAGGAATGGACAAGGCTTAAATGGAATGAGCTGTTGGCGGTAACAAAATAGCAATAAATAATTGTTTGAAATGAATCAGGAGTAAATCGGGTTGGCTTAGAGCAGTTTTAGTCGGTAGACTTCTGGTTCTTACTTTCATTTGGCAAAAAGCACCAAATATTTTGAGTAAAAAAAAATATTTCCACGTAGTTGAGGTTTCAAATGGTGCTTGTTTAGAAGTTTTGATCTCGATAATACATTCTTGAGTGGGTGAAAAAAAAATCTGAAAACTACCTAAAAATTATCAAAATAGATATATTTCGTATACCAATTTTTGGAAGCTTTTCATACAATCGGTTAATTCCTTGAGTCAAAATGACATGGACTGAGAAATTGCCTCCTTTTCCGAAATAAATAACACTCCAGGGAGTCTGTGCTGCTTTGGATTGCTTGTCTTGTTCTTGATTTTCCGTGCGGATGGCGCTGCAATCAACTTAGTTGTGGATCGTAGTGTCATCCGTGGAGAAATATTAGTTGAACGGTTGATTAGTATTCATTTGGCCAGGGACAGGACAATTATAACGTTGTCCGACCTAACCTGTCACTGATGAGAGGCAATAAACCTCGAAGCATGCATGTCTGCAGGTGGTCATTCCCAGCCAAATGAAGGATAATCTTCTGTTTAACTACAAGACAAGCACTTGCAATTGGGTCTTCTTGGAAGAACGTTGCACAAATATCCGTCAGATGTAGTTCAATGTACGTCGTGGTATTAGCCAGGGAAGTAGTTGTTTTCTAACAGATGTTTGCCTTTATTTTTCCACTTGGTGGAAACGCTTAGAGAGAAGAGGGTACTCCGTATTCATTTAACACTCCTTTAGTTTAAGTTGTAGCTAAGCATTTTGTAACATCAAAATTGCTTCTTTCAAATCATTATGAAAGTGTTCGTCAAACGTTTTTTCCATTACCATAAAATCAGCCAAGTAAACGAGACTAGGAGTTTGTTGTCTGGCTCCTCAGCACTAGTACTACAATGACATTTAAAAAGTATGCAAGAAATTTAAAAAAATCTGTGATTTTTCAAAAAAAAAGCAGTTGTCAACTTGGGCTCTTCTTTGAAACCTACTCATCCGCTAGGAGATATACTAAGTGATTTTTGGTTTCTTGAAAAAAAATTTGAAATATCAAAAATAAAGATTGTTAAATGTCACTGTGTATTTTCTGACTTCTCATTTGAGAATTCTGATTTTAGGAATACTAATGAGCATCGTTTCAATCTTTGTCTATAAGCTGCCCTTTTGTCAAAAATTGTCACCCTATTTAGTTACCTCAAACGAAAGTGACAGCGAAGATGCTGCAGTACAAATCTAATTTTGCTCCTTGCCCACTCTTAACACCTAAAGACTTTTGTTGGCAAAAAAGTTCGAAACAGAAAAAATCCAAAATAGCCGTAAAACGTCGAGTGGGTCGTAAAACAAAAGACCCATGCAGTTTAATTGTGGTCGACGTTAGGTAACTTTATTATTGCGGATTCGTATCCAATCTCTCCCATCGTACACACAGAAAGAAACTGATGCATTGTTCTTGTGTTACAATCACGTACTGGACATATTGTAATATTGCAGTCGATAAAATTCCCGATGATTTAATTGATTTCTCGGCTGTAACGGTCGTTAAATTTACTCAACGGGATTCACGTGGGCGTATTTAAAAAATGCTGTGAAGAAATTCAGAAAACAAAAACACGTTCTCAAGCATACTACAAATGCACAGGGTGGTTTATGTACTGATTTACCAAAGGGCTGAACTAACAAGTTGAAAACTCATACAAAAATAGGTATAATGCGAAACCCTCAAACATATTTTCTGTGAATAACCTAAATCACATATTTTCTGCAATTCGTGCCTCAATTCACCTTTATGAAAATAGCGAGATAATTGAATATTCTGGAAAAGTTTTAGAAATTCGAGTACGGTCCTGGCTGGCCAGCGCCCGTTTTGACAGCCCGCTTATGTCAAACGCCTAGCGCTTTCGTCAGTGACAATCAGGTTCTATTTTGTTCTTTTAAAATACGGTCACGGATTCACGATAAGAATAACCTCATAGACATGCTTCAGTTCACAGGAAATAGTACATTGTGTATCTAGTAGTAAAAGCAATACATTCCCCAACCTTTAGCCGAAGCCAACAAACATTGAAGTCTGGGAATGTGCTTTCACTACCAGGTATACATACTATTTTTTCTGAAATAGCAATTATCATAAATTAAATAATTTTTATAAATGCATAACAATTTTTGATTGCCATCTCAATGCCTAAGAAACGTTTCCTTGACAATCACTGAAGAAAACAGTAAAAACTTCAAAATAGTTATAAAAAACTGTGTCCACAATTATATCATATGGGACTCAGGACAATGCCTTGTGGTACGCCGTATTTCTCACAACTTTTTTCATCATCCACTACAACTGAGGATTTGAAGATTTTCAAAACTTTCAATATCACTGTTGTCACAATGTTTACAAGCACCGTCCATTTCAGTTAGATATGAAGTGTGCACCATAATTTATAATGATGCAGTGCTTTATTTGGGAAAAAAAATCTTATTAAAATTTCTGAAAATCTCTAATGGAAGTTCGTTTCTGCATGTCTGACAATTAAAAAATGTGTTGCAATTTGAATCATGTGACCTCAGATTAGGGAATTTTGAAAAAGTTGTCATTGGTGCGGAAAAATGGTCAAATTGACAAGGTATCGAAACATTTTATTGGAATTCAACGGGGACTCCATGTACCAATTTTGAAACAGATTGAAAAAAATACCATTTTATTCCTCTACTAGTAAGAAATAGTATGCATTTTTTCTTGTTTTATCTGAAAACACCTTGAATAACCTAAATCACATAAGTTTGGGTCAAACCTTATCAAATATTAGTGGAATAGACATTTTGCAGTAGATTAATTATAATATAGCATATTGGTGCACATGAGCTTATTCAATATTCTCAACCCGTAAATAAAATGTAATCCAATTAATGTAATTAAAACTTGATGATACATTATTTATCCTAATTGAATTTATTCTTGTTTAGGTGGATTCGGAACAATTAAAAAAATCAATAAATATACAAAGTACAAATTCTCAAAATTCTACGTTCGCGCAGTATAAATAAGTAGAATTTTTCTGGAAAACATTTCGCGGCGAACATTTTTCAACATAGTTTTGTTGATCAGTGCTGCACAATTCTATATTCACATTTCTATATATTGCGAAATGAGCGTTGTTCATAAACATTGCTTTTCAGGTAACCCCATGAAAAAATCATACGGCGTTAGGTCAAGAGACCTATAGAAGGCCAAGGATTACCTGAATATCGACCTATCCTCTGCTCACCATACTCATTTTTAACCTAGGGACCTACAATTCGCTCATTCAAAATTCCACACCATAATAATGAAATTCGAATGCCATTTGAGGTAAAAAAAATTTCGTCAGAAAATAACACTTTCTTTCAATCTGGCTGAAAATTGATACATAGTACATCACACGTTGAAAGATAAGGGCTACGTCTTTCCTAGCTCGCATAAGTCTTTCGAAGACTTCTGAGGGTTGTGCTCGTAAGGGTGCAGCCGGTTGACGGAAATAATAATAACAAAAATAACAACAACATGATTCCAAACACATTTTCTAATACAATTTTCGATATCCTATCAATTTGAATCAACTCAAGACGCAACGGATTTTTTAGTTGTGAGACATGCAGAAACGAACCGCCAATGGAGTTTTTCAGAAATTTCAATTTTAATTTTTTTTCCATATGTAGCTAACTTTACGGCTGAAACTGTATATTCGATGATAAATTTAAACTTTCAAGCGTTCCGAAAAAAATAACAATAGTTCAGTACAGCTTTAATTAAAATATTGTCACATGTATGTTTATGATTACCACTGTATTATTGTGCCGGCCTTTCATTTGCCAAAATATGATTCATAAGTTAATTGCACCAGTTCAAATAATACAAGGTATTTGTTCAACTTCTGTTTGAACAAATTTAAATTTAGAGCAAACACTTTCGTTGAAAGTTGTATGACGATGCCGCTTATTAGTCTAGTCAACAAGTGTTTTTTGGGTCAAACTTTTTTCTCCGCCTCCGAAAAATATGAACGAGGTATCATTCGATTCAAAATAGCGTGTAGATGCTTTTCAAAAAATTCAAGAGATGCTTGCAAAAATTGCAAAAGTTATTAACAATTAACCGAAAAACGAGGTTTGATTTTTTTGCAAATATCTTGAAAACCTTTTGACATTTTTCAAATTTGAAAAAAGATTCAAAAACAGAGGAAATTTACAAAAAAAAAATCCACCACACGGAACAATACATTTTTTTTTAAATTGCTTAAAAATTGATTTTTTTTGGTAACAATTTTTTTTGTTTTTATTTAAATTTTCCTTTTTATGTAATAAACAATTTGTTATAAATAGTAAATTTTTTTCCATATAATTTTTTTCATTTTCTACATAATGAAACAAAAACAACCATCATGGATTATTTCAATTGAAATTCGATAGAAAAAATATCAATAAATTGTTTTTTTCAAAATATAACACAAAGTTGTTTTTGTTTTGTTGTATGGAAAAGGAAAATATTACATAGAAATTTTTTTACTGTTTATAATAAATTGGTTAATGAATTAACAAGTTTTATTTCAGTTATCAAAGAGAAAATTATGTTAAAAAAATGGTTACTCAATAATAATTAAGTACAGAATTCGTTTGTAAGCAATAAAAAATGAATTGGAAATAATGAAATGTTCCAGTTTCCACCTTCCTATTGATATGGATGTTGTTTTCAATATGATAAACAAATATGTGTCTTGTTATATGTCACGTTTGAATAGAAGTTTTATCTAAAATTACGAAATGTTTTCAAGGAGCGATTTTTTTATTTAAAATGTTTTAATTTTTCCAACGGGAATCTTTTCTGAGACCTTTCAAAAATAGCTTCAAAAAATAAAAAAATAGCAGATTTGTTATTTAACAATTACCGCACTTTCAATGTTCATGTTTATGTATGAAAACTTGTTTATTAATGCATAATGACCATGAATTATTGTTCATTCATTTATCCAGTACATGCCTGAATTTTTTCAAGTCCCCATTTTCCGTCGTATTTTCAACCCTGTGGCTAAATTTCCTCCTCTTTTTTCAAATTTGGAAAATTTCAAATAGTTCTACAGATATTTGCAAAAAACTAAACCCCATTTTTTTCAGTTGATTGTTATTAACTTTTGCAATTTTTGCAAGCGGCAGTCATACTTCTAATTCTTCAAGATTAGAATTTCAACAAATTTGATGGTGTGAACAATATTAATATTGGATGTGTTGAACTTGGCGATACACAAATCTATTCTAATCTGATTTTCAATTCTAATCCATTTTCAAGTTGAACGTTGCACTGCATATTAAATCAATATATTAAAAATGTATGAAGTGACAGTTCATTGTTGAAAACATTTTTATCATCCAAATCTAATTATAACATTTTTCATAATACGTAATTAGCGTATATTATGATAATTACAAACCAGCCATATTTGTATAGCATCACTAACTTCTTAGAATTTTAATTAATTAATCAATTATTTATTTTGTCGGAATTATACGATATCTTTCGTTCCCCAGTTTCTCAAATCCAATGGATTCAGGTCGGGATTTCTTGTAGGGCATGCCAAATACTGGTGTGATATTTTCTTTAGTGACCTCCCAAAACCCAGAATACTGAACTACTTTGAATATTTTTGAATTAATGGAATGTAACTTCTAAACCTCGTTACCCACCTACGAAGCTACCAGATTCATCGCACAAAGAACGGACCGGTTTGTTTTGACCAAATTCATTCATTTTTTTGGTATACAACCTGTATGTACGTCATCTTGACATTATTTTTCATAACTAAACTGTTTGGTTATATCTAAATATTTTTGAATCTATATTACTTCCAGATGTTAACAGATATCTCCAAAAGGAAACGCCAAAATAGAGCGATCTTTGTGTTGCAATCACGATATCATCTTGGGTGCGTTGCATATTTGTTTGTCGTTTGGAAAAGCAAACATGACTAACTTTTTATAACGTAGAGTTCGCACTGATGAAATTTTCTGTTTATGTTAACATTTGAGGCTGCGCCGCCGTCATATAATTCAAATAAGGACCAGCAGAGGCGCTTCCGTTGCGAATTCTTTCTTAAAATGAATTTACTGCGAAGTCTCAATCCAACAGCTTGCACTATTTCGAAATAGATAGCCTCCACAAAACATCGTTCATTTGTCAATTTTGATGATATTCTTCTTTTTTATTTATTCGATAATATAATATATGTGTTGAAAATCCCATTACTCAGAATTGTACTGTCACTTTGATAGCGAATCGGCATTCTACAGCTGAACTTGCGCCACCTGTCTATCAATGTCTAAACTACCAACATCTTCTGACAATACTTGATGCTAGCAGACATGGGTGTTTTTCGTGGAAAAATTACGGTTCTTTCGGAAATGAAAGGCATGAATTCAGGCCTTTCTGAGGTAATGCATATAGTATCAATCAATGAGAAATTAATGCTTGGACAAAATAAGCACAATATTGAATTGGGAAATGTATACTCCAGCTTGGTTGAACATAACACAGTTCAAACCTTCAATCACAAAATAATCTCTGGGGGGCATTAAACTACCGAGTACAGTAGCTTAGGAAAGTTTTATGCCTTGAAAGGATCTAACCATACTTGCAATTCATTTTGAATGCAGTAGGTTTCACACAATTCAATTTTTTTTGAAAACATTGTATTTGAGAATAATGAGATATCAGTCATCATTGCCACAAGAAAACAGTGGAAGGAAATGAAACCGGGTTGATATGAAACCTTTCATGTAACTGTTTTCCATTCACAGAAGAATACTGCTTTAAGAGTTACCAGAACACCTCTATAACATCGTACCAGTAACATTCACCAAGGATTGACAACATTAGGACTTTCTTGGTGTGAAAGTGGAGAAATCGCAAAAAGTTAGAAAAATTTATCAACCTATAGCGGATATTACCTTAACCAACCACCACCACCATTCAAATATCACAAGAAAAGGAATTTTCAAGACAATTAGAAACAGTGAAGACCCCTTCGATCTGTAGCGTAACTCTATCCTAAGAACATAGGTTATAGAACGATGAAGGAAGAAAATAGCGCAAAGGCGAGTCTTGATTGAAAGTAAAATCCAGCAGAAACGCGGTTTTGGATGTCAAGACAATACCATACCATGCAATAAACCAACTGACAAACGTGCCAGAAAGAAATTAACCACGGCTTTTCTAAAATGAATGAGGATGTACACATACAGAGTTTATTATTCGATTCAGAATTTATCTTTTTGAATCAACCAGTCAAGTTAGAGCGATTTTAAAATAAAATTCAAAATTTCATGCAGCCTACCTCAAATTTTATTGATTATTTATATCAAAAAGATGTGCTAGCAAATTTTTTTCAAATAAATCTTTTTACGCCACTGGATTCGCAATACCTTTTAATGAGAGTTACAGCAATTTCATAATAAATATTGCTTTCTAGCATAGTTAAAATTCAAATAACTTTATGTGGCGGCGTCATGCAATGGTTTGGGCATCCGACTCATGGGTCGACGGTCCATGGATCGATTCCTGGCTGGTGCAAGAATTTTTTATTTGATTCTAGTAGTAAATTAAATCTAAAACTGGTTGTAAAATGTACGTAAAAGGCATGTACACTCCGATATATTCGATGAAGAAATTATTAGTGTAAATTACTAATTATAGAGGGCTCAGTACAGAGCCCTGAGGCATACCATATCGAAATCTAAACTAGGGCGATAGTCTGAAGTCTACATCTTCTTAGAGACCCTTACCTAGACCTTGCAGAGTATTGGTTCATGTATATCGAAATTATTCATTTGCCGAATTTATTTTGCGCTTGTCAAGAGAACATCCTTCGATAAAACCAATTAGTATATGAAAAGAGAGGTGAAATATTAATTATTTTCTTAATAATTTGGCTACAGTTCCAGTTTATTATTCATATGTTTATATTTTCGGTTGTCGATTAAAAAGTCGTTGATAAAATCTGAAGATAATCGTCCAATGAGGGTTTTCTCAATTTATTCTTATTCCTTTCGAAAATTAACCGCCAACTATGTCGCGGTTTACTGCTGGGATTCGATAAAAAGTTGAATGAGACTGATTACTCGGATTTGGTATCGTTCCAAACTATGAACAAGCTTTATTGGTCCTCTGGTATGTCCAAAAAAAGCCGGTACTTTACACAAATTTCTATAATGGGCGATTGGGAAATAGGTACGTAGAAAATATCATAATATAGCATTCAACATCGTTATCTTTGTTCTTGGATAAATTGGAGGGAAAATACGTTCAAGTTGAAAACACATCATGCTCATAGTTAAATGCTGATAATTTCACCATAACCCCCAAGTTTTGATTTAGGAAATTAACCAAACGTATGAACAAATGGATCATCTGTTATTCAGCTTTCAGTTTAAAATTCGCATAAAACATAAGTATTTCAGATTTCAGCACGTTGCAGATAAATGCATCCAATGTTGTCTCATGTGTCTCAGCGAAATTGGAGGGAAAATACGTCCAAGTTAAAAACAAGTCATGCACATCATACGAATGCATTTATTCGTAAAATTAAACTTAAAAGAAAATGAATATGTATGAAAAGCAAGAGAAGGTACGAATATATCACAGTTTGCCGCATGTAAATACCTACTTAGTCATAAAAAATTCTGAATCGATGCAACTTACTTGTCGTGATGATTAACTGAAAATACCGTCAGGTAATACCAGCAATTAGTTTCAATCGCCATATTCACCGCATATTAAAGGAAAACTTGTATGAAAAAAAAAACGCGTACCCAGCAACACAGCAACAACGTCCGTACCGCGTACCTCGCACTAATTGAATGGGAAATGAAACAAAAAAAATAAGCAGCCACAGCGCGCGTCGTACTGACTCAGTACCTTTATCGCGCCCTGCGCACACGTACCTTAGCGACCAGTGTAGTGGAAGAAGTGCGGGCGAGGCATGAAAACGCCGAGTCGCGTAGAAAATATTCCGTCCCCGCCTAACAGGGAATGGTCGTCGATGCCAAGATTTTTTGTTTCCTTCGTGTTAGAGAAAAAGTCTGATGGGGTTAGATCTGGAACGTACCGATGACGAAGGACCAAAAACAGGGCTGATTGCAAACATAACATGTCGATTTGAGTTAAAATCGAGTTTGTTAATAGCAGAAAAGACTGAATACTAACATTGCCAAAAAATTAAATAGCAGTAATAATAGTAATATTGTAATTTATTCAGTACTAATAGAGTTGAGGCCAATAAATAAGTACCATAGTCAATTTCGATATTGTTTAAGAGTTGATAAGAAGCAAATATAAGTTTGTACTTCAGCACCTTCACTGTCACTTTCCAAACCACCATTTTTATTATTGAATATTGATTGATTAAAAATTATCCTTAATTAAAAGCTTTTATTTAACTTGCCTTGTGAGCATGTGGGACTGTAGTTAAATTGTGTAAATAAATTCTAGACCAGTTCCCTCCAACCAATTCCGCGAAAATTTAGTATACTTCGATGCAATAGTATCGAAGGACGGGGACTCAAACCCCCCTATTTCTAAAAAAAGCTTCGAAAAGGCCTAGAAAATCGAAAAATTTTCCGACAGTTTCGTACGTTAGAAAAAATATCAAGGAGCTCCTAACCCCTACTTCTCGAAAAATATTGCAAAAACTCACGAAAATAAAATCTGAAAAATTTCACACCATGGAATTATGAAGGCTCTTAAAATTTTACCCAGCTGCCCCACCTTGAAGGCTACATAAAGAAGACGTAGGAATTTGGATGTATATCCAACGGTTTCGGACATGGAAAGTTTCGAAAAAAAATTAATGGTAGCGTCAGACCCTTCCTCCTTCAAGGAAAAAGTTGCTAAAACTCATGAAAATTAAATCTGAGATATCTGTAAAGTAAAAATACTTTAAAATATAACACCGTCAGATTACAGAGTTTCTGAAAAATTTTACCCTCTGGCCCGTCTTGAATGCTGGAGAGAAAATGTGTAGGAATTCAGAAACATTTTCAAATTTTTCGGACATGGAAAATTAAGACGATAGAAACGTTGGCTGGGAGCCTCGTCAAAATGAGTTGCCAAAACTCGTGAAAATAAAATAGAAAAATTTCATAAAAATTGTGAAAAATAACGGAAAGTCGAACAATACGAGAGAAAAAAAAATTCCACCCTGTCGCCCTCAAGGCTTGATAGACATTTGAAAAGTTGTTAAAACTCACGCAAATAAAATCGGGATTTGGGAATTCTGTAGCTCTCAACTGTTGTTAAATTCAGTATTTGTTATGCAAAATAGGGAGCACTCCGTCATATGTGTGGCGCAAAACCAAGAGATCACTGCAGATTACTGTTCATGAATCACAGAATACTGACAATTACTAGCC
This sequence comes from Chrysolina americana, assembly GCA_958502065.1. Lineage (NCBI taxonomy): Eukaryota > Metazoa > Arthropoda > Insecta > Coleoptera > Chrysomelidae > Chrysolina > Chrysolina americana. The sequence continues at coordinate 90,331,657 of OY293412.1, forward strand.
TTTTTGTAATTGAGACTGCTTGTTTATTACATAAAAAATATAAAAATACAATGAATGTCAACAGATACGATACTCGAAATGGTTTACAGCTACGCTTACCTAGTCCAAGAACAACACCAATAAAAACTCTCTAATATATGAAAACTTGAAAGATATATTTACCAGTATATCTTAAAAGTGTCTGCGATAATAAAAAATTAAGGTAGGGTCTGAAAAGTGTGCTTGTCGCTAAAGCATACTATACGTTAAAAGACTGTGATTGTTTGTTGCTCTTTTTTACCTACCTATCTTATTTTATTTTGTTCATATTGTGTGTCACTGCTTTGATCTGACTTGATTTGGATAAAAAAAAATCCTCTTCATCTTTAATTTATATCAAATTGTAATTTTATTTTGTTTTTAATTGTGTGTACGTCTTTTATACATATACATATGTATAGATGTGAAAAGTCACAATCTTATCATTATCTCATTTATGACTGTAACCGTTTATGATCTTTTTTTGTTTAAGTTATATACATATACATACATATACATACATAATGGATATTACCTAGTTGGTGTTGATGAATATTTCGCAGCTCCCCAGAACACTAATGAACACAATAGGATTACCGACTCTATGATTGTAAGTGGAACAGTTGTATAATTTTTGGTTTGATTTTTCAAAATTCCTAACATGATTTTGCAGCTTTTCTCTCCTGAAGAAGTTAATAAAGATTCGCTAATATTGAGATATAGAACGAATGAGTTTTATTGGTAAACAGACCGCAAACCCGAGAAGTCCCCAGCTGATTTTGTAAAGTTCGGTCGAGAATACATCCCTACATATTTATATTTACACTTTGTCAATAAAAATTATGTTCTTCGTTGTTGGAATGGAACCCTGAGGAATACCAGCTGACCTCCGGTGACGAAACCGAGCTCGATGGTGGCAAATTTTTCCATAACCTCCGAGATAAGAGACAGTTACGCAATAGGTCTATAAATAGTTATTGCATACGGTTTTTTTCTTCTGTAGAGATTGGTTGAGTCATGTAAATTTGTGGTAAGTACGGCATTTAGAAGACTCAGCACAAAATAAATAAAGACAACATGAAAATATCAAGCGCAATAAAGGGAGAGTGATTAACTTCGTGGAAGCTTCGAAAATAAAATCAAAACAAATGCAACTTTTTAAAACCTTCAATAACCACTTCTGAATTTATTAATTTTTACCATCATTATTTTATTACACTGCAGTGACAGCTGACAATCAACCAAACTAGAAGCTCATTAACTTCAACTTCGCCCACCTGGAATTTAAATTACGAATTTTATGTACTTTTGATATCATTTACTTGATAATGGTGTAAAAGCCAAAACCGCCATAACGAATAAAATGAAACTATTTGAAATTTAAAATGAAGTTGTAATTTTCTTTGCCTTTTTGATTACAAGCACGTTGCACAAATATCTGTTGAATGTACCCCAATATCCGTCGTGGTATTAGCTAGGAAAATGACTCTCTTTGCAGATATTTTCGTTTCATTCCACTCCATGGAAACAGTTGGAGGAAATGGTATTTCGAAGTGATTGCAACACCAAAAAATGTTTTATGTAAGTCTCTCTGACACTCGTAGATTCTCGAGTACGCCACTGGAGCAAAGTAACACGAGTTTCTAGTAAAAAACGGAGCTAATAATCAAAATTCCCGCCACTGCCTGGAAGTGATACAAAAATGCATAATTACCTTTAATGAGTGCGAAATAGATATTTTTATCATATCTTTCAGTCCCCCGCTAACTTCGTATATGCAGGCTGGTTGTGATATTTATTCAAAATAAAAAAAGGCACGCCTTATCTGAGGAAACGGTTGTTTGAATAGAAACACGATTTCCGAGACGATTTGGAGGAGTATGTACGGGTTTTAGGTGTGTACGTTAATTTCGTTTGAAGAGGTGTATCCTAAGTAGAATTGTTTGGCCATGGCAAATAGATCACGACGAAAGTGCGAATACCTTATTCATCGATCATTTCCTGGGGGGCTGCTGATTATGGGTCGATTTTCAATACATTTGCATTATAAAATTTATATAAAACTTAACCAAGTTTACCGCAACACTCTGAATTCAAAATTAAACAATCGTATAGGACGTCAGAATGTGGCATTAAATTATTTTTATCGAGTTTCAAATTGATATTTTGAAAAACAAAAGAGCAAAAAGGGGGGCTAGTGATATTGTTATGACTCGGTATAGGTACAATGTGTCTTTGATTCAATCAATACTAATATTACAATTAATAAACTAAGTGAACTGGGCTTTCGCGGCAAATTTCTATCCTGGCTGGCTTCGTACCTTGAAGCCAGGAAAATAATAGTAAGAACTGACGACCAGAGATCCCTCCCACATGACGTGGATACTGGGGTTCCTCAAGGATCAATTCTCGGTCCGCTGATTTTCTTACTGTATGTAAATGATCTCCCCAGGTACATCAGCACAGAACACTTGATATTATATGCTGATGATACCATCTTGGCAACTGACGCAGGAACGCCTGAAGACCTCATTGCGAAAATGAATATACTATCAAGAGAATTCACTACGTGGTGTGGGCGGAATTCCCTAACAGTCAATTCTACTAAAACCATCTGTATGCAGTTCTTCATCAGAAATGAAATATCTAATAATAGTAGAGTCTCAGTAAACGATATTGATCAAAATCTACCAAATTCCTAGGAGTATTTGTAGACAATGATATGGGTTGGAATTCTAATATTAATCACATTTGCAAGAAATTGAATAGTAGTTACTTTGCTATATTACAACTGAAAAATATTTTTGTGTCTAGTCAGTTGATCAGCGTCTACTATGCTATAGTTTATTCCCACATTTCGTACAATATTATTCTATGGGGTGGTGCAAGGGGCGCATCCAGAGTTTTCATTTCTCAAAAGAGAATTATAAGATTAATGTTCAATCTAGACCATAGAGAAACATGTCGTAATCATTTCTAAGAACATGGAATTCTATCATTTTACTCTATATACATCTACAAATGCATTCTCTATGCAAAAAGCAATTATCATAAGTTTTCTACCAATTCTGATTATCACGATTATCCAACTCGTTCGTCTAAACTTATTAGGCCTTCCAAACATGTAACTGCAGTGTATGAAAAAAGCCCAATATATAAAGAAATTCAGTTTCTGAATCATTTGCCTTCCTGTCTGAGATTTGAAAATAACTTTAACGTATTTAAACAAAAACTAAGAATAATTTTAGGTAATGAATGTTATTATGATATATCAGAATTTTTTTTGAAAAATAAATTTACGTAATTTTAACACATGTGGTAGATTAGTGACTTACTGTAACTATACAATGCAGCTATGCACTTCCACCCTACGACTTATCCTATATCATAGAAACTGTGTTCATAAAGGACTAATAAAGTATTATTATTATTATTATTATATTATATTTCCGCACTAGACTGTTTGCTCGATTTCCGCTTAGCGTCGTATAGGTTACGGGAACCACGTGCAAGAAAGTAAAACTTTCTGCACTAGTTAGGGAAAATGATTTCTACTAGTATTAGGGAAAGAATACTTTTCGCACGCATACAAACTTTTTGTTCCTGCGTCTTTACTAAGTTATTTTTGCTTCTTAGAAACATTAGACCTCCAAGATTTTTAGACTTTATATTATTCACTCCAACTTTTTGAAATAGCCGAGATAAGTCTCTTTAGTTAGTGAAATTGTGTGATTATATCAATTCTTTTAACCTCTCTAACTTCAGAAACCAAAGCGACATTTTGAAATTTACCAGTTTATCTTAGAATAATTATCAACAAATGTTAGGTCAACAGTAATGCCTTCTTTAAATGAAGCCGAGTTTTCTCTTATATTATTTTTGTCTAACAGGAATGCAATTTACTGAAATGAACTTATATCTAATAATATAAAGTTTTTTAAATAATAATTTTTTCGCTTTGAGTATAATTGCTTTTCAGAAGTGATATGCGTGATGAGTTTTGTGTTACATTGTTCTTTCACTATTTTAAAAACTGTCCAATGTCATGTAATAGTTGACAAATTTCTCTTTTTGTGCGACTTTTTTCTTCGAAATAAACGAATAGTAAAATAATCAAAACCGAAACAAGCTTGATGACATGCAAAATTTATAGTTTTCAGTGGGAATGGGGATTTTTTTTACTTCACAGACTTTCAAGACTTGTTCTTTTGATTGAATCGATTTCAAAAATGTTCGTCATAAAGTATTGTCAACTAGGCTTGGTTTCAAAGTATGTTACACTTTCAGTACTGGATATAAATGATTTATTTCGTTCATTTCTCCACACAAAAACAGAATATTGTCAAATTATTTAGGAAAATAATATATACAGGAAAATGAAGAAACGCACATCAATAATAGTCAACAACATAAGAAAATTCACTACGAAATGTTTTATTCCACGCCAAAACTATTCTTAACTTTCAAACGGTATTTAGATAAATTTGAGTGGTGTTATTTTTCCAAAAAAACTTAGTCTTCCATTTCGAGTGTGTACTATTACTTTCTTATGCATAATATTTAAAAAGTTTTTTGACATTCTGTAAAATTCAACACAGTCACAATCACTGTGTCCCTGGAATATTGACAAGACGACAAGGACCCCATCACTGGAAACGATTACAGAAGCAGAATGTGATTTCATTTGTTTTGTCTTCAAGAAAAATCTAAACAAAATCTTATCAGTCGACACACCAGTTTTAGACATCTTATAGTAAAAATATACAGCCAAAATTTAGCCGTCAGAATATTAGGTCGAGTTACATTCATCAAGACAAATAGAAAAAAAAATGTTTTTTCCTTTAACCAACTGTCGTCTCCCTACGAACTACAGCCCTCAGAAGTCAAAACTTGTGCAAGCCAAGGATTAACGAGGTCCTACCTTTTAACGTGCGATTCCTAGCACGCTCCATGCTCAAAAACATTAAAAATAATACCAAAAACCGCATGGTGTTCAATGCCATTCAACATAGAATGAAATGCCATTGGTAATGAAAAAAAAACAACAATAAATTGTATTGACATGTTTATCACGAAAAATGGCTTGGAAACAGTGCATTTGTCATTGAAAACAAACAGAATCATTTCCGACTGATTGAAAGATCACAAATTCGAGTATAAAAAAGGGAGTACTTTTCTATGTACTGCTTTTTCAAACTAACTACGTGGGTAGCACAAGAAATGTCTGCAATTCCCGTTGCAAATTCGCCCCATCAAATCTTTGGAACTGGAGCATATTGGTCTGAAAAAAATTTTGCAGAAAAATGTATCTATAAGTAATTTTTTGAATCAACAAAATGAGGGATTCAGTCCACAAAGGAAGTTTTAAATAAAGGTAAATATGGCCGAGTCTCCTGGTAAAGTACATTCCACAAAAATTACTGTTTCCTGCAGAAAAACACTTCATGGGAACTCATTGTCCAAAATAGAGAGTATACGCATGACACCCCGTATCCGACCTTCAGCTTTTTCTCGGCCCAGATTGAAAAGACGATTCCATGGAGAAATATAAAAACTAGTTTTCAACAGTTGGAAATGACAAAACCACATCCTGCTTGATAAGGCTATCAACCAAAACTCAAGATAATAATTATATGCATAGTTTAATTTGAGACGTTCATAAAACATTTGAATCTATGAAATTTGCTACGGACATTTATTTGCCGAAAATATGTTCTACGTCAAGAACATAGTTGAAATAAAAAATGTATTGTTATAACTTATTTAAATTTGAAACTATGTACATCTTCTAAGACACATACTTTAAGGATTATTTTGTTCAGTTTTTTCTTTTCCAGGTTCAAGTTTTGACATGAAATTTACAAAAAAATTATGATATTGTTGATGACCAATCTGAAACGTTAGCAAAGGTCCACGTGTTTCGTCCGATAAATCATCTTGGCTTTCTTGCAGGTGTTTTACACAAAGCTACGGTTTCCTTGTCTCTGAACACACATCCGCAAACAATTTGGAACAGTAAAATACAATTTGACCGTTAAAATTCCTGGTGAACAAAACGCATAGACGAGTGATTCTCATGGCCTCAACATTTTTTAGATAATATTTAAAAATGTTTGTAGCTGATCCAATTTTTATTATATTGGAGTTTTTTTCCAATGTACCTACTTTATGTTTTTTCTTACGTTCACAAGTGGGGCCAATTTTTTTGTATTCACCACTTTCTTTCGGTATTTTATAGGGATGGTCATAGAAGTACTCAATCTTTCTTTAATCATTACGTTTTCATATTAAAAAGTTATTAATGTCTTCAAATAATTATAGAACCCTATATGGAGATATAATTTATAAATAGATGTGTAGACAAAAATAACTATGAAAATATTCAGCCCCATGCTGTATCACTTCCGTTAAAAATAACGTCACCGTTAGTTTGCTATTACCAATCATAGCAAAATAACGGAAATGGCGAATAACGTTGACGTTATTTTTAACGGAAGAGATACAGCATAAGGCTGATTGTTATTTTAAGTTTTGTACTCTTATTAACAACTTTCCCGATATGAATATGGAATATATAAAAAATATATTATGGAGAAAAATACAACCGTTGTACCAAATCCAATGCACCCCATTTATTTTTATTTTTTATTTCACTCTCTTCAATATTTTGTTTTTGATGGTTGAGAGCTAGGTGTGATTACTATTGTTTTTTTATTCCACTGTTTGCAGTATCAATGTTTTTTGGTATAATTAATTATTCCTGTGAAATCAACAAATACTTTTTCTTGCAATTTTAATTTTTTCATAAGCAAAAGTAATTTGCATATGAGGCTATAAAAAATACAACCAAATATTTCTCAATAAGTAGACTGTATGAATTAACTTTAATAAATTAGTTTAAAGTCATCAAAAAATATTGCTTTTGACGGCTTATTTCTAAATGTATGGTGAAAAATTACTGCCATGAGAATATACCAGGCATTCAACAAAGAAAAATTGGATTTTTTTTGTCGGGTTCAGAGAACATCTTGAAAACCAAAGAAAAGTAGTTTAAAATTATTATTTCCTTTTTATTTCTGGAGATTGTAATAGTTTGAGGTCATGTATTTCATGATCATCAGCCGACTAGTGATGATCGATCATAATTGCTGATGATGCTGCCTACGCTACCGAAACGTACATCAAGCATGTCAATAAAGTGTATGTGTGATGATCGACTGCTAATCATCATTACCGATGACGTTAACTTTGTTAGCGAAACGAATATTTATGAATTGTTTTGATGAAAATACAATTTTATCAGTGCAAAACGTTTATGACAAATCCAAACACTGCTACTCACCAAAATTTCACCAGGTTACAATTCATGCAGATATTGGTACTTTTAACCCCAAAAAGACTATAAAGTCATCGGCGTAAACTGATTTTATACATACCTTTTGGTTGCCATAGATACACCCTTTATCGATAAGAACCACCAATTAAATCTACCGATAATAATAGCAATATATGGCATTATTATTTTAGTCTGAATATTGATTATTATATTTACGTGCGGTCAAATATTTGTACAGCCTTCCAACGTGTGGCAGAAAAATTCTGGAAAGATTATTAAAATATCACCTTTATCACTGAAGGGCACATAGAGAAAGGCACTCTAGTGTTTTTTTTTTAATTTCACAATTAGAATAAGAAGTGGTATCCTGATTACTATTTTCGATTTTCCAACATATAAGAAAACAACAAATGTTTACATTAACTTCACCCTCTTTAATTTTTTCATGAAATTAAGATAATTTCAGGGTTGAGAATCCTTTTGATTTTTAAAATTTCAAAGCTATGTATACAGGATAACTCAAATTTGAGGGCCACCACTGGGATCTCGGAAACAATTGAATATACGAAAGTGGTTAACGAATGCAGCACATTCATGTGATTAATAAAATCTGCGATAATGCAAAGTTTTCAACAATTTCGTCCAAGAATCTGAGAGATACAATTCAAGGGTCGTAGTGGGCATTAGTTGTTTTCTGATGGATACTTGCCGACATAAATATACAGGGTGAGTCAGAATAAGACCGACTACAGATTCCTCAACTCATTTCGAGGTGAAAAGTTCCCATCAAGGTATGGCCTAAAATGCATCCCCTCTAAGATACAGGGTGTTGAAAGTATGAAAAAAAAATCAGATTTATTTTTTTTTCTCCAAAATTCCTTAAGCAAAATATACCAAACTCGGTACACTTATCAAGGTTTATCAACGTGATAATTGGAAGTTATAATTGAAAACCTTGATTTTTTTTTTTCAAAATCTGACTCCTTTCCATCGATGGAAATAAAATCAAAATCGGTTGTGGCGTTGTCAAGTTGGGAGTTATTTCCTGATTTTTACCACTATTTCATTTTGTGAGTCATAGTTCTTTCATTCATTTCTATTACGGTATAATCAAATTTCTACATCGACCATTCATATATTTTCACATTAGGAACATTCACAGGCTTTTCGAAATTGAATTTGAAAAAAACAAATAGAATTAGTTTTGATTCCAAATACTACTTTCACATATTTTTTGCAGACTATAGATTCATTTTTCGAAATATCTCTGTTAAACATCCCCACATTCAAATATACCTTAAATTAATTTAAAATTGTGCTAAAAATATTCTTGAAATGCATACCTAACTTTAGTAACTGAAGAAGTTTGTTCCTCAAAGTTTTTCTCTAGTAGTTAAGCACTAAATGGACATACCGTATAGGTAACCATTATTACTGGTTGACAGAAATATAGATAATGCTGTTATTTTGAATTTTTTACCATTTTCCAATTATTTTGATTTCTATAGCTGATAGTTATTGATATAAATTGTTACGAAACCTAACGCTAATGTGAGGAACAACAAAACGAATGTGAAAATCAACAAAAAGAAACAAGAAAGTAAAGAAAGGAGGAGGTGCATAGAAAAACAAAAAGATGAACAATGAAGACACACATAGAAACAAAGAGATGAAGAAGGTAAATTCAAGGGGAAACAAGAGAAATGAGCGAGAGAAAAACAAAAAAATCTTCACAAGACTAACGGGAGAAATGAAAACAATATTATGAGAGCTTGTTCCAGAAATATTATCGAGGAAGGACAGAAAGACGAAAGAGACTAAGAAAGAGAAGAAGATCAGGACCATGTGCAGAAAACTTCGCATCCAGGAAAGCAAGAGAGTCAGTAGAAGGAAAAGAAGACGAGGAGAACCAGCTTATGGAAATTACACAAGAACAGCATGACGAAAGGCGTGAAGAAAGGCATGAATAACAAACCCGGTTGCAGAAAATTTTACTAGAACGAGAAACTAATAAAACTGAAGAAAATCAAAGCAATCAAGGTCAGCTTCAGGAAATTCCAGAAGAATAGATGGAAAAACGATGCGAAGAAATACAACAAAAGAGCATAGAGTAGCAGAAAGTCGAGAGAGAAGCATATTTTAATACGTTCTTGGCACGATTTATAACCAGTTCAATATTCCTGAAGACAAGAGCCCAAATTTCGTTACATTATTATACGAGGATAGTACTTCAACGTTTGTTTCAACTAAATAATTATCACATTTATTCGTATTTTTATAATAACTGAATATCTTGTCATATCCGGAAATCCAGACCTTCTGTAGAACTGATCATGTTTAAAATCATTGCTAGTCTCCGTCAAGGTTAATTAACGAATTGAAAAGGTCGCCAAATTGAAGTTTAACTTATAACAATCAATTTGTGTTTGAGGGCTTCAAATATTTGATGAATGTTTCGTCTGCTTTTTTTATTGAAGATATTAATACGGAAGAAATTACAAAAAATTGAGAATTCACTAATGAATATAATCCCAAACAATTTGGATAATTTCAATGCCCCTTTGATAAGTCAGTTCTTTGTTTGCACATTGTCTGGATTTGAAATTGTGATTATAGATCCAGAATATAACGAAGTAATTTCCGCTGGTGAAACTCTTTCACAGGATCAACGAAGTGTACACATTCAACGTATAACTGTAACAATATCAAACACTGTTATCGAGAGCAAACAGACAGATGTTTTTATTTACCGAAAGGTATGATAACGTACCCTCCGAAATTAAATATGATTTTATACCAGCAGTGGAGTCGGTTCCCAGAAAATGTTGATCGTTGCACAGGTAAAAACGGAGATTATATTTTTGGACAGATAAAAAAATTTGTTATCGCACAGAGGATTATTTATATTGGTGATTTTTCCAACTAGTATCACAACGCTTAGTTGGATTATCATGAGAAAGGTAAATTTTGATGAAATTTCCAATCGAAAGCGGCTATGGAAAGTCTAAAAGATATGAATAATTCTTTATTGTTTCCGAAATATTAACAAATTACGGTAATAAAGTCGAAAGTTCAATTCAATTTTGACATCAGTGATCGAAAAATATGTCTAATGTAGAATAAATTCAGAATCCTCTCAGAATATCAACATGGGAGTCAGCGAGTGGAGCAACCCCACGAGCAAAATAAAATCACTTTTAACAAATGTATCATACACATTTTTTTGTACAACTGTTACTGCTAGTAAAAAAAATTAAAGAAGTTCATAAGCTCCATAGGATTCGAACACACACACGATTACAAGGCAGAGGCTCCAGCTGTTTGGGCTAATGCACTTTATCACTGACTGTAATATTCTGTATTTTAAGTCTAAGAGTAGGCACGACAGTGAGGGAGGTTAAAAACAATCGATAATTGTTTATTAGTTATTGTAAATTAATAAAAATTCCTAGCTTCTTCGAAGTCGTAGCTATTACCTAATACTGCAAATACTAATACAATGGAAGTTGAAATGGATGATTTAGATTCTTCTCTTCCACCAGACATTCCAGAAGCCGCAAACAGAGTAACTTCAGATCTGTTGCCAGAAAAATCACGGAAACAATATGAAATTGCTTGTAATGGATTCATCGAATTGAGTCAAATGAAGAAAGTTGAAGGCAAGTCCACTGAAAGCGTACTTTTAGTTTATTTCGAAGAAAAATCAAGTCATGGAAGTTATTAACGCTGTGGTCAAAATTCTCTATGACTGAAGGTGCATTTAAAATCAAGAAAAACGTACATATAAGTACAATAAATTGATCGCATTTAAAAAAAAGCGTCAGATACCTTCCGAAAAAATCGAAAATTCTGACAAGGAAACAAATTGACACATTTTCAAATGAAGCTCCTAATACCAAATATCTTATGAATAAGTTGCAACCATTTTTGAATTATTTGGAGCGTGTCATCGTGAAGAACTCTGTAAAATGATCATTACTAATACATATTTCGGATACCAAAACCAACATTCAAAGAAGTTTTTGCATCGTTGGATACTACGTGAATCATTACCGTGAACATGCTGTATTATCTACGCCCAAACTTCTGTTACTCACCGTCAGTTTTTCCTGAATTACTCTTAACAAAAAAATGCACTGTTCAACCAGTTGGAAGAAATATTTTTCGAAGATGCCTTCCACTGTAACTGAATTTCTGAAATTACCAGATCCGCAGCAGTTTACCGGCCATTGCTTTCGAAAATCTTCAGCATCTCTATTAGCGAATTCAGAATCAAGTTTGACTACAATAAAACGACATGGCAAGTGGACGTTCTCAACTGTAGCTGAGGGTTACATAGAGGATTACATTGAAAATAAAAATAATATTGCTAGTAAAATGTTTCCTGGTTCAAGTACTAGTTCTGCACCAGCATTATTTGATCATCTCACTTCAATACCAACATCATTGATTAGCGAAGGGCCTTCTACAGTTGGACTGAATACTTCGTTAATAACTTCAAAGGGAATTAATATTACCAATTGTACAAACTGACAAATAGATGTTAAAACGTTTATAAATATTTCCTTTTAAGTACCTGTTCTGATTATCATATCTGATTAAAGTTTTTATATTCATCTGTCATTTCACACTAGTGTTGAAAGTATTTTCCGACGACCACATTTGATTACTTCGAAAATGACAAATATCACCCTAGAGATGAAAAGTCTAGAGTGATATGTGTATCTATAGTATTGCATAAGATGCCTAAAAACTCTGGTGTGTCGAATGATTAGATTTTGTTTAGATTTTTTTGAAGACAAAACAAATGAAATCGTGGTCTATTTCTGTAATCGGATCCAGAGATGGCGCCTCGTCCTCATGTCAATATTCCAGGAACATGACATACAGTTTTTAAAATAGCGAAAGACCATTGTAACACACAACTCATCACACATATCACTTCTGAAAAGCAATTAAACTCAAAATAAGCTACAAGATTATTACTTTATATATACTTTATTATAGAGAGCATTAAAAGGAAAACTCGGATACAATGGCGCAGACACTTGCGCATGCGCATGTTGGGCAGATGTCAGATGGGCACAAGATTGACAGGTTCTAATGGTGAATTTCCATGCAGCTGAATTTCAATACTTTTATGTGAAATGTGTGATTATTATTTATTCCAGTAAATTGCATATCAGCAAAATAAAAATTATATAATAAGTCGAAAATTTAACTAATTAAGCTCCTTGCGGACAGTGATTGTGTAAATTTGAAAGATAATGTTGTTTCATTCATTTCATGCTCGTGCGTAATACTTCTGTTCATGAAAATTCACCCTAACAAGAAAACCGACGGTGGCGGTTCACGAAGTATCGCGGGATTTTTGGAAAATAGACCGCGATTTCATTTGTTTTCTCATTATCAAGCAAGCGAATGTGCAGAGTTTTATTCATTTATTCTACAGTTTTACAGGTATGAGTCGGCACACCAGGGTTTTTAGGCATCTTAGTATTGCATAATGGAATTGAAGTGTGCTTTGAAATTAATATTGCGAAAACGTCAGATAAACTTTAGAAGTGTCAGTTTAGCATATGCATCATTTTTACCATATACAAAACCGTGAAAATAGTTTCTAAAATTCCATAAAACATGGATGCAGATATTAATAGTGATGATCAATGTACTCCACCTGAAATTGAAGAGGCCGCAAAATTAACGTCACTAAATTTACTGCCTGAAAAGTCCAAAAGAAGGTACGAACACGCTTACGATCAATTTCTTTCATGGCGAAGAAATGAGGAAATAAGAAGCTCCTTTTCTGAAAACGTTTTGCATGCATACATGGGTGAACTTTCCAAAAGAATCCAATGCTCAACATTATGGACTAATTATTCTATGTTGCGTACCACTTTATCCATTCACCACAATGTAGATATCTCCAAATACAGTAAACTTAAGGCATTTTTAAAAAGGGAAAGTGACGGATCTAACCCGAAAAACGCAAAAATTTTGACGCAACAAGAAATTTGTGAATTTATAAATAAAGCTTCCCATGAGATTCATTACTTACAAAGGTACATCGGTATTTAAATAAAGTCTATATACATTTATTGAATTATGTTTTTTTTTGGGTTGTGTTGGTTGTGGGTAGGTATATCTGGTGCATGTCGCAAGCAAGAACTTACCCAGTTATGTATAAATAACATCAAAGCTTTGGGGACTGCGGCTGTCATTCAAATTAATAATACAAAAAATAAATGCTATCGCAAGTTCACTTTTACTGGAAACTTGTTTATAGCATATATAAAAAATATGTCAATCTAAGACCGCCAACTACCGAAACACGCTTTTTTCTTAATTATAATAGAGACCAAAACTGCACAAAACAAGTAGTGGGCATTACCAAAATTAGAAATATACCGAGAGTAGTAGCTAAATTTTTATATCTAAAGGATCCTGAAAAATACACGGGGCACTCATTTCGCCGTTCTTCTGCTACTGTATTAGTATGAAAAATGAAAAGCTCAAATATAATAATAGCACTCACTTCTCCAGCCTTCAAAAAACCAAATAAGTAAAATATTGTCATAAAAACGCAATTGATAGGTAGATACATAGTTAATTGTCATGCAGTTTTCAGACACAAGGGTCAAAAATGCATGGGTAAATCGCAGGTGTTTCAAAAATTCTGCATGGAATTATTTTCAAAGTATACCCAGCTTCACCATCTACCAACGGCCGCCCAAACTAAACAACTTACAAAGGTTCATAACAGAAAACTACAATAGTGGATAGTTTGAATGTAGGTGAATAGAGGGCAGCTCCCAGAATCAGATCAGAACAATGCAACAAACATTACTAATAAATGTTCATCAAAATTAAATTAAATTTCAAATCAACGAATGAAATGGGTTGTTTCTCCGCACTTTGAAATTCTATTTGAGTTATAAACTTTTCAGAATTTTTTTTAAATCAGTTGAGTTACTCACTTTGTTTTGATTCAGCTCTTCATTGATCCTTTTCAAATTTTCAATCTGCAAAAAATATCATTAACATCAAAGGGCCTAAATTCACTTTGAATTACAAATAAGTTAAACATTTCACTGATGCATACAGAAATTGAGGCTACATCACCAAGAATAAAAGATCAAAACTTGAATTTTTTAGTATACAGTCATTGTAGAAACTTGCTGATTCTTTTCAAATACAGATTGAGAACCACATAGAAAATATAAGATGGTATTTCAAATATATCAATATCACATTCTGCCAGATTCATAAATTCAGGCGTAACTCAAAGAAGTCGATTCATTCATGAGATGTTAGAACTAGGTTCATTCTGTGTATAGGCCTAATTGTATGGTTCCGTTAGATGAATTACATATTTGTTAATTTAATTTTTCTTCAGGAATATTAATAGATACAAAATCAATCTTGGTAATTTTATTGGTCTATCTTAATATCGACTTTAATATTAATGCCCTATAATGGCTGAAGAGTAAATAACAAAATTATAAATGAAAAAAATAATAGGTGATCATACTGCCTAGCTTAGATAAATAAAGTTGGTAATAACTTACTTGCAATTCCTGTTCCACACAGAGATGCTTCAACCGATCATAATCGTAATTGTTTATCGCTCCTCCTGAGGAAAAAATCAAAAACAATGTTTTGAAACGATGTGAAGTCAATAAAAGCTTGGTTAAGTCTCGATCAATTATGTTATGACATTTCAGGATAGTTATTGAAATAGATGATTTTATACCTTCTCCAACATCTTCATCATCGGCCAAAACGTTGGTGGCAAAATTTGTAATTTGTCCTTTCAAACTGTTCAAACCTTCATTTAGTTTCAGCCAAGACATCTTGAAGTTTCAAAAAGAACTGAAACAATAATTATGGAAAATGGAACTGATTTACCATTGTTTATTTACAAGTTCAAATCCAAATTACTTGCCAACACACTGCCCTTGAAATTTGACTTTTGAAATTTTTGACTTTTAAAAGTTTTGGTTTGTTTTGACGTTGTTTGAAAGAAGTGACTCTATTCCTACGTGACATTATGTTGAGCTGTGACTAGCATTACGGAGACGGAATCAAGTTAGGATGATCCATTAAAACTAGAGCGATACCACTGAAGCCAAATGTACGAAAGCATCCTGGTGTCATATGCACTCTTTTCTTTTTCGAAAACTCATTGTAATGACCTTTTTTTTATTTTAATGCCTTTTTCTCATTTTAATGACTTTATATTCTCATTTTAATGACTTTTTTTCATTTAATGACTTTTTTCTCATTATAATGACCTTTTTCTTATCAAAACTTTATATTTTCTAGGTGATGCTATTTCATTGTTGGGTAGGTAACTAGATTATTTGTTTAGTTTAAATCATTAATGATTTCACTATGAATTTGAATAATTTTTTACTAAGTACTAAGACTTTTCCTAAGTTAAGTCTAAGTTACAAAGAAGTTACGGCTTTTTTGAATCTATTTCACAAACAGTGCCTAACTTTAGCAACGGTGAAGAGAAGATTGAATGAAATGGTACACTAAAGAAAAAAATATATAACTCTATTGCCGAAAGTTCTGGTTTTTGTAAATGAGCAAGTTGAGAAGAACGGGCAGATAATAATACAAATCATTAAAATGAGAAAAGTCATTATGAGTTTTCAAAAAAAGAAGAGTGCGTGACGCCAGGGTGCTTTCGTACAAATGTAATCAACATTCAGAAACTATTTTTTTGGTATTTTTTCTGATCATATAAAGGCCGATTCAGATACATGCGTACTGCTCATGCAGGTTTTTTGATACACGTGCGGTTTTAACGCCTTTTACTTACGTTTCAATGACAAAGGCATATTTTATTTGATTTTCACTGTAAATTTTATCTCATGCAGGGTGGGCACGCGGCACGCATGTATCTAAATTGACCTTAAAGGCAGCCAAACGATTCTGTTAGTTCTTCTTCTACTAATTAAATTGACAGGTTTCTGTTGCGTAATTTTTAGGTTATTGGTTATTGTTTTCAATTGCGGTTTTTAAGGAAATTGTAGTAGGTGTTGTTTGAACATCTAGCCATTTTATCTTGGGCGTATCTGATATGTCTGGCAATTTTTGGCAAAGTTCTCATCAGTGAGTTTGATCATTCATTACTTCAACAAACTCTATTTTTTGGAATGATCCCCTTATAAAGTTTTATATATATATTTCAGTCAACAATGGCTTCTGGATAAGCAAGACTTAATAAGAGAACGGCAACATGATTTGGCAATATTGCAAGAAGACGAATATCAGAAAATTTTTATTTTCTTTTCTAGTGGTGAGCAACATCATTCACTCTCCTATAATAAATTCATCAAGGCATCAATAAGGCATTCTATTATTGAAATGCACTCAACATGTTCAAAGATTTCGACAGTGGTGATTGCCATGATTTGTTTATTTCATAATACCTGGGAAGAATTCCATTGCTTTCAATTTTACCTTACCTTACTGGTATTACGAATAAAAATTAATATTATTATTTGAGATACATCTAAGGAAACTACTGATATTTTGCTTGTGATTTTCCCCATGATATTGATGACAATAATTCAAGGAATCAAGACTGATAGATATCAAAATTTAAAGATTATTATTAATTTTTATTCTGATATTTGTTCATATAATAAAAATTCAAAGACTGTATGGATAAGTAATTACACCAATAATATTTTCGGTGTAAATGAATTGAGCTTTGTTGATATAAAATTTAACTGTTTCTTTTGTCTTTTTAGTAATACAGACCTTAGGTGAACAACTAAAGCTTAGACAACAAGTTATAGCAACGGCAACTGTATATTTCAAACGGTTTTATGCTAGGAACTCTTTGAAGTGTATTGATCCCCTGCTGTTGGCTCCAACATGTATTTTTCTAGCATCAAAAGTGGAAGAATTCGGAGTCATATCAAACAATAGACTCATTACAACATGTCAAACAGTCAGTAAGTATTATGGAACAAGAACCTCACCATACTCAATTTTTTTATTTCAGTAAAAAATAAATTTGGCTATGCCTACTCACAAGAATTCCCCTATCGAACCAATCATATTTTAGAATGTGAGTTCTACCTTTTAGAAAATTTGGACTGCTGTCTCATCGTATATCAACCGTATAGGCCTCTTCTACAGCTGGTACAAGATATTGGTCATGAAGAACAACTGCTCACTCTAGCATGGAGAATTGTCAATGATTCGTTAAGAACAGATGTGTCTCTGCTGTATCCACCATATCAAATAGCAATAGGTTGTCTTCAAATAGCCTGTGTTATTTTACAAAAAGACCATAAAGCTTGGTTTGCAGAACTAAATGTAGATATAGAAAAAATTCAGGAGATTGCAAGGTACATCATTAACTTATTTGAATTGTGGAAAACTTATGATGAAAAAAAGGAAATACAAGGGCTGTTGGGTAAAATGCCCAAGCCCAAGCCAGCTCCTCAAAGATAGTGGTCTAACAGGGAGTCAAGGAAGTATTATGAATATACGCTTAATGTTTTGAATTGGTCTGGGAATATGTACTTTGACTGACGATTTTTCAGCAATAAACATAACTTTGTTCTTGAAACTGTTTCAAGAAGTTGTTAGGACAAAAATTATATTGTTATGTAAGGTCGCTCTCAGAATAGTTTCAACTCCATTGGTCTGAGAATCATTCACATTTACTTTTAAAAATAAAGTCATTAGAATATTTTGAGTATTCATTCGATCTATCTCTCTGAAATTTCTCACAAATGTTTCTGTTACATGCAGGACTGACTTCCAACAAAGTTTTCTGAAAGGTATAAAAAATAGATGCATGTAAAAAATAAAAAATTACCTTTGAGGTTATGGAATTAACAAGAATTTTCTGCTCCCAAGGAGATTGTGAAAATAAATCAGCTAAACCAGTTTGTAGTGTCATTACAAAAATAATCATTGATAGAATCAAGCTCATGGAAAAAGAAATTCGTCCTAGAACAATACAGAGAAATATCTACAAATGCATGTGGTTTTTTGAAAAGCCCACAGTGGATGCATCAACAAGGAGAAAACTTTGTTTATATTTTAGTAGTATGTAGCTTACTAGGTAACATACTGAACATTTTCAAGAAACTGATGAAAAAAAAACAAACTAATATCATCATGCTCTTTAATTCAGTAAGAACCAGAATTCTACATTAGTACAGGGTAATAATCATTTTCTTCTGTTTGCTATTAGAACCAGTAGTAGAAATAGTGGAAAACCACAACATGGAATCTGAAGAAATTATTTCTCCAAGAACCAACAATTATTAAAGCTTTTCAGAACTTCAGACCATTTCCATTCACATATTTCAAAAAAAAATTACTTTTCCCTACTTATTTTTTGATGGTAACAAATTATGTCTTCTCATATTATTTAAAACGCCATCCAAGGAAGCAGTTTTTTTCTTAGCACTTCCTTTTAAAGTTTCTTCTCCTTTATTGCGAATTTTCAATTTTGGTGATGTGACTTCATCCATAAAATCAAAATCTGATTGTTCTGGCCTGAAAATACGGAAATATAAATACATGCTAAAACTTTACTGAATGGAAATTCCTACTCTTTCGAATCATGTTCCTCCTCAGGCTCTTCATTTACTTCAGGTGAAGGTGATTTGTAGCCCGGACATTTCCATTGAAGCTCCTGCATTTGACCATTTTCCAACATAGTGTATAACCTATCAATTTCTTCAGGATTTGGTTCCCATGGCCCTTTACAGTCTTTGAATTCGTCATCTGAACATTCTATATCCCATTCTTCATCCATCTCTAAATTATAATAATTATACAACAATTTTTTTATACAGTTTTTTTTTTCAATCGATAGACCTCAAAACAAATTCAGCCATGCCATACTGATACTGTACCGCCCATACTCGTCCGTAGACAAATGACATGACACGACACATGACATCTGTTCAACAGTGCCCACAGAACACTTGCATTACAGGCCGATTCAGATACATGCGTGCCCATGCAGGGTTTTTGAAGCACGGGTGGTTTGAACGCTTTTTGCGCACGTTTCTATCGCAAGAACATATTTTATTTGGTTCTGTAATAATTTTGTCATTGCTGAAGTTATGCTATTTGAGTTTTTCAAATAATCCCGATGTATTATTTTCACTGTATCTTTTATCTCTTATAGAAAAGGCACACGCATATGTATCTGAGTCGGCCTTAAACCCCAACACCTTCATAATCCTCACAAAACCCGGCAAGATTATTCCAGAAACTGACAACAATTTTTTTTCAAAGATATATCTAAAATCTGATTGAAAAATTAGGAATAAAAAAGTAACGGAGGTATAATAATCTGTTGAAGATTGCTACAATGCAAGTTTTACTCCCAAAACATTCATAATTCTACGCAATTTTCCAAAAACTAATATGACAAAATGATGAGATGTGAAGCTCCAAGAAAATCAAAAAAATTAATTTTAATGAAGTATAATAATATGCTGTCATCTATTAATATAATAATTTAATAATAATATAATAAAAATAGTGCGAAAATATATTACTTTTCACACTGGTGTGTAGCACTATTATTACGTGCAGAATCATCTAAACAATTGACAATACGATAAAGCTTAAGATCATCAGCAAAAAGTAGGGCATTACTATATCGTAGAAGCATGATAATAAGTGATATGTTGATGAACAAGTTAAAAAGCAGGGTGGCCAGCGTTACTAGAACAATTAAATTTCTCCTTAATTAATACTAACTTTTTCCTAACGTGAAATTAAAAATTTGCATAAGGAATTTGGTATATTTCTCGATCTCGAATACTCTGTTGATTGAATTCCACAGATTGTCATATTACAACTAGTTTTATTTTTGTCTGACGTCGTAGATATTTTTGTTTTCATTTTATTTCTTAGAATCAGATCTCTTTCATATACCTGGATCAGTTACCGTTAGGGGATAATTTAATGTATATACCTCCTGCTCATCCATATTTACCCACCCGTTACCTGTTACTGTATATTATACAAACTTATTCTATGAAGATAATTAAATTGCCTTCAAAATTAAGTGTATAAGTACGGCGTTATTCGTTGTCTGTATTATTCACTTTCAACAAGTAACAACGAAGATCTGAAGAATTGTGTGAGACGACGAACTTGTGTATATTGTCTATAGCTGTTCATTCTGTGGTGTGAAACACAGACAGAATCTATTCATTATTTTGTTATCATGTCAGCTTATAAATATTCGAAAGGTAAGTTAATCTTTTCTTCAACATGCTTCATTAATTGTCATGTTATAGTAAAAGTGACACCGCTCTATGATATTTCCAAAAATAGTTATTCATGTAACAAGTGAGTGAAGTGATACTTTTTTTACGAGTAGGACTTATTGACGCACACCAGTGTTGTGCTAAAAAGAATTGAAAGAGAGATTGAAAGCTTGTTTGCGCGTTTTATTATTAACTTCATTCCATCAACCTATGGATTAAATTCACTGAGTTGCAATCAACAATCGGGAAGTTTTGTATCTTTTATCGTGTATTCGCTCCTGAAAAAATTCTACAAAATAGGCTTGTTAAAAAGCGAAGATACCGTACAATTTGTTCTAAATTCAGTGCTTTGTCCAAATCCGCACTGAACATAGAAATATGAAATATAATAATATATTTCTATGGGAGAGAACTGTGTCATCTGTCAGAGTCGGACTGTCACTATCCAGTATTATTATTTTATAACTTAAGTTCATAAGTTGGCAATACTGATTTCAATGGTGTCAGTCATTTTGTAAAGGGTAGAACCCATTAGTTTTTCGTTCACATCTTCATTATTTCCTGAATATTGACAACTATGTCTTTGAAAAGAAACTGTAGAAGTTAACAAATATCAGTTTTTAATAATTTAATATAAGGTGTAAGTAACAAATATCGAATGTACGACATCATAACCCCAAGGTTTGTTTCATTGTTTTGTCTTTGACGACAGGAAATAGATGTTTTCTTCATTTTACTTGCGGAGTTCTTTGAAGGGAATTACTGTACATCTATCATATAAATTCTGATTCTAGGTATTTATGTTTGTAAATATTTTCAGCGTCAACATCTAAAAGCAAGAGAAGAAGGTTAACAGTGAATCCAAATATGTGGCAATCTCAAATAAACCACACTGCTCAAAACAAGGAGAATAATGCACAGAAAAATGATGAAAAGCTCACAACGCTTGGGATGACATCTGCAATATCAGCTGCTGGTCCAAAACTATCAGATTTGGTAAAGACAAAAGAACTTGAAGAAGCCTTGAAACCTTTCGATGTGTTTGAATCCAAACAGGAACTTGATCAAAGAATGCATATTCTGGGAAAGCTGTATAACTTAGTCAAGCAGTGGATCAAAGAAGTTTCCATAAGACACAATATGCCAGAAAGTGTTGCTGAACAAGTGGGGGGAAAAGTTTATACATTTGGTAGTTACAGACTTGGGGTAAGAATCATTCAAGTATTTTGTATGAGAGTTAATTTTCAATATTAATTAGTATTTGTTGAACCGGAAAATTACCAAAATTATTGAATAATTCTTCTGATCAAGGTTGATCTATGAGTAACTAGACATGTTCTGATGAAACAATTTGTCAAAAAACAAGAATTAATGACTATTGATATTTCTCACTTTTTAAATATATTAATTACATAAATCAGCTAAACCAGTTTCTAGTGTCATTACAAAAATAATCGTTGATAGAATCAAGCTCATGGAAAAAGAAATTCGTCCTAGAACAATACAGAAGATAACTACAAATGCATGTGGTTTTTTGAAAAGCCCACAGTGGATGCATCAACAAGGAGAAAACTTTGTTTATATTTTAGTGGTATGTAGCTTACTAGGTAACATACTGAAAATTTTCAAGAAAGTGATGAAAAAAAAAACACAAACTAATATCATCATGCTCTTTAATTCAGTAAGAACCAGAACTCTACATTAGTACAGGGTAATAATCATTTTCTTCTGTTTGCTATTAGAACCAGTAGTAGAAATAGTGGAAAACCACAACATGGAATCTGAAGAAATTATTTCTCCAAGAACCAACAATTACTAAAGCTTTTCAGAACTTCAGACCATTTCCATTCACATATTTCCAAAAAATTTAACTTTTCCCTACTTATTTTTTGATGGTAACAAATTATGTCTTCTCATATTATTTAAAACGCCATCCAGAACGCAGTTTTTTTAGCGCTTCCTTTTAAAGTTCTCCTTTATTGCAAATTTTCAATTTTGGCGATGTGACTTCATCCATAAAATCAAAATCTGATTGTTCTGGCCTGAAAATACGGAAATATAGATACATGCTAAAACTGTACTGAATGGAAATTCCTACTCTTTCGAATCATGTTCCTCCTCAGGCTCTTCATTTACTTTAGGTGAAGGTGATTTGTAGCCCGGACATTTCCATTGAAGCTCCTGCATTTGACCATTTTCCAACATAGACATAGTATCATAGACATGGTCTATACATTCCATCACAATTGGAATATTTTCTGTGTACTTCAGACCATCTTTTTTTCTATAACGATTGAAGACAAGTTATGTTTTGAAATATCCATATTTTACTATACTATTATTTTCAGGTTCATAGTAAAGGTGCAGATATTGATGCTCTTTGTGTTGCTCCTAGGCACATTAATAGGGCAGACTTCTTTACTTCCTTTGTTGAGCTACTGAAGGCACAACCTGAAGTATCCGAACTTAGGGTAAGTTAAACAATTCAATTTTTTTTTTGCATTTATTCTAATCACAATTTTTTTTCACAGGCTGTAGAGGAAGCTTTTGTTCCAGTGATCAAAATGAACTTTGATGGCATCGAAATTGATATGTTATTCGCACAGTTATCACTGAAGGAAATTCCAGACTCAATGGACTTGGGTGATGATATGCTTCTAAAACAATTGGAAGAGAAATGTGTACGCAGTTTAAATGGTTGTAGGGTAACTGATGAGATTTTGCGATTAGTACCAGACATAGAGAACTTCAGACTTGCTCTAAGAACTATCAAATTATGGGCTAAAAGTAAGTCATTTTTGTGTTTCTAATAGGAGTTAGTTAATAGGTTAGTTAATAGGAGATATAAATGTTGCTCAAAAGTAGTTCTCCTGAGTTTGATTCTTATGTAAATATAAGATTTGTAATGTGATTGAAGAAAATTATGCAACTAGATCTCTCATTAATAAAAACATATCTTCTAGATCGCGAGCAATTTACAGTAGTTGATGGCTCTATGAGCCAAACTGAAAACACCAAAGCAGGTGTGCCCCAAGGATCAGTCCTTGGACCCCTACTTCGTACAATACACGTTCTGTCTTTGAAAACTGCTAACGTTATAGGTAGATATTTTAAATTTGCAAATGATACCATACTTGTGTATAAGGGTAAAAATGCTGACCTTGAAAGATACCACAGTTGGCTTGCAAAAGATAGACTTCAGCTCAATGTAAAAAAGACCACTTATATAATTTTCTCACAGAAAAACATGAAACTACAGGATGTCATATTGGAGATAGGAGGCAAAGATATAACGAGAGTCCATAATACTAAAGATCTGGGACTAATAGTCGATGAAAACCCAAGATGGAATAATCATGTCACCCATATAGAAAAAAAAGTAGTTCCAATGGTTGGTGCCCTATATCGTTGTAGAAACTACCTATGCCCATCTTCACTCCACCAAATATACAATGCATATTTCTTATCAATATTTAGCTACTTAATTCCTATATGGGGATCCTGTGGGCAGACATTATTCAAAAAAATTAACACACTTCAAAACAAAGTCGTGAAAACTTTACTCAGCCTTGATTACAGAACCTCAACTGATACCATATACAGAACAACCAAGATATTGCCTATTCAGGATATTCTAGAAATTGAACAAAGTAAATTTGCATACAAGGTAATAAACGAACAAGTTAAATGTAATACCAACTTTACATTTGTTAATTAGCTCCATGAATACAATACTCGAACACATAATAATGTCTTTTTAGAACCTGTATGTACTAATATTGGCCTAAATAATCCCATTACACTATGTATGAAAACTTATAATACTCTCCCCAAGGAAATAATAGACAGCTCTAATATCAGTATATTTATGAATAAAATCTTGCATACTCGAAGAATGATTGACATAATTTTCTTTTATTTTTTATTTTCTTTCTTCTGTATCACAAAACTGAATAAGACTGGTATAACTGTGTTATTTTGTGAAAAATCAATTATTAGATTTTAAGATACATTTGTGCAATATATCCTTAAGTTAAGTGAATTTTAATAGTATTACTCTGCTGTTGTTGTAACGTATATTTTATTATTGTTGTTTAACTACTTTTCTGAGACCAGCACATGCTGTGCTGCTTTGGAATAACCTTTTTTTTGAATTCTAGTCAATATTGTGATATACATGTAACTGTTGTAGCATTATTTGAATGGTTATCTTGTTGTACTATTTCTCATGGCATCAAACTCAAATTATTCTTTTTTTTATAGGACATGGCATATACAGTAACGTTCTAGGATATTTGGGTGGTGTCTCATGGGCAATGCTGGTGGCAAGGACATGTCAGTTGTATCCAAACGCGGCACCATCAACTCTTGTCCATAAGTTTTTCCTAATTTTCTCAAAGTGGCAGTGGCCACAGCCTGTCTTACTCAAGCAACCGTCGAACACAAATCTTGGATTTGCTGTGTGGGATCCTAGGGTAAGTATTACATTTCAAAATTGCATGCGAATGGAACTGCACTATTCACTTGATTAAATCAATAGGACTTGGTAGTTCAGTTCAATTACTGTATCTCATGGTATTATTTTTTACAAATTTTTTTATTGAGAGTAATTGAGGCAGTCTTGTCGAGACAGACCAACAAACCTACCTAAATCTTTTTTTTTTCTTTTTACTGGAAAACTGACAAGTCTTATTTTTTTTTGACAACCCTACACCTTTTTTAACCTCTTTTATGAGTTCCAGGGTGTATAGTGTAATAAAGTTGGTAATATTTCGGTAAGACTTGCATGAATACTTATTGCTTCACAATTATCATTTTTTATAACTCAAAAAATTCATATTTGAACAGGTTAACATCCAAGATCGGTACCATCTGATGCCAATCATCACTCCTGCATATCCCCAACAAAATTCGACATTCAACGTCTCCCTGTCTACCAGAACGATAATGATAGAGGAATTCAAACAGGGTCTGTCTATTACTGACGATATTATGCTCGGAAAGAGCACTTGGGACAAGTTGTTTGAGCAGCCGGCATTTTTTACGAAGTACAAGCATTTTATAGTTTTGTTGGTGATGGCTGAAAATCAAAACGACCATTTGGAGTGGTGCGGATTAGTTGAGAGCAAGGCTAGGCTACTTGTAGGTGAGTATCTTTGGATTTACATATAGTGAATATCATTAAATTTATCCAATTTGATTTTTTATTCATACAAAGATCTTAATTCATTGAATAGGTTAGAAATAATTGAGAAGCAAGATGTCAATATTTACCATTGTTGCAATTTCAGGAAATTTGGAAAGGAATCAGTACATAACCCTGGCACACATTAATCCTGAGAGCTACTCCATGTTGGAATCTCAGAAAGAACCCAATCTAGTGTGTTCGATGTGGTTTATCGGTCTAGAATTTGCAAAGACAGACTTAAGTATTGACCTAACGAGAGATATAAAAGCGTTTATGGATCAGGTTATCAAACATGCAATGAACATTCAGGCCATCAAAGATGGAATGACATTGGATGCAAGGCACGTTAAAAGGAGACAGCTGTCACAATATCTGGCGCCAGGCTTTATTAAAAGAGAAAGGAAATCCAGTGTTACCAAGAGTGATACTAGCCTTGACACTAGAAAGAGGTTGTCATCTGAGGCTGCTCCGGAAGGAGATACTCCCAATAAAAAAACTAGACTTTCTGAAGAAGTTATTCCAGTTCAGGTGAGTAAACAAGGCTTGACTCCCAAACAAATCTCATAATCCCACATGGTGGGCCAATGCTGGGATGGGATCTGATAAACTTGTGAAGATATTGTGGTGTCTCGGAACTTGCTACTTGTGTAGTTATTCCCTTGAAAAAAGTATTATTGCTCATTATTATCTGAAAGTTCTACGGTTTTCGGGTTTGCTGGTCGTGGTCTCTAAGTAATTATTCCTGACTTACGTCTGCGGTAGACATTTTCAAAGGCGGTGCGGTGACTATTGAATAAAAGAAAGAATCAGCAGACACTGAATCAGTTTAACGAACGCTTCGTCCGTTAACGCACCGCCTTTGAAAATGTCTACCGCAGATGTTGGCGAAACGTTAGGAAGAATTATCTCAATACCACGACTAACAAACCCGAAAACCATACCGCAGATGTAGGCGAAACGTTAGGAAGAATTATCTCGATCGTGAACCTTATCGTAACCATACTACTAGGCAAGGATTGTATTGTTCAATGTTGGTTGTCATCTCGAATCGTTCGTAACATTGTAACATGTTTCCATATTTGGAGTTAGTTTTCCATTACTAGTGTGTATGGATTACAAGTGTTAGTTGGCAAGTGAAGTGTACAGGTCATCAGTTACCCTTTCTGCAGCTGTTCCATCCCGGAAATAACCGTCTTGGCGTATTTTCTCAATTCTCTACAGGAATTTCTGAGAGACAATAATAATGAGCTTGTTGGTGAGATGATGGATATATATGTTTGTAATGTTATCATTGATTTTTATAGAAATGTACTAATTTTTATCATTAAATAAATGAATTACTAAATTACTATTGTACTTTGACTTCAGTCTCTCATTTTCAATATACTTTCCTCATTTCAAAATTGTTTTTTTTGTGTTATTGTTTAATATCACACAGCCGGTCTGAAGAATAGATTGCCGTCTATCATAGATTGACTGCTCAAATACAAAATAAGAAAAGATTATTATTTCTGTGAACCGGCTGCACCATTACGAACTCACCGAAGCTTGTGCGATTTTGGGATAACAAGGCCCTTGCCGTATAATGTGTGATGACATGCGTAGGACCGGTGACCGCACTGGGATTCGATCCCTACCACCGCTTCGGCCGCTGACACGGTCCATAGTCCGTTTGGAATAAATTCAAGCATACCGGTCAAAAAAAATATATAGGCCAGATATGTCGTAGTTTTAATAAGAGATTCAGGGAGTACTTGAGAAGTTGCAAGTTAAATTAACAGTATTCATACTATGCATGCCATCTCATTGAGCACAGGCATACTTCACTGAATCCTGGAAGTGTGACTTTTTTGGGGAATAATGAGTGGCAGTTCATAATTTGATTAATCAACCATTTTTTTATTTTGGACAAAGCTGGTACCCACAAATTTCTTACTAGGAAATGAAAATTTTCTAGTTTAGAAGAATTGCCTTTTTTTCTTCTTGTTAGATATTTTGTTGGCAATAAAAAACTGCTCCATTATTTTGTTTGAAACCGTAAATTATACACTTTCGGGTCGAATACGTTCAAGGTTCTCAAAAATCCAACCAACTCCAGCATTTCAACAAACACAACACAATAAATATTGATTCCGTACCTACTTTTTGAATAACTAGTTTTACTTACACGAATATTCTAAAGAAATCTTCGTCACCACTGTTCTGTATTTCATATTCTAGGAAGTAGAATATTAATATGAATTTTCAATAAAAATGCATGCGCTAAAATATATGGTTCACTTTTCTCGGCTCGATAGGCACTGACTGTCAGCAGACGCCAAGCAAAAAAAAACAACTAGCGTTTTTTATACACTTCCGAGTATAAAATTATTTAAAATGCCCAATAATTCAAATCATATAATCAAATGAAACACTTCAAAAGAAGAGTATAGAAGAAAGTGATTTATTGGGTGTTCCAACATTTATTATTATTATTATTATGAAATAAATCAACACCCTGTATGTCAGAAGTGAAGCTTATGTTGGTATGAAGTATTTTTCTTGATATCGTCGATGAATGATCACCTTTTTAGATGCATTCAATCATGAAATACACCGGGTGATTCAGAATAGTATTCGCGGCCTTGTAATTTTTTCATCTGTAGAAAAAACAATAACGTCCCTCATACAATTTTTCAATGGCATATAGAAAGCCATTGATTGCCTGATTTCAATTATTCACGTGTTGTCACCTGTCAAAGGTATTCATGTTTTTTTTTTTCAAATGAATTGATCTATTTTTTTGTGGATTATGATAAATGCTGTTTTTCTGAGTTCAACCATATGTAAAACTTCGAACATTCCTTTCATAATAACGTCGAGGAAATAGATTATTCTGAAATTGAACTGAATATTTTTTATGCATAGATAACAGTCATTCACTGTTCACGGCTGTTTGGAAAATGTAACGTCGTGAAAAAACGTTGTTACTTTTTCTCCTGCAAAAATGGAACACCAACAAGGAAATACAAATTGATCAGATTTTCGGAAGTGACGTCCTCAATTTTTTTCAGAACACACCTTTTCCCTTGTTTAACAACCTGAGTGCTTATTCTCTTTGGAGACTGACGCTGTTCAACGTCTGACACTCATGGCGATCTCAATGAGATGCATGTTGAAGCATCTAACAAAATCAGTGATTGGCTCATCCCCAACAACTTTGTTCAAAATCACACCAAATCGCAATCTATCATATTTTCTACTAATACGCTCATTTTAACAGACATACCAGTTAAACTGTTATCAGTTATGGCTTTATTACCATTGAAAAAATTCATAACGGACGTTATGGTTTTTTCTACAATTAAGAAGTTACAGTGCCGCGAATACTTGGCTGAATCTATTGGAATAAAGAATCACTCGGTATATAAATATAATAGATTCCGGCAATAATCGAAATGGTGGAACTGAACTGTGCAGTTATAAAGTTCAAAAAATTTCTACTAACATTTTTCATTTATTTCCACAGTACGACGAAAGTTCAAACAACTCGATCAACAATGACTCAAACAGCAACTTCAGTCTGGCAGATTCCGAGGGCAATTTGAGCGGGCTCTCAGTTGTCAGTCCCACCCTTCCGTCACCTAGTTCAAACGTACCAGAGGCTGTGTGTACTTGACATCTTAAAATGCAGCTCTTTTCTCAAAGTGTGTTTGTCGTCTTAAAACAAAGTAAGAAATCTACAACAAAATAATCAAATGTTTTTTGGAATTTATTTTTAACTCGTATTTGTTATTGGAAAGTATTTATAACAAAACAGTAATGATAGATAAATCATTGAGAAATTTCAGGTCCAAATATTTTTTTGTAGAAAAAATATCGAAATGAATAACAATTAAAACAACGTAAGCAAGAAATCTGCAAAGAAATTTCTTTTTTATTCGCATTTATCATTGGAAAGTAATTATACAAAAAAAAATTATCAATATATCATTAAAACATTTCAGCTCTGGATATTAAAAAAAAAACTTGAAACTAATTCATATGATTTAAAACAAAGTAGGAAATCTACAAAGAATTATTGAAATTTTTTTGGCATATATGTTTAAATGGTATTTATTAATGGAAAGTATTCATAACAAAACAACAAGTATCGATAAATCATTGAGAAATTTCAGCGCAAAATATTTTCTTGTTCAACTAATTCGTTTGAAAATTAAGGTCCAAGCAGTGTTGTGCAATTTGTTTGAATTTGCACAATATTCGACTTTATTATGAAAAAAAATGTAAAATATAATAATGTAGACAATATTTCATTCATAGACATCAATCAAGTCAAAGAAATGTAAGAAAATTTACAAGATCTCTGCTATGGCGTTAGTCATTTATTTATAAATATCAAAATGTATTCTTATCTTCTTGAAATTTATCTGTTTTTACTTTTATTTTCACTTCCAATAATGAATGCTTCATTTGATGCTGCTAGCAAAATATAACTTGTCAGTGTTTCCAGTTTCATTTCAGGTTAATGGATGGATTGAAGCCGAGTTGAATTCAAGTACGTATTCAAATAATTTCCAAAACAATAATTTGGAGGTAAAATATTATCGCAAATAGTGCAATGTGTATTGTTTAAGGATACGTAAAGTATGTTTTGGTGTGTATGAATGTAGATGAAATACTTATTTTAGTCTGTAAATAATTCATATTAGTTTGTGTCCTTTAATACGAAAGATTATTTATTCCTTCTATGTATGGTATCTTAAAATAGGTTATTTCTTTCAATGAGTTGTATACAGGGTTGGTCTAGGATTTGATCAGAAATTTCGAGAGTTGGATAGATATTGAAAAATTAAATTAATAATATTAAAATTGAAAATTAATCGGATTATTATGTACCACCACATAATGTCATGGAATTTTACTGTACGTTTTTAATTTCATGTGTCTGTTTCTTACAACTTTCTGCACATTTTTTAGTTTGCCCTGTACATAATGGAATTAGGTTTATGTTCATTTTGCGGTAATATTTTACTCAGTGTAAATATGTATTAGATTTTTTATTTCATTCTGTAATAATTATTTTATGACTTTTGAAAGGCGTTTTAAGTAGTCGGTCTGCAGATGAAATTGATTTTATTTTTGATATTCGTTTTTCTTTTTCGCCATGCTTTGGCAAGTTGCTACTACAAATTTTTGTTGAATCAGGCAGAATTCCTTGCGAAGATGGAATATTGAGTTTTTTATTTGTTGTTAAATGTTTTTTTAAAAACAACTGATTTCAGTGAGTTGTTTATTGATTTATAAAAATGGGGAAACTGATCTAAATTTTCTTTTATTCTTTCAAAGTGGGTTTAGTTGGTTAGGATTTAAATTATAAACATTTTTGATAGGTATCTTTTTCGAGAAATTAAATAAAATTCTTTTTTCCCCAATTTGAGTTTTATTTATTCGATTCAGGACTTGGTATTTTGTGTGATCTAAAGTTGGTACAGATGAAAAAAGGATGAATCGATATGAAATATGAACTAATTGTGGTCCATTACACAAACACTTGTTTATGAGAAATAAATGTAATAGTTTTTTTTTGAGAGTTTACAAAAATTGAGTAACATTGAACATTTCTGAAACAAGTCAACAAATGAATTTGAGAACTACTGCACAAAGTGACCTTTAACTAAAATTTGATCAAATGTCTTGGCACAGAAACAGTGAAAATCATCAGGTCTTGAACGAGGCATGTTTTCAAGATATTTTTGGAATAAGAATTATGAGGTAAGTTGACTTTCTATATAAAATGTATTTACTTCAAGTAAATGATATTTTATCAATAAATATGCTTTATTTTGGGTGTATTTTGAAAAATTTTATATTTAATTTTCGAATAACGTCTCAAAAAACTGAATTCGTCAAAGGAATTAACGAAATGTGGGCAATTTTTTCGTTGGTATTGCAATGATTATTGTTATTTCGTTAATCCTTTGTCGAATTTAATTTTTGAGGTAAGATTAGGAAACAGAACGTCGAGATACGTGTTAGAAATGGTATGGGATTATTCAAAAAAACTAAAAATACATTTTTTTAAATTTTATGATTCGAGAGAATAGAAATTTGGTAGACTTTTTACGGAACCTCTGCAATTTCGAGTTGATCCTTTTTTCGAAATTTTTGTTTTTCATTTCGCAATGTTCTCTCAACGTATCTCGCCGATCTGATTTCAAATTATGCATCAAAAATTGAATTGAATAAAAGATAAATGAAAAAATTGTCTTTTTTTGTTTAATCCTTTGTCTAATTCCATTTTGATTGGATATTCGCAATGACCTACCTCTTCGAGATACGTATGAGGAAAGTTTGCTATTTTTCAAAAAATAAAAAATTTCGAAGATTTGCTTTTTCAGGGTATATGAAATTTGTTGATATTTTTATTTCAAATTTACAGAGCATTCTAATTTCATCATTTTGAATCGATTTGCGTTCGCAGAATTGCTCTACTTCAAACTGTTCTTGAGTTGAAAAGTTCAGCGAGAGTTGTAAGCGGTCACATCCGGGAACCATTGCAATTAAAAAAAAAATAATTTTCTATTCATCCATATGAATATCCGTAAACAATTCTTTTGGATATCATTCTGTGAACAATGTCTTACGGGCATACTTTTGGATATCTTGTGGATGTCTCTGAACATCTGATACTTATTCGTCAGTGATATCTTATGGATATCTCTAAATGATATTAACTGGGTGTTCCCAATATCTATGTTCGTGTGTTGACTGGGCACTCCGATCAAATAACATAACCTAGATGAGTAACTCGCCGCACACGCATTAAGATTCGTGTGTAAGGAACATCTTCCCCCAACGGCAGTGTCGTGCGTTGTTAACAGGAATATTGAGGTTCAATAAAATAGAAATAAGGAAAACCCAATAGGAATGGAAACCTGAAATTATGATGAAATAATCTCCACATGATTCTGAGAACAGCCGATGCTTTAATTGACATGATTTGTCATAATTCATTAATTTTTCTCTTTTCCAATTTGGTTTCCCTTTTTCGATAGTTACGACACTGGTAGCTTCAAATGATTGTTCTGTCAAATATCAAATGCAGCGTTGTCGTACTGACAAGACTATATCGACAACGAAGAATCTTCGTTCGGCGATGGAAATCCTATTGTTTTTTACATGCTGCAATGAACGTTTAAATTGCCTTCTTATTGTTATACATTTCATCCAAGACAGTATTTTTGGGTTTTCATTGCCATGAATCTACCCAACAGATATCAAAATCTAGCTGACGTGCTCATTGCATCCTTAAAAAATTGCGACATGGCAATAATGTCATGATTTGAGGTAGTACCCCATGTGAGGACCGATAACAAAAGTCCAAAGTTTATTATTGTGAAACTCAACAGCCGCTCAAGAAAAGATGCCATAATTGCCGCAATTCGTGCACGAAAAGGAATATCAACATCCGACATTGGACTGAATACCACCAACATGCACATCTACATCAACGATCATCTAACACCCAAGAATCAGTTACTATTCAAAACAGTTCGCGATTTATGTAAGCCGAAGAATATCAAATTCTGGGTTCGGGATTGTAAAATCTTCATTCGTAATCCCAGAACCGAAAAAAGCGTCCACATCGATAACGAGGCCGCATTACAAAGAATCGTAAGGAACCTTGAATAACCTCCTCACTCTGTCTCATACAATCAGTCGAATCCTGACATACCCCTATTCATGGACCTTTCAATCCATTATCAAAATACACGAGGATTACGGAGTAAAACTCATAAATTTTTTACATCCAGTCTAGCATCTACAGCGGATATCATTTGTCTGACTGAAACGTGGCTGAACTCATCAGTTCGATCCGAAGAACTATTTGACTGCCGAAAGTAAAACGTCTTTAGAAGAGACAGAAACTATAACATGACCGGAAAGAAGGATGGTGGAGGTGTTCTTATAGCGGTTAGAAGAGAACTGCAAGCTACTGATCGGCTGGATTGGTCTTCTGCCGGTATTTGTGAGGATTTGTGGGTGACCGTTAGGTTGAGTGAATCGAAAAACCTCAATTTGTTGCAAATTTAGAGTCACATTTGACCAATGTCAGGAATATTGTTCAGATTAATAAAAATGATGAATTTATAGTGTTAGGGGACTATAATATACCTGAAATTTTCTGGTCACCAGACAACAATCATTTTGTGGCGACAACTACGTTTGATGGTTTTGGGGAAAGCCTGGTTGATTCTTACAATTTCCTGGATTTCTGAAAATGTTCAGATCGATATCCAGTCAGACAGACAGCCAACTACTTCAACAGGATATAGATCATCTACATAATTATTGTGTGACGAATTATTTATCCTTGAGCATAAAAAAATGTCATTATATCAGATTCAGCCGACTGCCTGATGAAATACCATTTTCTTATAGAATTGACAATACAACGTTATCCAAAGTAGAAGTAATTAAAGACCTGGGAGTGATGATCGACTCAAAACTCACTTTTGAAGCTCATATTGAGAAAATAGTAAAAAAAGCTCTTAGGAACTTGGGATTTATTACAATATTAACTATATAAGTCATTCAAAAATCCAAATTCGTTACTTATATTATATAATTCCCTAGTAAGGAGCCATCTCGAGTTCGCATCGATAATCTGGAACCCTTACTATCCATAAGTACTCTGAACGAGTGGAAAGAGTTCAAATAAAATTCATGAATATATTGTTCTATAGATTCAAAAGACCTCAAATTAATTTATCATATGAGGATCGCTTACAACATTATAACCTCACCAAACTCTCATCTCGGAGGATTATCAACTACGTTGTTATATTTCTTTTCAAAATTGTTAATAACCAAGTAGACAGTAATTACAGTCAACAAACTCTCATTCAATGTACTCACCCACATTACCCGCTCACCTAATTTGTTCTACCTTCCAAATCAGACGACCAATTATGCAAGAAGTTCACCTCTCTATATGATACA
This sequence comes from Chrysolina americana, assembly GCA_958502065.1. Classification (NCBI taxonomy): domain Eukaryota; kingdom Metazoa; phylum Arthropoda; class Insecta; order Coleoptera; family Chrysomelidae; genus Chrysolina; species Chrysolina americana. The sequence continues at coordinate 90,366,458 of OY293412.1, forward strand.
AAAATCATATATCTCGTATTTCAGCCACATTGATCAGTTCAATAGCAGTCTTCATAAAATTAGGAATAAAGCTAGACATGTATTCAATTTAATTTAACTTGATTCAATTTAATTCATGTACCCAATTCCTTATTTCTCGTATTCATAAATGATTAATAGAAATAGCCAATCAGATAAACATTTAACTGATAAGTGCCCCGGTAAATTATCACTATTAAACAATCGAGTCACCATGGTTATGACATAGTTTGACGTTTACTCAATAAAATTTTCAAAATGCCAGTCCCTTCGAGTAGATATGGAAATATTCAAAATGAGTCGATCGATATAATTATAAGTGACAATTCTATAAAAAAAAATTACTGAATATCCCTCGGCTATTGATAAATTCTCAAAATTTGTCTTAACTTTTCTCAAGCGAGTTGCTTCAAGGTAACAGCCCTCCGCCTTCGGCGTCGGGCTGTAACCAAGCAACTCGCTTTCGAAAGTATACGACAAATTTCGAAATTATCAATAGCCTTGGGATATTATAAGTGATAATTTCATTCACACATACCTGCACCTATAAAATGTCACGATTGAAGTCACATATGATGTGTGATATAAGCGGCTATCATATAATAATCTCCCTAAATATCACTCAACCATGACAGCTAGAGACCAATATTTTCTTTAATGCATCTTTAGTAACTTGTATTTGAAACAATTCAATTCGATTATATATCAATAATCAAAGAATAACTCTCTTGAACTGAAGCTCTCGGGAGTTATTCATATTATTAATGTTCATATGATCTCAAAAATTGTCAAAAAACAAAGTACTGTCGATAGAACAGAATTATGGTTCATGGTTTTTGGATATTACCTACGAAAATTCCGAGACAATTTTCCTTTAGGAAAAGAGTTTATATACCTTAATTAGATCATTTGGTTAGAGATGTAGAAACATGTTTCTCAAACAGCTACTTTTTGAGTATATTGGTTTCAATATATTCTTGCTTTATTGCAAACATCGCTTACAGGAAAGATGAGTCACTAGATTGTGATTGTATGATTAACGAAAATTTAAAATTAAAAAGCAATCTCAATGAAAAAATGGCGTTAATTCCTAAAATATTTGAAAATGTAATAGAAATTAAAATTTGTGAAAATTTCATGATCAGCTTCATATATTTTAGCATAATTTTCGGCGGTCACCGTATAAATTCATCAATAATACAGTTCCCCGACTCATTTGAGAACTTTTTATACTGAATTGCAACCATCAATTGGCCGTTCTTTTTTGAGATTTGTGGCCTTTTCGTTTTTAGCTTTATTGATTCGAATGGCACGCATGCGTGATCGGAGAGTCCAGATAAATATTCATCTCATTTTCTCCGGAGGTAGTACTTCTAGTTCCTATTGGGCGACTCTATTTTCCTCGGTATAGTAGCCCAATAGTTTTCTCTAGAAATGGAGTGAAAAAAAGTGACATTCACTCAAGTGGGCCAATATGCAGCATCCCAATGGAGCAATTTAGTAAAACCGGATTTTGTATATATAATTGAAAATGAACCTGTTATGTTTCGTTTTTTCCTTGTTATGTGTTAGTGATTGTGTTTTAGGTAAGTGAAATTTGATAAATCACTATATTAGAATATGAACGTTTGAACGCTTGTTTTCTCAAATTCAAAATCGAAATCAATACAAATTCCCTAGAGGAACGATGAAGTGTCTTTTTTGAACTAATCACCTTTTCTTTGTCTTAGAGGGTATGAAAGACGATTCGATTAATGAAATCCCAAATATTAAATGATACCCAAAATAACGGAATACATGTAGCTCAAATGATCTCTGAAAAAAAAGTTGATATTGATCACAATAAAATAATATTCAGTAAAAATCAATTCAAAAATATGATACCTCTCTATCTTGAAAATTATTTCATTAGTGGTATGCTGAATAGACTGAATTATTTATTGTTTATCGTTATTTTTCTCAACAAATGCCATAACATTTTATTATCAGTTTCATTTTGGTGAATTCGACCAAATATTTTAAAACAAAATAATTTCATGTCTCATCAAAATATTCTCCAGAAAGAAAGGAAAAATTGTAATTTCTCCTGTAATTCAGAATAATATATATTTTTTTTGTTGAATTTTTAATAAAACTCGTTTTCGTGGAAATTTCAAAAAGTTCTGTCTTAATTCGAGGTCTTTTGTTATTACCCCGATAATATTTCATTTAATCAATACTATTTATCAAATTTTGTATATGATTATATGAATCCATCACTCATCTATTTTTTGATAAAAGCTGAAATACTCAATCTTTCGTAATTATGAAATGATGAACAAAATACCGACTTGGTGGAATATGAGTAAACACAAATTGAATTTGGACTCGGAAATTGTTCCATGTAGTATTACTCAAGGGCTTGTTTTTGGACCAAGGCTATTCAATTAGATATAATTATATCTCTGCCACTTCATCGCTTTCATACATGACGAAAAAAAATTCACTCAGAGTCGAAGATGATTTTATTCTCCAGTACTGCTGGACTTATTCAAAAATGGTCAGTCAATATACTAATAATAATAAGTTTATCCCATTTAATGCTCCCCGTGGGTCGTTAGCCTTATACGAAAACAATTCGTTTTATAGATGATATAATGATAATAATTTATTTGTTTAAAACACAGTATAACAGTAAATAATAAAATACATTTGAATAGTAGGAAATAAAATAGAGAATAAAAGATGAAACCTTTTATGCATGGGTATACCACTTATAAAAGCCTACTCTATTAACATATGAATTAAACAATAATAAAGCACATAATTTTGGAAATATTTACAGATACAATCAATATACCTATTCAAATACAGTTAAAATATGATAAATAATATATTTCAGCCATTGATTGTTTAGGATTTTATCATTTATATAAAAACTATTTTTCAACAGAACCAGGGTAAATTGAAATTTTATTGGGTTAAGTTCTCGAACTATAATATACGCCTCATATGAAATATACGGGGGGTATTGGTGAGGGTGATATAGTTTTTATCCTGATTGAAGTGACATCAGCGTGCGGGAAAATGACAGCTCTCAATCTGAATTGCGTGCGGGAATAGGGTGGAACACGCACGATTGTAGGAAATAGTTATTATCCTAACAAGTACGGAAAGAGTACTATTCCCGCATGAGACTGCCGTTACCCGAACGACGCAAAGCGGAGTTCGGGTAAGCAGTCGAGTGCGGGATAGCACCTTTCCGTATGAGTAAGGATCAAGAGAGCATTGAAACATCTTATGTGATGCTCTTGAACAAACTTTCACGTGCGGGAAAAATTATTACCGCACTAGTTCGGGAAAAACTCACTTGAAGTGACATTAGTGTGCGGGAAAATTTTTCCCGCACTAGTGCGGGAATATGACACCTCTCAAACTAAATTGCGTGCGGGAATAGGGCGGAACACGCACGCTTGTAGAAAAAATCATTTACTGCGCGAATTTTTTCAAATTTTGGTGGAGGGTCCATTTCATCTAACTTATGGTGAATGATTTCACTTTTTGGCGGAGAGTCTAGTAATTCAAAGTTTTGGTGAAGGCATTCTTGTTTTCCACATCGACACTATCTGATTCAGTGGGGCGGCAAGAAATTATAATAAACTTGAATTTATTATTCGTAATAGAACTTTCACCCATGTAAATCTATGTCTCAGCATTGACATTCATTATAATTTCTATTGGAATTTTAATCTACCTGTGATTCATTACTTTTTTCAAACAATTTATGAATCAATAATTCACCAGAATCACGAACAGTTTTATTGCACTGTAAATGATATGAACTGTTGTGTGAATTTTCTAAACGACACTAACGACAGTAAATTATGAACAGAAGTGATCCCAATACTGATCCTTGGGGAACACCATTTTCAACAAGCTTGAAATTCAAAATCGAATTATTGTTACTGACTGACTTGGTATCTAATTGTTGAATAAGATTTTATGAGTACTTAATAGAGATACCCATGACGCCATCATAATAGTTTTTCCAATAATATATTGTGAAAACGAAGTCGAATATCTTGGCCAGGTCGCAGAGCATAATAACTGCATGATTACTTTGCTTGAGATTGTCAACTACTTCACTTATCACATTGAGAACAGCCTAGTCGTAGAGCGATCCTTACGAAAACCAAACCGAGATTCGTTGAATAATTATATTTTTTCAAAATAGGCAAAAAGACGATGTTTGATAATTTTCTCAGTTTTTTCAATAAATAATGGTATTATCGAAATGGGACGATAATAATTTTCAACAACATATATGTTACCGTTTTCTTTTTGGATATGGGAATAATTTTTGATAGTTTGAATGCGTCTGAACAAATACCAGTTGTGAAAATTTGAATTATGAATACAGTAATTTCGTAGGTGTCTAAGCATTCAGAATTTTTGAGTGACTGAACTTCATTTTGAACAAATTCTTCAGTCATTGGACCTAGAAAAAAGTCACCTGTAGGTTGGAAAAATTATTCCCACACTAGTGCGGGAAAAACTCACTTGAAGTGACATTAGCTTGCGGGAAAATTTTTCCAACACTAGTGTGGGAAAATGACACCTCTTGAATTAAATTGAGCGCGGGAATAGGGCGGAACACGCACGCTTGTAGGAAAAATATATATTTTTTGTAATAAATAAGGTCCGATTCATATTCAGCTTGAATGTTTTCATTTAAATTTCTCATCGAAACATCTGACAAACCTGACAGGGGATACATTGTTTTTAATTTTCTCTTGAATAGACAATAATTTTTCAGGTTCCTTATATAGTAATATATCATACATATAGGTGTAATAATAGAAATGTAAAGAATTATAATAAAATTTGACTAATTTAATCTTCTAAAACAATTTTGAAATCATCCAACATTGAAGTGTTTGATATATTTCTCGTTAATTCAATACCTCATAAAAAACATTTGAAATTATTAATGCTTCTAAAAAAATATTTCTAAAGAAACAAAGTCAGAATTTAATGGATTTCAAAATAGGAATCATGTAATTATGTTACCGTTCGATATACAATACTATACAAAATTAATCATGCTGTGGAAGTATACAAAGTTTCCATGTGGTGTATTCGTAGAATTTTCGTTCTTGAATATTTATTAATATATTAACCAAAAATGGAAGTTTTTGTTAACTTGATGGGTGTCAATTTTCTATATCGCTCCAATATATTTTTTAGGTAGCAAAAATGCCACAAATATTAAAAAATCTCCCGATGAAGACTATTACCTGAACTACGACTATGAAATGGCCAATAACTCTGTAAACATAGAATTCAAATCGGAATCATTGATCCTTCCAAACCCAGAGAGTTTAGATTCCAAATACACCATCGATATGCTACCAAACATAGAGCTACCCGAGGATTCTCTAGCAGATTCAGATCTACGCGATCATGACTTTATCGACAATATAATGTACGTTTACTACGGATCGCACCATAGAAATGTTGGAACTTACGGCCCAGAAATAATCATCATAGGGTCAGTACTGAGTTGTGCAGCGCAATTACTGACCATCTTTTGCGTGCTGCTCAAGAAGAACCAGAGAGGGGAGAGAATGATGACTTACATATTTTTTCAAATAATGGGAACTTTCTGCATATCCAATCTGATTTTTATGTTGGGAGTTTATGTAAGTTGAATTGGAAACATTATTATCTGATATGATATGAAGACAATGTTCCTTCTCAAGAAATGTTTAGTAATCGCTTTCTTAAGTTATTTATTGAACAGAACAAGATATGTATCAGAACCAATAATAGTTTTATCAACTTGTCTTACATATATTTTGAAATAATTACGAAATTGTCAGTTTATTACTATTATTTTATTCAAGAAAAAATGCGTTACTTTGAACAAAAGTTCGAAAAAGTACTTATATTGTCAGAGGGTTTCAAACAAATTAAACGAATCATTTCGACGAAGCCGCGCGAAATCCCCTTCTCATCACACTATTCCACAAAGTGAAAAAATTGAGGCAAATATCTGTCAGAAAACAACTACTTTCACCTACGAACAATGAATTACATCTGACATCTATTTAGACAATTTTCTTCCAGGAGGACCCAACTATAGTCACTTATCAACAATTCCCTTTTTTCTCATTGAGAACAATATATCGTAGTTTTTCATAGTCAATCCTTTGGAAAGTTACTTAAGTATATATTCGGATCATTCTGAATTGTAAAATATCGTTTGCTGGCTCATCATTTGAGTGCTATTTTAATTCATATTCATATTCATCAGGTTTTTAAAATTTAAACTGGATGAAATTTTCACATTAAAGTAAATTTGACTAATTTGTTTATTACAGGCAACAAAGAGCACTACAAAATGTCTTATAATATCTCTCATATTATACTTCTTACATCTAATGACAGCTGTATGGGTCTGCTTATACTGCTTCTATATATACAAACGATTCTCGAGCAACGGACTTATAAAAGAAAGACACCTTAGAGTCAGATACTTCAACATAGCTGCTTATGATATTCCAACGTTCCTGACTTTGGTAATAATCTATTTAATACAAGCCTACTGAATTTCAAAAGATTCTCTTTTAGGCTACATATTTCATAGCACCTCAAAGCTACGAGTCGAAGAGATTCTGCTTCATATCAGTACAAAAAGGCATGATTTTGAACTACATGCTGCCGGTATCTCTTCTTATAGTGTTGACAACCATATATTCTCTCAGCGGCATCAGAAAAATCAATATGGAACTCTCAAAACTGGAATTTAACAGTTCTGCTGAATCTCTGAATGCTCTACGCAATGAATTGGAATTTCTGAAAGATAAGAAAGACGACTGCATGGACGATGAAATAATTAGTCTGAAGGAATCGAAGACTTGCTTAAAATCTCTATGCATCATACAGACTGGGTATGATATTGTTTGGTTTATAGTCGTCTTAGCTTTGGAGAACGTTAATGATAGTAACGGAATGGCTATCATATATGCTATCATGTCCTGTCTTTTGGTAAGTTTTTCAATGAAGCGTGTAGGTATTAAAAATGCACTAACCTAACTATCATTTGCTAATTTATTTAGACAATCTAAACAATAACCTAATTTATTTAAAACATTTTCATCACAGTTACTGTCACTACTCTATTTGCGAACTCTCGAACTATATCTGCAACCACAATCTACGACTCTGCCTGCCATCTGATGTTGAGCGTCTTATATATACCGGCAAGCAGAATCCTTTTTCCGTTCTCGAACTATCGAGACTACGGTGGCTCGTTCAGATGGCTCCCGTAAACTCTCGATGTGAATAGAGCAATGAGTAATGCATGGGTGTACCCTTAACGAGCAGAGATAACATCACCCGAGCGTGAATATCCATAGTCACGGTTAGGTTCGGCCTCAGAATCATTAAATTGCCCCCTTCTTAAAGACGTTTCGTCCCGAAATGTCATTCTTGGAGTGTGGCGATATCTGCAGGATTCTTCATATCTGCACCTTGAAGTTCGATGGAAGTAACAATCCACGTCTTCCCTAGCTCGGACAAGTATTTCGAAGACTTTTGAGGGTTGCACTCTTAAGGGTGAGCAGCTGGTTGACGGAAATAACAATTTTCACAACAATTTAACATAGTCTTCATTTTGGGTCGAGGAAAACGGTTACATCACACCAAAATCTTGACCTGGTCCATACCATCGTATCTCTTATTCTGGTGAGGCTCTTCCACCACCAGGTAGAAGATGTTTCTCTATCCCTTCTTCAACTTTAGCACCCTTCCAACTTTTGGGTTCTGTTCAAGTAGTTCCATTAGTTGACCGAACTTCTTGGAAAATATCACGGCAATGCCTCTGGACATTTGGAGATCTTCCACACAGTGAGCCAATCAGTAATCGGCAGGCACCTCGAAAAGTCTCGTGGCTCCTGTTGGGTTACTCCATATAGAACTTTCTGTCCGTTCGAGTACAGGAACATGAGCCTCTGGAACGTTATTTTATCCTCCAGTGGTCTCAGGGCGCAGACTTGGTCGTGGTTTCCGGCGTAACAGGCAACTTATTGAAGTGGACTAACCTGGGTTTTCCTCGTGGTGGTTTATATATCTGGTAGACGAGATCGATTATTCTCTTCATGATCTTCTACGGACCATCCCTCGAGTCCCACCTGTCTGATATCCACCATCCTCCTTCAATCTGTCGCTGGTACTCTGGATGTTCCAACGGACTCGTTCATGAATATCGTCCATTCTCTTCCGTAATTTGCTGACGTAGTCTTCTTCCGCAGTGTCTTGTCCTAGTGGCGCCAAAAACTTCAGGTAACAGGAAAATTACAATTCTCGGCCCATAATAATACTAACAGGGGTTTATGGCCGGTTAACTGATGTACTGGTCCCAATCTTTCTGATGGTCCGACACTACTTTAGACAGGTGACGGTTTATCATCTTAGTTATCCTCTCCACCATTACATCGGACTGTAGATGTAGAGGCGTGGTTCTTGTCTGCCTATGTTCAGCATCTAACACATTTCTTGGAACAGGTTGGACTCGAAATTTCTGCCTTGGTCTGAATGCAGCTCCAACGGAACACCGAATCGACATATCCTTTCCTTTTCCGAAACATCAGCGAAGGTGAATGCTTCTTTGGTTAGGCAGGGCATTATTGGCTTCGGCCCACTTGCTGAAGTAGTCCATCGCCACAAGGATGTACTTATTTCCGTGATCAGATTATGGGAACGGGCCAGCGATGTCAATGACGGGTCTTCGAGGCCCATTGCTGCCAGCGCATACAGCACATTTTCTCTGCACCAGTCCTTGAAGTCAGTTTGGCAGTTGGCTTAGTACAACCGTTGTCTCAGTTTCTGGAGGGTCTTCATCACTCCCAGATGTCCTCCGGTCATCATTGATTTCTCGGAGCACTTCCTCTCTTCTGCTTCTGGGTACTACTGTCTGATGCCTGTCTTTCCTCAGACTTTCATTGGGCCCAGTAGGATTCAACAGCTGGTGAATAATTGGCTATTTCCTTCCACGGTCTTCGGTTGCTCTTCATTCAGCCGATAACTAAACCAAGATCTGGATCTCTTTCTTGGTCTTTCTGAATCTCGTTCTTGTCTCAATTATCATCCACTACCGTGGTTCTACAAAGTGTCGACTCCTCCTCTGCTCGTCGGCAGTGCAAACAGTCATCTAGACATGGTCTTCGCGATAGGGCATCCCTGCTCGATGTTCGATATCCCTCAGGATTTTTGAAGTGTAGAAGCCATTTGAGAGCTGCACGGTTAGTTCTCAACAGAAATCATCTCCCGTACACGTGTATTTGTAGAAATGCTCTACTCCTTTGACAACGACCAAAAGTTCCCGCCTGGTGACACAATAATTACGCTCCGGCTTAATGAGGATCTTGCTGAAGTAACCAATGCCCTTCTCCTGCCCTTCTTGGATCTGAGACAGGACAGCTCCAAGTCCCACATTGCTTGTGTCCGTATCCAAAATGAATTTTCCATTCGGAGGAGGAGAGCCCAGAGTATTTCGAGGTTGAATTTTATTCTCTTCAAAATCCTATAAGGTAGGATATGAGGGAAATATGTGACAGAAAACAACTAGTCGTCAGGCTCTCGCCGCGACGGACATTGAATGCCATCTGGCAGCTACTATCAAAAGGAGGAATCGCAAGTTTTTTTTTCTTTTCGGCAATGAGAAAGCATTTATAATCATCGTTATTGAAAGGAAAATAAAGAATACTAAATAACCATCAATGAACGACGTGGGTTCAACTCCCAGCACCTGCCACTGGTCGAGAATATTCCTTGCTTGAACAACAACCTCTTAGAAACTTTCTATATACAGTGTGTTTCACTTCTCATGGAAACACCCCCGTATCTTCCGTAATTTTCAACGAAGAACCATGAAATTTTCAGGATCGATAGATTCAGAAAATTGGCCAAAAATTCCTTCGGATTCGTGTTCAGGATCCTCGAATTACTGCTGCTACACCTGTCTCTTGAAAAAATTTTAGTCCTGATTCTCATGGAAACGCCCCCTTATCTTTCGTAATTTTTGACGTAGAACCATGACATTTCCAGGATCGATAGATACACTAGAGATGACCTCTATGCACGAAAGGGGTCATCATCAGTGGAGTATTTGAAAAAAAAAATTGAATTTTTCAAAACTGAAATTTTTGTATTAGTAGTAATTTGGGAATCCGAAGGAATTTTGGGCCAATTTTACTCCCTAATATTACTTTCCGGAAAAAACGGGTGGTTTCTTCGCTGCTGGCGAGCAGTGTATATCACATATATCGTCAAAAATTACAAAAGATACGAGGGTGTTTCCATGAGAAGTGAAACACACTGTATGTTGAGACTTGAAAAAAAAAATTATTTTGATACTTTTTGAAAGGGGTCAAAAAGTTGTCCTGATGATTCTTAAGACGCCTCTTCATTATGGATTTAGAGTTATTTGGGGTGATTCTAGTTTCCGAATTACTTGAAGATTCTGTTCGAATGAACATAGAGTATATTTCAAATGAATAACGAATGTATATAATTTTTTTATAGAACTGGTACATTTTCATCAAACGAAAAAGCCTAATGCCCTCTCTAAGCGACCTGCCGGAAGAAATGAACGAAATTGTCATCGAGAAAGAACAAGAACTCATTATCACTGCATCTGCCAATGTTTCCAGAAGAGGATCATCTGACAGTATTCCATTATTGAATTCGGACTCTTGCACTGAAATGCGAGAGCTTCGTCTGGATCAAATTAGTACTATAAGTAGCTAGATGTTCCATGAGTTCAGTTGTATGATTTTCTCATTATTTGAGAGGTGGTTGTGTCACTGGAGATCATCGAATGGATAATTCTTTGACTTACTCAAATCCATTTGAAAAATATTTTCAATACAAATGATCTAATGGCTGAACAACCAAAAGCAGATCATTAACGAAACCCAAAAAGCATTTCGTCTAGAAAATAATTGTAGAAATGTATCATATGAAAATCAAATGTTCAGTTGATTAAGGCAGCTTTCAAAGGAATACGTAAAGCCTTTTGAAAGTGAAAATGTTGGGATATTGTAAAAGATTTGCCCCAGCAGCATGTTACGAACTAAATGGTCATGAGCAAAGCAGATCTTTTCACGTTCCAAAATTAAATTAAACCTTTTCGATTCGCTACTGCAACATACAGCATTCGCTAATGAAGAAAAATAAATACACCCTTCATAAAACACAGCACTCAGTTGAACAACAGAGCTTGATTCTACTGAAAAAGAGTTTCTGCATTTTCCATGATCATTCAATTCGCAAAATGCTGCTGGAACAAATCTAATATTCTTTGTTTCTGGGCAAACTAAAGGTGTGGAGTTTTGGTTTGGATACTAAAAGTTGATTAGTTCTAGTTTGATGGTGATGTGGGAATTACTCCTGATTTATAAAGTTTCTGGGAATCACCTATGAGGTCTTCCATAATTGAACCTGTATATTTGTTTTATCATACAATTTTTTAATCTCATCTGGATTTATTTAATTTTTAATTTGAAGGACAAGGGGGAAATGAACTTTGATAGTATTCAAAGTTAGGATGAGGTTGAATTGAACAGCTGAAAGTGAATATATTTACTTCACAAGAGAATATTACAAGTATTATAAATATAGAGGCATTTATAGTATATCAAAGGCATAATAATGTTCTTGAAATGAACATTTTTGCCGGAATAATAATTTTGGTCTGAAATGTAAAGTTCTGTATTTGATAGTTCATATTATTAGAATATCATTATTTAAAAAATACAAGTATTTGGGTAACTTTTCTCATTTAAATGAAAGAAAATATAACAATAACGAAAAAAAAATTAAAAATAATTATACATTTTTTTCATCACCATTTGAAAGCCACCAAGTAAAGACACAAAGATCTTTGCTTATGAAATTAATTCAGAGTGAGTAGAATAGTCAACGGCTCACAGTCCTTAACCAACAATTAAGCACAAGATAGATTCAAGAAATAAATTAAACTTTGAAATCTTATCGGTTATGTAGATTCAATTTGAAATTATTCCCACTGCATCAGAATGGTTCAATAAAATGTAAATATATTCAATTTTCTACGGATAATTAAGCTCGGAAGTCATTAATATATCAAATATGTTGTGTCAGAAACTTCTTAAATTCATTTTATTTTATAATATATCACTATTTATTAACAGACTTATCGAAAAAAAAATTTGGTATACATAAACTTTTGGTCGAACAGGTACAGATAACGACTACCCCTACCAGCAATGAAATATATTTGTCAAATTCTTAGCAAATATTCTACAAGAAGTATACTTTGCAGTGTTCCATAAATCTCAAAGCAAAACTCAATTTGCATTCAAAAAGGGCTAACACCTATACTTGGTGGCATATTGAAAACGTACCGCAAGACCTTACAGGGTGGGAAAGAAATTTTCGGCAAAATCCAAAACACGTCAAGGTTGTTTGTCAGGAGAAACATTTTTACACAAAAAGCATAGTAAAATCATCAACCCCCTAAGTAGGGGTATCATCCCAAAAGGGAAAGGGGGGGGTCAAGTGATACCTCATTCTCTACCTATATAGTGCTGCGTAGTTTTTGAAAATCGATCCACTCTTTTAGAAAATATGAAGCGTTGAAACTCCAACAATAATGCAAGACGAAAAATACAAAAATCGATTCAATTGTACTTTAAAATTTATCATAGTTATTATTTAAATAAATTCCTTCTAGTAAATTCGCTGTTTTTGCCGATTTGCAAATAGTGAATAAAAAATTGTCGGGTTTCTTTCTTCACGCAGTGGTCATGATGGTAGAGCGCAAGTCTATCAATCAGAGGGCGACGTGGGTTCGATTCCCAGCATGGTCACTGGTCTCGTAAAAGGTAAAACCTCGTTGATCCTTAGCACACACAAGTTTCGACTTTTGAGGGCTGTCGTAGGGGTATGGACAGCTGGTTAACGGAAATAGTTATTTGTTTTACTAGGCATAAAAGCACAATATTTAATGCCGCGGCTGGTGTTTCATAGCCGAGCGTAGCGAGGCTATGAAACCAGCCAAGGCATTAAATCTGCTTTTCTGCCGTGTGAAACATATAATTTTTTCTTCAAATTTGTTCCAATTCCACGCAAAATCGACTTTTTCATATTTAAATTGCGTTTCATTATCAATATCCAAATAACTAAATTATTTCATCAAAGGTAACTGGGCCCTGCGTTACTATGTTTACCGCTGATGACGTTTGTTGAATTTGTTTGTTTACTGTTTACTTTGTCATTGTCAATTTTAATAACCAGTTTGATTTAAATTGTTACTTGGAAGGTTGCCTAGCAACAAACTTTTCTGCCTAGGCAGTAAAAGTGGACTTTTTCTACCTAGGCATTAAAAGTAGGTACAACTTCTAAGCCTGCCAAGTGTCATTAAAAGGCCGCTTTTAATGTCATTTGGACAAAAAAACAATTTAAACAATTTTTAACAATTTTTAATCAGGTCAAGTGTTTAAAAATTTTTGAGTTTAGAATTAATCATTATGGTGTATTCAATTGCAGAAAGAGTGGAAATTATTGAGCTTTTTTTCAAACACGATGTATGTGGAAATCGGGTCGCGGAGGTTCAACCAACGGCATCCTGATGACAAACATACCTCTTTGAAAAATTGTTCGCGAATCGGTGCCAAAATTTCGCGAAACAGGTTCGGTTTATAACAAAAAGAGGCAGCTCGAAAATCGAGAAATGAACCTATGGAGATAGCATCAGTATTGGGGCAAGTTGCAGTGACAACACTAGGTACAAGACAATCACTGGCGGATCTAGGGAGTTTTTCAGGGAGGGGCATGAGCTGATAAATTTTTTAACCAAACAGGTACGTTTACAGCTTTGTTCCATGGGGAGAGGTAATTAGTGGCGCGGAAGTGACAGAAAATAGAAAAGTGCCGCAGACGAATTTTTTTTTTGTTCAATTTCAAATGCCTTTAAATTGATAGTTAGATTTGTCAGCGGGGTATCATAAAGGTGGGAAAAAAGGGATGTCAAATTCAGTTTATTTTATTTAATATGAAAAAAGGAAAAATAATTTAACGATATTACTACTACATACATTTCACTTCAACGTAGATAGGTTGATTGAAATACTGAATTTTCTTCTATTGTGGGGGGAGTGGGGGGTATTTACCCCCATTACCCCCCCCCATTATACATGCGCCTGTAAATATGAACTGAATCTCACTGATATGTTTAAGGACCTAATGTGAAATAACCCTTTTCCTTCTAAACCAAGTGGAATAGAATTTCTTGATTGAATTGGCCGATACTTAATGGATATTCATAATTACACAGAATTAAATAAACACACTTGTAACAATAACAATTTACTACAAAACACCATCGACCCAGCTCTAACAAATATCATTGAGAACGATCCCGCATACAATGAACAGGAACTGATTCTCCAACAAGACGGAGCTCCTCCGCATTACTCCCAAAATGTGTGAAATTATTTAAATGGCACGTTTCCCAATTGAATGGCCTCCTCGGTCTCCCGACTTGAGCCCCTTATGTTTTTTGGGGGACAAACTAAAAGCATTGTTTACAAAACACCACCAGACACATTAGAAGAGTTGCGAATATTAATTATTATTAACTTATGTCGCGAAGTGACACCGCAAATGCTCCATAATATAAACGACAACGGTTGGCAGACAGCAATTCGAGCATTTACTTGACTAATAAATAAGTTTCAAAGTACAACTGAATCGATTTTTCGTCACACATTAGCTAGAAATCACACTGACCGACCATCCGAGACTGTCCAGCAACAACCAAAAATTGAAAGACTTCAATAAAAACTCACACTGATCGACCAACATTTTCAGCAGATTGCTATTTTAAACATGGTCTTCGAAAACTGGTTGAGGACGATCATTCAGTGTGAGTTATCCGATAAGAATACACGTGTTGGAAACTTTGGTCGTAGTTGAACGGTCTGTCATGGTAGTGTGCCAGCTGCCTTATTGTTGGAGTTTCAACGCTCCATATTTTCTAAAAGAGTGGATCGATTTTCAAAACTACGCAGCGCTTTTTAGGGAATGACAAGCGCCTTCTAATGAGGTAGGTAACACTTTGCCCCCCCTTCCCATTTGAAAAAAAACAATCTTGACGTGTTTTTGGACAAAATGCCATTTTATATAATCCTAAGAATATTCACACAAAATGATAATAAGAAGGACTGAAGAACACTTTGAAATTCATTTATATTTACCTCTTTTGAGAAATGATCCGATTAAGTATTGTATTGCTGATAATTCTGAACAGCAATCGATTTTAAAATGTAACAAAGATACATTTTTCTTTCCAATATGAAATATAAAAGTAAGTTTCTAATAGGAAAGTATTTTTCACAGTTTCTCTATTCTAAACAAAGTAACAAGGGCCACTTTATACCCACTAGAAATGTGATTTGAAATTTTATATTAATTATAAGCTTTCAACAATTTTTAATATTTACCGATTTGTACATATTTTTGCATCTACAATAAATTTCAAGTCTTTTTAAACTTCATTGACAGATCATAAGTATCTTTTTAATGTTTCACTGTCAAACTGTTCGTGAAATGCATATGTAGAAGAACATAATTGACATCGGCCTATATCAGTATTATTCTAGGATGTAAAGATTTTTCTCTAAGCACAAATTAATCTAATGCGAAAATTGAAGAGTAGGAAAATGTTGAAACCAGCATTGCTGGGGTTTAAATAATAAATGTTGTTGGAAATCTCATTATTCTTTTTTTTTCACCCCAAGAATTCGTTTGTTCACAAAATAGAAATTTTTTAGTACATATTTATTAAATCAACTGTATATATCAAAATAGTATCTGGTATATCAATGAGAAACAATAAATATATCATACGTGTTTATGATCAGAATCTTGAAAAATATAACAAATATGTCAAAACATTAAAAAAGGATGATTACAATGAAATATTTCATTATATATACAGATAAAAATTAAAACCATTATGAAGAATCTGATTCCAACTCGGAATCGACGCGATCCTCCTCGATTTGCTACCCTTCGCTACTATCGTCTACCAATTCGTTTTCACTCTCACTATGGGCATCCATTTGCAAATCTTCTTCATCTGAATCCTTCGATTCTTTAACGGTATTCAAGTGGTTTTCTTCCATCTCCTCCGCATCGCTATCTTCTTCCCATTCGTTTTCACTCTCACTATGAGCTTCCATTCCCAAATCTTCTTGATCTGAATCACTGGATTCTATAACGAAAATTGAAAAAATAAAACAAAATTCATCTTGAACACAAACTGAAAAATTAACACATATTCTATTCATACTATCATTTTTCTTGCTAGCAGAGAACATGTCAAAAAAAATGCTACAGTCAATGTGTACCTGTGCTGATTGAAATGAATACTGTATGCAAAAATCTACTAGAATCGAACTTTCCACGGACTATGAGAAATTAGAAAGTATATATGCTAATATCACTTGGGATTTTTTATTTATTTTTTCTGACCGCCAGTTTTTCTATAATTTGAAAATAAGGGGGTTCGTGACGTCACGTTCATCAAAATTAGACTTGGCAACGTCGTAAAAGTTGTACACCATGGAATCTCAAATTATCATTACATCTGGATTGTTTTCTATGATAGTTGTCATTTGATACCAGGTGGGTTGAATCTAGGAAAAAAAAAACGGAAAAAATACCCCTATATGCGATAACAATGGCCAGTACACAAAAAGTAATGAAATTTCAACTGAGTATCATGTTAAAGAAACTAGACCATATTTGATTCATTTTACAATACCAATAAAAGTTTTAACCTATCCTGTGGAATGTTCATCGTCGACGACCAAAAAAGACGATTTTTTATATTTTATGACTCGATTGTTCCTGAACGAACTAACCTGGTGACAGATTCGCCTTTTTGCAAGGCTGGAAAATCTGTTGTTCCACCCCTCTGTATTGTAAAATGAATCAAATATGGTCTAGTTTCTTCCATATGACACACAGTTGAAATTTCATTACTTTTTGTTATCGCATATAGGGGTATTTTTTCCGTTTTTTTTTTCCGGGGGGTATGTTTTCCGGGGATATTTTCGCCGGTTTTTTTTCCGGAGGTTTTTTTCGTTTTTTTTCCCGTTTACCGGTGGGTTTGTTCAGATCAATAATAATTGTTTTTCTCTGTTTAACCCATTTGATTTTACCTTATGTGATACAAGATAGATGCTAGTAGATCAGAGCTGTATGCTGGAAACTAACAGACTATTGAATATTTTATTTTCTGAGGTTAAAGCGGTTTTCAAATTCAAAAGTTTTATTGTTTGTGTCAAGTAATTTCTGTATTCCTTATAACCGCGAAAATGTCCAAAAAGTGTACCTGGTTGCCTGAACACCAGTGAAAATTCAAATAAACTGTGTGTTCTGTGGTAATAACAACTATTGTTCCTTAAGAACTGTTATTATAATTTGCAGTGTTGCCAACAATAGTTTTTTTATCAAATGGCAGGATCGTTCAGAAAATTTGAAAGTTACAAATAATATAAAATATTGTTTTTACATAAAATTTTTTGATGTGTTGATTCAGTGACAAAGTTTCAATTATTTCTCGATGGCTTGTAATCAGCCAGTAGCTATATTTTATGGGAGAACGATATTCCCTATTTCGGAACGTGGATTATGGTGGGGGATGTTTCCGATGAACATGACGTCAGAGGCACACTTTGAAATGTGATATTTTTCTTAAATAAAAAAAGTAGAGTGGCACTCGTTGATAAATAGACATTTTAGACTATCAACAATCGATTAAAACGAGTTTTGCAATGCATTTTTTGTAAATGTAAAGGTCCATTGGTCTACTTTCCAGATTGCAACTCTCTGGTAATTGAATTATAAAAACTTGCCAAAGTATTAGATCCTGTTCATGGTATAATTTCTTATACAAAATACTCATTTTAATATTATATTTCAAAGTCAAAAGAAGTAAAAAGACTTTTTAGTGATATTGAATAAGAAAATATCAATTCAATTATTATAAAAAATGCGACAATGTTGATATATCTAGATTATTCTCACCTCTGTCGTTATATTCAAGCAGAGGTCCCTCATTTTCATTTGTTTCTTGCGAACTTCCACCAAATCGAGATAGTAAGAGGTCCATCCTACCCCTTACTTTGTCAAGAGGCACCAAAGAATCTGTTCCAGCATCAAAAGTTCTTTGAATTGGGCCCATGAGATGGTGAAGGTCTGGATTGGACATGAGGATGCTGGCATGGATTTTTATTATATGCCTCAACCATAATTGTCCTATCCCATTCCTGGAAAAATAAATATAAAGAACAAAATAAAATCGTTAACATATTGTAAGGCATTCTTTATATTATTTATAAAATTCGCCTTTGAAAATGGTCAATTTTCAAGATTCAGGAGGACATAACTAATAAGTAACATTACTTTTTTTTCAAATTAAGGTGGAACCTGGTAAACTTAGTTTACTGAAGGAAGAAAATTTCAGATGTATTCAGGCTAAAGTAACTCGTGTTTAAAAGACATTATTTTCAAATGATTAAAATTACTGAATATCACTGTGTCAAAATTATCTTGGCTGCTTCTTTTGTTACTTACATCAATGTTTTTCCACTAACATATCCACTCAACTCCCTTATCAAAGGATCCAACGCAGTGAAGGGCAGTCTTTTGATGGTATTCTTGATAACATGCTCCTCTTTCATGCACAGAACAGTTTTGAGTATATTTTTATCCTTACTATGCAAGCCCTGAATCAACAACTGCGCAAAGTTATTAGAATTTGGTACTTTCGAATCACCATCTGGTTTATTCAGTTCCAAATTTTCCAACCTTTTTTCCATTGGTATCTCCATTTGACCACCATTCTTTCTTTTTTTGTTGGAGACACTGGACGTTTGAGAAGTCAGATAGTGGACGTCGTTATTAACAATGGGGGTTATAATTTTGGAGTCTTGATCCGGTTTAGAGGTGGATAATGTTCTGGGATCTTTTCGCACTAGGCACTGGACTTTTTTGTGAGAAATAATTGACTAAAAATAAGAAAATTGTTAATATTACTATATCCGGCAAAAATACGCTTGTTAACTTACCACATTTTCAAAGGTCAGTAAAAGTTCTGTTCCATGACCAATACACAAGCTCCCATCATCCCTGTAGATTGCCCCAAAAATTCTAATTGGTGTAACAATATCTTTCAAATGACCAGCATTTGAAACTACTTGGATTGTTGTTTTAGGTTTGAGTGGCTTACATTTACTGAAAAATAAAATTAATAATATAATATTTTTTGGAGACTGGCTCAATCATTTTAAGTAAGGCAGACTAATGCTTATCACCCAACAAGGTATTATTTTTTTTCAATAGGAACAAAATTAGTTCCAAATTTGAAAAACTATAACAATTTCGAATCCTTTCATTACTTCACAGAAATAAAAAATTTATGATATTGATGATTGTGAAACTTGTCGCTCTCACCCATTCAAAGTATGCTGGTAGATGTGCACTACACCACTCCTTACTGTAGCAGCCATATTCGTAGATCCATCAGCTGCAACACGAAGCGATATACTCTGTACAATGTCATCCGTGAGAAAACTTGTGATAGCATTTTTATCTTTCGAATCATCACTCAAACTCCAACAATTTAAAAGCCTGTCACCCTGAAATAGAGAAATATGTTTGCAATTGGATCTAGTTAAATTAAAACTTCTTTACCTTTGATCCAGATATGAAATAAGAATCTCCTTTGGCTTGAGGTGCAATGAAGTGTAAAAGAGTGACTTCCGAACTATGTCCTGTGAAAGTTCGAAGTACTTCTTTAGTGTCTATACACCATAAGGTAATATTTTTAGTTGCTGTTAGTATTTGTTGGCCATCTGGAATTGCCAAGATAGCGGATATCCTTTCATTACCTACTTTCCACTTACTGAAAACAACTAATTGGTTTAATTTTCTTATGGTTAACTGTTCAACTTACCTCACTAATTTTCTTTTCTCAAGGTTCCATACAAATACGTTTTGTTCTGCCCCAGAATATACTTCATTGTTAACTGATGATAAACAAGTCAATGCTTGACTTGTTTCACTATTTATTGTATATTCTAAATTTGCTTTTGATACTGAATATACTAACAATAAACCAGAGGTTGTTCCTAAAACAATGTAAGGACCAAAATTTGTTCCAGAGTATCTCCGTTTCTTTTTTTTTGAAGAAGTGCCCTAAAAAATAAAACTAAAGAAAATTCCAAAATGCTGGTTCACAGCACATGTATACCTTATATTTGAGCGAATCTGCTTCAATGAAATGTAAACAGGAACATGGCGAACTCAAGTGGAAATCTGGAGTGAATTCTTGTTCGAAAGAATTGCTCAATGTATTCCATATTTTCAATTTTCCATCGACTGAAATTTCTGCATAATATTTTCCATTTTCACTGAATTGTGAAGCCATCGTCTCCTCCGTTAACTAGACGTACACACGTTCTAACCTAACCACTACACTTTTCTGTCGTTTCTAACCACAATTTATTCTGTGATTAGTGATTACTGTGAAGTGTGAATGTCAAATTTTTCTTCGTCTTTATTTTTATTATTCTCATGCAACAATTCGAATCAACCAGACTTTATATAGGCGATCCCTATGGATCAATCACACAGGTTGAATTAATTTGAAGATTTATCCAATTTTGATTTATTCAGTCAACGATAATTTAGTTGGGTCAGATTACATTGGCTGATAATTTACACATATTCAACAAACGATAATTGTAACTTTTCACTTTTCTGCCCTTAGATGTAAGTTTTCCTGAATTCCACTCCGTCTGAATGCCTCATGCTGATCATTTGAAGCCCGGTAGATTCGAATTATTATTATTACCACAAGCAGCGTTGCCACAGCTTATTAAACATTGACAGTGACGTCAATATGGGAGTAAAAAGAATTATAACCAACATTATAAATAGTCAAAATGTGCATAACTGATTTGCATTTTGTAAATGCCTTACTAACATTTTCATATCTTTTATACGTACCAAAAGTGTGTCAAAATCTGACTTCGACCTCTTATTTAAACTCCCACAGATTGACCAGAGAAATCGCCGACCGGTGAATATGATTGTTAGAGGTCTCCTGTACATCACAAAATGATATCGCAAAGATGTAGCATTTTATTGTAAATCAAGGGTACACCTTAGGAAGATTTACCATAGAGGACAACAAACAAATATACCGGTTATATTCCGTGTATCATCGAATTCTATGGTCGACAGTTATGTCTCTTTCTCTCCCACTAATTCATCCGGAATGTCATCTCACTTATTCTGCCGTCTATAGAATTCTATGGTATACGGAATCCCATCCCTGAAGGATGTACTAAAAAAAGAAAATCCGTTCTATGCTCATTTGAATTCAAATGCTTTCTTTTATTGATGAAACTATAAAGTCTATGCTTTCTTTCATTGATGAAACTATAAAGTCTAGTTCATACTCTCGCGAACTTCGCAATTTTTCTGCCATAAGAAAAAAGAATATCCGTTCTATGCTTATTTGTATTCAAATGCTTTCTTTCATTGATGAAACTATAAAGTCTAGTTCATACTCTCGGGAACTTCGCAATTTTTCTGCGAATAAAATGGCTGTCGGCATGGTTCTGCATCAACGATTGGTCCGATATGACTGAGACTACTGGGAGCCATTTTATTCGCAGAAAAATTGCGAAGTTCGCGAGGGTATGAACTAGACTTAACAATTGCCCATTTTTTTCACAACGGATTATTTATGAAATAAGTTTTAAAATTTGCGATTAGGATATCAGTTTTCGGAATAAATTAATAAAACCGAAATGAAAAATTAAGCAATAAAATCTATAATCAATATTATGAATTTTAATTCCATTCATTCAGGTACAAAATTAAAATAATTTTATTTAGGTACTTCCAAAGAATTCCCAGTTTCCATTCATTAATGTTTTATTCACTTAGATACATTTTTTATTCATAACTCAGTTCTAGTAGACTTGATTCTCATTTTGAATAAAGTATTTGGAAGTTACATCACCAGAGATACCTACTTTTTTATGCAAGGTTAGCATCCAAAAGGACAGTTTTATTTATCAGAGTTTGATTGTCTTCTTTCACAAAGTTGAAGCATTTCTGAAAATTATCATGGAAACCTTCAACAAGATAGTGATTCGAGGAAATCACTAGATCCTCAAAGTTCTCTATAAATGCTGTTCCAGTAAAATTCATTGAACCAACCATTACAAATCCGCCAGTGCCAGTGTAGTCTTTCACCATATATTTGTAATGCATGATAGTAGACTGGTGGAGCTTCTGTGTCATATAAAGCTGTACCTCCAATCCTTAAAATCACATGGATGAAGCAGGAACTCAAGTTTAGCGGAACTTACCTTCTTTAATGCATTCCCTGATTTCAGTGAACCTGCTGTCACAATGTTCGAAGTTGAGCAACAGTTTCACTTTGACGCCCCTTTTCTTTGCATTGATTAGAGCTTGGTATATTTTCTTGATACCTATCATCATAATAGCAATATCTAATGAATTTTTGGCTGTATCTACAAAATAAATGATTGGTTCGTACAGCTTGTCACACCAATCTTCACTACTGATATCTGCAACTATTCTGTCTTTGTAAGGAGGCCATCCACTCATGCCTTTATTGCTGGTATACATCACCACACAATTATGCCTTTTATGAAATAAAATTTCTTCTTCATACTTGCGCTTCATGGATTTGTAACTAAAATAAAACGATTTCCATGTGTAGTACGGTATAAAAATGAGAGCTACTGATGATAATATCGTAAATTTATGTTCCAGAAAATATTGAAGATGCATTTCATTAAACATAACCTTAATCTTTTTATTTTCAAACAATAACAATAACTACAGTGTTGCCAAGTTTCGAACAGGGTCAAGTTTTTGAAGCACGTGCGATTGACAGGAATATGCATTTTTGCATGCGTTTCTGTAACAAAGTCATATTTTATTATAGGGGGTCGGTTTTTCAAATTTTTTTGCTAATAGCATGGTGTCCAAAGACAGATTCGTAAAATTCTAAAATTCACTCTTTTTTGCATTTCCTCACCGAATTTGAAATCAAATCCGAGTCAAATAGCGATTTGATTTAAATTAGTTTACTTCCGATCATGGTCACCTAGATGTAATTTCAAAAGTGACTCCAAAAAAATTAAGTAGACATAAAAATTTTCGAAAATGTCTAGAATTGTCTCAGAAATTAAAAAATGTTACAATATACAGGGTGTTCAATTTAAAAATTCAAAACCGGAGCCATTTTCGGTGAAACCGGAAAGTGCAAAATATGTGAAAACTCTCCTCTTCACATACCATTTACCTATACCAAATCTCAATTTGATACACCTAATGGTCTAGAAGTTATGACTAGTCTAATAGATTCGTTGACACCGCCGGTATAGTGCGCATATTTCAAGTGAATCCGTCGATTTTATACTTTTCATGATTTTTTCGAGTAATATCTATTTTTTGCCGATCGACTTATAATTCACAGATCATAGGTACTAAGTTCGTCATTCCGAATCGATTGGAGTTAAGCAGAATTGCTCTGCATGTCTTAAACCGTTCTCGTGTTCATCCTGAGTTGAGAGCTGTAATTTTCCGCCAATATAACTTAATTTTTTTTTCAAATTTCAGTTTCGTAAAATTGAACCTTTTTTGTATATATAAACCGAATTTGAAATCGATCGCGAGTCAAATGAGATTTGGTAGCCTTTTTACGAAACCTCTGCAATTTTGGGTTAAACCTTTCATTCGAAAATTTTTATTTTTAATTTTTCTTAAAAAATCACAAACTTCTCTCATACCTATCTCGAAGATCTGATTTCAAATTATGAATCAAAAATTTAAAGGATTATACAGAATAATGATAATTAACACAGGAAATGTATAATTTTACATTTTACCAAAGTTCCATAATTTATTCTTTTCACCGAAATCTTACTAAAAAAAATCTGGATCAACCATATTCAAAACAGTTCAGGATATCTTTGAATATTCATCAGAAGAAATAACGGAAATTGCAAAATATTACTGGGTATTTGTGTCCGAATGAAAAAGCGGAATTGTTGAATTTTGTATAAATTCAATGGTTTTCGAGAATCGTCCAATGTAATGTCTATCCACCATTAATACCCCTCTCTATTGCCCCAGAAATGAAAATACAAAAATTAACAATATAAAATATATTTAAAACAGAACATTCACTAATTGTATATATACATGTACAAGACAAAAAGCCACCAATTCATTTATACAACAGAAGATATAAAATAGACATTAAAATATACATAATTTTAATAAAATGTGGAAAATGCTGCCATGTTGAGCAAGAACATAGAAACCATTCATACATCTCTGGCCTAAAGTAAATATAGCTTTAAATCAATTTAAATAATATTTGACTGAATTTCATCATACAGCTTTTGTTCAAAATTTGTTCTTTTCCCCCAACCGGCCGCACCCCTCAGAAGTCTTCGAGACTTGTGTGTAATTCTAGTATTTCAAGTGATTTTATTATCGATTTGAAATCAAATGTTTCAAAAAATGGAAAGTATTCTTTTTCCAATAAGCCCCTTAAAATATCCATACTTTTTCAGTAATACCTATATACTTAAATAACAAACCGAAAAAGTATTTTTCGAAAATTCCACTTTGTGGAACTAAATAGTAAATATTTCGAGTACGTTTCTAACTTCTACTCATAAGTTTGGTGGATAATTCAACCAGCCAAAGTTCGTTAAAACTCCATTCTACTTCTCGTAAACCTCATAGAAACTCACACATAATTAAATGCATGAATATGGCAGAATATTCAATGAGACGTGTCAAATACTGATAGAATATAAAAAATCACAATATAAAAAATATCCATACAGCCTCTAACTTTTGCTCAATCCTTGATAGTACCCAGCAAGAACCTCCCAAGCCTTCGGTGCCATGAACCCGTCCGGCGGGGTAGCCCCGTTTCGAGCGAGCATCCTCATTTTTGTTCCGGATATGAATTCAAAATCATCTTTCCTAGCAGTGTCAAAAAAATCCATCTTTTTATGCTTTCTGTCGTAGGCGGCCACTCTGAAGGGAATTATCTCAAGAGATTTCAAACCTGGAGCCATTTTCAACACTCTACCTCCGTGGGTGGGGTCGTATAAGTTACCGTCGGGCGTGGCTTCTTTGCCAGAAGGGTGAGTGACCCCTGCTGGGTCTCTTCCGACTATGTAGAAGTTCGCTCCTGCATTCATTCTGGCCTTTGCGTGCCACTGGACCTCGGTTGGACCAGCATACATCATTGGGCTGGGAAATATGGCGAGAACAGTGGAAGAGTGGTCCAGCAGTCCCTCGTCGAGGACAGCTTGGTGTTGGAGGATTCGAGTAGGTAGAGGGACATCGTCGTCTTTGATCCAGCCACCTGAATTGCATAATAGAAATTAAATATTAATATTCATTTATTCTTTATAAAAATGTATTAAAAGTTGTCTCAGTACTAAAATTAAAACTCTTAAAAATACTAAACTCAAAACTTAAAATTTGTTCAGAAGTATCACCATTCATTAATATACCTATTCAGGTACTGAGTAGTTACACCTGTCTTTGAGAAATATAAGTAACAATTATAAAATTGTAGTAAAATTTGTCATGGAACCAAAATTGAAAAAACATTAAAGGACCCTACATAAAATGAATGTCCGTGTGGTGAATGATTACTGGGTCCGAGAATCGTGTGCCCTGAGTAAGCGGAGTGAACCAAGAATTACGGCCTTCTGCATTCTTCCGGCTAAGTTTTCTGCCGCATCACGGCAAGCCGGGTTGATTTTTGAGTTTGAGAGCAGTGTGTCTGTCATTCTACCAAGGGCTCCTATTATCAGAACCACCATTTCAACAGAATGATTTGGGTAAAGCCTGCGGAGTTCAAAGAGTAGGTCTCGATATTTTGTCCGTTTTTCCTCATCTTTTCGGACGATTTTTGTTTCGCCTGTGATGGTCGAGGACTGCATTGTATTTGCTTGAAGGTGGGGCATGAGTAGTTCTCATAGATTCGACAGCGGACTCAATATCCCCTGGAGCATAAGGCAACACTGGTGTCTCATCAATACCGTAAGAGTTTTGTAGCGCCGCGTTATGCCTGTGGATAAAAGCTGGGACCACATAAACTGGACAGGCTGACACCAAATGCACTATTGTCTCAGCTGCCCCACGACATGCTCCACATCTAGTGTCAGGGACCTCTATACCCATCACACAACTACGGTATACGAGGTGTTGAAGACTCGGTTTCCAACTTCAGCCCACTTGACCTGAGAAAAGTGAAGGTCAGGTTTCATATATTCTAAATTACAATATCAAGTTTCTATATGGGGATCTGCCAAAGCATCTGTATTAAAACCACTTAAGAAACTTCAAAACAAGTCAATCAAATGCATATATAAATAACCTCATCTAGAACCTACTGAAAATGTATATAGACCAAAAAGTTTATTGAATTTGGATTCACTTTATAAATTGGGATTTGTCATTTATTCATCTTAGCAGAATTAAAAAAAAAAACAATTCAAATTTTCATTACATTGCAATTTCTCAATCAGGGAACAAGAAATCTTCATGAACTGCAAACCAGTAGAAACAAAACTGAAATTGGAAGAAGAAATATAATGCACGATGGTATACTCATTTATAATAAGCTACCAAGCACGTTGAAGAATATCAAATGCTCTTTAAAATTCAAGTTCAAACTGAAACAATATTTCAAAAAATGAATCTGATTTGACAATTTATTATGGTGCTACAGTTTGTTTGTTACTTCATTTATTTACGAATTTATTTTGATATTCCCTATCATAAGAAGCTTATGTTTCTTGGGAATAATAAAGTAAACTGTATTCAATTTGACTGTTTTATATCTTTTATGTTTGTTTGTTACTTCATTTATTTACGAATTTATTTTGATATTCCCTATCATAAGAAGCTTATGTTTCTTGGGAATAATAAAGTAAACTGTATTTAATTTGACTGTTTTATATCTTTTATGTTTGTAATAATCTTATACAATATATTTTTAAACACTCTTTTATTCAATTGAATAATTCGGTGAAATTACCTACCGACTCTCGTACATTTCGAAAATATTAATATTACCTAATGGATGGAGTAGCAACACAGGTTTCTTATATCCTCTCTCTTGCAATTGTTTTTTTGTATCATTCATCAGGAGGGCATGTCCATTGTGTATGGGGTTCCTGAGTTGAAAAGCAAAAACCGCATCAGCACCAACACCTTTGAACTTTACCCTCAATTCATTAGGGGTCAGTCTGTAGTGGTCTAGGCCGTCGTTCCAAAATACTCTCTGCAACACTTCCAGCTCACCTGAAACATGAAAGATGATTTAACAGACAAAAAATTTAATATTAAAAAAAGATTATAAATATCACCATTCTCAGCTCTACAACCTAATGTGAATGTTGGCCTATTCTAAGATATTTTTTTTATTGTGCGCCTTAGGTTTTGATTTTGAGAACGAACTGAGAACAATACAGTTTAAATAGGACTTTGCCATACAAAATAATGGTGGGACTCATTGGAGAATGACATCTATTCACACATTTTTCAGTTTATTGCTTTAGAAATAAAATGCCCATTTATGATACATTTATTTGGCGATCTGGTCAATAAATCTGATTTTCCAAGAATTCCTTTGAATTTTTCTACTTTTTTTTACACTCATATCGAAGTTCTCTTCAGTATTTCCTAAGCAATGATTTTTCTTATATGACAATAATTTTTTTTTTAATGCATGAAATGTTTATGCTAGGAATCGCACGTTAAAAAGTAAGACCTCGTTAATCCTTAGCTCGCACAAGTTTCGACTTCTGAGGGCTGTCATTCGTAGGGGAATGACAGCTGGTTTACGGAAAAAACAAGTTCAATTCAATTTATCACATTGATAAATGTAAGACGTTGTTGACTTCGTTAGAGAAATTATTTTATCTGGGGAGAGAAAAGATTAATAAAATAATGTTAAAAAGAGAAATCGCTACTTTTAGTAAGAGAAACATGATATCTTCATATATACATTACTAGAGTGAATATGGAACATTTACCAAACAGCAGATATGATTATAGATATTGTAAAATAATTTTCAAGATGTAAGTACTTAATTGTTGAATTGGTGAATATATTATTATCATTAATATGTTCTGTAAATATTTGGCCATGCTCAATTACAACAAAACAAATCTAGTGTAGCCGACATTTTACTGAAATCATTCTTCAAAATGTAAAATTAGTAAAACCTTGAGAATATTAGATTGTTTGGAAAGTTCCTCACATGAATTTCATAAACCTTGAATTGAGATAATAACTAATAGCCCAAGGCAGCAGTTAGATATTTAACACTCTCCTGCTGGAACTAACATATAAATACAGATTGTAAGTTACTTACTTATTAATAAATAATAATAATAATTAAAATTCTATTCATGAAGATAATTTGGTTATCAAAATGCACATATAAAACAAGTGTGTGGTAAATGAGAACATATTATGTGCTCTCATTATTGTGAACATATTTCAAAATCCAAGTTATCATCAGTAGGAATTCAACACTGATTATTTCCTTAAAAAAATTGTTGACTGGCTACAAACGAATATTTTGTATTGAAATATAGCACGTGTGATATATTTGAATTTGAAGTGACTAAGTTTTTTCTAAAGACCAAAGCGTAAATAGACAAAAGATGCGCTGAAGAAAACCAATTGGATATTCCCACGCTTCTGACAATAACTACTCACCTCCAACAAGCCAGTCTCCTGAATCATAAATCATCTTTATATAGGGATGATCCTTGTGGGTTGTTCCAAACTGTCTTGCTACCCTCTCTTCTTTTTTGTGGAAATAGAACTCTGGCTTTCTGAGAATTGCGTAGCAAGTGTTATTGTAATAGAGTGATATGGCTGAAGCATCTCGTAAGTATTCCATATCTACAGCGGTCAGGGGAAGGACAATAGGAATACTCTGACTTATGGCATTTCCTTCTGTTTGGAGGCAGTTGAAGTGGAGAGTTTGGAGGAACTGGTCCTCCCGCATAAAGCCTTTGAGGGGATATGCCCAACCTTCGCTGAGAATCTATAAAAATAAGGTGTTCAAAAGACTAGAATTGACAATATTAAAACAAGTAGGTAATTTCAAACTGAACACAAGTACTTATACCATAATAAAAATTATATTATCTCACAATAAGGTTATAATATGGTGAACAATACAGTTCAAAATGTTCCTTCAAACCGTTATCCGCTGGATTATAAAATTTTCCATAGAGTTATTGGGCAGGATTTGAAATTTTTCCAGAAACATAATGCACGAGATCATACAATACTAATATTTCCATAAAATTAAGATATTAATTGAGTATTTTGTAATATTTATGAGATAAAACAAATGAAAAAGCACATAAATTAACATGATAGTGTCGAATACATTGAATTTTGGTAATGTCTGTAATTCATTCGTTTTTTAATGTAGGCCATAACATTTGATGATTGGTTAGTAGGTTTTGTAGACTATATCTGAAACCCTTATAATAATATAAAATAATAACGTTAATTTTCAAAAATTTCAAAATACAAGATAATAATAATACTCCCTCATAAACACTCGTTGAGTGTGCCCAAATGCATAGCCTGTGCGGGTTTCTACCCGCACAGGCTATTATTATTATTTGCCGTGGCGCTCCGGGGCGGCTTAGTGATTTTTGGTGGAGTATTCACTTTTCAGCTATAGGAAAACCCGGAAAACCTACAGCATCACCTCAGATGGTTGGTGTGCACTCCAAGCTAGTACCAGTAACCGACTATCGCTATGCTGGAGTTTCGAACGGCCTGTGCATCAGACCGCTGAGCCATCGGCCACCAAGAATCAATCGAAATTTTAAAATAGACATGAAGATCACTGAAGCTTCAAAAGCTTATGCGTGATGTAGGTATTAATAATATAATAGAACTATCAAATCAATCAATATATCAATAATTTCATAATATTAAAATAATCGCAACATAAAAATAATCACATAGATTAAAACATTGAAATCACAAAGGTGAAACATTTAAATAATCACATATCGATTTTTTTCCATTTAACTTTTTATGCGGCAAACATTACAAATATTCATAATCTTCAAGCCTGCAAAAGCTTGTGAGTTCATTATTAATTTTAGGGACCCGTGGTGCCATCTATCAAAACCTCGTAAAACCTTCTCAAATTTCCCAATTGAAGACTTTAATTGTTTTTTGCTCCTCCTGTTGCAGTTATAAAATTCAAGCATTTTTGTCCAAATTAGGGTATTTGCGTCTTATTTTGGTGGGTTTGTAGTCATAGTTATGTAAAATGTCGTATTTGGGTGATATAGGGCGGTCTAATTTTTTATTGTAGAAACTTTAGGTCTATCAGGTTATTCAGTATTTTCTATCTATAGTGGTCATCTATGGTATTTAAAGAAGATATAACTTTTGATGGATATTAGGTTGTCTGGTAGTGAATTAAGTATATATTTTTGGTGCGAGAAATTCAGCTGAGCGTTGGCCGGATGTTTTTTCGCAAGTCGGATATGTCATATTTTTATTTTTTGTTTGAGTTAATAGCGGTGTTCGTTGGCAAAATATTTGTCTGGCATCAAGAATCTTGTTGACTGAAAATAGCTTGTAACTGGGATACCTTATGTTTTTTTTCGATATTATTCTCAGGATCCATTTTTGTATGATACCCAAATTATGTATGCTACTTTCTGCTGCACCTCCCCAACAAAATAATCTAGGAGGAAACTTTATCAATCTGCTATTTTGTCATATTTACTGAAAATTTTCTTCCAACCAATTTCAATTCCCCAAAAAATGAAGCTTTGGCCTCTCAATTGGCCTTCATGAAATAAAAGCGCAATTATCGTGGTAATCAATATGTCACACCATATGTTTATTTTTTAAGAAACTGCATTCTAAAAGCATAAAACCCATGCATAAAACATAACATTCTAACAATTGACAATTCCATTGGTTGTAAATGATGATGGTTCATCTGTTAATGTGATGTACAAAATGAATGGAATTTTAGATTTTTTTTCTCCGAATAAAGGATTCAAACACGTGCTGCATATGCAAGTCTTTGATATAAAAAGGGGTGGTATATTTTCTTGAACAACTTTAGGATTTTTAGGAACATATCTTGGGATAAATATGATTTTTAAGAAAAAGTCCTCCTTCATTTTCCTTCAACTTTTATCATTATTACCCATTTATACTGAATAATTGAAAGATATGACAAGAGATTCCTTTCCAACCAAGACCAATTTGAAAAACATTATCTCAACATGTGACCACTAATGCCAATGTTTGTTTAAAATATTGTTTTTCGCATTAAAAACGTTTGTTTTCATGTTGAATTAGTCAAATTCTCGGTGAGATTTAGATAACCTTCCCGAAAGTCTCGACAATGAATGAATATTTACACGGACGTAATACTGACGTTAACAAATTCTTACAAGAGTTAGATATTTTATCGGTTCAACAAGTTTATACCAATTTTAATTTGATTGATATGCCCGAGAGCTTCAAATGAATGAAAGAAATAATTTCAACAGAGTCAAAATCCCTTTCTCTCCACAAAATTTGAGGAAAACATTTCAAAAATAGGCATTTTTCATATATGTTCGAAAAAGTCACACGTTTGGGAGCAGCCAGATGAATGTTAAAACAAATTCAGTAATACAACCACTTCTCAGAAATAAACTCGGTGTACCTTATCAAATATAAGTTGTAATTTCTGTGCATAAATTTAGAATGCTCACCAAGAAGAGAAAGTACGTTATTTACACAAGAAAACTTAATGATGGCTAAAAAAGATAATGGAGTTATGAGTAGGTATATTGCACTGCATGGATCTGATGTAATTGAAGAAAGTTGAATGAAGTAAGTAGGTAAGTATTTGACGTAGGGCATTGTATTTGCTAAGGAAGGATAAATAAAATATGAGTTTTGATGTTTTTGGTTTCTGTAGATTTAAACTGAACAATGAATTATATAACAGGTATTTTTTTGTGATCTTTGTATATACTTAATCATTTTAATACGCAAAATATTTCTTCAATGTTGAATAGCCAAATAATCAAACAATATTTTGTGACCAATCAGATGTAGAAAAAATTCTCTATACGTAGTTACAATAAACAAGAAGCAAATACTATACCTGTAGCCACTGCAAATCTAGTTCTGTGATTTGTAATTTCGGCAATGAAAAGGCTTCCTCCTGGGCACTAGCAAGCATATGCTTGGGCACAAATAATTCTGAAACGCATTCTTCATCTTCCTCCACAAATGGTAAAACCCCATTTTCCCTCAACATCTCTACTACCTGCATCGTTGACTCTTCAACAGTGTAATCAATAGTTTTCACTACTAACTCAGGATGTTCAGGGACCTCATACGGCTGATCAATACCTGTGAATCCTTTGATAATCCCATTCCTAGCCTTTAGGTACAATCCTTTAGTGTCTCTATGTTCACAAACTTCCAAAGGGGTATCTACAAATACTTCAAAAAACATGAGATCGCAATCTCGGTGGATACGTCTTGCTACTTCTCTGTCCTCAGCATTGGGCGAGATGAAGCTGCACAGGCAGATTTGGCCTGCATCAGCAAAGAGTTTGGCTACTTCAGCTACTCTTCGGATATTTTCTTCTCGATCCTGCTTTGAGAACCCTAGGTCTTTGTTAAGACCTGTTCGCAAATTGTCTCCATCTAGACCATAGGCTGGTATGCCATGTGATACCAAATATGCCTCTAGTTCAAAGGCTATTGAAGTTTTTCCTGCACCAGAAAGACCAGTGAACCATACCGTACAGCCTCTGAATCCTCTTAGATGTCCCAGGATTTGGCCTCGTTTCGCTCTAGACACATGATGTTTTTGTTCCGTAACATTTGTAGCAACCTGCATGCAAGTTTTCTGTTTTTTGTAAATATCTCGAGTGCTAGCCATCTTCGCTCTCGCTGCACTACACAACTACTGATGTAATTGCTGATTACTTTCACAGATAAGTAGGTCAAAAAAATTCTTCAACAAACAGTACGCGGAAACTGACGATGTTACCGAGAGTTTAATATTAATTTTAAACTTTCCCAGTTCCCACTTCGGCCTCTCTCCGATCTTGCCAGCTCGCCTGAACTAACCTCAATTTGGTCCGTTTTGACGTCTTGCAGTTAAACAAGCAATATTGACAGTGTTGCCAGTTCAAGTTGTTGTTTTTATCCGCAAAACACACTTTTAGGGATGGCTGCATTGTGCCCAAATTTCCTTAGGCGCACATTTCGTTGTGCTCACAGTTTACAAACAGAGCCTAATGAAGTGCTGTAGCAAAATCTTTTTGCAAAAGGACTAGGTTCAGCTTTGTTCAGAGACTGTGGGAACACTGAGAACCAAGAAATGTGAGCGTAACGCAATCTGGGCACAAGTACAACGCAATTTGGATGTAATAAAACATAGGAACAAAAGCGACATGCTCCCTTTTT
Source organism: Chrysolina americana (assembly GCA_958502065.1). Lineage (NCBI taxonomy): Eukaryota > Metazoa > Arthropoda > Insecta > Coleoptera > Chrysomelidae > Chrysolina > Chrysolina americana. Next base: position 90,400,149 of record OY293412.1, read on the forward strand.
TCAAAACCTATACGTATTGGTTCATTGGTTGATTTGGGATGATTACGGAATAAACCAATCTTACATCCCACATGGATGAAAATTCCCTATCCCTGTCACTTGCACACTGTGGGGAGATAGTCTCGAAAAAGTTTTTTCTACTAATAGCGTGCGGAAAAATTCACTTTTTCCCACTAATTTTAGATTTGAAAGTGTCACTTTTCCGAACTAATGCGAAAAAGTAAATTTATTTTAGTTTTTAGGGAGAATACACTGAAATATATATAAAAAATACATTTGAATTATTGTAGTTCATGAAATGACTGAAGAATTAAAATTAAAACAAATAAAATACTGAACTTCAGTGACGCTGTCGTTGCCCCTTCCACTGTAGTCAGCAACTTTCACCAGTACAGCCTTCCAAAATGACATCTTGCCAAGATGCATAGAAACCCTGGTGCGATCACAAATTCGATTTTGTTACTACCAAAGTTGTTGATACTGTAATTGCATTGATACCATTGGCTTCATATTCGTCGATGGATCGCGCAGAAGTCGAAAATAGCCAAGTTTCCAACATTCCAAGGTGCCTTGATTTGTCATTTGATTGTTTTTGAATGTTGACATGACACTTGTCGCTTTTCCAACCGTCAATCGTCAATGATAACATTAATCTGTAATTTTACCGCCATCTGTGCTGAAGAAGTGAAACGGTACCAATGCAATAAAAATAACATGAATCAAGTAGGCCGTACATTAACACTTTTGTATGTCGGTATCACAGGTATAAGTGATCACACCAGGGTTTCTATGCATCTTGCATCTAGCCAAGTTTACTCCGGTACTCCTATGGTCACGGTTGCAACAAATAGAGCTTGAAAACAAAGCAGTGGAAAACCGAAACCCAACCTTCAAGTCCCCGACTTCCCTTGAAAAAATTTTAGCCTCTGCAATTAATTCACAGCAGAATGCTACAAATTGCACATTTAATATTAACGTTAATTAATTTGTTGATTTGTATTTAATTATTAACGTTTCTTTCAGGTTAACTTTGGTGTTTTTTCCGCATGCTAGTAGCAAATATAGTGTACCAACCTAAGACGCGCGTAAGTGACTTATTCGCACTTGATTGCTGGCCGAACTCCACTAACGCGTGGATCGGACATCTGCAATTGCGTGCGGAAAAGTATAAGTTTCCGCACTTGTTAGGTAAACTACTATTTTATTAATTCATATGTTTGCAATGTGTTTACCTATGGAAATAAACATGTTTGTATTTATTTTCAAATTTCTCTCCCTCAACTTTCCCTCAGTAGGTACACCGTTTAGGTAAAACACACAAACATAAGTACTTATCAGTGGCAAAACCAGTAAAACTATTAATATAATAACATCGTCAAGAGTATAAAGATATTGAGATATTCATTGCCTAAGAGTACAAACCAACGCAACATACTGTGGAAAAGCCAATTTGCAGACGTTCTGCTATGGCTGTGACTGTGATAGTTACTCTATTAAATGAACGATGTCGCCACTGGGATCATTTTGAACAATTGAGAATAAGAGAATAGAAATAGGAATTACAAAACGGTAAAAGATAGAGGAGGTGGTTAAATACAAAGTTCCGTTTTTCAGAGGTCCATAACGTGAAACAAAAAATCTGATAGTAAATGGGAAATATCGAAATTTTCAAATTGTTTTGGCTTTATCTTTTTATTATGTGAAGATTTCTAAAAACTTTCGGCACATTGCCATAGCAACTTTCTGTAGACTATCCAAACATGGGAATAAAAGGAAGTAAAAAGTATCGTTCAAACTGGGCCATCCGCCAACTTTTTCTTTTCATATATAGAGACCTTTATTTTTCATCGCATTTTTTTTAAATGCTAAGAGTCCATATTGGCGAATTATTTTGAAGATGTTTTGGAAATATTGAACTGTTACCAATAAAATTTCAACAATTTTTAATTCAATATAGCAGTTGTAATTGAAAAATATCAGAGGTTGAGGTTGGAAGAAAGGCTTAAGAAATCAATAATGAGACGATGGAAATGTATCATGTTAACAAGCATTAAAATTCTTTCAGTGTCTTCACATGATCACCCCTAAACCAGACTCTAAAAAACAATATGTGGCAACCACTGCAATAAATAAAATCAATATAGGTTTGTTCTGGTAAAATTGTTTTTCAGCGCCATTCAAAAGAGCTCTATAAAATCATTAGGTTCTATAAGGTTTCTTATAGAATAAATTTCTTCTTTAACGTTTTTATTGACACATAATTATTGTATAACTCAACGCCATATTTATTTGCGGGTTTGAGCATTTGCAAGTAGCCGCCATTGTTCAGGAAAAATATTTTGGAATATAAAAACATATATTTAAAGCAAATATGAACCTTTAATAAAAATATAGAGCGCTACACTCTATTCATTTAATTAATCGATCATTATACAGGTATTTCCGATCAAAAATAATGAATTCGAAAAATATAGTACATATTTTAATATTTTTATCAGATCTGCCACTTTGTTACTAATTCAAGGCGCTTCTATTTTTTACTAAAAACATATATATATTCAATCAAAAAATTTCGCTGCGTAGGGTAATTCTTGGTGCTGAACACATTTCAACAGTTTTATAAACCCAATGATATCGCATATTTTCACGTTTTTTATTATGGCGACTGTTTCACTTTCATCTTTTCGTACTATGACTACCATTTCGATGAAGTTTAATCGTCCCACGTAATGTCAACGTTATTCGACATACTCATTGTAAATTGCCTCTCTAAAGTATCGTATATAATTTCACTTTTGTTCATCTATAGGACACTGACCAGACAGCGTTATATCATCCTTATAAAACAAGTTTTTTATGTTCGTATAGCTATTCTTAAAATAGTTTTAAACCGTTTTATAGGATCCCTAAGAAATATGATTATAATGGTTGTAAACCGCATATTTGGATATGCTGTATAAATAATCTGATAGACATTATTATAAAACAGTTTTTTAACTATCACATAAAGATATTTTATTGAGATAATAAAGCTATGTGTTAAAGAACCAAAATATTTTAAAATTTGGGCCTTTTTTGGTTGTATACGTACTGTATTAAAGGGCGTTATAGGATTTTTGTAGTTTTATTAGATATTTTGTATAGCAGATTATATCACTCTTATAAAACAGATTTTGCTACTTGGGTTGTCACGATTCTCACAAGGATCCACAGGTCATTTTTTCAAGCAGATGCCCCAAGAGCGGCTAGTCAGCCGAAATCAGTTTGGCTCCACAAAAGGCAGAGGAATTATTGATTCTACAACTACTTAGTAACATAAGAACGGACGTCAGACACTCTATGGTACAATTCTTAAAGGTTTCTGGAGCTTTCAAAAACATATGTGGAGGACTCTTGAAGTTTGTCCAAGTAATTGGAATTTCCAACAAAATATTTGCGGTTAATTATCAGAAGAAACGATAGAGAACAATAGAATGAAGTTAAAAATAACCTTACCAAAGGTTGAATTAGGGCTCTGCCCTTGGAAAATTACTACGGAAGTTAAAATTGTGGGAGATCAGCAATCGGGCCAGTAGTGGGACACCGTTTTCTAATCATTGGAGTCTCAGTGCATAGCCAAAAAGTTGAAGATATCAACGAAGAAAAGCAAATAGTATTCATTTATTTTATTTACGATTGGACGAGTGAGATCAGGAGTTGCTCAATCAGCAGAGCAACGGACATGAAATATCTGGGAGTAATGATAAATGAAAGACCCTCCTTCACCAAACATGTGGAGTGTATCACAGCCAATGGCAGTCATGGACGATATCGCTCCCGCCAGAGAGCGCTAGTGTGAGTGGAGGTCATGAATGACAGTAATAACAAGTAATAATATACAATAATACTTTAATTAGTTGCTTTTATGGAGAAATACGGCCCTATAAGTGTAAAAAGCCTCATTTATGAATTGAAAAAAGGAAAAGCAAAAACTTCCAGCCGTAAAGAACAGTTGATACGAAAATGAGTGGATGGAATCGGTGCATAAACGTCAGTTTGTAGGTTAACTTGTCTATATTTGTTAAAATTTATTTACTGGCTATAAATCTTATTCTTTCATATTACTCGATTATAATAGGAATAAACTTTTCATGTCCGTTATGCACTGATCAACTACTCCAATCTGACCTCCACTAACAATTGCGCCATCTACGATAAGCTTGCCAGAATACATGCCATTCTAAAGTGGTGTTCCAAACTCTCAGAAAGCAAGCCTAGCGAGCACAAAAACATCCCAGAGATGAGAGAAGTACGAGTTTTTAGAACATCAAACCTCCACTGCGATGTTCTGTTCATACATGAATAGAACGTGTACGTATCGCCAAATGTCCGCCGCACGCTCTATTTCTACGATGTTCCTGGGACATCACAAAAGGCATTTTTTTCTCGCTCCTTTCAAAGCCTTTTCAGAGACTCGCCATAAAATTTTCAAAGCTTTTTGCCTACATTAAATCACTGTATATAAAACATTTCCAAAGCATCACAAAATGCAATTTCTTCACGTTTGTTTTTTTCAAGCCGTTTATTAACGATAATCTATAAATTAACAATAGTCAAAATATGCAGAGATAAACTCATTTAATAGTAACTCAAAAAATCACTAAGGGACACACATATTACATATTAAACCCACAAAGAATAGTTTTTCAAAAATATAAATATCACAAAGACACCCTTGGTAAATCACAAAAACTAAACTTAAAATATATTTCGTACACAAAAAATTGTTTTATGATAAGATCAAATTATAATTTTTGGAAATATGTCTAATAAGCCCTCATCAAGAATCACCCTGTATCACAGAGGAAAAACTATCTGAAAACATAAAAATTAAACTAAAAATATATTCTGCCTAAAAAGTTAATTATATTTCGTCTGTTTTTTATTTCCGACTGTCTTCGCTTACTTTTCCTTGTTTCCAATAGAGGAACCATTCTCTTGTGTAAAACTTGAATTATTGTTTGTTATGTCTGATTTTCTACTCACAACCAAAGAGTAGAGTTACAGCATCTACAACAAATTGATAATCTGCTATTATGACGAATCTCTTCAATTAAAAAAAAGACATATATTGACATTCTACTCCATTTACAAAAATATCAGTCATGTATTTTCTATAAAAAGAAAAATCTTCAGAACTTCAATAAATTTACTAAAATTTTTCAGAAAAAAACAAATTGGAATCTTTGTTCCAAAAGTAATTTCTATTCCGAATTTGCATTGAAACCAACAGACTACTCATATTGTGAGTCATCATCAAAAGACGAGTTCAAATTTGCTTTTTGAATAGTTCAACATGAGATGGAACTGGTAAATCGAATGAAATTTCATCACGGGTGACAGGTGTGAATGAGATCAGTCTGAAGCGTTGTCTGGTTCAACTGAATTTAAATAGAACTTTGTTACTGATAAACACTCAGTAACTTAGTGCTTTTTCTACATTTACATAAATTATAAATATGATGATGATTTTACAAGTTAAAATTATCGGTATAAGTTTTCCAGATTATATATTCCGGAATGACGATCATTCAATATACTTACTTTGAGGTCCGTGATCAACTTGATGGTTATTGAATTTAATATATTGTCTTGACTAAACTCTTCCACTTCACTCTAAAAACACTAGGTACTTATTACTATTGTAAGAAACAAAATGGGGTAAATTGAATAGTGGGTCAAAACTAAAAACCACACCCTTTGTCAACAAGACCGATCATGTGTGATATCACATTTGCGCTTGCGCGACCAGTAGATATATTCTCAGTGAACATCTCTAGGAGGAACTATGTTATGCCAAGTGAAAACGTCCACACATTCATATTTTGTGCAAATAACAGATACATTCTTAAAGGCATTAAAAAACGCCACAGAAGAACAAAGGCAAAACATTGATTGTCCTTTGGAGACCTCTTTGGGAAGAACACATTACGTCTCAAAGAAACATCGGCATGCCCACATTTTCGAAACATCTCAAAACTTCCCAGGGATGTTTGTGCTCGCTGGGAGTCGACAGAAACTGGGTCGAAACCAGGGATTCTCAGGATAGAATTGTAATAAAAATACTCCTGACGGTTTGAACTAATTTATTTCCACTAGTGAAACAAATAATTCATTTTTCTCACTACTATATAGGAAATTTCAAATACCGCTTTGTAATGCAAACTAACTATCTTAAATTCAGACTGCCATCTCTGGACAATTGCTCCTTATTTATATTCACATTGAATTTCGTCTGGACGAACCTCCATCGTTCTTTTATTCTTCAAATGTTCATTACTATTACGATCACATCAAAATGGCATCTAGGTAGCTTCTCGATGTAGCGGGTAGTCTCTAGACTTGACAAGGATATTCCTTGATTCTCTTCTCGTTTCTTGTTTCATGTATTCTTCACGAGTTAGCATAATGATCAGATGTACTGTACAGGCCCGGCTACAGCTTGTTACACAATCTGTGGGATCGCACGTTAAAAGGTAAGACCCTCGTCATTTCCAGCTCCCAAAAGTTTTATGAAGACTTTGGATGGTTGCTCGCAGGAGTGCAGCCCGAAAACGATTGGAACAAATTTCAAAAAAAAAATTTAAAACAAATGGTCTGGCAATCATTCCAATAATTGGGTACGAAAGTAAATGTTGAAGTGACTGACTAGATCACACCCAAATCAGTGTTTGAACTTCCTCATAAACATTTTATTCACAGATAAAGCTGCATTCACAACAAATGGGGCAGTTTCATCTCAAAATTCGAGATACTGGGCATTCGAGATAATGTGTTTTCATTAACAATCAGTAAACAGATCGTCTGAATCCGACCCCTTGCCTCAATTCATTCCAATTTACACGGAATTTTTTATACAGAGTGACTTGAAATATTTCCTTTTTCGAAAATTGTAACAGGTATAGAAAACACCCCGCAAAAGATATCATGTTGAAATTTTGCATGGAGCTATTCGAGACTGGTCCGAATCGAATGCCCCAACCAAAATATTTCTAAGAAAATGCCTAATACTTTTTCTTGATTTTTGGCATGCATTTTGTGATCGTAGTAGGTCGTGAAAAGGTGACTTATGAAACTTTTCTACCTGAGAAGATAAAGCATATCGAGGAATGAAAAAAATATTCAATTATCTGAAATCCACAGAATTACAGGGGTGGGGCTTCGTAAAATCAAACACACTGTATATTGTGTCTCAAAAATTGGTTGTTTTCTTGATTACTCATAATTATGAACTCCGCAAAGTTAATTCTTCTCTCATAATCGGATACCTTCTGGCCATGGACTAAAGTATGAGAATACGGATGCCATTTGTGTTTTGCTGATATTATCTGCATGGGCATTTTATTCAATCCCAAATCTCGTGACGCATCTTTCAAAGATGCTTCTGGAAAAGCTGTGGAGTGTGGAGTAGAATCGAAATCATGAGGAGAATTACAAAATGAGGTGAAGCTATCAAAACTAACAAAGATGACGTCACTTCCGAGGAAACCGGAAACGTCACATAAACAAAAATATTTTAGTTGAATTATTAATTAGTTTTTCACCCATACTACCAATTTTCAGAATCGCCCTACTTTTAGCTTTCTATATCGTTAACTCGTCAAGATATATACCCTGTATATAAGTACACGAAAGTATGTCTGTATACCTGGTAAGTATTTCAAAACAATGAATTTCCACAAAATAATTACCCACCAAATTTAATTTGTATATTTTTCGAATCTGTGAGGGATATTTGAAAGTCGATTCTGATCCCACCTCTGTGGGGAATAAAAAAAAATCTGTGCGTTATACCTACCTAGAGAACAACCCATAAACGATATTTCATCTCATATCGATTCTGTTAAGGTGAAAACTTCAATCAATATTAATATCGCCGTCTGAAGAACTATTGACTGCATTTCATGAAAAAACCGACAATTCTTGAAGCGCAAACACAGTGGCGGCGCACGTACGACGCCTGCGCGTATCAATTTTCCCACAGAGCTGAAGCGTGCTCTGGAGCAAGAAGTGACGGTCGCGAAAACCCAGTAGGGCATCGTTTTTCTCAACAAGCGCTTTGGCGTCGACGTCGCGGCGCGAAATTGGAAGAAAACACGTGAAGTTTTCGTCGCCGTCTGGAAAGTGTTGCGAATGATTCATAGCGAGTGGAAGATGTTGATTGTTTCTTGTTTATAATAATATTAAAGTTGTATATTTTCGTGTAGTTTGTAGGTAAGCTGAGAGTAGAGACAAAAAAATATAAAAAAAAATATCTGATAGCTTATGGATAATTAGATATTTGATTTTTTATGTTCAAAGTCAGAATCAAAACTTTTTCCCGGTCAAGAGGAAAATGCAGTTAGGATTAAATGATTAATTGGAGTGGAAGTTAATATCAGTCAGAAACATTTTTCAACTTTTTTCAAATTGAAATTTTAATTTCGGAAAGAAGGGCAGTATTGTGTGATCATGAGAGAAGTGAACACCCCTGGTTTTGATACGAAAAAGGGCATACATTAAATTATACTTTAAAAAATCGAAAAATTAACAAGTTTTCTCTCAAAAATAATTTTCTGCCTGCCAAAAATAATACCATTAGGAGAAAACAAGATACAAAACAAAATAAGTAATGATCTTGATCATCTCTTTTGATAAAGGCGTTGGTACATTCTTCATTGTGGCAGATGCAAAATCGATAGTATTCTGAATAGTTTTGAGATCATTAAGAGAAATAATGCTGGGGCTGATGATTTTGAAGCAGCTTAATTTCATAATATGAAACCTTGGTTCTCTTCGCATTCAATTATACAGACATCTTATATCACCCTAATCTAACCACCAACTACAAACACAAAATTTAGAAAGTACAAACCTCATATCTTAGGCTAATACACGGAATTGGAAATAGGAAGCACCAAAGAATTTCACATAAATCGAATAGGGCAATAAGATTGAGTTTGGAAAACAGGAAACATCTGCATAGTGCATTTCTGTATCATAAAATACCCCCACATCTTCTTTATAAAATAAAATACTGCACGGATGTCTACAACTTGAACATAAGGTTCAAAGGATCTTTGACTCTCCCTTTATTCAAAACACAAATGTTCGTGTGTTCATTTAGCTACCACATTGCAAAAATATAATATAATATGCCTTCTGATATGAAACAATTGAGCCTAGGACGCTTAAAAGTAGCATTTAAGATAGTAAGTATTACTAGAATCAATATAAGGACAGGTAAATTGGGAAATGGCTTTTTACTACCTCTATGAATAGGTATATATAGTCAAAATTGGTCTTAACGCGCGGGTGAGTAAGACTTTATTCGACTGTTTATTCCAAAAACATTGCACAAACGATTTCCGTGTTACACACACACATGATACCTACCGTGAAAATATACCTTGATAAATACAAAACATTTTGGTAACCACTAGGTTTTTCGATTTTTCATATACTTGTTGACATTTGAACCCGCACGATAATACCGATTTTTACTATATTAATGTTACGTTGAATTATGTGTACAATTTTGTATTGAAAATAATAAAGACCATTTCTTTTATGATTATTTTATGAGAGTCTCAAGAATTGGACAGAAATATTCAAATGGTGTTTCAAATAAAATTAGGTTCAATATCATTATGTGAATATTATTATTATTATAAAAAGGTGCAAGAGAATTCTCTTTTTCTACTCACTTGAAGGCATTCAGGATATGAACTGCGCTAAATGATCCATTTATCATTCATAGTGAGTGTGTAATCCAAATTGGTCAAAACTTTACACTGGCGACTCCACAATTCTTTCGTATAGCTTCATCATTCATTTAGAGACTAGTTAAAGTTATTAAAAGAACATGTATAACACTTGTTGCATAATATATTATTAAGAATAACTATATATAATGAAAACTGATATTAAAATATATTCATCAAAACATCATGTACTTACCAATAGTGTGAATCTCAATTTCTTCATACGAATACAAAATTTGCAATAAATATGAACAAAGATGTGAGTTTAGTTTACAATTCTAATCGGTTTTGATTTTATTATTGCTGTCATAAAACTTTTCCAAACATAAAATGGAGCAAAGCACCTTTTCATGGTAAATTTAGCACGGGGAAACATTAGTTTGGTGAGGTCAGGTTGATGTTCTCAGTGAGTGAAAAATATCACTGGTTGAATATATTATTTTGACCTCACTATTTTATTGATGCATTTTGAATAGAACTAGTAGGATCGAAGGATTTAGCGAATAGTTCCAAGTTTCTGAGTAATAGTCAAAACCGGGGGAGAATTTAGGGGAGCAGTCTTATTTTTAAATAAAATAGTCAAATCTTCATCTGATATAGCAATTCAATTTGATTCAGAATTGTCATCAAGGGGGAGGGGGCAGTCCTATAACTAGTACAATAATAATAATAATGTTTATTCAAGGAAATAATACATAAAAAAATTATTGTTAAATGAATAATGAAGAGTAAACATTGAGAACATCACCCAATTGTTTGTGATGATGATAAAGTAATAAAAAACTATACTACTTTAGAGTAGACCACCAATTTAAACGAAAGAATGATTAAGATGTACAGATATAGATAATTATGAAATAATTATATAAAAGAAAAGTATTCACTAAAACAATGTTTTTTTTTTTTTAATTTTGATCTTTCTTAATATTATGTAAACGTTTGACTATGGATTGACAATAATATATTGCATTTAAATTTTGTACTCGAGGCTTTGACTTAGATATTCGGGAGTACGCGCCCTGTTTGTGATTATTTCGTGTAAGGGCTTAAGGACAACTGTCCAACTCAAACATTTTAAAAGTATTATTGCCGACAATTATACAAGTAACTGCGAATAAATATAATAATTTCAAAAACATGTTACAATTTGAATAATACTGGATTTTTTTGACAATCTGGAAGTCAACTAGTAACCTGACTTCCATCTTCCTATAAATAAGGGTTCATTTCCTGATTCTACTTGATATATGTAACTCAGTAATTGTGATCGGATTCAATTATGTATCAGTTGGCTCATTTAATTTTTTCACAATACAAGCGCCTGTTGTAAAAATTGCCAGTCTACTACTACTGCATATTAAAAAATAGTGAATTATACGAGTATCAAGAAAAATTGGAGGGTTCTCGAGATTTTTTCGTTATGAAAGTATTTCCTATATTCATACATAAAAATCGTAATACCCTTACGAGGTCCAGATACACATATTCAACAAGAAATCAATTTTTCACTTTACCCGCCAATAGATATAATATAACACGAAATGTAACACTGTATACTGGCTTAAATATAAATAATCATCTGAAAATTTAAAGATATGTCCATGCACAAACAAATTTCAAATCAACCTCAAAAAACTCTTACGCCAATATGGAGTCTATGATCTCAAAGAATTCTGAATGTGAAAAAAATTTAGAGAAAAATGAAAAACTAACATTGTGCACTATATATTTAAAACTTTATTTATGAACATCATTCTTTGCGTTATTCATCAAATAGCAGTTTCTCTAGCCTATGACTCAGCTATTATAATAATTGTATTAGTACTGAGAAAAATATTGTAACGTTTCATTGATAAATAAATTTAATCAAATTAACCTTTCGATAAACATGTTTTAATAATTCAAAGGAATTCAAGTTAGCCTCCTGAGAATGCTGATGATAATTTCATAAATTAATCGGTAATAAACAAATGCAGAAAACAAAAATAGGCTCAAGTCTCTGTGAGCATTTTTACAGCACTACAGACATCTATTTTAGGTTGTTCATTAAATATTAGAAATACAAAAAAAGTTTTACGAGAATGTTCGTATTCAGCTCTTTTAAAAAATTAAATTTGTTCTGAAAGTAAAACTGAGAGGACAAACAAAAACCTTGTGTTTATTGATTTACTTTGATAATCATCCATTTCTCTCGAGCTGAAAATTGAAACGAATGTATCTGAATCATTACAATATACAATATATTCATTGATTGATATTTGATGGGATTTGTATAGGAGAATGTGAATAACTGATTGAAAAATTGACATAGTTAATCAAGAATTACTTCAATGATAGAAGAACAATTTTATTTCTGGCGTGGATTATTTCACTTAGTCTCTAATCAGATATTCCACTAAACCAAAATTGGATAAACTGCTCCAGCAAAGTTCTTTTTACATTATCAGTCACTGTGATAACTGCTGTTTCATCAGAAATATGAGATTATGCGTGTGAAATATGGTTCTGAAAAATCTAGCCATCGGAACAAAATTATATGATAATATTGTTAAAGTTATTGTTAAAAGTATGATTCAGGTATAAGTATAATTGATCCAACAACAATAAACAAAGGATAACGTAATTGACATCTGTCCATTGTTAAACTGTAACTGACATATATATCACTACTTACTTACAGAAACTTTGTTCATTAGATAGACACTCATTTCGAATTACAGAAGATTCAATGGTTTGTTGATAGTATTAACATAATCTGTTGGTAAAACTATGTTATATATATTCATAATGTCAGCTTTAGATTTCATAGGAACTATGTTAGACATATATAATGGGCATACACTCGATGAATTGTTTATTAATACATCCCTGGTCTCTACTCTCAGCCTTGATTTCCACAGTGAGCCTCGAAATCTCCGCTAAATCCTAGGACTGAATACCACCAGCTTTAAACTTTACTACCCGCTGCTTACATCTAACTTCGCAAAGTTGTAGCATAATTAATATAACTCCTTTCTGACACGGATCCGTTTGATAATACTCTACGGCCATATTTCACACCGAGTGTTAAACTTTGCTTGAATTTTCGTTCAGTGACAGTGAATAAAACTAATACCCCATCATTTAAAACTGGCCACCTATAAATGAATTAAAAAGTGACTCTAATGTGATATTCCGAAATCTTGAAGCCGCATTTCGACGTCTAAAAGCGCCATCGTACATCGAAAGAGACCTCTCGAATCCAGCGAACAAAGCGTCCGGCATTATGTAACTTTTTCAGAGCATCATTACACCAAAGACAAGATGAATAGTGTATTTGCCTTGGCGTTTGTGGCTATCATTGCTTTTTGCGGGGGTCTAACAGCCCCTGCTTGCGTGTGCGACAGAAGGGAGTGTGAAATCGTCAACGAGATTGACTGCCCTGGATTGGGTATTGTCGTTTGGGATCCCTGCAAGTAAGTGAGGTTTTAATTTTTTATGAGATCGGGGATAGAGATGAGGTGTTTGATTTAACGTGTTTGCGAGAAGAATTGGGGTTGAATCGGGGTCGATTTCGAGAGGTGATGTCTGGAAGTTGTACGGGGGGACGGGTTTCTTTGGGGCGATTTGTTGATCGACGAATTAGGGTGGGTCGGGTGTTTCTGTGAGGGGTGATCTTGAACGGGGTTTTTGTATAACGGGTGTCGCAGAGCTTTTGGGCCAGCAGATATTTCAGTTATATGTAGAAAAAAAACAACCAAAAAATATTTGTGGTAGGACACCATAACCTTTTTCATGCACCATCGCAAAATCCACCTCCTGGAAACAACCCCCGAGAAACCACCCCTAATTTTAGTTTTTCAAATTGCACGTTTGAAGTGTTTCAGTCCTTTTCATGTCTCATTCAATATTATATCTCAGTATCTAGAAGTATGGCAAATGAAAACACATATGAAATATTGATTTATAAGCTTATAATAATAGATTACACTACAGAAATGTTTCAAAACGTTGGTCAGCATTTGCCACACATGCTTCGAGTACAGGAAGCTCTAATCATTTCCGGTGTAACGGTATATCAAGCCTCTGAAGTTTTCTGGGTTGAATTTTCAATGCCTATCGGTTGAGTTTCGAAGACTATTTCACTTATCTTAAAATTCTCACATAATCTGACCAATCGCAAACCAAAGACAACTCGTGTTATCGCGATAACACCAGCTATCTTTCAATTCTGATTGGAGGATCAGCTTCGGTATTTTCAACGACGTAACCATGGCAACACAAAGTTTGGCAGTTCTATCAATATTAATTGTACCTGATTGTGTCAAAATGAGTCGCTTCGGTGCAAATTCAAATGAAATAATGAAACGAAACATTATAATATTGACGATTTTAATAATTTGTTTATGACTGTTATACATTGTTCGTATTTATATTAATGAAGAAACTTTATTCGCGAAATACTCTAATAAAATTCATCGTGATTGAATTCATCTCATAAGTCTGTCTTTTATTTCTGAACTCAACTGAATTGTTTTGAGAAAACACCACTCGTCCTGCGGACTCGTGGTGTTTTTACGAAGCAATTCAGTTTCGTTCAGAAATAAATCGACAGACTCATCGCGAAAATTCAATCACTCGTGGTATTACTCCTGACAACTCGTTTTTGAAATATCCCCATAAAAAAGTATAATGGCGTGAGATCTGGAGAACGTGCAGGCCAACAAAGAGGTCCTCTGTTGCTAATTCAACGGTCTTGAAAGAAATTCTGATATCGATGGCACGTCAAAGTGTCTTGGGACGCTTGGATTTTTTTTTTATTTATTTGTTACACATACGGGATAGCTCCCATTACAAAATATATTATAATTACAATAAATCGTCTTGAATTAACAGAAAGTATAAGTAAAATATGTATAAAGTATGTAGTTAAAAGATAGAGATATAGCATAATCCGTATAAAGGATATTGTTGTTGTTAAAATTGTTATTTCCGTCAACCAGCTGGACACCCTTTAGAGTACAACCCTCAAAAGTCTTCGGAAGACTTGTGCAAGCTTGAGAAGACGCAGCCCTTACCTTTTAACGTGTGATGCCATGCACGAGACCGATATCCATGCTGGGAATCGAACCCATGACCCTCAGGTTAAGAGACAAGCGCTCTACCATGATGACCAACACAAATGTATGTATATTTCGATAAACATTAGGCAATTCTAAATATGCATCTTCACGTATTGTCATCAAACAACAGCTCAAATCTGTTATAATCATATTCATAAATGAATAATCGAAATATATTCTATAATTTCAGTGCTATACAGGGTTATGATAAAGTAATGCACAAAATTCATAAAACGTACAACGATCACTTTTGAAAAAAATGCAAAAACACGTCAAACTGTTCTTTTTATTCCGCATCTTTTGACATAAGTTACAAAAATAACACGTCAAAGTTGTCAAAGTTATGACGTCATCAACAAATTTTTTTAATGGGAAGCTAAGACTTTTATCACATTATGTGATAGAGCTTGTGTTTGTACACAAGGGAAAAATAGTTGCAGTAGGGCTCACATAAGAAAAAAAACGAGAAAATGAATAAAAAACGAAATAAATGTAAGTTTTATAATAACTTTTCAATTAACTAAACAGTCCATTAAAACAAAACTATTTCTTATAGGAATTGTTCAAACTGTGTCCCGTTTACTAAATGACATAGGCCAAGACGGTAGTAGACCGCATTCATAGAGTTTTCGATCATCTGCGGAGTTATACGAGTCATTTCGTGTCTAATTCTTTCCATTAAGTCTTCTAAATTGTCTGGCCGGTTAATTTAGATCCGACTTTTCAAATGTTCCCACAGAAAAAAATCAAGGGGGGTTAAATCAGGTGACCTAGGTGGCCACTCCATTCCAATCCACCGTCCTTCAAACTGGTTATCCAGAAACCTTCGAACAGTATGACCATAATGTGGTGGTGCGCCATCTTGTTGGAACCAAATACTGGGATCCAAGTTGTCCCCATTATTTGGATCCGGAAATGCCGCAAGTAGGTCTGGAAGCACTGCCATACGAAGATGTTCCAAATATCGTTCAGCTGTTAAATTCCCGCGAAAGTAATAAGGACCAATAAATCTTCCCCGGATGATTCCTACCCAAACATTAATTTTTTGGTGACGCTGGGTGTGTTCTGTCTGCATCCAGTGGGGATTTTCCCGAGCCCAGTAGCGAGAATTGTGTCGATTTACAGAACCACTTAGACAAAACGTTGCCTCATCGGAAAATACTACACTATTAAGAAAATTTGGATTTTCGTCACAAGAACATTTCACAAAATTCCAAACGTCTGTCCGGATCATCTTCTGAGAGTTCGTGAACAAGATGAACTTTGTATGGGTGTAGTTTTTCTTTTTTTAACATCTTTACTACAAACGACTGACTAACATTTTCTTGTAAGGCAATTTCTGTTGTAGGTGCGTGAGGGTGTTCTTCTACTGACAGCAAAATATCTAACTTCACATCGTCGCTTATTCCTGGTCGTCCAGATTTTGGAGCATCCCTCACGCTTCCCGTTGCATCAAATTTTGCAACAATTCTGCTTACTGTGCTTCTAGCAATTGGAGGTCTTTCAAAATGTGTTGCGTTAAATAAAGCACATGCTTCTTCATGACTTCGAAGGCGATCGCCGTAACCTACCATCATTAGAATTTCTATCCTTTCTCTTTCGGTTAAACGAGCCATAATAATAAAACTGTGGTGACACTAATTGTACGACTGACACTGACAAACCGTTGTTTTAGTAAAACAATTAAAAAAATTTATAAGAACACATGTTCTTACTAGATAAGTTTAAGTTTGACCTCTTTTTATAATTGGTTTTGTTATTTCGTTTTTTATCCCTTTTCTCGTTGTTTTTCTTATGTGAGCCCTACTGCAACTATTTTTCCCTTGTGTGAAAACACAAGCTCTATCACATAATGTAATAAAACTCTTAGCTTCCCATTAAAAAAAATTTGTTGATGACGTCATAACTTTGACAACTTTGACGTGTTATTTTTGTAACTTATGTCAAAAGATGCGGAATAAAAAAAAACAGTTTGACGTATTTTTGCATTTTTTTCAAAAGTGATCGTTGTACGTTTTATGAATTTTGTGCATTACTTTATCATATCCCTGTATATTTTTTAAAGCTAATCAAGTTACCATGCAATACTTCCAAATTGTTATCATTATGGGTCTATGTTTACCATAATTGATGAAATTAAATGGAACATGAAACAGAGTTATTCCTCAATGATCTATCTGGAACATTGATGAAGATCAGTTGTAATAAATCAGGACAAATTATAAGGCCATTGATTAATTTAAAGACAAAGTATACATCACTGAGGGTTCTTCTTCTTGGCAAAGAATACATCTTTATGACATTCAAGATATGAAGGTGAAAGGTATTTTATTATTTATCAATAGTATCACAACTGACAGCAATTTGTGATCCTGATACGTAGGAATAAAACGAAGCACAAAAAGTTCTTACATTTGAGTGTCTCTTTTTTCTTTAGCATCCACTTTTTCTTGTCTCTACAACGTGGAACAATTATTTCAGTCGAATCAATAGAACCCACTAACGCATTCAATTATCTGGACTAACCGACTCCATAACTAAATATTATGATATATCGTTGAATGAGAAATGAATAGGACTGTAACTTGAACAACAACAAATATGGGGTGCAACTGAAAAAAATTAGGTGAGGGGTTTCTCAAGGGTTGTTTGCCAGGGGTTGGATTTTGCGATGGTGCATGGAAGAGCTTATGGTCTCCTACGACATATTTCTTTATTTTTTTTGCGAATAACTGGAATATCTGCTGACCTAAAAGCTCTGGGACACCCGGTATATGTGTCAATCGTCGAGTGAAATAAAACATTCATTCAGAGTCTTCAATTCTGAATTTTTTCATGGAAGTTGAAAGGATGTTTATTTGAGAAAAATATTGAAAGTTCATTTCATAATACAGGAAGGAAAGAAATTTCATTTTTGAAGATTAATTAACGATATTCAATTCAAGAAACTTTACAATTGAAATAAATATAGCAACGATCTTGAGAATTAGAGAACACAAGTGAACCTGATTCTGTACGGAACAAAGATTCATGAACTGATTGAAATCTTAAAGGTTATTAAAAACAAAAATACTACAGGCTATGACGGAATATCAAGCAAAATAAGACAAAATAAGCACTTAATGCTTATATGTACTGGTTTCACTAAAAAAATTGTCCGTCTAAACAGGCTCATTCTCCTCTTCTCTGAAAACCTCTGTGGTGCACAGGGAAGAACATTCTCATGATCCCTCTAATCTCCGCCCAATCTCTCTCATTCCAACCATCGCAAAAATCATTGAAAAACTAGTGAAAAACCGTCTACTTGAATTCGTGACTAAGCATAATATCATCAGTAACAACCAGCTCGGTTTTCAAAATAAAATATATACATTCATTATATAAAATATATATATTTATATAAATTAATTCCTGAATGAAGTTTTTTCAGAAATAGATGCCGGTGAAAAGACAGCAGCAGTGTTCTGTGACCTGTCAAAGGCATTTGACTGTTAGTTCAATATCCACATACAAATTTGTGCCAAAACCGAAGAATGAATTGTAACACTATGAAACTTGGCACGTGACTTCTTGAAATCATGTTTAGTTGAAAAAAAAATTGTTTACCAAAAAATCAGGGGTGAAACACAAAAAATTTTGAATTCAATACAAATTTATAAATAATTGGAGTTTTCTCGGAAAGTAAACAGGCTATCGTAAAACGACTTCGATAGAATAAATGGAATTACATAGTAGTCTTGTGATACTTTCAGGAGGATGGGTAAGGTTAAGTTCGGTGAGGTTACTGCTTCATATTTGAAGCAAATCCGTCTTTTAGGGCTCTGGAAACAGTGTTAATCGTCCTAAAATTACGATTAGGAATAGCCGCCATTGTAGACAAAAGGTGAGAATATTTTTTGAGATTATGGATAAACCCCACATCTCATTCATGAATGAATATTATGAGAATTATGAGATTGACCAGACTCGGTGATATTTTGGAAAACCGCTACTAAATATACATGGGCTCTTCAAAACTGCTTGCGAAATTTCATTCTAGCAAGTAGTTTCCACTTTTTTAATAGTTTCGTTTGGTGCTTCCATTGGAGAATATAAACCAATTCGAAGGTCAGGGCTATGAAATTTTTCATTGCCATAATTGAACTTCTTAATGATACATGTTCGGTATTGATGATTTGAGAAAAATTTTTACAAAAATTATTTTTTCAATTAGAAGGATGTAATCGCATATTGAAACAAAATTTTCAATTCCAACTAACTCTTTATAATGAAAATGTTGTTTTTTTATATACCTCGTGAGAGATTGATGAAATTAGATATCTGATGATTACATCTTAGGTTCTAGAATATGCAGAACTTTTTATGAAGAATAACCTTTTTTCGTTAACTCAATAATAAAAAGTTTTCCATATGTAGCCAACTTAAGCGGACTCACTGTATGTAACTTCAAACCAAGA
The DNA here is from genome assembly GCA_958502065.1 of Chrysolina americana. Lineage (NCBI taxonomy): Eukaryota > Metazoa > Arthropoda > Insecta > Coleoptera > Chrysomelidae > Chrysolina > Chrysolina americana. Next base: position 90,419,490 of record OY293412.1, read on the forward strand.
GACTTTTGTAGAATGTCTTCCACAAAAAATTATATTTTAACACTAACTGCACTATTCATATTGAAATTCTCTCTATACATTAGATCTGCTGATCTGAATGACTCCCAGTGCAGGAAGACAGTCAAAACATTCCTATCCGACAGACCCTATTATAGTTTGCAGGAATATTTTAACGAAAGCTTGTATCTGACCTTCAACCGTAGTATCTGTTTAATAACTGTTTATATACTCATATAATTTTTATCATTATCTATTATGTTTTTTATTATTTTTTTCTATAAGTATTCACTTCAAGATTCGTAAACAAGAATCTGCCTACTTTATAACTGTTTATACACTTATACCATTTGTATTTTCATTATTAATTATTATGTTCTCTATTCTTTGTTTCTATAAGTATTTATTTCAAGCTTTGTCACCAAGATTCTGTCTTATGATAATAATATATGTTTATTCATCATAATAATAATACATGATATACACTTATAAAAAACATATTATATAACGGTGAAGAAATTCGAATTGAATATACTGCGATAGGTAGATTTTCGTGTACAAATAGAAAACTGTTTGAGTAAATTCTTATCGGACTTTCATTGTTTCATAAATCGATTGAATATTTGGTATTTAATTTCCAATTAGGTACCTACTTGCGTCAGCAATCTCGATCAATTAGAACTTCGTTTGTTTTCAAGTTTCTATGGCTTCTATCAGTAATGTTCTTCAATTAAAACGTCGTGAAACTAGAAATTTTGTTACTTTATGAGAATAGGAAATATTCGTTCGACTTGATACAAACGTGGAAAAATGTTTACTTGGAATTTCTCATAATGCACCCATCAAACATTGATGATTTCCATGTCAATACGAGAAAAGTAAAAGAAAATATATATACAAACGGAATAACATATAAAAGTTTTCTTCGAAGTAGAAACTGACTGTAACAAACATACGTAACATAACAAATTTATTTTTGCAGTTCTACAAATAATGATAACAATTTAAAACTGAAGGATTTTATTAAATTGTAGTGTGGATTTGATTCTTTTGTATGACAAAATAAATTTTGAAACACTAATTTATATACACAAAAATCAGATTTGTCAACAACATGTTATAATTGATTAAATTTGAGAAATTTCTATTTGGATGTTCAAACCTGACATCCAGAGCTTCCTGTGTACTAACTCATTTCTGAAATATGGATGAGCTTACATTCAGAAAAAGTGCAATGAAAGAAATCGGTTCTTCATGAATGTCTATTAAGTATTAGGCATAGTTTTTTTCTGATAAATTACTTGAAAAAAAAATCATGCATGAGTGAAGTATTTGTTTTTGAAAATTGTACTAGAAAAAATATAGAACTGCTAGTTCAAATTTAAAAGATTTGAAATTTTGTGTCTTTCAAAAATTATATGTAAACATTTTAGTTCATGTATTTAGATGAATAATTATTAAGACGCCGTCTACGATCAATCCGTAGGGCGTCATTTTTGTGAAGGAAATGTGATTATTTTCGACTGTGTGAGGAACAGTGGGCAGTAGTACCGAAAGAACAAACATTAATGAAAAACTTGTTTGTAGAATTTGTGTCTCTGACTCCACATTCATTCAGTTGAAGTTATTTCTTTCTATAACGTAGATTTGAATAATAATAATAATAATAATAATACTCTCTCTTTGAATTTACTAACATCTATCGTATTTAAAAGTATGTAGTGAAAGTTATTGGTGCAATTTTGTGATGGAAGTCTTTTCATGAACGGTATTTTTCATTAAATTTCAGATAACCGTTAGGGTAGATATATGAAACAAAAGTAGGTACCTATATGAAACAGAAAAAAATAGCAATTCTTCGCCTGGGCCATATAATATTAGAAGAAATTTTCATATTCCTATCAAAATCGTAAAATTTATGATTATGAATGAAAATCTGCTTTTGAGGTGACGTATGTTGAACTTTCTATAATTTTCAGGTAAATAATCTCAAGGTTTTCTAGGATCTTCCAACAATGGAAGAAATAAAAAAATATCCCTGAATAACAATATCCAAAGAATTTCTGATAAAAATTATATGGATTTATCACGTGACCGTGGAAAAAATCATTATCCATCCTCCATGTATGTCATTACAAATGACTCAAAATGCATGTTTAGAACAGGTTGGCGTATGTCACAGTCGCAATATTGAAATAATAGTAAAAGTTGAATAACAAGAAATCTACGGAAAGGATGAAGGTATCCCTCAAGGAAACGTTCACGTCCCTTAATTTTTCTCTATTTCGTTAACAATCTTCATAATTACGTATGAGTAATTCTACAGATATCAACATATGGTCATAATATACTCAACTATGAAGTATGTGAATTAGTTTTTCCTGTATTATAGATATTTTCATATTTATTTGTCCTGTACAATCTGTAACTGTAACTGAATAATAAAATATTTATATAGTTCATGTTTATAGAGCTTTTATGATAAATGAATTATGTATGTATCTATTTATCTATACTATTGACTTAACAGCAATTCATCTATCATTCTGGCAGCCTTTCAGTCTTTTGTTGTGAAAGTAAAATATATCAAAAATTTAAAAGGCACAGAAAGTCACTATGAAAAAAGTAGGTAAATCATCCCGAAGAATTTACCTACCTTAATGGTAAGTATGGATGGTGACTGATGCGCTGCGACCTACTTAGAACTATTGTGCCCCATCTCCTTCTGCTATTTCAAGGTGTTCTCGTTTACAGCAGCCCCTCAAGCCCCAATTCCTTGAGGAATTTAAAGATTTTGAGGAGGTCTATTCGAGGTATTTCTCCCACAGTCAGCTGGTGTGATCCCAGTATATTCAATTTTCTGTGATGTACAGCATAACACTCCATCAATATATGGTGTGGTGTTTCTGGATGTTTTCCACAGAATCTTCAGGTGATGTTCTCCTTCAAGTCTAGCTTCCTAAGGTGTTCGTTGAGTCTGCAGTGCCCCGTTAGAAATCCCGCGATTGTCTTTAGACTAGTTTGGCTGAGGTTAAGCAGTGTCTTCGATCTTGCTCGGTTGAATTTGCCGAGGAGACCTTTGACCTGCCTTAGCCCTAGAAGTATTTGCCAGTATGTTGCTCCCATTGCTTCTTCAGTTCTATTGAGTTCTTCTTGGAAGTAAGATTTTCCAAGTCCGCAAAATGGTTCTGGCCCGATCAGTGGCGTTGATGCCCCTTTTTGTGCCAGGGTGTCTGCTTGTTCATTGCCCTCCACTCCGACGTGCCCCGGCCCTCAGAGGAGGATCACCTTGTTGTTCCTGCCTAGATCATTAAGTTTGTCTAGGCATTCCCGGACCATCTTTGAGTTGATGTTATATGAGCTCAACGCTCTGAAGGCTGCTTGACTATCGGAGAGGATTGCGATTTCCTTGTTCCGGTATTTCCTGTCGAGGTTGAATTTAATGCACCTTTCTATGGCGTGAATTTCTACTTGAAAAATACTGGGGAACTGGCCCATGGATTCGGAGTATTTGGTGCGAGGCCTAAAGACTCTTGCTCCAGTTCAGTCGGGAGTTTTGGACCTGTCTGTGTACCATGTTATGGTATTCTTTACCAGTGCTCAAATGGATTCTATGCTCAATCCACTCTTGGTATTTAATTCCGTTTGAAAAAATTTTTGAAACTAAATTTCCTGGAAATTTCGTCAGTTGGGAGATCGGCAAGGTGTGCACTTTCGGTGGTGGTTCAGCCTCTTACGCTGTGTGCTGTCCCTTTGAGTTTGAGGTTTGCTCCTCAAGCAGTTCTCCTCACCATGATATGGAGAGGAGTGAGGTCCAGAATTACCTCTATTGCTGCTGTTGGAGTAGACCTCATTGCTCCTGTTATACAAAGACATGCTAGTCTTTGCACTTTCTCCAGGATTTCTTTTGTAATGGCGAGTTCTGTTCTGCCGTGCCACACTACTGCTCCGTAGGTGATCATAGGTCTCACTATCATGGTGTACATCCATCGCATTATTGATGGGTTACAGCTCCACGTTTTTCCTGCAATGTTCCTGCACATCATCAATGATGATTTTGCCTTGTTAACGATATTTTCTACGTGTCTGTTCCAGAGTAGTTTTGAGTCTAGGGTACGCCCTAGGTACTTCACCTCTTGCTTCCATTCTAAGTTTGCTCCGTCGAGGTGAACAGCCCTTAGGTGCTGAAACTTTTGTTCTTCTAGTAAATGGTACCACTGTGGTTTTTGATGAGTTAATTCTCAACCTACCTTTTGAGTAAACTATTGCTAATCTCAGGAAATATTGCAATAAATTTGAAGAACCCAGCAATCAAGTGAATTACTTAAAATTTTTTTAGTATACAGTATATCGAAAGCAAATTCAACAACGGATTTGGTTCTCCAAAACTCCGCTGTTTGTGACTTTTGCGTGTGTCATCAAAGACAATTGAGTTTGTGCGAATATCCAAAGAGGACAAAGTATGATAAAATTGGCCGACAAATACTGGGAGCTTTATTCTAGAATTGAAGAAGTACGTGAATTAGGGGTAGATTTGGCAGTTATTTACGATTTCAAAGGATCTTTGACATATTTGAAAAGAGTTTCAGGAATCAGCGATCAAAAAATTGATAAATGGAGTTATAGGAATAGAAACAAGCAGGTTAATAAAAATGATGATAATTCGAAGAAATAAATAAGCTTGTTGAAGAAAACACAGGAATTTGAAAGTGTTTTCCTGTCAGATCAGGAAAATAAAAGGGAAGAAAATAAATAGCCTGAATGAATTTTCAATTGCTACTGAAAATTAGAGAAATGATTCAGTATTGCCATGGCTTGTTCCAATTTCGTATGATAATGTTGAAGACATTCATGAAGACGAAGGTGTAGATGATGAAGATGAACGCGATTCTGAGCAATTAGAACTGTGTCAGTGTCAAGAAAATGATGCTGTGGGGAAATTATGGGTTTATGGTTTCGAGTTCAGTCTGCTTGTCGATACTGAATTTTTATTTTTGTGGTCGATTATTCGAAAATAGATTTAACTTTTTTCAAAATGCTCGTCAAACATCATTAAATCCCTGGTTTTCCCAAACAAAATGAGCTTGTACATTTTGGACAATTATCAAAGAGCATTTAGGCTCATTATTTTTTCAAATTCCTGAGATGAATAATAAAAGGCGATTCTTGGCATCAATGAAATATTGGAGGTCACATTTATTGGAAAACTAATCAGTTTCTTCTAGTAAATATTTACCGTATACTGAAAATAGTGCAATTATGAATGCATGGATATTATGAGGATCTTTGGGTCTCAATTCTGTAAATGTTCCTTCACATTCTTGAGGTTCGAACTGTTTTAAAGTTTCAATGGCTTCTGATTCGATTCAACACGTACAATATTTTCTCCAACTTGTTGAAAATCAGAACTAGGCACCAGCACCCTCATACAAAGCGACACTAATCCTGAAATTCCGCCTATTATGTTCAAAATCGATAGACAATGTATTTGCAAACAGAATCATTTTCCCAAAGACAAACACACGATATCATTCAACCGTATAAAAGAGTCTCTATTTGACACAAACTGAGAGGGAGCCGCCTGATTCTTTTTCATCGTATCGGAAATCGCTTATACAAATAGAGTCGATAGGTTTCTTGATTTTTAGTAGTATTTATTCTCCGGGATATTTGTCGACCTTTATTTTCCCGCTGGGATAGCGACAAAGATCGCGAAGTAGGAGTTGGAGTGTACGTGGAGTGAAAACGGAGAGTTTACTCTTTTTTTTTTTTTTTCGCTCATCGGCGTTGTCTGTGAAGAGTGTTTCATATTGGCGATAAAAGCAATGTCTTGTTAATTCACACATACTTGAGAATTATGTTGGGCCAATATTATATTATAACGTGCGAGACAGATACACAAAGAATTTCGGAGTAGAGTTTTTTGGATATGTTTCAATATCTCGACTAGCGGTCGATTTGAAATTCGATGAAAGTATAGAAAAAACATTGCGTTTTACGAATATGATATGGAAAAGAATTAGAAAAATTTATGGCGGGCGCAGGTCACCTCCGAACGGCTAATTCAGTATACTAACCCATATAACCGCCGAAGAAGAAAACTTCCGAAGGCTCCAGAATTTTTTCGTAATTTTTTCCGTGTTCTGCGCCATCAATTACTTACGACGCACTATTGAAAAATTGAAAAAAAATCAAATTTTAAATTCGACCCGTCTGAAGATGCAGACGTTCGTTGAAACTATGTTTGACTAGCGATCGCTCAGAAATTTGGTGAAAGCGTTTTACGAATATGTTATGGAAAAAAAAATTGAAATTATTTTTGGTGGGCGTAGGTCACCTCCGAACGGCTAATCCGATATACTAACCCTTATAACCATCAAAGAAAAATACTTTTAAGAGCTATATAATTTTTCCATTATTTTTGCTGTATTCTACGCCATCGATTCCACACGACGCACTTTTGAAAAAGTCCAAAAAATCTAATTTTAAATTCGACCCTCTGAAGATGCAGACGTTCGTTGAAACGAACGCCTACAGAAACTATGCTCGACTAGCGATCCTTTTAAAGTATAGAAAGTATAGAACAAATATTGTGTTTAACGAATATGATATGGAAAAAATCTGAAAAATGTTTGGCGGGTTCAGATCACCTCCGAACGGCTAATCCGTAATACTAATCCATATAACCACCAAAGAAAAATATTTCCGAGGGCTCCAGAATTTTTTCACTTTTTTTTCCGTGTTCTACGCAATTGACTCCATACGACACACTTTTGGAAAATCGGAAAAAATCTAATTTCAAATTTGACCCGTCTGAAGATGCAGCGTTTTACGAATAGGAAAAAACCTGAAAAATTTTTGGCGGTGCAAATCATATCCGAACGGCTAATCCGGTATACTAACCCATATAACCGCCAAAGAAAAATACTTCCGAGGGCTCCAGAATTTTTTCATTATTTTTCCCGTCTTCTACGCCATCGACTCCACACGACACATTTTTGGAAAATTACAAAAAATTCAATTTCAAATTTGACCCGTCTGAAGATTCAGACGTTCGATGAAACGCCTACAGAAACTATGCTCGACTAGCGATCGCTTTAAAATTTGGTGAAAGTATAGAACGAACATTGTGTTTTACGAATATGGTATGGGAAAAGATAAGAAAAATTTTTGGCGGGCGCAGGTCACCTTCGAACGGCTGATTCGGTATACTAACCCATATAACCGCCAAAGAAAAATTATTTCAACGGTTTTGAAATTCTCTCACAATTTTTCTCGTGTTCTATGCCATCGATTCCACACGACACATTTTTGGAAAATTGCAAAAAAATTTATTTCAAATTTGACCCGTCTAAAGATGCAGACGTTCGATGAAATGCCTACAGAAACTATGCTCGACTAGCGATCGCTTTGAAATTTACTGAAAGTATAAAAAAACATTACGTTTTACGAAATGATATGGAAAAATATTAGAAACATTTTAGTCGGGCGCAGGTCACCTCCGAACGGCTGATTCGGTATACCACCGTAGAAAAATACTTCCGAGGGCTCCAGAATTTTTACACTATTTTTTCCGTGTTCTACGCCATTGACTCCACACGACACATTTTTGGAAAATTGCAAAAAATCAAATTTCAAATTTGATCCGTCTGAAAATGCAGACGTTCGATGAAACGCCTACAGAAACTATGCTTGACTAGCGATCGCTTTGAAATTTGGTGAAAGTATAGAAAAAATATTGCGTTTTACGAATGTGAAATGGAAAAAAATTAGAAAAATTTTTGGCGGGCGCAGGTCACCTTCGAACGGCTGATTCGGTATACTAACCCATATAACCGCCAAAGAAAAATTATTTCAACGGTTTTGAAATTTTCTCACAATTTTTCTCGTGTTCTATGCCATCGATTCCACACGACACATTTTTGGAAAATTGCAAAAAAATTTATTTCAAATTTGACCCGTCTGAAGATGCAGACGTTCGATGAAATGCCTACAGAAACTATGCTCGACTAGCGATCGCTTTGAAATTTACTGAAAGTATAAAAAAACATTACGTTTTACGAAATGATATGGAAAAATATTAGAAACATTTTAGTCGGGCGCAGGTCACCTCCGAACGGCTGATTCGGTATACCACCGTAGAAAAATACTTCCGAGGGCTCCAGAATTTTTACACTATTTTTTCCGTGTTCTACGCCATTGACTCCACACGACACATTTTTGGAAAATTGCAAAAAATCAAATTTCAAATTTGATCCGTCTGAAAATGCAGACGTTCGATGAAACGCCTACAGAAACTATGCTTGACTAGCGATCGCTTTGAAATTTGGTGAAAGTATAGAAAAAATATTGCGTTTTACGAATGTGAAATGGAAAAAAATTAGAAAAATTTTTGGCGGGCGCAGGTCACCTTCGAACGGCTGATTCGGTATACTAACCCATATAACCGCCAAAGAAAAATTATTTCAACGGTTTTGAAATTTTCTCACAATTTTTCTCGTGTTCTATGCCATCGATTCCACACGACACATTTTTGGAAAATTGCAAAAAAATTTATTTCAAATTTGACCCGTCTGAAGATGCAGACGTTCGTTTGAACGAACGCCTACAGAAACTATGCTCGATTAGCGATCGCTTTGAAATTCAGTGAAATTATTGAACAAACATTGCGTTTTACGAATATGATATGGAAAAAAATTAGAAAAATTTTTGGCAGGCGCAGGTCACCTCCGAACGGCTAATCCGATATACTAACCCTTATAACCATCAAAGAAAAATAATTCCAAGAGCTCCAGAATTTTTCCATTATTTTTCCTGTATTCTATGCCATTGATGACATACGACATATTTTTGAAAAATTCGAAGAAATCAAATTTCAAATTTGACCCGTCTGAAGATGCAGACGTTCGATGAAATGCCTACAGAAACTATGCTCGACTAGCGATCGCTTTGAAATTTACTGAAAGTATAAAAAAACATTACGTTTTACGAATATGATATGGAAAAATATTAGAAACATTTTAGTCGGGCGCAGGTCACCTCCGAACGGCTGATTCGGTATACCACCGTAGAAAAATACTTCCGAGGGCTCCAGAATTTTTACACTATTTTTTCCGTGTTCTACGCCATTGACTCCACACGACACAATTTTGGAAAATTGCAAAAAATCAAATTTCAAATTTGATCCGTCTGAAAATGCAGACGTTCGATGAAACGCCTACAGAAACTATGCTTGACTAGCGATCGCTTTGAAATTTGGTGAAAGTATAGAAAAAATATTGCGTTTTACGAATGTGATATGGAAAAAAATTAGAAAAATTTTTGACGGGCGCAGGTCACCTCCGAACGGCTAATCCGGTGTACTAACCCATATAACCGCCAAAGAAAAATATTTCTGAGGGCTCCAGAATTTTTCCAGTATTTTTCCCGTGTTCTACGCTATCGACTCCACACGACACACTTTTGTAAAATTGCGAAAAATCAAATTTCAAACTCACTTGATACCACTGAGCTATTTGATCTTAATTTACAAAACAATTATTTCTATCTTGAAGCTATTCTTTTAGCCTTATTTACTCTGTGAATCAAAGTATGTCTGCTATATTCACACCTTGTACAGAACAGAAAAAATGTTAGTACGGATGGAAAAAAATGTGTGTGATTCGATGAAATAGATTTATCAGGAGCAATCAATTTGTCTTGAAACTTTGTTGAAATATTATTTGGTAAATAATATTCTCATGAATATCTTGTCATAATGTCGACTAATAGAATATTTTTTGGAATGCTATTTTTCCATCAAGAAGAATGTGATTTGTTCGAATCCTACTTGGTTTGCCAGAAAAATTGCTACAATACTACAGAAATTCGTTTCCCGATAGTGAATTACCTAATGGGCGTTTTTTTGCTGTGCTTCATCGACGATTCAGGAACAATGAGAAATTTTTTTAAAAGGGGATAACTGAAAAACCTTTTCTAATATCTGAGGATACTGAAATCAACGTTTAAGTCTATTTTGAAGCTAATCCAAATAATTCCATCATAAACTGTTTCACTGTGTGTTATACAACGAATTCTGAAAAGACATAGGATTTCTCCTTGTACGTTACGACCAGTGCGAATACTAGAACCTGGTGATCCTGGAGACGATTGGGGTTCATATATGTATAATAGAAAGAATTTTCATTATTGGATAGATAATCTATTTCTAGTCTATCCCTACAATCCACAAAGACGATTTAGTATCAATGTGGTCAGAGGAAGAATTATCGGTCCATTTTTCCACCATGGTTCTTTGACCGGATCACGTTACATTAATTTGTTAACAAGAGTGTTGCAAGAGTTTTTCGATGATCTTGATCAGGAGGCTCGTCAGGTGATCTATTTTCAGCATGACTAAGTACCACTACATAATTTCAGTGGAAAAAAAAAATTGCAGCGCTGTTTTGAAAACAAATGGTTTGCTATAAATTATTCTAAAGGCCCCCTCATTCACCAGACATGACACCACTATATTTTTATTTTTGGGTATATCTGAAAAATGAGGCGTACAAAATAAAATGTAATAATGTAGATTGTAGATGAATTGAAACATTACATTGAAACTACAATTAATAGAACTGATGGCCGAACGTGTTGAACAAGAAGGCGGTATTATTGAACTTTACATCATATAATATAGCGCTTTATCAAATCCGATTGTCATAAATTTTTCGTACTGATAAAACGGTCTTATTTTCAACTTGAAAAGAGCCTTTTTTGTTGAGAATGTGATTACCAATCGTAATGCATGATACTATAATATATGATATATTTCGAAAACGAGACTGTCAATTTTTTTGTCTTCAGCACCGAGAAGGCCATTAAAAATGCCACTGGTTTGTCCATTGAACTGAATTTGTAGCATAAATAATAACGAAGTTGGCAATGGTGTTGACTCAATTTGAAACACCCTGTATATGGTATCTGCATACTGCATAATTTGAATGTGAGAGAACTAGCGACTCACTGTAAAAATTTCAAAACAAGTTCGAAAATATTGTGCCAGAGAGGTATCAACAAAGTGAAATGAATCTTCTCTCTTAGCGTTTCCACCAAGAGGAAAAATAAAGACAAACATCTGTCAGAAAACAACTACTTCCCTGGCTAATACCACGACGGACAATACACATTGATTTTTTTGCTCTAATAGAGGACTTCGTCTATGCGAATTCAGTGATGCCATCTCTCATTTTTGATTCAAATTACTGACACTTTTTTCAACACGATTTCATAAAGTTCACATTGAAAATACCTTAAGAAACCCCTAACTGATTTTAAAAATGTGCGAAAATATGTAAAATCGTAGATATATCAGGAAACATAAAAGTGACGGAACTAATGTTGATATTTCATGATATAACTACGATTTTACATAATTCCGCTCTCTTTAAATATCAGTTTGAGGATTCTTGGGGTGTTTTAAATGTGAATATGACGAAATATTGTTGAAAAAGTGTCAGTAGTTTAAACCGAAAATGACAGTTGGCATAACTGAATTCGCTCAGCCGAAGTCCTCTATTGTCTAGAACATTTCTGTTAGTGTTAATGAGCAGATGAGTAACATAAAGCTCAACTAATAAGTAAATTCGCATTGTCATAGAAACTGAAGAAGAAATCAAGAGTAATTCCTAGGTTTTTTGCACTGCTAGATTATTATTACGAGCAGTGAATTATTGCAACGACTTATAGCGACCTTTTTACCTTTACCAAAAAGGGTAGGCAGAGTTTTTCAGATATCGAGGCTGTTGCGGCTCACCCAAATGTTATCTAGTAATAACTAAACCAAAAAATATTCAAAGGTGTGCCGGAGAGTCAAATCAATGAAATGAATAATTCTGACAAAGTTGAAATACCCTTCTCTTCACACATTCCTACAAAGTGGAAAATATGAGATAAATATACAGGGTGTTAGGTAAACACGCAGCAAATGTCAAGGGGTTATTCCTTGACCTTTTCTAAGAATATTTGGATCCATGACGATTTTTGAAAAACCTCGTTGATTGGAAGATACAGGGCGAACAGAATTGACAACATGTAAATCTACATTAAATAATCGGAATGACTCTCTCCATCGTGAAAACAAGCATTCAATCTTTTCGTTATGGACTGTAGAACTCTTTCAAACACACCAGGGACATTTCTAATTGAGTTACACCCAGCAATTAACCGATTTCGCTGATCATCCAAATTCGCCATGAAGCAGCGTACTAATGACTTCAGATATTCCCAGAAGAAATAATCCATGGGGTTGAAGTCTCGGGATCGAGTAGGCCATTTCAACAAATATCGAAAATGGTTGTCGCAAATTTTGTTCGCCCTTTATCTTTGAAAAAAAGGGGTTTTTCAAAAATCATCATGGGACAAAATATTCTAAGAATGGGCCAAGGAATATCCATTTGAAGTTTTGCTGCATGTTTACCTAACACCCTGTATATCCAAGTTCAAGACATAGTCAAGCGTGACAAAAATAAATGTCAGATATATACTCAAATAATGTTGAAGCGTCATACTGTAAGAAAATCAGTTGAATTCACTCGCAATATAAATTTTTTATTGAGTTACATGCTATATTCAATAACTACCTTATAGTGGCGAAATTTCGTGGAAACACGTACGGAACAAATCGCATCACAAATAATTAACGAACTCTGTTACACAACTCCCCAGTGAATAGAGGCATTATTTCCATCTTCCTCCATGAAAGAGCACCAGAACTAGGAGAGAAGAGGAGTTGCAAAGAAAACATGATAACTCGGTGCATTAACTTCAAGCCTGCAATTCGGCCTGAAATAAATGAGGAACTGCATAAATTCTGAATAAGAGATGGCGTTTCATAACGAAAAGTAGATGAGCACTGGAATATTGATTGTGTGTGCTTAGCATGAAAGAAAATGCCTTTTCACTTTCCTATCATATATTAGGGCAATCCTTTATTATTATGATTATGTACAGTGGACATTATGAGGATGAAAGGTTGAAAGAACAAAAGCTATAAAAATACTTAAAATATATTCTTTGAAACAAGCTATTATTTATAAACTATGGAACTAAAAATTAAGAAAAATAATATTTACTGTATGAAAACCAAGAACTTTGAATTTTTTATATTTTCCCAAATTCTTGAGGCTCCATTTCAACTGAAATGAAGTTTCAGCTACCTTTTATGGAATTGCGAGTGAAATTCTTCAAACTAAATTATTTTTCCGGTATTTCTCACTATTCACCTGAAGACGATTACGGATAAAAGCAATCGAAACTTGTGAAAAAGTGAAAGAAGTCAAATATCTTTCAAACCCAGTAAGACGATGGACGTCCCTAGTTAAAATCCACTGCCTTGAATCCATACTCAAAGAGCATTCGCAGCAGTTTTTGAGATTGATAAAAAACAAAAGACTTTAAAGATTCAAAAAATGTTGGCCTTCATTGTGTAGCTCAGTGTATTCCAAAATTTTATTAGCCATTACGCATACATCTTTGCCAACACTTTTCGAAAGCTTACACCAATTCCACTAAAAACTGCGAAGACCTACCTTTCCAATTAAGGTTTAATTGGATTTTTATGCAAATGTGGTAGAATTAAATTTTCAGTAATGGAGTTTGGTCTGAATCGGGTCTGATGATATTATAGCGTAGAAGGTAGATACAAACATTTACATATAAGAGCGTGACACTAATTTCATCGTACAATTTACCTACATAGGCAATTATGAATACTTACTCTTGATAAAATCTTGACGAAAGTGATCAGTGGTGGAGTCCTATTTAGTGTAGGGATTGAATGAAAACGTACAAATGACATAGATGTCTGTGTAGGAGGGTGAAAGTATATCTAAATTAACCTCCAAAAAAATAATGCAACTGAAGATGAAATGGATAATTTCTACGAAAGCTTTAAAAACGAACGTTTTTTTAAATTTTAAACTCTGATAAGTCAGGATTTTATTTTTAACGTCTCAAAACTGGATCCTTTCCAATTTATTTTAGTGCTGACACATTTTTTCTATTCTTGCAGGAATCCATCAAATTAGGCTTCTCACTTACTTTCTGCTTCTTTGACAGTTTTAGCTGCCAACCTTGTTCTTCCCTGTTTTTTTTCACGCCCTTTAAACTTTAGATCTGGTGAAATTTCCAGGAGGTCGTCTTTTTTTTCATCAATAGTATTTCAACGTACTTGCAAAGCTTCCTGCAATCGGCCTTGTTCGTCTTATTTTTCTTTGCATCATTCGTATTTCTACATTTGATGACTTAGTTGTCATATTCTTATTTTCTTTGCATCGGCGTTCCTTCCTTTCCTGTCGCCCTTCTTTCACAACTTGTTCTTCTTTCTGTCGCTGTTTCTTCACCGTATTCATTAACGTTTAGTATCTGCCCCCGTTGATCGAAAAACTGCGGTTTAATCATTTCGATCATGGCCTCCACTTCAGTCCGATGCATTTCTGTACCCGCTACGACTGTTCTCAAGTAGTATCTACATATTCATGCTACTCACTCTTACAAGTATCTTTAAGTTTTTCCAAAACTCCATTGGAAAATCCTGTATTAAATGAGTACTACTTCCGACATTAATTGTGGTCCCAAATCTCCTAGGATCCTCCCGAAACTTCTTCCAAATAGTGGTCTTCACTTCTGACACCAATTGTCGCAAGTATCCTTGGGGCCACCAAAAAAATTCTTGAACAGCGCCTATACCCATTTATCTCACTTCTGACGCCAAATGATTTGATGTTCTTGGAGATATTAGGCTAATTATTTTTGGTTTACTCACATCTTAACAGAACAATACAATTACTAAACTACATTGCGTATTTCACAGTTTGCCTTTCATCATATACCATTCGAATTATCGAGAACAATGAGACATGCCTAGACCCCGCTTATAGATGTGGTATCGAAGCATTTTATAACATGCTTGGAATCGCACGTTAAAAGGTAAGACCTCGTTAATCCTTGGCTCGCACAAGTTTCGACTTCTGAGGGCTGTTGTTCGTAGGGGAACGACAGCTGGTTAGCGAAAAATACAATTTTAAACAACAAACAAAATAATTTCTAATATATTCCATCAGACAGTGTTTTTTCTCCTGATTGAGATTATATCATTCTGACCAGAATATGATAAAGATATAGTAAGCTCGTGTAAGTGTGAATTTGGGGCAAGTGTGAGTTTGCTCGCTATCTTCGCTAAACCGGGCGACAGCCCAATGCCATCTATTGACGAATAGCCTACACTCATAATGAATCCATAACCATCATATAAAATACAAAAGAGATCTTGTGAAATCCAAATATTTTCCCCAATTTTCTAACCTACAATTCATCAACCCGAACGAGTATAACGAGTTTATTTCAAGATTCGAGTGTATTGTTAAAATCTAAGGTAAGAATCCATTTTATACACTTTTCTTCTGCCTAAACAATGAATCTGAGTATGGATTGCCGTTTTATCATGAAGATGTTTTTTTTTTTAATTTTTCCATTGCATGTCACACTTACCCCGAAATTAAATATTATTGGGGATAGTGTGACGTATCTGTCGGGGTAAGTAGGAACCTGGTTCATTTGGCAAATCTAAACAGTAATATTTTTCAGCTATAGTACGAAATTATAATCGGAAATCTCAGAGAGCCAAACAATCTACCTGGCCAGATGTGGAAGACATTGATACACTTTCTGAGGATGAAACAACAACTGTGCTTCCATCACCACTCGTCAGAACATGGGGATCAATGAAATTCTCATTTGATTTTTCAGATTTCTACCTGTAAATTCTTCTTTTCAACAAATGTTCACTTTCACGATTATTTTTTGTTTTTTTTCCAATGGGGCATTTCAAATTCAATATTAAAAAGTTCCTTACTATGTTTTGAATAAAGATATCTCGAATCAAATAAATTGTGGTGAAAGTTCCTTTACTGTTTACACACACCTGCCCCAAAGAGATATTTACGTGCATTAATATCTTTAAATTTGGCCAGAATCACACTTGCCCGAAATTTCCGGGGAAGTGTGACCTATGGAGATGTATATCTGAATATATATATATATAAATAAAATTCATAGAATACGTTTTTCAACAATTTTCTGTGGCGTATTACAAAGACTGACCTTCGAAGTGAATACCTGCAAAAGTTCATTGTTATATTAGTTCAGGTTCATCAGATGAACTAAATTCAATGCGAACTAATGAAAATCACGGTCACACTTACCCGAGCTTACCTTAAATGAAACCTGGGTAATACCTTGGTAAACTGAAAAGGGTTGTAATTAGTTCCGTTGTAAATGAGATTCAATGACCCCAATCTCCCATATGACCCAAGCGACTAATTTGATTTTTTTTATATAACTTTGTGAACAAATACACTGTAGTTTCATCTCTGTTCTTAGTTCACCCGAGAAATGAAGTCTGTACAATTTCATTTACATAATCAGGAGAATGTAGGTTTTATTTTTCATACGCTACAAATACCTAAAAGAATAGGACCCATATCTGATCCCTGAGGAACCCCATATAGATATTATGACATTTCTGAATGCATTTAGAGTTGAAGTCATTTTATTGATTTGTTGAAATTTACCAGACAACCTATGTTCAGGGTTCTGATGGTGTCTCTTGTGTTGGAATAACTCTTCATTTTGAAACGTTTGTGGCAAATCTTGCATTGAAAATGCTGCTCTCTCAAGTATTTCTATATATGCTTTCTAATGCTCCATGATGCTCTAAAACATTTTTCGCAAACTTCGCAGTGGTAGTTTTGTTCGTGTAATTCGTCGTGTTTTTCAGGAATGTTTTTAAGCAAAATGTTTTTCCACAATGATCGCCCAAGAAGGGTCCTTCTTCTTCGGTTTTGGTGGTACCTGTGTCAGACTATGGAGTTTCAGGTGTTTTTGGATATTTTGCTTCAATGTGAAATTTTTTGGGCAATGATTGCAGTGGATCAAACCTTGATGGTGGACACTGAACCTGTTGAAAAAATTGTTGTTAAAATTGTTATTGCCATCAACCAGCTACTCTAATGAATTTGTGTGAATCATAATAATTTCGAAGAAATGTCACCCACATGGTGAAAGGGGGCAATAGTCTAACAAAATAATGACATCACTCAATTGATCTATTCGAAAATAATTTGAAAGAGTAACTCCAATAGTAGTAACTTCCCCTTTCTATTTTATTTTCTCTTTGTCCACTATTAGTTAAAGGATTCGGACGAAGTTGAAGGTGGTGACTGTTTTTGAATTACTGTTGAAAACTAAAATTATGCTGCTAGAAAATGACTTGATGATGTTCCAAAAGAAAACCGAACGTACATATTTTTAGTACTTGCGTAAAACTATGCGAAATTTTTTTCTGCCATTCTTAATATTTCAAAAAGTAAAGTAAAGAAAGTAAATTTCCAAATATCTGAAAACGGCCAGGAATAATAAGGAATAATAGGACTATCGAACAACATTCTAGAAATTTCAGAGAAAATTAAAATTCAAAAGATAATTAGATTGATCTGTATAAAGAAAAACTTATCATTTTGAAGTGCTTACAATATTAATTATCAAGTTGGTATTTCATTTGTTGAGAACACAAGGATTTTTCTCAATGCTCTTCACAACCATCCATCAAGAAAAACTTTGCGATATTCAAAGAAGACACTTCGAATCCCATTAAACTTTCTAAAAGTTTTCGCTCCTCACAAGTTCAAATATTTGCACCGTTTCCAATATAAACCTTCGATTATTTTCAAATTGAAACTCAACATCAGATCTGAAGATCCAATGATTTACATACAGTCTCAATATATGCATTTTGTCTTTTTTTGAATTCATATACTGATTGTTTAATCCATTAGAAACATTCGATTTATCGCTCTAATAGTTTCTAATGACTCTCATTCAGTATTGATTGAAACTTGAAAGTACAAATTGCAATTCAAATGACCGTTGAATGCCGTTTTTGAATGTTTGACCGAGTATGATATACATATAAATCATCCATAAAATAGTCAATGGTTAACGTTGAATCCACTCTATACAGAAAGCTGTGATGGAACATTCCATAATTACGTCATAGATAGGTCAGTCAAATTTGCTGGGGGGCAAACACAATTTGTTCTTCGATTAATTGGAATAATTATTGATAGTAAAATTTGAACAATGACTTTCAACATAAATTCCCGAGGCCATGTTGCTGCTGATCAGAAACGATAGATATTTCTTGAAGAGTTGATTCCACAATTTTATCAGATATTTTAATTTGTTTGGAAGAAGATGGACAATTCAATATTTTGTTAGAAATCTCAGTTTTGTCATTCACACTATCTTCTATATACGCTTCTGCTACGGAGGCAGATTTCCAGCCACCGTGACGTTTTATGGATGTAATGTTGCTCCCTGCATTGGCCAGGAGAGTTACAGAGCTTCTCCTGAAACAGTGACCTGTGTAGCTCTTATACATGTCTTTTCTAAGCCACTGTGCAATCAAGCTGGGATTTTTTCCTATTTTATTTATCCCCACATTTTGGTGAATACATTTTCTCTCGAATATTTCAAAAATAATCTGTTACTTTTTATATGAGGTAGCCGTAGTGCTCTATACTTGCGGTATATCTCAATATAATCAGAATTTGAAACAGTACACGTTCTTGAGCAAAAGGTCTTCGTATCAGGTATTTTCAATGGCATCAATAGTAGTTATATGTAATAATTCTTCACGGCGACAAGCACCGCTTATACCCAAAATTAGGATAATCTACAAATAAAAAATTTTGGAATTACTACTAATCCTACAAACGTATGATTACATCTGTACCTTTTCTCAAAATAGCATATAAGTACATTTTCAGAAACACTTTTTATATGTTTCTTGTCGCACCATTCACGAAAGTAATATGTTTTCTCATAATCTAACTTGGATTTGGCCGGTTACATATAAGATACTATTGTATTTGCTTTCTCAGATATATCTGATAAGGTATCGCAACCGCTATCATAATCAACATCAATCTGCTTGAAAATAACTTGAATTTGAAGCAACTACGAGCAGACCCAGTAAAACAGTCAAACACGCGATTTGTCAACAAACCGTATCTATAGTAACGACACAGAAAAACCACTGGATGCTGTGAAATTGTATTGGAAGTATTGAAAACATTAAGGATAACATGTATGGAGAAGAGAAGAAGATATTATTTAGTTATTTCGGACTTATTATTTCAGACAGAAAAAAATTTTTAATTCGATTTTATACTGAAAACATTGAATTACATTTTCAAGACAACAGTCGTTTTTAATGTATTTTGTGTATAAAATTCATGTTTTCATGGCATATTCGAGCGAATGTTTATCCTCGCCCTGCGGTCTCATGTGCCATTTTATATGAACTTGATACAAAAAAAAAATATTTTTTTTATGTATTTCTCACTTTTGTAGCCAGGATTTTTTTACATTTATTGCTAGGTATTCTCCTACATTAGCGAAGAAGCTATTGAACATGCCAGCAATATTTTTCCGGGCAGTGATAATTTCTCCTTTCTCGATTTTGATATTATTTATTATTTATAATAGTATTATACTTTCGAAAAATGCAATTTTCCATAAAATAACGACAAAGAATGCCTTGTGAACTACCAATTCTCATACTTCAAAAATCCCTCTTGCTCACACCCAATATTAGGGGATGAAACTCTTTTCGGAGCACTCGAAAGCAATCGAGTTCATCTTATCAACAAATAGATGTTGATCATTAGCCGTTCTAATGTAATTTCACTCTGCCGTCTATCAAGTTTATTACTGAGCTACTACACACTGACAACAGGAGTAATCCTAGTCCACACCATAAGGTAATAATCCTTGAAAATTCCCAGGAAGTTCGAAGTTTCCAAGTTTGGAAACAAGCAATATATTTAATATGCACCGTCTTATCTCAGGCCGACTAAACTTGGTACACCTAGTCAGAACAATGTTGGAGCTGACACGATTACTCAAAGTTAAAAATAATAGCGGCGAAAATTTAAGAAATTTTTAAAAGCGTAGTTTGCTCTCGAGAGGCTTTGAAAAAACACTAAAAGGCTTGAAGCACTTTTCAAGATGAATTTCCGGCATGGAAACATTTATAAGAGTACAGTTTGTTTTTCAGAAACATTCGCTGAATATATTCACCGAATTTTATCAAGCTTGTTTTTCTCTTTTACATAAACTCTTCCTTGAAGCGACCAGTGGCGTCCTGTTTTAATCCACAACGGTGAAGGTGGATTCATTCGAAAAATTACAAGAGGTCTGGGGAAGTTTAGCCGTCTACTATCCAAACACAACCCTTCAAATTGAAGAGTTATATAGTGAGTTTACTCAAAGTTAAAAATAATAGCGGCGAAAATTTAAGAAAATTTTAAAAGCGTAGTTTGCTCTCGAGAGGCTTTGAAAAAACACTAAAAGGCTTGAAGCACTTTTCAAGATGAATTTCCGGCATGGAAACATTTATAAGAGTACAGTTTGTTTTTCAGAAACATTCGCTGAATATATTCACCGAATTTTATCAAGCTTGTTTTTCTCTTTTACATAAACTCTTCCTTGAAGCGACCAGTGGCGTCCTGTTTTAATCCACAACGGTGAAGGTGGATTCATTCGAAAAATTACAAGAGGTCTGGGGAAGTTTAGCCGTCTACTATCCAAACACTCAACCCTTCAAATTGAAGAGTTATATAGTGAGTTTGCTTCACTGATTTTTCATTCATTCCGGCTAATAATCTTATGATCAAATTCCAGGTTTGTTACTTGATGCAAAAGCACTTTTAGCGAAACTCCATGTATGGATATTACATTTTCAGTAGAGATATCTTCACCACATCCTCTGGGTATAAAATAGGAAGACTATTACAGCTGAGATATATTGTTTGCAAAAAAGTAAATATAAATGAGACAGGGAACTGCATCAAATTTGTTTCTCACCTCTACTTCGTGATTACGGAAAATCTCTGAAAGCAGAAGTCTGCTACGCCCTGGGAAATTTTGCTACACTATTTCTGACAGAATTTTTTGCCATACTCGCCTCTGTAACAGAAAATATCGACAGCCAAGTAGCGATGGAGGCCCTCACATGATTGTAAATGAGTTCGATTCCTGATTGTTCTACCAGTTTGACCAATGTACCTAAGGCAAGTTCCTCAATGTAATTTATATAGCTCTGATTCTTCGAATATGGAAGTTCTGCCTTCAGTATTTTTGATGAACTTTCTACATGCGATTCTTATATCTTGTTTATTTGAAAATGGAGCAACCTTGTTTGTTGATTATCCAAACTATCTCAAAGATCAATAATTTAGATTTTCTATTTTTGTGATAGGAAAAAAACCATAGCGATTAGTTTTTCCGTATAGTTTTTTTTGAAAATATTTTATGTATTCATTCAGGTTTAAATCTGTTGCTTACTGCAATTTGATATTTGTTGATATAAGTGGGTGATATTCAAAAAAGTTTGTGAACATAAAATCGTTTTCCGCGTAGTTCGTATAAAAAAAGAATCAAAAATTGTCTTCTTGCCACATACGTATTTGTAACTCTTTGCATATTACTGACCCCATATATATTTCGTTCTGAACATTTGTGATTGTGAATTTTCAGTAGCCGAGAAACTTGGAGAACATTCAATAAGATGAGTATATTTTAAGAAAATAGCTTATTACAATTAAATTCATTCGGCGGGAAATAAGGATGAAGCATGTTGGCAAAGAACTCATACTGATATATTTCAATAACTAAGTTTTGCTGATAATATCATACGGTTTCGGAAAATTTCCAGCAACCTGCAGGTGAATTTTTTCTAGGTCCAATGACTGAAGAATATGTTCAAAGTGCAATTTAGTCCCTCAAAAATTCTGAATGCTTAGACACCTACGAAATTACTGAATTCATAATTCAAATTTTCACAACTGGTATTTATTCAGACGCATTCAAGCTATCAGAAGTTATTCCCATATCCAAAAACAAAACGGTAACATATATGTTGTTGAAAATTATTATGGTCCCATTTCGATAATACCATTATTTATTAAAACAATTGAGAAAATTATCAAACAACGTCTTTTTTCCTATTTTGAAAAATATAATTACTCAACGAATCTCGGTTTAGTTTTCGTTAGGATCGCTCTACGACATAGGCTGTTCTCAATGTGATGAGTGAAGTAGTTGACAATCTCAAGCAAAGTAATCATGCAGCTATTATGCTCTGCGACCTGGCCAAGACTTCGTTTTCATAACATATTATTGTAAAAACTATATCATGGCGTCAGGGGTATCTCTATTAAGTACTCATAAAACCTTATTCAACAATTAGATATCAAGTCAGTCAGTAACAATAATTCGATTTTGAATTTCAAGATTGTTGAAAATGCTATTCCCCAAGGATCAGTATTGGGTCCACTTCTGTTCATAATTTACTGTCGTTAGTGTCATTTAGAAAATTCACACTACAGTTCATATCATTAACAGTGCAATAAAACTGATCGTGATTCTGTTGAATTATTGATACATTTGATAATAAAATTTGATTTGATGGTTGAATAATGAATGTCAAGTAGATTAAAATTGGACTAAAAAGCATGCTCTTCTAATATGAAGTATATGGAAGAAAGTTAATCAATCCCCAAATTTTTATACATACTCAATTATCAATGCTAGACAAGGATCTACTTGGGTGAAAGTTCTGTTACGAATAGTAAATTGTAAAACTGTTGCAAAATTGTTTTTTTCTGTTAACCAGCTGTCATCCGAACGACAGCCCTCAGAAGTCGAAACTTGTGCGAGCTAAGGATTAACGAGGTCTTACCTTTTAACGTGCTATTCCTAGTTCGAGACCAGTGACCATGCTGGGAATCGAACCATCGTCCCACTGATTGACAGACTAGCGCTCTTGCCGCTCCACTGAATGAGAACTTCTAATATGTCAATGTGGAAACATGAATGCCTTCACCAAAAATTTGAATTACCATGCTGTCCGCCAAAAAGTAAAAATCATTCACCATAAATTAGATGAAATGGTTCCTCCACCAAAATTTGAACAAATTCGCGCAGTGAATAATTTTTCCAGACGGGATACCACGATGAAAAATTAAATATTTCACTGGCAATAGTCAAGAATTTCAACGAACTAACTCATAATATTTCACTGTTTATTATAAATCATAAATAAATAGACGATAGGCAATATTTCATATAATCAATATACTATAATGAATTCATTAACATGGTTGTCATAAATTTGAAAAATTTGAAAAGTGTGATGGAGAATTTGAAGTAAATGAAACGAATTATTTCAACAGATTCGAAATACCCTTTTCTCCACACTCTTTCACAAAGTGGAGAAATAGATTTTTCACCTACTGACACATGTTCAGCTATACTATTGGGATCTCGAACTATAAGAGATACAAATATGGTTGAATCTGGGCAAAGTTGTACATTTACGTAACTAACAATATGCCGTTGAGAAAGTTTTGAAATACCGAGTAAATCCAAAAATATCTGAAAAAACCAGAAATTTCGGAAAGTAGTTCTCATTTTTTCCTAGTTTTATTTTTCGAAGGATCCCAAAATAAATTACACTTCCACATTGCCACTATTCCCCTGCTACATAATGGTGTTTTCAGATTTGCTATTCGACGTTTTGTCTTCCGACCACCATCATCAACTTTGTTTTTTCATATGGGCGCTACATTGGATTCTTTCTGTTTTGAATAGAATCAGATATTACCTTTTCTTCTTTTTCGAAAAACCGGACATATTAAAAAAAATGTTATTAAAATTGCCTCTGACTTTGATATTTCTAAATTTGACTCTCAATTTATTACACTCAATGACATTCTCATTGAATTTTTGATGAAAAATGGGTTTCACGAATGAAGAAAAAAGATATATGATACAAATTCATTACAAATGTAACAGTATTTTGACATCCGAAATGTATTCAAACTTGGATCCCGGAAGACGACAACCACATTGAACTATGTTCAAGTTATCAGATCAAAACCTCACCGAGTTTGGTTCATTTGAAAAACCAATGAAAAAATACGAATACAGAATCAACCAGGAAACTATAGAAAATTTGATAAATGAGGTAAATTAGAAATTGTGTCCTGTGTTGTGAAAATGAAACTTTGATTAAATAACAATAACCAACTAAAATATGGAGAAAAAAGTGAATCACAGCAAATGCTCAAATGCTGATTTCCCTTCTCCTCCTCAATTTTCCGAACTCTTTAACAATACTATGTTGAAGGTCCTGAATATTTTTCGATGTTCCTTCTGACCATAAACACTATTTTTCATTGTACCCCTTAAGAGTATATCCATAACATTTAAGTCTGTTATAGTTAGCCAATGGTAGATTATCGACATTAAAAACTGGTGATGTGTTTCTCCACTCAGAATTTTGGCAAATTAATGAGGACAAAAATTCTATCTTTGTAAATTCCTGCCCACACGTTAATACTGAATCGCACTTGAAGTCGAATTTCTCGTAACTGCCTGGGGTTGTTTATGCTCCAAATGTGTTCGTTATTTTGGTTGAATATCATAAAATTTGTTAAAGTTTTTTCATCTGTCCAAATAATATTTTCCAGGAAATCAGGAAAAATCAAGTCTTCTTAGTAGCCAATTACAAAATTCTAATCGTCTCTCGGGATCACCTGGATGCAATTTTTGTGATATGTGTATTTTGTAACATTTGAAACCGCTTTCTTTGAGTCTTCAAGCACTTGTATGACAGATATTCATATTGGAGTAAATTTTTGACGTGTAGATTTTCCCGTGTTCATGTTTATCTAAAAACTATTAATTTTTATTAAAGGACACAATGTCTAATTAACCTGATACATACTTCATTCATCAAATTTTCTTTGGTTTCCTGAACCATCTTGTCTCCGTATTATTTCCTCGGCTTCTCGAATGAACCAAACATGGTGAGATTTTGGTCCAATAACTTGAATATAGGTCGATGTGGTTGTCGTCTTTCGGAATACTAGTTAAGGCCAAAGTTATGTTTCTATTTAACACGCAGAATTCTTCAGGAAACTTGTGTGTCAGTGAAGACTGACTTCTCAACATGCCTGATCGGGAAGCATAATAGAAAATTGCTATATGTTCATTAATCATGTCAATCAGAGGAACACAGAAAGTATACTCTGTAGTTTTTTACTGTATTTCAAAGTGGAAGGAGTTGGAAACAATCAAAATAAATTTTCTCCTGCTGTTAGTAGGATGCAGTCAAAACATAAACGTATTATTGCTCATATTTCCTTGACTATATCTCGCACGCATTTCCTTTGGCATACAAAATATGCTGTGCTGACGTCTAGGCATATTGTTGGAATAACAGACCATTTAGATCCTTTGTTTAAAATTAACAGGATAGTTTGCACGTTAATACAATTCCGTTTCCTTTCAACCGGGTGAACACTAGACCTTTATCGACCAGATTCATTCAGACAGGGATTTCATGATCTAATTTTAGAGAGGGTCAGGTTTCACAGAATTATATGTTTTTGGATCATGACCATATCTGACACAAAATCCGAGAGGAAATACTGAATAAAAATGATACAAGGCCTACGTAGGCGTACAATAAGAATGAGGGAATTTTTTCTTGTTCCACAAAACTGAAAGATAATTTAATGGCAACTTTTTAAAGAAACTTCCTTAATTTTCAATTTGGAATTTCCATCTTTATGGACATGGAAGTTTTTTCTACAAGTAGCAAGATCCATTTATCAAAGCTTAAATATTCTGTGAAGCAAATATTTTGGATATGACAATTAATTGTTTCCTTCCGAACACAAAAACGTTTTCGAAAGAACAATATGACACTTTGAAATTCAGAGTGTTATCGATCGACACAACAATATGGTAGTGGATAGAGCATGTAAAGTCATCAGGAGGTTATATCTCGTGTAGCCGATAAGGTCAATACTCTTGGAATTGGAGAAACTATCTTATTATGGCATTAGGGGAGTAACTTCGTCTCTAATGAAGTCATATTTGAAGAGTAGTCATCGAGCTTTCACTACTATTAATTTTACTTCAAATTTCAAATTGGTGAAGCATGGTGTTCCTCAAGGATCAATCTTGGGGCCACTCTTATTCATATTTTATGTGAGTAGTTTTTATGAGTCGTTTTATGAACACACAATAATCATCTTGTTTGCTGACGACACTACTTTTATTCACTCCGATAAGAAATAATCAACTAGCATTGCTACGTCGGACGTGGATATTGTAGAGTTACTTGGAGTCATTGTGGACAGCAATCTCACTTGGAATAATCACGTCGAATAATTGAAAAATAGGTTCTGCAGCATACTTTTCCTTTTACGCCAACTAAAGAATATCACCAGCTGGGATACACCAAAAACTACATATTTCTCTATTTTCCATTTTCATATTAGTTATGGTATCATTCTATGGGCAAACTCAAGTGGCGATATTAAGATTTTTAAACTTCAGAAGAGAGCAATCAGAATCATCACAAATTCAGGCTATAGAGATAGATCATTGTCAACCCCTTTGTCAAAAACATTTAATAATGCAACTACCCATCCTATATCTATACAAGTATCCTAGTAGAAGTCAATAAGAATGCAAATATGCTATTAAAGCGATGTGACGTTCATGACCATAATACCAGATCCGCAAAGAATATTCGTACAAATCATTATCAGCTTGGTAAATCCCAAAGAAATACATTAGACTTCCATCCTTACAATCATTTACTAGATTTTAAATGTTTCTCTATGCATCATATCAAAAATTTCCTGAAGAGCTACTTTTCAAAATATTGTTTCTACTCTGTCAAAGAATATGTTAGTCATTTTCGAAATCGATATTTGTGAACATACTCACCTTCATTATTTTAAAATGTTAGTTATTTTAAAGTGTTTTGAAAGAATTTGAATTGTAATCTGACCTTATTTTGATTGGTATCTGATACCTGTGTATGTCTTTTCTATGCGAATGTGTATTTTTTGACGTGCTACAAACATTTCGAAAATGTAACGTAGGTAAATGAATACTTTACTTACCTAATTAATCAGCTAGAAATTGTCATTCAGATATTCTTGCAGACTATAGTAGCACCAGTCAATCAATCAACATCTAACTTGATTACTAAACTTTTTGCCATTTTGAGAAAGTTTAATTCAATTTGGCGATTTGTTGTGGAGATACAAAGCAATGTAAGCAGGGGAGTTTTTCAATTTAGAACTTTTATGATTTGGCAGCTGATGTCCTCCAAATCTTGTACCAAAAGTATGTGTGGCTGCGATCATTTTAAATGACTCAAGGATGCAAATTTCACACGTTTGAAAGCATAAATATATACATGAAACAGCAGTTTTCTCTTTTAAAAACTGATTTGCCACTATCTCGATAGTCCATGTCGGAGATGACTTTCAAAATACGGTTTTGGCCCACAAAGACTCTGTTGAACTTTTTACCGTACCCTCATCCCATTATGTTGAGTAAGAGATGTTAAAATGCAATGGCAACATATATTTTGGTGCTTCTTGATTATTTGAAAATCTTTAAAAATAATTTACAAATGCCACAAATGCCACACTAGAACCCATTATATATTTAACAGATGGTAGTCAAACAGTATGCTGTGACAAGGTTTCGAATAAAAGCGCTAATCGCTACGGTATACCACAAGGGTCGGTTATCGGTCCTTCATTATATATAATTTATACTACTGATAATTAGATCACTTACTTATGGTCTACGCCTTCATCGACGATACGCAACTGGTTTACTCATTCAAAGCTAACGTCTAGGACTCGGAAACAATTTGGCGAATTGACGCCGTACAATTCACTTCAACATAGGCCAACACGTCTAATTCTCTTTCTTTACTGACGATGGAGTTATTCGCATTTTCTTCTGGTTCATTTTGCATTTTCCTTTCCAGTTTTGAAAAATAATGCCGAGCGGATGGCGACGGTTAGGGAATCTCAGCATAAATTCGAGTTGCATCAGTTGCATTCTTTTTTGCTTCTCTGTAAATTAGCAACATGTCAATTTTCTCGTTTCTAATATAATTTTCCATATCAAATTATGAATTACGCAACGAATACATTTCTGAAAGTGACAGAATATTCATTGTGTGGTATCAAATTATTCGTAATAAAATGATCATTCACAAAAAGCCGACGAGCCACCCCCTTTCCATTTGAAAAATTCAAGTTAACTGGGAAAATTCATATTTACGAATTTTAAATCATTCTTACAACAACTGTTAAGTCAAAAGCCTTAAAGTCGTATTTTTCCCATGTTACTTGATCAAGAATGAAGCGATTTACACGATCCATGCCATTTATATCGAAAAGTAAAAATTGAAGTCAAAATGACTTCATTGATCAAATATTGACAATTGAGGTGTTGTTGAACTTAGAATGTCATTCTTGATCGAAATAAGTAAAAATATGTTGGATGTCCCACTTAAAAATCGAAAGTTATGGTAATTTCCGGTCGAACCGGAAGTACGACAAAGCAAATAAATGTGTCAAAAAGTGTGAATTGAACTACACACAACTCCCAAATTTCGTTTTCTATCTACAATAATAAAAAAGTTATAGGGGTGAGCCACCTTCAGGAATCATCCGGTATATGTTTGTTCTTCATATAAATATATTTGGAGAACAACTTGAAACTTTTTTTCGTCCAGAAAGGTAATCTTCCAACCCCTGATGGCCTACCGCTGTGGAATAATTTATCGATAGGGTATACAAAAGTAGCGAAACATTTCACAACTCGAAATAAATGAACGATCAATCTTCGACCCAATAAGGGCGCAAAGGTCGAACAAAAGAGCATTCCGTCAGCCTAAACAGAGTGATAAAAACTTTTTCGAATGGTAATCTCACAACTACAATTAAAAGGCTTCCTGTTATTTCCAGTTTTCTCAGCACGAACGTTTTCATGTGGGGTTCGGTGGATTACAGCACGCATCTTTTAGCAATTATTTCGGGCACCTTAGAAGTTAGCGAGTTTTAAATTGGGTAGGAGTTAGTGCTCAAGTTATTAAATGGTTTGTGAAGTCATGCACGGCTAAATGTGGAGCATGAGGTGAAAGAAGTATTATAAATTCATTGATTCAGCCGCCTGAGGAATTTTGCAAATTTATTGAGGTTGGGTGGTCTGGTTATCTCGATTAGTTTGCAAGCGTATCGTAAAATCGACAAACTGATATTTACTGCGATTTTTTTTCGCAACTGCATTGAAGAAAAATCCTATAACGTTCAGAGGATATTGTTGAAACCATTTCTTGAATTCAAGGAGATTGAAGGGGAGTCGGTTGAAAGAAGGGTGCGAAAACTGAATTTATTAGGGTATAAATTTTGTTTTCAACCGAATCTGAAGTCAATTTCTATTCAATTGAAAAATTAAAAGGCATTTTTACGGAACCTCGTCATTTTCGAATTGGAAATTTCGAGAATTTGCTGACGTGTTCATTCAAATATTTTTGTCTGTTGAGTCTACTAATTTCATCATTCTGAATCGATTGAAGTTTACAGAATTGCTCTATCTTTGAACGTCCTCCATTTGAAAAGCTCATTGAAGTTGACAGGGATCATTTCCCCCAAAAGCATTCAAAAAAAATTTTATATTCATTTACGTAAGACCCAATATTTTTCAAATATGCACACCAAATCTAGTTTCCTGGGGCCTCTGTACTTTCGAATTGAAATTTTCGAAAATTTGCTGACATGTTGATTCAAACATTTTTTCCATCGATATTTTTATTAAAAATCCGTAGAGTATACTAATTTCGTCATTCTGAATAGATTGGTATTTGCAAAACTGCTCTATCTTTGATCGTTCTCGAGTTGGAAAGTTCATCTGAAGTAGACCCCCCAGAATATAAAAAAAAAATTCAATTCATTTTCGTTTAACACAATCTTTTTCGAATATTCATATCGAATCTGAAGTCAATTCCAAGTCAATTGAATATATCATAGCCTTTTTGTGAGACCTCTGCACTTTCGAATAGAAATTTTCGAAAATATATACTAATTTTATCATTCAGAATCGAGTGGCATTCGCAAAATTGCTCTATATTTGACCGTTCTTGAGTTGAAAAGTTCATCTGAAGTTAACAGTGGTAATTTCCTCCAAAAACATTTAAAAACAATGTTTTCTACATGTATTTGTAGAACTCAATTTTTTTCAAGTATGCACACCAAATGTTCTAAAACTTGCTGACTTGTTGAACTTCTTTGTCTGTTGATATTTCCATTCCAAGTTCTGAAGTTGACAGGGATCTTTTCCCCTCAAAACATTTGAAAAAATGTTTTCTATTCATACTCATATAAATCAATCTTTTTTTCAAATATGCATCCCAAAAGAGGGGTCATTTCCTCCCAAAACATAGAAAATAAAAATCTATAGGCTTTCTACGGATCCTCTGCATTTTCAAGTTCAGCAATTTTTCAGCAGCTTTTACTTAATTGAAATGAATGGAAAATTACAGTTTCAACCATATCACATGGGTCTTGTGTGTCACATTTATTTGTCAAATAGTGGCATCTGATTGATGCCGTTCTAGAGGATATGAGGAACATGAGGAAAATAAACTCACGAGTTATCGAAAATGGTGAAAGGGTTCATTAATGCTATCGGTATGGAAAACGGGGAAAGTATTTATATTTTCTAAAATTTTTCGTTATGGAGCTTTGTATTCTCATTGAAATTTTTAAATTTTTTGTTAAATTTTTCAATTTCTCAAATTGAAATGCTCTAAATATTTCTATTCTCGTTAGTTTTCCTTACTGTATTGAGGTGAATTTCAGGATTAAAAATATTTTGCTAGAAATGAGGACGCTGAGTTTAGTAATCCTACTGATGAAGTTAACTTGGTTAACGAAATGCGCATCTAGTAATGAAATTATTAGTGTGGTGAAGGTTCTCATTGAGTGACACCATAGCCGTCCAATACCCCATTTTCTACGAACTTGAGGAGTTGTTACTTTTGATTGCCCAAACCGATTTGAATGTTTTTTGCGGATAATGAGAGTCCGTTTCATTGGCTTTTGACTGTTTGGGTCAAACCTTGCCAATTGTCATCCTCGAAAAAGTTACAGGGTGATATATTGGTTTGTGCAAATTCGACTAAAAATCATTCAACCCTCGTTTACGCCAAACTTTTTTTTTTCATTCCCAACTATTCGAACATGAAATCTCATGCATTTTCATGATATTCTGAGAAAAAAAATTCAATAGGTGCACTGGAATTAGAAATATCGATGTTTTAAGAAAACATAGCATTTTACACCTCACAAATTACAAACAATTTCAGCTCTTTCATTTCTGAACCGATTTGAACATACTTCATCTATTCTGGAGACCTTTCTGATTGGTATTTATTTCATCGATATTTTTAAAAAACTAAATGGTGTTATAACAACTGTAAATTCCACAAAAAATCATCCAATTCCTTTGACTCTCAAGAAATACACATATTCTCACTTATTTTGTGAATATTTTTTCGGTTGATTGATTCTCATTTGCAGATTAT
Source organism: Chrysolina americana (assembly GCA_958502065.1). Taxonomy (NCBI): domain Eukaryota; kingdom Metazoa; phylum Arthropoda; class Insecta; order Coleoptera; family Chrysomelidae; genus Chrysolina; species Chrysolina americana. The sequence goes on from OY293412.1 coordinate 90,451,069, forward strand.
TATTATTATTTCATTGGTTTCCAAAGAGAAGGATGTTACCATTCATTGAAATTGAAACAAACCTCATTTGCTCCTCAACATTCAAAAACTCAGCTTCTCTTTCTTTCAGCCTCAGTTTCATTCTGCTCCAAACATGTTTGATGGGATTCATGTCTGGAGACACCGCGGGCCAATAAATTCTATCAATATTGTAAGACGACGTTAGACAGAAATTCATTATAACTAGGGAATAGCAGAGTGGGGTAGATGTATGTTCACGGATGAAAGTGAGTTTAATTCAGTCAGATGGAAGAATATTGGTGTGGAGAGGTAGGAATGAAAGGTTTATTGAAGAGAATATGGAAGCGAGGGTAGAATTTGGGGGTGGAAGTGTGACTGTCTGGGGTGGGATCATGTTCAATAGAAAAACTGATTTAGTCATATTGAAAGGTGAAAGTATGAATGCTGAACGGTACAGAGATAGGTGTGTGAGAGATATTGTGTTAAATGACGCTTTGAGGGAGCACAATATTGATTGAATTCATTGACCTGCGGTGTCTCCAGATATGAATCCCATCGAACATGTTTGGAGCCGAATGAAACTCAGCCTGAAAGAAAGAGAAGGTGAGATTTTGAATGTTGACGAATTGGTGAATGCTGTTAGGAATGAATGGGACGCTAATCCCCAGGATTTTATTAATGATCTAATAATGAGCATGCCCACAAGACTTGCAGAAGTGATACGGGTCGTGGAGGACCCACAAAATAATGATTAATGTTGGACGCATATTTTATTTTTATGTTTGTGTTCATGTTGCACATGGGCCGCAGTGGTCATGATAGTAGAGCGCTAGTCTATCAGTCAGTGGGACGATTCCCAGCATAGTCACTGGTCTCGTGCTAGGAATCGCACGTGAAAAGGTAAGACCTCGTTAATTCTTAGCCTGCACAAGTTTCGACTTCTTAAAACTATCATTTATAAGGGGATGACAGCTGGATAACGGAAAAAAAATGTAAACAATTTTTTTTGAACAACAATACAGTTTTTTACAATTTCCATGAATGGTGACATATAATCCTTCTCTTTGGAAACCAATTGAATGATAATAATAATAATCTGCAAACGAAAATCAGTCAACCGAAAAAATATTCACAAAGTAAGTGAGGATATTTGTATTTCTTGAGAAGCAAAGAGATTGGGTGATTTTTGTGGAATTTACAGTTGTTATAACACCCTACAGGTTCTTTCAGAATATCGATAAAATAAACACCAATCAGAAAAGTCTACAGGATATATGAAGTATGTTCAAATCGGTTCAGAAATGAAAGAGCTGAAATTGTGTGTAAGGTGTAAAATGCTATGTTTTCTTAAAACATCGATATTTCTAATTCCAGTGCACCTATTAATTTTTTTTTCTCAGAATATCATGAAAATGCCTGAGATTGCATGTTCGAATAGTTGGGGATGAAAAAAAATGTTTGGCGTAAACGGCGGTTGAATGATTTTAAGTCGAATTTGCACAAACCAATATATCACCCTGTAATATTTGCGAGGGTGACAATAGGCAAAATTCGGCCCAAACAGTCAAAAGCCAATGAAACGCACTCTGCAAAGAACATTCAAATCGATTCAGGCAATCAAAAGTATCAACTGCTCAAGTTCGAACGAAATTTCTAGGTGTCCCGTTTCTATTTTTGAGCACTGTAGTTCAAATCGCACACACTACATTATGAGTAAAATTTAAACTTGAAATGAAACGATATACTGTTCTGTTCCAAGAATAAATGTAACTTTTTGAATCATCACACGGTATGTAGCCCTGCATTGTTCGTTAACTGAAATACCACAATGCTTTTGATCATTGAATATTGGAATCGAAGCTTGTATCGAGAGGCAACTCACTCAAATTTGAATAATTGTTTCAATTTTGTGAATAGGCATTCAGTCATCTGCATTACTGGGAAATTGTACGGTTTGATTTTCATGCTATAACGATACGTTGAAAACTATTGGTCCTCTTCGAAGTACTATATGACCAGAAAATTTTCTTTTTTAGAGATTTCAAGTTACTTTGTATCATTTTATGATATCTCATGTCTATATTACGTCATACTGATCATGTTTTCTGGAATAAACATGAAGGTACTGAACCTATTAATAAATATATCATCAATGAAATTTTTAAGATATGAATTAATATAATTTTCAAATAAAAAAAAATAATTTTAGTGCACCATTGCTAAATAAACGTGTACAATCAAGTGCAAAGAAATCATGAAAAAATCATTGAAAAATAACTACAAAGTCATTTTGAATAATTCACAGTCTTGTCTGATAGTCACCGGTCATTGTGTTTGTGTCATAGCTTTCCTTAAAGTTAAAAACGTTAAAAGTTAAGACCTCGTCAATTCTGGGACCTCACAAGTTTCGACTTCTGAGGGCTGTCATTCGTAGGGGGATGACAGTTTCGTTAACGGAGAAAACAAAACAGACAACAAAACAATTTAATCATATTAAATAAAGTACCAGGATAGCAGCAATGTCATTGCTATAGTTTTACTATTTAGAAGCCGTTGATATGATCAAATATGACCTTTTGTTAGTGATTCTGAAACACAATGGATTGAGAGCTGAAATGAAGCAACATATATCAGAAGAAAAATCTTTAACCTTTGGAGTTCTCTTATAATAACTTTGAGTTCTATGCCTTTTTTCTATATGTTTCGTTTTAAAAAACGTCCTTTCTGATTGCGAATCTCATTTCTATACTGAAGATAAGCAACTATATCTATTTTTCAATCAGAAACACAGGAAAAGTATCCGAAATCTTGATAACCACTCTTTAGTCCCTTCATCTAATTACCTCTGTCTACCGTTGAATCTATTTAAATCGTTACAACCTAGGAAATGGAAGGAAAATGATTTGCGTTTTATCAAACTATATGAAAATATATCAGTAAAATAGAATTTTTTCCTGTTTCTTATTCTCTTTTGTTTTAAATAATTTGCCAATATAATCCTTGAACCACCTCAAATTGAATTGAATTGGGTTTGGTTACTTGAGTTGCCTTCTACCTGCCTGATCTTCTCTACTTATCTGTACTTTTGAGTCTTGCTGCTGCCAACTTCGGATCTGGTTTTCACATCTGACATCCCAGATGAGTTGACCTACCTCACTTGGTAGTCCCTTAATTTCTGGACCAAGCGATTTCTAGTTGTGCGTTGGTAAACATTCTCTAAATGACAGATAGTGTCACCTAGCGCAATGAATGTTCACCTGGGCAACTTTAGTGCCCAGCTTTTTGGAAGCCCTTGCTATTTCAAGAATTTGTGTGCCAGCCTTTTTTCTGTCTATTAGAATCAGCTCTTGGATTTGGAGGCAATGATTGCTTTTCCTTTGGGAACATTAGGGGCTGGTGTCCTGCCCGTCTCCAACACTCCTTCGATAACCATCTTTTGAGCTACCTCTTTCTGGAGGCCATTCCTAAACAGGGATTTTCTTGAATCTGAATTCTGCTTCTTTTCATCTACTCAGAGCAAACACGTTTACTTTTAGTCAATCTGTTTATGTGGTGATAGTTTTGCTCAATATTGGGCATCCCCACAGAGTATTTGCAAGGGGGAATTGATATCTTGATCAGCTTGACAGATGCTGCAAAATTGTTGCCTTGTTCGAAGCGGTACGAGTTCCTGTTTCGTTTTTCTATATGTTCGAACTTAAGAGGAGTGGTGTTTTTGGGTCCCATCTTCTCGAAGCGTTGTGGAGGTTGCTGGATTACTGCCCGTTTTCTCATGCTCTTCATCTGGCTTCTTCTGCTATCAAGCCCTGATTCAGGTAACACTTGGTTTCTGCCCCACTGAGGCCCTTTCTCAATGGATCGTCTACCTCTTTGGGGTTTCCTGAAGGTGGTAGATTCTTCTTCGAACGGGTGCGGTTCTTGGTCTTATTCAAGACCGCCCCAGATACTTGCTGGTTACTACTGTGAAAGAACCCTTATAGATGCTTGTTCTACGGGATATTTTTTACCTTCAGGTTCTGTCTGTACCACGCTGGTTGAGAGGCTCCAGGGTATGATGTAGTTGTTGAGATTACACGAGACAATCAAGGACCAGTTTAATAGGATCAAGTTAGACTTATCAAAGGTTCAGAATGTGAACCCCCAGCTTTATTCAAATGGATGTCATTTACATTGTAACCCACTGGTCTGCGAATAACTGTAAAACTCAGGGACTAATGGAAATATTCAGTTAATGATAGTCTATACTACTATATAAAAATATTCTTTAGATTTCTTATCTGTTACAGTCTCCGATGTTTGGTTTCTTTCCCAATAAAACAAACTTGTGTCCTTAGAAATTGTGAATAGTAATTCCAGAAATGGTTTTGTTGCCATGACTTTTATCAGGCTGAAGGTGGATTCAATGAGACTTGTTGAATAAAAGTTGTGTATTTAATATTGCCAATTTTTCCTACTCACCTATACTACTCCACATGTAGTTGAAATGGACTTCTACAAGTGATTAACTATAACATTTGAACCCCCTCTGATACGCCACCGTTCCTTGGGAAATATTACCAACTCCAAACTGTATTCTACACTCATATTCCCACGTTGTCGTCAATTACTGTCTCATTCCAGTATGTACCGAGACAGGCCATAAAGGATTTTGACCTTTCACGATTTTTCTTTGGAGTTTACGTGCACCGCCGACATCGCGTTTGACTAAAAATAGAATCTAATTTTCTTTGATCGATCGTTTGTAAAAAAGGTGTTTCATAGAGATTCCTGATGTGATTCTTGCTTGGAATAATCTATCATTAACATGATTAATTCAACGCCTTCTACTTCTGAAGAATCAGTAATAAAACAAGAAATTGAATGGAGTTTTTATGGGAACCTCCACCTCTGAGCTCTAACGAATGCCTGCAGAAATAAAATCCTCATCTACCCACACTAAACCCATCAGGAAAATGAACTCCTCGATATTTTCAATAGTGGAACTACGTCGGATCTTACTCAATTCAAATCAGCAGAAGTTTTACAAATTGCATATTGAATGAACGTTTCAGCTATTGTAGGTCTAACCACTGATTGTCAGTGCATAAATTATATTTTTCATGGATAAGTATTCCGTGGATCTAAACCTCTTTACGATATCGGTAAACAGATAGATTTTGCATTTCTGCTAGGATTTATGTAGATGATACAACACATTTTTTCTTCTTGTTGTTCTTCATATTCTTTACGCCATCGATCCTCAGTTTGATTTTGTTGTGCTTCTTATTCTTATTTCCCATTAGCTCTTGCTTTTTTTCGTCAACGTTCCTCCTCAACCTTTAATTTTATTTTTTATTTCCCATTGTTTTCCAGAAGCTCTTTCTTTTCTTCATTTGTTTTCTTTACCCCTTCCTTATTTTTCCTCTTGGTATAGTCATTCCATCTTCTATATAGAGTCAGATAGTGTTCTGTGAACGTCCTCATCTTCAGTTTACTGTAATCATGTGTCTTCCATAAGTGTTTTGACGAATCGCCAATTCTGAGTTCTTCTTGAGTTCTCCTGAAATTTTCTTGGAAGCCATAAATCTGGGATTCCTCGAAAACTTTCCTTTTCCTCCATCACTACGAACCATTTGTGGCAAACTTTCTTGTATCCAATCATCCTACTTATGACACCAACTGTTATGATAATGGGGTTTGCGGCTACAAAAAATACTGGGAAGTCATGACTCGTTTAATTTACAATTCAACTATCAAAAGTAAACTGCAATAATTCAAGTATACACACTTGAAACCCTTGCTAAAATAATCTGCGTACTCCACTGAAGTGTAACTCAGAACCTGCAGCTTCATCAGAAATAAAATTGTCTAACTAAATTCGTATCTAACTGAACTTGTCCAACTTATCGGTCCGCTTGAATCGCTTTCCTTTAATAGTACCTTAGAACTATCGGGAATGCCTATAAACGTCTATTTCAAAATTCATTGTCGGGTCTCGAAATATTTATCATTGGTCCAAACTTTTATGGTGATGTATTCAAAGTTCACGATAATATCCTCAGAATACAAAACATATTGAGTAAACAATTCTTAAATATTATGCTCAACAATACAAATTCGATTAAATACAAGTAGAATAATTAGTAAACAATTCAAAGAAATAGGATTCTTATTTGTTTCCGAAAATACTGAAATCAACTAGAAAACAAACAGATCAATATCAGAATTGAGAGCATCATAATATAGACCCTAGAAATAGAATAATTTTGCAAAAAAATAGTTCTAGAACAACAAATATGGAAAAAAACTTCTAGTAGGCCTCAAAGAAAACCGAACACAAAAGATCTGGAGTATCAATCAAACCATTAACTATTTTGAATAGTACATAAAAATCGTTATGCTTTCTTCTATTTCCGAAAGATAAAAAGATCTATCGTTCTAGTAAGCCACAAGGGTCAGAATGTTGATGTTCCCTGTCACTTTGAAATTCAGGTATCTAATGAATTTGTTTCAAAGTCTTGTCACTTGAAGACAAAACAAATGTGGCGACCAAATAACCGCACCAAAATTCAGTCTACTATAAATAAGGGCATAGCATACTGATTCTAAAGACTCCTCAGATCTAAAGTCTTGGCAAATGCGAAAACTATATGCCATTATCTTGTTAAATTTTCCGGCTTTAAATATAGTAGGTTGTAAATTGACAGACATTTTGGAATGAAAAAATTATTCTCAGATCCTTCACACGATCATTTCAACGAACAATTTCATTATCAATGTAATAGTCTATTTCGAATTGGTGTAGATTTTTGGTTAATGAAATTGCTGAACATTTTCTGTAATAATTGATAAACAAACAGTCTACCTGAGGGTTCCAGGTAATGAATTCATCCGATCGATAGAAAAATTACTGACTGAAAAGTGTGGTATGGTTGATCTTGAACAAAGAACAGACTGGGAACAGTTATATAATCAACCTGTTTACATAAAACCACCCAGGTGACAAACGGACTCCTCTTACATTTATGTTACTCTCAACTCCCAAATGTCCATAATTGTATGAATTATTGATCCCAACCGATTGTATATGAAATCTATTCAACGGTTTCGTTCCTTCTCGAAACCCCCGATGAAACATCAGTAACAGGGAACAGAAAGCCCTGAAAACCCTGCAAATGGATTCCACTATCAAAATTCTTCTTGCAAACGAAGGAAATGCCACAGTCATAATGGATATCCAGATGTATAGTTCTTCCGTAGTTCTTCTTCATAGTTCTGGTCATGAAAGCAATGTACTCCTTGAACTGTACTTTCATGTACCTTTTAGTTTGACCCACATACTTCTCGCAGTGCTCGCAGCTAATTTTATAAACCTCCGACGTCTCTTTTTCTTCTGTCTTATCTTTGGGAATACCCAGGATCTACTGTAGCTTGAACGAGGTTCTGTATATCACCTTCATATCAAGGATTCAGTAAGCTTTGAGCTCCTGAGGATGCAAACGTTGTTGACGAAACGCGCGTCGACTGAACTTGACGTTGTTTTAGTGTTTTGGGTAGTTTCCATTTCTTGGATTTCATTTTTACGAAGGGTTCCAAATATTCACTTCTTCGTTAAGATTTTTGTTTATTTTCTGTCAGTTCTAATAACATCGATTAACGGCTCAGATGTTTTCCTGGGTATGATTTTTCCTTGAAATGGACATCACATTTTCAATAAAATGTTCCATACTCCCATTATCATCCAATTTTTTTTGAATCCGGAATTGTTTTTCTGTGTTTTATGATTAATTTTTATCCAGAATCCATATGTGTACCATACGAGATGATTTGGAAACAGATTTCAGATACAGATACAATTTGGATAGCCTCTAGAAAGAACTGAAAGTGATGGATATCAGGCAATTGTTCCACTTATGTTTCAATATGAGTACCACACTAAAAAATTTATAAAAAATCAAGTTGAAATTCCCAATTATGAATACCTACAACAAAGCAGCTTGTTGGGAGCATGTAAAACGAAACTATTTCAATCTCCGAACGGAGATTCTTTGTTGTCGATAAGGTCTGGTCAGTACGGCAACGCAGCAATTGATATTTGACAGAGCAACAACAAAAAATTTGTGTTTGTTTTCGTATTTCGCTTATTGGAGTGTTTTTTCGTGAATAAAGGGCAAATTTTGAGTTGATTTGTGTAAAACTATCGTTAGTTTTTATCATCAAGCAATGATGAAGCATTGTGAAATGTGTAAAAGAACATTTGAGGCTGGAAAACGAAATATGTCATTTTATAGGTAAGCTACCAGTGTCGTAACTATCGAGAAAGGGAAACCGAATTGGGAAAGAGCAAAATTAATGACTTATGAAAAAACATGTCAATTAGAGCATCGACTGTTCTCAAAACCATGTGGAGATTCTTCCATCATAATTTCAGTTTTCCATTCCATATCAAAACATTAGAACCCTTAGTCGTAATTACGATAATCGGTGGCTGATCTGACATCATTCAATTCTGCTGTGTAATGAATGAAACAATTACTGTTAATGATTCGGTTAGTGTTGTTTTTTTTCTTAACATGCCTCTAACTTATGATTAAAAAAGTTGCATGCACAATTTCAGAGGTTATCGCGAAATCTACATAAACTTTATGAGCGACTAGCGTGCCAGATTGATGATAGGTGCCGTATGCCAATGATCCACGAAAACAGAAATAAAGCGTCGTATATTATGCAGATATGTGAGGAATGTGTAATAAAGGGGAAAGCCGAAGCATGTTTATGTTTTTAAAATTCTGGTGCACGGTAAAGATAACATTATATTCAACAGAAAATATCATCAACTGCCAGTAAGAGCAGGAAAAACATTTTTTCTACAAGCGTGCGTGTTCCGCCCTATTCCCGCACGCAATTTAGTTTGAGAGGTGTCATATTCCCGCACTAGTGCGGGAAAAATTTTCCCGCACGCTAATGTCACTTCAAGTGAGTTTTTCCCGCACGTGAAAGTTTGTTCAAGAGCATCACATAAGATGTTTCAATGCTCTTGTAGAAAAAATCTTGATCCTTACTCATACGGAAAGGTACTATCCCGCACTCGACTGCTTACCCGAACTCCGCTTTGCGTCGTTCGGGTAACGGCAGTCTCATGCGGGAATAGTACTCTTTCCGTACTTGTTAGGATAATAACTATTTCCTCCTACCCCTATAGAAAGTACACAGTTTTCTCCCTCAAACCAGGGAGGAAACTCATACTTTTCCTCCCTAGGGAGGAAAGTACTTTTCCTCCCCTCATTTCAAGTAAGTTGTAAACGATGAAACATGTGAATCTATTATAATCAAATTGTTTCCGTAATTTCTAGAACATCTCATATATCCTGTATTCTGGTAAAAATCAAACATGAATGTTACTTCTACTTTAGTTCTTCAATAGCTATTTTTGTATTTAGTTAGAGCGCAAAGTGATTGATTGTCGCTCGACAAAAAGATTAATCTTTGGAGAACGACAATGACACTTTGTGCTCGAAATACACACATTATATTTTCTACAAGCGCAGCTCTTAGAAAAAAAAATTATCAACACTTCATCCAAATAGGCACATACTATGCTTTTCATCTAAGATTCCTGAAGTTGAAATTTTTATTTTGCTACAGCCGTTTACCAAAATATCCTTTTTCTACAACCGCTTAAAGTTCTTACAATTATTTAAGACTCATTTGGCTATTTAAAACTCTTTGCCGAATGAAAGATGGCACTTTTCTCCCTAGTAATACAAATAGCTATTTTCTACGACCCTGCGTTTTTACCAACTTTCTTGCATGCATTATAGTTTTGAAAGTGTCACTTTCCCGCACTAGTGCGGAAAAGTAAAATATACCAATTTAACGTTATTAATGTACGTTTCATTGATTTTAACTGCCAGCAAGAGCATGAAAAACAATATATCAATTTATCATTATTATATGTACATTTCATTGATTTTACCTGTATATTACTATTCAAACAAATGTAGGTTTCAATATTTAATATAACTCAGACTATTTTACTTGTTTTCGAAATTTTTTATTCATTGGAAAGAAATAAAAATGAGGTTACTTTTATATATCTACCCTATACATTTCTCAAAATCAATCCACATAATAATCAAACTAAGCTGAGACAAGTGGTTTGGTGAGGTAACCAAAGATTTGCTATGATAAGTTGTCATCAAAACGCCAAAGTTTCAAGTCAAAGCCTTGTCGAAGTGAGAGATTCTACATTTTTCAAATTGTTTTCAACAGAAGCAATATTTTAATTCGTCAAGCAAAGAGCTCCTAAAAGCATTTTCAAAGGCTGCAGATGAAGTAAATTCTGACGAGAAAGATACGAACAGCAACACAATCAATCTTCAAATTGCTGTAAGGAAAAAGGAGTGTGTAGTATAGCTTAAAAAAAAGGTTTTTTGACGTATTTTTCCGAGCGGAGTAAGGTACCCGAAATCCAATACATAATGGTCGCGTTACTCGATGGTGGAATGTTTAGTTGAAATAGAACAAAACCATAAATAAGTTTCATAATTTGACATCGTTCCTAAAAAAAGCAAAATTTTGGTTTTCGACCATATACAGCGCAGATTTTTACCAAAGAAGACATATCCAAGTTTATGCCACATACTGTACAAATTTCATTGAGATTGTACTTATGTTCACATTTGCAAGTTTGGTAAAATTCCGTTAACTAATATCCAGTAGCAATCAACATTACTTGACAATGAGAAGGAACAAACTTTCTATAGTAAATGTTCAACAACTTTTCCACCAACAACTTCCATAAAATGGTACAAACGAGCTTCCATTGCCGCCCTCACATGGTTGAGAATCTCGGGAGTTATTTCTCTGCAATGTCTCATTATATTCTCTCCCAAATCTTCTGATGTTGTTGATTCTATCTCATAAACTTTAGACTCCAAATGACCCCATAGAAAGAAATCTAAAGGAGTGAGATCCGGAGACCTTGGTGGATGAACTGGTCTAATCTTATATGGACGAAATTTGTACTTATGAAGGATCCCGAAAATATTTGTACGACTGATTCCTGATTATTGAGATAACTTAGTGAGAGATTGCGCGTGTTTTCCATTAGTCCAACGTGCCCTCAAAACTGCAATTGAAATAGCTTCATCGTTGACAACTCCTGAACGGTTATGCTTTTTATGTGTTAACAGATCCAGTTTCCATAAATTTGTTCAATAATTCCGAATCGTATTTGTGTCGTACATTTCTTCCTGGATCATTATCATTTAACATACGGGCAGCAGCTCTAGCACTATTACCATTCTGGTAGTACAAACTCACTATTTCAACCCGTTCTCGAAGCGTATAAATCATTGCTTCTCAAGAATTCACAAAAACAAAAACACCAATTTTAACTCCAACTGGTAGGTAATCGTTATTGTAGAATGGGACAAATACAAAATGAAGATAATATCGAATTCAAACTTAACTAGACAAAATGATACTTTTTTGAAGCATACTTCAAAAAACACCTATGAAACTAGGTAACAGATTGTACAGAAGTTTATTCAGGGTGGCTCGTTTTCAACTCAAATAATTTTTAGCTTCCAAACTATGAGCTTTAGACCATAATGTATTGTTACGTTTTTGCAAAATAATAGGCCGAGCACACTACTAAATTGTTTATTTGGTTTAGTGCGATCAGGAAAGTACCATCAAATCTGATTATGTCAAAATGTGTCCCCATGTATACTATTGTTGAGGTGTTTTTTTTTTAATTTCTTCTGGAAATCATTGTACCAAAAGTTATTCAGGGTGGCTCGTTTTGAATGGAATGCACTGTATATATCTTCAACGTTCTTTTTGAATCTTAATGCGGTCGTAGAAAAAATAATGTTCCTAATTCATGCATGAAGTGACTCTGTTTCGTGTCGTTCGGGTCGATGGCAGTCGCGTGCGGAAAGTGATCACTTTCTGCACTCGTTAGGAAATAGTTATTATCCTAACAAGTACGGAAAGAGTACCATTCCCGCATGAGACTGCCGTTACCCGAACGACGCAAAGCGGAGTTCGGGTAAGCAGTCGAGTGAGGGAGAGTACCTTTCCGTATGAGTTAGGATCAATATTTTTTTTACAAGCGCATTGAAACATTTTATGTTGCTCTCTTGAACAAACTTTTGCGTGCGGGAAAAATTATTCCCGCACTAGTGCGGGAAAAACTCACTTAAAGTGACAGTAGCATGCGGGAAAATTTTTCCCGCACTAGTGCGGGAAAATGACACCTCTCAAACTAAATTGCGTGCGGGAATAGGGCAGAACACGCACGCTTGTAGGAAATAGTTATTATCCTAACAAGTACGGAAAGAGTACCATTCCCGCATGAGACTGCCGTTACCCGAACGACGCAAAGCGGAGTTCGGGTAAGCAGTCGAGTGCGGGAGAGTACCTTTCCGTATGAGTTAGGATCAATATTTTTTCTACAAGCGCATTGAAATATCTTATGTTGCTCTCTTGAACAAACTTTTGCGTGCGGGAAAAATTATTCACGCACTAGTGCGGGAAAAACTCACTTAAAGGGACAGTAGCGTGCGGGAAAATTTTTCCCGCACTAGTGCGGGAAAATGACACCTCTCAAACTAAATTGCGTGCGGGAATAGGGCGGAACACGCACGCTTGTAGGAAAATAAATATTAAAATCAATCAGTCATGGAAGATGCTGTTTTTTCTCAAAGTGCGACATATCCTACTTTGTAGGATCATGGGAATAGGTAGATATTCGGATGACATAGAAATTGTTCAATTTAATTATAGAACGAGAGGAAATAAAAGAATTCGAATTCGAACTACGGCAGAAAGTAATAGTAGGTATATACCAAATGTCAATTGGGAAATTATAAAACTCTGAAGCGGACATACAAAATCGGATGAACCTCAACAATGAGACTCAATTATAATCATTCCTTTCATCTTGCTTCGAAAGAATTTCATGCGATGAACATAAACAAACTGTTCTATATTCTATAAGGCACAAAGTAACTTCAGTCAAGTCAATATTTATGTTCCCTAGATATTCCTCATTACTTTTGTTTTTACGGAGAAAAATAAATTATAACCTACAGGCAGGCAGTCAAAGCGAAGGTAATTCAGGAGCGGAATATGAATTATTTATTTTATATTCTGTTAGAGATATACACTGAAAGAAATAAATATATAGGTACATTTGCGTTCATCATTTAGGTAATATCATGATTTTTCTTTTACTATACTATAGATAGGTATTGATGTGTTGGTGGAACTGTGATATGAGCTTTATAGAACCCCAAGTGAAGAGGTACTTACGTTAAGAACCTCAAAAATGTATCAATATAGGAATAATAATATTTGTATTTCATACGCACTTAGTACATAACCCAATTCTAATGGAACATGGATAGCGTAATCAAAATATTGTATTGAATCAAATTGCTTCTTTATTCAACTTCCACAATAGGTATTCTATAATTTCATTGATGGTACTTTTTTCATTCTCGAAACAGTCACAGATTTATTTCAAAACATTCATTATTGAAAATATTCGATCCTTATTTTCTGAATTGAATATCTGAATTACCATAATAGGCCTGTTCTTGTGTATTTTGTACAATCAATATGGATCTTCATCAAGTAATAACTGAATCGATCAGTATTTAGTAAGACCTTTTACAGATTCTCATTTAACTAACTCCCTCCTCGTGGTTTTGTAGTTTTTCCATTCATCTTCAGTGTATTTCTTGGTAGTTTCGACATTCCTGATCGCTTTTCTCAATCCCTTCTGACTGGCTCTACCAGCAAATCTGGCTCTTTGGACACAGCCTCAAAAGATATACCTCTTCAAATACCTTGGTCATCGTGTTTCATAATTTTTCTATTTCCCCATCGAGTTGTTCCGTGAGCTCCGAGAGACCTTTTAAGAAGGTATCCCAGTTGGCGAACACATTAAACCTAAATTTTCACCATGAAAAATATTTGAAAATTTCTCATGTGGAACTAAGAGTATTTGACGAAAGGCAATACATTTCAAAACAAAATTTTATTATAAAAATAATCCAGCCTTTCGCAAATTTTCCTATACAATAGGATTGTCGGCAAACGTCGAACAGAAATAATTCAACAGCCCCATACGACCGCCGAATCACGTCTATCCAATGCCTGGCAAAGTTTTCCTACAAGGATATACTTTGCAATCTTCCTGTGGTTTCTATAGATGGCTCTGCTGCCCACTTTCTTAGTGGGTGCCGGAATTATCGTAGTACCTGTTAACAAAACCGATTGGAAATCAATTACATATTGTGGCCGAGTCTGTACTGATGAGCGAGTTGAATCGCGAAACCGGTCTGCAGATGTCACATGTTTTCGATTGCCAGTTGGTGATTATTTATATAATCAAATTAAACACATTAAACTTTATCACGCGATGATCTGACATTGATATTCCGATACCTTTCAGTTATGTATCTCCAAGTTGATATTCAAGTAGTGTTTCATAACGCGAATTGACGTCTGTGCTGCCCACATCGTATTAAACACATTGGTATAGCACACTCATATCATAATTTTTCGTAAGGTAGATACACGCTTCCCACCATTATCCTAGATTTGTAGATTGTAGGTGCAGGCTCTGCAGCTTCACAAGCACCTCGCCCTATGGGGTCTTTTGTCTTTTGTGCGTGACTCTTTGTCTATTCGAGGCCCGGGATTCTGAGACTTCGTGCGAAGTTTATCAGTTTTCGCAGTAGCGGCAACTATCACTCTCTGACTTGCCCATCTTTTTGAGGTGATACCCCAGAGGGTAGTACCCAGTGAGTAGTCCCGCTATCAATTCAATTCAAGTCTTTTTTATCCAACTCAAGAAGCCATTACCCTATGTTTTCTTTACCTTGACTACTAAAACAGCAACTGTAGCATCCTTCATGTTTAGGTCTCTGGACGCCAGTATCGCCGTCCTTGGTACTTCCTCTTCATTTACCTTGCTAATCAGTAGCTGGCAACCTCTTCCCTTCAAATCCCCACTTCCTTTCAGTGAACACACAGTTCCTGTAACAAAACTATCTTAGACTTACCAGTTAGGATGCTTTTCAGTTCCTTGGTTGCCTCCATGCTCTGCTGCAGATTCATTCGGCCTTCTTTCAACATTATCATGGCCCTTCCATTTGGATAGGGTTGACCCTTTCCCACTTCCATCCAAGGGACCACCGCTTTTTCAAGAGACGCCTGGCTTGAACTTCGATAGTACTTTGCCTGCGCCAGGATGACTAACTCGTAGTAGAGCTCCTCCGAGGCCCAAGCGGTCTTACGGCTAATCAAGAAGGTTAGGAACCACCCAGCGGCCTCTCCTTTCGCTTCCATGTGCTTCCACCTCTCCACATTCTGAATTCTGGAGACTCAGTACTCGCATCACTCTCGGAGGGTCCATTACTCGGCCAATCCTCACTGGCTAGAGAGCGTCTGCTGAGAGCACAAACCTGAATGTGATGCCCGCTATGGTCGGTGCGGTCCAGCCATTGAGGAGCCACTCCGGCAGTGTTTGGTTTGGGACGATTTTTGAAAACCATCATGGTTTCACGATGCCGAAATTCCTGAAGGGTAGTTCCAGGCCTTGCGGTTTTTCTTCATGGTCCCAATATCTGCTCAATCAGTTAGTCCTGATAGCCTTACTCTATTTTCGAAGAACGGCACCGTCCTTTTTGTCATGTCAAATGTCTACCTGCAAGGCCGCACTTTAAGAGGTCATTTGAGGGTTCTTGGTCCTCGCCCCCTGACCCGCAGCTGCTGTCACACCCCTGAGGAGAGGTGAGACGTTTGGGGTCTGGCCAGTGGGACGAGACCTTCCATCTTCTTTGCTTTTTTTGCCAGGCCAATCTAGGGAAGTCTCCTTCAACTGTGGTATTTTTTTTCGCATTGTCGGACGAAAATTACAATCAATGGGACAAACCATATTGTCAATAATTCACATTCGGATACCTATTTGAAAGAAGGTATTGAAAATGTTCGTTATCATATTCCTGAATAAATAACTCATGACTATTCCACTTATGCTAAAATAGCGTGTTTTGATTGGTTGAAATTTTTGTGTAGATAATTGAAAACATCATGTTTTCGATTTTGTAGTTCGGCTCCTGATTGGCTACTGAATATGTTTATAGATTTACAGTTAACAGTCAGTTGGCAAGATCCGGAATGGAAGAACAACAAATAATTAAAGTTCAATTGGTTTCGATTTTATTCATGAAATAATCTTAACGAATACAACTCATGTTATTGGCGATTATCGTGTGGTTGCCAAGCAACATAATTTGTTTCGAAAACGAGAAGGAATTTCTATTTCAATAATCACCGATACACTTGTTATATTACGTACGATAATCTAACTTCTCAATATGTCATTCATTGACTTGATATAAGAGACATTCTTTCTCTTTGGATTTGCTATAAAAGACCAAGAAATAAAAGAAAGCGTTTCCTTTCGGCGCGTTAAAAAATTCACCCACTTATGGCAATAAACCCATCCGTTCCATCCTGTTTAAATTTCTTAAAACCTCATCAGTCACTGAATTCTCTAGGTGAAACCAGGTCTTCTTTTGATAAACGACCTTTTCACCTTCGTGAATCGATTAATCATTGTTGAAGACTGTACTGGAAGTATCACTATGTCCGCTCGAATGAATGTTGTGAATTGAAAAATAGCCACTCGTTTCATTTGGGATATGCTCCTGTTATGTCACAGAAATTGAGTATACACCGTTGCCCTAAATAAGTAAAAATCAATATTTCGTGGCATAGAAGATTTTCAGTTCATTTTTGTTTGTCATTGTACGATATTTGAAATGGATTACGGATGAATCATGAGAAATGACACTTTGAATATTGTAACGATCTTAGAGGCGAACCTGACTGCTCAGTGTTTTCTTGTCGTTCTTCGTAAACAATTTTTACTTATCATCAACACCAAAACATTCCGACGTTTAGCTTCGGGTTCAGTTCTTGATGACAAAGGTTGCGAAAGACACCTTGGAATATAACAAAGGAATCAGGAATTGTAGTTTTTACCAACTTTATACGTTTGAGCCATTTCATTTCAAATTATACATCTATAATAGAGACAATATTTCATATCTGTTGATATCTGGATCATGAAAATGAATCGCAAATTGTACAGACTTTTGAAAACGAGTTCAACAGATATTCATTTCATTCGCAGTTCCATGTTTTTTTCGAGCGAAAAAAGTGAGATAGTTTTTCTGAGTTTTGTAATTTTACTGACGCCTTGTCACACTACAACGACTAGGTAGCACTATTCATATAAATAACGTGCGAATTGGTATAGGCAGATAAACTTATATTCACACTTAAATATACACTAGTTTCAATGGACTTATACCTACTTTTTATTTGCATATCCCATTCAGAACAAAAACAATTCACCTAAGTACGTCAATCGTAAACAAGTACCAATAATTACTAGAATTACTGGTCGTCTTTACAGTGTTGTCAAATTTGGTCATTTGGCTTGGATCATCGAGAAGGTTGTGATTATACAGTGAGGACCAAAAGTCCGTCGCTCCCCCTGTAACTTCTTTATTCTACATATTACAAAAAAATGTTAAAAACATAAGTTGTAGGGTTTCATTCGATCTCTCTAATGGTTTAAGTTTCATTCATACAGAGTGTCTCAAAAAAGCACGGTGACTTAGAAGTTAATTTTTTTAAATGGGACTCCCTGTATTTCATTGCATTATTACATTCTACGTTGAATTCTGAACAAGTTCGATAAATGATTTTCTATCAAAAAAGTTAATAGTTTTGGACTTATGAACACTTGTAAATAATTATTTCGACTACTTTTGCACCAGTTCACGAATAAATGAATGAGGTAGGCTATGCACGCTAGGCGCGTTTATTTTATCCATGACAACGAAAAAAAACTCTTATCTGTTTTTGCCAAATGTCATTGACATTTTGTAGGTTTTCAAAACTTTGTTTCAAACGGTTTTCAATTTCTCTTGTTGATTAATATGGCTCGTTCAGTAGCAGACAAAGTTGAAGCCGTTATCATATTTGGTGAAGCTAACCGAAATTACCACGTTGCTATTCGCATTTTCAATGAACGGTTTCCAGAACGTCCGATGTGTCGAAAATATCTGCAGAAATTGGTGGCAAAATTTAACCAAACTGGTACCGTGAAAGATGCTCTGAGATCTGGGAGGCCGAAAATAATTACGGAAGATGTTGAAATTCAAGTACTAGCCGAAATGGTAAATAACCCACAACAATCAACTAAGCAAGTAGCTGAGACATGTGATGTTTCTAAAACATCAGTAAAGAGGGTTTTTAAACAAAATAAATTCCATCCTTACAAAATAAAAATTTTGCACCAATTGGTTGAAGATGATCCAGACCGGCGACTTGAATTTTGCGAGACCATGGTAGAAAGAATTGTTGCAAATCGACTTTATTTGCAACACATCTGCTTTAGTGATGAAAGCACTTTTTACCTAAATGGAAATGTGAATACCCAGAATTGTAGACATTGGAGTGATGAGATTCCCTATGAATTCCGCGAGGGGCATACTCAATTTCCCCAGAAAATTAATGTTTGGGCTGGTATTTTAGGTAACCACATTGCAAGTCCCATATTCTTGGAAGAAAATTTAAATGGTCCCAGATACCTCCAAATGCTGCAAGACACAATAAGTCCCAGTATCGATGAGATCGTTGCGCAAAACCCACATGAATTTTACTTGGATATAACATTTCAGCAAGATGGAGCGCCACCACACTATTTTCGGGAGGTGAGAAATTACTTAGATGAAAGGTATCCAGGTAGGTGGATTGGACGTCGAGGTACAACAGAGTGACCAGCTCGCTCACCGGACCTCTCACCGCTTGATTTCTTTCTCTGGGGCTATGTGAAATCCGTAGTTTTTTAGACAGTTTGTGGGTCGTTAGATGAACTGCGCCGTCGAATTATTGAAGTGTGTTCAGAAATAACACCTCAAACCTTGATTAATGTTAGGGAAGAGTTTACAACCCGACTATTTATGTGTCAAGAAATGCATGGTGGACATGTCGAACATCTTTTGAAATAGATAAAATCTCACCGTTTTTAGTTATAAATTAAAATATCTCTTCAGTTTTTAATGATTCTTGATCTGTATTTATGGACTACCTTATTTGTTAATAAAATGTTTCAACTTCATTTGTACTAGTTTTTCGTGAGATTCAACAACTCTAACAATTGTAAAATGGTACGACGAGGTAAGTTACACATGGTGCCATCAGCAGTTTGCAACATTGGATAGCTTTCAAAAAGTTAGGATAGGAAAGTGGAATACATTGTGATCCATTTGTTACGATTTTCTCATTGAACTGGCGCAAAAGTAGTCGAAATAATTATTTACAAGTGTTCATAAGTCCAAAACTATTAACTTTTTTGATAGAAAACCATTAATCAAACTTGATCAGAATTCAACGTAGAATGTAATAATGCAATGAAATACAGGGTGTCCCATTTAAAAAAATTAACTTCTAAGTCACCGTGCTTTTTTGAGACACTCTGTATGAATGAAACTTAAACCATTAAAGAGATCGAATGAAACCCTACAACTTATGTATTTATCATTTTTTTGTAATATGGAAAATGAAGAAGTTACGGGGGGGGCGACGGACTTTTGGTCCTCACTGTATACATATACTAGCAGACCCGGCCACGGGTTGCTGTGGCTAAGGTTTTTATTATATTACATAGTAGTAAATTATTCAAGAGAAACGGTAGGAGAACACCAGTCATGGGGATTACCATCATCAAAATAAATATATCGTACATCGTGATTTGATGTATAGCAAATATATAATAATAAAATATATAATAATATAACTACGTGGTAATACTTACATGTATATACTTTAATTAAAAATTGTTAAATAATGAAGCACTAATAATTAAAAAGCAAGGATTCAACTGTATTACTTTTACTATAATATGAATTCAATTTATAATTCAGTCTAAATAACACGTGGCCGGCTATGGTAATTCCAAAAATTAAGAACGTAAGAACAATTGAACTTCACTGTATTGCGTTTACTACGAAATAAATTTAAGTTATGCTTTAGCCTCAGCAACACGTGGTGGTTATGCCATTAAATTGTAACTTATGTGAAACGTTAGTACTTTTAACACTGTGCCATCTGTTAGAGTACTTACTCAATCCAGTCAGCAGATACCGCCATCTGTTAAAATCGTTTGGGACTGACAGATAATTGTGACTGTCGAATAATAAACAAATAATGCTTAGTAGACGATAGTGTGGAAACTACGAAGCATCGCACAAAGAGGAGACCGAGAACGTGTAATGTGTTCTATCTCACTGTCTCGCCATCAACAAATAATTTGCAATAAAATAATATTGCGGCTATAAATTGAGATGTGAGCTATGTTGTCTGTTAAGTTAGATCGAACTGCACACGGTGTGCAAATTTGATTGAAATCGGTTAAGTAGTTTGGGAGTCTATAGCGGACAAACAACGTGACACGTAATTTATATATATTAAGATTAAACCCTAGTTGAGATATTCTTTGAGAAAAAGAAAAGGAAAAGTAGTGTTTATAACATAATGGATAGCGTGAATTCAATATTAACTCTATTACTTATTTTAATAACAGATGGAATTACGAACGAACAAAGTTTCACAATTATCTTTATTTCTTACAGGCAGAATTACGATGAAAACCTTCACTAATGTTACTTCATAGAACAAAAGTCCTTCATTTGCAGCAGTCTCAAAGCAGTTTCAAGAATATTATATCAATGAAGACTCAATAGTTAGAGCAACGGAACAAAGTGGATGTAATTATCTAAATAGTCTTCTCTTACAGGAATGACTATTATCTAGAGTGGACATTGCTTCCGTTACAACGGGAATGTATGTAACAATATGTAGTTCTAGATGGTTGGTAATTCATTATTTGAATGAAGACCGATTCTACACAGTGCTTTTGTGAAACAAAATTATTTGAGAAAACGAACGAATTCTTCGAACTTACAAAATATTAATTTACTACTATCACTTTTCCACAAACAACCACTGAAATATGTTCCGAGAACAGACAAAACATCAGGAGAAAGTAGCATTCTTGCACTTATGTTGATTATTCTTCCTTATAATATGTATATAATAAGACTGAATTGGACTTTAGTAACGATCATCAAAATAGCAGGAAATGTCTCTTGTTTTGCTAGTAGTTTCATGATTTGAAAGGTGGTACATTCAACTTTATCATTGTGGGTTTCCGTTAGCATCCACATACTAGTTTCAAGGTTTATCCGATCATCAGTGCAGACCCAGTCACTACATGCAAATGATTTTCAATTAATTTTGTCCCCTACGACAACTCCAGCACTCACTAAGGAAGTGAGCGTCAGAGCCATCTATTAGTACTACAGAGAGCACTCCGACTGGTATACCAACTTTGTTTAAAGCCACAGAAATTTATTTCATTATGAAAAATATTCAAATATTTGTGGAATTGTGTGTACTTGACGATAGGCAATAAGTTTCTTGTTTCTGTTTCACAAATATAGTTAATACATACAGGATGGTTTGTGTAGGAGGTACGAAGTCATCGATATTTTTATAATAATAATAATTATAATACTCCCTTTTAAACACTCGTTGAGTGTACCCAACATAGAGACGGCTATTATCATTATTTGCCGTGGCGCTCCGGGGCGACTTACTAATTTTTGGTGGCGTATTCACTTTTCAGCTGTAGGAAAACCCGGAAAACCTACAGCACCACCTCGAGTGGTTGGTGTGCACTCCAAGCTAGCACCAGACGACATTAGCATCTAGACAACTCACAATACACTTGCTTTTCAACAAGGCATGCGGTCGCCTATCGATCCGATATAAAATAGATGAGAAAAATTCTCTTGTACCTACATCGGGCTCGAACCGACTATCACTATGCTGGAGTTTCGAACGGCCTGTGCTTTAGACCGCTGATCGACCGACCACTCTATGCACATGACGAACACATTTTTTATAACAGACTGCGAAAAAGAACATTTTTTGAAATTCGCTGAAAAAAAAACGTAATGAAAAAAAAACTGTTTCGCAATTTCAAAACACCAAAAAACAACCTTATTTTTTCAACAACGATTTGTAGAGATTTGCTTTATGTTTGTACTGAAACATGTGGGCTTTGAAAACAAGATTGATAAAAAATACTCTCTGACAAAATATGTTTCTATAGTTGAATAATATTTTGTTTTGTTCCCTACCAGTTCACATTTCTGGTGCATCTGGTATATTTTGGGATAATCCTTTCCTGCATGTCTAAATTATTCCAATTTAAATTGTGGTAATGATTCACAAATGAGTAAATGTTGGTTGAATATATTCGTCCATGTATGTGATCAGAAGTGTACTGCCATAGTGCTACTTAGTTTTTAGTTGTACGCAAAAAATTTTTTTAAACTGTTTTTGAGTAACGAATTTGTCCAGACATTCTCGCTTTTTATTCAAAGTGATACATATGAAATATCTCTTGAGGTGAACTCTGAAACGACTAAAATAAGAAATTCTTGAATTTATTTGTTAAATAAATGCAATTATTAGTTTGTTCACTCTTTTTAGGTGAGTTGTCAGTTACAGAAATTATTCTACATTATCTTATTTTTATGTTACAATAATTGGTCTTTTCAGATACTGAAGGATTGTTCCACGACATTTATCAGATCAAACAGAAACATATTGTATCCGATAGTTATACAGAGTGTGTAAAATTCATTTTTCTGGCATCATCTACTCATGTTTTTGCCCACGAACGATTTCAATGGGCCTTCCTGTTGACATAACAAATGAACGTTCATTTGATCGATTTGTTCAACAAATGCAAATTCTTTGGAATTCACCTATTCGCGTTTCAATAGAATCCACATTTTTTACATCGTCTTGAGTCAGATGTATGAAGATGTATCACTAGGACTTGTCAATTACGAAAAACATAGAGGATGTTATCTAGAACCGATTATAGAAGTACACCGCGATTTCATTAGTTTTGTCACCGCAAAAATTTAAACAAATGCGGATGTGTTGGTACACCAGAGTATTTAGATAGCTAGGAGTTATTTGATGCAAACGAAATGACTGTCAATAATTCTCTCAAGATCTGTCAAATAAAGAATCAATTATTGAATTAATTTGGAGTGGGTGTTGGATCGAATATATTGCACACATATGTTATGGATATAAGACTGTTGAGAAAATAAGTTCACACTTCTTATAGTAAATCAGAGTTACATTTTATGGAAGCAATATTTCGTCTAAATTTTTTTCTTAGTCACTGGAAATGTTATGAAATCTGTATAACTTCCACTACAAATCATATGTTATAAGTTCATCAAATTCGGGAGCAATTGAATAATATCTCCAGACACTTACAGAGGTCATGACGATAGCATCAATTAATTACCGAAGCCGCGGATGGTGTAAAATGAAACGTATCGACGGATATGAGAGCCTTGTAGAAAATCCAATTAATTTGGATCGCGGTAGAGCAAGTGGAAAATTCTCTTTTATTAGTTCCACTCCGGCAAAATTCACTTACAACTTCTTAACGATGCTTTCCAGAAATATTTTTATACCGATACCATTTTTACTCAGCAGAATAGCCCATAAAGATCAAGAGTTAATCGAAAATTTTCAATGGAGCTCTAATGAAATTTCATATACATGAAGAAAACCGTGAACGGGAGCGGTTTTTGAATGAAAAAGTTAATGACATTTTCGATTAGACTATTCAGACTACGAACCTTAAAGTACGATATACTTTCTTTTAGTAGAAAACTTTTTATATAGAATATACATAAAATTCATGACGATGAAGACTACAACGAGGATAAATGCGATAACAGGGAATGAAAAAAGCAGTTGTCAATGACAGCTATTCCTTTTTATTATTATTGCTGTTCAACAGGGCTGGCCATTGGCCGAAACGTAAAGGTAGTATTGCGTAGAACATTTCTGCTCCCCGTTGCAGCTCTATTTTGCTGAGTACTCTGGAGCTTCTGATGAAATACAAGAGATTTCTCGCGATATTTTTTGTGGAATGATATTAACATCATCACTGGATATCAAAGAAGAAACGAGAGCTATATAAGAAATATCTAATCACGTCACCGAACGTTTCGAACGTTTCAAATTATGGCGACATCTCTCGGCATTTCTGGAATGATCCAACAGAAGCCTATCGCGGGTATCAATACAGAAATCTTGACCAGAGGACAGTTTACAGTTAGTTACAAAGTTTGCAATTTGACAGAGTTGGTTAAACGATAGTGATATAAATTAGTCGTTTGAAATAAATTGGAAGTTATACTTTACAAATCCAAATAAATTCGTGAATAGCAGTGTATTTTTATAACAATATCAGGAAAAAAGTTTATTCAAATTGAACTCGCCGTGGAAATGTTTAACAATAGCACAACAGATAAATGTATAAAGGACAGTTAAAACTATCACTGTACTATATGATAGTGGAGAAGGAGGGAGTTATACTGCCCTTGGGTGAAAGGTTTGAGTCTGCCCTTCTGAAGATTCCAGAAAGCGGCAAACTATTTGCCTCACGACAAATACAGCGACGTTATGGAGGCATACCAATGTGGCACTTCTGCTCTGGACATTTTTTTCACAGAGCTGGTGTTATTTACTCTATGAAAGTCCTGTCGACTAGATACTAGTTCGAGAATATTGCCATGTGCTCTTGTCCTTAACATCTTCATGACGACGCCTTTTATCAAGACGGTATTAACGGCTTTTTGCATAGTCAGCAAAGATCATTACTGTATTGAGATACTGGACAATTCTGGCCACCTGAGGAGTCATTGAGTGACCCCTGCGGAAGTCGAACTGCTCTACCGGTATGAGCCTCAAGGTGCCGAAATCATTCGAGGTGCATTCCATCCACCACCTTAGCTACAGCGCTAAGCAGCGAAATTGGGCGATAGTTCTCGATCTTCAATTGGGTTTCATACGGTTTTTGATTCAAGGACAATCTTCGCTTGCTTCAAGCTTGAGTTAGAGCATTTTGTGTAGTTTATGCCATGCAGGCGCTCTATTTCAAGGGAGAATTTTTATGGTGTCACGAACCTCCTCGAAGTTTTTCTTAAATTCCTGAAGACCTTGGATTCAGCTCTAAACTCTTTAGTTTCCCCAGAAACTGACACGTGCTCCTGGATGGAATCTGCTTCTTCAAGACCTCAATCGTGTGGCTTGAATGAGGAGATTTATATCCCAGCCCAAATTCATAATTTTTTTCTTGGGGTGCTCCGCCAATTTTTCCTCTCTTTACCATTCAGTCTTAAGAGACCTAGCATGTGACCTGGACGCGGATCCTTGCTCTCTCACTCTCCTCTTCCTAATGGTGACGTCTCTCGCGGTCTGAATGTATTCGATCAGCCTTTGAGTCCCCTGATATCCATTTCAGTAATCCGTGCAGTAATATAGTTCATTTTCCATTCATCATCCTCCTCTACTACTCCTGTACAGTTGATGGAAAATCATATAGGACTCTTTGCCCCTTGGGGTTTGTTTCTCCTGATTGAAATCTGAGATTAACTCAGAGGCTGTTCGAACTTCCATGATATCCGTAACCTAGGTTTAAGTAAGCCGCAGCACCAATTGCTGTCAAAAACGTTCATTAAATAAATCACATTTGTAAAATATGAACATATCTATTTTGTAATTTAGTTTCAATATTGAAACATTGAATCACATGTAAACCAGTTGTATCAACCAGAAAATATATATGTTATATACGTATATATAGATACAAGGATAATACATATACCTTTGCACAACACAAACACTCTTACAAATAATCCAGATACCTACACGAACACATAACATAAATACCTATATGTTTAAATGATATTGTATATGAAAAATATATAAAATGTATAAAATGAAGTGCAAAATGAACACACTGAAATTACATATTGGCATATTAAAATATCTTATCGATTTTACGTATCACTTACTTTCCATATCATGTTAAAAATATGCATTTTTACTCAAGAAAATTTTGAGTTTCTAGTTAACTACTCAATGTTCCATCAATCTGATATTATTAGGCAGCCCCTATTCCATATTTTCACCAAACTATACTGTACATTTTTTTGAATATACCTACTTTGTCATTTCTTATATCGCATTTTTTTCTCGTATTGTGATTACGTGTTCCTTCCTATCACCAAATGAGTATTTATGATTTAAACTTAAATTCATAGACCCATATTTATACCAAGAGACAATCGATAGGATATAATTTTTCTGAAATAATGGATTGCAGCTCTCACTATCAGCAACTTCATTGAAATTACCTACCTACGGACTATTTGCAGTAGCTGAGTTTGAACCACTACATATCTTATATCCCAAAGACTTTCAACTCCTTTGTCCTAATATAGAGCCGGCGAGGCGGCGGTAGAAAATAATAATTGAAATTTCCATTATTCGCGAATACTTGAATTACTATAAAAGTATCGTCATTGTGCTGCCTATGGCTTCCGTCCCTTCATCCCTACCTAATCAACTAAAGAGCCATTGAAAGGATAAAAGAACCGAATATTGTTCGCGAATTCGAGGAGGACTTATATCGATATTTTATAGACCTTTCATCCGTGATGAATTGTTGAGACGCGAAATTGGAGGGGTTTATCCTTTCTTTCTTTTATATTATTTTTGTTACATTTCTTCTGAGCACTTCGAACAGATGTTTTATATTTCTGCGGATGCGGTTTCAGAATATGCGAAATGTCGAAATGAATAAATCTTTGCTGGATTTACAGAATTTATGTGACTCCGGAGAGGGAGTTTGATTTCGTTATATGAATATTTTCTGAAAATGTGTAACCTCAGATAGCGGCGAATACACAAAGGCCGTTCCATGTATCGCATGTCATTATCGCCATCGTGAAAAGGCTAATACTCTTTAATTTAATAATAATGAATATTTAAATACGGTCCTGCAACAGCGCAAAGCGAAAAAAAGTACTTTGTATGCAATTATGGAAACCGATATACGAAACTGATATTCATTTCAATAAATGAAATAAATAATATTCCTACTTTAGCACTTTGCTGGGAGCCGTGGTTAATTGCATTCTCATAAGAACTGATGGGTCATCAAGAATCCCGTTGTTTTTTTTGTTGAGCGATTGATATAATTGAAATAAGAGAAATCACTACTTTAAAAGAAAGCAGGAGGAAAGATCTCAAAAGTGAATTTGACTTATATCAGGGAGAGTTTTTGTGAGTTGGTGGTGCGCATCGGAGACGAATAGATCGGATTTTCAACAATTAGCGATAGATATTCGGTGATGTCAAAATTTTAACGTTTTAGGCCACCGCAGACTCTGATTTCGAAGGCTATGTAGACATTTGGGCGCAAGGAAATTGAAAACATAGGTACCTACTTACACTTTACGAGGAATAATTTTTCAGTTTGCTTTAACTAGAACGAATTTACCTTGAGTAGACACTTGGATTGAATAATACAATCTCCCGCTTTCATCTTTACAATGAGATAGTATGGAATCCATTCCCCAAAGAAAATCTGAGAAAGCAGATTCAGTAAATTAGGTAACCTAATATTTCCAATACCTTATTATTTTTTATTTCAGAACTCTCCAAAGTTGAATTATTGGACCTGCTTTCGAAAATGAATATACTTCTGAATTTCGAAAATTTTATTACAGTGAGTAGAAGCGATATTTCATATATTTTATTCTGAAACATCATTATTGTTTCCGTTCTGAATTTTGGTAAACTCGAACTAATTACTAACACGGTTCCCAGGTAACAAGCTGACGTAATTTATACGTCAATGTATGGTTATTTAGATGCACTGACGTCACATAACCAAAAATGTTGTGATTTTGACGTACTAAATGAGACCCCAATCGGACGTCACGAATATGTCCTAATTTTGAAGGTACTCAGAGGATTTTATTACTTATTGTGATTGATTATGGGCCGTGATGGTCATGATGGTAGAGCGCTTGTCTCTTAACCTAAGGGTCATGGGTTCGATTCCCAGCATGGTCATCGGTCTCGTGCATGGCATCACACGTTAAAAGGTAAGGGCTGCGTCTTCCCTAGCTCGGGATAAGTCTTTCGAAGACTTTTGAGGGTTGCACTCTCAAGGGTGTGCAGCTGGTTGACGGAAATAACAATTTCAACAACAATAACAACAATTATGACCCTAATATAACTAGATATCCACAAAATTATTGTATGAGAATGTCAGTCGTTGTTGGAAAAACGCGCGTCGAGTGAAATTGACCTTGCTCTGATGTTTCGGGTAGTTTATATTTCTTGAATTATATTCACACCAAATGTTCCAAATATTCATTAATTCGAATAGTGAATGTGTTTCTTTTTATTATTAATGAATAATTAATGTGTTTTTTTAATTGTGTTTGAATTTGAAACTACGATATAATTTATTATTCAGAAAGATACACACCGACGTCAATCAAACGTCACAATACTTCATCTGGTGACGTATTTTCGACGTCATAATGAAATCATTATTTTGACGTCATAATAATGACGTCAATAGTCTGTGACTCAAAGATTTTTTAACGTCATTTTGAAGTTCACTCTGACGTTAGACATGACCAAATAATGACACATGTCCCGAAAATAACGTGATTTTGACGTACTGAATGAGACGTCAATCGGACGTCACAAATATGTCCTCAGTTTGACGTTACACATTGGTCATTATTATTTATCATGATTGAATTTGACCCTGACATAAATACAGAATTTCATTGCACGAGACTGTCAGTCGTATATCATTTCAAAGCTTTTAGCTCCAGAGGATGTCAACTTTGTTGTCGAAACGCGCGTTGGGTGAAATTGACGTTGTTTTGGTGTTTAGTTCCTATTTTTTGAATTTTATTCACGCCAAAAAGGTTCCAAATATTCCTTCATTTGAATAGTGAATGTGTTCCTTTTACTATCAATGAATAATAAATGTGTTCTTTATTTGTCTTTGAATTTGACCCTACGATAGAATTAATTATTCAGGAAGTTACACACTAACACATATCAAACGTCATACTACTTCCGATAAGGAAGTATCCTGAAATCCTCATTTTGACATCATATTAATGATGTCAATCGAATGTAACTCATGAAGTCATATTAATGTCATTATTTCTGACGTCATCCTGAAATCCTCATTTTGACATCATAGTAATGATGTCAATCGAATGTAACTCTTAAAGTCATATTAACGTCATTATGACTTCAATTTGAAGGTCACGTTAGACATGACATGAGATAAAGTCAGCTGGGTTTCCAGTATCAAGCTAGATCTGAGTATGATTTAAACTTTATGAGCAGCTTCGTTTCTTTTGTTCTTCCTTTCGGATATGGCCTGTCGTAAAAGGGGAGCCAAGCCAACCATCCTGAAGAACATTCAAGGGTACTCTTGAGGTACCAGATGAATCGAAGTAACACCCAAAACACAAGTCAGCAGGGAAACATTCCATGAGACTTCTGAAACCATGGCTACTCAGTTGCCTCCAACTCACATCTACAGCTGAGGTGCAAATATGCAGATACTTCAAAACCCACCAATCCCAGAAGAATAAGGAGTGTTTGTCCAATGGGCTACAGATGCTCTTATTTCAGATTCTGGTCTCTTCGTTAAGCCAATTCCCAAGTGGCTATTTGCTTTAGAAGTATCCAAGAAAGTATTGCAAAGAGATGGAGCCGGACCTATATAGTAAATCTGACCGTTGTGCCCGACTCGTAAACAATCCATTACGTCACAGCTCGACAATTACTTTAGTCACCTCGAAGAATGAACGTGAGCTATCTAAGAATCATCCAGACGAGTCAACGAGTGTAGAAATTTCTGCAGTCTAGAATATTACATCCTTAAAGTTCCTTCCATCGGATTCTCTCTGAACCTTTCTTACATACTTGTTATGTTCAATGATTGACGATTCATAATCATTCCATTTTCCTGCTTTCTTTGCAATACAGAACTTGCGTCTCACCTGCTTTCTCAAGGTGGGAAGACTTTCGTTCCACCAGAGACGTTTCTGGAGATGCACGTCACTACATTGAGGCAGTTGTCATGGTGGGCAGAAAATATTGCGTTCCGTAGTTCAGGTGATGTCGTCATCTTTGGGAATGCCCCCCAGATGTTATTCGCTACACTTTAAATCACTCAGGTCATTCAATTGATGTCAAAACAAACTTGTCTGTGATCGGAACAACTACCTTCATCACTTCTTTGAATTGTTCCACACTGTGCTATGATATATTTCTGAACAGCAGACATCATTATGAAATGAGAGATACTTTTGTCTTTCTCGCACTTACTGCTTGACCAAACTACGCATAGCGTGCAGAAAAGTATCACTTCGTGCATCACTTATGAAAATGAATATTGACATTCATTCTGAAATTTATTGTATCATTTATTACCTATTGAGGTTACAGCCTTGCAGCTTGTGCTACTTTTTCAAGTCCTTGTGTTTCAACTCGAATCGCGTGTGAAATTATTATCGCCGCCGAAACCGTTACTAATCAAACTCAAATAAAAACTAGCCAACTCGAAATAAGATTTACGCCTTCTTTTCTCAAGATTCAGCCCCTCTCGCTTGCACGACTTGGTCGTATTTCTAACTTCACATAAGACGTTCGTGATCAGGGGTTGTAGAACTAAAGAATCGACGTCCGATTGAGAAATGTCGTGCCTCTCATGGGTAGAATTTTCACGTGCGTGAACCAAGGACACGTAACAATCCCCTCTCCATATATTAATGTACCTCTCACTTTTTATTCAGATTAATACTTCGCTCTTGGCGTGAAATGGAATTTTTATAGGAGTTGGGAGAGCCTGAAAGGATGAAAGAATGTTTTATCGAGTTCTGAGATCAAACTCTGGAGTCGAAGAGGAAAATTAATTGCTTTGGCGAGCATTGTATTTTCCAGCGTCAAATTCGGAAATAGATGTAAGGAAATGATTATTCTGGTGATTTGAAATGTATTCGTAGGCCTGACTGAGTCGCCAAAAACAAGCTTCCGTGTGGAACGTTTATATGCGTTACCATATTCTGTTTTGCGGAAGCCAAGCAAAAGTATCATCAAAAAAGTAGATAATCTCAAAATATCATTTAAATGTATCAAAATCTCATTATTAGGAGGTGATTGGACCTGAAACAATTTTTGACGGGACAAAGAAAATAAAACCTTTGGGAGGTACTCTAATAAAAATACACTTAACTCTACCAATCTAATTCATATGTTCCACTGATATATTTATTAATTAATCAAGAATTTATATCGCCAAAGTTTTTCGTATCACTACGGTGAATGCAACTCCAAACACCGCCGTACACTGTACATTGTCTCCTATCTTTCCAGATGCCACGTCAGCAGTGAATAGCTGATGTGGCATCTTCTTCCATGAGGCACCAGCTCTTTTCCATTGACACGTAAGACACCGTCTTTGAAATCCATCTCGAACCCTCTGGAATTCATCATGTTCATTCCAATGATTGCATTGCCGTCGATGCCCGCTAGTACTGCGGAATGTTTTAATACAGTGTTGCCCAAAATTAGCTCGATTCGTTAGTTCAGTATAGACAGTGGCTGGCTGCCCGGTTGATGTGCTTAGTTTCCAAATTGATGGTTCAATTCTTGCCGGTGATTTGACGAAGGTTGGTCTAAGAATTACCCTGCTCGCACCTGTTTCAAGCAGCATGGTGCAAGGCTCGCTGTTCGTGAGACCGTCTACGAAGGCAACTCTGTTGAAGGAAAGCTACATATGCGTTGTTTCATGGTTTTTTTATTATTCAATCAGTTCTTCTGAGAGTCTTTTCTAGTGTGCGGGCTTCTAACTGTTTCCCTTTTTTTCAATTCCTGCTTCAACTCGGCGACTTTCAAGTCCAAAAGATATACTTTCCTTAACAACATTTTATGTTTTAGTGCCTTTGGATAGTAGCAGTTACTTGTTCCCCAAAATATCAGTTCATTTCACACAAAAATGCATGTCTGTATGATTCCGAAATTCGAAAACTATTCGCGAACATTTGTTTTTTTTTTTGATGTGGCTCGAATGGCATGCAGGATGAGAGAGTGTACCAAATTTCTCATCATAGTGGAGCGCACCATTCATGTAATTTGTATATTTGTTTGTTGATGTGTTACTGATCGGAAATATATCAACTTCTGTTATTTCTGACGTAGAATTGTACATTTTTTCTGTTTCTATAGATTTTGCAAAGATTGCAATTCGTCAAGAGTTGTCTACAGTATGAATATAGGGGAGTAGCATAGGGTTGTGTCAAGGTCAGGTTAGATTTTGAGTGTTTCAGTCATCGGGTCTATTGCGGTCCTCCACTGGAACCCGTGAGGCTCTATTGTGGCTCCCACCAATTTATGTTTCACCAAATAAATCCAGATTCTTCACGAAGCCGATTATCAGGAATCTGCCTAACATCGATAACCTGACGTGTTAGTCAACGTAGATCAATACCTTGGAATGGACCAATCCTGGTAAGTTATGCCAGAATTCTGATACTCTTCTTGCAGTATTCAGTATTTGTGTGCGAACACTTGAAGGAATACTAAGTGTTCTGGTGCGATAAAACCTTTTGGGGCCCCTCTTCGGCAGAGAGTCCACCACTTCATTGCCTTCCATGACTGGGCATGAATCCAGACCAGAGTGAGCATGTTGAATCTTCTGATTGAAGCGAAACTTTTTTGACGGTTCCATACTAACTTGGACAATTGATGTATCATAGTACATGTATATTTGACAGATGTATTACGAAGCGCTTTTGCAGTATAATCGTGACATTTCTGAATCAATATCATATATATGTATATAATGATTTATTTCTCTAGTCCCTGGGGACTCGAGACTGAAAAGAATAGATACCAGATTTGGTCTGCCTATCGTAGGAGATCCCACAGCTGAAGGAACCTCCGCAAAACATGTGAGTACACGAAGAGACCTACATGCCCATCCATGCCGAATTACTTTCATTACAAAGTCACAACACGTATTAATTTTTCAAAACAGAGGCACGTTTTTTCCATCACAGACAACAACAGAGAGGTTTCGCATTGTATTTGAATCCCACAGGAGTATTATATACGTTCAATAATATAAAAGCTTTCATGGCACAGTTGAAGTATTTTCTTATGAAATCTTTGAAATCCTCTTTCAGTAACGCTGCTGATCAGGATTACTCCAAAATGGCTCAGACGCGTTGAAAAGAAATATCTTCCATTAGGCACTCTTAAAACTTCTCGGATAAACAAACTTGGGATGAACGATATAATGGAAATATTCATTTTCCGAAAGTTTCACGGAGCTTTTGAAATTGAATAAGGAATGAGATCATACAATAATTAAGACTTTTGAAGCATTTAAAACAATTCGTTTGGAAATGGGAGATTTGGTTTACACTACAGAATTAAGTCAGTAATGGAAATGAAAATAAAATTTAAAAAGTTGTCATTAAAAATCGCGCGTT
The DNA here is from genome assembly GCA_958502065.1 of Chrysolina americana. Classification (NCBI taxonomy): domain Eukaryota; kingdom Metazoa; phylum Arthropoda; class Insecta; order Coleoptera; family Chrysomelidae; genus Chrysolina; species Chrysolina americana. Next base: position 90,484,644 of record OY293412.1, read on the forward strand.
TTTGAAAGTGCGATTTGAATACGCTGAGGCGTGCTTCAAATAGGTGAAATGGGGCAACAATTACAAAAATTATTTCAGCTACAATATTTGAAGAGCAGTGTTCCAAGTTTCAAAATAATATGATTTAACGTTAGGGGGCGGTAGTTGGTTTGTGTTGAATCCTTTTCGACGATTAGATAAAATAAACCATCTCTCATTATTCATTAAGTGTGAGCCAAATACACTTCCCCAAGGAATTAACGCACCACCAAAAATTAGGCAAAAGTTCAAGATACATTTTCGTCAAAACTATACTTTTCCAATTTGGACTTTTTTTTTCGAGTGACATGTTGTTTTCTTCTGAATGTTGTTACGTAAACTGAATGCGCATAAAAACCTCTATTTTATAAATACCGGGTGTAGCAATGATAACGTGTTTTTTCATAAAATTTGTAACACCCTGAAGAGTGTAACAGTTACATTATTAAGTCAAAATTAAACTTTCACTTCAGCATTATTTTTTCAACATTTTCTTTTTTGATTCACTTCATTATTCGAGAAAGATTTTATGTAAAATGAAGATCCTTTAACAACGAAAAAACCGAACAAAAGAAATAAGTTAAACGACAGTGTCAGTAGCGAGTATTTCCACCTCTGGCACGAATAACTTTTTGGGAAAGACGGCCCTTACTTAAAATAGGAGACCTTATGTAATTTTGGTCCAGGTCTTCCCAAAATACAATCAATCTCTGTCGTACGTCTTCCAAAGTATTTAAGTTACGTTGCTTTTGTAATCTTTTCCCAAGAATAACCCAGAGATTCTCTATGGGATTCAAATCTGGGCTCCAAGCTGGCCATACCATGGTAGCGATACCAATTTCCTCTAGGTTGATAATTTCTGACAACTCGGGTGCTGATAATGCTATTTGAATTCAATAAAATCATGTCATGGTATAAAATAGTGTTTCTCGAGAAATAGGAAAGATAATGAGTGATTCAAAAAAGAAAATGTTGAAAAAAGAAAATGCTAAAGTGTAAGTTTAACTCGATAATGTGACCATTATACTCTACTGAGTGTTACGAATTTTATGAAAAAAACACGGTATCATTGCTACACCTGATATTAAAAATAGAGGTTTTTATGCGCATACAGTTCATACAACAACGTTCAGAAGGAAATATACGTCATTCAAAAAAATAAAACGTCTAAATCGGACAAGCATTTTTGATGAAAATGTATCGTAAACTTTTGACTAATTTTTGATGGTGCGTTAATTTCTTGGGGAGAGTATAATTTTCTCTTGTTGGCAAACTAACACTATCTGAGACTCATTAATGAAATTCACAATTCTCACTGTATTTCCTCCGTGTTGCTTTTTCACTATCAACGCGTGAAGACTCCACGAACTCTAAGGGTTGCAAATGAAGCTTGCAGTACCTTGCAACCATGTCGTTGTTGAAACAGGTTGCATGCTGATAAAGTCACCGTGTAGTTTTGCGAGATACTAAGGATGCCACAACTGGCGTTTTTCTAGTATTTGAGAATGGGAGAATTCTGAGTGGAATTGTGTTCTCTGAATTGAATAATGATCTTATCCTCGAAGTCTTCGGTATATTTTCCACTTCAATAACGGAAACTTCGTATTCATCGATTTTATTGTGAATGGAATGATTTTTTACCACGTTTCTAGCAATTTTTGTTTATCTGCACTTTGACCCTCTTCTAGTAGTTGGAATAACATGAAATTTAACAGATGTTTATAATTTACAGCTCTCGAGGATGAGGATGAGCTAATCAATCAATTCTGAGAAAATATCTCTATTCAGAATTGTTTCCGTTCTCAAGAACTAGGAAAACGCCATTTGCGGCGTTGTTAGCATATCGCGAAATCATAAAATGACGCCGATTGGCGTCATCAACATGCAACGTGTTAAGTCACCATCATAACTGACCGCTGGGATGTCGTATTTCCATACTTGTTCTAGTGTAGTCATCTTTGTCTAGTTACACTTTTTGAGAATTTGCATCAGATATGAACGAAAGAGCGAAATCTCCACAGAAAATGTAAATTAATGCTGCGAATGCATTCCCTCCCATGCAGATGCGTCTTCATGAAAATGCAACGTGCAGCACCCTCGGCCAAGACAATTGTTACAAGCGAAGCAAAGGGAAGATATATGTGCGCGACGCATGGCCGCATTTTCCATGAGTCGGATATATTTCACAAAATACTATCCCCCTCGTGATGTATAATCTTGAAATATGCACCGAGCGTTATAGCTTTAATATGGCCACAGTATAGAGATATAATATGGCGTAGGTACTTTGGGAATGACACATTTGCCCGCAATCTTGAAAAATTTACAAATCGTTGCCTGAATTCTTATTGAAAATATACCTAAAAAATGCGCAATTTTCAAACTACCTTCAGTATAGAGATTGCTGTAGTGGTGTTTTGTACAGAAGCACAGTTTAAGCGACAAACAAAGTGATTGCTTGCTTGAAGGTTGTAGACGATGTTTCAACTTGATTACCAGGTTTCGGGCGTCCATCGTCTTAATGGGTTGGAAGATGACTTTTTAAAGTTTTTCACAACGTTTCGATTGCTTGTATCTGCAATCGTCTTCAGGTGAATACTGACAAGTTTAGTGTTGTTTGAGTTGCCGAATATGAGCGTTCCATTCCAGTTTTTCGTCGAAAACCATTTCCAGAAACTTGAATTCATTTACAAACTCCAATTGTTTTCCATATAGTTTAAGCTTTGGATATGTTGTAGTGTTTCGTCTTTGAAAAAGCATACATTTCGCTTTAGATGGCGAGAACTGAAAACCGGTAATTTTTCCGCCGAGAGAATGTTGTTACTACTTATGTATTATAATACAAGGTCATCTGCATAAAGGTTCATTTGATTGGTGTATCGATATTTTCTGTAATGTTATTGATAGCCACAAGAAAAGGGTCACGCTCAAGATTGATCCTTGAGGAGTCCCGTTTTCTTGGGATCTCTTGTCTGATAGATGTTGTTTGCTGATAAGGATTCTTCGACGTTCAATGGTTTCTATGCCAATTTCTTCTCTGCTAGGACTATATGATGTGAGTCCGGGTGAAATATTGTATTTCTTGTAATAAACATATTTCAAGAATTTATTTTGTGTAGTTTCTATCATTTGTTTCATATTTTTTTGCTCCCATATTTTGATCCCATATTATACTTGCATATTCTATTTTACTTAGCACAATTGTGAAAAATTAGTGTTTTATGGCATTTGTGTCTATGAATGTGTACAAATACTTCTCCGATGTTTCTCAAAACAAGTTCCCTAGAAACAACTGCAAGTGCCTGCTGTAATCATCCAGAACCATTTTGATTTCATTTGAACAGACTGGTTTCGAGGTTGTTACCTCGCACGCTTTTTTGTATACGTTCATATACAAACTAGTTCATTTTTCTGGAACACCCTAGTAAAGTTGTCGATCTTGTATTAATATTTACTAAACAGGTGCAATTGTTTCATTATCAACAGTTTCATCAGTTGTTTTGTATTGGATAATTACCTACAGAAAAAAATATTCCTCAGGTTAATAATATGGAAGATTGGATCACTCAAATAATTTTTCAGTGATACTTAATTGTCACTCGTTAAGTGGTGTTGTCCGATCTTTATTAAACTTTTTTCATTGGTTTCTGAACTATTGCAGGAATATTTTGATTGAATTTCAATCGTTGTGTCCATTTTAGTACTTTTTATACACTCATACCATTTTTATATCCATTATTATTCTTTCGGTACTTCTTTCTTTATTTCTATGAGAAGTATCTAATTCAATCTTTGTCAACAAGATTCTGTCAACATATTCATTGTTATAAAAGGAAGTTTTTTGGATATCTTCTGCCTAATAGTGGACCATTTCCAAAGTCAGGAATAAAATTAGGATCCAATTTGTGGAGTACAAAAGCCCTCCAAAATTGTAATAATCCCAGCAAAATATAATTACCACTACACTGCAACAATACGAGTTTAACAAATTCATCAACATTCTGTATTTTCAAGTTCGCTTTGAAACTCCATTATAACACGCTCTTCTATACTCCCAAGGGTTGATATGGCTAGAGTTATGGCTTAGAGATACTCCAGTATATAAACGTAGATAGACGTCGCTTTATCGCTTCAGTTTCGATAAACTCCCATAATAGTTTATGGATTACGCTCTCTATGCGTCGGTGTCGGTACAGGGACTTGGATACTTCACAGAACATTAAAAAAAATCTTCCAGCGGTAGTATGAAAATCATCCCATTAGATTGTGTTAAACAACAATAAAAAAAAATCAGCCATCGGCCTTAACGAAAAATTGTCATGGAGTAACTTTTATTATTATTGGCTGGGGATTGGTTACAATAATTCGACATTTGTCATTGCTGACATATGGCACATGTCAGTGTATCAAAATACATATTGTTTTTTTATACAGAAAAATAGTGATTCTCATTCTGATTTCATTGATGTATAATTTGTTATGATTTGCACTTCTGAAACCACAGATATTAAAAAAAACAACTTCAACTGAGATGGTCATGACTACATCGAAAAATTTTGTATAATAAACACTAGTTGTCAGAACTCATTGAACATCATAAGTTTGCACAAACACTTCAGTCGAAATGTCCTCATTCTCAAATGAAGAAATTCGAGATATGTTGAAACTTTATTATAAATTCGATAGGAATAGTACGAAAACAACACAAATTTATTTTGAATTATATCCGGAAAGACAACAGCCGGATAGAACATTGTTCGGATTTTTGGACAAACACTTGGCTGAGTACGGTGCGTTTCAAAAACGAAGAATGAAATATGGAAGCAGAATGGAACAAAATTTTAGACGTAACTTATTAGCCGAGGTGAAATAATTGTTCATTCCATATTCGAAGAAGTATAATTATTTTTGGTACTTTTTTAGATAAATGCAGATTCTTCGGAGGGAATTTTAAAAAAGTGGTTTGAAATGTTATAAGATACATATTTCACCAAAATTACATCCAGGTGATCCTGAGAGAAGGATGGAATTTTGTAGCTGGCTCACGAATAGGGAAGACCCTACAAACTTCTTGAAAAACATTATTTGGACCGACGAAAGTACTTTTTCGAACTGTGGTGTTTTTAATAGAAATAATGAGCACATTTGGAGTGAAAATAATCCACGACACTTCAGAGAAGTCAGACCACAAGTTCGGTTTCGTTTTAATGTGTGGGCTGGAATTTATGACGACCGAATACTTGGACCTCATTTCTTCTCTAATACTTTGAACGGGGAAACCTATCTTCAGTGAAGTGTTTCAGTATCCACCCTGTAAATTTAAATCAGTATTCCATACGAATATATTTTTGAGTAGATTTTGTTTACTATTTTAATTTTACTGTACTTTGGCTGTGTTAGTTTTATACAACTTATAATATCTCTTTTTAAAATTGTTTTTTGTTGCTTTTCTTAGTCGTCTGACGAACATTTCTATTGTTTTTTATTTGTTAATGTAATACAGTTACAACAAAAAACGTTTCAAAGAAATATCTTATATTCTTCATAATCAATCTTGCGAGAGTGTTCCAGATATAATAAAGTAAAAAAATGTTGAACGATGAAACTTTCTATATCGAGTGAACAAAGTTTGCACTAATTTTGACTGATTATTTTTATATAATTCTCAGTTTTTTATAATTAGTTATTAGTGTTTTTTTTTCGTAGTATGACGAACATTTTTTGGGCTTATGTCTCTTGGTATTTTTATGTATTTTTAATTGTTTAGAATAATAATAGTGTACATTTCTAGAGCTTTGTTAATAGTAACTGATAATGACAAAAAAGCATATTTGGATTGATTGATTGATCTCTTGAATATTTCGTTTATATCGATTATAATGTTATGTAATTGTAATGTCCCCGTTGTTTTCTGTTAACTGTTTTATTGTATTACACTGATTTCACTTGTTTATTTACTGACGTACCTTATTCATTTTTATACAGCGAACAAAGTCAAAATAATGTGAAAGAATTTCGGAATCGATTTTCACATACTAAAAATATTAAAAGGAAAATTTGACTTTTAAAACTAATTTATTTGATATGTATGACATCCAGTTACTGTTTTCAAAAAATTTATGCTACGAAGACATGACCTAAAGTTTCAACTCCAAAATAACAATGTCTGCCGTAGTCGTGTTGAATGGAGAGAGTTCCGGAATACTCTGTAGTTAATGGAGCGGAATTTAAAGTTCACTACCGCTCCTGCCCTTTTGGGGGCAGATGCATACCACCGATGCTGTATTGATCAGGTCAGCACATGAGTTATAAATAATTTATATTCGATAACTAAGCCGATGTCGCCTCCAGAATTTGGTATTTCCAAAAGTCTCGTATTGAAGAATGCACCAGTGCAGGATATGGAACATAAATATCCGACCCCCTGTTACATTTAATACTCAAATAAATAGAGATGTGTGATCAACAGTTGCTAATCAATACGGTATTATCTAGATAATTGTGCGACATTCTCTGTTATTTGAAGACAAATCGATACCAGCTACCTGAAACGATGTGATATTTAACTAGTGAATTGAAATCTGGGAAACAGAGGATGGTTAATGGGAATATACGTTGGGAGACTCATTATGTTGCATCATTTGGTTATCTCTGAAGATGAATGTTTGGAACATGCTGCATGAAACCTGAATAATGATATAATAATAATGAAAGTACTCCATTGGGACATATTTATTTGTTATTTATATTGTGACTAGAAGATAGATAGATAATATATACTTTTATCGTATCATTAAAAATTAATAATAGTAATAATAATAATAATAATAATAGGTCTTTATTTTCCAAATATATTTACAATATAAAAGGAAAAATGCCGAAGATCAGATGGTGTGACACGCATTGGTATACACGTGTTACCTCTGTTATTATTCTTAAGCGTAACTGAAAATATATAACCTACAAAAAAAACTGTGTTTATAATTATACTGCCAGGATTCCTAAATCTATATACCTGTAAATAGCCAGCCCGAAAAAAAAAGAAAAACTACCATAGAATCATGCATTAGTTTGTTCCGTGAAGAGATGTTTTTTCATTAGTTTTTTAAATGTATTTATATTTAATTTCTTCATGTTTGTTGGAACAGAGTTGTAAATAAGTGAGATCTGGTAAGAGAAAGACCGCCTGAAGGTTTCAGTTCTATGAGTTGGTGGAGTAATAGTTCCCTTGTAGCGAATGTTTATATTGTGAACATCCTCCCGAAATGAAATTTTCTTCCATAAGTATGGGGGTGTTCGGGTAGTAATTACTTTATGGAAAAAACAAGTCGCATGGAGAAGTTGTCTACGCTGCATATTGAGCCATCCTATTTCACTCAATTTATGGGAAATGTGGCATCCCCTCCTGATCCCAAATATCAATCTCAGGCATGAGTTTTGCATAACCTGTATACGCCTTTCGTCCTAGTGATCCAGACATGGACTATAAACTGAGTCACAGTAATTAAATCTGGAGAGTACTGGTGAGTCACAGACCACGGCCTTAACCTTTTGATTCAAGTACCTCCTGTTGCTATAGATGAGTTTCAGATTCATGAATGCCAGGCCATGAATATTTCGTATATGCGATTTGAATCTCAAATCATCATCGAATGATAAACCCGGATTCTTCATGTTTTTGACAGGTTTGATTACTTGGTTTTCAACATTGATTTGGAGTTGGTTTTCAAGCAGACTTCTGTGATGGCGTGTTCCGAATAGCATTACCGATGTTTTAGCTGCATTAATTTTGAGCGCATGGTTTTTAGAAGATTCTATAAGAGTGGATAAATCCTCAATTTTTTCTATGGCCAGATCTGTATTTGTTGGTAAAAACGAAAGTCGCAATTGGGTGTCGTCGGCGTAAAAGTGAATATCACAATGACGTACAGAGTTCTCGAAGTCATATGTATACAGTGCAAATAGCAATGGTCCCAGGATGGAACCCTGTGGAACACCACTGGACATTTCCTGGAAGGATGACGACTTATTTCCCATTTTAACGCTCTGGCTTCGACAATTAAGGTAATTTTTAAAGAAGGAGTTTACGCAATAGTAGATCATAGTCCAGAGTGTCAAAAGCCTTGGAGAAATCCAGAAGTACTAGTAATGTAACCTTCTTATTGTCAATACCTCTTAAAATGTCGTCAGTAATTTCCATCAATGCGGTTTCACAGCTGTGCCCTCGTCGAAATCCGGACTGCTTTTCTGGTAGTATGTTGCACAGTGACACATACTCTCTCAGCTGGGTATCTATTATTCTTTCTAGGATTTTTGAAAGTGTTGGCAGTATATTGATCGGCCGAAGATCTTTGAACTCACTAACGGTATTCTTTTTAGGTATTGGCTGTACAACTGACTTTTTCCAACTTTGTGGGTAAACATTTTTGGTGAGACAAAAATGTATGATATGATTTATAAATGGTATCAAATAAGGGCAACACATAAGCAGCAGTTTCAAATTAATACCATCCCACCCTTGTGCAAGTTATACAAGACTTGTTGGGTTTCATCTTGTCTTACAGATCTGAATCGAAATTGGCCTGCTTTCTCATGAATACTATTGGAGTAGAATTCAATCAGATTTTGATCTGCAGCGACTGCTGAAATGCCTTTCACAAAATACTGATACAATTCCTCTACATCAAACATATGATCAGGAAATGTTGGTCGTTCCTTTTTAATGCCTAAATGATGTAGATCCTTCCATATATTATTTACTCCTTGTTGTCTCAAAATATATTGAAAATATGCCTTTTTTTCGTTTCGACAAGCCAGGGTTGTGAAATTTCGGAGGGTCTTATAATATTCATAGTGACCTGGTGATTTTGTTTTTTTGCCACCTAGAACGGGCTTTATTTCACAGTGACATAATTAATTTAATATTATCCGTGATCCATGGTGCATAAGGTTTGGTTATTCTAATTGTTCGAACAGGGGAAAGCACATTGAATGTTGATATAATGTTTTCATTAAGAATTTTTATTTTTTCGTCGATATTATCGGTTACATAAATATTTTCGAATGGAATTGATATTATATCTTTGTAAAATCGTTCCTGATCAAAATTGTCTTATATGTCAGTGAGCGGGAACTATTACCAAGATTAATATCTAATACTATAAACTCATGATCTGAAATACCTGGAACCGAGACAACTTCAATATTCTCAGAAATATAATCACTGATATTTGTGATGATCAAATCTATGAGTGAGAGTGAAGAACAGTAACTCTTGTAGGTCTATCGACTAGTTGAACAAGCCCCAGTTCCTCCAACATGTTACTCAGCCTGATAGCAGCCCTGGACTCATTTTTCAACAAATCAATATTGAGATCACCCAGAATGAATACATCATCATATCTTGGAATTAAAGGTGATATATCATTCTCCAGTGTACTAAGGAAATCAGTTTCAGAATAGTCCGGGGGCTTGTAGACAACTCCAATAGCCACATTTCGTTTACCTATTTTTATATTTACCCATAGTTGCTCTAGATCACTCATCATAGGAATGAAATTACTAGGAAGTTTATTGTCAACATAAATACCAACGCCCCTTCCTCTACCCCTCAGGCGATCTTTTCTGAAGAAAATATAATCATTCACATGACATACATTACCATCAATTCGATCCGATAGCCACGTTTCATTCGGGCACGTAACAGAATATTTTTGTAAGGTGATAAGAACTTTCAAGTCTGCCAATTTTGGTAACAGCGATCTAATATTTAGGTGGCCAAATCTCCGTGCATGCGACATTTTATTCAAAACAGTAATATCAGAGAAAAACAGAATATCAAAACTAAATTGAAATAAAAAATAAACAAGAATGTGATGAACAATAAGAGATGTGTGAACAAGTGAAGTAAATAAAAACTTTCTACTTTCGATTCTCAGATGAAGATCTCAAAAAAGGTTTAGCTGATTTGTTTACTCTATTTCTGTCGATTTCTTCCAACACTTCTGCTGTTCTTTTCTTCAGGTTTCCTTCTTTGTCTATGCTGTAGTTCTTCGTATGCATAGTTGATTCTATCCACTATCAGAGAGTGTCCTTTAATTTTTGCTTCACGACCGTTTTCTCTTGCAGCCTTTTGTTGTGACACCAAGAACTTTTTGATCTGATAATTTTCCGTTATATAATCTGGTGCTATATATATCCCAGTTCCTTTGAATTTTTTTGCACTATTCAATACCTCAGACTTCAGTCTATTAGTCAAGCACTCAATTACAATGGGACGAATTTTATTATTTTCAATTTTGCCCAGTCTGAATGCATCCCTTATTTCTATATATTTCTCACCAATCCCCAATTTTTCTTGAAACAACTGACTGAATACCTCATAAATATCGTGTTCTCATTCTTTAAGGCCATATACAATCAGATTATACTTCTTTTGTCTCCTTTCAGTGGATTGAATTCGTAGAGATAATTGTTTAATCTCTTCTTTCAAAATAATATTTTCCTTCGTGATTTCGTTTACTTCAGAGGCAACTTCCACTTTTATAGATTGAATATCATTCCTCAGATCATTCACTTCATTTTTCAAACTGTTAACTTCCTGAACAATCTGTTTATTCTGATATTTTACCTCACCCAAATCTTAACTTAATTGCTCCAATAATTTTGCTACATTCTCCATTTCACTTTCGGGCCCACGTACCAATAGATAGAATATAAAACAATTACTTTTGCTATTCAGTTCTTCTTTATTCGACTATTGTTTTTATGTTTAATGTGCCCTTTCAGCAGTAAAATAGTGAAATTTCTTCAAATATCTCTTGGGGAATTACGTACAAAATAGTTTAGATGTCACCAAATGATTTTCCGCTGTTTTCCTCATAGGATAATATCAAATTCCACTTAGACTTGCACTTTGTTCACTTGTAAATCGATTTTATATCAGGAGATACTACGAGTCGCTAGTCAGACTTTAACTCAAATCATTATTACAAATTATTAACTTCATAACATCACAACAACACATAATACATTAGTTATAAAATAAAACACATCAGTTACTTCATAATAACCTTGATATCGATTTTATTTTAAAATCGATTCATGGAAATTGACATGAATGTTTCGACAGTTTTCACAATTGACAGACACACCTGCACTATTCTCGTCCAAAATAATAGGCATGTCCGCTGAATCTTGGCCAGCAACATTCTAATTTTGTTCGATGGTATTTTTCGTATATTAAACAGTATTCATATTCGTGCAATGGAAATCTTCTTACTAAATAAAGTAATCTCCTAAATACCCTCTTGCAACATTGCTCGATTCCCAACCACCGAGTTTTTGTGAATCTAATATGTCTCCACCCGCATTAATAAGAATTAAGTTGCTGAAGATGTTCCAATACAATGACCAGTATACATAGTTAGATTTTCGAGTTTGAGATATGTAGCAATTTTTTCAGGTATTCTGGAAAAGAAATGAATCCCGCAAGGCTGAACGGTGCATTTTCCGTTTCTGTATGATACGAATATCTTTTAAGTGGAGTATGAGCTGGAGGTAATGCTATACAGTGTGTTTCACTTCTCATGGAAACACCCTCGTATCTTCTGTAATTTTTGACGAAAAATCATGAAACTTCCAGAATCGATAGATACATTAGAGATGAATCAATCAATCAATCAATCAAATTTCTTCATCTGAAGACCACAGGTGGTATAAGACATGTCGAGAAATTCGGAGTATAGAGACAATACAATAATTACAGAGTAAAAAGTTAAATGTTTAAATAATAAGTGCAAGTATACACAGAGTACAATGCAATTCAAATATTAAGATAAAACTACAATTACACACAGAGTACAGCACTATCAGTGATTTATATATTGAAAAAATCTCCCAAAGTATAGAATGCACCCTCAATTAGTACTTTTTTCAGTGACTTCTTGAATCTGAAATAGGTAGGTTCATCAGTAATGTTTTTGGGAATTTTATTGAAAATTCGATTTCCAATGCTTAGAGGACCGTTTTGCGCTAGGTTCAATCTGTTTAAAGGAGTATTCAGCAAATGCTGATTCCTGGTGGAATGACCGTGGATGTCATTACGACAGAGCAGAGTATTTTTACGTTTGTAAATGTAAAAGGCAGTTTCCAATATGTAAAGGGAAATAAGGGGTAATACTTGTAGCTTTCTAAAGAGAGGTCTAATAGGTTCTGTTTGAGGTTTGCGAAACATGGCACGAATACATTTTTTCTGTGTAATGAAGAGAAGTTTGGCAGCAGGTGATTGTCCACAGACTATAATTACATATGCCAAATAGAAGTTTTTCATTACTGGGGTTGTCAGGACCTTATACATACAGCGTATTTGAAATATTTTGGTGTTAATATTTTTTATTAGAGTAGATATGTGGATTTCCCAGTCTAGGTTATCATTTATAGTCAGACCTGAGAATTCAACAGTGGTATTGCGATTCACATTAGTGTTGTTTAAGGTCAGGTTGATATTTTCAATTTGTTTTTGTCTTGTATGGAAGATAAGAAATTCAGTTTCGCTGAGTTTATATACAGCTTATTTTTTGAAAACCATTTTGCAATTTTATACATCAAATCAATACCAGATGAACTCTCTGCACGAAAGGGGTCATCCTACGTGATATACACTGCACGCCAGCAGCGATGAAAACACACCTTTTTCCGGAAAGTTATATTAGGCAGCCAAATTCCGAAATTCCTTCGGATTCGTATTCAGGATCCCCGAATTACTACTACCTGTCTCCTGGAAAAATTTCAGTTCCAAAAAATTCTAATTTGTTTCACTTCGCCCCCGTGTATATCACGTATGATGACCTTTTTGGTGCAGTTACTTCATTTCTAGTGTATCTATGTATCCTGAAAATTTCATGGTTCTACGTCGAAAATAATGGAAGATACTGGGACGTTTCCATGAGAAGTGAAACAATTTTTCAGGACTGAACATTTTTTAGGAGACAGGTGTATTAGTAGTAATTTGGGGATCCTAATCACGAATCCAAAGGAATTTTGGGTCAATTTTGCCCCCTAATATAACATTCCGGAAAAATGGGTGGTTCCGTTGCTGTTGGCTTGCAGTATTTATCACATAGGATGACATGTATCGTGCAGTGGGTTCATTTTTAGTATATCTTCAATGCTGAAATTTTAATTGTTCTACTTTGAAAAATACGGAAGATACAGAGGTGTTTCCATGTGAAGTTAAACACGCTGTATTTCTTAAATAATGTCACATGATTAACATCTTCGTCAGATATCACCGCAAAAAACTTTTCCTTATGGGTTTTTGAGAGAGAAATTGTTATTACTAGCTTGCTCTTTAGAATTTCTATGGATATTTTCGTAATTCATTGGTTCTGCAAGCTCCGCTAATTCCAATTGAAAAACTACTTTCATCTGGGGAAGTACGAACAAATTCATTGACCTGCTCTTTCGTGAATACTTTTTTCTTTAATAAATCTTTTTTTTTAACTAATCAAAGCGTCATACTGAGAGTTTCACAAAATAAGCACGTGATAAATACCGTTTCTCCAGCACCTTGAACCTGTTTTGTATTTTGTAAATTGAAGAGATAAAAATTTGAAATTGAGGAGAGAATAAGGGGTTTCTTTGCTGAAGTTCTGTCTCTCTCCTGAAGCCATCAGACTTTGTCTGATTTTTTTAAATTAAACTCTACCCCGAGTTACTTTGGAGTGCTTTCTGAGGTTTTCTAGAGGTAGCGCTGCGACTGTCTTGTTACGAGACTCCGCATCCACTTCAGAGAATCATTTCAAGTATCAGTGAATTGCATGGCATGAGCAAGGACGTCGATGACTGCAAATGTTGTCGGACCTACCTTGCACTGAAGAGAGGCAATACACCTCGAAACCGGTATGTAAGTGGTCAAGTCCTTGATCATGTCGGGCAGGATTCTGCTACTTGATACAGAAAGCATTTGTGGCTGTCTCCCAGATTCTAGGGAGAACGCTGCACAGATATCTGTCAGATTTAATTCAACGTCCGTCGTGGTATTAGCCAGGGAAGTAGTTGTTTTCTGTCAGATATCTGCCTAAAATTGAGGAGAGAATAAGGGGTTTCTTTGCTGAAGTTCACAAGAAGTACGTTATAAATAATACCACTTTTTTCAACTCATCCACAATTTTTTCCACTACTTGTTTGACCAGACGTCACCCCATTATTTTGTATTCATTTCCTTTAATTCGTTTTCTAATTTTTGGTGAATGCTCTTTGGCGGATTCACAAAATTTTCGCAAATCGGCTAATCTGTAGTTGACGATAAAAATATGTTGGATAATAGAAAACATAGCCAAGAGTGCCTTCTAAATACAATATAATTCTTCAAAATAAGGTTCTTTATTTGAAAAGGTGATAAATTGAATTTCACAAGATGTTCGTAAAAAGCTATAGCGCCTTTTTTTTAACTTATCAACAACTTTTTTTCAACTACTTGTTTTACCAGAGGTCAGCCCAACGTTTTGTTTTCAAAAATTGAACCCGTATATTCAAGGGTTTAAACATTACTCCACGCAATTCATTTTCTAATTTTTGGTGAATGCTCTTCGATGGGTTCACCAAATTTTAGCAAGTCAGCTTATGTAATTGAATTTGATGATGGAGAAACATTGCCAAAGGTACCTCGAAATAAAAGGTCATACTCATATAATACTCATCAATAATCCACATCGATTCTTCAGTATTTGATAATATTGCATCCTCTTGTGTTTTTGGCAAATGTTGAAAAAACATGTAAAAAATTTAAAACTAGAAATCGAGTTAAATTGCATATGTAGTCCGTATATACAGGGTGAGTCAGAATCAGACCGACAAAATCCGACTACAGATTCCTCACCTCATTTCGAGGTGAAAAGTTCCTATCAAGGTATGTCCTAAAAGGCATCCCCTCGGAGATACAGGGTGTCGAATGTACGAAAAAATATTTGATTTATTTTTTTCCTCCAAAATTCCAGAAGCAAAATGTACCAAACTCGGTACACTAATCAAGGTTTATCAACGTGATAATTGGAAGTTATAATTTTTAATTTTCCTTCATATTTTCTTTGGACAAGTGAGCGTTTGTCAGGGTCATCGATACTTAACTTAAAAGTCATAACATTCCATGTACCTAAAAGTAAAGGTTTCTGAGAAAATTGGGAAAAACTGAAGATATGTCCTGGAGTAGCAAAATAATTTCTTCTGTGGAATAATCTCATACCACTAATATCTCACAACATATTGGAATATTTGTCAACCTCCTCAACATTTTTTAATGTTGGGTGAATCGAAAACATAGTACGGGTGATTCAGAATGAGACCTAACTCAGTGTTACACGACATCAATTTCATCAAATAATATGATGAATGAATAACTCACCTGTACTGTTTCTTTCAACATTGAAAAATGTTCAGGAGGTTGACAAATATTCCAATATGTTGTAAGAACTTAGCATTATGCAATTTTTGCATTTTTGCCCATGAAATTATTTTGCTACTCATATCTTCAGTTTTTCTCAATTTTCTTAGAAACTTTTACTTCTAGGTACATGGAATGTTATGACTTTTAAGTTGAGTATCGATGAACCTAACTGAGTTCAAACGCTCACTTGTCCAAAGAAAATATATTGGAAAATATTTCCTCATACCAACGTAACTACGCCAATGGTTAACGAAAATAAAAAATTATAACTTCAAATTATCACGTTGATTGACCTTGATTAGTGTACCAAGTTTGATATTTTTTTCTTCGGGACTTTTGGAGAAAAAAAATTAAATCAAATTTTTTTTTGTACTTTTGACACCCTGTATCTCAGAGGGGATGCGTTTTAGGACATACCTTGACAGAAACTTTTAATCTCGAAATGAGGTGAGGAATCTGTAGTCGGAGTTTGTCGGTCTCATTCTGACACACCCTGTATATATCAGTAACAATAGTATTTGGGAATGAAGTGCTAAGTTGAATCCTGCAAACCATGGAATTGTAGAAAATGTGCTTACGATCTCTGTAAGTTGTCAATAACTTCATTGATTTGAGGACAGACATTTGAAAATAACGCACGATGTCGAGAAAACTGAGGAAGGAACTTAATTTTTCAATTCGGCAACTTGCTTATAACTATACATATACAGTAAAGGTATAGTTTTTCGTAATGGATTTTTGATTTATTCGGTGGCAAATCTAATCTTACAGTGTTAGCAGCCGCAAGTATATTTAATTGAGTTTTAATTAAGACTATATTAATTTTTATGTCATCGTTGTCAATGATATGATAAAGCATTAACTGTAACTAGATTATTATGCAATTTGAATAAATATCACAAGGCAACTCGGCGCGAAGCGCCACGTTGCCTGGCAAGGTCCTCGATTATTATAAGTCACATAATAATCTCGTTACTTTAATAAAATATGGTTAAACAACAAGTATGACTCATCGCCGAGAAAAACTCGAATAAAATCGATCACTTCCATCCGCTTCTACAGCCATCTGTATGAATTGTTCTATAGTCTCGATGGATCAAGAACTGTAAATAGAATCTGCTTGCGGGTATATAAGGCGCTGGACAGCAGAGGGCAGGTAGATATTCACAGAGAGTTGCAGATATAGTTCCAAAGTCCGCAGATAGCGAGTGACAGTGAAGACAAATTTGAAATAGTGAAGTAAGCCGTGTAGTCTCCACAATCGGTAGACCCTCTACGATTACATAATACATAGAGGTTATAGCAACAAGGTACTACTCTCTCTGCTGCATATTTCAAATCAAATTCTTCTACTGGAAAGTGAATAGTCGAATTCAATTTTTCACTGAATTTTTCTCTTTGACAAAAACGTTTTGAATTAAGCACTAGAATTTTTGGAAATGTATTAATTGAAAAGGACTTCGTGCACTTCCTTTTCTTTTGGCACCTTAAAGATAAAGGTTTTTCATCGCCATCTAAAATTTCTTCTCTAGCCAACGAATCCAAACATTGTGAACATACAAGGTTTGATATTCCTTGCGGAATCGGTAGAGAAAGGTCCCAGAATTGTTCAAACAACGTGCCTGAACAATGACCACAATAAATACATTTTGATGTAGATTTCAGTTGAACAACAAAATAATCCACAATCTTGAAGTGGTCCATCTCCAAGAATTTCGATCATGGTTCTTGAGCTTTTTCATTCCCACTAATTTCTTGTCGATCTCTATCAATATAGTTTTCGGCTTCTCATTAATTCTATTGACATCTTTATGTAGACCCTCCAACAAGTTTCGTTAAAAACTCCTAAGTGTCTTGCTAGGCGTTATCGATAAAACGAGGTGCGTATTTTCGAATTCGAATTTTTAACGGCGTTGTGTTAATAACACGAACTGACGAGTCACCTAACCATATTTCTTCACTCACATCTGCGCTTCTATCAGAACCCCTTTCATACTTCTTGAGTTACTCGTATTCATATCCTCCATGTATGCATTTTCTTTCAAATAATCCAACAACATCTTGTGTTGGATAAACACTGGATAGCACTGTTCATAAAGCAAGTGTTACCAATATTTTCCAAGCAAGGTTTCTGATATCAGTTGTTGACAAAGCTCGCTTAATGAAGTTATCAACTGTTGAGTGTCTTAAAAATCGTCCGGAACTAACTACAACTCAATCCATGGACCAATTTTTCATTGACAATGGAACCACGTAAATCCACTGAAATCCTGAAAAACTCATCTTCCATTAAAGTTTCAAGAAATGCAACAGGAAGGGCATTGAGCCAAGTTCCAGATTCCTTCGTACTTACTGCCTTGAGACGAGCCTTTTCAAATTGAGAATCTACAGCTGAGTTAAGGAGTTGTTTGTATGACAATACAATGAGAAGAATATCTCATGACTTCTGCAAAATTGTTTTGTTAGGTATAGACGTACCAGTTAGAGAGCACGAAATAGATTCGTACTCCATTTAGTAAATATCAGGTACACCAGAGAAAGAAACAGGTGAAATGTGATCTTGTAGGAAGGAAAGAATGCTGGTAAAGCGATTCAGGATGCTTGACGGATACCCAGACCACCTTTACTTACAGGAAAGTTTGCTTGAAGACATGTAGTTGAGCTGAAATTATTGTTGGTAATCTGCTCTTTTGGCAGCGCCACGATGGACAACATCTCAATATATAAGTTAATTTAGGTATTGTTAGACAGTTCTTCAGAAGGAAATAACCAATATGTTTGGGAATGGTGGTGATACTTTATACAGTTCATACGTGTGGATGAAACTTCAATTATTGTAGTGATTTGTGATTGTGTCCAGAGTCTTACGATAAGACGAACTGTTTTCTGAGCCTCTGAGGAGTCAGAATTCTTCAAATGCAAATCTTCAACCGTCCACGGTACATGACAATCCAGATGTAATTAATTATTCCCACAGCGCCATTAAAACTTTCCCTTTCGCGATTCAGATATAAAACATAAAATTTCCTTTGCCCTCCGGGTTTAGAGTGTACTTTGCCGAACATTTATAATGCAAATACAATAGCATTTTCAGGGCCTGTGCGGAGTTTATGATAATAAAATGGAGTGGTCTGAAAAAAGAGCGGGTTCCGTCAAGTTGAATAAGCACTAAATTGACGATAATATCATTGAGTAGCTACATTTCTGTTTCAGTTTGGAATTTATTTGTTCTTTTTTGACAGTTATATTTTTCTCAGAGAACATTATTATCTCTATGGAAGAGTAAAAATTCATTTGAAGGGTTTCTTATAGTTCAAGCCTTCGAAAAAGAATGCATAGAAGGACCATGATTCACTATATCATTTTTCATCGGCAATTTCAAGTTGAACTAATCCTGAAATACTATCCGAAAATTGTGACTTTTGATTTGTCAAGTCAGACCCTCAGAAGTAGGAACCTCAGGCGTGGAAAAATTGCTGCTGAAGACTCACGACTGAACAAAATCTTGTTGAAAGATCCGGTGAACCCTATTGGGACGCTAATGCAAGCCGACGGATGATTTACCAAATTCAAAAAGAATCTCTAGAGATACTCCTTGATACTCATTTTCCTGACTCTAGAGGAACAAACGATCCAGTCGTGTCTCAGAAAGTATAAACAATCAACGTCAGGACCACAAGGGAAATCTGGGCCAAGGCGAAAAAAGTCATCACCTACAGGAAGGTAGGATGGGCTATAGAAACCTTTGGTAGGGCCAGATGAATTCTAACCTATACTATTACAGCAAGAAGCAGACCTACTGATTCCATATCTAGCCAGGCTGTTCAGGGCGAGCCTGGCTACAGGTACGTACCCAACACCTGAAGAAGGTTTAAGGTGGTCTCCATACCAAAATCGGGAAAACCATTCTAACCTATTTGCCTCTCATCGTTCATGCTCAAAACGATGAAAAAAAAACTGGTTGATAGAAATATCCGAGATAATGGAACAAAGTATCTAAGCTTCTCAGAGTACCAACATGCTTAGTTATCCGGAAAATTCTGTCAGAGTGCGCTCCACAGTCTCGTCTTGAATGAAGAGAGAGCGTTGACACGAAAGGGGCGCACCATATGCGTCTATCACTTCAGCCTCCAGAGGAAGAAACGTTGCTCCAGTCCTGAAACAGTGGATATCTGCCATGCTTAGCTGTAGGGTAATACAAGCCTTCCTCATTGGGGACACCATAGAGGTAGACGCCACAAGGGGCTGCCCTAAGGAAGAAGTACTATCCCTACTTTTGTGGAGCCTCCTTATAGATCTCAATCGGGGAGAAGTATTTGCCCAAGGCTACGCTGACGATATCGTTAGCATTCACAGACGTTCAAACGTCGTGTATGAAGGAAAACTTCAAGGTCAACTCCCCAAAAAACACCATTTCACCAGAAAAAGAAACTTAGATATTAACAGAGCTCTTCGAATCTTGTTGAAAGCTTACAGATGTCGGGATAGTAGAAATACTTGGGGTTGAAGCTCACCTGAAACAGGCGGTCGTTCAGCAAAACATGGTGACTAGGATCCAAACAATCGCTTTGGCTATACACATCAAGTGATGTATTAGATAACATGTAGAGCTCTGCTATAATGGGGAAGTCACATCATCTAAGCCTCGGTACGCATGCCCCCATATTCCAAGCCGAAGTAACAGCTATTGCCGTCTGCACAAGAGATATTCCAAAGAGGTTTCCTAGAGCCAACCCATAGTAATTTTTTCTGATAGCCAGGAGGCAATAAAGGCTCTGTGCTCATACGGATTCACTTCCAAATGAATTTGGGAGACTCACTTAAACCTCAACGACTTAGGAGCACAGAACCAGGTGGAACTTTTCTATGAGGAGACTTCCGTAAGAGCGGGGGAGCAACAACTCTCATTGAACAAGAACCAGCCTGTGGAATCCCATTTGTGAAAATTAAGGACACAAATAATTGGGTCAAGAACCATCATCAATCTTCCTGGGAAGACGCCTTAGGACATACTCACGGGAAAATATGGTGATGGGGCCAACTGTCGATGGCCAGCCCCATCGCATAATAATAATAATAAGAGAGAGAGAGAGAGAGAGAGAATATACTTTATTGTCATAAGAATAATCTTGTAAACAAAGTTCCACTTAAACTAGTAAAAAATATGTAAATATATATAAATAAAATATATCGTAAAAAATATCATTTACAGTACATACGTTTGACTCAACTTAACAAGTCAGTTCATAAAAATACTTTTATAGTTATTTATGCAACAAGTGCAAAAAGTAAGTGTTTATTGCACTCGACGTGAAATTGTCCGACGAGGCCGTTAGGCCGAGTTGGACAACATGTCGAGGGCAATAAACATTTTTTGCACAAGTTGCATACAACATTTTTTCTACGTTCCAGATTATATTTTGTTACACAGGGCACGAATATGATCTTCAAATTTCAATTTGCAATCAATATGTAATCCTAAAAATTTAAACTGTTTTTGTTTTCAATAATATCATTCCCAAGTATCTCAGATATAGCTGATGGTTCGAAGAAAGTATGAGAATCGTCTCTCTCAAATAATTTCCACACGTGTTATCATCCTGTTTACATTTTCAATTTAAGTTGTTATATGAGATTTATTATTTTATTATTTATTTTTTTTCCATGGATGTTTTGTTCTATAACCTTAATTTCCGTTCATTTTTCACTCAAAATTATGTGGTTTGAATTGGCCTTTATGTATGAGAGACTGCCAAAATTTCAATGCATAAGTGCGCTTTCGCCAAAATTTCAATTGATACTGAACTCTCGCCAAAAATTCGACAGATCAACGTATTGGCAAGACATGATCCTTTCAGGTACACATGTTGGTCACTATTTGTACCGGTTTTTCTATAGTTCCATCAACAGGTTCGTGGGGAATCAAGGAATTGTTGACATATGTACGTACCACTGGGAGGTTATACTTTATTCTTTCTTTATTCAGGAATCAACGTGTTTAGATTTTTGTTAATCGAGAAATTTCCTTGTTCATAATCAAACTATATTTCACTGTTTTTCTGAATAGCAAAACATTGATAGCTGTTGTCGAGGATGCATGTGTTGTCAATAGCTTCATAATAAATAGAGTGTCCCAAAACTCAAAAACTCAACGTTATCCTTTGGGGGGGCTGATAGTCCAGCTTTTGACTTACAAGAATATCGAAATACCTTCGTAAAATATCGATGGTTTTGAAGATATTGGCACTTTGATAATTTCAGTGAAAATCGAAGCCTTCGATCAGTATTTTGATATCACACGTACAAAACTTATTTTTTTCAATTCAAATTTTTATTATGCAACCCTGAATGGCCTGAATAATCCTTCTATTGATTAAAATCCAGAATAAAATGATTGCTGCCATACATTTGAAAAAAAATTAATATCAGTTAATTTATTTAATTAGCTTAGTGAGACTCTTCAAACTGTTAACAAACTCTCCACGATAACTTGGTAAGTTATTTAAAAAAACGCATTATTTGACACATCAACACACATCTAAAAGAGTTATTAATTATTGGAATCGTTTGAAAAAATACCCTAGCTAAAAAAATAAAAATAATTCGTGAATATGTTTTTTTTTCTAAAGATATGGCACCAATAATTTCATCTTGGAGTTATTCAGGCATGAAAAATGAAGATTTGAATTCGAAATATAAAGTTTTGTACTTTCGGCATTTGAAATGATGATCAATGTTTTCGATTGTTACGAAATTCATGGAAGTGCCAATACCTCCAAACTATTAATATTTTGATATTCTAGTCAGTAATGAGCTGGACTATTACCCCTCCAAAGGAAGGCGTTGAATTTTGGGACACCCTGTATAGTAACATTGCAGAAAATTCAAGCAATGGAAATAACCCAAAAACACCAAAACAACTTCAATATCACTCGACGCACGTTTCGCCAACAAAGTTGGCATCTCCAGGAGTTCAAAAAGCATACATAACAGTACGCAGTATACTCTTTGAACTGAGGATTCCAAATTTGTTGGCGAAACGCGTGTCGAGTGATATTGAAGTTGTTTTGGTGTTTTTGGGTTATTTCCATTGCATGGATTTTATCCACGCCAAAGGTTCCAATCTTCATCTGTTTGATTGCAAAACATGTTTATGTGCAGTATAGATTTCAGAAAAAGCTTATTACTCATATTGTATCCGACACAGTTGTTTGGAAAAAACAGAAGTAGTTCACCTGTTGAATTGAGAAGAATAAACCATACAAGTTCCCATTAATTGAATTGAAGTTGCAGAATGCAATATACGACGGGGCACTCTATTATATCATTGTTTGGTAGGATCGAATATAAAGAACGAACGAAAATGTTTGAGTGGATGAAAAAATAATTTCGTGGAAACAAATCCTGTTTATTTCGCAACGAAACACATTTTATAGAAAAAAATATGTTATAAAGAATTCGAGAAAAATATTAGTGATGGTTTTCCGCTCTGATAAATACGGACCTTACGGCTGACTACAAGAAAATAATGGTTTTTCGAGCTCGTAGACATTCCTTAAAGCTTCAAGGGTTTCCAAAACAATCGTTCCAATTTCGCGATTGTTTCCGTTGTGGACAGATACTTTATGGGATTGTTATTTTTGGGGATGGAATTCTCATGACGTTGGAAAATGACAGGAGAAATACAATGATGACTGAATTCAACAGTTGGTTGGAAACCATTGTGCGGGGTTATTCACGGGAACTTCTGATTCGAAGTTTCTTAACGAATTTTAGCTACATATGTTTCAAATTTACTAGTTAATCATTTACCAAAACGTAGGTTATTTTCTTATTGCAAATTTCAACAATTAATGTTATTTTATGAATAACAAATGTTGAGGTTATACAACGAACAACTCATTTAGGATTAAAGAATATAAAACCAGAGCTGATATTTGAGTTCAATTTTCCATTTTAACGATTCGTGATTTATAGGATTATTCAGACAATTTCCTTCATATTATATGAACCAATCATAATTTTCTCATTTCGTACCACTGACAACAGGACTTTTTGAAAACACTTCCTCCAGCCCGTGGTATTTTCAAAACGGTGTTTTCCTTCTAGCTTGTGTATACATTTCCATAGTTCCGTTCTTGCAATACGCATTTAGTCCATAACATAATGTTTTCGTGAAATTTTCTGATCGAATATCCCTTCAAAATGCAGAATTTCCAAAATACTTTCACCTTGCCAGGCACTCAAGCTGTGTTGCTGTACAAAATACCACTCGAGCAAGCTCTCGTGGTGTTTCTAAGCAACATACTTTTTCGTAACAGCAAGATAATAGTTATTTGTTTCACTAGGCATAAAAGCACAAGATTTAATGCCGCGGCTGGTGTTTCGCCGAGCGTAGCGAGGCTATCAAGCCAGCCATGGCATTAAATCTGCTTTTCTGCCGTGTGAAACATATAATTTTTTCTTCAAATTTGTTCCAATTCCACGCAAAATCGACTTTTTCATATTTAAATTGCGTTTCATTATCAATATCCAAATAACTAAATTATTTCATCAAAGGTAACTGGGCCCTGCGTTACTATGTTTACCGCTGATGACGTTTGTTGAATTTGTTTGTTTACTATTTACTTTGTCATTGTCAATTATAATAACCAGTTTGATTTAAATTATTACTTGGAAGGTTGCCTAGCAACGAACTTTTTCTGCCTAGGCAATAAAAGTGGACTTTTTCTGCCTAGGCATTAAAAGTACAACTTCTAAGCCTGCCAAGTGTCATTAAAAGGCCGCTTTTAATGTCATTTGGAGAAAAAAGTATTTTTTTCAAATTCAGCATTTTGTCGGGATATTACTACTGAAAATATGCAACTAGGCTATGATAAGAGAAAGAACTCAAAAAATGTTTATTAATTCATACAACTAAGATACAATAATGAGAGAAATATTTTGTCTTAAATACAATTCGTTCAACTCTTTTGGCGCAAAATAACAGCTCTCAACTTCAGATGAACTTTCCAAATCTAGAACGGTTCAAAATAGTGCAATTCTGCGAACGCCAATCGATTCAGAATCGATTCAGAATTACTATAGTCTGTGCATTTCAAGTCTATCAGCAGCAAACAATTCATTACTCGAAAAAAATCCTAGGGGTATACCCCTAATAGTCATAAAAATTACAAAATCACTTGAAATTACCACCATATAAGTACTCAGAATTTCCTGCTGATTCCTAAAATGTTTGATTTGGATATGCTCAGATAAAGGGTATGCCACAAAATATCGATAAAATGTCAAAAATTCCCTCGCACCATCGAATTTTCGAAAATGTTTATTTTTCATTTTTCAATAAATCGCAAAAGGTCATCTTACATATTTTGTCGAGCTGATTCCAAATATATTATCAAAACTGGAATTTGATGAAGTATTGAGCGAGAAGTGAAAATTATTTTGTCGAAATCGCAAAAATTTCAGTCATTTCGTTAATCCTTGTTGGAATTCAAATTTTAATACATGATTTGAAATCAACTCGTTGATATATAAAATTTTTTTTGCAAGAAATATCAGCTCTCAACTTCAGATGAATTCTTCAAATTGAGAACGGTTCAAGATAGAAAAATTCTGCGAACGCCAATCGATTCAGAATGACGCAATTACTATAGTCGCTGGATTTCAAGTCGATCGCCAGCAAAACATTTATTATTCGAAAAAAGTCCAAGTCTCCTAAAAATCATGAAAAGTACAAAATCATCAGAATCACTTGAAATTACCACCATATACTCAAAGTATCGTGCTGATTCCGAAAATTTACGATTTATATATGCTCAGATTCAAGGTGTACCATAAAAAAGCGATAAAACGTCAAAAATTCCCTCAAACCATCGATTTTTCGAAAATGTCTATTTTTCACGGTCATCTTATCTACATATCATGTCGAGCTGATTCCGATTATATTATCAAAAATGAAATTTGATGAAGTATTGAGCTATGCCTTTGCGTACACTCTACGAGTGTTCATGAGGGAGTATTATTGTTATTATTATTATTATAGAAGTCAAGATTTTGTCGAAATCGCGAAAATTTCAGTCATTTCGTTAATCCTTGGTGAAATTCAAATTTTGATACATAATTTGAAATCAGCCCGTCAAAATACATAATAGGTCGGTGAGCAAAATGTAAAACAATAATTTTTGAAAAAAGAATTTTGGAAAAGTGCAGAGATTTCGTAAAAAGCCTACCAAATACCTGGTTGACTAGGAATCAATCTCAAATTTGGTGAGCATATACAAAAAAAATTAATTTTACGAAAATGAGAAGATAAAAATTCAAACAAAATTTTGGCAAGAAATAACATCTCGCTACTTCAGATGAATTTTTCAAATCGAGAATGGTTCAAGATAGAGAAATTCTGCGAACGCCAATCGATTCAGAATGACACAATTAGTATAGTCGGTGGATTTCAAGTCAATCGCCAGCAAAACATTTATTACTCGAGAAAAGTTCAAGGGGTATACCCCTAAAAATCATGAAAAGTACAAAATCATCAGCATCACTTGAAATTATCACAATATACCCAAAATTTCATGCTGATTTCGAAAATGTTCGATTTGGATATGCTCAAATACAAGGTGTACCATAAAATAGCGATAAAACGTCAAAAATTCCCTAGCTCCATCGAATTTACGAAAATGTGTTTATTTTCAATTTTTCGAAAAATCGCATACTGCTATCTTACGAATCTTGTCGTTTGAATGGCAAAATTAATAAAGTCCGTGAATTTAGTTCGGTGGAGTCGATCGGCAGCAAAAAATGTATTATTCGGAAAAAATCCAAGATCATCGGAATCACTTGAAATTACCACCATATATTAATAATTCAAACTGATTCCGAAAATGAATGGTATGGCTGACATGGATTGTGAGTCGGATGCACGAACCACAGCACCACGCCACTGCACATCTAATATCATTTTCAGGGTTTGTTGAGGATTATCGTTCGTGACAATTTTCTACTAAGATTTGCAACATCTCCATAATTTTCAATATCCCCTGACTCCTCCGAATGTAGTAGAAGTAGATTCTTTAAATAAATGGGAAATAATAGTGGGCGTAATATTGACCCTTGAGGTACTTCTCGCAGAAGTAGTAGTTTTTTAGTCTACTACTTGGAATTTGTTTTCTAAATTTAAGGCGATTATTTTTTGACGAACTCCTCCAATACCGTCGAAACAAAGTGCATTCTACAAAATCTGGCAAATTACACAATCGAAAGCAAACATCAGATTTGTGAAGACTCCGGTACCTATAATTATTTCTATTTTTGAAGGCATCAACTCTATGTATTAATAAAATTCCAAATTCGAGTATTTTTGAGAAAGGTGGTAGAATGAAAACGTCTGAGGTTTTTGGGTCAGATGAACTGTTTTTTCTCTGAACAGGAATAACTTTTAATCTCCAGGGAAGTAGCCTTCAATGAGAAATTGATTTACTATGTCTGACAATGATTATTTTATGGGTCATGTGACTCTCAATTATTGAAATTCAGTAGGCCTAGAGAATCAGTTTTTGTTTTGGGTCAAGTGTTCCGATTATTATTTATGTTATTAATGAAGAAGTAATTCATTTGCTCAGCTATTATATATTCTGGGTCTTTCTTCACTTATTTTTTAACTTAAAATACAAAAGTGCCCTCTAAGATTTTGATCTCCTCTTCAGCTTTAAGACTTTCGTATTCGTACAATTTTCATTGTTTAGATGAGCGTTGATGGTATTGACATTGTTTGTGCTGTATCTTTTCATACATTATTTGCTCGCCTTACTTTTGGTTGAATTCAATGAGTCCAAATTTGCATCTTATTCTTCAGGGTGATCCCAGAATCCTTACACACTGAAAGTATTTTCAATATCTCATTTACTAAAGATTCTATCTAGACAATGGATTCTATTACGTATAAAATGAAGTAGAACATATTGCAGGTCATTTCAACAAAACTCATATGTATCAAAGTGACGAAGTTACAGAAATAATTGGAAATTGCAGAAAATTCATGTCAATGTTTATTTTAAACGACGGTAGACTAAAAATGAGCAAAATTACTTCTTCCGAACTGATATGTATTTTATGGCGAGGTCTCTATAAACTTCAATCAACTTTTTGGCCATCGTACCCTTTTTATATGAAGTTACTTCATCGTCAAATTTGATAAACTTTTTACAACCGAACAACGTACACAAGACGTTGCAATTCCCTCCAGTCATTGATATTCTTTACACTTGAAACAAATTCCGCGCTAAATCTAATTGGTGCCATTAAAAAAATCGTCAAGACGACTTCAACTATGTCATTGCGGGGCGCTTTCCGCGGAACGTGACTGGATTTAATAGAAGTAGCTGATGGAACACTGGATTAAATGGCGAGGAAGTTGAGGTGTTTATATCAATTCTCGCGAAACCTCGAAGACTTGGGTGCAATTAACGGTATTTGAGAGATTCTGGCAGGATTTTTTTGTAATTTCGGACTTTTCATAAATTCAGATTTTCATTTGTGCAAGTGGATAGTGAATATCTCAATATAATAATAATAATATATGTTTACTGACAAAGAGAGATTTGAAGAGTTAATAAACAGAGGAATTCACGAGAGTTGTAGTAAATACTGCTTGCATGTGAAAAAGTAACATATAAACCTAACAATAAAAATTGAAACATCAACATAAAATTCGTTGAAAATCATATATTGAAAGTATGCAAGTATAATAATGATAAATGGATAATATTCACAATCAGTTATAGTTTAAAATATTTTTTCTACATTCATGCAAAAAGCAAATCTTTATTGAACTATATTCAGTGGAAAAAGAAGCTCTTTATTGCACTAGTGCAATAAAGTTTTTATTGCACTCATCTGTCATTCTACTTCAACGTGCTGTCATCATGATAAACATAACCGTTCAAACCCACTACATATTTAGCAGATATTCTGTGAGATTGGCCATACATTTTAAACAGCTACATATTTCATATTATTTTGTATTAATGTTAGCTGTCAGAGTTGAACAAACAATGCCTTCCCGAAAATAACTTCATAATTAAAACCGATCCGCTATGTTCTAAACCGTCTACCTGCATAGAGCAAACTAGTCTGTACTATGACCACACCTGGTGATAACATACGCGCTCATGGCTACTATGATTTTGATTTTTATAATGCAACTGTGGTTATATAAACGTCAGTCAAAATTTAATTCTGACAATTACAGAATTGAAAGTTTTAAAATGAGTAATATTAATGGAAAACTAGATTATGGTGATGAAATCGATAGTAATAATTATTTATTCAAATTGCGTATTTCATTTTCCTTCAACTAGTGCCGCACCTACATAAATAACTTTTTGCTTTTTGCATGAACGTAGAAAAAATGTTGTATGTAACGACCTCGTCGTACAATTTCACGTGCAATAAACACTTACTTTTTGCACTTGTTGCATAAATAACTATTAAAAGGTCACATTTGGGAATTGTCTCAATTGGTGATTGTCACAAACAGAAATACTCGCATGGCTAGGAAATATCACATTTATAATTGTCACAATAGAGGATTATTAGTTAGGGATTTCTCACAATTTTTTTTATACATTTGGAAAATAATAAAATATCAAAATATTATTTCTGAAATAATGCATATAATACTGTGCTTTCGGTGTTCAATATCCATTTTGTTAGTGTTGATTTGAAAACCGAGTGACTATGTATATTTCTTATACTCTCTGGTATGACTATGTATAATTTTGGACCTATATAAAAAAAACATCGTTGTCCAATCTCACATCTCGGTATTATATGATTTTATTTCTTGTTGTATAAGTGTGACTAACTTGATGAGTAACTATTTTATTTTCAAACACATTTAACAATAATTTGAAGCAGTAGAGTTGTCTTCTGTCGAAAACTTTATCTTCTGCATATAATTTTTCCGAAGACTATAACCTTTGTTCAGTTATACAGGGTGTTATGTAATGTTATGTAACTTGAAGGGGTGATTTTTTGAATGAAGAAAAGTTCGTATAAACATAGATCCAGTAATGTTTCGTTTTCAAGATACAGGGTGTGAACATTTTCAAAAGATTTCAGTTTTTGATGGTTTAGTAGTTGAAATATTTTATTGTGTTGTCCCAGGGATTTTTATATTATTTTTTCAAAGAAAACCAAGAAAGGAAAAATAATTAGACATAGAAAAGTTGTGATTTCATTTGCTCAATGGGAAACAAACACAAAAATTCCAAAAAAATCGGTAGCCCTTATTTTTTCTGTAAAAAAATTGGTTACGGTGCCTTCTGGGACGCCTTTGGACATGATTTCTTTTGATATAGTTAGGGCTAAATCAGCTCTTTATGACCTTCAATAACACTATAACACAGCCAAATTACAATAAAATCGGTTGAGGGATTAATGAAATATTTACGAAAAAACGATTTCTTTTGAAAATGTTGACACCCTGTATCTTGAAAACGAAGCATTATCGGACCTATATTCAAATGGACTTTTAGTCTTAGAATCATTCAAAGAATCACTTCACTTCAAGTTTGGCCACGTACTTAAATAACACCCTGTATATTATTTTAAGTATCCATTTCTGAATTACGATACCACAAGACAGTTGTGACTGGACAAGAGAATGATATATTGTTTTGAGTTGTTTAGTTTCTAAAAAGTTCCTCAAGTAACTGAATCGTGAGAGTAGACCTCTAATTTTTCTTATTATATTATTCATTAGTAAGTCCCAGCGCAAATGTCTATCAATCACTATACAAAGATATTCAATAAATTCGGCTTCTGGAATATAGGAATCCATTCCAATTTCTGCCTCTGAAAAAAGTATGAGTCCGTAGCACGAATAACAAAATGATGGATATCAGAGATTCCAAGTGTGAAGAAAGTATCTTAATTAGAACTCTTATCCTATTGAAGATACATTTTCTATAATAACCTTTTTCTACAATTGTTCCATCTGAAAAGTCACATCTTCTTGCATCTATCAATAAATTGTTACGTTAGATCAATATAAATATCTCCTTCTTGGCATGGTGTCTTTGAGAGTTCAACTTTTCACAGTCTGAAAATATCAGATCAAGGAAAATATCAAGGAAATATTTATCAGTGTAGAAGAGCAAATGAATCAATTTGCCTCGATAAGTTAATGTGTTAACAAAACTGGTGTGCTGCAAAGATTAACCGTATTTTAATTTTGCCGATCTGGAAAATTGAGTGCAAAATTACTTAAAGCACCTTTTTTTTTTCGAAAATGTTCACTATTTTGTCTTCGTTATCAAAATTGGAAATGAAATAAATTTTAATCTATTTTCGAAGCAACGGTATTGTAAACGCAGTTGGTAACTTATAGTGAGTGGCATATTCATTAATTTGCTCTTCTAAACTTATGTAGATTTTCCTAATTCCACATTTATTTTATTTTCAGACTGTGGAAGGTTATAACTTACAAAAAGAGCATGGTAAAAAAAAAAGTCAAAATTTTAATCAAATATGACTACCAAGTGATGATATCTGTCGTCGTCCACTCTATACCAGCAAGCACTTCAGTTTGAGAGGTGGCATTTTCCCGCTGCGGGAAGTTTTTTGCGGAGGTGAAGAAAACCCTCAATGAGGAGCTCATGTCTTCTCATCAGGCATACGCATTAGAAACTTTACCCCCATTGCGGTCCACCTGACTGTTGCTCCCGGTGCCACTCAGGCCTGAAGGCCAATTGTATTTGACCTCTGTTGTTTCATCACATTACCTACTCTGGTACTTTAGTGTTTGTACATGTTCGGAAAAGTTTTTTGCTGCGTGAGAACTGTTTAATTTTGTACTGCCAGACGGCTGTCTAATACCTCGCAATAACACAGTATGTGTGTCACTGTTTTTGGATCCTGACCGCACAGTCTGCAGGTCAGGTCTCCATTATACAGTCCCATTTTGTTGAGGTGCTCCTTCACCGGTGCGTGACCGCTAAGGAGCCCTGTAACCACTCTTAGTTGGCTCCTGTCAATCGCTAACAAGTCCGCCGTTATTTTTGTGGCACAATCTTTTGATGTATTTTTCCCATGTTTGTTTCCAGGGAAACTTTTTCAGTAGTTTTTAGATTGGTCTCCAATTCAGTTTCTTACAAACACTCTCACTGTACACATTGGTATCTCTAGCATTCGTCCTTGGTTTGGGGAGTCTTGGAACCAATATCAGTTTGACGTGATTCCAATCTGCCACCGCTCTTAGTTCTTCAATGCAGTCCTATATCAGTTTAGACGTCACTTCCTTGCTGCACAAGGCGTTAAGTGCCGCTTGAATGTCTGACAGGATGTTGAATGCATGCCGTCAGCATCTATCCTTCTGTTTTCCTTCACTAATTGGAGGATGGCGTATATCTCTGCCCGAAATACAGAGGTATGGGTGTCCAGTGAGTAGCTGATGCTAGTGCTTAGGTTCCTGGACAACACTCCTGAGCTGCAAGCCATCCCAATCAGTTCTGTCTGGCACCAGCAGCCTGTATTGCTTATTGAAGCAGTACCGTTTCGGAATGTGATCTGTTCTCAGTCCCAGCACATCCCCGACCACAATTCATTCGCCCTATTCCCCTGCAGTCTGGGGGCACCAAGCCTTGTTTTCCCTTGCACCACTGAATGGAGAGTAGGCAACCTCAGGAGAGTCTACAAGGCTGTAGCTGGTGTTGATTCAATTGTCTCTGTGATTCCAATACAGGCAAGTCTTTGCATCTTGCCTAGTCTAGTTATGGCACCTCTTTGTTGTGTCTTGGGCCATCACACCAGGCATATGCGATGGAAAGTTTGACACCGTGCTGTACAATCAATGCAGCATATGTCGTTTTAGCCCCCATTTTATTCCAAAAGAACCGCTTTTTTGATTGTTTCTTATGAATGCTGGTTCCAGATCAGTTTGGAGTTTGTCTACATGGTTGCTAGGCAAATATTTTTCATATTCAACATGCCCCCTGGACAATTAGCTATATTCTAATTAAAAAGCGTATACCATTCATGGATTTAAAAGCAGAATAGATAGAGAAAACGCATATATTCCCTTCGTTACTTGGTGCTCCAAAAAACACTTTCTTACTGAAAAAAAATGTTGTTTCTATTTTTTTTATTCAACGTACGTTATGGACCTCTATTGCTATCTTCACCTCATCCACTTCCAAAACTCAGTGAAGAGTGGGGCGAAAAAGACTAAACAAGGAATTATTAGAGAAGAGACCATTAGGTCCTCTCCTGGGGACATACCGTAACTGAAATATTCTAGTTTAGGTTGAAGATTTTATCAGAAAGCTGAGCTGCTGCGTTGGACTTCAGTTGTTGCCATCTTTCTTTGAAAGGGAAACTCCTGAATAAGGACAAATTAGGATCACTTCGTTCTATTACTTTATGTGATAATATACAAATTTTTCAATAATGAAGGGACGGTGGCATAGCAAGAGAAGGAAACATAATAATTCTCCCTACAGCATTCTTCCCTAAAATACGAAAGGGGTAAAGCCAAAAGACGCCAGGTGGACAAATGCGAAGATTTCGATGATTTGAATGTAAGAAAATATATTATAGAAGATAACCTAAATCACAAGGGCTAAATTTGTCCTTGGTTCAATTATTACCTTGAACCGTATATAAAAAAATCCGATTACACCTTTTCGGATTATAATGGAAAAAATATTTAAAAGAAACACCTGTTCATATCGGTATCACGCTTTTGTTCGGCGAAACCCTCATTTTCGTATCCCACAATTCATAATATTCAGAATGAACGTGCTCTTTTATTTTTCATCGGTCACGGGATCTTTCAAGGCATTAATAATCCCGACTGCATTAGGAAAATTATGCGGATTTGTTTATGGAAAAGCCCCGGATACTTGATTAAAATTAATGAAAGGCTTGGCGGAAGATTTCCCGGCAAATGGATGTATTCCTGTAAAGATTTTCTTTCGCACTGCACTAATGAAATCACCGCAGAGAGATGAATTGAAGCTTTCTCAACCTCTTCTCATCTAGAAATTAATATTAATTGAAACAGATTTATGACAGCATCGCACCTGTATATTCGCGTGTTTTGAAGGATTATCAGGGAGCACTATACAATGAGACACTCTCGGAGTTAGGATTGCAGTGACAAATACAATTGAGATATATTTATATTAAATATTGAAATATTGGAACGCATGAGAGGCATATTCAATAGTACGAGTAGCAAAAATACTGAGTGCTCTGTATATGCCTGACAAATATTCATTGAAATTGTCTTCCTCGAAAATAAAATCGGCTCGTTTTTTCAATTCCTTATATTATTATAAAATATTAGGATTTCAATTTGACAGCCTGTACAGCTCAATATTCAGTTTCTTCAGAAAGATTTTTTTGTTTTTCGGGCCAATAAGCAGAGCCAAAACTTCGAGTCAGAAGTTCTCATGTTAGATTTTTTTTGCAGATGCTGCCAAGAGTGTGCGAAGACTGAAGGGGAACCATGTGGAGGTGACCTGGGCTTCAGCGGGACCTGCGAACCTGGACTATCATGTCAACAACCTGGTCCATCCCCCAGCGAAGGATTATGCAGGCCAATCATTTTCGACAATCACGAGGATACGTGAAAAATGCTTCATAATTTTTTGTTACTCTGTAAGTATTCTATATCTTACTACATACATCTTTCCGGAATATTAGATGAAGTACCGAAGCATGACATTATGAAAGTTTCAAATACCAATAAGAATACGACAAAATCAAAATTTCCCATGAGCTTGAAAAGTACGACAACTTTCGAACACAAATCGAATTGAATATATACACTCTCGGACAAAAATATTGCATACCTATTTTATTACAAGATTTTTTTCATGTTAATTTCTTTTAACTCGTTATTTATTTTCATTGATAAATATTCAAAGGCCTAAGTATTTTACGTAAATTTCCATACAGTATAGATAAAAGAATGTTTGGACATAGTCGCTATATACAGGGCTTTTCACGATGAGCGTTAATTAGACGTTTCTGGCAAACCAGACAACGGATCAACCTGAAAATTTGACAGTATGCATAAATGAACATGATCTACACGCCTAAAATAGACGATGCGGCGTTGCCGCTTCTACTGTAAAGTAGCGGTTACTTTGATTTTTCAAATGGAACACCCTGTATATCATATATCATAATATCATATTATGATTTCTTATCACTTCGTCAACAACTTCATATAGTATCTTCCTATACCTATCTCTTACCGTTTAAGAAATTAAATTAATTTTGATTTTTTTTTCACCAAACATGTACTTTTATAAACGCTGATAATCTTGAACTCTCTGGTACTAAGACGATCAAATTCGGAATGGAGTGAAGTGATACCATAAGGATCCTCACTTTGGAGCCATATTTTTTTTGCCTCATACAGGGTCGTTAGAAAATGCGGATACTTTATTCACATGAAAAAACGAGTGGAAGTCAATTTTTTCAAATGGAACACCCTGTATTTTTTCACATTTTTGAGCTCTACATCCAATTTTAGATTGACTTTGTTCAGATAATCCTATTTCGATTTCGAACCGTTTTTGAGATAAACTGTTTCAAACAGAAACTGACGTTGTTTCCTTGCATTCATCACTTATTTTCGAGATTTATCATCTATTTTATACTATGTAATATTTCTTTTAGATTTAGTTTTTCAACAGTCACCAATCAGGCAATTCGAAAGTGATATGTTCCTTAAAAAAAGTTACAATTTGTATGCATTGAGGTATTGAGTGTCTTTACCGTACAACATTGCAAATTAGTATTTTTTCATTTGCAACGTCAAACGTTCGTTGGTGGTTTTGACTGATTGTGATACCAATTATAACCAAAAAATGTCAAGATTAGGTTACAGTAATGAAGATTTCTTGAATTTATTCATAATTTATGGTGAGTGCAATAGAATTGCAAGTAGAACATGCCGAGTATTTCATGAAAGATATCCACAACTTCCGAAGCCGAATAATAATGTGATAAACCGACTTCTAAAAAACTGTAGGTTGAATGGAACCTTTCATCCAAAAGTTATTCGTAGAAAGCCTGAAGTGGATGATGATGACAATAACAACAGTTTTGGGATTTTTTTATGCATTTCCAAATGGTTCTCTACACGAAGCTGAAAGGGAGATAGGTATACCCTACGTGACAATTTATCGCATTCTTAATAAGCACAAATGGCATCCCTATAAATTTTACTGTGTCCAACATCTGAAAGAGACATATTTGCCTCGTAGAGTGGAATTCTTTGAATGGTTACTTGTCAAGACTCAGGATGAACATTTCCAAGACAATATCATATGGACAGATGAGGCCAAGTTTACAAAAAATGGAATTTTCAATAGACACAACAGTCATTATTGGTCGCCAGAAAATCCCCATTTCGTTCGCCAAAAGGGTTTTCAAGAAAGATGGCAATTTAATGTATTTTGTGCCATAAAGAATGAGTCAATTTTTTATATCGAGTTTTATGATGAAAACTTGAATGCTACAAAATATGAAGATTTACTGAGAAATGGAATTCAAATGATTTTGAATCATAGGCCAGGAAGAGAACGTATATGGTACCAAATGGATGGTGCTCCACCCCATAATTCTCGTTCAGTAAGTGAAGCTTTAACTGAAATCTTCGAAGATAGATGGATTGGTAATAATGGATCTTTTCGTTGGCCTCCTAGAACACCAGATGGCAATCCACTAGATTATTTTGCATAGGGTTTCATTAAAAATATGGTTTACTCCGACCCAATAACAACAATGGAAGATATGAAATCGAGAGTTAGAACTGCTTTCAATAGTTTAACTCCAGAATCAATCAGAAGCGCTACACATGAAAATCTTCTAAAGAGATTACATGTTTGTTTAAGTAGAGGAGGAGATGTGTTCGAACATATTCTGAAATACAGTGATAATTGAATTGACTTACTAATTCATGAATTTATTTTCAGTTCGTGTGTCAGCGTTAATAAAACTATTTTTTGAAGAGAAGTTTCATTTGATGGTTGAAGAGTATTTTAATAATTATTTATCCATTGCATTATCTGTGACTGATGAAGGAACATCGAATGGAATCTGTTAAATTTCAAAAATAATTGATGAATTCAAGGGAACCACGTCAGTTTCTGTTTGAAACAGTTTATCTCGAAAACGGTTCGAAATCGAAATAGGATTATCTGAACAAAGTCAATCTAAAATTGGATGTAGAGCTCAAAAATGTGGAAAAATACAGGGTGTTCCATTTGAAAAAATTGACTTTCACTCATTTTTTCATGTGAACAAAGTATCCGCACTTTCTAACGACCCTGTATGAGGCAAAAAAAATATGGCTCCGAAGTGAGGATCCTTATGGTATCACTTCACTCCATTCCGAATTTGATCGTCTTAGTACCAGAGAGTTCAAGATTATCAGCGTTTATAAAAATACATGTTTGGTGAAAAAAAAATCAAAATTAATTTATATCTCTTAAACGGTAAGAGATAGGTATAGGGAGATACTACATGAAGTTGTTGACGAAGTGATAGGAAATCATAATATGATATTATATACAGGGTGTTCCATTTGAAAAATCAAAGTAACAGCTACTTTACAGTAGAAGCGGCAACGCCGCATCGTCTAAAATATTTTAGGCGTGTAGATCATGTTCATTTATGCATACTGTCAAATTTTCAGGTTGATCCGTTGTCTGGTTTGCCAGAAACGTCTAATTAACGCTCGTCGTGAAAAGCCCTGTATAGCTGAATAAGTATAAAATAATGGTACAAATTACAAACTTTGAATAGTGTGCCTTTATCACTATTGATATCTATTTGTCTCAGAAATGATTTACCGAGCACAAGATAAGTTAGCATAAGTGCCAAAGCAGTAATAAGAAGACTCAAAGAAGTGGGTTTAGATCCATAGCCCACGTCAACTGGAATGAACATCAGTGGGGAAAAATTAAACAAGAATATAGTTATGGAAACCAGATGGACGTGGTCGAGTATACAGAAGATCTGGAGAACGTTTCGCATAAATTAATCTTATACATAACGTTAGCTTTGGTGGTGGTTAAATTATGTTGTGGGGTGTCATTAGTTGGGACAGTCGCATCGAGCTTATAGAGGTGAATTTAAGAATGAATGCTGACTGGTACATACGCAACATCCTTGAAGAGCATGTTTTACCTTACGGCGGCTTCATTGGTTAGAAAAGTTTTGATAATGATCGTGTACATGCTACAAGAACCGTCACCCAGTCTTGAAGTTGAGGTAGTAGAGTGGCCACCAAACGGTCCTGACGCAAATCCCCTAGAAAATATTTGGGACATCATAAAAAGATATACACGAGAACGAAATCCAGCTCCTAACTCAATTGCAGAATTGAGAATTGCTGCACAGGAAGAATGGAATCGAATTCCACAAGAAACCATCGAAGACATTTTGCGGAGTATGCCCAGAAGGAAACAGGCTATCGTTAGAGCTAAGGAAAGAAACACTAAGTACTGAGCTGTTATTATGTTGCCTCAAAGAACTTTCATTTTCGTGTCTGATAGATTTTTTCAAATCGAGAAAAATAACGATGACTCTCCAACAAATTGCATTGAATACAATCCGGTGTTCAGTAGTAAATGGTTGTTTTCCAAAAGTGAAAGACAAAGCCGGACTAAATCTGCTGCTGAGATAATTATAATAATATAACAAATCACTCAAATAGATGCAGTTAGCAAATTGGTGAAAGTGGCGTAGAAGACCAACCAAAATTAAATCTCAATCAAGAAAATCCCAACAAAATTATAAATATTATGCGTGGTAACAGATTTTCTATAGTAGAGAACAGCATCGAATATAATGTTAAGTTGAATTATAATAATTGTACTTTCACTAACTGTACTTTTGATAAATAAATGAATGTTTCGTTGTGTTTAGTTATAATTTTTATTTGCAAAAAAAAATTCCGTCGAATACCCCTCGGACACCAATTTCTCAAGCTCGTTGCTTGGTAACCAAGGAACGAGCTTTCGATTGTCATAAAATTATCTTTTCTATTACCAATGTCCTAGGGATATTACTACTGATAATCATTTTTCTCCTGTTCTTGAATTGAAAACATCCCCTTAAAGTCAGTGCCCTGAAGATGTCAAAATAAATTAACGAACCGTTGGTTTTGAAGAAATAACGGCTTTTTTCATTCGAGACTTCAAATCCCAAAAAACAAACATCAGATATCATAGGAAATTGGTTCCAGAGAAATGAAGAAATTAGCAATTACATAATGTAAAAAAGTCAGCATTATCCCGATGTGCAGCAATACTTATTGTCTTTATTGAAAGAGTAGTTGTTCGACAATTTTTCTTTGTTTGGCACAATCTCCTTTCTAGTTCGTTTATGAATGAATAGAGATTCTGGATGATAAATTCTGTCTGAATAAAATTGTTAGAAGCTTGAAATTGCGTAATTATGATTTCAAACGATTGAATTATCCTATTCTTTCCATGCGGTGAGTTACCCGTATAGAAGCCGGCTCAAGGGGAATAAAAAACCGTTCTTTTTCTCAGTCACAATTATTTAGGGCAAGTCATTTCTTCCAGAAAATAAATCGAACCAATATATTCAAACCCTCCTTCTTTTCAAGTTGGATGACCTTTGAAATAACGACCATCCTGCATCCCAATCCTTCACAAAAGAGAGGAGCTTTCTCAGGTTGGGGAACTCTTTGTTATACTTAAAAGTAGGAGATAAATATACCGACATCTGGGGATTCTTGTGCCGGAAATTACTTCCGGTGGGAATAGTCCGGGTGCCGGGATTTTATTCAACACTTGTCGTCAATTT
This sequence comes from Chrysolina americana, assembly GCA_958502065.1. Lineage (NCBI taxonomy): Eukaryota > Metazoa > Arthropoda > Insecta > Coleoptera > Chrysomelidae > Chrysolina > Chrysolina americana. The sequence continues at coordinate 90,523,966 of OY293412.1, forward strand.
CAATCGTACGCTCGGGATCAAGTGTGTCTACGGGAAATGGGAGATATTATGAGATATTGTCCAGAAGTTAACGAATTCGGAAGTTTTTCATTGACACAAATTTCTTCTGATTGAGAGGAAACGTGCAACGGTTTTTGATCGGCTAGATATTCATCTGATATATCAAGAAATAAGAAAATTATATGTGAAAACCGACTGAAAGTATGACCTGAGCATAACTTTGGAAATATTATGAAGTGAATGAATTTCAGTCACATACAGGGTATTTCAAAATTCATTTGTATAGAAGTAAATATGGACATTTCTTTCAGAATCACTGTTATGTCATAAAGGGGTGATATTTACAATCCTTATGAGATTTTAGGTCAGTGAAAATTCTTCACTTTTGTTGAAGATATTTTTCAGAATTCCTGTTGTATTGCCTGAATTATTTGTCTCTTGTTTTTTCATTCATCCATTCAGGAACATACATTACATTTATTCGGATAAATTTAGCAACACGCTGTACAATTACATATTTTCGAAATCAATAAAACATTAAGGATGAATGGAAATTAATAATTTTATATGTTTTTATGAATAAATCACTGAGATTTGGGGGTTATAGATTGTTCTTAACGAGAATCTGGTGTTATTTTTGTGATAAAAAATATTTGTTTTCCAATTTTTTACTTTTCAACAGTTAAAAATGGATATAGAAATATTTCATCAACCAAAAGGTAAATATTGCTGAGTACCACGTTCTGAATGTTTAACGACTTTATAGATCCTTAACATCTATTTGAATATTTTATTTTATATATAAATCATATTTCAAATGGTAAATGTCCCCAACAATCCGGAAAAGTAGAAATTTCTAAATAATGGTTTAGATGCAGAAGTTGAGAAGGCCATTTTTGATGGAAATTGGGCCAATACATTTAAAATATCCCAATCCTATGAAAACTGGAAGATTCATAGAACTTAAAGGAATATTGTCATTACTGTGTTGGAAAATGCCAAATCATATGAGCAAAACATTGACAAAGTTAAACACGATTCTTTACTGATGTGGAAGACATTGAAGAAAGTCACCAATCAACATAATGAAAATACCATTAAATCAGTTTGTGTTGATGGTGTCACTATTGATAAAAATTTGCCTGCAATGTTGAACAAATATTCTATAGGTGTTATTAAAATTTTTCTATTACGTCTCAATACCAATAATCCTACATTTAGCTTGAAGCAGGAAGTCATTACTTTGAAGAATGAGCCATTTAAATTCAGAAATCTCAATCCGTCAACTTTACGTGGGGTAATATTCAAAAATAGATTTTCTATTCGAGATATTCAGTGAGAACATCAACTAAAAAAAAAAAAATTCAACTAACCCTGCATCTATGTGGAAGTTAATATTGAATAAATGAATTACTTCATATTATATTTCATCAACAAGTGCAATAAATTGTATTTTTTGTAGTCAAAAAAGATCTGTCAATCGTTTTCATTATAGAGATATTTTCCAAAATTTTTAAAATTCATATTTCAGAGAGAGTTATCAAGAAACAAAATTCCTTAAAATTGACTAGAATATACTGAAACCATGCATGATGTCTCACCAAAATATGACTTGTTTGTTCTAGAATAGTGCAAGAAAAAAAAAACACATTTTTGATTATGCCCCGTATTGACCCCGATATACTATCATCAATAAGATTATAATTGGACTTGTTAACGAGTTCCGATTGATTCATTTCTTATTTCGACCAACAAAACAGTTTTTTTCCATATTATTCCCACCTATACGACGTTTTTACGAACTTTGACCGCATATATCTCAGAAACGACACATACAAAACCATTTAAACTTACACATTTTTCGAACGACTACAGCATAATACAATTTCATCCAATTTGACCTAGAGCCAATTTCCCATATGTTTTCGTTTGGGGTCCTTGACTTATTCTACGCTAATGAACTCTACCTCAATTTATATCACTATGTCCGAAATCCTAACATTTTTGAAACTAATTGACTGTAATTAAGGTCACGTTTGCATAAGAATATCAACAGAGGGGCTTTCTCCTCTAATCGTTAGTAATCTAAACAAATTATCTAAAAAAAACCAGACTGGAAGTTGGTAAACATATTCAGCTGAATTCATCGTTTCATTGTCGAATAATCGATAATTCGTTATTGTCCGAAGGATGATATTCTTGTTGACAAAGTATAATCAAATATCAATCAATTCTCTGTAAGTATCTGTACAATCACATTGTGAATTGACAGGATACATACAATATTGATACTGAGATAATGATTAAATGTATATGTATTTCCACAAACATCCAAATCCAACACACAAGGATTGACAACATAATATTTTAATTTTTTGTGATAATGAGAAATAAAACATCTCTCGATATTTGCCTCTGAGCTTTGTGTTTAGAAATCTGACTGAAACTCTTAAGTTTTGAATATTTTTCACGTGTACTTGACGAAAGGCAATAAATTCAAAGAATAATCCAGCTCTTTGCTCATTTTCCATGCAATAGGATTGTCGGCAAACGTCCTACAAAAAATAATTCAACAGCTGGCAAAGCTTTTGTACAGGAATATATTTTGCAATACCTTCTGTAACAACAACCAAATGTTGATTTAAAACAGATGTGATTATCTACATACGTGGTCGGTCGGTGGCTCAGTGGCTAAGGTCTCTAGCAGTGGAGTTTTATTGCGCTGGACATCTTCGAAGAAAGATGGGAGGAACCGGTTCCGTAAGGAACCGAAATACGTAGAACACGTCCATTTCTATGACCCGGTTTTTTGCTTCTAGCCTTTTCCGGGGTAAGCTCGCAATAATCATCCTCACGTGAACTTAGACAATAGCAGTATCCAATGGAATGCAATGAACGACACGCATAAGCTTCGCAGGAGGCGTGTCACTTACGACCCATACAGGCTCTACAGCTTGACTTACCGCCAACACCAGCGGAGGCGGCTGTCAGCGCCCCCTGATCGAGGCCCTGGGCACCACTTGGCACAAGCGCTCGCCCTCCTCCCCAGCAATGGGGTGGAGGGGGAGGCGGCTCTCCGTGCGTCCAAGTTCCTATTCCCCGAAGTCCCAGCCTATGTGAGGCGAAGAAAGAAGGGAATACACTTGTTTTGAGAATGTAGAGAATGATGGAAAACTGTTAGGCTTAATTTTAGAAAATATATTTTTATTTATTTATTTATTTCTAGCAGTGGAACTTCTAGCTCGTATCAGACAGACGTTCTAGGCTCGGGTACGGAATCTTTTTTCTCAAGTTCACGGGTCTCTTTAGGTGGCCACATGCCTTGTTGTGAATCAAGTGTGATGCGAGTTGCCTAGATGCCAATCCTGACGTCTGGTGCTAGCTTGAAGTGCGCACCGACCAACCGGAGTGGTACTGTAGGTTTTCCGGGTTTTCCTACAGCTGAAAAGTGAATACACCACCGACAATATCAGTAAGTCGCCCCGGAGCGCCACGGCAAATAATAATAATAGCCGTCCTCTACCCGCACAGGCTATGCCTTTGGGTACACTCTACGAGTGTTTATGAGGGAGTATTATTATTATTATACTAGTATCATGGTTCACTCGGTCATTATTGTATTAGATTTTGAAAAAAAGAATTAAATACATTTATAGTCTTAAAAAAAATGCAACAGGTAGAATAATATCTCCATTTGTGATTGAAAGAATTGAAAAAATAATGTTCATCTTGATACCTACTCAGCATCTGTCAGATACACCGAGTTATTTTCAGCATCTCAAAAAAATTGCAAAATTATTAAATTATACATTTGGATGAAATTCCTCAAGGGTATCTTTGATAAAGCTCATTCAACGATATAATTGCGAGAAACATTTGAACTTTTTGGTCAATTATACACTGACAGATATATACATTTTTTTAATAAATCAAATTGTTTGAAAACTGTAATTTATTCTTTCACATTTCATAGCATTCATTTGGGAATAAAATCAATGCTAAAACGTAAATGTTAAGTATTGATTCATGTTTTGTATTACCATTAGTATTATTATGTATGCATATTAAATCACATTAGACTTCTACTAATTGAATTCACGCGTGTTATGTAATGATTCCCCGTATTGTGTAGATAACGAAGACAGCATCCCAGAGTGCATTTACATTGAAGATCATCGGGCTGGACACATAGAATCCGCTGAATTCTGCATTTTTATCCGAGATAACATGAACTTATAAATATATGCTTTTTCCATTTTTTATTCAGTTATAATTGTACCATTGGCTTTGACATTGCTAATGAAAATACGTTGTAACTCATAATTTTTGGTTTTCGAGTTTTTTGAAAGTAATTTTTGTTTTTAAGTTCGGAGGCTCCCAAATTTAATTGGCACAGTCGGTAGGATAGCACCGGCCCTTGGCGATCTAATATCGACGCTTATCCAGTGCTATTTCGTGAACCGGAAGATTTCGAACAAAATCGTCGGAGGTATTTCCAACTATTTATAAGAACTATGGAATTTTATTGAACTATTGCAAAGTAAGTGAATTGAACAATACACATCATTGGAGTATCAGTGCCATTATTGGATTATCAGTGCCAAATTATTGGATTATCAGTGCCAAATTATTGGATTATCAGTGAAATGAAGATCATATTTATTTTAATGTAAGTGATTGCTCAATTCCTAATTTTCCTATTATCATTATTTCCATGTTTCTTCGCAATTTTATGTCTGATATTGACCAACTCACCACTCTCATTTCAAACACAAATCTTGAAAACAACGCAAGTGAAAATAGTCTAGAGGAGGAAACCAACGAAATGACGACCGCATTTCAAACTAGCTACCTGGATGCTATTCCAAAATTCGAAGGCGAACCTGCAGAACTTGCCGATTTCATCGAAGCTTGTGACCTCATAGTCAATCAGTTCTCTAAACCATTGGAACCACTTGCATTCATCAATAAATTTTTGGTAACCTGTATCAAGAACAAGCTTACAGGGAGAGCCAAAACTATTACAGGAGCAAGAGAAGTCAAGTCATGGGACGAACTTCGGAACTTACTCCAAAGAAACTTCGCTGATCAACGCGACGAAAATTCATTACTCAGAGATCTCATGCTACTGAGACAAGAAATGAACGAATTACCCCAACAATATGGATCTAGATGTCAAAACGTAAGAAGCTTACTTCTTTCAAACCTCGCATGCAACGAACCCAATGCACCAGTGAGAGCAGTCAAAACCACTTTATACGATAACCTCACATTGAAAGCCTTCCTCACCGGACTGAAGAAACCACTTGGATCAATAATTCGTTCAAGAGGAGCCACAAATATTGAAACAGCACTTGCACAAGTTTTATGTGAAGAAAATATTTCATATGCCAGGAACAGAACGAACAATCTGATTCAGCAACAGAGAAGAGAACCTAGAACATCTCCACCAAATTTCAACAACTTTCAATCAAGAAATCAAGCAGTTAGACCCATGTAAGCACCCCCTCAAACCCGAAAAAATTTTGTACCCAGACCAATGAGACCATTCGTACCTGCGAACCAGCCAACGTTTCTGAAACTACCTTCAAGGCAACCTAATTGGAATTTTACCCAACCTCAAGGCAACCAACAATTTCGACCACCACAAAGAAATGTTTTTCAATCTAATCCATATCGCCCACTCTCTAGACCAACCCCAATGGACACATCTTCGGGAAATTTTTCAAAAAATACGCAGCCGAAACCTAAACCCAATTTCATAGCAGAAGAACTATTCTGGCAAGAAGATGGAGACCAATCGGCGGAATATCAAGATTATCAATACGATCAATATTATCCAACCGATCAGATCGAAGAAAACTACTATCCAGGATATTCAACCGAAACAATACAACCCCAAAATGAATATGAAAACGAATCGCATGAAGATCAAAATTTTCAGATTACCCCATCGAACAATCAGACAACGTAGTAATTATCAATGCAACAACGTTTTCCAAACTTCCATATATTATTATACCAGAAACCAAAACAAAATTCATGATCGATACCGGATCCACAAAAACACTCATTAGCCTAGGCGTTGCAAGAACGTTTTACCCACAACACATTCAGGAAGATCCTTTTCAAATACAGTCTGCCCACAACACATCTACGCACAAATATAGTATAACTATACCACTACCAAAAATTTTCAAAAGGCAGTACATCTACCAAAAATTTTATATATTCGATTTTAACCCCAAATATGATGGACTTATTGGAATCGATTTACTTCGAAATATTGGAGCAACTATTGACCTGAACAAGAACGCCCTGGTCACGAAGGAAGCGATCATCCCACTCAACTTCGATAAAGATCAAGCTAAACCAAGACGATCTACGCAATCAAAAAAATCAATATTCCATCTTGAGTTATGGCCAAGAACGGAACACATTGTGGAAATACCTGTCAATAAAAACTTAAATGAAGGAGTGATACCTTTCAGAAAATTTCAAGATTTGGAAATGCCAGCAGCGTACGTGTTAGTCAGAAATCAAAAGGCTTTCACGACATTGATCAACTCAACTGATCAAAAACTCTCTTTCGATCTATTCGAACCCATCGAAATTGAGCCAATAGAAGCATTTGAAATCAATACTTTTGACGAACCAGGAGTACAGATAAATGAAAACCACTATGAAAATCTTCGAAACAAAAACTTGAAGAACATACGAATGGAACACTTGAATCCTGAAGAAAAATTAGCGATCCAACAACTCTGCCGTGACTATAAGGATATATTTCACTGCGAACAAATTCCTCTCACTTTCAATAACCAAATCAAACACAATATAAAATTGACAGATGATACCCCAATATTCACCAAATCTTACAGATACCCTCAAATACATCAGCAAGAAGTCCGATCCCAAATTCAGTCTATGTTACAACAAGGAATCATACGACCATCTACGTCACCATGGAGCTCACCTATATGGGTAGTGCCCAAGAAAATGGACGCATCTGGAAAAAAGAAATGGAGACTAGTGATCGATTATAGGAAGCTCAATCAGAAAACGGTGGACGACAAATATCCACTTCCCAATATCACGGAAATACTGGACAAACTGGGGAGAAGCCAATATTTCACGACCCTTGATCTTGCTTCAGGCTTTCATCGAGTATAAATGGAAAAACGTGACATTGAGAATACGAAAAATGCCCCTGCAACTTTTCAACGCGTTATGGACAACATCTTACGAGGCATACAGAATGAGAAGTGTTTGGTATATCTAGACGATATTGTCGTTTTTTCGACGTCTTTACAAGAACACATAGAACGTCTAAGAGAAGTATTCGAAAGATTAAGGCAATCCAACTTCAAAATCCAACTGGATAAAAGTGAATTTCTAAGAAAAGAGGTCGCCTACCTCGGGCATATCATCACGCCAGAAGGGGTCAAGCCAAACCCAACACTTTCCTATACCTAAGACACAAAAAGAGATAAAGGGATTCCTAGGCTTACTTGGCTACTATCGAAGGTTTATAAAAGACTTCGCTAAACTCACCAAGCCATTGACCAGATGCCTAAAGAAAAACGCCAAGGTCATTCATTCATTGGAATTCATTGAAAGCTTCGAAAATTGTAAGAAAATTTTATTGAATGATCCAATATTACAGTTTCCAGATTTTTCAAGGCCATTTATATTGACTACAGATGCCAGTAACGTTGCCCTTGGAGCCGTATTATCACAAGGTGAAGTTGGAAAAGACAAACCAGTCGCCTATGCATCAAGGACACTAAACGATACCGAGCAGAAATATTCAATGATTGAGAAAGAATTACTAGCCATCATTTGGGCCACAAAGACATTCCGCCCTTATTTATATGGAAGAAAATTTACCATCTACACTGACCACCGCCCACTCCAGTAGCTTTTCTCTTTGAAAGAACCTAATATGAAACTAGCCAGATGGAGACTACGCCTCGAAGAGTATGACTATGTTGTAGTATATGAAAAAGGGAAATACAATACAAATGCCGATGCCCTCTCCAGAATACAAATCAATCCCATGGACATCGATGTCAGATCGACACAGGTTGAGATGGATCCCGAACTAGATCAACTACTTGACGATTTAGTAAATATGGAGGAAGACCACCGTAGCCAATTGAACACTCCAGAACTAATGGATCTTGATAATCAAGAAAGAAACCATCAATTACCCAATTCACCACCTGAACTTTCAGAACAAATGGATCTCGCAATTCCAATACTACCGGAACACACACCCGAAAATACGGAAATCGCTATGAACTCCAGACAAGAATCAGACCCGCCAGACAGCATATCGATTATTCAAGATGCGATCGACAAAAAAGAAAAGCAGTTCATTATCACCACAGTTTTCAACAAACCTGTGCAGCCCAAAATCATTCGACGAGGAAAACAAGTCATCATCCATGCCCAAATATCGCATGATAACAACGAAGATGAAATCAAATCTGTTTGATTCAATATTGTGAACCTCGGAAAAAATATTTCTGTTTCTTCGATGAGGAAAAAATTTACAGAGATTTCTGTAAGACGTTCTGTACAACATTCAATAAAGACCACCCGATTTTGATAAGGTGCGTGAATAGAACCATCACCATAGACGACCCTGCAGAGCAAAAAGAATTAATAAAAAACTACCACGAAGGAAAAACTAACCATCGCGGTATAAATGAAACATACAAAAACATTAATAGAAAGTACTTTTGACATGAAAAAATCAATTGAAAATTTCATTAATTCTTGTTTGGTATGTATGAAAACTAAATATGAAAGACATCGACCAACGATACCTCTCAGAATCACAGAGACCGCAACGAAACCCTTCGAGAAATTGAATGCCGATCTATTCACAATCGATGGTCAAACATTTTTCACCATAGTGGACGAATTCTCTAAATTTGTTCAAGCGTATCCTGTCCAAAGCAAGAACGCTATAGAAATAGCAGATAAATTATTAGAATATTTTCGTAACTTTGGAGTACCGGAATCTATAACGTTCGACTCCGGACAGAGTTCGAAAACGAGACCGTTTCATCACTCTTAAAACTACACAAGGTCAATGTACACTTCACTACACCCCAACATCCTCAATCTAATGGATTGATTGAAAGACTACATGGAGCATTACAGAATCGTAAAAGAACATTCTACAGACACACCGACAAGACTCATGGCATATGCCGTTATCGGATACAACAACTCTATATATTCAGCAACAGGATATACCCCTTTGGAACTTTTGTATGGACATACCGCTTCAAGGAACCCATATGATATATTCTACGATCAACAATACTACGGACAATATGTGGAAGATCATCGGAAAAAAATATCTTTAACCTATGAGAAAGTCAGAGAAAAACTACAAAACGAAAAGACCAGGAACATAACGAATCGAAACCAGAAACAAACCAACCAAAACGTTTTTAAAGTTGGAAATCAAGTATTTGAGAAGAACCCAGAAAGTAAAAGAAACAAATCGAAAAACCGCTATTTAGGACCAAGCAAAATTATCCAAATTAATGAAGACAACACCTGGATCATAGCGAATTCCGAAAATCAAACATGAAGAGTACATTTCTACAATCTAAGACACCCTATTGTTCCAGATTCACCTGCTGCACCTGCTGCACCCTTGGATCTGCCGAACGAAGTGGAGTAATAACAATGAAATTTACAGAAAACCCAGGACTGCTACCCCAAATGCTTGGTACAGCCCGCAATATCGTCAACTACTGGACTTTCATCAGGATATTCGACATTCAAAGTATCTATCAAGAATATGTACGAATCCAAAACATAACCAATCATATGAAAATCACATACCAGTTTGGAAAAAATGGGGCCAACCACCATAGAGAGCAAAATTATATCACTGTAATGCACAACCTCTCCAATGAAATTCAAAGAAAACTAACACAGATATTCCCAACAACAACAATACACCGCAAAAAACGTGGATTGATCAATATTATGGGAAATGTTGTTAAAGCAATAACAGGAAACTTGGATGCAGAAGATGGTCAAAAATTCGAAGAAGCCATCCAAAAACTTCGATCACAACAAACGAAACAAAGGATGCTATCAGAGGAACATATTTCACTGACTACAAAGGCGATCGAAAAATTCAAATCTACAATACGTTCGATCGCGACAAACCAATTAAATATTCAAACAAAATTTCTGCAAATTGAAACAGCCATTAGAAAACAGTTCCTTCAAAATACTGATACATATGAACTACTGAACTCAAATACTGTGTTCACGCAAATGATAGCAGCCACACATGCCATCATAAGGATACTGGAAGACTTAGAAACAGCAATGACCTTTGCCAAAATAGGAGTGCTTCATCCATCTATCATAGAAGCCGACGACCTATTGAAAGAGTTAACGTTCATCTCCCACCACTTAGATGATGCCATCCTCCCATATGAACCGAGCAGAGATAAAATAGTCATCTTTGAGAAGATAACGAAAATAAAGGCCTACCAAAAAAATGCTAAAATAGTATTTATCTTAGAAGTACCAATTACAGAACAATATCGTTACAATTACTATCACCTTTACTCCCTTCCCATCGAAACACAACATAACCTTTTCCAAATTATAGTACCCAAAACTAAATTCCTTTTTCTCAATGAGCATCACTACTTATTTTCGAATGAACCATGCCATGAAGTCAGTCCCGGAGAAGCGCTTTGCACCCTACCAGAATGGAACCCAATGGAATTCGAGATGCCATGTGAAGTACAACTCATCCGTTTCACCAAAGACTATGTTAGCGGCCATCCGGAACACCTCAAACTCCAGGACCAGAAAATTCAGAAGATAAATACCAATCAATGGATTGCAATATTCCCCAACGAAACCACTGCATTATCAATTTGTGGTAACGATGAAGAGATGTCATCCCTGAAGGGCACCTATGTCATAGAAGTTCCCGAATATTGCAAAATGGAAATCGACACTACCATATTACAGACGTACAAGAACCCGAATGCTGTTACCAAAATCATAAAAGTGCCACACCTAGACATAGACATAGAAGAAAACGTCAACAGAAACCTTCAAGAAATGCCACCAATTCATCTAGAATCACTGGATCTTGACGACCTAGAAACCATTCGAGACAGACTGGATAACGTGAAGGAAAAACTTCAAGAAGACGAGCCCTTCATTTCTTCACGAACCAACATATGGACCCTTTTGCTATACATCGCCATAGCCTGTATTGCAGCCTACTTCTTCTTAACAATATATATAAAGAAGTACAAGGGGACGAACGGTTCCGTAAGTTCCCCTAGTGTATTGGAACCATCAACTCATCCCATACCAATAGAAGACCTGAGGATTGGAAATCAGGACCGATAAATCAATCCCGATTTCCAAGCAATGGGGGGAGGTGTTATGTAATGATTCCCCGTATTGTGTAGATAACGAAGACAGCATCCCAGAGTGCATTTACATTGAAGATCATCGGGCTGGACACATAGAATCCGCTGAATTCTGCATTTTTATCCGAGATAACATGAACTTATAAATATATGCTTTTTCCATTTTTTATTCAGTTATAATTGTACCATTGGCTTTGACATTGCTAATAAAAATATGTTGTAACTCATAATTTTTGGTTTTCGAGTTTTTTGAAAGTAATTTTTGTTTTTTAAAAATTAAGTTCGGAGGCTCCCAAACTTAATTCGCGCTTCGAAAGCATCTCAGTCAGAAGCTTATCCAAATGGTTCACAAGACATTCTGGCAGCCAATGCATATGTTTCAATGATACTGTTTTCATTGTGCGCGCGCATTTTTATGCAATTCAACTTCAACTACAACTTTATACATAATTAAACCACAGCTGAGTAAAAGGCTTTTTCAAGATTCATTGTTATACCTATTCGAACTATGTGATGGGAATCCTGTCTCTTATTACTACACTCCACATAAAAAACGAAATGTTTTGGTCCTTCGAGCCGGATTTGAACCAGCGACTTGAAATGCTTGTTGTTTATTTCATTTGTTGTGTACTATTTGAATGCCACTCTATAGTATTATCATTTATGTTGTTTGAACACGGAATTTGCCGACACCTAATTTAAACTATACTCCTATTTGAGTTCGTTGGTCTGTTTTTATACATTCAAGCAACGCTGTTCCGATCGAATATTTGCCATCAAGAAAAGGCTATTTCAATTCTCAACGAATCATTTATTCGGTACTTCACCAGCGAACAAATTCACCTAACATTTACTATTCCACTTTGAACTGATGTCTCATCCAGCTTGCATACGGAAAGTTCCATCGAGAGATTCAAGATAAAAATCCAATATTCGCCATCAGTTTACAAAACACTCATAAACCTGTATTGTATCGAATAGAATTACATTGCTACATTCGCATTCACTATCTGGATAACCTCAACCAGACTCTGCTTGTCTACCACTGCTCCTTTCAGACAATTCTGATCTCGAAGGAAATGAATTCCATTGAAAAAGTGATATTCCACGAATCTCATCACGTAATGTAAATTCGAGTCGATAGCGAAAACGTGCATTGGATCGGCCTCCCAGGAGAAATCAACAAAAATAACATTATTTTATAAAGGAAGTAGAAACTTCTGTTGCAATGCCGTTCTATTCACTTATTACTATCATTCATTTCTCTAGTTCACAATGAAAAGGTCCTCACAGTTATATGATTTCCATGAAAGAATACATGGTCCCTGAGAAAAATAACAGAGGTTTGTGTAGCGTGCATGGATTGAAGAAATATGAGATTGAACATAGCCAACTGCGTACCCTCTCCTCATATCCCTAGTCTTCGGCCGTTCAATCAGATCGTTAATCCTCCCTATCGTACCTATCAGCTTTGAATTACACGACTGCTTGTTAATTAACACTCATGGGGGAAACATAAGAATATAAAATCTATTCATCTATGGGTTTGTTGTGGTTATATGTGTTCAGGACACCAGATCGTATTTCTCCATACCCTAGTGAATGAGACTTAACGGGATGAACTGTTGTGGTATTTTCAATTTGTCCGATTATTGACTTTTGGATTAGATAGATAGATAGATAGATAGATAGATAGATAGATATTTATTTGACTACGTTATGTAAAAATACATTGGTAGCAAGTCATGGCCCTCATAGTCATTACAGAACTGTTATTCTGCTCATTGCATTAAAAATTATATCAGAAAAATTGTAGTATATACACATTGACATACGCACACAGAGAAGTATAAAAATTATATTTAAACACAATTAACACAATTGAGTACAAAAACGCAAATACAACCTTGTAGAACAATATTCAAAATTGTTAAAAATTCAACGCAATATATTTTCAGTTTTTGAGTCCTGCATGTCAACATACAATGTTTTATATGTCCATGGAAGAACTAGCGAATTCTTCTACAGAGTAAAAACAGTGTTTTAGTACTACACTTTTCAGTTGTTTTTTAAAATTATTGATTGGTCGCGTACCTATGTTCATTGGTATTTTATTGTAGAGTCCTAGACGGGGAGAATTGTTTTTTGATTTTGTTAGTCGAAACTTCTGTGTTTTCAGAAGATTAGTTGAACGTGCGTTGTAGTTGTGAGACTCTGACATCAGTGCAAACAAGGGTTTGCAGTGATCATTAAAATCAGCTCCAGATATTATCCTAATATATTTTTTCTGCAGTGTGAAAATTTTGTTAGCCGTACTTGCATTTTCCCAAAAGATGACACCGTACGTTAAGTGAGAGTGCACAAGTGAATAGTATTCAGAAAGCATCGTGTTAATGTTCATAACCTTTTTGAGTTGTCGTAACAAGAAGATATAACTGGATATTTTAGAGCCTATTTGATTAATGTGTTCCCACCAAATGAGTTTATCATCAGGCAGCCAATTGGTGTTGGCGATAATTTTCCTATATTCATGCTCTTAGTTTTACAATCCTCATTCATTTCAAATTTGTATAAACAGTGCCTATGAGTACCAAAAAGTTTGAATCAGATGTCCACTGTTCACAGATCGGTGAGTATTTGTTTGTAAAATTAAGAGCATTAAATATTATTTTTTTGAGACTTGTACTTGATGCAACTCTATTGATACTTCCAGACTGTTTCCTAATTCAATTGTGGTGATATTTGCGTCCTGAATTTTCATTGACGAATCAGTACCCTGTATCCGGAGATTTCAATTGACCCAATCAAGTATAAAATTCAATTATCGATATAAACCGAACGTCAGGATTTCAATTGTACCAATCAACTATGAAATTGAATCCTCAATATGAAAAATGTTGCGTTTCGGTTCGGTTGTCGGGGAATCGAGAGAAGAATATATCTTATAAGACTGTGCTCGAAAAGTTTACAGTTGAATTAGTCCTTCTCGTAACCTAAACCTGGCTCGATTTTTGTTAGTGATCTCAATCTAGATTTTCTTGTCCGATATAGGAATTTTCAATTATACTTTTGAACGGAAAATATGTTACATACGAAATGCATCGAATGGGTGAGGATAAGAATGGAAGTTATTTTAGAAAATTTTAGAGTAGCAAACTTTGAGAAACTTTCCTGAGCATCAATGAACTCCAACGTTATTTCTGAGTTGTTATCCTGTATTTACGGCGTTTTTTTACAGTTGAAGTAACTCATCTGATGACGTTTTTGATATTAATATACTCAAAATGCAGATTGAAAAAAAATCGCAATCAAACCAGCCCACATTTATTCACGCCAGTTCATAAAAATCACGTTGGGCTACGAGCAGCTCATTTTGTGCAATCAGAAGTCATGATTTTCAGTAAATAGTAATTCATACAATTTGAACTTGATGCTCATGCCCACTCTAAGATTCTAGTAGGAGGATTCGCTCATCCTTTCATTCAACTATAGTCGGATCCATATTGAGAAGTCAGTGATGCAAGATAGGATATACAATCTTCTGTGAAATAAATATCGTTTATCAATACCATTCTTGAAATTGACTTGTAGTGGTCAGTCCATCGTTTTCTCGGAAATATTTGAAAACATTTTTAAATGATAAAGCCGTAATCTTATTATACCAATCGTATACAAAGGATGTACATTTTGAAAATTCCTTAAATCCAGAAAAAGTTTTTTTAGGGCCGTTTCACCGAAATATCTTATTGAACTGAACACGCAAGAGTCACACTTTGGCAACATTGGCTTGAAATGTCCTAATTAAAATGTATTGACTTATGTCACGTTAACTGACTTCTCATTGTGGATCCGACTATAGCAGAATTTGCTCATACTTTTGTAAGCATTGGCATAATTTTTATTCACGTCTTCAACAAACCGCCTAAAATTTGGCGAATGCGCTGGTTGACATTTGACGAATGCGATAGATTGAGATTTGGCGAAGGCGAACGTTTCGACGATTTGGCAAAGCAGCAAAGTATCAGGGCTGCTGGTCTTGACCGTATGCAATAACAATGTGAACTCGGGGCATCACATTCTGATATATTTATTCATAACACTTCAACGCTATCAGTAACTCAGATTGTGGAGGAACGAACACTCGTTCATATTGCGAACGGTCGAGAATAGCACCTCAGAGTGTTATTAGAGTTCTAGATAATCTAGATCATCACAAAAATCATCGCTTCTGGCAGAACTTTGGGGATCTCATCGGAAAAAACCTTCGAGATGATCATAATGTTCGTAGCGAGGGTGAATGGACGTTGAACAACTTGACGTACCAAAAATTCCGAAGGGGCGCGCCAAGAGTGCTGAGGGTCGCTTTATAGATACGGATGAACTGTCATATCTTCCCACTGCTAGAAAGTTGTACCTCACAAGGGGCGTAGAGGCAGTTAGGGACCGTAAGTCATCGGAAAGTGGGGCGATCGATTACTCTTAGAGCTGCTTTACAGTTCGCAATTGTTATTGCATTCAATAAATGTCATTTCAATTTTCTACCAATATATGATGAATGAAAACTCCCGCAATTAATTGCATGCAATGAAAATAGCGAACTGTAAAGCGACTTTTATTGATTGTTTTCATACAAATTGATTTGGTCTCCACAAAAAAATTCTCAAGCAGCACTTGGAAGTCATGATTTCATAGGTCTGTTCTGATTCACTATCACCCATTGGATTCAATATCGCCTTTCATAGAAACAAGAAATCCTTTCACAAAGCTCAAAAGCCAGAAATTCATTGCACATACATCTGAAAACTGACGAATAATGAAACTTCCAAGAAGGTAATCGGAGCTACAACATGACTAGACGTTTCTCTAGTACAAACTATCTATTATATCATTTGAAAATGGTTTGCTGAGGATATATTAATGCCGAATTTGGTTGTCTACAACGAATAGAGAGTGTCGTAAAAAGTATATTAAGCACGAATGGAAAAACAACATGAGTGCGTTATTGCTTTAAAACGCAATATGTACTTTATTTTTTAAACAGCTCTCATATACCGACAGGTGCATTTTTTCAAGTAACAAGTGATAAAAAAAGGGGGTAGCTAACGTGGTTAGAGATGCAATTTTCAATAACATCAAACAAAATCTGAGGTAATTTTAAATTTATACTATATAATTTATAGATGATGAGAATTTAAGAAATTAAACTTGAAAGTGAATAAATAATTAGGAATTGTTATTTATTCTTTTCAGTGGTATTAGAGTTGCTATTCAACTGAATATTCGTGAATGCCATATTCTCTAACCTGACTCATAATCACTATGACAATAGTGATTCTAAGATCTTCCACATCCATACATATGAAACGATGCCTGTATGTAACTTCATTCGATATTTTGATTGACAATTATAGGGTGTCTGAACACAAACATGCTAGAAACACAATTCCCTGCGACTATCATTAGCAGAGCTGTGCTGTTCGTGCCAGCAACAATGAATTTTGATTTATGAGACGAACGGTGAGGGCGTGGAAGACTCGAATTGTTTTCTTGTATCATACGCGTTGTGTTTCAGACATCCTCGAGAAAGAGAAATCACATTACGGCGAAGGAAATGAGCTTCTAATCCACTTCAAATTTCAGCAAGAGAATGTTTCGGTGACAACTCACATATCCTGGAAGTTTTTCGACATGTAATTGTTTGTCATTCCTACCTTGAAACTTGAATAATTCTCTTTACACAGTTATCAAAAACATAATTTGCTAAAGTAGATGGAGAGTTAAACACATTTTTATATCAAGAATATGTTCATAGAATGTTATGAATATGTTGTAGGCAGAAGATCGTCTCTGCTTTGAAAAGAAGTAGATAGGTCAAACCAGAAAGTCCGTGTTAGAACGGTTCAAAGAGTACATTGCTCATATATAAAACCTAAGTAGTAGTAGTAGTAGTAGTAGTTGGTGGGTAGGCTGCTACTGCAGCCAGGCAAGTAGGCCCTCATGGGCCCTTTTTACCATCCTCTGATCTCATCCATGACCTGCTCTGTAGAATCTTCCTTGTTTCGCCCTCCTATGGTGTTTCCTCGAAATGTAGCGCCTTGAATTGTGTGGGTGCTTGTGTCATAAAACCTAAAAAACACATATATTAAAAAAAAATCTTTCAATTCCTCATATGAATCTGTTTAGAAGTGACAGGTCAAGATTGAAAAAATCAATTAAGAGTAGTTCAATGAAGAACTTGATTGAATCTGATAGTAAGAACTTTTCGACATTTAAAATAACAAAAATGAATTGACTTTACTTCGAACTTAGAACTGGAAAATAGAAAACTACCATTTTCTGAAGAGGCAGACGTTGAAAAATATTTTCAGTCTGTCTTTAAATATAACTTCAATATAACATTGATAATTAAATTTCAGGAGAATGCTTCCATAGCGAAGAAAGTATGGCAGATTATTTCTATCGACTATTAAAAATCAGTCATCAACCACTCAACGTTTGTTTCCTATTTGACAGGACCAATCAACACACTCTATTAACGACTATTTCCATAGTACACAATAGTCACCGACTATTCAGCATGATACCTATAAATCAAGGAACCTGTGCATCTGACAGTAATCTAAATAAATACATCTTGAACGTCAAATAGAATCAATCGTGTTGAAGCTGTAGAAGTATTTAAAAATGAATCGGTTTGGAGAAACCAGAAACGAAGAGATTGATAGGGTAATAGAGGCTACAATCCCTGACAATACAATGTCATTCATATGACTAATATAAAGAATTGAATTCAAGAAATAATCGTCATAAATATATCACGACCTTGATTTATTGTCGACTATTTTATTGCTGCTAAATTTCTCTTGTATTTAATAATGTTACTCGACATCACTTTCTATATCAGTTTCATGTGTGGTAGCCAAATTATACGAGCAAATCAAACATGCGAAAGTTTGGAACTCTGCCAAAAATTTATGTCATAAACAACACGGATTCAATATAAGAAAGTTGCCTATCACCAATCTGCCTTCATTCATTTTTGACTGGGTGCAGACATGCAGATTTTGAAATTATTTTTATCATGTTTGAGCAGCAGATCTCAAACAGTACGATACCAGGGTAATATTTTTAATTTTTTTTGCAAACTCTTGCGTTCCCCAGGGGTCTAATCTTGGACCCTTGTTATTTTAAATTTTCATTAATGATTTACCTTACCACATGAGTTTTTCGGAGTGTATCCTATTCGCAGATGATTTGAAATTGTACAGAAAAGTCAAAAGTGAAAATGATTGCTGTAAATTCTATTAGCCAATTAAATATATATTATCTCCAAGAGTGCTTTATTCAAAAATTGACAAAACATATTTCCAACTTGACTTTTCATCCGTTCATAATAAATTCAATTGTTTGGTAACATTCGACGAAAATAATATAATGAAGATTGAAATAAAATATTGAAATTCATTAAAAAATTAACTTGTTTAAATTCTTCAAATCGTCTTCAACTTCTAAAAATATAGGGTTTCTAGTTTCGAAAGAAACATTCAGTTCTTAACTTTCTGGGATTCTTTATCCAAATAAACCGAAAGTTTATAAAGGCGATTTGATCTTGACAAATATTTTCCTATCTTCAGACGTAAGAATATATTTTCAAAACTTTCTCTCTGACATCTTCTGATTCACTGCTTTTTGGCTTTTTCTACTTCCTCGAAAGTCAAACCTATTTTCTCTGGTCAAGATTGTTTGGGAATTTGGACTGAGTTTGGAGAATCTGGAAATGTCTGGAAATTCCATTTGTAGTGGTGTCAGCATCGTCCAATTCAATCATTAAAATTTGATTAATATCACTGGAACCCTTCAGACCCAAAAAACCAATGACTGTGTGAGGAAAAAACAATATTTTTGATTTCCTTCGTAGCTTGATCAGCGAAATCCATTTCTGAGGGAACCCAGTGCCATTGTGGAACATCAGCGTCTTCATGAATTTCTCCTGGTCTGCATGCTACAAAAATTGGAAATCTTCTAGATTCGGACCTAATTCGTTGTATTACTACCATCGAATCTGTTCAGAAACGTACTTGTCTAATTTGAGAGAAAATAATACTCATTATTGGAGTGACTCCTTTCAATTGGTTCAATCATTCCAACCAGACGTCTTGAATGGCTTCTGTTATTTCTTGATCCCAGTGAATATTATTTCTCCAGATATTTTGCATCAATATCCTGGCATTAATCATTAGTGGAGCAAGAAGTCCTAGTGGATTTTGATATTGACATTATCATTTGCAAAAATTTCCTCTTTGTTGGTACTTTCAAACCACTGGAAGTTCCGGATGGAATCTTCTTCAAGTTGAGAGTAAATACAAAATAGTCTTCCTCTGGAGAACAAGAGAGCCCCAACACTCGTTCCAACATCTGTGGATCTATTTTAACATCGGCTTGAGAATCAGCTCGTGATTTTCTGCAAAAGACTGTGTATCTCTACTCGAATTGCTCATTCCCTTCACTATTTCGAATCCTGCTTGCCTATGAATGTAAATTACAGTTCGAATTCGGTGGATAGCTTCATTTTCAGTATCACCAAGGTTTAAATAATCGTCAATGTAGTGCTGTTTCTCCATAGCTATTACGATACCTGGGAATTGATGTTCGAATAATGCAGCAGTTTTGTTCTTTACAAACTGAGCTACAGAAGGTGAAGATATGGCTCCAGAAATCATAGCTTTTATATAATGGATATCCATACCATGCCAAAGAAACAGGTGGTCATATCTGTCTTACTCAATTATATGGACCAGATGCAACATTTCCCTGATATCTCCTCAACAATATACGTTTATGGAAGACTTTTCATTGTTTAATTTTTTATGGCTTCAGTATCTGCGAAACAAGGGCTTAAGTGCATGATTTTTTTGCGAGATACCTCGTTGTAGTATTGTAGCTGGAGAATAAAAGTTTTTATTATTCTTCATTTATTATTATAGCTTCACAATTCATTGGAGCAAGTTTGTAAATAAGCAATTGAATTATTTTGAATGAAAAAAATCCTCGCTTGAACACAGAAAATAAAAATATCCACCTCCTCACCACATTTCTCGTTCAGCGAAAATGTGCGTTCACCAACAACCTGTGATATTTCCGAAACGACCTCAATATTCGAGTGATTACACCCAAACTCAATTACGTTTATAGTTTGAACACAAATCGACTCTTCTCAAACTCCAAATTATCAACCGCGATGTCTATTTATTATGGGTACATGCTTGACTTCCGCATGCTCAGCAGGCAGTGTGGTGAGTGGTTGAATAGTTAATTATTCGAGTTGGAAGTGTTTGTTGTAATATGCATAATATAATAATTGAAGTTGTGTGGCATACCATTGGCTGCATACAATCCATACATTATGCAACCGTCGCAGGATTTCGCTATTCAAGTGTGTGCACATATCGGTGGAAACTGGTCCGTCTCAGCTGGAATAATAATTCTGATTCAATGCATAATTTGCTGCAATAAAAAACAAAAATGTATCTGGCTGGGATAAAAAATCTATAAAAGTTATAGAACAATTACTGGTAAGTGCACTGGATGCTCTAGATGAGACAATATATAGTTCATTTAAGAAAGGCATATTTCCAAGTTGTTTGAAAAACGCTGTCGTTATTTCAAAACATAAACGGGGCGATCATAGTGGCCCCAGCAACTTCAGAGTTCAGACCTATCTCTCTTCTACCCAATGATATATCGTCTTCGGTCGTTAATATTATATCTAAGTCCAGAAAGTATTAAATAACAGTTTCAGTTTTCAACTCGATCTTCAACCTCAACCCCTCTAAATAAAGGTTACAAAAGATTCTTTAATAAAAATCGACTAGTGAGATTAGATTATTTTCAAATATCGAAGTGTGAAACGAAACTCTCATGTACAGGGACATTTCAGAGATAAATTTTCATGGCTTGCATGTGTTTATAATAATTCTATGAGATTTCAATAGTCCAACCGTCGAAATTCGAAGGGTTCTTTGAAATAACGGGCACTTGTAGTTTTAACTCGTAGCACTCCAGATGTGATCTTTTAGTTAATTATGTAGTGTTGTGTAAATTCGGGTATTTTTTCATGAGTCTTCGGGTTTCAACTCTAATTAAAAAATGAGGTATAAATAATTTAGTTTTCCAAACAATCTTTCTCATTCCTCTGGAAAGTTGATTCTTCCAATCAAGTTTCATATCAATCATTACGTTTCTTCATTCAACTCTTAGTGTATTCAACATATTTTGGTCTAACTGAGTTATTGTTTTACATATCCATAAGAGGTTAGTAACTATCTTGCCTCGTTTATATTTCATTCATGATCAGATCTTATTAAATTTTAATATCAGTTTCAATAACTATTACTTGCTGAATGTCTTTCATGCAATCTTTCATTGTTTGTTTTTATTTTGTTAATTGATTTATTATGAATATTTTAGTGATGTTGAATCCTGTTTTTTATTTATAAAATTTCTTAAAGGGGCTCTTCCAGTCTTGTCAAATTGATAATAAATTTCAGTGAGTTGGAAACCAAGAAAGTACCGAGTAACTTTGCAAATGTAGTAAATTTTTCGATGAGTTATAATTCCATCCTGTGGAGAGAAAAAGGAAAAAGGATCAGAATAGCATCTAAGGAAGGCAAAATGACTAAGAAACTAAGGTGAGATGAAAATATTTAGGTCAGTGAGGTATAATTCAAATTTTCTTGACAATAGAGCCTAAGTTCCCATATATTCAATAACATTAACAATTCCGCTCGGTCGTACCTAATGTGACAAAATGCTATTCAATTATAAAAGAAACTTTTGTTATAACTACTTTGAACAATTCTATCATTCGCGAGTAAAAACAGTATTACATCATTGGCTCAAATTGGGTTCCAATGTAACCAATCTACCAATGATGCCATATTTCATCTTCTCGAGCATCTTATCTGAAAATTGATGATGAAAAAGCTGCGGCACTGGTGTTCTGTGACTTGTCCAAGGCTTTAGAGTGTGTATATCACAGAATACTCCCGGAGAAGTTAGAAAGCTACGGTATTCGTGACGTGTCCTTGGAATGGTCCGAGTTTTATCTTTGTAAGCGAAGTCAGGTAGTCTGCTCAAACGGTCTAACCTCTTGAGAGGCAGTGATAGAGTATGGGGTATTACAAGGCAAGTCACTAGATATTGTGGGTAGGTTTACCCTGTTTGTTGATGATACAACCATCCTGTGGCACAACAATGACACAAAACAATTGAACAGAACTGTAGAAAACGACATTCTCAAAGTTCAGAAATGGTGTGACTGTAATATCTTGACCTCCAGTTATAAAATCAACACTCTCACCTTCAAGTGTTTGTTGAACCGGCTTCAACAGAAGGTCAGAATATTTATTTATTCATTTATTTATCATCCATACAGATTTAACAATCTAATTACATGGATAATTAAGAAACTAATTTAAATACAAATAAATTCTCGATTATAAAAATAGATATTTAATATTAATATCAATATTGATGCACTCTCAATACACACAAATAATGATTAATATTTTTCAGTGTTACACATGTAAATACATTTTTGGGCTAGTTCATATTGATAGAGAAAGATATACATGAATCCTCACGCTGGTGACATACTTGGCGGTTTGTGCCGTCGCGGCAGATTTGCCGTCGTTCGTACAATGGTTTCAAGTAGTAACCTAGTAATTACCAAAATGAATGATTTAATCGATAATGAAATCCTAATATCCTTAGAGGATCTAAGGCCAGTCTTATGGGATAAAACGTGAGACAATTTCAAGGACAGATATTTTAGCACATTTAGGTTTCACCGTCGACTGTATCGGATGCCTCTCACATCAGGTCACAAATAATAACTCACCTCAACGTTACTACGAGCATTTCTATAGGTTGGATGTGATTCTTCATGTTTGTATTTCTTCTTTATATGGTATCATTCAGATGATCCAGTTACTCGTCAAATAAATCAAAAATAAATGAAAAACTTTGTGTCATCATTCTTTAAATCTTCAAACAATGTATAAAATGCCACATTTTTTTTTTGTTTATGGGATGAATCCAAATGGGGCGATTTTTCATTTTCTTTTTCTTTTTGCGGCGGTATAACAACAAGAATTTGTTGCTGGTCGATTTTAAATGTTTACATTTGTATGCAATTCCAAATCCCATGCAACTCGAATAAACTGAAACTGAAGTGTGGTCGCCGCTGATAATCGGCGGTGATTTAGCAGCTTAGTGTGAAAATATTCTCTTTTATTGTTAGCGGCGACGGCAAATTTGCCGCGACGGCACAAAACGCCAAGTGTGTCACCAGCGTCACAGTTCAAATTTATTGGGATGTACATTGATAATAAGCTGACGTTCAAAGAACATATTCCAAGTTTAAGAACCGAACTGGCTAAAGTTGTCGTGCACCAAGAGTCATGTCAAAAGAACTCGACAAAACTATGACAAGAACAACTTATTCTGCATTTATTGAGTCCTACCTGAAATATGGAATCTGCTTTTGTGGGAACTCTGAACAAGCATTACTGAATGCGGTCTTCATACTCAAAAAGAGAACGGTTCGGTATGTTTGCAGAGCTGGATCAGAGATACATGTGGGCCCCTATTTAAATCACACAGAATATTTACCCTCGTCTCACTATACATACTGTCTGTCTGATGTTTGAGAAACACAAGTTGAATAATTACTCTTCAAAGAAATTCTCGTCTTCTTACCAGACATATAGGTGATATTGATCTTCTTAAGCCCAACTCTACACAAGTTAGGAATTCACTATTTTACAACTCGAAAAAAGTCTTCGATCATCTACCACAAGATAAAAAATAAAAAAAACGAATAAGAGTCGAGAAGCTATTATTGGATAAGGCATACTACACTTCATATTGTATCATTGTGTGTATCATACTCAATAATTTCTTACGTGTACCTTTGTTAAAGTATAGTATGTACGTGCATCTATAACATAATACTGATATTCAATAATAATGTAATTCTTCAAGTTATTTTACTTCGTTTGTTGATTTTATTGCAATTTATTAAGGCTGACAAAATTCTTTTATTCATAATTTTAATATATTTGACCCTATGCTTTTCCAACAACAATCTATTTTTTGATTGATTCATTGATTGCAAATTCAGAGACGCTGAAAACTACTCAAATACCAAAACTGGGTGCGTTTTCAACTGAGGCTATAATCTATAATATTCGTGGAAGGTTTCTCCCAAGGACTCATTTCTTTTTCTCAGATCAGTCTTCATTCCCATCTGCAATTCCCGACTTTTCCTGAAAACATTCAACATCGTTCGAATATAATATCCGTATTTGATTTCCACTCTTATTACTTCATCGCTCCTTTCAAACCGCGACTCTTCGAGTGCATCGGATTGTGGGAATATGAGTTTGCTAATTTGTATACATATATTTTATTTTTCTTGTAAGATCAGGCAGAGCTGTGAAGCGAAGTAACAAACATACAGTATTGGATTTGCTCCATTGATGCGACTTCGAGAATGGTTGATATTTCAGTCATATAATAATAATAATAATAATACCGGAAAATCCGCGGATACAACTGCGGTACCCCCAACAAACGGAGGCATGAAGTCACCCATCTATTTTACATGGATGACCTCAAACTAAATGCCTCCGGAGAGAAGGATCTTCTTCAGTCCTTAAGGGTGGTCCAAGAGTTCACGCATGCTATAGGAATGGAGTTGATATCGATAAATGTGCCACGTATACCTACCTAGGGGTGGAATAATGCCACACCCAAGAGGTTACTTTCTCCGCGGCAAGAATCAGTAAATACACCGACAGATCTGGTCATCAGAACTGTCGGGGAAGAACAAAGTTTCAAGTACCCACTTCGTGAAGTTTTAATGACAGAAATTTTTCTACAAGAGAAATAAAATTATTGCTACTATTATCATTGCAGATTTTCAATGCAAAATGCAATGTTGTGAGAAAACGATCGTTCAAAAAATGGTAATGAAGTGACGAGGAATGGTTGGAATGGAGAAAATGGTTTTCCTACGAGAGTGCGGAAATAGTATATTACATAAGTAGTGCGGAAAGTGGCATTTTTTACACGAGTGGGAAATATTGTGGCATGAGGCGTAAGCCGAGTGCGGCAATCACACGATTGTGAAAAATCACTTTCGCACGAGTAATGTACACTATTTTTCCTACGACCACATAATAATTTCACCAAATAATTTATAAAAATATTATAATTAAAGATGACATAGTTTATTTTTAAAAGCAATAATAACTATTATTAGGAACAAGAACTATTTCTACTTGAAAAATATTAATAATGATTACTAATCAAGATACACTCTTAATACAATATATTGTCTCATCATAATCTGTGTCCAATAGGTCAGTTGGTAGGCAGCGAGACTCGACGAGACACGTGACTTCTGACGAAGAGTACGCGGGTCCGATCTTCGCCCGCGAAACTTTTTCTTTTAAGAAGATGAAAAAAATTTCACTCAAATAGATTGCTTCAAGATTTTGTTGGTAGGACTTTAAAGGAGGATATTTTCGCTGCGTCCACGCACAATTAATGCACCTAACATTCACTACATACTCAAAATAACTTTTGACGTTTGACGTACAATGTCCAAAGCCTGCTTTTTATATATAATAAATACTTAGCAAGATGATTACATGATTGCCTGAATAGGTACAGGGAAACTATTCAACGAAAAGGAATATATATTTTGAGAATTCCTTGCTTTGTTTAGGAGATTCAGAATTTTTTGAAGTGGATATTTCGTCGGCTTAGTGCAAGAAGGTACTATCTAACAATCTAATGCCGAAGAAAATTTAATGAATAGCCCGACTGAGAACCATTCCATATCCCTAGTAACTCATCTTTCAAAAATATTTGAGAAGATCATTGAAAAAGGCTAATTTCTTTCCTTGATAATAATAAACTAATCTCCAATAGTCAATTCGGATTCAGAGAAAAAATCTCTACTCAAGATGCTGTACTCACCTTGACTTCAAAAGTTACCGAAGCCCTAAATGAAAGCAAAACCTCTCTGTGTTTGTGTACATAGACGTTTCGAAAGCCTTTGACACTGTCAGTCATCATCTTCTCCTTCAGTCTATGGAAGATTCTAGAATACGGGGTAACATATTGAAACTATTCGAAAGTTACTTAACAGGAAGGAGTCAGGCTGTAAGAATTGATGATGTACTGAGCAGTAAGAAGGTGATCGATTGTGGAGTACCTCAAGGATCCGTGTTAGGACCAACACTATTCAATATATATATCAACGGACTTTTTTCATTGGGCAACGGGAACATAGTTGGATTCGCAGATGACACAGCCATATTTTATAAAGCAGAGAACTGGAACTCCCTGAAAATTAAAGTTGAAACTGAGTTTTCACTCATCAAATCTTGGCTGGAAAAGAAGTTGCTAATGCTTAATATTGATAAAACGCAATACTACCATTCTGTTGTAATGCAGCTGGAGCACCCCCATTCGATCAACTGACAATAAGAAATGAATGATACACCCTTCCATATCTACCCTGAAAAGAAAATAAAATTCTTAGGAATTATTCTTGACACTCATTTGAAATGGGATCTCCATATTAAATATACCGTCAATAAACTGAGGACCATCTTATTCAAGTTTAGAAAACTTAAAGAAATTTTACCGCTGAAATATCTCAGAACTTTATATTACACACTTGTGGAAAGTCATATACGCTATGGAATTGCAGTGTGGGGAGGAGCTTTGAATACGCATATTCATCAAATTGAAGTTATACAAAGGCGTTTTCTCAAATTAATATTTTCTAAAAACAGCAGATATCCTTCTGAGAGTTTATACACCGAAACACGCATTCTGGACATAAGACAGTTGTTTTTTTATGTTCTAGCACAAAATATCATAAAAATAAACATACCGCATTGCTTCCTGCACATCAGTACCACACACGCCAAAGAGATCAGTATATCACACCCCTAATGATCAGGACCGTTACTCAAAGATCATATGCCTACTTTGCGCCTAAACTTTACAATATCATTCCTGAAACCATAAAATCAATTATAAATATAAGTAGCTTTAAAAAAGATTTGAAAAAACACATCCTTCAAAGTCAACGAAATGAACTCCTACGTCTATTTGAATACTAAAAAAAATCAAAATGATGGGAAAAAAAATCATACGTACCTTTGCTATACTGTCTACTTACAATTCTGAAATGCATATAATATATGGTTCCATTTTAATTATTTTTTGTATATAACGTCCACTTTCAATAACTTCTAAATATTTTCAATGATTTATTGTATTTTTATTTATACTTAATATTGTTAACACATGTATTCTTAATTCCAATTTTATTATGTATCTATGACGAAACAAGTACATCTGTGTACTTATCGTTATAAACTAACTTTTTTCGCTCTGTGTGAGTATTGTGTTTTAATTGACGTAAGTTACTACTACTGCGAATAAAGTTATATTCTATTCTATTCTATTCTATTCTGACTTCATTTATTTTTAATAATTACTTTTAAATACAAAATATTTGAAGCAATGTATTTGAAAGGTGAATCGAACCCGCGTACTCTTCGTCAGAAGTAAAATAAATAAATAAAAAAAAAATTATTTTGTACAATTCAGAATAAAATCACCGCAGAGTTTTGCAACTCTAAACATTCCACCAGAATCTTCCTTCTTCACCCCACGTGGGCTTGGATGTCCGATGGTGTAGAATGGACGCACAGAGAGCCGGCTCCCCCTCCACCCCATTGCTGGGGAGGATGGCGAGCGCTTGTGTCAAGGGGTGCCTAGGGTTCTGGTCAGGGGGCGCTGACAACCACCTCCGCTGTTGTTGGCGGTTGGTCGATTTATAAAACTCATGAGGGTTGTAGGTGGCATAATACACGCCTCCTGCGAAGCTTATGCCGTGTCGTTCATTGCATTCTATCTAGATACTGCTTTTGTCTAAGTTCGTGTGAGGCTGATTATTGCGAGCTAACCCCGGGAATATGTACCGATGCTTTACGAACTGAGCTAACGGAGCGTGCGGAAAGTTACTTTCCGCACCTGTGAGGAAAATATTTTGCACGCTTGTGAAATAAGCCTCTTTCCGTGTAACTATACAGTACGTTACTTTCCCATGTGGTCGTAGGAAAGTTACTTTCCACTTATGCGCGGAAAGTAAATCACAAGCGTATAGATAAGCTGTCAAATGTGTAATTTCTGTTTATTTTCACCGCTTCAAGCTATCGAATTTATAATTTCTGAGCACAACAACAATCTATTTGAAAGGTATAATTTTTTATCTTCAAAATAAAAAAAAGAGTTGACGCTGGTGGGATTTGATCCCGTGAGCTACCGATTGCAACTTCAAAAAGCCAAATTGCTCTGCCAACTGGACTAATTGGTCATAAGTAAAACTGTTAGACCTACGTGTAAATATGGGATATTTTATATTAATTTCTAATAATTATGAATTGTAGTGCGTCTAATTATGATTTTACTTATGAGGTAATCATCCAAAATTGATGAGGTTAGTAAAAATGGTTCTTAGTCAGGCTTCTTGTTCGATTTTCTCGTTCATACATCAATAATATCGATATTATGTGGTAAAATTTTCGTCATATTAAAAATAGTGTACATCACTTGTGTGGAAGTGATTTTTCACACTCGAGGGATTATCGCACTTGGTATGCACCTCGTGGTACAATATTTCCCACTCATGTGAAAAATATCACTTTCTGCACTAGTAATGTAATATGAATTTTCCGCCTTATATTAAATAGGACGAAGTTTTTGTGAGAATAATCAATTTGTGATAGAAATAACCCATGTCAGGAAGCCTCCTAGTTTTTAATATTGAACCATTTCAACTCCTTCAATATAGAAATCACCCCACCAAACGCAGTCCATCAGAAACTTTCGTGGAAGAGAGTTCATGTGAGGAAAGTGAGTCCGTCACTGCCCTCGGAAAACACACAACCCCTATCTTGTTCTTAATTAAAGGTTTGGAGTACAACTTGTTCCAGCTGTCTTCTGAACCAACCCTTACTATTACGTTGGCAAATATATGTTTATGGCTCGGTAATTACTGCTTAATTGGTCTACGTCGGTGAATACACTACACCGTGATATAAGGACGATCGAAAGAGGAAATGTTGAAAATTCCCTTTCAAAGGATTTAACAATGTATTATAATTATTGCCGAGAAATCACAAAACTAACTGAATCATATTAATTTCTCATAGTGGCCTATGAATTCAGGAATATACAAGGTATCAGGAGAATAATTGTGCTACTGAATAAAATGAGAGTGGACTCGAAAAAAAAAAGACAAAAATACTACAAAATCTAATGAAATAATAATATTTACCTACCTCCAATTAAACCTAGCTCTCCATGGGCCTTTTACCCAATGCTTAAATCGACTCAAAACGTAAATATAGAAGCCCATTCCAACTTAATAGCGTGATCAAAAAGGAAATCGGATGGCTTCAGAAGCATAAAATCTTGAATTTTGACGACCAAAAATATTCAAAATTTCCTATAAACGGCTCCTGACAATCAGTACTGGTTTATGAAGGTAAAATATGTCCACTAATACTCTTTTCCACACTTAATTTTTATTTATATACTGTTCTTATAATTGGAATAAGTGGTGCAAGTGGAAAACTGAGTGATATGAAAATTGAAGAAGTTGAGAACATAGAAAAATCCCTCATTATTAAAAGTTCAATTACAAAAACCAAAATTTAACGTTGTTTTGTGACCTCTGTCATTTTCATTCTATAATGGAGAAATATTAAACTATACGCAAGACAATACTGAAAGAAAATTTACCATTTATTAAATATATAAACGGAAAATGCACCAAACAACCCATTGAGATGAACAAATTAGGAAGTATAAGAAAAGATATTGCAGAATTTCTTGAAATAGAAAATCCAAATCGCTAGACAGGACCTAGTTTTTGCAGATCTTCGGCAACTATTTTAATCAATGCTGGCGGGGATGTATTGAGAATATCCTCCGCTATTTTACCTAATAGTGACGTAACCTCGACAAATGAAAATATTACAATGTCATAGGATTGGACACATCGGAATTATTCGAATATATTTAATAACTGTAAATTAACCGTATATAGTTATAATATTCCCAATGTTGATTAAAGAAGAAAATTGTTGTGAAGTTGTGAAACACATAATAAATATCATCTATACTTTTTATGAATTGTTCGAAATAAAATTATTGAAAAAAATGTAAAGATGCAATAAAATACAGGGTCTCATTTGAAAGTTATATGTCAAGACTTTTTTTGCACACTGTATATGGCAGTAGGTAAAGTATAGTACGTAATGCATGTTTCAAAGCAAATACGCACTCATGGAATCACGATAAATGTTCGAATCCTAGTCATCTGAAATTATCCAAAAAAAAGACAATAGTAGACCATATTCTGAATATCTCTACTGTTTACATGTTTGTCAAGATTTGATTTTTTTATGCAGACTGTGACAGATTCGTCATCAATACAGTAAAATTACGACGTAGATTAGGGCCGATCTTAATTTCTGCTCACTGTCTTCGTCAAATCTTTGAAACATGCGACTTCGCCAAACATAAACTGGAACCTTCGCCAAATTTAAGACATTTTGACGAAGACTCTTTTCCTGGAGGAGTTCTTCAGATTCCAAATCCCACACCGGGAATGTACAAAACTTACTAGAAGGCGGTCTATATAATATATAAAGACAATTTGGGAAATGAAAATATTTTTCTCGCATAGTGGTTTATAAACAATAGTTATTTGTTTTACTAGGCATAAAAGCACAAGATTTAATGCCGCGGCTGGTGTTTCATAGCCGAGCGTAGCGAGGCTATGAAACCAGCCAAGGCATTAAATCTGCTTTTCTGCCGTGTGAAACATATAATTTTTCTTCAAAAATTTGTTCCAATTCCACGCAAAATCGACTTTTTCATATTTAAATTGCGTTTCATTATCAATATCCAAATAACTAAATTATTTCATCAAAGGTAACTGGGCCCTCCGTTACTATGTTTACCGCTGATGACGTTTGTTTAATTTGTTTGTTTACTGTTTACTTTGTCATTGTCAATTTTAATAACCAGTTTGATTTAAATTATTACTTGAAAGGTTGCCTAGCAACGAACTTTTTCTGTCTAGGCAGTAAAAGTGGACTTTTTCTGCCTAGGCATTGAAAGTACAACTTCTAAGCCTGCCAAGTGTCATTAAAAGGCCGCTTTGAATGTCATATGGAGAAAAAATACTTATTTATATATCCTCAGCAATCCATATTTCTGAGACGCAAGAAGATTTAAAAGACTTCGTTCGTACACATGTTCTGACTGCGATTGTTGTCTTAAAAGCTTCTTTATTCGTGAATCTGCAAAGGACATGTCACTGGATACATGTATTCCTGGGGCTCGATAGATATTTGATATTTGAATATATCATTCTACAGTTCAAAACAAGCAACTTTCTCCATTGAACTTTTATTCTGGCTCTACAGGGTGAGCTACAATAATGGGTTGATTGTCTAATGCTAATTATGGAAAATATTTTCTGCTACTGGATTTTTCTTGATTTTTGAGTATAATATCATGTGAAAAATATCAATTTTCTTCGATTATATCAATTCTGGTGTACATTACTACAGGACGAGGAAAAAACGCGATTTTTCTGAAACTGTTTATTGACTTCTCGCCCAATTGTGGGCTTTTCGTTGAATTTCTTGAGGCATATTGTGTAGATGAACCCAACGAACTGTTCTAAATACAATTCACAACGTTTCAGAGTGAGCAAAAAATAAGGTGGTTGATTAATGGGATATGATGATGGGATGGTGAATTTATTGTTGATATCTGAGATTGATTTTTCACAGAGAATGAAAATCAAGTTTCGTCTACTCTTTTTGTGTGACTCTACAGAGTGACTCCAAAAAGACGAATTTTCAAATACCTATATTTGAACGAAATTATGGGAGAATACTTATTTACTTCTGTTGATATGAAAGCTATGAATACATTAATTGAACTAACCCAATCTAATAACTAATCTAGATATCACCTGCCTCCTTTCGAGTAGTAATTGATCGACGGATATCTGGTTTTGAGCATTTGGTATATCACATATATAGCAACGAACCATGAGTTTTCAATGATGAGGAACTATTGTCAATTTCAACAGATTATATAGTCACCATAACAACAATCATTTTGTTTTATAGTTGAACACTTTATAGGCCAATACGTTGATCATCGATACACTTAGGGGTATGTTGCAAAAGCTGGTGAAGTGAGTTTAATTTTTTTAACTTTTATATATAGGTACAAACATGTTAAAACAAAATTACCAACACAAGCAACTTCTAGAGAACTTTTGGTTTCGAGAAATTCAAGGAAAAGATCACAATTGGGCGAGAAGTCAATAAACGAGTTTCAGAAAAATCGCGTTTTCTGCCTCGTCCTGTAGTACACCATGATTGATATAATCACAGGAAATTGATATTTTTCACATGATATTATGCTCAAAAATCAAGAAAAATCCATTCGCAGGAAATATTTTCCATAACTAGCGTTAGACAATCAACCCATTTTTGTAGCTCACGCTGTAGAGCCAGAAAAAAAGTCTAATGAAGAAAGTTGCTTGTTTTTTCCTGTAGAATGACATATCCAAAAATCATGGCTACATCAATAACGCGAGAACCGTGAGGTCTAATTTAAAGACAATGTTATGATTATTGATCTGACAGGAGTACCTTGTAACGTCCAATGAAATATTACAAACAAATGCAAAACTTTTATTCAGACATTAACGAAAGGTATACTGATGTCACATCACGAATTCAACCATTTTACATTATAAGTTCTTATTTACATTATTTGTAATAATGAAACCCAGTATTTATGATTTCAAAGTATACCAATTGAAAAAAACAACGTAAAGTATTCGTGGATAACTGATCTTTCAAACACTTGCTCTATTTCGAGCACTCCGGCTTCGCCATCGTACTCGAAAAATCGCGCGTGTTTGAAAGACCTTTTCATCCACTTATACTTTAATATTCTAATATTTTCCCAACATAGTTGTAGAAAACCAAATGCGTACCCTTAACCGTATCTTTAACGAGATTTAAGTGACAGAAGATGTAACACTATCAACTTCGCAGATTCTGAAATAACTTACCCGATACCATCCCCAGTTTCATAACCTAGTTTTCTTTAATAATTTGTATTCAAAACAGAATATCCGTTTGAAATTGTCAATGGCACTATGATCTGAACAACCGCATTGACAGCGCCAGTCTATTTCATGTGTAATAACTGATTTAAAATGTTATATTTTAATAATTCCGGGGTTAATCCAGAAATTCGAAACCACAATTTGATTATGAAGAAAAGAATATAAAGATAATTCTTGCAAATAGACATACATCTCCAGATTAAAGTGCATTTTTCCTTAGATCAGTTGCAGAAAACTTAGTACTTTTCTACCACGATTTATGTAACTATTTTCTACTCAAATAATTTGAAATGAAGTGTTCGGATATGTACCCCCCTAAATGATAGTTTGATCACATCTTCACAATTATTTATCTTTGAAGTAGGTCTTTGAAAATATTACCATGGCAACTCCTTTCTCTGAAAACGACACTGTTAATACCGTATAATTTATTGTAATGGATGAATGGCCTGTCAAACTAGTTCTTGATGTGTCCATTGAAACAGTAATTTCAGAAGGTAATTGAGCTTCAGAAAATATAATTATAATACAATACAAATGATCTTATTTTCATTTTTATTTTCCCATTCTCTTGATGAACATGTTACATATTGATTTTTTATCGGAAAACCGTCCAGTACGATACAGAATGTAATTTTTATGGTGATGATAAAATTCTCAGGGCAAGACATACTTATTTAATCCGAAATAAACTACTCGATTCGCTTGGCTCATAAAAATTCTTGACAAGAGCATGTTTTGGAATCGGGTCAAGCTCATTTCAAACTAAAAGGCATTCGCCACTTACGTATTCTAGTTAAACTCTGTTTAAAGTGGCGAATTGACAAGAGCAACCCGAAGTTTACGATAATATTCCTTTTTGTTCGGTCGTCGTTGAGCAGACTGAATAAAAATAAAAATATTTTCAATATCGTACGGCCCAACATTTTTCAGATTTTATATGTGACAATCTCAATGAACGCCTTCTTCGTGTTCAATACGCCGTAAAGTAAGTGAATTGCCGAAAAACTCAAAGAAAAATTCGCCTCTTGAATTGCCGGAAATGGTATACATTTTGTACTCAGGCGTTACAAGCGAGACCTATCGAAGAGGATTTACTACGAATTGAAACATCTTTTATTGTTTTTTTATTGCAAAGCCACAAATCGAGTTCAGGTATTTGAGACGATTTTTGGAGTGTTAAGGAGGCGATTGGGGCAAATGCTTCAATATGACCTGGAAAGAATTACTGGAAATAGAAATGTCACCTGGAATAGAAACATTTCTTGTGATGGAAACATTATTGGGTGTTTGTTGGTTGGGCCAATTTATAGTTTGGGAACATGTGTGAAAAATTTCTTTGTAGTGGATAGCACTAGTATCAGCTAATGATGGCGTTGCTGCTGAAATGAGAGATCATCAAAACATATGACTGTATTATTTCGCGTCCGAAACCTTTCCAATTTCGTTCATGCTCCTATCAAGTTGTCATTTCAACGATGTTATCCAATTCTTAGGAATATGAAAATGAAGATTTTCATATTTTCTCTATTTTTTGTAGATACGCTACTGTAGCATAAACATTTCTTGAAGCATCATGAAGAATGTGTATCCTTGATCCTTCCACTTAACTTTCAGATTAGTCATTGTGATTTTCTTATTCAACTCTCAGTTGAACTAGGAATATCGTTGCTTTCATCTCGTTTAGATGTTAGTAAATTTACCTTGCCTCATTTATTTAATATTTAATATCAGTTTCAATAATTATTATTAATTGTTGAATGTCGTTATTTTAATCTTTAGTAATTTGTCATCATATTGTTAATTGATTTAATATAAATTTATAAAGTTTATGAAGCTCTTGCCAGTTGAGAATAGGGCTATCAATGAACAGAGTTGAAAAACAGAGAAAGTGTTAACTTCGCGAACCTGTGAATAAAATGTAATAGTATAGTGTCCAAGAGAGGCAGAAACGATGAAGACATCAAGGTGAGATCAAAATCTTGAATTTTGTGAGGTATAATTCTAATTTCTTGACGGTAGAGCCCAACTTTCCCATACATTTAATAACAATATTGATTCCGTTCGGTTGTACCAGATGTGACGAAACGCTATTCAATAAAAAACTAGATTCTGTTATAACCTTGTGTTTTGCTTATCAGTTCCAAAGCAACCATCAATCAGCCAGCCTAAGATAAATAAATGATAATAATAACGTAGGACATAGGACGATGCGAGGAATACGGAGAGGACGTTCAGCTCGTAGACGGAAGCATCATCTGGATGCGGAGTGACGTTTACCTACCTAGGGGTGGAACAACGCCACACCCAAGAGGTAGATACTATTGAAAACTCTCTCCGCGGCAAGTATCAGCGCAAACTACGACAGATCTGGTCATCAGAACTGTTGGAAAAGAATGGTACTGGATGGAGCCTATGAAGTCATCATGAGTTCAGATCCCCTTCTCTGCTTAATATACGATCATGAAAAAGTAGAGATCGGAGCATTTCTTTTCAAGGCAGCAACCCGTGCAGCCGATGAACTCGGTCTCGTATTTGACATCGAATGGACGAACCCAAACTCTGTCACCGAGTTGGAAACCGTTCAGAAAAAAGCCCACGTGAAAGCTGCGGAGTGTGAGTGGCTTCTACAGCTACATAAGGATAAGCCAATGAATGCATGGGATCTTCTTCAAGAAGATTGAAGACCTTGGCTTATCCAGAAACTTGACCTACGCTTTTCTCAGGTCAAGTGGGCTGAAGTCGGAAACCGAGGAATTCCTAATGGCCTGCCAAGATTGTTTTTCAATACCCTTGTCTATCGTAGTCGCGTGATGGGTATGGAGGTCCCTGACACTAGACGCAACGCTTGTCGTGGAGCATCTGAGACCATAATGTCCAGCTTATGCGGTTTCAGCCTATATAACGCGGCCCTACGAGTGTTGTACTAGCACTACGACACTCGAAGTGAAAAGAGGAGGACGAATGGACTAAAAATCGAGATCTACTCTTTGAACTCCGCAGGCTTTACCAAAACCATTCTGTAAAGATGGTGGTTCTGATAATAGGGGTCCTTGGTGGAATGATGGACATACACACTACTCTCAAACTTGAAAATCATACCGGCTTGCCATGATGCAACAGAAAACGTAGCCGGAAGAATGCAGGAGGCCGTAATTCTTGGTTCACTTCGCCTTTTCAGGGCACATGGCTCTCGGACCCAGTAATCACTCACCCCACAGACGTGGGGAGTGTTTACTGGGGTTAATGACACACCAGCGCGCTCTCCGGAAGTTTCGGGGCTCCGGAGACAGGGCCTGTCTGGGTAATGCCCAACGGATTACAAACAAAATTAGAATAATATAATGATAATTCATTCAGGAATTCTGAAATCTGTACAAATGATATGATTATGAATAAAGCAACCCGTACCTGTTTTTTCCTTTTATTCAAATAATATTTCATAAGATCATGATCATGATGAAGTGATCAACGTGTAGCAGGTTTTTTCACATCTATGGCATTCTATATTTTAGACGTTAGTTTCCTGATGATTTTCCACGTTTGAAGCCAAACTGAGAATCTGTCAAGATTTTGTATTTAACAAAAAATGAGTTCAATCGTTAATTAATAATTATCCGAAAATTTTTACTGAAGACATTAATGCTATGAGGTGATTATTTAATAATAGTAATAATAATAATAAATGCTTTTATTGGTAGTAAAAGAACATATACATGCATGAATAATAAATTTTAGTAATAATAACTACCAAAAGGCAGAGTTAGCTCTTAGTTATTGCCCGTAGGCAACAAATAAGTGCTCTCTTCCACTCAACCTCAACAAAATGAAATTAAATGAAATCATGAATTATATTAATACATATACATACTTATGCATTACATATGGAATATTGTGCAACTGTGTCACACCGTGATAAGAACAAAATTGTAAATTCTATCAACAATATATCCAAGAACAATTTGACGTCAAAATATCAAGAGTTTTTTCATCTTATACTTAAAGCTAGGTATACTTAAAATCTTCAGTTCGTCAGGAATCCGGTTGTAGAGTTGCGTAATCGTAATAGAGAAAGACGATCGGTATGACGAAGTGGTATGCAAAGGTGGTGTGAGTCGAGATTTGAATCTTACATTCAGGTTGTGAATATCTGTGCAGAATCTAATCTTCTCATAAAGATAGGGGGGTGTTTTTGTCAAAATGATTTTATGGAAAAGTATACTGGAATGTAAAATCCTCCTCGTTTCTAAATTTAGCCATCCAATATCATTCAGGTGACGAGATATGTGAGCACGTCTACCCAGTCCACAGATCAACCGAACACAAGAGTTTTCAATAAGCTGCAAACGCTGAATGTCTCTTCTTGATATGGCGGGGCTATGGATGGTGTCTGCATAGTTTAAATGCGACAGAACTAAGGACTTGCATAAAGTTATTTTGCTTCTTCTTTCCTATTGGCAAAAATCGGTTTCAGATTGCAGAATGCTCTCCTGATTATCATATTGACATGGCCTATGAAATTGAGTGACGTATCCAGGATAACTCCCAAGTTTTTAGCCTGATCAGTGAATGGAAGTGTTATGTTCCCCACACTAATATTCATAGAATTTACGCAATGAATTCGAGCTTTCATTCTGCCAAATAATATAGCGATAGATTTAGAGGGATTAATACTTAAACAAAACTTACTCGAGATAGATAAGAGGGACTCCAAGTCTGAATTCAACTGCCTGTTCGCTTCGTTCAAATCACTTTTGTTGAAGGATATGTAGAGCTGCGTGTCATCCGTATAGAAGTGACACTTGTTGAACTGTATATGTTTTTGAAATTCATGGGTGTAAAGGGAGAATAGCACAGGACCAAGTATTGAACCCTGTGGAACACCGTCCTTTAAAGTCAGGAAATCGGAGCAAATTCTTTCTATTACCACCGCTTGACGTCGATTGAATAAGTAGGCTTGAAAAAATGATACAGCATCAGCGGAAAACCCTATATAATGCAAGATTGTCAGCAATAGCTGATGGTTAATTCTATCGAAGGCTTTAGAATAATCGAGCATAACGAGATTGGTCAGTTGTTTACGACCAGTTGCGGTGAAAATGTCTTGTTTATTGTACATAAGATGATGAATATATGTCATCTGTGATTTTGAGTAGAGTCGTAACACAGCTGTGCTGCGGCCTGAAACCGGACTGATAAGATGGGATGATACTGTATTCATTTAAATGGTAGCGCAGCGTGCAAAGAATATTTGTCATTTGAGAATTTATCATTTCAGCAGTGTCTTCATTTTCATAAACTGGAATAACCGTAGATACTTTGAATGCCGAAAGGAATAATTCAACTCAGTCACGAAAGAATGTGTTCTAACTCAAATTTTTTTTATATATGTCAACCAGCTGCACCCATACGAGCAACCCTCAGAAGTCAGAAACTTGGTGCGTGCTAGGGAAAACGTAGCCCTTACCTTTTAACGTGTGATGCTATGTACTCCAGTCCTTTCAGTACCTTCTTACTGTGATATGATTTGGTGAATGACGATTATTTGGTAAATGATGATGATATGTAGGTACTCACTAGCTCACTAGCACTGGCTATACTCATAATTATCATCCATACACATATCGCGACTTGACACGCCACTGCACTCTTTTCATACATTCAACACGGCGAAGGGGCTGCAAAGTGCATACCGCAAAGCCCACACAATATAATATTTTCCGCGACGAGAGTGCTTGGAAAATAGATGACAACTTTAAGAAAACACAAACGTCAACGGCAGAACGTGCTCCATATATTCGGCACTGGAGCAAATTCGATATTTCTCCAACGGTTCATTGAACATCAGTAGTCGACCTGTTTCATGAATTTCAACGAATGATAAATGCCGGGATGAAAACGAAATTGTTGGAGGATTCGGATGCCAGACGAAAAGATGTTACCCGCGAGGTTTATTCCCAAGATTGTTTTATGTTGATGGGTTTTCTCGTTATGCGATTTCTTTGTGTGAGGCAGTGGGATGAATTATGCCGTATTCGAAGTTTGGGTTAATCACTGTAAAAGTTTTATTGACGCCACGCCGTATTTTGGAAATGTGAGTAATAAATCTGTACATATCCACTATTATTAATTTCTATATACTACTAATAATTATTTTAATTCAGCAATTGTTTTTATAATAATGATTTTGATATGATTTTGTTTCTATGTTTCAAGTTTCTAAATGCTTCGGCTAGATTCTTATTAACTCTACTCATTTCTCAGAAATCAGATGAGACGATCTCCTACGCCCTTCAGGATATATTGGATACCATATATAAACGGTGTGAGAGGAAGGAAATTTTCATTAACCCTCACAAAATGGTCGTAGTACCGTTTATCAGAAAAAGGAAGCTGGAACATTTAATACCTCCTTCCATCAATGGTGTAACAATTCCTTTTGCGAGTGAAGCAAAATATCTGGGAATAACCCTAGATAAAAAGCTAAATTGGAACTCGCATCTGGAAAAGACTATCCGAAAGAATATGAGGCAAAACATGGGCATGTTACCAAAACAAGTATACTGGCTGTACGTGATCGTCATACGACCAATAATCACGTATGGCTTTGTAGTCTGGTGGAGCAAGGGACAACAAAAAATTATCCAAGCTAAACTTAACGGACTACGGAGACAAGCGTGTCTGGCGATTACTGGGGCCACGCCAACGGCGGCAATGGAAGCCCTTCTTGGATTACTTCCTCTTCACATAGTTCTGGAGAGAGAGGCAAGATGGGCAATATACAGACTCCACCAAGCGGCCATTGGTCTACCACAGGCAGTGGTCATGGGAATCAGCAGCATGCTGGAGGGCATAATAGCTCACAACATTCTAGGAATGCCCTCAGACATCATGCCCAAAACTATCAACCATCACACGCCCTGAAGAGAAGACTGGGTTCGGAATGAAACTGACCTATGCAGAGCAAATGAACGTTAGTTTATCAATGGTTCCAAAACTGTTGAAGGCGTCAGAGCCGGAATATACGGGATGAACCCAGTAGTGAAACGCTCATCCAGTATGGGTAAATTAACTACGGTATTCCAGGCAGAGGTATATGCCATTGAAATGTTTGCAAGGGAGCTGGAAAATTGACACCATACACGAAAAACAATAAAAATATTTCCAGATAGTCGAGCAGCTTGAATCCAACTGCATAAAATCCAGAGCAGTATGGAACTGCAGAGAAACCTTAAACCGACTAGCACAACGCAACAATGTTAACCTAGTCTGGATACCAGGTCACACGGGCCTAGAACAAAAAGGGGGGGCCGAAAAAACGTTCACTGGGCCAGAACCATTCATCGGTATAGCATATAGCTTTGCCAAGAATGTTATAACATCCTGGACAGACAATAAAAGACTCGTGTATTGGCGTAGTCTACCGGGCCTAGCCCATTCCATGCACAAGGAAAAAACAGAACTTCAACAAACTGCTAGAACTCAGTAGAGCACATTTCTGAATTATAGTGGGTTTGCTCACTGGCCACTGCAAACTCAAACACCACATGCAAAAAATCGGACTTGTACAAGAATGAGAGTGCCGTCTATGCATGGAGGAGGATGAAACGGCTAAACACATTTTATGTACATGCCCCGCAGTGGCCAGAACCAGATTCTCAACATTGGCAATACAACAGTAACGCCAGAGAACCTGGTAAATTGTTCCCCTAATACACTCCTTGATTACGTGGTTGAGCCACAATAGGCCATTGGCTGCAGTGGAGGGTCTGATATGGGCCCACTTACGTTCAAACCTAACCTAACCTAACCTAACCTACTGTTTTCTCTCAGAGTTCCATAGGATTGGCCCAGTTACGTTGTTTCTGTGAATTTATTTTAAGAAATAAAAATTACAAACTATTCTATTACATTATTTAATTCCACAAACAGATAAATCAGTTTTACATAACTAATTCTGCAACAAACAAAATTATAATTATCTATTCTAATCTTTCTTTTGTTTGTACAAATTCGAACGAGTTCGAATATATTGTGCCAGAGAGGTATCAACAATGTTGAAAGAATACGGGGTACCCTTCTCTCTAAGCGTTTCCACCAAGTGGAAAATAAAAGGCAAACATCTATCAGAAAACAACTACTTCCTTGGCTAATACCACGACGAACATTGAACTACAACTGACAGATATTTGTGCAACGTTCTTCAAAGAAGACCTAATTGCAAGTGCTTGTCTCGTAATTAAACAGAAAATTATTCTTCATTTGGCTGGGAATGACCACCTGCAGACATGCATGTTTCGAGGTTTATTACCTCTCATCAGTGACAGGGTAGGTCGGACAACATTATAATTGTCCTGTCCCTGCCAAATGAATAATAATCAACTGTTCAACTAATATTTTCCCACGGATAACACCACGATCTACAACCAAGTTGATCGAAGCGCCATCCGCACGGAACAAGACAAAACACCCCCAAGTAGCACAGTCTCCAGGGAGAGAAAGCTGTAAAAATTCGAACGAGTTCGAATATATTGTACCAGAGAGGTATCAACAATGTTGAAAGAATACGGGGTACTCTTCTCTCTAAGCGTTTCCACCAAGTGGAAATGTATTCTTTCAACATTGTTGATACTTCTCTGGCACAACATATTCGAACTCGTTCAAATTTTTACAGATTTCTCTCCCCGGAGACTGTGCTACTTGGGAGTGTTTTGTCTTGTTCCGTGTGGATGGCGCTTCGATCAACTTGGTTGTAGATCGTGGTGTTATCCGTGGGGATATATTAGTGGAAGAGTTGATTATTATTAATTTGGCAGGGACAGGACAATTATAATGTTGTCCGACCTACCCTGTCACTGATGAGAGGCAATAAACCTCGAAACATGCATGTCTGCAGGTGGTCATTCCCAGCCAAATGAAGGATAATTTTCTGTTTAATTACGAGGCAAGCACTTGCAATTGGGTCTTCTTTGAAGAACGTTGCACAAATATCTGTCAGTTGTAGTTCAATGTCTGTCATGGTATTAGCCAGAGAAGTAGTTGTTTTCTGACAGATGTTTGGCTTTTATTTTCCACTTGGTGGAAACGCTTAGAGAGAAGGGTATTCCGTTTTCTTTCAACTTTCTTTTGTTTGTATTTCCAATAACTATGTTTCCAATCAAACTTCAAACTGACATTTATTGTTCATGACTGCCATCTATTTGCAAAGTCATCTTTCTTTGATCGAGGAGTCTTACTTCAGATCTAGTGTATCTGCGCTGGTTTCGGTCACAGATTCTTCTCGAACAGAATCTCTTGTTTTATGAAATGGCGATTACGCAAGTTTCATGAAATTTGCTATATTGATGAATAATGATTTGAATCTACGCATTCTTAATTTCTGCAAGTTTAATAATTTTTCTTGATTGTGGATGTATTATTTTCAACAAATATTTCCACAATCGGCATTACTGGAAGTTTTCGG
Source organism: Chrysolina americana (assembly GCA_958502065.1). NCBI lineage: Eukaryota > Metazoa > Arthropoda > Insecta > Coleoptera > Chrysomelidae > Chrysolina > Chrysolina americana. The sequence goes on from OY293412.1 coordinate 90,567,194, forward strand.
AGTCTCTCCTTTGCGAACAATTTTCCTAGCAACCCTTTATTTCTGTTATCCTATTGTAATTGTCTGAATGAGTAACGAATGTATTTGTATTCTACCGGGTGATTTTATTATTTTTGCAGAACGTATTGTGGAAATGGCTTTTGTAAACTACAAAATAATCAAAGTTAGTTTTTTCAACTGTGTCTTTCTAAATGAGTTACGGGGTGTTTTGTCAATAGAACATTTCGAAAATTTCAAAGTTTGTTGCTTACGAAGGTATTTAATATGGAAAGATTTGGAATTAACTTCATTCAACAATTTTCAAAAATCATTACACCACATACAAATTAGTAGAATTCGTTTTTACCAGGCATGTGGATATAAATGAACCAACTCCTTTTGAATTAAGAAGTGAAGAACTGAATATATGAGGGGAGATTGAGTACTTTGGAGTTGTCATATACTTCAAGTTTACTTGCAACCAACATTGGATGACAGACCGACAGTCAGAGTGCAACTAGCTACTATACACAGAGAGAACACACAGTAGGTATCTTATATGTATTAGCTTAACGAATATCCAAAAATGTATTACTCTAATAAAAAAAGTAAAGTAACTATACACTATATTATTGTGGTTACAAAGAATGCTCTGAAAGCGTCAAAGGATACTTGGGTAAGCAGTTGCAGACAAATAAATGTTCTGCACGAAAAATAAAGTTTTTTACCTAAATTATATTGATACGTACTATATTCTACTTTAATAACGGAGGGGTCGTTGAAAGCAATAGACACCAGATCCCTTATTTCTTTAAGCGTTCGGAGATATTCCCACACACCATCAGTCCGTAATGAATGGAATTTCCCAACGAAAGAACCCTCATGTCAACAGAACAAACATGTACTTGGGGACATCATCGATATCAACCCTGTTCGAAATCACATGTTGAGAGGGTTGAAATACAGTATTCCTCTTTAAGCGTAGAATTCAGCTATTTTGCCAATGGAAGATCGTCAGATCGTGAGAAAAAAGTGTGAGTCAAATGCCAATTTCCGTAACATGATTTTTCGGAACGCCGTATTGACCGTCTGTGATGGGACAGATGAAAAGTACCAATACTATTAGGATTAAGTTGGTCTAAACGATTCTGAAGGAGGGAGGTGTCATGTGAAGGGTGAGAGATAAAGGAAGAGAAAAATAGAGGCGGGCCATTGATTAATAATTGAATAATAATTTCGAACAAAGTTCAAATATTTGGCCGGAGAGTTTCAATAAAATGAACGAGTAAAATCGACCAAGTACACTTCTTTTCACACGTTTCCATAAAGTGGAAAAATTGGGCAAACATCTGACAGAAAACAACTACTCCCTGGCTAATTCCACGGCGGACATTGAATAACATCTGACACATTTTTATGCAACGTCATCCCCAGCCAAATGAAGGATAGTCTACAGTTTAATAACAAGATGAGCACTTACAATTGGGTCTTCTTGAAAAAATTCTGCAAAAATATCTGTCAAATGAAGTTCTATGTCAAGTTCAGTCTATCGTAAGTTCTCTTCTTATCCACAAAACATTAATATATGGTGAGTATTTAGGTGTGGTGTTTTAGTCACCAAGTAACCATGATAGGAGATCAAACAGTTTGAACTGGATCTAGCTTCATTCCCAATAGCTCATTGGACTTGATCAATGCATTATTGTTGAGTTAGACAATAAAAAAAAGCTTATGAAGTAATCGTCTCGAAGTATGCACACAAAACAAAACTACTTTTTTGTCCACTATTTCGTTATGAAACTTTATAGTCAGCTCTGTTGATGGTGAATCAATAAGTAATTCATTATGTTTATTAAATTATATAACCACCATTTAATTGTGACGTCACTGATGATATATTCATCAGAATATAATTGTACCTAAAAATGAAATTATGAGTATTGTTTTCATTGTACTATATTATTTTAATATCATTATTGTGTTCAAATTATATTACGGTATTTTTTACTTATGCTATTCTGATGTGGAGCCCTTTTAGTTTGGAGGGCAGTGGATCATATAATACACCATGAGGGAATTTCGGCTATGTGCGCGGTGGTACGAAAACTAAACCACGATTTTATGATTTGTTTACCATTATTGTCATGCAACGAATGTCTCAGCGACCTGCCTCCCAAACACATAGCAAAAGCAAAAGATATGACATTTCTTGTCGCCTTTTCACGACTGTTTCGCAATAAACAACTGTGCTGATAAGTTTTGGGGGAGATTCTAGTGGCAAGTGCATTTCCAGACATTCTTTTTTTCGCTGAATTTCGTTTTGGAGGAAAATTACCCCTTTCAAATCCAGATGAATTTTCCAACTGGAGAACGGTTGAAGATAGATGAAATCTGCGAATACCAATCGATTCAGAATGATGAAATTATTTTACTCGATGAATTTCAGTCGTTTGACGAAAAAAAAGTTCTCGAAGAAATCCCAAGGGGTAGACCCCTAAAAATCATGAAAAATACAAAATTACCAGATTCACTTGAAATTCACACTATATACGCAAACTTTCATGATGATTCCAAATATACATGATTTGTATATGCAGCGATACAAGGTTCAGTACGAAAAAGGAATAAAAATCAATGTAATTTTCAAAAAAATTTTATTTTTCAGAGAACCTCGAATGTTTCTTGACGAGTAGATTTGAAATTATATCACATATTATCGGCATAGCTAAGAATATGAGCGGTATTCAATTACAGTGCGGGATCATTCACGAATAAGAGAAATATGAGTGGTCCTGATATAGAACCTTGGGGAACCTCAATATCCATCTTGTAATTATTTGATTTTTCTTACTTTATTTCAACATATAATCTCCTGCACTGCTGGTGAGCCATTCAAGCATTGTACTGATGGTACCTATTATGAGAGAATCAGGGAACTTACCAATACGCACAAGTCAAGTCAATATATACTTTACTGTAAAAGAAGATAGATCTTGTAGACAAAGCATGAAATATACATAATATATAATAAAATACACTGATTGGTTATTGATATGGGCTAATGGTTCAACTATGTAGATCTCAAAAATCTATTGGAGATACAGTCTGTCCTTAAAGCGTTTGAATTTTCAAGAGATTCAATTACACCCAAAACTTCTCCGGAAACTGGACTGAAATAATTTTTTTCTGAAATCGTTCAAGAATGCCCACTTTCTCGGAGCAACTTCAGGCCTCAAAATACTCTAATCTAGTACTTTAGTCCGTTGCTAATCAACGAACTTTCCCGGACCGTTTTCGGCACTAAACTACGGGAATAGTTGTTCGTATACTAAGGCCGCAAAATGCTTTTTCGCGTTCCGAGAGAGAGATTATCGCCGAGGCCGCTCCGGCCGAGGCAAGATAATCTGGAGGTCGCGAAAACATTTCGCGGCCATAGTATACACAATATTTTTCGTGCAACCGGACGCAAAATAAGCATTTTGCAGCCGCAACAGAGGCCGCAAAATGATACTTTGCGGCCGTTACCCAGAGTGACGGCCGGCAAAAATTTTTACGGCCGTTCCCATAGTGACTGCCAGCAAACTGAACGCCACTACAGCATTTGACATTTCTGAAATATGACAATAACAATGTATTTTGCACCAACAAATATTTCCAAATTCACAACAGAAACATACTTTATTTTTGATATATTTTAACATTGATTGTACTGTTTATATTATTACTGATATTCATCCCTGAAGATGAAGCAACTAAATCTATTGTTCCTGAATAATCATTAACATTAACATTTCGCGATTGACTACATTTGAACAAGATGCTAGAGTGCCAGAAATTACATCGGAAATTTTGTTCTTATTATGGATGGAATTCTCGACATATCCTTCCGCTACAGTAGTGGACTTCCATCCACCGTGGCGTTTAAGAACTGATATATCAGCACCTGTATTGGCTCGATAACCAACTGACTTTTTCTTGAGGAATGGTACCAATTTTAAAAACTTCTTTACGTAAAAACTTTTGATTTCTTTGCTCGATAACCAACTGACTTTTTCTTGAGGAATGGTACCAATTTTAAAAACTTCTTTACGTCAATTCCATCTCGGACGTTAAGCATAGTCTTTAACATGGAATAAATGCTCCATAAAGTTGAACTGTTCAAAACTTTTGATCGCTGCATCAAATATCCTAATAATATGTTTTCTGACACCGTCTTGACATTTTGGTTGACACACCAATCTTTGAAGTTGCTGTAACATTTTTAATATTTCCGTTTAGATTTTTCGGGTATCAAATCCGAAAGTGCTGAGTCTATGAGATCTCTCAGCTCAGGAGGAGTGCAAGTAACTGAAATATCACTATCGCTATCGGACATCTTCACGACTTCTCGAGAAATGTCAAATTGGTTTGTATTGCTGAATAATTCATTTCCATAGAAACATTGTGATATTGAGGTGTAATTTTCTCTATTCGCGTTGAAACGCTGTCTTTCTAAAAAGACATAATGTTTATTGAAATCATGTAATTTTCACGGTTGCACAAAAAGTACTTTCCCGTATCGTAAACGATCCGGGAAAATTTTTGACGGCTTGAATACATTTTAGACAGTAAATGAATGCACGCAAACAATAAGTATAATTCCTTAATTTATGATAATTCTGATTGCGATTTCAGAAAAAATAGTATGTGTACCTCGTAGTAAAAGCACATTCCCAGACTTCAATGCTTGTTACCTCGGCTTATCGCCTCGGCCAACAATTTACATTGTCGTCCGGGAATGTATTGCTTTTACTACTAGATACACAATATACTATTTTATTCACATACCTACAATGTGCTGTAGTCGGGAAAAATAATTTTTCGAACTCTCTTCCCATACTTAATGTTACCTTACTGTCCTTACTATCTGTATTTTTGGCTACTCTTTTTTTGCTCATTGAACAAGATTTTTCAATAACATATAAAATATCAGCAACGTTTCATAGATAGATATGGTGTCATGCGAATCTATAAATATTAAGACTCCATTTTCCATTGATATAAAACTGTGTAGATTCAGTATATTTTCTTCATACTTGTCTCTGAAATTAACGTTCTCAGACTTTGACTCAACATTTTTGAGATCATTGAGAATACCACGTGAATATTGAACCTAGATAGTCCCCCAAGTTCAAATTAACAACTGTTTCGTTCAATATTTACCATGAGAAAATCGATTTTTGTAACACTCGATCTACCATTTATGTCTTCAAATATTTCAATTGGCTCGGTGTTTTTCACATTCAACTTTCTGAGATATCCAGTAGTAACGACGTTTCATAACTATTCACAAAAATTGAATACTTTTTCTGTACAAATATCCAACTATAAATTCATTTTGTTACTGTGGTAAAACTAGTCAGCAATACTAATGATCAACTATGTGAATTCAGAACATGAAACAATGCGGATATGCAAGTAATCATGAGCATGAGCATTCACATGAAAACGAATACAATAACGCATTGCCACATTTTGGTTGTAATAAATGAATCATTTGAAATATTTTCAGATGAATGAAAGTACTGATTAACCCTCATATCATGAAATGATTTACAAATTGTCAAAGCCTCTCATCAAGAGGAACATGCATGTACGCGTTCAAATATGAATTGCATTAAAATTCAAACTGGTAACTGGAATTCCATATCACAGAGAATAATATTTTGTTGTTAACTGGATCCACCATCATCAAACGTTTACTATGAATAATTTTTTTCTGCATGTAAACGATCATATCGTCATTACCTTCAAAGTAATGTTAAAACGGCAACGTATTTCGAATATTCATATTTGCGTCCATTATTATTATTATTTCCAATTAGGTGATAATATTGCAATGAAAATATACACAACTCTGTCTACCTTAGTGATTTCTACGGTAAAACTACTAATTTATTTTCAAAGTAACTTATTATATGTCACTGATACGTAAATCGGCAAAACTTACTCTGTATTGCCACTCAGACAGTAACTTTATTTGCGGTAAACTTCTTTTGGAGTATTCTGGATGATTCACGATATGATGAGAGGAGTCACCGTTATTTAGAACACTTAAGAAGATTCTGTGACTTGCCAGAATGACTTCTCGAAGTGCCTAGAGTCATTCTAGAGCGATGATTCATTCAGAGCATTGTTCACGAGTCAGATATAACTGGGCGGGTTCGGCTCTAGTTCGTTACAATATTGTTACGATATTGAGATTCGTGGCTACAAAATTACTGGACAGGGATGAATCGTTTATTTACAGTTCCAAAATCAACAATAAGATCCAATGAACCAATAAACCAATTTTACTTTTCGAATATACTGATACAATAATTCGCCTACTTCACTGGATACTTATAATTCAACTACTTCAGACTGACTTAATCTCACTCGAAACTTAGTCTTTCTCTGAATCAAGTTCAGTAACTGTTTTTCAGTAAAAATTTCCATAATCAGCATATTTCCTGATTTGTCTAAAGACTTCATACTGTATGTCATAAAAAACTCTTAAAATTCAAAAAAATAGAATTGAAGAAATAAAAAATCCGTAGAGGCTACTTTTCTGAGAACAAAGAGTAGACACTGAGGACACTTTCAATACACCAAGAACACTTTTACTTGGACTACCAAGGAACTGTTCTAGGTACACTCCTGTGTATTATATATATATGAATAGTATGCTTTTTGTGAATCGTTCTGGTGAAGTAATTAGCTTTGCCGAAGATACAGCTATAATTCATATAGCACCAATTTGGCAAAAACTGAAGAAAAATAGAAATTGACGTTCCAATTAATTCGAACTGTCCACAAACAAACGAATCAACACTGAATTATAAGAAAACGAACTACTTATCCTTAACGTCATATTCAAATGGTCTGCCCAATTTATGGCCTCTGAATGTCAGATGCCAAAAAATATGGGTAATAATAATAAGTATTATTATTATTATTACTCTATAAGTAAACCTGTTTTATATAAAAATATGGTGAAAAACTCAAGTTGTATAAAATAAAAATAAAATAATTGACGTTACATAATTTACAATACAATTCAAACTTCTCTTAATATGAATAGAAACAACTCTCATAAAAGTCGATACAATATGCAAGAATAATATGCAAGAAGAATATGCAAGAAATATATTTTGGCAATTCTATACTAAATTTCTTTCCAATTTCGATGAAGATTTTCGAAAGCTATCTCACGGACCGCGTACAATTCGTTGAAACCAGTCTAGGATAATCTGGTATGAAACATATTTTTTGTGGAGTTCCTCAGGGCTCCATTGTAGGCCCCATACTGTTTTTTCAATTCTCACATGTATTATCACTCGTCGTTTGAATGTATATCGGTGGATCAGCGGTCTAACGCACAGACCGTTCGAAACTCCAACAAAGCGATAGTCGGTTCTAGCCCGATGTAGGTACAAGAGAATTTTTCTCAACTACTTTATATCGGATCGATAGGCGACCGCATGCCTTGTTGAAAAGCAAGTGAATTGTCTCGTCTGGTGCTAGCTTGGAGTGCACACCGACCACCCGAGGTGGTGCTGTAGGTTTTCCGGGTTTTCCTACAGCTAAAAAGTGAATACGCCACCAAAAATCAGTAAGTTGCCCTGGAGCGCCACGGCAAAATAATAATAATAGCCGCCCTCTACCTGCACAGGCTATGCGTTTGGGTACACTCAACGATTGTTTAAGAGGGAGTATCAGTATTATTAATATTATATAAAGCTTTCATGTACGCTGATGATCACCAAATCAAATTCACCCAATCAGTAGTTGATATTGAATCAAAAAATATCGTAATTAATGAAGAAGTAAGCTCGCAACCTTTTCAGAACACAAATTTTGATATTCGGTAAAAATAAAACACAAATTGAAAATAACATTGATAGTATTATTATTATTATTATTATTATATGCGTGTATATACTATTGAATAATCCATTTATAACTTTGATTTTATTTGTGGAAATAAGTATTTTCATGATTTTAACGTGTTTTGACATGAAATATATCATTATAATGATCTACTGGTTGATATAAATAATGTATCGTATTGAATTGAATTGAATTGAATTGATTTGTTGGATTCTTCGAATTTTCCATCATCAGATTTTATTCCAGTCATATAAAATTTGAATTCGAGCCTAATCAATGATGTACATAATCAACAGTGGACTACCATTTGAATCTTTACAACTCTCTGTTGTAGAAAACCAAATTAAACTCAACGCTGCAATTTCATTCACAACATAATCTCATTACGACATAACATACCCTGCAACTTTGCATGTTTATCACACACTCCAGTTTTAATTATGCGGTGGTGGAAAAATCATTTTATTTGAATTTTCTACATCTACGTGTGAATGCAAGTTGAACCACGCAACAAAGAAGTGAATGCGTTGGGATTAATGAATAGATGAGATTTATCAGGAAGTTGAACTTTGCATGCTCATTGTTCAGTATACGTCGTAGAACTCTGTCGATAAGCTATTTGATAAGCTTTATGTTTACCAATCAAAGAAGCTTCTTAATACGAACTATTGAAATGCCAGTTAGCACTAAACTCATGTGATATTCAGCTCTATGCTGAATCACTTCCGTTAAAAATAACGTCACTGTTATTCACCATTTCCGTTATTTTGCTATTGCTTGGTTGCTTTTTAACGGAAGTGATACAGCATAGGGCTGATTATCGGATTACTCATTGCATTCAAGTCAACTTTCATCCATTTTTTCGTGGGATCTTCACATGATATCTCACTATTAACATGTTTTGTCAACCACCAACTTATGTATGTATCAACAGAGTTTACATCTAGTTCTCTAGATGAAAGGAAGAATTTACAATTCTTCCCAATCAGGTTTCTGTTGAAGACATAGTAAATCAGTAAGGACTCAAAACTGTTAGACTTCAGCAAAGCATTTGACACCATTGACTTCGATATAATACCTGAAAATTTATGTTTAATAAGCTTTTCTCCACATTCCAGTACATTCTTTATCTCTCATTTCAAGGGAAAACATTTTGAGTTAGCGTGAATGATTCTTACATTGACTGGGTTGACACTGAGTGGAAAGTTCCTCAAGGAAGCATTTAGGGACCACTACTTCTTCCATTGTATGCTTCCTCTTTGACTAATAATATCGACTGCAATTTCCACCTCTTTGCAGATGATTTACAGATCTACATTACATCTCCAAATAAAAAATTCCCCATAAATGTTGTAGGGATTAACACAGACTTTCATAAAAGTCGATACAATATGCAAGAAATATATTTTGGCAATACTATACTGAATTGGTTTCTTTCCAATTTCGATAAAGTTTTTCGAAAGCTAGGATAATCTGGTATGAAACATATTTTTTGTGGAGTTCCTCAGGGCTCCATTGTAGGCCCCATACTGTTTTTTCAATTCTCACATGTATTATCACTCGTCATTTGAATGTATGTCGGTAGATCAGCGGTCTAACGCACAGACCGTTCGAAACTCCAGCATAGCGATAGTCGGTTCTAGCCCGATGTAGGTACAAGAGAATTTTTCTCAACTACTTTATATCGGATCGATAGGCGACCGCATGCCTTGTTGAAAAGCAAGTGAATTGTCAGTTATCTAACGCAGCTTCATAATTGGCATAAACTGATCTTTAAATCTTTGAATCAGATAAAAATGGTTATGGTAACGGAATTATAATTATAATGAAATATCTCAAAAACGTGAGCAACTCCAGAATCACTATGGACGGAACCCATTCTTGGGACGCACAAATTCCTTATGTAAGCAAGAGGTTTCATCACACAATCCATCAACTTCGCCGCCTACAGAACTTCTTACCATTTCAAACAAGAAAATAATCATGAGTGCAGAAAGTGATAGTCTTCAGAGAAGTGAAAAAATCACTTTTGCACAAGCAATATACACTAATTTTTCTACGACCACGCGATAATTTTACTAACGAATATCGATGTTATTGACATGTGTGCAAGAAAATCGAAGAAAAAGGCTGACTGAGAACTATTTCAAGTATTTTGAATAAATATATTGAAATGCAGACTATTTTCTTTGACATGATATCTTCGAGATCAGGACACAGTTGATTACTTGAAGTCTCTACAAATAAAAAAAAATAAAAAGTATCGGTTTCACTTGCTTTTCACGCTATTCACGCAAAAATTTCGCACTAATTCCGAAAATATATGATTTGTATATACTTAGATACAAGGTAAAACAAAAGATTACAAATATCCTTCAATTGTTTTCATTTGAGCTGATTCCGGATCATAACATAAAAATAAATTTCGGTGACGAATTGATGAAATGTCAGAAGATTTATACTGGAAAAAATGCATCTATCCAGAAAATCAACATTTTCTGAGTGAAATGGCGTTTCAATCAAAAAATATGAGCTGATTTCGACTGAACTCGTGAACGGGTCAAGATAGATCAATTCTGCGAACGCTAATTGATTCAGAATAATGAATTCAGTATACTCTGTGAATGCCCAGTTGATTGACAAAAATATACTCCCAAAAATTTCCCAAGGGGAAAAATCATAAAAGATTCAGAACTATCAGATCAACCTGAATTTCACACTTTATTCGCGAAATTTTATGCTGATACAAAAAATATATGATTTGTATATGCTGAGACAAGGTTTAGCATAAAAATGGAATGAAATTTCAATAATTTCGTCGCATGACGAAACTCATCTGTTTTCATTATGAATTCAGTTCAGTGCAATATTTCAAATTTTTTTCAAAAAAGTACTGATCATACAGAAGATCATATCTAATAAATCAAAAAGTTATTCTCTTCATCTTCAACGCAAAGATTCTAATGAATGAAATAATGATTAGCTTGCTTTTGGCAATAATGAAAGAACCGAAAAACTTTCACTTTCATAATGCACGACCTACTTTTACATAGCATTATTTGAATGGCATCCCTACCATCAGGAACAATACTCTAAATTAATTCCATTCACATGAACTTTACAAAATTACTCACTCCTGTATTTAACGAAAGAACGAACAGGAAATATCTGAACAAAGAATGCACCATTTTCACCGAGTCAAAACCGTTTCAAAGTGATATTTCACTTGGGAAAGGGTCTTTTCATTCGACTGTTGTCTTTCTTTCAGTTTCAGTCTCTACCGGGATTTGAATAGTGGGGAATTGGAAAAGTTGGGATTAATTTTCCTTGCGAGTTCTGATAAATTGTTGCCGATATTATACTTGCTACAATGGACTCAAGTTCACAACCCCAGTCATTTACGTTGCTCTACCTTGAAAGAGAATAGAGGAGTTTTTTCGATTCAGTTGGACTTTTCCGTTGAAAATCAGATTTGTGGAAGTTCTGGAAGGAAACTGGAAAAAGTTGTTTGTTCTTTGTCTGAAAATACTTTGGTGAAAACAACAGGATTATAAAAAAATCTTGAGGAAAGATGTTGTGGATGAAATGAGAAATGATTTCGAGATTTGATAATGGTATCAGAATAAAAAAATATCATCCATTCATAGTCATCAGATTATACATTGCCGTTGGTGAATAAATAATGCTCCAGTTGATGAAAAGTTGATGAATTAAGTAAGTGGAATAATGAGCAGGAATCGTATAAAATAATACAGGGTGTTCCAAATTGAGTCGGCACCATTGCAATCTCCATTATTATTGATGCTACGTATTCGGATTGATGGGCAAACTAGTGGAATTTTTGATAATTTCATATATAAATGATAATGCTTCATAGGTATCCAATAAAATGGTGACTACATAGTCATTATGGCCAAAGGCAAATTCGAAGGAACCCTCTGCGATCTCATAGAAAGAGAGCTAGAGACTACCAGAAGATGGTGCCTTTCTGTGGGGTTGAGAATCAACTCATCAAAAACCACAGCGGTACCAGTTTCAGGACCTAAGGGCTGTTCGCCTCGACGGAGCAGATTTAGAATGGAAGCAAGAGGTGAAGTACCTAGGGCTTACCCTAGACTCAAAACTTCTCTGGACCATACACGTTGAAGAGAACGTTAACAAGGCAAGATCATCGCTGATGGTGTGCAGGAACATTGCAGGAGAAACGTGTGGCTGTAACCTATCAATTCTGCTATGGATGTACACCATGATAGTGAGACCTATGATCACCTACAGAGCCGTAGTGTGGCACGGCAGAACCTAACTCACCATAACGAAGAAAATCCTGGAGAAAGTGCAAAGACTAGCATGTCTTTATATAACAGGAGCAATGAGGTCGACTCCAACAGCAGCAATAGAGGTAATTCTGGACCTTACTCCTGTCAACAAGATTTCATAAATTTGGACAAAAAGCAGTTTCTCTCTCATCTCTCCATATCATGGTGAGGGTAACTGCTTGGGGAGCAAACCTCAGGTTGGTTAAAGTCGGACTCAAAGGGACAGCACACAACGTAAGGGGCTCAACCCCCACCGAAAGTGCACACCTTGCCGATCTCTCCACTGACGAAATTACCAGGAAATTTAGTTTCGAGAAATTTTTTCGAACGAAATTAATTACCATGAGTGGGTGGAATATAGGATCCATCCAAGCACTGGAAAAGAATACCACAACATGGTAGACGGACGGGTCCTAAACTCCCGACGGAACTGGAGCAGGAGTCTTTGGGCCTCGCACCAAATACTCACAACCCAGTATTTTTCAAGCAGAAATTCACGCCATAAAAAGGCGCATTCAATTCAATCTCGACAGGAAATACCGAAACAAGGGAATCGCAATTGTCTCCAATAGTCAAGCTGCCATCAAAGCGTTGAGCTCATATAACATCAACTCAAAGATGGTCTGGGAATGCTTAGACAATTGAATGATCTAGGCAGGAACATCAAGGTGATCCTCCTCTGGGTGCCGGGGCACGTCGGAGTGGAGGGCAATGAACAAGCAGATACCCTGGCACGAAAAGGGGTATAAACGCCACTGATCGGGCCAGAACCATTCTGCGGCCTTGGAAAATGTTACCTGCAGATTCTGTTGGCAACATCCAGATACACCACACCATATATTGATGGAGTGTTATGCTGTACATCACAAAAGAATGAATATACTGGGATCACACCAGCTGATTTTGAGAGAAATACCAGGAATAGACCTTTAAAAATCATTAAATTCCTCAAGGATTTGGGGCTTGAAGGGCTGCTGTGAACGAGAACACCTTGAAATAGCAGAAGAAGATGGGGCACAATAGATCTAATTAGGTCGCAGCGCATCAGGCACCATCCATACTCACCATTACCATTACCATCCAATGAAATTAATGTGACATTCTTCAAATCACGCCAATGTATATGATTCAACAACTGGTTGGATTCTTTAAATAAATTTTCCATTATTCATTTTCTTAATGATTCCTTTGTACATGTTCAAAACTTTGTATTACAAGGGAATATAGTTTACGTTCATAATAAGCTAGGACGCATACTTTTGTTATCCTTCTTCAATCATGTCAACCACCACCACCATCAATTAATTAATTTAATTAATGTAAAGAGAGTATACACAAGCTCCTGAACAGAATGAAACATTACCCTTGTATTCAGCGTAAAAGCGAACATGAAATAGCTGTACAAAGGGTGCACAATTTCCACCAAGTCGGAATTATATTATTTTACCGGAGGAATTAGGTAATGTTTTCTTCTTAACATTATGTTGTTCCGATAATTTCTATTCTTGATCGAGGGCATGCAGGAGCGCACCCACGGGGGGCTAAAGGGGCTGTTGAATTACATTCTTTTTTTTTTTTTTTTTTAAATCCGCCAATAGTGTACAATCGCATACTGAATACTGGTTTGAGGGAGTTAAATTTCACTACAACTACGAAATAAATTGCTGCATTCCTACTCCTAAGAAATGCACTAAATAATAAATAAAGTGTATTTTATATATTCCAAACTCCGCAAAGGAACATTTCTTGCGCGCGCTTGCTTTGGTTGGCCCAGGGACCCCGGTCAGCCCCCCCCCATAATAATTTTCTGAGTGCGCCACTGAGGGCATGACTTACTGGAGATGATTTTTACTCTATTATTTCAATTGATAAACGGGAATAATGATACCGGGAAATTCAATAATAGGGCCTTCCAATTGGACTTTCATACTTTGAGTCGCTCAATAACTTTTTGTTGTAGAGCTGAAGAGTGACTGATAAAAAATGCTCAAGCCCTAGCGCTCTTATTTTCTGTCAGATTTGATGATAATATTCCGCAATGGCATAGCCTGTGCCGATAGAGGATATATTATTTACTGTAGGTGCCCAGGGAATATATTTGCTGATAATTGGCCCTGATTTCCAAATGAAAACATCAGCTTTCTCTTAAACTTTTTCTGATAGTTTTTTTTTGAGTTCACTATTGAAAAAATAGATTCTCTTGCAGAATGAATGAGAACATAATTTTCTCTTGTAACCTTTTATGTAATGAGAAACGGACAATAGTTAACAAAATAATTTGTTCATTTCACATGTTTCATTGAACATGCATTTATGATACACAAAATGAAAATATTATATTGATTGACTTCACTGAGTTCATTTGGAGGGAGGAAGGAGTCATTTCCTTCCATATTTTTTTCTACTTGTATTCGTGAATTTTTTGACCTTTTTATATGCTAAACCTTCAATCTGAGATTAAAAAAATTACATATTTTCGGAATCTGCATGAAATGTTGCGTATATAGTGCGGATTGCAAGTGAATGCACCGAATTTGTATTTTTCATGATTTTTAGGGGTCTACATCTTTGGACCTTTTTGATTTATCGAACAACTTTATTTCACATCGATTGATTCGAAATATCCAGATTCTAAATTGACCAATCTGAATCGATTGGCGCTCGCTGAATTGCTCTATCTTCAACCGTTCCCGAGTTGAAGAGATCATCTGGGGTGAGAAGGAGTCATTTCCCTCATATTCTTTTCTACTTCTATTCGTGACATTTTTGACATTGTATTCCTTTTATATGCCAAACCTTGAATCTGAGTGTAATTTTCATGATTTTTAGGGGAGTTGGAAGGAGTGATTTTCCTCCATATTTTTTTCACTCCTATCCGTGGAATTTTTTTCATTTCACTGACAGAAAGTGCTCCGAAACCAACATTCGAATTTGAACGAAAAAAATCAAATTCTCAATCTGACAATGATTCTCATTTTTTTCCCTTCTGCTCTCGTACAATTTTTGTGTTTTATTTCATTGTCCCGGATATGACAGTTGTTGTAGGGTATCCTTCGTCATCCAATGTTCAGACATAATCTTACTTATATATACCGGGCGACAACGATATCGCTAGCATCCCTCTTCCACTCTTTGTTTTGCATGATATCATAATAGAATTCGACAAGTCACAGCGACTTGTCTTTATTTTCCTTAGCTTTATTGAAAAATGATTATATTTTTAATCGTACTAGGAAACAAATAAGTATTGTGAGTTTGATATAAAATTAATTTCAGGATTGAGAATACTGCTGGGTTGATTTTGGAAAATCATATCCAACTGTGGTGGTACTGCTTTTTGGTACCCTTTGAAAAATACGACATTTCTGCAATGAATAAAATACTTCCAGTTATTACATTTGTTGGTCAATTCTTGATTTCGAATTTTTCTATCTTCTTCAATGTTATATATGATGAGTTGTCGCATGACGCTATATTGAAAAAAAATCCAATTCTGAAAATTTCAAATCGGTATAAAAACTCACTGAAATAGTTTAAAGGTGATAAAAATATTCTCAGAATTTTGAAAAGTCATTCCATTCGATAATGAATTGGTGTCCCTTCCATCAGCAAACTTGGAGTAGTTGAAATTATGGCATTTGACGTAATTATTAACTGTGTTGAATTTCATTTTGATATCTTGAAAAACAAAGGGTTAAAGGGAGTAGTTAGTGATACCGTTGTCACCCGGTATATCAACGTCAAAAATCCCTGATTTTTACTACACTACTCTCGTAATGAATTATTTCCCATATGAACTGGGCACCGTATTTTGATCAAACGGAACTATTAGTAAAATGAACAGTTTAAAATTCGTACTCTCTTGAAAAAAATCCAATTTATTCGGCAAACACGATAGGCCATATTGAACAATTCATTGTCCCCGTTCGCAGCCGACTATTTCTTTTTTTATATTTTTTCCATTAAGTCAATTGGTGTCAATGAAAAGCTAACTCAAAGTATATAATGAAGTGAACTATAGAGAGGGATTTTATTTGATTGGACTTGGCCAAATGGTGAATTCCACAAGTTGTGATTCAAAATATCTCGACTGGAAGTAAATGTGGTAGAACATCATATGAGTGGTTTTTTTTCGTCATGCTTTAATTTGAAGACCCACTATTTTGTTTCCTTTACTACGGGAAGGCAAATCCTGTAATGTTCACAAAGCATAGTGAGAGTTGAGGGTTTCTTGAACTTCTGGAGGTTGTATGCCTCATGTAACACTTCCCGAGGCAGAGAGTTTCAACACTCTGCCGTTCGTTGAAAGAACGAGCCTTGGTTAGTTTCGGTATGTCTTCAAATAGCCGAGAAAGGGATGTGAAGACTGAGCTAGACGTGTCGGTCCAGAACTGAGCGAAATAGTTTACATTTGGAGGTATTTCTGTTCTTTTCGCAAATCTTGTGGCGTTGCCAAGTTACTGCCAAAGAAAGAGAATCTTCGGAAAAACAGACCATCACAAATGCTATCATAAAAATTTTATGAACAGAATTCAAGCAGAAAAATTCCAAACTTGCAACAACCAAGAGTGAGTTAAAATATTGCTATGGAATAAACGGTTTTTTCTCAAACAGGAGATTTTATACAGAAGCATGAACATGACAAATTTCAAATGTCAAAAAATTAAAATTTTCAAATTAAATACCCATTACGTTATACCACCATTTTTAGAAATATTTCATCCCTACAAATTTGGTGAACTTGATATAGTCTCTCAAATCGAAACTTTTTGAGAAACTTACAATTAAAATTTCATTTTATCAAAAATTGTTGATCTATTTACGTAGGCTTGGAGATTAATACGTTCAGTATGAAAACTCCTGTTGAGAAATGTAACATTCAGTCCACAGTGACACTCCAACACAGTCTTGGTGTTGCACGTCTCATATTTCTTTTTGTTCAACTAGCTTTGGTGTTGAAACCCAGCAAAATTAGTTTATTAGTACGTTGTCTGAAGATAATTTCAGTTGGAAGGATATTCTGGTGCTGAAATTTTCAGCAAATGTTGTCTAAAAAACTGAATATTTCCTGGGCGTTCTTCAGTAGTGTTTATTCCATCTACCTTGCTTAGGGGGGGAAGAGGAATTTCTTCCTTATCTTTGGCAACAAGTATTGATCGTGTCTGGGCGTTGTTAGCATCTTGAAATAATTCGATTGTTTCTATCTTCAACGTATGCAGATCTGGTTTCAGTTCCTGGATTCTTTTATCATAGCATGGGCTATATGAGTTCTTGGGTTCTTACAAATTCTGTTCAATTTTTGATGAGGACCTAACGTGTGGACCTCATCGTTTGGTCGCTGAATGAAATGGCGGATGCACCCCGATAGAAAATCAGATAAGAGTTTCGAAAAATTGAGAGAAAGTTTTCTCAGATGTCAGGTGATCCAGGGATCGAAAGAGTTCCTTGTACTGGTACCTCTAGGGATTTTTTTTTATTGAAAATAAAAAAAAAATTGAATCCGTCAGAACGAAAATCTACGTACTTAATAATAAAATGTAGAAACTCGTAAGTTTTGTTGCAGATATTGACATTATACTGGTGGTTACACATTGGTCCTCAGAACACCAGACATTTGGGATTTATTTTTTCAATTTGTCGAAACTCGAATCTGAGTGGAAATATTATAAATATTTTCAATTGAAGCGCATTCGCCATTAGTTGGATGTGTGCCCTAACTATACTTTCTAAGGCGTTGGGCACGTATAAATTGTAAACTTTCCACCTTAATTCTGAAAGTTTGATATTGATGTATTTTTTTCCTCTTCATTACTTGTGAAAGATTCATAATGTGAAGGTAATATTTTGTTGTAACACTTCTATATCAGGATGAAGATGATTCTGTTGAATCCAAAATATGTACTCCCTAATGACACTTGTCGAATTGAAGTTGTGGAGATCATTTTGAGGATTTTTACCCACTTATCTATACTACTTCACGTGGAGCTAAAATGGGTTTCCAGCGGAGATCTTAATCGTAGAATTAAATTTGAAGAAACCCAAACTTGTCTTTTCTCTGAAATGGTCGATCTCGAAGTAGCCAATATGATTATGTCAAGAGTTTCAAGACCAATAAAGTGATTGACTTCATTGCTAGTTTCCACCATCAGCAGGATTATGGAAAAACCTTGAAAATCAAAAACGCCCCATCGAACTTCTAGATTATGCCCGAAAAAGACCCATTCGTCTTGTCGGTGATGCTTTACACACAAGCTTGCTCACTTTTCTGGAAAGCCCCAGAAAGGTTGACAATTTGTTTCAGTTTCATAAATATTTTAACGAACAATGTTTTTCTGAAACATCCTCCACAGGTGGGGGAAAACTGATTCTTACAGATGATGTACTTACTTCCTCAGGTCAAAATATGGATGAAGCTCAAACGGTGTACGTGCATATCTTCCCCCGGGTTACGGATAGAATTGAGAATAGCTTGGGAAAACAAACAAACGAAATCTAAACAGTTTTCAAGCCAACCAAGAAGATTCAACAATTTTGCAGATCAGCCAAAAATGGGAGGGATCCTACATCAACTGCATACTTTGCATATGTGGAAAAATGTACATCGGAACCACTAGGTATGAGGAGAATAGAACATGAAAGAAACTGCGGGTTAGGTCAAACAGACAAATCAGTTGTAACTGAACATACGATCAGTGAGAGAGATCACAAAATACTTTTCGTGCAACCGGACGCAAAACAAGCATTTCGCAACTGCAACAGAGGCCGCAGAATGATATTTTGCAGCCGTTACCCAGAGTGACGGCCGGCAAAAATTTTTACGGCCGTTCCCATAGTGACTGCCGGCAACTGAACGCCACTACAGCATTTGACATTTCTGATATATGACAATAACAATGTATTTTGCACCAACAAATATTTTCAAATTCACAACAGAAACATACTTTATTTTTGATATATATTAACATTGATTGTACTGTTTATATTATTACTGATATTCATCCCTGAAGATGAAGCAACTGAATCTATTATTCCTGAATAATCATCATTTACATTAGACAAAAACGTATTATTTTCTCTGGACATTAACATATCGCGATTGACTACATTTGAACTAGATGCTGCAGTGCCAGAAATTGCATCGGAAATTTTGTTCTTATTATGGATGGAATCCTCGACATATCCTTCCGCTACAGTAGTGGACTTCCATCCACCGTAGCGTTTAAGAACTGATATATCAGCACCTGTATTGGCAAGCAAGGTGGCAGAACTTCTTCTGAAACTGTGGCCTGTGTATGCCTCACTATTTGGTAAGCCGAGATACTTTGCTATCATACTAGGTATTTTTCCAATCGTATGCACTCCAACAACCTGTGCCGAGCACTTTCCATTTTCATATCTCAGAAATAGACGACGAATAGCAGTATGTTTTGGTCGAAGAGTTACATATTTATGGTATATTCTCATATAATCTCGACTAGTTATGGTAAAAACACGCTTTTGATCAGTTTTAGTATCAGGAACAGTTACTATCAATACAGTTTTGTCTTCCTGAATATCTTTGAGGGTCATTCTCATTAATTCATCTCGTCGCAATGCTTCTGATATTCCCATTATCAAAACTACCTATAATGATAATTAATATGAATAAAACATCATACTTCACTTTTTTTCCATATTTATATACCTTCCATAGTAGATGACTTGCATCACTAGCTTCTTTGAGGATTGAATCAATTTGTTCATGCGTAAAAACTTTTGATTTCTTTGCTCGATAACCAACTGACTTTTTCTTGAGGAATGGTACCAATTTTAAAAACTTCTTTACATCAATTCCATCTCGGACGTTAAGCATAGTCTTTAACATGGAATAAATGCTCCATAAAGTTGAACTGTTCACAACTTTTGATCGCTGCATCAAATATCCTAATAATATGTTTTCTGACACCGTCTTGACATTTTGGTTGACACACCAATCTTTGAAGTTGCTGTAACATTTTTCATATTTCCGTTTAGATTTTTCGGGTATCAAATCCGAAAGTGCTGAGTCTATGAGATCTCTCAGCTAAGGAGGAGTGCAAGTAACTGAAATATCACTATCGCTATCGGACATCTTCACGACTTCTCGATAAATGTCAAATTGGTTTGTATTGCTAAATAATTCATTTCCATAGAAACGTTGTGATATTGAGGTGTAATTTTCTCTATTCGCGTTGAAACGCTATCTTTTTAAAACGACATAATGTTTATTGAAATTATGTAATTTTGACGGTTGCATGAAAAATATTGTGTATACTATGGCCGCAAAATGTTTTCGCGACCTCGAGATTATCTTGCATCGGCCGGAGCGGCCTCGGCGATAATCTCTCTCTCGGAACGCGAAAAAGCATCTTGCGACCTTAGTATACAAATGACTATTTCAGAGTCGTGAAACTTCTTATCCACGTTCAAGGCATCACAACTGATTCGTAAGAGAACCAGTATAAACCCATGAACACACACGAATAGTTTCAATAGGAAGGAGGAAACCCTGAAACTGAACCAAATCTGGAATCCCATTCTCAAAACTGGCAGGAACATCCCTCTAAATATCTCACCGCCACGCCCCCAATTCCACGGTTCTAACATTAATTTAGCCGCAGATCATCTAGGTTTACTACAAATTAGTACTCAACCAACGTTGGAGATGGATGGATCCCTGAATAAGATAGCCCCTCGCACTAACGAAACGTTAGAAAGCAATTTCAAAAACGACGGAAAAGAATAGAAAGTAGATTTGAAAAACAACTTTTTCTCGCTATTAATTAGTTCTCCCTGATACATTGATCAGTATAAATCAGAAATCACCGCTATTGTCCAAACAATATCCTCTACAATACGTCTGTTGCCTTTATTTCCACAACTCCCTTATGTAACCGAAAAATAAATTGTGTTTATTTTATTGTCGAAACAACACTGTTTGTTGATTCGGATCTTCAATCGAGGCATTCATCTGCTTTTCGTTTGATGAATAGACATTCGGATCTGGTCAATGGTCAGACCATAGGATACTATGAGTAGTATAACAAAAGCTACTTTTTAATTGAATAGCGTTTTATCACAGTTGATACGATAGAGCGAAATCGTTAATGTTTTCGAGAACCGGGTGGTCCACTTAAGACTATCCACCCTCAATAACTCCCAGAAAAATTATTTAAAAAAAAACTGCGAAGACACGTCGATTTTTGTTTGGAGGGGGACACCATGTGACGTGAAGTAGTTATTTGAAACTTCAACCCCCTACTCCCCCTACTACTCCCCCTACTACCCCTTCTATAATTTTGATAGGGTGTAATACTCGACGTTGATACTTTACTTTTATGATAATAACATTTGGAACTAAATCCAACGGGCTATCACCTAACGTTAAACCCCTTCCGTCGCAATATTTTATATTAATAGAAAAACTGGTTTTACCTGTATTATCTTATTTCTGCTTCTCTTGGCCTTCCTTGTAGTTTCACTGACTCTACAGGACCCAATTTTTCTAGTTTCCTTTTGAAAGGAGCGCAAAACTAGATCAATATATATGGCAGCTTGCTTTGTCACCACTCCGTAAAGAACTAAATTCGCCTGACCCGGAGAAGTCAGACTTGAATGGTAAAATAATGTATAATTTTGGGTTTGATCTGAGTTTTTCTGTCCGAATTATTCTATAGGCCAGGTTCGGCTGTTCAGCAAACGGGACAGACTTTATTGTTACTAATACTTTGCTCAGCTATTGTAGAATTTCCTGATTATTTTTGTTTTTACTAGTTTTCTTTGGTAGAGGGATATAAAATTATACACAATCTTTTAATAAGATCGAAATTGAATAAAAAATAAATAAATTTTGATTTGACAAAACTGTCAGGGCCTCGACAAGTCGAGCGTTCCCTGTATGTAATAAAAAAACTAAATAAAAGCTTCTCAGAAGGAGGTAACTAAAGTTATTCTATCAGCTCATGAATAACTCATCAAAATCAATATGCCTACTTTCTACCTCTTGGAGCTAAGTTTCCTTCTAAAATAGAACGGTTTGGTCTAGAAAAATTGGCGATGTCTACTTATTCACATTAACATATACTCAAACACACTATAGCAACTTTTTCGAATCAGGAATAAAAATATTAGAATGATTATTACACAGAAACAGTTTTCTTACGTGTCTGGGGTTATTCCCGAGTCTGGTAAACGACTCACTTCGTCTGCAGTCCGTCCCGAAATTTACATTACATATCAAATCACCGAGCAACAATCAAACGAATTTCTTTTCACTAAAATATCACAACCCTTTGAAATCACAAGTCCAAATTTTGAATTTAATTTGAATGCCGGTACCAACCCCCTCCGTATATTTTCCGTCTCACGAAACTTTCAACTCGAAACCCGATTTTCGACTCCCTTTTTCCGTCTCTCCCAGCGGTCACCCAAAAATCACTGCCCCCGTATCCGATTAATAGACACGCTCATCATTCGATTCTCGTCCGCAGATTCGTCAAAGATTTGACTTATCACTTTTCTGTCAATCTTTCTCCACTTAGTCCCTGCCCATATTATTATCGCTTTTAAAAGTCCTCACTTTGCTCTATCTTCTTTGGGACCTAGGACCAACTCAGGTTCTCAGACTTCCTACGCAGAATTTTATTCCTATCAGCAGAAATCAAATCTTTCAACGATCTTTCCATGTATCACAATCGGCTTTGTTATTTTAAGACGTCTTAGACTAATCAACATTTATGGTTACAGATCCTTTCAGATGGAAATATTTTTTAATTGCTTGATATGACATACGATTTCTTCAACGAATTAGTTCTCGCCGAAGCTGGCTGAAAATATAGTCCAGGGACAACTGACCACGGTTTATTACAAGGGAATGAGGCTCATGTAATACATCATTGTGAAGGTAATTCAATTCTGAGTGCAAAATTTTCTAAATTTGAAGAAGGCGTTCTCGAGATATTCGAGATCGAATGGTACATTGTTGAATTGTGAGTACATAAATTATACGAAATAGATTATCAAAATTGTATTCACAAAAAATGTTCAAAATGACTTCCATTAACTCCCAGACAGTAGTAGAGTCTATTTGCAAATTGTTCTTGCACCTTTGAAAATATTTCTCTTGTAATTGCCTGGCATTCAGTTATAATTCCTCTTTCCAAATCGTTCAGGTCAGTAGGTTGAGTTTTATAAATAATGGATTTCAAATGACCCCACAGGAAAAAGATTGGGATAGCCATTCTCGCACCTGTAATGAGAAATGAGGTAGTGCCCCATCTTGCTGAAAATAAATGTTATCTGCCAATAGATTTGGATTACCATCATCATCAAGGTCCGTGTTAACAGCATCCGAAATAAGTGGTTCAATCTGATTCTGCAGCATATCCAAATAAACCGCACCATTTAAATCATTTTGGATAAGTATTGGGCCAATGACTTCATTACCCAGAATCCCTGTCCACACATTCAACTTTTGGGGCCATTGTGTGTGCTCCTCTCTAAGTAGGTGGGGGTTATTCTGACTCCAATAGCGAGAGTTGTGTCTGTTCACTAACCCGTTCAAAAAAATGCACACTCATCACTGAAGCTAATATGCTTAATGAATTCGTGGTTCCTCTGTATCGTTATTATTACATTTTCGCAAAATTCAGATCGTCTGTCGTAGTCATCCTTATTCAGTTCATGGTGAAGATGCAACTTATATGGATGAAATTTATGCAATTTTAGCACCCTCATTATGGAAGTTCTCGATATGCCTGTTATGCTACTCAGTTGCCGTGTAGACAAAGTTGGGTCAACTGCAACTTGTCCTAAAACTTCTATTTGATTGATCTCGTTTGTAACTGAAGCCATCCTATTCCTTTTTTTAATGGCGACTGATCCAGTCTCACGGAATTTCACCACAAGATCCAAGATATACCTATCTAGAATGATCAAAAACTAGCAAAACTTCTTCTAATAACCATTTTTTTCTAATACTCACTTGTGAGTTACGTTTCTGTTTTCGTGTCTCTCATTGAAAATCCGAGCCGTTGCTTATGCACACTCATTTTGAGCAGCAAAAATAAAAATGATTTCACCTTTCTCGTCTTTTGTGTAAACCATCACCATACAAGTAGAATTGTTGAAAGACGTGGTCACGTTTCGATTCTACACTATCACCATTTCTATTTCTTCTTTGACAATTATGTTAACAACAAAAAACTTAAACGTGTACTCGGTGAGCAAATAAAATAAGATAATCAGTGGATAGTTACGACTGAACTCTACTACTGTCTGGGAGACAATAATGGAGATCATTTGAAAAAAAATGGACACTCATCACTGAAGCTAATATGCTTAATGAATCCGTGGTTCCTCTGTATCTTTCTTATTACATTTTCGCAAAATTCAGATCGTCTGTCGTAGTCATCCTTATTCAGTTCATGGTGAAGATGCAACTTATATGGATGAAATTTATGCAATTTTAGCACCCTCATTATGGAAGTTCTCGATATGCCTGTTATGCTACCCAGTTGCCGTGTAGACAAAGTTGGGTCAACTGCAACTTGTCCTAAAACTTCTATTTGATTGATCTCGTTTGTAACTGAAGCCATCCTATTCCTTTTTTTAATGGCGACTGATCCAGTCTCACGGAATTTCACCACAAGATCCAAGATATACCTATCTAGAATGATCAAAAACTAGCAAAACTTCTTCTAATAACCATTTTTTCCTAATACTCACTTGTGAGTTAC
The DNA here is from genome assembly GCA_958502065.1 of Chrysolina americana. Classification (NCBI taxonomy): domain Eukaryota; kingdom Metazoa; phylum Arthropoda; class Insecta; order Coleoptera; family Chrysomelidae; genus Chrysolina; species Chrysolina americana. The sequence goes on from OY293412.1 coordinate 90,592,155, forward strand.
GTTTCTGTTTTCGTGTCTCTCATTGAAAATCCGAGCCGTTGCTTATGCACACTCATTTTGAGCAGCAAAAATAAAAATGATTTCACCTTTCTCGTCTTTTGTGTAAACCATCACCATACAAGTAGAATTGTTGAAAGACGTGGTCACGTTTCGATTCTACACTATCACCATTTCTATTTCTTCTTTGAAAATTATGTTAACAACAAAAAACTTAAACGTGTACTCGGTGAGCAAATAAAATAAGATAATCGGTGGATAGTTACGACTGAACTCTACTACTGTCTGGGAGACAATAATGGAGATCATTTGAACATTTGAACTCGAATATCTCGAGAACGCCTCATTCAAATTAAGACGATTTTGCACTGATAAAATCAGAATTGAATTACCTTCACTATGGTGTATGGTACGACCCTCATTCCCAATTAAAGTTGGTTGCTCTGGGGAGTAGAGGGTTGAAGTTTCAAATACCTACTTCACGTCACATGGTGTCCCCCTTCAAACAAAAATCGACGTGTCTCGGCAATTTTTTGTAAATTCAATTTTCGGGGAGTTATTGAGGATGGATAGTCTTAAGTGGACCACCCGGTATATAGGAACGTTGGGTTCTATCATTAAATTCATTCATGTTATCAATGCTCATATGATAATACAATTATTTCTTCATTTGGTATACTTAAGTGAAATCAAGAAGAAAAAAAGAAATCCTATTGACCCTGAATATTTTTTTGGCATATTAATTTCACATTTGAGTTTTTTCACACATGTATACGAATGAAAACTAGGTTATACTTGGATGAAATCCCATTATGTTTTCAATGAATCAGTAGAATACAAATTTCTGTAGAGAAATGTATTTTCAATGAATATCACCTACCTAACTTATAGGTCATGGTCCAAGGTACACTAGGGCTTGATCAATATTACATTATGGTCTTGTATCATTGATCATGTTTCAATGAAATATAATCAAATTTTCTCATCTATAACTTTTCGATATTTGAATTCACAAAAATCTATGTCTATGTAGGAATGATTGGAGAGACTTTTATTGTTCTTATATTTCTAAAAATGGAAAATATAAGTGAATTTTGATCCAAGGTACAACTATTTCCCAAACTATTTTCTCTTCAATATCCTTCATTTGTATTTGTTATTGAAAAATTTCTCCTTTGTTTCAGATTTGTGGAAGAGCTACAATTACATGGAAATAAGAAGGAATTCCAAAGCTTCAAGGATGAAACGTTGGAGCAGAGATATGAAATCAGTGCAAAGTGCTTAAACAAACATTTATATCTCTCTGATGGAGATGAGAGGACTTTCTTTAGCCGTTTCCATTTCAATCCTAGTTTAAACGCTATTTGTGACTGCTATCCAGATTTAATGTGTAAATTTGTGACAATACTACTAGGACTAAACAAAGATTTAAATTATCTAAGATGTAATATAAAATATGTAGTTTTTTTTCGTTTCAGAGAAAATGTAATCAATAAAATGGTTTTATTTATTTAAATGGTCATATTCAATGAGAGCTCTTCAAAGAAGTAATATTTTCCTCCAATATAAGATTTAATCGTAAAAAAAATGTGTCTATATTTGAAAAAGACCGTTTAATCTTCGAATCAATTATCAGTAATTTTCAATGACCTTCTTCCTTGAGCACTGAATTGTACGATCAGTTGACATAGCAATTTTTAAATACACTGATGATTTTCGAACATCTTTTGAAGTTCAATCTAGGTACTATTTCTAGACAAACTTCTGTGTGCCCATTTTTTCATTTTGTACAACTTATTCCAGCGCCAGAAAGCACCTGGCTTGTAATATATCAAACTACAGATAATAGCAATATCCTTCTGATGCCGACTCAAAATAATGTAATTAGATCCAGCTCAGAATGCTGTTTGCGAAGGCGCAATTAAATTTACTTTGGTCTCAATAAATTCTACTTTTGACAAGCAATTAGTGAGCGGTAATACCCAATCAAAATTGAAATAACTCCCTCCAGCTGAATATATGTTTCATTTTATAAATAGGTATTGTGAAACGATTTCCATCTTCCTGATCCTGAGGATAGAATCGCAAGTGACTTGGGAGGGACCATGAGAAATGAAAAGAGTCACACGAAAGTTAAAAAAAGCAGGAACATCCAAGATATGTACTAAAAGAAGATGCATGGTGTAATTAAGAACGAATAATACTACAATATGGTGTGAGAGGCAAATATTGACACCGCAACTCACATTGAATTATATCTGACAGATACTTGGGGTGCTTTTTGAATTCGGTGATTTGACCAAATACTGATGTTTCGGGACTCTTACCCTTCATCAGTGCAAAGGTAGGTCTTCAGAAAAAAAGGAGCATTCAGTTCTACATCCGAATACGACAATAATTTGATTATTTCATCTAGAGCTAATGAAGAGGTTTTGCATAATATTGTCGGAATTTATCCCTCTTGTATATAATGTCATATGCAGCTTTCAAGCATGTACATACACTATTTAGTTGAGACTACCTTATGGATTCCATTCAGTTCGCATGAATGAAATATACAGGGTGTCCCAAACTCGATGGCCTATTAGAAGTTTCTGAAAAATGAGACGTAGGATTATTTTGAAATTTATTTTCTTAGATAATTAATTCTGCTCTATCGATCTAAAATATATTCAACGCTGCGGCGTTGCCGCTTCTATCAAAAAGTAGCAACAACTTTGATATTTTAAATGGAATACCCTGTATATTATTGCATTTTCCGCTTTGCTATTGCTTTTCAATCATTTTCATAAGAAACTTCCCTATACCTATCTCCAGTGGTTTTCGAGAAATTCATTAATTTCCTTATTTTTTGTACGAAACATAGCTTCAATTAAATGTTTATTACTGCATTATTAGACTACGTAGAAAGCTGAGATTTTGAATGTAGTTTTACAATGTCCTGTCTTTTAGTTATAGCCAAGGGAATTCGGTCTTCATTCTACAGGGTATTTGAAAATTTGTGATTTTACCGATAAATACTAAAGTAGTACAAAGATCATTTTTTTAAATGGAACACCCTGTATATTATCAAATATCCTGGAAGACAATTGAATTTTCTTTCAAATCATGTGTAATGTTCCTATACCTAGAGAGTCAGATTTTTGAAGTAAAAGCAAGTTTTCTATAAAAATTGGATTATTTTGCCATATTTCGAAATTGGATAAATATGAAATGTCATGGAACATGTCATTACGATAATTTGAAAATTAGTACAATAATAATAAAACGCTTGCGCGTTCACTAACGTAATATATATTCACGGCGCACTACTATCATTTTCAATTTTCAGTATAACGATTCGAAATAGGTGATATTTCCCATTTGAAATAATGTGTAGTGTGCCGTGACCAGAAAAGAGCAAAAGAATTTGTTGGTTTGATAAACAGTGAATTTAATTGTGTTTCTGTCAGAAAGAAGTATAAAAAATGGATTATAATGCATATTCAAATGCAGATATTTTAAATTTATTTTATATTCATGGTGAGGCAAAAGAAATATTTCCAGAACGTGCCGGAAGTTTCATGACCTTCATCCAAATTTACCACAAATTCCGAAGAATCGAACGGAATTATGCAGTTTACAGGAATGTTGAAAAGCCAAGAAATTAAATCAAGCCGATAACTGGAGATGAAGTAAATCAAATTAATATCTTCCATGCCCATCCTCATATATCATTAAGAAGAGCTATTGTGGATTTAGGTATGACTCGCACTTCGATATGGAGAATTTTGAAGAAATATAAAATGTATGACTATAAATTCATAAAAGCTCATGCCCCACAAAACGTGTTGATTTCTGTGAATGGATTTCAACATTTACTTATGAAGACCCAAATTTCCTTCAGAAAATTATATGGACAGATGAATAAAAATTTTCAAGAGAGGGAATATTTAATCACAAAAACAATCATTTTTGGGCTACAGAAAATCCTCATTTTATAAAAGAAAGGGGATGTCAAGAAAAAATTTGTTTAAACGTATTTTGTTTGCTAATGAACAATAAATTATCGTATAGTATTTATGAAGAAAACTTGAATTCAAGAAAATATTTGAATATATTGGGAAAAATAGTTAGTGACTCTTTGGACAACTTACCGCTTCATGAATATCGAAGTTGTGGTATCAGTTGGACGGTGCCCCCCTCACTGTACATAAGAAGTGAGCAGAGAACTGACAACCTTTGAAGATCGGTGGATAAGCCGTTTGGGTCCACAGCCTTGACCACCGCGATACCAGGATCTAATTCCTCTAGATTTTTACCTCTGGGAAAGAATCAAACAGATTGTATATGAAACACCATTGAATTTGAGAGACGAATTGAAACAGAGGATAATTCGTTCTTTCGAGGAAATTCGACCAGAAGAGGTTCAAAGAGCAACCACCAACCACGTAATGACTTCGATTCACAAATGTTTGCGTGTAAATGGTCAGCACTTCGAACACATGAATTAGCGAATAATTTTACCTTCATTTGTTTATTGATTGGAATAAAAATTGAGTTCTACTTAAGGTGAATTATGATTTCTCAACGCAGACACAGGTTTTTCAGATACCCTAAATGCAACTCACTGTTTTTATCGGTTCATGCAATATTAGTTTTTGCCAAGTTTTGGTTTTAGCAAAGACTCTATAGAAAAACATTTGAAGTATCATTATCCAACGAACAGTTAAAAATATGGGACAAATTCCACAAAAATCAGATTTTCATTTGAATAATTATTTTCTTCCACTTTGATTCTTTTCTAATAACATTTACGTTACTGAATGCACAAACGTTTTATTATTAATGTACTAATTTTCGAATTATCGTAATGACATGTTCCATAACATTTCATATTTATCCAATTTCGAAATATGGCAAAATAATCCAATTTTTATAGAAAACTTGTTTTTATTTCGTAAACCTGACTTTCTAGGTATAGGAACATGATACATCATTTGAAAGGAAATTCAATTGTCTGGGTGTTCCATCTGAAAAAATGCACTTTTCACCACTTTAGTAGGTATCGGTAAAATCACAAATTTTCAACGACCCTGTATAATGAAGTCCGAATTCCCTTAGTTATAACTGAAAGACAGGATATTATCAAACCACATTCAAAATCTCAGCTTTCTACGTCAAATAATGTAGTAATAAACATTTAGTTGAAGCTATGTTTTGTACAAAAAATAAGGAAATTAATGAATTTCTCGAAAACCACTGGAGATAGGTATAGGGAAGTTTCTTATGAAAATGATTGAAAAGCAATAGCAAAGCGGAAAATGCAATAATATACAGGGTATTCCATTTAAAATATCAAAGTTGTTGCTACTTTTCGATAGAAGCGGCAACGCCGCAGCGTTGAAAATGTTTTAGATCGATAAAGCAGATCTGATTATCCAAGAAAACAAAGTTTCAGAATAATCCTACATCCCTTTTTCCAGAAACGTCTAATAGGCCATCGAGTTTGGGACACCCTGTATACTGGTGTATTATTCTAAGCGAGGTGCAACAGAGTTTATTTCATATTTCTATATAGTGCTGAATTATACAAGAAACTATCCTCAGAATTCAAAATTATGCTACTATTCAGTCGAAGACTATCTAAATGATCTAATTCAATAACACCGATAAGCTTTTAATTTGGTTACTTTCTGTCACGTTTCTTATTTTGAAGTCTTTTTGTTTATGCTTTATCAGAAATGTTTTCAATTATATACAGGGTATTCCACATTCGATGATTGGCGCTTTCAACCAAACTGAACTATTAGAATTGAATATACATTTATTTCAAGTTAAACAATAATGTTCGTAGTGAAGTTTACAGTAGCATCAGACATAATGATGGATACAGGTTATTCCACATTCGATGGCGTATTAGACGTTTCTGGAGAACGAAATTTGAAGAATTGTGGGCATGGAATCTGAATTATTTTTATCAATACAGTGTAGTCACTTGTATCAGAAAGCAGTAGCTACTTTGTTATTTCAAATAGAACATCCCGTATATTACATACATTTTATAATCCCTGTAGAATTCCTCACAACTTTTCTAGGTAATTCCCTCTACTTTTCTGTGATGGTTTTTGTAATTTATAGAGTCGCCCCTCTTTCATGAAAATTATTTTGTCAAATTTTTCTGTAAAATTCTGTTGATGAACTGGATGTCAGGGAGGCTCAGAAGTAACTTCCTTCCAGGTATTTATGAATATGACTGAAACTCATTTTTTCAAATCGAACACCCTGTATATTATATCATTTTCGAATCCAACTAACCAGTTTGAATAAGTATCGACTATATCCTACAGTGTCTTTCAAAAGTATCGGAACGGTCTCATATTTCAGAAACGACACAGAGAAAACTTATGAAAATTTCAACAAGGTGGTTTTTGATGATGCCCGATTCAATGGTAATATCGGAAATGTTGCCAAATGAACAGTTTTCCAGATATTGAGAGTAACTCAATTTTTTCAAATGGAACACCCTATTTGTTTTCATTGCAATCAGTACAGCGACGCCTCATTACTCATGTATCCAAATATCAGATTTAAAATCAATGTAGTTTTTGGAATACGATAACATGGCTCTTTCATTCAGAAGTCTTGGAACGTTCCAATATTTTCAATATGGTTCAAGAAAAATTTCTTGAGATTTTATACATGCCAGTTTTTGATGATGCCCGATTCAACGGTGATATCAGCAATGTTGCCAAATCAACAGTTTTCCAGATATTGAGGGTAACTCAATTTTTTCAAATGAAATACCCTATTTGTTTTCATTGCAATCAATTCAGCGACGCCTCATTACTTATGTCTCCAAATATCAGATTTTAAATTAATGTAGTTTACGAAACCAGCAAAAACCACCCTGTCGGAATTTTCGTAAATTTTCTCAGTGCCATTTCTGAAATATGAGACCGTTCCGATACTTTTGAAAGACACTGTATAAATAATTTTATAATATTTGAGATCTGTATAGAAATTTAAGTATGAAATTTGGTGGAAAATCCATCAAATAACAAATAAGAGCTTCATCTTTTTTGACAGTTTGAAGAATGAAAAATTGAATTTATTAAATTCATTATACACAAGAGATAGTATTACTAAATTCACTTCACAATTATAATACATTTGATACTGAAAAAATAAAAACTTAGTAGCGCAGATGCTTGAAATGCTAGCTACTCACTTGTAAACATTGATGGACCGACGTCAATACATGATCAGTCGTGGCTCTGCGGATTTCGGACGGGTCGATTTCTCCGAAAGCACATCGTACCCTGTTCTCCAGTTTCTGTTTTGTATTTACAGGTGTTTTTCAAACCTTTCCTTTCATTTTTTCTCAGAGATGAAAATGTAGGGGAGGGTCAGATCTGGTGACCGTGGAGGCTATCCTAGGACCCAAACGTCGTATCCACCGATCTTCGAACAAATTAGTGAGTTTTCTGCCCGCTTCACCTATGCAATGTCTAGAAGCCCCATCAAATTGATATTGATACCAACAATTATAATATCATAAGATTAGAGGTAAATTGTCGAGGAATTCACTCACAGTTCTCAGAATATCCAAATATTTCACCGAATTCAACTTTTCCTCAAAAATACATATTGAAAATGTATCATCCTTAAGCATACAGAATACATTGGAACAGAACTTTTGTTGAAATCCCCTTTCTCTGATGAAATGAGGGTTTTCCCATGCCCAGAAATGATTATTCCTTCGATTGAATATTTTATCACGTGAAAATTGTGATTCATCGGTCTTAATAATATTTTTAAAAATTTTGGGATATTTGTATGTTTTTTCATGTTAGTAATGTTTCACAAAATTCTTCTCGTTTTGGTTGCCTGATAAATTTGTTACCGTGCATATTATGTCTTTTGAAATTTTCCGTATGTAAATGCAAGAAATTCCCAAATCCACCGCATCACTAGATATTGATGTATGAGGATAAGCATGAAAATATCTCAAAACATTGATTTCATTTTCCATGTCACCAGTCACCTGATTCAGTTTATTTCTCGAAGCGTGAACTTTTCCGAAGTTGAGATAATTTCGTTCAATTCTTGTGAATTTCCGTTCGTTTATTGCTGGTACATTCGGATATGACTCATTGAATCTTTTAAAGGTCCTTGATATGATTTTATTGCACTCACCATGAAAATGTAACGAATTCAGAATATCAGAGTTTGAATTATTATTATTCTCACTACTTTTGTATGACAGTCGGACAATTTAAACACGATATTCAAGTTTATTCCTTTGTCTTTCAAATCTAACTATTAAGAGCAGATCATGGCCCACTATTCGGTAGCGAAATCCAGAATAAATTTTAATTTTTAGTTTTCTGATTGGTTCTCTAGGTTAAAATAAAAGAAAAAATATTACAAAGTTATTTATATCTCATAAATGGCAAGAGAAAGGTATCGATAAAACTTATTCAAACTGGTTGGTTGAATTCGAAAATAGGAAAATATATAGGGTGTCCCATTTGAAAGGACTGAGTTTCAGCTATTTTCATAATTTCCCTAAAGAAAGTTACTTCTGAGCTTCCCTGTATGATGAAACTAAGATCCAGTTTATCGACAGAATACCTAATAGCCTCATGCAGCTACGACCCAAATTTCAACATTTTGTTTTGCATCTTGAAAAAAAATTCTGTTTTTCAATGGTCTTACACAAAAATAAAAAAAAAGATTTTTGTCTCGAAAACCGTCACAGATAGGAATAGGAAATTATCTGGGAAAGTTGTGAGGAATTCTACAGGGATTTCAAAAATTATATAACATACGAGTTTTCCATTTGAATTAACAAAGTAGCTACTACTTTCTGATACAAGTGGCATCACTGTACCGCCGTCCTAAGCAAAAGTACCGTATCTACAAAAGATAACAAAGATGAAGTATACTTGGTTTAAACAGCCAAAGCTAACGAATTACATTGCCGTTTATACGAAAGTTCAAGAATTTCCTATGTAAGAAGGTCGGATCTACAACAGAATTCTAACAAAATAGCAGATAGCAGATACGGTACTTTTACTTAGGACGACAGTGTATTGATAGAAATATTTTAGACGGGTGGAGTATGTTTGATTATCCATGCCTACAAATTTATAAAATGATCTGCCATTCCGTTTCCAGAAACGTCTAATAGGTCATCATTATGTTTGATGCTACTGTACACTTCACTGCGAACATTATTAACTCAAATAGAGGCATGCATGACGAAAGTTGCAAAAAACACTGTGGAAATTTATGTGACTTTGTTTTGCGAAATCCTGTTGTGCATGCCAAATTACCTGCTAATAATTAATTTTACAAATGACTTATCTTTTCTAATGGCATGCAGTTTGGAGTCACGTAAATCCTGTATTCAATTTTTACTGGATTTTCCCGCAATTTTCCACCGTTGGTCAGACGAGGGACGCATGCCAATTTTTCCAGAGTGTTTTTATTACAGAAACTTCAATTCTTTAGATCGGCATGCAATTTGAAAACAAGTTCCCTTAATTTTTTTCAGTTTTTCGTAACCCTTTGAGCCCTTTCGGCCGCTGCGGGTTGCATACCATTAATTAGTTGCGTTTCAATTTGTTAGAACTTCCGTATGTTATAACGGCAAGTAGTATAATATCGTGAAAAAACAAGAAAATTCTCCACAGAAAAAAAGCGCTTTTCCTTATGAAGTGCACAAGTGGGGCGGCCAGGAACCCGTCTATTTTTCATATTTTAGGGTTAATAATCAAGCCTTAGAAAGGCATGCAGTGTAAAATGGGAGAACGTCACCTGTCACCAGCTCCTGATCTATTTGGTTGAAAGCGTCAGTCTCCAAATGAAAATGCAATCATTACAGGAATTGCGAAACTGATGAGAACATAAAACCTTCAAATCTACTGATGACCGGTGCAAATGAACTGAAAGAACTTACTTTGAGCTACGTCAGTCAACTCGAAGTCAGTGCTCTGGTGTATAATACAAGGAGTCGATATCTATGCTCCGTTGGATTTATCGCATGGTTCTATAATATTCGGGATAAGCCAAACCCTTTGAAATCCCCATCTGAATTTCCCTTATAACGCATTAAACATTAGAGGGGACAATATCCCTCTTTCATACCCAGACATGATGCAGAGATAAGGCGTATTTCCGCCAATTGTTCTAATCACTGCAGGCTTCTCCGTCTTCTGGATGGAAATCCGTTTCCAGTTTCTCGACATGGTATATAACATTTTAGTTAATTGAACTGAATGTTCCAGAGGGACAAAGTAGACTTTGGGATGAAACCCATGCATTATCTCAACACATTAAAGACCAAATTCTAGGCCAGAATATCAGAAATGTCGCATGATGGCGATATAGACACAAACTGCATGGTTAGTAGAGTTTCTTTGTCAGTTCTAATCTTTGGACGGGTTTCGTAAGAGGATGTGATTTCAGTATACATGGTGATTCTTGATGTTATCTGAAAATTTATCTAAATTGAAGTGTGACATTTTCAACTGGAGCTTATTGACAATCTACCCGTGTGAGCTATTTTGTACCTCCTGCCAGTCAACCGGAGATTGACAGCGACTTCCGTAACTTCAATAAATAAAAAAGTGATACGAATTGAACTGTGAATAATATTCAATTGCTTTATTACAATTAGCACTTGCAATTGTGTCCGTGAGGAACGTGGCACAAATGGACGGTAGATATAATTAAGTGACCGTAGAGGAAGTAGTTGTTTTGTATCAGGTGTATGCCTCGTATTTTCCACTCTGTGGGAATGTGTGGTTTTTTCGAAATATGTGTTTCATTGAATTGATACTCTTCAATACACTCCTCCGAACTTTGTCCATATACCAAGAAAAAAACCCCAAAAAGCCCTATGGTGCAATAGACGCAAAGGTTGGGGAATTATGCGCGACTGTGTAAAAAACGTTAATATCAGTTTGAATAGAGTTATGGACGATATTTACTAATACTCAGTTCAAATCACATCATAAGCTGAAAGTGTTGTTAACACCATTTTCAAAACCTGTATTCAAAACCCTTAATATGAAGTTGGTTGTTCATTTCAATATAACATATTCAAACGCCTCCGTTTTTAATGCTACGTTTTTTTATCGGATTGTCAATCTTTTCCCCTTATTCGATCCTGATTTTGTCATAAAACTTTGGCATTTTCAGTCAAAGTTCCTTGCTATAAGAATGTATTTTTTCTTATAATAATAAAAATTATTATTATTAAGATACAACACCTCCGATCAAGTAACACAACCTAGATGAGTAATACTCAAATAGACCTAAAGGTAATATCTTTTCATAATGTTATCCCTCAAATCATGACATTAATGCCATGTCGCAATTTTCTAAGGATACAATAAGCACGTCAGCTATATTTTGATATCTGTCGGGTATATTCGTGGCAACGAAAACCCAAAAATACTGTCTTCAATGAAATATTTAGCAATAAGAAGGCAATTGAAGCCTTCATTGCAGCTTGTTGGGAGCATGCAAAAACGATAGTATTCCCATCGCCGAACGGAGATTCTTTGTTATCAATATAGTCTGGTCAGTACGGCTACACTGCATTTGGAATATCGAATGTCAAACTATGGTTAGTTTTCATTATTAGGCAATGGTGAAGCATTGTGAAATGTGTAAAAGACCATTTGAATCTGGAAATCAAATTAGGTCATTTCATAGGTAAGCTACCAGTGTCGTAACTATCGAGAAAGGGAAACCGAATTGGAAAAGGATAAAATGAAAGAGTTATGAAAAAACATGTCAATTAGAGCATCGGCTGTTCTCAAAATCCTGTGGATATTATTCCATTGGGTTTCCATTATTTTCTATTTTATTGAACCTCAATATTTCTGTTAACAACGACACTTCCGTTGGAGAAAGATGTTCCTTACACACAAATTGTAATGCGTGTGCAGCGAGTTACTCATCTAGGTTGTGTTATTTGATCGGAGTACAACACCATATGAAAGTTGTATAAAGGATATATCTCATGAACCTTTTAAACACATAGTTGTTATATTGAACATACGTATTTTTCAGAACTCGATTGTTCTCTGAATGCTCATGCTTCAGAAACATCTAAGAGGGCACTTTCCGAAACGAACAACCTTGAAATATTCAAGACTTACATGAAATCCTTCCCACGTTTTTGGTTTCCTCAAGTTGATCTGAATGTAACTTAACTGAATGTAAAAAAAACATTCTTCCCTTGAAATAATCTTGAGGTACACAAATGCACAGATCCTTCTATAATACTATTCACAGACAGAAAAACAGATATATGGTGAATGAATAGTAGGCATTGAATCTCAGGAAAAATATCCTCATCGAGAAAGAGAAATCAGGTCCCCAGTCCCACAATTCGGACCTACAATCAGATCCTATGGAAATCAAATGGAAATATTCCCAAAGAAGAATATTATTAGCCTGGGTTTAGCGCCTCCACAATTATTGTTGTGGGCATACATGCATAACTGCTATAGATAATTATCCGGATTTAAAAAAACTAATCTCTCTTTCTATCTCTGCCTCGAAAGGTTTGATTATCAACACCAAAACATTTAGGAAGGTTCTGCTTTCCAGTAATGGTTTTAGCAAACAATATTACTAATTCTCTTTCGAAAGGTATATAAATTGGGTGGAATATACTATCCTGTTGCAGGATTATATTCGTGCAGATTACCAGATGAACAAGAGCGATCTTAAATTTTATATTTATGATGGTGGTGGGTAATGAGAGCAATTCCCGATGGCATAATAAGCAGAAGATCCTAGTAAATTAAATTTTCCCCCATCTCATTTTAGCTCGTTGAAGGCATACAAAACAAATGAGTGGAGATTGTAAAAATAACAAAGCATCATAGATAAATAAATTGGATGAAATTGGATTATTCGTTAATTAAAAAAAAAATTCAGTGAAGGAAATTATTCATCTCATGAATCCTGTTGAAATTTATTTTCATGAAGGCAATAGTTTAACAGTATAGGAAGTCAGAGTAACGTTGAACTTATCGATATGCATCTAGATGTAGATGATATTGCTAAATTCATGCGAAAAAATCCGAGAAGTAGGTACGGAAGGAGGTAAAAATAATTTAAAATCTATTTTCCCAACCCAAAGTTACAGTGGACAAAATTTTGTAGATGATATACACTCTTTAAAGAGGTGAATATTGGTATTTGTATTACCATTACAGCTAGGAGTTTTTTCTTTCTCTCAGATAATGCTGGCGGAGAGGAAGGATTAGCAGTTTTATTGAGAGGAATTTTAATTTCACTATTCTTTTTTCTTGTTAACAGTTTCTGATATTGCTGAACCTACAAAATGTGTACTTATTCATTGCTAAACATTTGAAGTGGAATCGCAAAATATTGAGGTCAATGCTTTCTGATTGAACAATTCATAAAACTAAAAAACCACTTTTTTTCATTGTTTCATAGTTTTCTGTGGGCCTCTTTCATTCAATTCTAGACACAGTCTTCCCCATATATCCATCTGTAACGATTTTCCTTAGGGGCCTTGGAATTTTCCCCGATCAAAATTAGTACAGTCAGAATTGAGACGAGGATCAGTTGTAACACCACCAAAATTAGCATGCAAGTTAGTAGATGGAACCATGTCAAGCAAGAAAAAAAATTGGTTACTAAAAATCCGGGGGTGGAACCCAAAAAAAAATGTATCTCTTGTGTTGAGTTGTAAAAATACGGTTTGTATAGGGTTGAAGATCATTCAATTCTCTACAAGAATGATCCCTAGAATTCCCGTTTTCTCTGAAAACGTGATTGAACGCCGACATAAAATTTCAGGCTCGAGTTAGCCCGCCGCTGCAACGTTAACTGTGTCATATCTTTTCTAAAAATGATCAAGGAATTTAAAATAAAATTGCATTTTGGTAGTGAAACTTCTACTTTTTCGTGCAAATTTAACATGTGGGTATCTGAGTACCTAAAAGGTTATTTTTACCACGCTACATGATCCAACTGCATTATTTACGGAGGATGCGAAAATCATAAATATTTCAGTTAACCCGGAATAATTGCACTGAAGCAGAAACCATTCTCCTCTTCAGACACCAAAAAATAATTTAAGAGTTGTGAGACAAGTCTCACACACGCCAAAAAAACTGGGTTTTACTCCTGCCCCATTTTCAACTCCCTCATAATTCCGACATCTTACCCGGTAAATGTTGAAAATAATCGCTTATACACAATCTGCCTGAAAAATAAAGAATACAATATCAAGCTGGAGGTTTGCACTTCACATTTCTGTTATTGAACTCACAAAAACAACTCTAAAATGTGATATAATTTCAAAAAATTCAGAGGCTGTCCAAAAACCCATTATTTTTGAACGATACATAATTTTATCGAACCGCGGAATTTTCAGAGACCCCTGACCATCCGAAACGAAAGAAGATGAATTTATCTGTTCATTCCATATATACAGTGAGGACCAAAAGTCCGTCGCCCCCCCTGTAACTTCTTTATTCTACATATTACAAAAAAATGTTAAATACATAAATTGTAGGGTTTCATTCGATCTCTTTAATGGTTTAAGTTTCATTCATACAAAGTGTCTCAAAAAAGCACGGTGACTTAGAAGTTAATTTTTTAAATGGGACACCCTGTATTTCATTGCATTATTACATTCTACGTTGAATTCCGAACAAAGTTGAAGCCGTTATCATATTTGGTGAAGCTAACCGAAATTACCACGCTGCTATTCGCATTTTCAATGAACGGTTTCCAGAACGTCCGATGTGACGAAAATATCTGCAGAAATTGGTGGCAAAATTTAACCGTGAAAGATGCTCCGAGATCTGGGAGGCCGAAAATAATTACGGAAGATGTTGAAATTCAAGTACTAGCCGAAATGGTAAATAACCCACAACAATCAACTAAGCAAGTAGCTGAGACATGTGATATTTCTAAAACATCAGTAAAGAGGGTTTTAAAAAAAAATAAATTCCATCCTTACAAAATAAAAATTTTGTACCAATTGGTTGAAGATGATCCAGACCGGCGACTTGAATTTTGCGAGACCATAGCAGAAAGAATTGTTGCAAATCGACTTTATTAGCAACACATCTGCTTTAGTGATGAAAGCACTTTTTAACTAAATGGAAATGTGAATACCCAGAATTGTAGATATTGGAGTGATGAGAATCCCCATGAATTCTGCGAGGGGCATACTCAATTTCCCCAGAAATTAATGTTTGGGCTGGTATTTTAGGTAACCACATTGTAGGTCCCATATTCTTGGAAGAAAATTTAAATGGTCCCAGATACCTCCAAATGCTGCAAGACACAATAAGTCCCAGTATCGATGAGATTGTTGCGCAAAACCCACATGAATTTTACTTGGATGTAACATTTCAGCAAGATGGAGCGCCACCACACTATTTTCGGGAGGTGAGAAATTACTTAGATGAAAGGTATCCAGGTAGGTGGATTGGACGTCGAGGTACAACAGAGTGGCCAGCTCGCTCACCGGACCTCTCACCGCTTGATTCCTTTCTCTGGGGCTATGTGAAATCCGTAGTTTTTAAGACAGTTTGTGGGTCGTTAGATGAACTGCGCCGTCGGATTATTGAAGTGTGTTCAGAAATAACACCTCAAACCTTGATTAATGTTAGGGAAGAGTTTACAACCCGACTATTTATGTGTCAAGAAATGCATGATGGACATGTCGAACATCTTTTGAAATAGATAAAAACTCACCGTTTTTAGTTATAAATTAAAATATCTCTTCAGTTTTTAATGATTCTTGATCTATATTTATGGACTACCTTATTTGTTAATAAAATGTTTCAACTTCATTTGTACTAGTTTTTCGTGAGATTCAACAACTCTAACAATTGTAAAATGGTACGACGAGGTAAGTTACACATGGTGCCATCAGCAGTTTGCAACATTGGATAGCTTTCAAAAAGTTAGGATAGGAAAGTGGAATACATTGTGATCCATTTGTTACGATTTTCTCATTGAACTGGCGCAAAAGTAGTCTAAATAATTATTTACAAGTGTTCATAAGTCCAAAACTATTAACTTTTTTGATAGAAAACCATCATTCAAATTTGTTCAGAATTCAACGAAGAATGTAATAATGCAATGAAATACAGGGTGTCCCATTTAGAAAAATTAACTTCTAAGTCACCGTGCTTTTTTGAGACACTCTGTATGAATGAAACTTAAACCATTAAAGAGATCGAATGAAACCCTACAACTTATGTATTTAACATTTTTTTGAAATATGGAAAATGAAGAAGTTACGGGGGGGGCGACGTACTTTTGGTCCTCACTGTATGTTGCCAGTTCAGATCATGAGCTGCGAGCGTAGTATTTCGAGGATCGGTTTTTGGGTTATTATAGACATGTCAAACCCTACTGTCGTGCAAAGTTTTTTGTTCTTACTGTAAAAATTTGAGTTTATTATTGAAAAATTTCATAGTGAAAGATACTAATTGAGATTATAATAAATCCAGCTGCGATTGTCCGTCTGAAAGTGAGTATAAATTTATAGTAGAGCAGACAAAACCTCAAAAATGGATTAGAGTTGTATTAAATGCTGTGGTTTCTATGAAATTATTAGTGCTTATCCTTCACAAAAAGTAGGGTGGAAATGTGTCAGAGTATCGAATTATTCTGGCAAAAAACAAGAGTGTTGTCAAGTGCATATACCACAGCTTTCTCTCTCCCATAGAAGTGATATTCCATTTGCTATAATCATCATGCACTGATCTTCTCTGGAGTAATCGCAAGTATATTAGCCAACAAATCTGTTATTTAAATTTGTACAGAATTGAGAGAACGTACACAAATCATGGAGATTCTTCCGTCCCAGGACAATTAAGTATATGAAGAAATAAGTTTTCAAAATATTTTTATAAATAATAATATACAATTTTTTTGAGTTGCTTTGAAAATGATGTTATAAGTATAGAAAAAAATGCCGGTCTGATAAGAGGGAACATAGGTGTAGATTGAAATGTTTGAATCTGCGTTTGTTTGTAGGATATCACAAAAGGGAGGAATTTGTATTATTTGCAATACAGATATATTTTGCCAGGATTGGTATCTTTTCACTCCAGTAGGGCTGGAAACATTGATTTCTGTAAGCAGACAAAGATAATTCTCATACAGAAATCTTAATGAACTGGCGGACGTCAAAGTATCTACATAAAAAATGTCGCCAAATAAACATACTCAGGGTTTCTAGGAAGTTCAAGTATGGCAATGAAAAATTCCACAGCCCTCAACCTCGTATCGGTTCATATTCTCTAATGAAATCCAAATTGAGGAACAGTTTAGGAAGCTTCAATTCCTCGCATTGCTGTTTTATCCGTTTCTAGAAATCAGAATGAAATCGACGGTTCAGGACAGTTTCTGATGCATTAACTGAAACTATTAAAAAATTGGCAACTTCTTGTTTGGATGAAGTTCCGAAAGCAGTTATGAAGAGAATAGCTCATGTAGATTTAGTAGCGGTTTTTTCAAAATACCACCGGGACTGGTCTTCCTCATAATTCTCATAATATTCATGAATATGCTCACCTCTTGAACACAATTGTGGAAATTCCTCATTGCAATTTTAGGACAATTAACACCATTTTCAGAGCTCAAAAAGACGGACATGCTTCAAATATGAGCACTAACGTTACCGAACCTAACCTAACCTAGCGTACAAAAAGTATTTATTCTATCGAAGCTGTTTTCCGATAGCTTTTCTACTTCCCAAAAAACTTCATTTTTTTTTATTGAAGTAAATTTTTTTTATGATCCATCCCTGATTTTTTTGGTGAACAATTTTTTTTCCAACTAAGCATGATGCCAAGAAGTCACGTGCCAAGTTTCATAGTGTTACAATAATTCATCCTTCAGTTTTGGCACAAATTTTTCTGTGGATATTGGACTAATTGTGAGATAACTCAATCTGTGCCTGGACATAACAAAATTTTTATTTCTATGCTTAGTACTTTCCTGGAAGTTTCATTTACCAACTTTAGCGTTTCGCATCAAAACAGTTCCATACCTAATTCTCATTGAAGATATCCAATCTCATTCATCATTTGAAGCATCCTCCATCCTCTCTTTATTCGCATTCGACTTTATGGGCTATAAAGCAGCCGCTAAATCTTCTGTAAAATTTTCAACAATGTATGCATATTGTGGCCCACGTACTTCAAATTTAGCATGACTATAGTCGTATTGTTCCTTGAACTGAAATGTTCAGCATCGAAACGGTGAAGACTTTGTTAACAACGCTTTGTTCCAACTTTGTGCTCTGCTCCGGATCAAAACATGATAATAAACCGATTCTCGTTCTAAATGTTTGGTAAATACTGCAGAATGAGATGGCGTATTTAACGTTTGCTCCAAGCTAATGAGAAGCTTACTACTTCGTTGATTTTTCTTCATACAACGATATATGGTAGCTCTAAACAATGAAATAATTGTAGTAATCCTGTTCTCGTATCGACTGCACAGATGCATCGATTCCATAGACGTACCGTAATTTCTTGGACCGACTATAGGTTTGAGTACGAAACCTATAATCTCTCAGGCCCTTTTATAGGTGTACGTACAGATAGAAATGTATAAAAATTGGTTACAAGCAAGAATTGTAGTAGTTGGTACTTGCTATCGCTGGTATATAGTGATTTCTGGAAATTATTTGTATGTGCTTCTGCATGTGTTCAGCTTGTAAGTATATAAAATAAGATTCAAATATTATGGATGCTGATCTAGGATCACCAAAACTTCCAAATCTGGGACCATTATCTTCAAATGAAAAAATATTAACACTATTACGAAAATATCTGCTATGTTATGCATGTTTGAATTAATGAGAAGAAAAGAGAAGCTCTTCAACCACCAAAAACATCTTCTTGCCTCGACATTTCCAGACGGCGCGCTGAATCATTCACCCCAATAACCACTCCCCACGTCCCCACGCCTTAGAGAAAGTGACTATTGGGACGGAGAATCATGTACTCTGCGCAGGCGGAGTCAATAAAAAATTACAGCCTTCTGCATTCGTCCGGCTGAAATTTCTGCCATATTACGGCAAGCCAGTATCATTTTTGAGTTCGAGAGCAGTGTGTCCATCATCACACTGTTATCAGTACCACCATTATAATGGAATGGTTTGTGTAGAGCCTGCGGAATTCAAAGAGTAGATCTTGATATTGAGTCCGTTTTTCCTCCTCTTTTCGAACGATGTTAATTTCGCCAGGAACCGAAAACTCTATGACGAGAATCGTCCTACTTTGATAGTCGAGGAGGACATCAGTCTTATTGGCTTGTATTTTCCTGAAGACAGGGAATGAGGTGTGCCCATACATTAGGTACTTCTCATTCTCCACAATGGACTCAATATCCCCCGGAGCATAAGGCAACACAGGGGTCTCGTCAATACCATACGAGTGTCGTAGGTGGTAGTACAATACTCGTAGCGCCGCGTTATGCCTGTAGATATAGTCTGATACCGCATAAGCTGGACAAGCTGACAGCAAATGCATTATGGTCTCAGTTGCCCCACGACACGCTCTGCATCTAGTGTCAGGGACCTCTATACCCAACACGCGAATACGGTAGACGAGGGTGTTGAAGGCCATTATGAATCCCTCGGTTTCCGACTTCAGTCCACTTGACCTTAGAAAAGCGACGGTCAGGATTCTGGATAAACCAAGGTCTTCAATGTTCTTGAAGAAGACCCAATGCATTAGCTTATCCCTATGCAGCTGTAGGAGCCTGTCACACTCCGCAGCTTTCACGTGGGCTTTTTGCTGAACGGGTTCCAACTCGGTCTCAGAGTTTGGGTTCGTCCGTTCAGTGTAAAATACGAGACCGAGTTCATTGGCTGCTCGGGTTGCTGCCTTGAAAAGAAATGCTCCAATCCCTGCTTTTTCATGATCGCATATAAAGCAGAAAAGGGGATCTGAAATCCTGATGACTAACAAATCTTTCTATTACTATTAATCTTTTGACATTTCGTATTCTATTTTGACTTCGTTTCTTGTTGCCATTTTCAAGTAATTTCATTTTTAGTTTCGCTTTGTAGCAAGTGTCATTCTGTGATTCGTTTTTCATCATTCGACAAATACAGAGTGATGTTTTGTTTGCAGCTATGAATAAAATTCTGCTTTGGCAATTTATCAATTTTAAATCCCCATAAATATTTTAAACTTCGAAGAAGTTCTGCATTGACTAGTGTGTTTCAAGCTGGAATCTTCTAAATGTCATGCTAGAAACAGATGTATTTTCTTCTCCTACACTGGGAATACTGGTAGACACCGATCACAAAAAGCGCTTAGTTATAGTATCAGTCATATTTTCTCTACCCATTTACTTGAATTTTGTATACGGAAAGCAAACTGTCTTAAGTTCATTTTGTTGTTTCCCTAGAAGAACCACAATAAGTATTGATAATTATTACAAAGTTCCCTTTAAAAAGAAATTGAGAATATTTTCACTTTTGTCTACATAGTATTTATACTTACCTCTGAATATGTAAATCGAAAAATTGCGAGTAAAACTAAATTAACGTAAAAATCGCCTGAAATGGACTTAGGACAGTGTGCTTCCGATATGCAGAATTATTTCTGTAAACATATATATTTCACAACAGTATACATGGTGAAGTATGACCACTTACCAAAAACAAGAGATTATTCTAGTGTTTCATATGGAAATACACATTTTAGAGCAATCCATGATGATTTATATATTTTTTCGTTGGCCAATTTTCGAACATGCGCTACTGAATGAAACACGTATATTTTAACTACTATATTTCGATCTAAATTTTCTGTATTTCCATGCGAATTATCAACGATACACGTCGTATGTCATTTCCAGTTCATTAACTAGATATTATTTCGACGTAGTTTCGCTGATCGATTGTTCAAAAGGCATTGATATGTATGGATCGATTGTATATGATTTGTGCTCGAAAAGACATTGTGTTTACGTATACGGAAAATTCATTCGACACCACATCATTTACTTAAACTTTTATGTTTGTGATTTGTTGAAGGAGGGGAAACGGAGGAACACTGATTCTGACTTATACACGAGTGTTTATACAGGGGCAAGGCTTTGCTGAACATAAAAGAGGTATTTTTCCACTCCTTTTGGTGGGGGGTATCACGCTGTATACTTTTCTGTAAGTGGTCATAGTTCTCCCTGTTTATATCTATTCATCGCTCAGTAACACTTTCTCTCCCAAATCGTTTGCTTTCATATTATATTACCAAACACATTAACCGTCTCTAATAAGATGAATAAACAGAAAATTTGGAAAAAATATCGGTAATAAACACCACTGATGTTGG
This sequence comes from Chrysolina americana, assembly GCA_958502065.1. NCBI lineage: Eukaryota > Metazoa > Arthropoda > Insecta > Coleoptera > Chrysomelidae > Chrysolina > Chrysolina americana. Next base: position 90,613,517 of record OY293412.1, read on the forward strand.
ATATGGATATCCTACTCTCACTCAACCTTTTTCATTTATTATGAGAAGTTCCATTATAGGAGGTCTCGGAGAAAGATTATAACAGCTATAAAAACTGTAACGATGTGTCTCATAATTTCCACCATTAACGTAACAGAACATCAGCGTAAATAATAAGTTTTGCTCAACTGTCATTGGGGGCATCCCGAATCGTCTGCCATCTTTATTACTGTGTAGTAAAAGTGATTCAAATCGTCGCTTCATGTTCATGGTTATTACTAGAGCCGAATGAGGTATATTGGGGTTCGGCTGTATTTTTGGAGAATAATGAAGTTAGGAAAGAGAAAATGAAGACGAAATGGAAAAGCGTGTTTCCACACATCTCGTGTCAATTAGGTTTTCGTGAGACGAAAAGTCAGTTGGAGGAAACTTATAGAAGTTAGGGAATGAAACTTTCGGTAGCATTATGTGTAACGATTCTTTTATTTATAGGTGGTATGACTTTGATATACTGAAATATTATACCAATTGATGGATATCCCTAGTATATAACACTAATGTAAACACGATTAGATTTCTACAGGATTTATCACACTCGCGACATGTTCTGCTACACAGTAACTCGTAATATCATTTGACGTTGCAGAACTGATGAAGCAAGCCAGAAAAGAATTCAACAGAGCCAAAAAATGGCAGGTGGGATGAACACAAGAACGCCTTGTCTATTTTCAAAAAGGCCCTGAACAAATCCAAATCCTGGACGAGACACTGTGAGGAGATAGAAGGCTCTCGAGAGTGTGCTAGACTCCAGAAAGTACTCTAGAACGATATACAATAAGTAATATACTTCCATAAAAAATATCAAAGGGAGCACACTTGAACAGGAGAAGAAACAATAAAAAACTACTGAGAGTTCACTTCCCTGGAGCACAGATAGATCAGATATGAGTTATGGTAAACCCATAAGTACTAGAGACTTTGAAGAGTCAAAGAAGGTCATGACTTATGACATAGTTCAATGGGCAATAGGCACATTTGAACCCTTCAAATCGCCGGAACCAGACGTGATCTACCCTGCAGTGCTGCAGAAGGGACCTGAAGAACTGCAAATCAAACTTTGTAATGTACTCAGAGGCAGTCTGGCCCTCGGGTATAAACCAAATCCATGGAGGCAAGTTAGGGTTACCTTCATACCAGAACATGGAAAAGCTGGTCAGGATTCGGCAAAGTCCCTAAGAGCAATGAGTCTTATGTCATTTGTACACAAGACTATGGAGAAACTAGGGACGGTGTGCTGGTGGAAAGACCACTGCACCGCGAACAATATGCCTACAGGACTGGCTGTTCAACGGATACAGCACTCCACGAACTAGTAATGAGGGTGGAAAACACGATTCAGAATAAAGAGATACTGCTAGCGGCCTTTCTTGACATATAAGGAGCTTTCGACAATACCACCAAAAACTCACTAGAGCTCTCAGACACAGAGAAATCGGGGAACAACTATGTGTGGCCTTGATAGACTCAATGCGGAGAAACCGACTGATATACACATTACTCAAACTCAACGATAAAAAAATTCAGAAAGAACTAAAAATAAATTTTTATATATCCAAAACAGACTTAACTGACCATTTTATACTACTATTATCAATTAGAGTGTCTTCTATAAATCTCAAGGTCATATCGGAAACCACTACTTATAATTATCTGAATCATTATAAACTGAAGAAATGTTTGTATAAAGAAGATTGGGCTACACTCTATCGCAGTGATGACCCAGAAACTTCATACAATTATTTTATAAACAAGATTTGTGAATATATCAAGCAATGTACCCAAATTAAACAAAGAAACATCAACAACAAAAATGTAAAATTAAAACCTTGGATGACGCCGGCGCTGCTGAACTCAATTAGACATCGAGATTCTCTAAAACAAAACTCATTAAATCAAATTGTGAAGAAATAAGGAACGAATATAAAAATTATAGAAACTTCCTATGTAATTTATTGCGAATCACTAAACAAGGGTACTATGATAAACAACTATCGGATTTCAATAAAAATATCAATGAAATTACAAATGCAAAAAAGCACAAAATCTGATATCTTGGTCATTGTCGACGAGTATGATAAAAAACTGGAAGTTGAGGATGACATTGCTAATCATTTCAATTCATTTTTCTCTAGTATTGGCTCCAAGATGGCAAAAAAAATTGATAAGTGTATAACTCCAGTTCAACAAACATTCGTTCCAAACACTCATTATTCATGTACCCAATAACAAAAAATTAACTAATCTCAATAATTTCAAATATGAAAAACAATACAGCCCCTGGCCCTCACAAAATACCTGTTCACTTGATAAAAAATAGATAATATCCTTATAGATCCTTTGTGTTACATTTTGAATTTAATTCTAATAGAGGGTAAAGTTCCTTCAGCATTTAAAATGTCCATAACAACTCCTATTTTCAAATCTGGAGACAGAAAACAAGCAACAAATTATAGACCTATAACAGTGATCAATAATTTTGCCAAAGTTTTCGAAAAATGCGTTGAAAATAGAATTATCAATTACTGTACTAACTGTACTCTCTCTGAATCACAATTTGGGTTTAGAGAAAACCTCTCTACGGAGAAAGCTGTGTTTGATCTCACAAATAACGTAATGAACTGCTTCCAAAATAATAAAAAATGTCTCACCATATTTCTGGATTTAGCGAAGGCGTTTGATACTGTCAATCATACAATTTTATTTGAACGCCTTGAATTTATCGGAATTAGAGGTGTTGCTTCAGAGTTATTAAAGGATTATCTGTCTAATAGAAAACAATAAAAATAAAATAAAATAAAAACAACTATGAGTAACCCCTTACCAGTAAATATGGGCGTTCCACAGGGAACAGTACTGGGACCAATTTTATTTATATTATACATTAATCAACTGTTCTCTATAACTGATTTTGAAGGAACATTGATTTCTTATGCCGACGATACCGCAGTTGTATTTGTGGGAGAAACCTGGGCAGAAACATACCAGAACGCAGAATGCGGAATGAAGATAATATATAAGTGGCTCAAAAATAGCCTATTGAGTCTCACTATTTCGAAAACTTAATTTATGTAATTTTCTTCGACAGCTAGAGATATTAACATTCCAAATACATTAAAACTTCATTCGTCCAGTTGTCCAGACATTCCTAACTGTTCGTGCCATTCAATAATGAAGACAGAATCTATTAAATATCTAGGTGTTTTTGTAGACCAACATTTACCCTGGAATGATCACATTACATTCACAGTTAAAAGACTTCGTAAATTAATTTATACATTCTATCAGCTCAGGAACATCTTAAACAAAAAAACCTTTTAACGGTTTATAATGCGTTAGCTGAATCAATATTACGTTACTGTCTTGTCGTATGGGGTGGAACCATCAAAACGTCCCTCCACAACTTGGAAGTTGTGCAAAAAACTTTATTAAAAATAATTCTTAAAAAAATAGGTGGTTCCCCACTGCACTTTTATTTGAAGAGTCAGAAGCTTTCAACCTACAAAAATTATATATATACCAATCACTTTTATGGACAATGAACATACTACATGAGGCAGTATCTCATGCTTATAATACTCGTGGAAGTGTCAGGCAAGTTCTGTCTATTCCCTGTTTTAGACTTACACAGAATCAAAAATTCATTACACTTATCGGACCGAAACTTTATAACCAGCTTCCATGTGATATTAAAAATATTACTAATATAAATCGTCAAAAAAAATATATAAAAAATTATGTAAAATCACATCCAGAACCTTTTTTAAATATTCTCGAACACTAAGAATATATCAACATAAGCTCAAAAGAATAATCTGTTGTTCCCCTTTTCTTCATAAACATAAGTTGTTAAATTATGTACCAAAAAATGATTATATCCATATACCTGCATACATACAGAAGAATGACCAAAACTCAAGCCTAGCTTAGGTGGCTTCTTCTGGTATACTTTAAGTTATCTTTAATGAATATCACCATGTACTTGTACTTGTATATGTGTTTCAAAACTCTACTGAATAAACTAAACTAAACTAAACTGTATTAGGGGAGATCGTAATAGCCAGGGCGACCAGAGGATGCAGGAGGCTCTTAACCTTGTCACGAGATGGACGGCCTTGGAGGGGCTTAACGTCAATCGTAACAAGGCAACCATAGACGAAAAACAGCGGGCTTGGGACATATACGACTTCGAGGGGAAGACATACATACAGACACAGCTCTTTAAAGTTAGTGAACTAAAAATTAAAATTGTCTACTTAACGACTAATTGAATCTTAATTTTGTTTTATTTATTATGGTAATGATAATAAATTCGGTGGCAATTCAGTCGTGTCTTCCCAACACAATAACTAAGTTAAATTTACTTTATACGCTTGGAATTTATAGTTTCTGATGATGGCAATGTAGTTGACAAAATACGTGTTGAGTAAAAATTACGTAGTTTTCGGATTTTGAATACTTCAGTCACACACATGTACAAATCAGTGTTGTTGAAAAAAACATTTTTATGGTGAAAATATTTGGTTTTGGCAAATTTTTAGAGATACATTGTCATATATACAGCTGGTATCGTTGTTGGTATGCACTTTGTATGAAAATAATATGTGACGAAAAAATTCAAAACATACTATATTTTAAGAATTTCAAGATGTGGAATCATCTGCGACTGAAAGATACACTTTAGTCGCCATTTCCCACTGTTCAAGATGTTGAAAATAGGGAATATTCCTAAATAAAAATTAAAAATTGTTTACTTGAATGAAATAAAGAAGAAAGATCGAAGGAGAATAAGAAGTAGAAGTACGGGAAGGAAATAAAGAAGAAGTGGAACGAAAAAACGAAGAAGAAGTTTATCATGAACATCTTTCTGTAACTATGACAATCCTAAAAGTGAAGTCGTATAAGTGGATTTGTATGCGTCATAAGTTAGACTTTCTTTCTAACTTCTCCTTAGCGCATGTGGCTAGCTTCTTCAAAGGAGCGTTTTCCTTTAAATGTTGGTAGTCAACTACAAATTGATTCATTGATACGATAAATGAAGCTGGTTTGGTTTCTAGAAATGATGCAGAAACGATTTCAATAGGCTGTTCTAAACAACAGCTCTTGCACTATGTTTTATAACAATTATGAACAAAAACTGATATGGGTTGCTTTAGTGTTAATGTTTTGAATGAATGAAGTCCATTACGTACTTTCTTCTGACAGACAAGTACCACATACGTTCTGGACTGTAGTATGCAGGTAAATATAATTTTTTTGTTTTTTTTTCCAGTTACGTCAACAAGCTCTTCACCTGTTTAGGTTATCTGTTCAGGCAACCCTCTTAAATACACTGATATGCGTATAGATATTTCAGAATGATTCGAATGAAATTTACAAGGAAGGAGAGTTAAGTAAACTGAGAAGTTGAGTAACAAGTTAGGTCGGAGTTGAGTTGAAGACAAGTTCTTGTCGAGATAGTGATTAGAATCCGGTAAAGTACGTAGGGTACTTTTGTAGTGTTTTAGAGTCGAGTAATTGAATATAACTTAAGAAACTGACTCAGATATCTCACATACAGGGTAACGCAGGGGTGTGTGAATGGTCCGTAACTTTTTTTCTAAGCAAGCTATCGACTCGATTATTTTTTCAAACGATAAGTTCAACAATGAGCACATTCTGAAAATATTTTATTTTCATTGATATACAAGATGTCCAAAATCGAAATACGCAACTGAGTTCTGTTTTTCTAAATGGCAACCCTCCGTTTTTGTTATATTTTTGGATTCGCCACTAAATTGTCGAAATAACGCACCTTGATTTCATAGACTTATCTGCAGTAGTTTTTGAGATGTCAATTTATGTGTCAAAATAGCGTCGTGCATGGACCCACAGGAAGAAATCTAGAGGCCTAAGGTCTGGGGATCGCGCGGGCCAAGGAATAGGACCCCTTCGGCCTATCCAACGATTAGGATAGGATGGATTTAAATATTCTAGTACCATCCTATAGTTATGCTATAGTTATGCGCCATATCAAATCCACTTCTAACATTTTTGATAGATGTAAGAAAATGTAAATATATTTCACCATTCAGCACATTGTAGAAGAAGTAGGGTCTAATAATGTGATTTCCAATAATTCCTCCCCAAACATTAAGCGACCATAGCTGTTGGTGACCAGTGAGGATTTTTTACTGTATAATAATGCATTTTATGTTTGTTGACCGACCCGTTGATCTTTAAAGTTGCTTCATCAGAAAAAGCATTATAGTCCTCAATAATAATTAATTCGAATACAAAACGCAACTCTATTTGCAAAATCATTACCATACCATAGGTTCAGATGAAAAGGGTGAATAATCTACGGACAATATCGAAAGAAAATCTTCGTTTTGATAACTATGAGGCATATTACCACATGAAAATGGTCAATAATCATTCTATAAATATTCGAAATATAGTAAACGAATAATGTATTCAGCTATCCAAAAGAATTGAATGAGAATTTCACATTTGTCTCAAGACTGCAGTTCAAAATCAATAAACTGGTCAATTGCGTGCTAACAACTTACACTTACTTCAGAACTTTTCAGTTAACACCTGATAACGGTTGAATAAACGCCTTGATATGCAAACAAAGGCAATGGAATCCCTGAACACCTCTGATAATGGGCATCGGAGGTTATTTTCGGAACACATTCACACAAACAGTCCCATATTTCCAGTTGGGACCGTAACTGTCGACAAGAGAAGTAATAGGCTTTCATCTACCAGCGAACATGAATACGTAAAACCAATCCGCCAACACAAATCCAACCTATTCTGACATATAATTTTCACAAACGTGACAGCATTTCATCCTGGAATAACACCGGTTCTGTATAATGTTCCGATGTATGGTTGAACAAGGAATAATTTCACGTTATGTTTGAATTTATTTCTCATCCGCGAACGCAAATGAAGAGATCTGAACAAAACACGACACGTTGCTGTCAGTTGGGGTGGCTGAAAGCAATCCACGATATTCACTTGTGAATGTGCGACAGTTCGAAAAGAAATAATATGTTTTGTGACACTGCATCAACGTTGAAATTGTACAGGTTCTTAGTGACGAGCTTAGTCGATAATATGCATATACCGGGTGTAACAGGATCGTGGTACACTCCCCGTATCTATGTTAGTTTTGAAGGTAATTGATTGAAATTTGGGATATCCCATATACATTATGAGCGGCACTTTTTGGCCTACAAATGATTTTTTATTCACTTCCGGTTTCGCCGGAAGTGATACCAACTTTCGATTTTTGAATATGACACCCTGTTTATTATTACATCGCAACTAAATCATTTGGGAGAGTTATAGAAGAGTCCAAGCAAGGGGGCATTTATCTAATTTAATTATTTTTTTATTTTTATTTTTAGATATGATGTCAATCATGTATGAGCGGCAAAAAGCCTTACTAGGGCTTGTCAAGCAAGCAATATACATTTGCCGACTAGGAAAGTCACATTGTACAGTCCCACTTTTTTATAAATATCCTATAATTATTTGCCTGAAATTTTGAAAAACGATATCTGCCATGAGTCATCATATGCATATGATGAATCCTGCTTTTTGGTATGTACTTTATTATATCTGTAAATAAAAACAATTATAATAATTTTTTTTTTCATCAAGAATCTACCCGTTAGACCCTGTTTTCGGAGCTCCGACACAGGGCCGCTCTTGTGTGTCATTGACCCCAGTAAACACTCCCCACTTGATCTTGCTCTTGCTCTTACTCTTGCATTTGCTCTCGCTCTTGTTCTCACCTTCGCTCTCGCTCTTGCGCTCGCTCTTGCCCTTGCTCTCGCTCTTACCCTTGAGCTCGCTCTTGCCCTTGCGCCTACTCTTGACTTGCTTTTGCCTTGCGCTTGCCTTGCTCTTGCCTTGCTCTTGCCTTGCTCTTGCCTTGCACTTGCCTTGCTCTTGCCTTGTTCTTGCCTTGCTCTTGCCTTGCTCTTGCCTTGCTCTTGCCCTGCTCTTGCCCTGCTCTTGCCTTGCTATTGCCTTGCTCTTGCCTTGCTCTTGTATTGCTCTTGCCTTGCTCTTGCCTTGCTCTTGCCTTGCTCTTGCCTTGCTCCTGCCTTGCTCTTGCCTTGCTCTTGCCTTGCTCTTGCCTTGCTTTTGCCTTGCTCTTGCATTGTTCCTGACTTGCTCTTGCCTTGCTTTGCTCTTGCTTTGCTCTTGACTTGCTCTTGCCTTGCTCTTGCTCTTGCCTTGCTCTTGCCTTGCTCTTGCCTTGCTCTTGCCTTGCTCTTGCCTTGCACTTGCCTTGCTCTTGCCTTGTTCTTGCCTTGCTCTTGCCTTGCTCTTGCCTTGCTCTTGCCTTGCTCTTGCCTTGCTCTTGCCCTGCTCTTGCCTTGCTCTTGCCTTGCTCTTGCCTTGCTCTTGCCTTGCTCTTGCCTTGCTCTTGCCTTGCTCTTGCCTTGCTCTTGCCTTGCTCTTGCCTTGCTCTTGCCTTGCTCTTGCCTTGCTCTTGCCTTGCTCTTGCCTTGCTATTGCCTTGCTCTTGCCTTGCTCTTGCCTTGCTCTTGCCTTGCTCTTGCCTTGCTCTTGCTTTGCTTTCGATCTTGCTGTATCACATAAGTGACATTACTGAATTTTTGATAATTAAATTTTTATTTTTCCATTAAAGTGTACCATGAAATGCTAGAAAAATCGAAAACTCATTAAAAATACTAAATTGCGGGTTTTATGAGCAAATAAAGTTCTTCGTAATCGATTTTGGGGTAAAACTTAAAATGTTTTTCAAATGGAACCATATTGGTACCGTAGTACCATTTATTAGTACTATTAATAAGAAATTTCTTCATATATGCTGGTGATGAAATGTACGATAAATACAAACAAAATCACAGTTTGAAGAAAATAAGAAAGTAACATTATTTTGTTCTAATTTAATACTTGCACTGTACTGTTTGGAAACTTTGGTGAAGTAATGAATATACTGGAGTTTTATCCCAACACCAAACCACTATTTTCAACACCTGACACGTGTTTCGGTCACCAAGTGACCATCTTCAAGAGGAAGATTGAAACTAATCTGAACTGGTAGAATAAAAATAATTTGTAGGTCAAAAACTGCCGCTTATCATGTATATGGGGTATCTCAAATATCAATTAATTACCTTCAAATCTAATGGAGATACGGGGGTGTACCATGATCCTGTTACACCCGATAGACAGTGTCTTTCAAAAGTGTCGGAACGGTCTCATATTTCAGAAACGGACCAGAGAAAATGTATGCCCGATTCAATGGTGATATCGGCAATGTTGCCAAATCAACAGTTTCTCAGATATTGAGGGTAACTCAATTTTTTCAAATAGGACACCCAATTTGTTGTCATATTTCAAATACTGCATTGATTCAAAATCTTATATTTGGAGACATAAGTAATGAGGCGTCGCTGAATTGATTGCATTGAAAACAAATAGGGTATTCCATTCGAAAAAATTGAATTACCCTCAATATCTGGAAAACTGTTGATTTCTCCACATGACCGATATCACCATTGAATCGGGCATTATCAAAAACCACCCTGTCATAATTTTTATAAATTTTCTCTTGGCCGTTTCTGAACTAGCTATCATTAGTAAAAAACGTGATCTGAATGGTAACATATGTGTCAGATTCACTTAATGTAAATCTGATACATATGCCAAGAAGAGAGTCGAATCCACAACAGAACCTTGTGGAGCTTCCGAGATGACTTGTAGATGAGGATACCTGAAACTTACCAACCTTTATACTCTGAAAACCTCGTGAAAGAAATATGCTTCGCTCTTGTCGAGCAGTTGGCCTTTTATTTCGAATTGTTGCCGATTTCGTGAAACTTGTCAAACGCCTTGTAAAAGTCGATTGAAATCCTAAACTAATCTCAATGAATTCAAGTTATTCGATATGTTTCTGAAAACTACAATGGCATAAAGTAGATATGACCATTTGACCAAAGGGGCAAAATAGAACAAAACACGTCAACCACCAATAAATTTGTATTTCACTTCTCTGAGAGGTTAAGAAAACCGTTTCTTTCATCTTATGCACCGACAGTTTAAACACATTGGGCATATGATTCAGAACTGCAAAAGTAAAGAGCGATATGTTCGAAACATTCCAATCCTGAATCCCGGTATGTTCCTCAGGGACAGGGGATTACGGATCACGTTCAGAAAACAATTTGTGTTGGACACAGCTCAATAGCATTGCCCAAATAGGTATCAGATGTAATTCAATATTCGTAGGAGCAAATAGTTGTTTTCAAACAGATATTTGCCTCAAATGTTCCGTTTTGCAGGATAGTGTGATAAGAAGGGAATTTCGACTTTTCTGAAATTATTCATTTAATTTATTTGAAACTCTTCCGCAAACTTCTCGAATTTAATGGATATGTCATTCACCCCTTACGAATTTTTTTAAGTTTTGTCAACACCTTTTTCCATCATATTATTGAGCGTTGAAAACGTCTTATGGTTGAAGTTGTAACACCCTATTTCTTCAACATTTGGTGTTATTGAACATTCGCCTATTGAAGCTTGTTTTAAACAAAGTTTAGAAAGATATGAGTTTGATAATAGTGCTCATAATTCACGTTTGTTGCTCCTCAAATTTGTTCCAAGATGACGCCTGTACTCTTATCTGGAAAATATTTCCATTCAATAAACGAAATGTTTTCAACATTTATTCCATTTCAAAAAATATTCAGACGAACATGTTTTCTGAAAGGTAATATTCCCATAGGAAAAATGTTTTCACTTCAAGTACCTATTCATATCCTGCCAAAACAGTCTCAAAATAAGTTTCAGGATGGAAAGAAGAAATATTTGTAGAGAGTGCACAATATTTATCTGTAGACCGTGTTTTCTGGTAAACACAAAATTATTTTATTTTCCAGAGATTCTTGGAAATGGCATACTGAGGAAAGCTATATTTTATCTAGGACGTGAAACGAGCCATTTCTACGTATGCCGGAATGAGGTCATCCTATTTTCGTAGATGGTGATTCTCATTGAGATCAGAAATAGCCACTGTTGCGGTGTTGGATACAATTGGGGAACGGTTCTCTTTGAGCGTTATACTGTTTTGTTTTATGCGACGGCAGGGGCGGGGGCTTAGAACTTCAGGTTGGAATATAAGTTGAAGAAATATTCATATTAGTTATTCATGATAAAAGGTGGTAAAGCACGACTTTTTTTAAAATCATAATAGAGCAAAATATTCTTAGAATAAGTCAAGGTACACCCTGTATAGTTGATTTTTACGCAACCGTTCTAAAAAGTATCACTTCATGTGATACTCCTCGTCAATCCATCTTTTGATTCACCCCCCAATTCATCACCTAGCTTTATCTCAGAGAGATATAGCGGTAGATGGTATCTCATCTAACATTCTACCTCTCAATGTTGATGTTCAACAGCAATCCGTTCTGGCACTAAGACTATTCCTACTTCACATTGGCGATTCGTTGGCTTCTTTTCCAGAGTATTAGCCCAAAAAGCTAGTAATTTACGTGCGCGGAATAATAATAATATTTATTTGCATTTTAGTAACATGTTTGATAATACGTTTTTTATTTTTTTCTGTAAACTGTAACTGTAATTCCTCGCCTTGAATTTATGTTTTTATAACTAGTTTGATATACTGTTTACCTTTTCCAAAAATCATAACTTTTGATTTCAGAGTATTGATTTTAAGTGAGTGCAGGGTAGACAGACTCACTAAACGATCCAGATCTTCGATTATGGCTTGTTGTGGCAATAGCCAATCGTCAGGACTAAATGAGTGATACAGCTGTGTGTCATCAGCATAAAAGTGGGAGTTACAAGTTTTTATACTCGATAAAAAATTATTGGTGTATATGCTAAATAATAACGGACCAAGGATAGATCCCTGAGGTATACAAGTAACTTTCTCTCTTGTTGACTGCCCGATAGTGGTCTCTACATATCGATATCTATTTTGTAAATGATTAGACATAAGTTTGATTGCATTGGTCGAAAAACCTACGAAATGAAGAATGGAAAGCAGGAATAATGTTTAAGGTGAAGTCTCACCTGTTTGTTCATTATTTTCTCACTTATTTTAGACATACAAAATATACTTACTGGTCTAAGATCATTGTGGCATAATACATAATTTTTCTTAGGCAATGCCATTATTCGTGATACTTTCCAGCTATCAGAAAACACATTTTCTAGAAAGCACGTGTTTACAATATTTGTTAAAATAGGTGATATCGTTGGACAACAAAGTAATTTCATTTCGAAAATTAATTAAGTCAGGACCTGTAGCTAATGACTTCACTCCTAATAAACATTCACGAACTTCTTCTATAGTAACAGTATTGGATTGAAATAAATCCTCTAAGTGGCGTATTGTGTTGTGATTATAATAATTGAATAGATTTTGGTCAGGTTCTGATTTATTCAATGAAGGTTGTAACAAGTGGTGGTTGATTTTGGATGGATTGCTGAGACATTCTGGTATGGAGATAAGACCTTTTTTATTGTAAATATTCAAATTTTGTAATCTTTTACATAGTACCTTACTGGAATTTTTATTTCTAGCGCAAAATTCCAAATAACTTTTTTTTTTTCATTTCGTATAGCAATGTTTACTCGATTTCTCAACTGTTTATAATAGTTCCAATGATTCATAATTTTTGTTTTTTTGTATTTACGATATGCCTTTTCTCTGAGTTTAAGCATCAGTTCAATATCATCTGTTTTCCAAGGAGATTTCTGTAATTCGATAGGAATTGTTTTAAATGGTGCCAGTACATCGAATATATTGATTATCAGTTTATTTACACGGTCGACCCTATTATTGATATCCTGAATGTAGTAAATGTTTTCAAATGGCGCATTCTATAGATATTGTTCTGAAAAGATTTTATCTATACATTTCAGATTCCTCAGAGTGACCCATTTTTTTGTTTCTTGAGATTGTTTCCCACCCGATTTGCAAGTAGTGAGGCAGTGGTCTGAGATTCATCTTTCGAGAGTAATATTATATAATAATAATAATAATAATAATAATAATAATAATAATAATAATAAACTCCGACAGATCTGGTCTTCAGAACTGTCGGGGAAGAACAAAGTTGCTGCAACTAATATGCTTGTCGTTCCGATTCTACTTTACTCCTTTGGAGTAATGAAATGGACTCAGGAAGAGCTGCGACAACTCGACGTAAAAACTCGCAAAATGATGCATCTTCATAGAAGCTTGCATCCTAAATCGTCTGTTCCACGGTTATACTTCCCCAGACAACGGGGAGGCCGTGGACTTTTGAGTTTGGAGTGTCTACATAACAGAATGGTACTGGATGGAGCCTGTAAAGTCATCAGGAGTTCAGATCCCCTTCTCTGCTTGGTATGTGATCATGAAAAGGCAGGGATTGGAGCATTTCTTTTCAATGCAGCAACCCGTGCAGCCGATGAACTCGATCTCGTATTCGACACTGAACGGACAATCCCAAACTCTATCACCGAGTTGGAACCCGTTCAGCAAAAAGCCCACGTAAAAGCTGCGGAGTGTGAGAGGCTCCTGCAGCTACATAAGGATAAGCCGATGCATGGGGTCTTCTTCAAGAACATTGAAGACCTAGGCTTATCCAGAGACCTGACCTTCTCGTTTCTCAGGTCAAGTGGGCTGAAGTCGGAGACCGAGGGATTCATAATGGCCTGCCAGGATGGTGTCTTCAACACTCTCGTCTACCGCAGTCGCGTGATGGGTATAGAGGTCCCTGACACTAGATGCAGAGCGTGTCGTGGGGCAGCTGAGACCATAATGCATTTGCTGTCAGCTTGTCCAGCTTATGCGGTCTCAGCCTATATCCACAGACATAACGCGGCCCTACGAGTGTTGTACTACCATCTACGACACTCGAACGGTGTAGACGAGACACCAGTGTTGCCTTATGCTCCGGGGGATATTGAGTCCGTGGTGGTGAATGAGAAGTGCCGAATCTATTGGAACTATTCATTCCCCACCCTCAGGCAAATACAAGCCAATAAGCCTGATGTAGTACTCCTCGACCATCAAAGTAGGACGATTTTCGTCATTGAGTTTTCAGCTCCTGGCGAAACGAACATCGTCCGAAAAGAGGAGGAAAAACGGACTAAATATCGAGATCTTCTCTTTGAACTCTGCAGGCTTTACCCAAACCATTCTGTCAAGATGGTGGTTCTGATAATAGGGGTCCTTGGTGGAATGATGGACACACTACTCTCAAACCTAAAAATCATACCGGCTTGCCGTGACATGGCAGAAATCCTAGCCGGGCGAATGCAGAAGGCCGTAATTCTTGGTTCACTCCGCCTACTCAGGGCACATGATTCTCGGACCCAGTAATCACTTACCCCATGGACGTGGGGAGTGTTTACTGGGGTTAATGACACGCCAGCGCGCCCTCCGGAAGTGTCGGAGCTCCGGAGACAGGGCCTGACTGGGTAATTCCTAACGGAAAAAAAAAAAAATAATACTCCCTCATAAACACTCGTTGAGTGTACCCAAAGGCATAGTCTGTGCGGGTAGAGGACGGCTATTATTATTATTTGCCGTGGCGCTATTAGATGTTTTAGTAATTCTGGTGGGGGAGTCAATAATTTGTTGTAAATTTGAGGTATCAACAATTTCTAATAAATATCCAGTATGCTGGCTATCCATATCTGAACAATTTATATTTATATCACCTCCACATATAAATCGTTCACAAGATATTGTTAATTCAAGCAGTGAGTCTTCTAACACATTGAAACATTCATTAAGATGCCCCTTGGATGGTCTATAAAGTGTCCCTGCAATGTATATCTGTTTGTTGAATTTAAATTGTATCCACAGTTGTTCCAAGTATTCATATGACACATATTCGAGAACTTCAAATCTAAAACTGTTTTCGAGATACATTCCTACGCCTCCACTCCTTGAACCTCTGTCTCTTCGAACAAATGTATAACCATTAATATTCAATAAGTCACTTGTGATATTTTCTGATAGCCAAGTTTCTGATATCCCTAAAATATCAAACTTATCCTGCAACAATTTAAATATGACTCTGGCAAAAATTACAGTAGGTATTCATGGCATGCAGAACTAAAAAAATGTATTTTATTCAGAAAAATTGATCTTGAAGTTCCCAGCATAATTATGTTAAGAGCAAGAGTAGGAAAGTCATGAATTCATATGAGAACAAAAAGCACATCAGTAGACTTCTTGGTTTGGCTGTAATATATATTATCACAATTTTGACTAATAATTTCATAATAGTTAGATAAGGTATTTATGAAATTAGCTGTTAAAGTTGTGATAATGTATAATTACGGTCAAACCAAGAGAGGTCTATAAGTATTCGTTTCCGCGAATATTTGGCCCATGCTAAATATTTTAGAGAAAATAATTCGGGTGTTGCTTAGCATTCATTAAAAACTCACCATTATATTGAATGAATTATATTTTGAGATAAGTAAAACCAATTGATGATTACAGAAAATCAAATTGTTTTGAAAGTATTGTTATTCATAAGAACGGTTTCTCTGTAATGATAATGGGCCTACCTACTTCAGTGGATGCCGACAAAGGAATAATTACCTGCTAATGGTATAGTGATAATATTAATTGAAATTCCTTATAAATAAGACTGCCAGTTCTGCTGCCAAAAGTACCTGTAAGAAACTTGTTTTTTGAGTAATGCTAGGTTCTATTCCCAGAGCTATTTCACTTTTCATCATTTATTTATATTCTATAAGGCTAAGATTCGATTTGACCTGGAACACTGTTTCTTTGTATTGAGTACCACTCCCAAACATTCAATCGTTTAAATTTTGCCCAGGAAAGAGCAACTCGCAAAGTCGATGATGCATTGCTTAAGAACTCGTTCACTTTTCTGAAACTCAGCAGAAAAGTTGTCAATCTATTTCTTGAATAATTCCTAGGTCAATTTTGTCACTTTGGCATCTCTTTCTCAAGGCTCGTTCATTCAACTAAAAGCAATGCGTTGGAACTTGATGCTTATACTCATTTCTTTTTTATCATCCTTATTTCTCACGGGACAAAATATATGATTTATTTTTTGTAGTGCAATAAGCCTGGAGCCGAACTTTTTGCATCGCGTTCTTCAAGTCGTCGCTGCATTCCGATGAACCAAGAATTCTGAAATATTCGGGACTCGTCATCTAGACCAGAAAAAAAAATGTTAAAATTGTTTTTCCCGTTAACCAGCTGTCATCCCCCCTAAGAACGACAGCCCTCAAAAGTCGAAACTTGTGCGAGCTAAGGATTGACGAGATCTTACCTTTTAACGTGCGATTCCTAGCACGAGACCAGTGACCATGATGGGAATCGAACCCACGTCCCTCTGATTGATAGACTAGCGCTCTACCATCATGACCACTGCGGCCCAGAGCCAAGGAACATCTTCTATCTGGTAGACGAGACGCATTCTCAAGGTCAACCATTCTATAAAGATGTTTGGTGAACATTCTGAAAGATTAGAGACTAGCGTCATCTAGATTTCGGTGGTGTAATACCGATAAGCCTAGACTGTTCTGAGGATCTGTAGATATAAATAACAAGCGAGCAGTAAACATAATAGTCAGTTGACAATTCACTGTTAACCTAAATTAATACAGGGTTGCATACCGATCAGTATTAGTGCGATATACACACTCTACGAGAGTTTGCGGGGGTATTATTATATAATATCAAAATAATTTCAATTATGCCATTGATAAATTTCTTGGAGCTAAAGAATGAAATACGAAGAAGCATTCATCTCATATTTGATATTTCTATAGTCATTCAGTTGATGAGGCAATAATTTGAACTAACTATTTAATATACAATTCGCTGTAATGCAAGTTGAGCTTGGTTTTGTAGAACTGGTGTACCAAATTTATCCTCTTTCAGAACCCCTTAATTACCATCATCCAGTTATATTATTTTCATTCCGCAACTCCCCCATTGTTCGCTATCCCTACAAAGTACGTCCTTGTGTTCGAATACTGAAAACCGCATCAAATGGTCAAGTGCAAATTGAACGCCAACTCCCTATAGAGAAACCTGGTTTCTTTTTTTTATTTATCTAATTTGGAGGCACTCACATTCGCCCGAGAGCAGCTCGAAAGAGGAAAAGTATTATTGAATTGAATAACTTTGAACGAGTTTGATCACTTTTAATTCATGACTATCGATTTTTGTACTCCTACAATATGTACGGTATGTTATATACCAGCAAGTATAGATTTAATGATGTGAAGATTGCATAAAATGGTAGAAAAACCACTTAACTATACTATTTTTGCAACTCTGCTTCTGCTCCAACGTTCAGCCAATTAAACGTTGAATCCGATTCAGAAACTTTCATAGCGCGTCCTGAAAATGAAATAAAGTACTTTAGTGTTATTACAGATTCATATGAAATGGGACTTGCAGATAGAATATATCTCAAACAAGTTCAGAAAACTGAAAGACGTCATGCCTTAAAATTATCTTACAATACTTTACTATTCCCTAGTAGAAAGCCACCATATGCATATGGAATACTGATATTGGGCGCAGCTTCCAAACCTCATCTTCATACTTTGGAATTAATGCAAAGGAGGTTTTCAAACGCATTCATTCCAAAAACCCCAGATATTCAACAGATACCTTATATGCTGAAACACAAATCTTTGATATCAGATAATTATTTTACTACAACTTTCGCATCAGATACCATTCTTACAGGCAACAATATCCTTTCCAAATCATCAATACAACACCCGACAAAAACAATATTATATCATTCCATTTATGTCTAAAACGTCTACCTAGAGATCATACTAAAACGACTCCATTCCTGAACATATGAAAACCACGAAAAATGTATTTACTCTTTCAAGACGCGATTGAAGAAATACGAATTGGAATCAGGTAGAATGGCCACTTAATTCCATGAATATAGTGAATATAGTAACAATTCTTTTGGATTTCCACCAATAAATTTCATTGTTACTTGTTAATTAATAATTGTTGATTACCAATGCTGTAATTGAAAACAAGTTGTTCAAATGATGATTGCTAATTGTTAATCAATGAATGTTACCTGATAATCGTCAATTGTTGCTGCATGAATCCACCTTGAGACAATATTGAAATAATCATACTGCAAGAAAATGCCATTAGAATATATCCAGAGCTGATTATCTAGAGTAGGTCAATTTGGCCATTACCAAGTGAGATCCAACATTGTCCAATTCATCAGGAACTCATGCAATTATAATGAATGACCCATTTAGTTATTCACGTGTCACCTTTTCTAATTGATCACAAAGCCGCCTGTTTGATTAATTCCTTGCATCTGCTCCTGTGTTATAATTGATTCTATTGCTCTGTACCACAAAGATAATGGCCCTGCTAATCGCAAGCATAACTCTTGTACTCCACATGAATTAGGCTATGAGTCGGATGTTTGTACACTTTGTGAAGAATCATGAGTCGTTAAAAAATATTATTTCAATCAGTATGTTAATTTCTTATTTAAGAATTATATGAATCATTAACGTTGTTCGGTTCTACAGGAATGAAATGTCTGTATTCTGGAAAAAAAGTATGTGGTAGAATACTAGGATATCATTTCACTCTTTCATGAAAGATAATAATTTCGGAATATTTGAATTCAGTAGAATCCTAGTCAATAATCAACAAGCTCCGATGTAATGATAATAAAAATAATACAGTTTATTCAATGGTTTAAGGTTTGAAAAATGCCATAGAAAGTACATAACGAAGTGAGTAATAGTTATTTAAGTAACAAGGAATGTAAAGACGTGTTAACATTCGAGTACGAGCCGAGGCAAAGCCAAAGCTTGTCGCTTGCCGAGGATGTTTGCAGTCGATATATTCCGTGTTACTTATTACGTTTTTCCTGTTGCTTGCTGACATTTCTCAAAATTTGCCAGGATTGAAGTTTGTTTTCTTACCCTTCCTACATGATTATTCGTTTCGCTATTTCATTCTAAGTTGCTTGTGCGCGTTACCGAACAAACAGACAACAATAATATTCAAAAAGTCTCATAACCTAAAAATTGATATAAATGAAGCTGAAGGTATCACTTGTCAAAGTCAAAGTAATTATTACCCTAGACATGTAAATGACACTATTTACATTCCGTTGTCAAGATGAATTAGTAAACTTAGATGCCTTAAATCCCTGGTGTGCCGCCGAGACCTGTGAAACTGTAGATGAAAACGCTGGACATTCGCTAGCTTGATTATGAGAAAAGAAATAAAATCGAGGTCTGTTTTCCAAATATCCCGCGATACTTGCGTGAACCGCCACCGTCGGTTTTGTTGTTAAGGTACAATTTCATGAACTGATGTTTCAAGTACTGCGCACGAGAATGAAATGAATAAAACAACATAATCAATCAAATTTACGGAATCACTCTCTGCGAGCAGTTTTATTCGTTACATGTTCGACTCATTATATTATTTTTGTTTTGCTAAAATGCATTTTACTGGAGTAAATAATAATAACACATTTCACATAAAAGAATTGAAATTCAGCTGCATGGAAATTCACCATTAGAACCTGTCAATCTTGTGCCTATCTGATATCTGCCCAAGCATACACATGCGCAAGTATCTGCGCAACTATCCGATTTTTTTTCAAAAAAAGTAATAATTTTTTTGAGTTTATAATTGCTTTTCAGAAGATATATATGTGATGAGTTGTGTGTTACAATGTTCTTGCAATGTTTTGAAAACTGGTAATGTTATCTAATAGTGAAGATACGTATTTCTTTTTTGAGCAATTTTTTTCGACAGAAAATTCATATTTTTTGGATGATCTGACAACACTGAAAAAATTTCACGAAAACAAAAGGTAAAATAATAAAAACACCTTAACATACTTAATGATATATGCAAAATTGATAGATTTCAGTAGGAGTGATGATTTTTATTTACTTTATCACGGACTTTCACAACTTGAACTCATGGAAGATTTAAAGAAACAGTAAGGGTATAACAACACGCACCCAGTTGATTTACTTGAAACAGTGTTTGCCATAAAGTATTGTTAATTAGATCATGGAGAATTCAGAAATAAAATCTAAGTTTCAAAGTATGTTACAGATTCTAAGTGGTACTCACTTTCGGTACTAGATATAAATGAATTATTGTGTTCATCTTTCAGGATTTTATCCACACAAAAATGAATAATGGTCAAATTATTCATATTAATAGTCTATTTTAGTGCACTACGAAATTTTTCATTCTGCCACAACTATTTTGACTTTCAAACGGAATTTAGATCATTTTAGAAAAATAACACAATTTGTGTGTTGGGATATTTTTTCAAATAATTTGGTCTTCCACTTCGACACTATATTACTTCAGAATGATATTTAAAAAGTTTATTGATATTCCGTAACAACAATTATGTTCCTGGAATATTGACACGAGGACCAGGTATGCCATCTCTTGATCCGATTACAGAAACAGACCTCGATTTCATTTGTTTTGTCTTCAAATAATTCTAAACTAAATCTAATCAGTCGACAGGGTTTTTAGACATCTTATAGTAAACGAATGATATAGGCCTATTTTGTTGCCAAGCATGTATGGACTATTTACAGTGTCGGCAGCGGGAAAACAATATAAGGTGCTCAATGGGTAGGATTAAGACTAATGTTTACGGGACAGAGAATGTTCTTAGAGAAAACCGCATCTGCTTCATTATAAACACTGAGTATGATCATAATAATTTTATATGAAATCCGCAGCAGTATATAATTATGTAGAACATGTTGATGGCTAATTCTATCGAAAGCTACAGTAATTAAGAAGTTTATGATAAAATCATACACTGATTAGAAAATAACTTCTTCAACAAGCTGCAAACCTATTGACGTGTGCATTCGACTGATAATTCTTAATAATGAGCAAACCCAAGTGAGTAGAATCAGATTTCAAAAAAAAGTACTTTACCGAAAATACAGCTATGATTTGTGAATATAGCGATTGGATCCTATCAGAAATTACACTTCAATAACATTGAAATGAAGACTGCAGCAAACAGTAAAAATGAACATTAGATAAATTATAAGGCAGTGATGCAAAGTATTTCGAAATTTTCAGAAAGTGATTTCATCCAATTGGTTTATCAAGAGGAACGGGACACAGCAGAAGTGTATTTACGCATGCTCGGAATTGATCAAAACCGGATTTCATCAGACTAGATTCTGTAGACAGGGAATCAATCAGATTATATAATCAAATATCATGCACTTTGTGTGTTCGTGGCGCTGTTGTGAGGCTGCATAGTAATCACCCATTTCTTTGAACAGACTGAATATGATATTGTGGTTACGTCAACGAAGTGAATTTTACGGTCACTGTTGAGTAGAAAATTGGCACAATTTGAAAGAGTTGTTATCAATTGATGTTTTGGTTGGAGTTGAGTGAGTTGAATCCAACGGCCGCCGTCAAACTGTGTGATCTGTATCACCGATAATACGAGGTTCTAATTTCCATCATTCATAATGCATCCACTTTACATTTTAACATCAAGTTTTCATCATCTGACATCTATCACCAATCATTCTCCATAAGACACCTATCTCACCTCACCTATCTCATTTAGCGTTTCTCTCTCTCTCTCAGTTTTCTTGGCCTTTGCTTCCATGAAGGCGCATTTGGCCAGCCCGATACGTTACTCATTTAGCGTCCAGCTCGTGATATAATATTTGACAATAGTATGTTGTGAAAATAAATGAATCCCAATGACAGAGGTTGATCACACTATCTATGTCTCTGGATCACAACGCCGTCACTCTATCGACTGAGATATAAAACCTGTAGAGTAGAAGATATAATTTGTGAGATTATCTGAAAAAGATAATATGAGTCTACAAAAAGTTCTCGTGAATAGGGAGACATAAAAATTTTCCATAAAGATTGATCAATACTGAACTTCGAGTTGGCCATGAAGTTTTAAAATAATAAGTAGTTGAATTGTAAAAATGTTCATCCAACCATATCGTGAAAATTTCAAAATGAAGCAGTTTTGATTTCGTCTTGAGAGGGATATTTCACCAAGGCAATCAGGAGTTTTGTAACAAAACTTGTCTGAAAGATATATCGCTTTCCGAACTCTTCATAGATACTTGCAATATAAAAAGTTATTTCCTATAATAAAAGTATTGTATACGTCACTGCATTATTAATTATGGCAGCAACGAAACTGCTGTGATGCGACGAAACAATTCCAAGAAGTCAATATCAAGAAGAGGTGAGAAACGTCACCAATGGGGAATGCCACGTTTGATAAAAGTTTTTTAGAAATTAAATATATTGGAAGAAGATATTAAAATAATGACACCACTGAATTATTTTCTTCAGGCGATGCTTCATTATATACAATAAACAATTTTCACTGCATATGATGTCATTTGATCACAAAGTCAATATGGCAACGATGCCTACTGAATTTGCGGTTCGGGTTCGTTCGCGCACGCGCATAACATAATTCATCTTTTGATTTGGACAGCTGTCAGAGTGAAGTAGCACAGACACGTGTATTAGTGTCACTTGTCAGCGACCACGGAGCATGTGACGTTGCCGAATGTAGTCTTACTACATATGTCGTCACAATTTTATTTTTCGCATTTTTTAACAAAGATCATGAAAAAAGTGATTAAATACATAATACGTATCCCTTATTTTAGGAAAAGCTATACATTCATGACGAAATCGGAATATAGTGGCATTGCCCATTACGTCAATGTTGAAGCAATCTTGGAGTGTCGTCCACAAGAGGCTTGGGAACCCCCGATAAATCAGGAACTAGACGTTTTAGGTGCTCTTTCTTTAGAGTTTCCTTAACATGTACTGGGGCAGTATTCCTCCCTATCCCTTATGTCCAGTGGATTTTTATAAAGGAATATTACATTTCTTCTGAGTCCATTGCCTAATATTACTGGAGTACTAAAGCTCTCAACAAGTTAGGTGACAAAAAATTAATAGCGCTCGGTTGATGAAAGTGTTGCTTAGGAACTATCACTAACTGAAGCGATAAGAAGTGTTTCAACCTGCTTCTAATAAATGATATACATTAAAATGAAGTTGATGTAACAGCTTTCGAGTTGGCATGTTACGAAGAAATTAAAGCGTGGTTTTAATTGATGAATCTTATTGTGATGAGGTAGTAACAGGTGAGGCACTTTCACTTCAGTCATCCATATTTTATGTGATAATTTGGTTGCGAGCTCTCGATGGGGTCTGTTTATTATGATGTGCGATTTCCACGCAACTTGACAACAACTTTTGGGTAGATTACACCTTGAATAATTCTTGATAGAAAGCCATTAAATAGATAATGATCGGATGTATTTTAATGGAAAAGTTTTTGTGGTTTCGGACGGCATATACAGGGTGTTTCTGAAATTGGAGCAATAAATGAAGTGGGAAGTAGAAGATGACAAAACAAAATGAAGGAATAAGTTTTGTAAGAAAAACATTTTGGGAGATAATGAATGTTATAGTATTCAAGACACTTTTGTAATGAAGGAGCAATGAAAAGATTAAAATGGTATTAATTTACAGTTTAATTTATTACCCATAGTACAAACTCAGCAAAAAATAATTCATCATACAAAATATACTTTCATACTCTTTAGTGCGAAATTTGTTGTTTGCCTGAGATTAAAATATCAACATTAGGAGTAATAGAACTCATCCTCACTCTTAAGTCCTCTTCAACACTTATTCTGCTCCTATGTTAATTTTTTATGTACAAGAGTTCAGAAAATCCACTCTTATACAAGAAACTTGTAACAAATGGCATCAAAAATAGCAGAGCTTGTCTATAGATCCAAAGGTACTCGATTTTACATCCGATCCAGAAGTTAATTAAAGATTCCTCTTCAAAATAATTTTTCATGGAACTATCTTCTGTAAGATCCATAACACTTTCTTTTAGTTCCAATTCATTTGGTTAGGTGCCCGAAAAAGGAATTCTGATCCAGTCCACTTTCGAATAATCTTCAGAGAAATACTTCTCAAAGCTGTTTTGAAGGCCTTCCAAGGCAACAATGATATCTGTAACCACATCTGGTATTGGAGATATTTCATATTCTTCTAAAATTGATGATAGAGTGGGAAATGCAGATAAATCCTCCTCCTGTATTTGCAAACAAAACATGACCAACTTCCTCTTGAAGGATTTTATCAAGACATACAACATATTGAGGAACAGAAATGTCACTGGTTCCATTCCCTGGCTTCACTAAAAAACCGTACTTTCATCATATTTACGATTGGCCGGTGATTTAGGGACAGGTCCGGCCTAGAATCGCTACAAGTTACACTACATTATTAATGCATGATGCTCACATCACTCACCCGTACCACCTGAAACGTTTCCGCGTACCACCTGGAACTCCTGGCCTAGAATAGAATAGAATCAAACCAGTGCCTCCCAAACAAATGTAAGCAAATATTTTGAAAATTTCTAATTGCTTCAAAGAGAAAAATTCTTGCCATTGATTGTTACATTATGTCTCAAATAACAACCCGTTCCTGTATATGGATCTGTTGCCGTCCAGATTGAACACCAAACAACTTATCCACATCAGTTGTTTCTTCAGCCTTATCGCAACACAATCCTTCGAAGTCGTAGGCTACAGGGCTTTTTATATCAACATTTTGGAACTCTTTAGACATACGTTTTGAAATGAAATTCATCGTAGATTCTAAAAATGCAAGCTAAAACAGGCATTCCATTGAAAAAACAAAGTTGGAGTCCACTTCCGATATAACTGGAAGTCGTAGATTGCTGAAAATAATTTATCTGAAACGAGCTCTTCGAAAAACTCCCGTATACAAATAAAAAAAAAATACTCACAGTTAGTTTCTCATGTCCATATCGATTCAGCTCATCGTGGTATACCTTCTATATTTCGCATGAAGGAGTGGTGAATAATTACCAGATTTATAACTGCTAATGGACTTTTCCGGGCTGAATTTGTCACGTTAGAATTGTGGAGATCAGAATATCGCTTCTTATTTCACAGACTTATTCCCAAAGACAGGAAGTATCGTATCCACAGAAAAGGTGTAATCAATATTGATCGGCCGAAGGAAAGCTACTCCATTTGAAACTGTCCAGATTGAAACTAACTACTCCCTGAAGTTGGCTTCATCTGGAGGCGTCTCCAAAACAATGGAAATAAATGATTCAAGAAAGTGGAAAAACACCGTATCTCCCTTCACGATTCACGTCGTATTATTTGATCCGCACTTTGATTCCGACTTGATCTTGTATAAAAAATGCATTCCTTCGGGTATTTTGATGAGCAGGGTACTAATTAGATATGGTTGATTAGCCTCCTGAAAGAGTATGCACTGGGAAACTTTGTTAATCAATTAGATCATTGTGAAATATGTGGTTTTGGATAATATGAAGGAATGATAAAAATACTGTTCAAAGATTTTCTGGTTTACGAGTTTACACAAAAGATTCCAACATAATTTACTACGAATTACCGTGCAGTACAGTACGTCTGTCTGAACCTATCTGAACATCTGGAGATGGAAAGTGGGGTACTACAGGGATCCATCCTGAGGCTAATCATATTCATATTATATAAACTCTTAAGTTTTATAGGCAACTGAACTATTGCAGAATTCATACGATTCATAACGATTGGTATTATAATATGAAGATGAGTTTTCGAGATATTCATGAATCACCTAGCGAATGGCAAGTTAACTTTTACTATGAATATACTGGAGCTTTATCCCAACACCAAACCACTATTTTCAATACCTCGATACGTGTTTCGGTCAACAAGTGACCATCTTCAAGAGGAAGATTAACTAAATCTACATACAAAGTTGTTCTTATTTATACTCGTTAGATATCTCTGCTAGATACCCGCGTCTTCATTATTTAAAAAAAATATAATCTCAAAATATTGCCTTATTTCCTAAATAGGTAAATGTTAAATTGAAGTTATATGTTAATTACTTACATAATATGATAACAAACAAATTATTTCAGCAAGCTATACAATAAACTATTGGGTATTGGTCCCCCACATTATTCATGATTTCTAGATACCTGTTGTTCACTTTCAATTTATTCAATTTGCAAGGTACAATAAACTAATAATATTGAAAGTTATTACATAATTCTTCCTGAAGGGGTATAGAATTTCCTGTATTGTGCTTCTTTACTCATTCATGGAAAGAAAAAATTAAATGTACAATGAATACATAATTGATAGTTAGCGATTAATAATGACAAAAAAAAAATTAAAAATTTTTCATCGAATATGATTAAATATGAAGAAAATGGCAGGAAGAAATAGCAATGATTTTTTATTTTTTGAGTCAGTGTTCAAAATATATTAATGAATACCGGATTCTCGATTAGACGTTGTTTGAGGGTAGTTTTAAATTTATTGATGATATCGATATGCTTCAGGTTTATTGGAAGCATGTTGTATAGTTTCGGACCAAAGAAAAAACAAATCTCTGCGTGTGAGTTTTTCTGTGAATTGGTAATTGGATATTTAAGTTTTCAGTAAATCTTGAAGTCCTGGGTGTATCAGTTCTATATCTGTTAATGTTTGAAAACACCCATATTAAACAGTGGTAGCTGTAGAGACATCTTACATTTAATACTTTTGTTTCTTGGTACAGTTTTTCCGTTGAGAAACGCCAATTTTTTTTAAATATTATTTTCAGCATTGAGTTTTGTACGGTTTGCAAGGGATGCAGTGTATTTTTGAAAGTACCACCCCATACTATAATACAATATCGAATTATCGATTCTGCTAAGGAGTTGTAGACTGTTAACAAGTTCTTTCTTGAGAAGATGTCTCGGAGGTTGTAAAACTTGTGCATGAGAAGTCTCATTCTTTTTATGACATGAACCACTTGTTCTTCCCACCTCAAGTACTGATCGATAACTACTCCCAGATATTTTATATTTTTTTCAACATTCAAACTTAGTAGATTATGGTTTAACCACATCAACACTTTCTGGAGATCTATTTCTGTAGTTTGCAGAACATCATGCCATGTTTCACCTTTGAATATTAAGGCTGTATCATCAGCGTAGAAGGCAATGTGTCCCTGAAAATCTTTAATTTGAGTGATACTGTTGATGTAAACAAGGAACAGAATTGGACCCAAAACTATACCCTGAGGAACACTGTTCGACTGTTTACTGAGTTTTTCGCCGATTTTCACTTTCTGTGTCCTCTGTAATAAATAACCCTTCATCAACTCTAGAACGTTGCCACGGATACCATATCCAAACAGTTTTCTCAGTAGTATATCATGCGACACGGTGTCTAAAGCTTTTGGTAGAGCAATGAAAACCGCTAGGCATTTCGAAGATTTTTCCAAGGCTTCCACTGTTTGTTCCACAAAGTCTAGTATAGCACTTTCAGTACCCTTGTTATTCATAAATCCAAATTGTCGTTCTGTATCACGTAATGTTCATTAAAGAAGTCTATCAAACTTTTTTTCAAAGAATGCTCGAATAATTTTGCGAAATTGTTTATTACTGAAATTGGTCGATAATTACTAACAACGTTACGTTTGCCACTTTTATATACAGGAGTTACCCTTGAATCTTTCCACTGACGTGGAATATTTCCATTTTTGTAACACAGGTTTATTACATGTACAAGTGGATTCAATATTTGGTCATGGATGATTTTATTGAGTTTTGTCGATATTCCGTCTGGTCCTGGCGAGCAATTGTTTTTCAATTTTGAAATGAATAATATTATTTCGTTCGCGTTTGTTGGTTCCAAGAATAATGTGGATGATACTGCAGATTCTTTCAAAAAGTCATTTGATAAGTTAGTTTTTCGATTTTGTTTGCTTGAGAATATCCGTTGTTTTGTTAGTTGATTTTTTATAATAAATATTGATTCTTTTATATTATATTTTCTGAATCAGAATGAAGTTTTGCGTATACAGTGCGAATTTCAAGTGATCTGATGATTTTGTATTTATCATGATTTTTAGTACTTTTTTAAAGTAATAACTCCTGTTTCTTGATTAACTTGGAATTCACAAAGTATATGAATTCCATCGTTCTAAATCGACTGCCGTTCACCGAATTGCTGTATCTCCAACTGTTCTCGAGTTGAAAAGTTCTTTCAGAGTTGAGAGGGGTCATTACCCTCAAAAACTCTTTTTCTTAATTTTTTCAGCAACTCCACAAATGTTGAACCTTTTTGAGAAAGCACACCAAATTTGAAATCGATTCCAAGTCAAATGAAGATTTCATAGACTTTTTACGGAACATCTGCAATTTCGAGTTGAAAGTATCCGTTTTTTGGTTGCGGAGCCCGAAAAACTTATCTACACCGAATCTCCCATAGATCCTCTAGAGCGAGTTGAGCTACTTGATCAATCAGAATCGCTATCATTTAACAGTTCTTCTAACCACTCCCCACGTCCTTGGGGTGAGTGATTACTGGGTCCGATAATCATGTGCACTGAGAAGGCGGAGTGAACCAAAAATTACGGCCTACTGCATTCGTCAGGCTAATATTTCTACCATATTATGGCAAGCCGGTATGATTTTCAATCTTGAAAGCGGCGTGTCCATCATTTCACCAAGGACCCCTTTTATCAGAATCACCATTTTAACATAATGGTTTGGGTAAAGCCTGAGTCCAAAGAGTAGATCTCGATAATTAGTCCCTTTTTTCTCCTCTTTTCACCAGGAGCCGAATACTCTATGACGAAAATCATCCTACTTTGATGGTCGAGGAAGACTACGTCAGGCTTATTGGCTTGTATATGCCTGAGGATTGGGAATAAGTTATTCCGAAAGATTTGTCACTTCTCATTCTTCACCAAGGACTCAATATCCCCCGGAGCATAAGGCAACACCGGTGTTTCATCAATACCGTACTAGTGTCGTAAGTGGTAGTACAACACACGTAGCGCCGCGAAATGCCTGTGGATATAGGCTGAGACCGCATAAGCTGTACAAGCTGACAGCAAATGCATTATAGACTCAGCTGTCCCACGACACGCTCTGCATCTAGCGTCAGAGACCTCTTTACCCATCACGCGACTACGATAGACGAGGGCCATTATGAATTCCTCGGTTTACAACTTCAGCCCACTTGACCTGATAAGCATAGGTCTTCAATGTTCTTAAAGAAGACCTCATGCATTGGCTTATCCTTATGTAGCTGCAGAAGACTATCACTTCAGTTTTGACGTGGGCTTTTTGCTGAACGGGTTCCAACTCACTGACAGAGTTTGGGTTCGTCCGTTCAGTGTCGAATACGAGACCGAGTTCATGGGCTGCATGGGTCGCTGCCTTGAAGAGAAATGCTCCAATCTCTGCTTTTCCATGATCGCATATGAAACAGATGAGGGAATCTGAGCTCCCGATGACTTTACAGGCTCCATCCAGTACCATTCTGTTATGTAGACACTCCAAACTCAAAAAGTCTAGGGCCTCACCGTTGTCTGGGGAAGTATAACCGTAGAGCAGACAATTCAGGATTCAAGCTCCTATGAAGATGCATTCTTTCGCGAGTTTTTAAGTCGAGTTGTCGCAGCTCATTATATTTTCATTACTATTGACTGTAAACAATAACAAAACAGTGAATATACAAAATTATTGTAATAGTTCTGCGCCCTGATCTAACTTTTGAAAATCAATTTCTGTATTTAGATTATTCAATTCGGAATGATAATAAACAGTATTGGGTCTTATACCCCGAAATCCCATTCTTTCGAACTTGGCAAGGCATGACCGAAAAAGTAATCAAACTTCCTAATGAAAGCCGCAATCTCATTCAAGAAATAAATGAAATAACGTCACGACTCGTTTGGCAGCAAAGTGAAGCGTAAGGTGACGAAAGAATGAGTTTGAGGCAAGAAAGGCATGAATTCAACTCGGAATTGTCTGCCTTGCCAATGTAATCAAATACTCCCCATTAGAATATATATCTGTTACTAGGAGAAACGGTATCTCATTGCACAGCGCCACTTCACTTTGATAAATCTCGAATAAAACAGCAGTGAATTTAAGTCAACATGTGCATTGGCTGACAAGAATTCTTTTATTCTCACAAAAAATTGTTCACAACCAAAAATATCGTTGGATTTCGTTTTATCGTTGAATTTATCGAGTGAAACATCACTCTATTCAAGATGTGAGGTAGGTGAAGAGACTTCATTTGAAAAAACGGTGAATCATCAATTGGTACTCGTCAATCTATCAAAAAAAAAACAAAGAATGTATTGAAGCGTAGTTACGAGAATAGACGTACCTATAAGATTGAAACATTTTAAAATGATGGATTTTTTGAAAAGTATATGGAATTTGCATGTGGAAAAACTGAAAGAGGAATGTCAAAATAGATTAACAAATTTTTGAGAAATTGTATATAATTTTTTGCAAATCAGTAATAATTGATTTCGCTGAATTTTATGCAAGAATCTTAATTCTTTCTTCATGTAATATATATAAAGTGAATAGAGTATAAAGTGAATAGAGTATTTTCGTTTCAATTCCGAGAGCTCACGATCCGTGGACAGCGCTGTTTCGTTGTTACCAACTCATCAGCACGGCTTTATGAGGTCTCTCGAAGTTGAAACGAATGCACTCTGAATTAGTACCATAAGGCAAAGAGAGTATAAATGAATAGTAACTTGTGACATCTACAGTCACTAGTTTGAAACTTAATTCGACACGAGCCATGGAATCCAAAGGTAGATGTTTACCTACAACATTGACAGGCAGACAAATGTTTATTTGTTCTGTCCAACCCAAGACTCAATCAAGTTTCTCGTGCGTTATGAGGAACGCAAGCAGAATCTAAAGTGAATAGAGTATTTTCGTTTCAATTCCGAGAGCTCACGATCCGTGGACAGCGCTGTTTCGTTGTTACCAACTCATCTGCACGGCTTTATGAGGTCTCTCGAAGTTGAAACGAATGCACTCTGAATTAGTACCATAAGGCAAAGAGAGTATAAATGAATAGTAACTTGTGACATCTACAGTCACTAGTTTGAAACTTAATTCGACACGAGCCATGGAATCCAAAGGTAGATGTTTACCTACAACATTGACAGGCAGACAAATGTTTATTTGTTCTGTCCAACCCAAGACTCAATCAAGTTTCTCGTGCGTTATGAGGAACGCAAGCAGAATCTAAAGTGAATAGAGTATTTTCGTTTCAATTCCGAGAGCTCACGATCCGTGGACAGCGCTGTTTCGTTGTTACCAACTCATCAGCACGGCTTTATGAGGTCTCTCGAAGTTGAAACGAATGCACTCTGAATTAGTACCATAAGGCAAAGAGAGTATAAATGAATAGTAACTTGTGACATCTACAGTCACTAGTTTGAAACTTAATTCGACACGAGCCATGGAATCCAAAGGTAGATGTTTACCTACAACATTGACAGGCAGACAAATGTTTATTTGTTCTGTCCAACCCAAGACTCAATCAAGTTTCTCTTGGGTATATATATCAGATATTTGAAAACTAAAAGTTCGGGTTGAACCGCGTCTAGAATTTGTTGAAATTCGACGTTTCGGCTCCGATTTTGGAGCCATTTTCAAGAACTGAAAAAGAAAGAAAATTAATAAATGGTTGAAACGTAATTCTACGCTGAGATCTCAATCTGCCTACTCCTCAGGTATAATTACGTTAGGTTTTTGTGACTTGACGTCGGGGTCTCAATCTGCCTACTCCCCATGTCTCGTCACTGGTTCTCTCTAAGGTCTCAATCTGCCTACTCCTTCGAGAGAACTGAGGAATTGTGGGTTGAGGAACTGTATTTATAGTGGACGTGGCTGTAATGGCCGTGTGCAATGTATTGGCGCGAGGTGAACTATGGGCGGGAACAGAGTTGGCGCTAGATGAGCTGTGTGCGGGAACTTGGTTGGCGCTAAGTGAGCTGTGTGCGGGAACTGGGTTGGTAGGAAATGAGTTGATGCGTGCAATGAGAGGCTTCCAGGTATTGGGAAGTCTACGTCCGTCGTCGCGAGTGTTGAGGCAATTGGGGCGCTTCTCTATCTCAAGGGCTTCTCGGATGATCCTGGTTTGCAGAGTTTTCTCGGTGGAAATTGTTTTTGTGTTTTTGAAGTCTATTTTGTGACCTGTGTCTTCTCGATGTTTATAAAGTGCGGAAGTGGAAGATGCCTGACGCACAGCAAGTTCGTGTTCGTAGACTCTGGAAGTTACTCGTCTGTTAGTCTGGCCAATATAACTTCTCGGGCAGTCTGAACATGGTATTTCATATATACCTTGAGAATCGTTTGGTATTGTGTCCTTGGGAGACCTGAGGAATTTGGATATTTGGTTGTTGGCCGTGAATATTGTTTTTATCTCGTGTTTTCTCAAGATATTACTGATTTTGTCTGTCACACCTTTGATGTATGGTAGGAAAGCTTTGTGTGGCTGAATACTCTCTAGTGGATCATTTGTTTTTGGAGGACGGGTCAGTTGATGGCGGATAGACTTGTCGATTAGCGAATTGTTGTAACCATTTTGAAGTAAGGCTGATTTCAGTTTGTCCAGCTCTTGTGGTCTATTCTGGTGGTCGGTAAGCTGAATTGATCTGTATATCAGGGAGTTCAATACGGATTTTGTTTGTGCTGGATGGTGATGAGAGTTTGCGTGTAGGTATCGGTTGGTGTGGGTCTGTTTCCTGTGTACTGTGTGGGTGAAAGAGTTATTGGATTTCGTGATGAGAACGTCCAGGAAAGCTAGGGAGTTGTTCATTTCGGTCTCCATTGTAAATTTCATGTTGGGATGGATATCGTTTAGGTGATCTAAGAACGTGTTTAAGATTTCGTAACCATGAGGCCATATGACGAAAATGTCGTCAACGTATCTGAACCAGCAAGTAGGCTTGTGGTCAAATGCTTCTACAGCCCTGGTTTCGAAGTCTTCCATGAAAAGGTTTGCAAGGACTGGAGAAAGGGGGGAACCCATGGGAGCACCTTTCACTTGTTTGTAGTAAGTTCCTTGGAAGAGGAAGTACGTGTTGTTCATACAGTGACTGATGAGGTCCAGGGTGTCTTTTGGAATTCTGTGTTTCGTTTTAAGGATTTCTAGCGTGTCCGTTAGGGGAATATTTGTGAAGAGGGAGACAACATCGAAGCTCACTAGGATATCTGTGTTCTGGATTCTATAGGATTTGAGAAGGTCTAAGAAGTGGAATGAATTTTTCACGTAGGATGAAGCTTCTTCTGCTCGTGGCTGAAGAGTACTCGCTAGATACTTGGCGAGGTTCTGGGTTGGTGATCCAAAGGCACTGACGATAGGTCGGAGTGGGATATCAGGCTTGTGTATTTTTGGTAGTCCGTAGATACGAGGGGTGCGTGATGACTTCTCTCTAGGGATAGTGGCTTTCTTGGTTTCGGCTGGTAGTTTAGAATTATTGATCAGATTTTTGGTCTTCTTTTCGAGGTAGGTTGTCGGGTCTCGTTGGGTGATCTGATACTCGGATGAGTTTAATAGTGTACTCATTTTGTCTACATAATCTGACGTATTCAGAACTACTGTGGCGTTGCCTTTGTCTGCTGGGAGAATGATTATGTCAGGGTTGTTGTGGAGGTTTCTGAGGCAATGTTTTTCGGCAGGTGTTATGTTGGATGGAGGGAGTTTCGCTCTCCTAAGTGTGGTGGCAATATCTTGTCTGGTTTCTTCAGCTGTGTTTTCTGGTAGATGGGTTATAGCGCTTTCTATTTGTGTGATGATGGTTTCTGTTGGGATTCTGTTTGGTGTGATGGAATAATTGAATCCTCTTGATAGTAGTGCAAGGCTAGTTTGATCTAGTGGTGTGTCGGAGAAGTTGTGTACTAATACAGGTGATGCAGCTGGGACCAAGGGTGTGATGGTATTCGTTAACAATGCACAAAGTTTGTTTTTCTGTGTTTCTGTTTTCTTATTGCTGATGTGATCTGCTTTGTCCTGAGATATCCTGGTCAAAGTGTCCCAGATGACTGGATGGATATCTACGGTGGATAATTTGCCAAAACATTTGTAGAGTGAGGTGTTGGTGATGTCCAAATTACGTCTGATGTCGTGAAGTGTTTTTCGAATAAGTGCTTGGCTAGCTTTATTGAGAATACGCTGGGCTGACGATGAGGTATCATGATGTTTCAACCGGAAGGCTTTGGGAATGACTCTGTGGTCTCTGCATGATTTGAGGAACGTGAGGTCGCACAGGAGTTTGGATCTTCGGATAAGGAGTGATGAATAGTTTTTCGTGAGATGGAGAATATCCTCCCCGTAGAGGCGTGCAATGTGTTCAGATAGGTTTCCGCGGTCAGATATTTGAAAACTAAAAGTTCGGGTTGAACCGCGTCTAGAATTTGTTGAAATTCGACGTTTCGGCTCCGATTTTGGAGCCATTTTCAAGAACTGAAAAAGAAAGAAAATTAATAAATGGTTGAAACGTAATTCTACGCTGAGGTCTCATCTGTGAATCACGACGTTTCAGTAATTTTTATATGAAAGTAAGTACAAACAAATAAATGCAAAGTGAGACATTTTCAGCATAATGTGAATAGAGGTATACTAGCCACAATGCATGAGATTTAGGTTGCTGTTTCTAGATATAAGATTTTCTTGTCAGTGCTCTTTCAAAAAGACGGTGGTAAAATATATGTTTGTAAAAAGAAAAAAAAAATATTTTCCACAGTTTTTAATGCTAATAATAAGAGCTTTTATTGCAGGTTACTCGGTACAGATACCAAACGTAACAAAAGTCACGATTTATTCTCTGCAAACGAAAAATCATTGCAAAGCTTCAAGAAATGGAAAATCCCAAAATCACCAAAACAACGTCAAAATCTCTCAACGTGCGTTTTGCCAACAAAGAAGGAGTTCAAAAAAAGATGCCTAAGGAAGTTCAAAATAAAACATATTTCATTGAAAAATCTAAAATAATTTCTGTAATATCTGAAATGTTCAAAAATCTGGGATAAACTGAGGTGGAAATACTGAGTACCATATTTAATAAAGCATGGTTCGAATAGCAGATATCTTATTAAAAAGAAAGATAAGATTGATTTCACGAAGTATAGAGGCAGAATATTGCTAAGTAAAGCGATAAAAATATGTGAGAAAGTAATAGATAAAAAAATTAGACCCATAGTAGAGACAATGCAAGAAGAATCACAAAGCGGTTTCAGGAAGGGTAGGAGTACATAATACAATGTATTAAAATTGAAGATAATTGCAGAAAAAAAACTCCAGCAAGAGCAAGATGTATATTTAGGATTCATTGACCTCGAAAAATGTCTGACAAGGTGCCAATGATGAAGTTCTGGAAAATTTTAAAGAATAGAGGAATTGAGAACAAAATAATCGATATTATAACGAATATTTATAAGAATAATGCATTGCTGTTGACCATATTTGTAGACGAAATATTGAAAAAATGTTCATCAAAAGTTAAAAAACTACATATTGAATATAGGCACCTACAGAGATTAGAAATATCAGAAGGTGATTTTTCAGATGATTTGATAATTATGACCCAGAATGAACGAGATCTACAAAATAATCTAGAGGTCTGAAATGATACTTTTGAAGAATACGAGATGGGAACGAACAAAAACAAAAAAAAAATTAATGGTGATTTCTAAAGATGAAAGAAAAGCGATAAATATTCAAATTGAAGGAGCGTATATAAAACAAGTAGAACATTACGAAGATTCAGGAATATAAATACAAGGAAATGGAAAACAAGAATTAGAAATCAACAATAGAATACAAAATATATGAAAACTATACTACTCAATGAACAAAACCTTCATGAATAAAAAAGCAATTTCTACTTTCATTTTTGGATGAGAAATATCAAAGACCATAGAATTTTGGACAGAAAGTATACAATAAAGTATAAAGTATGATACTATATTTATTGATATTAGGGCATTATGTGGCAAAAATATTTTTTCAAGAAGCATAAATTTCTTATAAATTTTTTCTGAAACTAAAGAAGTCAGGTGTATGGATAGCACATGCGCCATCCGGCATAACAGGAAAGTCTGCAACGTTTACCATTAATTATCACAGATATCCAAATGAGATCTAAAACGACCAGTCGACCTGGATAATCCTCGTACGGTGGGATTCATTTTGCGCCTATCCCAATGACGTTTTACCCGCAACGGTTTAAAATTCATTTGCCTTTGTACACCCTTTGAAGACCTCTATAACCTGTACTTGATTAAAATTCAAACACTCCACATGTTTGCTAGGACCCACATGCAAACGATGTTTTTAGGCAGGCGTAGAACACCCGAAAGACTGCCGAATGAAAGGATTTCTCACAGGAGACGTGTTTCATAAAGTTGATGAAGGAGATTTTATTGAAGTACCAGTGGCGTAACCACAAATCACTCAGTCAAACTGTAACTTTTGTCCATTCACAGATTTTTATAGATGTGATATACTTTTTAGGTAAATGCCTTCATTAGCTCCAGCAAGAAATTTGGTTCACAGCCTTAACCCAACTTTAACGTAATAATTAAAATTGTTGATAAAAAAAAATCGAAAGTAATGTTACGTGCATGAACTACTTATAGCTGGTCTGACCGAAGAAAAAGAATATCCCACTTTGACCGTGGGTTGCGTTTTATGTAAGAAATCATGACATATCTTCTACAAGTATTTATTTGGAAGTACGAAATGAAAATATTATCAGTAATAGCCCTGGGACATTGATAATAGAAGAAATAATTTTATGACAATGGAATTTTTTTGACAAAAAATTTTATGACTGAACATAACGAAAAATTTATCGATTTATTAACAGTACCGTTAGTGAAAGCAGAATTATTGAAGTTTAACTCAACATTAGATTCGTTCTCTACTACAGAAGATCATTTATTAAGTACGCATAATATTTATGATTTTGTTGTGGTGTTCTTAATCGAGAATCAAGTATGGTTTCATTGAATTTTGATTGTTATGATCAGTAATTTTCAGCAATTGGTGTTCTTCTACACCTCTTTTGCCAACAGGTACAGTATCGTACAATTTCTTAGTTTATTTTTTCCATTGTCGATTTGATTTTATGAATAGTTGTGGTGAGGTAAGATATCAGTTCATGAAAAAGATGCACAGGGCAGTTTTGTCTTTCATTATTGGAAACCAATTATCTACTACCTCTTCTCCTCGCTACGCTAATTCTAAAGCAGCAATATGGTAAAATTAACGTATAAGACCTTCAGTATTTTCATCCCTTGATATTCTGCAGTCCTTAGCAAAAATGCGGTGTCTGCATCCGCTATCTTGCTTACAATTCTGTTAATCCGACCTTCATACGAAGAAAATTCTCAAACTTTTGTACATACGGCAAAATGATTTATTAACTGTGGCTACAAACCTGGAGTTTACATAATTTTTGCCTGGTAAAACGCAAATTTATAGGTTTTCAAACCTGAAGAATCCCATATCTCAATATTTATATTTTTTGTAAATAGCTAATTTTGAGCTAAGCACGGCAGTATTATTTTGTTAACTTCAGATGATTTAAGGAAACTGAACTGGACTACGTTTATGAAATGGATCATTCATAATATCATAGTCATTATAGTACTTTTCTTGCAAAAGTTTGCACGAATTTTTTCACATTGTCTTCACCGTTGCTTCTTTAAATTCCGTCCAGTCTTTCTTTCTCATGTTGACCGCCCAATCTTTTAGTATCAACGCAAATTCTTCTAAGCTTCTATATTCCTTTAATTCATATTCTCGTCCGCAGCAAAATTCCATAAATATCCCTCAAATATATTTATGACTGTAGGTTGTATTTCTGGGAATTGCCAAATCATGACATTTTGAAATTTATCTGAAATTACGTTGTCAAACTCAATCGTATTGTCATAGTGATTGATAATTGCACTGAATGCAATTATCGGTTATAATTGCATAAAAATTATAGATAATTTTGCAAGAAAGCGTGTTATCTAAAAATTGCACGAGATTTTTTCATATTTTGGTGTATGAGCCCGAGTGCAATTACCGCTGTAATTTTTTGACAATTGCCTTCCTTTTATGACAAATATTATACATTAAGAATATATTCAGTGTAATGTTGACATGATTGGGTGAAAATGTTTCATATAACACAAAATGACAAAATGTGGATGATTGTTAAATCTGTAAAAAATTTTCATTGCAATCAATTGAATGTTTTTGAAAACAATGACAATGATAACATGATATATTACATACTTTTCATAAAGCCGACTTTTGTTTTCGTATCCCCAACATCGTGTGCAACAAAATAATGTCTTGTAATAAAACAGCATTGTGACACTCTTCGTCAATTAAATCACGTTTAAAATTATCAACAAACCAGTACTAATTTTCTCCCGAACGCAAAATCAGCATTTTCCCTAGAAATGACCAATCCGTTTGTCTTCAAATGTTCCTACGAATGGGATTTGTTAGGCTGGTTCGGTTGCAGCCTCTGGCGTTGTTCAAATTTACTTTGGTAAAATAACATCCAAGAGAGAACATTCTCCACTTTGCAGGACTGGCATTTTTTCCGCGTTTGGCTTTGTCCCTTCTCCTTGTTCCTCTTCTACATGTTCCGGTTACGTTTGCTGTAGCCAAATTCATATAAAATATCAGCTGAATTTATATCTGTGGTTAGGAATTACGAATATTCTTATGTTA
The DNA here is from genome assembly GCA_958502065.1 of Chrysolina americana. Classification (NCBI taxonomy): domain Eukaryota; kingdom Metazoa; phylum Arthropoda; class Insecta; order Coleoptera; family Chrysomelidae; genus Chrysolina; species Chrysolina americana. Next base: position 90,652,262 of record OY293412.1, read on the forward strand.
CGCGCTCTGCGTGTAAATATATCGTAGGGGATTTGAGCACCAGTGTAATCAAAATGAAAACTTCCACTAACACAGTGTACACAATGTACAAAATGATATTTACTCGCGTTTGTCTCTTTGCTCGGAATCGCACGTTGGAAGTTCCTCGACGGAAAGAAACGAAGAAATCTTCCGTTAGCAGACGTAGAAGCTTCTTGTTGGAGAATGAACGAAAGCAAATGATAACAGAGTTCCTAGTAGAATTGTCCAGATTTACGCAAGGTTTTGAAATGAACTGTCGGCATTTTGTTGAGTCCTGTCATCCAGAATAATTACTCTACCTTCAGAAAATATGTGGATCCAGGTACTTGTTTATATAAGCTCTCCTCAAATTTTGAAACACAAGAATCGAAAAGCTCAATATGAATTTGCAGAACGGAATCGTCACTCAACTCTAAAATATCCCAGAGAAATCGATCTCACGAGGTGAACACTCCAGCTGAGGTTAACGAATGAAACGTTAGGTGAAAGAATACCGGACAGCTTTGTATTCGATATATTATGTCCAAAAATACTGAAAAACACTTTCAGATAAGTAGGTTACACCATGCATAAGTGAGGAAAGTAATTGTATTATTATTATAGTCGACGTCTTAAGAACCACAAAAGTAATGTCAAACTAGCCAAAATTGAATATAACAAGCACAAAAAAAAATCGAACAAAAAATCTATGGAAATCTGGAAAATTATGAATAAAGAACTGGGGAATAAAGTAGGCACATCTGAGGAAGAACTCTCTGTCATACATCACGGTACATTACTGAAGAATTCAACCGATATTCCAAATGGTTTTGCAGATTTTTTCTCTAATGCTGCAACCAACGCTTTTATGAATCAATTTGGAGTGAACTTGTCTTTGCCATGTACAACATCAGACAGAATACATACTCTGCATGAGTATCAGACAGATCCTATTACTGAGACAGAAATTATCGAGACAATTAAAATAAAAAGGTCTTGGATGAACTATCACTGCATACTATTTCAAATATTCTAGAACATAAAAAAGGTAATATGCAGGACATCAAAAATTATGGACATATATCTTTATCAATATCAATATCTGAAATATTTGAAAAAATAGTAGCTAATCGTATGACATCCTATCTAGAAAAATATATTCTACTCTGTGATAGTCAACAAGTAATCAGGAAAGAAAGATCTTCAGAAACGGCTTCTTGCTATCTTCCTAACCACGTTTAGCCAAAGATTGATGATGGGGATTATGTTGTATCCCTTCTATTTGACCTACCGAAACCTTTCGATATTATAGATCGTTGTAAATTAGTTCCTACGCTGAATGGATGGAATTTACCTCAGCATGTGATAAACTGGATGAACTCGTACATGACAACACGGGATATGATAGTGAGATGTGGTGACGTTAATTCCAGAAAACATGATGTGAAACTGGGAGTTCCCCAGGGTTCAGTACTGGGACCACTACTTTTTTATTAACGACCTACCTGAATATATAGAGGCTCACATTACTATGTATGCTGACGATACCACAATTACAATCGTTACTATCAATATATTGAAAGCGGGAGTAATAAGAGTTGTTGAAGAATTTGGATACTGGTGCCAACGACATTCATTTATCCTGAATGTTGATAAAACAATGACAGTGCATTCAAAAGCACATGCCCCTAGCCGCTTTTGTCGCAGTATCAATCTTTGTTTTGACAAGATGTCATTGTGCAAAGCAAGGTTTCATAGCCTCAGATTTGTTCTGAATATAATATTTTTCAATAGACAGCTGCTATAATATACGCGAGATATCCAAGTAGGGCATCAGTTGATGAGGGAAATGGTAGTGCGATTGTGGTTAGTTGTACTCTTGCAATCTGGACAAAAATACCCTCAAATCATGAGAGAGAATGTTATTGTTATTGTTAAAATTGTTATATCCGTCAACCGGTTTGGATACTGATTATGATTAAGCCTTTCAGACCCTCGCTCAATGTTCTGTATGGCTTTTGGGTTTTCGGAAGATGAAAGCGAGAGAATTCTTGGCCAATGGCAATGCAATAAATGAGGATGTTGTTTCCCCAATGATTCCAAGGTAGAATTTGCAGGAGATATGTTGGCCAAAGTGAGGAGAAACGGTATTGATGTAAAGACTCTCCAAGTCAAAGCTGATAAAACAATCTCACAAAGTTGTACAGAAAGTCAGTATCAAGTTTCTTGATATCATTACAAAGCTATGAGTCCTTTCGATCAGAAATGCTACTCAACGCAAAATAAATTTCATTGAATGAAACTTGTATACGCAAATAACAATTTTCTGAGTTATGATCGCAAGTATACCGGTACAGTATCACTACATAACAGTACCTACTGTTACAGTTCCAAATATTTATTTATCCTAAAAAACGTCAAAATTAGGTTGTACTTGATAGTTTCAGGACTAGTTTTTCAAAATATCAATATCCAGAATAACTGTTCAATCATCAAAAATATGGTTTCTTATTTCCGTAGACTGTATTTCGATGCGTTATGTGGATGTATTTCAATTTTGTTAAAAAAAAAATCATATATAGAATATTTCAATCCGAATTAAATTCATCATGCTATGCACAGTTTCTGCCATGATCCAACACTTTTTTTACGTGGAAATTTATGGGAAGTTTCATTTATACCCATAATATTCAATTCACCGTGATTAAACTTCTAAAATTATTGCTTGTACTAATATGTTATCCAACCGTATAAACGTGGAATCAATTCGATTCAACGTGAACACTTCCAACTTTTAATTAACACAGTCCATTCACATGGAGATTACTCATAACCCAGCAGTTCAACAGTTTTACGCCTGCCTTGTCGTAAAGTTCCAACAAATATCGTACAATGTGCTGAACCGAGACGATAAAATAACTCCATATACGACGGTTGTTAATACTTTGGAAAGCATATCGTGGGCCCTTTGAAGGACCTGCACGTACCGGAGCACAAGTGCTCTCCGGAGCACGACTATCTTATTCTGTGTATATCCGCATAAAAGTCTCCTTTAGTCTGGACCGGATTGGCGTATCAGGGGATCTAGATGTTTTTCATTTTGTTCACTACATATCATCTTATGTGATGTGAGTGGGAGATTTGGGATGTTTGATCTGATGAGTGGGGTAGTATTTTCTAGAATCTCTACAAAATACTCGCCTTTCATTGGTAATCCTAAACGGATTATATCTTCTGCATTCGTTTTACATATTATGTAATATTTGTATTGTCTATTTATGAAAATGGATTATGATTATCAATAAAATCATGATTCGATGTGAAAAAACTAATGATCTGATTAAGTAGCATACCACCCATTAATTAATTCAACTCGAACAGCAGTTCGAAAATTTCAACTCCCAATTTTATTCAGTCAGTTTGCAATGAAAATTAGTTTTGATTTTACTTGTTATCATGTTTATTCAGATATTGAGGTTGTAGAGTTTGTAGGAGAGTAAGGTTTCAATTTAAGTCAAATATAGTTTATTATCGGAAGAATTATATGATAATATATAAGTAAACAAAGGAAAAAATATAGATATAGGTACAAAACCTTTGAAGCAGACAATATAATATTGAACCAGTTGAATAATGACGTTCACAAATTCACGAGGGCAGTGAAACAATACTAGCAAGACCGAACCAACAGCTTTTAGATAAATTGAATATGAATAACTTTCTGGTAGGATCGAATAGAGATTCAATCTTGAGTTAACCATTCCAATATCTGTTAAAATAGTCTTAGATAGTCTTGGACGCTATAAAGCACCATCTCAATAAGAAAGCTTTTGACATATCTTACAAAATGAGATAGCAAAAATGTACCAGTGGGACGTTGATGACCATAGATTTGATGATCGTTTGGTATGACCATTAAATCAATTTTGGTTTAACCGCGGCAGCTCCAGCTCACCGCTATATCCCTGGAAATAATGTGACTGATTTGGCTGTTCCATGTCAGTTTTTGGTCGATTATAAAGCCTAGGTATTTTAATCCTTCGGGGTCCCATTCAGTTGGGGTTTTACGTTCATACTTTCGCTTCCAGGTGAATAGGACCAGCACTGTTTTCCTAGGATTGACATTGAGTTCTTCCTTTGCGCACCATCTTTTGAATGTAGGTGATGGTTGTAAAATATATCAGACAGTTCTTCGTTAGATGTGTGATATTATCTATCACATCATTTGAGGTTTTTCATATATTATGGTGGTTTAAGAATGAATGACGATGGAATAGTCAAGATTCTTAATTGACAGAAAAGTGGTTTTCTCTGCACTCTGAGTCCAATTCTGTGCTGTCCTAGCGAACTACATGGTTTTGGAGAATTAATATACTATTTGAGAACCAATTATTACAGACACCCCGAAAGGGTTTGCCACTTATTGTTATCATTGTTGGTCGTTGGAATCCAGGTCTAGCAAGTTCTCCAGATCTTCTGATGAACTCATAGAGATTTTCTGCGAGGCTCTCCTGTGGGATGCAGTGTCTGAAAATATACATCCTCATGCGAGCCAGACCTTTGTATGAGGATGTGGGAAGGGGTTTCGTCCTTGTCATCACATAACCTGCCTAGTGTGAGATCTTGGTGTATCCCCAGCTGATGTAGATGTTTACCATGTTTAGTGCTCCTAGGTCGTTGGGGTATTTATGTGTTTCCCAAACTGATATAGAAAAAACCTGCAAGATGGAAGGCCATTTTTACTGCCTGACTGTCGCAGAGAATAATTATGGGTTGGTTTCTAGATCCACTCCTTAGAATCTCTCTCGTGCAAACGGAACTAGATATTACCTCCATACCAGACCTGATATTTGATCCAATCACAGCTTAGTACACGTGATTATCTTGCTACCGACAGCAAAGCGGATCATCCAGATGCTAGTTTGATAAACAATGACTTTACGTGGATCTATGAATCTAGGTTTGTTATCTAGATAGATTCCAAGAAATCACTCCTGTGCTACTGATAATTAACCCCTCCATCACTCGGAAAACTAATGATAACAGTTTGGTTTTGTCTGAATGAAATCAAAGTGAATTGGACATAAATAACGTTTAATATCGAAGATATTACTGAGTGATTTCGAGTGAAGTTATCGGTCTCATGCCTTTATATAATCCTGTCGCCTGCAAGTATAATGAAACTACATGCAGCCTTGAGATCGAATGAATCATCAAAGTACAATGAGAACAGTGTAGGTCCTAGCTCAGAGCTCTGAGGCATTCCATGTTTGACCAACCTTGTTTCTGAGCTAGTAATTGTTTCTACAAATAGGGTACGCTCACTGAGGTGGGACTTGAACCAGCTGAGGCTCTGATTTCTTAAACTTAATAGTCGAAAGCCTTCGATATATCACAAAATAATGCTGCGCAAACCTCCTTGAGATTGATTCTACAATATAGCTCATTTGAGTACGTTGAGATAGCGTCTCTTATACTTTCAAGTGATTGGAAATCAAATTGATCAGGATTTATCAACTATCGAGCAGATGAAAACTTCATCAATCTAGTGTTCAAACAGATTATAGTTTTTCCTAAGTATCTTTACATTTATGAAGAGGAATAATAACGCTGATTTTCAAAAAACTTGGAAAGAGTCCTTTCGAGAAAGACTCATTTAATAATTAAACCAGGAATACTGATAGTATAGGCATATTTTTGATGACTCTTATCGAAATAGTTTCCATCCCTCAAAAAGTTTTATTTTCTTCTGCTTTATTGTGGCTATGATTCAGAATAAATGCGTCAGTGACCAGAATATGTTATATGTTTCATATAGAATAGCGGATCAGGAATAATTCGTATTTCTTTCGCCAGATTTCTGGCTATCGAGCACGAGAATTTGTTGAGAATGTTCGGATCTAGAGTAGTGTAATTGGTTACAGGATTTTTCCGCGAATATCGTTAACTATATGCCATGTCTCTTTGACTATGTTACCACTATTGTAAATTGTTTAGAGGGTTCGTGTAAGTAGACGACAACTTTTAGGAGGTAGTCACAAATTACAGAGAGTTTCAATACTTTCTAAGTTAAAGCAAATCATGCATTATGCCTTCTCTCTTTATGGATACAATCTTCAAACACTCATTCACGTATTCCACGTATGAAAACAAGTTTCCTAACGAAAATCGTCCTTCTTCGTGAGGAAAACATTTCACTGTTTTGAGAGATGCGTTCCAAGCTTTACGATGACTGCATGATTTATATCATGAGTACATAAACTGTCTAGCTTCTAAATACTGTAGTGAAACACTTCGTGCTCGTTTTGATTTGGTTCTAAAACATTTTAAGGTCATAGTCTGTCGAAATACTAGTCCGGATCTGCCCTCACTCTGCCGTCGTCTCTGCACTTCTGATTGTTTTTCAGATATGCACTAGGAAAAGACAGAAATTGGAATTCGAAACTGTTTTAGCGCTTTGAACTGATGAAATCTTGATGCGATTGTTCGTAATTTTCAAGCTAATATGATCTGAAGTGCCACGGTTCAGATTTCATTATTCTCGCAGAGGTGTTTTTTTTTTATTTCTATCGAATCTAGAATTCGTTACCGACGATACTCATGACTGAGAGGGTACAGTGGGAGACAATGAACTTATTTTATGTACTTACTGAAGAATTAATGAAATTTCTGATTACATTGTTATTGATATTGATATAAGCTGTATCGATTCTAGAAATTAGAGATAATCATGTAAGTTCCAACTACCTTCATTGATCAAAAATTTATATAAAATCCAACGAAAAATATTTCAATACACATGTCAGTTGATACGTTTAGAAGAGTACTTCGACCACGACACTGAAGATGACTGCCGCAATTGCAGTCGAAACTTCTGGAGATTTAAACCAAAGAAGACCACGGCAGAACCCGGAAGCCAACCAAAACATGTCGCGAGTGTTATTAAATATGTAGAAATCTGATCGTGTTTAACTTGGTGTCATGTAGTATGGATTTTCATCAAAAAAGGATCGAGTAAATCCAAAATAAACTTATCTTCTGATAAAAAAAATAAGTTTGAGAAGAAATTTGAACCCTTTCTGAAAAGGACCCCGCACATTTCTTATGGGAAATAGCTTTCCGTGAATTTGGCTGAATTTTTGGTATATTTCAGTTCGTTATGAGCTGATGAAAATTGGCCATAGCCACAAAGCTCAAAAATGGACAGTTTTTGAGATATGAAGCTTTGAAAATGGATTTTTTAATTTTTTTTGGGGTATTTGCTCATCTATCTTGTTGGGATTGAATTTCAATATTCGATGCCTAGAACCCGACTGAGAAATGGTTTTCTTTAGTTATATTAGGCACCGTGATCAAACATTTTTCATACACTGCTCCACAGTGCCTATGGAATGACGTACAAATTCCAAGATCTTCCAAACACCTTTTCATGTTCAAGATGATGCTAGAATAATTATATTCTCAAAAAATGACATATTAGGGATATTTTTTGAAGAGAAACGTTAATAACCGATTCCAAATATATCTGACGTCCAATTATATCTAATATGTTTTCCAGCGATCTGTAATGAGGAAAAATGAGAAAATCTTAATCATGTATCCTCAGAGATAACAATTGTTACCATTATTGATGTCATTTACATATTATTTGTGATTTGTTTCTCACAAATCTCGGTAATCTAACAATGGGGTGCCAAGACATTTTCCTCAGAATGGCTCGAAATGGATAATAGCTCCTCACATCCAAATGAATCTGTGAAAATGTCTGCATCTTTGATACGTGATAGTACTTTCCAGGTAGAATGGGGTAGTTCAGGTGTTGGAAGCAAACTATTTCGATATTCACACCCAAATTTTGGAAAACACTTTCTTTTTCATAAATGTTACATTGAAGTTTACAAATATAACTGTTTATTCATATGATTGTTTACAAAATGAATAAGTGGATGAATCGAAAAAAATATATTAGTAAGAATAACATTCATAATAACAATAATAATAATAAAGAATATCGACGAAAACAAAGTAAAAGCAGCCATTGGAAATACAGTCAATTAGAAATCGCCAGGTTTTGACGGCATAACCAATTTTTGGCTGAAAAAGCTCCATGCAGCACATAAGAATTAACATCAGAATGATTGACAACAACCAAAGCATTCTGAATTCGCTGACAAATGAAGGAACATACATAATACCCAAAAATGAAAACACAGAACTAGCCAAGAACTACAGACCAATTACCTGTCTCAATAATATCTATAAAATTTTTACAAAAATAATATCTGAGAGTTTGCATGAATTGTTTCCAGCCGAACAAAAAGGATGTGTCAGAAACACGTACGGTTGTAATAATGGCCTTCTAATAAGCAAAATATTATATTAGGATTGCAAACAAACAAATATATGTCACTCGCACTGGATATCTATAGAACAAACATCTTCTACCCTCATTTCTTCCATCAGCAAAACAATCAACAAGTGTAATACCGATCTGCAACTGATATCAGACCCCAATAGCAACAGTAACACCGACAGCACCATCATAATATTTCAAACGATTTTTTGCGATGCTAAGATTGTTTATTATTGTTTTTTGTTTAATATCATTATTATCATTAATTTATAGTGATCACAATTTTTATCTCTGAGGATATATGATAAGATTTCTCCGTTTTCCCCCATTACAGCTCGCATATTTGATATTATTGGATATTAGATATATTTGGGATTAAATACTACGGACTTTCTTCAAAAAATAACCGAAATATGACATTTTCCGATGATATAAATTATTGTAGCGTTGTCTTGTAGCATGGAAGATGAAAGCTACAATATTCCCCACTTTTGTTAAAAATGTCACTTTCCACACTCGTAATTCATTACACTATTGATTCTTTTCATGGCACTAAAAATTCATGGAGTGAAACTCTCTTCAAGTTTAATCACTTTTTTGTATTTATATTCATTTGAATCCCCAGCCTGCTCGCAATTGAATTTATAGATATCAATCTATTTTTTTTGCGTTTGGTGAGAAAGGAAACGCCAATTCGAAAAACCCGGCACGTTCCGTACGGAAAACATGGCCGAACAAACAAGCAAAATGTTGATAGAAACTTTAAACATTCTTCGGTTCTGTTTCCAGAGATAAATAATGACGACGGTTTTATGCCCTTTCATTACAGTCTTTTGTTTTGGGCGTCAGCCGCATGTTTCGCTTTGGGATTTTCCGGGATTTTCCCTAATCCCCGAGTTCCATCACAATATTTTCGTTGAATAAAATTTGCTTTGGGGTTTGTCTTCATTCAGTACATGAACGATGATTTGAATCCGGAAAGGATGAGGAGTCGAATTCGATTTTCATTGGCAGTTTTTCAGTTCCTACTCATTTTCCGTATGGAAGGATGCATGAGATTCATCAGCATAAGATTAGTTTCAAACTATAGTTTCGTCCTTACATTGATGATTTATTCAGAAACTTTGGATATTTCCAAAACCCTCTGCAGTTCAAATAAAAATACTGACCCAAAAACCACGACTCATGACATTCGAAAAAATGCAATAGAACTACAGGTCCGTATATGAAAATAAAAAGTTAAAGGTGGCCTAATTTTTACGGCATTTTGTATACAGAGTGGCCAAGTGAAAACGGAACAAGGCTGATTTGTCATATTTATCGTTTGTAGAAAAAAAAAACATGAATATTGAAAGTGAAACTGCAATGTAAAGTTGGAATTGACTATGAAATTGAACGTCTGAGTTAAAATCTATGGCGATTGTTTTGTTGGAACTTTTTTCCAACGCTTCTTATTTTTTCGAATTTAATGTAGTAGGTAGTTTTCGAGAGAATATGGAGTTAAGCTTGTTTCACTATCATCAGTATTTTTCATCTTGTAGTTAGTACGGTTTGTATCAAAGAATGACTCCTGTTTGTTTGGAGAAATCCTATCTTGTCCAACTGTACTGAGGAATAGTAATTCAACGTCAGTCAGAGAATTCATCTAACATTCTCATTTGCCTTGTTGTACAGGTAGTATACTATTTTACGCTGGCAAATCTTGAGCTCATGAAAATATTATCAATATCTGTTTCACAATTAGAGAAATCTTGTGATCCAAGGGCCTGCTGCAAAAATGCTGGACTATCAAGTTACCAGGTGAATATTTTTTCACAATATTAGTACTTACTGGGACCATTATGAAAAAAATATATCTTTTCAGACCGGAAATGCTGCAAATGACAATCGAACCATGTGAAAAAAATGGAGATTTTCACTTGAAATAAAAAAGTTGGGACCGACTTTTGGTACACCCTGTACAGCTGTAGGTCAGGCAGAATGATTTTTATATTTCATAAACTCATCTGGTAACTCGATAGGGCAGCTTTTTTTGCAGGGACTATTATTAGTAGTTATTGCTGCTATGCAAAAACTATAAATACCTAGTGCCGTACAATTTTTATATATCTTTGAAGTGAAATTATATATCTCACGAAAATATGTCTGTAACTATTCACCCCTAAATTTGTTTGCGCCAAATTCAACTGCGGAAAGAATATCGATAATTGAACTTTATTATTATTACATTGTTATATTGATAATCTAATCAAAGTCAACTCCTTGCAATTTTGGAAAGATTCAGTGTGATGAGAAAACAATTCTCACTGTTCTTAAGTCATCCCGGAAACAGATAAATATTTCAAAATTTGTTGACGACATCAAATAATTTTAACAATTCAGTATGGAGAAACACAAGGATCCGTGCTGAGGCTCTTCACACTCTGCTTGAATGACATATTCCAAGAAGGCTATGGAAGGGATGATAATTCTAACGTGGACAAATGTGAAATGGAAAGAAAGGAAAAAGAGGCGAGTCTGTCTTCTGCCACATATCTCATAAGAATTCCTATTTGTAATGATTCACCAATTCAATATGTTGAAGTATTTAAATTCAATCTCATATAGAAATTTTATATGGGAGATCGTGCATACTGTCACACAAAATTTATATGATTTTTCAAAATTATCGGAATTGGAACAATAGCTATAAACAATTATCCATTGAAATAAATATACCAGCTATATTTATAATATTTTTATTTACCTATTACTTTACAATATCCCAGATAAAAAAAATTGATAGTCAAAATATGCCTGTTGATGATGGACAACAAATAATGAATTTGCTTTTCATCTTACCGTACAGTGTTCATTTTATTTTTCAATACAATTGAAATTTTAACGGTCAAATGAATGCACATATCTATTCAATTAAACTAAAAATATAGTTCACGGAACATTGAAAATAACTTTCAGTTTGAAATTTAATTCATTTTGTGATACAAATACATGAAATATTTTATTGGAAATGGATGTATTGTGGAGTAACTGAATCGAAGGTTACTGAAATGATACAATAAAAACTGAAATGATATTTCATAAATCAAATATGAACGAGGGATGAAAATGAACAAAGGCCTGGGAAACATTTCCGAAATGCAATTATCTATATCAAATACCTTTGTTGTTTACGCAAATTGGACGTATACCTGCATTTGCCTTCGTTAAAAAGTGTAGGTCATTCAGTTTAGATTTTGAAATGGTATATATTTCAAGCAATCCGTCTGAAATTCACCAGTTTCGGTTGTAAAAAATGTGATTCAGTAACTATACGGAATGTCATGAGCCACCTAACTCTTTTCTTGCAGAACGAATGCCATTACAGCTGCTCTATGGTATAAAAAGATCCAATAGAAGTAATAAATTGTCCATTTGAGTGTGCAGATCGCAACTAGTAATATATTGTGATAACAGGTGAATCGTCCCATTCGTTTGATAAGATCCTATGTTTGAATGTGATGAAGATCTGAAACATTCAATGTGTATAAGAATTGCATGTACGTGACAACCACGAAAAGGAAATTTTATAAAAAAAGCGAAGATCTGAGGATCGAAATTTATTCTCAGGCTGACCAGTGCCACGGTCAGTACTCAAAAGTTACTAGTTTACTAGTGCAGTATCGAGATGTGGTGTAATTTTCCGCAAATACGGTATCGCCTTTTTTCTGAAAAGTATCAACATATCATCCAGATGCAGAAACCATCATTTTCCTTTTTTCAGTGTGCTATGTGCGGTGGTACCCAAAGTATATCATAATGCTATGATTTGTCTACCACTATTGCCATCTAGTAAAGTATCTGAGCATCCTGTTCTGTCCTGTTTTTTGGTAGACCTATAAAAATCATGAAAAATACAAAAACTTCAGATTAACTAGAAATCTGCACTATTTCTAAATTCAAATACGATAAAAGTAATGCAATATTTCATAGTGAAGGAAACCAAATTTTCGAAAATATTTCATAACATAATTCTTCAAAAATTCACTCAAACATATCTCGACAGGGTGATACCGAATTTTGAAAAAAAAAATGTCGCGAATTACCCCTCAACTCCAGATTAATTTTTCAATAGGCGAACTGTTGGAGATAGGATAATTCTGCGAGCTTCAATCAATTAAGAATGATGAAATTAGTATACTCTGTTTATTTCAAATCGATCGGAGGAAAAATATATATTTATGAAGTCCCAAGGAGTAGACCCCTAAAAATTATGAAAAATACGAAACCCTCAGATTAACTTGCATTTTGCACTATATACGCAAAATTTCATGCTGATTCCGAAAATATATGATTTGTACATGCAAGGTTTCTTATAAAAAAGTAATAGAACGTAAAAAATTCCATCGCCCGATAAAATTTTCAAACATTTTGTTTTCATTCTTTGAGATATCACTGATGTCCTTCGAATGTGTCTCGGCGAAATATACCAAAAAAATTGATTTTGATGAGGCATTAACAAGATTTCAGAAGATTTTTTGACAAAAATCAACATATTCTCATTAGAATGTCATTCTGATTCGAAAATACGAGCAGCTTTGTATTTTTAAGGGATTCAAAGATAGTGAAGGAAACCGAATTTCGGAAAATTTATATGATTAATTTTTCAAAGAACCACCTGTTCCCCTCAAATGTATCCTAATGGGGTAATGATGGATTGTGAAAAGAATTGACGGCAAATTACCCCTCTCAACTCCAGATGAACTTTTTAACTCGCGAACGTTTTAGGATAGAGCAATTCTGCGAACTCCAATCGACTCAGAATGACTGAATTAGTATACGGAGTTAATTTTAAGTCGATATGAGGAGAAAAAATTATTCAAAAATCCCTAGAAATCATGAAAAATACTGAACCTTTAGATTCACTTGAAATTTTCAAGGGGGGTCTATTAGTGGTATTTCTCCCACAGTCAGCTAGTGTGATCCCAGTATATTCAGTCTTTTGTGATGTACAGCATAACACTCCATCAATATATGGTGGGGTGTTTCTGGATGTTCCCCACAGAATATGCAGCTGCTGTCCTCCTCAAAGCCTAGCTTCCTTAGGTGTTCTTTGAGTCTGCAGTGCCCCGTCAGAAATCCTGTGATTGTCTTCAGACTAGTTTAGCTGAGGTTAATCAGTGTCTTCGATCTTGCCCGACTGAAATTGCCGAGGAGATCTTTGGCCTGTCTTAGCCCTGGAAGTCTTTGCCAGTATGTTGCTCTTATTGCTTATTCAGTTTTCTAAGCCTACAGATATCAGTAGAGTCGAAATACTTGGGCCTGAACTCAAACTCGAAGCTCACCTAGAACAAACATCTGGGAAAAGTGCAAGGACCTCATTGATGCGGTCCTTTGGCGAAACATGGTAACTGGGATCCAAACAATCGCTTTGGCTATAAACAGCGATAGTGCGGCCCTCTATATCGTTTGGGGTGGCCACAGGCAGACCAAGTGACAACCAGAGGGAAGCTGGCAATTTGCAAAAGCGATTAGCCTTCAGATGATACTGAACCTCCCTTTTCTGTATGTATTTGCATATTACAGCGGGGGCGAAGATAGAAGCTTCTAGACTAACGTTCATGGGCCAATAGAGTGGCAACAACTTAGACCACTCCAACATAATAATAACGTGAGAAAATCCCGAGTACGAGGTAGACCTGACAGCGGGGAGCAGAAAGGTTCTACGCAGCTACCTGTATTTCGGCCGATGGTCAGCACATCCATATGACAATAATAATAATAACCTTCCTTTCCTGGGATCATATGATGTTTTATAAACAACACGGTATTTTTTGTATAAACGTAATAACGTGTGTTATTATCACTCTTACCTTGAGTATCATCTTCTGGTACAATGAGTGAAATTAATCTGAATGAACTCGTCCAATTAGCATGAAATACATTCTTCAAAGCATACAAAAAGTAGATTACAATATGTATACCTTTTTTATCTCTTGAATTCACTCAAGTTATTTCGAAATCTGCATGTAGCAACGGAATTTATGCATTTCGTTCTCATTCGACGTTTCTACTCTAATATTCTAATTCACAGTTGAACTCAGGCCATTTGAGGATGGAGTCTACATTTGCATGCTCGTAGATTTCAATGGAAAAGTTAGACGAACTGAATATGATCCTGTCACCTAGAGAGCTACAGGAGAAAAAGAAATTTTTTTTAGAAATTACTGGATCATCGAAAATTATGATGATTCGATTCAAAATGGCATGAAAAAAAATGAGAAGGAAAATTGCTGCAGATGAAAATGAATGAAAATAGAATGGTTTAGTTTTAAGCAAATATTTCAAAAATTGTTTGAGATAACCAAAATTTGAAAACAGATATTAAAATAGCAGAACATTTACTGAAAAATGTCTTAACTTTCCAAACTGTTGTTAAAGTTGGAAAGTTAGCTAAAAACGGGTATAGCGGGCGCGTCGACCGAATATAACTCGATAAAAAAATAAACAACCGATAAAATATAAATATTGAAGAATAAAAAAAGGTACTTTCTTAAACACACAAATAAATAATAATCCGCCAACAAAGAAAGTTTTAGCCAATTTTTTAATTACTTAACAGTATGTTTTTGTTAATTAGTTAATTTTCACAAGTTTAAAGTTAATATACAAACTCTGATTATTTCAGAACTAAAAACCTAGAATCTTTTTTACTTTTTGAGCTACTCTTGGGAGTATTTAGAAATGATATCCGTAAGAATAATCGAAAAATTTTTAATTTTCGCTTTCTTATCAACAATCGAAGGTATTGAAAAATACAGACTAAATAAAGCTATGAAAAAAAAAAATTTCAATAATTTTAATCATTTTCTTTCTCATTACTGAGAGCTATATATAATTATAATATTTTCAACTTTCATTATTTACATAATTGTTATAAACAAATGCATTGTTGATAAAATTGTTGAAACATCTTTTCTGGGAATCTAATCCTTGATGAAAATAATGATTATCGAGAAAAAATGGTTTAAAAAAAAATTATTGACAAATCACTATTTAATCGGGAACAGCAAGGAATCTGAGCAAATGCCTGATGAGCTCATGCGATGTTGTATCAAATGCCTTGCGATAATCGATCCAAGCCATTGAAAGATTATGCTTTTACTGCACGGAGTCCTGCGTGATGCATCTGTCGACCAGCAAGTTCTACTTTCAGCCAGCGACCCTCTTCTTTGACCCTCTCTGCTCATTTATTCGTTCATACACCGGCCTAACTGTGAAGAGTATTCTCATGTTTAAGATGCGGGTAAATATCTCATAACATGCGTTCAAGCATGTTATTGGTCTGTAGTTCTTCGAATCAGAAAAATCTCCATTTCGGAATCTGTTGTAGTATCGTTACACTACTGAACATTATAGGATTTCCCTTCTTTGGTAGACTTTATAATGAAAATTTCTCTATTGCTTTTTTAATTACAACTTTTTGATTACAAATGATATTTTTTTCATTGCCTTACGGAATTATAGAAATGAAGCACGATTATTCCACATACCAAAACTCTGTTCCAAATTTATTTGCCTCGATGGCATGATTCTTCCAATTATCTGGCAAAGACTTCAAGTGCAGTCAACCGTGTATCTATACTTTTTGCCCATTATAACAAATCCCATTGAAACATTATACTGAACCAGCATTTGAGAACTTAAGCGGACTTTTCCTTCATATCTCAAATTGTTCGAAGTGCACTACGCTGTTGAAATAATGGGTCGTATTATATATGCATATAAATCGGTCGGATGGAACTCCGCCAACAGCAAATGGGCTTGTAGAATCTTTAACCCAGTTTTTCTCTAGTCGATTCGAGGGATATTAGTAATGAGAGAATTATTTTGTAAATGCAATCGTTGTGACTATATTTTATATATATATTTTATTTTATTATAATCTGAGATACATTGAATCAGGGTGCTCGGTAGCGAGGCAGTTAGATGTCGGCCTTCTAAACTTCCGCTGGTATTTGGCCAGGTTTGAATGATGGAAAACAAAAAAAAATTCTCAATTCAATAGGAGCTGATAGGCAATGTTAGCTGTCTATATGCCAATCCCGACGTCTGGTGCTTGCTTGGAGTTCGCGCGTAGGTTTCCCTACAGCTGAAAAGTGAACACGCCACCAAAAATCAGTAAGTCGCTCCGGAACGCCACAGCAAGTAATGATTTTATCATAAGTACACTTGAAAAAGTCCCCTGATACCTCAAAAAGTAATGTCAAGCTTTATCAAATTTATCAAAAGGTTTTTGATAAATTAATAAAAGACCTCATATTTCCTAAATTTGGACACCCTGTATCTCGAGAACGAAAGAAGTTAAGACATATGCTTGAAGAAAAAAAAGTTATTTCAACTCATAAAATCAACCCTTAACGTTTCGCGTTTTATCTTGGGCCACCTTAAATAAAGGATGGCAGAAAAATAATATGCATCATTGCATTATATTTGGAAGTTTAATAATGAATTTTCCTTCAACGGTACTTCAGTAGATATCGCAGTATTTACAGACATGTTGTCAAGCAAGCAAAAGGAAGTTACTATAAAAGTATCGAGCAAGAGGAAAACAAATCAAGAGAGACCTGGTGAGTAATTAATGATCTGAAAAGTGATCATCATAAATAACATGAAGTTTCTCTATGACTGAATCTTCTTCTATCACGAATATTTTTGCTCTGCTGCAAAAAGATCAACAGAAAAATTTACTGTTTAAAATGACCCCATGGAATTATTGAAAACCTTCTTTAGTTCTGAAATATGCGAATAAAAGACACTGATATTTATGAGTTGAAACAAGTGGATAATTTCCATTCGAAAAGACGTCATCTGGTTACAACGACATTTAAGCAATCACTTTGAATAATCTTCTAGATAATACGTTAGAAATCGTGTCCAATATCATTTCACTCAGGAAAGTTTCCTGATTTCCTCAAAGTATCATTGGAAATGCCATAACATAAAGGTGTAAATCCCGACGACCGGCGACCTCTCAAATTATCGGACAATTTATCTCATTCCCACATTAGGAAAGCTTATAAAAAAAACTGGTTGAGGCAAGGATAAAGTGACAAAGGCACTAATGACGCAATTTTCCCTTTTACGGAAAATATTCATACTGGAATCAGTGGTGGGGAAATTGCTGCTGCAGTATTTGTGATTTTTCGAAGGCTTTCGACTGTGTTGATCACGAAATACTGTTGCGAAAACTTCCTTATAATGGCTTCAGAGGAGTGATACAGAGCTGAATCAGCTCTTATTTATCAGGTCGTAGTCAGATGGTGAAAACCAACCATCGCTCAGAAATAACAAAAATATATAATGACGAGCCTCAAGGTTCAAAACTAGGGCCAACATTATTCCTCATATATACACAGGCCGTTTCTTTTATTATGTGGTAACATTGCTATATTCTAAATCGTAATTGATACAAAGACGATTAAATGGGAAAAAATTTTACTATTGTGGTGAACAGTACATTGGTCAGAGAAAATCTACGGGGACTCTCGCCCTTCCCGACTTATACAAAGAAAACTAAAAATGCTGTTTTCGGTTTTTTACGAATAGAATGGTTATTTCAGAAAATATAAAAGAATCAAAGAGGAAAGTTTTATTGTATTCAAAATGTACTAGAACTACGTAATGATAAATTTGTGATTAAACGTTTCGTGTCAACACGGCCACCATCAACTATTTTTTTCAAATACGGACCTGTCTACTTCATCACAAATATTGATAGTACATTTTGAATATAATAAAACTTTCCTCTTTAATTTTTTTATATTTTCTGAAATATCCATTCTATTCGTAAAAAACCGAAAACAGCATTTTCAGTTTTCCCTGTATAAGTTGGGAGGGGCGAGAATCCCCGTAAATTTTCTATGACCAATTTACTTCTCACCACAATAGTTACCTTTTTTCCCATTTAATCGTCTTTGTATCTATTACGGTTTAGAATATAGCAATGTTACCACATGATAAAAGAAACGGCCTGTATATAATATGTTTATTCATCATAAATGTACAATCAAGTATAGTTTTGATACTGTGTGTAATAAACAATGGCATCACTGAAGGAGCAATCGCAGTGGATTAATCCTTGTGCGTGATATAGCCTCTAAATTTAATAAAAATACTTAAAATTCGACTCCTGACCGTCGTGTAGGCAGGAGTCATGTTAGGTTTTGTATTGTAAATGTCTGCCGTATTAACGTGCATTGCAAAGTCAAATATAAATTTGTTTGTGTAGTTTAAGAACTTATTGTGTAATTGTCAGCCCCTCTTGATCTCTACGCCGGTTAGAGGCCGGATGACAACGGATTTGTCGGATCAAGTGGGTTTTTTAAGGAGAGAAGATATTGCCGTTTAACGTGCATCGCATCGAATAAGTTATTATATATTGTGTATTTACTTGTGGTGAAAAGATTCCGGGCATCGTGGTATCACTTCGAGTGAGACTTTCACTTTGCCCACAGAAGGGGGGCCCAAAAGTGAGGTTAGGGTTCACGGTCCACGTGGCCCCCTCACAAATAGGCCTCCGAGGCTGGCAAACTAGCTTAGTAGCTAATGCCAAATACGGAGAGAAGAAGAAGGAAGTAAAAATACTTAAGATTAAAATATAATTTTAAAATAAAATAGAGAATGAGTATAAAACATATGGGAAGAAGTGGTATCACATAAAAAAAATTATATATCACAATTGGTAAAAGTGTCACTTTGAGGTAGGTTACACATAAAGTATTTGTAATAATAATCGGGGTTCAGAGTCTCATATACACATATATCACAGTCAAACGATTTTTATCCCATGTGAGTATCACATAAGATTAAATATCACAATTGGTAAAAGGGTCACATCCAGGTAGGTTTCACATAAAGTGAGTGTCATAATCGGGGTTTAGGGTCACATACATATACATTACAATATTGTAAGTTTGATGAACAATTTTTTGTTACAATGACATTATTATAAGTTTGATGAACCATTTTTTTTGAGGGTTTAAATTAATTTTTCTAATATCTGTCTATCATAGTATTTAAGCCAATTTTTAACTTTTATTTTAAAAATTTCGTTATTTCGGCTGGTTTGTATTGTTTCAGGTAATAATTCCCAAATTTTTGGACCTAGAAAGCTGCAGTGCCTCTGACCCACTGTTTTAATACATTTCGGTACCGCAACGCTGTGGTTTCGCCTTTTTGTGTTATAAGGATGATTGGGGAGCGATATTTCAATTTTATTTTTGTAAATCCCTTGTAACATATTTTGGCAATAGAGTTGTCTAATATCAAAAATGCCGCATTCGTTATACAGACTGTCATTAGAGTACGTCTTTCCTTTGCCAAGAATTATTTTGAGAATTTTCTTCTGCACAATATTGAGACTATTTAAATGTGTATCATTTACACCTCCCCATCCTATAATAACATATATGAGTTGGGATTGAATTAGGCTATAATATATAGTTTTCAAGTGAGAAATATCAAGGAATTCTTTCAACAGTTTGAATCTTGATATGAATCCACGTAGTTTTCTTGTTAGATACGATATATGTAAGTTCCATTTCATGTGTCTGTCAATTTGTATACCAAGGTATTTTATGGAGCTGGCTTCTGGAATGGATATATTTTGATTTATATTTAATGGACCCATATTCGGCAAGTTGTTGCTGTAGGAGGTAAAAGGTAAGTATTTGGTCTTTTCTGCATTCATAGTTAATTTATTGTATTGGAACCATTTGAAGATGTTGTTGAAGTCTTTTGCCGTCTTTTCTTTCAGCTATTGCCATGTGTTGTCACTGTATATTATTACCGTGTCATCAGCAAAACTCATAATATTACCTACAGTTGTCATTTTCAACAGGCTGTCTATATAGATAGTGAATAGTAGGGGACCTAAGACCGTTCCTTGAGGAACCCCGTAAGTGACTGTCCTCGGAGTGCTCACCTCACCATCAATATCTACTACTTGTTTTCGGTTCGACAGGTATGATTTCAAAAGATCGTGCGGCTTACCCCGCATACCAATTTTTTCCAGTTTCTCTAGAAGCTTTTTGTGACAAACAGTATCAAAGGCTTTGGAAAGATCAACAAAGATACACCGTCGCTGTTTGGAAATGTCAAGTGATTTGTAAACGTGCGTTGTCAGTTTTAGTATTGCATCTTCGGTTGACCTCCCCTCTCTGAACCCATACTGATTATCGGATAGAATATTATGTTTTTTATGAAATGTACCATTCTCTTTTTTATCGTTTTTTCAAAAATTTTTGCTGTTTGATATCAAAGAGATGGGCCTATAACTTGAAATTTGCAGTTTATCCCCACTCTTCAAAAGTGGTTTGATAACACCAGTTTTTAAAATGTTCGAAAATATTCCATTTTCAATGCAACTATCTATAATATGAGTGAGAGGGACTGTTATGAAGTCGGCTATTTGATTTAGCGTTTCTGCAGTAAAACCGTCATGCCCAGGACTTTTTTTGAGTTTAAGTTATTTGATTATTTGTGATACTTCTTCAGTGTTTGAGGGGTATAAGAACATATTTTTGTTTATTTCAATTGTAATATCTCGGAAGGAATTTGGTTTTTCGATTTTATTAGCTAGTTTTTGCCCTATTTCACTATAGTGTTTATTGAACTCAGCACTTATAACCTGTTTGTTTTCAGTGGTACAATTTTCTTTTATTTCTATTTTGGTTATTTTTGTTTTGGGGCGAGTTTTGTTGCAAATCTCATTGACACTTTCCCAGAGCCCTTTTGATTTACTTTTATTTTTCCTAATTTCGTTTTGAAAATATTGTTTTTTTGCTTCTTTCGTAAGTTTATATAAGTTTCGTTTGTAATTATTGTATACTTGTTTTATTTGTAGGTAATTGGGATTTTCATTTAGTAGTTTATAGAGCTCGTTCTTTTCTTTTATTGATGCAGATAGCCCTGTCGTGATCCATTATTTCCTAGTTTTATCTTTATTTTTTATTTTGATTTCAGATGTGCTTTTTTTACATGGCATTTCAGTTTATTTATGAATATTTCACATTTGGAGTTGACATCGTTTTGTTCATAAATGTTTGCCCATGTTTCACTTTGTAGTGCCACTCGTAGCCTGTTGTAATTTATATATACTTTTGTATTTTTGAATTCGTTGAATGTTTTATCTACTGATATGAAGAAAGTAAAAAATTGGTGTGACGCAAATCGTATTTTTTCTTATTTTTTCGAAAATCAATATAGTAACTTTTCGATGTCAGCTTGACTGTATACCACTTGGGAATGATATTATCGATCGAAGAAAAAAAAACAGTTTGATATTTTAAAGAGTGTATATTGACCGTAAATTATAATTTGAAGATCATGTTCGTGCCCCGTATAATAAAATATCATCTGGTTGCTATGCAGTGAGAGTGGTCGCGAATGAGCTGACTTCACAAGCAGCTAAGACTGTTACTCTCTGGTTGAATCTCACCTGGGGCGTAGGTATAGTGTTTATCTACTACAAAATATTCCAGTTTTGCAACTACGAGCCAAAAGATATGTGAAAATCTAAATGTAGAGACACTTGTATCCACCCAAGGAGTTCCAACGGTGAGATCTATGTTTATGATGGAATCAGGGTACTTACTTAATACTTAATAAAATATTTGTAAACATTTCCATTTTCACAATGTAACAAGAGTATCCAGTAATTCTTTTCATAATTATGATTAAAAAATATTATATATTTTAATTGTGTGTAGGTATATGAACTGACCAAATAGTTTATTTTTTTCTTTTTTGGCACAACAAACAATTCATAACCAAATTGTTATTTTTATTTGTTATTTCCGTCAACCGGCTGCACCCTTACGAACACAACCCTCGGAAGTCTTCGAAAGACTTGTGCGATCTAGGGAAGACGTAGCCCTTACCTTTTAACGTGTGATGCCATGCACGAAATTATGTTTTTTCTTGGTGAATCTCATCTTCTATCTGAACCATTGGTCCAGATCTCGACTATTAACAATTTGAGGAGTTTATTTGAACAGATTGAATTCCAGAAATTGTTGAAAATAATTATGAATTCGCTACTTGGTTGCAGCTTCCTGGAATGTTTTGTAGAGAAAAGACCCAAATAGGTGAGAGAGGTACATTTTAACTTTTCCTGAATGCGTTCCGCAACGCTTCGTATGAAAAAAGGAATGGAAGTTCAGCTCGGTCTCATTAAACCCGAATAATGATAGTCGGTTTCGATTTATTAAAATTATGTTGATTTTGGTGAAACTCTATTTCGCGGGAATAGCGTTTTATTATACAATCAAATAACTTCCTCATTTTTTTCTGCAATGTATTGATCGGTAATAATTCTAATGTATCTTCCAATCACTTTTCCACCAATATCTCTCGACAAACCAGACACCTGAAAAAACCCTACGAGAACATAATTCCAAATGAACTATAGCGTTGCTGAGAAATGAAAAACCTGGAAATATGAGTATAGATCTTGAGAGCTAACGAGAGGAATTCCATTATACAAATCGAATTCATCCGCGTTTAGAATTGATTGATTGGATGAAGTTGTTAGTCAAAAGTGGGGTGTTTTTTTACTCGGCTCCGAATGAACGCAATTGCTACTGTGTTCGACAATTACGGATTTATTTACGAATATATAATGAACATGATATGAAAATGATATGAAATATCCTGTTTCACTTTAGCCTTTAGAATTATTCGGGAGGATTGTTCTGATCGATACTATCTAACTTGCACCAATATCCACTTCAGCTGCATGACAGAAAAATTTTGGTGATCAAAACAAACGCAGGTCGTTCTCATACACAAATATCTGTCGACTGCGCGATAAAACATTTTTTCATATGAAGGGATGAGAAAATTTTGCGCAAAGTCCGATTCTTCCAGACTCTCATGATTTTATTCTTTCCATGCTTGTTTTCCATTGCATATGAATCGGAATTCTTTCAAATTTATCTAGTTTTCGTCAATTTATACAGCCCATTTCCAAAAATAATACTGTAAATGGATCAAACCGCCTTGATGGGAATGACGGATGACATTCTGATAGGGAATGATAAAAAAACAACCTACATTACCAGTACTCCTGAATTGGCCAAGGACTATGGACAATGCTCTATTATTGAGTGAACTCTAATGTGCCAATGTTACTGTCCTGGGACCCACTCTACACATATGACTTTGAGCACTTTTCGATATATATTTTTATGCCAACGATACTCGATTACTGCTTTTGTTTTCACCAATCGGAAAAGAACTGGCTATAGAAGAAGTGAATGAGGATTTATTGATTCATAACATATAAAAACCAAGCACCGAAAATTATTTCTGATAAAAATGGGCAAGGCTGTTCGGGACATGCTATTACAGAAGTCCCTTAGGAAACTCAATCCAGATGAATGTTGAAAAACAAATGACTAAATAACCTATTCGAAAATGAAGAACTTGGGCTCAACATTCGCTAATGATCTGAGTCCGGTTTCAGACGAGGTTATAGTACCTCTACCGCATTATCAAATATGGTTGATGACATGCTAGTAGGGATTGATAAAGGTATGGTAACTGCTATGGTGATGTTAGACTACTCCAAGGCCTTTGATTCCTTAGATCACAAATTAATCCTAGCAAAATTGAACTTTTATGGGTATCACAGGTACTGCCCTTGACTGGTTGAACATGTACCTCACTGATCGTCAGCAGCAAGTAAAAATATCATTTGTAAATGATATGATATTATATTCAGACACTATTAATATCTCAAGCGGAGTACCGCAAGGGTCTATTCTAGGCCCATTACTTTTTGTTATTTATACAGCTGATGTCGCCTTGACTATAAACTCCCATTTTAATCAGTGTGCAGATGATAGTCAGTTGTGCCATACATTTTTGCCAAGTGATCAAAAAAAGGCAATTGATCAAATAAATAATGACTCAGCTGTTCTGAAGGATTGGTCTGATAAAAAAGCTCTAAACCTCAATCCACAAAAAACAATAACAATGTTAATCGGTACTGACAGACAGTGTGCGAAAGTAAATTTAGAAAATGAATTAAAATTGAATGATATTTCACTTAACAATTCAGAAACAAGTAAAAATTCTTGGATTGACAATTGATAAGAATCTTACCTTCAGTTCCCATGTAGATAATTTGATAAAAGCTGCTTATGGACGAGTAAGATCACTGCTTAAATTCAAATACGTTCTTTCCACTTCAATAAAATTAAAATTGAGAGTCATTAATTTTTCCACTATTTGATAATTGTGATACTGTATATGGCCCATGTCTTTCAGCACAAGATGCTCACCGTCTTCAGGTAGTACAGAATGTTTGTATAAGATTTGCAACAAACTGTAAAAGACGAGATTATATCACACCTAGTTATATTGAACAAAAAATAAATAAACTACACGTAAGAAGAGACATCCATTATGCTTGCTTCGTTCATAAAATTATATTGTTCAGCGTCCCTTCTTACCTAAGAAACAAAATTATTTTCGTACAGGAAATTCAGTCACGAAATCGTTACTTATTACAAGTACCTGCACACTCCACTTCTGCCTTTAAGAGCTCCTTTTCGTATTGTGCATCCACTATATATAATTCCTTGCCCACAAATATCAAATCCATGGCTACTCTGAGTACTTTAAAATCCAAATTAATCAGAAATTTTGTTAATTGAAAAACCCTTCAAAATATTTTTCAAATGAGTCAGCAATTATATTCATTGAAGATTGATCAATTGAATATTATTAAATATTGTCAGGAAAATAATAGAAAGTTATTAATTTGTGTCATATCTGATATAAGAAATGTACTTATTTTTTTTTGTAATCTCGAATATAATTTCAGGTTGGGCCAGAGCAGTCTATGACTGAGCTCCGCCTTAATAACGTCATTAATAATAATAATTATAATAATAATAATATCACAAATTCATGGGATGGATCAATAGGCAGCTCAGAAGATGAGACTTGTCTTTTCGATGGAATGATCGAAAAAAATATGATTTGAAAAAAATTGTCCTAACTAGAATTTAAAAAATGAGAAGTTTTTATGTTGAACGAACATGCAAATAGTATACCAGAAAAAGTCTACAGTTTTGCCCCTGACAAAAAAATTGTGAAGATGAGTACTTAGAATCTTCTTGGTGCACCCCTTTCAGAAAAATCTTCAACAGAATTCCTAATTCAGAAAACGAAGTCTCTAAGTTTGCTGGCATCCCGCATCAATAAGAACTGTCCAGCAATACCCAAATTAACATATGCATTGGAATATTTTCCAACATAGAGCTGCCAAGAGAAACTTGATCTCTTCGATTCAACACTTCGTATGATTTTGGAGCAGATTACCAACAATAATTTCAGCTCAACTACATGGCTTCAAGCAACTCTTTCTGTGAGTAAAAATGGTCTGGATATCCGTCGAACATCTTCAATCTCTTTACCAGCATTGATTTCTTCCTACAACAGCATTCAATATCTGGTCGATCTCTGTTTACCTAATACATTCTCTAATGTATCTGATCTCTACTATATGGAGTGGGAATCTATTTGGTGCTCTTTGACGGGCACCCTCAATACCTGAAAAAATTATTTCGCATGGGTTCTGGGATATTGCTCTCATTAAATTGTCATGTAAACAACTCCTTGACTTGCCTCCAATTGGAAGGGGTCATTTCAAGGCAGTAAGTACAAAGGAATCTGTAACTTGACTCAACGCCCTTCCTGTTGTTTTTTTTTGAATCTTTAATGGATTACCTTTGGGTGGTTCGATCAAAGAATTATGGATTATGGGTAATTGATACAGTCCCATTAAATATTCAGATTCAAAAGTATACACCTCGTTTTGTCGATAACGCCCTGCAAGACAATCAGGAGTTTTTACGATACTTGTTGGAGGGTATATTTGAAGATGTCAATGGGATTACTGAGAAATATAAACTCAGAACAGAAATTGATGAGAAATTAAGAGAAAGTGAAAATGCTCAAGAGCTGTGCAAGATTTTGGTGATGGACAATTTCAAAATTGTAGATTTTTGTCATTGTTCCGTCACGTTCAACCCATACCGATTCCGCAAAAATAAAAAAATTGAAAATTTTTAATTTTCACAATGTTTGGATTTGTTGATTATATATAGAAGACATTTTGGATGGTGATGATGTTGCTTTAGGGGCATCCAAAATCATTTGCATTGCTCGATTATGAAGATTTTGAAGTCTGTCCTTTACATTTTTATTGGCTATGCATAGTATTAAGGATGCGATTGTTAAATATGGAAGGATAATATTATTATATACCGTTATACGTGACCATTGACCATAGCTATCCTGGATGAAAAATTCACAAAACCACAAAATCATTCGCCTCTTTTCACTTGTAGAAACCATTGTATGGTTTTGTAATCTGTAAAAATGATCACAGTTATCATTCTTTTATCAGAAGCGTCAATTGTTTCTGTAACAGATTCAATTGTTTTTACAATGCTGCGTATGTGCTTCAATCGAGCAAAAAAAATCAATAGTATGTTCTTCTCATCTGTAAAATTAAGTGCATATTGGATGCACATCCCTAATAGTGGCAATATATTTCTATTTTGCATCGATTCCTATCAACGCAGCGTAAAATTAATCTGAATAAGCGAAACGGATTCCTAAATCTGGGAATTCGGTTTAATTGGAACGGAATTGGACCTATTTGTGCTCGTTAATGAAGTGATTCATTATACTGTTCCTTGTTTCGACGAAGAGTTTCGATTCATTTCGATAAATTGTAACATAAGTATTCTGTTTGCACATCCTGAAAGAGATGCTGGTCCCCAGAATTGGAGATTACATATTTCGTATACACAAAATACGTGAATACATAAAAAATATGACTCATCTATAAATTAGTTCATAAAGAAAAGAGGTACTTGATGAAAGACTTAAATCAATAGTAATAAATGGACTACATAATATAATTTTCCGCATAAAATCCTATAAAATAGGTAATACTGTGTCATATAAATGAAATCAATTAAAGAATAAGTAAATACAATCACTGGTTAAAAATACTCATACATACATATAAATATATGCATAAAAATACATACATAAAATTAATATACTAATCATTCAATAGAAGTTTAAATATATCTATTGAATCACTTGATTTGAAATCTTCTGGAAGGTCATTAGAATTATCAATTCCTTTGCAAAAGAGATAATTATTTGTACAATTACTTCTTTATTTTTCCACATTTACATTGTTTTTGTTTCTTGTGCTACTCGTGTATTTCAGTTACTTACATATATTGATTGATTTTAGAGATATTTTGATTTTCAATGAGTTTCTTCAGTGGCAGACATTGAAGGTCCTGCAACAGATGTGGTATCGGTGTTGTTCTCTCAAGAGGAGTGTTCAAAAACAGTTTTTGGAGTATTATTGAGAAATATCGTAACAGTGGTGTCAGAAGTGGGATATTAGTGAAAAGCAGAAACTATTTATAAACTATTTAGGTATGTTGAAATCGAGGTGTATATCGTACGATGAGATGGAGTTCACTGTAAAATTTATCCAAAATCAATTTGCGGATTTGGAAAAAAGAAGCCAGGAGGAAAAACAAGAAGAGGAAATGCGACCGTTGTTTGAAGTGAAAGAACAAGAAGAGGCACTTCAAAATATTCTTGAAGAACAGAAAAGAGAGCGGAAACAGAACAGAAACGGAAAAATTGATAACAAGAAGAGGAAACGCGATAGTTGGATGAAAAGAAAGAACGAGAAGAGGAACTCCAAACATTTCTCGAATAACAAAAGAACGAATAGGAAATCAAAGAAAAGCAGTCTTCCAGAAGGCTCTAGAACATCAAAACAAGTTCTTTCAACATGTATTACAGGAAACTGAAGTACAAATGGAGGAACTGAAAGAAGAACGAAAAGAAAACGTCAAGAAAATCGACGATTAGCTCAAGAAAATGAATAGAGTGGCGGAGGAGATGAAAGGACTTGAAAACCAGATAGCTCTCTTCAAGATCCAAGATCGTTGAGAACGGGTTGCCACATCAGGAACTTCCTAAAACCATCGACTTATGATGAACAGTTCTCTTGATACATGTATAGCTAGCTGTTAATTTGAAGCTGCTGCAGTGGCTAATGGATGGAGCAAAAAAAAAAGCTATGGCACTTATAGTAGCTTTGAGAGGGCCAGCTTTGGGTATGTGCAGACGATACCCATCCAATAGCAAAATAAATATGGAGACCTGATTACTGCATTAGAGTTACGGTATGGCGATCAACATCAAGAATTCAAACTCAAAAATCGGGTAAGAGTCTGCAAGCACCGGGAGATTTCAAGAAACAGCTAGTGATGCAGTTATTCATTGATGGACTGAGAGACACCGAAATCCAAAGGACTCTGCGACTAACACACTTCAAGAGGAGTAGCGATACCTTGGAATGTCATCTAGAAGTGAAGGCGGCCTTCAAAACATCGAGGCCTTAAGTAAGAGCGGTATCAATAGAAGAACCCAAACAACGATTTGGCACAGTTACTAGTTCATTCGAGAAGATTCTGAATGAGATTTAATCTTTGATGAACGGAATGAACACTTAGAAGAACAAGGCGTGCTATAGATGTGGGAAATTGGGACATGTTATTAAAGACTGCAGGGTGAGAATGCCACCACGTTTGCAATCACCTGTGAGGACAACGTCTTCCAGCGAACTTCCAAATAATGGGTGGCAGGAAAAACTATGATAAGCCAGCATATTGGTACGCATGCTGGCTAGCAATAACAGAGCCCCCAGGGTCATCCCTGTTAATAAGCTGAGAAGAATAACCGAATTGCACAACAATGCAAATGCCTTGTCCAGAAGTCATAGTTCGGAGACTTGTGAGCACAGTGGGCGAATTGAACGTCGCGAAGGAATCAACCAAGTGTGATTAATGGTTGACGACAATTAGACTACAGCCAAAATGAGACAAGACCAAGAAAGTGATCCAAATGTTGCAGAACTTCTAAGATAAAAGGAAAGTGGAGCAAAGGCATCCTCAAGAGATATTTTTTTGTTTAACTGTCGACAGTGAATTTAGTAACTGTCAAATATAAAAATCACTTTCGAGAATGCCAACCATTCGTGTTGGCGGAATGTTGAGTCAAACTAGCAATCAACGTCGGCCTTATATCCCGGAAAGTCTTCATGTAAGTAACGATGGTCGCTAAAGCCTTCCACAATATCAACACACTCCTCTACATTTTCACCACTGAAGTACAAAAGAGTGTCGTCGCAAATAATTGGATTCAACATTCTTCTGTTATGGTAACGAAGTTATTCAAATATATGAAGAATGACAATGGTCCCAAAATGGACCCTTGGGGCACACCTATATCATTCGGTATTTGTTGTGAATAATCTTCATATAGTTTTGGCCTCCACAGCCTGTTGCTAACGTATAGTGTTATTCCATCAATGTCAACGCTTACATTTTTTCTAATGAGCCTGCATCTATCTATAGTTTCGAATACACTTTGACGATTCAGAAATACTTCCATAGTGTAATGTTAATTTTTTGTGCTTTTCTTCGAATCTGTTATAATGGTGGAAATAATTCCCAAGATATGATTGACAAAGACAAAATTTCTTACTGAATCCAGTTCAACATCAGCAGAACATGGATTGGTACCATTGCCGGGGCCTATTTCATTTGTACACCCTCGTCGACTCAAATTCAAGTTCTAAATTCATGAAGGCAGAATCAATGGAACACCTCGTATATTTTTTGTTCTGAACTCAAATTCAACTTTTATTTCTAATTGAATATAATATTATACTTTCTCACAATGATGGACTACACGCTATATATAACGGGAGTTGAAGTTAATTAAATGATCCGTCCGGACACGATTTCTGAAATGATCGTCATCTTTATGATTCTATTCCCTAATTATCTCTTTTAGTGGAGGTGCATTGAATATGAAAACCATGAACAATAATTCGGTTTACACGAACTTTCCATATACTCATATTCTACGAAATCGCCATAATTTCGAATATCTCATCAGCTGATTTAGTCGTAAATTATGAAAACTAGCTCGAAACATAGCTTCAACTCGACGATCGTAAAAGTCTCTTGCTGTACTGGAAATGATGTATTATTCCTTCATGCAAAAATTTGATGCAGCCATAAAACGACGAAACATACATCTAGCTTGTGTGAAATCAAGTACATCTTTGTGATGAGTATTTCAATTTTTGTAGTTTTTCACTATTTTTGTGTCGAATCTGAAGCAATCAAATTTGTTGAGTTCGAAAGAGCTATGAATTTCCACGTTCCAAACACGTATAGATAACTACTTTCTCGTTCGATTTATAATAATAATGATATAGGCAGGGAGGCTAATCGACATCCAAGGCCGTTGTGAGTAACGACATAACCTACTAAAAAAAAGGGCAAAATTGGACAGGATAGCTCATGCGCATCCTGGAGGAAAAATGCAATTTTTCAGGTGGTCTAGGACTCTGGGGATGGTGATTGGCATTGGCATGTACGGGCACAGAGAAAGAAACCGTAGTCAATGAGCAAAACTAACCAAGGCAGAATGAATACAACTTGCAAAATTGAAAAGCTTCGTACGGAGTTGCCAACTCTAAGTCTCTTTAGGTAGATCTGCGAACTTCAGTTCCAGAATCTGCGTATTTTCTATCGAATTGATTGTGCCAAATTCCGTTTTAATATACATTCGCCTCTTTCATTAAAAAAGCGCCCATTCTACAGAGCTACGAATGTGTGAAACAAAAAGACTCGCCATGAGAGATTTGTTATTTATTTGATTCAGCTTCCCGCACAATTTTATTGATTACAATTATGGAAATAAGCAGTGACAGTGACGAAGAGAGGCAAAATATTTCTCACACTGAAAGAAGCTACATTGTGAACAAAAATATTCACACTTGTGGGAAAAAGACAAAACGTATCAAGGTTGGGTTTAATGCATGTAAATTTGACTTGAGATGTGGCGGAGGTGAAAGGGTTTTGGATAAGCATTTTCATAAACATATGTTTGAAGTCAATTAATTCATGGATGTAGCTGTTACTACGTGATAGGAGATCATCATGAAAAATGAGAACATTAGGATAAAATTACAGTAACTTAAGTGTTAAAAATACAAATGAAAAAATGCAATTTGCCTGAGAATGATAATGTAAATTAATAGTTGAAATAAATTGTAAAACATAATGCTCGTTTTATTCAGTTTTACTCTCTTAATTTCACCGGTACATCTTCGAACTTGTCATACGTAAATTTTACAAATTCTACGTATTATTCTAATCTGGCTTACACCTTTTTCAAAATCTCAGTTGGCAACACTGCTTTTAATCCTCGGGAAAGAAGCTCGTGTTATCGAAACGTTAAGAAACAATTCCAAACAACGACGGCTTTCAAACTTGAATAATAATGGTGATAATGAGTTAGTTATCTTTCATTTTGCTGGAGATGACCATTTGGTACCATGTTTCAAGGTTCTTGCCTCTCAAAGTGCTATACTTGAGTTCATAAATTGTAGAAAGTGACTAATCGTAAATTTTCAGGTTTTTACGGAGACAAGAAATATCGGAGAAAACTTTTTCTGTCAAGTATCCTGGAGCCATCAATTTGATAACATTGTAATTGATTATTTTTAACCCCTTTAACAGAACAGGCGAATTACATTCCCCAGTAGGCCAAGGTTTTTAATTTTTCTGTATTATTTTTATCACATCAGAATTCTGAGTACATGAGTTTAGTTCAGCATCAGCCTTCAAAATACCATCAAAGGTCTACCTAGTAAGATATGAAGATTGTCAGAAACGAATATCTCACCGAACTCAACTTCAAATCAAGGTTTTTCTCAACAATATTGCTCGCTAGACAACCCCGTCCCATAAAGAGAATCAGATGTTATTCCCGAAACCCAACGTAAAATAATAAGGTTGCGCCTTATCACTTCTGTGAAACCCACGATAAAGACGAAAAAGGAAACACTTCAAAATATTTATAATCGCCTTGTTGGCGGTTTTGCTTATCAGAAAACAATACGCTACCGGAGACTGCATTTTATACGGAGCTTTCAGTGTTATCTTTCCTTGTCGCGAAATTAGTGCCGGAACTGAAATGAATTCCAAACCCAATAATATCGACAAAAGTGGCATTACCAATGGAAATTGTGAAATTACCATTACGGTACCTGAGAGGGAATATAATGAAACAGGTAAATAGAATAGAAATAACAATGGGAACGATTTATTTCAATTCATTCGCTAGTTGAGTTTGTTTTGTATTGTATGTTAACTGTTATGTGGAGCAAATATTGAAACAAGTGAATAATCAGGGGTAATTCAATTCCATGATTGGGGTGCTATTTCATTGAAAAGTATTCTTGTAGCCCACAAATTATTTCAATTCATTTTTTGTTATATTTGGGGTTTTACAATTTAGAGCACCATCAATGATATCAGAAAAAGTACCAATTTTTCAATGAACAGCTATTGATTTTATATAGGTTTTCAAAAACCTTTTGACTCAAAAAAAAGTGGGAGAACTGATGTTGAACGATATTGTGTTTAATGATCTGTATTAATTTTTTATGCATCAACCAGTTATCTATTTGACTATATGGTTTTAACACTATCAAGTTGAGGTATGGAAGGAGTAGAATCACGTTTTCGAGTAGATTGTGCCATAGTCATGAGACTTCGTACGAGGTCGAATTCAAAATTCAGCAGCAAAATCTGACATTTGCACACAATGGCCATCATCGTTTTTTCCTATGAATATTAATCCAATATTTTACAATGGCATTCGGTTTTCTCCTATTTTTCCGTTTCTCAGATGTATCAGACTACACATTCACAATTGGTTGCTATCATTTCAAGGAAGTATGCCAATTTTGTTTGTTCACTGATTTGAATCCAAAATAACACACTGTGTTTTCCTATTCCGCGTAGAGTTCCAGCGATAACTTCAAAGTTATGAAAAAGTTGTCGAAGTGAACTCTTTGAGATGATATGGTGTCCTCTATTTTAATAGTTCGCTAACAATTTTTCCACTTAGGCAGAAATATATCGACATGTATCTAATAAAAATTATTGTCGTCGTACAAATTGACGTTACATCCCGATGACTATCATGCCTGAGTTATGTTGTCCTAAGAGTATTTACAAATCCAACGGAATGCTCATATACTATATTACATATAGAGCTTTTTTACTCTTAAAGCAGAATTTGGCATAGCTGGTGGGATAAACTAATATATTCTTCCCATATGGGATAATGTCATAATACAAAAATAGGCATCAAGTCATATTCGAGGTTACTTTTCTCTGGATTGGTTGAGAAGGTTCAGTGCCTAGCCTTCTCGTTGCCCGATCAGAATGCACTGGAATTTTTCCTTAAGGATCATCTGTAAAACAGAGTTCTCAAATCACCGGTGGGATCTGAAAAAGACCTGCTCAACACAAGAATTGTTACTCCCAGACTTTCTGATACATTTGAGAAAATTTGTTTTCATTAATGGGGCTAATCCACATCAAACATTTGAACTGACTTTAATCTTTTTCTTTTTAACGACTAGTTATCTCATTTTGATTGTACATTTCTTTCAATCAACCTACTCTTTGACGAGAAGAATTTCATCAGATTGTCGAAAATATGCTTTAAAAAAATGTAATCTGAGAAATTTGAGAAAATATAGTCAACATAAAGGTCAACTGCGACAAGTCTACCCTGGCTTCCCTCACATTCCTCACAGAATTCGAATGTAACTCGACTATATTTATTGTCAGTAATATCCATCCTCTGAGTGAACTTACCGAATTTAATTGAAATTACATCAGTGATTTCAGAATTATCGATGGAAAACCTTCTTCCTTACACAAGTATCTCTGAAAGTAAACATTGGAAACCATTTTTTGACTGTTTGGTCCATACTGAGAACCCCAGAAATATCTGCACGTACTTCTGGGACAATTTGTATATCAATCAAGTCATCGCAGTGATGTGATGTTGCTGCTTTCACTGTCTGAAGAGATTTATCAAATAGAACTCAATGTATTGAAGAAAATTGTAAAGAATTACATTAACAATTTTCTTTAAAATACGTTCTGATTTTGTAGTAGGTCTTCCAAAATTTTAGAGTGTTTCTGATATTTCATGAGCTTGACGTTGATAGCTTCTTACACGAACTTCATCAAGAAACATATATGAATAGGCTTTCAATAGTAAGATACAATCCTTATCCCGTTTCAGAAAGTATTTCTGCGATTTTTCTCTAATCTGTCCCTCTTTTCTCCATCCAGGAATCTAGGAGTGGTTTTTAAAGCTGTTATTGAGGAAGATGTTCTTAGTAATGATGTGGGTTGACTGAAGTTCATGACAACATAATCAATCTCACCTTGTGGTTTGTTGAAATGAGATTTTCAATTTTTATCCACTTATCTTCACTAAGAACTAGAATTCATTTGAGATATAGAATTCAGTAGTCATTTTGCTGATGCCAACATTCTTGAAAAGTATTACTTTATCACAACCGTAGCGGAAGTAACAGTTATGTAATTGGTTTTTAAATACATAAATGTAATCTAAGATTCCACTAGATTAAATAGTGTGGGTTAATGGCCTGTTGAAATTGAAAGAGGAATGAAAATGAATAATAAATACTACACTTGATCGTAAAGCCATCAAAGGACAAAACTGATAGATAATCAAGGAAGTTCAAGCTTTCCGCAATATCATATATGGAAATAATTAATTCGATCCTATGTTTCCTTATTTCCAGTGGCCATTCGATAGTCGTTAGTTCATTCTAAGAACTGTACAGGATATTGTCGAAGACTTTTCGTCCAGTTCCATTTTGTTTATTGATTTCGGTTAACGAAAACATGTCGGGTTAATGGAGAAATTCATCAAACGATGTTTTCAGTAATGCATTTTTTAAAATTGTTTCAGACTTTTCCCCATCCACTGAAACCCTAGCCGTAGAACATACGATAGAGAAGGCATCGTCCACTGAAAACTATGCATCACGCAAAAAATTGGGTCATGGTGAGTATAACTATTCAGGAGAACAATTGCTGCTGAAAACAAATCAAAAAGTTACACTGGACTTTTGTCTCAACACCAAACCACTATTTTCAACGCCACCTCACGTTTTAGTTACCACATGCCCATCATCTGGAGGAAAGTTATTCTTCCAGAAGATCCAGGTTCCAAACTTATCAGTTCAATAATGTTATGAGCTACGTTAGCGCTGGAATTGAATCACTTCCTGATAACTGATGCCTCTGATATGAAAAATTTATTTTTGTTACATTATTATAGTCGGTTATGAATAAGTTTACCTCAAGGTTGTTTCATTTTAATGACTCAATCGGCCTTGGAAATTGCCATATTCGGGTCAATGTCGTGGTTAAAGAAAGTAAATTGCGGTTTTGTATAAATTTCCTTTTCTACTCAAGTGGCAATAAATTAACATCAATTCTAGTGAACAATTATCTAGATTGTAGATTGTAACAGGGTCGTACAGGCCTTGCAGCCTCACAAGCACTTCGACCTATGAGTTCTTTTGTGCGTGACACTTGATCTTCGAGGTCCGGGGTTCCGAGACTTCTAGCTCCTGGGAGCTAAGTTTCTGTTGTCGGAGGGCATTGAGAAGGACCTTTCCAAGAACTTAAGCCTCTTGCAGAATAGCGATGTGCACAGCAAATGTTCTGCAGTTTCCGCGAAGTTCTCGCTGTAGCGGCAACTATTACTCTGTGATTCACCCATCTTTTTGAGGTGGTACCCCAGAGGACAGTAGTCAAGTCTTTCTTGTCATACTCGAGAAGCTGTTTAGCTTTCTTTGGCGATACACACTAGTCTTTTCGCTTGTCTTTGTCCTGACACTGTATTCCAGTGAGATTTCATTTTATCGGAAATCTTATTTCGAGTGGGCTTTTGAGAGTCCACATAAGGGTTCTAGGCTGGGAAATAGTATGTTTGTCCCTTCTTTGTCAACGCAATCTGCTTCTTCGTTGCCTTTAATTCCTCTGTGACCTGGCACCCACATCAGGGTAACCTGATTGTTCACTGCCAGTTGTGTTAGGGATCGTTTACAGTCCCAAGTCAACTCAGACTCACAGGTGTATGCCCTCAGAGCGTTTGGTGCTGCATGGCTATCTGACAGTATATAGTTTTCTGCCCTTCGAGTGCCTTTTTCAAGGCATTCTTGGACACATAATTCTATAGCATGTACTTCTGATGGGAACTTGTTGGGGTGTTACTAAAGGATTTTGAGAGCCTGAAATTTTGTTCTGTAACGCCCACTCCAATCCTTTCGTCTATCTTAAATCAATCAATATACCTCACTGATGCATCCCTTTCCAGTTGAGATCCGTTCTCTGTGTAAGTTTGGTGGCTGTTTGTGACAACTTCGAACTGCATTTCAAAGTCGTACCTAACTGGCAAGAAATCTGTCGGTTTAGACATGGCTTCTATGCAAATGTGTTCCAAAATCTTCAAGTGTCCGATCAGATCTCCTGCTTTCAAGTATTTTGTCTAGCTCAGTCTGAAGGCACTGTTTGCTGCTTTTTGATTACACATAGGTGCAATGGCGGAAGGTTCAGCATTGCCGCTAAGGCTGCAGTAGGGCACGTAAATACTGCCCCTGTGATTCCCAGACAGACTAGCCGCTGCACTTTCTGCAGCTTGACTCGTGCCAAAATTTGTTGAATTTTTGGACACCATACCAGTGATGCGTAGGTGACCATGGGTTTAATAATTGTTTGGTATGACCAATAAATAATTTTTGGTGTCAGACCCCATGTCTTAGCAAAGACTTTGCGCCTGTCCAGCTTGACGCTATAGCTTTGAAAGAATGTGGTTGATTTGGCTGTTCCAAGTCAGTTTCTGGTCTATTAGAACTCCCAAATAGTTCACCTCTTTGGAAAATGTTAGCATGGTTTCGTTTAGAGTTGGGGCTTTGAGTTCGTACTTTCGCCTCTTGGTGAATGGAATCAGCACTGTTTTGCTAGAATTGACGTTTAATTCTTAGCGCACCAGCTTCTGATTGTGTTCAGGGCTAATTGCATGCGTTCGAAGATTACTCCGTCATGTTTGCCCCTAACATCTATATAATTGGTTGAATTAATTATTGGAATAGTTTAGGCTGAAATTTGTCTTTCTTATTTTATTCTCATAGATAACTACCGAAAACTGTATTCAATGAAAACAAATGTAATATGAAGAAAATCATTTGTTTCTGGACACCTTGGTATAAATAAAAAAATATTAAATTGTAAATGAAAAACCTACGATAAAAATGAAGATTTTTTGTGCGATATCTAACAGAACACAACTACTTCACCGACTAAATCAACGCTGGACATTGAACTACATCTGATAGATATTGTGAACAGTGGAAAATTGTGTCTAGAGTTTGTCTTTAAGTCGTATATGATTCTTCATCTAACATTTTGAACATCATGTTCATATTGTGATCATGAAATGCCAGCAGTTGTTTTACGGTTGCTATGCTACCGTGACCATGAAGTAATTTTTTGCCATGGTTACGATGCTATCAGTTTGAGCTGTTGGATTTGTTTTCGATATTATGACCATTCAAATTCATTACCCCTGTCATGAATGGTCCAAACCGCAAAATCGAGTCGCCCATGCAATACTCATCCTTTCGCCACTTCACAGTCAAAGGATGTCATTATTTTTGTTTACCTTCAACATGACGTAAAACTCTCGATTCAAAAAAAATCCTCCTCCTCGAACATTCATTCAGCTACCTGCACTTTTCATAAGCTACAATTCTCGAGTACCATATCTTTTACACAGGAAATGGCTACTTGACCTTTCCATGCATTCAGATATTTCAGACCGCTTTCAATATTTCGTCGCATTCTTGGGAAAATGATGTGGATATCTGAGAACAATTATTAAAGGAAGTAACGAAGGTGAGGATTTTGCCCTTCTAATAGTTCATGATATACAGTGTGCTGAGGGTATGAGTGCCGAATTCCAAACTCTGTTTTTTTGAAAGAGGGTTCTAAGTTTGCGAGATACGCAATACATCTTTGTATACAGTGCTCTCATAAAGTGTGGAAACGCTCCATTATCTTATGAGTTAATCATTTTCGGAGGTAAGGCTCGGACAGATCGATTTTGTATTTTAATTTTGCACCTTTCTTTCCAAAATTTTTATTTTTTCCCCACTACCTTACAAGATATGACGTCATCGATAAATTGAAGTATCCTGAGTATGAAAGAAGTCAATTTTCACATTCATTAACATTTTTTTCATTATTTATTCTGTAACGGATACCTGAGAATTAGTAGTTAGTACGAGTATATTTCCATAATTGAGTAATAGACTATGAAGATATCTGGAATCCCTTGCCAACTAGACAATAGGTTCTTAGTTACCATTGCATATGTCATTATTGAATTGATTATTTTTTTCGTATATTTTCAAACAATCAGAATGACCAATTTAGTTAAGTTACCTCGTATAATTTCGATAATACCTGATTATACATAGAGTTGCTCCTCCAATCGAAAATTTTAAAATAATTTCATTTTCATAGTAACCACATCGACATCAATATACAACAAACAGAACTGTCAAATTGTGACGTTTATTAAAAATTGTTCAAAAATTAGTCGATTCGGAGATTTATCATCAAATGCAATAAACGAAAGTATACAAAATACTGAGCCTCATAATACAGTGGAAACAAAAAAGTACGTATGGAAACAATTTCTTACGTTTTGCAGTGAAAGAAACTATGTGCTAAATGAATCAATTTCCACTGAAATGATAGCGTCCATTTTGATAGATTGGGCTTTCAATATGCGAAAATGTAATTGAGAAAATTATAAAGAAAATGTGGTTAAAACGATGTGGAACATTACGGCAAAACAAGTACAAGAAAAATATATGAAGGAGTTTAATAGAGTAATTGATCCATTCTCTAGTCCCATATTTTTAGCCGCACGAAACGCAAGAAATTCAAAAAGAAGGGAACTTCAAATGTTACCGGACAAGAGAAAGGTTAGTGCATCAGCATTTAAAGATAACGAATTCATAGCAATGATTGAAGCGTGGGATGAAAATACACCGGAAGGATTACAAATAAAATGTTTCTTCATTGCTTCTGTAGAACTTGCGTGGAGAGGAAATGAAGGAGCGTCATGCCTGACTCATTATTTTCAAAAAGAAACTGGAAATGATGATACTCCAACTGGTAGAATACAATATATTCCTATTTTTACCAAAACCACACAGGGAGGAGCAAAACCATGTGCTAATAATAAATGGCTTGTACCTAACCATAATGAAGTGAGTCGTTGTCCAGTGAGACTTCTAGATAAGCTAATGATGAAAAGAAGCGAAAACATCAATATTAAAACAGATAGGTTATTTCTGACAGTAAATCCCAACTGGAGAAAAGAAAAAACCCTTGGCTGGTACAAAAATATGCCAATTGGAGTGCATGAAATTAGTAAATGGACCAAAAAGTCTGCAGAATTGGAAAATTTGAATATGACAAACAAAAAATTTTCAAATCATTCTCACCGAGCCACTGCTGTTTCACAATCGGCAAAAGCAGGTGTATCGGAACAAGAACTTATTAAAATAACAGGACATGGTAATAGCAATTCTATCAAACCCTACCTACAGATAGATGAACAACATCACAAAAACATAATAAATAAGATGAGATCCAATTTTAAAAACGCTGCAGGTTCAAGTAATAACACCTCCAGTATTTCCAGCACTTCAATGAGCAGTGGCCACGTTTCCTGCGCCGAAAATAACTCATTTAAAAAAAACGTAGTATATAATAATTGTAACTTTCATTGCACCAATTTGTATTTAAATTAATAAATTGTTTATATATTTACTCAATTTACTCAAAAAATAATTGTATCAAATGCAATACGTACTTCAAAATAAATACGGTTATACATCTCAAACTTCCTGCATAATAACAATTCGTGTCAGTTTGACAGAATAATCCTCACGCTTCACGGTCGGATTATTTAAACTGTCAAACTGACACTCTTTATAATTATGCAACAAGTTATCGATGTATAACCTGATTATTTTGAAGTACTTATAGTATTACTACTGATTATTTGTTGTGTAGCATTGTCTGCAATAAAAATATTACCCTTAAAGTATTTATTTGAAATAACGATGGTGCTATAAGAAACACAGAGAAATTTTTTAAGAAAAGCCAAATTACATCCATATGAAATTAAACTCATACATAAAATGAATAAGATGACTTTGACAGAAGCATGGAGCTTTGTGAAATTATGTAAGAAGTGTGTGATCAAAATAATGGGTTTGAATTTAAAGTCTTATTTTCCGACGAATCAACTTTTTTCACAAACGGTACTGTGAATATGAAAAATTCCAATTGAACGATGGAAGCTCATACCAGGAATACCATTGGATCATATTTTTTTATGGTACTGTGACAAGTGGAAATTATTTGGAAATGTTAGAAGCCTATGTAGTTCTATATTCAACTGAGACATTTCCAGACATCAATCAACTTGCTCGAATAATCTCTACTATTTGGTTCCATCACCACATTATGCTCGAGTTGGTAGATATTTTCTCAATGAAACGATCCCCAATCAAGATTGAACGGCCAGCTAGGTTTCCAGATTTACCTCCCATGGAATTACTTTAAAAGTAGTGTACATAAATCGATCCAACAATGTGGAACCTCTTTCTAAAAGGTGTCTAAGATCGACCAAAATGAAGCGTTGAAAATGAAGAACATTATTCGCGTTATATACGGTGGAAAATCTAATAAATTTGACACAACATAGTTGATATTCCATTAAAAAAATTGCAAACTGCAAAAAATCCATCTATGTGATATTCATCTGTTATAAGAATTAAGTGAAACAATGTTGATCGAAAAATCAAGTTCTGTGAAGTTTTCATGGATAAATTAAACGTAAATTCAAATACATATTGTTTCTGACGAATCTGCGTTTTGTTCAAAGGGGCACGTAAACCGACATAACTACAAATATTGGTCAGACCAAAATCCACATTGGATGGAGGAAATTCACACTCAACAACTACAAAATGTATATGGTTGGTGTGGCACTATTTGGTAGCCACGTTATAGAAGCCTTTTTCATAAGGAGAAATTGGACATCTGAACGATATACAGGTATTACTTCTGCAAGAGCATATCTATCATTCCAGAGCTCAGACGATTATTTCCGAACAATAAAAACCCTAATTTGCCGACAGAACTCCTATGGTTACAACAAGATGGGGCTCCTTCACATTTTGGACGTGTGGTAAGGTCATATCTAGAAGAAACATTTACTGATAAATGGATTGGACGCAAGGGGGCAATTGAATGGCCAGCTAGGTCTCCCGACATGAACACACTTTATTTTTTACTGGGGGGAGGGTCACATAAAAAATTAGTCTACAAAAATATACCTCAAAATATCGAAGAGTTACAAGAAAGAATGAGGCAAGAAATTTTCAACATTCCTCCCATGATTTTTGATTCAGTACAAAATTTTGTCCTGCGAATTCATTACTGTCAGGAAGTAAATGACTTTGAGCAACTTATCGAATATTATTCTGAAGAAAATATGTGTTATATACCTATCAAAACTTGTTTTTTCTCTTTTTTTCTGTCATAACTATTGTTTCCATGTAAATAAATATTCAGACAAAATAAAACATTGAACAATTATCTTTTTTAATTTTCTGTGAAAAATAATAATCAAAATTTGATTATATCCATATACTCCTTGTCTAATTTTCATAATAAATATTCGTCATTTCGGCCTTTTCCTTTATTGGGAAGTAGAAAGATATTTTCAAATTTCGAAATCTCGTAAACGGTTAAGTTTAGGATATGATATGCTGTAGCAATTTTTTTTAGGAATTTTGAGCAAAATGGAAACATGGAATGATATACATAGTGTTCCATTGAAGAAAAATCAACTTTGTTGAATGATCTTGCGTTTTTACTTCATTGTAAAGGATTGAAAAAAAAAAATTCAATCTTTTGTGCCCTTGCTAGCTATCTTACTACGAGACCATCGACCGTTTCCGTACATATCAGCTACCTTGTATAATTGACAAAACCGATCAACAGTGCACTTAGACCTACAATAAAAGATCTACCTGTTTGTTTATCTCTTCTGAACCTAATATTTTCGGTCATCGTTGGTGCCAGTTACTTTGAGACAACCATCGAAGATACTAGTTGACAAAGGTGATAAAGTGCAACAAGTTTCAATGAAGGTAAGAGAAAGTTTATATCATCTAAAAATGGAACAATTGAGAAATCAATAAACTAAAATAGTTGAGGGAAAATCATGATAAACATATTCTTGAAGAAAAAGTTATTCCATATATCCAGTCGTTGTCATGCCACAATTTTGTACTAATAAAATGACAGTTACTTGTACAATGTGTCAGGTTTGAGAATAAAAAAAATAGGATGTATACGACATAGAAAAACTAACCCTCTTGGACTTCATGTTGCTCATCAAACAATGTCAGTATTTTATTCTAGGTAAGTATACAATATGCAATTTTTTTCCAAACTTTGAACATTATTGATATGGAGATGCAAAGCCACTTTCCATCACAGAATTTAAATTCTATGTTGTTGCTGACTATATTTCGTATGCATTGAGCCAGTTGACATAAATATGTGTGAATTATTCGAAATTTTTCTTGAAGAATTACGTCAGTATTTTTAACATCACAAATTTCGAGAGTTGATTGCCAATTTTATTCATGTCCTTAAATTGAATAAAATTACTGCGAATTTATACAGTCAAATAAATTAATCAATTTTGAATGTTTTGATGTATGGATAGTTGTGAATATAAAACTGCCGTCAATTTGTAATTGAATAATAATTCATGAATTTTATGGCAGTTTTTGGTTACTTTCGAGTTATTATGATATGTGTTCGTTGTATGATTGCATTTTTGAGGTACCTATATGAGACAAAAAATATCAATGATTTACGCTTTCTTCATTTGTATTAATATACAGGGTGGGGCAATAGTGCGTCAGAGTCCAATTTCTTGAGTTCTAAGATAGTTAGGACGATAATTCTAAAATCAAATATAACTAGAGAACTGTGTCTATATCTAGAAATTATTGTCGAATACACAGGGTGAACCAAGGAAAATCTACAGGGTCAATTGCATTTTTTCAAATGAAATGCTATGTACTTCAATCCATTTTTTCAAGCATTTTAGTGGTCTCCATCCACACCTCCAATATCCTTTACTATCTCCCAACCACTTGGGAGTTATAATTTTTTTTGTCAAAATAATGCTATCTGCAGATGCATACCGAAAAAACCACCGTTCTCAAGATTATGGAATGCAGGAGGTCATGATTATAATCCTATCCGTCAGACATATGAGTGATATTTCTGAATCATTATCATTCCCAAAAATTATACAGGATGACTGAAAATGATTTTTCAATTCGGAAGTTTTTGAATTAAATTTTATCGAGTTCTTCAAATGGAACACTGATGGAAACAGATC
Source organism: Chrysolina americana (assembly GCA_958502065.1). Taxonomy (NCBI): domain Eukaryota; kingdom Metazoa; phylum Arthropoda; class Insecta; order Coleoptera; family Chrysomelidae; genus Chrysolina; species Chrysolina americana. Next base: position 90,696,213 of record OY293412.1, read on the forward strand.
GTTTCAATTATTTTAACGAATCCCAACTTCTTTTATCATTCAACTTTATTTCGTGTGTTTGATTCCTGATTTGGAATTATTTTCGTTTGCTATTGTGTGCTATTAATTGAACAACATTTATCGTGGGTACATACATTCTGACAGATGAGGAAAATATTCACTTATAATCTCCCAAGTTCTTGAATTATTGCCAGAAATTTTTCGAGTACATTCATTTAAAAAAAATAAACTTTTGGCAATTAATTCAAACACGCTGGGTTCGGTAAGAAAATTTCACACCAAGAACAACAATTCATAAGAAATAACTGACGATGGTTTCACCTTAACTATTTATATGTATAAATAGTTCAGGTGTTCAATTAATAGCACACAATAGCAAACGAAAATAATTCCAAATCAGGAATCAAACAAACAAAATAAAGTTGAAGGATAAAAGAAGTTGGGATTCGTTAAAATAATTGAAACGATGTGTTTCCATCATCCTTATAAGAGGTGTCAGTAAAAATGAGCTACTAAAAATTGTCCTAGTGGATAGCTCGAAAACGGCTAGGAATATCTCCAGGGATGTACATACAAAAAATATTCGCTTCTCAATCCTATATCACAAATATATGGAGTATGCCATTCAAAGAACTCGAGAAAATTTAATTCAAAAACTTCCGAATTGAAAAATCATTTTCAGTCATCCTATATAATTTTTGGGAATGATAATGATTAAGAAATATCACTCATATGTCTGACGAATAGGATTATACTCATGACCTCCTGCATTCCATAATCTTGAGAACGGTGGTTTTTTCGGTACTCATCTGCAGATAGCATTATTTTGACAAAAAAAATTAAAACTCCCAAGTGGTTGGGAGATAGTAAAGGATATTGGAGGTGTGGATGGATTTTCCTTGGTTCACCCTGTATATCCGACAATAATTTCTAGATATAGACACAGTTCTCTAGTTATATTTGGTTTTTGAATTATCGTCCAAACTATCTTAGAACTCAAGCAATCGGACTTTGACGCACTATTGCCCCACCCTGTATATGCAAAATCAAATACTTGGGTTAACGTCTTCATTTCTTTAGGTTGGCATTTCTGACAAGACTATCGGAATTAACCACCAATAAATTGTCGTACGTAAATACAATTATTATTGGTAAATTTTGTTGTTCATGTATTCATACGTTATTGATAAATTTCATTGGACCGTGTAAATTCGCACTCAATTTTTTATGCAAAGCTGGCATTTCAACCAGTCATAATGCTTCTGTTTACAGGTGCCTTTTGAAGCTGCACTCTCGTTTTGCCTTTTTTTCGTATTTCATATCAACTATAATAACTAACAATCAACTAATGTACTGTAGAAGGCGATTAATGATCGAAATATTTCAACATGCAAGAAATCGATATCAATCATAGGCACTCTAATATACGAATTGGTTACAATAGTTTTCCGTCGGCCACATTCCTCATGAACTGAAGGCAATCTTGATAAGAACATATTTTTTCAACAAAATAAACCGTAGGAAGTCGATTAAACATCAATGATCATCATTTGATGATTTAGTTTATATTTGGATACATTTATATTGACAGGGCGTAGGTGTCTTCATTTGATTGTTTCAATTCGTGTGAGTTCAGTTTATCATCACAATCATGCATTCATAAAAGAATTGATCGATATCATGAAAGACCAATTTCGTGTACATTATACTCTAGTTAATAGGAGGTCGATGGAAATAGTATATTAAATACCAAGGGACCGAAATTCGTTTTCAAATCTTGATTGGAACGCAAACCAGTCATTCTGTGGTATTTTGCAGCGACAATGACTGAACTTTGTTCCGTCAAAAATAATATTTCATTTCCTACTTTTGGGGATTTGAAGCACCTTGTCATAAGTGAATGCGAGATTGAGAGATATTTTTAATTTCATAATATTAAACCTTTTATGGAATAGATAAAACCCGATACTTGGTAAAAATCCAAGTTATCATTTTCAATAAATTTTTGTCTTTAATAATACCAGAAAATATCAAGATACTCAACTCCTAATTGTTCAAATTCAAAATTAAATAATTTTCGAATTAATTGGCATTAAGGAAGAATTATCTGGCCTCAGATTTTCGGTTATTTATTTTTGTCACGCTGTCAAGTTCAATACAAACAGTAGAAGGTATTTATATGCGCAAGTTTCCCATTTTTTCTGTATATTTTAAAAGTAATGATTGACTATTTATATTTGTGTTAATTTCAAATATTATACGAATTTTATATACATTGACATTTTTTATATATTTAACATTTTGTATATACAGGGTATTTATTAAGTACTTGTTCAAATTTCAAAGGGCAAAGATTTGACTAAATTCAAGATGAAAAGTTCATATGAATATGTGTCTGCAAATGTTTCGTTTCAGAGATACAGGGTGTTGAAGTTGAAATTTAATTTCCAATTGTTTTGAATAACCTTTGCAAAAAATGAAGTTTTTGCGCCAAATTTGGTAAACGGGGTTTTTTGAAGTGTGAAATTAAAATTTGGTAATCATTTTCATGTAGCATTTAGAGGGCACTGCGAATGCTAACATCATTCATTTCAATTTGCCATTTTTTGACCGTACTCATTTCTCAACAACAAAGGACTTCGCGCTCAACAAAGCTAGGGGCAACCGTTTTTAAGAATTTGGCAAATTACTGCATCGATGGGTCATTTAGGCTCTAAGAGCTTGACAAAAACTGAGTATGTGATAGATATCGTTGAAATAATAACTTTTCTCAGCAAGATGCATCGAAAAACTATTAGTTCCCAAAATACAGGGTGTTGAATTATTGAAAAAGATAGGCTATATCACATCTTTTATCTTGATAATGAATTATAACTCTTTGTAGAAAAAGATTTGCTTCTTTAATCGATATCCATAAGTTTTTGTCGGAGCAAACTTCATCTGGGCTTCAGTGACACCATAACCTGCATCGATGCAGAAATGTGTAAATTCCTCAAAAACAGTTGTCTCTGCAGGCGCGTGCCTAGGGTAGTATCATTGGGGGGGGGGGGTAATCACCCATTTTAGGACCAATATTTCCTACGTTTTGAAAAGTTAAACTTCAGTAACACCAAGGCACTCATATTTAATTCTTAAAAAAAAATTACAAAATGTTCTTTAAAACAATAGCTCGAATATGAGAGAGTGTAAAAATAAATAAACAGAATATCTTTCAAAATGAAAACAATAACTCAAAAATAAAAAATATACAACTAAAAATAAATAACAGAATAAATATTCTTGGAAACGAAAACAATAACTCGAATATAAGAGAATGTAAAAATAAATAAAGAGAATATAATTCAAAACGAAAATAATAACTGAAAAATGAGTAAATGTGTATCAAATAAATTAGCAGAATATTCTTCAAAACGAAAACAATAACTCAAAAATGAGAGAATGTACAACTAAAAATATATAAACATAATAAAACAGACAAAATAATAAAAACAGGTTACCTATAAATGATAAATGAATCGCATCTCACTCAACACTCAACCCCATAATGCGCCACCCTGATTGCGAAATTTATAATTTAATGTTGTGACTAGAAGCTAGGAGACTAGAAGACAGGTGTGAAAGCCCATCGTTGTGTCTTCATCATCATCATTTTTTAGGTTTGAAAATAAGGAATGTTCAAATTTTTTCATCATCATCGTCAGGGGGGGGGGGTAATTACCCCATTCCCCCCCCCCTCAGGCACGCGCCTGTGTCACTGTGTTGTTGATTAGGAAAGTTCACTATCAAAAAAGTTAGATTTGGCAAATTGAAAAAAATAGGCAGTGTCCTCTGAGATTTCTCACCTCGAAAAAACCCCGTTCACAAAATTTTGTTCGAAATTATTATTTTTTGTAAAAGTTATTCAGAATAAGTAATTGAAAACGAAATTTCAACTTCGACACACTGTATCTCTTTAACGATACATTTGCGGACACATGTTCATGTGAACTTTTCATCTTGAAATTAGTAATAGATGTGTCATTTGAAGTTTGTACAAGTTCTCAAAAAGCAACCTATATTTTTTATATTTCTTCACAGCAGACATATAAATGTAAAGTTGTATAATAAGTATCATCTATCGACCTAGATACCATAGTTTCGGTACGATACAAAATGGTTTGTTTGCATAAATGATAAAATTTTCAGCTTTTTCATCGCTAGAACTTAACTATACCCAAATTTGAAATTCTGTTCGTAGTATTCAATCCTTGTTATATTAACAAAGCTATCCAAGTGAACCAAAATAAACATACCAATAAGTCATGAGGAGAATATTATGTTTTTGTCACCTACAATACAAATAATAGTCTGTAAAAAGACCTTTTAATAAAATTTTCAAATTTTCTGTTTTTACTTTGAAAAGAAATTCCTGATTATCTTCCTCAGAGTGGTCAAAATTGCGAAAAGGTCTTTTAATTACCCCTGACGTTTTGAAGAGCCCTAATGGGAATCAAATCTGGAGATCTTGGTGGCCACCATTATGACAAATAATGTCTAACTACTTTGCATCTAAATATAACAAAAGACGTTCTTCAGCATTGAACAAATTATGACTGAATATACCACATGAGGTCACGACAAATTATTTATTTCGTCAAGATAAGTAATGGCTAGAAGTTGAAGGATTTCGATATCTGAGTACCGTAAAAAAATTCTCTTTTTGAAATTGGTTATTCAAAATAGTACAAAACATATTTGTTTTGAATAAATATTGATCACGGCATTCTTTCACAAAGTTTGAATATGTTTGGAATCACCACCCGCAATTTTGGGACCTTCCACCCCATTTGTTGGAATAATTACTTTATTCGTCCTTATAGTATCAGAGGGGAAATTAATGTTCGATTTCATTTTTACGTAAAATGCCATATTATCCATCTGTTCTAGCCGTAATATCAATGGTTCTGCTATGATAGTACTTAATTAAAATATGTATTCAACTAGATATCCCCAATTTTTTTTCGGTGAGTGGTTTTTGATGGAAAAATTTCATAGAGTCAGTTGATAGAAATTAAACTGCAGGACATATTTACCATAAAAAATTTTTGCTACTTCCCGATTTCTTTTCGCTAAATATCGTCAGCTCTCTTGGAGAAACAGTAATATTGATTATAATTTGTACCCAACATTCAAAGTCTATTCAATTAGTGGATATTTTGTGAACTTCCTCAGTTATGCAAAGAATAATGTAATTTTTAATTATCATTTGTTTTCACGGCACATTCATCTATAATAATCAGTGTATGTGCGATTTCAATAAATTCAATAAATCCCAAGCAGAACTTTGATTATTTCTTTGGTGAGTGTACAGTAGTCAAGTTTTTTTTTCATATTTCCACCCGGATTCTATCAAAAAACTTCCTGCAAACCTTAAAATATTTTTGGAAACTACCAGTATTGATGTCATTTCTGATTCCCTTTAAAATAATCCGTAATATTTAATTCCACCTTTGATGAAACTAGTAGTCTGGGTGAATATACTAAAAAATGCTGATGAAGAGGGGGATGAAAATGTCAGTGAATGAAATGCTTAAAATATCAAAACTATTTGCAATGAATTGAAAGTTTTGTTTATTCATCAGTCCAACACTTTGCATGTGAAAGAAAATTGCATAATGACATTTATCCTCACATCAGTTTTAAACAAGTGAAATTTTGCAAAAAAATTAACTATGAAATATTTCCATATGCTACTCTTCATGTGTTATTAGATTTACTAATAACTCTCCTACTTCAATGAAAAATTTACCTTTTTTAAAGCATGTAAACATATTTTTCAAGGCAACTTACGAAGAACCTCCGAAGCTGTTAAACTGATTAACTCTCAGCTCCTTTGAAGAAAGGCAGGATGACGGCTTGATACTCGATTTCAATAATTTTTTTTGATAGAGTTTTCAATGTCTACTTACAGAACAATTTTTGAACTGACAATAATTCCTCTGTGTTACTTTGTTCGGTTTCAAAAATATAATTTTTTCTCATGTATTTACCTACTGAACCCATCAAAATATGTCATTTATATTATTTTTATGTTTCAGATGATCCAGCGAATAAACATCGTAGCTCTCATATGCCTAACAATAATTTTTGTTCCACCTGTACTGTCGGAACTATCAAGCAAGACACCAAGCGTGAACTCATCAAAAGAATTATCACGAACCGGATGGACCTCCTACAACATGGTAGCTCTAGGCTCGGCGATTTTTGTAGTAGGTGTAGGTCTGGCAGGCGTGCTGGCGTTTTGTTTTCCTCTATTGGCCTATAAGATTTGTTACCTGCTTGGAGGTTGTCAGAACACTCTGGATTACTATGTCGACCAATTTGTGTCCGGGGAGCTAACTCCAGGAAGGAGCGGAGACAGAAACAAACGGTCTATCGAGTATCTAGAACCGATTTTGGTGACGCTAGCCCAAGCGTACGAGAAGTACGAAGATCAAGATGAGAAAAAAAACTCCGAAGGCTCAGAGTTTTCCACAAGACTGCAGTCTTGATACAAATGTTTCCAGTAGTGGTTGATTTTATGAGTACTTTGCACTCTGTGATTCAGCATTTCGCTCAGATATATTATTTGATTGAAGAGTTTTGTATTCTATATCAGAGAATGTGAAATAAATTAGTATATTTAAACATATCCTACTGGGTTTTACTCTATACGTGAAGAATCTTTTTTAAATTTTTTACTCAATAATTCCCGTGGACATATGTCGTCATAAAGGAGAGATGAACTATCTTTAGTTTTGTTTGTTATCATTCAACTTAACCTCATTCATCAATAGCCAGATTTTTTCAGATAGTATCAAAGATGATGAAGGCAATACTGAAGAAAATGAAGTGGAAAACGAAAGTATTGATGAGATGGATGGTCCAATGAAAGCCAGGAAGCAGTATGAAGAAATGGAAGAGGTTTTCCTCGATGGTGATGCAGATGCAGCTGAAGATCAAACTCTAAAAAAGCCATCAAATGGTTATGCAGCGAAAAAAACAGTAGCTCAAGGTAAACTGAATTTTATCTATGAACTATTTAAACTCATTCTCTGATATTGGGTAGGAAAGCACTACTTTGTCGTGTTGTTGTGTTGTTGCCGTCATCTCGATTAGGGCTTCGCGAGTCTTGGTCTTACCGAGGCCAAGACTTAATACCGAATCCAGTGCTTTTTGTTCAAACGGCCCCCTATACAGGTTGGCCACTACTGGGCTGAGAGGGCTGCCCATGGCGACGCCGTCAAGTTTCTCAAAATACTTTCCATCCCACTGGAAATAAGTGGTAGTGAGAACGTGTTGAAACAAGATACTCTTGTTTCAGTTGATAGTTATCTATCATTTCCTATAATTCCAAGACTGTCGTCTTTGTGGTAACTTTCCCGCCTGCTCGAACTACCGCAGCAATAATTGAGTAATGAGTCCCTTCCTCTCTAACGTCGTGCACAAATCAGTTCATCTCATGACGTTCAGGAGGCTGTTTATCATTCAATGCAAACATGACGGAAACCGTAATCAAATTATTTGTTGCTTCGATAATAGATCCTGAAAGTGAATAAATCTATCAGTTCCCTATCAATCATCAATTGGTGCTCCGCCACGTAATACCAAATGCAAATCTATTTCCAACTTTCTCCCTTGTTGTTTGAATAATGGAGATAACAAATTGAATAGGGGATTTCGCAGGAACGTGACTGTAGGATGACCTTCTTTTAAGGGTATCAATAATTTACTCATAGTATTCAGTAAAATAAAATAAGGAAGAGTTTATATTCATTTAACTCTAAAAGTGCGTAATAACATAATTTTAGTGTTATAGTAGTGATAATCGTTCGCGAATTCGACCTTAAAATCGATAATCCAGTGAAATTTAATTTTCACTAGGAGATATTTCGAATAGTAATGATTCCTTCCAATCTAGATGTTTATTAAATATTAAAAAATGCAAGAAAAGTAAAAAATCTATTTTTTTTTCATTATCATAACTTGAAAACTATCAACTTTTCATAAATAACCTTCAATTCAAAATTAAAATAAAAACAATTCACAACACGATGCGACAAACTCCATTATCATCTGCATATTTTATCCAAAGAACTATTCGGAATGAAGCTCTAGTTGAAAATTGAAAAATCCACATTTTCCACACCAGAACTCTAATTCATCACTAAAGGCTGTTGAATAGTAAATTTCTCCTTGTTCTCTAAACAAACTTCATTTAGATCGTGATGACAAGAATACCCTGGACCACAGAAGTCCAAACACCCAATGTAGAGTGCATTAATCGAAAACATTGTGTCATTGATGGATAATTTTTTTATAGCTGATAATTCGACTGCCAAAAACAGTTCGCTACAGGAACACAGCATACCTATTAATGAGCAATCAATGGCATAAGAATGAAAGAATACTCATGTAATGGAATACAATGTTAACAATTATTATATAAATGATTATTCAGTACGGCTACCAAATCCTCAATTACTGATATGACGGTTTTATCCAATAATTATTTGGAAAATGAACTGTTGGGTGAGATCAGTCAAGAATGATGAAATTGTTCCTCGATCATCTAAGCCATATTTGTCTTTGAAGTATCGAAGTCTAGGTTCATAGATTTGTTCCTTCTCAAACTGCACTTCTCCAGGTTGTGTTTCAGAGAGAATGTAACGAATAGTTGGATCAAGGATATAACATTCCTTCTTTCACTTATTTATTGCGATGATATCAGCTCTCCGGTTCAAACCATCCATTGAAACACAGCTGACCTTCTTGTAAACTTCCATGCATCTTCATATTCCAAAATACGGCATTGGGAGTGTCTATTCAAAATATCTATTGAACTTTCCACTTTCCCCCAGTTCCATAGTTGGTACTCAATGAAATGTTTTCTTTCCTGTTTTTACCTTTGAGTAGCTAAAACCTCTAGTCCACATTATATTCAATGGACCCTTATACGAGACATAATGTTTAAGTTAGCCAATCAATAAGTTACCGATAAAGCAAATCTTAAACGTCCAGGCTCCTTTACGGCATCCAGAACAAAATTAGAGCCTTCAAATAAATACTATTTCCCAGACTGCCTAGTTCTGGCCAATCGAACCCTAGTCGCAAATATAGTCCAGACAAAGCGAACACACTGATGTGACTAGGTGGTAACCATAAAATGAACATACTACAGACGTCACAAATCGCCTGAAGACGGTGGCATATTTTCAGCTCTGTGGAAAATCAGACTGGAACTATCCAACTGGGCGGTGACTGGGGTTATTTCAGATTCCAAACAGATCTACATCCAGAATCTCTCAGACCTATCAGCCTGACATCTTTCTGTTGAAAAGCATGAAGAAAATACAAAGCACCCACTTCATGTTGACCAGATTGTCGAGCAGGCTGGCAAATCAACAGAGCTCAACAACCTTGTCTTGGGAATAAGCAATACCTTTCAACGCCAGGAGGTAGCAGTTGCTACGTTTCAGGACACGGAAGGACCATTCAATTATGCACTACCACACACCTTATATGAGGCTACTGTCTCTACAGGAATTGAACCAGCAAAAATGTTTGCCAATACGTTCGCTTTGTAAAAAAATATCATGTTTATTTTTCCAAATGGAAACGTATTCATTAGTGCAAGATTTCGAATGTTTTCTAATTCGATGGAAAAATATGAGGCGGGTACATCTCTGAATCTGACAAATGCATGATGCTGACTTTGCTTCAATTGACGAAAGCCTATAACTAATATTTCTGTTTTCATGTCCAATAAAAAGTCACAAACTCAAATTATTGATAAGAGCACTCAGAAACATAAAGCATAAATACTTTTTCCTAGTTCCGTAGGCAAAATTCACTTTTACTATTTTGCATTAAATCTGCTGAATGTTGTGAGACTGCTAAGGTGAACTCTTTCCATTGAACTCTGAATGTCCACCTGTGAACTTTAATGAAAATCCTGGAAATACATCGGACTATTTTAGGAGCGTTGCACAGGACACTAATTAGAACAGCATCAGACCGTAAAGAAACAAAGCTTTGGTTTTCACATAAATCCCAATCTGCTGCAGGACTCATCCCTTTTTATTCTTTTATAGAATGCCTGGTTTTATTCACAATGAGGCCAATAAACAACTTGAGGAAATGCGTAAATAACAAAAAATGGAAAACTCTTTAATTGTTGGTTTTAAAAAAAGTATATTTGAAGTACTGAATATTCTAGAACCTGACTTTGAATAATCAAATTCTGTAATTTAGTAAGTACTTTCATTTGCAACAATATTGAAAATTATAACTGAAAAGAGTTCAGAATTACGTTCAAATAAGCGTTTATATCTATCTACTCCACAAAATAAATAATTTATTGATTTTTGTCTCCAATATTACCTACTTAACCCCATGCAACAATCTCTTTCACTAAAAGGGTGATAGAATATTGGTGGACATAGCAGTAGACTCTGCTAGTTTTTAATGAAAATTTCTCTAGAAAATAGTACTGATTGAAGATTGAAAGTTTGTAAGTGGGATGTCTGATGGTTTGTCTGTTTGTTGGTTTGTCTTTTTGTTTTGTTTATTTCTGTGTTTGTTTGATGAATGTAGTGGCGTTGAAAGCAAATTTAAGGTCATTCTTGATAAATATTGATCACTTGCTGTATTGTGAGAATATTCAACAACCAAAATTTCATGGGCTCTCAAAAATTTACACAACAAGCATGAAAACTAAATAAGTTCTGCTGAAAGATCATATCTAATTCAAATATTTCAACAGTTCCATTACTCATTCTCAAACTGTTCAATCTGACCCGATTTTGGTGGTCATTATAGATTAGTGACCACTTGACGACGATAGAGTTGGAATCTGGGAGTTCGTATAGACTTCGTGTCATTACCCTCTTCTATATATAATTATTCCGATATGAGGTTTTTCGTACTAGACCTACCTATCAATAAAAACTACTTTTATTCTGGATTCAGAGCTTCAGCGATGGAAGTCTTTAGAATCCAGGAAACTATATCCTAAGATGTCTACAAACCCTGGTTACTGATTCTATTTTGTTGACTGTAATGACAAACCAGGTAGAATAGTGAATAGTGAATTTTAATGCACCTGAATTAAAAAGAATGTATTTTTGTAATTTCAATTGATTGCTTTATAGCAAATTTTGATTTAAATACTAATTTTGAAATAGATCAGTATCAATTCTAGAGATGGTGATCCTAAAATTGTTTTATATGTTTAAAATTCATGCGTGATACTTGAAACTCTTTATGAACATTTTCCTCAGAAAGTATCGGAATAATGTAAAAAATCTGACTTCTCCTATTGATGATGTCATCTCGCATTTGACTCAATTAACGTGATATAATTGTGTATGTGATGAAAATAATATAAACTTTGTTCCATTAATTTATTTAGACTTATAAACCTTTCGTTTTTGAACGATGACGTCATGGACTGCTTACGAGTCCAGCACAATGATCAGATGCACTGTACAGGTCCGGCTCCCATTCGTTACATTATTTTGCATAACGTTACTACATAAATGATGTAATTTAAAACTTGAAAAGATTACACTTTGTATTAAATGTGTATAGAAATAACTCATATAATCCGTTAATTTTGTTACAGGAATGATGGACATTGCCCTCATAACTGCCAACGCCAATCAGTTGCGATACATGGTGGAGTACAATCAGCACAGTCCGACCTACTACATTAACCTGATTCTCATCTCTTTTTCGCTGGTTCTTCAAGTTGGAATTGGCGTGGCGTTGATCATGAAAGGCAGGTTGGATATCAAAGGAAGGTCGAAAGGTTCAAACGCGAAAAGGATCAATAACTACGTCATTATCGGGGTTTTTATGGTAACCATTATCAACGTGTTTATCGCTAGTTTTACTGTGACAGGATCAGCACCTACTGCGGCTCTTGGTGTTCCTGCAACGAATTTAGTGTAAAATCGATTCAGAACTTGAAAGTTGGTAATTTATTAATTATGAAGTGCGTCGATATGTTCAGAAACCAGAATTCATATCGGACCATTTATCGCGTTCATTCTTTATCTTTTCTCGTTCATTACAAATTTATTCGCGACTTATACATGGTCTCGCTTTGGGTATTTTTGCATTTGTCACATATCGCCCAACGTTATATAGGGTGAGCACAGTGAATGTATTTTAATTCATCCATTGTGATTGTTCTGATGACTACGATGCTGTCGAATTGAATCAATTTTAACCCAACCCTAGGATAAAGCATATGGAAAAACTTTTTAATTCAGGAACAATATTTGATCTTGACATTTTTCTTCGCCTTTACTGATTCATTATTTTTCGAAAATATCTCCTAAATTATTGTAGAGATTTTTTTTTCATTCACGTGATTTGTTTTTGGGTTATAGCAAAGGTTTCCATCAGAAATGTAATTTTCAGATAAATCAATTCTGAAAAAGTTTTCCATATGTTGCGAACGGACACTGTATGAGATTAGGTTTTGAAAAAAATTGGTTGAAATTTTTTCAAATAAATGTCAGCAGAATAATGAAGTCAGATGCAAAGTGATCTGAGAATAATTTTATTCTGAACGAACAAACCAAATTCCAACTCAGTATCTTCAGAAATCAAGTTGTCCTTCGGTATAGATTAACCTGCCATATTACTGATTAATTTTTTCGATTGGTGGGATAATTTTTAATGGAAGTCAGCGATATTCTCCCAGAATAAATTAATTCACTTTATGAAAACATCACACTCTCAAATGTTAACGATCCAACGCCAAGTATTTAGTAAATCAACCGCCACCGCCAAAAAATTTATGAGGAAAGCCTGCTACTCAAAATTAGTAAATGAGTTTGCAGCAATATGAATCATAAATTCAGAGGAATTTTAATTGAGAATGCCAACCGACCAGTATCCGAACATGGGACCTCTAGTTTTATAAAACTGCTATCTTGTCTTGATTAGTCAAACCTCAGTCTGAAAAAATACATCTACATTATTGCATCGACCTATCGACGTTATACTCATTTATAGTTTTGTAAATACTTTGGAATATATATTAAAATACTGTAAGTATCGATTGGCATTTTTAATTCTGTATTTCCTTGTACAGTGTGCCCAAGATCAGGATGAACATCATGGGGACCTCGCTAATCGCTAGTCCGTTGAATGAAAAAAAAAAATGCGCAACCGAAATTTGGTGATTTGGGTTTTATTTTTTAAATAGGTCATTTAATGAGTTTGGAAAAAACTAAAGCTCTACAAAATGGTGTTCTTCTCAGAACAACGTAGGATTTTTCAATGCGAATGCAACGACGTGTGGCATAATGGGTTTTGTCATGTTTTCATTCAGAAAAAATGGTTATTAATAGTTTATTTATATAATCTAATATTTAACTAAGACAAACTAAAGTAATAAGAACCACAAAGGCAAGAATTATAGTTGAACATTGTGAATAGTAGTGCTCTAGCGAATACTTTATTCATCATTTCAGTTTTTTTTTTTAATGCTGATCATACTGAGCGTTTTCCATCCCAATCGAATAGTGAGATGCATTGAACAGCTGATGCCGCTCTGGAGGACTCGCTTCACCATAACATCTGGTCAAGTCAGAGTCCAAACAGAGCAGGTTATCTTCAGAAGGGGCGTGTTTCTGGGAGACTCCCTCAGCCCTCTTCTCTTCTGCATCTCACTGTTGCCATTGTCCGTTGCACTACGGAAAACCCGCGGATACAACTGCGGCACCCCCACCGGAGGCATAAGGTCACCCATCTGTTTTACATGGATGATCTCAAACTATGTGCCTCCGGAGAAAAGGATCTTCATCAGTCCTTTAGGGTGGTGCAACAGTACACGCATGCTATCGGATTGGAGTTTGGGATTGACAAATGTGCCCTACGAGTGTTGTACCACCATCTACGACACTCGTACTCCGGGTATTGAGAAGAAGGAGATAATGAGAAGTGCCGAATCTATTTGAACTATTCATTCCTCACCCTCAGGCTAATACAAGCTAGTAAGCCTGATGTAATCTTCCTCTACCTCAAAGTAGGACGATTTTCGTCATTGAGTTTTCAGCTCCTGGCGAACATCGTCCAAAAAGAGAAGGCAAAACGAACTGAATATCGAGATCTACTCTTTGAACTCCGCAGGCTTACCCAAACCATTCTGTCGAGATGGTGGTTCTGATAATAGGGGTCCTTGGTGGAATGATGTACATACTGCTCTCAAACTTAAAAATCATACCGGCTTGCCGTGATATGGCAGAAATCTTGGCCGGACGAATGCAGAATGCCGTAATTCTTGGTTCACTCCGCCTGCTCAGGGTAAATGATTCTCGGACCCAACAGTCATTTACCCCACGGCGTGAGGAGTGGTTATTGGGATAAATGATACAGCGCGCCCTCCGGATGTGTCGGGGCTCCGAAGACAGTGCCTGACGGATTAAAAAAAAGTGTAACTTTCTTGAACTCAATATATTAGGAATTCAAAAGCTGATACTAGTCGTATTAAATAATCAAAGATTCAGTAGAAATCAGACAATAAAGTTGTAGATTTCTCCATTCAATAATTCAACACGCATTTTCACAACATGCGAATACCAATGTTGTACCCGTCAATCTCATATCTGAAGTTCGTAGCAATGATTAATATGGTTCTCAATACCTACCGAACAGAATGCTCGAATTTTACCATTTCCTGGAAACAGAAAGTGTTGTATAGCCGACAGATTTTCTCGCGTAATGACGAACTTCGAAAGTATCAAGTATTCAAAGGGGCCATTCGAAAATTCTGAATATCTACGATTCAGGAAAAGTTGGAAACCGGGAATCAAATTAAACAGCGCCCAGCTGAAGCTGGACTGAATTTATAAGCAGCTTTCGAATGGTTTCGCCAGTTTCCCGTTCCTAAACAAGTTTATTTCCTCTTTTCGCACGACTATACTCTGCTTTTGAATTTCAATCATTATAGCGAAATTTTTCCTGCGATTCGAACAAGTTATGGAATTGATACTCTCTTCGAAAGTACCTCACAATAATAGGTAATAGTGTTTTCTGAATTTTTTGGTATGCTGAATTTCGGTTTGGATCAATAATCGAGAAAATGTGTAATACGTGCTCTTCTATAGATTCGTTACAATTATCGTGGAGAGGAAACAAGGGTTTGAGTGTTTGGAGAAAATATTATCACATATAACTAAAAATATAAATGCAACGTTCCGATATATCCCTGGAATTATCTGCCATTGAAACTGGATCTTCTGTATGTCATCTTTGGAAATCGTATGAACTTCACTCTTTTTTCTCTCATTCCTAGCTTCTACTCATTTCCATATGTCATTATTTTATCATCGAGTACATTGATGTGATATCCCTAGATTTTTTGGGTTCATAGTTTCAAATACAGGATGTTTCAAAATTCAATATGTCTTGCCTGAACATTTATCCGCAACTGCTTTGTTACCAATTAACAGAACGTTGAAGTTGATTTTTTCAATTTTTTTCTTCATTGCTCTTTCAGATTTAAATTCATTAAAATAAAATTTTGAACATAGGTTACCTTCCAGGGTGTTCATTATCCAGCATTCTGAGTGATTGTAAGAATCTACAGGGTTTTATTTTCAAGAGTCAAGCCCATTTTTGGCCAATGAACTTTTTGAGGTACCCTGCTGGTGGTTTCTAAAATATGGAATGAATTCTTTGTTTTGTTCATGAATGTTATTTTCTCGACGTAAATCCTGGTATGAGTACTCTACGAATATTACAAGATTTGGATGTTTTCCAACAACTGTCTGGAGGATTTTTTTCATCTTTATTCCTATGTCTCGAGGTAATTTGAATTTCCAGTCTGCATTTTTTTACAAAATGATTCTCCTCTTTGGAAATAATATGAATCTAGAAATTATTTAAGTTTTATTCCGAGTAAAAATTCTGTGAATGGGATTTTCTTCAAAAGTTTGTGGGATAACATCGTTGCTGTCAGTTTCATTGACACATCAATTATCTCATTCCGTCAGAGGAGACTGAATTATGATTTTCTAGATGATCTTTGTGTAAAATTGTATCAGCATCATCAGGATTTCAATCAATTTCTGATTCCATATCAGGAAGAAAGGGAAGTGAATCGTAATTTTCAAAGTTCAACTCTTTATTTCTTTTTTACCCCACTAGGAGCATCAGCGACTTCTTTTCCTCTGCCTTTTTTATAATTCGAACCATAATCTCTATCAAATTTTTTGTTAAATCATTTTTCGAGAGTTAATGACAGAAAGATATGGGCGAAAATATTTCCTGAAATCTTAATTTTTTTCAGCTGAATCGAGTGTTCAGGAGTGAAAAAAGATATATCTACCGTTCTGTGAAAACACTCCTCTAACAACTATATTGCTCGCGTTGGTCGTTAATTGAAATTATTCTTTGAATTCGAAGTATTTATGTACAGGAGCATTACATGTAAATTTAGCCATATCATATCCAGCTCTCTCAAGGTTAGCTTCCCCGAGATTTTCCACGGTGCTTGCAGTTCTTGAGATGGAAATTGAGCAAGTGTAGTAGGAATCCTGAATTTTTATGTCGTATTGTAGAATGAATGACAAAACTCAATTTATACGCGACATGGTAGATATTTACCATAACGTTTATATTTGTGCAATAGACAAATATATGGGAAGGAATAGAATTTTAAACTACAGAACAAATTTCCTGCAATAGCTGGGAGCGTGCCTTTCATGGATTGTGTACAATAGGCCTCCTCTCACTACAGTGTTACCATCCGCGATTATTTAGACTCAGTGTTTCCCAATAGTTGGATTGGCAGAGCAGGTCCAATTGATTGGCCCCCACTGTCACCAGATTGCAACCCGCTAGACTTTTTTAGGGGGGACATGTGAAGAGCCTGGTTTATAGTGCAGAACCAATTCCTTCCATCGAACTTCTTATTGAAAGAAATATGGATGCCTTTTAAACAGTAAGAAACACTTTCAGAGTCCATGAGAACAATAATGTCAGAAACTGGGGAACTTTGAAGCAATCTGTTAAATAATCGACAAATATTTCATGCTAATCGATATGCATTATGAATCTTTGGCAATCGACGGAAGAGTTGACTGTTTTTTTAGCTAACGTCTATTTTCATTGATTTTCCATAGGTGGCTCATCTTCTGTTGTGTGAATTGTTTCATAATTCCAGAGGCAGTTTCTGAGGGATACCCACCATAGATTTGAAACTATATTCCACTTCTCAATAGCAAAATCATTTAAAACTCTCAATTTGAGTTGATTCTTTTCTTGATCTTGAGGAGGGGAGTCCCCCTCTCAGTGTGCCCTTGAATAATTCATACATTTACTTTGGTGGTTCCACGTTGTGATTTTCTCACGTGATTCAGTAACTACAATTGCTAGCACATATCCCTGGACACGTTTTTCTGAAGGAATACAACTGTGAGGAATCATTCTTTGAATGAAATATCTGTAGTGACTTCGGTTATTTTCTTTCACACGATATCAAATTCGATAATGAAATGTTTATGACTAGATTACTTTGAAATTTTGGTTTGCCATGATTACTCGATCAATGCACAAATAATATAATATGAAGGTGAAATACGAGCACTGAGAATTTCAGTGAATAATTAATGTAGCTGATTTCCAACCAAATGACAGTTCAACTGATTTTTCAGTGCACATTGCGACCATAATAATCATCGCTTTGGTAGAAATTGATTATCTAGGTAATTAAATTACACCAGATCAGCTTTTTAGTTGTTTATGGTAATAGGATATGGAAAACCACTCGAAATGGAACAATTTCCATCGATAGCGGTGTGACCCATTTTCCGCTACCTATCTGAATATTTTCACGACAGATATTTAAGCACCACAAGTAAACTCTGATCGTGCTTTGATCTCGATGAAACGTCGACATTATAATGTAATGCATGTATAATGCAGTAATTTATGATGTCAACATACCCCGTTCTGGATGTATTGACCATCATCAGTACTATGAGGTAGGTTTGGTGACAGTCAACCCGTTTTATTTCCAGAATTAAAATCACTACTATTCAAATATTTTGTCGGGACCTCACGCTGCCAACACCATCAGTGATGGTCGATATTTTTATGTTTGTTTTTCAATTTCCATTCTTCATGTCACAGCTCAATCTCACTAGAAAGACAAGCAAATCTCTATTAAAAATTCTATTCTAATAAATATTTTACCATTGGGCCATATTGTTCCAGGAAGAACATATAAATCGAGAGAAAATAAAAAATACTGCAATGAAGCAAGTGCAATTGTGTAGACACACAATGCCATTCCACCTCCTATTTATTGCAACTGGATGATCTTGCAGCTATGAAATATGTTTATGATTACCATGTCTGTATATCCTTAATCGAAAATAATAAAGACGATTATTATCATTACATATCAAATGCACAAAAGCTGGAAATCGTATTTGACAAATGTTTTGTGAAACTTTCAAGGAATAATAGAGGAGAGATTTAAATTTTCCTAGATTTGTTGTATCTGATAATGGGATAATCTGTCTTATTATAATGATGTAGTTATCTCATGAGATATAGAGGATGTACATTATTTCATAACTATGAAAACAGAGAAAAATAATGTTTCTACTGCTGTTTCCACTAAATTTACCACCTTAGGAGAATGTGTTCGCAACAATTAATCATGTAGGACAATCACCATAGTCGAGCACTATTTCTAAATTACTTCTGTTAATTAATTAACTTCAGAAGAAGAGATTATAATAATAATAATAATAATATTATTTCTCTTGTTGAAAAGTACAAAATTTGACTCAAATGGTACAATAACAAGGAAAACGTCACAAAATGCTAAACACAAATACAATTATCTACACATACACAGTATACATACATATATATCTGAGACGAAGATATAGTAAAAATAAAAAAATAAATGAACAATATATATGAAGAGGCTTCACAGTAAAACAGAGTTTTTCACAAAACATCTCAAAGTAGTAATACATTTCAATTCCAAAGTACATTATTGACCTAGAATTCATCGAGGGTGTAGCAATTTTTTTGGATAAGAACAGTTTTCAATCTCGATTTGGAAATTGTTATATTAGGAGAGTTCCTAATCGATTCATCTAGCTTATTGAAAAACTTTGGTCCAAGAAAGAGAAAACTTTTTTGGTATAAGGTGGTTCGATGCATGTTGGGCATTATTAAGTTTTTAGGGCGAGTTGAGTATTGATGCTGATTAGATGTAAAGTTCAGCCTGTTTTTGTAAATATATATGCAAAGTTCATAAATATAAATACTCGCAACCGTTAGTATTCGGAGTTCTTTGAATGTATTTCTGCATGATTGCCTCCACCCAATTTCAGCAATGATTCTGATCGCCTGTTTCTGTAGAATGAAAACCCTCTCTGCAGTTGACCCTGCACCCCAGTTCAATATTCCATACCTTAGGTGGCAGTGGATTGTTCCATAGTACAGATTCAGCAGTACTTCTTTACTACAATGATTCGCCATAAACCGCAATGCGTAACAATTCTGGCGTAATTTATCGCAAAGAGTTTCAATATGAGGGGTACAGATGAGTGTATAGTCCAGCGTGAGACCTAACATCATTGTTGTTGAGCAAGATTCAACATGTATCCCATCATTCTCAAAAATACTGAAGTCTTCAGGGACATTATTTAAAGAAAATTTCAACAATTTTGTTTTGGTGATGTTCAGTGCCAAGTGATTTTTGTCAGCCCAAGTTACCTCCCGCTCATAAACACTTTGTGTTTTTTCTGTGAGAGCTAACACATTCTGTTCCTGTAGGAGGAAATTGGTGTCGTCAGCATAAGCAACTACATGAACTGAAGAGAGACTTTTGAAGTATTGCATCAGGTCGTTGGCATATATAGGAAAAAGTAATGGGTCAAGTATTAAACCTTGAGGAACACTTTGCTCAATAGTTGCCGATTGACTAACGGTTTTTCCAATATCTACTTTTTGAGTCCTGCCCTCCAAATATGACTTCATCAGTTTCAAAGCAATTACTCGCACACCATATCTCTCGAGCTTCTGAAGTAAAAGGGTATGATTTACACTATCAAAAGCTCTAGAGAAATCAATGAATAATCCACAGATATGCAGTTTTCCATCGAGAGCATTTATGATGTTCATTAAATTCATATAGTGCCGTTTAGGACTGTAAGGAATCAATGGACTCAGTAACGTCTCTGATTCTGACTATAAGGGCTATATTTTCTGAATTAGCAGTTGTGAAATCCGTTTTTTCTCGAGGTCCAGGCAAGAAAAAATATTGTTTACCTGTGAGGATTGTACTGAAATTTTTTTCATTATGGTCTAATTGTCAGAAACTTTACAAGAAGGCAGTTTTCTCCTATATTATGAAAGCACAACAAATTCCAGACTGCGGGCCAGATGCCTTAAACCTGTGATAAAGAGTTTTTGTGATTGATCTGAGACCAAGGCACGCTACTGTTACTGAAGGGTTCAGCCATTGGGAATCGAGAGCTCTAGAAAAACAATCCACTAGTGGTATTTGCTGAGAGATTTCGAATGAATCGTCGATAGTTTGTGTTTAAACGAGTCAGTCGTAGTTTTGTTTTGTTGGAATGAACGGGTCACTATCGTTTAGTGAAAGACGGTGGGAGCTTTGATAGCTCCAACCTAGTCTTCACAATCCCAATTCGAATTCCATTAATATTCTGAAGGAGTTTAATCAGTCAGAGTTTTTTAATTCGTGCAAGGATTATTATGATTGCAATAACAGATTTGAATTTCCTATATATTGGATTATAAAGTGCAAAATCAGCTCGTCGAAATACGTTAGAGACCAGTTTGTTATTTTTCGATAAATTAAACATTGCAGAGGTTTTGTAAAAAGCCTACCATATCTTTATTTGACTCGGAATCGATTTCAAATTTACTGAGCATATACAAAAAAATTGAATTTTTGGCGAAAAATAACAACTCCTAACTCCAGATGAACCTTTCAAGTCGAGAATGGTAGGAGATAGAGCAATTCTGCAAACGCTAATCCATTCAGAATGATGAAATTTATATACTTTCTGGATTTCAAGTCGATTAATAGAAAAAAAAATAGTCAGGTACTCGAAAAATGTTCCCTAAAAATCACGAAAATTACAAAATTATCAGATTCACCTGAAATTATGAGTACCTACATATTCAAAATTTCATGCTTATCCCGATTATATATAATTTGGATATGCTCAGATACAAGGTGTGCCATAAAATAGTGATGAAACGTCAATAATTCTCTCAAAGCATTTAATTTTTGAAATTTTTTATTTATGGGAAAATCTCATAGTGCCCTAAAATGTATTTTACCGAGCTGATTTCGAATATGTAATTAAAAATTGAATTGGAATATGGGTCAACCGAAAAAGAGCACGCATTATGTCGAAATTGCAAAAATTGTGGTAATTTTGTTAATCTTTGTGCGAGTTGTATGCATGTTCTAGTACCTCGTATGCTGACTGTTTTGTTTTTGTATCAGCGTTTTTAAGGGATTTCTCGGTTTATATTGCTAGATTTCCTAATTTATTATTTTTTATTTAAAAAGAAATGATAAATTTGACACCCTTGTTCAGCATACAGATTTCTGACTGAGTGAAAGATACGTCTATTGAATTTATAAATCTTTTCTGAAAAACAACTTTAGTGTTGCCCGTTTCTATGTTGGTTTTGCTGATTCTAATACGTTTTTTCATGTCTTACGGTCTCTGGATTTTCTTCTTGTGTTTTTCAAATTTCTCATAAACTATTGAGTTAATTTTGTCTCTTACTTGGGAATTGTATACGTAAAATTTTACATTGTGAAAATATCACTCAGTTATAATCTTTTTGTATTCAATAATGCTAAAAATTACTCTCTCACAATGTTCCGCCCATGATTGAAACTCTTGGTTGTATGGGTTTTCCGGAACTCCCTTTATCTTTGTTTACCTTAAACGATTTAGAAGTATTATGAATATATAGCATATTAGCCAAATGATTGTGATCGTATTTACTAATATTCCATCTGAACAGCTCTGCTAGCTTTTAGCTAATGATGTATTTCTACTAATCGGCTGGATTAGCATGACGTAGTGGGTTCATTCATCAAAATAAGTTATCGCTGTGCATCGACGATAACGTCTGAACAATTTATCATATTAACGTCGGTATGAATGGACTAATTGAGTTCATAAAACGAGATAACAACTCAGTCATTTCGTGTTGATCCAAATAACCTGACAGAATATCCATAACCCATTCGAATTGAAATACGTTTCGAAATTATGATTCGGTTTGTGTTATGCTACTCATGAAAGTTGGGATGAGGATAATTTATCGAGTATTGTGTATTATTTTTTACTTTTGCTTGCAGATATTCCATTTTATATTCAATGAAAAAACTTATTTGATACTAAATGCCTGTTTTCACGCCTGTTGTTTTTATTTAAAAAAAATTATTTTTTTTCAATTGTTTTTTTCTATTGTTTTTTCTGTTAACCAGCTGTCATCCCCGTACGAACGACACCCCTTAGAAGTCGAAACTTGTACGAGCTAAGGATTAGCGAGGTATTACCTTTTAAGATGCGAGACCAGTGACCATGCTGGGAATCGAACCCACGTCCCTCTGACTTATAGACTAGCGCTCTGTTGTTTATGGATTAGAGAAAATATTAGGACATATATTGAAAAAATATGGATATCTACTTTGTAAAGAAACTCATAATACATATTCACAAAGACAACACTTCTTCAATTCCTTCACTGACTATAACTTCATCATTTTGTTTTCTATACTTCATTATAATTTTTTTTTCTTCTTTTCCTCTTCTTTCTATTTTTCTTATTCTCCACCTACTTTTTCATCTTTCTAATATACCTCACATATTCTTTTTTCCATTGCAAGGAGAATTTTTAACCAATCCCAGCAAAACCTGCCTATAATCATTGTAATTATTCTATTTCAATATTCTTTGTTTTCTAGATGGCTTTTACTGTATCTCATATAAATGTGAGATCTTTGATATCAAATTTCGAGTCATTTTCGGATTACAGCAACTCGGAAAAATACGATATTATTGGTGTTACTGAAACTTGGCTTCATGGTGGCATAACCAGTGATCGTGTAAGTCTGCAAGAATATAATTTCATCCGACAAGACCGTCCTTCCCGTGGTGGGGGGGTTGGGTATGTATATTAGGCATCACTTGAATTATAAAATTTTGATTAGCGAGTGTTCTCAGTATATTGAATACATATGGATAAAAGTAACATTCCAAAAATTTAAAATCGCAATTGGTAACGTATATCGACCTCCAAGTTCTAATCATCAGTATTTTTTTAGTACCTTTGAGGACACTCTAACTGAAATTTTTCCTAACTATGAATTTATCATATGTTTCGGTGACTTCAATATTAATATGTTGAACATAAACTTGAATCCCTGCATACAGTTAACTGGTATACTTGAGGCGTTCAATTTCAATCAACTAATCATGGAACCCACTCGCGTTACTGATACTAGTGCCTCACTTCTTGATTTATTATTTACTAACATATCTTGAGATAAATGTCTAACCCAGGTGATTGACAATGATATTTCTGATCATTTTCTCATTAAATGTACTTTTGATTTTCTTCCTCAATCAAATGAATCTAAAAAAAAATATCGTATCGACCTTTTAATCGTATTAACTTAGAGGCTTTCCAAAACGATCTTGTTTCTATGGTTTGGAATTCAATTTATGAAACTATAAATATTGATGAAAAAATCGCTATCTTGAACCACAATATCAATTTCCTAATCGATATTCATGCACCAATTCTCACTTTTTATCCGAAAAAAAGGCCATATGCACCTTGGATTACCGATAATATCAAGCTTCTTCAAAACCTACGCGACAAAGCACTCAAAAAATACAAAAGTTCCCGTACTCTCGAACATTGGTCATACTATAAACAAATTCGGAACTTCACTACTTCTGCTATAAAAACCGAAAAAAAGGTTTACCTACGACATAAATTCAAGAACTCTAATTCCAAAGAATCATGGAACGAATTAAAGAAACTCAATGTTACTAAAAATAAAAAGAAAGTCATTCCTGCTCACTTGAGTGATGTTGAAGCTGCCAATAAGTTTTTTTCCAGTCTCCCTATTCGACATCCGATAGTTAATGATGCTGCTTATAATTATTATTCTTCAAATGTAAAAGGAAATATTGATGAGTTTTTTTCATTCAAACCTGTCAATGAGGAAATTGTATCTCAGATTATTTTGGGAATAAAATCTAAAGCAACCGGAACAGATAATATCAATATAACTATCATCCATTTGTGTTGCCCCTTTATTATACCTTTAGTAACACATATAATTAATCAGTGCATTATTCAATGCTACTTTCCTAAAGTATGGAAGAACGCCAATGTCATTCCTTTACCCAAAATCAATAAACCCCTGGAATTTAATCATCTTCGATCCATAAGCGTACTACCCACATTCTCCAAAATATTAGAAAAAATAATGGAAATTCAAATCAGAACGCATCTGAGAACATTCGATATTTTACCTATAAAGCAGTCAGGGTTTAGACAAGGCCACAGTTGTGCAACAGCACTGGTTGATATTGTAGATGATTTACTGAGAGCTACGGATCAAAATCAAACGAGCGTACTGATTCCACTTGATTATACAAAAGCTTTCGATATGATAAACCATAAAACCCTTATTTCAATATCTCATTTTCTTGGTTTCACAAATAGTGCTGAAATCTTTTTGAATTCTTTCTTAACTGATAGATTTCATCAAGTTAAGATTGACGAGAAAATTTCTTCTTCAATTGAAGTGACATCGGGTGTTCCTCAAGGGAGTATCCTGGGGCCTTTATTGTACACCATGTACACTTCCAATTTCCATAAGTCGATGCGTTATTGTAATTATTATCTTAATGCTGATGACACTCAGATATATTATTCATTTAGAGCTGATAATTTAATTGAGTCCGTCCAAAAAATTAATAATGATCTGAATTCTCTGTACAACACTTCTATTGACCATTCACTAAAAATAATTCCAAGTAAGTCGTATGCATTACTTTTCAGCAAAGATACCACTCGCGAGTTTTTACTGGATTTACAATTGCAGATTGGAAATGAAAAAATTCCATTACTTGAATCTGGAAAAAGTCTGGGTCTTATTATCGATAGTAAACTTAAATTCAAGCAGCACATCTCAAAAAAATTGCAATTAGCCTACTGTACTTTGATTTGAAAAAAATGCTTTGTGAATCTCTGGTATTATCTCATCTGGATCATTGTGACGTTGTCTATGGATCCTGTCTTGATAGTGTGGATATAAAACTCGTGTCTCCGACTTATATATGGCATAAAGCGCAGTCGCCGGATTTCTCACAAATTAACTGAATGTCAATGGCTTGATATGTTTAACCGCCGTAAATTCCATTTTGCGTGCTTCTGCTTCAAATTACTAAAGTTCAAGTGTCCCCTTTACTTACACGAAAAATTAAGTTATCGTACCGATGTTCATAATTTGAATATCAGACGCCAAAATATTCTCACCATACCCTCTCACCATAAAGAAGTATTCAAGAATTCTTTTTCCTACAAAAGTGCTAAAATCGTAAATGATCTGACTAAGCTTCACTTATTTAATTTTAAATTGATTCCATATGCTTTCAAATACAAATTTAAGCAGTATCTATTTAGTATGCAGAGTAATTAGATAGGTCACGTGAGTAAAAATATTCTCCCCCCTCTCTTCCCTTTCTCTTTCTTTCTCACTCCTCTCTCTCTCTCTCGCTGGCTCTCTCTCGCTCGCTCTCTCTTCCAGAATAGTGTATATGCATATTTTAAGTTCACGGGTGCTCATCATCAAATTTTTGTTATTAAAATTGTCGGCTTTGGTGGAAGAACAGACTCAGAGGTTTATCCCCTGACTTCTGAACCATAGTGCCATTTATATGCCTACCTTTTCAATTGTTATTGCCAAATTATGTACTTTTTTTTGTTGTATTCATATGTGGGTATACAATAAACGTATTTATTATTATTATTATTATTATTTGCTACGATTTACGATTCTTCTGCACTTCAGTTGGAAAGGATTATGAGGTATCAACTCTTCACCCCAATTAAAAAAGAAGAATCCTTTTCTGTCGCGACAAAATTGCCTGTTTCCCAAATCTAGTCTGCTTTGATTATTGAGTATTGTTGATACATTACTAGTTGTAACAAATCGTAAAAAACAATGATGAATGAAACTTTCAATTCACACAAAATATTAATATTGTTATCAGAGCTGTCTGAAAGCACAGTGCTTAGTGCTCGTGAAAGCACTCAAAGCACTTTTGTGCTCGTAAGCACTGTGCTCTGGAGTACTTTCTTGAACCAGTGCTTAGTGCTTAGTACCTCTAAGCATTTAACAAAAAGCTAGTGTTCAGAATTTCTGAAAAATGCTCGCAAGCACCCAGACCTTTCCATATAATATATGAAAATAGAACTTTTGTTCACGTCCTTACGCACATTCGAGATATTACAATCTTGATATAAGGTTTATTGTTTTGATGTGTTGCATCGTCTGGGTGGATTGAGTATCGCGGAGGACACTAATTTCGTCATTCTGAATCGATTGGTTTTCGCAGAATTGCTCTATCTTCAACCGTTCTCGATTTGAAGAGTTCATCTGGAGTTGAGAGCTGTTATTTCCCTCCAATTTGTTTTTAAATCTTTTCTATAAATGCTCACAAAATTTAAAATTGATTCCAGGTCAAATAGAGATTTGGTAGGCTTTTAACGGAACCTCTGTAATTTCGAGTTGAACCTTTTATCGAAAATGTTTGTTTAATTTTTCGAAAAATCGCAAACAGCTCTCTAACGTATTCAGCGGGCTGCTGATTTTGAATTCATCGCTAAAAGTCGATTTTGGCCAAAGTTAACGAAATAAACACAACTTTTGCTATTTCAACAAAATAATTGCTCTTTTTCGGTTAATCCTTCATCCAATTCCATTTTTAACGACATATTCGGAATCAGCTGGACAAAATACGTTTGAGAGCACTTTGCATTTTGCACTTTTCTCAAAAATTTTAAAAATATAATTTTTCAGGGTATATGAGAAATATTGCTCAATGCTATTTCTGTTTCAAATCCATAGAGTATACTAATTTCGTCATTCTGAATCGATTGGCGTTCGCAAAATTGCTGTATCTTCAGCAGTTCTCGATTTGAATAGTTCATCTTGAGTTGAGAGCTGTTCTTTCCCCCAAATTTTTTTAAATTATTTCCATATCCATACTCCTGAATTTCAATCTTTTCTTTAATATGCTCACAAAATTTGAAATCGGTTCCGAGTCAAATAGAGATTTGGTAGGCTTTCAACGGAACCTCTGTAATTTCGAGTTAAACCTTATTTCGAAAATGTTCGTGTTTCATTTTTCGAAAAATCGCTAACGTATTTCGACGGTCTGATTTCGAATTCGTCGCTAAAACTTAATTCTGGCCAAGGATTAACTGAATAACCACAAATTTTTCGATTTCGACAAAATTATTGCTCTTTTTCGGTTAATACTTCATCCGATTCAGTTTTTAACGACATATTTGGAATCAACTCGACAAAATACGTTGGGAGTCACTATGCGATTTCCTCAAAAATGAAAATTTCGAAAATTCGATGCCGCAAGAGAATTTTTGACGTTCAATCACTATTTTATGATACACCTTGTATCGGAGCGTATCCGAATTATATATTTTCTGAATCAGCATGAAATTTTGAGTATATTGTGGTAATTTCTGAAAAATCTGATGATACAGCCATTCAAATTGTTCATGAGTACGTCTCAAACAATTTGGTTCACGTATGAAACTGGAAACAAAAAACAGAGACCATTTCCAGATGTTGTAGTAATTGAAAATGATCGGACACTCAAAGATTTTGGAACACATTTCCCTAGAAGCCATGTCTAATCCGACAGATTTCATGCCAGTTAGGTACGACTTCGAAAGGCAGTTTGAAGTGGTCATAAACAGCCACCAAACTTGCACAGAACGGACCTCAACTGGGAAGGTATGCATCAGTGTGGTACACAGATGGATCTAAGATGGACGAAAGGGTTGGAGTGGGCGTTACAGGACCAAATTTCAGTCTCTCAAAGCCCCTTGGTAACACTCCATCCATCTTCCAAGCAGAAGGACATGCTATAGAATTATGTGTCCAGGAATGCCTTGAAAGAGGCCCTCGAAGGGCAGAAATCTATATACTGTCAGATAGCCAAGCAGCACTAAAAGCTCCGAGGTCATACACCTGTGAGTCTAAGTTGACTTGAGACTGTAAACAATCCCTAAGACAGCTGGCAGTAAGCAATCAGGTCACCCTGATGTGGGTGCCAGGTTACAGAAGAATTAAAGGCAACGAAGAAGCAGATTTGCCTTGCAAAAGAAAGGGCCCACCTAAAAAGAAGAGTTCCGACGCAGGGAAACCAATGAACTAGAATAAAGTGCCAGGACAGGGGCAAGCGAAAAGATTAGTGTGTCCAACGCCAAAGAAAGCTAAACAGCTTCTCGAGTTGGACAAGAACGACTTGAAGATGGTAACGGGACTTCTCACTGGACACTGCCCTCTGGGGTACCACCTCAAAAAGATGGGTAAATCAGAGCATTTGCTGTCCGAATTCCCAGCGCTTTTCTGCAAGAGGCCTAATTTCTTGGAAGGGGCCTTCTTAACGCCCTCCGACATCAGGAACTTAGCTCCCAAGAAACTGATAAACTTCGCAAGATGTCTCGGAATTCCAGGCCTCGAATAAATCAAAGGTCATGCACAAAAGAACTTATAGGTCGGAATGCTTGTGAGGCTGCACAGCCTGTTCGGCCCCCTACAATTGAAAACGACCAAAATCGCCTTGAATTCGATGTCTACAGGAAGGGCACGTCTACACTCAGATACCTCCTTGAGAGCTCCCACCGTTGCACACAGCAAAAAATGAACGTGACTAACATAAATCAATGTCCCAACCTTCTCACAATTATATTTATTGCGAATGCGTTTTCCAACTATCATGGCGAGTGCCTAAATCTGAATATGGATGAGAGCGGAGATTCTTCATAATAAACGTCAAGAACAGTTTATTTCCGCAGCTCTGCTCTACACTTCGTTAGCGAACTCTATTTGTTCAGAATTTTAATTCTCGGGTTTACGTCCTAATGACAATGAATGGGGGTTTAGTACTGGGTGTGGAAATCCTTCCATATTGTTCTCGTATTATTTTATTTGTGGCGGATTTTTTTTCAATATGTTGATATTTATGAAATACCTGAATGCTGATACTTATACAGGGTTTAAAATTTGAAAATTGCAAGTAGAAATATCTCGGGGAGGGAAAAATGTATCAAGAATTGTCCCCACGCATTTCGAGGTCAGAGGAAGCAAAACGTGTGTTTTCGAAAAAGTATTTCTAGTCAAAGATTTTTTGATTCTATGAAAAAAAAAATAGAGCACTTTTTTATGTAAAATTCAATGTTGTGAATGATTAATTTTTTTAAAATCAATAATTGTAAAAAAAAAATTTTTTGCCAAGACAACCTGTATATTCCTGTATATTTCAGTAGAGCTCGAAATCACTATTCCAAAAATGTAGCACACTTGAAATCTAGAACTTCTATATTTTCTCATGCATACTTTGAAACGCACACTTTGGACGACGCGGTGATAAAACAGAAAGCGGTAAAATTGCGTTAACTAATAGCCACGAGCTATCAACATAATTTTTTTTCACTTACGTAGTTTGGCCTCCTAAACAAAAATCCAAATGAAATTTTTGGCAGTCTCAACCAATTTCGCAGATATTGGCCTATTTTTGAGTGATGAAGGGCATTTTTAGGACACATTTCTACCGCGGAAAAACACTCAAAATTCTTCATCTCAAACCTACAAATCTAGGCAAAATGGTTAGTGAATTTCATTCATGTCAAGTTCACTAAACATTTTATATAAATATGTTGTTTAGATGTTTTTAAAAGAAGTTTGTTTTTTGGATAAACATTACCGTTTTTAGTAAAAAGAAAGTATAAAACGGGTGAATTAGGGTGTGTACATTGCATTAGTTTAAAGAAGGAAGAATTTAGAGTGTTTTTTTCCGTGGTGGAAAGGTGTCCAAAAAATGCCATTCATCACTCAAAGATAGGCCTATATGTCCGAAATTAGTTGAGACCAACAAAAATTTCATTTGCGTTTTTTTGTTCAGGAAGTCAAACTACGAAATTTCACAAAAAAAATTTGTTGATAGCTCGTGGCTATTAGTTAACGGAATTTTACCCAAAAAGCAATCAGGAAGTTGTTGACGTTTGCAGTGTTGTGAGGCGGAGCCCCATCTTGCTGAAAATATATTTTCCTGTGCTCCATAAGCGGCAATTTGTCAACAAGGGTTTGAATTTGTTGCATCAACAATTATAGATAACTCTGAGATGTAAGGGGACCATCATAAATGAACGGATCGAAAATTCTATCCCGACAAACACCTGCAAACACACTAAATCCAAGTCTTTCTTGACTCCTTTCTTCCACAATAGAATGAGGACTTCGTTGTGCCCAAGTATAAGAATTGTAGAGGTTTAAAATGCCGGCAATGCTTGCATAAGCTTTGTTCTTCTATAGACAGTTCAACAGTCAAGCACTTGGTAACAATTCTCCAGGAACTTCTGGCAAAAATCCATGTGGCGTTCAAAATCTCCTGTTCTGAGTTTATGAACTCTTCTGGTCCTGTATGGATTGAATTTGATCTTTTTCAAAATCGGATATTTCTTGGTAGGCCTTGTCTGGACTAGCTTTGAAACCCCTTTTTTCGTTATGTTTTCGGAGTACTAAATTCAAAAAATATAAAAACTTTTCTGTCAAAACAACGTCCACTCAATGTTTTTACTATATAGTGGAATATTCATTATGACTTTAAACTGAACCTGGGACCGTATTGCGCATTGGAGAGAGATGTAACACTGATATCGCACGCGTTAAAATTCAAACATACGGCTCCTGAGTATTTAGTATAAAACCAAACAGGCCTGTTGATATTTTCAAATTTTGCGTTGACGTTTGGGGATTATTTTCAACAGATCCTAAAAGGACTGTCTCTATCCCTATTTGATGAATATAATTTCGAGATTTTCTTTTTAAATTGCCAATATCAGTTAGGTGGTGTCACAATCTTGCTAAAATGTCTCTAAACGGTTGTTTTCTCTCTGGGTAGCTCTCGTGGTATAGATTGCTTGCTGCCTCTGCATTTTCCCGGTTTGTAAAAAATTCTCATACTTCATAGCATTTGTGTATGGACATTAAACAGAAACTACAAATTAAGGAAGTTTTCACTACTTGAATCAAAATTTTACAGTTACCAGTAAACATTTGCCAAAGTTTTGCCACTATGGAAAAAAGGCGATAACTTTCGATTATTCCAGTTCTGGGTGATATTCTAGAATTTATCCTGAAGAACCGGTTGGTCCATTCTTTTTTACTAATTAATTTTCTCAGTATACATCAGTATGGGTTTAGAGAAGGAAAGTCCACAATTGATGCCTTATCGAAGGTCGTGAGTTACTTAAAGGCCTTGAAAGGGTCGATGATCTCGTAACTATTCCATTATGTAATCTTTCCAAGGCATTCGACTGTGTATCTCATGTTTCTCTTTTTGAAAAGCTCGAGTATTATGTAGTGAGAGGATTACCCCTAAAATTGTTTATATCTTTTTTGACGGACAGAATCCAGTCTGTGTGTATGAATGAAACATTTTCTGGAGTTGAAAATATATTTCATGGTGTTCCCCAAGGCTCTGTATTGGGACCATCGCTATTTTCAATTTATGTGAATGACTTTAGCAATTTCACATTGCCGTATTAATGTGTTCTTTTCGCAGATGATACTTCTTTAGTGTCAACTAGCAAAAATATTGAAAAATTATCAAATAACGAAGATAAAACATTTAAATTAGCCTCCTGATGATTCACAGTGAATCAACTGAAAAAAAAGGAGAAAATACACAAGACATTTTATTCTCTACAAATCACACCAACACGATTGCTCAAAATAGAAAATTACTTGGTATAATTCTTGATGGCAACTTATCTTGGACAATTCATATAAACGAGTTGATTAAGAAACTCTCTAGGATCATTTTTGCTCTCGAGCAACATTTTTGGAATAATAATTTCAAGCTCTATTGAAATAAGCACAGGTTGTCTTGGGCTTTTTTCATTAATAACCATTATTATAAGTTTTGAATGAATAAATTATTTACACTATTGAATTCTATGTTAAAAAGTGCTCTGGAAATTGTTTTCATAAAAATGAAGAACTTTTTAAATGAAAAAAGTTACTCTTCAAAAATATACATTTTCGAAGAATATGCTGTTACTTAGACACGATAATAAATATTGATATGTGGTTTTCATCATTGACTTTGTTATAAAAATTGACAAATCCATCAGTTTTCACATATCTAGTATAAAAACAGGACCTTCCCTTCAAGTGTCCAATTTGGCCCACCCTGTACTTCAACCATGTCACAGATTTCATTCAAGCTTCTAAATTTGGAAGTTCATATCATTCAAATCGATACGTGAAATTCAAAAATGTTCATGAAATCAAGTTGCCTCCCACAAAAAATTACTGTGCGAATACTCTTCATTCCTGATCAGTAAATCAATATTAAATCGAAAAGAAAATTTCCACAAATTCTAGTAAAACAATTCACATGACATCATTTCTCCCCATTCAATCATTTCGAATAACCTTTTTCCTCCCAAATCTCTGGAAAATTGAATTGGAAAGCGCCTCCCTTAACAACTGATCTATAATGCAAGGAGTTACTCAGCTTTGTAAATTATGAGGAGGTCGTGACATTTAATGCATTTTTTGCACGCGACGTGAAGCTCCCTTCACGGTGATTCCAGCTCTGAGTGAATTTTAATAATTTATGCTTGATGTGCTGAAACGTGAAACTCAATGATTTATATAGGGTGGCAAGAGGAAAAGCTGACTATGAAAGAATGTGGATTACCCCGAATGTAATTTATCATAACTGGTCATTTGGACGGAGTTGAAAATGATAATTATAATTTTTCACTATACAGGGTGTCTAGTAAACCATACATCATACTGTAGCAAGGTGATATACAAGTTAATAACCTATCAGGAAACCACAATTCGACCCTATTAAAAACCTCACGGTTTTCGGGATACTGGAACTTTTATAAATAAATTGAATTCGTATCCATATCATTCTTTTATCCATAAAGCAAACTAACAGTCTAGAGAGAAGTACAGCTTGGCAAATCTATCCCTGAATCAGAAGGGT
Organism: Chrysolina americana; assembly: GCA_958502065.1. Lineage (NCBI taxonomy): Eukaryota > Metazoa > Arthropoda > Insecta > Coleoptera > Chrysomelidae > Chrysolina > Chrysolina americana. The sequence goes on from OY293412.1 coordinate 90,729,611, forward strand.
TCAGTACAGTCTGTTAAACGAGTAACAGTTAATGTACTAGTCAGTTCTATTATCTGTCGCAACGCGAAGTGCACTGTCAAGTGATTTATTGACTATAAAATGGAATTCCAGTCCAAAGTGAATAGAAAAGTTTTGAGTGGACAGAGTCGAGAAATTTTGGCAAATGTAATTCATTTTACCTGTGATAAATATTAAAAAAGTTCAGGAACGTGTTGCTACTGCCGCAGGTGTCAGTGTACATACTATTTCAAACATTGAACAGGAGATGCGGAAAATAGAAAATGGGGAATCTTCATTATTTTCTACTCCAAACAAAAGAAGAAAAGTAGCACATAAAAAGACAGACTTGGATAATTTCGATAAAGGAGTTCTGAGAAGATATATTTTTAATTACCAAGTGACCAATAGGAAAGTACCAACTCTGCGAAATATACATAAAATATTTCACGATGACTATGGCTACACGGGTTCAAGAGAAAGTTTAAGAAAAATCATTCACAGCATGGGATTTCGATGGAGGAAAACTAAAACAAATAGAAAACTGTTGATGGAGAAACCTGATATCAGGCAAAAAAGAGTAAACATTTTGAGACGCATAAAAAAAAATCGGGAAGAAAATTGGACAATAATTTACATGGATGAAACATATATTCATTCATAACATACACACAAAAAGTCTTGGAGTGACGATTCCAACGAAGGTCTGCGTCAGCCGGTGTCGAAAGGTAAACGATTAATTATAGTGCATGCAGGTAGTGCAAGCGGTTTTGTTCCTAATGCTTGCCTTATATTCCAGTCACAAACCAAATCGGGTGATTATCACGGGGAAATGAATTACATTAACTATAAAAAATGGCTGGTGGAAAAATTTATACCTAACTTACCACCAAAAAGTGTAGTTGTGATTGATAACGCACTTTACCATAATGTAGAAATTGAAAAATGTCCAAACTACAATACTAGAAAAGCAGAAATGCAAGAATGGCTAAGACAACGAAACATTCCGTTCACAACTGATATGCTCAAAGTTGATTTATACTATTTAATTAAACTGCATAAGCCACTATTCAAAACCTATGAAATCGACCTACTTCTAAAAACCCATGGTCACGAAGCTCTAAGGCGGCCGCCTTATCACCCTGATCTCAATCCAATTGAACTGGTATGGGCATCATTGAAACAATATGTAGCAGACAGAAACGTGAATTTTAACCTAACAGACGTAAAAAACTATTGTGTCGAATTTGTTAATACGTTCAATGAAGATGAGTGGAAATCGCGGTGTAACCATGCAAAAAAGTATGAAAAACTTTATATGGACCAAGAACCTTGCCTTGATTCAGCAATAGACCAAATTATAATTAATCTACAGGACGACGACAGTGAGACAGTGACGTTTCAGATTTAGAAAATGATGGGAGTGACACAAACAATAATGACAGTGACATATGAAGAGTTCATCCAGTATATTGAATACTAAATGCATATGTAGTACTGCAATGAATGTTTTTTGTTCAAACCAATTTATTTCTATACATGTCATTTTTCTTTTTACTCTCAATACTCCTCCCTCAATAAAAAATGAAAATACAATAAGACAAAAAATTATGACATCAGTTGGTCAAATTTCAATTTATATTAAAATACACCACAATACTTTCTGAAAGTTCTAACTAGGTAGTAGATTTCTAATACAGGTACATTAAATTCTCATTGCAAACTACAATAGAAATACCACAACCATTTACACTTTTACTTTTATTACTGAATGTACACTTTAGAAATATTTTACCGGAGCGTATACTACCCTCTTTGTCGTTCGACTACTTTCTCATTCTAACTTCGCGCATCTCGTACGTTTCTCGACATTCACAGCTAGATTTGCCAAGCGTATAGCCCTCGGTGTTACACATCGATTCATCCAGTACTGGCATTTTTGACTAAGTGTTTGAAGTCTTCAATTTCTTCTCATCAGCTGCTGAACATTTTTAACGCTGTTCCTCTGCTACCAATATTTTCGAGTGATTTTAGTAGAAGTGGGTGACTAACGGCTAACGGTGTCAAAAGCGTGAAAGAATACGGGGTACCCTTCTCTCAGCGTTTCCACCAAGTGGAAAATAAAAGGTAAATATCTGTCAGAAAACAACTACTTCCCTGGGTAATACCTCGATGAAAACACGAATTTTATACACAACATTTTTTGCACAACTGTTAATGTTAATTTACATCGTCTGAAATATTGTTACGAACCTGGTAGTAGATAGAAAAATCATGAATCCTTCTGTTTGCCTTCTAGAAAACCATTAGAATGTACTAGAATCATTAAAGTTTATTCGAGAACTTAGTATGGAATGTTCTGTTGAAAGTTCCATAGCTTCTAGAATAATGTTATCCTATAAATACGATCAGATTTGCCAAGTTTGGGAAGATTTTGAGTTTTGTTTACTTTTTAACATTTGACTGTTGTAACGTTACCAAGTGAAGTTTGAAGTATTTATTTGAACTGCAAAGTGTCAAACAGTGTTGTCAGTTGTATTATTTGTTCTGTGACAATAAAGGCGAGTTTATAAGTAAGTGTACCACTTATTGAACCTGAAAAACGCAACAATATATTAAAAATAAATACATTCAATACATCTTGACGTGGTTTTTTGTCCCGATAAGTTATCGTTTTTAAACGACTGTTGTCTTTTTTTGTTTCAATAATAATAATGTTTATTCATAAATTTCATAAATTACAAACTTTAAACATATAAAACAAACAATGGCACCACAAGGAAATTAATCCGCGCGTGGACTAGCCTATGTAAATCACTCATAAAACATCATCGTACGAAATGAAAAAATATATTTAATACTAGGAAACATTTTCATCAAACATTTATTATATAGCGGTAACAGGACATAAAAATGGGTTGGTGTAAATGTAGATATTCGAGAAACTTTAGAGAGAAACAAAATTTTATAATTTTTAATCAAATCATGATAATAGAAAAAGAACAGCATACCGACTTACTGATAATTACCAGTATATGCAGATATATACGCATATACACAAACCCATATATCCACATGCGCAGGCATATATTGACAAAACCTTTATTGGATAACTTTTTATTTTTTTTTTATTTACTAGAAGAAGCAAATACGATTTACTTAATTTTTTCAATAATTTTTTATATCAGTCAATTTATGTATTGCAGATCGTGATTGGCTGAATATCCACTTCTTTAATTTCGATTTCAGTTGGGAATAGGAGTTTATGAGTTTCAGCTCTTCGGGTAACATATTGTATAATCTTGGTCCAAGAATACCGTGTCCTCTCTGCCCTATTGGTTTATTAATTTTGGGTATAATTATCGACCCTTTACTATATCGCGTGTCATAATTGTGGGTGATTTTTGGGTGGAGATATTTTGTCTTATGTTGGTGGTGTATAAGTGCCTGATAATATATTTGCCTGATATCTATGACTTGGCTCTCGGAAAACAAGTTGTCGCTAGGGTATTGATAGTGCTTTTCAATTATGATTTTCAGTATCCAGTTTTGGGCTACTTCAATTTTCCCTAGGTGATGATTTGTTAATCCTCCCCACGCAATTATTCCATAAGTTAGATGGGATTGGACTAAAGCAAAATAAATAATTTTTAGCTGTTTATAGTTACAAAAACTTTGACATATTTTAAATTTTGGGGTAAGACTTCTTAACTTTTTGGTAAGTATTTTTGATTGGACATTCCATTGAAGGTGGCTATCTATGTATATCCCAAGATATTTAACTTAATTTTTGGTACAGATTTCCAGCGTTTTCGTCGATGTTTTTATTTGAATGTTCTTCAGAGATGGCATGGTATTGGTTAGGCTGGTGAACGGAATATAGTATGTTTTGCTTTCATTGATGGTGAGTAGCCTACTTTCGAAGAATTCTATCATTGTGAAATCATTCTCAATTTTATTTTCCAGGTGGTTCCATGACTCGGCTTCATAGAAGACTGCAGTATCATCTGCGAAACTGACTATATAATATATAATATATATATAATATATATATAATTAGTAAAGTTGTTGAAAAATCTGCTTATAAAAGAATGATTAATTATTTGGATAATCACAGTATTGTAACAAAATGTCAAAACGGTTTCTACCCTGGGAGATCAACAGAAGGGGCTGTTTATGAATTTATTGAATTCATATATGAACAACTTGATAATAAGAAAACTGTCGGGGCACTATTCTTTGATCTAACTAAGGCGTATGACAGCATAAACTTAGATTTTGTCCAAGAAAAACTATATGCTTTGGGATTTCGTGGAAACGTGTTGACTTGGCTGATGTCATACCTAAGATATAGGAGAATAACAGTCAAAATAAATCAAACTCAGTCAAATGAGGCAATTGTTAATCTGGGTGTCCCTCAGGGTTCTGTGCTGGGCCCACTTATATTCCTAATGTTTATTAATGATCTACCAGAATTTATGAAAACGAAGTGTAAGGTCATATATGCAGATGATGTTTCGTTTGCAACCTGTGGCAACTCTCCCGAAGAACTGGCAGACAATTTAAATTTACTTTATAATAAATTTACTAAATGGTGTTTGAACAATCATTTAATTCTAAATCATGGGAAAACGGTTCTAATGAAATTTAATATAACAAATGATCCCAACACGTCTTTTGAAATACATACTGGAAATATTAACATTACTTCTTCTGAGACAACAAAATTCCTTGGAACTTTTCTCGACTCATCACTTTCTTTTCAGACATGTATTAATCATATTTCTAAGAAGATATGTAGCAGTTACTATGCAATCTTACAACTCAAAAATATATTCTCCCAACAACAACTAATGAATATCTACTATGCGATGACATACTCGCACTTATCTTATAATGTTATAATATGGGGAAACTCTAGATTCTCAACAAAATTGTTTATTTTACAAAAAAAATAATACGTCTCATCTTTGGGATCCATAAACGAACTTCATGTAGAGACTACTTTCAAGAAAACAAAATTTTAACTCTTCCCTGTATTTATATTTATAAAAATATCCTATTCGTTAAAAATAATTTGAAGGACTTCATTAAAAGTGCTGACAAGCATAGCTATAAGACAAGGCATGGTAATCTTCTTCGAATACCTCCTCATCGGACAACTTTCTATGAAAAGAGTCCATCGTATACAGGTATACAGTTGTTCAATAAACTACCAATCGCTATAAGAGAAATCCAAAATCTGAATTTATTTAAAAAATCTCTCAAAGATCTCCTGTTGCAATACTCATTCTATAGTCTGAATGAATTTATGGAATTTAGCTTTTAATACCTTGTACCTATCTATTTATATGTTTACTTATGTAACAATTCATATTTTATGTATACTATTTTCTCCACTGACTTTTCCAATATCGTGTAAATGATCTCAATGGAATAAAAATATTATTATTATTATTATTATTATTATTATCACCTTTGGTTGGTAAGCTAAATAATTCGTTGAAATATATATTGAACAATAATGGCCCCAGTATTGTCCCTTGTGGTACTCCAAAGTTACAGTTCTGAAACGAGCTGAGTTCTCCATTCAACCAATTCGTTCAAGCGTGTCTAACAATATGTCATGGCTCACTGTGTCGAATGCTTTAGTTAAATCGACAAAGATGCAAATCGCGGGTATTTTTTTGTCAATTGCGTTGTACATTTTATTAGTTAGATATGAGATTGCGTCGATTTAGCTTCCCTAAATCCGTATTGTTTTTCTGAGAGAATATTATATTTATTCAAGTAACTTGTTATCCTGGACTTTAGAATTTTTTCAAAGACTTTCGATATGGCTGATAATAAGGAGATCGGTCTGTAGTTGCTCGGACATGTCTTGAAAATAGTATTCAATGTTTTCAGTGGAATCGTTTTCAAAAATTATTCCTGTCTGAAAAAAATAAGTCCAAAATAACTATATAATACTTCTTTTTTCCATACATGTTATCCTCAATGTTATTAATACTTCCAATACAATTTCACAGCATGCAGTGGTCTTTTTGTGTCGTTACTATAGAAACGGTTTGTTGGCACGCCGCGTGTTTGACTGTGTTTGCTCGTAGTTGCTTCAATTTCAAGTTATTTTCAAGAAGATGAATGTTGATCGTGATAGTGGTATTGATACCCCATCACATATATCTGAGAAAGCAAAAGCAATAGTATCTAATATGTTACTAGCTGAATACAAGTTAGTATATGATCAATTTTGTGAATGATGCTACAGAGGAAAAATCAAAGATTATTAAACCTCATACGTTATGGAGTGTCTACTCAATGTTGAAAAGTACATTGAATGTGAAGGAAAATATTGATATAAAGAAGTTATCAAAATTGGTCCCGCTCATTTCAAGAACAAAAGCGTCGGACACCGACGAAAGAAATCTAAAGTTTTATGAAGGGATGAGATCAATAAATTTATTCCAGACGCTGATAATGAAACAAATTTGCCTCATAAGGTACAGATCTAATCATACTTTTGTAAGATTAGTAGTATGACGTGGCATATTTAGAAATTCTCAACTTCTCGCCAGTGCGCCACTGCAGGTGTCTCAAGTCCATCCACGTCGCTTCACGCATTTCTCCTGAATGTGGGATGAATAGCGTCCTTCGCAAACATCTTGGGAACGAAGGATGAGCCTTTGTTCAACGGGTTTCTGAGCGCATTAAAGAGCAATTAAAAGATTAGGACCTCGTCAACCCTGGCACTATACGACAAATGCGATTTGGCAAGATCCTGTTGGGGCTGCATGGAAATAAAAATGTATTTAGAGCAGTACAATATAAGAGTGGCCATGGTGGGATATTAACAGAAAAGCAAAATTTCTGACGGATGTCCAATCGGTGATGATACCGATATATGTGGGTTTTGAGAGATTTTGGTATTTTAAAACATCAATCGGTGAAAATATGAATTTAAAAATATCATGGCATCACACGTATTGAAAGGTAAGGGCTACGTCTTCCCCTAGCTTGCACAAGTCTCTGACTTTTGAGGGTTGCACGTAGGGGTGCAACCGGTTGACAGATATAACAATTTTAACAATATTATTACAAAATCCAATTCTGCTGCCATTAGTTTCTTCGAAAATCTCGGTGGTATCATTCGAATATATGCCGAAATGAAAATTCGGGACTATTGGGTTCACAATTTTTTATTCTTCTTATGTCTAGTCTGATGAGACACGGTTTGATACAATGGAGCTTCACTTCTTGCAGTGCGGACAAGTATGGAAATGTTCATTCACTTTTTTGATAAAGGAGCTTTTTGATGGGGTAAAGTTCAACAGTTTCTTTATTTGATATAGTCTGTCAATACGTGTGTCTCTGTCATGTCATGGGGCATCTCGATTCAAATAGGTTTACTACCAATTTTTTGAATATTGTAACGGAATTTGATGTTCGTTTCAAGCGCTTCGCGATAGGGAATTTTTCTTATTCTTCACTTTGTCCTTTGGATTGTCCAAAGTTCTTGGTGTATTTGTGTTCCAACTTTTACTTCATATCATCAAATAATCCAAAAATACGAATTCAAGTGTTTTTTCATTCGAAAGAATATTGTAGGATCCTAGGTTTATGAAAGGTGGAGATTCAGATAATAAATAGTTGAACAATTATTTTGTTTGACCTAAAAAAAACAAAATTAGTACCTGATGGTGAAATTTGAAGGGATAAATACTATTTTGGGACTGATGCACGTAACTTAGGCCAAATATGGCCTTAGGGTACTTATATATTGTACACAGAAATCATTTTTTTAAGTGAAAATAAATTTTTTTTCAAATGTTTTTGTCCGCCACCTAAACATAGTCCGTTAGTTGTTCCTGGAGAAGAAATAGTAGCATTTTCACACCTGAATTGATTTTTTCATTAATTTTTTTTCCTTCTCATGAATTTGAAACCTTTTCTCTTTGTATCTCATAATGGTTTTGAGATGTCGAAATAATTTCACAAAAAGTTGTCTTCAATGTTGGCAAATGTCAAAAAAACAAACATTTTTCAAAAACAGTAATATTTAAAAGGCATGATAGACATTACCAAGAGAAAAAATTCCCATAGAGTCTAGTTTTGAATAACATGATGGATTGTGTGACATTGAACGGGAGGAAATCGATTACGTTGGTAATATCGTAGCTGAATGATAGTTCAAACACGTATTTATTGTAAAACAATGGTCCCAAGTAGGGGCACTGCGGTTCTAAAACTGGAGTAAGGACAAGGGTACGAATTCATTCAATTGAATAGAACACCATGTAAACTAACATCAGCAAGTCTCTGCATTGAAATCTCATGATTGATTTTATCAGATCCCTCACTGAAGTCAATATGAGTGGCGTCTACTTGAAATCCTTTGTTCACATTTCCTGGGATTATAGGAATGAATTACCTCGATAGATCGCTCTTTTATGAATTCACGTTTTTAAATGTTAACCCAGATATTGATAAAACGTTTGCGATGACGTAGAACTTCGCAACTGGCATATGATTTTCTATAGAATATTCATTATCGAATACTAATATGCATTCAGAAGTTCAATCTTGAGCTTATACAGGGTGTTGCCAAATAAATAAGAAAGTTTTTGGGGGGGTGATTTCTTGTCGAAAATTAAAGCTCTTAGGCATGTCCTTGAGAAGTTTCAATTTTTCTTGAAGTTGCTGAAGAAATGGCAATTTGTTTTCGAATTCTACCAAGAAAGAGGCTACCTATGAATATTTTTTCAAATTTGGTTGTGATCTTCCAAAGGGGTAAACATGCCATCCCTATTCAATTTTTTACCAAAAATGTTTAATTACATTTCTCAATTTGAAAATATGCTGTGAAAGGAATAATTTTATTACAAAACTTTTTCAACCCCCATGTTGTTTCCGTAAGAGATATTTTCTTTATGAAAAAATATAATACAACATGAACAGATGGCATCGGAAAAATCTAGTAGGTGACTGTCAAGTTGTTTTGATTATTACATCATGGATGAAAGTTCAATTGTGCCTTCTGAATCTCCAATGTAAATTATTACACAAAGGCTGAAATGTATGGTCGTGCTAATAAAAATTCTTTGAAAGCTAGACAGCTCTATGCAGAGATGTATCCGAAGTGCGTGATACCTCTTCACACAATTTCTGCACGTCTTTACCAACATTTAAATCTCAATTTTGGCCTTCCAGATCTCCAGACCTGCTCTCTCCAGACCTGATTTTGCATCTGGGATCACATACAGTCCTGGGTTCATACGACTCATATTGAATGTGTGAATGATTTAGGAAATCGCATCATGGCAGGCTGTAAGATAATTCAAAACACAACAGGAATATTTGATCAGTTTGTTTAAGTCTGTTTCGTTTGATATTGTTGCCGTTTTCTTTGTTCTGCTTCCTATTGATTATTATTCATTTCGCAGGAACAGGACAATTATAATGTTGTCCGACCTACCCTGTCACTGATGATAGGCAATAAACCTCGAAACATGCATGTCTGCAGGTGGTCATTCCCAGCCAAATGAAGGATAATCTTCTGTTTAATTACAAGACAAGCACTTGCAATTGGGTCTTCTTGGAAGAACGTTGCACAAATATATGTGAGATGTAGTTCAATGTCCGTCGTGGTATTAGCCAGGAAAGTATTTGTTTTCTGACAGATGTTTGTCTTTAATTTTCCACTTGGTGGAAACGCTTAGAGAGAAGCGTACCCCGTATTCTTTCACATTGTTGATACCTCTCTGGCACAATATATTCGAAACTCGTTCGAATTATTTCAGTGTTTTGTAACATTTCTATTCCTTGTTGTGAACACTTGTTATCCTTTCGTTTCATTCAGGGATCGATAAAATCGAGAATTTGATTTGAATGTACATTCTTAAAGATATTGTCACATTCACTCACGATCGTTTGTTTTCCCTTTCCGGGAACCAGCAATCTAATCTACATATCATTATCGAGGAAGTGGAAATAATACAAAGAGTAATTTATTATTTAAATTCCTAGATGCAGTCTCCACCTGCCAATCAACCAGAGAGGATTGATGCTTCCGTTGATCGTAAGAGATGCACTTGGGAATTGATACTGCAAATAGATGTTCGGATTCCAGCAGACCGACTTCTCATCATCTCTTCAAAATACCAACTTATTGGTCAGGACTAAATAATTTCGCCTCAGTCGATCTAAAAGTAGAGTGAAGGACACAAGTGAGTCGATAGTTCACAAAGGGGTATTTGAGTGGATCGAAAATAAATTTTATTCCTATATTGTTAGAAAATAACACAAATTTTACAATAAATGAATGAAACAAAACAATTCCGTTGATGCTTCTTCTAAGCACATATTGCGGTGAAGTATTTTTATTATCATACTTGTTTATAAATATATCCAAAGTATTTGGTCATATTTGGCACCAGGAACTCCTTCCTTATCAAATTTTCATCTTAGGGTAGAATAGAATAGCAATGTATTCATCATTGGAAATATCATACATGTTTTGAACACAGGATACATACAGAAAAAAAATGATCAGACTAGTCAGAACATATGAAGCAACTAGACTTATCTATAGTTATAGTGAAAAACATATACAGGGTGTCAATTTCATAACTTCCCTTCCCAAATATCTTCCTCCCAGTAAACAATATGAGGAATCTAATAAACAGGTCAATTTTATTTCCAAGGAAGACACTTTCAAGGGATATTTGTAGCCCTCGTGGTTCAACCCCCTAGGAGGGGTAGATGTTACCCTTTGAATTTTAAATGGGAAGGGGGGTAAAGTGGCACATCATTATTATTGGCATTCAATTTTTTTATAATGGTACCATGACTCATTATTTTTGATGAGCATTTACCGAAAAATTACGATCTAACCTAACAGAAGTAATTATTAGAACTTGCCTATACTGAGACTCATGGTTTGACCAGAACTGGTTAGAATATTAGGTGGTACCGTTCCAACCTTTCATTAGGGATAACATTAGCAATTAGCTCCAAAAATGTTACATCAAAGAATAGTCTAATAGTAGAAAGTAGATGGTAGTAAACTTGTGTTCATTAAAAGCTGAATTTTCAATTCTCATAGCAGAAATTTCACAGATAGCCTTCTTTTTTTGCTACTTCTGCTGTAAAACGTTTCTGTTTTCATGTAAAAAACTGTTTAGCAAATTTTAACGATGTGGTAGTATTGTGAATTCGGTTGTAGCTGTTGAGTTGTTTAGTTTGATAAGTGTATAAAAGTGTGAAAATGGTTTACATTCTTCAAGAAAGAATTGAAATAATCGTAATTCATGGAGAATTAGAAAGTGCGCATGAAGGGCGGCATGTTTTTTTGACGAAAGATCCAAATTGTAATGTGAGTCACCTGTATATGCATGATTTGGCGAATAAGTTCAACGAAACTGGTTTAGTGACAAATAAAGAAACAAATAACCCCAGAGTACTAAATGAAGATGGTCATATTAAAGTTTTGGGAACATTTGCATCAGAGCCCACGAGCTCCTTACTAGCAGTATCATCCATATAAAATGCAGATTTTTCAAGAGCTCCACGAGGACGATTATGATAGAAGAATAGAGTTTTGTGAAACCATATCTCATCGAGTCAATACCATTCCTAATCTTCTGTTGAACATCAATGAGTTTTAATTTTTTCTGAATGGCAATGTTAATAGACAGAACTGTCGCTATTGGAGTGACGAAAACCACATATTTTTCGTTAAGGTCATACACAACACCCACGAAATGTTAATGTTTGGCCTGGTATTCCTGGAAATGCTATTATTGGTCCATAATTTCTGGAAGAAAACTTGACTGGCAATCTTTCCGTTCGACAGTGTTTTGAGAGATTTCCGGATAGATGGATTGGCAGAAGGAGAGCATTTTAATGGCCTCCGAGATCACCGGATTTAACTCGCTTATATTTCTTTCTTTGGTGGCATCTGAAATCCGTTGTTTATAAAACACAACCTTCTGATATTGAAGAACTTTAAAGACGAATTACAGCAGCATGCCAGTCAATTACTAATGAAGTTTTCTGTGATGTTAGAGGGGAATTCGAAAACAGACTTTATTACTGTTCAAAGCAAAATTGACGACATTTCGTACAGTTTTTAAGATAAGCATAAGTAGATTTTGTTTGCAATGTCTTTCTCGCAAACTAAATTTCATTTTGTAAAAGTCAAATAACCAACAAATAAAACATCCCACGCGTAATACATTTATTCCTGTCATCTAAGGGTTGGAAGGGTGCCACCTACTCTTCTAACCATTTTTGTTGAAAGGAGTCAATATAATAATGCATCTCAGAAGAGGCAAATTCTAATTACATGTGTAAGTTTAGAACGCTATTTTTCGAATAGTGCTAATGAAAAAATAAAAAGTCAGGGTATCATTGGGGGAAGAATTGATTGAGGGCTTCAAATATTCCTTGAAAGTGTCCCCCTTGAAAATAAAATTTACTTGTTTTTTCGATTCCTCATATTATTTACTGGGAGGAAGATAATAAGGGTGGGAAATTTTCAAATTGACACCCTGTAAATTAAAGTTAGGTGAACATTTTGAAAAATTAATATATCTATTTTTAAAACATTAGTGACGTCATAACGATAATATTTTTAGCCAAGCGATAGTAATAAACTAATGTAGGCGTCAATTTTGAAATTCCCGTTTCATGTTCCACTGGAGTCATTGTCTAGTTGGCAACACTGATGGCAGGAACAAGGAACGAGATGGAAATCTATAAGGTGTCCAAAATTATATTCTACTCTTGAAAATTTTAAATTATTCATTTAAAATCATAATCCGCTGGCCGTTCCTACAATAATTTGAAGTTTTCAAAGTCTCACTCCGTATGTAGTATCGTGAAAATATGTATGTATCTGAAAAGGACTCAACCGTGTACTATATAAGTCACCATAATTGAAATATTTGAGACACCTTGGGACAGTTCCTGTCCTCTGAAGTTGTGTGAAATTATTTTCTGTCATGACCCAGCGGAAAGAAGTCAAACAAATTTAAAAACTTCCAACGACATCCTTCTATGTGCCATCTTGGTGATATTTTATTCAGCTCTTGGCCTTCTTAATTTTGCATAACATTAGTCCCATCGATGCTCGACATGTATATGCACTTTGAAAAGTTTAAACGGCTGCAAGGATATCAATAACTGGTGCTTTACAAATACGAAATCGGTGTAGGAACTATTATAGATATACTTTAAAGTATTGCTGAGATTGCGGATGGATAAGTGCGATAAGTAATGAAAGCTATTTCATTTTTATTCATCGGGTGTGTTCCTGTCGTAAAGAGGAATAGAATTGGGAAGGATTTATGAGAGGTCTAATGGTTCTAAAGTAAGCTATTCGTTTTCTCGTTTGAATTTTGTTGAACTATGAATTGAAAAACATTGTGAAACTTGGATCAAACAACAATAAATCTAATTAAATTTATTAGGTTATATCTCAGTAAGTGGGTTTACAGTCAGAAATAATATAAATTTTCTATTTCTAATAATGAAGCAATATGTTGTTTGTGGTACACGAATGATTTTATGACAGTTTTGTATTTCCTAACATCTGTAATATTCTTGGACTCTAATGGTAAATAATTAAAAAAATTTGGGCTGAAGTAATGTACAAAGCTTTGTGAGTAACTATTTTGAATAATGGCAAATGGACAGACTAATTTATAACATATTTGGTTTCTTTCTCATTTGTTGTCTTCTGATAATTGGCCTTATTGTAGAATATCCAAATCAAACATGAAAAGGAATAGAGACTTCTTATATTGAATAATTTTGATTCTTCATAAAGCCTATTGATGGAAAACAGTCGATCCTTCTTAACGATCATTTTCACTATAGTATTTTGCGTTATTTGTATACATCCCAGACTATTCTCAAAGGCTCCACCCCATACTGTGATACAATATTTAATTACAGAATCTGCCAGCGAATAATGTAGGTTGATCATGTTTTTGCTGGTAAGTATATCTCTCAGAGAATGAAATTTGTGTATCAGTTGCCTTTTTTTAACATACAAAGTATGCTCATCCTATCGTAAATGTTGGTCAACAACAACTCCCAAATATTGTAGTCAATTTTTCTTTCCAATCGCTGGACACAAATTTTGATTGTGAGGTTGATCACTATTTGATAATGAACGAGTCATAAATTTCGTTTTTCCAATGTTCAAGCTAAGAAGATTATAATCGAGCCATAATTTAATCTTTTTCATTTCATTCTCTGCTGTTCTGTAAATTTCATGCTATGAGTCACCTCTGAAAATAACGACAGTATATATTGTCAGCGTACGATATTATGTGATCTTGAAAGTGTTCAATGTTACTAATGCTATTTAAAAAAGTTACTGTTCAATACTCACTCAGATCGTCACATATCTTGACTCGCTGCATATTCTTGAAACAAATTATGCGCTAAACCCTATTCGTGAAATGCATTTCCGCTAGATGGCGCTCAGAATTTAGGCGCGAAACTTTGTAATGGTGATCAGCCTACAAATTCCATAAGAGACCATAGTGTTCAATTTTATTCTCATTCAAATTTGAATAAATTGTTGAAGATGTCGATAATTGAAATATGGTAATCAGACATTTTCATATACGTAGTCATTGCCCCTTTTTGCCTAATTCTATGTTTTCAATGGGAAAATTATGAAAAGAAACTTTGTGTTTGGTACTATTGATGATGCATTAAGCATTGGGGCACTGAGCAAATATGTCTATTGTTTGGATTACTTAATTCTGTCGCCATTTCGGTTATTATATTCTGAAACTATGAACATGAAGGAATATCACAAACTCAATTTAGTGTCCCAAACTCAATTAATTATGAGAAAACAGATAAAATATATACACTAGCTCTTATGCAGGACGCGAATACAATTTACTCAGGAGAATATGGTATGGTATGACAGTGTCAAAGGCCTTGGCCAAATAAAGAAAAATGGCTATGCATTTGTCCGATCTGTCCAGTGCCTCTACACTTCTTGTTGTTAAATCAATTTCGGTATTTTCTGAATTTGAATCTTTTTTGAAGCCATATTGCCTCTTGGTTATCACATTATAAGCCATCGAGGAATAATTGAAACTTTGTCACTGGATGAACACATCAAAAAAATTTACGTGAAAGTATTTTTTCATATTATATGTACCTTTCAAATTTTTCGAACGATCCTGCGATTTGATGAAACACTATTGTTGGCAACACCGCAAATTATAATAACAATTCTTATGGAACAAACGATGTCATTACCACAGAACACATACAGTTCATTTGAATTTTCACTGGTGTTCAGACAACCGGGTACAAAACACTTTTTAGACATCTTCACGGTTATAACGAATACAAAAATTACTTAACACAAACAACAAAAATCTTCTCTCAAAAGATATAATATGTCGTTTTCAACTGATAAAATAGTAGGCACTCTGAAAATTAAAGGCGTTTACCAGAATTATCTCACTCTTGGCAACACCGCTTGTTGCATTGGTCGCCATTGGGTTGACGTATTTTTTTGTTGTTTTGATTAGAAATTTCCTTTGGGTTTCCAAGATTTTTCGTGTTTTATTGACGTTCATAAACAAGTTTACGTGAGATTTGTGATACTTTTAATAGTAGTGCAGTGGTTTAGTGAGATACAATGTCGAAATACTGCTTTGTTTACAAAACAACGATAGTCAACGAATATTCCACAGGTGAGCTAACAATGGCGTGTCGGACTAAGAATGTAAACGTATTCTTCAGATATAATATTGAAGTGGAATAGGTACTAATAATGAATAATTCATTCATACATAAGTTTCCTACTGACGAGAAGAAGTTGCAAATAGGGTGTGATGTTCTCGAATTGGATCCTTTGAGCTTGAAGAAATATTTGTATATACCTATGTTCGTAAGGAATAACACTTTTGAGACCAGAAGCCATTCCTGATGTACAAGCAGTTGAGATGTGATTTTGCGAAGAGTTAAATAGAGTGTTATTATTTCACCCCAAAGATTATTTTTGGGGCCTGAGTAAACTGGTAACATGGCAAAGACAGAGACAAGCTGAATCATGCTTTTACCAACACAGTTTTCACAAAATCAAATGGAAAATTTTTGAATAGTTCATTTGGTATACATTAATGCTTGTTTTTCCTTTCTAACCTAAAGTGATAATTGTTAACTGATACTTTTTATTTAATAATTGTTACTTGATGCTGCATGAATCCACCCTATATCTGAAAAATTAAGCAACTCCAGAAACTCCAGAAAGTGTAGGAGGGTAAGAAATTCATTCCCCTCGAAAAGTTGCTTTGTTTATCAATTTTACTTGTGAAGAAAAATCATTCAGTTATCGTCAACTTATTGTAGGTAGGTAATTCTTATTTGCCTCAAAGAAATAAGGTGAACATTTCATGATATTGAAAACTTGTAAATTAAATATTTCTCGGAAAGATTAATTGCTCAAGAAAGTTTATGTTTTAGTTCAAACCTGATATATACATAGTTTCATTTCATTTCACCAAATAGGGAAATAGGGAAAGGGATAATTCCAAGGATATGAAATACACTGAAGAGTGTAGGTGTAAAGTGAGTTGGCCTGTTCCGTTAGGATTTATTGTAGCTCCCATGAGTGCTACATAAAAACATAGGTATATTGGAATAAAAATACTTGAATTATTGAAACACGTGAACTCAAATATGGAATCACAGCCACATATGAAAAAATATTAAAATACAAAATTACAACAGGAACTTTGTAAATGTTAACCAAGTAATGATACAATGTATAATAAATATATTTTTTCTCAACTGTTTGTATCAGTATAGTTTTTCATTGGTGCATATACAGGAAAAAACGCAAACTTTTTTTAATCATGATGAAAATTGTCATATGAAACTAGAGTTTTAGTAATTTTTTCGTCAGGAATGATATCATCGAATTATTTTACAAGTTATGTTGTGGCTGTGATTTAGTTTTGAGACAAAAACATGTTTTTCCCTTTATATTTTCATGTACTTTATAATATCTGTTGAAAAACGGTTTCTTAACTAATATTTATTCAAGTCTTTTTCGTGCTTCATTAAAGAATGGTGATCTGCACAACATGAAATTCCCAGTGAGAAACTAGTTTTTAGCTTGTTTGAATTATTTAATTTAGACCATTCATGCTTTATTTCTGATCTCCGAACACCCCTAGATTCCAATTACGGATAGAATAGAATCATAAATCACAAAACTCCTTACCACAAAAAATTGTTCACCACTTTGAGTCCTTTGATTATGAATAAAAGCAACCATTTCTGACCCTAAAATCCCTTCACGCCAATTTCAAACTGAATCAGACTATAAAAATTAAACCTTGTCCTCTAAAATTTTTTCATCAATCGCATCAAATAGGTACACGATTGTTTTTGGAGTTTACCTATTATAAGGATCGCAAATTATAAAAAATCGTCTGTAATTTTGAATGACCTACATATTGATGACAGAATTTGATCGTTATTTGAATCAACATTTCCAACGAAAATTTTTCTGAGCTCTATAAACATTCCTAGATATCGATTTTGAATTTTCAGACAAAACCGTCCTCCTCACGTACTACATTTGCATTGCATTGGTGAAATTTTCACATTCATCCCACGATCAGACTAAATCAAGATAAGTACTTAAATTCTTTCCTCACGAAATTAAATAATGTTGATCCCCTTAAAAAAGCACGGCACTGTGCAAGAGGTGTTTTGTTTTGGATCAACCGTCAGAAACCCAAAACATAACAGTCTCCGCTTGAGTTATCTTCGGTTCATAACTTCGTTTGTATTTTCGGCATCGGGCCTATCTAGGGTTTACTTCTTGATCTGAGGTTGTCAGGGCAATCATCTATGTTGACCGTATAAAATCTATCGTTTTCTTCCATTTCAGAAGAACTCAAAGTACTTTTCGTCATCTAAAATGATGATTTTTTTATTGGCAAAGTGGATCCGCCCTAGTTGACGACAGCATTTTGGTATACGGAGGAGTTGCGCTTGGCAGTTTTTGGGGCGCTTACGCCTCTTTCGGTATTTTAGACTATTCCTCCCCAATTCCAACGATATCATACTCTTAGAAGATCTTTATTGACGAACCACTCTCCTCGTTGACATTCCAACCTAGTTTTTTGCTCTTTTCACCAATCTCTCTGATCTCTGTGTAGAAAATGCACGTGGCCTTCCACTTTTTGGGAGTTTGAGACAAGGTATTCCCTGCTCGCACTCCGCTATTGTTCTATGAATGATTCTGCGTGGAAGGTTTTCATTCTGCAATATTCGACAGATTTCAGCTTTGTATACCGGCCCAACCAACTTGTAGATACTTGTTCTACTTTATAACTACGTTGTCCCCATTTTTTAAATGACCAATCACATTTTTTGATCCTGCTGTATTTTCACTCTTTGAAATTTACATTTTTTCCGTAAAAAATTCCGCTTGAATACATTCATATAATTGAAACTAGTATTCATCAACTAATTAACCTGAATTCTATTTGATTATTTTTTATTTTGAATTGGATTTCACAAATATCTTCCTCATGCTGTATATTGCTTGTTCACTGCTAATTCTGCTGAATTTTTGTAATCTACAGTTTTTTGTCTTGAGCCATAGTTATTCTGCACAATTTTTTTTTGTAACAGAAATGAGTTGGTGACTGGATTGAATAAAATTTACTCATAATTACCATTGTTGTCGTAAAAATCAAGTTCACTACCATCTCGACTGATCAAATGAATCAAATTATTGTTAATGCAGATAAGATTCAGGTTTCTATCCAATTTAAGTGACTTGAAAAAAAAATGCTATGCAATGTTCAACATGTATTATAACAATATGTAACAATATTTGTCAGTGGTAACAGCTAGAGAAGTGGTAGTTTTATTTGTCTCAAATACTACTGCACTTTGTGATAAAGTTTGAATAGAAGGATGAAATCATTCGCAAAAAGGAAATAGGAAAAATAACTGGCTGGAAATAGAAAGGACACTGCACTCAATGCAATTTTCCAAACTTCATTAATTGCATTATTTTATACAAAGAAATATATCAGTACACGAAGGGTTCATTATCTATGTACCCTTTTTTCCAGTTAGTGTATTATCTACTATGAACAGCTCAAACAAAACCAACTTGAAACTTATTGAAGACTTCATGGGAGAAGCACACTCGACATCAAACGTTGTGTTCCTATTAGGTCTAATTAGCGGGATTAATTAATAGAATGAACTCATCCTGTGAAAAACGATCAAACACCCACTCTCGTTGCTTTGGCTATAATTACTAAATTATTTCTCTCAGCATTAACTCGAGCATAATGATAAGATTAGAGTGGATGAAATAATTACTTCTGTTCATTGGGAAAACATTTCAGTAGAACACTCAACTGTGCTTGAAATGTCTCAGCATATTTAGTTTCCCAAGCAGCACGAATATAATAATACTGAACAAACAATATTGGATATGAAATGAATTAAACTTCTGGTGGTATTGCTATAGATTGTACAAGCTTTGCAGCCTCAAAGGTAATTTTACCCGTTAAATCTTTCGTGATTGACCCGAAATATATCCGAGGTCCTACTTCATAGGAGCTAATTTCCTGATGTCGGAGGCCCCAGACCCTCAGACCCTTTCCAGGAACTAGCGCCTTTGACACTCATACCAAATTGATGTGGTTGTCACCTGCCAGTTTTTTCAGGGATAGTTTGAAGTTCCGAGACAGCTTAGACTCACGATTGTATGACTTCAGAGCTTTCAGTGCCTCTTGGCTATCTAACCCCTTCTTAGAATCGCTCTCGTGCAAATGAAAATAGCTGTTACCTCTGCTTGGAATATGGAGGCTTGTGTACCGAGGCCTAAACTGATGTCATGCCTCGATCTTGCCCGTGTATGCCAACCCTTACCCCCGTTGCTTGTCTTAGAGACACCCGTGTCACACCACATTTGCCCCCTTACTAGCATCGGAAGGACCTTTGATGCGACTTTTCCATCTTGAATGATGGTGGTGATGGTGAGTAGATTGGGGTCATTTTGTCTGAAGGAATCTCAGATGCGTCGATTCTATTGACCTTCATTACGTTGGAATGTCCTGAGTTATCGCCCCTTCATTGACCCATGTACTTTAGTCTGGAGGCTTTTATCCTTGTCTCTGCTTTAATATGCAAATGCAGAGGAAAGTGGTTCAGGATATCCTCCAGGATACTTTTCGATGTGCTGGACATTGCATGTGGGACAAAAAAAGCAGAATTATTTTCGTAGTAACAATAAATGGGAAAACCGTTAATTTGTGAAACCAATATAATCATTTATCAGAATAACTTTTTATAAGGCTTAAATATAGCAGAATGAAATGTATAGAAGTGATTTATCCAATGTGTATGCATGAGAACGCGAAAGCGGCAGGAACTATTTTTCATGGATCTGAATTCGTTCAGAAACGAAAGCGACTGAAATGATAAAACTAAGTTATTGCAAATTTCAATAACCTAAGCATACCATAACATGAAACTGACAAATCAGCAAGCTTACGAAACAGAATTTTATCGAAACATCATTTTTCAATACCTACTATCTTAAAACCTAGAGCCAACAAATTATCCGAAAAAAAATATGTAGTAACGTAGAATCCATGGAATCAAAAGGTGTGTAAAATATTAAATGATCAGAATCGAAAGGTGTAGTATACAAAATGATCGGAATCAAATTGTAGCAGAAATTGTGAAAATCATGAGCAAATCATGTACGTGGTAGAGAGCGGTCAATTCTTTACAAAACTTGGTCTATTATCTCTCAAATGAAGCTGACTTGTGGTTGACTTATGGTGACTTATATCGATCGTTCATTTTGTTTGGTCCTTTCGCGATATATTCGAGAATTCAATTGCTGGGTGGTGAATTTTCAAAACTACTAGAAAAAACAGCCAATATAAGGTTTATTCATTCCAATGTAAATGTTCAGCATCAAGGCGACAATAATAATAATAATACTCCCTCATAGAAACTTCCATAGTGTACCCAAAGCTATGACCTGTGCGGGTAGAGAACGATTATTATTATTATTTGCCGTGGCGCTCCGGGGCGTCTTACTGATGTTTTTGGTGGTATATTCACTTTCCAGCTGTAAGAAAACCTGAAAAAACCTACAGCACCACCCGTGTGGTCGGTGCGCACTTCAAGCTAGCAGACGTCAACAATAACAGATATGAATGAATAGCTGTTATGAAATGAAGATCAATAGTCAACATTTCACTAATTGTGTCCTTTATCAAAGTCAGCATGTATATTTCAAATTAATTTTGTTATTTATCAACCCACATGATTCTGTGCAATTTTTTTTGTTGTTTAGTAATAATATACCGTCGTGTTATGGTGACTCACTCTGTATAAATAGAAGTTCCAGGAATTATTTAAATTCTTGAAGTTGCCCCTTCCACATTCACCATTCTAACTTTTTTGAACTGTTTAAGAATAGTTTATTGTACATTGACATGCAATTTTCACAAGTAAGTTATGAAATTTTGTATTATCTACTCGCTACGCTAGTACGGATAACTACTGAAATATATTTCAGTGAACATAAATAAAAAAAAACAGATGCCCACCTGCAACATGAACTCATGAAATTTACAACTATATCCAGCGAGATTCTTGCATTATCCCATCATGCTAGGATCATCCTCAGTAATATGTCGAAGTTAACTGTTTTCAAAGAATTTCTATCAACCATTCCAAAACAGATATAAATTTTCATAGATATTTTTAAATTTAAACATAATACGGCTTTATGAATAGCTTTCAATACAATAGGACTGTTTTGATTTGATCTGAAGAAAACGTTTTAGATTCGTTCAGTTGATATCCATCCGACTTCCTCTTGAGAAATGCTTTCAACTCTTCATAATTTGATGTGTTCATATCTTGACTATTACTCCGTATCATAGGTATATCAGCAAAATATACCTACCACCATGAAGACACTGCTAGAGAGTTTATTTTTATTGACCACACGTTGCGCCATCTCTGAGAAGACCGATCAACCAGCGATCCACTGCGCTATCCTCTCTCCAATTTCTGAAAATTTTCGGTTCTATACATTTCGGTTTCACCATTTATTCGTCCGATGACTTTCGATATGCTAATTTTAGGTATTGTGATATAATGATTCGACGGTATCCATTCCTTTGACTTTCGAATATAACGCTTCGCTGATATACAATATTCTGTTACGATATTTTATCTTTTTTACAAACTATTGTTTTTGTAATTTGATGTTTTGATCGAATATCAGTCTTTATATTTCCGTTTGTTCTCATTTCATGGTATTACAGATATACCTTCTTGAAATTTTCAGTTCATCGAATTTTGGTTCTTCAAAAGTTTAATCATTCCTAATTCTGGGATATTTCGTTTTTGAAAATTGTTTATTGTAATATTTTGGTTTTGCAAAGTTATTTCTCGATTCTTCTCTATTTCTTCAAAATTATTTCCTATCTAGTTTGGTTTTCTGTAATGGCGTTACTGGACTCTGTTGGTTCAATAGTTTTAAATCATAGACTATTTCAGTTCTATATTTCACCGTTTTCATGGATTATACATATATAATATAAAATAAATCAAGTGCACAATTTATTGTTCAGTTCTATTCAAACACTTCACTTCACGATCCTTCTTTTTACTTCTTCAGTGGATCTTTCAATAGTTTCAAGTGATTTGGTGTTAAAATAAAGTGAATCAACAATATATTGTAGTTTCATTTGAAGCCTCACCATATCATTTCGTTTTTTGTATAGAAGAAAATATATGAAAGCAAATAATTTTCACAGTCGAACTTTGTTAGATTTATTTATGAAGATAAATATTAATTTGAAAGAAAAATTGCTCTCTGTTCAAAACAAGTTATACGCGACTTCCTGAAATATGTTAAGAAATTCGAATTCCTTCGAACCACTTCATTCTTGCTGTATTCGCCAGCAATATTCTAGGAAGTTGAATACTCGAGCTGACTGAAAGCCTCTTATACGTTCTTCCGCTTCTATACACCAAACTTTTAATTCTGAAGGACCCAAGGAGGTATAGAATTCCCAATAGTATTCGCCTTAAAAATTTAATAAGCGAAAATACATAGTCACTTGCAAAGTTAGAACGTACTCGAAACTTTCAGTCAGCCAATGATGTGAGTTTTATTGCGGAATCGTCAGGGTTAGTGAATTTTTGAGGAAACTTTCCAAGAAATATATCGTGGAAAACAACAAATCACGTTTTGAAGCTTTTTTCAGATAATATTTTCAGAGAGTTTCATCTAACAAAAAAATCTATTTGATTCCATTCCATTTTATCCGCCAGTGATAATGCATGTTAAGCTCAACAAGAAATTTCCTAGAATGATCCTTTATTTATTTCCAGAGAGAATTCTTCTGCAGACCAATTGTGG
Source organism: Chrysolina americana (assembly GCA_958502065.1). Taxonomy (NCBI): domain Eukaryota; kingdom Metazoa; phylum Arthropoda; class Insecta; order Coleoptera; family Chrysomelidae; genus Chrysolina; species Chrysolina americana. The sequence continues at coordinate 90,753,084 of OY293412.1, forward strand.
GTATAATGAAAAAAATAAAGATGGGATAAAAAAAATAAGCTTTCATTGATAAACTAGCAAATTATTGATAATAATATATAGATATTATCAAAATCCCAGTTACCATTGAATATAGTGTTGGGTTTTCATTAATTACATTGTACTAGGATAAAAATATATAATCGGTTTTTATTTAAACTTTAAAACTTAACTCGTTCACTCTAATAACGGAATGAAAATTGTATTCATATACTTACATATTACACCTATTGTTTTTCATTTCTGATCTTTTTAGTTGCCTCTGCCCATATCTTTTCTCTTCCTTGAAGTATGCTTTCTACAACTTGTCTTAGTCTTCCTCTTTTCCTCATTTTTTGTATCTTCGACTGCCATACTCTTCAAACAGGTCTTGTATCATTCATTCTTTGTAAATGACCCCACGAGCTCAGTTGTCTCTTTTCAATAAACTTGAGTGTTGATTATATGTCAAGGCCTTCTCTAATTTTTTCATTTTTGAGTTTATCTTCCTTTGTGACTTCTTTAGATCGTCTCAGACACTCCATTTCTGCTGCTTGTATTATGCTCTTTCGTTTACTTGTCAACACCCAAGATTCACATCCAAATGTTAATATTGGTCGATATATTGTTTTAAACACATTCATCTTTGTTTTCTTCGAGATTTCTTTTTCATTTATAAATGCACGATTCATTGTGTAGTACAAGTTTATTGTTTTTTATAATATATTGTCGATTTTCATCCATTGTCTTCTATTTGCATTCCAAATATTTAAATCTTTCACTTATTGTTCCACATTTCTCCTGTATTTCTATTTTCAGCTATATCTCTATTATTAGAAAACTTTTCTGATCATTTCTAAAAATTTTGTATCTCTCTGCTCTTCCTTTACCTATTTTGTATGATTTCACTGATTCTATTACTTTTTCTATTTTTTGTTTATCATGTTTTGTATCTTTTGTTTTATTACTAATAATGATGTGATGAAAAATGAGTAGTCTGCCAGGATTACGGGATTTTCCATCATCGTTTCTCATCATCAGTGTATCCAGAAATTGAATAGGTAAGTGAGAATTTGCAGTAGGTTGATTTGGGACATGAGAAAGGCGTTCGACTGTGTCAATCACAACATATTGCTAAACAAATTCCAAATATATGGTTTCAGAGGAAACATTTCATTGGGGCTTGAATCATCGTTTACAGAAGGTGACGTTCAATGGTTCTGCGTAAAAGACATAAAATACGGAGTACCACAAGGGACTGTTCTTGGGCCATTGTTATTTCTGTTATATATGAATGATTTGGCGGACTTAGCCATGAGTGGGGTTTTTACTGTTTTTGCGGATAATACATCTATACTTTGGCATTATAATAACACGTTTATATTACAAAATTATATAATAAACTTTCTAAAAAAAAGTTAAACAGTATTGTAATGTAAACTTATTAACGTTCAATATTTCGAAAACAAATATTTTAACATTTGAATGTATAGTTATAGATCATGTTTTACTCAATGAGCAAATTTAATAGGAGATTTTGAAACTGAAAATAAATTCTTTGATAAGGAATTAATATTTGAAGACCACTTTAGAAAATTATGCAAAAAATTATCCTCAAACTTATCTGCAAACATTAGGACAATCGCCACCCTCATGTAGGTTCATTCAGCAAGAGATGTTCACTTTGCAAGTCACATTTGCGATATGGAGTATGTCTATACTCCAAAAAAGAGATATATATGTCGGGCAGGAATGAGACATTCTTGCAAACCGCTTCTTTCATCCCGAGGAATTTTATCATTATTTTGTTTTTTCGTTCAGGAAACAGTTTGCTCAATACATGAAAACTACGGAAAGAGTATTATATCATATCAGTCAAAATATGAAACTTGACTCAAACATGATATTGGTCTTCCTATTCCCAAAACAGCGCAAATCAAATCCTCCATAATTTATAATACTTTATACCTGTATCTATCAGAAAAATTAACAAAATGGAAAAATTTCGTAAATAGGTAAAAAACTCCTTCTCCAGGGAGTTTTTTATAATTAAGAGGAATTCCTCTTTGAAGACTTCACAACTTTTTGTTTTATGTCGTGATTTATATAATGATTGAAGTAAGTTATTTAAATTTTTATTTACAATACGTCATCTTGTGAATCTTCATTAAGAAACTGAACTTTTTCAACAGAAGTTTTTCTGATTCTGATTCCGAATGCTATCAACTCTTTCATTCTCGAATATGATTTGAATTCTGGTGTGGAAAAATAGTCAGTACTTCCTCTTCACGGTGTCGGTGGGTAGCTGCCAGAACATCATCGTCATCGGTACTGATTTTGATTACTTTTTCAATAACTTGTAATGAAAATGCCACATAAAAAGTGATTGATAGATGGTACAGTATCTTACCCACGGCTCGCCATAGATGTGATAAAATATTTCTTACCTGCCCTCCATCTTTCTCCATGTCAGAACAATTGCTTCTGAATTAGTAATAATGGAAGTCGTGAAAAACAACACCCTCTTAGGCAGATGGGTATACAGAAAGTTGATATATTGGTCCGTTTTATCAGACCCAAACAAAAAGTGGGAAGTTATAAGAAGGAATGATAAATGATGAACTAACTCTGGCGTTTCACTTTAACAGCAGTATGAAGTTTAGTTGGAATTATTTATTTGATTTGGGGTCAGCGTGGGACATAATTGATGAAACACCTTGGAAAGTTCAATTATATGAAATAAAGTTGTTTCTCCATCAGCGAACAGTCTTATACAGGGTTATCCTTCTCGGTATCAAGTGTCATATTTTAGAGATCAACTACGTTGAATCTCATAGAGAAAAATCTGATTTAATATCTTTAGTTTGGGAGTTATACAGAAAAAATCGAAAATTTCGAAATTCTTTTTTTTTTATTTTGTGAAGATTCTTCAAAAAAATTAACACCATGCCGTAGCAACTCATATATACAAAGTCCTCTACATCTGAACTACAATGTGTTTCAAGAATATTGAATTATTTCCAGTAGAATTTCAATATTTTTTCAATTCCATGAAAGTTGTAATTGAAATTATCAGATAATGAGGAGAAATCATTGACAACTTCACATTTTTCAATTATAGCTCTTATGGAAATACATTATTTTCTGATATTACTGGTAAGTAAACTCACTTAAAACTTCGCCATTATGAAATATGACGCATGGCGTTTAAAAAAATGTTATGAAAAATACTGGTCCGCATTTGAAACTGAAAAATTGAAGGTGGCCTGATTTGTATGATGGTCTGTATATAAATTTTCTTCACATTTTTAGATGGTCTACTGAAAGTTGTTATGGCAAAGACAAAAAAATTCTTAGGCTCTTAACAGAACCTCTGCAATTTAGAGTTGAAAATATTCCAAATTTCGTTAATTTTTGTTGTGAAATCCATAATCAACTTGTCGAAATATATTAGAGAAAACCTTACTTTGAAAATGAAAAATGATGGCTTTTTAAAATTTGCTACTTGACATCGCAAAGGTTCCGTAAGAATCCTATGAAATATTTTATTGACTCAAAATCAATTATCAATTTGGTGATCGTATAACAAAAATGTTGAATTTCACGAAAATCAATGGAAATTTTTTTAAAAAAGAATGGTGACAGGAAATCACCGCTCTCAAATCCAGATGAACTTTTCAACTCGGGAACTGTCGATTCAGGATGATGAAATGTGAATTTGAATTCATTCGGTGGAAAAAATATGATTCGAAAAAATTCCTTAGGGGTAGACTCCTAAAAATCACGTAGAATATAAAATTATCAAGTTCACTTGATATTTGCACAACATACGCTGGTTCCGGAAATATAATAATTATGTCAAAAAATCCTTTGCACTGTTCTACCTCCAGATGAACTTTTCAACTCAAAAATAGTTGAATATATACCAATTCTGTAAACGCAAATCGATTCAAAATGATTAAATTAGTTATTTCAATTTCAAGATGATACAGTGGCGTTGCTAGAGACAGAACAAAACTATTTCTATGATATTTATCTATGATGAATTTAATACCAAAATTATTTTTATATTGATACAAATTCATCAGTTAGGGCTATGATTTTTTAGCAAAACGAGTCAGTTGGCGATAAAAATTAGTTTCATACTCGTTTCATACTCTCAGATATAATCTCTCTTTTGATTTCGCTGATATGCGATTCTTTTGTTTCTGAAGCATAGGTACTTGGTTCATAATCAACTTGAATTATGATCTTTTTCAGTATCAGTTCGCAGGATGAAGTTAATTGGCAAATGTAATTTAAATTGACACCCAACTGGAATGTCTTTTATGTTATGATAATAATTCATTGAACACATTTTTCTGTAGAACATTGAAACTAGAGCCCGATTTACATGAAGTTCAACATAATTATTTCAGTTATGTTTCTTTCTACTCTAGTGACCTGTGCGGGTATATACCGCGATAAATGATGTAATGATATAAATAATAACATGCATTGTGTGATTTTTGGCGAATGCACTTTCGAAGTTTGGGCGGAAGTAATATGTAATGTTTTGGTGAAGGCACTTATTGAGAAACAAAATGTAATGAACACATGTACTGAATGAAGATGATTTTGATCGACATTTACAATTCTGTGAGGTAGTAAGTTAGCATGCTATTGCAGTTTTTTTCAGCATCTGTTTCAGAGATAATATTCTTTTTTATTATTTGGTAATATAGTTAATCGCCGAAATTGTTCTCGAGTTGATTCGGGCAGGAAATAATTTTGAAAAGGACAAATATAAAAATCAGAAACTGGTTTTTATGAAAACATGTATGAACTCGATAAAATGATATATTTTTTCACAAATTATAAGAACAAGTGGCGTTGCTAGAGGCATAGAACAAAAATATATCCATAATATTGAGCTATGATCACTTAATTACCAAAATTATTCATATATTCATACAAATTCATCCAGTTAGGCCTATGATTTTCTATCAAAAGAAGTCAGTTGACGATAAAAATTACTGTTTCATACTTTCAGATATAATCTCATAGAGTCTACTTTGGTGGAGTGGTCGGTGGATCAGCGGTCTAATGCACAGGCCGTTCGAAACTCCAGCATAGCGATAGGTACAGGAGAATTTTTCTCATCTACTTTATATCGGATGCCTTATTGAAAAGCAAGTGTATTGTGAGTTGTCTAGATGTCAATCTCTTCTGGTTCTAGCTTGGAGTGCACACCAACCACCCGAGGTAGTGCTTTAGGTTTTCCAGGTTTTCCTACAGCTGAAAAGTGAATACGTCACAAAAATCCAATAAGTCGCCCCAGAGCGCCACGGCAAATAACAATAATAGCCGTCCTCAACGAGTGTTTATGGGGGGGTATTATTATTATTATTATTATTCCCATGATATGCGATTCTTTTGTTTCTGAAGCATAGGCACTAGTTCATAATCAACTTAAATAATAGTCTATTTTCAAAATCAGTTCGCAGATAGATGCTGAAGTTAATTGACAAGGGAAACTGAAAATTCAGAATTATGACACTCAACTGTAATGTCTTTTGATATTGTATAAAAATTAAAGAAGCAAAATTCTGCTGTGGAGCATTAAAACAAAAGTCACTTTGCAAAAAGTTTAACTTAATTATTTCATTATATTTTTGTAATCCCGTGACCTGAATTATATCTTCTTTACCGGTATATACTGCACTAAATGATGTATGATAATAGTATATGATGATAATAAATGATATGAATGATAATTATAAGATGCGTGATGGATTTTTTTGGCGAAAAGCAACTTTCAAAGTTTTGGCGGAGTCTTATTCAAAGTTTTAGCGGATACAAATTTTTCAAGTTTTGGCGAAGGCAATTAGTTGAAAACACGAAGATTTTGATCGGGTCCATATATTGGGTGTTTTCGAAATTGGAGCGATAAAAAAAGGGGTTTTTATTTGGGTTATAATGTAACAATAATTTAAATTATAGTAGATCATCACGCCCTGCTCCTCCAAGGCCTGGGTGATCTCTTGGCTGACCAAGAAGTTTGAGAACCACCCTTCTGCCTTCCCTTTTACTACCTCTCCACATTCGGAGAACGGTTCTGGAGGCTCAGCATCCACGTTAACCTTGAAATGTCCACTCCTTGTCCCTCAAACGAGAAGCCAAACCTTGCCAGCCACGTAGCGTACGCTGAGGTCACTGCCCTGAATGTAACGCTCACTACGATCGGCGCAGTCTAGCCGTTCAGAAGCCACTCCAGCAACGTTTCCTGAAGCGCGGTTTAGTGCTTCAGAGTCCCCATGCAGGGCCCTCCATGGTCCGCAGCATCTGCTCTATCAGGTTGATCCTGGTGGCTTTGCTTTCTTCTGGGAGAATGGTACCGTCCTTTCTGACATTTCTCGGCTGCACTGTAAAAGATCATTGGAGTATTTTTAATCCCCGTTCCATGACTGGTGGCTGCTATATCTCTCCTAATCGATCGAGGTGAGACGTTCGTCTTCGGACCAAATAGGCTGGAACTTCTTGATCCGGCTCACATCGCTTCGTTATTGGTCTGTGAGATGATTTCGGATCGTGCTGTAGAACTTTCTGCTTTGCTCAACCGCTCCTTCTTATCTTCTTTGCATTTTTCTTACCTTCTGCCCTTCCGTCTGAGCCTTAACTCTCTTCTTCAGGCAGATTTTGCCTGAAAAACTGTGGAATGATTTTCTGATGATCTCTCACCGGAAGCCTCGCTATCGGTTCCCTATGTCAATTTGAGGAGTTCATCTTCTCCTGTATTCAGAGCCAGGGCACTCTGCTTCCAGTTTCATCAGCACGTTCTCTATATTTTTGTCTTGTTCATCTTCCATTTCCATTTTTTGTAGATGAAGGTGTAGTGTGTAGGTATTTGTCAAGGGAGGAGCAAGTCTCTTCTATCCTCCTCTATGCGAAAGCCCCCCGATCTGTACATCAGGATCCTTACTTCAGGAAATGAACTGAGTGTTACATCCACTCTGAATTATAATCTGAAAAAATCGGTACTCATTACATCAGTATTCGAGACCAAAAATTCTGGAATGTTTCCATTTTTAATAAAGAAAAATCGCGTAAAAAATACTGAATGTGCTCTTGATGCCTCTAGAAGTTAGCATCCTGCGTCGTATTTAATTTGGCACCTTTTCGTATACAAAGTTCGTAGGAAGGTAAAAGCAACAGTGAAAGCCTATAAATCATCCCGAAGTTATGAATGAGGCTATCAAGAGGCCTATTTACATATTCATTCTATGCACAATGTGATTTTCCATCAATAGCAGTCGTGAATAATATTGGATGAAACTTCACGTCTAAGTATTCCAAGGGAAAGTGAGAATTTCTATAGAAACCTGAATAAGTAAATCATTCAATTCTACAGAATGATCGACATTTCCTCTGTGTTTGTATCCATCCACAAATTTAGGATTAGGGAATTTCTGAACATGAGATAATAATTTATTTATGGATCGGAATTCATTATTGATCAGAAACTTCAATAATTCATTTGAAGATTCTCTGAAAAATACCTAGCTGTTTTCTGTTGTATATTTGCCGATTGTTTTCAACGTGGGTATTTGCGTCTACAATAATTAGGAGAGCAGAAAATAGGAAGTCCTCCAAGTAGAGTCGCATGATTTCTCCTGAACTTTTGGAAACCCAGCCCTTAACTAGGCCCAAAGACGATGCCCACTTCAAACCAATAGGCCACACAAACACAAGTGAAATCAAAGAGGGCTAAAAACAACTCACCTCTCAATAACTCTTTATCCCAGGGGAACAGAAGAAGATGAAAACAGTCCCTACAAGAATTCCATACTCTACCCCCAGAAAAATCTGCGCAGAAGCGCCAGGTGTCCATTATCATCACAGAAAACGCCAAGAAGATTCCTAGGGAAGGAAATTCACCCTCTAATAAAAGCTTCGTCTGTGCTTATTTGAGGGAAGTTAAAAAACATCCTCTAGAGAAACATTCAAGTGGAGGCGCTTATCTAGCAGGAAAGCTGGCCGGAAAAGACACATTCATCGGCTACCCACTCAAAACAGTCAAATGGAAGTGGATCCCTCAATAAGTAGCAACTCCTCGATTGGCAATCAATGAATGCCAGATAGAAGGAGAAGAAGAAAGATCTCTGTAAAGCGGAAGGCTCTTGGAAAATATAAAGTTGGTTATTCCACCGAAGATCCCCTCAAATACAATACCCACTCCAGGTAGTACTGTAGTTAGCGAATCCAAGGAAGGAAGATGAAACCAATCCTCAAAGGTATACCCAAATCATCCTATCAAATCAAAGCCCTGAAAGATGAGGAGAGTGTCAGAGTTATCGGGAAGATCGCCCAGTTCACCAGGGTAATCACTATCCCGGAAGAGCTGAAAGACTTTCCATGGCTACAGATAAGTGAGCGAAAAATAGTGGAAGTTGTGGAATATTACAGGTATAAAGACAACGGGAACATCAAGAAAGCTAAAGAGTATCTTGCACGAACATTGAAGTTGCTAAGAGCCTCAACAACAGCCAGATCAACCCCAGAGCGAAAAGGGGATAAGGAGGGATTTCGAAAACTCAGAAAAATCTAGAATCTGCCCTCAAAATTCAAAATATTGTCGAGGCACTTTCAGACGAAGAAGACCATGAGCAAGATAGAGAGACTACTTTATACGTTACTGGACACAAGTAGGAACTAGAGGACCAGCCCCTCTCCCCCAAGGAAAGGAAGAAGGCACAGCCCCCTGCGGCGGTGAAGGACAAAAAATGTCCCCTATCATCATAGAGTGCCGAGTCGAATTCAATGAGGAGAACAAAGCCACCTACCAACAAGGGATATGACAAGAATTAGAGCCCATCATAACAAGTACATCAATGCATGAGCTCATTCACCAGGCGTTGAATATTTTCCATCATGAGATTCCCGAAGACGAGGGACAAACCACTCTAATAGCATGTACGGTTTTCCGCAGTTTTTCTGGGGAACCATCGAAAACAATATATGCCCTTTCTGACGACTGACGACTGAATCCTGATATTTTGTTATCTTATGGACAATATCAACACAATTTTACGAAACGCTGTTTAGTTTTCTCCATCTTCCCTACAGACAACCAAAGACCCATTCAATTCTTCAAACCAACCTGCAATCTAAAGGACTACTGCTCATTTGCTCCGTTTTCTACTAACCCGAAGTCAACCCTTCTTCTCCACCCAATCATACTTCCATTAATCAAACATGCCCAAATAATATCAAACTGTCACTTCTGCACAATGTCTAGGAGTAGGACAAATAATGACGATGGACAGTTACTATGCTCGAGGGGTTACAATAAATGGAAAATATATATTTTCCATCAAGTGTTCGAGGCGACTCGTGATGATTACGTGTCTAAATATTATCCCAGCTGAAATATCTCGAGCAATGTAGTTTGGTTCCTTTCAGTTTCAATACCCTTCACTCGTTTTCATAATTTTCACATGAGAGAAAGAAAACACCCTAGCTAAATCGCTGGAGGGGATATTTCATTTTTGTAAACATTGTATAAAAATTTTTTGCATTTATTAGTCATGTTTATTATACGCTTCCATCTAGTTCAAATATGTAAGTTGATATTTCAGTTTTTACCTCGTACAGACAGAAATAAATTTTTGTGAAGTGGTACAGTACTTCCATACTACAGAAGGATTTCTATGCGCGTTAATGGTTCACATGGTGAACCATTATCGTTTGATAAAACTACAGTGTAGTGAAACATGTCGCGAATTTAATAAAGTTTTGTGGAAATTTAATCGTTTACCTTAGTGCTTTATACTATGGATTTCCATCAAGTAACGACTAATTCAATCCAAAATTTTTTGCAATGGATTCACTCCCGTATAAGGTTTCCAATCCTACCTGGGAACTCATTATATGACTTCACCGGCCCCTGCTCTGTAGTGGTAGCATCCTCAAGTGAGTTCTTCAGAGAGCGCTCGAACTCAGCTAGGCGTCTGATTCTTGCTGGGATATCGTTGGCATCAGCTGGCATATCCTAAAAGGCAGTCCAACCTGTCTTCTTCTCCACACACAAGTCGTAGTAAGTATTTATTTGCCGTCTATGGTCACTGGCGTGTGATCGTTGACCTAGGGCGCTTCATTTGAATGCCAATTAATCAAGTTGACCGATCAGAGGAATCCACACGATTTGAATTCAAGATATTTCTTACCTTTTCGAATTTTTTTGAATACCTCAGTTCTCCTGTATGGATGACTTCAGCTTCAGATCATTTGATCTAGTGCTGATTCGTCCAGACGTGATCTGCTTTTCCTGACTCTGATGTTTATTCTCTTTGGGTACTTTTTCTGTGTTCTTCGATTGTGATATTTAAAGGTCTTGCAATTTTTGGACTCGCTATCAGCATTAGGTGATCTCGTTCACGTGAGGTGGCGGTGGATGGTATTACACCAGACTTGAAGCAGATTTGGTAACTATACCTTGACCCAATTTGTCTTATTTTCCCAAACAAACCTTTTACGTAGGAAAACCACGTTGGATGTGATGGTTCTTCTGTTTTGTTGGCTCATATACGGACCAATTCCTTCAGAGTACCGATTCTCAAGAAATATGTTTCTCAAAATTACTAGTATAGTCCTAATGAATATAGATCAACCGCCAGCCGATCGATAGTAAGCAGACCATATAGCCCCGACCCCAACTCCACAAGTCATATACAAATGTAACTTCAGATCAACTAGGAAGAAATGTTGCATTGCCTAACTTCCCCAACGTTCATCATTTCAGAAGTTGTGATGGCAAGAAATTGAAGTGTCCACTTCGTTGAACTGATATCTCGATCAGTACTGAAATTTACAGTTTTACGAGAGTTGTATTCCATTTATTTGACAATATCTCGAATGTTCCCATTCTCCAAACACATAATACATCAGCTGTCGCTTGATGCCGAAGTTCTAAAGTTCTGTAGTTCAACTTCGACATTCAAGCGTTTATATATCTTCCATGAAATCAAGAAATCTCGGAAGACTTGATGATTGGATGAATTACTTTCTGAATCCTTCAGTTATTGTTTGATTTCCATCCAATCTTTTTATCGCATTGAGTGGTTGATTTCTTAATGTAATCAAATCGATAGATGTTCTTCCGAGATATTAAATCAAATATATTACGTCTCCAAAGGAATGATTGATGTGAGGCGACTCAAATATGATACTCTTCTATTTTTTCAATTTTCTTTTTCCTCATCGAGACCAGTAATATCGAGAGTGGTCCAATATTTTTTGAATCTGGTCACACAAGTTTGAAATTAATTATAGACAGGTTCATTATCATAGACTTCTTGATGCAAAATTATGACGTGTTAAAATAGTTCACAATACGCTAATAGTTATTTGTTTTACTAGGCATAAAAGCCGTGTGAAACATATAATTTTTTCTTCAAATTTGTTCCAATTCCACGCAAAATCGACTTTTTCATATTTAAATTGCGTTTCATTATCAATATCCAAATAACTAAATTATTTCATCAAAGGTAACTGGGCCCTGCGTTACTATGTTTACCGCTGATGACGTTTGTTGAATTTGTTTGTTCACTGTTTACTGCTGTTCATTGTCAATTTTGATAACCAGTTTGATTTAAATTATTACTTGGAAGGTTGCCTAGCAACGAACTTTTTCTGCCTAGGCAGTAAAAGTACAACTTCTAAGCCTGCCAAGTGTCATTAAAAGGCCGCTTTTAATGTCATTTGGAGAAAAAGGTTTTTTTTGGTATGTATATCATTATATGAAAATCATAGTTCGTAGAAGATTTATTTATAGCAGGTAACTTATAAACACTTATACATTGTCACCGTTAAAGTCCGCATCATATGGGATTTTTTTTATTATTCACTCACTGCAAATTTAGAGTTCGTGAACAGTTTGTGCTTTGAAAATAATGCGAAATGACGTTTACGATTGTTTTCTATATATTGGTTACACCTGTCAAATTTGACATTTTTTCAAAAACACTTCAGAATGTTAGGTTATTTCTCAATATTTAGAAAAATATTATATGAAAAAGTTGTTTATTTTTCGGTTTCCTCCCCACCTATCAAATTTGAACCAGTTTGAACAACTTTTATTTTTTTCGCGTTTTCTTAACGTTCCTTTTTTTCGGATAATTAAAACTTGATGAAATCTGGAAAAAAACAGTTGAGATGTAATACACCCATCTGCTGAAAGAATTTTTTCTGTTTATAAATATTTCTAAATGGATATTTTCAAAAAAATACAAATATGCTAAGAAAATAACATCAACCTTTGCATCAACTATAAATAGTTTTTTAGCATATTTGTATTTTTTTGAAAATATTCAAGTAGATACATTTTTAAACAGAAAAAATCCTCCCAGCAGATGGGATTATTACATCTCAACTGGTTATTTCACATTTTACCAAATTTAAATTATCCGAAATAGTGTAACGTTAAGAAAACGCGAAAAAAATCAAAATTTTTCAAACTGGTTCAGATTTGGTAGGTGGGTAGGAAACCAAAATATCAACAACTTTTTCATATGATATTTTTCGAAAAATTGAGAAATAACCTAACATTTTCAAATTTTTTTGAAAAAATGTCAAATTTGACAGGTGTAGCCTTTAACGGTGACACTGTATAAGGTAGACTTGATGTAGTGGAACAGCATAAATTTCAAAATTTGGTAAACAATTGAAATAGATTTCTATGGCAATTTCTAGAAGGCAGGATCAATTTCCACCAGCACTGTGGGGATCCCATTGCAACACTTAACAAGCAGTGTTACTTGCTGAGTTACCTGAAGAGAATTCTGGATAACTCTGGCATGCTGTTATATTATCACACGAAGATACCATCCAGGCTTATTGTTGGTGTAATTCTCCACTTGCATATAGTGTTTTTATCTCCCCAAAGAGGATTATTATGATCGTTTCAAACGCATCAAAAACAGTATCGTGCAGAACATTATTTAAAAACGCTTATATTTCAACTTTGTCAAGACTGAGAACAAAAGAAGTTTTACCCTTCACCACACTAGTAATTTCATTCCTAGATGCGCATTTCGTTAACCAAGTTAACTTCATCAGTAGGATTACTAAACTGAACCACAGGCGTCCAATACCCCATTTTCTCTGTCAAGACTATTGTACATTCTGGAAGTTTTGTTTTACAGTCACTATAAACAAGAATTATTTGAACACAATCAATCCTTTCATGATTATAATGCCTAAACCAAACATGATTTCCATTTTAGTAAGTAAATTCAGACATTTGCTTATATTTTATTAGCAACTAAATGATTTTTTTTTTCAAACATCATTGAATTTTTTGTTAAGGAAGATTTCGGATTTGGCAAAGGTTTCGTGTGCTTTATATAGGACTTGTTAAGTATGGATGTTTCTTTTTCATCAAACATACAGTTTCCAGTATGAAAACGCTGGAAGAAGTAAAAATTTTGTGAAACTCAAATATTGGTTTGCAGTGATAAGAATTTTCAAATCCGCAAATATAGGGTATCGTTCATTTTTGCATAACGAAAACAGAATTGATCAGTTGTTGGCTGCAGAAGTCCCAGAAAGGGATGCCATATCGCAAATGAGACTCAATTAATGCGAAATAGGATCCTCCAGAAATTGAAAAAATCAAGTTCTTCTCTAATCATGCTTACTGCCAAACAACCGCTGGATAATTTTGTTCGAAGAAGTTATACGACTTTCAAATTTCAGTTTATCATCAAGAGTTATATCCAAGAACTTAGTATTTAACTTATTATCAATACTACGGTCATCCAAATGGAAACTATCATAGTTGGATTTGAATGTCAGATTTTTAGTTTAATTTGCATTGAAACAGAGAAAATTGGCATCACACCAATTTGTTACCTTCTCTGAATCGTTCGATATTATGTTTTTCAGTGCATCTATGTCATTACCGTGCCACATCAAGGTTGTATCATCAGCAAGCATTGTGAACTTCTCTGAAATATCGATGGTACTCGCTAAGTCATCTAAATACAATAAAAAGAGAATAGGGCCGAGTACTGATCCTTGTGGTACACCACAATGGATCTTCGATTGCTTCGAAGTCATATTTTGTAGTCTGACTATTTGCTTCCGGTTTGAAAGATATGATTCATTCCAATTTTGGACAGTAACTCTGACCCCATAACAGAACAATTTTTCAAGCAGTATTTCATGATTTACACAATAAAAGGCCTTTGAGAAATCACAAAATACTGCTCCAACAGCACTAACATCGTTCATTTTATTGTTTTATTGATCTAAGGCATCGTTATTGTTATTTATGAATTTGGTTGTCTCAATTTTTTCACACTATTTAACTGTACTGCCTGTACTGAGTTGTTCAATTGCCTTTTAATTTTTTTTTTCGGGTCAATTAAGACTTAGTCTTTGACCATATTTTTTTGAAAACAGCGGGGAAAATACTTTAGTGAATTTTTCGGAAAAGGGTTCGGACATAAAATCAAATAATTTCGACAATACTCACCCCATTTTCACTTTTCCTCAGTAGATTCTACGCTGGATTCTATTGAGACTTTGTGGTAGACTATCTACCATGCTATGGAGCTATTCCACAAGTAAAAATGTCATATGCAAATCTTCATCATATTTGAGCATGTAGAACTAGTTATTCTATGATGTCCAAAAATTGATAACATTTCAATAAAAATTGTTGTTATTCATTAATTCTTTTTGAATCAGTTTCAAGTTGTAAATATTATCTTCGCTTGCTTTTCTATGCGTTTCTTTCTAATAAGTGCAGACACAGCAACTAAATTAACATCAAACAAGAATTATATGTATTTATTATTATAAGACCTGAATAATTGATGCCTACCCCTCAAAATGATAACTTCCGGGTCGTCTCCTATTCGCAGCCATTTTTTATACCTTTTCTGCCGATACAATTTATATTCATAGGACGATGGTGCGGAGGAAAGATAGAGTGCAGCGGAACGTTACGTCCGAGTCCAAAAACAAACCACGTACAGTCTTCTGTTCATCGTGAAACCGACGTCTGATGAAGTAGAGGTGACTCGAGTGGAAGAGGAGATGGTTTCATCTTTGCCATTAATATGACGGAGAAGAATATCCTCCTTGACGGAGCACAGCTGATATTTTTATGGGATGGGTGTTTTCAGAAAAAAGGTATCGCAATTGGGTCGGTTGGTCATAAAAAGGCAGATTTTTGAAAGTGACTGACTTATTACAGTTAATATCGAATCGTGAATTGGTTGCAAGTAATTGAACTGAATATATATTCGATGCCATCGAAATCACACAAAATAGAGAAAGGATAGCAAAATTCAGAGAAAGAAGAAATATCTGCCAGATATAGTTCAATGTCCATCGTGGTATCATCCAGTCCAGTAGTTGTTATTTGTCAGATATTTGCTTCATGCTTCTCACTTCGTGGAAATGTCCCTATACTACTTGTCAAGTAGTACGGGGGTGAAATGGCCTGCAAGGTTGCCAGATCTTAGGCCACTAGATTTTTTTTCTGGTCCCATCCCAGAGAACATATTTACTTCAGAGCCCTTCCAAATATCGAAGACCTCTAGGATATAATACGCATTGAGTGTCAGAGGTTGAACAGAATCAGTCTCCGAAGAATGTGCACTTGGGTTGTTATAAACAGGCAAGAATTTGGTGGAAACAATTGACATCACTTCTAATTAGTTTTCAATAATATCTACTTCCTTGTTGATGGACAGTTGAGACATTACACTAATTGCCCTAGAAAAATGTTAAAAGCGCGTTACTGACAAAAATAGTTTGATTCGATAAAAAGTTTAATCAAGATTGACAAGCCTGACTCTCAACATCCTATAACTGCTATGCGACTTTTTTATGCACACAGCTGAACCAATTTGGTAGAAAAAAGATGAACTGTGTTTTTCAAGATTGTAAATTCTCCTATTTCCATCGACATTCTAGAACATTCTAGACTCTTCTCTCAAAAATTCCCACCTAACATGCCCTGTCGCTAGTGACGAAACTTTCTAGATTTTCACTTGATTACTTTGTCAGTACGTTCTAGAACCTTTTGGAGTTGCTAGTCCGGTTCATTTTCAGTACTTTCCAAAAACTTCGGGGATATTTTAGAATTCTCTCTCTTATATTCGAAAAAGTTTCAGAGAGTTTTTCCACTACGCTTTCTCACTAGTGGCTAAACTTTCCAGAAGTTCACTTGGGAGTCTTGTCAATACGTTTTATAACCTTCCCAAGTATCTGTTCTAGTTCATTCCACAGTTACCTAGACTTTGTTCTCTTATCGATACTAAAAATCATTCTAGAACATTTAAATGTATTTTCGAAAATTTTAGAGTATTTGAGAGCATTCTCAAACGTGATACAAAGGGACAAGTTTTCATTAGAAAATGAACGCACCTTCTTTCATCTTCTGCAAGGGGAAGCTGCCAACTTCAAAATCTTAAATGCGATAGGTTATCGAGTAATAACTCATTTCAAAGGTCTTTTTAATTTTTATGAGTCGGTGCTTTTTTCTGTAATTGAGTGATCCGTTGTCGTGATATCTGTTTGCTGCTTCGTACCATTTTGATAAAAACTGTTTTTCTTCTGTTTACTTCCAATTATTGTCTACATCCAAATGTTGCCTTGAAGGGTAATGCAAAAAAGTGTACTTAGTAAAGAAAATGAAAGATATAGTGAATTGTTTACCATAGTTACCAGTTGTGTGATAGTTGTGTGATGAAGCAATGTATTGAAAATGGCTTACACTTTAGCTGAACAAGACGAAGAAGTGTTTATTTACGTCGCCAAAATCAATATGTTCGACGTACTGTTGCAATGTTTAAGGAAACGCAGCCAGATTCGGTATGTCCTGTATCTTATCGTAGTATCGGGTTATTTTGGTCTGAATCCTAATACTTCGTTACGTACCATTTATGCTGCAACTGGAGTTTCCTTGGGCTCTGTCAACAAAATTACAAAAATTATTAAATTTCTTCTCTGTAAAATGAAAATATGTCGAAGGGTGAGAGAAGACGATATTGGCAGAAATTAATTGAATTTTGTGAACAAATGACAACAATAAGTAATAACAATACCGAATTTTCAAAAAATATCTGCTACTCTGATGAGTTTTCTTTTTATTTGAATGGATTTGTCGATAAACATAATCGCAGATATTGGAACAATGAAAATTACCATGTGTTGTTGAAGGGCATACCCAGTATCCCTAAAAACTGAATGTATGGGCCGGTATACTAGGAAATCAAGTATTTGGTCCATTGTTTATCAGTGGAAATCTAAATGGTGAGGTATACTTAAATATGCTAGAAAATACAATCGATCCGCTAATTATTGAAGCACTTGAAAATCAACTTAATATAGATGAAAACACCGTTCTAGACGAAAATGAGTTACATTTTCAACAAGATGGAGCTCCTTCATTATGTGCTTTGGGTCAGTCAATGGATACACATCGTATTATCCCCTAAACGGATAGGGCGAAGAGGACATTCAAAATCGGTTGTTAACCTACCACAACCGCAAAATTTACAAGAGCTCCAACAAAGGAATACTGCAGAATGTCAAGCACTCCGAAGAGAAGTGTTTGAAAATATGCGCCACGCATTTGAACAGCGGTTATATCATTGTTTGGGCAATAATGGAAAGCATTTTGGGCAACTGTCAAAGTAACAGTGAGGTAAAATCATGTAATTTAGGTTTTGAGTAAAAGCAATGAGAATAACTAGTTATAGTTTTTATTTCAATGGTACTAAGCAGCAAACAAATTTTCCTATATATCTCGACAACGGATCAATCAATTTAATAAAAAAAGAAACACCTACGAATAGAGATTGAGAAAACCTTTGAAATGAGGTATTACTGGATACACCTTCGCATTTAGGATTTTGAAGTTGGGGTGTCTCCCCATTGCAGGGAATGGAAGGGAAAACTGTTCCCTTTGATACATTCTATGGCGTGTTTCGGGATTTAAAAAAAAAATACATACATTTCGAGTAAATTAGTATGGAAGGTCCTGAAATAAACACCCTATATAATGAAGAGATTTTGAAATCATTTCATATTATTTACTTACATGTCCGATTTACTCTCCATTATTATAGAGAGTTCAGATTATTCAAAAACAATATTCATAATTCAGAATGATTCAAGTCTTTATGATTACATTCCTCGCTTTATTCAGTTTTGTGAGTTTTCAATATTATGTGGTAGATATTGCAAACATATTACTGATGACGGTTTTTGTCCAAGTTTTCAGTCACTCCACTCTCGTCCGCCACTCTCTGCATACGTTATATCAAAGCCGATTCTTTTTCCAGCTTCCCTCTCTATCCACTAGGATAACCACCAAGTAGGTAACGTAGCAATTCACATTGAATGAACTTATTACTTTAGAAAATTCCATATTACAGATGATGGTGAATTTTCGATTATAGTCTAAGAGACTAATTGATAAATATTTCATGAAAGCACCAAGAATGGAGCACATTTGGCTATGAAACAAACTCAAGCACAATAAAGCCAACTATATTCTTTATTTAGTGAGTCTGAGAATTTAACCCATTACAATTTCAACATGTTTTCGTCAATCGTAAAACCACTCAGGAGCGCAAAGGGCAGCAACCCTTTCAGAAAACACGATATTTTTCAATTCTCCTCGTGTAAACACTTTATGTCAATATTGTCAAGAAGCGGGCAGATAAGCTGTTTACAAATGTGTGGGTAACCTCCCTTCTAGATCAAATACTGGATTACATCATCCACTTTGATAGACAGTAGATGGTGTCAGCAGAAACGTGGGTTGAATTGGAAGGATATACACTCTTCCAGGAATAATTTTGTAGATAGATGTTAAAGGGTCGAACTTTGGAATAAAGCGATGGGGTATTTGCCCCCAGCAACGTAATTTCAGAGGCGGTTTGTATGGACTAGGCAAGCCTTCAGTTGGTTACATTCATGGGGGGATTCTTTGAAATCGTTCGACTGAATTCGTATATGAATGAGAGAGACAAACATTCCGTGTGTATTGGTGTGAAACATATATAGTTTTTAATTTAAATTTATTAAGAAACTGACCTAAACTCAAAGTCGTTTTCGCCTAAGCTATATTTGGAAAGTTATATGATATGATAGGTTGTTGTTAATTTTAAAAATTCAAAGCTTTGAAAAAAGGAATAAAATGAAACTTGATTTGTTCATTCAACGATTCTATGTTCTGGTCTTTGTTAATTTTGTTAATCTCAAAAATCTCCAATATGTTATGTTTTGGGCCTTTAATACAAACATGTAAAATCCATAAATCTGAGTCTTTATCAAAATGATGTTTATTATCAACAATACGGTTAGCAAAGGAACTAGAACAGTTGATTTCATCAAAAATGTCTTAGTGAAGATAAGTATTGAACTCTATTATCTTCATTTGAAAATTCACGACCAGTTTGGCCAATATATGTAGCATTAAAATCATGATATTGCCAAAAAATTTCATAAACTCCTAATTTGTCTATTATGGAAATATTATCTTTATTATAAATTAAATTGGATCCGAGATTGTGAGTACAAAAAGAAATCTCATAATCTGGTATGAAATATATTTTCACCCTATGATATTTGAGTTTTTTTAACCGATTAATTAATTATTTTTTTTATGACTAATTGTATCAGTTGACCAACAACTGGACAAAACAAATATTTTGACAGCATTAATATTCGATAATAATTATGTATTTGCATTCAACTTTACTCCCAATAACTTTTTAATCGAACAAAGATATTTCTGCCCATCACTCAAATTTATCACAAACGAATGGTACAAGAAGCAACATGAATCCATAAACACGCGTATAATTTCAATTGGAAGGAGGAAACCCCAAAACTAAATCAAATCTAGAATAATATCAGCAAAAACGCAAGGAAAATCTCATTCAATATCAATTAATCGGCAACCAATAGTATAAGCGGAATTGCTAATGTTATCAGATATTATGGGGACATTTGGCTCTATTGTTAACAAATTAGAACGATACCTCATAGAATTAAAGTTTTTCATCTCACCTCAATTTCTCTTATCATTTCCTGCCACCCTTGGATGCAAAATGATCGCAAAATTCACTATGTTCGCGAAGTAAACACTTGCTCTGTTTTTCAACTATTTTAATTGAGATTCCTATTCTCAACTTGTCAAGCCTTTAAGAGCCAGTATATAAACTTTCAAAAATGAAAGACAGGATTAACAGCACTAAATCATCGAAATAATCACAAATTACCAAAGTTTCAATTAGGGACAAAATAATTATTATTGAAACTGCAAGATAATTCAATAACAACTTAACGAGATGAAATCAATGATCCATTTCAATTGAAATACAATGAATATACAAAAAGTTGAAAGAGAGGATCATATGAAATTTGATCCAAACGAAACTTTCTAGAATCTAGAGGAATGAGAAAAATTGTTCATGGAACTGATTATTTCATAACGAAACTTTTATTATAACTCATATTGATATCAAAGTTGAAGCCAGAAAAGTCATAAAAAATTGACAGAATTCACACAAATAATAAATAACCAACTAAATATATACATCTAGACTGTATCGAGCTCAAACGAAAACTGTCCATTTTTTCCAAGGCACTGTCGAATTTCGGAGATCCAATCTACCTACCTCTCCTCAGAAATGGGGTAGCCTATTGTGAAATCCATAAAAATATTGCTTCAGTCTACTGAATTATCTCTGTTGGAATGATTCATTTCACACTCAAATACCTAAAACTAATCCTTCGGACATGGTTAATTTATGTTAGGATCTTTTCTAACGTGTATTTTGAAGGATTTTGGAAGAGTAAGTTGAAAGTTGTCGGCAGCAGTACCGGTTCTGAAGCTAGACAGGTTAAAGTTGAGAATTTTGTCAACACTTCATTACCGCCTTACGGGAACACCTTATGAAAATACGAGTAATAGTGATAGTTAAAAAAAAATAATTGGGAAATCAAAATCTTCCTGAAGTACGCCAATGGCCCTACAATCCTATTTAGTGATAATCCGACCGTGAAACTGCAAATCTTCCACTGTTTTATTTCCAGTCAGAGTTACTTTCATGAACTCCATTGTTTTCAACAAGAAAACAAACTTGCGCACTCGAGTAAAACTAATTTGATTACATTATGTTGCAATATTCGATTCTGTTTGTTTTGGTGCATGGACCGATTCAGTAGTTTCTTTGAGGAGCAAGAGTTTGAAAAGTTTCATTGCTTTGGTGGAGCGTACGAGATCTCCTGGTGGTATATAACGACCACAAAAACTATGAAATTGCATCTAGTCCTCGGCAATTCACGTAAAAGTTTCTTTCAGAGTTGCAGTGTTTAGAAAAGGCGCTGTAATTACTCAAACTTTCCTGCTGGTAACGGTGTGTAAGCAGAAGCAGCATAACAACTTTGTGGAATTCAATTTCTGATCAGTTTCCAGGTATTGAGTGCCCATATAAGTATTTTTTAGTTGGACTTAGGAGCTTTATCGACAATTTTATATAATTTTAAAGAGTTTGTAAATCAATATAAAAACACAAGGTTTTCGGCGAGCTCACGTATTGAATTAATAAATGAGAAACGTAATAATTTTCCGGGGTTGAATATTAAACCTATTGATTAATTCATTCAATATTCAAAATTTCGTACATGTATCACATAATTTTATCAGACTACTGAAAAAAGACCGAAAGAGTGAAAAGTACACATACTAATGCAATAAAGCAACAAAACAGTGAACTAGCATTACTTGTGTGCTGCATAGTGAACATTTCCATTTACCATTGGCATGCGATGTTGAGGGGTGGAAAAAACATTTTTTTGGCGGATAGATATTATGACTTATTTTAAATAATATTTTCCATCAGATTCAGATCAGAATTTCCGAAAACCCCTTGCTTCATATTTTCAAAATCACAACAGAGCTGATTTTAGCAAAAAAAAATTTCAAAATCTGAAAACTGAAATATTAGAGTGCATTCATGAAAAACGGGACACACTGTATAATAAATCCCTCGGCAACTGTCATTAGGAAAAGGATTCGTATTAGTAACATACCAGCTGCCGTGTTGCTTATCTTTTTTGTTTTATGTGGTTAAAACCCTCGAGTGGACGCGCCTCTTCCCTCTTCTCGAACAGTACCTAACCGACCTTTGAAGAGCATCTCAGTCAAGTTTTGACTGCCTGCGAGTATAGATAGTTCATCTGGAAATCCAAAGATCAGCGTGTGTCAGAGTGGGTGAACTTACTTCGCCAACGCGTCCAGTCTAGTAAGTATTTTTCTAATGAAGACAATGTAAATTTATATGAAAGCGAATATGGATAAAACAATGAAAAGAAAAAAAAGTACAATTCAGATCAAGATACCAGTTCTGAAATAGAAGATGATTCTCTCCAGGATTTTTATTATGTAGATCATCAGGAGAGGTACATATTTTGGGAAAAGATAATGAGAAAATATGATGCTACTCAGATTTCTGAAAAATAAAACTACCAAGTGATGTCCAAAAATATTGTCCAATAGGCCTGACAGGCAAATAAAAAAAATGGATTGATGCGTTTCATACAATTTTTGATACTGATATGAACAATCTATATGATTCAGAGTGATTTGTTGAGGGTAACTGAAAATGTACCATTGTAATAGTTTTGAGTTTTATGTTTATATTGCCACGTCAAATAATAATAATAGCCGTCCTCTACCCGCACAGGCTATGTCTTTGGGTACATGATAAAGTATTATTATTATTATTATTATTATTATTATATTACATTTTTCAATATCCAAAGTACGATGTTTATTCATTTTAATAAAATAAAATTAGCAGCCGTGGTTTCGTTATTTTGAAGTGGTAGTTTCAAATCGTGAACTAAAGTCACCACGCGCCTGGTCATGTAGTTTTCCAAAACGCGCCTACTGAAGGGTTAATGAGACAGTCATATAATTAATATCAACTATTAATCTTGATTGATTTGGCCCATACTTGATGGATATTCATAATTACACAAAATTAAATAAAAACTCTTGTTTTTATATATCCAAAATATATTACTATTGTAACATCTGACGCGTTTCGCTATTCCTATAGCTTTTTCAAACACAATTGGTATTCATATAACCAGTAAAAAACACAATATTTATAGTTATTTGAAGAACAAAATGTAGTTAATTCAGCTACCTGTCTGTAATTACTAATTTTTTTTCTTCAAATCACTATAAATATTGTGTTTTCCACTGGTTATATGAATACTAGTTGTGTTTGAAAAAGCTGTAGGAATAGCGAAACGCGTCACGTTACAATAGTAATATAAATATTGTGGATATTTAAAAACAAGTGTTTTTATTTAATTCTGTGTCAACCATTAATATTTAGATTCTGTATTCTTGATTTGCTTAATCTGATTGCTACATTTTCAGCATGCGGGAAGATGAAATTTCAAAAAGATGTCTAGAAACAAATTACCCCCACAAAATCATACCTCCCATCAATCGTCTCTATGAAAGTAAAAAATTTGGCGAAGTCGAGGGTTCGATAAAATGGCGAATGCACTGTTTATCATGACTAAGGAATCCGCAGAAAAACATGGGAAATTGGCTCTCGGTCAAATTGGCTGAAATTGTAATATGTTTTAGTAGCATGGGTCTGAGATATAAGCGGTTAAAGTTCGTAAAAACGTCGTAGTTGGGTGGGATTGACAAGAAAAATTGAGGATGAAAATGTATTTATCGGTTATCATAATCAATTATAATCTTAATATTGATACATTATGGTCTATACGGGGCATAGTCAAAAAGATAGTTTTTCAGAAATCTTTTTCTAGCACTATTCCAGAACAAACCAGTCATATTTTGGTAAGACATAGTTTCAGTCTATTGTAGTCCAATGAAACGTATTTTGTTTCTTGATACCACTCCCTGTTTCAAACAGGATTTTTTTTTTATTTCGAAAAATACCCCTTTATACAAACAATTCACCGATCGTTTCTGACTACAAAAAAAAAATTCAATCAGTACTTTTGATTGAACAGAAGATGAAGTCACTCCATAATGAATTCAGTTGTTCAATATCACCTTTCATTTAAATATATGGACCTACGGTTGCTTGAAGTGCCGCAGTTGTATCCGCGGGCTCTCCGTAGTGCAACGGACAATGGAAATGATAAGATGTAGAAAAGAAGAGGGCTGAGGGAGTCTCCCTAAAACACACCCCTTTTGAAGATAACCTGCTCTGTTTGGACTCTTACATGACCAGATGTTATGGCGCAGCGTGTCCTCTAGCGCGGCATCAGCTGTTCAATGCATCTCACTATTTGATCGGGTATCGCAAGGCGTCTGAGAAAATGCATGATAAAATCATGCGGTTTGTATCAAATGCCTTGCGATAATCGATCAAGGCCATGAAAGTTTACGCTTATACTGCACGGAGTCCTACATCTGTCAATCAGCAGGTTCTCCTCGCAGCCAGCCACCCCCTTCTATGACCCTCTTCGCTCATATATCCATTCATAAAGCAGCTGACTTGTGGAGAGTATTCGCATGTACAAGATGGGCTTATAACATGCGTTCAAGCATGTTATCGGTCTTTGGATTATTATTATTATTATTATTATTATCATTATTATAGGTATAGTATTTTTTGTACTTAGAGAATGGCGACGAGAGAGAGAGCAATAAATTGAACCCCAATTATATTTACCCCATTGTCCAATATTATTTTATACACATGGCATGTAATATGTATCATGTTTCTGTGGAAATGAAATGAATTAAATGAAATTTTCAAAGCCCTATATACACAATATTGAGAATTAAACCAAAGCGAATACAGGTACAAAGAATCCTCGATCAGATACTTTAATACTGATAACATTAACTCACATTTAGTCCTTTGCGCATGGTATGTGACAATGAAGATTAACTCAATAGTTAAATTCACCTTTTGCCCTAACGTGATTACATTCAAAGAAAAGGAACGGCGAAGCGGTTTCCTGAAAAGCAGCTCCTTTGTGTAATTTCACTCATAACTTAGATTCCTTCCCAAGTTCTTATCTCTTCGTCCGTCCCTCTTTTTGTCTTAATGACGACGATGATTTCTTCTGCCTACCTACTCAAAGGAGTACGTAGCGCTACACCAAGGATTTGATAAAGAAAATGACACAGTCACTTAGTTTAAAGTATGTGAGACGTTGGGGGAGAGTGGGGCAAGAAAATGAAGAGTTTCACGTTCATCTTTACTCATCCATCAAAGTTTTGATGTCTGATATTGTGATTTCATTAATGATTTGGGTCCACCGATTCTCTACTGATAATGGATTTAAATTGTTAGATTAATGATTTATTCATTTTCGGAAACTTCATTTTGAAATAATGAATGAAAAAAAGAACAATTTTCATTTGCTATATACTACCAGTTTCAGTTTTTACACCATTATCAAGTAACCAATGATAGAATGAGTTATTTTATATACATATATATGTTCGTAACAATATCTGAAAACAACTCAAAGATTTGATATCAAAAACTAGAACATATGAGGAAGATGCAAACGATGAAGGACACCGCAATAATATTATGGAAAACCGGTTTCGGTGAAAATCGCTGAAATTTCAGTATAGAAATTAAATTACCATTGTGCCAACTCTCTGAATGCTGGCATTTGGATTCTACAGGGGGTCAAAATTTGATATTTTGACGATTATTCAAAAATTGCGGAATTTTATTTTTATCGTATCGATCTGGATTCATAATGGAATAGTCCACAATATGTGCATCACAAACTTCACTACTACTACTACTTGCAGTGCATTCATATAAGTTAAAATTAATGAAACCTACCCCGGGAAATCCCAATGCCCAAAATTTTCCTTATATCCGTGCCTAATCTTTGGAGTGGCTTCTGAATAATTATCTGTTTATGTTGATTTTGAAGTTAAGCGAAGGAAAAATTTCGTTGGGGAAGTTTTCTTTCGCCACTTTATCCAGAACAAAGGAACATAACATAATTTGAAATACTCCCTTATCTGTGAATTGGTGAAATATTTTTTTGAAGAAATACACTGTGATTGAAAAAAAGTTCCTTTCAACCGCAATATGAAATGTTCTTGACATAACAATAAGAGCAACCAACAGTCTCATTATCCTCGTTTTTTGCTCTATGCTGGTTTACTTATACTTCTCTCAATTCCAGCTCAATAAATATCCTTCAGTTAATTATCAAGCAAGACTGTCTTGTATGTAAAATAAAAAAAATGAATTCGATATCTTAATTGGACCATTGAGTCAATATTCCAAATATATTGGAGAAGACTTGCGATGATATACGCAGCCTTTGATCTTGGCGTGGGTTTCGGGCTATCTTTGATTTCAAAGTGCTGACCTCAACGACCATTCCGAACTTCAATAGGGTCATCATTTGGTCGGGAATATGGAAAAGCCAACAATTCATTTCCATTCCGCTTCCAATAGACTGGGTATGTTCATTACGTATAAGGTTTCTTTGTGAATATTCATCCTCTGGGGATTCTAAAAACATTATCAAGGAAAAAGCACGGTATGTAAAAATGTATTAATTGTACATTCGTTTGTTTCTGGCATATTTTCAAGAACTGGTGAGGTATTTTCTATGTTTTTCGGTAGATCTGGTGGTAATTGTGTTTATTCGTTGTGGTCAGAAACGTATAGTCTGAATTCCTTATTAATAATGAATTATGGTGGATTACGTAATCCAATCTTCCGCAAAAAAAAACCTATACAATAGGTATGGTCGTCGGCAAGTATTCAACAGAAAACAACTACTGCCCCTACGACCATTGAATTATATCTGTTTAATACTTGGCAAAGTTTTCTACAAGAACCACTTTACAATGCATTTCAAATATCAAAGCTGAAATTATTTTTCGATTTAATTGGGGGAACATCTCCGTACCGGTTTCATGGTTATTGCCAATCATCAGCGAAGGCTAGTTCGACCCAATTGAATCGAAAAATCCTTTCATCCTAATTGGAAATCCCTGAGACAAACACTGAATCATCTTTCATGATGTTTCTGCCTTCATATTGAAGTCGACACGTAGTCGGAGTGCATTTTAATCTGGAACCCAGAGATGGCGCTGAATTCATACTTCAGTGTTTGTCTCAGGGATTTCCAATTAGAATGAAAGGATTTTTCGATTCAATTGGGTCGAACTAGCCTTCGCTGATGATTGGCAATGACCATGAAACCGGTACGGAGGTGTTCCCCCAATTAAATCGAAAAATAATTTCAGCTTTGATATTTGAAATGCATTGCAAAGTGGTTCTTGTAGAAAACTTTGCCAAGTATTAAACAGATATAATTCAATGGTCGTAGGGGGCAGTAGTTGTTTTCTGTTGAATACTTGCCGACGACCATACCTATTGTATAGGTTTTTTTTTTTTTTTGCGGAAGATTGGATTACGTAATCCACCATAATTCATTATTAGTTTTATGATCTTCCGTCAAGTAGTGTCGCCCATCTTTTATGATAAATTCCTTATGGACTAAATGATCAATGCTGAAATCGATAGTGACTAAACATGAGAAACGAGGTATCACCAAGTTCATTGAACCAGGGTTTTTTTTTAAACGGAAGAATGAGAGTTACAAGCCGGAAAAGTCTAAAGATTGCATACGGTAGTTTTTTTCGTATTTTCTTCTTTGTGTGCATATAATTTTTTTGATAGGTTGTTTTTATTATGGATTATTTTGGTATCATTCTGATAGTGGCAGAAGATTTGGCTGCGAAATTTCAGATGAAGGATATGCTGTATCTACATTATTGTATTGGGATTGAATTTTACCAAAGCAAAACTTAGAATTCTGTCGTCATGTCACAGAGGAATTATACCACAGATATTTCGAAGAAATTTAACTTGATGGAATGTAGCAGTTTCTGTCCCAATGGATGTCAACATTGAACTGACGACAGTTATGAACCATAAAACTGATGAAGAAGAGATGGAAATGACGAAGGACCATATCAACAAGCACCTGGGTGCCTATTATACCTAGCAACTACCACAAGACCTGACAAATCTTTTTCTGACAGCGCACTCAGTCAATTTAATAATAATCCAGGTACAGCACATTGGTTTGCGGTGAAAAGATTGATACGGTATTTAAAAGGAACTCAAGATTTCAATTTGGCATTCCGAAAGTCTGGAAAATCGTTGCATGGATATGTTGATGCAGATTGAGGAGGAAATCTGACTGATAGACCTTTTTACAGCGACTTTATTTTGATTTCGTCCGATTTTCCAATTAGTTGGGAGGCAAGGAAGTAAAAGTGCGTCTCTCTATCGAGCACCGAAGCTGAATATGTGGCTTTGTCAGAAGGAAGTTGTTCACCTCCGAACTTTTCTACGAGAGCTAGAATTTCCTATAGAATTTGTTGTACTAACGGTACACTGCAATAATCAGAGAGCACAAAAGTTTATTCTCAATTCTGTTTACCACTCTTGTACAAAGCATATAGACTTTCGCTACCACTATTCAATCAGAAGGAAAATAGACGTTCTTGCATGTTATTGCAGATATTTTTACCAAATCGCTAAATAGCCGTACTCTAAGCATTTGAAAACCTAAGGCATTATAAGACACTCTACATTGAGAGGGGGGTGTTGGACATAATTTAACAACGTGATATTTCATGTTTATTCTATATATTCAATGAACACATTGTATTTTATGAGTGTGCTAGATTTTTTTTAAGTTATCAAATACATATTCTAAAAGTCAGTCTAAGTTATTTCTGCTATTAAATAATCAACAATTAATTAGTAAGTTACCCCGTAGATATCAATATTTTCAGTCATATGTATTCACCATTGTATGACTTAAACAAGAAGTAAACTTGTGTATGAAACAGATATTCAGTCTTGCTCGTAAGTTAACAAAAAATATATTCAAAAATCTGGGCAATTTTCAGTTTCAACACCCACTATCTAGAAAACTAGTTGTAGGATTAAGTTGGGCCTATTGATACTTTTGGTTACTTGGGCACTTCGCATAGAAAAGTGTGGGATCCTTTCCCACAATTCTACACTTGTTTCACAATGTACTATTTCAATATGCTGAAATTACATTCCTTTGCAAAATGTTTCCATATATTTTTGGGGACCCCTTGCGGTTGTCCAATTTCTAATATTACAAGTCATTATGTTTCAGGTTAGCAGAGGGACTATTCTCAAATCACAGCATACAATAAGCAGAGATTGTTCACCGCCCCAAAGCAAAACTTACCCACATTGAGAAGTTTCCACAGCTAATTGAATACATTATCAACTCCAAACATTTCCTGACCCCCATTATTCCTCGTCATTAAAAATATCAACTTACATACATTTCACTCCTACAGGAAACTGACGGATTCCTATAACATCTAAACTCCGCAAAGTTTTGTAACAAGCTGTGTTGTAATCTGCATTATGTTTGTGTAGTCCGAGACGATAATGGGGAGTTGCACATTCAACTCCACACAGGGTTTACTATGGCATCAAATGAAAGATGAGGGAGAACAATTCTGTGATTAAATATCAATTACTCTTGTGGAAGTGGGAATGTATATAATCACAACGAAAATGCGGTTTCAGAGATGATTATGGAATTCTTATATGGCAGATGGGCTTCGTTCTGATAAAAGAAAGGAATATTGCACTTTCACGTTAGTCATAAAACGCCATTAGCAGAATTAGATATTCTACGAGAAGTATTTTCAGAACTGTATTGAATAGTTGGTTCATTTTAATATTAGGGGTTTCCATTTGAAACTATCACCAGAAATATTACCGAAACCAAAAGAGATCGATTCCTGCGAATGATGGTGATAATAATAATGGGAAAAAAAAATATAAAATAAATATACACAAAGGCACAAAGTATGTGCTCTGTTGTTTCATCATCTTCAAGACAGAGACGACATATCGGATCCTCAGACAGTTTTAGTCATAAGGTGATTCAAATTTTCATTCAAAAGTTTTTTATTTTTTTTTGAATTGATCTTGACCTTGACTCGACCTTGACTAAAATATTTTTGGATATTTTATCTAGAATTATAAAAAAAATTGTTCAAATATTTTTTTCATAATGAAAATTTCGATAGTCGATAGTCGATAATCTATAATCGATAATCGATAGTCGACAGTCGATAGTCGATAGTCGATAGTCGATAGTCGATAGTCGATAGTCGATAGTAGATAGTCGATAGTCGATAGTCGATAGTCGATAGTCAATTTTTGATTTTGTCAACTCACTGAACATTTCTTTTATTACAAACTCCAAAAATATATTTCTTTCGTGAAATAAATTTTCATTCAATTTTTTTTTAATATATCTTTCTTCTGACTTGACCTTGATTGACTCAACCTTGACTAATAATTTTTTGGAATTTTTTTTTCGAATTTAAAAAAACTTGTTTAAATATATTTTTATAATAGAAATTTTCATTCAAAAATTAATTTTTTTTATTTTTCATGTAGTTTTGTTGTAAAGTAAAATTTCTTGAAAAATTTTTTTTCGTAGAATGAAAATAAAAAAAATATTGGTGAAATTGTCGAGTCGATAGTTGATATTCGATATTCGATAGACGATAAAATTTAATTATTTTTTTCATGTTTTATTGTAAAGTAAAATTTCTTGAATTTTTTTTCTTAGAATGAAAATGAAAAAAAAATTTGGTGAAATTGTTTTTTTCTGATGTCGATAGTCGATAGTCGAATTCGATTTTGGTGATTTGTCGATAGTCAATGAACTTTTTTTTTACAAACTTTTGCTTAAATATATTTTTTTCATGAAATAAATTTTTATTCAAAATTATTTTAATTTTTTTCCGCTGACTTGACCATGACTCGACTCAACCATGACCAAAAATTTTTTGTAAATTTTTTTTGTTGAATGAAAATAGAAAAACATTTCTTTTTGGTGAAATTGTTTTTTCCAATGTCGATGGTCGATAATCAATAGTCGATAGTCGATAGTCGATAGTCGATAGTCGATAGTCGATATTAGATAATCGATAGTCGACAGTCGATAGTCGATAGTCGATAGTCGATAGTCGATAGTCGATAGTCGATAGTCGATAGTCGATAGTCGATAGTCGATAGTCGATAGTCGATAGTCGATAGTCGATAGCCGATAGTCGATAGTCGATAGTCGATAGTCGATAGTCGATAGTCGATAGTCGATAGTCGATAGTCGATAGTCGATAATCGATAGTCGATAATCGATAGTCGATAGTCGATAGTCGATAGTCGATAGTCGATAGTCGATAGTCGATAGTCGATAGTCGATAGTCGATAGTCGATAGTCGATTTTGGTATGACTTGCCGATGAATGAAATTTTTTTAATTTCTTCACAAATTGCAAAAAAAACATCGATAGTCGATAATCGATTTTGAATTTCCGTCGATAGTCGATAGTAACATTTTTTTTTATAACTGACTTTTTCTTAAGAATAATTTTTTTTCGTGAAATTTTTAAAAAATTGTTCAATTAGTTTTTCTCTTTGACTTGACCTTAACCTCGACTCAACCTTGACTAAAAATTTTTTTGAATTTGTATTTTTCTTGGACTATAGAAAAAATGTGTTCAATTATTTTTGCATTATGAAAATTTTTATTCAAAGATAAATTTTATTTTTCATTGTGATATAAAATTTCTTGAAATATTTGTTTTGTAAAATGGAAATGTAATAAATATTTTTCCATCCAAAAATTTTTTTTCAAATATTTTTTTGTGATAAATTCGTTTTTTTCAATTCTGATGGTCGATAGTCGATAATCGAAGTCGATAGTCGATAATCGAAGTCGATAGTCGATAATCAAAGTCGATAGTTGATAGTCGATTTTGGTTTGTGTCGAGTCACTGAATTTTTTTTTCATTACAACTTCTCCAAAAATATTTCTTTTGTGAAATAAATTTTCATTGAATTTTTTTCAATATTTCTTTCTTCTGACTTGACCTTCACCTTGACTCAACCTTGACTAATAATTTTGTTGGGATTTTTTTTTTCGAATTTAAAAAAACTTTTTAAATATTTTTTTCATAATAGATATTTTCATTCAAATATTTAAATATTTTTTTCATGTTTTATTGTTTCACTAAACTTTTTTTTTACAAACTTTTGCTTAAATATATTTTTTCGAAGTCGATAGTCGATAGTCGATTTTGGTATGACTTGCCGCTGAATGAAATTTTTTAAAATTCTTCACAAATTGCAAAAAAAAATATCGATAGTCGATAATCGATTTTAAATTTCCGTCGATAGTCGATAGTAACATTTTTTTTTATAACTTGACTTTTTCATAAGAATAATTTTTTTTCGTGAAATTTTTCAAAAATTGTTCAATTAGTTTTTCTCTTTGACTTGACCTTAACCTCGACTCAACCTTGACTAAAAATTTTTTTGAGTTTTATTCAAAGATAAATTTTATTTTTCATTGTGATATAAAATTTCTTGAAATATTCTTTTTGTAAAATGGAAATGTAAAAAATATTTTTCCATCCAAAAATTTTTTTTCAAATATTTTTTTGTGACAATTTCGTTTTTTTCAATGCTGATGGTCGATAGTCGATGATCGAAGTCGATAGTCGATAATCGAAGTCGATAGTCGATAATCAAAGTCGATAGTTGATAGTCGATTTTGGTTTTTGTCGAGTCACTGAACTTTTTTTTCATTACAACCTTCTCCAAAAATATTTCTTTTGTGAAATAAATTTTCATTGAATTTTTTTTCAATATTTCTTTCTTCTGACTTGACCTTCACCTTGACTCAACCTTGACTAATAATTTTGTTGGGATTTTTTTTTCGAATTTAAAAAAACTTTTTAAATATTTTTTTCATAATAGATATTTTCATTCAAATATTTAAATATTTTTTTCATGTTTTATTGTTTCACTAAACTTTTTTTTTACAAAGTTTTGCTTAAATATATTTTATTCATGAAATAAATTTTTATTCAAAGTTATTTTAATTTTTTTCCGCTGACTTGACCATGACTCGACTCAACCATGACCAAAAATTTTTTGTAAATTTTTTTTGTTGAATGATAATAGAAAAACATTTCTTTTTGGTGAAATTGTTTTTTCTAATGTCGATGGTCGATAATCAATAGTCGATAGTTGATAGTCGATTTTGGTATGACTTGCCGCTGAATGAAATTTTTTAAAATTCTTCACAAATTGCAAAAAAAAACTATCGATAGTCGATAATCGATTTTGAATTTCCGTCGATAGTCGATAGTAACATTTTTTTTTATTACTGACTTTTTCTTAAGAATAATTTTTTTTCGTGAAATTTTTCAAAAATTGTTCAATTAGTTTTTCTCTTTGACTTGACCTTAACCTCGACTCAACCTTGACTAAAAATTTTTTTGAATTTTATTCAAAGATAAATTTTATTTTTCATTGTGATATAAAATTTCTTGAAATATTCTTTTTGTAAAATGGAAATGTAAAAAATATTTTTCCATCCAAAAATTTTTTTTCAAATATTTTTTTGTGACAATTTCGTTTTTTTCAATGCTGATGGTCGATAGTCGATAGTCGATAATCGAAGTCGATAGTCGATAATCGAAGTCGATAGTCGATAATCGAAGTCGATAATCAAAGTCGATAGTTGATAGTCGATTTTGGTTTTTGTCGAGTCACTGAACTTTTTTTTCATTACAAACTTCTCCAAAAATATTTCTTTTGTGAAATAAATTTTCATTGAATTTTTTTTCAATATTTCTTTCTTCTGACTTGACCTTCACCTTGACTCAACCTTGACTAATAATTTTGTAGGGATTTTTTTTTCGAATTTAAAAAAACTTTTTAAATATTTTTTTCATAATAGATATTTTCATTCAAATATTTAAATATTTTTTTCATGTTTTATTGTTTCACTAAACTTTTTTTTTACAAACTTTTGCTTTAATATATTTTTTTCATGAAATAAATTTTTATTCAAAGTTATTTTAATTTTTTTCGGCTGACTTGACCATGACTCGACTCAACCAAGAACAAAAATTTTTTGTAAATTTTTTTTGTTGAATGAAAATAGAAAAACCTTTCTTTTTGGTGAAATTGTTTTGTCCAATGTCGATGGTCGATAATAGTCGATAGTTGATAATCGATAGTTGATAATCGATAGTCGATAGTCGATAGTCGATAGTCGATAGTCGATAGTCGACAGTCGCTGGTCGCTGGTCGATGGTCGATGGTCGATGGTCGATGGTCGATGGTCGATGGTCTATGATCGATGGTCGATGGTCGATGGTCGATGGTCGATGGTCGATGGTCGATGGTCGATGGTCGATGGTCGATGGTCGATGGTCGATGGTCGATGGTCGATGGTCGATGGTCGATGGTCGATAATCGATGGTCGATGGTCGATGGTCGATGGTCGATGGTCGATGGTCGATGGTCGATGGTCGATGGTCGATGGTCGATGGTCGATGGTCGATGGTCGATGGTCGATGGTCGATGGTCGATGGTCGATGGTCGATGGTCGATGGTCGATGGTCGATGGTCGATGGTCGATGGTCGATGGTCGATGGTCGATGGTCGATGGTCGATGGTCGATGGTCGATGGTCTATGGTCTATGGTCTATGGTCTATGGTCTATGGTCGATGGTCGATGGTCGATGGTCGATGGTCGATGGTCGATGGTCGATGGTCGATGGTCGATGGTCGATGGTCGATGGTCGATGGTCGATGGTCGATGGTCGATGGTCGATGGTCGATGGTCGATGGTCGATGGTCGATGGTCGATGGTCGATGGTCGATGGTCGATGGTCGATGGTCGATGGTCGATGGTCGATGGTCGATGGTCGATGGTCGATGGTCGATGGTCGATGGTCGATGGTCGATGGTCGATGGTCGATGGTCGATGGTCGATGGTCGATGGTCGATGGTCGATGGTCGATGGTCGATGGTCGATGGTCGATGGTCGATGGTCGATGGTCGATGGTCGATGGTCGATGGTCGATGGTCGATGGTCGATGGTCGATGGTCGATGGTCGATGGTCGATGGTCGATGGTCGATGGTCGATGGTCGATGGTCGATGGTCGATAGTCGATAATCGATAATCGAGTCGATAGTCGATAGTCGATAATCAAAGTCGATAGTCGGTAGTCGATTTTGGTTTTTGTAGGGTCACTGAACTTTTTTTCTATTACAAACTTCTCCAAAAATATATTTTTTTCGTTAAATAAATTTTCATTCAAATTTTTTTCAATATTTCTTTCTTTTGACTTGACCTTGACTCAACCTTGACTAATAATTTTTTTGTAATTTTTTTTTCGAATTTAAGACTGACTTGTTTGAATATTTTTTCCATATTAGAAATTTTCATTCAAAAATTAAATTATTTTTTTTCATGTTGTTTTATTGTAAAGTAAAATTTCTTGAAAATTTGTTTTTTGTAGAATGAAAATAAAAAATTTTTGGTGAAATTGTTTTTTTCTGATGTCGATAGTTGATATTTGATAGTCGAAGTCGATTTTGGTGTTTTGTCGATAGTCACTGAACTTTTTTTCATTACGAACTTCTGCTTAAATATATTTTTTCCATGAAATAAATTTTTATTCAAATTTACTTTCAATTTTTTTCCGCTGACTTGACCATGACTCGACTCAAAATGACTTAAAATTTGTTGTAATTTTATTTTTCGTAGAATGAAAATAAATAAAAAAATTTTTTGGTAAAATTGTTTTTTTCTAATGTCGATGGTCGATAATCAATAGTCGATAGTTGAGAGTCAAAATTTTTTGACCATGCCTAAAAGTTTTTTTGTATATTTTTTTTTTCAAATTGTAAAAAAAAAATTATTCAAATATTTTTTCCACAATAAAAATTTTCATTCAAGAATTCAAATATTTGTCCCATTGAAATTTTTTTTTATATTTTTTTTGGATTAAATGTTTTTTTTTCTGATGCTGATAGTCGATAGTCGAAGCCAATAGTCGATAGTAGCCAATCGAGCTTAGACGTTGATCGTTACGAGCCAAGTGCTTTCAAAGACTGTCCGAGGGAATTTTGATTGATATTTGTATGGGTTTGTTTCTTCCGGTCTCTATATATAGATCGATGGCGAAACTTTCCGCCTGGAATACTATCACATATTATGATCCTAGACATGCTCACATTTCTGTTCTAGGTGTAGTACTGTGTACACCTACACCAGAATCTGAGGGTGTTTTTTAACCATCTCTGAACCAACAGTAATCTGCTCTAACTAGTTCCTCTTCTTAGAGGACCCATTCGTCTCTCTTCGGAATTAGTACGGTATAAAGCAGGTCAAAATTTACTGTTGGAGGCATTATATCAGAGGTCATTCCCAGAATGCTGTGACTTTCAGTGTCAATCAGCAGTCTGCTACGCTCTGTATAAGTCTGTTGCATGTAATTGAGTATGCATGATTCTGCGGGTTGTTCATTTAGCCTCTTTCTCCAGGAAGATGTGCAGAGGAGGTAGATCTACTAGGATTTCCATAGCTGCTGACAGTATTACCAAGCAATAGCAAAATAACGGAAATGGCGAATAATGGTGACGTTATTTTCAACGGAAGTGATACAGCATAGGGCTGATTGTCGGAAAAATTAAAATACGAAACAAGCAGCATACATAGAAACGATTAAAAAAAATACTAGACTATTAAAAAACAACACAATAATAAAAATATCTTATGCATGTGAAGAAGAAGTGTAATTGTCTGAATTACAAAATAAATTTTCGTAAACCTGACCATTTTCGGAGAATTTTCAAGGTTTCCATGTTGACATATTTAGTAATTTTTTTTTTCCAATAATTTCCAAATGACTCTATCCGAATGTTGGAATGCCATGAAGATTTCACATAATATAGGGTACCATTGGTTGAAAAATAAATACTGGCTGAATCAGACATTTCTGGAAATCAGAATATTGTAGATTGATAGCACTCAATCTAGTATTCCGAAAGTACTTAAAGAACTTTCTTCTGAAATGATTAGAGAAAGTTATAAGTGTTGAGACTTCTTGAAAAACCTGCAAAATACACTTGTAATGATAATGATAGAAGATTTTTCTATTATTATTTTACGCACTTTTCTCTAATTTGAACTGGAATTTGCAGTAGAACCAGCTGCTATATATTATTGAACGGCCATTTTAATAGTAAAAGGATTGGTAACATCCTTAAGCTAACACCTCTGAAATTCTATATTTAGTTTTATTACATTCTTGTAATTTTGTGTAAGCGGTCCAATTTCTAAAATGGCATATCAATTTGTTTGGGGTTAGCAAAGGGATCCTCGTCGAAACATGCTATACAATAGCAGAAATTGCCCAGTGTCCCGAAGCAGAAATTATCCATGTAGAGAAGTTTTCACAGCTAATTGAATACATTATCAACTCCCCAACATTTCCTGACCCTATTATCTCTCACCATTAAAAATATCAAACAACATGCATTTCACTTGTCAACAGGAAACTGATGGATTCCCATAACATCTGAACTTCGCAAAGTTTTGTAACAAGCTGTGTTGTAATCTGCATTATGCTCGTGATGTCCATGTGAAAATGGAATTGCATTTTCAACTTCACAAATGGTTTGAGAAGGATCAAATGAAAGAGGAGCAAATCGATTATGATATCGAGTACATTTTGTTATTATTGAAGTGGTGAAGTATATAATAATACTTGTATGTCATTAACTCATTTTTATATTTAATTTAAAATAGTAATTAACAGTTATATTTGAAATATTTTGTAAAGTAATTCCTGGTAGGTTGTTTTGTTTCAACATGTTTTCGGTAATTGAAATATTAGCTGAGGTCGAAGTTGAAGTTGATGGTAAAACGTACTGAGCTTCCACAGCATTGTTGTGTTCAGGTTCTAATGGCACTGGAGGCTATATTTTTTGAAATTTTCATTTTGTTAGCTATGGAGTTGTCGATAAAAGATTCAGCAACATTGCTGGATTTCCAACCCCCTTGGGGTTTTAAAGTTGAAAGATCTGCCCCTGCATTAACTAAAATAGTCGCAGATGACCTTCGGAAACAGTGGCCAGTTTATAATTCAGGGTTCGGTAATTGCAAAAATTTCGCTATTTCTTTCACCATGGTGCCAAATTTATTTATCCCCACAGGCTGTTTTGTACATATGCTATTTTTGTAATAAAAAAAAACGTGTTTCATTTGTGCATGGTCGAAGCTTCACATATTTTTTGTAAATTTGGTAGAATTCTCCTGTGACCGTGAAATTTCTAGGAACCTTGGTTTTAGTATCGGGTAATTTTATTGAAAGGGCCGAATTAGGACCTTCCATGTCATCAATTTGTTATTTTCGAAGTTCATCACAACGGCATGACCCTGTAAGGCCAATAGCTAAAGCAGCCTGAAATCAAAACCAAACATTCATTTTCCGATAACAATTTAAAAATTTTCATTTCATACCTTTATCAGCAAATACTTTTCATCAGGTGCATCTTTTAAAATTTGTTGAATTTCTTCAGAAGTAAATGTTTTTGACTGTTTTGGAACATATTTTTCAGATTTGCGTTTTAAAAATGCACGTACTTTTACGTATTTTGATATATCAACACAGTTTTTAATCATTAAGGTACTCCTCAGCATCGAGTACTGAGACCATAATATTATTGATTTCAATCTTCTTGACAACTCTTCAAAATAAACTAACAAGGTATTTTCGGAACAAGAATTTACCTTGGCTTTCATTTTCCAGTCCATAAAGTTTCTGTAAGCGATTTCATATTTTTCTCTTGATGTGCTTGGTATTGCAAACATCTATTGCTTTCTGAATAATTTCTGGAGGTGTATTTTCCGACTTTAAATCTTCGTATTCCATTATATTCAATATTTAATGAATCTGAGCTGTTTATATTACAACAAATAACAATAAAACTATTTTCGTTGGGTAAGTTGACAGCAATAGTTATGCAATGCTTCGGTTTTGTTGTTATAGAAACGCTAACAATGGGCTACATGGATATTGCACGCGAATGGTCGGCGTAGCGTTGTCAACGTGGAGAACGTGTCATATCAATCTGACATGTAACAATTCATGACTGACTTGGGTGAGAAATTATTTCTCACTGTGAGAAATTATTTCTCACTGTATTGGCGGATATTTCTCACTGCGTGAAAAATCTTTCGTTTTGATCGTATGAAAGCGATGAGAGAAGTGGCACATTGTATAGCATCCGTAGAAAAAAACCTTTTCCTTCACCATTTAGTTCAATATCCACAGACAAATTTGTGCCAAAACCGAAGGATGAATTGTAACACTATGAAACTTGGCACGTGACTTCTTGACATCATGTTTAGTTGAAAAAAATTGTGTACCAAAAAAATCAGAGGTGGAACACAAAAAATTTTTTACTTCAATAAAAATTAAAAAAAAAATGGAGTTTTCACTGGAAGTGAAACAAACTATCGTAAAACGGCTTCGATAGAATAAATAGAATTACCAAGTAGTCTTGTGATACTTTTAGGAGGCTGGGTTAGGTTAGGTTCGGTGAGGTTAATGCTTCATATTTGAAGAAAATCTGTCTTTTCGAGCTCTGGAAACAGTGTTAGTCGTCCTAAAATTGCGATGAGGAATAACCGCCATCGTAGACAAAAGGTGAGAATAATTTTTGAGATTATGGATGAGCCTCACATCTCATTTATGAATAAATATTATGAAAATCATGAGATGGGCCAGTCTCAGTGATATTTTGCAAAAACCGCTACTAAATATACATGGGCTCTTCATAACTGCTTTCGAAATTTCATCCTAACAAGTAGTTGCCACTTTTTTAATAGTTTTGTTTGGTGCTATAGAAACTATCCTGAGCGGTCGATTCATTCTTGTACACATTTTTGGACCCAGATCAAACAGCAATACGAGGAATTGAAGCTTCCTGAACTGTTCCTAAGTTTGGATTCCATTGGAGAATATAAATCAATTCGAGGGTCAGGTCTATGCAATTTTTCATTTTCATACTTGAACTTCTTAGAGCTTGAAGCCCTGAGTGTGTATATCTGTCGAAATTTTTCATTTACTTTGACGTCCGCCAGTTCATCAAGATTTCTATATGAGAACCCCCTTTCTCTGCTCACAAAAATCAATGTTTCCAGCCCTGCTGGAGTGAAAAGACACTAATCCTGGCAAAATCTATCTCTATTACGAATCCTTCTCTTTCGTGACATCTCAACTCACATTTTCAAGATTCAACCATTTAACATATACTCCTATGTTCCCTCTTATCCGACCGACATTTATTTCTATATAACATTCTTTCAAACAACTCTAAAAAATTATATTTTATTAATATTCATGAAAATATATTGAAAACGTATTTATTCATTTAACTGTCCTAGGACGAAAAAATCCCTATGATTTGTGTACGTACTCTGCATGTACAAATTTCAAAATCCTGAAAACAGATTTGTTGGCTCACAGCTAATATACTTGCGTTTACTTCAGAAAAGATCAGTGCAGGATAATATGTAAGATTCCATTATTTTTACTTCAAATACCCCTGGGGAGAGAATATTTGTACGACTCAAAATAATTCCTTTAGGGAAAAATTCTATATACCACAGCATTCAATACAACTCCAACCCACTCTAAGAATTTTTAATGTCTTGTCTTCTCTGAAATGAATTTCTACTCACTTTCAGACGGACAATCGCAGCTGGATCTATTATAATCTCAATTAGTATCTTTTACCATGAAATTTTTCAATAATAAACTCAAATTTTCACAGCAAGAACAAAAAACTTCGCATGACAGTAGGGTTTGACATGTCTATAATAAATAACCCGGAAACCGGACTCGAGATACTACGATCGCAGGTCATGATCTGAACTGACATCATACTGAGAAAACTTCTCCAAAAGTGTGCCATTGTTTGCTATATGGCTTCATGATCCTGGACTATGTTGTATATATGGAATGAACAGATGAATTCATCTTCTTTCGTTTCGGATGTTCAGGAGTTTCTGAAAATCCCGTGGATCGACAAAATTCTCTATCGTTTAAAAAGAATGAGTTTTTGGACAGCCTCTGAATTTTTTTAAAATATAATACATTTTGGAGTTGTTTTTGTGAGTTCAATAAGAGAAATGTGAAGTGCAAACCTCCAGCTTGAAATTGCATACTTTATTTTTCATGCAGGTTGTGTATAAGCGATTATTTTAAACATTTATTGGCTAAGATGTCGGAATTTTGAGGGAGTTGAAAATGGGGCGCGAGTAAAACCCAGTTATTTTTTTTGGCGTGTGTAAGTGAGACCTGCCTCACTACTCTTGAATCATTGATTATCTAGAGAAAGTAATGGTTCCTGTTTCAGTGCAATTATTTCGGATCAACTGAAATATCTATGATTTCTGCATCCTTCGTAAAAAACGCAGTTGGATTTTGTATCGTGGTAAAAACAACCACTTAGGATATTTGCATGAAAAAGTAGAAGTCTTCACGACTAAAATACACTTTAATTTTAAATTTTTTGATCATTTTTAGCAAAGTTATGACACGTTTAACGTTCGGCACCGCCGGAACTTGCAGCGGCGGGCTGACACGAGCCTGAAATTTGATGTCTGTGTTCAAGCACGATTTCTGAGAATATTGGCTCATTTCATAGGGAATTACTGCGGATCATTCTTGTAGAGAATTGAATGATCTTCAACCCTATTCAAACGATATTTTTTTAAACTTAATTTTTTTCAAGATAAAACCAAAAGAAAACAATTATTTTTTTCAAATGAATTTTTTTTTGGTTCTACCCCCGGAATTTTGGTAAACAATTTATTTCCTTATTTGACATGGTATCAACTACTAGCATGTCAAATTTGGTGGTGTTACAACCGATCCTCGTCTCAAAACTGAGTAGACTACTAATTCTATCACTTTAATATTTTAATTTTTGGTGGAGGATCCCATAAACGTAATATGGATAAATGGTCGTATTTCATTAGACTCTCACACAGATAATTTAGTTATATATCACAAATAGAAAACTCGAAGTAATCAATATTATTTGTAAACCGTTTTCTAATTGATAAATTTATGGTATTAGTGTGTTATGTTGAAAATAAGTCACGCAAGAAGGATTTAACCACGAGGCCGTCAAGGAGAGAAGTTCTTGAACGAAGCTCCCGACGGCAAGTACGAGTTGATGAAAGTGGCTTTGATAATGGGGATTAGCGGTGCTTGTAGATGCGATGAATTGGCCAATTTGAAAATAGAAAATATTCAAGAAAAAAGGGAAATATTTTCACGTAGTTTTGCCACACACTAAAACCAAGAAATCGAGAAGTTTCACCATACTAGAACTACTTTGAAGCATCACGGAGGATGGAAGTCCTCAACGGTAGCAGAAGGATTGAAAAAAAATACAAGGTTCCAATGTGTCGGCGTCTTCCAGCACTATCAGCAGCTGTACCGATATGGAAGCATCTGGTTCCAATAATAATACTCTCTTATGAACACTCGTTGTGTGTACCCAAAGGCATAGCCTGTGCGGGTAGGGGACGGCTATTATTATTATTTGCCGTGACGCTCCGAAGCGTCTTACTGATTTTTGGTGGCGTATTCACTTTTCAGCCGTAGGAAAACCCGGAAAACCTACAGCACCACCTCGGGTGGTCGGTGTGCACTCCAAGCTAGCACCAGACGAGATTGGCATTTAGACAACTCACAATATACACTTGCCTTTCAACAACGCATGCGGTCGCCTACTGATCCGATATAAATTAGATGAGAAAAATTCTCGTACCTACATCGGAT
The DNA here is from genome assembly GCA_958502065.1 of Chrysolina americana. Taxonomy (NCBI): domain Eukaryota; kingdom Metazoa; phylum Arthropoda; class Insecta; order Coleoptera; family Chrysomelidae; genus Chrysolina; species Chrysolina americana. The sequence goes on from OY293412.1 coordinate 90,795,901, forward strand.
TCGAACCAACTATCGCTATGCTGGAGTTTCGACAATGACTTCAAATTTGAATAAACCATTGGCGTTTTTCTTTAATTTTAATATCAATGTGTATTCTGCTTGTGATAGTAATAAATAAATAGAATACTACTTTAAAATATTAACGTGAGTAAACTATCAAATAACACTAGTATGTTAATGACATTAATAATGACAGTTTTGGAAAAAAATAATTATTGGCATTTATGATAGTTGGTAATTTTAGTACGATACTTCATAATAAATAATTAAGAGAAGAACAGTTGTTCATGAAGAATTTTTAAATGGTGCAGAAGCTGCTCTTTTTCTAAGAGTTTGAAGAAGATGCACTTTCTTCCTTTCCATAACGTGCATCAGGTGCAATGACACTTGTCGAATAAGAGCTGTGGGTATAACTTCATGAAAATTTCCCTACTCATTTCGTATGATAATGGGAAATTTGTTTATTAATGAATCATCAGAGTGCAGGCAGGAAATCTCAATTGAACCAATTGAACAATGGGAATAGGTGGAAATATATTTTAGTCAAAATATCTCATTTGTTTCTCTATTGAAATGGGAATGTTTCGAAAAATCATTTCATCAAGCTCAGAAACCAACTAGCCGATGAATTTTCTCCATTATTACAGTAGTTACTCCTCTCATACTAGTCATGTCAACCAGAAGCAACATTCGCATGATTTTTTGACATGTCTCGTGCATCAGGATGTCGCAGAACTTGTTTTCGCAATACTTCAGTGTCAACACAACCGTACATTAAAAACCCCTTTTCCACTGCCACAGATTTATTTTGATATATTAGCGCAACATTTTCCTGGAAAACAAACGATTGCAACTGATGTTTTTCTATCGCGGAGAAACATAAATCCCGCATCTTTCTTTTCGCGGTTCGTACGTACTTCAATAAATCAATTCGAGCAGAACTGCAAACTGTCATCAAGCAGGATGGATTTACGAGTGACAGCATAATTTGAAAAGTAAAGCAGAAGTCCGTAATGGAGGAGCGTTCCGCGAGCTTCCTGTTAGGTTTGTTTGTTGTTGAATGATTTTTCAATCATGGAAACTACACAGTTGTTTGAAGTGTCAAGCTGTGTGCACGTATCAATGAAATTGAAGCAAGGAACTGTGAATTTTGTACAGACGATGGCCCACGAGGCTTTGGCCAGTAGGTATATTTGTCGAAAACTATTGGATTTACGTTATTGAAATTTGGCAGTTAGAAACCGTGGGTAGCATATCACATTTTGAGCAAGCAGCTACGTTGTTACAACGTCACGTAGTATCATGTTTAGAATATTCTATGAGACACCCTGTATATTTTAGCACTGCTGCAAAGGTCCTTCTTATACTAATTCGGCAAATATTTTTATAAAGATTTTGTAGTTGAAAAACGAAGAGAGCTGAGAACCAAAAATTATATCCCAGTAACAGCTATTCTAGTTGTCAAATGCCATCAGTGTTAGTGAACAATCGTGTACTGTTTTATTGATCTTACAAGTTTTGTGTCTCAAAACTCATGCCTTCACGTTTCACGACGAGTATTTCGATATTCTGATCATCTATGGAGAATGTGGAAGAAACAGCAGACGTGCTATAGATTTATATCAAATTCGTTTCCCTGACCGAATAACTCAAGGTGAAAATCCTTTTACTTATGTAAAACAAAAGTGAAGACATGTTTTTTCGCCAACTGGAATACATCAAAATCCTCGACATAAGACTATTGTAATAGAAGATAATGTTATTGTTATGAGATTAATAAAAAATCCCGCTGAGCGCCGGCTATAAAAAACGATGTTTTCTGTATTGAGTTTTCACGAAATCGTCCCGAAAAGTCTGACCTAGACGAATTGAGAACATAAGGCGACACATTTCACTCGGAAAGGAGTTTTATGAAGAAGTGATAAGGAAGTTAAGAAGTTTTTGAAGAAGTTAATAAGTAGTTGGAATATTTGGCTAGTTGAAGAGAACTGAGTGTTTCATTAATCAGTATTGTTAGATGTATTTTTATAGCGGAGCTAATAAAATCAGTTTAGTAGTGTGCTCGGCGTAATATTTAGCAAATATCGTAACATTATTAACATGCTTGCTTATATCCAAGTCAATCCCGACATTTCAACTCAAGGTCTGTAACAAGAATTAGGAATGAGTGAATCTACTATACAGAGGGTGTCTGACTCCTGCAGTTCCAGAAAGAAGAGTCGCTTCTATTGCTGAAATGTCAGTAAAATCGTAGAGGACCCGTTCTTTAAAATAAAATATTGTGGAGTGACGGAAGCCGTTTTTTCAATACCGGTCGGATGAAAAACTCCGGTGGTTGCTTGCCCAAAATATTTGTTCAATGGCCTCTTGATTGGACCTTATTTTTATGACGAGACTTTAACAGGCGAAAGGTATATAGATTTTGTCCAGAATATTCTTCCCTATTTGCTTGACGACATTCCGCTACATGAGAGAGCAACTATGTGGTGGTAACAGGATGGTCCATCTCTTCCTTTTTCCCAGCGAGTAAAGTTACATCTGGATGTGTTTTTCCAAAACAGATGGATTGGGAGAAATGGTACAATACTTTAGTAGGCTCGTTCACATCGTTAGATTTTTTCTTTGGGGATATTTGAAAGGATTCGTTTGTTACAGCTTCTACCGATGTAGATGATTCACAAACCAGAATCAGAGCAGCTTGCAATTCTGTAACACCAGAAAGTATTCAAGCAACATGCACAAGAAATTCACGTAGAAGATTTCAATGCTGCATTAATGAAGGTGGACATCAATGTGAGCATCAACTGTAGTACAAATGTTATTGTATTCCAGTTCTTCAGGTTTCCAAGCTCTCTTTGTTTTTCAAATAAGAAAACCTTTATAAAGATGTGTTTGTCGCTTCTAAGTACCTAAAAACCATAGGTATCGCAGTATTAGTATAAGAGAGACCTTTACAACAGTGGAAAATATACATGGTGTTTCAGTAAATATTCTGAACATGATACCGCGTGACCCGAAATGTGATGATGTTAGGGCTTCGCGAGACCAAGAGATTAGTCAAGACTTGATAAATCTCCCCAAGACCAATACCAAGAAAATTTTGATGGAAAATATTATGGCATTTTATTTCAACTATTTATTCTTCATATGGTAGGTTCTTAAATTTTGTTGATTCAAAATCGAAAATACATTTTTCAAAATCTCTATTGCAATTATACAGTTTACAAAAAATAGGTGTATATTGTAAGGTCGCAGTGGTTAATAAGTATTGCAATTTCTTCGGGATTCCAATTCCTCCACTCTGCCGCAACCGCATCTTACTGTTCATAACACAATAATTCATTGAAAAATGGTCAATAAAAACCTAATTAACATTCCAACCAATTTGAACCTTTTTTCTGGCCTGTCGGGCGTCGACCTGTGTTATGTGTGAATCTAATTTAATATTTATTTGAGATTTCTTGAAAATAATATTATGATGGTGAAATCAGAAATTTTTATTTCGCTTACCTCACAATTTGACAGTTGTTAAAGACTGAGAAATACAATATAACTATTATATGCATATAAACTGTTACACAATTGAATTGGATGATTAAAGACTATCAAGACCAAGACCAAGACTGAGCCAAAACCAAGACTGAGCCAGTCTCGTCTTGGTCTTGAAACATCAAGACCAATTCCAAGACCAAGACTACATTTATTTTTCGAGACCAAGACTGATCAGTCTTGGTCTCGCGAAGCCCTAGACGTTGTAACAATGTAGCTGCTTTCTTAAAATGTGTAATTCTACCCACAGTTTCTACCTGCCAAATTTCAGTAACGTAGTTCAAATAGTTTTCGAGATATGTATTGGCCAAAACCTCGTGAGCCACTCTGTATATCGAATTCGCAGCAAAGCGCTTTCGACTGCTATATCGTCATCAGTAATAACCTGTGAATAAGTAATAATTGGAAGAGAATTTGATAAATAAAACTTATTGAAAATTTAGGAAACAATGAATATATTTTAAAAAGTGAGGTTACCAAGTCGTCAGGTGTACAAGAAGCTATTAAAACATCTTATATTCAGGACAAAGTGACCCTTTGAAAGTGGTTGAGATTTCTGATAATAGAAAACTCCAAGAAATTGTCGACACCTTTTATGGTCAACTGATATCTACATCAAAATGCACAAATTGTGGTCATTATTCTGTCACGTTTAATCCTTTTGGGACTTTTCTCTTTCCATTCTGCAAAAAACGAACCAATTTTGACTATCGCAATGTCTGGATTCTTTTACTAGGAAAGAAACCGCAGAGAAAAATATTACCTCAAATTAGGAAACGAGAAAAAAGTGTATGAAATCCATTTCAATTAATCTATATCCTGAAATTCTAGTTATTCATTTGACTTTTCATGCTTAATTTTTTATACTACAGAAAAATTGAGTGATACAGTTAATTTCATTCGAAAGCATTCGATATGAACAACTGAGCAGCAACAATTCAGAGTACCTCAAAGCTACTAGGTATGCTTTGTCTAATCGTAGAGAAACTTCTATTGGTGGACACTACACAGCTCACTGAAGACACCCATATGAAGATACGTGGCATGAGTGAAATGACTCCTGTTTGTCTCCAATTGTACCGAGATCACATTTGACCTGAGTCCTGTCAATAGAATCGCTGATTTGCACTGATGATAGTTGTGTCCATGTTTTCTGTTTTTATTTGCAGATGGTGTTTATTAAAATATTTAATTCATTCAATGACAAAAATGTCAATTAAGTTCATGGTTTGAATTATATATTTTTTATTTTAATTCTCTTACAGGATTGATCTGGCTTACATTATTGAATACTAGATCATATCTGGTGCGATGCTGAAGTGTAAAATATTGTGTGATAGTATTGAAAAGTGAATTACATTGACAAGTGAACATTGTAACACGAAATTGAATATTTAGATTTTGGAAATGAAAGATTAATAACCAAAAACATGACATGAAAACATGAAAAATTTTTAAAACTAACCGTCTTATAAAATTTGGACTGGAGTTCTGGTTGTTAAATCTCAAGTGTTAACCAAAAGACGATAATTTGTTAGGGTTCAGATGTACGCTAATACGAACTTTCACAGTCCTTTGAGTTCTGCCAATGTAAAAGGTATCAAAATACTCACAATTTACCTTCAACATGCTACTTTTGGAGAGTATATTAATTTTGTTCAAGAGATTTTAATTTTGTCGATATTTTTTTAGATGCAACCATCTATTTTGTTAGAATTATCATCATTTAAGAGAGGGAGTGAAACGAATTTGTAAACTATATTTACTTTCGGATAAATTCAGTATGTTCCTTTCCATTCATAATTTTTGAGGGATTTTAATCGTTATTAGAAGCTATTTATTTGTTAATAATCATTTTGTGCTGGTGGGGATGATTACAAAAATCAGTTCGTGTAAGTATTCTGTAGATATTGAAATGTGATGATTGTTGTTTTTATAAATTGTAATATCCCATCAAAAAGTGGTGAAGTTTCCGTTTTCGTAACGGCAGTGAACCGATTGCTCATATCAAAAGAAATAATCAAGCTATCATGAGAAAACAAATATATTGTTTCAATTTATGATGTACTAATTATATCTCTATTTGAAATAATTTTATGAAAGCTGAGATCGTTCAGTAACAACAAACGAAGAAATGCAAAATAGCGAAACAAATATTGGTTCACCAGAACTATCCTATCAAAAATGTTATGGAAACAAACGAAATCAATAGGTGATATCTCTCTATTTATTGATGAGCATTCAATATCTCCAAAATAAATTGGATGAGTTGTATATGTGTCTGGAAAATTTGAGCTTTCCACGAATAATAAAGCCTCCTGAACATTGAGTGGAATATTATGAGCCTATTTACCAAGCTATAGCGTTATTTCAAAGTATAGCATAAAAAACAGTAATTCATTTGATGATTCACTACAATAAAAAGCATTTGAGTTCTCCATTAGCTCCTTCTGTGAGATAATCAATATGTATATATTATGCAGATCTCCGTTATCAGACCCTAATAAACCCATTAACTGACTAGAGTTAGTATCGAGCGATCTTCCTGAGAAATATATAATAATATTCTATAGTAGGTGATTTCAATATCAAGTTTAATGAAGAACAGAGTTATCGTATAGAGTCACTAATTGATATCCTGGCTACATTTGGATTGAAAGTGCATGTGAAACTGAATACCAGAATATCATGATACAGTACTATTGATTATATGCATGAGCACTAACCTAGATTTTGAGCATTCGTCAGTTCGATTCATGAGGTTGTTTTCTGCACATCACGACTTTGACTCTTTTCTGCTACAATGTTGCATTATTCTATTTACTATAATTATGCAGATGCTTTTGATAATGAGTTCGAAGTGATTTATTTGCCAGTAATTCACAATGTCTTTCTTGAATCTTTTTAATGAATGGGAGTAACAAAAAAGTATGTAGGCATTCTTTAAACTACTTACTTATTGTGAAAGAATACGGGGTACCCTTCTCTCTGAGCGTTTCCACCAAGTGAAAAATAAAAGGCAAACATCTGTCAGAAAATAACTACTTCCATGGCTAATACCACGACGGACATTGAACTACATCTGACAGATATTTGTGCAACGTTCTTCCAAGAAGACCCAGTTGCAAGTGCTTATCCTGTAATTAAACTGAAGATTATCCTTCATTTGGCTGGGAATGACCACCTGCAGACATGCATGTTTCGAGGTTTATTGCCTCTCATCAGTGACAGGGTAGGTCGGACAACATTATAATTGTCCTGTCCTTGCCAAATGAATAATTATCAACTTAACTACTTAACTACTACCACTTGGTGGAAACGCTTAGAGAGAAGGGTACCCCGTATTCTTTCAAATTGTTGATACCTCTCCTGCACAATATATTCGAACTCGTTCGAATTTTTACTTACTTATTTCCAATTAATTCAAATAATCGATGGGGATCCCGATATTAAGGTAAAGAAAAACCTATTCCACGAAAGCTAGTTTTGTACTCAATAAAGTTGAATATGTAAACAGGTTCATCCGAGCTACTCGACAACAGCTTACAAGAAAATAAACATATCTTTCTCAGCGTACTTGGTTTATATTCAGTACAGGTATGGAAATTCACTGAATGAATTTGTATTCAGTTTGGGAATCGTATTGCAGGATACATTTACCGCCTTCAAGGATATTGATGCTATTAGAACTACCACTATCGGTATCAGATAATCTGTCTATGAAGGTCTACTGTCTAATTATTTCAATAAATAGTTTGAATGCTTGAGCAGAAGCTAGGTTTCTGGAATACAGTTGTCAGGTCGTTTTTACTGACTTTTTTCTCGAAGCAGTCTTTCAAACTTCAATTACATTCGGATATGGTTGGATGACTCTGGTTTTTCCTCAAAGAACCTACAGGTGTTGTTGTTCTGTGATCCTAGCTTCCTGAGATGTTTTCAGAATCTACAATGCTTCTTGAGAAATCCTGTCAAGGTTTCGAGACTTTTTTTACTGAGGCCAGTCAGTGTTCTTGATCTGGGATTTCAACAGATTATGTACCTGTTCTGGTATTGATTCTGACTTTCCCGTCTGGAAACAGTATGTTGCTCTGTGGTTTCTTCGAGGCTATGCTGCAAGAGGTTGTGGTGATATTTCTCAAACAACCCTGCTTTCCCTAAATTGGTTGAAGCTCGGGTCCAATACGTCGAAAATATGATGTGCAGATAAAAACTCAATGAGGATAAGAACAGGAAGAAGGTGGAAGAAATGCTTCTCCCACATGAGTGAGCGCCTTTCGAAAGAATCCTGCCAACTAGAAGATAATTGAAACTTGAACGATTCCGATCCTTCAATGGACAATATTAGTGAGATATATTGTTACCTTCAATTTGACTAACCATAGTCTTTGCGACTTCTAAACACTTTACTTTCGTAGTGAGTGTGGCCCTGCTGTGCCTAGAGTGATCCGCTAGGGCATCTGGGCCTCATCTCAGTGTTGATAGGTTTCCATGTGAAATTCCTGCCTACCATCTGTAAGCAAGGTACTTCAATGCCAATTTTTCGTCTCCGTGTTCCAGAGTAGTTTCGTTTCGTGGATGAGCCTCATATACTCAACTTCCTGCTTTCTCAGCCTCACCAAGATGCACCAGTTCCTGATAATTTTTATCTCAATTCTGTGCAAGGAAACTGATGGCATAACAAAGATTTTGAGATTTCTATCGATCTACGTGCTAGTCTAAATTTGCCAAATTGCGTGAAAAGAGGATCATATTGTGAAAGATGTATCTCGATAGACTTGATTTTTCAATAACTGTACTGAATATTCTCAATCTCTCATTCTATCTGCCTCTTATTCCAAATATACAAGAAATTTCCTGGAAAAATCAAAAGTTGTACCCGAATGCCTCTGCTAATGACGATGTTTTCATTATTTCGAAACAGCCACGAACAACAGTTCATGGAATCTCTCCATCTGACAATCTATTTATTTCCATACCTTGAGTTGCTGATTTTTCATTGTTTTTCTGTTCGAGGAAAGCGAAGGAGAATAATACGGCAGATTAAGTATTATAAAGCAAAAACCGCTTTCTCTTGAATACGCACTCAACAGATTTTTTATACTCTAAAATTTATAGTAACGGTTCATTGTTTTTGTTATAAAGTTTTTGTGATAGGGCTCCCGCTAAGTGAATTAACTTTCTGAGGCGCTTACTTTAATTAGAACGGAATTGAAATTATGGAAATATACAATGGAGGGAACCTATATTTTTCCGTGGACCTACGCAAAAACTTGGCTTTACTTTTCTTGTGAAATATTTCCCTACGAACAGTGTCCCATTATATCAAGATAGGAGGTAAGATTTCACATTTCATGTTTCTAATATTGAAAATAGCTGAATTTTTAAGTTTGTAGCAATAATTTATTCATGCAAATATCATGATATCATTGGTACTTTCGTTCCAATGTAGTTATCTGATCACTATCAGGATTAGGATACTACTTGCACTGCACTATTTGGAATTTTCGGTGTTCAATGGAAGTCCGGAATGAAAGTAATCGATGTACATCATTGTCTAGAACTTCAAAACAAACTGGATCTGATGAATGCATACGTCATTTATCTTCCATTTCCAAAACGTTGTTGTTCTTCATATATCAAACTTACAGCATGTTTCCCCATTCCATTCCCCAATTCAATTGCGTCTAACATAAACCTAGATATCACTTTGATTAAACTAGTTCGAAATTCAATTACAAATCCCGTACTCCGTGTAGAAATTCCTCAGGACAGCATATCTCTTACTAAGTTAAAACACAGTTATGTATGAAATGGGGCGCACTCCTAGAATTTTAGGCTGACGTAGCCAAATAATCTCATGAATATTCATAGCAGCCGCATAATATGCGGTTTTAGGTGATTGCCATCAAAATTGCAACGGAATTAGCTTCCTCTACAAGATATGACGCTGTCATGTTTACAAATCCGAAGTATGTTGTACAATATTGTTGATGAAGTTTCCAGGGTACTGAATTGTGAACTGATGATGGTTTCATCAGGTCCGCCTCAGCATCAAGATTTGAAATGTTCTAGAGGAGGTAATTTGGTAGAAAATAAATGAAGAGACGTCAAAAGTTCACAGGACAAGGAAAAAATATGAACTCGGTTATTGATATAAAAAATATCATGAGTGGGTTGTGAATATTCCAAACTTCTGCATACTATCACTATATTAGGGTTTGTGTATAGTGATTACTAAGAATATTATTTCGAATGGTTCAAATTGACAGTATTTCGATAGAAAATGATTAAACGTACGTCAAATATTCACAAAACAAGGAAACAATAAGAAAACAGCCATTGAAAAATAAAAAATTTAAATGGATTCTAAACATTTCATAAATTTATGCAAAACTGAATTGGATACAGTATTTTCGATTTGATTCCGAGAGCTCAACATCCGCCTGTTTAATAGTTACCTATAGCAGACTATTAGTTATGATACCTTCAAGGTTAGGCTTAACCTTAGATTGCTTCTATGTATCGATTCAGATTTATTTTGTGTTATTTTGTGCTTCTGTATGTGAGTATTATTTCGACAGTGTGCATGAGCTGAATGAAGCGGAACGTACGTTGTAGGGTATTCAAAATGTGTTTATTGGCTACTCTCAAGGTTTCGTATGCTGAAGGGTATAATAGCTCACAACATTCTAGGAATGCCCTCAGACATCATCCCCAAAACTATCAGCATTCACACGCCCACTGTAGTCTTCCCTGAAAGAGAAGACTGGTTTCGGAATGAAACTGACCTATGTAGGGCAAATGAACGTTGGTTAACCGATATTTCCAAAACTCTGTAAGGCGTCGGTGCTGGAATATACGGAATGAACCCAGTGGTGAAACGCTCATTCAGTATGGGTAAATTAGCTACGGTATTTCAGGCAGAGGTATATGCCATTGAAATGTGCGCAAGGAAGCTGGAAAATCGACACCACACACGAAAAACAATAAAAATATTTTCAGATAGTCAAGCGCATAGTGAAAGCGCTTGAATCCAACTGCTTCAAATCCAGAGCAGTATGAAACTGCAGAGAAACCTTGAACCGACTGACACAACGCAACAACGTTAACCTAGTCTGGGTACTAGGTCACACGGGCCTAGAAGGGAACGAAATAGCGGACGCCCTAGCAAAAGGGGGGTCCAAAATAACATTAACTGGGCCAGAACCGGTAATCGGTATAGCACATAGCACTGCCAAGAATGTTATAACATCATGGGCAGACAATAAAAGACTCAGGTATTGGCGTAGTCTACCGGACCTAGCGCATTCCAAAGCATTTATTGCTTGCACGAGGAAAAAACAGGACTCCGACAAATTGCGAGAACTCAGTAGAGCACATCTCAGAGTTATAGTAGATTTGCTTACTGGCCACTGCAAATTCAAACACCACATGCATAAAATCGGACTTGCAGAAGATGCAGAGTGCCGTCTGTGCATGGAGAAGGATAAAACTGCTAAACACATTTCATGTACATGCCCCGCAGCGGCCAGAACCAGATTTTCAACATTTGGCAATACAGTAAGGCCAGAGAACCTGGTATGTACTCCTCAATTTCGTTAAGAGATTGGATATACTGGAAGAAATATAACCATAGGGTGAGCCACAATAGGCCATTGGCCGCAGTGGAGGGCCTGATATGGCCCCACTCACGTTCAAACCAACCAACCAAGTAAATTTGAGAGTTAGTCTCTCTGAAGTAGCCAAGTTAGTTGGTTGGAAAAGCCGAAATCGAACAAGAAATATACTGAAAGATAGGTAGTGGCCATTGAGTCATCCCAAGGAGGGAATTATCTAATCTTGTTTCTGTGTGGAAGATTGGGTGCTTCGTTGATTATGGCGCGTCGTTGTATTTGGGAGAATACTGGAGAAGAATCTCAACCTGTTGAGGGGCTCATCACTAGCTTTTGTCATCCTGAGGCACTATTGAATTTGTATGTGGAACCTTTTGACAACACGACCACTTCGCTTCAGTTGAACATTATTTTAGAAGGTCGTATTTTCTTTTGGAAGCTGTATATTCTTTAGGAAGCTCATAAATGAAAATCCAATGGGAGAATTCTCTATAGCAGAAGATTCATTTTCGGAGGCTGAAAGACTTGAGATATTCGTTCGAGATTCCAAATCGCAGATAACTGTTAGATACCATTGTTGGATATTCAATACCAAACCCTAACTGTTATTTTCACAATTAATTTCATATAATGAAATATTTTATTAACAACAACAATCTGCCTGTAGTCAACTGAATCAATAATTCAGTTATAGATACATTGAAAACTGTATTGCAATATCCATCAAGTTTTTCTCCTCACATTTGGTTTCCACGAAGTGAAATCAATGAATATTCGATTCAAAATAAACATTTCACCGTATTCTACCTTGTGTACTGATTAATTCCGCCTCATGGTTCTGGTAACTTCCAATCGATCAAAGCGATGTATCTCGGAAATTACTTATTTTTCAAGGAGCATCAAATCATCTGAGAATCGAAACAACTTCCATGAAAGACAACTTCAACTGTTCCAAATCGATACTCAACAGCAATACGCCAGTTTTGTTTGCGGTCTGGCGACAGATGAGCTCGAATGGAGATGGTTTCCAGGAAACAGCTGGCCGATGCTCATGCACATCACTTCCGCTTTCCGCTTCGAATCCATCTTTTCACCATCTCCTCGAAATGTCTCGACTCGAGGGAACAGCCTTGATATTACGGTTTCATTAGTGAAGCTATTCCAGAGTCATCAGCGAGAAAGAGAATGAGAGGAAATCGAAAAGGATTGAATTGATAGGGGCAATGAGGTCTCTGACTTATTTCCCAAGATGTTGTCTTGGGTGGGAAGATGGCTGAACTGGATGTTTGATGATATGACGGTTTGGGTGAACCATAACGGTTAGCCATTCGCCAAGGCAATGCAATGATACGGTGCGGTAACGGTTCATGCAAGTCGAAGAAGGGGAGTCTGAAGCTTATCCAAAATTATGGAAAATGTGAATGATTTATGAATTAAAAATTCAGAAACGTTCAGGTTCATATTTTTCTTGAAGGTTATGATTCGTCTTGGTTCTCCATGCCATGATACCAATCAATAACCCATTAGAGTTTATCATGTAGGGAGTATGAGTCCTATCGCTTGGGATAAGTTGGACTAACAACCCTCTAAATAAACGCTATTGAATCAAATGCAGTTTGAACGCGAGCGACAGATGTACACCCAACATTTGAAAATATCTCCATTTACTGTACACAGCAATCTACGAGTACACTGGGCATGAATAGAATTGACAATTGCACAAAAGGATGTAAATATTTGGATACGGATAAAACACGCAGTATCTGTTAATTGAATTGATATTTAATGCTCGAATTGTTTTAATGGTATTAACGAAAATATTTGAAAATTCATTAGCCCAAGCTTGGTAGTTGGTGTTTTTTGTATATTTTTGAAAATAACGACCCCACATACCCAAAATGATTTATAATTACACGTGACCATTTAATTTTTCTGTAAAATTTCAGGGCAATCCGTGATGATTTACATATTTTTTTACCAACTGTTAAAGTTGCGCCTTTGAAACAAATAAGTATGCTTCGACTCTCTGCCAACGATCTCTCATTTTATTATTGGCCGTGGTTCCAGTGGTTCTATACGCACATTTTCAGTCAATTATGTTGTTGATTATATTGTTTAATGGGACATTATTTTGACGTGGGTTTTTTTTTATCGATCGTTCAAGGATTTACAAGCACTTCCACCCATCAAATATTTTGTGCATGACCCTTAATATTTTCGATGCGAGTGATTTCGAAACCTCTGTTTGAGTATGATCTATTTCTTGAGTTATCTCCACACAAAAGATTCAAAAGAAGCTTTATTGTCAAAAATACATAACACTTGTTGATAAAGCTTGTTGTATAAATATACAGGCCGTTTCTTTTATCATGTGGTAACATTGCTATATTCTAAACCGTAATAGATACAAAGACGATTAAATGGGAAAAAATGTAACTATTGTGGTGAGCAGTACATTGGTCAGAGAAAATCTACGGGGACTCTCGCCCTTCCCGACTACAGGGAAAACTAAAAATGCTGTTTTCGGTTTTTTACGAAAAGAATGGTTATTTCAGAAAATATAAAAAAATTAAAGAGGAAAGTTTTATTGTATTCAAAATGTACTAGAACTACGTAATAATAAATTAAACATAAAAAACCGAAAACAGCATTTTCAGTTTTCCCTGTATAAGTTGGGAAGGGCGAGAATCCCCGTAAATTTTCTATGACCAATTTACTGCTCACCAACTTATAAACGGTTGTTTGAAGGTTGTAGACGATGTAGTAACTTGATTACTTACGTTTGAGACGTCAATCGTCTCAATGGGTTTGAAAGATATTCGACTTCTTTCACTTTTTCACAACGTTTCGATTGCTTGTATCCGCAATCGTCCAAGCTCTTCAGTTACAAGTCTCACAGTGAAACATCCATAAGCCAATTTCTCATTTGAATTGCAAACATGATGTTCAAATTTCAATTTATTGTCGATGAATAAACCCAGAAATTCAGTGTTATCGCGGCTCTCGATATCACCGTTATCCAATTTTATGTTGCTCAGTTCACACTTGAAAGATATTAAATTGGTTTTTGTTACATTAAAAAAGGACGATTTCAATAACACCACTGTTTTATAGCTTCCATAGCTTATTCACATATAGTAAGAATAGGAGAGGTCCAAGGACTGATCCTTGTGGAACACCATGTTTTATATGTGAAGTTTTTGATGCACTGTTTGTTTTGACAGCTTGTTGTCGATATAATGGGTAACTCACAAACCACCGAAGTCTTTCTTTGTGAAACTGTATCGATGCATCTTTCGCAACAGTATTCCGTGATTTACGCAATCGAACGCTTTAGAGAAATCACGAAAAATTGCTGCATATTATCCATTTGTTCGAATACAGCAAGACCCATTGAATGACATCACTAGTGAAATGAAAGGTAAAACTTTGTTCGATGTGAGCAGGTTTGACCAGTTTCGAATTTCATAACACTAATTGGTTGGGGACATATCATCACAGACAATTGCAAATCCATCTGCGATGATTACCTTTTTTCTGAAAAAAAAGCTATTCTCAGATGAGAGTTCTCATATTTCGACTTGAAAGAAAGTTTTTAATGAGCAGCAATATTCCGGAGATAGTCCATGTTTACTCGACAGATGATTTCACAGAACGAACCTGGTGAATATGACAAACCCCATTCAAAGTGAATGAATTTTATCTTCAGAATTGCTTCATAATTCAGCGAAATAATTCCATTCGAGTGAACCCAAGAAAACTTTAACAAAACATTTAAAATTTCACATCAAAGCGGCATGTTGTTCTGGAGCTTTCAACCAGTGAAGCAATAAAACTTAAGTCTATGTACAATCGCAAAGTTATACAACATGAAATACCATTGTTTCCCTGTATCCCCCAGAGCGTACCCACGATGCCTCTCTGATGTTGATTCACAAAGTAACTATAATCGTCTGCGCCTAACGTTATATAACTGAGAATATCATTAATCTAGCTTACAGGGAAATATTCAGAAATATTTCCTTTGGCGTCCGAGTTTAGGCAAGCAGAAATGAATTCGTTTGAGTGAAGTAAGAAAAATATTCAACGAATGAATCATGGACTCATTCGAAAAATATTTAACGAATGTAGATTATAATTACGAATATGTTTTCAGGCAGTTTGATCAACACGAAAATAAAAAGTTAAGTCCGTATATTAGGTTGTTGATATTATCCTCTTAAACATCAACTGCAGAAGTGAAATTTTGTCTTCAATTGGTAATGGATGCCTCAGTGTACACAGATGGATCCAAGATGGACGAAGGGATTGGAGAGCGTTACAGGGTCAAATTCCAGGCTCTCAAAACTGCTTGGTAGGATTCTAACCATCTTTTGAGCAGAAGTACATGCTATAGAATGGTGCCCAGGAATGCCTTGAAAGGGACACCCGGAGGGCAGAAATCTGTACCGGGTGCCCGTATTTCGAGCTCCACCATGGGGATCTCAGTTAATATAAGAGATACGAGGTCAGTTATATTAGGGCAAAGTTGGGCGTTTTCATGCTGAACAATTATCTGAAAGACAATTTGATGTGTCATTTTTAGTTTTAAAATTATTGGGAAAAAACGAAACTTTGTAATTCTCGTTTTTATTTTTTCAAGCGAAAACCAAAAGAACTAGACGTTTTTAACCAGAACGTTCTCGAGGCCCTTGTTTACAAGGAATCTAAATCTATCATCGTATTCTTCAAAGCGTACTTGATGCCAGAGTTACAACAATCAACTGTGGTTTTTCTTATGAGCGCCATATTGGATTTTTGTCTTTTTAAAAAGTATTTCTTTTTTCTGATTACAACGATGTATCACACAATATGATCGAATCTTACATGCTGATCAAAATAACGTAAAGGTTAGTGGGCCAAGGAAAGCTAAGCAGCTTCTCGAGTTGAACAAAAATACTTGAAATTGGTAACGGGACTACTCGCTGGGCACTGCCCTCTGGAGTATAACCTCAAAAAATGAGCAAGTCAGAGAGTGATAGTTGCCGCTACTGCGAGAACATCGTGGAAACTGCAGAACATCTGCTTGGCGAATTCCCAGCGCTCTTCTGCAAGATGCTCAAATTCCTGAAAGAGGCATTTCTAACCCCCTCCAACATCAGAAACTCAGCTCCCACTTATCACGAAGTCATTATTGGCTTCGGTTTCATTCTTGTAGATGTACTAGCAATAGTTTTACCGAGTAAAAGTACTGTTTTGGCAATTTTAATTTCCTCTACGTACCACAGTACCCTATACAAACTGGGTCTATTAGTGACTGTAGTCAAGAAAGTCGCAGTAGTAGTATTCATGCAAATCAATATAAAACGCACTACCCGACTATAATTCCAAGCTCTCTAATATTCGATTCCACCATAGAAGCAGCAGACAATAACAATAGGCTATGCATATACTGCCAAAAATTCACCTCCATAATAATTCTACGAGCTTACACCCGCTCATGCAAGGAATGCAATAACAATACGCTACTACAATGTTAGCTGCTCCGGGATATTTATAAAATGAAATTACAGTACTCGATAGCGAACGTATTCGATCCGGGCTTATCTGATAAAAATGTAAAAACGCCGTTCGGAAATAACGTTATGGTAGTTGTTGGAAAATATTCGTGTTTGAAAATTACATGTTCAGCAAAGCTAGGAACAGAAATACAAGGATACACCTTTGAATTCTCGAGTTGAACATAATGAAAATTGACGGTTGATGAATGCACGATATGAGTCAAAGCAATTTTTAGAAGGGAAATGTATTATAGATATAGTACTAAGTTTTATATTGCTTCAGGAAGAATCCCAAGTAACTTAGATATATCTACAACATGCTCATGAACCAGATTGTCACTCTCCAAGCTTAATTCATAAGGAGCAGGGTCTCCAGGGGATGCCCACAAGGATACTTTCTCCCTTTAATGGTCACTCCTGATGGACAACCTGCCCAATGTCTTCGAGAAAAGAGAGGAGGAGCTTCAGGCTTATGCAGATGAACTTGTCAGTCTGACCACGTCGGGAAGGGTAGCCTCTAATATCCTTCAAAGAACGTTGGAGCCAGATGTCTGTCAATCCCAGTAAATCTGTAATAATACCCTTTATCAGAAAAAGTAACCTACACCACTTTCTTTCAATGGCGAGGATATTTCATTTGCAGCAAAGGTGAAATATCTAGCCAGAATATCCTTATGTACGAGGATTTGCGGAAAATATTGGTGCCTAAGACCATTTGACATTATCAGTCATTATCAGTTGGAAGGGCAAACTGCCTCAACACTAATTTTTAGACCATGTCCTTAACATTTTATAGTCTTTACATTTTTCATATTTTTATAACCATGCCGTTTGGTAAGTTATTACCGTGATATAATCACGATTACTATTTCTCTCTCAATTATAGGGCATTGGACATAGTACCCCCGTGAACCCCCATTTAATATTTGGTTTATTATTATTGTATAAAAAAGGACCTTTTTCCTCTCCATGTAAGTAACTCTTGCTCTGTAGCAACTATATATGGGTAGCGTTTTCATATTTGTTGTAGAACTTGTATAAGGCTGAAGATGGATTCTTGCTGAATCCGAAACATGTACCCCCATTAGTTTCATTGTTGTGAAATTAAAGTTGTGGAGATGATTTTGTGATGTTTCTTCTCGCTTCATGTATACCACTCCACTTTGAGCTGAAATGGACTTCTTCCAGAGATTATCAGATAATGCAATCTTGCTGCCTATGAATATAAAGTGCGGTAGAACGATGTGAATGTGATAAAGCCAATAGGTGAGGTTATTATTGGACAATTTCGATTTTCCGACAAAAGAAGACCCATCAAACATCATTTATCCATTTCATTAATGTGACATCACGCTTAAAGATATGTTTTACGGAAGTTCAAATAATCTTAAGTTAACAACAAAAAACTAAAAAAAATCTGAAGAGATGAAAAACAAATATGAACTTATACATTTCTCAATTGACAATATACAGAAGTAATAATTCGTGAGTTTATAAGAATTAATTTTTCATTTCAAATATTCGAATTAATCAAATTCAACGTGAACTTTTCACAATTACAAGAAAATCTATTCAAACTAGGACAAAGCGATAAATTAGGAGTGTGCTTAGAGAAAGTAGTGACCACAATATTCTAATATCATTACGTCTCCGATACGATGAGTCACTCTAAGAAAAATCTTAGTGTCTTTTTCGAATACAGACTATCATAAATTACACTGAATTGATTTCACATACGAATTAAACTTTCTACGGTGTTCACGGTGTAATTCATATCACAATATGTCGGAAGTGAATTTAGATTAAAATTGCATGAAACCTTCATTTGAATTCATATCGTGAATTTCAAATCATTCTATTTATGAACCAAAAACTAAGATATATTCTATGAAAATTTACACCAGCTGTTGTTATTTTCATAAACTGCATCATGGAAGTGATCAGGGATTATATATTTTTCATGCGACTATCAAATTTTTGAGGGACCTATAGTCAGATGAATATTTCCTTTTATTTACCAATAAAAACGGTGCTTCACTGATAGTACACAGTTCCTTCCTTTTGAGCCGGTAATACCACGTCGTCATGGGCAACCACGCATGCAAACAACAATGAAGGACATATCTTGCTAGCAAGGATGACATTATAAATGTCAGTCTGACAGCTTTTATTCATTGAACTAAAATAGCATATACCTAACTTCGTTGGCTCTTGAAATTATCTCAATAAATACAACTCGTTGTCACAATACTATCGTTAATTCTGTCAGAAATCTTAAACTCTATTAAATTGCTTTGAGGTAACACCACTCGTCCTGGCGGACTCGTTAACTAAGCAATTTGATCTTGACAGAATTACTATCGATAGTATTGCGAGCACTCGTGGTATTACCCCCGAAAGTTCAATTATCTTCAGATCCTTAGACTTTGTACAGAAGTAAATATGGTTGAGTGATCCCAAATGATCTTCTCTATTGAGTATTCAAAACTTTACATCGTTCTACCCTGTATAATTTGTCGGTCAACAATGGTTTCTATTTTTCGACCATAATAGTTGAAGTAAAATTCAATCTGATTGACTGAAATCCACTCTTGTGTCCGTTGCTAATAGTGAACCAGTCTGATATATTAGCTCATGTTACAACCAAAAATAAAACAATTTCTTATCGAACCGATATTTGAATTAACACAAATAAATAGCGACTAAAAAACTTGAATTGAATCAACTCTATTCAACTAATCCATTACATCTCCACCCATCATACATCATGCCGTTTCAAAATAGGTGGTCTCATTCTTCAGTTTGATAGCACGACTTATATCAGCATTTATAAAGTTCTCACTGGGGGTTAGACTGTTTAAAAAAACTTTAATTGCACGCTTGATTAATGGATTGGATTAAAATATTCTCCCGACCCAAGAAAACACGAGTTGATTAAAAAGAGTTCTTGATTGATACGTCCTTTGGGTGTTACATATTACATTTTAATGTGAACGAGGCGCTGCTCACAGTACATGGCATTTTTATAGCCATTCGGATGGTATACAGTGAGGTCAATATAAGGATGTCCACCATGGGAATATCGAAACGACAGTAGAAACAGATTTGTTTAAATGGGGAAAAAGTTTTGTAACCAAAGAGTCATTCATATGTGAAGGGTGCAGGCTAATAAGGAGGATTGTCAAAAAAACGTGCATACTCAATATATCAATTTTAAAGTTTGAAACCCCACTATTGTGTATTCTACTATTTCGCACTGAATCTCTTGTGGTCAACCATTATGGTATGTATTGCAGATTGAAATGTAGAAAATATTACAGAAAAATCCTTTTCAATTTTTGTTAAACGAACAAAAACTAACGATACTACGGATTGTAACGGGAAAGCAAGGGGAATGTCATAAAATATTAGTGGCAATTCCATTGTAATTTTGTATTTTTATTCATGTAAACTCTATCAAAAGTACAATATCAAAGTATTGAGGTTCATTTTGGTTTATAAACTAGCGAAGAAAAATGCATACTCCAGCTTTTGAAAAATTCAAAAGTGACCTCCATGACTTCAAAAGGACTTGGTTTCACTCTCGCATTTCTGAAAACTTCAGCCCATTCATCTGGAAGTTCTACACGAGATTTTTGAGGTATTAAGCCAAAATTGTCAATTGAAACGTGCTTGGGTTCGTACCTATATCAAATGAAACACTAGTTACACCCTATAAGTCTTCACTGTGTTACCAAGTAACATTGCGGATTTGCGCCTGCGCAAGTTATATTTCTATTTTCTTTTTTCTTGAGAGATAAATGCTGATTGTCTCTTGAAGAAGAGGTAGAGAAAGAGAAAAATTATTTTGCTTGTGTAAATGGTGCCATAAAATATATAGTTTTAACATCTTAGTGAAAGACGTTAATGAAAATGGAAATACGAATTGAAGAGAAAGCGGTGTGCATAAACCCGCCTTGATACTTTATCTAGTTATGAATGTAACATAGGTGAATAAAGATGAAGATATCGTTTGAGTGTAATCTCAATACTTGGTGGAATATGCCTCATGAATTAAAGCCAGACTTGTGGATCCTTTCTTTGTTTCTCTGATCGTTTCCAATAAGTCTCTGATGTTCGGGTACTCAGGACAACATGGCTTTGTTGTGGTTGCCCTATCCATTTAGGGCGCTCAAGCAGTCTTATACCAACCGAAAGTTGATCAGGTACGTGCTGAGCACTTTCACAGAATTGATATCATAGCCACCGCAGGTGATTCTATAGCTACCTTTACTCTTTTCCCAGTCTCTTTGCTGGGTTGATTATTATTATTATTTTCATACAGCAGGGCTGGATATGTATGAAGAGCATTTCTGCTCCCCGATGCTGTTAGGTCTGTTTTGTGATAACTTGGGATCTTCTAATGAACTCCTGGTTATTTCTCAGAGATTTTCCTGTAGGATTATATCTTCTGCACTATAATGTCCGAAAATATTCCTATGCGATCTAGAGCTTCGCATTTAAACAATGTGTGAGGCAGTTTCGTCTTCCTCATTATATAATCTACATAGTGTGGAGTCTTGCACATATGCAAGTATTTTCTCAGGTGGCAGTGTCTTCCACCTTCCTGACGGAGATCCGGCTCAGTTCAAGATGATGCCTGGATAGCCGGTCAGTTGGCCCCATCACCATAATTTTTCCTTGAGTATCGCCTGTGGTGACTTCACATGAAGATTGTTGATGGTTCTTGACCCATTTCTTCGTGTCCTACATGATATCCCGAAATGGGATTCCGCAGAGGCTGGTTCAGGTCCAATGAGAGTTGTTGATGTACCAAATCTTGCTAGGGCATCTACGTTCTCTTCCTCTGGATGTTCTTGTAATCTGGTACCCAGACAAGTTTTTTTTTCAAATCTCCCAAACTAATTTGAAAGTCAATCTACATGATCGCAGAGTCTTTGTTGCCATCCTACTGTCAGAGAGATTGACTATGAGTTGGTTTCTAGGAAATAGCTGTTACTTTAGCTTGGAATATGGAGGCTTGAGTACCGAAACTTAGACTAATGTCATGCTTTAGCCTCTGCCTGTATATGCCAGCCCTAGCCCATTGCTTCTCTGAGGGCCATCCATGTACCAAATTCGCCCCCTTGTCAGTATTGGTAGGGCCCTTGATGTGACGTCTCCATCTTGAATGATGGTGGTGAATGTTACATCTGTGGGGTAGGTGGGAGTCATTTTGTCCGACAGCATCTCAGATGTGACAATTCTTTTGTCCTCCATTATGTTAGAATGCCCCTCCATTGACCCATGCATTTTAATCTGGAGGCTTCTATTGTCACTTCCGATATAATGTGCAGATGTAAAGGAAGGAGATTCAGAATCACCTATAAGCTAAATGTCTGGACATTGATTGGCTTATTAGACTTTGCCCCTGCTGTAGTAGATGAGTCACATACCTGTCTTTCAAAGAAAACGTGTAGTGGTGGTTTCTAGAGCTGCCTTCGGAGTTGTTCTCATGACATCTAAACACTCATAGGGTAATTTTTTAAATTGGGACCATAATTTTGGTCGTATAGTCTTATTGTTAATATAGCGTTATTTATCATTCTGTCGATATGGAGATCTCTTAACCAATAGGATATTCAGTTCATTGAGTAGGTAACAGAGGATTCAGATCTATTACACCAAGTTGGTGAAACAGACGTCATATGAAAGTGGATATTGCCATCGAATGACTTGGAAAACAGCCCAATCATCAAGTGTTGAGTCATCGAACACTAAGGCTCCCTTATAAACCTATTCCATCGCATTTCAAGGAT
The DNA here is from genome assembly GCA_958502065.1 of Chrysolina americana. Classification (NCBI taxonomy): domain Eukaryota; kingdom Metazoa; phylum Arthropoda; class Insecta; order Coleoptera; family Chrysomelidae; genus Chrysolina; species Chrysolina americana. The sequence continues at coordinate 90,818,401 of OY293412.1, forward strand.
TTTCCTATGATAACATTACAGGCTACTAAGATTTGGGCGTGATGTCTGATACTTTGCCTACTTCAAGCAGAAACATGTTTATCAAATTTGCATCTAGAAATTGAAGTATATGTGTGGTGGAGGGAAATACATCTTGTTCTCTTTAAGTGACACCACTGGTGCCATATATCCCATTTTGACTCTTCATTGATCAAAAATTGTTTACTATATTTTCTTAATTCTCACTGAAAACTTTATGTCTTATTTATGATAAATATGGCACTATTTCAACAGTAACTAGATTGAGACAATATGAGAGAAAGAAAAGGTTGTATTCATTATCGTAACTTAAAAGATTGTTGATCTATGAATTATCGAGAATTATTGTCATAGGTGAGACCTTGTATTATCTTTTTGATAAAACTTTTGTTTACGAGGACTTAGTGTTCTCAAAGCTGGAAGTGAGGAACTGTATTTCTTGACGTGAAACTTCCTATATGAATATTCCGAGACAAAACATGTTTTCTTCTTATATTAAATTCCTAGGAATGACCTGAAAAGAAAACCTCTGTCGAATTTATATAACTACATATTCCCAAGAATCGAGGCAAATTTCTCTTGGAAAATATTTCAAGCTCGTGTTTAACATTGTGGTTATATAAATTCCTGCATCTACGAAATTCTTCCTTTTATAAGATGAGTGCTGAAAAAATTGCTTTGCGTTTGAAATAATATAGTTCGGGTTACAGAACTTGTTTTATTTAATTTTCAACCAAGGAAAATCTCGTCTTCAGAAATGAAACAACGGTTAAGATGCATGCATCCCATGCTAATTTTTGAATATATGAAGGAGTTTCTAGGAGAAAAAGAAAATACTGCCCACTACGACTTCTGAATTGTTTTGTTTGGTTCTTTGAATGAATTACTTTGTTAGTATCATTTTTCTAAGGTTCCATTCGAAAAGTTTTGATATTTCAGTCAAAAAGTAACTTTTCCGCAACATTTTTGTATTGTTGACTATAAGTATATTTAGGACTAACTAAATGATCTATGTAACTATTCTATCTTATGTGTCATTTTGTAGCATTATTATAAAATCTTGTTTATTAAAACCTTTATTTTTCCATAAATAAGATGGACAAAAACACTCGTAGAAAAAACATTGCACCTAACTCTTGCGGAAAATGTCTATCCTACCCTTGACGGCTTTGACTTACAAGTACCCATACGTTGAATCTGGAAAATATATCTCATAATTTGTTTTTGAGAAGCAAATGCGCCATATTTCAATCTAGAATCAGTTTGAGCATAGTTATAGATTCAAGAGCTCATGTTTTTCCAATAAAATACATAGATTAAAAAATAAGTACGCAACCTTGAAATCAGTTGCTGGCTCTGAGGTTTCCAATTCGAAAACTCATCCAGATAATTTCCTAAGATTTTCACTGTTTCATGTGAATTTTATATGAATCTGCAAATTTTCTACAAATCTCTGACGATTATGAATCCTCATCGTTTGTGTTTTAACCATGTTGAAAAAGAGATCGCGTCCATTAGAGAATTTTGCTACCTTCTCAATGGTGTCTTTACATTTTCCTTCCAATTTTACTCAATCCGGATCGGATGTGACTAATGAAAAGTCATCTGCGTATGCGGTGTAATGTTCTTTGCCAATATAATGATTCATATGACTACCGTATAACTATTTAACAAAAGCACGGTTAATTGAAGAATTGGGTTAAAAACTTCTTGATGACGAATTATTGATTGTGTGTTCAGATACTACTGAATTTTTTCCATTCCTTAATATTTATCGGTAAAAATAAATTTTTTTGGTCAAGCTTCCCATTCGGTCGTCTTGTCCGCTAGAGCCGCTACCAGGTTTGAGCTCAATTTTTATTTTTACCTCTGAATTAAAATTATAAATATTGTCGGTACAGTTCGGAGAGGTAGTATTTTTTTAGGAAACTTTCTGTTCTTTCAGAATCTTTTTTCAAATTTTGGTTATTTTGAACCGTTTTTGAAATAAAAAACACCAAATCATTCTGTCTTTTACGTTATTGTTTAGACTTTTTCAATATTTGTTGACCGCAGTTTTTAATCCTAATTTTTTTTTATGAAAATTTGAATCGTATGAGACCAAAATCATAATTTTTGGTGGTCCAGCCTAGGTGTTTGACGCAATAGAACTTATGAACCAGACTATATCAAAAGATCCAGCCCATTTACTTTCCTGCATTTCCACGAAACACCATTTTACTGTAACCAAATTCACCTGCCATCACCCGGTTTCCCATCGGCGCGAAACTGTCAGTTAGCGAAGCAAAAAGACAGAAAAAGCGTCGACGTCATTGGCGCAGATAGCCGAATGGTTTATGACCGTGGCGATGAAAGATATTTCCCATTTTTCCGACATTTTCCGAATATCTGGAACGCACAATTTAACCGTCCGTCGCTTATTTCTTGCTTACCACGCACATTTCTTTATATTAAAATGCATTAGCGGCTCTCAAAACGTCGTCTGCGATGAGAAAATCATTGTGAGGGGATTGCTAGACGAAATGCGAGAAAAATTGGTTCTTGAGGGATAGAAATAAGCGAGGAAATCCCACCCAGATGAACGACTAGACTAGAGCATATATTTTTCATGGCATTACTGAGGGCCGGTTTTTCAATGTACTTTAACTTCGAGCTAAATTTAACTCATGGTTAGAATGTGAGTCGATTCCTTCATTTAGCAAATGTCATATTCATTCTAACCACGAGTCAAATTTAACCGGGAGTCAAAGTACGCTAACACGACATTGATAAACTGGCCCTGAATGAGGAGAGATAGAAGTATTGAAAAATAAGAAGTTTGTATTTCAACATCACCCAAATTCAAGACTGTGAATTATTGTCGTAACAAATCGAATAGTAGGTAAAACTTGCATGGTGTACGGGGCAACGAAATCACAAGTCACAAGTAAAAAAAATAGATACAAATAAAGGGATATTATCATATCACAGTACGCCCGGTGTCGTTTTTATAGCCAGAAATGTATACACTTTCGCTAAGAAAATATTGTATAACTCAAAATTTCTACTTTTCCGTACAACAACAATAAAAATCAATCGTCTTTTCTACCTACCAACAACAATTATATAGTCGAGATACACCAGACATGTCTTCCATGATAGTCCCTTCAAAACCGTCTCCATCAATCTTTCGAACGTGGCGGGGGCATTGCAGAGGCCGAATGGCATAACTGTGCACCGCTACAAACCATCACGGTCCTCCTGAGCCAGTATCCATTCTTTAAATCAAGGGTTAAGAAAATCATGGATCCGGCTAACGTGTCTAGGGTGTCGTCTATCCTTGGGAGAAAGTAGCTGTCCTTTTTCGTCACTTCGTTCAGTTGACGGAAGTCTACACAAAATCGTGTTGATCTATGCTTCTTTTTCACCAACACGACTGGAGATTGCCAGGGACTGACAGATGTTTTTTTTTTTCCATGTCGCAGACTATTTTGTCAGCTTCTTCTTCCTTGGCAAGGGAAAGTCTGCTAGCTGATTTTCAGATTGGTCGGGCATTCCTAGTGTCGATCTTATACTGTACCACCTCTGCCTACTCCGATATCGAAGATGTCCTGATACTTCATGACTAATTCTTTCAGTTTGGGTTCTTGTGCTGGCCCCATGTTCTTGGACGAGATGGCAATCAACTTTCTCCAATTCAGCTGGCAAGTTACTGGCTTAGCTATCAGTGCCGCATATACTTCCGTTCACAGGGGAAATTGACGAGCAGTGCCCCGAAATTGTTCCTTGCTTCAAAGTCACCGGATAATAATGGGCATTCATTACCCTTACTGGCACAAATTTTTCAACTCGCAACAAGGTCTACCCTAGTGCGATTCCTCGTCCAGTTTTCTCATTATGGAGCTTGGGCTCGAACATCATCACATTTTCCCATCCAGGCGAGCCTCCAAAATGGTTTCACCAACTCTTCTCCATTCACGCGTAGGACGCCGTCTCTAAAATCATCAGTCTATTCCAATGATTGCATCATCCTCGATATCCGCTACTAAAGCCCGGTGTTTCACGTTAGTCGCTGGCTCCCCTGTTGGTATGCGTAGTTTCTAGGATGGCAGTTCAATTCTTGCTGTTGTTTCAGCAAAAGCTGGCCCAAGGATTGTTCCAGGCGCACCTTTATTTAGCAGCATAGTGCAAGGCTCGTTGTTGATGAGACCGTCTATGAAGACGTTGAAGAACAGCGACATATGCGTTGCTAATTGGGGCTTGCCTAATCGACCTTCCTGGGTCAGACAGTAACCTGCCCCGAGAATTGAGGAAAATTTCTAGCCCAATTACTGGATCATAATTTAGTTTCGAATGGTCTTCATCCCCAAGTTGTAATAACCGTGTTATCCGCATAGTGTGCTAGCTTTGTAATTGGATTTACTGCTCTAGACATATCAGCCGTGAATATTGAGAAGAGGTGTGGTGATATCACCACTCCTTGCGAGACTTCTGCCTCTGTCCTTCTTAATGTTGAATGTTCGTTTTTGACTCTGCATCGATATCTTCGGTTTTTCAAGAAGAAGTTGATGAGCTAAACCGTACAAGATTGGTAACCTGAGGACTACCACCCGTAACATGTTTCTTTATGTTGCGGTTTTAATCTTGTATTGTTACGTTGACTATGCGAATTATCTGAAGATCTGTTGAGTGTCTGGAACCAAATTTGAAATGACGTTCGGTGCTTCGGACTCTAATATTGCCTGAAGTACTTTTTTAGCGACTTTACCCATCGCCAGCTCATAGGGCAATGATTCTGTGCATGGAATCATACGTTCAAAAGTATGAGACTTTTGTTCCTTAGCTCGCTCCGGTCTCTTGAAGACTTCTGAGAGTTACTCGTTAGTTGGTAGATCAAAGATATGGTTTTTATTGGATTGGATTTGGTATCATGATAGCAGTGGTAACCTTGTCAACAAGACTCCTTGGCGAGGCTTTTGATATGCCGTCAGCCTCTGTTACTTTTCTTGTTCGTCTTAAATGAACTTGATTGTTTTGCTGGAGATGTTGAGTCTAGGGTAATATGGTAGTCGTCAGCTATAGCTGCCTAACTGTCCTGTTTCCGTGTCTTCCACATCGTCGGTGAAATCGACCTCGTTTTCACGGAAATCATCATCATCATGTGAGGTATGTTTTCCTTCCACCATACCTTAGACATTTTTGCATCCTACAAGTAGAGTTAGTTGTCTTTTGGATCAACTCATTGAACCGCTCAGTCCACTGTTGCCGTGAGCATCTTCTGTTATCTCCTTAGCTGTCCAGTTGCTAGGTTGTACTATCATTTATCCTCGTGGGTTAGAATCCTTTGGTATATTTTTTTCAGTCTCTGATTAGTTGCTTGGTTTTGGATGGGATCCATCCCAGAAAGTCGAATTTGGTGAATCGAATATCTTTCAATCTTCGGATAACAATTTGCAGATAGTATGATCAAGCTCGAAAATTACAGTTTCGAGCTGCGGGGTCCTAACAATTCTGGTGATGTTGATGTGATAATTGACGATCCACAATCTTCTTGGTCATAGAAACTGCATTCTCCACTTCTTCTCCTATGGTTAATAGGATGGGAAAGTAATTTGAGAAGCCTTCTTTAGCACGAAAATTTCTTTTTTGGAGACTGATCGTACTCTAGCATTTATCCAGTTGGATGCAAACATCCCCAAATCATAAGAGAGCTTGGATAACTTGTAAAAACTGATGTTCTGTAGCTCTTTTTTCTTCAGAACGTTTGGAGAAATTCCATAAGATCCACTAGCTTTGTTCTTTCTTGTCGGTTCTAGATGATTCGCGAGGTATCAGAAAGAATTCTGCTGGGTGTGAAAGACGGAGCACGTAGCACAACTGAAAATGAATTTGTGAAAATGAATCACACGGATTGTTATAGTTTACCAATGGAATTATATCATATAAACAGATTTGAGTTAATGTTTATTACAATTTATAGTATATGAATGTAGGAAGATATTATTTTCTCTCTATTTTTGCAAGCATCAGATGCCAATACAATTGAACATTAGTTATGAATTATTTTTTTATTCATATATTACTTTCTTTATTTTTCTGAAAAAAACTTGGCAAAATATCATTTGCCTGGGTAGATGAGGGCTTTACATTCTAACAAACGATCCCAGTCCCTTCATGGAAAAATGTAAATATCCTAGCTGCATCTTTGTTGATTCGTGCATTTTTCCCTCAATAAGTAAACACGAGGAGACACCCAAACTAACCAATATCCTTTTTAATTCACGTTCTCCTGAAACATTTCCATGGTATTGTATGAAAATAGTCACTAATAAATTATTGGCTGGTAAAAGAATGAGAACTGCGGCAAGCCTCTCGCCTCTACATTACATTACATCTCCAGTTCTGACAGCTCTGAAAGGATTCAGTTGTCTGGAAGCTCTGGGCATAAACCAGAGTTACATATTTCATTATGGGATCACGAAAGTTTCTTGCAAGTCTGACGACCGAGAGTGGAAGAGGTGATGTGGGATAATTTTATATGAATGGCAAGAAAGGCAGGACCCGACTTCCGAGTGACAAAGGAATGTCAAACATCACTCACAAGTTAGAAAGTTTTTGGGTTTTCGTAAGGAATGGCATGGATATGGATCTTTCTAATTACGAATACTTGTAGTAGGTACTACTCATCTGGACTTCAGTAGGTATTTCGGAAAACACTTTATCACTCTTATTCAAATATTTATGTATATTTTGAATGCACAATATGCATATTTCTACAATTTAATTTATTAAATTTGATTTTAGACACGGTTTATTTGAACTTTCAATTTTCTGACTGATATCTTTATCTAAGATCAAACAAAACAAGATTATGACTTTTATTCCGAGTTTCCAAAGATTTCGATTTCTTCAAATTGTTTGTGGACGATGACCTTTATCTTCTTAGACTTCTTGATCCTGATATTTTCTAGCAGTTCCTCTGCAGATGACCAGTTCTTCTGCAGCTATATCAGGGATATGTTCGAACGAATAAATTTCCTATTTGCGACGATTTTGTGATCATCCAGGAAATTTCTTGGTAACAAGTTACCAGTCTATTGAATCTCTACTCATATTAATATACTACGTCACTCATTGTTATTGATTTAAGTGTTCTGATTTAAAATGTTTCCATTATTTCAGTAATACCTGTAATTACTGAAATACATTTAAATTTGACTGAGCCCTGATTTTTTGCCTCAAAAATGAATCGCAATTAAATTATTTATGATTTTTCTATGAACATTACCATAACAATGATACAGAAGTAGCTTTTATCAAGAAAGAATTTTTCATTCAGATAATAAATCGAAAGAAACTTGGTCCATAATAAATGACTTCAGATGAAAGTGACGTAGAAATCGAATTGATCCCCTAGTACCTGCGGATGTACTAAATAGATATTTTTGTTCAATAGCTGAAACGCAAACACCGAACTCTTCAATTCCACATAATTCACTAAAATATATGGAGAACCTTACTACACGCGAAAATCTTGTATCATACAGGTGTCAATGAACTGAAGAAGAAAAAAAGGCATCCGGAAGTGATGAAATATCAATGAGAATATTCGAAAATGTCCCTGATACTGCTCTGAATACTTTGGTAGCAGTAATAAATCAATCTTCCAACACTCGCTCATTTCCATCCTTTCTTGAAACATCGGTTATAATCCCACTTGGGGTGATCTAGAAGATCCATCGAACTTTCACCCTGTAGCCCTCATTCCAATATTAGTAAAAAATCGTTTATTCGACTTCTTGTCATTAAATAATATAATTAGTTGTTATCCGTTTGGATTCCAGTCGAAAAAGAGAATCCACGAGGTCATATTTTAATTTTAAAATAAAGTTTATGTCATACAGCACCAGTATTTTGTCATTTATACAAAGCGTTCGATTTGTGAATCACGGAATGCTGCTTCGTAAGCTGAAACACTATGGCATCGCTCATAAATGGTTCGAATCTTACCAAAATGTGTTTGTGCTCTGTTCATAACTAACTTCAAATTTGTCATGTTTTTTATGTTGTTTATACATTCATTTAGGTGCATACGACTTATAATCACATTGTCAATAAGATTTACTGTTTGGACAACAAAGCATATTTATTATTATTATAAACTCAATCGCCCTCTAGCGGCTTTTCTATTCATATGACCTTCTCACAACTTGATACACTTGATAAAGTGAGGGGTCTTGAACTGATGAACAATCAAAAACGTATCAAATTCTGCTTGAAGCTATCTTCATATAATTTTGTGCCCTGAACTTTCGAAAATCTGTATTTTGGGAACTTTTCGGTCTACAGAGAAGGTTATGGTCACGAATTGTAGAAGATCTCGTGGTTGTTCAGATATTTTTTATTTTTGACAGTGTTGAATTCAGCCCTCGAAGCAAAAACTTGGCCAACATCATGAACAACAGTAAGCAATCAGGAATACCAGATCCGATGCAAAGTCATGCCCTTCAAGGCGACAAAGTAACGGGAATATTCAAGACTTCGCTTGAAACGAACAGCTTATTCAGGTGTTGAAAATTGTTCTCGACGCATTTAATTCTCAACAAAAATTCGAGATAATTTACATAAAAATATTGTGCTTATTACGTGGAACATCATTATCAACTGTGTCCAGAAATTATTACTGTCTTTCAGTTGGTTGTAATTCCTAAACGTTAGCGCTTTTTCTCGTAGTTTTTTAACGAATCACTAAAAACTATATATTTCCTATATCACCCTAGCCGAAACTGTGATAGGTTTTCCACTAGATATATCGGTATTTTTATTCTCCAATCACGCCATCTTATAGCAAAATGATCATCGACACGCCATGGCATAATCAGTGGTAATATATCTCCCTCAGATTGTTTTCATTTCAGTGAATGATATATATTTACATTTTGTTCGACTTAAACAGTCATGAATTTTCCTACCCTCTGATGGGACAAAAATCAATATTTTTACACTTGTGTAAATGAATATTGTAATCTGTAATACTCATGAATTGAAACCAAGTCGAACTTTGAAATATCGCTGCATGTGGTCAGTGTCCGTCATGGTATTAGCTAATAAAGTAGTTTTTTGTCAAATATTCAAATAATATAGGAAAATTCAACAGTTACAGGAATTTTTTATTTTTGTAATTTTAAATAGTTATAATCAATCGAGAAAACGATATTCTTTCGAAAAAGTGATTTGTATGTAAGTTTGATTTTGCTTAATCGCACCACGCTAGATTCAAAACAATACTCGACTCAAAAATATCAGGTCGCTGTGAAAACTCGCTGAAATATGAATATTTAGTTCCAGACAGACTTAAAAACCGTCAAATAAGCGTATCTGTAGTCTGATACAGATTTTGACGAGAGGGATATTTTGCTCTCAGACACGTTTTGGAACTCGACAGAAATCTTGTGAATATAAGAAAAGTTACGACAAAGACATTTCGGAAAGAGCGGTACAAATTTTATTGTTAGTACCAGAAAACAATAAATTACAGAATTGACGAATGAGAGGCTTCAAATCTGTGAGTAGGAAGGCTTCTGCTATCCGGCCGACGGGGATGGAAAAATCTCGTTTGGACTGGAAGAGTTTTTGGGAGTTAGTGAGTGCTGAACATCGAAGATGAATCATGATGTTTTTAGGCGACCGTGCGGGCCTCGGGTACTTAACTTAGACTTTTGATGAATAATAAATAATAAACGGAACGTGAAATCTATAATAAAAATGTGCCTCCACAGACGATTGAATAGGACTAGCTGCTATAAATAAGTCAAAGATGAGTAAGAACTATAATAAGAAAAATTGTTGTAACTAACTACTGAGACTCTAATTTCGAAGGCTGGAATTTAAAGATGATAATGAGAACAATAACTGAAATATTACAAAGCCAGACTTTTCCAGAACACCTCCAGGCACCTTCCACCGTGTTTATTTGTTTTTTTTTATGAACTCTCTGTAAGATATGTTTTTTGTTTTGTTCTCATACCACATTATTTCACTTCTTTAATGGATTACTATAAATACCTATATTGTCTTTTCAATCTATGTTTTTAATTTGACATTCCACCGAACCACATTAATTGATATCAAGATTCTTTCAAGACTTCTCCTTCGCGCGAGAAGCACGAACTTTCTATGATTTCCTAGAAGTAGCGCCAGATACAAAAACCAGTGAGCTTTAAGCACTCAGATACCTGGTATCCCTTAGCCAGCACACATTCGGGGTGATGACAGTATTTGGCCGTTTGTATCTTATTTTTTTTTTGCTTCTCACGCAACCCACTCCATCCTTAGAAACAGTAGAGTCAGTGAGTGAATCTACAGGCCGAAAAGCCAAAGAGGAAACAGGTAAAACCAAGTTTAATTTTCCAGCCTAAATGACACTCACTAGATTATGAACCGTTTTAGAGTGGAAGTAGAGAAGCATCTGAAAAATAAACCCTGTGTAGTTCATTAAATCATATCTTCATATCATATCTCTCCATCTGAAGTTGCAGCTTCAAATGAGGCTGAGATTTTGATAATATTTTGAGATCACCCCGTAAAAGAAAGAGATGAGAAGACAATTCTTTCGAAAATTCCGAAATATGGCACAGTTTCATGTAACACCCTGTAGGGATTTCATGTGGAGAACCTTATGTTTTGAAGAAGTACGAGATTATAGCTGAAGGAATGAGCTAGAGAGAAGTGTGAACAGAATTCGAATTGTTCAAAGCAGAAAAAAGTTATTCGGATTTTAACAGGGATACAATTTTGAGGTGCGACGAAATTAGTGTTGAGTAACTTACAATAATGTAAAGAGTGGCAATTTGAAAATAAAAAATTGGTGTCACTCCAAGTTTCATTCTCATATTTCGAAAAACAAGTGGGCAAAATGGAAAAGCTAGTGATATCATTGTCACTCGGTATATGTAACTAATCCTATTGTTGAAAGATTCACAATAAATTTGGAACGGAGCGGCTATTGAACTGCTGGTGTGTATCATTCCTCCTCCGGAACCTCCACCAAAAATTAATATCAAAATTTATCGGACGCCCAAACCGTAACCGCAACTTATGGATCATTTTTCATATCGTTAATGACCTTCGTTCATAGTTTCGCTTCCGGTTGATCCGTTTAATAATGTTGATGTGGCTTGAGTAGAAAAGCGAAGCAGTGATTTTTGTTTCGTAGTGACACGGAAAGGCTTTCAGGTCTGATTCTACTCGGGGAGAAAGGTGATATTTCAATAAATTGATATAATTGGGAGTTCCATAAATAACATAAAGTTAATGCCTCGGGTGGCTCGAGGAAAAGTGATTACGGGTTAGCGTCGACGCCTATAATTGACTTTTGTTTTGAAGACAAGCATTCTTTACATCTTATATTACTTTCAATAGAAATATAATTAATTATATGAAAGTAAAAGTCCATACTCAAAGTGGAAGAAATTTTTTTTGCGACCTCTAACCGTGTCTTAATCAAAATAAAATATTGTAGTCGACTTCGTGTTGAATTTTCTCAAAAATAAATTGGTCTTCCACTTTAAGTATGGACTTTTACTTTCATATGGATTCTTCTAGTCAAGCAACTTCAGTCCGACAGTACAAAATTGTTAATAAAGAGGAAACTTGCTTCATTGGATATATGGTTCAACAGTGGGTGCCTGATATGTTTCAGTATCATCTCACTCCAATACTAATTTGGATCAAAAAAGAAATAAAAAATTGTTTCTTTAGATTAAATATCATTAACTCTGAGTTGAAACGGCTTCACCTAAATATTAATAGTTTGCTACACCAGGCAGAATGGTTTAGCCGTTTCCTCACAGCTCTGTTGTGGTTGCCTCTCGTTTCTTGACAGCTCGGCAACTACCTCGGTCGGTCGGTAGATCTAGTGGATCTTCCATTTCATTTCATCACAACGTACAACCTCGTGCATTGAATAGTATTTTTTCAAGATTATGATTTTCATCTTTGTTATTTGAGAATTTAATCCCAAAATCAGAGATTATTATGAGCGAATTATGCTGAAAATAGTTCATTTCCCCTTTCAAGGGGTTTTAATATTTACATTTTGAATTTTCAACCAATTTTTTCTCTCGACCATTGTAAGTAGGCTATTGGTGTGTTCTCTTGATATCATCTAATGTGATCACTCCTCTTATAGTTGGATGATTTGATGTACAACCACTGATAATGAACATATACATGTTCGAAACATGTCTCGATTAGATCATAAAAATATGTCTGCCTTGCAATTATATTGAAATCAAAACATATTTGACAATGAATGGGATACTGCCAATAGCCACCAAGAGCTTATTTTTTTCATTGCTCAGATTTCATTTTGAATAAATGGCAATTTCAAAAGATCAAAAACTTGGGCCAACTCAATCTGTAGCCAATCCAAATGCAAACGTTGAACATTGGTCTGCATTACCTGACATATGATCCCAATGTATCCACAGATCTATTTACAGAGGAAAAAATAAATGATGTTAAGGGTTAAATTATCCTAACGATACACCAACCCCTTCTTAGGAAATGACCGACCCCCGTAAATCCAATACGACTATCAACTCTATAGTCACAATGTAATGAATTGTGATGAACTGCAATGCATATGCACATTCTGCACACTATCTAGTCCTCTGAACGAAACTTCCAATTTACTAATTTACGTGCCTCACATTCTCTGTTTATTTTCTGTTCGAAAATATGCGGAATGAATTAAATCAATGACGCTAAATTAGTTTAACTGAATGTTGCATTTGAAACCGAAAATATTTAGAATATTCAGAGACAAACGTTTATTTTGTCGAAACGGGTTCAATACTTTACAGAACACTTCATTCAGTACCACTTGGAGTTAAATGAGGTAAAACTGAAAATACGCAATACATAGATTTCTGAGACAGCGAATGGAAATGTGCTTATTAAAACTGTGGATTTGACCTCCCTCAGAAACCTGAGGAAAGCCTACTGGAAGACAGACACAGTCTTTTACACAGTCTCTTCAAATCTGATAAATTCTCCTAACGAAGGGGTAGGGGGATCGGGAAGGTAGCAATTTGTCCCCTTTCCAAAAAGATGCAGAACAGCATTGTCCAATTTTGGAGCATAGAGCTGAAAAGGGTCTTTATGTGGAAAAAAAAAACATACAAAAAGAGAAATGGAAGGTGTAGGAGAATGTCGGCAGAAAAATCGGGAGCACAACCATACAGCTGACCCAAAGCACATTGCTAAGTATTTCATAGGCGTTTTAAGAAACCTCTACTGTTTTCAGTTGGAATTTTCGATAAATCGATACATACTATAAAGGAACTTTTTTGAAAATCCAAAATAAAATTTTTAGAAAAATCATTCTAGCGAAGGAATTCTTGACGTTTTATTAATTTTTTTTTATGCTAAACCTTTTCTCTGAGCATGCACAAATCAGTTCGGAATCAGCATGTAATTTTGCGTTTATAGGGCAAATTTCAAGAGAATCTGATGACTTTTTTCGAGTAATTGATTTCTTTCTTCGATTGATTCAAAATTAACAAAGTATACTAATTCTATTATTCTGAAACGATTGGCGTTCGCAGAATTGCTCTATCTTCAACCGTTCACGAGTTAAAAAGTTCAACTAGAGTTGACAAGGGTTATTTCCCTCCAACATTTTGTAACCATAATTTTTTCACTCATATTCGTAAAATTCAATATTTAATTAAAGATTTCATAGGCTTTTTACGGAACCTTTTTAGTCCGAATTACAATTGGATCCGAAGATTTTTTATTAGTCATGAATTTGGTAATTTATTTCTGTATTTGTTTGGCTGAAATATAGTTTTTTTCATTCAATACTCTTTTTTTCTTTTTATATTATCTATACCACTGCTTTATGTAATCTTGGACTCACACCTTGCTTGAATTATTTTCCCTTCACCTTCTGGGTCTTAAAAATATAAAGTTAGTGTTTATTTCACTGGGAGTGAAATTTTCATTCTGATTCAGAATTTGACTTTCTATATAACGGGTGTAGGATTCACAAAATGAACATTGAAATCATTTGTTAGATGTAGTCGGTCTCCATCATCACAAACAGTCACATTCCATATGATTATTCATTTATTCTCACTGTCTTGAATAAAATTTTCGAAAAAGTCGCATTTTGTTTCATTCAGTTGAATTCCCTGTATTTGTTGTATATATTCTATACAAATACAAAATATTTTCTTTAATGAGAGCTTTTATTTGAAAAGTTCTTACTTTTCCACTTATACATCTTTTTCTTTTTTTGTTTTCAGTGGGTTACTTGGTTCTGCTGTTTTGTCTTCTCTAGCCGGTGACATCATCTTAATATGAAACATTAAGCAGTTTTTCTTTCTCATTCTATTCATCAATATTACTTTAATATAGATCTCTTTCTGATTTCTTTGATCAGCATTTTTTTCTGTAAACTGGTGTACTAAAAAACATGATGAAATTTTCACTTCTTCACCATATGGGGTTCAATGTAACTAACTCTCACTATATAAAAAAGTTGTCGAGGACGTAGCTTCTAGATGAATGCCGATCAAACTGATCTGGCAAATAATACCGAAATGAAACTTTCCAACATCATTGAAACTTTCTTTATATTGAATTCCCATCGTTCTTTATCCCACGCTGGTTCACTTTCTGTTTGCCATTCACCTTTTCGTCGAATCCGAATAGTAAAATACCTACTGACAACAAATTCACTCAGTTTCCTGCTCAGTTCACACAAATGAACTTACCTAACCGATGTATTTTCTATCCACGACTGAGGTATATCACGCAGTACTGAACAGATTTAAATTCTGAATACCGATTATTCATTTTCCTTTGTAATTGAAGTACGTGAATGTATCCCCAATTCCAGGCCTAGATATGTTAGTTCAATGAAAAATATCGAGAACCTGTTGGTTAGAAAAGTTATCGTGAAAAAACTTATCATTTTCCTTATTGGTCAGCTCATTGGACTCAATTGCTTTTCCGTATTACTCAACCCTTTTGCTGCCATAGAATTGGAATCACTACTGAAAACTAATCTTGATAAAAACATTCGACAGGAAATGACTACCAGGGAAGTAGTTGTTTTCTGACAGATGTTTGTCTTTCATTTTCAACTTGGTGGAAACGCTTAGAGAGAAGGGTACCCCTGTATTCTTTCAACATTGTTGATACCTCTCTGGCACAATATATTCGAACTCGTTCGAATTATTACAGATTTCTCTTTCCGGAGACTGTGCTACTTGGGAGTGTTTTGTCTTGTTCCGTGCGGATGACGCTTCGATCAACTTGGTTGTAGATCGTGGTGTTATCCGTGGGGAAATATTAGTTGAACAGTTGATTATTATTCATTTGGCAGGGATAGGACAATTATAATTTATAATGTTGTCCGACCTACCTTGCCACTGATGAGAGGCAATAAACCTCGAAACATGCATGTCTGCAGGTGGTCATTCCCAGCCAAATGAATGATAATTTTCTGTTCAATTACGAGACAAGCATTTGCAATTGGGTCTTCTTTGAAGAACGTTGCACAAATATCTGTCAGTTGTAGTTCAATGTCCGTCGTGGTATTAGCCAGGGAAGTAGTTGATTTCTGACAGTTGTTTGCCTTTTATTTTCTACTTGGTGGAAACGCTTAGAGAGAAGGGTACCCCTGTATTCTTTCAACATTGTTGATACCTCTCTGGCACAATATACTCGAACTCGTTCGAATTATTATACCATTATATCTATTGAAAAAGTGTTTGAATGTCATTATTTAACCCATAACATTCTTAGTGAATTTATCTTTCTCTACTTGTGAATTTCCTGATACCTTGAAATCAGGAAAAATAGTTGCCATTCATAAAAAGGACCCGTTACCTAACTTCTCGAATATCTTCGAATATTCTTAGATCTGAAAAAGTTTGATATTTTCAGCAAAACCCAACATTGATTCAGAATTGATCATTCAACAAGTAGGTACGCTGCAATTTCATTCTTTGAAAAAATTGTAGGATATTTCGTTGCTGGAAAATTTTGTGATCTCAGCAAAGCATTCGACTGTGTTAACCATCAGCTCGTATTATCCAAATCGTACAATTATGGAGTCGGGGGTTCAGCGCTTGGTTTGATTACATCCTGATCATTTAACCGATTGCAATACGTAAGCATACCAGAACTCATTTCTGGAACAGTAACACATGTCAATTGGAAACGGAATTGGTAAACATAGTAGTTCCGCAAGGGTCTATATTGGGGCCAATTTTATTTTTGTTGAACGCTAAAAATGATGTAGGAAAGTACTTATCAGAGTCCCATGTAACGATGTATGCTGATGATACCTCTTTGAGACTATCGGATAAGGACGACTTCAAAACAGAACGAAAATGTTTTTGAACTCTGTATATGAATGGGGTAGCTTGAATTTCGGATATTTGAATGCCTCTAAAACACAAATCGTGAAATTCCACAATCAGCAAAAAAAAAAGCATATTATCGCGATAAAAGGTCAAACATTCTCTCGCACCATAAAATTTTTGAAAATTTTTATGCATCATTTTTCGAAAATTCCCAAAGTCCCCTCAATCGTTTTTTGTCGAGCTGGTGCCAAATATGTCAATATGTTATCAAACTTTGAATTGGATGAAGAACTAATAAGCAAAAAAAACAATAATTTCGTCGAAATCGCAAAAATTCTATTTATTTTGTTAATCCTTGGTCAAATTCAATTTTTAATGCATAACTCAAAATAAGCTCGTCAAAATACGTAAGAGGGACGTTTGTAATTTTTCAAAAATTTAAAGATAAAAATTTTCGAAAAAAGGTTCAATTCGAAATTGCAGAGGTTTCGTAAAAGGCCAACGAAATCTCTATTTAACTGGGAATTGATTTCTAATTTCGTGAACACATACAAAAAAGATTTTAATTTTACGAATATAAGAATAAAAGAATTGAAGAAAAGATTTTGGCAGGAAATAACAGCTCTGAACTCCAGATAAATCTTTCAAATTGAGAACGGTTGGAGAGAGAGAGTATTCCTGCGAACGCCAATCGATTCAGAATGACGAAATTAATATACTCCCTGAATTTCAACTCGATTGGCGATATCAGAATAATTACTCAAAAAAAGTCCAAGGGTATACCTAAAAATCATGAAAAGTACAAAATCATCAGAATCACTTGAAATCACGACCATATACTCAAAATTCTATGCTGATTCCAAAAATGTATGATTTCGATATGCTCAGATACAAGGTGTACCATAAAATCGCGATAAAGGGGTAAAAAATTCTGTCGTACCATCGAATTTTCGTTTTGAAAACAACAATAATTTCGTCGAAATCGCAAAAATTCCAGTTATTTCGTTAACCCTAGGTCAAATTCAATTTTTGATGCATAATTCGAAATCCGCTTTTCGAGATACGAAGGAGGAATGTTTGTAATTTTTCAAAAATTTAAAGATAAAAATTTTCATGTTACATACACATTGAGAAACAGAGTATAACAAAACTCACGCGCATATATGGGTGTTTTTATTTGTTTTGTCCAGTAGCTGTTGAAACTTTCGGTGTTTATATTCATGAATCTCTGTCATTTATTCACGATATCGGAAGAAGATTGGACCAAGCAATGGATGATTATCGTTAACTACTTTCTTGATAGAAAGAATAAGCATTGCTATGCAATGTGGTAATGCTGCTTCGGTTTTGGGAACTATTCCTCCCTCACATGGTTTGAACGAAATTCTATATTTTCCTCATTCCATTGAAAGGGCAAAATCTCTTGGGGTGAAACTGAATTCATTGCATTTTGAGTCTCTAATTCATGATAAACCATTGATAGTTGATCCTCCTTCTTTTTCAGAACTGTCCAAAATCCAAAATCGAATAGGTACTTCAAGAAAGAGCTAAATCAATCCCTCTAGAAGATTCTACTTCACTAGGAAGGGTTGATTACTGCATTCAGAATGGTTTGATTGAAGATGCTGCTGTTCCTACTTTGCCGGTAAAGTCTTTGGATGAGTCTTCGAATCACCTTGGAAGTCATGGGAGCGAAGTTGGGTTGAATAATTTGAGAAATATGTTATATGAGCAGCGTTTTACAAGTTCTACTTTTGATAGAATCGATCAGAGACAATATATTACCCATGAATAATAATGTTTCCCAGTTATTCTTTGAGCCGAAGCAGATGTTCAAACAAATTACATCTTCTGAAAGAGTTTCATCTTATTCTTTGGGGCCAACAAATTTTTCGTAAGGACAACAAAATAGTTCTGAATTTTTGGTATACCTGCTGAATACCCGTCGTGAGCAGAAGAATAGTTCATTCAATGTTCTTGGACTCTCTGATAGCACAGAGCCTATCACTTCTTCAGTACAGAAGTCTTTCGAAGGGAAAAACCTTGCAGTTTCACGTTTCAGTAGATGCAGTATGGATACCGAAACCTTCAGTGATTTTTTTTAATTAGAACTCGCGATTCCCAACCTTTCGGAAATTCAGTCCGTTCAGAACCTACTCATTCATCACTTGAGAACCGAACATCTAACAGGTGATAGTCAATTGTATAACCGAATAGGTACCAAAATAACCGACAGCTATAAAAGAACGAATATAGTTGAAGCACCTGTAAATCTGATCCTAACTCTGAAACTCTTCAGTTATGCAGTTCAGCAACTCACAGAAGTATCAAATTATCTCTACGAATCAAGCTAAAAGAACATACCAATCTAGCTGACTGCCGTTATGAGCTTCATGCAGTCTGCAGTCATCGTTCACTGCGGTTCTGAAGCTGATTCTGGCCACTATTTTACTTTGGCAAAAGACAGAACGGACTGGTACAAATTTGATGATAGTTTCGTCAATAGGATCCATTCTTTCGAATTGGAGCCTCTGAAGATAATATACATCCTATTTTACACAGAAGAAGATAATCCTGATTCGACGAACACCTTCAAGAGTTTTTCTTCGATTATTTCTAACTCTTCAGATGTGGTGTTGCAGGTTTTCCCGGGTTTCAAGTCGCTCCAGAGCGCAGATTAATTATTTTTCAAGTTGATTTTTAACTTTTGTATTAAATTTTTATAATAAATTATATAAAATAGTAAAGTGCAAGTTAGTATTGTTCTGTCTCGCTTTGTCTACTATTTTTCTATAGTTGACCATTTATATACATGTGTATATATGTGCGTGTAAATATGTATATGTGTATGTTTCATTGGAAATATTTTGTATGTATCCAATATCATGTACATAATCAAAAGAACCATTGAAGATTATTATTGTTATGGATGAGAGTTCAAGAATACCGAACAATTGAGATTTTCTACAAATGAAATATTCAGTGAATTTACCTTAAAGAAATGAAGTTCAATCGTGATGAACATAAATAATAATTAGTTTTCCTTCTTTGTCATCTGACAAACAATTTTTTTTATTTGTTCATATTGTTCATGTTGTATAACTATACACAAAGCTCGAAACTTCGCTAATAGGAATTCATGTTTCTTGCACATTGAAGCATATTTTGATTTGATTTGATCGATACGAAATAATAGCTTCTGAATCACCAGGGAATATCAGTTACCGACAAACCCTTTCAAATAACCATAAACTCTCATGCACATTTTTCCCATTTCGCCAATGAGTGTTCTACATTTTTATTGAAAACGTCATTTTCCACCAAATCACCCGTTATTACCTCATGTCAAAAATATATTATTTCATCGATTATACAATCCGCTTCCGCATACAAATTACCGTAGGGCTTTCATGTCAAAAAGCATTTAACGTTGCATTCACCAATTTACGATGCATGACAATGATATAAGAGATAAAATTGTTCTGACCGCATGTCCATGTATATGTATATGTCGGATGGGTACATCCAGGATTTGAATGGTCCGGTAGAGCTATTTTCATACTGCAAATAATGACAATCGCTTTATCAGAACAGTCATAAATTTCGTCAGGCGATTTGGAGGATCACGTGCAAATATACTGCCGAAGTGCGAATACAATGTTTGGTGGTTATGGCCCGTTCCCAGGTGTTTCCGCTTAATGGAGGTTTGTGACAAAATGATGACAGATGACAGAGAGAATGAGAGAATGTTGATACCATATTACGAGAAGTCTGTCACTCTTACCACGTTTAGACGTAGAACAAAAGAACATTTTTTTTTCACTGTTTTGCACAGAAACTAAGATCCTGTAATGTTTAGAGAGCTTCGTCGCAAACAAGGGAGAGAATGGAAGAAATTGGCATTCTCCTCCAATTAATGAATCATGTATGCCTTTGAGAATACCCACCTAGATGATGAATTCTAAAGATTTGCCCTTTCAAAGTGACGATAAACGGGTGGAAAGACTGAACTCGATGATTCAATCTCGATGAAATTGCCAACAATGGTTTGTGAACGAGGTATCACCGACAAGACGAACTGCTTTTTTGAGCAGAATCTAAATGCATGAGGGATATTTTTTGGACCTACAAATCAGATCATCCTTCTACCAGATTTGTTAATACTGTAACAAAAGCTACTTCTCAATCGAATAGTGTTTATCACATTTGATACGAACGAGCGGAATCGTTAATGTTAATAAATATATGGGAACGTTGGGCTCTATAGTCCAGAAATTAGAATTTTAACTTGCAGAATCAATTATTTTATTCTCCACAAGCTTGAGATATCTTGCCTCTCACAGAATTATCAACAAAAACCACAAATATATTGATCTGTTCGACTAAAATGTCCCTGTTTGAAAAATCAGGTACTGAAAAATAATCTCACAAGTGGTCATTCATAAAAGAATCCTTCGTAACATGTATTTCAGAGGGGATTTGAAGTTTAGATATCAAGTTTAAAACTTAAACTGTTGATACGTCCACAAGTGGTCGGAATAGATATAATATTCATGACCTGAGACAATATATTCCTTAGCGGGTGATAATTTTGAGTAACATTTCTGGTTCTCTGATATTCAATGATATCTCCCCAAGATACTTTCAAAAATCCAGGTTTTCATCATAAATCAAAAAGCGCAGTGGATTGTCCATAATAAAATTAAATAGAAAACTTTGAAACAAAATTCTTTCTGAAAACCTATTACTTTTGTGACATGCGGATTTTTCTGCAGATATCTTCTGTTGAAAAACTTTTTTTAAATTCACGTTTGAGTAGTTATTTTCTGCCACTATTTCCACATCTACGGAACTTGACTTCAGGATTACAATGAATCAAGTAAATTGAATTAATGAGAGATATTTTATAGGTCTTGAAGTATTTAACAGTACAACTGTTTCCTTGATTGGCCATACCGAAGCGTAGGAATTGGTAGGGCCCCTTATTGTCAAAAATGTATGGAATACATTATTCAATAATAGTTCAATTCTAGAAGAGTAGTAACGACATTACAAACAGAATATAGTAATATTCTTGCTTTGTTTTTTCAATAATTTCGTGAGGAATTCCAAAATCTTCGTTCATTTTGACTTCTAACTTTAACACATAAAAATTATTCTGATTTTATGACATTTACGTTTGTCAACATTCACCTAGCAACGATAGTGTCTACTATGAAAAAATAGCAATGTTATTAATTCAAACTGGATTTTTCAAAATACTGATTTGTATTGACATTGAATTGTATTAACGAACTAGTATGACATAAAAGTACCGCTGGCATAAACAGATGTGATTACCCTCGGGCGACTTACAAACCCTCAGGTCAGAGGACCTCGAGTTCTCAAAACGTCGCCCTCAGGGCATAAACATCTATTTATACCCTTGGTACATAAATAACTATTATGATCTCCATTCTGTGGATATATTGTTCATTGAATTTTATATTTTATACCATATTTCATATTTTATGTAACATAGTGCAATAAAGATTATTACTGTTATTATTATGGCCAATCAAGGAAACAGGTATGAGCAAAATTTAATAAGGAAAAACACAGTACTGTCAAAAAATATTATTCTTTTCACAAGATTACTGATCTTGAATTTTCTGTATGAACAACTGTCCTTCTTACGTGCTGGTAATGGTAATCCGCTGCTATTCTCCCTATACGCTCAGCCCTTTCTCATTCCATAAGGCCATTTCGCGTATATGAAAGAACATTCCAATAAATGAAGAAGTATAGCTAATGCAATACACCGACTCCGAGTTCTGGATTTCCGACGAGACTGAAACCAATAACTTGAATATATGGCCAGCATTCGGACAGCCAGTCTAGTTGCAAAGATTGCATATTGAAATTGAATTTTCATTTTTACGATCTGCAACTGATACTCTGCAAATTCGACATGAAGACTCCGTGTGAATTGGGAGTACGGAAGGCGTGTGGACTAGGTGCTGATCGGGATATACGTTGGGGGTATTGGGGAAAAATATCAGAATCAAAGTCGTTTGGTACTGGACAGGGTGGATTTCCAATTGACTAGGAGGCAATCATAATAATGAAATTTATTCAGTTGTAGTTCGTAAGCAAGATTTTCTGACGATACAATATTAAGTACAAGTCGTAATGGAATAAAATTGAGACGGAACTGAGGGAAAAGTGTTACAAATTATGCTGTAAACTATACAATTTGTGGGATACATATACACACACGGTTTCTAGTGTATTCCAGATTCAACTTATTGCGCTTGAGAGAGAAAGAAAGAGTTCAAGTAGCTCTTCTTCAAGTTGTATACACCTACCAACCACAAATTATACAAAACATACATATTACACAATGAAATTTAAAATCGTAAGAGTATATTCAAACCTATTATTTATAAACAACCAAATAATGAAAATTTCTTGTGTACTGAGTGGCTTAGTTAACATATCTGCCGAATTTTGGTCAATCGATCAAGATAAGGTCTTTCAAATAATGATTTTTTCTGTCAAAATGTTTCAATGCAAAGTCATTAAAAGTATCGTTCCACACTTTGGATGATTCATTGAGACCATGTAATGTCCAATTTGGTTTTAATATTGTTTTTGACTTGAATGCATCTGATGAATGGATATACACTTTATTTTTCAGTTCTCCATTTGGAAATGCTGTGGGAATATCTAATTATTTAATTTCCCAATTATTTTCTGATGATACCGACGATATATTACTACTGGTGTATATGCCGTGTTAAATTAATTCTCCTCCATATCTGGAAACCTTTTGCGACTATTCTAGACTTCTTTGATCTAAACACCAACTTCAGTTGAACTGCTCACATTATTTTTGATAATTGTTCTGCTTTCACTGCTAATAGTTTTTCCTGGGCCTCTTCTGAAAAATGTGTTTGATGCTCTTGTCTTCTAAACATTTTTCACAAACTTCAACATTAAATGGTAACCCTAATGTTTTAAAATATATCTATTGGGATGTCCCAACCTTTGATGCTATATGTTCACAATGAATTGAAGAACTTCTTTGTGAAATTCTGCTCTTGTTTCCCCTTCTTTGTTACTTTCAAATATTTTTCTAAAATCTTTTTCTACTAGTTTTGAAACAGAAATTGAATTGTGTGACATACCTTGTTCAATCAGTGCTTCTATTTCAACTATTTTTTCTTGACTCATTGCTCTTAACATACTTTTCTTTTTGGCAAACAATATTCCTTTATTTTTGCTTTACCTCTTTCAACATCTTTTTCCAGATCTATCACATCTGTCATTTCACTTTCTAAATCTCCTACAACCATGTGATTCTCAAAATCTGAATTTAAACTTGAACTGTGAATGTTTTTTGTCGGTGGACCAGTGGCAAAGTTATCTAGCAGTGGAGCTTCTAACTCACATCAGACAGACGTTCGAGGCTCCGGTACGCTAAAATCTTCTTTTCTCAAAATCGTGGGTCTTTTTAGGTGGCCACATGCCTTGTTGTGAATCAAATGTGATGTGAGTTGCCTAGATGTCAATCCCAACGTCTGGTGCTAGCTTGAAGTGCGCACCGACCATCCGGGTGGTGCTGTAGGTTTTTCCCACAGCTGAAAAGTAAATACACCACTAAAAACATCCGTAATAAGTGAGTCGCCCTGGAGCGCCACGGCAAATGATAATAATGATAATAATAGCAGTCCTCTGCCCGTACAGGCTATGCCTATGGTTACCCTCTATGAGTGTCAATGAGGGAGTATTGGCTAAGAATGTCCCAGTCAGGCCCTGTCACCTGAGCCCTGATACTTTCAGAGGGCGTGCTAGATCATTTATTCCAATTACCACTTCCCACGACCTGGGGTAAGTAACTAATAGGTCCGAGAATCATGTGCCCTGAGCAGGCGGAGTGAACCAATTACGGCCTTCTGCATTTGTACGGCTAAGATTCCTGCCATATTTTCAAGTTTGAGAGCAGTGTTTCCATCATTCCACCAAGGACACATATTATCAGAACCACCATTTTCACAGAATAGTTTGGGTAAAGCCTGCGGAGTTCAAAGAGTAGGTCTCGATATTTGGTTCGTTTTTTGTCCTCTTTACGGACGATGTTCGTTTCGCCAGGAGCTGAAAACTCAATGACGAAATCGTCCTAATTTGATGGTCGAGGAGGACTACATCAGGTTCATTGGCTTCTATTTGCCTGGGGGTGGGGAATGAGTAGTTTCAATAGATTTGGCACTTCTCGTTCTCCCCAACAGACTCAATAGCCGCGGAGCATAAGGTAACACCGGTGTCTCGTCTTAACCGTACGAGTGTCGTTGATGGAAGTACTATACTCGTAGGGCCGCGTTATGCCTGTGGATAAAAACTGAGACCACATAAGCTGTACAAAATGTTATGGCGAAGCGAGTCCTCCAGAGCGGCATCAGCTGTTCAATGCATCTCACTATTGGATCGGGTACCGTAAGGAATCTGAGTAAATGCAAGGTGAGCTCATGCGATGCCTTGCGATAATCGATATAGGCCATTGAAAGGTACTAGCAGGTTCTTCTTGCAGCCAGCGAGCCTGAAGGAGTATTATTATCATTATCACTATGTATCACTTCTTAAGGCTATAAACGATATTTCATCACCTTCATTAGTATGAGAATTGTTTATACGGTCTACCTCTGACTTTGACTCTTTCTACACTTGAGTTTGCGTATTCCTGTCTGCAATCTTCTACTAAATGTCCTACTTTTCCACATCCATAGCAAGTATACGAGTTTGACTTGAATAAATCCTCTGACACAATCCTGGTATTATTTCCTCGTTTTGATTTCACCTTCAATTTTCCATCTAATAGCTGAGATATGACAAAGTACATGGTAAAGTCTGTGTTGAGAGTTTCTATTGTTGTAATAACTGCTTTATATTCACCATTTAGAAACAGCAGCAAATGGCACACTTCATCAGATTCGTCCACTTTAGTCCCTATGCTTTCCAATATTGACCCTACTTGTTATAGAGGAAGAAAGAGAGGGGTTTTCAGTATATTTTCTTCTCCTCATTGAATTAACTTGACAACCACAGAATATACAGAACAACGATAACAAAAATAACTAGTTTCGTGCAATTGTACTTGATGGGACAAATCACTAAAGTTAAGTGACAAGATTTATTTCAGAACTAGCTGTAATAATAAAAAAAATGTTGAAATTGTTATTTCTGTCAACCAGCTGCACACCCTTAAGAGTACAGCCCTCAAAAGTCTTCGAAGCTAGGGAAGACGCAGCCCTTACCTTTTAACGTGTGATGCCATGCATAAATACAATAAATGCAATAAAAAAAGATCACCCGATGGCCATTGAAAAATTAATGAAGAAATACGATTTATATCGGAACAAACGCCAAGCGGCTATAGATGATTAACAGTTGCAATTGTACTCCGAAAATAAAAACTACATGCTTGTGATCAATTACAGAGATCATCAGATAACACAGTAACTCGCATACGGTCTCACTACAGTCGCAATCGTGTTTGGCATTCCAGTTATACTGAACATGACTGTGCAGTCGCCTCGAGAGTATGCAATACCAATCCAAGGGCTCTGCATTGATCTTATGTAAATCAAGTTTCAGTGTGAATGGAATATGGATATATTCATTCCAGGAAAAGTACGTAACATGCGATCCTTTCGAGCAGTTCTGTTCCAGACTAGATAAACCTTATTTTTCACTCAGAAACACATTATTCCCTTCAAAGTATTCAACTTTTGATGTATCATCGATATTTTAATTCGTACATATGAGATAAGTGGAGATTTGTTATAACAGAGTGTGACGGCTATTTTGGCAGTTGATATTGTTTATTAATTCTTAGACTTAATTTTAATAATCCTAATTCTGACAAAAAATGTAGTTCTTTCAACATTTTGGTGGTGGGGGCTCTTCCACTTCGAACTCGAAAAGTAATCGTCGATTTTTTTTTGAAGGCCGATATGATATGATATGTTCATTTCAGTTCATAATAACTATTTCTTGTTGAAAGTTCGAGCCTTGATTTGTTTGTAGGTCAAATGAAAAATACAATTGAAGGGGCAAGTGGAAGAAGGGGTCAAGTAACATTTTCTGAAAATATTCGGTTATGTCATGGAAGAAAGTGTTTTATGTGTGTGTAACTTGCCCCGTCAGTATTTGCTTCTATTCGTCATATCTGAGCAGATACACACTGGAAGACGGGGCTATGTTACATTAAACATCATGGACGCTAACTTTACTAAAACCTATTTTTCTCACAAATACATATTTGTATAACATAACTCCTTCTTCCACTTGCCCCTCTGACAGCCTCTCCACCTTTTTACCTTCCTTGTTCTGCAGATAATTCCACACGAGTCACCGACCCAAAATTAAACTTGTTAGTGGGAAACAAGTTAAACTGATTTCTTGTTGAAAAACGAGCTTTTTTTCTGCATCTTTCAGTATACAAAAAAAATTAAAATGCGAGAAAATTATCAGTTTGGATCATCAAACTTCAATTGGGCATCAAGACCATACACATTCCCACAACCATAGCGTTTGGCCAGATTTAAAAACTTTTTATACTTTTTCATCCTTTTGGCTCAAAATGTGAGTATATTCTGTTCATACTTCTTTTTGATTTTCAAATTGTGAGGGAGGATCCACATTTATGTAAGATTGCAGTAAATGTAAACATATTTAGTTCAACCATCATACAATTTAGCTGCAGGTAGGAAAATCAAACTGGATAATATTTCGTTGCAATTATGGTTCTCAAGACCTTACACTCTGGAGATAATGACCATAAAATAGTTCTTTATGAATTTGTGACTTATTACATATTTTCCCATTTATAAATTTTGAATTTGATTAAGTGGGTTTACAATTCTGAGAGGAACTAATAGAGGACACTTAGAACAGTAAATGACTTCCATTCTGGTGTTTATAGTAAAAAATGGTTACCATAACTACCGCCTCGATGTGTGGAATTCCATATTTTTTACCGAAAAATCCAACCCTGCTTTGCATCTACGTGAACCCTGAATCTAGAACTGACATATAAAATGGTGTTAAGATAAGATGTTTCCATGAGAACAGCCCCTTCTCCAGCGGGATGCACCATTTACTCACAAAGCCCCCATGAAAGTTGCAAAACTCGGTTTGTTGACATCTGACACAAGTATTTGGAAAAAATTATTTTGTGCCCCCTTTAGCCCTGAAGAGTTATGGAGTAACCAGCTTCTCGATGCGTACGAATAACATTCTATCCCTTTATTGATAATACGCCCCCGCTGTACTTGGAAGCCTGCTAAACCGGTACGATGATTGTAAAATTTACCTACTTGTCTAGTTCAACAGACGTACGTAAAATTGCAAATATTTTGAGAGTTACTCAAGACAAGATTGCGTTAACCTATAATCTCGCCCTCTCTGTACGTACGCTCCAAGTAAGAAGGAAGTAAATGTTTCATTCTGCTTGAATTCTAATGCTCCTAGTCTTGGTGATTTCGACTAATGAATTCAATATTCAATAAATGTCCTAAGATCTTGAGCTAGAACCACCAAAGAGCTGCCGGAGCACAAGTGCCCTTAGTGTCAACTAGAGAGTGCAATATATGAAAATAATCATAATGAAGTTTCGCGATAAACCTTCTTGCTTATTAGAAGAGCATCCACTTTTTGTGAATATCCTACCGGCCGCTGGTGAACAACATCTTTGTGTTTTGGTTGGTTTCCGGGTTTTGCCGTGGTCTTCTTTGGTTTAAATCTCCAAACGTTTCGACTGCAACTGCGGCAGTCATCTTCAGTGGCGTGGTCGAACCCGCTATTACAGAAAGTGCGCGAAATAACTCACTATAAATAACATGGTAAACTCGAAAGCTTCAGTTTCAGTTGATACGTCTAGAAGAGTACTTCGACCACGCCACTGAAGATGACTGCCGCAGTTGCAGTCGAAACGTTTGGAGATTTAAACCAAAGAAGACCACGGCGAAACCCGGAAACCAACCAAAACATTGACGCCAGCCGTGAAAGCCTACATTCCAACATCTTTGTGTTTGAGGCTTTCTGTAGAGGGCTTCATCAGCATGATCACAATGATTTTCACAACCCGATAAACCCGGAAGAAGTTCGACATGCCCTCACATCCTCGAAGAACTGCTGTTCCAGGCCCTGATGGGCCGAACATCTATTATTTTCAAGCACCCCCAACAATCTGGCTAAAGTTTTATAGATGGGGAGCAACAAAATTCGGATTGGCCTAGTTTGAAGAGGGGCGAACCGAGCTCATCCCCAAAACTAGAGATTTGTCAGATCCAAAGAATCACAGGCCGATGACATGAACATTGAATTTGTGTTATAAGATGTTAACACGCATTGTACATGTGGAGAGTATCGAGAGTTGACACGGTAAATATGATATATGAGAAAAAGAGAGTCAATGAAACAGGTCACTGGCTGTAAAAAGAACCTGTTCATCGACAGATGTACCACGCTGGACTCCGTGCTCTATATGCAAGTACATTATGTAATTAGATTTGCGTGCTGGTTTTCAGTCAGCGCCTAGTATTCCAAAAATGCGGATTAAAGGACTACAGAACAGTTTCTGATGAGTAGGAACAAGGAGAAAAAAGGAGGGTAACTTTTGGCATAAAAATACTTTTTTCGTGTTTTTTACAACCAAGCTTGATCATGCATCTGTGTGAAGTTTTCAGTTGGATGGGCCTACTTCATCGGCTACGTTGGCTCGTGTTTCATAACCTCCATGTGTAAGTGTACCCAAGAGATCGTCCATGACTAAGCACCATAAATGGGGAGAAAGGCAGCTCCCCTCCACCTCGGCTACATAACATTGGGTTTGGATAGTTTTGGAGTGTTTATTCTTACTCGATAAGCTTTTCTTGTTCCGCATAGCAAAATTGAGAAAAGTTGGTCGATATGCTAAATTCTGCATTTTGGAAAACCATTTACAGTTATCTCACGAAGATGTCATCTGGTCTGGGTGAAGAATTTTTCACATGTTTAGGAAAAAAGTATAAATGTTATTGGACTATCAACCTGAAAATGGAAAACTGCGTATCATTGAAAGATACGATGGTATTTCCAAACATGATGGATTGATTTTTTTCTATTACTCATTGAAATGAAATGAGTTTAATTTCAAAATAAAAAATCGGTAACAAATCACAATAAAATACCGTCCAGGCAGTTGACCAGCCACGTCATCCAATATGAAGCTTCATTAAAAGTATTTGGAGATTTAAAATGCGAATAATTAACTTCAGTTATTGCACTTTTGTGATTTGAATAAAAGCGCGTTCCTATGAAAAATGTATAACGGGAACTAATCGAAGTCCCGTTTGTTTTTTGGGATATTGAATACCAAAGGGCTGTATATTCCCACTGGATTACGAAAATGTCAGTTTTAAAATGTTATTGAAATACGTCATAAACCGACTATTGAATTATTGTTTGTGGTAATTTTTAACTGCATTTCCGATACTGAAATTGTGATTATTATACAGAGGTAAGAATTGTTTGGAAATCATTAAATTAAGTTCTGATAGATTTTTATCTTTGACTCTGTACCTGAACTTTTGGAAGCATTAAATCATCATTTTCATCAAGGATTAGACTCCTAAAAAATTGTTCGAGAGTCTTATTTACAATGCATTTGTTTATAACAATTAGTTGAATAATGAAAATTAAAAATTAAAAAAGAAATAGTTATATAGCTTTCATTAATAACAAAATAAAATTATTAGTATAATTAGAAAAAAAAATCTGATTGCTTCATTTACTTTCTTAATTTTTTGATACATTCGATAGTTAATAAAATAGTGAAAAATCAAAATGTTACAGAGTTTTCACCGGGGATCGTTCCTAAACTCTTTCAAGAGGTGTTCCAAGGAGTAAAAACAATCATTTTTTAGTTCTGAAATAATCATCGTTTTTATGTTAACTTTCAACTGGTAGAAATTAACTAATTAGGACAAGCATCGTTAATCAAAGAATTTAGCAAAACATTTTTTGTTGACGAAATATTGTTTATTTGTGTGTTTAGATAGTACTAAATTATTTTTATTCATTAATATTTGAATTTTATCGAATAAAATAATTTTTTTTGATCAAGCTTCTAATACGGTCATCTCAATCTTCACCACTAAATTAAAATTATAAATATTGTCGGTACAGTTCAGAAATTTTTCTGCTCTTTCAGGATCTTTTTCATGTAATTGTTAATAACTTTTGCAATTTTTGTCGGCCGCCATTTTCCTTCTCAACATTTTTCATTTCAAATCGAATGAGACCGAATTCATAATTTGTGGTGGTCCAGCCTAGGTTTTTGACCAAATGGAACTTGTGAATCAGACTATATACAATGTCGTAAGTTCTTGTACAATATTGTAATGCCTTCTTTGCCACTGACAATGTTCATATAGAATTTTCAGTTCGATTCCATTCGATATTCAAAGAATGATTCACGATTTTTTAGATGCCGAGAATTGAAAACCGGAAATATTTCGGTCTACTACCAGAATGTAAGAGGCCTTCGCACGAAGTGTAAGAAGTTTTTTCAAAGCGTTTTGTCTGATAATTGGGATGTAATATGCATTTCAGAAACCTGGCTAAATGATAGTTTTTATAAACTAAGTGATTCACACTACTTGGTATTTCGAAATGACAGAAACAACAGTATTGCTAATGTGAACCGCGGTGGAGGTGTCTTGTGTTGTGTTAAAGCCAAATTCAAACCAGTACTAATCTCTAATAGTATGCATACCGATTTTCAATGATTAGCTATTAAAATGTCTATAGAAGATCTTGACGTCACGATCTGTTGTGTGTATATAACATCAGGAGCAAATTTATCAGAATATGAACAGTTTTTTGAATCCCTAGAAAATTGTCATGAGCTCAATGCCACCGAAAAATTGTTGTTAGTCGGTGACTTCAACGTCTCAGAAATAACGAATTCAAAGTATAACTTGAGAATCAGATCATCGAAGGCGAGATTAATCCATTCCATCATGTGTGAGTATGATCTTTATTCTATAAATGATATCTCTAATGGCTCAAATACTTTGGACTTAATATTAACAAATATCACGGAAGCGACAGTGAGAGAATGTGAAACGCCCTTAGTGCGGTTGGATCCTGCTCTTGAAATAATGTTATTGTTATTGCATTTGACTTCAGGAAGGGAAACTTTGTGAAGCTCAATGGACTGCTTTCGCAGTTCTCTTGGTCAGATATGTTATGTATGGAAAATGTAGACGACTGTGTAGATAGTTTCTATGATTTATTGAAGAACGTTTTTGAAAAATGCTTGGAAAGAAAAACCACTTGCATCAAAAATCGATTTCCCGCTTGGTTCTCCAAAGAACTTATCCACAAAATTAAACTAAAAGAACACTTTTTCAAAATGATGAAAAAAATAACAAAAATAGCGAATTATTATAAAGATAAATATCAGAAACTTAGGACAGATGTGAAACGTCTGCCTAATCTGTGTTATGAAACCTATATAAAAGAAATAGAGGGTGACTTACAGCGTGATCCCAAAAATTTTTGGACATGCATCAAAGAACGTCGAAAAAACTGTGCGGTTGCTAACAAATTCAGTTATGATAATGATGAATTCATCAATGACAGCGATATTGCAGACGGTTTCGCTGCCTTTTTTAAATCAACTTTCACAAATAGCGATGCGCCAGTAAACAACTTTTTCTGAATATGGCTTAGATACCCTTGAAATTGGCGACTTTAGTGAAGAAGAGGTTGAAAATGCTATCAAGACACTAAAACCCAAAGCGGCCATTGGAATTGATGGCATTCCAGCCTACTTTTTCGAGGCCTACTGTGATTTATTGAAGCAACCGTTGACCTTGATGTTCAATCTTGAGCTAAGAGAAAAACGTTTCCCAAGCCTCCTCAAAATTGACAAAGTTTCCCCCATACACAAAAGCGGCATTAAAAACGATATAAGAAACTACAGGCTTGTCAGCTCCGTCGAAGATATTTGAACGGGTAATATACAATCGTGTATACAATCATGTGGGATCAGTTATAATCGACCAACAGCATGGTTTTATTCGTAATAAATCTACCACTACCAATTTGTGCGTATTTAGTAACTTCGTGACGAATGGTATGAAAAACGGCGGCCAAGTCGACGTAATATACACCGACTTGGCCAAGGCATTCGATAGGGTTAACCACGGGGTTGGATCTAGAAATTGAAAGCATTTGGTTTTACAAACAACACTCTTGATATTTTTCTTTGCTATCTGTCAAACAGAATACAATTTGTACAGTTTAACAATGTACCTTCTTTCGAATCCACCGCTACTTCGGGCGTTCCGCAAGGAAAGATTTTGAGGGCCTCTCCTCTTCGTGTTATTTGTTAATGACGTCTCCCAGTATATTAAGAATTCTCAATTTCTCCTATATGCCGATGATCTCAAGCTATACAGAAGAATCAAAAGCGAGAAAGACTCTGGTAAGCTTCAAGACGACCTCGATAATCTCTCGAATTACTTTTCAGTGTCTGACTTATCCCTCAACGAAGCTAAATGCAAAATTATGAGTTTTACTCGAAAGAAGTCACCCACTATCGATGAATATTTTATTAATGGCACCAGTCTGCGAAGAATCGATGAGATGAAAGATCTCGGTATCTTTTTTTCTAGTGTGTTCAGTTTCAATATGCCTAATGTTCTAGGAAATTGAGCTTTGTTTTGAGATCTAGCCGTGAATTCAATCACGATACATGTATAATACTTTTCAATTCCATTGTTCGATCTAAACTAGAATATGGATGTGTCATTTGGAATCCAAAGACTTATTTATATTCCGATATAATAGAAAAAACCCAAAAACGATTACTAAGAACCCTCTCCTTCAGGAAACACTAGATCTTACTCCAGCCAACTACTAGACTTCAATGTCCAACCATTGAAAGATCGACGTGAATCCTCAGAAGTAATTTTCGTTTTTAATATTCTTAGAACATTGAAAGCACCTGAAATTCTCCAAACCATTGATTTTATTGTACCTGACATAATGCTAAGAAGAAGAGATAATCTATTTCGTGTCTCGAACAGTTTGTCTCCTCTTCAACAATGTCTCCAGATCGTTAACGAAATGGTGAAAGACTGTGATCTAGATATATTCGGATGCTCAAATGTACCTGAATCTTCTATGGTCATTGCATAATATTTTATTGTTCCTGACTATATCATCTTATCTCTAACTGTAGTATTGTATTTTTATTGTATCTTTTACTTCATAATTGTATTTTTTTAAATGTACTATTGTATTCAATGAATTTTATGTATTAAGGAACTCTTAACAACTGTGTAACGTGTAAGTGGAATTCATTCTGTTTGTTGCTCAGTATAAATAAATTTCTATTCTATTCTATTCTATGAATCACTACTCTCTATATAATGATGTAATCAATCAGATCTAGTAAGGTGAAAACAAATGAAATGGCTTCTTTCTCAATATCAATTCACATTTTCCTACATCGCTTTCAATGACCCTCACAATTATTGATTCTACATTCATTTAAGCAATGAGAAGGGCCTAGTTTTCGTTCTGCGTATCTTCAATGGGAATTTCAATCGATATTGTCAAAGTTTCAGCTCCTCTGAACTTATTAGCATATTATGCGTGAACGGAGCAAATACATACACACTAACGAGATTCCAAGAAGAAGATTCAACACATAAGATAGTTTCCGAACTTCACACTGTTATTATTTCACATATCAACAGATTGTGATATACCGGGTGTTTCACGGTTGATGGAATATCAGAAGTATCTGGAAAACGGATCAACGGATTATTTTGAGAATTTGTGAGCTTGGGTAATGAAACATGCATTATCCCTCCGATGACGAGTTGTACAGAGTGGGCCAAATTGGACACTGTTGAAGGGAAAGTCCTGTTTTTAAACTAGATAGATGAAAACTGATGGCTTTGTCTGACTTTAAAATGCACACTTGGAACAAGTAGGCTTTGGACGACGCAGCGATAAAAGAAAGAAAGATATTGTTCAATAGTAAGAAAGCTTCTCATAGCAGTAATTGAAACTCATAGTGTCAATAAACTGATAACAATTTATACTATATTGATGATAATTCAACTCTTGTATAAAATCGTCCATAAGAAACGTCAGTTTTGGCAATTTGATATCGGATAAATATAGGAACGCAACTGTTTGCAAGTGGATAAACTGTTATTTACCTTCACCACGGCAACAACTAATGATTGTCGTATGACTTTATTGAATCCGACGCTGTATCCAAGGACGCGTTGCTATCAACAAAGCCAAATGACAACAAATTTTTATACTTTTTGTTACAAAGTGTTGTTTTTAATTTCAAATGAGCGTTAACGGTAGATTTGGTAGTGCAACTAATCACATAATAAATTCTGCAATAGACAACGCCACTCCAAAAAACACCAAAAAACCAAATCATCAACTTGAAGGCAGTTTGAATTATTTTGACGAGAAAAGGGGTATGAACTATTACCTTCAACGTCGCAGCCGGAAATCTCAAGCATATTGGCAGATTGGGCGTATAATATGAAGAAATCAGACGGAAATGACTACAAGGAGTACATAGTTAAAACAATGTGCAATACTGTAGCCAAAATTGTGCAAGAAAAATATTACATGGATTATAAGATTGTGTTTGACCCATTCAAAGATGTGACATTTCAAGCCGCTAGAAACGCTAAAAATGCTAAACGCAAGCAACCGCAGAGCAATTTAGATAAAAGAAGACAAGATTCTATAGCATTAAGTGAAGAAGTTATAAAAATGGCAGAGCAGTGGAATGAAAATACTCCAATGGGACTTCAAAAAAAACTTTTTCATATCGCCGCTTTTGAATTAGCCTGGAAAGTGAAAGTGCGCAGTGTAAAATTTATTATTTCAAAGCCGAAAAATACAATAATGGAACATTGACAGGCAGAGTGGAGTACAACACGGTCTTTTCTAAAACAGCTCAAGGTGGAGATAAAAGGTGCAGTGAAAGTAAGTGGTTGACTACAAATAAAGAAAATCTGAGCGTGTAAGATTGTTAAAAATGCTTCTAGAAAAACGAAAAAAAACATATCTTTTCAGATAGATTGTTTCTAACACTAAATCCGTTTTGGAAAAATGAAAATGTCAAGGGATGGTACAAAAATGTGCCCATTGGTGTAAACGAAATTTCAAAGTGGACCAGAATTTCTGCAGAAAAAATTGGTCTAGATCAGAAAAATAAACTTACAAATCAATCCCATATGGCTAGCACTACTTCTACTCTTGCCAATTCTTTGAAGCCATACCTTCAGTTAGACTCACAGCATCATTCCACTTTAGTGACAAATCTAAGAGAGGAAAATAATCAAATTCAGCAGTCTTCTTCGGGCAGGATTGTATACCAAAACTGTACTTTCACTAATTGTACATTTAAATAATATTTCCTGTTAAATTATCAGCTATAATATCCCAAGGACATTGTTAACTAACGAAATAATTTTATCACAGTTTTCGAAAGCACGTTATATGGTAACATCCCGACGCCGAAGGCGGAGGAATGTTATAAAATGTGATAAAATTATGAGTTATTTATTAATGTTCGAGGGATATACGGTGAGAAAATTTTTTGCAATTCGAAAAAAATTATTTATTGAACACACAGTTATTAAAAGAACAATTCGTATAATGATATTCCGTTGATCTTGCTGTATTCGCCTCGGTTAATGCATAGGTGTTTCCACGCATAATATTGATTATTTGGTTATGATGTTCCTGATCAATATTTAAATAAGGTTTTATAGAATTTCCATTATTGTGCCCAGTAATTTTCAACAATTGTTGTTCTTGAACTCCACTCTTAGCTAATTGACTGACTGCAGTTGCTCTATTAGAGTGATTGGTTATTTTCCTGTTTCGTATCCAAGTCAATTGCTTCAGCAGAAGATTTCGTCCATCCGTTGATTATATTTCTACCCAGAGGCATACTGTCATACTAGTTATCGCTTTTTGTCTTCCAGTGACGATAAAAATAGTCTATTTGTTTTGATATTTGTGACTCGTTTTGATAATAATTTAATGAATAATCTGACAGGACGAGCATTGTTATCATTATTTTGAACTAACCATTTACTAGAGGCGCAGTTCTTTGAACACCCTTGGCAGGTTATACTGAAAATTGGATTATATTCTATCCTATTAGTTGGAGATTCATTGTTGTCCTTTTCGATATGAAAATAATCAACTAAGCAAGCAGCACCTTCACCACCTCTCCAAGCCAATTCCACCGCTGCTAAGTGATAAAATTTGTGTAGGAGTCCTATAGGGGTATTTTCATCCCAAAAGTTTATAATTTCACTCATTTCCGTTGAAGTTGATGGTACTGAGCTTGTTTTACGTTAAGTGCGATCTGTTTGTAAATTTCTTCGTGCTGCGTCGCGTGCATTCCGCACTTGTTTGAATGCAACACTTTTAGAAGGATCTAGAATGATATTATACTCCTTGTAATACTTTTCTTGTAATAATTTGCTTGTTATATTCCATACAGTTTTAACAGTAGTTTCCTTAAACTTTGTGCCATCCTTTTTTCTCATATTAATCGCCTAATCCTTGAGTATTAATGCAAGTTCTTCAAGAGTACGATTTCCATCCAATTCATATTTTTTGGCGTCAAAAAACTCCTTAAATATTTTCCAAGTGTATTTTTTACTATTGACAGTATTTTTTGGGGTATTTTCTTCAATGATTTTGTCAATTGCCGCATCATTTTGAACACCAAAGCGAGGAAGTGACATTTTCGAAATAAATTGAATTACAGAAAGGTCAAATAACTTTTTTCTACAAACGTCAAAAGTTACAAGGTTCGCGCATTCACAACAATATGCGAAGTGACCCTTTTTTTCATTTTCCTTCGTTACCATGACACCGTGCGCGAAGTAGTGTGCGAAATACTTACTTCGCACACTGCATGTAAACTATATGGGATTTTTATATTTTAACCTTTATGTTCCTCAATCAAGCAAAAATCCAATTGTCAACAAATACCATTTAATTTCTATAGTTACAGTAATTACTTGATTTGGAAAAACAGTTTAAGCCAGTTTAATACTATGTTTCATATTAAGCTAAGCATATTACTTATTTTAGAACAATATTTTTGACGTTTGTAGGAAAAATTTTGTTTGCATCTCATGCGCGAAATACTTTGGTGATCTCAGTTCTCGATCACCAAAGTAGCATTTCGCGCACTAGATACAAAAATAACTATATTGTGTTGGTTGCTTAGCAATGTCATGACATAAGTGATAACTACCCGTGAAAACTATCCATGGGTAGTTATCAGGGTAATGATGGTTCATTGGTTATTTCGACACACATGACTAGAAATAGACAAATTTAATAGGATATTTTTTTGTGCAAAAATTTTTTCCTCCAAATACCACTCGAGGTTTTGTTTTCATCGTATAAACTTTAATTTTGTTCCACTCAAACTTGGTAGCTTGTAATATGACTCGACCAAACAACATTAGATAAAATCACTCCACCTTCGGTGTCGTGATTTTATCATGTTATTTGCTCTCGTCAATTACCAAAGCAACCAAGTTTCCGTGCAAAATGAAAGTTTATCCAATAAAATAAAAACCTCTAGTCGTATTACCATCGACTAATAAATGAAACTCCAATAATAATAAAAATAATGATATAGAACAAACAATGAAATATATTTCTTCTCCTACACACAGGCGAGACCTTTTCTGAATGTTTTCTGCCGAAATAATTAGTTCAATAGGAGTGAGAGACGTAAAACTGCATAACTGTATTTAGAATTAGTCGGCAATATGAAAATGAGATCTTTCAACCTTCCTCAGAGGTAAAAGTCCATGGGTGTTGGGCCCGGTGACCTGGCCGGCCAACGACTGGGTCCTTGGTTGGCTATCTAATTGATACCAAAATTTGAAGCAAAAAACTTGGTTACATTTGCAGTGTTATGAGACGAAGCGCCGTTTTGTTGAAAATATATTTTTCTGAGCTCCATTAGTGGTAATTCATCAACAACGGTTTCAATATTTTGCCTTAAAATTTCTACATACTTCTGAGATGAGGAAATGCCATTATAAACGAATGGGCCAATAATTCTATCCCAAAAAAACCCATACACTTCACCCATGATCCGCCTAACGTTAGTGCTTGGTAGGTCTGTTGAAATTTTCAAATTTAACGTTGACGTTTTGGGATTATTTTCAACAGCTCCCAAAACTACTATTTCTTCCAACTCCGTATTCCTATTCGATTCATATAATTTCGGCCTTTTCTTTCCAAATTGACCACCATCAATTAATTAGGATGTGTCTCAATCTTGCGAAACTGTCTCTAAAAGGTTGTCTTCTTTCTGGAAACCTCCCATGATACATATTGCTTGCTTCTTCTGTATTTTCCCTGGTTTGTATGAAACAGACTATCATATCTCATTTTTCATAATTCTCATACTTCATTGCGAATTTATTTGAAATTTTTTATCGTCCAAAGCCTACTTGTTCAAAGTGTGCGTTTCAAACTCTACATGAAGAAACCTAACAGCTTTGTATTTCAAACATGCTGTAACTTAGAAACGATGATAGATATCGATTTGCGGTTTTTCACGAAATTTGAACTTCAGATAGCCATCAGTTTGAAAACAAGACTTTTCCTTTGAAAGTGTCCAATTTGGCCCACAGTTCAAGTGAACCGATGGGTTATATCATTTCTGGCGCAGTCGGTGGGATACTAGAAAAGGCGATTCCGAAGATAATCGTCGTTATATCAAGTTTGTTCGCAATTTTTCAGAAACGAAGACCTTGTTGTGGAAGTATAGCATCAAATTCAACCAAGCATGGACCCCCCAATAAAGGGAAAACAACTTGCCATCAAAACTTTTCTATGGACTCTCGCCATAGAATCCGAGATTAAAATCCAAGATCTAAAGGAGAATCCAGAGATGATGAAATATTCATACCCACATGAATCAATAAGCCCCGAAGCCAAATACGACTGTTCCGCGTACCTAATGAAGAAGATCCATTTTATCTCTAGAACATCCAGTTCGGTAACATTTTATCATCCTACAAATTAAGGAACGTCTCGACTTGCCAAGCCGAACTAATTATTGTGTGTTAAGTTACTCCCTTCTCCGAACTTATGAACCCAATATTTTCTCGAAATGAATCAAAACTTGGCGACACAGCTGCCACAGTCAGCAGCGGAAGAGGGAAACATGAAAGTTAATCTATCAAAATAAAAGAAACACGTTGCTGATTCTGATCTTAATCACTTCTTCTTCTCATTTTTCATGGGACCTGACAGTTCTCGCCGATGTTAATTCACCTTTCACGTTCGCTCTGAAAGCGTTATAAATATATTATTGTCTTTCCTTTTGCTGTATGTGTTCTGGCATGGAAACAGGCTGTTCTGAGACAGATTTTGATTACCGAGAATGATTGAATTGGAATAATGTATTTTCTGCTGGGTTGGATGCAGTGTATTCTTCTTGAGGCGAGTTATTGTGGACCTTTGTAAGCTTTGTAAGAAAAAAGGGATAGAAGATTCATGGGATTTCTTTCCTTTATTTAGTTATATAAACTAATACATATAATCATTTTAAAAAATACACATTAAAATTTGGTCATATAAACAAATCTAATACAGACATGTCACTCTTGAAAACTACACATTAAAATCAGGTGAAGAGAAGGGAGAAACATAAGTATACCTGTGCACAATATTGAAATAAAATTACGAAGAAAAATTATTTTGCTGACTCTCGCAAAACAATCTGTAATTATTTTCGTTGCTAATTATCATAAATTTGGTTTTTTGTGTGTTTATCTTCAATTGGTTAGAGGAACACCAATTGTTGATATTTTCCAAATAGGTGTTAAGTATTGTTACCAACTCTTCATTACTTAAGCATGCAAAATATATGAGGGTATCATCAGCAAATAGATGTATGGAATAATGTCCAGCTGCACTGACTATATCGTGAACATATAAGAGAGATAACAGTGGACCCAAAACACTACCCTGCGGAACCCCTATGTCATTTTTGATTTCAAGAGACATCATTTTATTCATTGTTAATTTTTGTTTCCTATTTATTAAGTAATTATTGATCCACTCTAAAGCATTACGTTTCACTCAGTCTCTATCTTTTTTAATAATCTTCCCCTATCTATTGTTTCAAACGCCCTTTTTAAATCTAAAATCACGGCTCCTGTAACAAGATTCTCATCTGAATTACTCTTCCAGTCGTTCAAAACACATTGTATTGCAGTTTCACAGCTTTATTTCCCTCGAAATCCTGATTGCACACAGTTTATAATGTTGTTTGTCTCTACAAACTCTAATAGTTGTTCATATACTACTTTCTCTATAATCTTCTCAGTACAACTGAGCATATTGATGGGACGCAAGTCAATGGCTCTGTGCGAGTTGCTTACTTGTGGAACTGGCAATTATTGATATTTTAAGTTCATCTGGTACCTTGCATACTAAAAGAGATGTGTTTATTCAATTGACAAGTGGCAGAGCTAAATTATTGAAACATTTCTTTAAAAGTTCTATGTTTATGTCGTCTGAGCCATTTTTATTTGGAAGGTAAAAAACAATGTCATTCAGTTCATCTGTAGTAATGAGCATAAAGTCTTCTAAAAATGTCTTGTGATGTCTAGGTAAAACAGGAAAATTTGGACCAGAATTATCAATGTTGTTAATAATGGTTTTTATCAATTTCGAGTTGAAATAAATTTTTGTTTTTTTTTTCTTTAGGAAGTAGTGAGTTCAATATTTTTCCACAGTGCCCTAGAATTATTCCTATTCTCTGTGATACTGTTTTCAAAATGGTCCCGTTTTTCCTCGCGCATAACTTTAGCAGCAATATTTCTTTTTTGTTTGTATATCTCCAAATTTTCTGGTGTTCTGTTGCTTATAACATTTATCTCTAGTGCTTGTCGCATCTTTAACTCGAAAAAATATTCATTATATTAGAATAAAAATGTAAATATTTTTGATTTATATCAAGCAGGTTATAATTCCAATTTACGAGGAACAATTTATAATTGATGTTGTCATGATCAATATGCGTTTGGATGATGGATGATTTCTTTGTTTTACAAATACCTCTATTACTCGAAAAGTAATGATAATGTTCTTTTTAGTAATGTAGTAATGTAGTAGCCGGTTCTTGTAATTTTGGCTATTTGAATTTTCGCACTGTTCCGTAAGAGAAAAATCTACAACCTTAATTCAGTAATATTTTCCATTCTAATCTAACCTTACTTCAAAGCAAAAAATCACAAACGATAATGGATATCGATATGCGGTTTTCACCATTGAGTTTGAAAAAACTGAAAAAAACGATTTCATAACACATTGCACTACTGAACTAAAAAATGATTGTTCATATAGACAGAAAACAATAATAAATGAAAAATATTAGTATCACTGTGAAAAAAACGTGGAGCGCTTTGTCTCATATTTTTGTATATCGAGCTTTATTCTATTTTTCACTATTATGTTCTCAATTTATTATAAAAAAAATTATTGTCTCCGAAGAGAGTGACTGCAAAAAAAGGGCCACCCTTTCAAATCCACGACGCGGATTTTTTAAATTCTAGCGAAGGCTCTCACACAGGCTATATAAGAGGCAAATTATTTAATTCAGGCGATCCTGATTAGGATAATGAGACAAACTCATCAAATTATCGTATTGTCACCGGTTCTTGATAAGTGTACAGAGTTTCAATTGAATCAGTCCGTTCGAGTGTAAAGGAGTCGGTTACAAACATACATACTGGTGAAGATAAGTGAAAGCGTGTAATAATGAACTATATTTTTTCTGTGACGGTAACAAAGTTTTACATTTCATCTCTGTTGACAGGAGAAGAAATATAAATTTTTGAAATAACTTTTTTCCCCTGGAAAAAAGTGAGTACTTTTTTCCCGGATATAATATACACATAAGTAAAAGTAGATATTTCATTTTAGAATATTTCATTATACAAAAGTTACTTCTCCTTCATATCAACAGTACAATTATTAAATGTGCATTGAACTATTCGGTACAGCAGTCGAATTTTCTTGTGTCGAAATTGTACTTTCCTCCATGGACACAACTGCCGTTGTACCTGGTCTCAAATCGAGTGTTTTATCAGCACTGCTACACGTTCTAAACACTTATTAGGTATTTCTGTCCTGCTTGCTACTGATTCATTAACATACCCTTCAGCGACCGTTGATGACTTTCAACCGCCTTTCTTTAGTGGTATCAAGCTCCCCCAGATTCAACTAAAAATGTAGCAGACGATCTTCGAAATGAATGACCTGTATATGAGTTAGCATTTTCGAGTTGAAGAAAATTAGCCACTGTTTCAGGTATACCTCATAAAACTGATTTTTACCCACAACCTTATTGATACATTTTTCATTGCGATATGCATAAAACAGGCGGCGATCTTTGCTGCTGCTGGACGAAGGGCTATGTGCATTCGGTAAAATTTGATATAGGTATTCTTCAGTAACTACAAATCTCCTGTTTATATCATTCTTTGTTTGCTTAAGTTTCACAGTTATCACTTCAATATCTTCAATATCATCTAATGTTACCTGGCTGATTTCACAAATCCGACAAGCTCCTGCAATTCCAAATACAACAACAACCTTGACCATTAAATAAACTTCATCGAGAGCATTATTTGAAAAATCACTAATTTGTGTACTTGTAAAAATCGCAGCTTTCTTGGGCGTGTAACCTTTTCCATTTTGTTTCAGAAATGTAGTTATTTTGAAATATTTCGAAATTTCTACATTACTATTGCTTGGTAACGTACTTTTAATCATTGAATAATCCAACCACACTCTTGATGGCTTTTGTTGTTGTGCCAGATCCGAAAAATAAGCCAATAACACCGTCTCCGAGAAAGAACTGCATGTCTTTTTCATCTTTATTCATTCCATGAATCTTGAATACGCGGTTTCGAAAATTTTTCGCGATCTAGCTGGCAATAATTTTTGTAATGGTACTTTTGTTGCTTCTACTAACTCCAGTGGAGTCAGAGAAAACTCGAAATCAGACATTTTTTCACTTTACATTATTCAAAATAACAACTGAACAACTACTAAGTTCGCAATTTTTAAATCAAATCACAGAAATAAATTGACAGATATTTGTTTACTTTAAAGGTTTCCTTAGCAACGCAGGTCTAATTGTCGCTAAAAGTATCCACTTTTAGAATTCCGACAAGACAGGAAGAATTATATTATTGATATCAAATGACTATTGAATCCTTGAATATTTCGAAAAAATTGTACACCCTGTATCATACATTCCAATATTTTCTACCGAATTCCACGCAACATTGGAGGAGTCATCATCGAATATAGCACACAAGGTCCTATTCGATTTTGTCCGGTCCTGCCAGCTGATGCGTACATACTGCACATGAAGACCCATTAATAAAAAATGTCATCGCATTAACTGGATATTTCCATTAAAAGGAAACGTTTGGTTTGAATGTGTATTTGCGTTTTAACGGCAGAATATTCATGGAACCGAAAATGAAAAATTTGCAAATTTGAACTACCAGATGCTGCTTCCATATTTCATCCAGACTGTTTTAATATGGACGTTGTAAAAAAAAGTGAGTGAGAGATTTATGATTTTTAATTTCGGGGCGTATGAAACCAGTTGTCTTTCACCAAGTCTGAAGAATGCATTTTTCTCGAATGATCGATCCATCTACAATGATATAATGGATTACTATAAATTATGTGAAAGTGTAATGGTGTAGTGGCATATTTAAGTATATCTGCAGGATATCATCTACGCACAAATTTTTTCGAACTCAAACTCGAATATAATAGATAGATATTTTCATTAAACCACCTTATGTAAGAACATTTGTAGTAAGTCTTAAAAATACACATTTTGAAGTTACAGACACTTAAATAATATATTTAGAGAGTTGAACAAATACAGTTAAAATAACAATTTTGAGTAAAAGTATCACAGGTTGATAGTAGAAATCTTAGCGGGATGATCATACACATGTCAACTCATTGTTTGTATAGTTCAATAATTGTCAGTTATTATATTCATCGATAGAATGAAACGCGTTGTTATTAAAAAACTATTTGATTGTTCTCTTGAATTTATTTTGACTTAACTTCTTGATATAATTTTGAATTCAGTCAAATAGTTTCTGCAGGATTCGATATACCCCACTGAAGTTTAAATCCTTATGGCTTTTTTTTGTGATCGAACAACTTTGAGTGGAAGACCAGAGTTTGCCCATAGTCGTATACCATATGTAATTTG
Organism: Chrysolina americana; assembly: GCA_958502065.1. Lineage (NCBI taxonomy): Eukaryota > Metazoa > Arthropoda > Insecta > Coleoptera > Chrysomelidae > Chrysolina > Chrysolina americana. The sequence goes on from OY293412.1 coordinate 90,863,176, forward strand.
TGAATGGGATGAGGCAAAGTAAGATACTCTCAATGCTTCGAAACTGGTTACTTTTTTCAGTTGTCTTAGGAGATAAAGCTGATTAGAAAGTTTAGAGCAGAGTTGTTCGATATGACAGTTCCATTTCAAGGAACGATCCAAGGTTATACCAAAAGTTCAACTTTATTGTCTTTTGTAAATCAGGATAACTTTGGATGATTTGAAAACATCGGGAAAATATCCAGTCGAACAACACATGTAGATAAGGTTTTTTAGGGGATCTAGTACAATATCAGCGATTTCTTTTAATATTACTGTTTAATCCATAAACATCGTCACAGGGGGAATTTTTTAAGCTTTTTATTGCATCCAGTGTTTCGTTCCGAGTTACGGGAAAAAAAAAGAAGGAGCTTTGAATTCTAGGAAGATTATTCAGAAACTGTTCAATAAGCTTATCAGTTTTTCGCAGACTTTTAGTGATTTCCTCTGCTACCTTACAGAAGTAGTCATTGAACTTGGAAGGAGATATGTTTTAAATTACTCCCATTTTGTTTTTTTGTTCTTTTCATAGTTTATTTTTGTTTTTAGACCCATATATACAGTGTGTTTCACTTCTCATGGAAACACCCTCGTATCTTCTGTAATTTTTGACGAAATATCATGAAATTCTCAGGATCGATAGATACACTAGAGATGAACTTTCTGCACGAAAGGGGTCTTCGTACGTGATATACACTGCTCACCAGCAACGATGATACCACCCATTTTTCCGGAAAGTAATATTAGGGAGTAAAATTGGCCCAAAATTCCTTCGGATTCGTGTTTAGGTTCCCCAATTTACTACTAATACACTTGTCTCCTGAAAAAATTTCAGTTCTGAAAAATTCAATTTCTTTTCAAATACTTCACGGATGATGACCTCTTTCGTGCAGAGAGGTCATCTCTAGTGTATCTATCGATTCTGGAAATTTCATGATTCTATATCAAAAATTACGGATGATACGGGGGCGTCTCCATGAGAAGTGTAAAAAGTTTGAAATTTTCAAGACTGAAAATTTTTCAAGAGATAGGTGTAGTAGCAGTAATTCGGGGATCCTAAACACGAATCCGAAGGAATTTTTGGCCAATTTTGCCCCCTTATATAAAAATGGGTGGTCCCATTGCTGTTTTCGTGCAGTGTATATATCGTAGGATGACACCTTTTTTGCAGAGTTCATTTCTAGTGAATCTATCGATCCTGAAAGTTTCATGGCTCTACGTTGAAAATGATGGAAGATACGAGGGTGTTTCCATGAGAAGTGAAACACACTGTATAATTATCATATGCAGTTTTTTTGTATTTTCAATGCAATTTTTGTAATATTTTTCATGAGATTTATAAACCTGGATGTCATTATGAGAGTTACTTGAATCACTCACTATTTTCAATGAAGATAAGTTGTCTCTCATCCTCATAAGATCATTATTAAGAATGTTGACAATTGGTCTGTTTACATTCTCTACTTCTTTCAGAGTCATCAAGCTTCATATTCAAAATTTAAACAAAATATTCCATGTTGATATTGTTAACATTGCAATGTTTAGGAATATTTCAGCGGGTCCAAGTCAATTCATTAGTAAAATTTTTCAGAGCCTGTGGTGACAGTACTCGAGAAAATTTCAATAAACTGTCACCTGTGATCAGGTAGACATGTCTCGATTATTCCCTATATCACAATCGGTCATTCTTGAGTTACGCCCTTTGGGCTTAGGACGGCAATAGACACATCTATGAATACCCAACAATTAACAAAAATTACTTTCATCTAGAACAGTTTACCAAAATACAGTACAAAAAGTCACCAGACCATGCTTGACCATTATTTGTTAACTTGTTTCCTCTTGAAATTAAGGTTATATTATGCGAAAAAAAAAATCAGCTAGAAAAAAGTATCTCTAAATCAGCCCATTCTAGTCTTCAGACGAATTCATTCACTCACTTCGATGATTGTTGATTCTAGCGTATCAACAAAGGGCCTTGTACATTTTTTGTGCAAAATAATTTTGAGATTAATATTTCTCAAAAATTAACTAATTGCGTTTAAGTTTTAGTTCATGAATACTTTCATTCGAATAAAAAATAATAATTTGCAGACTCACATTCCAAAATTCTGACTTGAATATCAATAAACTTACTTCTAGCACTAATAATTCAGTGACTGTAACACAGTCGGAAACAATTCTTTCAGAAGCGACTTGTATTCCATAATTCACATTTTTGTACTTCTGTTATTTCAACCTCACAACCTGAATATCATATCCTATAGAATAATTTTTTTAATGTTCTCATTCATTCAACAAAACTTGAAATTTTGTCCTATATGATTCATCTGTTCTTGACAAAATATTATTTGATTCATTCATTTATTATTACTAGCAATTGTATGGGTATTCAACAGCATAACTTGGAAGACTGAAATCGATTTTTGCATTTTCTAATTATCATCCAATTCTGCATTTCGTGCTAGGAATCGCACGTTAAAAGGTAAGACCTCGTTGATCCTTAGCTCGCACAAGTTTCGACTTCTGAGGGCTGTCGTTCGTAGAGGGGTGACAGCTGGTTAACGGAAAATACAATTTTGAAAACAATTTTGAATGAATATCTATCGAATAAAAACATAAAGCACCTAGTTCTGAATTCTAAATCGATCCATTAGTCCACCACCAACATATTCAAATCGCCCTGATCAGTGATTCCAGACCGATATTCCCGATTTTTCCTAAGCAGCCCACTGTCTCGCAGAATTGCCAACGTAAACACGTATTAATTTAGGCAATTCCTGTGGAATTAGAGTATTTGAATTCCATCCACGTATCCCTATTAGACGCAAGCAGTTGCACCACATTCTCTATTATATCTCGATGCAATAAAATACAGATATCTGGATGGAATCCACGGTGTTCAGTCTGAAATTGATACAATGCAGGCAATACACAGAGTGTTTGGTGGAATTTATAGTCAGCAGTGGCAGTATATAACAGATCCAACTCTCCTGCGAACCGATACTCAAAATTAATGGCTATGACATCATCTAGAGTCAAAACCACTGTATCGAGTCGGCTCCCCTCCGCCCCTTTATACCTTTCCATATACGACAATCACCATAAATGAAGGAGCACTCTTGGACACCTTCGGAACCCATTAGCAATAGGATTTTCATCCTTAGACCTTAATTCACGAAACTAGACCGTCCTTATGCGCCAAAGGAATGATCTATGGTTGATGGATTCGAGACACTCAGTATAATTGTTAGGGACAAGTATGGACAAGAATAAATCTGATAGCTGGTATACGCATTTAATGGTTGGAATATCCTTATATGTTCTACATGAAACACATTAACTGCTGATATTATTCTAAAAATACAACTCAACCCCAATCATGTTAGGTACAACTCGATAGGAAATACCTCTTAATGCAACAAATATATTCAGTCAATAACAACAGGTACAATAAAGATGTAAAACGGGTTCATATTCATACATATTTCAACTTCATATCAATCGGGACAGTAAAACGTGCATACTATGAATCTTTTTGTTAAATTTTAACCTATAAGGTCTGAAGCTAATGGTTGACAAACAGATCAATTAGTAAATAAAATCAACCCGTAGTCCTGACCTGATCCATGGTAACTTCTAGATTATTATAATGGTTCTGGAGCCGGATCATACCGCTTCTTTTTTTAAATACTTATTCTGTTACGAATCTTACAGGTTTCTAGAAAGAGGAAACCCCTCAGAAGCTCCTAGGAGCTTGTACGAGCAAGGAAAAGATTCGAGACCGATGGCCGTGCTGGCCTTTGAATCCACGACCTTATGATCGTAAGGCGAGCGCTCTACCATCACGACCATCACGGCTATTTGAATAATCGAGCTCGGCTGCTTTATGATACATGAAATCATCTCTGCTCGTTTCCAATGCATGCATGTGTGTTCACAAGCCATAGCTCCTGGATCAAGCTCATAATATTCGATTTCTTCCATTTATACTAACGGAATTCATACCAGATATCATGGGTTGTTTACTTTTCACACAGTAACACATATCAGACAAGAATGCAGCAGATGGATTTTGAGACGGCCCATTCTTAGGGACACTTATCACATCTAAACCCCTAACATTATGCCTGAAGAAAGATGCCAAAATCGAACATACCCCCCAATTCATAAAATGTTTCGAAGATTGTAAAAACATATTGACCAACGAACCCATTCTGCAGTACCCCGATTTCTCCAAAGACTTTAATTTGACCACAGATGCAAGTAACGTTGCCATTGGGGCCATTTTATCTCAGGGGCCCGTCGGAAAAGACAAACCAGTGGCGTACGCCTCGAGGACACTCAATCAATCAGAGCAAAATTACAGCACAATCGAGAAAGAGTTGTTGGCAATAGTATGGGCTACGAAATATTTCAGGCCATACCTGTACGGCCGTAAGTTCAAGATAATAACGGACCACAAACCACTAAAATGGATGATGTCACTCAAAGAACCAAATTCGAGACTAGTGAGGTGGCGTCTGAAACTTGAAGAGTTCGAATATGAAGTAGAGTACAAAAAATGAAAAAATAACACCAACGCAGATGCACTTTCCCGTATCGAGATAAATACAAAAGAATTTTTCCAATACGTAGATGAATTCAATCAATCATTAGCTGGAAATCGATATCTGATGATAATGAAGACAACCTCTCTACCACAGGAAACGTTAGTGACCCACCAATAATGACAGATGTGAGGGACCAACAACACCCCTCTGAGGAACCCGCCACAGCCGAAGAAAACGAAGAAACAGACGGAGATACAATACACACCAGCCATGAAGAACCAATACTGGAAATGAAAACCTCCGAAAAACCACTCAACACCTATGATCATCAATTAATGATAAAATTCGTCTTACATTCACCAAGAAAACCAAAAAGAGAACAAATATTCCCTACAAAAAAACGCATTCTTTCCCAAATATCGATCGCCAACCTCGAAAATGATATAATCAATCTTTTCAAAAATTATATTGATCCAAAATTCACATACGCGGTTTATTACGAAAACGACACGTATACTCCTCGTATCATCACTACCTTACAAACGACTTTCAAAAACTCTGCATATAAATTGATAAAATGTAATTCAGTTCTAGAAGACATTACAGAAAAAGACAGACAGACAGAATTAATAAAAAACTATCATGAGGGTAAGACAAATCATCGCGGAATCGTAGAAACCGAAACGAGAATCAAAAGGTCATATTATTGGCCAGGCTTAAAGAATGACGTAACCAAGTATATAAACTTATGCGAAATATGTCAAATCAATAAATATGATAGGAATCCACCAAACCAAAAACTTATGATAACGCCCACACCTTCGAAACCATTTGAGATAGTACATATCGATACTTTCCAAGCACAAGGTCAGAAATTTTTAACGATAATCGATACATTTTCTAAATATGCTCAGGCATACCCACTTTCAGGAATTTCAGGACTAGAAGTCGTGAAAGCATTTTTAATTTTCATCACCCATCACGGTATCCCCACTCTTGTTATAATGGATAATGGATCGGAATTGAAAAATTCCGTAGTAAAAGAATTTTTTAAAACACATCAGATTAGTATTCATTACATAACAGTCAATAATTCCCAATCGAACGGTGCTATTGAAAGGTTCCATTCAACTCTAATCGAACACTTGCGAATTATTAGATCCAAAGACAAGAATAAAATCGATATTTTGAATCAAATGCCTTATGCTATTTTAGGGTACAATCACTCGATTCACACATCGACAAAACAAAAACCAATCGATATCATAAACGGACATTTGAACAGCAAAGATCCATTTGACATTGACATCAACGAAAAACTTATGAACAATTACATTCACGAACATCGCGAAATGACGAAAGAAATATACAGAAACCTAAACGAACAAATGACAAAACGCAAAGAGAAAACGATTGAGAGACATAATCGAAATCGAGAGGAACCCTTAGAATATACCCCAGACACCGATCTTTATCGAAAAATAAAATCAAATACAAGAAACAAACTGTCACCAAAATTTACGAAAGGAAAAGTGATCAGAAATAAAAATATTAAGGTCATTGCCCTTCACAAACAAAATTTAAAAAGACCAAAGGCTAATCAGAAAAAATTGTTACAGGTACCAGCAGTACCGCAGGAGGTAACAATAACCAACCTGAACAAGAACCCAGGGATTCTGCCGTTCAAGCTAGGAACGACTAGAATAAAAATCAAAACCCATAGTTTCATCCACTATTACGACCTAAAACCTATCGAACATCAAATTCAATGAATAAAAAATCTTTACAACAATATCACAGCTACCATTCATAATCAAAATATCTCCGATATGTCCGAGCTTGTAAACCTTGATCGAACACTTTTGTTTCAACTAAATTCCGCGGAACAGAAATTCAATTCATTGAGTCCAAATGGACGAGTAAAGAGAGGTCTCGTAGACGGTTTAGGATCGATTATAAAATGTATTTCCGGAAATCTAGATGCAAATGATGCCGCTCACTATGACGAGGCAATTAATGATCTTCAAACCAATCAACAAAATATCGTTAAAAAATTGAACAAAGAAATATCTCTTACCACCGAAATAATCGAAAATTTCAATAGAACAATCACAACAATTGATCAGAATCAGAAGGCGATAACTTCTACGTTAAACAAATTGAATACCAAATTGAACAAGTTAATCTTAAATATCGATGAATATTGGCAAATTAGAGACGTACTGGACCAAATCAATATTTCTCTCCAAATTATCTTGCAATTATTGACGGATATTGAAAACGCAGTAACATTCGCTAGACTCAAAACAACACATAGTAGTATATTGAAAATTGATGAACTTCAGTCTATAGTTGAAACAATTTTGAGTTACTATCCTCCAAATCAATTGATTTTTCCAAACGATCCAAAATTCACTCATAGATATTATGAGCTATTAGAAATTGAAGCATACCATTCAAATACTAAGATTGTTTTTGTGCTCCACTTTCCTATTGTCCATCCAGAAACCTTCCTTCTATATCATCTCTATTCCATCCCTACCGCCAATTCAACTATGATTGTTCCACCCAGTACCTATCTGATAATGAACGAGAACTTCTACCAATACACATCAATTCCATGTATGGAACTGCGACCAAACTACTATTGTCCAAATAACAACCTTATTGACGGCCTGAGACAACCAGACTGTGTATTCCGACTACTCCAATTGTCGTCCACCTACGTCACCTGCCAGCAGACACCAGTAAGGACCTCAACCAATTTAATAGAGCAGATCGACGAGTCACACTATATTGCGATACTTCCCAACCATACCAAAATCCAAACCATCTGCAAACGAAGTGATTTTACAACACTTCTGGGAAACTATTTGATTGAGCTACCCACCGGCTGCCGATTCGAAACCGATGAATACAAATTTATCAACGAAAAAACCGTCAGTCATGGACAACCAATGTTCCTTCCAGAAATCATTGTACCACATAGTCCACCCAGGGAGAACGTATCCGAAATCATCATCAAGAACATCCCTTTGGACAAGATCCACGAACTTCAGAAGCAACAGCACAACCTAGGACCGATCCACACTGTTTATAAAGAAAATTCGTCAACCACCCACTGGATCATCCCTATCTACATTACAATTATTTTTGGAGCTGCCTACTACAGCTTCCAATTCATTCGTAACAAACGAAGACCAAATCCGGCAGGGCCAACAGATAACCAACCCCATGAGAACGCTGCAGCATTTTTCAGTCCTTGAAATATGCTTCCATTTGGCGATGGAGGAGTTATACACCTGATCCACCCTGAATTGCCAGTACCGGAGCACCGACGAGATGCTGACACAGACTTTTGTTCGTTTCAATGAACTTTGCGGAAACGCAAAACGTGTAGTAATTATAATCTATTTTATTCAGTCTTGACGAACTATTCACGTTGTTCAGAAGTACTTTTATGTTTTCTGTCTTTTCCAATTTTGAAAACAAAACTTTTTAAAAACAGTCTTCGACGTTTAGAGTATTTAAGTCACGCGATTTCCCGAGGATCGAGAGGGTGAATGCTGCTATAAATGCGGACGATATTCGCTGCATCTCAGATCCGAATACTTTTGGATCAGAACATTGTGCCATATTTGTTGAATAGCAAAATTAGGGTGAATGCGAAAAAGACCGAGATTGTCAACTTTTCGAGAAGGGTTTGTTTCTCAAAGCTCTCTCATCGAGGGTTGAAAAGTCAAAGACAAACTCGTGCGAGAATGGAGTGAAGTACCTAGGAATAAAACTTGTTAACACATCTATGAGCCAATTATGGAACCTGCAATATTATACGCTTGTCCTGTGTTCTGCAGGCTGGGAATCACGCTTGACAGGATACAGAACAATCAGGTAGCACGGGTTTGGTCTCCGCGGCCAGCCTCCTTTTTTTTAATGAAAGAATAATGTTTTTGTTGAAGATGTAGATTATTGTGAATTATTGGACATTTGGATAGCTTATACATATAATTTAGCTTCTTAGTGTTGATTTACTCATATGTGTAGATGTTGAATGAAGTCTCGAACATTATTTGTCTTATAGCTGCTCTTGTAGACATGATTTTGTGTTTATTTCGAAAACAAAGTGTCATTGCCGCTCTTCAAAGCCTATTTGCCGAGCGGCAATGTATTAGTTTGTGCTCTGAATACATAAATAACTTTTTTCTAGGCATAATGAGCTATGCCTCTGCCCTTGTATTCGAATAAATAAATAAATATTCTGGTTCCGCATCATTTCGCATAGAGACAAAATTCTCATATTTCAAAGTCTCACATACTCTGCATATCTGAGCACCAACGATAAACCAGCGTTTTCAGATAAACGTGAAGAAGTTTGTATTTCGAAAACAGGATGATACTTATTACCCATCATAACAGCATGGAACCTCATAAAACATACATCTGACAACCGAATGCATAGTGAGCATTCTTTTCCTGCTCGGAATTTCAGATATGGAACAAATGATCGCAACGTGTGCATCAGCAAGAAACGACTGAAACGAGAGCTATTTTGTTTATGAAGTTTGCTTTATGGCCCCATTCGTTACTAATGTAACGCTTATAAAGAAGTTCACGTAGCGACGGAGACTCGCAGATACATCAGAACTGAATTTCAACCACGGTATTCTCACGCTTCGGAGGAATAGAGCTGGGAAATGTAGGTGAAGTATAAACAAATATGCAGATGTATGGTTATGATAACTGGTGAAGGAGTTTTTGGTACATATACATGTAATGGTCAACCAGGAATTTCGTTTGGAGTATTTTGTTAACACAATTTAAATATTCATAATATAATCTGCAAAGGACGCTATCATCCAGCTCAACTGTAGCTGCATGTGGATGAATCGATAATCGAGGTCTCATTTGGAAACAGTAAAAACCACTTGGTGCAGAGGTAATTAAGAATGCTACGGTACTCCTCAAAAATCAACTCCTACGTTTCTGGATCCCAGTATATTTCTGAATAAACAGGACTCCTTTCCGTTGAAATGAAGATGAACAATTCCTTACCATCCAATATGTTGTAAATTGTATCAGCTGAATAGCTTTCGATTTGGCGGAGGCAATAGGATTGGTCTGCATCACCGGTTGATTGTTACGTCTCGTTGAGGTCTCTGTTGGGTTAATATTACAATGACTTTCAAGCTATTGAATATTTTTCGGAGTTAGATATTACGTGTTTTCCATTATTTTGTATTATGTAGTCAAATAAGGGGTAATCAATACTTGAAAACAGCTAGTGAAAATAGCAATCAAATGGAGTCAACTACACATTTGTGGTTCAGTTAGAAGACTCGCACCATTTGATGTCTCCAGAAAAGTCCTTCTCGTCCACAGAAAGAATACCTTCATAAAAACAACATGGGTGCCGTTTGTTAATATGGATATTTCTATAGCTAGTAAAATAAAAGCATAAAATATCATTTCTGCAGAATTTTGAATTTATCGATTTGCAACAAATATCCATCCCAAATTTCTCGTCGATAGTAACATTTTCACCAACACTATAATATTCCTCGCATTTCTTTACAAAGTGCCCATCAGTGTCTCTTCTCTCTTCCGTCCAAGAAAGACACTCAGTAAATTTCGTATTGATATGTATGTTGAAAATTCCATGTTGAAATTTGAACAGATGCCTTCGCCTTCGCCTTCGCCTTCGCCTTCGCCTTCGCCTTCGCCTTCGCCTTCGCCTTCGCCTTCGCCTTCGCCTTCGCCTTCGCCTTCGCCTTCGCCTTCGCCTTCGCCTTCGCCTTCGCCTTCGCCTTCGCCTTCGCCTTCGCCTTCGCCTTCGCCTTCGCCTTCGCCTTCGCTTTCGCCTTCGCCTTCGCCTTCGCCTTCGCCTTCGCCTTCGCCTTCGCCTTCGCCTCCGTCTTCTGATACTAGTGTTACTCAAGTAGTTATTGATTATGTACAATTGGGGAAATTTTGTGTAGCATTTGGATAGACAGATTTTGTATTGAACTCCATTGTTGAAATAAGGTGTATTTCTGTAAGTGAATATTAATTGAAAAATTCGCTCTGAACCTTGCCATGGAAAGCAATATCAGACACAAACCCGTATCATCCTCAACTACTCCCAAATTCCAAATTTAAAAAATTTGCGTATGCAAGTTTCTAGATAGTATCTTTGAATATTCCTTGGAACTTTTATATTATTGCACATCTGAAAATTGAGGTCAAACTCATATTCCAACTTTGGATGGCGATAACAACATGCATAAAGAATAATCTTCCAGTTTAACGAGGAAAATTACTAGTTCGCGGAGCTTTAAAAAACCGCGCTCGAACTTTTTTGAATTTACTCAAACAACTTAAATTTTAATATTCATCACGAACATGGGAGATGTACAGGAGTTTCAGCATCACGTTTTATTGAAAATTTATGCATCAGCACAATATAGCCAGATGCTGTTAAACTAGGTATTTACATGTATCGCCTGGACTCAATACTGAATGTCAGGAGCAAGGAATTATCACTACTCTGACAGAAGGAGATCAAATAATATTGTGATATTTATTGTATTAATCAGAAAAATAGAACCCTATCATAAACAGTTATGTTCCTTAGGTCAATGAAGATTATCATTTTTATTAACATTTACATAAAGAATTCGATCATCTTCAAGTAGCTTTGAAATCAAAGTATATCCGGGATCTATAACGTCGTGAAGCCGAAGGCTAAATCAGAAATATGGATAAAGAACAAATGGTTGCACGTGAATATTGACCGTATATCTCCCGAATGATGGCAGAATCGGGAAATCTCAGGAGAGCACAATATCAAAACAGTTGTTAAGCCAATAAAGAAGATTTGAAATATTCCCGGGTCAACCAAAGATAGGGATCCTTTATCTGCTGGAGTGTGTACTTCGGAACCACTAAAAGTTCTATAAGTACGAGGATGAATGAACATGATAGGTCAAACAGAAAAATCAGTAATGAATATGCCCTCAGCGAGAAAGACCACAATATAATGGTAAATTATCAAAGGTAATACCACGAGTGCTTCAAATTTTATCGAAAATTTTATACCAGTGAGCCAATCAGATGCCTGCATTTTGACGTGTTGCTATGACAATAGCCTAATTTCTTCGGAAATTTCCCTGCCTAGAGGGAAATTAATAAGTGGAAATTTCCCCCTGGCTTGGCAGCTGTCATAAACACAGTGGCGTAAAATATTTTTGATACATGTTTATTTATAACTTAATTATAGGTATATGTTATTATCTGTTATTTAATTATTTAAACCACATTTTAAGAGAGCATAGGGAAATTGCAATATTTGACAACAAATCCGAGATTAATAAATGAAGGTGCAGCCGATGTAATTCATTAGCGTCCAATAGAAGTAGACCTTAACTTTTTTTCCCCTTTCCTCTAGTACTATAAAATTATGTGATTTTGGTAGAATATTTGCTTCTCTTTTTAATGATTTAAACCACATTTCACTAGAGCATAGGGAAATTAAAATATTTGATATCAAATCCGCAAAAAAATTTATTCGCAATTCGCTGTTGTGAGAAAAAGCCTACTATGATATCCGTTACATGGATAATAATATGTCACCTAAGTATGTCACTAATGTAATTTCTATTTTAAAAAAGTTTTGGTATAATTTTTTTTTACCGAATCTCTGCGAATATGAACTAATATTCCGGAAATTTTCCTCAGCTGCGAATTTTTTCAGAAAATTCGCACTACGAGAAAATTTCCGGAAATAATTCATGCTCTAGGGAGATTATAAGTGATAATTTTTTCTTTTCCACGAAAACTTATTCATTTGGCAAAAATATGAAAACAAACCGATTGATAAAATCACGAGTCCGTTAGAACGAGTAATTTTATTTAAATTCGGTGTGTTTGAATGTTTTAGCCTCAAATAAAGAAGTTTGAGTGATGAAAATAAAAAATTATCTGGTATAATTTGAAGATCGAGTTGTATTTGGGAAGATTAATTTTTCAACGATTTTCATATTTGCTGCCCAGTCTTCCAGAATTTCAGCAATCTCTTGAAAAGTCGTATCGTTTTGTAGCTGGTAGTTTCTGATTCTGCAAAATGCTTCAAACTGATTCCATATACATTTTTGGATTTAATTGTGTTTTGTGGAGTGGAATTTTGTATTAAATGTTCAATATTCTCTTGGGTGATGGCACTGAATCGGTTTGTGTTCATTCCTCAATAAACTTCGAAGCACTTTGAGCTGTCAATAAGAACAAATTCAGAGTAGAATTTTGACGTTTCAATGTAAACAAGGTATCATAGATGAGGAAGCAGTTTTATCGGGGGTAATACCACGAGTGCTCGCAATACCATCGATAGTAATTGACAATATTCCACAGGCTATCGGTGATCGGTTTTTTGCTGTCAGGTTGGTAATGAATTTTAGTTTTCAATATTTGAAACACTGTATTTTGATACACTGACATGTACCATGTGTCAGCAATGACAAATGTCAAATTATTATAACCAATCCCCAGCCAATCCCTAGAATCTGACAGATGTCACTGTATTAAAATACAGTGTTTCAAATATTAAAAACCAAAATTCATTACCAACCTGACAGCAAAAAAACGATCACCGATAGCCTGTGGAATATTGTCAATTGATCGTTTTTAAGGAAAAAATATATTACCAACCTGACGAGTGGTGGAGAACGGTTTGGGACTGAGAAATTCTGTGAATGTCAATCGATTCAGAATAATGAAATTAGTATACTTTGTGAATATCAATCAATCAAAGAAAAAGTATTACCCAAGAAATGTTTTGAGGGGTAGAAATACTCGAAATCGTCATAGGAAATATCTAATTGACACTGTATAGACCTCAAATTTGGTGTGCATATTCGAAAAATGTTTAATTTTACGAAAATCAATGAAAAATAATGAACACAGGATTTTGGAGGGTAATGGCTTCCTTCTCAACTTCAGATCAACTTTTCAACTCGAGAAGATTTGGGATAGAGCAATTTTGCATGGGACAATCGATTCAGAATGATGAAATTAGTAAACTTTGTGAACTCCAAATCAATCGAGAGAGAAAAAAAATTCTCAAGAAAAGTTCTAAGAGGTAGACAACTAAAAATCATGAAAACTCGAAATCGTCATAGGAAATCTCGATATGACACGGAATAGGCTTTAATTTCAGTGTGCATATCCAAAACAGGTTTAGTTTTATGAAAATAAATGGGAAAATAATGAACACAAGAATTTGGAGGGAAATGGTCCCTCTCAACTTCGGTCCAACTTTTCAACTCGAGAATGGTTCGAGATAGAGTAATTCTTTGAATGACAATCGATTCAAAATGATAAAATTAGTATAGTTTATGAATTTTAAATTAATCAACGAATGAAAAAATCACTGAGACACGTTCTAGTCATAGGATATCTCTACAGAATGACGAAATTAGTGTACTTCGTGAATTTCGAACCGATCGACAAAAAAAAATTCGACAGTTTAAGGGTACCACGGCAAATAATAATAATAGCCGCCCTCTATCCGTTCAGGCTATGCCTCTATAAGTGTTTATGAGGGAGTATTATTGTTATTATAAGAAAAATACCCATCAAAGAGAAAGACTGGAGTTGGAAATAAATGAGTGATCACTTATGGACGAATCAGCATAGCATCGAATGGTCGCATGCCAAATTTATCCACATTTGGTCTCAGATTTCAGCTGCGATGGCTATAACCATTTTATAGAATAAGACAGTGATCTGCTTTTGTTCTACAGACAACTATGTTGCTTAACTTCTTCGATTTTTGTTTGTTATGATATTTGTTCTGTCTGTCAACCGGCTGCATTCTTACGAGCAACCCTCAGAAGCCAACAGGTATCAACGGGTAATGCTTTCCACACCAATGACTACAGTCACTATTGATTGACTTCAGTTATCGACAACTACAGCTGTCTCCTTGACAAATAACGTTCTACCACATAGTCCTTCACTGTACTGAAACAACTCTGCAAATACAATGAAATACACGAGGAACGTTTACAACATATAGCCACCAATAAAACTCCAGGCGATGTGGCTTACATCGCAAATGTAGCGAGCATAGAGTACGAGTTACTGTGTAGCCTCAATTCTGCAAACATAGCGTACCTTACCTATTCTGTAGCCTCGAAATAAAAAAGCTACCCCGTCACTTTTAAAATATTCACATGTATTTTTCGTCAAGTTCCATACTGAATATTTTGATGAATGACTAGACTTGATATAAAATGTCATAACAGTTCCTTGCCTCAGCCATGATGGAAGTCTCATTAAAAAACACGAGGGTTTTATTCGCCTTTTCGGTGGGATATAACCTGAATCCATCAAGTAGGTTCCTACGTTCCTTGTATCGTTTCAACTTAATAACTACATCCATTATTTTGACAACAGGAAATTATGATTCTTTATCGAAGCCACATAATCGATTCCATGAGCGAGTCCGTAAAAAGTTCCAATTTGTTTCAGTCGGATTTTTGTACGATACTCGATGGAAACTCGTCGAGAGTTTGACAAGGCGCTGTGATGAAGGTTGAAAAATGAATCGTGTCTAACCCTTGTTTACCATAACTTCAATCGGAGGTATCAGTATGAAGGTTTCATGAAGAATGTATGAGAGGTGAATCCAGTGAATTATTATTTCCACACGAGATAAACAAAGAAATCAAACAAAAATAGGGATTTCGTATTAACTTTCCGAGGAAATTGCAGAAAACGTGATTTTGTTTGCATAACCCGAATTGAACAACACATTATAAAGGGCGGGACTAGAAAAAAAATCGGTTGTCGTAGAGTGAACATTTGCCTGTCGCAGTAATCGAATCATTTATGTGTTCGCACCATAATTAGATCGATGTGCAACCAAGGCAAATGTATTGTTACGATTTGCCAAATAATAGGCCGAGCACATAACTAAAACTGATTCTTTTCTAACTTAAATAAAACACTTGGATCTATACAACAATACAACTAGCTGAATATTCCAAACACTTATATACTTCTTCAAAAACTGCTTATCACTTCTTCATGAACTTCTTCATCATAACTTCTCTTCCTAAAACTTCCCTCAAACTTTGCTTTATATAGTCCAGCCGTGCAACCAGATGCTTCGCGACTCCGCTCTAGATTACTCACGACAGAATTCCACCCAAATAATAATCTCTTCTTGGAAATAATTATCGACGGTACGCTTGCGAGTCGACTCATCGGCGTAGCTAGGGGATTTTTATCAATCTCGTAACAGTCTATAAAACCGTTCAGAATTTTGAAAATGAACAAACCCCTGCCTTCTAATGATCAATGGACTCATATCCATTACTAAGAGCATGTTAGTATAAAATTATGGAATGTTCAGTCTAAATGAGCAGTACATGAGAAATCGACGTTGAACTCTTTCCAGTTTTTTTATGTGAACTTATGCATGAGGGCACCAAATAATCGAAGCATATTCCAGGTGAGATCTTACCAATGAATTGAATAAGATTTTCACTGTACTCATATGAACAAAATCTCTGGAATGTCTATTCATGAAATCCAACTGCTTCAATGCTCTATCAGAAATGTACTCAATGTCCGAAGAAAATGAGATATTGAACTGAAACATGACTCCAAGATCTTTGATCGACGTAACGTTACCGAGAACATATTTCAAGTTCACCCTTTGCATTGTGTGGTGGAAGCTGATGGCATTCATTTCGAAAGATTCATGCTCATTTTATTCATTAAGCAACTACGTGAAAAAACATTCAGGCTATCCTGGATAATAATACAGTCACCGGGATTCTGTACAACGCGAAATATTTTGATATCACTGGCATACATAAGGAATTCATAATCAGAGATTTCTCTGACGATGTCATCGATGAATAGGTATACTTAACAGAAAAAGCCCAAGGTATGCATCCTTTCAACTTGACAAATAGGAAGCGATCTGATGAGTAAGTTTTAACCATTCTGAAGAAGAAATCCGCGAACGCTAATATAACTTCTGGACGAGAACTGTACGTTCGAATGTACAGGGTGAACCTAGAATAATCTACAGGATTGAGTGTACTTTTCATGGAATGTAAAAGCATGATTTTTTAGTGACCTCCCCAAATATTACTAACGATCTCTATAATACTTGGATGTTGCGATTTTTTTTGTTGGAATCATGCCATTTGCAGATGCATTCCGAAAGAGTCAATGTAAATACGAGTAGAGAATACAAAAAAAAAACAATAATAATGCTATTTTATAGACAATTTTGTGATATTTCTGATTCATTCTTAAATTATACGGTTTGGAAAAAAGAACCTTTCTCATTCGAAAGATTTGATTTTTACCATATAATGCATGTTAGGAGACATCACGTATCGGGTGATACCCTGTATCCTACCTGATAACGAAGTCATAGTTGATGATTCATAAAAGATATGGAATGATTATATACTTTAAGTTGGGAATGGATTTAGTTAGTCAGTCGATGAGTTGAGTTCGACAATAAACGGTGTTCAGTATTCTCAAGTGTATCAGTGTCTTCTACCTACCCTACCTAACATGCATGATTAGTACCTACACGAATATTTTTCTATGCGTAACCTTTTTGGTTTGATCATTTTTAGTGGCTTACTTTCACTTTCATTCCATTGTACCATAGAAGTACATGAATCATTTAAGAAAATCCCAATACAATTTTTTATGTACAATTGACTGAAATTAAGTTAGAAGCAAACAAAACAATTTGAATGCGAAATCGTCAATAAAAATGCAAAATCGAGAAACAAAAAAATAAAAAATCAAAACTTACAAATTTTTAAAAGTACTACTCGCCGTCTATGTTTGATACATGTTTCTATCCTCTTCTGAAATGAGTTTTCTACTGCTCTCTGATATCCTTCTAGAATCATTTATCATCCTTTCCTTTAAATTTTGTACGGTTGTTTGGGTATCTTAGTACACGACTACATTCAAGTATCCCCATATAGTGAAAATCCTTCTGAATGAGATGTTGATATCTAGCAGGTCATGATCACAATACATAAACAATTTGTCATTGATAAAAATAGCTAGGGAAGACGAGGCTATTATCTTCAACGTGTGATGCCGAGTACGTTCAGTTAAAAGCACACTATAATAGTTAACGAGAATGATTAGCGATCAGTCACAAAAAATATGCAATATCAGGACATAAAAACAATGAAGTAACAAAAACTCATATTATTCTTAGGGAGCAGAAGTGACCTTATTTCTCGATAACGCATCCAGTAATGCACTATCAAAGTCTATTGGATCAGCTCTGACTGAAAGAAGAATAGAACCAATCATGTCAGGCTGGATCTACGGCAAGCTCATGAATCGGACTGACACTACATCTCTTCAAGATGAGGCCATTAAATTCAGGGTCTCCAGGGAATACCCACAAGTTAGAGTACTTTCCCCTCTTTTTATGGTCACTCCTGATGGACAATCTGCTCAATGTGATGGGTGGATGGATGGGTAGAGCTTCAGTCTTATGGAGATGGCCTTGTCATTCTGTCAAGGACCACGTCGGGAAGGGTAGCCTCCAAAGAACTTTGCACCACGTTCGCAGATGGTGCCAGAGGGAACAGATGTCTGTCAATCCCAGCAAAACTGCCATAATACCCTTTACCAGGAAAAGAAATCTGAAAGACCTAACTGAACTCTCCTTGAATTGCAAAGTTATTCTATTTGCAGCAGAAGAAAAATATCTAGGCGTCACCCTTGTTGAAGGAACTCACATGGAACGCTTATTTGGAAAAGGTTCTCCTCAAAGCTGGAATGTCCTCATGGATTTGTGGGAGAATTTGTAGAAAATCTTGGGGCCTAGGTCCCCAACAAATCCACTGGATATATGTGATGGTTGTTAGACCAATGGTCACATACGGTTCCATTGCCTGGTGGCCAAAAACTTCACAGCGAACTTGAAGCTCTCAACTTTACAAAGACAGACTCATCTGGCGATCAGTGGTTCCGTCAGTACCATACCGTCAGCAGCTATGGAAATCCTACTTGACCTACCACCTCTCCACATCTTCCTGGAGATAAAGGCTAGATGGAACACCTTCATATTGCCAATTGCATACAACAGACATTTACAGAGCGTAACAGACTGCTGTAGGACACTGAAAGTCACAGCATTCTGGGAATGGCCTCCAATATAATGCCTCCAACAGTGAATTTTCACCCTGCCTACTACCGTTCTAATTCCGAAGAGAGACGACGGGGTCCTCCAAGAAGAGGAACTACTGAGAGCAGATTTCTGTTGGTTCACAGATAGTTCAAAAACACCCTCAGGTTCTGGTGCAGGTGTAAACAGTCGTACTTGTTTAGGATTATATGCGACAGTAATCCAGGTGGAAATTCACGCCATCGATCTATGTATCGAGAGACTGGAATAAACCAACCTCACAAAAAGATTAATCAAAATATTCTCGGACAGTCAAGCGGCTTTGACAGCACTTGACTCGTATCCATCAACGTCTGAGCTGGTTTTAAACTTCCACAAAATACTCTGCTCAATAACAACACTCGACAGTCTGTCTCTGGTCTGGATTCCTGGCCACTCCGGTATGGAGGTCATTGGAATGGCGAACCATCTTTCAAGAGAAGGTGCCGCAAGTCGGTTCATTGGAACAAAACCTGCCATTGGCATCTCGTCAAGTTTCACCAAATATACATTGAACACCTGGACAGCAAGGAAAGTATCAAACTTATGGTAAAATCTACCAGGATTGGCTCATTCCAAGGCACTCATACATTCTTCAAAGAATTTGACCAAAACACTGTTACCAAAAATTTTCAAAACTAAAAAATTCGGAAATGGCTAGAAATAGCCTTAGCGTAGTATATAAAAATATCGTGTATCAATTCTATATCATATATAAGCTCCCCAGTTATCTCAGCTATTTACCTGCATCAGTTAGGTAGGCCCCAGGGTCTCAACCTAACCGCAAGCACATATTTTACAGAAGCAGATACGGCACGGACATTTTTAATGTTCAATTTAAAATAGTCTGGTGAAGGTCTCTGGGAAATAATTTCGAGAAAAAGCGTATTAAATTTTAAATATGTAACTTGGCGCTTTAATCCATTCTGAAATATATCGCAGTTGGCATAAATTTATTTACCTCTTAAATTTGCTACGTACAGCCGCGTCTGGGATATTCATGAAATTGCAAATTTTCAAATTTTTAGAGGCAGAGTATCATCTGACGAAACGTTAGTGGAAGTGATATTATTATATATTTCGGATTTTTTAAGCATTAATAGAAAATAGTCAAGGGTTATCAAAGTGTTAATTAATGTACCTCTCTACTTCTTTCAAATTACAAGGTCCAAGGTGAAGGACAGATGATATCGATAACGAAGCAAGTACCTAACAAACAATAATTACTTCCCCGGCTAATACCGCGGCGGCCATTCAACTATACCAGACAGATACTTGTGCAAAGTTTCTCAAGGATGGTGACACAATTGCAAGTGATCAGTTAGACGGAGGTGTTTACCAGTTGAATGTAATATATAATTGAATCAAAACTGTTAAACTCCCCTGTATATAGCTGAACGTAACTACAATTTGTCATCACATGAAATAATATAATATATTCTGTGAAAGCAACTCATGAATGTCTCCTTTAGTGGAAATTTGAAATACTTGCGAGTATTCTGAGCATTCAGTAACATTTAACTAAGATTTAGGATAAGTGACATGTTAATATTTCATCCGAGTGTGCTGAGCACTCTAACAATTAAAGTTTCAGTTAATTGTTCTCGTCAGACGACATCATGTAGATGTTTCATGATACAGGTGCAGGTGAACTCATCATATATTTCATATATTCTACAATATAATTGCGGAGATGTACTTTTGTGCCACAAATGTTCCGACATTTTCAATGAATCATCAGTACATAAGAGAATGAGCCAATGCATGAATTAATTATGATATTGAATTCTTGGAAATGAGTAGCAAAAATAATGTCTAAGAAAGAAAAAATTAAAAGAATGTATGCTGATATTGTGGCAAATAGAAAGATTCATATAAAAAGAACTCACATAAGGCCAAAATATAATTAGATCCCACGTTTGGATAGTGAAGTTCTAAACTTATTTCATAACAGTGGAGGTGATGTAGTTTAATACTGCAAAAGTTTGGATTTCTTCTCAATGATATATGTATACCCAATGAACTCATGACCGACTGAAACCGACATGGACCCATAGACAGAAACGAAATAATTGAGTTTAGACAGAATGAGTGATGAAAAAACTGGTATGTGACCAGTCTTTTAGTATTCAGACATAAGCTCTTTCTATAAGGAATAGGAATTTTCAGGGTATTGGATGATTTTTTTACATCTCCTATTTTTACTTCCATTTGTGATCTTTGACATATTGCCTGAGATATTTGCGATAATACATAACATGACATCTGCTAGAATTTAGCTTGAGGTTATGATTGGCGGCAGAGAATATAGATTTAAGGTTATCGTGCATTTTTTGATACCATGTTATAATTCAGTGTCATCTGCAAATGCCTGAATTTGGCAATATTATGTATGGTAACTACATGTAGGATATTCATTTTTCAAATTGAATATAGAAATGGGCCGAGAATTGAACCTTAGGGTACTCCTGATTGGACATTTTTATGAGAGGAACATAAATTGGTCAGTTGCTGGCGATGTCCAATTAGATACGAGCACATGAGATTATTTAAATTTTCTGAGCATACATAACATTTAGATTTGAAAAGAAGCAGTTGATGGTGTCAAAAGCCTTCGAAAAGTCGCCTAAACTAGCAATGTGTTATTTTTTTGGTCAACGTTGGCGATGATGTTATCATTTACGTTCAACAACAAAGTAGTGATATTAAACCCTTTCCGAAACCCTGCTTGACAATCTGATAGGATGTTTTACCGAAAGTTTTAAGTTTACATGGTTTTTACTAGTTTTCAACTGTTTTCCTCAAAATTTTTTACGGTATATTAATAAGACAATAATCTATTGTGAATCATGTGATTACCAAAGATAATAGTAAATTACGTATCAAGTGTTGCAAAGAGCATGTTACGCACGAATGGAAAAATTACGCACAAAGCCGCGTAGAATAAAAATGGCCAGAGATCACAAAACAACGTTGAATTTAGATTTTTGTATTTGGAATTTCTATAATGAAGGATTTTCCTGTGTCCTCAACATATTCAATTTTCATATCACTCAGTTCCTGTTTTCGGCATACCACTTACGCCAGAAAACAAAAATTACCGTGTGGAAATAGTATTAGTGGACACATTTCACCTGCATAAATAATTACTGATTGTCAGGTGCCATTTCGAGGAAATCTTGAATATTTTTGGCCGTCAAAATTTTAGATTTTCTGGTTCTAAAGCCATCCGATTTCCTTTTTAATAGCGCTACTAACTTGGAATAGTCTTCTATATTTATGTTGTTTTTTATGCCTAAAGTCAATCCAAGCATTATGGAGGGATAGGTTTAATTTTTTCTGAAAGGTGTTGGAAATATGCTATCAAAACATTTTCGGAAAAAAATTCACTTTATGTTTTAGTCTCCAGTCCATGAATCTACTGTAACAATTTTCGTAGCGTTCGCGCGATTTACTTGGCAGTAAATCATTGGTTGCCATTTCTGCCATTGCCATGACGTTGGGAAGAGTTGAATTTTCGTTTTCACTATCACTTGACATATTGAAAATGTAGGTATTATTTCTTGAACAGTATGTATCTTATAATTATCAACTAAAACTTATTTGTCTTTCAAAAAGTTTGTGTTATTTTTGCAGTTGCTATGACTACGCTGTCGATGAGAGATTTTGCGATCATGACCTACTTGCGGAATTATTGAATGTTTCGATTATTTTTACGTATACATTTTAATTGATTCAAACTGTGTTATTTAATGAGGCTAAATGTCGTGTGTTTTCACCTATTTTCTACAGTGACCGTAGGTAAAGTGTATTATTAAATAAATAAAATAAATAAATGGATCAAATAAACAAACATATCAAACGCTTTTAGGAGGATATGCAATCCTAATGGTCTACTGTTTGTTGTCCTGAACTTTCTCTCAACTACATAATGATCATCGCAGAAACCGGAATCAAACAACAAACTTCCAAGGGGGATAAAAAGTTTTGAAGAGGAAGTAGATGGTGTCGGATTTATATGAAAAGCCATAACGAATATTAACGAGGGCACGTATTTTAAAGTTGAGAAAAATGATGAGAGTGTGCTCAATGTTTCTGAAAAAGGCGGAAGCTCAAAGCAGTGTTGACAAAACTTTTCAAATATAGGGTTGATTACTGACCCACTTGTCCTCTGTGAGTGGGGAAGAACTGATGATGTTTTTGCATATCTAAGTAGCTTCCAAACAACTTTGTTTTCCTATTCGAAAATCTAATTTGTATCTGGGGAGAGATATATCGATCGGTCCATTTTTTAGATACCAGGGCTTCGAAGAGTCAAGTACTGTTTATTTTTGTTAATTGAATGAATATCGTGAATGAAACTGTAAAAACTGAACAGAAAACACATCTACAAGTGTCAGATAACATTCAATTAAAATAAGGTCAGATGACAAATAATCTTTAACACTTTAAAGTGACTTACGTATTGTTACGAGATTGATAAAAGCCCCCTAGCTGCGCCGCTGAATCCTTTCCGCGGACGCCTCATCCATAATTAGTTCCAAGAAGTGTTTATTTGGATGGATCGTTTTCTGTAATGCATGAATAGACTAGATAACGGAGCTGCCGCGTCATCGCTCAATTCCTGGAAATGTGTAGAAGTTCTCCGTTTTGAGTATTCTCGAATCTTCGCGTTTAATCCAGTCTACTCGATGAGCACCTATATAAACGGAGACGTTTGACTGGGAAGGAAGTTTTTATGAAGAGAATTATTTAAGAAGATTAGAAAGTGATAATAAGCAGAAGTGATTGGTATATTTAGCTAGTTGTACTGTTGTATAGATAGATCTAAGTATTTTATTAGTCAGTGAAGTGTTGTATGTTTATTTATAGTGAAGTTAAAAAATAAACAGTTTAGTAGTGTGCTCGGCCTATTATTTAGCAAAACGTAACAGTATTCATTGACAGAGAAGGAGCAATATTTTGAAAGGTATCTCTCCAGGGAATTTTCAAAATGATGCATACAGAGACATTTGAAATAATCTAGTAAATTGTTGCAAAGATTGAAGTCATTGAGATTTACTAAGCCTGTAGCAATTTTTTCGAATATTCTTTGCGGATCTGAACGTCACATTGCTTGATTAGCATATTTGCGTTCTTACGAATTTCTATCAGGACACTGTAAAGATATAGGTGGATATAGGATAAGTTTCAGAAGAAGAGGTTGGTAATAATCTCTATAGCCTGAAATTGTGATGATTCTGATTCTGATTTTGATTCTTGAGTTCAAACATCCTCATAGAATGATACCATAACTAATGTGAGAGTATAAAAGGAGGAAACATGTAGTTTTTTGTGTATCCCAGCTGGTGATAATCTTCAGTTGATGTAAAAGGAAGATGTAAATGGAAGAGTGTGCTACCTAAGCAACTCTTCAATTGTTCGACGTGATTATTCCAAATGAGATTGCTGTCCACAATGACTCCTAGTGATTTTACACTATCCACGTGCAACGTAGTAATGCTAGTTGAAAATGTGTAGACTTCTATCAGTTATTTTTTAGAAATTAACAGATTTTTATGAACCATACCCATCACGAGTGGCCTAACTTTTCAGAATTTTACTTCATTGTTTTGTCAGTTCCTTCTATAACCTCCGGAAATACTGGTTTTTTCGAAAGTTTTCTTGAAATTTCCCGCAATGTTGAAGCATCGAAAATATTCCCTCTTATTTGTAGTACTATTTAGTATTTCACTTGTCTTGTTCGCACCATATGGAAAACTTTTGTTTATTCTCCTTTTGTCAAAAACTCTTATTTTTGATAAACATTGATGAATTGTGGGAAACTTCAAGTTTTTAAGTTTTCAAAATCTTAAATTTATAAACGGTGTACAGGGGAGGACAAAAAATATGAATACGAGTTCGCATTTTTTCGTGTCAGTTTTTCTCGTGAAATTAGCGATCGGACGAATTATTTCGTTGAAAAACGAAATTTATTTGATTATTTTTTTCACATGTGAAGTTTTGACGTTTCTTGTATTTCAACCAATAGCAGCGGACTGGCCAATGATTCGGTTTTATACTGAAAAAACTACATGGTCCTCGATAAAACGTTATTTTCTTTTCAACAGTAAAAACGAAATATGGTTATCTATGCGTCGATTTTATTTTATTGACTGCCGGGTCGTATGAAACGTAATAATGAATTATTATATAATCAGAATGAATGAAAAGTTTATCAATGGATGTTCACTTTTCATATTGGCGAAAAAAATAATCTTTTCAAATACAACTCGTTCTTCAAATTGCATCGATAATTTTTTATTTTCATCACTCAAACGCGTTTATTTGATTCCAACAAACCGAATTAGGATAAAATCACTCGTCCTAAAGGAGTCGTAATTTTATCAATTGGTATGTGTGGAAAATAAAAAATTTTCAATAAAATTTTGAGCACTAGTAGTATTACCTTTTATAAAAAAACTCTTGTATTTTTACTGTTGATAAATTATTTTGAGTACCGCTACTACATTAGAATTAAAATTTTT
Source organism: Chrysolina americana (assembly GCA_958502065.1). NCBI lineage: Eukaryota > Metazoa > Arthropoda > Insecta > Coleoptera > Chrysomelidae > Chrysolina > Chrysolina americana. The sequence goes on from OY293412.1 coordinate 90,888,477, forward strand.
TTTGTGATTGATTCAATTGCCTTGAAGTAGTCGAGCAATACTAAAATACGAAGTTTATCAAGTCTGATACATCATTTTATTTGCAATTGGGACAAACGTACAAAGAATTTGAGCATACATTACTGCCACAAATTCATACCGTCGTTTGTAAAGATAGGATTAGGTCGCCCAATAAATCTTGATATTCAGGTGAATCTCCTTTTCTAGCTGAAATCTATCTGCCTCAATCCAGAAGAATGAATCTGAATAATAAATGGGTCATTTCGCGAGGAACGAAAGCCTGGGATGACCTAGGGTCACATTCAGATTTCGAATATAAATCACAACGGAAGACTGTTATAATGTATTATTTATATTCATACCTTTTGCGGCCTTAAGAGGGTTTCTTTTTGGCTGTAGACTTGATTATACGCGGAGTGAATCTGGCAAGATATATTTCAAGTGTTTTACCAGTCAAGAGAATATTAGCCAGTAATATGTGGAGTTGAATTTCGAATGAAAGAACCAGGTGTGATATAATTGAATAAATTTCATGTCATATATTGAGTTTCTTAATTTTACAGATTCATCAAGAGCATTATCAGATTGAAATGTATCAGTTTAAATAAATATGTTATCACAGTGTTCAAAATCATAGAGAAGCTAGTTATTCATAGAATAAAGGGATTCTTAGATATACATTGCTTGAACAGTGATATTCCGAGTGGTGTTACCTCATAGCAATTTGATCGAGTTTAAGATTTCTGACAGAATTAACGATAGTATTGTGACCACGAGTTGTATTTATTGAGATAATTTCAAGATCCAACGAAGTTCGGAAAACGTATATTCTTGTTCATTTTAGTTCAATGAATAAAAGCTGTCAGACTGACATTTATAATGTCATTCTAGCTAGCAAGATATATCCTTCATTGTTGTTTGCATGCGTGGTTGCCCATGACGACGTGGTGTTACCGACTCAAAAGGAAGGAACTGTGTACTATCAGTGAAGCATCGTTTTTATTGGTTCTCATATCGCAGGAGATGCGAGTTTCATATAGCGAGTGAAATTATCTAGAAAAATTCTATAAGGACCTCAATGAAATGGGTACAGCTGAAGCAGTTTTTTGTCAACTTAAATTATTTCTGGAGTATCACTGTGGAAACGAGTATTATTATCGTCATCATTAACGCTGTGACAATATGAAGGAGGAAACACTGAAACTGAAGCAAATGGTGGAATCCCAAAACATCCGTAGGAGCATGAGTTCGAATGTCAGCATTGCCAGCGTTCTCGTGCATTGCATCACACGTATTGAAAGGTAAGGGCTACGTCTTCCCCTCGCACAAGATTCTGACTTCTGAGGGTTGCACGTAGGGGTGCAACCGGATGACGAATATAACAATTAAAAACAATTCTAGAAAGGAATAGTTGTAGTTCAAATTTCTGCCGAAAAAAGCTTTAACTGATTCATCAGCTCTACTTGACCCGAGTAATGACCTTCCTGAAAACTTTGACTGTTTTAGTTACGAAATTTTGTTGTATAGTTTCCAAGGTGCAGCTTTTTAGCCATAATCGAAGAATATTATTGAATGAACTGAAAAAATGCAACTGTACGTAGAGTCTCCAAGTTCAAAACTCAGCTCAGATGATGACACTGTGTGTCGAAACAATTGTAAGCGTGACTTTACAACTATATATTCTCAGTGTAAATTGAAAGCTTTTATTTCCTCTATATTCATCAGTCATGATGAATTTACACACATTAGATGCTTCCTCGATAGAACATTCCAAGGGACAGGCTTATGCCATATTTGATTTGAGGTCAGGTAGCCGAGTGGTTAGAATCAATGCTTTTTAATCATTTTGACTTGCCAGTCGTGGGTTAAAAGCCCAACGATTCCAGTTTCTTTTTCTGATTGCTTTAGAACGTGCTAAGAATCGCACGTAAAAAGATGGGACCTCGTTAATCACAGGCTCGCACAAGTTTAGACTTCTGAGGGTTGTCATTCGTAGGGGAACGACAGCTGCTTAACGAAAAAAACATTTTTTTTCAAGTTTTCAATGTAAGTATGTCAACGATACTGCCTTGATATATATATATGGATTTTTTTTTCGTCTGCAGACGACACTCGAATTTCTTGGCACAATGAAGATTTCTAGCTGGTGCGGGAAAAACTCACATGAAACAGCTTTGGCGTGCGGAAATTATTCCAGCCGGGCCCAAATTTATCGAATGTCTTGAAAAGGAACGCTCCAATCTCTATTTTTCATGATCATGTTGAGAACTCCTGATGACTCCACTGCCTCAATCTATAGTTATTCTATTGTGAAAGTTCTTGGCCTTCTTGTTTTTGGGGAGAGACGAAACCCAGAAATTCCAGAACAGTCGAATCACTTTGAGGGTCTTTACATCTAGTTGTTGCAGCTCCATCCTATTGAGTCTACTTCATCACTGCAAAAAAGTAAAGAAAATCGGAATGCAGGCATTTTTGTGGCAGCATCTTTGTTGCCTGACAGTTCTGACATATCTGCCGAAGTTTGTGTTGATCTTGCCGAGGAAATACTTTTCGACAGCATCAACTTCTTGAGAGTGGCGTAGTTTCAATTCAAATAGTGTGAACGTCTCTATAATTTTTCCAGCACTAGTGTGGGAAAATAACACTATTCAAACTGATATTGATATTTTTGATATTGTTAAAATTGTTAAAATTGTTAAAATTGTTGAAATTGTTAAAATTGTTAAAATGGTTAAAATTGTTAAAATTGTTAAAATGGTTTAAAATGTTAAAATTGTTAAAATTGTTGAAATCGATAAAATTGTTAAAATCGTTAAAATTGTTAAAATCGTTAAAATTGTCGTAATTGTTAAAATTGTTGAAATTGGTAAAATCCTTCAACCGAATATAACAGGAAAAAATTGTAAAAAAATTGATTTACCATACTCAAAACGTGAATAACTATTAGTTTAAACTCATCGAAAGCGTATGAGTAGGTATGTATTTCATGAGAATTTTATTAGATTTAAACTGTATTCATCTAAGGAAAAAGCTAGGGTGAGGAACACTTACTAGTTTTTCCTTCACTTAGAATAGATGTTTTCCGGATGTTGAGTTGATGCTGAAAGGGTATCGATATTCAAATTACCAATATTTCCAAATCACGTACATACAGTATTGGAAATAATTCATCTCGGATATTATGGTTTAATGAGAGCGTGAAGAATAGCTTGCTAAATAATGAGAGAGCATTACAATTTACCTTCGAATCGCGCAAAGAAAGAAAATCGAATTGTCGTGTCACGTAGTCAGCTGAAGATTAAAGTGGGGTAACAGGATGGGTGAACAGCATTACGTCTATACCCAAGATATATTTTTTCCGTTACTGTTTATCTTTCTTCCAGTACCAGAATAATTTTTTGAATCGTCCTGCATTCAAGAGAATTTATCTCTGGAAGTGAAAGGACCCTGCAAAATCCTTATGGAATGTGGGTCTCAGTGGATTTTTTTAAATTTTTTATATGTTGTAGTCCATGTAACTCTCAACCAATGTTACCATTGCGCCAACCCCAAAAAATGGACAGTTTTGCCGCTAGGGGTCGTTAAAATCACCCCTTTCTCAGAATAGACTATTTATTTCCAAAACCGGGAACGACATTTTCACCCGTTTCATTGTAGATAATGTTGCATATGATTATGCTCTTTAATAAAAAAAATCTTCACCCCCCTCCCTCTTTCCCCCACCACATATTATTACATATTATATTATTAACACAAAAAATTATATCTGGATTACTTTGAAATGCATCGTTAGATGTTTGAATATACTTGAATTTTTCATGATTATCCCCCCCCCTGAGGGGTACAAAACAAAAAAAATTTGGTGGATTTTTCTGAATTTTCAATATGATGCAGTTCATGTTATTGTGAATAGAAATTAATCAGGTGATAAACCCAAACAATGGATTGTTTTGGTGCTAGGGGGCGTTAAAATCACCCCTTGCTCAGAATTGATTATTTATTTTCAAGACCGAGAACAACATTTCCACCAGTTTCATTGTAGCTTATTTTGCATGAGATTGTGCACTTTTATAAAAATATTATTCACCAAAAAAATTATTCACCTCCCCCCACCTCTTCCCCCCACCTCCTATTATGAAACGCAAAAAAATTATATCTGGATTATTCTGAAATGCATCGTCGGATGTTTGAATGAGCTTGAATTAGGAAAATAGCACTTTTTCATGATAATCCTCCCTACCCCGAGGGGTACAAATAAAAAAAAATTGGGAATTTTTCTGAATTTTTAATATGATGCAGTTCATGATATTGTGAATAGAGATTAACTAGGTGCTAAACCCCAAAAATTGATAGTTTTGATGCTTGGAGGCTTCAAAGTCATACCGTGCTCAGAATAGACTATTTATTTTTATAGGAGGGAAAGATATTTGTGAACGTTTTTAATTTTAGATTACGATGAGTCATATTGTAATATTTCATAAGATGAATTCTAAAACCTCCCTCAACCCCTATTTTAAAACAGTAAAGATTAATTCTTGACTATACTTTTGAAGGCGTAGTCAAAATTAATGTTTTATTCAGCTCAAATGAGGGAAATCACACTTGTTCATTTATACCTCCCCCACTTAAAAAATGAGGGTGAATGACGCGTTTTTTTTTTTCGTATGGGGTGAAGGATATATTTTATAGAGAGATTTCAGAATAATCCAGATATATTTTTTTTGCGTTTCATAATAGGAGGTGGGAGGAAAAGGGGGGAAGAATAATTTTTTTTATAAAAGAGCAAAATCTTATGCAACATTAGCTACAGTGAAACTGGTGGAAAGGTCTTAAAAATAAATAGTCAATTCTGAGCAAGGGGTGATTTTAACGCCCCCTAGCACCATAACAATCCATTGTTTGGGTTTATCACCTGATTAATTTCTATTCACATTAACATGAACTGCATCATATTGAAAATTCAGAAAAATCCACCGAATTTTTTTTGTTTTGTACCCCTCGGGGGTGGGGGGGTGTAATCATGAAAAAGTGCTATTTCCCTTATTCAAGTATGTTCAAACATCTGACGATGTATTTCGAAGTAATCCAGATATAATTTTTTGTGTTTCATAATATGTGGTGGGGGAAAAATGGAGAGGGGTGAAGATTTTTTTTATTAAAGAGCATAATCATATGCAACATTATCTACAATGAAACGGGTGAAAATGTCGTTCCCGGTTTTGGAAATAAATAGTCTATTCTGAGAAAGGGGTGATTTTAACGACCCCTAGCGGCAAAACTGTCCATTTTTTGGGGTTGGCGCAATGGTAACATTGGTTGAGAGTTACATGGACTACAACATATAAAAAAATTAAAAAATCCACTGACACCCAAATTCCATAAGGATTTTGCGGGGTCCTTTGACGAAGAGAAAAGCACTGTCTTTCGTCACTCAATTTTAATTGTTTCACTAAAACTATTTTCCGAAAGATTCATTGAAGGAACTCGATTGATGCTACCCTTTCCACTCTAGAACGAATCAACATAAGTAATCCACAGGTTGAATGGAGAATTGTGACACATTGATTATACAGCATTCACCCTATATACATTCAATTCCATCAACTGATTGGATTTGCTAGGAATTCCGGAATTCTTGCTCGGCCCAGTTAATCCTTCACACGGTTTGTCAATTTGCTGCCGCCACAAATTCTCTAAGTCTATGCCACAAAACAATCTGGCTGATAGGAAATCGGTTAGATGGCTAATTGCGACGGCCAGATGTTCAAGATATGCTTTTCCGGTTACAAACTTATGTGGCTGATGATTTGACATAATCCAATCGTAATAACTAAGGAAAGGAACCAATTTAGGAATTGTTCGATAGCAGAGTCTGATTGGATTGAATTCGATTGAATAGGCTTTCAATTTGTGCTCCCTGTATATTCTGAGTAAGGTTTGTTACTAGCTCCGTACGGCACCATAGCCGTAGCACTGTTATTTGAATGAAACAGTAAATCATATTGAACTCACCCCAATAGATTTTAATTGTAACGGGGTCGTATGTCGATATTGAAACAATTACCACTTCACACACTAGTTTTTTATTTCTGAATATCCTTTGAAATTTATTTATTGTATTTTTATACTCTGATATAGTATTCTTTGTATTCAAACTGAGCACATATGTTGGTAGGTTTCCAAATATATATTGAATCGAACTGGAAATAAATATTTATCCATAGAGAGGTGACTCCAAGTTAGTTTAGGTATGTGAATTCTTCACTCCTTGGCTTCATAGTATTGAGTCAAATGAGTATTGAATTCAAATAAAGTTGTTTACTACAGTTTTGAAGAGAGTTGAACTAAATTGGTAGGTTTGATAGACGGAGAAAAAACAGAATGTGTGTCTCAATCTGTATCAAACATTTGGTTTCAAGTCCAGACCTCACAGAATAAACCTAATGAATTTATGTATTTGAAAGAGGTAAAATACTTTGTCGATGAAGACATTGAATTAACCTTTCATGGGACCTCAAGTATCTCAAGGACTTCTGAAGTTTGCCAGAAAGGAGGTTGATGAAAAATAAAGTCAACCAAACAAAATTCGTTCTCAAGCTACTATATACGAAACTAAGGATCTATGAGAAACTTCAGTTCCTCCTTGTTGAAAACCAAAATATTCATCATACATTTAGTGCAGCTATTTATCAAAACATGTGGTGTAACTATGGTGGTTGATGTGGATATATCCAAAGAGTTCGATCGCATTTGGCACCAGTGACTCCTCGACAAAATTTCATCTCATGGCTTGCTGTCAGTTATGTACAAGTTTGTTGAGGGTACACAGAAGGTCATACATGGAAGTCATACGTGAAAAACACACAGGTAAATTTACTAATGGATTTCTGTGGTTTACAGACGTGTGTCCTCTATACGAATAGTCAATAGGGAGTAGGTATACTTGAAAGTAACAAGAGAAGATCAATCAATCGAGATCTTCAACACCGTGTATTCAATCTCCACCCTAACTATGCTTCCTCAAGGTCAAATACATTCCCTCAATACAAGCTCAAAACGCCATACAAGGACATTGCCACACAGTGACACCTATGCACCAGACATATTTATGGAGGCCAATGATTATGACGTCAAAAGGTTTGGGAAAAAAGTGGTGAGGGGAGGCCGAGAACCGGCTGTAATACCCTACAGGGTGTGAAACAGTAAAATTTTGGTCATTGAAACTTCTGATAGCTTTCATCGGAATGAATTTACGTTTTGGGAAATACTATGACAGCTTACTGGTGGCAAGTCATTGTTTTACCAATGAGGAAGTGAAATAAAAAAACCCAGACTTGTCAACCAATCAAAATACGTGTATCTTAGTATCAGTGGAATAATCATTGAAATGACGTGTGTTTTAGAGATTCATTCGTCAATTACCCTGAAAAAACTTACTTTACTTATTTTGGATACATGAATTTGAAAATCATAAGGGAAATTCCAAATTGAAGTGAAATACAGCGTGTCGAATTGAGGATAATGAAAATGTCATCCCTTGCGGTTAATTCAGAAGTTTTACTATAACCGAAATATTCTTGTTGGATCCTCCATAAGTTCTTCATCCATCCTTCCAGTTTTCAGAAATGTCTAGTTATCCGTAAATAAATCGGTTCAACTCATCAAGATACACCCTATACGTGGTTTGTGGTGGTGTGCGGTTGAGTTCTTGCCTCATAAGCCAAAGAGCGTGAGTTCGAATCTCAGCATTTCCACCGGTCTCGTGCATGGCATCACACGTATTAAAAGGTAATTTTTTTTATCCTTCTGGTAAAACCAAAAACCATTCGCATGAGATCCAAGAATTATGTATGCGACTGATGATGTTTGAAACACATTCGCTATCTTATAATACCGACCAAAATCCATACATTCCAATAACCTCTAACTAATCTGAACAGAACCTCGGCTTGAGTAAAATATCCTCCAGTTTATCTAACACAACCAACAATTTATCACTATCCCTCCCTCTTGCGGTAAATACTCGTAACTACAACCGAACTACCTAACTCCAGTTAATTTATAACCCGGAACTATTTTTGTTTGATGACTTATAGTCGGTGAAACTAGAGCAAATGCCCGTGAAGAAGGAAAATGCGATAATTATTGTGGAAACGACGTATTTTTGACGATTTCTCTTGGAATGAAAAAGTCATTGAAAGAGGGAACATCTGCTGAAATTTGAAACCACAATACAGAAACTGAAGGAAATGTTGATGGCGCCTCGTTTAATTTCACCGAGCAATTGCCGAAGTGTGTTACGAGTTGGAGATGTTGCAGTGATAAATTTCTAGTGTTCTTGCCACGTGGAGAAAACAAATTATGCTTTCAGATGTATCGTATGATTATTATGGAGAAGGGAATGAATATGAAACAGAATACAAACTTGTGGGCAGTTGGGGTGACAAGTACTTGGAATGATTCATGAATTCACAAATATTGCTTCGTTTTAGCGCAACAGTTCCCTTATTCGCATGTAAAGGCGGAATCATTATTCGACTAATATACCTATTTCTTATAACTATTTCATTTGGTAATTTTTCGAAGGGTTTTGTTATTACTGAATTTTGAAAACGGTATATCTAACTTTCGAGGAAAAGCAGAAACCCAAAGAGTTTGATGACGATGATGATGACGATGACGATATAACGATATAATGAGTATATAAGGCGACATATTTCATTCGGAGAAAGGAGTTTTTGGAACATTGAAAGTTTAAAAAGATCCAAGTCTTTTATTTATAGGGAAGTTAATGAAAAAATTCAGTGTGCTCGGAGTGTTATTTAGTTATATCGTATCAGTGCTGTCGGAAGTAGAATATGAGTGAAAAGCAGAAACTATTTATAATGAACTATTTATGGTGAAATTGTAAAATGTATCCAAAATCAATTCGCAGATTTGGAAAATAGACGCCAGTGGAAAAAAAGAGTCCCCAGAAGGAAAAACAAGAACGAGAAAATGGATAACAAGAACAGGAAAAGCACCGTCAGAAGGAAAAACAAGAACGAGAAAAGGATAAACAATAAGAAGAAACGCGACGGTTTGATGAAAAGAAAAAACAAGAATAGGCACTCCAAAAAATTCTCGAAGAATAGAGAAAATAGAGAGAAGAAAAACAAGAACGAGAAGAAGCACTTCAGAAAATTCTCGAATAGCAAATAGACAAACTAGAACAAATAGACAAATAAAAGAAAACAGACTTTCAGAAAGTACTAGACCATCAAGACACATCCTTCCAACATGTATTACAGAAAACCGAAGTACAAATGGAGGAAAACGTCAAGAGAATCGAATGAATGAATGGGAAATGAATAATGTAAAGTGGATACAGTGCGAGAGGAGATGAAAAGACTCGAAAACCAGATAACTTTCCTCAAGAACCAAGACAGAGTTGTCACATCAGGGATTTCCGTGAAATCACAGACTTCTGATGGACAGTCCTCTTGGTCCATGTATCGCCGGCAATTTGAAGCTGCGGCAGTTGCTAATGAATGGGGCGAAGAAGAAAAAGCTATGGCACGCACAGTAGCTTTGGGTATATTGCAGAAGATACCCGTCGAACAGCAAACTAAATTTGAAGACCTGATCACTGTGTCAGAGTTATGGTATGACGATCAACATCAAGAACCACTGCATCGAGCTGAAATGAAAACGAGCACTCAAAAATCTGGTGGGAGTCTGCAAGAATTTGAATCAGATGTGAGACATCTATTCAGCTGGATTACCCAGAAACACAGGGAGATTTCAAAGAACAGCTAGCGGTGCAGTTATTCATAGATGGGCAGAACACCAAAATTTGAAGGACTCTACGACTAGCAGACTTCAAGAGGAGTAGCGATGCCTTGGTATGTTCTCTAGAAGTGGAGACGGCCTTTAACACCTCGAGACCAAAAGTACGAGAGGTATCAATAGAAGAATCCGAATAACAATATGGCGCAGTTACCGTTTCATTCGAGAAGGTTCTGGATGAGACTGAATCTTTGATATACTTAATAAGTACTCAGAAGAATAGGGCGAGCTATAGATGTGGCAAATTGGGACATCGTATTAAAGACTGAAGGATGAGAATGCAACTACATTCGCAAACACCTTTGAGGACAAGGTCTTCCAGCGAGTCCTCAAATGGGTGGTAGGTAAGACTAGAATAAGCTATCATATCGGGGCGCATGCTGGCTAGCAATGACAGAGCCCCCAGGGTAATTCCTGTTAAGAGGCTCAGAAGAATAACCGAATTGCACAACAACGCAGATGCCTTGTTGAAAAAACCTTGTCCGGATACTTGAGAGCATTGCGATCGAATTGAACTTCGCGAAGGAATCAATCGAGTGAGATGAATAGTTGACAACAATTGGACCACAGCAAAAATGAAACAAGACTAAGAAAGTGATCCAAGCCTTGCAGAATTTCTAAGATGAAAGAAAAGTGGAGCGAAAAGATCCACCTGGAAGGAAATTTCCATTCGATCATCAACTATCAAGGCATTGTAGGCACAATGCGATTCCCTGATTGTTGAGAATGATCTACTGAAGAGAGCTTGGGAATCAGTCGATGGCGGAAAAGTGATTTCTCAATTGGTTTTGTCTAGGTTGAGAATGAGTGATGCGTTGGGAAAAAGTCAAGGTGGACATTGTAGTTTATTAATAGTTCTCAAATAATAACTATAATCAATATAACTACACCTGACTTTTTATCTTTTACTTTTCTTATTTACAATTCTGTAACTAACTCAACACAATTTGTTTTGTTCACTCATCTCCCAATTATTTATATACCGAGTGGTAGTGGTGATACATAGCACCACATTACTCCCCCTCTTCGAATGAGCAATTGAATATACTAAACAAGGAATTTTACTCTTCTTCCAGCACGGGTAGTATAAAACTTATCTCCAGAAACTTTTTCAGATTTAGTTTCACTTTTAGAAACAGAATGTCGTGAACAATTTTTGTGTCCAACATTATCATTAGGGAGTTCCATGAAGGCTGGTTTGAGTCTATCAATGGATATATTTTTTTCTTTGTTGTTGATCAGTACTGTGAAATATTTATCGTTTCTTTTCAAAACCTTGTAAGGTCCAGAATACGGGTGTTGTAAAGGTTTTCTAACTGCGTCGACTCTCACAAAAACATTTGTAGTACTAGGCAATTCTTTATAAACGAATTTTTTTTTAGTACTGTGATCGGAACCTTACATTGTCTTCATTTCTCCCATTTTCTTCCTGAGACTCAATAAAAATTCTTCGTGATTGGGATTGAATCTTGAATTCTCAACCACCCGTTTCTCCAGGAATTCTTAATGTCATTCCATATATCATTTCAGCGCTACTTATACCACCCAAGTCTTCTTTTGGCGCGACTCGTATACCAAAAAGAATTGTTGATAAATCCTCTGACCATTTTCCAGAAGAGTGACATTTAAGAGCAGCTTTCATTGTTCTGTGAAACCGTTCAATCATTCCATTAGCGCTTGGGTGATATGCTGTGGTTCTGAGGTGATGGAAACCCATTATTTTGGAGAACTCGTGAAATAAGGAGCTCTCAAACTGTCTTCCTTGATCCGTTGTTAATCTAGCAGGCACACCAAATCTAGTAATCCATCCATCATAAAAAATTCTTGCCACTGTTTCAGCACACATGTCTTCCATAGGAAATGCTTCTACCCATCTGGAATAACGGTCTATACATGTTAGGCAATAATGGTAACCATTGGATGGTGGTAAAGGTCCGACGATGTCAATATTGATGTGTTCAAATCTTACTTCTGGAATCGTGTATTTGCCGACCGGACTGACAACATGTTTATTCACTTTAGATTTCTGACACGGAATGCAATTTCGAACCCATTTCCTGATATCTTTTTCAATTTTGTACCAAACATATTTACTTTTGATAAGTTGTATGGTTGCTTTGGTACCTGGATGAGATAGTTCATGGAATTTATTTAATATTTCTTTTCTGAAAATTTCGGGAACGTATGGTCTGATATAATCAGTGGAAACGTCACAGTAAATTTTCACAATGTTTCCAGGTATTTGTATTTTTTGTCCTTTGGGTCCATGTATCGCTGGCAATTTGAGGTTGCGGCAGTGGCTAATGGATGGGGTTGAAAAGAAATAAATACGGCACTGATAGTAGCTTGAGGGGGCCAGCTTTGGGTATGCTGCAGGCTATACCCGTCGAACAGCAAACTAAATTTGAAGATGTGATTACTGTATTAGAGTTATTGTATGGCGATCAACATCGAGAACAGCTGTATCGGGCTGTAATGACAACGTGCACTCACATATCAGGTGAAAGTCTGTAAGAATTTGAAGCAGTTGCGAGACGAGATTTCAAGGAACAGCTAGCGGTGCAGTTATTCATAGATGGACTGAGACACGCCGAAATCCAAAGGACTTAGCAACTAACATACTTCAAGAGGAGTAGCGATGCCTTGGTATGTTCTCTAGAAGTGGAGGCAGCCTTCGACACCTCGAGGCCGAAAGTACGAGCGCTAATAATAGAAGAACCCAAACAACGATCTGGCGCAGTTATTAGTTCATTCGAGAAAGTTCTTGATGAGATTAAATCTATGATTTGGAAAATTGGGAATGCAGGGTTAAGATACAACCACGTTCGCAATCACCAGTGAGGACAAGGTCTTCCAGCAAGTTCTCAATTGGGCCGCAGGAAAATAAAGAATCAGCCAGCATATCGGGGCATATGCTGGCTAGCAATGATATATCCCCCAGGGTCATCCCTGTTAAGAAGCTAAGAAGTACATCCGAATTGTACAACAACGCAGATGCCTTGTTCGGATACTTGTGAGCATTGCGATCGAATCAACTAAGTGAGATCAATAGTTGACGACCATTGGACCACAGCAAAACGAAACTCATTTGCATAACAATTAAACCGACCAATCGCTGTAAATATTTCCTGATTCTTGGAGCATTTTCAAATGTTTTTCTGTACTGATCATTTCGGAGAACGGAAGAATCCCGAAAAATCTACTCTGCTCGAATTGAGTGTATAAGGCAGAAGGAGTTTTTGGAAGATTTAAATAGTCGTAGTCAGTTGAGCAGTTCAAAAAGATCATTTTTTTTATTAGCCAGTGTGCATTTTTGAAGCGAAGTTGATAAAAACAGTTTATTGTGCTCGAAGAATTATTTAGATATATTGTAACAATATTTTGCCCCAGGAACTAATCTAATTCTTACTCCTTGGCACTCACAGGTGATAATTTGATATGGTTTTTTTAGTTAACGTGGGCAATTCTTTTCTGGATTTGATACAGTTTTCTTATGCCAATTACCCCTTGGCTATCGCCACGCTCTCTCACGAACATTTTGTTATATTCTTTTCCACTGCAACAAAAAAATAAATTGCAGGAGCAAATCTTCCCCTCTACTACGTATACCTCAAACTCTATTCTCCCTGAAACAAAAAAAACCAGGTGGATGAATCCGAAAGATGAACGCCATCCCATCCCGAATAACTATATATTATGAAACAGGGTCGAATGAAGTTGCAGCAATTCGCATTCCTGATGTTCTGGGACAGTGGAATGTGGTAATAAAGTCACTCCCTCCATTCTATTATCACCTTCTGCCTTTTCTAACGGACTTTACGGTCCGTACGGCCATTCGTGGAATACATCTTTATTGAATGAGGTGGCATGGAAATTCAAGCGAGGAAGGGTTGGATTCTAGAGAATAAGTCTTTCGATTATGACGACGTGGCTATGCATGCTTCAAACTAGAGGGTGAAGAAAATTTTGGTTTCCAAACAAACACATGTTCACCAATTATATCTCAGATATAAGATAAAAGAAGGAAATACTCATTTAAATGTAAATTTTCTGTTAATAATAATAATAATAATAATAATAATACTCCCTCAAACACTCGTTGAGTGTACCCAAAGGCATAGCCTGTGCGGGTAGAGGACGGCTATTATTATTATTTGCCGGGGCGCTCCGCGGCGACTTACTGATGTTTTAGGTGATGTATTCACTTTTCAGCTGCAGGAAAACCCGGAAAACCTACAGCACCACCTCGGGTGGGCTGTGTGCACTCCAAGCTAGCACTAGACGAGATTGGCATCTAGACAATTCACAATACACTTGCTTTTCAACAAGGCATGCGGCCGCCTATCGAATCCGATATAAAGTAGTTGAGAAAAATTCTCGTACCTACATCGGATTCGAACCGACTATCGCTATGCTGGAGTTTCGAAAGGCCTGTGCATTAGACCGCTGATCCACCGACCACCTTCATATCTTTTGAGTTTATATATAAATCATTAGGTAATAAAAAGTTTGTCGGAACTCTTTTCTTCGACCTTTCAAAAGCTTTTGATGTCATTGACCCTAGGATCATCGAAAGCAAATTATAATCACTTGGATTTCGAGGAAACTCCTTATCCTAGCTAGTATTTTACATGAAATCTATAAAAATTTGTGTGAAATTTGATAAGGACCTATCTGACCAGTATAATATGGATGTAGGTGTTACTCAGGGATCCATTTTGAGTCCACTGATATTTCTTCTTCATATAAACGATCTTTCTGCCCAGTAAAAGCTGACAGTCCAGAAGAACTTCAGAAAAGAATAGAAAAGAATGAATGAAGTATCAATAGAATACACAAATTATTGGTGTTTGCGTAATCCCCTCATGCATGCAATTTTTCAAAAGAGTTAACATAAAGTTAACCATAAAACAATCAGTCTCTCAGAGAACAATGAATTTCTTGGTACTTATGTAGACGGTAACATGAGCTGGAAACCGAGTATTGATGAAATATGTAAATAAGTGCCATACTACAGCTAAAAGATAATTTACGGGAAGCTCAGCTGATAAATTTTCATTATGCCATCATATATCCACATATCTCTTTGAATATAAATCTATCTAGCACGTTAAACAGATTGTTCAATTCAAAGAAGAAAATGAAAAGCAGACCGAAACAATATCTCCAAGAAAAAAGTTTTTATAGTGTTTCCAAACCTAAGTTACTGATAGTAATATAAATTTACTATATTATGAAAACAGTTTTATAATTTCCTATATAGACTTATCAGCCTGAAGAAGGACTCAATAAATTATTATTATTATCATGTCGATGAATTTATATCTTCCAACTTCTTTTGAAAGAATGTACTGAATACTCACAAAGAAAGGAGTCTCCGCTTAACGTATTTAAGCATATCGTGTCAAAGGAGCCGTATTCGAACTCATTTGAAACTCATGTTGAATTTTCCTTTGGAATATTTGAGAGATTACATTACAGGATTTCCAATTCCATAGACACTAAAATATTTGAAAATTATTTAATGAAACTGGTAAATCTTAGTTGATTCAAGAAATTACAACAAATATCACTTAATAAATTTTAAATATATTTTCTCACATATTTTGATCGCGAGTTCAATTTTTGCTAATTTGGTAACAACCAATATAGCATTTAGTGAACTGAGAAAATGAATATATTCGTAGATTCAATAATTTTTCACGATTCATGAACATATACATGGTGAACTACGACCAATTAGGGAAAATTATACGCTGTGCTCTGCCCACCAGGAGAAGTGGAAAACTAAGGAAAATTTGGTCATTTTACAAAAAATAATAACGATTTTATGTGTATGAACGTAGCACCTCTGGATGGAAACATATGGACAACCAGTGTGTAATATGCATGAAACTGAGACTAACAATAGAAAATTGAACAACGACCATAATCGATTTTTGTACTCGAACGTCTTCAGTGGTCTGTTTTCGGAATTTGGGAAACAAACAATTGTATAAATTTCCTTGTTGTCTGTTACAGAACTGTCTCGTTCTGCTGTTTGGATTTCCTTACGTATCCCCACAGATCGCCAGTCAGACCAACCTAGACGGTTCGATATATTTCCAGTCACGTCGATATCATCAAGCAATTGGAATCCTTGGTTCTGCGAATTGTGGCAGTGACTCTGTTCTTGTTTACGCCGAGCTTTTCAATTTTTTTTTCTACTACTCCCATTCGGGTTTTTGATTTTCTGTTGAGTTAATTTCTAATCATTGCCGATCTTTCCTACATAAAATAATGTACTAGACCTGATACTCAAATTTGATGAAACAACGAATTATGTGTTCGTTTGCATTCTGCAAACGAGAAATTTTTATGTAGTATATAATGAAAAATAGTTCCTGACTTCCTCTTTAAGTTTCATTTTAATTAGCAGTAGATTTGTTCCATAAAATGATCAAGTGTTCGTGCATTACCTCGTGTGTAGCCAGCTATTCGAAATAAACTTGAAATATGTAGTAAAATTGTTATTGTCACTGCCTCATAAACCGACAGTGAAGTTAATTACTCGCATACTCATCAAATTCAAAGAGTATAGATGCCTGAAAATGAAAATGCCTAATTGGTTTCGCAAGCATGTCTCTCAGCCGTTTCTTGTCGAGTTTGATTTCATAATAACTGATAACATTACTACTTTATTTCCATATGACCTTAAAAGTTGAGTTGAAATAGTCAATAACTCTATACACATGTACAGAATAGAAAATCACATGACAATGTGACGATACCTCAGAAAAATTTCACATCAATTCGCTAATTGGTAGTTAAATATTCCTTTATTCAATAAAAACATTCTACAATAATAAATTCACTGATTTTTTTTATAATCAATAAAACCCCTTCTTACCTACATACAAAAATAACTTTTCGATCGGATGTGCATAATCTAAACGTACCCTATCACCCCCTGCTTTCAGAACGGAAACTTTTAAGCGATCATTCTCTTATCAAATTGCAAATGTATATAATGTTATTCCTAGATCAATGAAAACTGAAAGTATCTTACGTTTCAGAAAACAATTAAAATCGTATCTCCTGCAAAATCAGCATTAAATCATCCACGAAATATTGCTAAATTATATATTAAAAATTACATTTTTTCCCTTCTCGTTTTTCTCCCTTTTTCTCCTTGACTAGGTGACAGCGATGTAACATATTCATATTTTTGACTTTTTTCTTACTTCTTTTATCCACATAAGAACACTCTCATATTATTTTTTATTAAATTATTATTATTATTATTACAAAATGACACTGCAGCACAATTTAGGTTGAGTGGAAGAACAAGTTTCGTGGGTGCTCTGTCCACGAAAATTGAACTTCGCCTTTCATTTTCAATCACTATATATATGGCTATTGTGAAAGGTTATAATTTCATTTCCGATTGAAAATGATAAAGACGTTCATTATTATTATTATTATTATTATTATATCTACCGGTCGCGCAAGCGCAAATGTGATATCAGACATGATAAGTCTTGTTGACAAAGGGTGTGGATTTTAGTTTTGATCCACTATTCAATTTACCCCATTTTGTTTCTTGCAATAGTAATAAGTACCTAGTGTTTTTAGAGTGGAGTGGAAGAGTTTAGTCAAGACAATATATTAAATTCAATAACACTCAAGTTGATCACGGACCTCAAAGTAAGTATATTGAATGCTCGTCATTCCGGAATATATAATCTGGAAAACTTATACCGATAATTTTAACTTGTAAAATCATCATCATATTTATAATTTACATAAATGTAGAAAAAGCAGTATATTACTGAGGGTGTATCAGTAACAAAGTTCTATTTAAATTCAGTTGAACCAGACAACGCTTTAGACTACACACCTGTTGTGCCTGTGATGAAATTTTATTCGATTTACCAATTCCATCTCATGTGGAACTATTCAAAAAGCAAATTTGAACTCTGAAAATTTACCTTGCTCGTCTTCTGATGATGACTCACAATATAATTAGTCTGTTGATTTAAATGCAAATTTGGAATAAAAATTACTTTTGGAAACAAAGCAAAGTGAATTTTCACAAAGATTAAAATTTGTTTTTTCTGAAGATTGTTCTTTCCATAGAAAATACCTACATGACTGGGTAAATGGAGTAGAATGTCAATATGTACTTTTTTTTAATAGTAGATTTGTCATAATAGCACATTATCAATTTGTTGCAGATGCTGTAATCCTACTCTTAAGTTGTGAGTAGAAAATCAAGCATAACAAGTAAGATAAAACAGCCGGAAATGAAGACCAGAAGAAATATAATTTACTTTTTAGGCAGAATATATTTCTAGTTTAATTTTTATGTTTTCAGATTGTTTATTCTTTATGATACAGGGTGATTTCCAAAAATTATAATTCGACCTTTCAATGCAATAATTTTTTGTATACGGAATATATTTTAAGTTTAGTTTTTGTATTTTTACCTAGGGTGTGTATGTGACATGTATATTTTTGAAAAATTATTAATTTTATATTTGCAGAAAATATTTTGGGTTTGATTTGTATGTGTGTCCCTTAGTGATGTTTTGAGTTACTATTAAAATAAGTTTACCTCTGCATATTTTGACTATTGTTAATTAATAGACTATTTTTAATAAGAGGCTTGAAGAAAAAACGAGAAGAAATTGCACGTCCCAGGGACATCTTTGGAAATGTTTTATATACAGTGATTTAATGTAGGCAAACAGCTTTGAAAATGTTATCGCGAGTCTTTGAAAAGGCTTTGAAAAGAGCGAGAACAAAATACCTTTTGTGATGTCCCTGGAACATCCTAAAAATAGCGCGTCCCGCTATACGTTCACGTTCTATTCATGTATGAACAGAACATCGCAGTGGAGGTTTGATGTCCTAAAAACTCGTACTTTTAACATCTCTGGGATGTTTTTGTGCTCGATGAGATAGTTTTCAATAAATGTTAATCTATTCCAAAATATATGAAGACGCTTGAATAAAAATTATTAGCAAATATTGTTTGTTGACACTTCAGCATTTGTTTCTTGTTGATTCTTCCAAAAAAGCCTACTAATAATTTAGATATATATAATAACCACACGAAAGTTTTAGTTTTTTTAGGTTCCTACAAAAACCGTTAAATTTAAATATAGGATTGTTAGCATAAACTCCCCACTGGCGTTGAAAAAAATGGGGGTATTTGAAAAAATTTACTCAATTTCAGTGATAGCCAAATTCGACGCCAATTTCTGAACACCCCGTATAATTTTTTTGAAAAGTTGTCTAAGATTCAGAAAGCTGCTTCCGCAAATTCAGGCAAATTTTGACCTGACTATCTTTGTTTTCCAAAATAATTTATTTTATGAAGGCATGCATCTGTCAAATTTTTCAAGAAAAAAAAGACAATTTTTTTAAGTTTCCAAGTATTCAGGAAGCTTCAGGTCTCATCCAGACAAATTCTGGAAATGTTTGACCTGACTCTTTGTGTCCAAAAAAAATATTTTTTCCTGAAAACTGGTGCCCTTTGGATATATGGTGCTTCGAATGAAGTTATTTTAAGTTTTATTGTGAATTCTAAAAATGCAATAAAAATATAACTGGTATAACCGGAAGTCGTGGACAACTGAAAATATTTCGGAAAACTGTCGACGAATTTATAGAGAAATACTTCCTGTAGTTCCCAAATACATATATATCGACCTTGAACTCACTTCATACTGGTTCAGTAGTCACTCCCAAAAATTGCAAAAACGATTCAGTCAAGATTACAAAAAGATTAACAAATGGTAAATAAATTATTGCTGCACTAATAAGTATCGATTACAGTAATTCAACCAAGGTGGGATATATAATTTAGGGTTATTAAAAGATGCGATTTTATTTTGAAGGCAATTTCAATATAATTGGCTGCATTGAATTGGATACTCATTAACTGGAATTGATGATAGTGTCACTGATATAGTATTGCATATTTACGAGGTGACTTTTTTCTGGTTAGAAACTGATTCTGAATTACATTCCAACAGTAAGTGATGTTCATGGGAGAGATAATTGGAAGAAAATCAGGATAAGTACAGTATATCTCAAAATGTATTTGCATTCATTGAATAGAACCTTTCATTTTCTTTCTTTCGAACTGAATTTTTCGATTTCTATTATTATTATTATTACAAATGACCAGAACAAAGAATAATAGCTCTAAAGAGATACATCAGTAAGTACAAAAAATATTAGTAATAACAGAAAATGAAAGAGAAGCAATCTATAGTGAAAGGAAAGAAAATATGACAAGCGAAAAAAAAAAGAATAAATACAAGGTGCTTCATAATTGAATGTTGATTCTAAAGGGCGGTAAACTTTGAATGATCTTTAAAAAATCTTTACATGAACATACGTTCGCAACCGCTCTATTTTTGAGATACAGGATTTTGAAATTTAACAGAAAAGTCAGTTTTTCCCGAATACCTCTGATATAGCTTTATATATATTTTGTCCAATTTTGGCACACATGAAGTACGCATAAAAACACATTATTTCCATAATGAAATTTTTTTAATTTTCCTCAGTCGCATCCTTGTTACCATGCTCTGCAATATTTCCAATGAAAAAATGGGAAGCTACTAATTTTTTTTTAAATAAATCTCATTTTTATAAATGTTCTCTCTCTTCTCCTGAAAAAGATCCTTTTCGCACGGTAGACGGTGTTCAATTTAATGAATGTAATACGTTGATTTGCTTCCGTATGCTACTTTTTCTCCCATATAATGTCAATTAATGCATTTTAATTTTTTAATTCTTTAATCGTCCGTTGGACAAAAAAAATTAATAGACTTTCCATGTTAAAATAGAGCACAATTAAGTATAAAAATCATATTGATTTGAAGATAAAAAACAGTGGCGTATCATTGAGGATCAGCATTGAATTATGAAACACCCTGAATAAAACTTATTGTTCATAGTATTTATTATTTTATTTTAACTGGTTTTATATTGTCAGAGCTTGAACAAGAAAAATACCTACTAGTTCCCTCCACATATTCTTTTGATATATATTATTTTGACTACGGTTCGTGATCGAGGAATGAATATTTTTCTCATAGAATTCAATGATGTACAGGGTAAACATGAGACAAAAATTCAAGGGGTGATTCCTTGGCCTATTCTAAGAATATTTTGTTTCGAAGATACAGGACGAACTAAATTTGCGGCAATCATATTCGATATTTATTGATATCATCAATGAAAATAAATGTAGGGTGCACGTCATGAGTTCATACTGTACAAAACAGCAACATACGGAGTTCGCTGGATTGATCGAGGTGGGCCACACGCATGGCCTGCTCGATCCCCGGATCGATCTTGGATTATTTCTTCTGGATATATCTGAAGTCATTGGCAAATTTGGATGATTCGCGAAATCTTATATTTGCTAGGTGTAACTTAATTAGAAACATCGCTGGTTTGTTTGAGAGAGGTCAGTAGTCCATGACAAGAAGATTGAATGCTTGTATCCAGGCTGGAGGAAGTCATTTCAAACATTGATTGTAAATTGAGCAACTTTACATGTACTTTTTGATAATAAATTGTTGCTAATGTTGTAAATTTTGTTCGCCCTGTATCTGAGAATATTCGAAGAATGTCCCCTTGAATTTTTGCCGCATGTTTACCTAACATCCTGTATATAACGGTTTCATCATGTTCCAGATCCTCGAAACACTTTTCAATAAGTTTACCCCATTATTAGGAACGTTGAAAATTATTATACAACTTCATTCAGGACCAGCTACAGAAAAATTTGCCCAAATTGGATATCAACAAAATTTGAAGATATCCTATTGAACGAATGACACGTTCGGGAATTTAATAAAATATCAAAGATACCTAAGACACAGAAATTAGAAAAATCAGGATTTAATAAGTTCAATTTTGGGTATTGCCCTGAAGTATATATCGGCCAAACAGATAGGCCAATCAAATCCGCATATGTGAACATGTTATGAATTGTGCAAAAAAAATTCAACATATACCGGAAGAAGATTATAACTTCGAAATTCTTCATATCGAAAATGAAGGTATTTAGCTTAGTCATTCAGTATTCTAAGAAATTAATGAACTGAAAAATTCTCAAGTAACTACCTGCAGCTTACAGCAAGTTCATGAATATACAAGGTGTTCATTAAAAATTTCTACAAACTTCAAAGGGATAATCTTCGACTGATTTCTTGACCTTGAAATTTTATTTTCGATTAATTTGAATAACTTTTGCAAAAAATTTAATTTTCGCACAAAATTTGGTGAACGGGTTCATTTTGAGGTAAGAAATTTGGTATTATTTTTTATGTAGCACTTAGAGATACTGTGTAGGCTATAATTATTCATTTTAATTTACCTAACTTTTTTGACAGTAAACCTTTGGACATTTTTTATATTCAAATCCTATTCGTACACCATTTCTAAGTGAATCAGGACCACGAGCTCAACAACGCTAGGAGAAACCGTTTTTGAAAAATTTCCAAAATTCCCACGTCGATGCAAATTATGGTATCACTTAGGCTCCACATGAAGTTGCTCAGAACTTGACAAAAAATGAGTATATGATAGATCTCACTGAAATAAATACCTTTTTTTTATATGGATGAACTGAAAAATTATTCGTTTAAAATGTGAAGTGTTAAATTATTGAAAATATCAGTTTTCCAACACCTTGTATCTTGGGTATGAATTATTTCACGATAATTCTTTGTAGAGGAAAAGTTATTCATTCAATAGAGATCCATCACATACTCAGTTTTCGTAAAATTCTGAGTCACTTCATCTTGCGCCTATAACCTCATCGAAGCAGAAATTTCAAAAGCGGTTGCCCCTAGTGTTGTTGAGCTTGCAGGTAGTGTTTTTTTGCTCAGAAATGGTGTGGAAATAAGATTAAAAAAAGTTTACTGCCAAATTAAAATTAATGTTTTACGTAAAAATTAAAACCAAGTCTTGATTTCTCTCCGCAGAAAAACCCCGTTCACCAAATTTTGTTCAAAAATTTCAACTTCAATACTATGTGTCTCCAAATCGATACATTTTCGGACACATATTCCTTTGAACTTTTTATCTTGAAATAGTTGAAGATTCACTCTTTGAAGTTTGTACAAGTACTAAATTAACATCCCATATAGTAAATATAAGAAAATAATGATACAAAATATACTTATTTCAATTCAAATCCTATAAACCTAAGCTACACCCACTAGATTATGTAGGCCTGTCATTGTATTATCCAGAGAAGAGTTTTTTTGTCGCATATGTCTGTCACAATGTGGAGAGAAGAGGGGTTTTCAATTTCAATTAATTCCCAAAACTTTCTGACTTAGTCTGAATCCAATATGCAACACATGATTGCTTTTCACAATATACTTTCAAGTATTACATCCACCGCGCTTACAAAACGGAAACACTTGTGTCTTCCATTCTTACATCCAGTTTGGGAGTTTCCAATAAAATGAGGATGAACGTACATAACTCGCCAAATTTAATACAGATGGCTTATTAAACCGTATATGAAAACGTCGTATTATAATATCATACGGCCCAGCACACCCTAAAAGTTTTTAACATCATTAAAATGTAGATGACAGATGTTTTCAGTTTACATATGAGCAACGTAACGCGGCTGCTTTTTGGAATATTGTAATTTACTGCAGAAAATAATTAGGTCGCTATAAAGTTCGTGAGCGTTCCTGGATAATTTTATGATTCATTTGGGTCCCTAAAATGGAAAACATGATTAGTTTATGTAGTAATGAGAGGCAGTTATTCAAACATTCCGGAGACTAGTCGGGAATTGAAATCGTAGTTAGTAGAATCCATTGAAACTATATAAATAACAGTAATATTTCCAGAGGTTCTATTCGTACTTCTAATCATATCTTGTACTGTATGCTATGCCCATGAAAATTCTGCAATCTGGAAATTGGCTACAATTTTTTTTATAGAAGAGTCCTTTAGATATTTTGCTATTTCAAGCACGATTTGGAAGTTCCAGTTTACAAAAAAGAGCGTCTATCAAGTGAAACAATATTTCATCTAGAAATAGAGTTTGGATTTCAGGACGGATTCTTTTTTAAAAATTACAATTTTCCCCTATTTTCAATGAAATTCTTCAAAATTTGGGTAATGAAAATTGTTTATCAAACTCGAGAAACTTTTGAGCTATCCTTGGCGATAGTCTCACTAGCCTTTTTGATTGTCTTTGATCTGGCATTTTATTCCAGTGAGATTTCATTTCATCGAATTCCCAACGGGAAGTAGCATGTTTCCCTCTTCTTTGGCAAGGCAGTCTGCTTCCTCATTGCCTTCGATGCTCCTGTGACCTGCACCCACATCAGGTTTACCTGGGCAATAAATCATTTTTGGTTTCAGACCCCATGTCTTACCGAAGACTCTTAGGCATGTCCAGCTTGCCGCTATAGCTCTGGAAATAATGTGGTGGATTTGGCTGCTTCATGTCAGTTCTTAGTCGATTATAATGTCTAAGTATTTACTTCTTTGGAAAATGTTAGCTGAGTCCTATTCAGAGTGGGGCATTAAGTTCATACTTTCGCCTCCTGTTTAATGGGATCAGCACTGTTTTGCTAATATTGACATTGAGTTCTTCCTTTGCGCACCATTTTCTGATAGTGTTCAGGGCTACTTGCATGCGACCGGAGATCACTCTATCATGTCTGCCCCTAATGGTGAAGACCAGGTCATCGGCGTAACCTTAAGTCGTGCACCCAGGTTCTTGTAGCTTTCCTAATGGCGACAACCAGTGACCACAGTAGAGGAGATTGAACTCCCCCTGATTGTCTCTTACCCCACGGACGCTACAATGGTCCAGCATTTTAGCCTTGCTTGTTGTTTCAATCCAATAAATGATGCATTGATATTCCTTTTCTCTTGTGATCCGTGAAGTGTTATCGAATGCACCCTCTATGTCGATGAGGCCAAAAAATACCATTCCTTTTGCCACGATTTTTTTTAATGCTTTCATTCAGGCATTGTAGAGCATTAATCGTGGATTCATCTGCTTGGTAAATAAACTGTTTCTCGTGGAACGGTTTTAACTCGAGGAGTTCGCTTCTGATGAAATAGTCTATTATTTTCTCCATAGCTTTAAGGAGGAAAAAGGTGAGACTGATGAGGAGGTAAGACATTGGTTCGTCTACTGGGCGTCTTCCAGTCTTTGGTATGAACGCCACCACTGCCTATCTCTAAATCTGTGGTATATAGCCGAAGATAAGAAGGCTGGCCTTGAATAGCCTTTTCAGAAGGGGCTCTATTATTTCAAGTAAGGCTGGGAATATTCTATCCTTTCCTGATGACTTGAATGGTTTGATCTGATAGCCCATTTGATTCTTTGATTTGTGATGATTTTCCCAGCCAGGCTTCTACTAGCTCTATTGGGGTTGTTGACAACCCCTACCAGTTGAGCACTCTGCTGCTCATTCTCCACAGCCAATTTAGAGCAAGGAAAGTGCGTCTGCGAATAAGCATTTGGGCTTTTCCGTCCGGTGTTTTGATCAGACTGATGCTATTGGAGTTCTTTATTATAATTAGAAAGGGCTGTTTTGTAGTTTTCCCAGGATCCCAGACTCTTAGCTCTATTGAACAGTTTCCTGGCTTTTGTTCAAACTTTTGCTCATTCCTTAATCCACCAGAGCACGTGTCTAGTAGTTGCCTTTTGTTTTTCAGGACAGCTGAATTCATGTGCTCTCGCTATAGCATTTCTAAGTTGCCTCGAGGCTTCATCGAGTTCCTCGATTGATAGTTGGTGATCCTCCATTTTCCTTTCGAGATGTTCTTTGTTAACATCCCAGTTTGAAGTAAAGTTTGTAGACGATGTAGTAATTTTATTACTTAGATTTCGGACGTCCATCGTCTCAATCGGTTTCAATCTTTCACAACGTTTAGATTGGTTGTATTTGCAATCGTCTTTACCATACCAGACAGAGATGTATAAAAGGAAGGTCCTTCAATTGATGCAGAAATTGTCTGCTGTAAATACACTGACGACAGAATAATACAAGAGACCCCAGCAGGCCTCAGTGTTATGGAACACCCTCACGGGTAAATCCTGTATCTGACCCGTCAGCTTCAAATCAACCCACCAACCAAATCCAAGACGACAGTCGTTGAATTTGGGAAACTAGATGTGGTATTCCAGGCCAAAATATGTCATTAGGCAGAAGATTTACTGGGGTATAAATAGTCATTGCTTTCAGTCTGACAGCTAAGCAGCTATCAGAGCAGGAAGTTAAATCACAACTTGTTTGGGACTGTCTGAGAGCCATACAAGAGGTTGTCATGACAAACTGCCCATAGCCTAAGTACCAGGACTTAGGGCATCTACGAAGCTGACTCATTATCACGAGAAGGGGTACGAAGTGCTCTTATTGCTCCGGAACTTGGTTGTGATTCAACGAAAGCTCTGATAAATATTCAGAAGAACACTCTAGAACACTCTAGGATAGTTGAACAAGGCGCCAGAACTGAGATAGACAAAAATGTTCATTAGAGAACTTTTGCCGTCTTTTACTTAGTAAGTCAGAACAGAAGGACAACCAGGATTATGGTTGAGTTTCTAAGAGGACACGGTAGACTCGATAAAAATGTGAACAACATCGAACTTGCAGGAACAATCACATGGAGGTTCTGCCAAGTAAATGAGGAAACCGTTGGTCACCCACTCTATCAGTGTGGAGATATGCCAATTCTATGGTTTGCAATATTAGTATAATAAAAACTACAACCTCGTATGTACATGGAATCAAGTGGCAAGGGAGGTATTAGACAAAGAACTCTGAACAATATGAGGGCATACACAAAAGATGTTTAAAGGTCGCGGTGTAGGGGCTTTCATGTCAATAATGTAAAATTGGTGTAATTTTTCCAGGAAACATTATGAGAAAAACGTTCATGGGTTCATGCAAGACCATGTCTCCTATCCAGATGCTCATTACTATGCGGTCATACGAACTTCCTCCTACGCTGAATTCTTCCCTTCCTATCAAACCGGGATGCACGGCGTATGAGCCTGATATTATAAAATGCAAAGACCGCTAGACCACCATCGATTCGTTTTATTCACAGATTACATGAAAAACCTAATCCAATCCTCGTCAATTAGAGACCGGTTCAAATCAGTTTACGGTTACCAATATCATCCTTCAATAACGCTACATCTTAAATTCAATTTTCCGCCAGACTACATAATAACAAACACTGAATAGTTGTTATCAACGATAGCCATCGTCTTCATAATCGTAAGCTCCTTATACCCTGAGCATAATTCCTTATAACAGCTGAGGCGGACTGATGGTAATTGCCCCAGAGATTTCCTTATTTTCCATGCAAAATTATTCACCGTATTCCATTTAGGACACGGCAGTAATGTTTGGAGACAGCCATCACAACAAAATATCATCCTTTAATTCATGACCCTGAATTCCGAGTTCAGTACTCGACATAAAAAGATTGGAATCCGTCTTCTTGGTGCATGAAACTCAATGAATTTTCACACATTTTGCTGCCAGATTCATTGGACTGATTCGTGTATTTTGAGTCTTACATGAAAAATCAAGGAAAAGTTATTTTAAATCGTCGATTCAATTCCAATTTCCATAGAACAGTTTATATAGATCAATTTTTATTTCGCTAAACTTGGAAACATCCGAAAAAAATTAAGTTTGATGAAAAAAAAATCCGTTCCGTTCTACTGGAGGAGATAAAAAAATATCTATCTATCTCGACTGTTACTAGAAAAAACCCACAAGAATTGTATCTCACAGGAAAGAATAATGAGACAAAGATGCGTTCAAAGAAGAAACCAGCAATGTGTCGTAATTGCAAGAAAGAAGGCCACTGGAATAAGGAATGTAGATTCAGAATCAAAGCAAAACGAGGCTGGTAAAAATATGGAAGTGGACGATCTTCATGCTCTCATAACAATCTAACTAAACAGAGCAGAAGAACACACTTGGTATTTGGATCCGGATGCCACAGACTATATGACCTCAAACATAATTCTTCAGCTCTTCGTTGAACCTGAGAAGGTGAGATAAACCAATGGTAGTAATTCAAGTAAATCACGAGTAACACCAGACCTAGTACTGTTCCTTGAGGTACAACACATTTAATGTTAATCTCGTTACTCACATGGTTTTTGAATTTTGCTTTTGTGTTGACAATTTTCTGTTTTACTTAGTTCAATTTGAAATATCGTTATACAGGGTGTTAGGTTAACATGCGGCAAAAATTCAAGAGATTAACATTTTACTATCAAAAGTACATGTAAAGTTGCTTAGTAAATGTTGGAAAAAACCCCCTCCAGCCTAGACACAAGCATAAAATGTTCCTGTCGTGGACTGCCGAACACTTTCAAACATACCAGGGACGTTTCTAATTGAGTTACACCCAGCAATTATCCGATTTCGCAAATCTACCAAATTCTCAATGGAGCAGCGTAAACTGATGACTTCAGATAATCCCGGAAAAAATAATACAGGGGGTTCAAGTCTGGGGATCGAGCAGGTCATTTCAACACATATCGAATATGGTATCGCATATTTTGTTCGCCATGTATCTTCGAAACAAAGAGGTTTTTCAAAAATAATCATGGAACAAAATTTTGTTTGAATCGGCAAAGGAATAACCCTATGAAATTTTGCCGAATATTTACAAAATACCGTTTACAGCAGACACTTTTAGGTTTGTTTTAGTAAATATGTGATCGAGACATGATTTCGATTCATTTCTTGATCCTGTTGTAGTGTGAAAAGTTGAATGAAGACCATACTCACTCATTATGTCAAGACAATTTTTCGATTCTTCAGTTTTCTTCGGTTTTAGTGGAAGTGCAATATAGAATATATTGACATAATTATTTAGTCGTTATATAGTGAATATATCATACGAAATATGAACTCATTCAGCTTGTATTAGAATATTTCAACAACGGAGTAACTAAAATGTATGTCTCATGGGGTTGCAACAGCACGTAACAGAAAGACGAAATTAGGGCAGGTGAAGTGAAACTATAAATTACATTTATAACTACTGGGAAGTATTTAAAATGCTAATTTCATGCAGCATACATCTGGCGACACCTAGCTATGTGCATTCTGCAAACTACTAAGTCTATGTAACTTTCTGGGAATTTGGCTGCAAACAGACTAACAACTGGCAGAACACCGTCACCCTAAGCATGTATATTTCAAACATGGAGTTGGAGAATATCATCAAGTAGAATGAATATACTGGGCCTCGTAAAGAATGTGACATTGGAGCATTGAGGTCGGAAATAGCACAGAAGTCAGCGAAGCATCGGTACTTTTTTAATGTAAGGCAGTATGTAGGCGAAATGAATCGACTTAAAAATATCGTGTGGACGTGGAGAGTGGAAAAAACTCCGAAAATTTCGAATTATGTTTTATTAATTCGTTTCAGGCAAGACAACTGTGATCCAAATTATTTAGAAGAGATCGCCGTAATTTAAATATATGGCGGCGGCGCCAGGTAACAAAAATTACTTTTCAATGTGTCATTTGGTCAAATTGTTGATACTGATGGTATAATTATATTCACAATAGAAGGATAAAGAAAACTTAAGCATTGAAAAAGTAGTTATTGCTTGTGTGTGGATGTATAACATCAAGGATTTATACAAACAATACATTAAAAGTGAAAAGAAACATAAGTATATAAATAACTACCTAAAAATATTTTCAGACATATGAATACACACTCATACCACAACTACGCCTATACAGAGTATACAACGATATATACAGGGTGTCCCAAATTCGAAAAACAAAGATTAACTCAATTTGTTGATAATTTACGGGAAATGTGACGAGGTCATTAGAAGAGCCTGTGAAACCTTCTGTTCGTAATATTCGGATAGACCAATATCCACTGATGACAACCTGACGCGGCTCATTCACAATTGCAAAACATGAACAGTTTGTGAAAAAGCAAGAAAAAATGTAAACCTCTCGTAGGTAATGGAGAAAATGAAGTTAGTCTTAGCATACTTCAGAGTGTATCAAGAAAAATCCTTAGTAGATGGAGAAAGAGATATGGGAATACCTGTGATGAGTATTCAGGGGATTCTTTCATGACGATCAAAGAGGAAATAATTTTTGCGTATTAATATTATTCAAAATTCGGAAAGACAAACACTTTTCACAAAAATTGATTCGGAC
The DNA here is from genome assembly GCA_958502065.1 of Chrysolina americana. NCBI lineage: Eukaryota > Metazoa > Arthropoda > Insecta > Coleoptera > Chrysomelidae > Chrysolina > Chrysolina americana. The sequence goes on from OY293412.1 coordinate 90,918,530, forward strand.
GGATGAGAAAAAATTTATGAAAAATGGAATAATGTTCAACCGCCATAACCCACAATACTGGTGTGATACTAATAGACACGTATTTCGAGAAAGAGAGTTACAAGTTTACTGGAGTTTCGATGTTTTTAAAGTAATAAAAAATTACAGCTTGTAGTTCATTTTAATGATAAGAATTTGATTAATGAGCTTATTGGATATTAGACGGTGATTTAGAAAAAAAAATTTTTGTTCATTTTAGGTCAGAGATGTCTTTAAATTTTTTAAAATCATTCACATTTATTAGATTTGAACTGGAGTGAGGTGTGGTATCAATACGACGGAGCCCCACCTCATAATATTGCACCTGTGAATAACTTTTCAAACGATCATTGGATAGCGAACAATGGGCCCCATCAATGGCCTCCTCGTTTGCCTGATATAACTCCATTGGACTTTTTAGATTGGATTTGTATGAAGAATATTATTTATTCTGCGCCACTAACAACAAAATAGGATTGCCAGGAATGTTAGGAATGCATGTCGATCTCTTTCCCCGCGAAAAATTCAGAGTGCCGGATTTTTAAGAAGAATTCATATATGTTTGGAAGCTGGTGGCAACCAGTTCGAAGATTTAATATTATTTGTTTAATTTCTTGTATTTTTCTGTATGTGTTTCACACTTGTGGATGATCCGCGTTTTATACGACAGGATTAATTTTGTTTTGCTTTTTAACAAACCACCCGTGTATTTTACATTTGTGAATGATTTGCGTAAAGGGGTCATGAGTGTGCTTTGGTCCATCCGAATATCGCGGAGGCAATGATTCCTGTAAAATTTTCCTTAAATCATCATAAAATTAATGTTCAATTTTTAATTCTGAAAGGGACATGATGAAAAATTTCACCACGCTTTTTTTCTTATCGATTCCTCCCAAAAAGCCTTTGATAATTAAGATATCTCTAATAACCACACGGTAATTTAAGTTATACCTAGTTACTACAAAAACCGTTCAATTTAGATATAGTGTGGTAAGCAGCATAAGTTTCCCCCATTTATTATCATGGTGTCCATTGCGTTAGAAAATAAATGGGGTATCCATTTGAAAAAAATTAATTACTCAATCTTTGAGTACCCAGCATAGTTTTTTAATGTTTCTAAAGATTTTGGTATCTCCAGGTCTTATTCTGGCAAATTCTGGCACTTTTTGACCTGACCCTCTTTGTTTCCAAATTTTTTTTTGTGAAGGGCTGCGTTTGGCAGAACTGAAAACTGGAGCCCTTCAGACATATGTTATATTCAAATTCATCGAAGATTTCAAAATTGCAATAAATAACAGGGTTTTCCATTTAAAAAACCAAAGTTGGGTCCAATTCCGGTATGACCAGAAGTAGTAAAAAACTGAAAATATTTTAACAGAAACAAAATCTTCATAAAACTCCCGTACGCAAATTTTCAGAAAAAATATCCCAATAGCTTCCGATATACTTTGTGAACATTAACAATTGAATATAGATAAATGAAAATGTATTTATAATATATCTGAAATTCACAATGCAAAATGCAAAACTAGGAAATGTAGATACGTGAAATATATTGAAAATGAAAAAAAATGTGAGTGTTATACAGGTTTCGGCCAGTGTATATCTCGAAAACTATTGGAATTACGTTATTGAAATTTGTCAGTTAGAAACCGAGAGTAGTATTACACATTTCAAGCAAGCAGCTACGATGTTACAGCGCTATATTTCGGTTCACGTGGTATCATGTTCAGAATATTGAATGAGACCTCCTGTATATTTTGACACTGCTGTGAGGGTCTTTCTTATACTAATTCGGCGATACCTAGGTTCTTGTTGTAGGTACTAAGAAACGACAAACTATTTTAGTTGTCAAAAGCCGTCAGTATTAGTAAATAATCGTTCACTGTATTGTTACGAGATTGATAAACTCCCCCTATCTACGCCGCTGAGTGAGCCATAAAGACAAATCGCATAGAAATGAGTTGACGCTGCAGCTATTTATGTAATCGACCAGTTGCAAGAAGTGATTATTTGGACGGCCTTCTGTCCTGAGTATACTCGGAAATATCGCGAAAGATCTGGTGTGGACAAATGGAGTATATAAAGCGACACATGTCACTCGGAAGAAAGTTTATGAAGAAGTGATAAGCAGTTTTTGAGGAATTATATAAGTGTTTGGAACATTCAGCTAGTTATATAGATCTAAGTGTTTTATTAGTTAGTGAAGTAGTTGTATATTTATAGTGAAGTTAGAAATGAACAGTTTAGTAGTGTGCTCGGCCTATTATTAAGCAAATAACGTAACAGTATAAGATTTGTGCCTTAAAACTTATCATGCTTTTACTTTTCACATACGACTAGTATGTCGATATGCTGATCATCTATGGAGAATGTGGAAGAAACAGCAACCGTGCTAGAGATTTATACAGAAATCGTTTCTCAGACCGAAAAACTCCTGGTAAAAATACTTTTGCCTATGTAGAACAAAACTTGAGACATGGTTCTTTTCCAACCGGAAAACATCAAAATCCTCGACGTATAAGCCTTTTGTGACAGAAGATAATGTTATTAACATTCTTGCTTAATCCGAGTCAATCCCCACATATCAATTCGAGGTCTGCAACAATAAGAATTAGGAATAAGTAAGTAAATCTACTACCCAGAGGGTGATAAAGCGATATAACTATGATCCTTTCAAAATACATTTAACGCAAGGTCTGACTCTTACAGATCCAGAAAAGAGACTTGCTTTTATTGCTGAAATGTGAATTAAAATCGTAGAGGACCCGTTTTTTTTCAATAAAATATTGTGTAGTGATAAAAGCCACTTTCACAATAACGTTTTAGTCAATAGACATAATTGTCACTACTGGTCTGCTGAAAATCCCAGGTGGATGCACGAAAAGCACTTTCAAACTATTTGGGCGGTTTGTTTAATGGCATTGATGGTAGATATGTGGTGAAAACAGGATGGTGCACCTTCTCATTTTGCTCAGCGAGTAACGTCACATCTGGAAGTGTATTTCCAAGACAGATGGATTGGGAGAAACGGTACAATACTTTGGCCGGCTCGTTCACCTGATATGACCCCGTTAGATTTTTTCTTTAGGGATATTCAAAAGGATTAGTGTATGTTACAGCTTCTACCGATGTAGATAATTTACAAACCAGAATCTGAGCAGCTTCTGTTACACCGGGAAGTTTCAAGAAGTATGCACAAGAAATTTACGAAGACGATTTGAATGCTGCATCAATGATGGTAGACATCAATTTGGGCATCCACTGCAGTGCTAGCGTTATTGTATTCTAATTATTTGCGTTTATATTTCTCTGTTTTTCAAATAAAAAAACTTCATTAAAAATTTGTGTATCGCTTCCAAGTACCTACCACGAAAACATAGGTATCGCCGCGTTAGTATAAAAGAGATCTTCACAACAGTGAAAAATGTACAGGGTGTTTCATTAAATATTCTGAACATGATATCACGTGATCCGAAATGTGAAGTTGTAACAACGTAGCTGCTTGCTTGAAATGTATGATACTAACCACAGTTTCTACCTGTCACATTTCAATAAAGTAGTTCAAATATTTTTCTAGATATACACTGGCCAGAACCTCGTGGGCCACCCTGTATACTCTTGTTGTTAAATATTTTCAGCATAGCTTTTGTCTCGTAGCATATACAGAGTTCGTTAAATGTCGTTAAATCAGTTGATATGAGAGTTATCGAAAAAAAGTTCGTGTGGAAGTTGAACGATATTTCACAATACATTTTTGATGTGTTATTAGTAATAATAATACTCCCTCATAAACACTTGTTGAGTGTACCCAAAGGCATAGCCTGTGCGGGTAGAGGACGGCTATTATTATTATTTGCCGTGGCGCTCCGGGGCGACTTACTGATGTTTTAGGTGATGTATTCACTTTTCAGCTGTAGAAAAACCCGGAAAACCTACAGCACCTACAGTGGAGGGGTGACATCATCAGCATTTTTTTTAAATTGAATAGTATCATTAGAAAGTACTTGTGAAAATATGTCAGTTATGAATATTTTAAATAACTATATTACTCGCAAATATAAATCTTCAAATGATGAGTTTTTTTATTAATTGAACAGGTAAACTTGATTACTGTTCACGAATGCACATGCAAGATTTCTAATAAGGATCTCTCTTCATCTGCCTACGGACACTGTACATTTTATTGAATATTTGTATTGATCAACACATTGTGGTGAAAGGATACTAGAGCAAAACACTCGAAACAATTTCACAAAGTTTCTCGTAATTAAAAAGGGTATAACATATCTGTAGCGAGTTATTTCAGACATCAAAGTCGACAACAAATGTGCATACACTAATATTCGAACAAGATTTGACAGCACGTTGTTCCATTTACCATAAATAACATCGGCTAATTCCATTAAGTGCGCAGCAATTACTTGACACAAACAAATATTGGCATCGATTATAAATTCAATAGTACCCCACTAGCGTCACGCTACAGGCCATTGCGGTTAATGTTCTGTTCAAATTCGACGTAAAACAGGCATTTTCATAGATATAAAGCCACTTTGAAATAGTCTGCTAGGTGGAGAGTATTGCCAAGGGTTATCAAACACTGGAACGCAACGATCGGTTAATAGATACGGCCAATTATTTGAACGCGTCGAATGTATACTTTGAGAGAAACGATGTGCATGTCTAGTCATAGTACTGATCCACTGATAACTTTGAAATTGCCTATTTCATTTAAGCTGACGAGGGAAAGGCATTCGATAGGTTGAACCAAAACTTTTCGTTCACGGTAGTCCTACAAATGGTTATGATGGATGGCTTCATCTCATGAGTACAAAATCGAACTATGATAAAAATTTGGAACGGTTAAAAATAAAACCGGAAGAGGAAAATAAAATATGACTCGAGAACTATATAGATAACAAAATTATTAATGTTCAAAATGAAATTGTCGACGCTTTTGTTTCAAACTTTTCTACCATAGCGAAGAACACAATCAATGCACATTTTGAATCGACATCGTTCAATGACTACACCACTATGCATGTTACTCAAACTTTTTATTTCACTCCAGTGCATCTGAGTGACGTACTCGAAATCATTTCGAACCTCAATATCGCAAACTTTGTTGAAGTAGATCGCATTTCACCAAAAATATTAAGAACATGAGGAATTCAATTTTCGAACCATTATTGCATTTTTGATAAATCTTTCAATTGGAGCCAGAGAGTTTCCAGACAAACTGAAAATTGGATGATTAACGATTTTTAAAAGAGGCGAGTCAATGCTTGTCGAAAATTATCGGCCTGTAACAGTTCCCACAGTATCATGTGAAATAATAAAAAGATCAGTTTGACATAATTTAAAGTTTCAGCATGGTTTTTGCCCCGGTAGGTCAATCCCTATCTATTGACCATTTCGCTCTTTTTTCGGCGTGTCTACTACTCACTTGATAGAAGAAAGTATGTCGGTGCACTTTTCTTCAACTTATCGAAAGCATTCGACCTTATTGATGCCCATACTATATTCAAAAGACTTCATTCACTTGGCTTCAAGGGTTACTTTCTTCCATGGCTCAGATTATACCTGACTCTCAGAAACATACATATAAAAGTTGATAATTAATCTTGGGGTTTCTATATTGGTTTCTCCCGTCTTTCTTTCGTTTATCAGCAATAAGTCTAATCATATAAGCACAGATAATATAATTTTGTATGCAGATGATACAACGATCGAAGAGAATGCCGATAATTTAGAGAAACTTCAAGAAAAACTGAACAACTCGATCCTCGAGTTTACAAATTGGTATTTTATAAATTCACTGGTGGTGAATGTGAAGAAAACTGTTCTGCTGCATTTTTTCCCAGTAAAAATAGAAACATTGATCATTTCCACGTTAGATTAGGTGCATAAATCTATGGTAAACATGACCTGGGACTCAGGTATAAACCATGTACGTGAGAAAGTTAACATTGGGTATACTGCAATCAGATAGTGAAATGAATAGTTACGAAGTACCCATCTTTCCAAGCGTTTCCACCCAGTGGAAAAATAGATAGATAATCTTTATTGAAATAGGTAACCCTAATATAATAGTAACAATAATAATAGTAAGTACATTAACGTATAAATAAATAACTATAAAATACAAACACATGTTAAAAAAAAAATTAAAAATTTAAAAATGTTATGAAAAACCTATATGCTATATTATGGTTTGAATATGTTCAGAGACAAACATATGTCAGAAAACATCTACTTCCCTGGCTAATACCACGACGGACGTTGAACTACATCTGACAGATATTTGTGCAACGTGCAGAACATGCTTCCAAACTTACTAGAAGACATACCATTAAATGAAAGAAGTATTCATTGTGGTGGCAACAAGATGGTGCAACTCTACATTTTGATCGCGGAGTCAGAGGTTATCTGGACAGAATCTTTCGGAACGATGGATTGGACGAAACGGTGCATCTATTGGCCTCCAAGATCGCTAGACCTGACACTTTTGGTTTTCTTTCTTCGGGGATATCTCGAAGGTTTCGTTCATGCAACTCCGCCTGCAGATATAGCCGAGTTGAGAAGAAGTTTGAGCGATGCTTGTAGAACTGTTACACCAGAAACGATTAGGGCTGCTTGTACTAGAAATATTTTGAAAAGATATGAAAAATACATTTACGAAAACGGACAACATTTTGAACATCTGCTGTGGGAATTCGAAGTTTTTTAACTACGATTTTAAATAAAATATGAATGTTTATTAAAATTTTGCCTTGTTTTAATCATCACAAAAAATAAAGGACTCTCATCTGAAATTTTGTCAATTCGTAATCAGAATAATTTTGTTGGTATAATTCAAAATGAGTTCGTCGAGATACATTTGAGAAAAGTTTGCAATTTTTGAAAATGATGGAAAATAAAAACTTTCGAAAATTCGATCATACCAGGGATTTTTGACGTTTTATTCCTTCTTCATGCCAAACTCTGTTTCTAAGCATACAGGCTGATTCACGGTGGATGGTACATTAGACGTTTCTGGTGAACCAGACAACGGATCACTTTGAAAATTTAATGAAGGGCATATTCGGACATTCTCTAGCCAACTAAAATATTTTCGACAATGCGGTGTTGCCGCTTCTATTAGAAACCAGTCGCAACTTTGATTTTTCAAATGGAACACTCTGTATATAATATTATTTTTGGAATCTCCAACAATTGCCCGACAACTTTTCTTGATATTTCCCTATACCTATCTGTTTCCGTTTTCGAAATAAAAATTAATTTCAATTTTTTTCTTCGAAAATCATGACTTCTAAAAATGCCGATATCTTTTAGTTAAGAAGTACTATGATATCGAAATTTGGTTTGGAGTTAGGTGATAATTGGACACTTCCCACACGTCAGCCTAATCTCTTCAATACAGTGTGGTAAAAAAATACAGTTTTTTCGTTTGCTTGAAAAAGTTGCTGAAATTTGATTATTTTAAATGGAACACCCTGTATATTATTGAAAATTCGGAAAGCTGCTGAAATTTGCTTTCTTTCTATGTATATCATACCTATACCCAACTAGTCAAGTTTCGGACTTATGAGCATTTATTTGTGAAAATGTCCCTTCAGAATGGTATTTCCATTCGGTATTTGGTAAGCAGGCCATGATTACTATTTGACAGTAGCGTTGTGACATTCTCCTAATAATATCGACATTTTCGTCACTTCAGAAGTTGCAAATACCTTCAAAACGATGGAACAAAACTATTCAAACGAAGTTCTTATAAATTTGTTTATTATTTTTGGACAGTGTGATAAAATTCACCAGCAGAACATGTCGAAAGTTCAATGAAATGTATCCGAATCTACCGCCAATGAACCTCAAGAAATTTATACGAATTCAGAACAATTTCAATGCATTTGGATCAACTTTAAAAGCACCAAGAAACTTGCCTCGACCCGTAACTTCTGAAGACAACCAGATAGCATATTTTCACGCATTTCCCGAGTCATCGATAAGAAGTGCTGAAGAAGATTTGGGTATAAAATATTCATCGGTTCAAAGAATCTTGCGAAGACATAAAATGCATGATTATAAATTCACCAAAATTCAAGCAATGAAGCCTCAAGACCCTCAACAGAGAGTAGAATTTTGTGAAATGTTGTTGACACGCATTCAAGAAGATCCACTTTTTTTAAATAAAATTATTTGGACTGATGAATCGAAATTTTCGAGAGAAGGGATTTTCAATAGAAAAAATCCAGTGAAAATCCTCACGTCACAAAAGAAGCCGGATTTCAAGAAATATTTAGTTTTAATGTCTTCTGCATGTTGATGGACAACAAATTGAGGTACGTGATATACGAGGAGTCATTAACATCCAGAAGCTACCTGAATATTTTGGAGAATACTGTAGAGAGTTTCGTGGATAATCTGCCACTCGAAGAATATCGAAACTGTTGGTACCAACTAGACGGAGCTCCTGCACATTGCACAAGAGAAGTGAGCGCAGAACTGGAAAGACTTTTTGACGATCGGTGGATAAGGCGCTTGGGACCATGGAATTGGCCAGCGAGATCACCCGATCTTAATCCATTAGATTTTTATTTGTGGGGAATGTTTAAAGAAAAAGTTTACAAAATACCCGTTCGAGAGATAAATTGTTAGAAAGGATTGCCCAAACATTTGAAGATTTGGATCCCAATGAAATCAGATCTGCCACCACGAAAGCAGTCAACACCCGCATTTTAAAGTGCTTGGAAGTGAACGGCCAGCGATTCGAACATATTTTGAAATATTCTACATGATTGTTTTACTTTTTTATAATTATTCATATCAATATTTCCAATTTCAAGTTTCTTGGTGCTTTTTTAAAGTTTATCCAAACATATTGAAATTGTTCTGAATTCGTATAAATTTCTTGAGGTTCATTGGCGGTAGATTCGGATACATTTCATTGAACTTTCTACATGTTCTGCTGATAATTTTGTCACACTGTCCAAAAATAATAAACAAATTCATAAGAACTTCGTTTGAATAGTTTTGTTCCATCGTTTTGAAGGTATTTGCAACTTCTGAAGTGACGAAAATGTCGATATTATTAGGAGAATGTCACAACGCTACTGTCAAATAGTAATCATGGCCTGCTTACCAAATACCGAATGGAAATACTATTCTGAAGGGACATTTTCACAAATAAATGATCATAAGTCCGAAAATTGACTAGTTAGGTATAGGTATGATATACATAGAAAGAAAGCAAATTTCAGCAGCTTTCCGAATTTTCAATAATATACAGGGTGTTCCATTTAAAATAATCAAATTTCAGCAACTTTTTCAAGCAAACGAAAAAACTGTATTTATTTACCACCCTGTATTGAAGTAACGGAGATTAGGCTGACATGTGGGAAGTGTCCAATTATCACCTAACTCCAAACCAAATTTCGATATCATAGTACTTCTTAACTAAAAGATATCGGCATTTTTAGAAGTCATGATTTTCGAAGAAAAAAATTGAAATTAATTTTTATTTCGAAAACGGAAACAGATTGGTATAGGGAAATATCAAGAAAAGTTGTCGGGTAATTGTTGGAGATTCCAAAAATAATATTATATATAGAGTGTTCCATTTGAAAAATCAAAGTTGCGACTGCTTTCTAATAGAAGCGGCAACACCGCATTGTCGAAAATATTTTAGTTGGCTAGAGAATGTCCGAATATGCCCTCCATTAAATTTTCAAAGTGATCCGTTGTCTGGTTCACCAGAAACGTCTAATGTGCCATCCACCGTGAATCAGCCTGTATACAACTCTTATATTCTCAGAATTTCAAGTGAATCTGATGATTGTGGATTTTTCATGATCATTAAGGGTACCCCTTGGGATTTTTTTTGAGTAAATTTCTCCATTCTGAATCGATTGATGTTCGCAGGATTGATCTATCTCAAACCGTTCTCTAGTTGAAAAGTTCATCTGTAGATGAGATTCTTTGAAAAGTTTTTGAAAATAATTGAAAATACAACTTCAACACCCTGTATTTTCTAAACGATACGTTTGCGAACACATGTTTTTATGAACTTTTTATATTGAAAATGGTCAAAGATTTACCCTATGAAGTTTGTACAAGTACCTAATGAACCCCCTGTATATGTGGAAACTGGAATATTCTACAGCCGTCAGATTTATTTCTGTAAATTAGCCACCCATTGTTACAAAAATAAACACAAATTTAGATCAAATACAAATTCACATCAAACTGGAAATAAAACAAACAAATGCTTATCGATTGCTTCCAGATTCAAGGCTGTAGTACAGAAAAGTCGCAAATTTTTGTACTCCAAAGTCTATAATTTTATGCCCCAAATTATAAGAAATATAATTCCCAGCCATATTTTTAAATATGAAGTGGAGAAATTCTTGTATTAATAGGTCAAATTATAAATAATATATAATTTCAATTTCATAGTTTCCACCTCATCCTACGTAAATTTTACATCCAATCTTATAATATCTCGACAAACCTTCTCATTTTTCGTTCCTGTAATTTTATTGTTATTTCACATATTGTCAGCCTGAATTAACCATGGTTACCATTTTAGTTATAGGAATTTGTTATATTATTTTTATAAAACACATCGCGGACAACCAGTGGTTTCTCGGTTTCTCTTTTTGTTTATTTGGCACTATATAGTATAAACGAGATGAATTGTTATCAACTATAAGCCCATCATTAAGTATTATTATATTTATTAACATGAATGAAACATCTTGATCTAACCTGGTCAAATTGGCTTGTAGATCCGCTATAGTGACACACGGCGGAAATTCAAAATTCCGGTCTATTTTGACAAAACTGAGAGAACCAATATCGCTGCAATTTCCTGAAAATGTGTATATTGCAGATTGATTCTTCGCATTTCCATGAAGCAAATGCAAGCATACGTCAATAGCACATTCACCGAAAAGAAAATAAGGATATGTTCCGGAAATTGTCGATCTGGAATAGAGGAGACAATTTCCTACAGGTTGTACGGAAATAACTGAAAACCGCTGGATTCATTTGTTTTCTCATTCTTTCAGCTTCCTAAAATGAATATATATTTCATTACTTTGTATGTATTTGTGTACAGTTCGTGAGTTTCTCCAGATTTGTCTTAGTTGTATTGTGATGGAATTAAAAAGATGACATGCACGATTACAAATATTCAGTATATCCCAGATATTCGACCAACCCAACGCAAAACGAATTCCATATTGTTCAAGATATTACCCGTCCATCGACCAATTATAACTTTTGAAACAATATAGATTATTTCTTTCGTCTATTAAATATCAGTCATCAACCAATCATACATTTGTTTCCTGTTTGACAGGACCAATCAACACGCTCTATTAGCGACTATTTACATGATGCACAATAGTCACCGACTATTCAGCATGATACTCATATCAAGGAGCCTGAGCATCTCACAGTACTCTAAATAAATACATATTAAACGTCAAATAGAATCAATCGTGTTAAAGCTGAATAATTATTTGAAAATGAATCGGTTTGGAAAAATCAAAAACGATGGGATATCGAGGATACAATCCCTGACAATACAGTGTCATTCATATGACAGATATGAAGAAATGGATTCAAGAAATAATCTTCATAAATATAACACGACCTTGATTAATTGTCGACTATTTTATTGCTGCTAAATTTCTCTTGTATTTATTAATTTTACTCGACATTATTTTGGCATTAATAATCAGAGATGAAAGCCCTCGAGCTTCGCTCTCGGGCTCTCATCAGATTATTAATGCCAAAATAATGTCTCGTTAAATTATTATAAAATACAGTCGAAATTTAGATGCAATAAAAATAGTCGACTATTTATCAAGGTCTTGTTATATTACCCTTGACTATAGGCCCGTGTAAGATAGAAAGGCTTAAAATAATGAGATTAAGCACTATGCCGTCACTTGTAAGCTGTCCAACTGAGTGCAGGTGAGAATTGAAAAGCACAAGTTGAGTAGGCATATTTTGGTCAAATGATTTTGTACGGCACTCTGGCCACCTATAGATGCATCAAAAATAATGAGAAAACGCGTAGTGCCATACAAAAATAGTGCGCCAGTAGGTCGGATTTTTTAAAATTTTCCGGCTAATTTTTAGGGTAATTTGGGTAATCGTGTACGGCATTAGTTCCATACTGTTGCAGTACCTCTTACAATCCATTATTCCGCAACACGAAATTAATTTATTCTGAAAGTATTTCATGCATAGATAAAAAGTCATTTGGAGCAAAATTGACGAAGTCATGATCATCGGAGCCAGAACGGTCTCCTCTACATGCTCGAACGACCAAAACTTTAAAGCGATTTTCTGTAACTCGTGATTTATAAAGTCTGTGTTCAAGGTATCTCAAAATCTACCAAACCAATCACTTTTAAATTTTACACAGTTCTTCCTTGGATGATTCCCCAGGTATTGTGGAGAGTTTTTTTTTGAATTTTTAATAATTGTTGATCTTACAGTAACAAATAGGCCGATTTTTCTTAGCGAAAATCGGTATTTCAACTTCAAAGTGGTACCAAAAATCGAAAAATAAAAAAAAGCCCTCGACATTACCTCGAAAAACATATCCTCTAATGAAATTAATTTGATTTTTCTGTTTCAAATGATTGAGTCGCGAGTTACGTTGAACACCGCAAAACAACTTTTTTCGAGGCAACTCCGAAAATTGACTATCACTCGCTTAATTTTCAATATTTTAAGCTGAAAATTTGCCAGAATATTGTTGAAATGTTGTACTATCATATATTCATTAATTCAATAAACTGATTTCACCCGTATTTCTAAAAAAAACTTAAAAATAGACCTTTTTTAGACGAAATAATAATTCTAAAAAGAAACCTTTTTTGTAAATATCATTGAAAATACATAAAATTATTATATAAAATAGTAGTACTTTTTATTTAAACGAGTAAACAAATTATATCAATGTTTAAAGTATATATAACATCAAAAATTATACCAAACTGTTGATACTGCGATTGACAGTTTTCATTTCTTGGATTTAATATACATACCGTTTCACTTCAGATAGACGGCATAATTATTAATACATATAATCAATTGTTCTCTTCAAAAATATGTTAATGCCGTACAGTATCAGATGACCATTAAGAACCCCTGGAAAGGTAGTGTCATTTTTCATCAGCCAATAAGTATGGTCGGCATAATACTATTTAAATCAACAATAATATTTAGAAAATTGATATTTTTCATTTATCTATGATTTTTTAAACTTTTTAAATAATTGAAACAACTGCATGTTATTTATTTCTCTATAAATTTTTTTAGAGCAGTTTTTTTTGAACAGCATTATTATATAACAATAGTTTTTAGCAATGTCATGTTGAAAAACAATTTGCCGTACAGAATCAGAAACAATAATTTTTGGACGGCATTATTTTTAATAGTACTTTTGAGTGATACATTATGTTTTGGAACCGATGCCGTACTTTTTCAAATCACCCCCCCCCCGGACTACAGAAAAGTGGGGGTTTCAACCCTCGATCTTTTCCCCTTGTCGCATGATTTTTTGTATGGCGTTGCGGAATAATGGATTGTAAGAGGTACTGCAACAGTATGGAACTAATGCCGTACACGATCAAACGACCCAAATTACCCTAAAAATTAGTCGGAAAATAAAATTTTTTTACTGGCTTTTTACTTACTGGCGCACTATTTCTGTTCGGCACTATGCGTTTTCTCATTATTTTTGATGCATCTATAGGTGGCCAAAGTGCCGTACAAAATCATTTGACCAAAATATGCCTACTCAACTTGTGCTTTTCTATTCTCACCTGCACTCAGTTGGACAGCTTACAAGTGACGGCATAGTGCTTAATCTCATTATTTTAAGCCCTTCTATCTTACTACATTGGTCCTCTGGTGGTTCAGATGACCCATCGATTTTTGACACGGGCCTGTAGTCTAATAACAACTAAGTCCAGGGTTATACCGGGTATTCGTAGAGCTTTCCAAGATATCACGCCCCAAATGTTGAGAAACGTTTTACATGAAAATATCACCAGAGTCAATAAATGTATTGACGCTGAGGGAATGCATTTCGAACATTTGTTTTGAATTTATTTTATCTTTAATCCTACCAATTTGATTTTTTTTTTCGATAAATCTTTTTTTTTGTTATTTGAAGAAAAATAATTGGATTTTTTGGTATTTCATTTCAAAAAATTACTTTCTATTATATCATTAGAAAGGAATGGTTATGTTGAATAGTACAGGCAAGAAAAAGTTGTATGTTCCTATTTAAGTTATGGACCTACAGAGTATTGATTTTTTCCCAATTTTTCCAATATTTTTTTTGGCGCCTTTTTATAACGCCGACGAATGAAAATAAAATATCACAGTAGTAGCAACTGTTATCAAGTGACGTATGGTTTCCATAGCCAACTTTTCAATTTTTGGCTTTCATTTTGCTTCCACGGCCTACTCGGTGAATTTCAATAATAATTTTTTTCTGATCTAGTTTCAGGTTAGATACGAACTTGTGATATGGCATTAGAAAGGAAATTGAATGCTGAATAAAGCGAAAAGAAAAAAAAATAGGGTTTCCATTTAAAATAAGAAAGTTGATGTTACTTCCGGTCAGACCGGAAGTTAACTTCGACATGTCAATATGCTCAAATTCTAGCTCTTATGTCATTATATCGACGCTCCAAATTTCACAAACCTACTTCATACAATAACTGAGATATTCCGTAGGCAATACTTCCGTAGCCACCCGGTATATGATAGGTTACTGATATTGAATTTCATCTATTTTACAACTTTCGAAATGTAAAGAACTTTCTAGTAAACAACATAATCGATTGTCTGTTGTGTTTCGACCTTTGAGTTTGAGTGACAAATTTTGAAATTGGTATACAGAGTGACCCACTTAAAAGAGAGTCACCACTGTGAATTTTTCATTTGTCCGATTCAAAAGATTATTTCCGGAAATAAGAGCTTCAATACCAAACCGTCGTGGCCTTGTCTGGATTTTTTCCAGAACCAAAACCAAAATAAAAACGTGTTAGCGATTTTTCCAAATAAAATTTTTATATGCCTCTGAATTAAAAACACAAAATTTTGGAGAGAAACTCTTTCCATTCTAGATGAACTTTTCAACACGGAAACCGTTGAAAATTCAGAATGATGTAATCAGTGTACTCTGTGATTATCAAGTTGATCGACGAAAAAAAATAGTACTCGTAAAATGTAAAATGATCAGATTAACTTGAAAGGGCATACGTGCATATCTATACATATATGAAAAGTTCGAATTTTACAAAAATTTTAGAGAGAAATTACCTCTTCCATTTCTATATGAATTTTTCAACTCGAGAACGGTTGAAGATAGAGCAATTTTGCGAACGCCAATCGATTCAGATTCAATTTTAAGTCGATCGGCGAAAACAAAATATTACTCGTAAAAAGTCCTAAGGGGTAGACCCCTAAAAATCATGAAAAATACAAAATTTTCACAGATTACCTTGGAATTGCACATGTGTGCATATGTATGCAAAAAAAAGGTTGAATTTCACAAAAATAAATACAAAAACCAAATTTTGAAGAGAAATTACCTCTTTCAATTCTAGATGAACTTTTCAAATCGAGAACGGTTGAAGATAGAGCAATTCTGCAAATGCCATTCGATTCAGAACAATGAAATTAATGTAGTGTGTGGATTTCAAGTCGATCGATGAAAACAAAATATTTTTCGTACAAAGTTCTAAGGGGTAGACTAAACATCATGAAAAATACAAAATTATCACAGATTAACTTGAAATTGCATATGCGCATATGTGTGCAAATAAAAAAGTTGAATTTCACAAAAATAAATAGAAAAGTTACAAAATCAAAATTTTGAATAGGAATTACCTCTTTCAATTCTAGATGAACTTTTCAACTCGAGAACGGTTGAAGACAGAGCAATTCTGCGAATGCTAATGAATTTGGAAGGATGAAATTAGTGTCTCTGTGAATTTCAGGTAGATCCACGAAAACAAAATATTACTCTCAAAATGTCCTAAGGGGTAGACCCCTAAAAATAATGAAAGAGACAAAATTTTCACAGATATGCTTGGAATTGCAAATGCGTATAAAAAAATATAGAAAAGTTGAATTTTACAAAAATTATTAGAAAAATTACAAACACTAAATATAAGAGAGAAATGACCTCTTTCAATTATGGATGAACTTTTCAACTAGAGAACGGTAGAAGATATTGCAATTCTGCGAAAGCCAATCGGTTCAAAATAATGAAATTAGTGTTGTGTGTGGATTTCAAGTCGATCGACGAAAACAAAATATTACTCGTAAAAAGTCTTAATACCCCTAAAAATCATGAAAAATACAAAATTTTCACCCATTACCTTGAAATTGCACATGTGTGCATATGTGTACAAATAAAAAAGGTTGAATTTCACAAAAATTAATAGAAAATTAGATAAAGCAATTCTGCGAACGCCAATCGATTCAGAATGATAAAATTAGGGTACTCTGTGAATTTCAAGTCGATCGACTCACTGGTACAATTCATAGCACATTAGTGAATAGCCTGTAGGTGATCTGCATATGCACATTAGAGCGGCAAGGATAGAAGCCTCCATACTTAAGTATATGGACCAACGGAGGGGCAAAATCTAGACCATTTCAAAATAATGGAGGTCATAAGCATCGACGCATCTGAGATGCCGTCTGACATAATGGTTCCAACCTACTCTTTTGACAGAACATTCACCACCATCATTCAAGATAGGAAAGTCACATCAAGGGCCCTACCAATACTGAGATGGCTCTAAAACAAGTAATGGGGTATGAGCTGGCATACATGGACAGAGACCGAGGTACTCGAGCCTCCGTATTCCAAGCTGGGGTAAGAGTTATTTCCGTCTGCACAAAAGAGATTTTCAGGAGGGGTCCTGGATAACAAACCCATAATAACCATTATATTCGAGAGCTATGCGGCAATAAAGACTTTGCGATCGTGCAGAGTTATTTCCAAATTAGTTTGGCATACTCACAAGGGCATCCAGGGAAAT
This sequence comes from Chrysolina americana, assembly GCA_958502065.1. NCBI lineage: Eukaryota > Metazoa > Arthropoda > Insecta > Coleoptera > Chrysomelidae > Chrysolina > Chrysolina americana. Next base: position 90,935,641 of record OY293412.1, read on the forward strand.
GAGAACGCAGATGTCCTAGCCTGTGGAATCCCATGTGAGAACATTAAGCAGGACACGCCGAAGGGGTCAAGAACCATCATCAACCTTCCTGCGAAGACGCCGCGGGCAATACTTACGGGGAAATGATGGTGATGGAGCAAAATGACCGGCTATCAAGGAATCTTCTTGAACTGAGCCGGTGGTATTCAGTACCACCTTCCTGATATAAATTCGACCATTTCTGAAGTTCGAAAAGTGATTAAATTATTTGGAAAATTGCCCACAGACTAGATTGTAAAAAGCGATGGAACAGTCTTTTATCAATGTTAGAACGTTTTAATCTTCTTCGAAATCGTGTTCAAAAAGTAATGATTGATTTCCACTTGCGATATTGGATTCAGAATATAAACTTGTCGGTGACTTGGTTAAGATACTGGAACCACTTAAAATCACAGTGGAGGCACTGTGCCGACGTGATGCAAATTTATATACAGCAGATATCGCTCTGGAATTAATGTTAGAACAAATTGAACAAGTTGACTCTCCCGTTAGTGTGGATTTATATGGTGCACTAAAAGTTAGAATTGCCCAACGTCGAAATTGTTACTCAGGCATTCTCCGCTACTTGCATGATCCTAATGAGCAAGAATCAGATGCATTATTCAAAGTACTCGTGAGTCTTATAAAACGTTTCCGCATAGTTCCAGATGCAATTGATGAACAAGATGATGAGGAAGATAGAATTCCCCTTGCCTTACTGACTCAACCTCTACCGCGATCAGAAAAAACATTGGAAACAATGTTAAATGAAGCATTGGAAAACGCAATGCACCCAATTCGATTGCGTCCTGGAAACGATTTTATATCATCAAATTTAACAAAGGAAATGGCCATTTTCGAAAATGGTGACAGTAGAGGCACATATCTTCAGCTGGTATATGATCTTTTAACAACAATATCACCAACCAGCGTAGAATCTGAAAGAGCATTTTCCGCAGCTGGTAACATTTGCACAAAAATCAGATCCCCACTTGCAGATAAAACCCTTAACGAGTTGATTTTTTTACGCTACTGGTTTAGTCAACGTCAACACTGTTAGTAATGACTGTTCGGCCTTTTTTCTCTTTACTTGTTGATGAATAGAATGAATTTTTGAGTTCATATACGAGTATTTATGTATTCTTCACGCATCATACTTTTTTCAAATTGTAATCCCCATACCGAAATCCCGGGATCCCGGCATAGTGTAAATTTGATTCCGGGATCCCGAGATTGCAAACTTTAGGTGGTAGGACTGATGACAGGACACTGCCATCTGAGAAAACACTTGCACATGTTGGGGATACACCAAGACTCCACACTAGGCAGGTTCTGCGATGAGGAGGATATGGAGTGAAATTATAAATTCTTCTCAAAGCGATAATTACCAATTCAATGCACCAAATGACATAGCAGTATTCCTTCCGGATGGGACTGGGATATTCTAAATGAAGAAAAGAAAAAAGTTATGGCTCAGATAGTACAGGAACAGAAACTACCAGAGGGCAGAGTTGGTGCGTTACCCGTCATAAACAAATGCTCAAACTTTTTTCTCTAGCCATATTAGTAGCAACGTCAATAATGCAACATGAATAAACAGTGTACTTTGTGTGGTTGGCTGGAATACAATAATATGCATTAGACCTGGGCTCATTATTCAGCTCTAATGGCTCTATTTGCATTTCATTTGTTTTGCGAGTGCTAGGTACGTTAACTTTAATGAGAGTTTCATACTGTGCAACTCAGAGCTAGATAAATCCAGCGAGCACTGGATAAGATAATAATTCAACGAGAAGGTAACTTAATTTAATCACAAACAAAAATGTATATTCCGTGATAAAGGTGCTAATAATGAATTATATTTTCATCTGCACGTGAGTGAACCTTCATAAACTGATTCAATGTTAAAGCAAACAGATTTTGGGGTATTCCTTTGAGGTCAGTGTTCGAGTATTATATAAACTTTCACTCAGAAGGAATAATAAACATAATGAGTGAAATTATCAATTCTTTTTTAAACGACAAGACTCATTTCAAGGCACCAAATTTTCAAAAGTGTGATTCGTTGAATTTTACACAAGCCTTAAAACGTTTTCGCTTCTCGCCACTCATATATAACTCCACAATTTATCTGAACCTCGACAACAAGTCGCTCCTAAATTGCATTGCATTATCATCACATTTATAAAAATAGCAGCCGTCCGAATAAATAAGAGAAATTAAAAAAGCAAACAAAATGGCAAGCCGGTTCGATTTATTTGTTTTGACTGAACGAGTGCAAAGAATACGTTTTTTATAATTGCTTTTTGCGATGGTCAATAGTGATGATTCAAAATTGTATTTCGAAAAGAGATCATTTAATTATAACAAAGAAATTCATATAGAGTTGAACTCATTATTTTTACTACAATGGAGAATCTGAGATTCAAGATTAACAATCTTGAATTGTTATCTTCTTTTGTAACTTTGTTCAAAACTGTATCTATTGGTTCAGTAATTACACAGTTATTCGTCCTGAATTCTCTGTTATTTTTTTCCTATAAATTATTTCAGAAACATAATACCCTATATCGAATCATGAAAACTATCTGGACCATGTAATGGGATAATTATTAGTACATTCACAATCGGAACATTTGCATCAACTTTCTACGTCCTCTTGACATATATCCTAATGGAATCAGAGTTTCAGTACATCCAATAGATCCTCTTGAGTTTCTTTAAATTCTTTCAAGACTTCCATATTTATCTCTGGATACCTTGAAGATCGATCCTCTAAGGAATTCCACTTTGTCCATATTTCCTCCAAAATGGGGTGCTTCTGTCCAAAATATGGACTACCATTCCTCATTTATCGTGAAGAGTTCCCAATGTTTGGACCCGTTTCTGGTTTTCTGCCCCTTGTGGGCGGTAATTTCCAGACTTCAAATGATAATCTCGTTTTTCAGATATTGTCAATTATTCCATGACATTCAATACATTGACATTCTTCCCAAGGGAAATCTACTCTAAGTCGTCCTGGACAATTGTTGATGTTGGTTTGATGTTGGGAAATAGTACTCGTTCAGCTTCTTCTCACTATATTGTCTCGTCCCCAAAGGTGGGCAAGTACTGATGTGAAGAAGTCCACGTTGGTGGTTTTTCTCTTGGGCTTCTAAAACAGTTTTCTTTTGATCGATGATTGAACTTTATTCAATATCTTTCCCAAGTTTCACTTGATGATTCCATTTGAGTATGAAAATGAAGAAAATTCTCGCAGCTGATGACGGCCGTGGAGGTATCCTCGCCATAATTGCAATCTCTCTCAATATATCCGATCCTGTCACATCTCGAACAGTTTCATTTTGGGTAGTTGATGTTGTAGTTATAACTAAAACTAGGTTTTTCCGATGTGTGGCCAAGCATATTCTTGGTATTGTCGCTTTGTTTCATTGCATGAAGTGAATCTTCAATAGAAACCTGTGGAAGTCCGCTTTCACTTCCAAAGAACGAACCAAGATTCTGCTGCAATTTTTGAAAGGGGTCAGTCAGAATAATTTTTCTTCCCACATCCACTTTATGAGTGGTTATGGGTACAAGAATTTTTGCCTCGACTGCATATCTCTCTTTGTCTCTTCCTTTCTTTCTCTCTCTATTACTTTCAACCCCTTTCATTATTTTTCCCACCATTTTTCTCAGTGTCTTCGTCTAACTCTCTCTTTTGTTATTGATGAGTTACAAAGTGTAAAGGATTTGATAAAAACCGCATAGAAAATGAGAAATTATTTTAGTGAATATTGTATCCTCAATATCTTTTCTTTATATCTCCAATTTACCATCGGAAACACCTACATTTATCAGGATATGGAAAAGGAACTTTTATAAAAACAATACCTTAATCTATCTATTTCTGAAATAATGTTAGAATATTTCAATTTCAATCTTCAATTTGTAAAGAAATATTCGTGGTCACACGAGCTATCCGCATGTATGTTGCAAATGAATTAGATAGGAAAAAGCAAGTCAACGTCGTTTGTACAGACAAGCATTGAATCAAATTGATTGATATATTATTAGTTGATGAAAATCATTCAGCTGTTCTGAAATATTAATTGAATGTTTACCATATATCTCATTGATAGGAAGTAATACATAGAATAAAAAAGTTGTAAATCCCCTGTGTACAACCCTAGTTTGGGAATGCCACAAGGCTTGAATTTAGGGCCCTTTCAGTCTTACTCCTAATTAGCAATCTAACTGAAAGGTTCAACTATTCGAAACTTTTGTACACTGATGACTTGAAACTATTTGAAGTAATCGAACATTTTTTTTTATTGACTTTCACAAAAACAAGAGTATTTCCTCAATTATGGACTGATTATTCAATTCTCTTGAATCCATTTCTTATTATACCCAGCAACACAGGAGATATGTAGCAGCCTCTAGTTTTTTATTTGATGAGATACAAATTTAAAAAGAACAAGAGATACAGAGTCAATAATAGCGTTTTCGTTGAACGTAATGAACACATGTTTGACCGAAAGTATCCCCAAACATTACTCTTTTTATTTTCTTTAGCCTATCTTATTTGCCTTTTTCTGTCCAGCATGTCACAAATTGTTATTCATTGAACAAGAAAAGATTTTCGTGGAGAAGTTCCGCGGATTCAACATAAAATTCTGTATTGATTTTTTTTAAAGTTTTCATTCACTTTCCAAGTCAGATAATTGTTAAAGAAGAGCTCCAAAATTAATTCCGCTATTTATAGATCTTTTAACAAATATATTTAATAATATCAGCTTGCGGAATTTTAAAAATTTTAATTTAATAATTATGAATTATATGTTTTCACCCTTTTCAAATGAAAAAGCTAGTATAAAATTAGAATGAAATTTTCAACGCTGTTTGTTCGAAAAAGTGAATTGAATAAACAATTATTGTAATTTTTTTGCCATTTTATGTAGGTATTATTATGAATTATTTAAGTGTCTCGATTGTTAAACAATGGTTGATTTTATTTTTTTCATTGTTTGAAAAATAAATTTTGACAAACACCTTTTATTTTAAAATTGTCGATTTCTAACTCTCTGATAAGAACCATAAAATAATTGTATTATTCATATATGATTTGTTGATTACATGAAAATTTTGATATACACAATAGTCAAATATTTTTGTTCCTTTGAAAATGAAAAATGTTTAGAAAAGCGACCCTACGCAGTGAAATGTAGTAATTTTCTTTTTACTCAAATAATTCATGATAAATAGAATATATAACAATTGAAATTAATTAAGTTAATAATCAACGAAGCTTTGACAATGTGAAGACATCATTTCCGAGATCAAGTCTCTAAGAATAGAATAAAAGGGCCTTTATTCATCATAACATTACAATAACATCTTAGTTTTGTCACAAATAAACAAATTAGATATGAACAATTACAATATAAGTATCACTGTTAAGGCAAAAGTTCAGCGGAACTAGCATTCTAATTATTGTGTTGCTACAAAGATTTTTCGAAAAACGGGAGTCTGGTATTATGGAAATGAAAATTTGATTTAGATACAGTTTGGGACTTTTTTACATAATTCACACGAGTAGACGTGAAGAGAGGACAATCTGAAAAGTTTATTATGTTATCAATTGATGTTGTTTCAACGTGTTAATACATTTTAAGATAACTCTCTTTAATTTTCTTTGTAATCGAAACACTCTTTTTGCATGAAACGAATGTCCCCAGAGTACTAGGTCATAAGAGATATGGGACATAAAAAGTGAACGATAAGCACTGACAATAGATGAAATGTCCATTAAATTTCTTTTGACGTAAATGATTTCCGCCAATTTTTTACAAATTAATGTTTTTTCCAAGATCGATTTTGATCCATTCAAAATCCTAGAAATTGGATCGAATTATTCTGATCCACAAGCAGTTGTTGTGTGTAAAAAAGTTAAGTTGCGTTTCATTTGTATCCAGTTTTCAGCATCCGATTCTGCTTTCTTCATTCCATTGACAAATACTTCGTAGTTTTTATTTTGTAGTGATAAGGATATATCACCAGGAAAATGCGTAATTTCAGAGTCACCATGAGTCATGAAATCAGTCGCATAAATCGAGTACAGAATTGGTCCCATTACCGATCCTTGGTGAACTACGTTTATCATATCTTTGGTATCAGATGCATTTTTGTATACTGAAATGTTGTTGTTGTTGTTGTTGTTGTTTTTGCGCTGATTGAAATTGCACTTCATCATTGGATATATGTTCCAACACTACACTACTTTCGGTGTGATACCGAATTGAAAGAAAAATGTGTATACATGAAATGTTTAACGTTGTTCAACCGGTGAAATAATTACCCTGGATCATGGAAGTCGTCTGATATAATTGATAAAGTTGTGAAATAATTAGTTCTCAAGAGGGCGGGCGTATTAAGACAACCCGAATTCTGGAAAGCAAAACTTTCAATGTCTTTCCATTACCGAAATTAAAAGTCTGAGTACGATTAATTAAAAAGTTTCTACTTACAAATCTTGCTGAGATATAAGGAAGCCCTGACTTCTATTCTTCGGCTTTTTCGTGCTGGAAAATTAGTTTCTAACGGCTTAGAATTCACTTCTTTTTTTGTGGAAAATGCGACGTAGTTAAAATAATGACCAAATCCGCTCTAACAGAATAGTTGCCGGTATTATTCCAGTTCCATCCTTTTCCATGTACAATGTTTCAACTGGATTTCAGTTTTAAATAATTAGTTTATTTCGGTGGCAGAGGCGGAACATTATTTACGCGTACCATTCAGGTGAAGAATGATGCTTTACATAGGACATCGATGAGTGATCGCACAAAGTTAATATCTGTAGCCGTAACGAAAGAGCGATGGTAATTCGAACGATTAGTATAAGTGTCGATGAAAGTCTTGTTTATGAATCCAAAAAACTATTTTCGTCAGGAAAATGATGATGTCAATCTCATTAATTATTCTCTCTTATTATTCCCATTAATTATATTTGTTCTCACTCTGGAGACCTGGGGAACATCTCTTTTCCAAGGCTCGTTGTTCCAACACATTGGTACTCACTTCATCGGGAGGTGTTTCTGAAGCTTACAGCCTGCAATACTCCAAGAAGGAAACCGATTCCTACCTAGTTTTCCTCTGGCTTTCACACTGCCCTATGAACATTACAATATTCTCCTCTATGTCGGAACCAGAACACAAAAACAGAAAGTGGAACCGCACTGTTTCTGCGATGAAGATAGGAATTTTTTCATATCATGCTCTTATTAACTAAATCTTCACTCCACTCGTTGGTACTTCTGCCGAATCAGGGTTTAATTGTTCCACACCTTCGACCGTGTTTCTATTATATAGACCCACTCCTGTTTCCAATATATATCGATGATTTATCCCTTGAACTATGTACCACTCATTTTCTATTCGCTGATTTGAAAAACTCTAGTAAGTACAGTTATCTGCATTTTGAATATTCTGACAGTCATCACTCCAAAAAAAAATTAATATCATTAGAACACTGTTGTACTAAGTACTCCTTTTCCAGTTGTATTTCAAAAAGTGTCAGCTTCATTTCAGAACGCATCGATTGAATTTCAGAATAGTGACTTGAATTTCAGAAAGCATCAATTGTATTTGAGAATGATCAATTTGATTTCAGTAACTTTTTACGAAATTCAAATAAATTTTCCTGAAATGATTCTTACTTTCTCTGAAATTGAAAATTAATTTTTGTAGATACTATCATCAACTGAAGTTTTATTACTTATAAGACAATAACGACAAGTTAGTAGTAGTAGTTAGTAGTATTCAAGGGGAGGTTGTTGTTACAGCCAAGCAAGTAGGCCCCTATGGGCCCTTTTTGCCATCCCCTGCTCTCCTCATGCATGATGTTCTGCCTGCCTATGGTTTCCACCTGCTCTACTCGAAGTCTGGGTTTGTAGTGTGTTTGTGCTTGTCGAAGGAGCGAGTTTCTTCAATCCCTTGGCTCCCACCGAAGACTAGATTTTCCAGTTCCTGCAGCGAGTTCTTTCAACCCGCCTCCTTGTGAAAACCCTGGTAGGGCTGGTTCTCAACCGGGCGGAGCTGCGGTCACGGGTGATTCATCGCCAGCTTTCAGTTCCGCTGTACCCAATCCGAGGCCCCTCCGTAGCTCCCACTGAAGGCAGATTTTCAAGTTCTTGCATCCCTCTGTAATGTTTGAGTGGGTATGTGTTAAGTGTCGGGGGAACATGTGTGTTTTTCACGTCGGTGAAATTCAAATGATGGTTTCTGAAATCAAGTTGATTATTCTGAAATATAATCGATGCTTTCTGAAATGAAATTGACTTTTCCGAAATTCAACTGATGCTATCTGAAATCCAACTTACTATTCTGAAATACAATTGACATTTTCCGAAAATTAACTCACTAATCTGAAATACAATTGATACTTCCGAAATATAAGTAACTATTTTGAAATTGAAATTACGCTTTCCGAAATTCTACTAGAAAAGATGTAGCAATAATGCTAAACTTTTTCAGAAGTGAATTAGAATATGCCACAGTTATTATTTGTTTATCATCACATAAAAACGCAATGAACAGTATATGAATTGTCTTAAATGTACTTTCTGAAAATATTATTTATTAATCTTTATTCATTTACTTACTGAAGTAATACATCCGGGAAAAAGTGAGTGACACACAATTAAAAATATAATAAATTTATATTCACTGGAAAACTATTCGAATCATATCATGTTGTAACGAAATGCAGTCCGTATATTTTCATGTCATCGGCAGAATACCATATTTGATTGAGGTGATTCACAAATGTCATTAACAACATATAGCGGCCCCAGTTTGGATCGCTCGGGTACTCCAGAACTTGGAATGAATTCAAAACTTCTTTCCCACTCATACCTACTCAACATATAGATTTCTATCTGTCAGCTGACACTCTAGAAGGTTTTGAAGTTTCGTAGAAATTCCAAATCATTTCAGCTTCCTGTCGTTTATGAAGTTAGCTACACATCTCACGTCAATGCCATAGATTAGCTAATGTCACAATCATTTCACGGTTTGAAACTTGGGTGTCTGAAAGTGTACTCTAATACACGCACGCCCGTCAAAAAGTTTGAAACTTGGCCATGGTCGGTGATACAGATACAATACTTAGTGGAGGGTTTGAAGTTTGCTCCAACTGGGCACCAGAAGCCAAGGAACCTGTCTGGCCCTGTCTGGCCCTAGTGGCCTCTTCCCTACTCAAAAGTCAACAGTCTTTCCGTAAAATGGACGATTTAGAATTGAAGCTAGTGTGAAAATGCATCATTTTGCAAGTTTTAACTTCGAGTTTTCGCAGTTCCTCTTGAATTTTGTTGATGACCAGATTTGTGATGATAAATGCCGCGGAGAGAGTTAACAGTGGTTCCTTCTTTGGAGTATACGTCTCTCCTTCATCAAGATAATATGAGATTTCATTTACGATCTGAATGTCTTTTCCGTATTTTTCGCATCGTTCTTTTTTGAGATGAACCGTGGCACATTGGTCGATCCCAAACTTCATTCCGATAGCATGCGTGTACTCTTCCACTATCCTCAAGGACTAATGAAGATCCTCTACTTCCGAGGCACATAGTTTTAGGTCATCCATGTGAAGCTGGGGGTGACACAGTTGTATTCGCGGGTTTTCAGTAGTGTAATGGACAATGGCAATAGGAAGATGCAGAAGAGAAGATAACTATGTTTGGACTCTGACTTGACTTGGTGTGAAAGTGAAGTGAGTCCTCCTGAACCACTGCATATGTCAAATGCATCTCACTAACTGATCGGGTACCGACAGGCATCTGAGCAAATGTATTATCATGAGCTCATGCGATATTGTATCAAATGCCTTGTGACAATCGATCCAAGCCATTGAAAGGTTATGCTTATGGTGATGGTAATGGTAGTTGTGGATGGTGACTGATGCGCTGCGACCTAATTAGATCTATTGTGTCCCATCCTATTCTGCTATTCCAAGATGTTCTCGTTTACAGCAACCCCTCAAACCCAATTCCTTGAGGAATTTAAGGATTTTGAGGGGGACTATTCGTGGTATTTCTCCCACAGTCAGCTGGTGTGATCCCAGTATATTCAATCTCTTGTGATGTGCAGCATAACACTCCATCAATATATGATGTGGTGTTTCTGGATGTTCCCCACAGAACCTGCAGGTACTGTCCTCCTCTAAGCCTAGATTCCTTAGGTGTTCTTAGAGTCTGCAGTGCCCCGTCAGGAATCCCGTGATTGCCTTTAGACTAGTTTTGCTGAGGTTAATCAGTGTCTTCGATCTTGCTCGGTTGAAGTTGCCGAGGAGATCTTTGGACTGCCTTAGCCCTGGAAGTCTTTGCCAGTATGTTGTTCTCATTGCTTTTTCAGTTTTATTGATTTCTTCTTGAAAGTAAGATTTTCTAAGTTCGCAGAATGGTTCTGGTCCGATCAGTGGCTGTGATGCCCCTTTTCGTGTCAGAGTATCTGCTTGTTCATTGCCTTCCACTCCGACGTGCCCCGGCACCCAGAGGAGAATCACCTTGTTGTTCCTACTTATACTGCTCAGAGTCCTACGTGATACCTCTGTCGATGAGCAAGCTCTCCTTGCAGCCAATGACTCCCTTCTTTGGCCCTCTTTGCTCATATAGATCGGGCCAACTGTGGAGGGTATCCGCATGTACAAGATGCATGTAAACATCTTTCAACACGCATTAAATCATGTTATTCTTCGGATCTGATAGTCCTCTTTTTTTTTGGGATGAGCACAGTTCACCCCTCGACAAACCACTCCAGACTCTCTTTTGCAAAAACATCCAGCCATCTGATCACATGTTCGTGACATAAACTTGACAACCTGTTATTCGCTGATTATGGTTTGAGTGTATATTTCAGTTTGTACCTTATACATGAAAACACTTGACTTTTGATGCAAACGAATTGTTCACTCCCAATAAGGAGTGAAACATTGCTAGAAATTCCACAAGAGAAAGTTCTATTGTTTCCTTCATCGACATCAAATGCAATTACATGTCCGTGTTTGATCTCAAAATCTTTATTAAATGCATTTAACTTTCCCAGTAATTGAGTAATTGTTTACCTCTCCGAATACAACGTTTTAGAAATCTAGTGAATTATTCAATAAAGTGTAACTGTATATGAGTTGAGATTTCCTGCATCCCTGAATTAGGAAAAATCACCTAGGAAATTACAGCCATAAGTAACGCAGCATGCAGAACATAAATAAATCCTGTTTCTTCGTTCCCCAGATAGCTTCTCGCAAATCAAGTGCTCATGTAACATTAAATTGGAAATTACAAGCCGGACAGATGAATATCGAAAGCTAACAGACACGATTGACCTTGCGCCCTCTAACTGCACCTGCTGACAGCGAATTCCAATTCAAAAAATCAACCATGCGAGTGAGAAGTTTTACTACCTTTCTGTTGACACAATAAAATAGAAAACAGATTTCCCCACTAAACCGGCCCTACTAAATATAGAAAATGGTTGAAATATTTTTTAAACACCACCTTTGAAAATTGACTTTTTCTCCCTAGTTTCAGGATTTCGAAGTGGCATTTTTCCCTCTAGGAAAAAAAGTTACATTTTCTCCCTAAAAATAAAATGAATTTTCACATAAACAAAGATAATGGGGGTTTCCAGTATCGTAAAATATGCAATTTTTTTCACTTGATGTAATGGAGGGTAGTTTATAACATAGTCTTAACCATTTATTCACTCTAAGTTTTGAAATAGTTATTTATGTATCAAGGGCGTAAAATAGGCGTTTATGGCCTGCGGCCATTACACGCTGAAGGCCATAAACGCATTTTACGCACGTGATACATACAAAATTATATGCACTAGCGGTTTATTACAGTGTCCACCAAAATCTTGGAACAGCATGGGAAACTAACTTTCATGAAGAATGACATTTTCTGAGAAACTATTAATAAAAAAGTTTTCGATATGATTCCAAGATTTTGGCGGACACTCTATATATATTTATATCGCAATTATCGTGTCAATAATCATCTCTGTATACTGAAATAGATTCATTTATTCAAATTGTACACAGAATACCCAGTATATACCCACCTAATTATGACGTTGTTAAGCAAGCTAATTGTTGTCTAGCAACAAATTCAATAAACAAGGTAAACGGTCATCTTCATGTTTATCTGCAAAAGTGAGTGAGTGAACTCAACACATAAATTATGGAATCATCAGATGAAGAACATAATATATACATACCAATGGAAATTTTGGAATCGGCTGAGACTGCCAAACTCGAACTGCTACCAACAAAGTCAAAGAAACTTTACGAAAAGACGTATAATGAGTTCATAAATGGCGCAATGAAAATAATGTGAAGGTGATTACAGAAGATATATTACTGGGATATTTTATTGAGGAGTCCAAGAATCGAAAACCATCTTCTTTGTGGTCATACTATTCGATGTTAAAGTCTACTTTGAATTTGTATAATAATATAAACATAAGCAAATTTCCAAAATTGATAGATAGCATTTTTGAAACGGAAGAATGATGGATATAAATCCAAAATATTGAATAGGGATGAAATCGAACTTTTTCTAAAAGAAGCTCCAGATAATGTATTTCTGATGATGAAGGTATGTTATACCTACCTATATTTATTAAGTAATTAAAAAACTTATTGATTCTTTTATAGGTTGCATTAATATTTGGGTCACATGGTTCTTGTCGTAGAGAAGAATTAACAAATCTCAAGCTTGATCACATTCAAAACCTAACTTATGCTTTATTGATTACAATTCGAGAGTCAAAAATTAAAATACAACGAACATTTACCATCTGCAGTACCTACTGAAAACCAGACAGTTAATTATTTGGATATTTATAGAAGATATGCTAGTCTACGTCCCGCAAATACTGAACATGGGCGTTTTTTTATATTCTATAAGAACAACAAATGTACAAAACAAGTGGTTGGGAAGAATATCCCCGGTCAAATTCCAAGAAAAATTGCAAGATTTTTTAAGCTACCAGGCCCAGAAGAATATACGGGTCATTGTTTCAGGCGTTCTTCAGCCACTTTATTGGCTGATGCTGGGGAAAGTATCACCAATATCAAAAGACACGCTGGTTGGAAATCAACTACAGTAGCAGAGAGCTACATTGAACAACCGATTTCAAATAAATTGAATATTGCCAAAATAATTGCCGGTGATGGTGATGGACTGATACCAAATAATAATTATTTGGACCTACCATCCACATCTAAAATGAGTGGTGAGGATGTTTCAAAAGGGAATAATTATTTTCAAGAGAATAGTGAATATCCCACCATCAATATTCAAAATTGTAACAATTGCATAGTTAATATAAAATTCTAATTTTCAGGGTTATGGTGCAAAAATGTAGATTATGAATAAAAGTTGTTAAATGAGTATTTCTTTATTGAACTGAATTCATTGTTTCGTGGTAGGTCTTCCGTGAAATGATGTGCGTAGGTATATATGGACAATTTTAGTATATTGTCTACTTTACCGCCCGCGGGCCATGATGCGCCCACGGGCGTTAAAGTGCCACTTTACGCCCGGCGGATCGGGCGGTAAAGTGTACTTTACCGCCCGCTAGTGCATAATAGTTATTTTTGTATCAAGGGCGTAAAGTAGTCGATTTCAGTATACATAAATTCAAATGCTCCTCAGCTGTGACGACATTGTCTTCATGTAATACGATTGGCAGAGTGACAGAGGGACGCCGCAGTTGCCAAGTCTTTGTAAAATCCAGATAGTAATTAGGTGTAATGACAAATTGAACTCGATTGTTAGTAATTTATCAATGGCTACAACGATGTATGCGCCATCTACTACTCTAGTGATCTCACAAAATCAAGTAGGCAAAAATCCCTCATTTTGTCCCAAACTTTTACAACTATAAGTAGGTACACCAGAGGTTTTCTAGACATCTTTCATTTCTCATTTACTTAGGGATATTGTATCATCACAGGTATCATTATAATATGTGCTTCCGTATATAAACAGCTTTTTGGAGTACAAATGAAAATACTATTTTCCATGAACACGAATTAAATAAAAATTATCCAAAATTACCAAACTAATATTTATCACTTCGAAAAGAGGGACAGTTAGGTACATATTCCACCAATGATATTATTGAGAAAGTGAAATAATATATTCTGGTTAATCATATTTTTTTGCGATATGGCAACGCTGTCAGGCACTTAATTTATTTCATCTGCAAGGCGAACATCACATGATAACCAATGTCACGTTCCCGCCTCTTCTGGTCGAATCGAAATCAAAGATTTTCCCTTTGTAGATTTTTGAAACAAAATTTTTGGTAGATGTCAAATTATTGCGTTTAAAAAATCTAGTCGTTTTGTGTACACATTTTCGTTCCACAAATATGTTTCATGTACAATTCATCTACACAATACAAGGTGGAAATCGTTCTTTTATGTAGTGAGAATGTGCCATATCGAGATATTGCTTGTATTTTTAATCACCGCCATCCAGGAAGAAATATTCACTTTATAACCGTGGGAAGGATATTGGAAACATTCAAAGATGGCTCTGTGAATAATCGTTTCACCATATAACAAAGAAGAACAACTTAATGTTTGTTTGAACGTTGTTGAAAACCGAAAAACTATTATTAGGAGTATTAGTAAAAATACAGCGGTTGTAAGAGAAATGTTCAGAAGAATATTACACAAGAATAATTCCCATCCCTATAAGCCAAAGTTCGTACACACTCTTCCATACACTTTCACACTTTCCCTACAGGACTTTATGGACAGACGAGGAAACTTTCAAATCGAACGGAACGAAAAACAAAAAACATAATAATTATTATATTTAAAATAAAATATATACAACTCACAAACGATTAAATAAATATAATCTATTTTGAAACCATCCCTAAGCCGCAGGGGTTAGGATGGGGTGTGATATTGGGTTTATATGTGGGAGGTTTTAGGTTTTTTGTCTTGCCCTTCTAGGTTATCCAGCGGGCGGGCAAAGCCTACTCGTGCCTGATTGTGCAGGACCTACGGTGTTGTGTAGGCCTTGAACGCTGTGAGTGCAAGTCTCTGCTTGGGTTCACTTCCCTGCCTACTCCTTGTTATGCAGGGGGACTTGATGATTCATGTGTAAGACATCAGGCTATCTGGAGCATCTATTGTCGAGTTTTCCTTGATCTCGCAGAAAAGTAACGAGGAAAAACCGGGTTTGGAATCAAACGGAACAGTCAGTTCCCCAAATTGTCGCTGGTCCAGGAATAATACAAATTTTCTAACAGAATGCCGTGACCAACATTCATTCAAGACAAATGTATGGATATTACATAACCAAATAATTGAAATTTCATTATGAATCAATTGTCTGAAGTTTTGGATAATCTGTTTCAAACGAAATTTCGATACCCCCAACGAATAAAGCCGTAACTAAAATTACAGCTATTTTCAGTTATAGGTGTAGGCGTATTCTGCTTAAAAAACTGATGCTGACGATAAAAAAACTGTATCACTAGACCAAGTAGTGACGAAGAATCTACTTGAAAAAAGTTGTATTTCGACTTAAATATTGAAAAAAAATGAGTTAATTAACTTGCTGGCGTCTAAAAGCAGTATCAGAAATATAGAAATATCATCTGTGTGTCTTCTAGTTTGTCGAGTATATCCCATGAAACACAAAACACAATATATACGAGGATGTATTGATATCTAGTCAGCCTAGACCAGTTCCCTGCATAAACAAAATATTGCGTTACCATAGCAACGAACAATAACTTATTAGAAGTGTCAGTGTAAAGTTTGACGTCATAAAAGTAAACCAGAGTTACGCAATAAATTAAAAGAAAAAATGTGTCCACCGAAATTGTGAAAATCGAAAAATTGGAGTATCGAGCCATCATCAAGTACCTGTATTATGCGACCGTGAAAAATTGGACTGCAAGCTTCAAAAGAGGTAAATTTTCCATTGAAGATGATGACCGATCGGGAAGCCCAGTTTCAGTGTCAGTCCCCGAAAATATCGATGCAGTTCATGACATGATTTTAACAGACCGTCGATTTGGGCTAAAACGGATATCTGAAACACTGAATATTTCATACGAAAGCGTTCATCATAAAGTTCACGTCAATTTGGACATGAGGAAATTTGCTGCAAAATGGATTCCCAAATGTTTGAATGTTGACCAAAAGCGTGCAAGGGTAGTAGCATCGCATTCGATCTGTGCTCGATTTGAAAACGATGTAACAATAACTATTCGACATTACTGACCACTCTACGGGAAAAAATAAAGAGAAAAGACGCTATCCAAAGGTGTTTTGTTCTTGCAGTACAACGCCCCTGCACACAAATCTCATGTCATGCAAAATATTCGTGATTTAGGGTTTGAATTACTAGAACACCCCCCTTATTCACCAGATTTGGCTCCGTCCGACTATCATCTCTTTCCTCAACTGAAAAAAAGTTTAAAAGGTCGTAAATTTTCTTCCGACGAGGAGGTAATAAAAGCTGTGGAGGTCTGGTTTGCAGAGCGAGAAGAAACATTATTTTTGAAAGGTCTAGAGACGTTGCTGGTTCGCTGTAATAAATGTATCCAATTAAGAGGAGGATATGTTGAGTAATAAAATATTTTGACATTGAAATTTTATTTGGTTCTATAGTAGGCTAAGAATTTTTCAATATATCCTCGTAAGAGCATGCTCTGGGAGTACGAGTTCCAGACTTGCAAGTACAGTAATACCTAGAATTTTTGTACCGTCATCATCTTCTACATCGTCGATTTAATCAATGTTATTGGGACGATATGAAACCCAATATTGATATTTCGTGGAATTTCGAAATCCTTCTTGATCTTTCTCTCTCTGGAGTTTATTTTGAATTCAAGATGGAGCTAGTTCAATTTGATAAACACCAATCGAAAGTTTCTTTATATAATCAAAAGTTAAGAATTTGGTACATGTTGAGAATTCAAACGGACCCACCCTTGAGCGCTCCTGGTACTTTGATTTTCAATTTCCACCAATTCTGAAATTCAACACAATCATCTGCTATTTTAATGGGTTTGCTTATGAACTTCGCCCCCAATTGCCATTAAAAAAAAAGGTATTGTTCGATGGAATGAATACCTTTATTATATCTGAAATAATGATAAATGACCTAGTGGCATTCAACACTCAGTAGAAAATCCTCTATAACATGAAGTTGAGACCATGTTGAAAGTAGCACCAGTATAATATTCAGCGATTATTACTGAAAGCCATATCAGATGAATAGATTCAATAAATGTACTTTTTCTTCGAATATCGGAGTTTCCACCCGAAACTTCAATACTGAAAAAATATTGTCAGAAGTTATTCTCAAAAAGTTGGTTTTATATTATTACTTCTGCTTGTCTCTCTATCCTGGAGATAAACAGTGTAAAAATGATGTAGAGTAATATAGATCAAAGGGTCTGAAACTTAACTTTTAGCACCATGTAGAAATAAAAACTGCCCATTTTTCAAAGTTGGGCCATGAACACTATTGATCAGCTGGACTTGGAGTATGTTATACCAAAAATTTTGCAAATTTCACTCATTTTCCATAAGAATAGTGCAGGGTTCTGTCCAAAAACACTTGATTTTTTGATAATTTTCAAAGTTTCAAATTTGACAGGCTTATATTGAAAATGCTGTTTTTTACAAAATTTTCAAGCACGAACTAACTGCGAAGTGAAATTTTCATTATATCGATTAATAAAAAAAAATATAATATATTGCGAAATTTATGTGCGCCACTGTATTTCCAATATATATTTAATTTGTCTGTAGTGCCACCTGAGTCCCAATAATTAACTAATCCTGGAATGAAAAGAGGAAGTCCAGTTGATAGGGAAGTGAATTTTCATACAGGCATTTCTCGATGGGAAAATATCTACTCAGAATCTTGTACAACTAGAAATTTTGAGTAATTTTAGTAAATTTTCCATAAATCATCCTTTCAGTCTTCAGTATTAGGCTTAGGCTTGATCAAGTCTTTGTCACTTGGATGTATTTTGATAATTTTCAGTCCCAATCTTGAGCCTCAAGTCTCTTAAATAGGTATTTTGAGTCTTGTTCCTACACATTTTAGCTAGATATTTTCCATTTTCCCCATCGGGCATCGGGTAATCCATTAGATGTTCATTCTAGAACCAAAGCATTTCAGATTTGCCCAACAATAAGATAGTGTAATATATTTTTTCAGTTTGCCTCTGATTGCTATGAAGAACGAGTCTAGCATCACCCTGTATTTGTTTCAAATACCCACGCTCTTCGATCGATAGCAAACGATCCAAACGGTACTTCAATTAATATTTCATAATCGTCATATTGCTCCAAATTACTCGCATAATCGCGGCCTGCAAATAACAGTAATAAAACGTAATAGCGACCCAAGAAGTCGAAATGTAATTTGCAAAAAGCTCTCCGCATCATTGCAATCACTCTGAAAGCTCTGAAAATACCTCTCCTTCCTGAATCCCCTAATGACCTATGCAACCCATATATCATATCACACTTTTTTCAATCTTATATCGCGGTATGCCGCGAACTCGCCGCTAAGCCAAGCAGTCTTTCGTTTGTTTCACGACGAGTAGGTGTTGCGCGTAGTCTCGTAAGCACGTAAGCGAACATAACCTAGAACTCGGCGTTCGAATTTTGTGTTTATCCAACGATAATGTTTGAAGTTAGACTTTTGGCATTCGAATTTCGCAAAAGAGTGATAGTGTGTGCCGTTTGAAGGGATTCTCAGTGAGTGTTGTACTGTTTCATCATGGAATTGCTGTTAATTGTATTTGGTTTGATGCTCGTACGGAATCAAACACGTAAGTTTTTATTTTTAGATTTTAATTTGTTTTGCCAAATATTCGCGAGGTGATTATCAACTCAGGTGCCCACACTGGTGGTAACTGTACCTTTATGAAGATGCGAAAACGAGAAATAGGTACCTACCATACAGTCAGGTGTTGTAGTATACTGTGAACAAGTGATAAAATAATTAAGTTTGTTATCTGGTTTCATTATAAACCCACGAGAATTATTTTTATCTGACTGTATGAGCATTTGATGAATGTATAACTCATGCAATATTGGACACCTGTGAAATGACAACATTTGCAATTCTATACCTACTTATACAAGTTGCAACTCAGCAGAAAAATATTTGCAGTTTACTTCTGACAGATGATATGAATGCCTACCTATAAGAATATTTCATGACAATGTCCAGGAAAAGTACAGTCAACTATTTTTTGTCTTGAAGTTTTTTAATTTCGTGATATTTTGAAAGTATCTATCTGTCAGCCGTTTGGATGAATGTGAATGAAAATCTGTAGAAAATACAATATTATTCGTAAGTAATTTTGTTGGTTGTTCTCGAAATTCAAACCAGGGAGAACTTTGAAAATGTAATGGAACTATAGAAAAACAATTGTTTATTACCCAAAAGCACCAGCTTTGAATGATATACATTTTTTTAACAAATATTAAGTATTTGCCCTTTATTAGGTCGAGGTTTCATTTGGTCCCACATTCATCTGCATATTATTTATAGTTATTATTAACTTCTCAAGGCATAGTAAGAATTAAGCTATGAATGCCACATTTTTGCTCCTCCAAAGTAATATTTATTACAAGGACCTGAACCAGAGTAATAATTATTAATAGTACCTAAGTAGGTAGCTACTTGTGAATTTTTCAAAGAATCAACACTGTCCAATAACTCAATGAGTACTTAGTTAGTTTGAAAAATCTTATCCCAGCAAAAATACAACACAAACATGTATTCATCATTAAAAATAAAAATTATATTTCAGTATTTTTTTCTGAAGTGTGGTATCCTGAAGAAAATTAAAGGGGACATTTTCTGACATAATCAAAAAAAAATTTTTAGATTTGAAGCTAGTCACCTTCTTTGTAGGAACTTATTTGAGTAGGTAAGTACCTACGAGTCAGCAAAATAATTGAGAAGGTATTAATTTTTCACACGATTTTTTATAAGTATGAAAATTCTTAAAAAAAAATCTGTCTCAAATGTAAGGTGTTTTTGGTATTTTTCTGCTACCTCCATTTCTTTCGATGTCGAATACAACTAGATTTAGAATGTCTCGTATTATAAATACTCATTAAAAATATTGTCTAAACAAATATACCAGGTGATTCAAATTCGAGGGCCACCATAGGGATTTCGGAAACCATAAGAGATACAAATATGCTTAAATTTGACAAATTTTTGCATCTATGTGACGAACAATTTGCTGTTAAGAAACTCTCAAAGTTCCGAGTAGGTACATCTGGAGATATCGGGAAAAAAACGAAATTTTGAAAACCATTTGTTTGGATTCATTTGTTGATGAATATCAAAATAATTAGCACATTTACATTGCCATTTTGTCACCGC
This sequence comes from Chrysolina americana, assembly GCA_958502065.1. Taxonomy (NCBI): domain Eukaryota; kingdom Metazoa; phylum Arthropoda; class Insecta; order Coleoptera; family Chrysomelidae; genus Chrysolina; species Chrysolina americana. Next base: position 90,956,103 of record OY293412.1, read on the forward strand.
TATACGACTGTATTTCCAAATTTACCATTCGACGTTTCGTCTCTTGTCCACCATCATCAACTTTATTTTTTTCTCCTGGGCGTCATATCAAGTTGTTACAAATTGAAATAGAGTTTTTCATTCTGATTCAAACGATGTAAACCCAATATGTGATACTCTGATATGTCACAACTTCGTATAACAATGAAAAAAAGTTTTAGTTGGCTTTGATTCCATCAAATAACACTTGTCAAACTAATCGATTTGTTGTTACCCCATCATCTGTCACGTCTGCTGTATAATCAAAGTTATAATTACGTAGAATGTTTTTTTTTTAACAAGAAACGAGATATAAGTAATCTGATTAAACTAGGGTTTGTCTGATTTGAATCATTTGATTCAAATCACGATTTAAAAATCAATGATTTTTTTCAAGTGATTTTCTCATTTTATTCGAAGAATAAAGACGGATTTATAGGATTCATAATGCACAATTTAATGCATAATTTTAAAAAACAATTTATAACATTTCAATACTCAGATTCATATGAAACTATTTAGGAATTATAAATTATGAAACGGGTAAATGGTTTGATATGAATTTGAGTATTGAAATGTTATAAATACTTACTTAGTGAAAGCAGAATGCGCTACTATTTCATTTGGGAAAGTTATTGGATTATTTCCTAGAAACTGCCCCCTCCACCACCCTCCTGAGGCCTGACAAACTATTTGGGGGATGTCATTTGATTAATTTTCTTTTCATTAAACACATACTGAAAGCAGAATGCGGTTCTATTTCATTTGGGAAAGTTATTGGATTATTTTCTAGAAACTACCCCCTCCACCACCCTCCTGAGGCATGACAAACTATTTGGGGGATGTCATTTGATTAATTTTTTCTTCTTTAAACACATACTGAAAGCAGAATGTGGTACTATTTTATTTGGGAAAGTTATTGGATTATTTCCTAGAAACTGCCCCTCCACCACCCTCCTGAGGCCTGACAAACTATTTGGGGGATGTCATTTGATTTATTTTTTCTTCTTTAAACACATACTGAATGCAGAATGTGGTACTATTTCATTTGGGAAAGTTATTGGATTATTTCCTAGAAACTATCCCCTCCACCACACTCCTGAGGCCTGAAAAACTATTTGGGGGATGTCATTTGATTAATTTTCTTTTCATTAAACACATACTGAAAGCAGAATGCGGTTCTATTTCATTTGGGAAAGTTATTGGATTATTTTCTAGAAACTACCCCCTCCACCACCCTCCTGAGGCATGACAAACTATTTGGGGGATGTCATTTGATTAATTTTTTCTTCTTTAAACACATACTGAAAGCAGAATGTGGTACTATTTTATTTGGGAAAGTTATTGGATTATTTCCTAGAAACTATCCCCTCCACCACCCTCCTGAGGCCTGAAAAACTATTTGGGGGATGTCATGAGTATATGTTTCATCGCTTCATTACTTTCAAAGAAATTAAATAATATTTTCCCAACTTTTTTCTTGGAGTATACCTGTGGATGTGGCTAACTTCACACCGGTAGTTTATTACACCCTCGATTACCACTTTTTGAATATTGTTTCTCATATTTTCATCTAATTGATTTCCATATTTATTCCTCGGTTTTTTGAAACTATTTACCATATTCGGAAAGGTTTCCATCATTGAATAATGTTTTTGCTGGTTGTATTCTTTGACGGGAGTGAAGCTAGCCACATCCACAATGTACACTGAGAAAAATATATAGAAGAATAAGATAGATCATAATCTATGTTAATACGCGTTGTACACGAATTTTGAACACAGGAAATCAATCTAGGGTTCAGAGTTGATAAGATAGTTGCGAAATTATAGTTTGTCAGGCCGTCCGAAGGGGTGGAATAGGGGTGGATATAGAAAATAAATCATTATCTATGGAAATACGAGTTGTAAACGAATTTTGAACACAGGAAATCAATCTACAGTTCAAAGTTGATAAGATAATTGCGAAATTATAGTTTGTCAGGCCGTCCGAAGGGGTGGAATAGGGGTGGATATAGAAAATAAATCATTATCTATGGAAATACGAGTTGTAAACGAATTTTGAATACAGGAAATCAATCTACGGTTCAAAGTTGATAAGATAGTTGCGAAATTATAGTTTGTCAGGCCGTCCGAAGGGGTGGAATAGGGGTGGATATAGAAAATAAATCATTATCTATGGAAATACGAGTTGTAAACGAATTTTGAACACAGGAAATCTATCTACGGTTCAAAGTTGATAAGATAGTTGCGAAATTATAGTTTGTCAGGCCGTCCGAAGGGGTGGAATAGGGGTGGATATAGAAAATAAATCATTATCTATGGAAATACGAGTTGTAAACGAATTTTGAATACAGGAAATCAATCTACGGTTCAAAGTTGATAAGATAGTTGCGAAATTATAGTTTGTCAGGCCGTCCGAAGGGGTGGAATAGGGGTGGATATAGAAAATAAATCATTATCTATGGAAATACGAGTTGTAAACGAATTTTGAACACAGGAAATCTATCTACGGTTCAAAGTTGATAAGATAGTTGCGAAATTATAGTTTGTCAGGCCGTCCGAAGGGGTGGAATAGGGGTGGATATAGAAAATAAATCATTATCTATGGAAATACGAGTTGTAAACGAATTTTGAACACAGGAAATCAATCTACGGTTCAAAGTTGATAAGATAGTTGCGAAATTATAGTTTGTCAGGCCGTCCGAAGGGGTGGAATAGGGGTGGATATAAAAAATAAATCATTATCTATGGAAATACGAGTTGTAAACGAATTTTGAACACAGGAAATCAATCTACGGTTCAAAGTTGATAAGATAGTTGCGAAATTATAGTTTGTCAGGCCGTCCGATGGGGTGGAATAGGGGTGGATATTGAAAATAAATCATTATATATGGAAATACGAGTTGTAAACGAATTTTGAACACGGAAAATCAATCTAGGGTTCAAAGTTTATAAGATAGGTGCGAAATTATAGTTTGTCAGGCCGTCCGAAGGGGTGGAATAGGGGTGGATATGGAATGAGTATTAACAGAGATAATGATTTATTTTCTATATCCACCTCTTTTCCATCCCTTTGGATGGCCTGAAAAACTATAATTTCGCACCTATCTTATAAACTTTTAACCCTAGATTGATTTTCCTTGTTCAAAATTCGTTTACAACTGTTATTTCCATAGATAATGATTTATTTTCTATATCCACCCCTATTTCACCCCTTCGGACGGCCTGACAAACTATAATTTCGCAACTACCTCATCAACCTCGAACCCTAGATTGATTTTCCGCGTTCAAAATTCGTGTACAACGCGTATTACCTTAGATTTATTTTCTATATCCACCCCATTTTCACCCCCTGGACGGCCTCACAAACTATAATTTCACAACTACCTCATCAACTCTGAACCCTACATTGATTTTCCGTGTTCAAAATTCGTTTACAACTCATATATCCATAGATAATGGTTTATTTTCTATATCCACCCCTTCGGACGGCCTGATAAACTATAATTTCGTAACTACCTTATCAACTTTGAACCCTAGATTGATTTTCCGTGTTCAAAATTCGTTTACAACTCGTATTTCCATAGATAATGATTTATTTTCTATATCCACCCCTATTTCACCCCTTCGGACGGCCTGACAAACTATAATTTCGCAACTACCTTATCAACCTTGAACCCTAGATTGATTTTCCGTGTTCAAAATTCGTGTACAACGCGTATTACCTTAGATTTATTTTCTATATCCACCCCATTTTCACCCCCTGGACGGCTTCACAAACTATAATTTCACAACTACCTCATCAACTCTGAACCCTACATTGATTTTCCGTATTCAAAATTCGTTTACAACTCGTATTACCATAGATAATGATTCATTTTCTATATCCACCCCATTTCCACCCCCTGGACGGCCTGACAAACTATAATTTCACAACTACCTCATCAACTCTGAACCCTACATTGATTTTCCGTGTTCAAAATTCGTTTACAACTCGTATTACCATAGATAATGATTCATTTTCTATATCCACCCCATTTCCACCCCTTCGGACGGCCTGATAAACTATAATTTCGTAACTACCTTATCAACTTTGAACCCTAGATTGATTTTCCGTGTTCAAAATTCGTTTACAACTCGTATTTCCATAGATAATGATTTATTTTCTATATCCACCCCTATTTCACCCCTTCGGACGGCCTGACAAACTATAATTTCGCAACTACCTTATCAACCTTGAACCCTAGATTGATTTTCCGTGTTCAAAATTCGTGTACAACGCGTATTACCTTAGATTTATTTTCTATATCCACCCCATTTTCACCCCCTGGACGGCTTCACAAACTATAATTTCACAACTACCTCATCAACTCTGAACCCTACATTGATTTTCCGTATTCAAAATTCGTTTACAACTCGTATTACCATAGATAATGATTCATTTTCTATATCCACCCCATTTCCACCCCCTGGACGGCCTGACAAACTATAATTTCACAACTACCTCATCAACTCTGAACCCTACATTGATTTTCCGTGTTCAAAATTCGTTTACAACTCGTATTACCATAGATAATGATTCATTTTCTATATCCACCCCATTTCCACCCCTTCGGACGGCCTGACAAACTATAATTTCTCAACTACCTCATCAACTCTGAACCCTTCATTGATTTGCCGTGTTCAAAATTCGTTTACAACTCGTATTTCCATAGATAATGATTTATTTTCTATATCCACCCCTATTCCACCCCTTCGGACGGCCTGACAAACTATAATTTCACAACTCCCTTATCAACTTTGAATCCTAGATTGATTTCCTGTGTTCAAAATTCGTGTACAACTCGTATTACCATAGATAATGATTTATTTTCTATATCCACCCCTTTTCCACCCCTTCGGACGGTCCAACAAACCTAATATCACAACTCCCATATTAAATTTGACCCCTAGAATAATTCCCTGTCATCAAAATACATGTACAACGCGTATTAACATAGATAATGATTCATTTTATTCTTCTATATATTTTTCTCAGTGTATTTTGTGGATGTGGCTAGCTTCACTCCCGTTATTCTTTGTGGGTATAGTTGAAGATAAGTACTTTAAATCTCGTACAACTAGAAATGTTGAGTCAATTTTAAATCCTTACATTTTGCTTCAGTCTTTCAGTTATCGGCTAAGTCTTTAAGTCTGAGGCTTCATTGAGTCTTCAGGTCACTTGGATTTTATTTTGAGTCTTATCAGTCTCAATATTGAGTCTAGGATCTTTCAAATATTTTGAGTCTTGTACACATTTTAGCTTTAAATCTTGTACTTACAAATAGAAATCTTGAGTAATTTGAGTAAATTTTCAGTCCTTAAATCTTCACTTCAGTCTTTCAGTCATCGGCTAAGTCTTCAGTCTCATAAACTTTGAGTCACTTGGATTTGATTTTGAGTCTTTTCAGTCCCAATCTTGAGTCTGGATCTTTTAAATATTTTGAGTCTTGTACACATTTCCGCTTTAAATTTTTGTACTTACAACTAGAAATTTTCAGTCATTTGACTCGATTTTCAGCCCTTAAATCTTCGCTTCAGTCTTTCAGTCATCGGCCAAGTCTTTCAGTCTCAGAGTTTGAGTCACTTGGATTTGATTTTGAGTCTGTTCAGTCCCAATCTTGAGTTTAGGATCTTTTAAATATTTTGAGTCTTGTACACATTTCAGCTTTAAATTTTGTACTTACAACTAGAAATTTTGAGTCATTTGACTCAATTTTCAGTCCTTAAATCTTCGCTTCAGTCTTTCAGTCATCGGCTAAGTCCTTCAGACTTAGAATTTGAGTCACTTGGATTTGATTTTGAGTCTTTTCAGTCCCAATCTTGAGTTCCAAGTCTTAAATATTTTGAGTCTTGTACTTATTTCAGCTAGATGTTTACCCCTAGGTATGAACTTACCCTCAGATGCCCTTTATTTACATTGCTGATTGTCTGTCAAAATAAAAAATATATTTCAGCCCTCTTTCAACTATTCATAAAATCATATGACTACAAAATCGGTACCTAATATCTACTTATATTGAATACAAAATACGGAAAACTACCATTATTTTTTCAAATTACTATTTGGTATTTTTATTTTGAAATAATTACACCGCTCACGCACACAAGATATAGGTATAAAGGAAACAACTGTGACTCAAACAAAGTGTACTGAAAACCCCAGATAAACTTTGTCCATGAACCAATTTCAACTAATCCGCAAGCTGCGAGCAGGTACCAAATGTTTTGAAATCGAGTCGACTCATATCCTATCAAAATGTTAATAAACAGTTGAGAAATATTTTATCGTACGTGTTTTATGGTGTTTGTCGAATTAACGGAACTATTTTTAATTTAGTCGAGATTGATGTTACATCACGACACCGAAAATAAATAACTGAAAGAGTAAGTACTTAAATTACTTTTTAAAATAACCAATCGAATTTTTCGATAAGTTAATGAATACTTACTGGTAGAGAATCAGGTGAATATATTTTTCGTATATATGGATATATACTTAACATAAAATCGAGGGATGAACCGCAAGACAAATTGCGTATACTGGAATTCCATTTAAACGAGAATTTCTCACAATTACACGGAATTCCAATGAAATTCACGGAATTCCAAGGAAAGTCACAGAATTCCAAGGAATTTCACGGAATTCCAAGAAAATTCACGGAATTCCAAGGAAATTTACGGAATTCCACGGAATTCCAAGGAAATTCAGAGAATTCTAAGAAAATCTATGGAAATCCAAGGTAATTTACATAATTACAAGAAAATCCAAGGAAATCCAGATAATCCATGGAATTCCAAGATAATCCACAAAATTCCAAGGAAATCCACGAAAATCCAGGAAAATCCATGGAATCCCAAGGAAATACACAAACTTTCAAGGAAATTCACAGGATTCCAGGATAATACATGAAATTTCAAGGCAATCCCCAAAATTCCATGTATATAAATTCTATCTAAGTGAAAATAATGAAAAAAATCCTTTCTTTACAGCTTATTAATGTTTTTTTTAAATTGTAATTCTTGATATACGAGGAAATTTTTAGTAATTGACAACACCGCGTGCATAATAAGGATTATTTTTGCTTTTTTCATCAAACTACTCTCAAATATATATTGGTTATGAATTCTTCATGAAACAAATAAAAATCTCCAGAAAAAAAATCATTTATAGGTAAGTATTCATTATTTTTTTTGTAGGTTTTTTGCAGGCAATATTCACTGAACAATTTTCGAATGATTATAACATATTGATGTACTAAAAGCTACACCAGCATTAATGGCACACTCCAAGAAAAACTATTATACAATTTTGTACAAATTTATTACAATTTTGCGTCCCATCCAAAAAAATTTTTTCACTCCCCGTTTTCTGGGAAATGGGCGTGGGCTAACTTTAAACTAAAACTGTACCACGCACTTAGTATTTTTTAAAATACGCAATTATTGTTTATCGAAAGGCTGCTGAAATTTCTTACACATTAATTACAAATCATTGACGTGTTGAAAGTTCCAATATTTTGATCCCCAAATGGTTAAATACCCCTTAACTTAACTATCGAAGAATTGAGAATTAATTACAAAATGAAGGACCCCCAAGGTGTATACAGTGTGTCCATTCAAGTTGGCGACATACGGAAAACATTTTTATTATTCACTTTCGGAACAAATTTAATTCCCTTCAAATGTTCTAAAAATTCTAGTACTTAATTTTGAATGATCAAATCGTGAAACTTGTCAGCTGTAAACGAGTAGAGTAAAAAAATATGAATTCGGTAATAGAGTGAAATACTTTTATTTGTGGCAATATCGAAGACTGCTTTGATGAAAAATTGTTAAAAATTGAATGCAGTTCAAGTAGAATATCCCATCATATCGTGACAACTATTTAATTCAATTCTTAACAATTTTTCATCAAAGCAGTCTTCGATATTGCCACAAATAAAAGTATTTCACTCTATTACCGAATTCATATTTTTTGACTCTACTCGTATTTATACAGCTGACAAGTTTCACGATTTGATCATTCAAACTTAAGTACTAGAATTTTCAGATTATTTGAAGGGAATTAAATTTTTATCCGAAAGTGAATAGTAAAAATGTTTTCCGTTTGTCGTCAACTTGAATGGACACACTGTATACAACTTGAGGGTCCTTCATTTTGTAATTCTCAACTCTTCGATAGTTTGCAGGACCATTTTAAACAATCTTGTGAAAAATGCTGGCACTGGCCACGTTGGGTCCATATTTATTGGGGATTTATTTATAATTAAGGGGTATTTAACCCTTTGGGGATCAAAATATTGGAACTTTCAACACGTCAATGATTTGTAATTAATGTGTAAGAAATTTCAGCAGCCTTTCGATCAACAATAATTGCGTATTTTAAAAAAATACTAAGTGCGTGGTGCAGTTTTAGTTTAAAGTTAGCCCACGCCCATTTCCCAGAAAACGGGGAGTGTAAAAAATTTTTTGGATGGGAGGCAAATTTGTAATGAATTTGTACAAAATTGTATAATAGTTTTTTTTGGAGTGTGCCATAAATGCTGGTGTAGCTTTTAGTACATGTTAAAAGTCACATTCTTGAATAGCTGGAAAATAACTTTTAAATGCTAAATAATGTATAAATTCCCTTCAATCAGCAATACTAACATAATTTGGTAGTTTTTCCACGTCAGGTTTTCAATGTTTCAAGATAAACTAAATGTGTTCATTCGACCATTGACACATTTTCCCAAATAACACTGAGTTTTCCTATTTTTCACAATAAGTTTTTTATGTTGTCCAAAAAGAATGCCTAATCAAAATATATAAGACAATAATTGAAATAAAAAAACACAAATTATCCTCAAACGCATGCGGTGTTGCCAATTACGCAAAATTCCCCCCATATCAAGAATTTCAATAAAAAATACACATAAGTATAAGCTGTAAAGAAGAGATTTTTCGCATTATTATCGCGTCAAATATACTCCGACAATTACTCTACAATTGTTGGTTACCACAGTGATAAAATTTGATGTTTATTTGTCGACTTATATTAGTGGCAGTGCTAACTTAATATGAAGTTAGCACAGCCACCACTAATAGCGCGACAATTTTTTTTCGTTCACGGCAAATTCTTGACAAATACTGTAATTGGTTTCATGAATTTCCGGCAAGTGGCGTTTCGAACTTTCGAAATTCACTTTTACGTAAGCTGTAGGTCTCGTATATCCCTTGCTTGCGCAAACTTTGCTTCTTTGTAGTTTTCCCCAAAAACCTGTAAGACTCTTGAAGGCAAAGAGTATTCCTCAAGATTCTCCTCAGTTCATTATATACACTATTTACACTAGCTTCTCACTCTCCCCATTTTCCTCTACTAATACAGGAAATAATCGCATTGACAACTTTTTTTTCGAATAACCTTTCACGTACATTGTATGTCAATTATTATTTGAAAAACAGTTGAACAAATAGCAATTTTTATTTAGAAGAAAAACCATAACATCACTTCAATGCTAATCATACTTATACGCATAATGATGTTAATATTTCAACACTCACTCTACCATTTTGTATGAAAATGAAACGGAAACAACTTAATATTCGGGTGAAAATATGTCTAACTGAAGTATTTTTCCCAGTATACTTATTTGTATACCAGATGAAACTCGCAGAAAGACCCTGAAACAGACTCCTTATCCAATTTAGCAACGATATAAACGAAACATTACGAAACAAAATCAATTATTGGGCTAGACGTGGCATTAGATATGACAGTGCATCTGACCTTGTCGTATTCTCATTGTTAACATTTCCATAATTAATTATGACCCATTATCGAAATTTTGACAACATGTACTATGAAAACAATGTATAATTTGTTGCATTTTTAGTAATCGGACTGAATACTCAGCGTTCGTAAATGTAATTGTTCAACAAAATTATAGGTTTTCAGTTTATAATTACAGCGTGTTTTGTTGTAATGAATTATTATAGTTCGAACGTGCACTGAAGTAAAGTTTAATTCAATATGAATGTGTTAATTTAAATTTTTGTTTGTTAATTTGTCGATGTTTGTCTATGCAAATTGAATAGCAGTTGGATGATGGCATTCGTTCTTATCGCAATGTTTGAAAGAATATTAGAGATATAGAGCTGTAGATATAGCATAATAAACACTTTATGTTTCCATTTTATCATGAAAATAATTGAATATTTTACATACATACATGGGCCCAAATGACAAAAGGCCATAATTTCAATAGCTAATACTCAAATCCGAAAAATGTACATAAGATCCATAGGATCCAGAGGCTCCAGATAGATGGACTAATACACTTCATTACTGACTGTGATAAGTATTCTGTATTTCAAATCTAATCGTAGGCATGACAGTCGGGCAGGTAAAAAATAATTGACAATTGTTTATCAGTTGCCACAAATTAATGAAAGTTCCCAGCTTGTTTGTGGTCGTAGCTATTTCTGTTGCAAATATAAATATAATGGAAGTTGGAATGGATGATTTTTCTTCTCTCCCTCCAGAAATTCAAGAAGCTGCAAACAGATTAACTTCAGACCTGAAAGATCACGGAAAATAGGTATATGAAATTGCTTATAAAGGATTAATCGAATGGAGAAAGATGAAGGTAAGTTTCAGTTTATTTCTTAGAAAAAACGAAGTTATGGAAGAAGTCATCAACGCTGTGGTCTAAATATTCTATGATAAAAGTTGAATTAAAAATTAGGAAAAACTTGGATATGAGTAAATACCATAAATCCATCGCAGCAATCGAAACAAGAACGTGTTGATACCAAATATCTTGTGATTGAAATGGCAACCATTTTTGAATAACTTGGTGTATATGCGTCATGAAGAACTCTGCAAATTTAGCGTAGATGGCATTGAAAAAACAATACAGTCATTACTAATTCATATTTCGGATAACAAAATCAACATTCAAAGAAGTTTTTGCATCGTTGGACACTACGTAAATCAACTTCTGTTACTCGCCATCGATTTTTCTTGAAATACTCTATGAACTAATGCACTGTTCAACCAGTTGAAATGAATACTTTTGGGAAGATGCCTTCCACTACTGCTGAATTCCTGAAATTACCAAATCCGCAGCAGCTTATCGGACATTTCTTTCGAAGATCTTCAGCATCTCTGACGGGTGGAAGTCCTCAACTGTAGCTGAGGGTTACTTTGAGGATTCCATTGAGAATTAAAATAGAATTGCTGTTAAAATGTTTCCTGGTATAAATGTTCTAGTTCTGCACCAGCATTATTTGATCATCCCACTTCAATAGAACCATCATTGGTTAGCCATGAAGGACTTTCTACTATTGGACTGAATATTTCGTCATTAACTTCGCATGGAGTTAATATAGAAAATTGCACAAACTGCCGATCAAACTGCCAAATACATGTGAACGTTTATAAATAATTAGGTAATAATAATAAGTGGGTGTTCTGATTATAACAATATCTGATTAAATTGTTTCTATTGGAGAGATTTATATTATTGAGTATCGATCATATTTCATCTACCATTTTTCTTTTAACACAAGTGTCAGTAGTAATTTTGATACAATTGAATATTTCCATTACTCCTATTTAAAAACATCTACCCCATATGTTACATACTTTTTGACGGTCACTGTATGAACTCGTCGATAAAAGAACAAACTTTGGCCAAACTCGTGCAACTTCTTCCACAACATGATGACCATGAATTGTGGTTCATAATATTTATTTATGTACCAAGGGTATAAATAGATGTTTATGACCTGAGGGCGACGTTTTACGAACCCGAGGGCCTCTGGCCTCAGGGTTTGTAAGTCGCCCGAGGGTATACACATCTGTATATGCCAGCGGTACATACAAACTTTATGTCATACTAGTTCGTTATTGCAATCCAATCTCAATACAAATCAGTAGGTATTTAAAAAAATCCGGTTTGATTTAATAACTTTGTCATTTTATCATAGTAGACACTATCGTTGCTAGGTGAAGGTTGACAAACGTAAATGTCATAAAATCACAATAATATTTATGTGTCAAAGTTAGAAGTCAAAATGAACGTAGATTTTGGAATTCCTAATGAAATTATTGAAAAAGCAAAGCAAGAATATTACTATATTCCGTTTGTAATTTCCTAATTAAAGGTTATTAAATAAGTTTAACAAAAACTTATTTCTCTTTATGCCCGTGCGGGCCATAAAGTGAACTTTATGCCCGCACGGGCATAAAGTACGACATTAGATAGTTGGTAACTGAGCGATAAAAACACAATAATGAACTAGTATGACATAAAATAAATAAAACCCTGTTGTTGGGCCATATATAACATCTGATCATGTTGAGAAAAGTAATTACTTCAATAGCAAACCACTATTTGTGAAGAGGATGTGAGTTGTCAACGATTGAATTGAAATAATTATTTGTAAAAGCAATTATTCAACAAAATTAACACCAAACATAGCGTATCAATAATAAATTAACAAAAATGGAAATATACGAATATTTTGAATTGATACGTCCTTCGCGATCTTTTCATCGTTGCTTCCCTGATCCCATTCGAACGATAGAGGTTTATAGCAGGCTATTGTTTTGAATCTCTCCGACGATAAATTCGTGATAGGAATATTCTAATCGAAGTCTAACGAACGGCAAAGATCAATAGCGGTTATCTTCTAATAATTGTCATTCGTTCCATTTCGAATTTCGACCTCGACAATCATTCGAGGGCAGATTCACGATGAATGTTGAACGGTCGATGTGAGCTGGGCGAAAAAAGATAGGAATGCGGTTGAAATCTTGATGCTAGCAAGTCTAGCGTAGCCTATTTTACAGTGTCATTTTTAGGTGTTGAATAATCAAATGATTACAATATACACACATCTTAGATTCGCTTGTGGTGAAACAAACTCACGATAAAATGAGGGAAACGGGCAAATGTTATCCAGAAGAAATAGCACTATACACTTTTCTATAGTCATCGAAAAAGCCTTTGACTATACACCCTTCGAAGGCGTGGTCTCGGCGGCCAGGAGGAGAAGCGTTGACGAAACCACCTGCAGATCGGAAGGCCCAGACCAAGATGTTCGAAGACTCCGCGCATCTAGAAATTGCTAGGGGAAACCCACAGGGCGGGATTTCATAACCCCTACTGTGGGATATGGTAGTTGACGAACTGCTGGAATATATAAACAATCTGAGCTAATGCAAAATGCACTGAGGACCGTAGAGGAATGGTGCAAAAGAGAACGACTGAGCAAACCACACTCACACTGTTCTACAAAATTGAAAATTTCAACCAATGGCGGAGATACAGTTGATTGTTCAATCGAACAAAGTTCGCCATGAACATCAAACTCAAATAATAACAACTGACGAACGGCGTCAACATTTACGAGAGGATGTTTCGAGGTAGATACAGCTGAAAATTGGGATTCTCATGTAATTGCAGCAACCATATTTTCCAACAAATATCAAAAGTTTCTTCGAAACGGAGTAGTACCCATAAAGAAATGCTCACAACTGCCATTTCTCGGCAACCTACTCTTTTCATATTGTATTGAAAAGTTATGAATTATTCAAATTATCGTGTTAAAAGTTTCGGAGAATTCTGAAAGGAATCGAAGATACGGAATGTTTCATTATGAGTGTTCTCAAAATTGAATATTCATAAACAGAGGCGGTTCGAACCTACGAAAGCTAAGCACAAAATCAAATCTTTTCATTCGAGTAATCTAATAATTCATAATTTTTCAATACGATAATGTGAAAAGAGCATGTTGCCATTTTAGAAATGGCAGTTGTGAGCATTTTTTTATGGGTACTACTCCGTTTTAAGGAAATTTTTGATAATGGTTGGAAAATATGGTTGCTGCAATTACATGAGAAGCTCAATTTTCAGCTGTATATCACCTTGAACCTTCCTCTCGTAAATGTTGACGCCGTTCGTCAGTTGTGATGATTTGAGTCTGATGTTCATGGCCAACATTGTTCGATTGAACAATCAACTGTATCTCTGTCATTTTTCAATCGATTTTCAATTTTGAAGAACAGTGTTATCACAAATTGCGTCTTTTTCCGGATAATGGAAAAAAAATTAGTGTCAAAAAAAATTTGGGTTCACTTTTGGTTAATCCGGAAGTGGTGACTAATATATCGATGTTCCAAATTTGAAACCTGTATCTTCAAAACTATAGAAAAATTGGGGGGCGTACCTCACCTCGTGGTAACCCAATATATATTTATATGTGTATATAAGTATGTGTTCCATTCACCACATGATGCCATCTTCTGTGTTTATTTTCAAATATTATTCACAAGAAATTATTAGTATTATTATGGCACACCGTCCTCATCACTACCAAATAATTAATTCATTTGTTTCGTACGTAGTCGATCCAAAGTACAAATAAACACGACAATGAATTGGAGCTCTGCTAGAAGTTTTTGTGTTTATAAGATGTTCTATACCTATGAATCGATTGTTATATTTTGACTTGGTCGAACTGATGTGACCAAACTTCAACTACTTATTGATTCGACCAGGATGATGATGACCAAGTTATTAGATTCACGTTGGTTAACAGTAATCGCGATCCTCCGGCCTGAGGGGTGGTTTTGCAATTGACGCCTACAGGAGTCTATTTTGCTATTGATTGATGATAATTATGTGACAAAATCGCACGCGTAGGTAGTAGAAAACACAATTTGCAAATAATTTTGGATTATCTCTACTTCAGTCATAATTTTCATAGTGTGTTCAATGATAGAAAATAATTGGAACTTCATTATTTTCATATTCTTATCAATCTAGCCTCTCCAGAGTAATGATGGACTGCACTGACAAAAATTCAGTGTATTTCTTGGCGCTCAATCCCGTAAGGATTTTTAATGTTAAAAACAAGAAATGTTGTGAATTTCTATAAAAATGATTTTTCATAGTTGTGGGGCATCAAAGGAAATTGTTCTTCTACTCGACAGAAAGTTTTTCAGTAGTGATACATAAAAAATAATTATAAAAGGCAAACCAACAAAAACTATAGAGATTTCAAATGAAATAAATGAAAATTGTCAAATAGATATTTGTTTTACTAGGCATAAAAGCACAAGATTTAATGCCGCGGCTGGTGTTTCATAGCCGAGCGTAGCTATGCGTTATTTATCTAGCTTTCAGGGGGAAGGAGGGTGCTTTTTTCTTGATATTTAACCATACAAGTGTTCACGGATTAATTAGATTTTATCCGATGGTACCTACCAACAGGTTTTTTTGTTTTAATTTTCCATATTTGAATGTTTCATTTTTTATTCTAATATTCACGCATTCAAGCGCTCATAAGAAAAAAAATTACACATTTCTTAATTTCTTAAGACATTTTTCCAATTTTAATTTCGCAAGATTTGTCAATTCATTTGTAACATTTCTTGAGAAAGGGGACTTTGAACTCACTTACAGATTTTTTTTCTTCGTAATTTTTCACGATGGAAACATTTCATTTTCGAATTTATATGCGTTCTCCATTTAGCATTGAAGGGAAGGACCATGGATTTTTTTCTAAATTGAATTATTCGACTGTCTGCTGTTTTTCATTTTTATTTCATTTTCGCGAATTTTTGTCACTTATTTTCAAGCCGGGGCCTTTGACCAACAGCTTCTTTTGTCGTTTTCCATGTTCGAACTGCCGTAATTTTCGACCTCCGAAATCTTCGGAAAAATTTCCAATTGCTATGCGTTCTTATTCAGCCTTCAGGGGGGCAGAGGAGTACCTTTTTTAAACACATCACAATTTACTTAAATAAAAATTTTTGTTCACAGCTAGCATCTTATGAAGTCATAATGCTTCTGTTCGCAAAATTCAAGGTCACTAAGTGTTTAATGATTCATATTGATGTGATGTTTTCGAGAATTAATGCCAAGTCACTTCTTTTCTATGTCATAATATTTCGTTTCATAAATATCAAAGAAGTTGAAAAAAATATTCGTATTTATGACATATCAGCTGTGGATAAATTTCTTTATTGCATTTCATGTCTCATCATATAAAACACTCATACATAAATATCTATAATAGAAACAAAATCTTTATTACCTTCTGAGTTTGTATTATTTTCAAACAAACAAATCTCATTTTCGATATGTCGTAGCCTAACCCAGTTGGCCGATGTCAATTGCGTTTGTGCAGTGCAGAAATTGGAGACAAATTGCATAATAAAGTGCACGTAATCGCCCGCATTAAATGGATAATTACCTAGCAGAGGAAATTATAAATTATTTGGTGACAGTCCGAATCAAAGCCTTGCCGTTGAAAGGAACATCATTATATCAGTTAAATGGGCCCTATAAGAAAAACGCAGTAGTTCTATCCTAGCTCGAATGCATAATAACCGAATTCTAAGGGGGGAAGTGGAGCTGAATTATACATCATTCGCATTATTCTTTTCATTACGAACATCTGTCACAGGTTCATTTTCTGAAGTTTCGTTTTGAAAATTCTCCGATTTAGAAGAAAAATTTGATTTTTCATTCATGAAGAAACTCTTTAATGGGTTTTGACTGCAAGATTGGTTTTGTGGATCAAGTTCGTTTCTTGACTTCGTTTTCTAAGAATTTGATTTTGTCAAAAACATTTCTTACTATCATATGTAATGAAAATAGAGTTTTTCTGCTACATTACTATAGCAAACTCCATATTCGACCCATAAAAAACGGACAAAAATGGTACTATAACTAGGCTAGGGTGTTGAAACAGAAAATTGCCCAGATTTTCGACTTTTTTATCGTTAACTTACGAGCTAGATGGGATTCTGTTGGATACACATGTTTACTACTTGTTTTTGTATTAAAAAGGTGAAAATGTATCACTAAAAATATTCTTATTTACGGGGTGACTCACAAATGAATGACAGTAAGTTTTTGTAAAATCCCACTTTTTCTACTGTGACCTTAGGAAAGCATATTTTAGAAAAGTACCACTTGAAAATATCGCAGAATACACATTTGTATACAGTCTATTTCATATAGAGAGAACCACAATATCAAATAATTTTTTTATGTAATAATTCAAAACCCTATACCTATAGATTGATTTGAGGGAAAATTATTACCACTTTTATATGCGCCTCTCTAAGCTTCAAGATTCACAAGGTGGTTTATTTGTCGCAAGGTATTCTATTTGGAGATAAGTACAAAAACCTTGTACCGTATATATTCTAAAATTTCCCCGGTCGAATGTCAAATGTGTATAATTATTTTTAATACGCCTTGAGAGGTATGATTTCTACATTTTGTTTTATGACCAGTTTTCTAGATACAAGGCGTTGAAGTGGAGAAATGCTGATTTCATCAGTTTTTCACCTCAAACTGAAAAACTGCATGATCATTATTCCATTGATTGTTTCATAAAAGTAATCTTTTAGCTTCGAAATTTTGAACGTATAAGTATTAACTTCAAGAAATATGTTCTCTTAGGCGCAAATTCAGTGTTTGAAATACGTATTGTGGATTATTCGTGAATCACCCTGTAGCAGCATTTCTCCACTTCAACGCCCTGTATCTAGAAAACTGGTCATAGGGTCGGATGCAGAAAACATAACTCTTAAGACGTTATTATAATAATTTTATACTGAGAAAATGGTTATATTCAATTGATGAAATCTCAGAATACTGAGTTTTCATGGTTTTTGCACTTATCTCAAAATAGAGTACCATTCCACAAATTAATTACCTTGAATGTATATCGTGAAGCTTGGAGACACCCATATATCAGTGTTATCAATTGTTCCTTGAATCAATCGATAGGTACAGGGTTTTGGATTAATCCATTAAAAAATTATTTGATATTGTGGTTCTCTTTATGAAACACCCTGTACATATAAAAAATATGTACTATGCGAAATTTTCTCCTCAAAATAATGTATTGAGGGGTACTTTCCAGAAATATAATTCCTTAAGGTCACAGTACAAAAATTAAATTGTTCAAAAAACCACTGTCATTCATTTGTGAATCACTTTGTATATATGAATATTTTCAGTCATACGTATTCCCCATTGTATTACTGATACATGTAGTAATCGTGTGTATGCAACAGATGTTCAATCTAGCTCATGAGTTAACTGAAGAAATAAATAAAAGAAAATACGAAAATCTGAGCAATTTTCAAATTCAACCCCGTATCTAGAAAACTGATCATAGGATCGAGTTGAGCCCGTGAATTTGACCGGTCTCCACTTTACATAAGAAAAGTGTGGGGTCCTTTCATATTATTACTATCATTATTACTGCTTCACTCTTCCCCAACCGCGTCACATCCAATGGAGTTGCTCTTTGAATGATTCCAAACTTCCTGCTCATTAACATGGATGGATTCCACCTGTTGTTTGAGTATTCCATAATGTGTGAATCGTTTGTAGCCATTTTTGTTCTTGCTGTTGGCAATTTTTTGTGCTATACGCTCTGTCAAAGTATTGATTTGTGTGAGAGGAGTGAATCTATTTTTGTTCGGCTCGATTCGTTAATTTCGCTCCACGATTTTTCAGTACAATGGGATAAGCTTAATGTAGGACATCGACAAGAAATTGGAACTTTCCTTAATTCTAAAAGCCATAAGTAATCATTGTTAGAGTAAAAATGTTGTATTACGTTGATGTTACATGGGTTTTTTTTGAAGTTAAATGAACTTCTCGAGATATGATAATCGAAATGCATAATAAAATGTAGGGTGTTCCATTTAAAAAAATATCATTTCATGAAATATTTTTAAAACCCGACTGAGAATTTTTTTGTCTCAGCATTAAGAAGGCCTTCAAAAATTCCACTAGTTTGCCCATAATCGAACTCGTAGCATCAATAAAAACACTCTGTATAGTACGCACTATTGCCTCACCCTGTATACTTGGAGATCAAGTCGACTTCAGCAAGTACTCGAGGCGCATGTAGGAAATCTTGTAATTAGGACCCACCGGTCCTGTTTGTGTTCAATAAATAAAAAAATAATAATAATAAAATAAAAAATAGACGAATGTATCGGTCTCTGTCTGGAACAAAAACAATCATTGCGCAATGCTTTCACCAATACAGACTGAACAAAACTATAATATCTGCTCTAGTTCAATACTTTCTAATAGTCTATACATGTCAGTGAATGAGTGCGACAAATTTCAGGGGGTGATCTTTCATGAAAAAAAAACGACAGTTTGCTATATAACTTTTGTCCGCGAATGCTTCGTCTTACGAGATACGAGGTGTTGAAGTTTTTCTTAAAAACTGACTATTTATTTATTGCTCTGAAACCGGTCGATATATGCAAATAAAATTTGAGGTAGAAGAAGAGGTAGTTATTGCGAATTTTTTTACATGCGATTAATGATTTTATGTTCGTATTTGGCGCGCATTCAGGAAATAATTAATTTTTTTTAATGCGTTATTCCAAAATAAAAATCATTTTTGAATTCCTCGTTCAATTTTTGATAAAAAACGTTTTTAGCTTTTTTTTCGTATACATCTTAACGCGTATTTTTCATTTCTTCAATACATTATCACGAACTATCTAATACAATAACATTAAACCAGAACAATGACAGAAAATAACACAAACAAATTGGCGCAGAGCTACAACAAATATTCAAAATGATCTCATTGATTGTCTTTCGTGCAAATATTCCTGGTGTACCTCTACCTCTCACAGTCGGCTATCCTTCCACATTTTTGACGAAAGTGAAATGAAATAAAAACTTGAGAAAACCCCAAATGCAAAAATCCAGAGGATATAAATCTGGCGATCGAGCAGGCTAATGTTCCGTACCTGCCTCTAAGTGATCACGTACATTAATGCTAAAATTGGCAGGTATCATATAGATAAGTTTCTATTATTCAGAATCAACATTGACAACTATCTTACAACCCTTCATCATGTTTACCTCTGCTGTTCTTCTGGCTATTATACCGTATGTTATTGAATCTGAATCGTAATATAATCATCTTCCTTCTCCCATAAAATAAAGTGAGTGCATTTTACATATCAAATCTACGAGGAGGTTTGGATGTCGGCTAACTAACCACCACAGCATCTTCATCCAAAATTATATCGTTATGAATTTTATTTTCTACTTCATTACCCATAATACCATTTTCTGATGGAGTATCATGTTCAAGACTATCATTTTCATTCGATAATGGTGGCTATAAAATAGATGTATGCGGTGAATTGATTTTGCCAATGTTTTATAGGAATAGGATTTCAGGGTTGTCAGATACTTAGTTGTCAATTTAATATGAGTTCATTCTGAATAATAAAAACTTATTTACATAACATGGTGATGCAGTAAAAACCTACATCAGAAGAATTAATATGGCTTCAAATTTCAATTTATAATTCATAATCACCAATACCAACCCTAAACCAATTTTAGGTCTTGAAACTGTACAAAAACTTGGATTTCTATATATAAAAATGAAGATGATTTGAATTGTAATTCATCTAAAAATTCAATTATTATGAAACTACAAATTGAGAGCACCTTCCAAAATAAGTGCTGTAGGTGCGGATTATCACATAAATATAAACAATGCTCAGCTTATGGACAGAACGTAAGAAGTGTAACTGTATGAATCATTCAAGTTTTGTGTGCAAGAACGTAAATGAAATGACATCAGAGGAGAGAGTCCCAGAAATTTCAGACAATTCATATAATAATCCTACCGACTGCGCCATGTTATATAAATATGTTTTTATTATTCAGAATCAACTTCTTTCACATTGACAACTATCTGACAGCTGTTGCTCATCATGCATGAACGATAAGTGTCGTCTCAGCTGTAGAGGATTTTCTTCAAGAACAGGTAACTTTTTCTGTAGGAAATTGAGGTGAGAGTCGCCTGTTGGTCAGTGTGGAATGCCATATGGGCCGATTGAGTGATCATCAATTACCACAAGCCACACATTAACTGAAAACTGATGCTGAAAATCAGCATAAAAAATTTTATGTAGATTTTCCTCAGCCCATAAGTGATTGTTGTGGATATTTCGTAAAAACTGTCTTTCAAAATAAGCCTCGTCAGTAAAAAAAATGCCATTTGAGAAATAAGGAATTTGAGCGATTTGACGAAGAAACCAGTGGCCAAAAACTGATTGCGGAAAAAAGTTTCTAGGTAGTAGAGCTAGCACACGTTGAATATGAAACGAATACAATTGCAAATTCTCAAGTTAAAGAATGCGCAATAACTACCTCTTGAACCAAATTGCATTTGCATATCGCTTATCGGTTTCAGAGCAAATAATTAATAAATGAGAAAAATTTCAACATTGCGTATCTCGGAAAACGAAGCATTTACGGACCACTCATTCACTAACACCCTGTATAAGAACAGAGAATCCATCCTCGATGGTTCATTACCGATTTCATCAATTGCTCTCAGTAAATACAGAGTCATGCAAATTGGAACTCGAAATCGACCTGATGTATCGCGATAAAAACGTAACCAGTTACTTACTATACACTATAAATTAGTCAACTCTTTTTTTAGTCCATCATTAATTTATGGAGAATGTTATTTATCGGCGTCCGTAACTGCTTTTTCGCTATTTTTAGAAATATTTTCTTAATTAGTAAGTGGCTGTATTTAACATCGAGGGACTGCGATTTAAGCGCCGGAGGCATTCTCGTTCTTATGTGCAGTGATGTGCAAAAAGTACCGATTATAGCCCAGTTTTTGGCATTGATAATACAGGGTCTTTTAGAACGAGCTGAGTAGGTGGGAAACTACTCAGACTGGTTTTCTCAAAGTTTGAATTCGAGAGTTTGCCCAGAAGCTCATTTCAGGTTTTTGCAACTTCCAATCGTACCAAAAATGAACCTCTACGTTGATATTGTTACGATATTTCTAAATAATAATACTCCGAGCACACTCAACTGTTTTTGTTAACTTCGCAATAAAAATACAACTACTGGGTAATTAAAACTTTCTCCTCATCATTTTTCCCCTCTCAATTTTGATTGATCCGATCAAACAATGTCTCCATCATTTCTTTCTAGGTGAACGACCTTCATTTTCGCTCTAGGGCTGCGTTTATTATCTTCACTATCGAATAGGGTCCATGCCAAAATGCTGTTAATTTGGAAGAGATTCCTTTCTTACGACAAGGATTGTACAGCCACAATCGATCTCTTTTTTTTTAATCGACCAGTATTGGCCTTGAGATCGTATCGAGCCTTCATCCTATCACCAGTTATCTTCAATCTTCTATTTGCAAATCTGTGGATCCCAGTCAAGCTATCTCGTATGTCACAGGACAATCGATGATCTCTCCCAAAGATAATGCTGGCTAGGGTGAGCTTTGTGGAATCGTGCACAGATACCCTATACGCCATCAAGATTAGTGGAAGATGTCGATCTCAGATCTTTTGATGTTCTTCCATAGTCCTGTTGAACCTTTCAACCCAACCATTAGACTGTGAGTGAGGGTCATCTTGATGTGGTCCACCTGATTTGTCGCCATGGATCTCCTCGAAGACATCACTTATTCTCGACCTAGGTACAACCAATAGAGAAATCACTTTTAGCCGTCTGTTGATTCCCAAGCTCTATTTAGTGGACCACTCTCAACAATCAGGGAATCCCATTGTGCCCACAAAGCCTTGAAAGTTGGTGATCGAACGGAGATTAAATTCCAGGTGGGTCTTTTCGCACCACTTTCCTCCCATTTCAGAAATTCTGGATCACTTTCTTGGTCTTGTCTTATTTTTGCTGTGGTCCAATTATCGTCAAACATTAATCTCACTGGTTGATTTCTTCGCGGCGTTCAATTCGCTCACAATGCTCTCAAGTATTCGAACAAAGTCTTCAGGAAGAGGCATCTGCATTGTTTTGTGTGAAATTCGGTTGTTCTTCTTAGCCTCTTAACATGGATGACCCTGGGGGCTCTATTATTGCTAGCCAGCTTGAGCCCCCATATGCTGGCTGGTTCTAGTTGTTTCTACCCTCATTTGAGAATTCGCTGAAAGACCTTGTCCTCACAGGTGATTGCGAACGTGGTGCCATTTTCACCTTGCAGTCTTTAATAAGATGTCCCAATTTCTCACATTTGTGCCATGCCATGTTCTTCTGAGTGCTTATTCTGCTTATCAAGTATTTAATTTCATCCACAACATTCTCAAATGAACTAGTAACTGCGCCAAATCGTTGTTCTGGTTCTTTTATTGATACCGCTCGTACTTTTGACCTCAAGTGGTTGGGGACCGCTTCCACTTCTAGAGAACGTACCATCTCCTCTTGACGTGTGTTAGTGTACTTTAGATTTCGGTGTCTCTCACTCCATCTATGAATAACTGCACCGCTAGCTTTTCCTTGAAATCTCCTGGTGCTTTTAGGTGAGCCAGATGAATTAGGCGTCTCACATTTGCTATAAATTTTTGTAGACTCTCTCCGAGTCTCACATATTTAATTCGAGCAGCGTAGATTTTTCGGGATTCTTCCGTTCTCCAGAATGATCACCATGGAAAAACTGCTCCACTCAACAGCGGCGGAGCTAAGGGTTTTTATCAATCTCGTAACAATATTTTGAACTTTTGCATGCTGATGCTATAGGAGTTCTCGATAATTCTAAGATACTATTATAAGGGACGCGATTCGAGCGACTTCGAGTAGTAGTCGGATCAAACTGAAGTTGAAGTAGGTGTAAGCTGAAGGTTAAATTGAGTAGCAAATTAGAAACCAGTGAAGAAGGTGGTGTTATTTAGCATTTAGCAGTGTATTCGGGTTGTGTAAAATGAATATTCGAAATTATTTATCGTTTGTTATTTGTTTATGAAGGAGTCCTGACTGACCAATATTTCCGTAGCCAAGAATGTTACGATGTTATTTCTTTGACTACTCGAAAACGAATTATCAAGTAGTTTTTTTCCTTGTTTGCTTTGGTTTCGCTGTCAAGCCCGGGTGAATCGAACCTTGAGTAAATGTCAATTTTCATCCATCAGTTCACACACGGTCGGTAGAAATTCGATTATGCCATTCCACTATCGGACGATGGGACGATACATTATCTGAAATACGATACATTTTCCATGTTTACTGGTATCGTGTATCTGAGGCTCGTCTTGAGGACATTGTCAAACGAACTGAAGCCAATTTTCAATATAGGCAACTTAGATAGCCCAGTAATTGTGAACTCATCATCTTATTGGATATGCTCATGTTCACGAGAGTTTCTATATCTGATCACTATCTTTCGGTCAGTTGTTTATTATGAAATATCCAAATCTAAAGCTAAGTTTTCATGCATCCAAATTTTCGGTTTTTCGTAGGAAATTTGAAAGATATGTCACTTTTTCGTACGAATGATATTTTGAGCGGTTTTCATTTGTGCGAAATGCCTTCACGGAATAAATGAAATATTCAACGTCAACCCAGTTCGTTAATTTAGCAGTGGTAATTGCAATGTAATTTTAGTAGTTTGAAAATAGGTCTCACCCAAAAATATTTGGGATCCCTTTTTCTTCACTTCAAAATTCCAATACGTTAACAAAATCAGTAAAATATAAAATATTACGGATGTTCTTATCCTTATATTATTAATCATAAGATTGCTGTCCATATTTCACATTAAAATTTTTAATATGCCTGGAAATAAAAATACATAATCGCTTTCCTTCAAAATTTCGGACAAGTTGACTTTATTATTTCAACTTCCTGAATTTATTCGTACCATCAGTTGAAATTTGCGGCCACGAAATATATTTTGAACAGCTTTTGACAGATTTCGTACGAAAAACGAATAATTCGTGTACATGAAAACTCAGCTTAAGACTGATAAATATATAATCGTCTTGCAGCTATCATGTGTTTCAGCATCCTTAGAGAGCTGATCGGTAGAATGAAGTTTATTTTTATAAATATTATTTTCAATAAGGAATTCTGTATCAATTGCAGTTTACTCAACAAATTATCATACATTTCTTGTCTGAGCCTTTTTGTTACATATGTCACGTGACCATCCCACCGTAGATGCTGATCTAGTGTAATACCGAGATATTTCATATTTGATGGTTCTTCTATAGTTGGGCAAGTGCACTTATTTGCGTCATTACATTCGCGTGGTGATATACAGTTGAAGAGAGATTGTTCGGATTTATAACTCGAAAAAAATACAAAATACTCAAAAGATTATAATTCAGCCAATGCTGTTCCTTGCGGAACTTCGATTTTTATATCAATCGGTTTACTGAGACGGTCTTCAATTTTTACAATTCGCGACCTCTGCGACGAGTAATCTCTCGTCAGATTAAGTACATTACTTACTCCATGATTCTCTGATTTTTTAAGCAACAAATACTTAATGTGATACAGTATTGAATGCATTGGCCAGATCAAGAAAAATGGCTAGACATTGTTGTGATCTATCCAAGGCATTGACAGTTTTTTTCAATGTAATCTAAATTACAGGAGATCTAACCAATTCCAAGCTTCCCAGGTCCTTATTCCGAAGTTTTCTTTTTGGGAACAACATCCTAATGATATGAATTTATGAAGAATGGACAAAACTACTTAACGGAAGACCATTAAACTAATAATGAAAATATCCATATACCATATACAATACAAACAACTACTGACAGTTGAATTATATTATGTTTAATACATGTTGAATTTTTCTACAAGAACTACTTCACAATGCTCTTTATCAACATAATGATATGGTTCATTTGTCTTGTGATGATTATATCGAAAGCCTTCTAGTGTGATTGCAATGGTCTTTCTCACTCGAATTCATAAAACTACAGAAATGAATATGCCTTCGAGTTGAAGATTCGACAACTTACCTGAGGGCTAATAGACAATAAATCATTCATGTAAAATTCAATATTCTCAACAAGAATAAGTTTCATTCATTATGCAAATTTTCTCACGCATAATTGTTCGATTGTAAATTTTATACATTCATGTTGAGTGGGAACAGGTGTTCCAAGAGATTTATTCGTAATTCAAAGTAGTTAAACAGTGATTGATTCAATTTTTGAGCTATACAAGATGTTTTCATGGAAAGGCAACTTTTTGAACAGGCTATAGAATTTGTCAAAACCGTCTCACAAAAAATCTCATTCATGATGTTTTATTCAGCTACTATCATAAAAGTTTCTTACGTTATTTACGTGAATTACGGTACATACATTTTTACAGTACAAGAAAGATGTTTCCGGACAGGCGATTAGCGAAATCTGGAATTTCGAAACGAGTTTTGAAATGTTTCCCGTACGTGTAACGTACAACATTTTATTTCATACTGTTTACATAAAACAAGAAACGAGAGTAATAATTATAAAGAATGATAATTTTATGTGCGGTGAGTGTTTTTGGAAATATATTTGAATGTATGTCTAGTTTTGAGATAGCTTCCATAGATATGCTAGTAATTTTTCCTTTTCATTAATTTTACACTTACTCTCATCACAAGATATTGACTGTAAAATGAATCAGGAAAAATTATCAATTCCTGAGGATATTATGCGGAAATTGAAGGAAGCTACTCGGGACACCTGATACCCAAAAATCGTTATTTTGTTACGACAAAGAATACGAGTTTTTCAGTCAGTCGAGATCGGATAACATTGAAGACAACTCGTCAATAATTCAGTACACGTCATTGTCTTGGGTGGAATGTGAAATAATTTCAACAGCGGTGTGACTTCCACTGGGCTCGATTTCCTCATTTCCATCATGAATAACCAAAATCTGAAATATCAAAACCAATAAAATATCGTCTTAAATATATGAACAACTGTATCATACCGATAGTTCAGTAATTTATTTCCACGGTCTTTTCATTGCCAGCTTTAGAAAAATCATCCACTTTATAGTATCTGCGTTTACGCCCAACAAAATGAAAATAATAATGAAAGTATACTTATCAATAGGTTAATTTCATACCGTGTCACAATCGACAATGTTTGATATCAATGATTTTTAAAAGGCTCTTTATAATTGGATCGAAATCATTAGTTAGAGGAGCTCCACCACAAGTCCCTTTGATATAATAATTATTTTGTGCAGCTACCACCTTCCTTGTTGTTGTTTTCAACTTATTTTCGTAGGTAATACAAAAAGTATATCAGTGATTATCGAAATAAAAATTCCTTCGATTTTGAGAAACAAGGAAGGTGGCAACCTTCCTTGTTTTTGTTTTCAACTTGTGATATTTTCGTAGATAATACAACAAGTGTATCGGTAATAATCGAAATAAAAATTCCCTCGATTTTGAGAAACAAATTATGTTGCTCGACAACCACACGAGCGCTTGCTTGAGAGCAATTGAATATAAAAAATACTGCTACTGTGAAGCCAACAGTATAAAAATAACGAATGCCACTTTGAAATTTACCTAACAGGAGGTGTTGGTACGTTTATGGAAACAAAGGAACTTTAAAGTATACTTTGAAGAATACTTCATCATAAAGACGACTTTAAATGAACGAGTCTTCATGTTGGTTATGGAACTGGCTGTTATTTAGAAAGTATTTAGCATTACGACCCAAGGATATTCGGGATCAGTTAATTTTTTTTGGGATATTGTCAAGGCGAGTGGATTGCACTTCTCGGCTCATCAGAGTCGACATTGATTGCATTTCTGTCATTGAACAGAATTCTCGGGATTTTTCTGTTCTTGATATATTCCATCATATAGGACTGGAGCAACAATTGGATTTTTCAATATTCTTCTCCAAATAATCGAATATTTAGTTTGTGTTGATGTTCCGTATGGACATTACCATCCATTAAGAATTCTGCATTTACAAGTTCAATAATGGACTTGGCGTGTAGTGTGTGAGGAAACAAATGCAGTAGGAAGCAAATTTGCCACTGAAATGAAATGTTGCAGCCAGTCGGGCTCATCCTGCTTGCGCTTGGGAAATACTCGCACAAATCTGTATTTTATGGGATTTTATATTCAAAGTCTCCTGGGATTACTCGATGTAAATGCATTTTATATGGGCGTAATATAACTAATGTTGCTTTAAAACCCGTCGCACCGTTAAAGTTCCAGCTGTAGTAGCAATTTGTGGTCTGATTTTCCGCACATATCTCGTTTTTGTTCTAACTGAACCACAGTCTATAGGGTCCGAAACGGTTATATTTGGATAAGATTTATTTAACTCGTGAACAGTTTTTTAGGTGTCTGGAAGGAGAGATCAATTTTTTTTTGTATGTTGGGCTTCCACCTTGGAGGTTCGACTGATAATTGTCACTGAAAGTTGCTTCAAACGCTTGAAAGTGCAGCGTCGAGTAGCGGTGGTGGAGGAATTGTATTAAACCCTCCCAAATAGATGCGTGAACATCGAGCTCTTCTTCTTTCAAACTTTCTATATAACTACATATCGAATAGAAACTATCTTGCGCATAGTTTGAATACATGTTATTGGGTGATATTCATAAAAGTAAGCCCATGCTTTTACTATAGGTTTGTCTGTCTCATTACTAAACAAAATTAATAGGCCTGTTTCAAGAAACCCGAGGGTAAGCATTCGCTTAGGCAGCAGGCACACTGAGCAACCATGAATGATCGTCTTCAACCGGTTTTCGAAGACCATGTTTAAAATTGCAATCTGCTGAAAATTTTGGTCGATCAGTGTGAGTTTGAAAGTTTTTTTTGATCCCTTTCAATTTTTGGTCGTTGCTGGACGGTCGCGGACGGTCGATGCTGGTCGATCAGTGTGATTCCTAGCTTAAGGTTTATGCATACGACCCATTATCTATCATTTTCTGCAAAATTGTTTGTCTAGCTCTCAATTTATGAAACTTATGAATTTTTGAAAAATGATCAATTTTTTCCGTTGGGTATTTTTCAGTCATGCCCTGTTTCCAAAGCTCCGACACTTCCGGAGGGCACGAATCAATATTCTACATAGATACGCCGGATTCAATCTTTATTCAATATTTTATTTTCCTTCATTATTCATACATTCTTATTTACCAATTCGAAGGAACTTTATACATTGACCCGAAAATAAGCATATTCAACTGACTTTGGAAAGTCTACATATATAATACAGCTAACTCAGAATGAAATGATAGGTAATTTTGAAAATAATTTCTTACTTCAAAAAGTATCCTGTTGAATAATGATTTTTGGTTTAATTTGAATGTATGGGTATGTGATAATGAAACTAAGGACCCCGCAAGAAAACACATGTAAAATTGGCTCTCGGTCAAATTGGCTGAAATTTTATTATGTTATAGTGGGATTAAATGAATTTGTAAGTGTCGTTTCTGAAATATGAGCAGACAAAGTTCGAAAAAACGTCAGAGCTGGGTAGGGTTGACAAAGGAAAAAACTGTTAACATGTCATTAGGGTGTACACGTGGCATAGTCAAAAAAGTCGCTTTTCATGATTTTTTTTCCAACAGTAGTCCTGAACCAACAATTTATAGTTTGGTAGAATATCATAGTTTCAGTCTATTCTAGGCGATAAAAACATGTTTCTTGATGACTCTCTCTGTTTGAAATACGAGTTTTTAATATTTTGGATTATACCCTTATACTGAAAACAATTGACGGATCGTGTTTGAACGCAAAAAAATTGTCTATTGCCACTGTTGACTGAAAAAACGGTGAGGGAATGAAAGTTTGGTCAACTTTGTTGCGTTTCTAAGATATGCATTTTTAAAGTTTTATTTAATCGATAGTAGCAACCCAATATATCGTAATACCGTAAACTTTAAAAATGCATATCTTAGAAACGCAACGTACAAAGTTGACCAAACTTTCACATTTAATAGTCAACACTTTCATAATATAGAGAGTGAAATTAGGTCCAAATTGACGTAACAGTTCTTGAGATATTCAATAAAAACTTTGTAAGTGACCTAAAAAAAAATTAAACGCTCCCTGTATCTAAATGAAAGGTGATATTAAACAATTTATGTCCAATTTATGCATCTTGTCATTGTCATAGTCACAATCATAATCACAGTTTTAGTCTCAATATTTGTTTTTTGTGACTAAAATTAAGGAAATTGCATAAATGCCACTATTGAAATGTACAGTTTCGATTTTATTTTATGATTAAGACAGTGACTGTGATTAGGACTATGATAATGACAAAGTTGCATGAATTAGCCCTTAGTTCACCAGAGAATTCCCTTACTTTTTGTTCAATCAACAATGACATTAGATACATTTATTTTTATTCAAAAACGATCTGTCAATTGTTTTCAGTGTAAGGGTATAATCCAAAATAATAAAAATTCATATTTCAAACAGAGAGAGTCATCAAGAAACAAAACATGTTTTTATTGCCTAGAATAGACTGAAACTATGATATTCTACAAGAAAAAAATTGTTGGTTCAGAAACGACTCATACAATAGTTATTTATGTACCAAGGGTATGAATAGATGTTTATGCCCTGACGGTGACGTTTTACGAACCCGAGGGCCTCTGGCCCGAGGGTATTCACATCTGTTTATACCCGCGGTACATACAAACTTTTATGTCATACTAGTTCGATATTGCAATCCAATCTTAATACAAATCAGTATTTTAAAAAATCCGGTTCGAATTAATAACATTGCCATTTTATCATAGTAGACACTATCGTTGCTAGGTGAATGTTGACAAATGTAAATAAAGCACAATAATTTTTATGTGTCAAAGTTAGAAGTCAAAATGAACGAAGATTTTGGAATTCCTAACGAAATTATTGAAAAAGCAAAGCAAGAATATTACTATATTCCGTTTGTAATTTCATTATTAAAGGTAATTAAATGAGTTAAACAAAAAATTATTTCTCTTTATGCCCGCACAGGCAATCATTTAAACTCGCACATTATCCTAATTACCCATCCTACTATAATATAATAAAATTTCTCCTATTTGACCGAGAGCCAATTTAATATGTTTTCGTGCGGGGTCCTTTCCTGTTTCTAGCAACGAATTTTATGAAAATTATTCCTTCAGTGTGTCACCGGCCTTATGGAATCAATATTTTCGAAACTAATATTACCGTCACTGAGCTGGAGTTTTTTCTTTCTTTATTGGTAATCTACATTAAGTATTTATATTATCATCAGTCCATTATTGTTCATTATGAAAATATGAATAATAGGTTTATAATTACGGTTATTATTTGATATCTGCTTACTTCATTATAATGCAAAATTAAGAGTTGATTGTGACATGAATATTCCATGCATTATTACCATAACACTGCTAATTTAGTGAATAATCGCTATCTATCAATTAAGCGGTACTTCTATAATTAGGTAGGTATATGATTTATTCGGCCAAAACGTATACCACTATTTTAGTCTATTCACTGAAAATCATCCTCAATTATCTCCAATCCAATAAAAAATAACCGTTATCAGTAAATTCAGTATTTTTTTTGTAGGTATTTTGATCAGATTGAATAGTTCATAAAAAATATTTGTGGGATTCGCATTATATCACATAGAAGACAATACGTGAATTATTTGTTGCTGTTTTTGTGTTGCAGGATGCGTATTTTATTGAAATTGATTCACATCATTGTCTTGGTCTCGTATAAGTATAAAAAATTGCAATGAAATAATCATGTACATAAATCACGATATTATATCAAACTATTCGCACGATTATTTACAAATACTAGCTAGCAAAGCGAAAGGCATACGAGAGCAAAATGTATTTTCATAATTTTTGCGTGCTGTACGTTTTCTACGAAATATATGCTTGACGCCATCTAGTAGTAGAACTAGGAAGCTCTTGTCCATATATGCATTGCTTGAATGTACCTATTGCCGATATTTTCATATGCCTACCTATGAATGATTACTAAATTCGTTCAGTTCATATATACAGTGGTGTCAGCTATTAAATATATGGGCAAGTATATTCTTGAGAAAATAAAATACATGAGACCAACTATTATTGACACTAACAGCGTAGCATATCAGAAAGTTGGACGTTTTTCAAGTCATCAGTAGAAAAAACCTTTTGCAAAATTGTAATGTAGATGTATATCGTGTGACAAAAATCTCATTTCTTTGTACTCTTTCATGAAGGTTATAAACGGAAAAAAATGTAAAGTGTTGCGATGCATTGCGAATTCAACTGGTGTCAAAGGTGTTGGGAATTCCAGGAATTAGAGTGGCGACAAATTTTGTTATCAGTTGATTGTTTTACCTCTCTATATTTAGGTATTTGAAGGTTATCACTATATTTTTGATTAATCATTACCGATATTCCATTGAAAAGTTGTGACCATGAACACCTCAGCTCATTGGGGGCATAGAAAATAAAGGCCATTTATATTCAAGTTTGTACTGATAACTTGTGAAATAATCCTGAGAATTCAATTTTTAGTTAGTATTTTCAAAAGAAAGCAGCTATATTTATTCTTCATATTTATCAACATTACAAAGGATACGTAAGTGCTAGTTTCCAAAATCTTGCCCAGTGCTTTACTTACAAATTGAAGAGAATGCTTGGACTAGGTCTCTTTCTAGCTTGAAGTCAGGTTTTCTTAAGTTGGCAATTTGAAAATTGTAAATGATCGGAAGGATATGGCGATATGAATTCAAGTATGATTTGATAAACATGATTACGGAACTTTCAGTGACAAAATTACAATGAAGTATATCCGATGATCTGATGTGATTAAGTGGAGGGTTTGTAAATATGATTTCTGTGTCAAATATGAACTAATTCTGCTTTATATTTATTCTTACTTGCTTTCAAATTGAATGAAAACATTGAGTTAATGAATATAATGAAATATGGCTTTTCAATCAAAATCGGTTACATTATTTAACATAGGCAAATGATGAAAATGCAGTGCGTTCTTGTTGTTCACATACGTTTTGTTCAACTCAGGCTAATTTTACCAAAGCAGGACTTGGTTAAATTGAGAAACAGTTGCAGTAGTCATAATTTCAGAATGAAGCTCGATATTCAAAGAATGTTCTGCTGTTCAGAAAAATATACAGGGTGTTTCAAATTCGATCCTCACCATTGGGATCTCGGAAACTATGAGAGATACAAAGATGGTTAAATTGGGGCAAAGTTGCGCATTTACCTGACTAACAATGTCATTCTATTTCAAAAAACGAGAGATATTGAAAAAACTTTATTCTTATCATAATAGGCTTTGACTTTGATGTTTTTAAATTTGACTTTCAATTTGTCACACTTAATGACATTTTGTTATCGTACAAGTCATTGAATTTTTACCGAAAAATTGCTTTCACGATTGAAGAAAAAAGAGATATGATACTAATTTATTACAATATCACGTAGTTACATGATAATATTCATTGGAATAACAATGTCTATGTTGACCTACATAACTATCATTTTGTAAAGCGTCACTTTCGATTTATCAGAAAGTTGAGAAATATATTTGAATTTTGCATTCCAGAATGAAAATATAGTTGTAAATATCCTGGTATATAAAAACGTCTCATCAGTTGACGCTATGAACCTTCACAATGTAGACGTAATAAATTCCATACATTCTTCTACAACTATAACATTCAGTGCAAATATTTGTCAGAATGAATCTGCTGAGCCAAGGTTAATTTTAGATTTTTTTTCGCTACAGTCCATAAAAGTTGTAGTGCAATCATTGGCAATATAAATTCCATTTTTTTATCTGTGTACATCAAATTGAGTAATACTTATTACAAGATCGCAAAAAATTAGTCATGAATTAACAGCTCTGAGGATTTTAGGCCCAAGTGCCAAAGTGCTTCTCTCAGAAGCTGTCCGGGATGAAATTGAGATGAAAAAATATTCAAGGTTTTTGTTGCATTATCTTAAGAAGTTTATGATTTCGAAAAACAAAATAAAATGCCGGAAAGTTGCTTTTTCATGTAATATAAAAAATGTTGACTGTTAATATTTCCTTTTCACAGAGTATACTAATTCCGTTATTCTGAAATAGATTCCGGGTCGAATAGAGATTTGGAAGACTTTTAGAACTTTTTTTTTTAATTTCCATTTTTTATTTTTTGAACTTTTTCAAACTCTCGTGAAATGTATCTCAACAAGCTGATTTCGAATTGAGTATTCCTCAGAATGAAATCGACGTCAATTTTTGCCCCCATATCGTTAATCCTTTGTCGAATTCATTTTTTGAGTCGTTATAGGAAATCAGCTTTTCGAAATAATTTTGATAGGTGTCTGCGATTTTTCGAAAAATGAAAAATAGGTATTATCAAAAATTCGATTCGTTTTTTTTATGTTTTATCGCTTTTTATGTTACACCTTGTATCTGAGCATATCCAAATCATATATTTTCGTAATAAGAATAAAATTTTGTGTATATAGTGCTGATTTCAAGTGAATCTGATGATAATGTAGTTTTCATGAATTTTAGAACTTTTTTCGACTTTCAATTCACAGAGTTTACTAATTTGGTCATCCTGAATCGATTGCCTATCTCAAACCGTTGTCGAGTTAAAAAGTTCTTCCTAAGTTGGAAGCTGTAATTTCCCGCAAAACATTTTGAATTTTTTTGCCTTCTGATATTGGTAATACACAACCTTTTTTGTATACGCTTATTGAATTAGTAATGAATTCTTTGCAATTTCGAGTGGGACCTTTTTTCTAAAATTCTTATTTTGAATTCTCCTAAAAATCGCACACTTTTCTCAAACGTTTCTTGACGAGCTGATTTCGAATAACGTATCAAAATCTGAATTCGACCAAATAGAAATTTAGTAGCCTTTTAACGGATCCTTATGGAAGTCTTATGCAAAGAAGATTATGAAGTCAGATGCTATTTTAAGAGTGGATTGCTTGCTTGAAAATCTATTTATATTTTTACTAGGCAAAAAAAAATAGACATGAAAATATTCGAGGTTTTATTCTAAAGCTCAAAATATTTTTTTATGGGTAATCGTAGTCCTTATCAGGACCTTTCAAACATTTTTACGATATCTTGTATATTATTTATCGTGAGTTGCTAGTAGCTAATAAAGTTTAAAAGAAATTATAGCTGCGGATCCTCCTAGAGCCCATAATTTGCTTTTTACAACCACTTTCCATTCTTAATAATAATAAAAATGTTCTTCCCAAGTCAACTAAAAACCAAGTGAATACTCAGTTATAATTGAATTTTTTTTCCGTTGAAAATGTCATCTCACAGGTTCGATACGCAGATTAGATTTTGCAGCAGGAGCGGAAATGTAAGACAATCATATCAGAATCATATAACACTCCGAGAAGTATTTTTGTACTTGTCATATTTTTCTCTCTCATACCGTCATTGAGTAATTGAGTTACGTAGCTTGTGTGCTCCTCAAGGTCACGTGCAAGATAAATTGTACCATATTGTACTTGAATTCTTGACTTGGACCGCTACAGGCAGACCGATAATGTACCTTGTTCTACCACAGCTTAAGATAAAACTGTTATTCACCCTACTGAGTCTATGAAATCATATCAAAACATTTTCTGTCTACCTCAATTTTTATGTACTCCAGTTTAAGTGATTCCATATGTAGGTCAGGTCAATACTATACATATTTGCGATGAACTCATATGCATGAAAGGATTTATTTCCTATGCCATTATGATCATATATCGATGTGTGTGGCAATAAAAAATATTTGTGTGTCTGATATCAGAAATTATTAATAATCAGCTCATTGAATTCACTGATAAGAACAATAACATGAGGAGCAAACTGTGTATTGAAGTGATAAAAAAACGGACAATTTAAGTTTTAAAAATGCAGCGGCGTGGGTGTGTAGTTTGTGCATCCGACTCATGGGCCGAGGGTCCATGGTTCGAACAATGCAGTGGCGTATGGAGTTAGTAACCAAGTAGTTTCGACTGAGTTTTGAAAATAAACTTCATACTTACTCAGAATTCCTGGAGTAGATGAAGCCGATACTAGAAGAAAATTCATGTTTTTGCCAAGGCAAGGTGCGCTAGGATCTGGTATCCACAAAAAAATTCTTTCGACGGTTCTGGAATTTTTTCATTATTTTTCCCGTATTCTTCGCCATCGATTGCACATATTACATTTACGAAAAATAATAAAATTTCAAATTCGACCTGTTTGAAAATGCAAACGTTCGTTGGAACGCCTATAGCAACTAAGTATGTTCGACCGGCGATCGCTTTGAAATTTGGTGAAACTATACAAAAAACATTGAGTTTTACGAATATGATATGGAAAAAAATTATAAAAATTTCTAGCGGGCGCAGGTCAGCAACGAACGGCCAATCCGGGAACCTACCCATATAACCTCGAATAAAAAATACTTATGAAAGTTCTGGAATTTTTTCATTATTCTGACCGTATTCTACACCATCGATTGCACACGATGCCATTTTGAAAAATTGAAGTAAATCAAATTTTAAATTCAACCCGCTTGAAAATGCAGACGTTAGTTGGAATGCCTACAGCAACTATGTTCGACCGGCGATCGCTTTGAAATTCGGTGAAACTATACAAAAAACATTGGATTTTACGAATATGATAAGGAAAAAAATTATAAAAATTTCTGGCGCAGGTCAGCTCCGAATGGCCAATCCGGGATCCTTACCCATATAACCTCGAAAAAACAAAAAAAATACTTATGAAATTTCGGGAATTTTTTTATTAGTCTTACCGTTTTCTACACCATTGATTGCACACGATGCCTTTTTGAAAAATTGAAAAAAATCAAATTTCAAATTCGACCTGTTTGAAAATGCAGACGTTCGTTGGAACGCCTACAGCAACTATGATCGACAGGCGATCGCTTTGAAATTTGGTGAAGCTATACAAAAATCATTGATTTTTACGAATATGAAATGGAAAAAAATTATAAAAATTTCTGGCGGGCGCAGGTCAGCAACGAACGGCCAATCCGGGAACCTACCCATGTAACCTCGAATAAAAAATACTTATGAAAGTTCTGGAATTTTTTCATTTTTCTGACCGTATTCTACACCATCGATTGCACACGATGCCATTTTGAAAAATTGAAGTAAATCAAATTTTAAATTCAACCCGCTTGAAAATGCAGACGTTAGTTGGAACGCCTACAGCAACTATGATCGACAGGCGATCGCTTTGAAATTTGGTGAAGCTATACAAAAATCATTGATTTTTAAGAATATGAAATGGAAAAAAATTATAAAAATTTCTGGTGGGCGCAGGTCAGCTCCGAATGGCCAATCCGGGATCCTAAACCATATTACCTCCACAAAAAAATACTTCCGACAGATCTGGAAGTTTTTCATTATTTTTTCCGTATTCTACGCCATCGTTTGCACACGTTACATTTATGAAATATTGAGAAAAAAAAATTAAATTTCAAATTCGACCCGTTTGAAAATGCAGACGTTTGTTGGAACGCCTATAGGAACTATGTTCGACCGGTGATCGCTTTGAAATTTGGTGAAACTATACAAAAAACATTGAATTTTACGAATATGGTATGGAAAAAAATTATAAAAATGTTTGGCGGGCGCAGGTCAGCTCCGAATGGCCAATCCGGGATCCTAAACCATATAACCTCCACAAAAAAATACTTCCGACAGAATTTTTTATTATTTTTACAGCATTCTACACTATCGATTGCACACGACGCCATTTAGAAATATTTAAATAAATCAAATTATAAATTCGACCTGTTTGAAAATGCAGACGTTCGTTGGAACGCCTACAGCAACTATGATCGACAGGCGATCGCTTTGAAATTTGGTGAAGCTATACAAAAATCATTGATTTTTAAGAATATGAAATGGAAAAAAATTATAAAAATATCTGGTGGGCGCAGGTCAGCTCCGAATGGCCAATCCGGGATCCTTACCCATATAACCTCGAAAAAACAAAAAAAAATACTTATGAAATTTCGGGATTTTTTTATTAGTCTTACCGTTTTCTACACCATTGATTGCACACGATGCCTTTTTGAAACATTGAGAAAAATCAAATTTCAAATTCGACCTGTTTGAAAATGCAGACGTTCGTTGGAACGCCTACAGCAACTATGATCGACAGGCGATCGCTTTGAAATTTGGTGAAGCTATACAAAAATCATTGATTTTTAAGAATATGAAATGGAAAAAAATTATAAAAATTTCTGGTGGGCGCAGGTCAGCTCCGAATGGCCAATCCGGGATCCTAAACCATATAACCTCCACAAAAAAATACTTTCGACAGATCTGGAAGTTTTTCATTATTTTTTCCGTATTCTACGCCATCGTTTGCACACGTTACTTTTATGAAATATTGAGAAAAAAAAAATTAAATTTCAAATTCGACCCGTTTGAAAATGCAGACGTTTGTTGGAACGCCTATAGGAACTATGTTCGACCGGTGATCGCTTTGAAATTTGGTGAAACTATACAAAAAACATTGAATTTTACGAATATGGTATGGAAAAAAATTATAAAAATGTTTGGCGGGCGCAGGTCAGCTCCGAATGGCCAATCCGGGATCCTAAACCATATAACCTCCACAAAAAAATACTTCCGACAGAATTTTTTATTATTTTTACAGCATTCTACACTATCGATTGCACATGACGCCATTTAGAAATATTTAAATAAATCAAATTATAAATTCGACCCGTTTGAAAATGCAGACGTTCGTTGGAACGCCTACAACAACTTTGTTCGACCGGAGATCGATTTGAAATTTGGTGAAGTTATACAAAAAACATTGAATTTTACGAATATGATATGGAAAAAAATTATAAATATATCTGGTGGGCGCAGGTCAGCTCCGAATGGCCAATCCGGGATCCTTACCCATATAACCTCGAAAAAACAAAAAAAATACTTATGAAATTTCGGGAATTTTTTTATTAGTCTTACCGTTTTCTACACCATTGATTGCAAACGGTGCCTTTTTGAAAAATTGAAAAAAATCAAATTTCAAATTCGACCTGTTTGAAAATGCAGACGTTCGTTGGAACGCCTACAGCAACTATGATCGACTGGCGATCGCTTTGAAATTTGGTGAAGCTATACAAAAATCATTGATTTTTAAGAATATGAAATGGAAAAAAATTATAAAAATTTCTGGTGGGCGCAGGTCAGCTCCGAATGGCCAATCCGGGATCCTAAACCATATAACCTCCACAAAAAAATACTTTCGACAGATCTGGAAGTTTTTCATTATTTTTTCCGTATTCTACGCCATCGTTTGCACACGTTACTTTTATGAAATATTGAGAAAAAAAAAATTAAATTTCAAATTCGACCCGTTTGAAAATGCAGACGTTTGTTGGAACGCCTATAGGAACTATGTTCGACCGGTGATCGCTTTGAAATTTGGTGAAACTATACAAAAAACATTGAATTTTACGAATATGGTATGGAAAAAAATTATAAAAATGTTTGGCGGGCGCAGGTCAGCTCCGAATGGCCAACCCGGGATCCTAAACCATATAACCTCCACAAAAAAATACTTCCGACAGAATTATATATTATTTTTACCGCATTCTACACTATCGATTGCACACGATGCCATTTTGAAAAATTTAAATAAATCAAATTATAAATTCGACCCGTTTGAAAATGCAGACGTTCGTTGGAACGCCTACAACAACTTTGTTCGACCGGAGATCGATTTGAAATTTGGTGAAGTTATACAAAAAACATTGAATTTTACGAATATGATATGGAAAAAAATTATAAAAATATCTGGTGGGCGCAGGTCAGCTCCGAATGGCCAATCCGGGATCCTAACCCAGATAACCTCCACAAAAAAATACTTCCGACTTTTCTGGAATTTTTTCATTATTTTTCCCGTATTCTACGCCATCGTTTGCACACGTTACATTTATGAGAATTCGGAAAATAATAAATTTTCATATTTGACCCGTTTGAAAATGCAGACGTTCAAAAAAAAAAATTCAAAATTGTTGTTTCAAAATTGTTTTTTCCGTTAACCAGCTGTCACCCCCCTACGAGCGACAGCCCTCAGAAGTCGAAACTTGTGCGAGCTAAGGATTAACGAGGTCTTACCTTTTAACGTGCGATTCCTAGCCTACAGCAACTATGTTCGACCGGCGATCGCTTTGAAATTTGGTGAAACTATACAAAAAACATTGAATTTTACGAATATGATATGGAAAAAAATTATGAAAATTTCTGGTGGGAGCAGGTCAGCTCCGAATGACCAATCCGGGATCCTTACCCATATAACCTCCACAAGAAAATACTTTCGACAGTTCTGGAATTTTTAATAATTTTTTCCGTATTCTACGCCATCGTTTGCACAAGTTTCATTTATGCAAAATTGAAAAATAATGAAATTTCAAATTCGACACGTTTGAAAATGCAGACGTTCGTCAGAACGCCTATAGCAACTATGTTCGACCGGCGATCGCTTTGAAATTTGGTGAAACTATACAAAAAACATTGAATATTACGAAAATGATTAAAAAAAAAATTTGAAAAATTTCTGGCGGGCGCAGGTTAGCTTCGAACGGCCAATCCGGGATCCTAATATAACCTCCACAAAAAATTACTTTCGACAGTTCTGGAATTTTTTCATTATTTTTTCCGTATTCTACGCCATCGTTTGCACACGTTACTTTTATGAAAAATCGAAAAATAATAAAATTTCAAATTCGACCCGTTTGAAAATGCAGACGTTCGTTGGAACGCCTATAGCAACTATGTTCGACCGGTGATCGCTTTAAAATTTGGTGAAACTATACAGAAAACATTGAATTTTACGAATATGATATGGAAAAAATTTAAAAAATTTCTGGCGGGCGCAGGTCAATTCGGGACCCTAACCCATATATCCACGAAAAAAAATACTCATGAAAATTCTGGAATTCTTTCATTATTTTTCCCACATTCTACGCCATCTAATTAGTAGTATTCAACGAATGTGTTTCCTTGTGGTCGAAAAATGCGGACAAAGACCACGGTGCGCTAGGATCCGGTATCCTAACCGATATAACCCCCACAAAACAATACTTCCGAGGGTTCTGGAATTTTTTCATTATTTTTCACGAAACTACTACTATACCTATTTGGCTCAGTCCAGCTTGGAGGGAATGCGATTATGTTATTGATAATCCAGTCTTTTCTCGAAATGCCGAGAACCATCTAGGTTGTAGTGGCCGAATAACAGCAACTAGATAAGATTTCAGACTAGAGAAACTGTCAGACAGTATACCACTAACTGTGAATACAGCAGCAAGCCTGGTTGCAGTTTATTGTGCGTGCTAGAATAATTATAGCCATATTTAGGAAATATGAACTAAATATTAATTAAGGAAATAAATTAGATGAACTGAAGTGCATTTTTGTATTACAGTATGAATAGATGGATGTAGGTCTCCATAGTTTTATTCACTTCAACGTTGAAAAAATGTATACTTATGGCACAATCATTCTGGACAGTGAAATACGATTGTTTTTGTATTTTGATCATTATATCTCTAATATAAAATATCGAATTTTAATGGTCGCATGAAGATCTTCAATGATGAGTGCCAAATTAATATGTTGTGATATTTACCAATTGAGTCTTTGTGGTCATGATGAGTTGGCAACTGTTCACCTCATAACACCATTCACCAAATAACAATTTGCCAATGCTTGCTACTCTCGTGGTATGTTTTGTTTATTCAACACTTAAAACTTCTTCAGATTGATTGACGTTTGTTCCTTGCATCAGTAAATTTTCATATAAGTATACGCATGAAAATCAAAAA
This sequence comes from Chrysolina americana, assembly GCA_958502065.1. Lineage (NCBI taxonomy): Eukaryota > Metazoa > Arthropoda > Insecta > Coleoptera > Chrysomelidae > Chrysolina > Chrysolina americana. The sequence continues at coordinate 90,997,816 of OY293412.1, forward strand.
AATAGTTATGAGCGTTATAATGAGTGGGAGGAAATGAATGCCAAAAGAGTGTATAGGTGAAAGTTATTGTAATGAATTGGTGTTCGAAAAGAGAAGGGACTGTGAGTGGGCAGTTGCTGGTTCAACCTCAGACTATCTTTGAATCATCCTGTACTGATCATAGGTAAATACCTCGATGTATTCACCTGTGCTTTATGGCACCTAAGTGATCCCACAACTTGCATCGATGCAGAAACTTGCAAATTTCTCAAAAACGGTTGCTCCTGGCGTTAATGACAACGTAGTCCTTTTTTGCTGGGAAAAGGTGTAAGAATAAGATTTAAATAAAAAAAATCCTACAGTTTATTGTCAGAAAAGTTAGGGCAAATCAAAATGAATAATGATGGCGTACTCAGGGCTCTCAAAAAACCTCGTTCTCCAAACTTGGTGCAAAAAATATTTTCTGCAAAAGTTATGTAAAATAATTGAACGAAACATTTGCGGTCACATATTCATTTGAACTTTTAATCTTGAAATTAGTCAAAGATTTGCTTTTTGAAGTTTGTTCAAGTACCTACTCAATGAAAAACCTATATATTTCAGATGAGATCGCAACTGCCTGAACATTTGTGGTCCTTCGAGCCGGATATATATTTTAGTTCATATATTTAATAACCCCACGTGTGTAAATACTTTCAAGATTCAGGTTTTTGCCAGGTCACAAACTGTGTTTGAGCTTGATCTCTTATCCAACATTAGAGGGAAAGTGAGAGAGAAAACAAACAAATTAAATTCTATTAGTGTGAATAAGAAACTAAGGCAGTAACTGAAAAGTAATGGCTGAAGTGTATTAAAGATAAGGCAAGCAGAAGGTGTTTCACGTTTAATTCGAACTCATTAATAGAAATTGCTCTAAGAGGAGTCGGTATATTCTTGCATAGCGAGGCTATGAGTATGTGAAAGAGCTAAATGAGATGTTTTGCACCATGCCATGTAAGCAGGAATTAAAATTAAAATTTCGAGTTATAGACGTTGACTGTCCCATAACTGTTTAACTGGGTTTAATAGCAGTGATTGTCTTATATGAAAGCATAGTAGCCGAAAATGTTGAATGTTTCAATATATATCCATTCAAGTTTTTGAGGATATACAGAGTGACTTATTTGAAAGTGGGACAGAACTGTGAATTTTTTGTTTTATCCGATTAGACGCTTTTTTCTGATAAAAACAGCTTCAGTTGTTCTTCTTTAAATACAGCACTATCTTTGAAATAAAATTTAAGATGTCCAGGTCTTCTTCGATTTTTTCTACTAAAATCCCAAAATACATGTTTGCAAATCTTTAAAATGAAATTATCTGAAATATTTTGATGAATTAATCAAATTTTCAATCCAGTGGCGTAGTTGATTTCGTTTAAACTACTCTCAACATATTTTTTGGAGTTTTGTCAATAAAATAAATTAGAAGGGCTTTGAAATTTTTTATTTTATTCACGACACTCAACTGTAGCTAGTGGTATATGAATTGAAAAAAGATCGAAATATTACAGTCAGTGAAGTAGTTATATGTTTATAGCGAAGGTAATAAAAACAGTTTAGTAGTGTGTTCGGCATATTATTTAGTAAATATCGTAACAAAAGAAATCAAATTTGATCTGGAAGCTGTAGACAAAGCTCTTGAATCTAGTGGACTGTATTTGGCGGGTGTTGAAGAGATATGATGCGGAGAAACAGATTATGACTTAACCACAAAACTCCAAGATCTTCCTACCTTTTAGTTATTTCCAGTTGGTGTTTCTCGGAAATTACCTGGAGCGTCAACAATATTGTTGAATAACGTTCGGTCTTCCGTCTTCAGCTAGCGATAGATAGTGATGTGGTTTTTGTTTCTAATTGTGAAACAATGCGGAAAGTGCAACATTGGATAGCACTCTGTCTCGTCGTCTGCCCCCTTCTTCTCAGGCAGTCAGGCTACGATCTTATGGGTTTTTGTTGAACGAAACGAATTGAATATACGCGGAGAGCAAATAAACGTTTTGGTCGCCGGTGAACACTCACTATGATTTTATATAAAAGTAGAAAATAAATGAAAATGTGAATAGTTGATGAACTATTGATTTAATGAACATATAAAAACAATATCTTGAACTTGAGGATGCGACACTGATCCGTGATCGTCCGATTACATGAGTATTTGTACGACACCCGCTTTATTTCTGTGTTTCTATAGTATTAGGCTGAAGCAAATAAATATTTTACTTAACTTTTTTGTCGTAAAAGTATCATCACAATCGAACGTGATCTTTAAATGATCACCATCATTAGGCATTTGGTTCAATAGCTCCCATGACTCGCTTGAACGAACAGCCAGCAACAGCCATTCCGAAAGTTTTCCGAGTGAATCCTCTTTCAAAGTCCTATAACACTCTCGTCTCTTCGCATTTCAGTCGATTTCAATTTGTACCAGTCTTTTCTCGGTGCACGCGATCCCGTCACCCGAAACTTGGAACATTTCGTGTAGGTACGATGTGGATGTGGCGGAGTGGATCCGAAATAATTGCCACCTGACATTTTCTTTGAATCTCGTCGTTGCCACCGATCCCCAGTGACGTTAGTTTTAATTAGTTCGCTACTAATTATTTGCGTAACCTGAAAAGCGGTCAAGTGACATTTTGTTAGGTGTAGTTTGTCTGCTACAATCTACCCGCAAATTACATTCGTAGCGGAAGTTTCATTAAGACAAATGTTTGTACTCGTGGAACGCAGTCCGGTCTGAATTTCCCAGTTTCGTGGTTGTGGGCGACTATGGTTTATGAAAATCAACTTTTGTATTTCAGAAATTTTGTAACCCTCTCAGTTCCCATCATGAAATATGGTCTCGTAGTCTATTCACAACGGGTCAGTTATTAAATATGTATTTACATCTATGAAAAGACGTGAGTGCTACCAGAATTCTCATATGAAAGCACATCCAGTTAACATTATTTTGATAGTATGGAAAGACTTGAGTGCTGCCAGAATTCTCATATAAAAGCACATCCAGTTAACACTATTTTGATAGTTCGAACATGGCGAACCTCAAGGATCTGTTTTGGGCCCTCTGCTATATATAATTTTTCGACTTTTTGGGAGCTTCGGGGACGAGGAGAAAATATTTAGCTAAAATGTACGCGCCAACAATATTGTTGAATAACGTTCGGTCTTCCGTCTTCAGCTAGCGATAGATAGTGATGTGGTTTTTGTTTCTAATTGTGAAACAATGCGGAAAATGCAACATTGGATAGCACTCTGTCTCGTCGTCTGCCCCCTTCTTCTCAGGCAGTCAGGCTACGATCTTATGGGTTTTTGTTGAACGAAACGAATTGAATATACGCGGAGAGCAAATAAACGTTTTGGTCGCCGGTGAACACTCACTATGATTTTATATAAAAGTAGAAAATAAATGAAAATGTGAATAGTTGATGAACTATTGATTTAATGAACATATAAAAACAATATCTTGAACGTGAGGATGCGACACTGATCCGTGATCGTCCGATTACATGAGTATTTGTACGACACCCGCTTTATTTCTGTGTTTCTATAGTATTAGGCTGAAGCAAATAAATATTTTACTTAACTTTTTTGTCGTAAAAGTATCATCACAATCTAACGTGATCTTTAAATGATCACCATCATTAGGCATTTGGTTCAATAGCTCCCATGACTCGCTTGAACGAACAGCCAGCAACAGCCATTCCGAAAGTTTTCCGAGTGAATCCTCTTTCAAAGTCCTATAACACTCTCGTCTCTTCGCATTTCAGTCGATTTCAATTTGTACCGGTCTTTTCTCGGTGCACGCGATCCCGTCACCCGAAACTTGGAACATTTCGTGTAGGTACGATGTGGATGTGGCGGAGTGGATCCGAAATAATTGCCACCTGACATTTTCTTTGAATCTCGTCGTTGTCACCGATCCCCAGTGACGTTAGTTTTAATTAGTTCGCTACTAATTATTTGCGTAACCTGAAAAGCGGTCAAGTGACATTTTGTTAGGTGTAGTTTGTCTGCTACAATCTACCCGCAAATTACATTCGTAGCGGAAGTTTCATTAAGACAAATGTTTGTACTCGTGGAACGCAGTCCGGTCTGAATTTCCCTGTTTCGTGGTTGTGGGCGACTATGGTTTATGAAAATCAACTTTTGTATTTCAGAAATTTTGTAACCCTCTCAGTTCCCATCATGAAATATGGTCTCGTAGTCTATTCACAACGGGTCAGTTATTAAATATGTATTTACATCTATGAAAAGACGTGAGTGCTACCAGAATTCTCATATGAAAGCACATCCAGTTAACATTATTTTGATAGTATGGAAAGACTTGAGTGCTGCCAGAATTCTCATATAAAAGCACATCCAGTTAACACTATTTTGATAGTTCGAACATGGCGAACCTCAAGGATCTGTTTTGGGCCCTCTGCTATATATAATTTTTCGACTTTTTGGGAGCTTCGGGGACGAGGAGAAAATATTTAGCTAAAATGTACGCGCCAACAATATTGTTGAATAACGTTCGGTCTTCCGTCTTCAGCTAGCGATAGATAGTGATGTGGTTTTTGTTTCTAATTGTGAAACAATGCGGAAAATGCAACATTGGATAGCACTCTGTCTCGTCGTCTGCCCCCTTCTTCTCAGGCAGTCAGGCTACGATCTTATGGGTTTTTGTTGAACGAAACGAATTGAATATACGCGGAGAGCAAATAAACGTTTTGGTCGCCGGTGAACACTCACTATGATTTTATATAAAAGTAGAAAATAAATGAAAATGTGAATAGTTGATGAACTATTGATTTAATGAACATATAAAAACAATATCTTGAACGTGAGGATGCGACACTGATCCGTGATCGTCCGATTACATGAGTATTTGTACGACACCCGCTTTATTTCTGTGTTTCTATAGTATTAGGCTGAAGCAAATAAATATTTTACTTAACTTTTTTGTCGTAAAAGTATCATCACAATCTAACGTGATCTTTAAATGATCACCATCATTAGGCGTTTGGTTCAATAGCTCCCATGACTCGCTTGAACGAACAGCCAGCAACAGCCATTCTGAAAGTTTTCCGAGTGAATCCTCTTTCAAAGTCCTATAACACTCTCGTCTCTTCGCATTTCACTCGATTTCAATTTGTCCCGGTCTTTTCTCGGTGCACGCGATCACGTCACCCGAAACTTGGAACATTTCGTGTAGGTACGATGTGGATGTGGCGGAGTGGATCCGAAATAATTGCCACCTGACATTTTCTTTCGTTGTCACCGATCCCCAGTGACGTTAGTTTTATTAGTTCGCTACTAATTATTTGCGTAACCTGAAAAGCGGTCAAGTGACATTTTGTTAGGTGTAGTTTGTCTGCTACAATCTACCCGCAAATTACATTCGTAGCGGAAGTTTCATTTAGACAAATGTTTGTACTCGTGGAACGCAGTCCGGTCTGAATTTCCCAGTTTCGTGGTTGTGGGCGAATATGGTTTATGAAAATAACTTTTATATTTCAGAAATTTTGTTACCCTCTTAGATCTCATCATGAAATATTCACAACGGGTCAGTTATTAAATATGTATTTACATCTATGAAAAGACGTGAGTGCTGCCAGAATTCTCATATGAAAGCACATCCAGTTAACATTATTTTGATAGTATGGAAAGACTTGAGTGCTGCCAGAATTCTCATATAAAAGCACATCCAGTTAACACGTTTCATGGGAAAACCATGCGAGGTTCATTGCCAAAAGTGCTTTTTTACACCCCGTCAGCTTATTATAATTTATAATGCACAGATTCGACCTGTTCTGGAATATGGTTCCTATGGAGCTCAGCCCCAAAACACACACTGAAACATCTAGATTCCATAAAAAAAAAACATTGGAACACCTCTGAAAAATTGGCTATCCCTCTCTGTTTTATAGATTTCAGTGATCCCATCGAGACTGATCCGACAAGCTGTCTTCACATCCCTTTGTCGTTGAAGACATGCCGAACATCTCTTTCCCAGAGCTCGTTCATACAACGATCGGCAATGCTATGGAACTCCCTGCCTCGGGAGATATTCTCTGATGCATACAACCTGCGGAATTCCAAGAAGAACACCAATTCCTTCTACTTTTCGGCTCTCACTATTTCCTGTGAACATTTTCCTTTTCGTGACATCCAGAATACAAACAAAATCCTTGCCAATACCTATTTCGTTTGAATATTCTGCCAATATTTTCATAATATTGTACCAATATCAACCCAATATAGGTGTGCTACAGCAAGATATGATAAACTCCGGCCTTTATCGTCAATTGAAACCCTGTCACTAACACCGAATGTATCTACAATTTTACTTGACTGTAATGAAGACGATTATTATTATTATTATTATTATTCTATTGTACCAGTATAACTGGATGTTTTGAGGTCAATATTGCTTCAAAAACATTTCAAAAATATTATTAAAATGTCCAAGCAATATTGGAACAATTTCGCAAAAGGTTAAAAATATTTCAACAATATTATCAAAGTCTCCAATTGAAACAATATCGCGGAACTTTTCAATTATTTTTTTCCGTCAATATTACGTTCAAATATTTTGCCAATATTTTCATAATATTGTCCGAATATCAACCCTATGTAAGTGTGCTACAGCGATATCAGTACAATACATTTTGAGGCCAATATTGGTACAACAACATTTCAACAATATTATTAAAGTCTTCAAGTGGCTGGCCAATAACGTCAATACATTCTGCCAATTTTTTTCCAATATTGTACCACAATTAACCCATTATAAGTGTGCTACCTACATTGATATTATACCCGTATCGGTAAATATTTTTGAGACAATATTGCGTCAGGAATATTTCAAAAATATTATTTTGGAAATATTCAAACGATATTGGAACAATATCGACAAATGTCTAAATTTTATCATGGACCACTATTATCAGTATCGCTGAATGCTTTGAAGACAATAATGCTTCAAGAACATTTCAACAATATTATTATTGAAATGTCCAAGCAATTTTGGAACGATATCGCGATATGACCAAGTTTTTTCCTCGTCAATACTGTGTTCTAGTATCCTGCCAAAATTTTAATTGTACCAATGATATCCTAATATAATGTTTGATAATGTTTTGAGGCCGATATTGCTACAAGAACATTTCAATATCCAAGCAATCTGGAACGATATTGTAAAATGTTCCCATTTTTTACCGCTAATAGGAGGTACGTATAAATATTCTGCCAATATTTCATAATATTGTACTAATATTTACCCAATGTAAGTGTGCTGCTTGGATTACTTTTGCTTGGTTTGGATTAAAAATTTACATTTTCGCTTCGGGGATACTGTGTAATCAATTCATCCAGTTTAAAATTCGTGCAGAGCATTTCAGTGTCCTAGCGTAGTAGTAACCTGTCTTAAAAAAAAACATGTGTAAATTCATTTACTCTATTTTTATCACCCGTAAAGCAGTCAATCGTAGTAGCACTGGTACAATTACCATTTAACTCCATACATCAAACATTGTTACGCTATAAGTAAATAATTTATATTCATGATGGAAGACGTTGATCGATCATCATTATATAACTGCATAGATAGTATTGTTATCGCTTCTGTGCTTTCAATTTCATTGAGGTCCATTCTTATATGATAGCTCCAGATGCAGTAATCATTGCATAAAAATCATCTCGGAAGAAATCTGTTTTACTCATTTCATTGAACGGGAGTGATGTACGACCTAATTTTTAAATGAATTCAAATCAACTCGTTGAAATTCCTTCGTTACTGTTTGTATTATAATTTGGAAGCATTTAACAACTTGTTACCAAGGTTACGCGATGATGAATTTCGTGTTATTGTGAGGAAAGGTTGTGGAATATTGAATTAAAAATATTGTGATTAATGATTTTTTAATCTTCCATTCATCAGTGATCGTTGTTTCAATGCCATTAATGAATTATTCCACCAAACGATTGTTTCTTCTGGGAAATCGTGAGTTAGCATTTTAACATTGATTTACTGTTCCCTATTGTCACAAGCCATTAGAGAATGGAACCCACTCAGCAGATGAATTTTCAATAATTTTGTAATTCATTAATAATCTTCACTTGTGATTGAATTAGTCACAGAATAATTCTCAATTTTTTTTTTCAACTTGTAATCGGTATTGTACTGGCTGTACGTGATCGTCATACAACCAATAATCACGTATGGCTCTGTAGTCTGGTGGAGCAAGGGCCAACAAAAAATGGCCCAGGCTAAACTGAACGGACTACAGAGACAAGCGTGTCTGGCGATTACTTGGGCCATTTGCTCCACGCCAACGGCAGCAATGGAAGCCCTTCTCGGATTACTTCCTCTTCACTTAGTTCTGGAGAGAGAGGCAAGATGGGCAACATACAGCCTCCACCAAGAGGCCATTAGTCTACCGCAGGCAGTGGTCATGAGAAGCAGCAGCATGCTGGAGGGCATAGTAGCTCACAACATTCTAGGAATGCCCTCAGACATCATGCCCAAAACTATCAACCTTCACACGCCCTACACTGTGGTCTTGCCATTGCCATTGAAATGTGTGCAAGGGAGCTGGAAAATCGACACCACACACGAAAAACAATGAAAATATTTTCAGATAGTCAAGCAGCACTGAAAGCGCTTGAATTCAACTGCTTTGAATCCAGAGCAGTATGGAACTGCAGAAAAACCTTAAACCGACTGGCACAACGCAACAACGTTAACCTAGTCTGGATACCAGGTCACACAGGCCTAGAAGGGAACGAAATGGCGGAAGCCCTAGCAAAAGGGGGCCGAAATATCGTTCACTGGGCCAAAACCGGTAATCGCTATAGCACATAGCATTGCCAAGAATGTTATAACGACTCGAGTATTGGCGTAGTCTACCGGGCCTAGCCCATTCAAAGCATTTATTGCTTGCACAAGGAAAAAACAGGACTTCGACAAACCGCTAGAACTCAGTAGAGCACATCTCAGAGATATAGTAGGTTTGCTCACTGGCCACTTCCAACTCAAACACCACATACATAAAATCGGATTTGCATAAAATGCAGAGTGCCGTCTATGCATGGAGGAGGATAAAACGGCTAAACACATTTCATGTACACGCCCCGCAGCGGCCAGAACCAGATCTTCAACATTTGGCAATACAACAGTAAGGCCAGAGGACCTGGTGATTGTTCTCCCAATGTACTCCTTTATTTCGTTAAGAGATTGGATATACTGGGAGAAATATAACCATAGGGTGAGCCACAACAGGCTACTGGCCGCAGTGGAGGGCCTGATATGGGCCCACTCACGTTCAAACCTAACCTAATCGGTATTGAAAGTGAATAACTCACGTAGGTGTTCCTATTGCCATTTTTTGTAGGTTGCAGCAAAAAAAAAACCGCACACGACCTACTCAGCTCTTTTAGTTCATTACGGAACTTGATTCAACTAAATTAAACGATTCAATCCATGTTACCAAAGGAAATATTTTCAGTAGTGGCATAGTATCTGTAATGATGTTTCCTCTTCTTCTTGACAAACCTGCATAGCATTTCATCTACCATGCCAATTTTTTTCATGTTTGTGAGTCCTGATAGTGTCATTTTCTGTGAATGTTGGAAGCGGTTTCTTTCAATTAACTCTTTGACCTCTCCCATTCCTGGGAATTGTTTCTCCGTTATACAGATTTCTGCTGGATCCGTAATTTGGAGTTAATTTTTAGTGAAGCTTTTAATGGCCTCACTTGCTCCTTCTCTGGCTAGCTTTATAGGCCTCATAACGTGTGTGCTCTAGTACCTAGGCTAGGTAGTTCTTACTAGCCCTGATCTCATAGGGCTTTTGTGAAATAAATTGCATTGAGTTAACTGCAATCCTATCCGTTATGTTTGCCTCAAAAGTTTTATTAAATGAGCTTTATCTGTGAAGTATGCCATCTGATGGCTTTCTGATAATAGGGTCGTTATTCAACCCTTTATATAGCATGTTGTAGTCTCCTTCGTATACAATACTTTTGGGTGCTATCTGAGCAACCTACTCATTACTGACCCTCCTTCGCCTTGAATATATGTGTGGTTGAGCAAGACTTCTAGTGCTGCTGTTGGGGTAGTTCTCATGGCTCCAGTGTCATGCTTTTGTTTGAAATCCCACGAGCTTTCGCACCAGTCTTACCTGCTTGGTCTGTGGCCACCATTATCATGCAAAGATTAAGTAAAGGCTTCTATACTTTTTTTTAAGTTTTTGTAGATAGTGATTCCATATTAACTCATGGTCGAAGATTTCTCCCAAGTATTTTGCCTTTTGGACAATAATAGCAGTTTGTATCCTGTTTAATACAGGTAACTTCATTCCTTCTTGTGAAAATATTGTGGATTTATGGGGATTCACTAGAAGATTCTCCTCTTCACATTACCTGTCAATTATATTTAGGACTTTTTGTGTGAGCTTCGAGGCTATCCTTGCGAATTTGCATCTGTATGCCTCCGGCCTTTCTATCAATTCGTCCATGAAGGTGGCCCAAAGCAGGGGTGATAACAACCCCCCTGTGAACATACCTTATTTGCTCTAGCTGTCAGTGTTATTCCTTATGAGAAGGTAAGTGTGTCTTGTCGCCTATTTCTCCTACTTTTGTGATATACGACTTTGAACCTTTGCCATATCGTAAGTACATGTCGTGGTGCTATACAATTTCAACAATATAACAACTTTCTATTGGCCCGAAATGTCACATCGAGAAATGAAGTTCTCGTGGTAATGAGATATGTTCTCATTACTACACATCAAAATATTGCATAATGCATATTTAAAACACAAAAAATGGTCCGATAACTCCGTATTACCGATCAAGCAAGTGATAAAGATATTACTGGCATTTTTATCATTTTTGTTTCAAGATATCAAAGTGAAACTTGGAAAGTTGATATAGGTAAACGTCATATGCTATGTTTTGAAATATTGCTGAAGACTTTTTCAAACCTCTGGTTTTGCTGGAGGTGACACCAATTCTTGACTTTCAAATGAAATACCCTGTGTATTATTTCATATTATTCTGCTTATCTAGCATGCTATGATCAACTCGGAATCATCATAAAGTAAATGGCATAAAAAGTATGGAAACATACAAATTTGGAATCAGAACAACACCAGTCGCAGTAAATCCGCATTTTTGAACTCCGAAAAATGTAACGTTCAATAAGTTTCTCATCAGAGTCTTATGTCAGTTTGGTTGTGTAATGGAAGAAGTTGACAAACATATTGTATGTTATGCATTTCCTGAGAGGACATGGTTACTGTCCTATTTTGGTTGGCCAGAGAAAAAGATGAGGAGGAAGTTGAATTCCTTTCCGTGCTGAGGCATGAGACTAGACAACTGAGATTTTGTCTCTCTACTCTCAGACATAAGGTTAGGTTTGAACGTGAGTGGGCCCATATCAGGCCCTCCACTGCGGCCAATGGCCTATTGTGGCTCACCCTATGGTTATATTTCTCCCAGTATATCCAATCTCTTAACGAAATTGAGGAGTACGTTGGGAGAACAATTTACCAGGTTCTCTGGTCTTACTGTTGTATTGCCAAATGTTGAAAATCTGGTTCTGGCCGCTGCGGGGCATGTACATAAAATGTCCTTAGCCGTTTCATCCTCCTCCATGCAAAGGCCGCACTCTGCATCTTGTGCAAGTCCGATTTTATGCATGTGGTGTTTGAGTTTGCAGTGGCCAGTGAGCAAACCTTCTATAACTCTGAGATGTGCTCTACTGAGTTCTAGCAGCTTGTCAGAGTCTTGTTTTTTCCTTGTGCAAGCAATAAATGCTTTGGAATGGGCTAGGCCCGGTAGACTACGCCAGTACTCGAGTCTTTTGTTGTCAGCCCAGGATGTTATGACATTCTTGGCAGTGCTATGTGCTATACCGATTACCGGTTCTGGCCCAGTGAACGTTGTTTCGGCCCCCCCTTTTGCTAGGGCGTCCGCTATTTCGTTTCCTTCTAGGTCCGTGTGACCTGGTATCCAGACTAGGTTAACGTTGTTGCGTTGTGCCAGTCGGTTTAAGGTTTCTCTGCAGTTCCATACTGCTCTGGATTTGAAGCAATTGGATTCAAGTGCTTCCAGTGCCGCTTGACTGTCTGAAAATACCTCTGCCTGGAATACTGTAGTTAATTTACCCATAATGAATGAGCGTTTCACTACTGGGTTTATCCCGTATATTCCAGCTCCGACACCTTCCACAGTTTTGGAACCATCGGTAAACCAACGTTCATTTGCCCTACATAGGTCAGTTTCATTCCGAACCCAGTCTTCTCTTTCGGGGAAGACCACAGTGTAGGACGTGTGAAGGTTGATAGTTTTAGGCATGATGTCTGAGGGCATTCCCAGAATGTTGTGAGCTGTTATGCCCTCCAGCATGCTGCTGCTCCTCATGACTACTGCCTGCGGTAGACTGATGGCCACTTGGTAGAGTCTGTATTTTGCCCATCTTGCCTCTCTCTCCAAACCTATGTGAAGAGGAGGTAATCCGAGAAGGGCTTCCATTGCTGCCGTTGGCGTGGAGCGAATGGCCCCAGTAATCGCCAGACACGCTTGTCTCTGTAGTTCGTTAAGTTTATCCTGGGCCATTTTTTGTTGGCCTTTGCTCCACCAGACTACAGAGCCATACGTGATTATTGGTCGTATGACGGTCACGTACAGCCAGTACACTTGTTTTGGTGACATATTCTGCGGCATGTCCATAATGATAGGCTAGCCTTCCGGATAGTCTTTTCTAGATGCAAGTTCCAATTTAGCTTTTTATCTAGGGTTATTCCCAGATATTTTGCTTCACTCGCAAAAGGAATTGTTACACCATTGATAGAAGGAGGTATTAATTGTTCCAGCTTCCTTTTCCTGGTGAACGGCACTATGACCATTTTGTGAGGGTTAATGGACATTTCCTCCCTCTCACACCATTTACATATGGTGTCCAATATATCCTGAAGAGCGTAGGAGATCGTCTCTTCGGATTTATCGCGTATTACTAGGACCAGATCGTCAGCATATGCTTGCAGATCGACCTCCCACAGCGAGAGAATGGCCAGCAGCAGAGGGGAGAAAACCCCCCCCTAAGGGCAGTCCCTTGCTGGCTTGAAGCTGACACTTTCCCCTTGTAGAGAGGTCGTTATAGTTCTGTTATGAAGCATAGTTCTTATCCAGTCACATAGTATTGGTTCAATTTCTCTAGAGACAGTGGCCTCATATAGGGAGTGGGTAGTGCATTGTTAAATGCTCCTTCTATGTCAAGGAATGCGGCGACTGCTACCTCCTGGTGTTCCAGGGCGTCGCTTATTCCTGAGACAAGGTTGTTGAGAGCAAGTTCTGTTGACTTCAGCCTGGTATGCATACTGGTGAACATTGAGTGGGTGCTTTGTTAGTACACCAGTAGCCCGTCCAGTATTTTCTCCATGCTTTTCAACAGAAAGGATGTCAGACTAATAGGTCTGAGCGATTTTGGGTATGGGTCAGTCCGACCCACCTTAGGAATAACCCTAGTCGCGGTCCAGTTAGATGGAATATGGTTCCAAACTAAACTGGCTCTGAAGAGTCTTATGAGGATAGGTGCAATATGTTCCAGTCCGATTTGTAACAGAGCTGGAGCTATGCCATCCTCTCCTGGCGATTTGTAGGGTTGGAACGAGTTAACCGCCCATCTTATCGCCTGTGGTGTAATTATTTTGTTGGCAACCACCCAGTAATCTCTGCTAGGTCATTTTATCCGGCCTATATTTGTGACTGGAAGTCGATTGTCAAGAATCAGGCTGCCTGGGAAGTGGTTAGCCAATAGCTCTAATGTTTCTTTCCTGGAGGCAGGAAAGGACTATTACTCTCTGAAACTTTTGACTGAACCAGTCTTCATCAGCTGATGATCTCAAAGTTGTGTTTGCTTTGTGTATCTCCATTATTAACATGAAAACCTCAGAAATTGACAAACCGTGTTTGATGTTTGAAGCAGAAAACTTACTTTTCCTCTCAGGAAATGTTAAGAAAAACATTCCGATACCATCCCAGTCAGCTCAGTTACTGGGTATTGGTGGAAGTGGAGAACAAACTTTCGTTCTATGATGATCCGGATTTCGGATGAGAAATAGGGTAATGTTTTGACAGAGTCTCCCGTATAAGCTTTGAATACGGCCAAAGTAGCTTCACAATATAGCGTAATGGCTCTTTAATTTTTAAGTGTAAGGAAGGGAAAACATTGAATTGGATTGGGACTGAAATGACTTGAAAATAATGTGTTGCTTTTAACATTGAAAATTCACTCAAATAACTCAATATATCCAGTTATACAAGATCAAGATATTAAATGTTTCTCTTCCTTCTCCCCCAAAATGCTATGGAAACATTTAACTCCTCACTCTACATATCAAACCATGCATGCTTACTGACGACATATTAATTCAGCAAATTGCGAACAGTTGTTATTTCTACATTCCTCGAATTTTTTGCTGGCATAAATACCACCAGGAATATATTTCCGTTCAATGTTCATTTGAGAGTATTTCATCACGCCCAGACCGTTGAATTTTAATTACTCCGAAATTTTTATTGCCCGTGTTGGAATTTTTATGATTTCATTGTTTTATAGGCGAATATACGAAAATCGAATTGTTATTGTTATCAAAACAGTGAGATATGAGCGATTTGAGAATTTTGAACGTCATGGAGAAATTGTTCGAATTCCTGTGGTTTATGGCTACAGATATTGATTTACACGCGTGTTATTTTCCACACTATTCTATGACGTGTAGACTGATGTATAAAAAAATTAGAATACATTCATATATAGGGTGTCCCGAAACTATGGTGCCAAATTGAAACAGAAGATTCCCCTCGAAAAATAAATATGACTTTCCCAATATTTTTGTTCTCAAATGTCGTTCATTGCAGAGATACAGGGTGTTGAATAGGAAAAATTACAAGTAATTTTACTCATAACTTCCACAGTTAAGAAAATCTTTCAAAAAAAATTGAAGTAATGTTTGTGTTCAATAGGTGCTTCATTTTGAAAAAAAAAAAAAACATTTTCAATTGTTACCAGTGGCGTACAAGAAGGGAATCATGGTCCCTTTTCTCCCCTATTTTTTACGCCACTGATGAAATCAGAAAATTTAATAACTTTTTGCATTCTTCTTTCAATTTTGTTTAATAAATGTATACTTGTTGGATTCCAGAAAAATCAACCGTTTTCAAGATAATTGCACTTTTATGAATACAAACATAACTATAGTATATAATGAAAAAAATGTTCGGCTGAAGTGAATTTTACAATCCTAATTACTGGTTAAACTTAAAACTGGATATTTTACCAAAAAAAATCAATGACATTCCAACATGCATTTCTCTTGCAGTGGTACAGGGTATTGAAATTGAAAAACCAAATGGTATTTTTTTCGCCACATTCATAGTTTCAAAAAAAAACAATTAAATTTGAAAGTGTAATTTTTTTTTGGTTGAATATCAATATCTTATTTGGACCAGTAATTGGGATTGTAAAATTAATTTCTGCCATACAAATTTTTCATTACTAGTATGTTTGTATTCATAAAATAGCAATTATTTAAAAAACTGTTTGTTTTTCCAGATTCAAACAAGTATAAATTTTTTACTAAAAATTGAATGAGGAATGCGAAAAATGCATAATTTTTCTGATTTTACCAGTGGCGTAAAAAATAGGGAAGAAAAGGTACACTGATGCCCTTCTTGTACGCCACTGGTAACAACCGAAAATATGTTTTCTTTGTAAAAAGAAGCAACACATTCTTTGAAATTTTATTGAAAAATTTTTGAAACTGGAAGTTATGAATAAAAATTACTTTTAATTTCTCATATTCAACACCCTGTATCTCTACAACGAACTACATTTGAGGAAAGGAATATCGGGAAAGTCCTATTTATTTTTCAAGGGGAATCTTCTGTTTCAATTTGGCACCATAGTTTCGGGACACCCTGTATAAAGAAACAAAATGCAAGCACGTTACGGAGTTCCTAGGGGTCTGAAAATGAAGAAAGTGTAGAGATGTTATTATTTTTTTGCAATTCGATACTTCATACCTAACGATTTTCTTCAGTCAGTTCTCGACTAGTTCTTCAATTCATAAAGAATGGAAAACACCACTTGAACACCATTAAACGAATAGTGGAAAACGGATTATATAATTTATTATCCCGCAAAAAACCTATGCAATAGAAATTTTCGTATTTATCAGGAAGCAACAACTACTCTCTACGACCATTGAATTATATATATATGAGGCTCTTGGCCTCTAAAAGTTTGAAACAAGTTCGAAAATATTGTGCCACAGAGGTACCAACAAAGTGAAATGAATACGGAGTACCCTTCTCTCTTAGCGTTTCCACCAATTGGAAAAACATAGGCAAACATCTGTCAGAAAACAACTACTTTCCTGGTTAATACCACGACGGATAATGAACTACATCTGACAGATATTTGTGAAACTTTCTTCCAAGAAGACCCAATTGAAATTGCTTGTCTTGTAGTAAAACAGATGAGTATCCTTCATTTGGCTGGGAATGACCACCTGCAGACATGCATGTTTCGAAGTTTATTGTCTCTCATCAGTGACAGGGTAGGTCGGACAACATTACAATTGTCCTGTCCCTGCCAAATGAACGATAATCAACCGTTTAACTAATATTTCTCCACGGATGACACTACGACCCACAGCTAAGTTGATCGCATCGACATCCGCATGGGAAAATCAAGAACAAGACAATTAATTCTAAACAGCACAGACTCCCGACAGGAGAAAACTGTAAAATTTCGAAACAAGTTCGAAAATATTGGCATCCTTTTTTTATATGGAAGAAAGTCCTGGAATGTCAATAGTTCGTCAAAATTCATTCCTGTTAGAACCAAATTAAAGTTACTGCAGAACTAGTAATGGAACTTTGTATTCCGGGATTAAGTTATACATCTACTTACCTACAGTCCAGTATAGTATAGGGAATCTTCGAACACTTTGCGTTACAGAAAACAACTGCATTATTGCCTCAGCATTTTTTTTTCACGTACCTAAACAAATTATTTTCTCTTAGTTCACAATTTGTCGCACTAATTCTCAAATCAGGTATTCCGCTATACCAGACACTGATATTCATTGAATAATGAAATATCAATCAAAGTGCTAGTTCTTCTACTTCTACAAGATGTGTCACAAAGGGTAAGATCATGTCTTGGTTGTCACTAAATGTACTAAGGCTTGCAGCTCGTGATGAATTTACTTTTATCTCCAAATTACCTAACCTACTCATAGAGTGAAATTGACATAGTTTCGGTACCACTCGGTAAACTTCAAACGAATATGCCATTCTTCGTTTATGTTGTTTCACATTGTTCACCTTTCAACACGATGATTATTATGTGTATTTGGAAGCCACTGTCAAAAATCAAATCAAATATGCTTTATTGTCCGAGAAACATGAGTTCATATTGACAAAGCTTGTTGAGATATACAATAAATAATACAATATGAATAAATGCACGAAAAAGTTCTTCAGACGACAAACAGAATTGATAGTTGTCAGATTAACATATTAAAATGAATCATGTTCACATAATATACCGGGTGGCTACGGAAGTATTGCCTACGGAATATCTCAGTTATTGTATGAAGTAGGTTTGTGAAATTTGGAGCGTCGATATAATGACATAAGAGCTAGAATTTGAGCATATTGACATGTCGAAGTTAACTTCCGGTCTGACCGGAAGTAACATCAACTTTCTTATTTTAAATGGAAACCCTATTTTTTTTTCTTTTCGCTCAGCATTCAATTCCCTTTCTAATGACATATCACAAGTTGGTATCTAACCAGAAACTAGATGAGAAAAAAATTATTATTGAAATTCACCGAGTAGGCCGTGGAAGCAAAATGAAAGACAAAAATTGAAAAGTTGGCTATGGAAACCATACGTCACTTGATAACAGTTGCTACTACTGTGATATTTTATTTTCATTCGTCGGCGTTATAAAAAGCCGCCAAAAAAAATATTGGAAAAATTGGAAAAAAAACAATACTCTGTAGGTCCATAACTTAAATAGGAACATACAACTTTTTCTTGCCTGTACTATTCAGCATAACCATTCCTTTCTAATGATATAATAGAAAGTAATTTTTTGAAATGAAATACCAAAAAATCCAATTATAATTATTCAAATAACAAAAAACAGATTTATCGAAAAAAAAAAAATTCTCTCAGTTATTTCCGCTGGTAGGTTGTTAATGAATTCCGAAATTTCATTCGTTAAAAAATTAAAGTATCTCTCTCCGGTTAGTTGGCCTTGAAAAAGAATGGGGTCAACAATATGAGTTCCAACTATTCCTGCCCAAACATTCACACCAAATCTCTCCTGGAAGCCACCTTGTCGAAACCGGTGCTCGTTTTCTATCGCCCAGTACCTGAAACAAAAGACCGTTCACACTTTTAGCACTTTACACTTCGACTATCGACAATAATCCAAATAAAGTACAGTACCTACCTTGTATTATTCCTGTTAAATAATCCATTGTTGGTAAATCTTGACTCGTCCGTAAACAAGATATAATAGTTAAATAGGTGATTCTCAGCATTTTGTCGAAGAAACCAATTACAATATTCCAGACGCCTTTCACCGTCATTTTCATACAAATGTTGATGCAACTGATACTTGATGGATTTAAATCGATGTTTATTCAAAATTTTCCTAGCAGAGTCCTTACTTATAGCTAATTCGGCGCCAATCTGCCTTGAGGAAATTGTGGTATCATATTGTACTAAAGCTAATACATTAATTTCAGTTTCCTCATTAATAACAAATGCTTCTTGGTCTTCGTGAACATCAGGCTCAGTTCTTAATTTTTCTTCAAGCCACTGGAAATACCTTCTTGACGGTTGCTGCCTCCCTGGATATCGCTCTAAATACAATCGGCGGCATAACAATATTTTAAACATTCACCATAAATGAGAAGCATGTCAATTTGTTCGGTTCGTGAATAACGGGGCATTTTTTGAATATTCCACTAACTGATTTCGATTTCCAAACCCTTTTAAAATGGCAGAATCAAAAACACTACTTCGAACGTCAAAATAATATGGATAGCAGCGTTCGTGAGAGCTCTCGTTCCTTTTTTGTTTCATTCCAAAATACATCTTAATCAGCCTACTTGTTAATATTTTGGTTCAAATGATTATTGCAATGGAATGATTATTCTGAATAGCACAAACATCGTCCATAGGTAGATATTAGAATATCTATGGACGATGGCACAGACCAAGTACGTTTATGTTCCTATTTAACCTAGAACCTACAGGATATAATTTATCATTCCACATTATTTTTAATGTTATTTTTGCGTATGGCAACTGTTATCAAGTAACGTATGGTTTCCATAGCCAACTTTTCAATTTTTGGCTTTCATTTTGCTTCCACGGCCTACTCGGTGAATTTCAATAATAATTTTTTTCTGATCTAGTTTCTGGTTAGATACCAACTTGTGATATGTCATTAGAAAGGGAATTGAATGCTGAATAAAGCGAAAAGAAAAAAAAAATGGTTTCCATTTAAAATAAGAAAGTTGATGTTACTTCCGGTCAGACCGGAAGTTAACTTCGACATGTCAATATGCTCAAATTCTAGCTCTTATGTCATTATATCGACGCTCCAAATTTCACAAACCTACTTCATACAATAACTGAGATATTCCGTAGGCAATACTTCCGTAGCCACCCGGTATACATATATGATACTGAAAATGTCATGGAACTTCAAGAGTTTATTCATAGGCAAGAAGAAATTACAATGAAACGTCCTAAACACATACACATATGAAATGTATTTCTGCGTTTGATTGAGAAAAATTAATATGCACATTTGAAAATAAATATAACACGAGTCATTGTCTAACCTTTAATAACAATGACTCAAAAGACCTAAGAATAAGACCAATCTCTAGTGGTGGTTAAAATATAAAAAAATTAGATCATTGCTAGGGATGAAAAGTCAAAAAAATTTCATGACCAGATTCGAGAAGAACCTGCTCATCGACAGATGTATCATGCAGGATACGCGTAACCGTTCGATTGGCTGGATCCAGTACAGAAAGATATTTGATAAACATCGCATTGCTTACAGCCTTGAGGTACCCGATGCATTGGACAGCCGATGTTGCTCTGGAGGACTCACTTCATCATAAAATCTGGTCAAGTCAGAGTCCAAACTAAACAGGTAATCTTCAGAAGGGGTGTGCTTCAGGAAGACTCCCTTAGCCCTCTTAGTTTCTGAATCTCTCTCTCTCTCTGACTGCAGCATCCCCAGAAACCGGAGGCATACAATCATCATCCATTCGTTTTATATGTTTGAGCTCAAACTATATGCATCGGAAGAAAATAATCTACTAATCAGTCCTCAAGGGTGGTGAAAGAGTACAAGCGTGCTATCGAAATGGAGTTTGACATCCACAACTGTACCACTTTTCATTTCAAAAGAGGACGATGCGAGGAATATGGAGAGGACGTTCAGCTCGTAGACGGAATCATTTTAGATCATCTTGATGATGTAGGTATCGCAGGTAGAAAATCATACTAGATAGATGAAAACTGATGATCTGGGTCAAATTTTGTTTTTCGAAAATGTGCATTTTCGAAAAGTTGCAGTCAACTTTTTTCCTGCCAAACATTTCTTGTTTCTATGAAAACATTTCCAGAGCACTTTTTTACGTAGAATTTAATGGTGTAAGTAGGTGGCTTATTTTTTCAAACAAAATATCCATACTTATTGATGGAAAAATATTATTTTTAAACGAGACACCCTGTATATTCCTGCATATTTCTAGAGAGCTTAAAAACCTTTCAAAAAATGTAACACACTTGATGTTTTGCTAGAGTTCAATAGGAGTGAGAGAAGCAAAACTTTGCATCACTGCCGCTTCCAATTCGCATCTATAATTGGTCAGCAATTCAAAAATGAGATCGTTCAACCTTTCCCAGGGGTAAAAGTCAATAGGCGTTAGGTCCGGTGACCTGGCCGGCCAACGGTTGGGTCCTTGGTTGGTTATCCAATTATAACCAAAAAGTTGGTGACAATTGCAGTGTTGTGAGGCGACGCCCCGTCTTATTGAAAATATTTTATTCTGAACCTCATTAGTGGCAATTCATCAGCAAGGGGTTCAATATTTTGCCTTGAAATTTCAACATACCTCTGAGATGTGAGAGTGCCATTATAAATGAACGGGCCGATAATTCTACCACTGAAAACAACTGCCCACACACTAAATCCAAATCTTCCTTGACTTGTCTGCTACACTATAGAATGAGGATTTTGTTGTATAAGAATAAGAGTATAAGAATTGTAGCGATTGAAAATGCCGACACTACTCACAGAAGCTTCAACTTTCCTAATACAATTTAACGAAAAAATACGCTCTTGGTAACAATTTCCCAGGAAACACTGGAAAAAATCCATCCGGCCTTCAAAATCTCCTGATCTGAGTTTATGAACTCCTTTGGTCCTGTATGGCTTGTATTTGTGAATTTTCGAAATTCGTCCAACGTCAGTTCTTGGTAGGCCTGTTAATATTTTCAAATTTCGCGTTGTCGTTTTGGGATTATTTTCAACAGCTCCTAAAACAACTTTCTTCCAACTCCTTTTCTCTATTTGATTCAAATAATTTTGGCCTCTTCTTTTCAAATCGATCAATTAGGTTGTCTTTTTTCTGGAAACCTCTCGTGATACAAATTTCTTGCTGCTTCTGCATCTTCCCCGGTTTGTATAAAACAGACTATCATATCCCATTTAAACTAAGAATTAAAAAGCGTCTTTACCGATTGAATCAAAACTTGATAGCTACCAGTGAACACTTGCATTCTGATTTATCGCCACGTCGTCCAAAGACTACTGACTCTGGCAAAACATCAAGTGTGCTACATTTTTGGAATTTTAATATTACGCTCTATTAATGTGGTCGGTGGATCTAAGGCACAGGTCGTTCGATAGGCGACCGCATGCCTTGTTGAAAAGCTAGTGTATTGTGAGTTGTCTAGCTGCCAATCTCGTCTAGAGCTAGCTTGGAGTGCACACCGATCACCCGAGGTGGTGCTGTAGGTTTTCCGGGTTTTCCTACAGCTGAAAAGTGAATACATCACCTGAAACAACAGTAAGTCGCCCCGGAGCGCCACGGCAAATAATAATAATAGTCGTCCTCTACCCGCACATGCTATCCCTTTGGGTACACTCAACGAGTGTATCATTTACCCCAGCAAACACTCCCCACGTCCGTGGGGTGAGTGATTACTGGGTCCGAGAATCATGTGCCCTGAGTAAACAGAGTGAACCAAGAATGACGGCCTTCTGCATTCTTCTGGCTAGGTTTTCTGCCGCATCACGGCATACCGGTATGATTTTCAGATTTGAGAGCAGCGTGTCCATCATTCCACCAAGGACCCCTATTATCAGAACCACCACCTTGACAGAATTGTTTGGATAAAGCCTGCGGAGTTCAAAGAGAAGATCTTGATATTTAGTCCGTTTTTCCTCCTCTTTTCGGACGATGTTCGTTTCGCCAGGAGCTGAAAACTCAATGACGAAAATCGTCCTACTTTGATGGTCGAGGAGGACTACATCAGGCTTATTGGCTTGTATTTGCCTGAGGGTGGGGAATGAGTAGTTCCAATAGATTCAGGCACTTCTCATTCTCCACAACGGACTCAATATCCCCCGGAGCATAAGGCAACACCGGTGTCTCGTCTACACCGTACGAGTGTCGTAGATAGTAGTACAACACTCGTAGGGCCGCGTTATGCCTGTGGATATAGGCTGAGACCACATAAGCTGGACAAGCTGACAGCAAATGTATTATGGTCTCAGCTGCCTCACGACACGCTCTGCATCTAGTGCCAGCGACTTCTATACCCATCACGCGACTACGATAGACGAGGGTGTTGAAGGCACCATCCTGGCAGGCCATTATGAATCCCTCGGTTTCCGACTTCAGCCCACTTGACCTGAGAAAAGCGAAGGTCAGGTTTCTGGATAAGCCAAGGTCTTCTATGTTCTTGAAGAATACCCCATGCATTGGCTTATCCCTATGTAGCTGTAAGAGCCTGTCACACTCCGCAGCTTTCACGTGGGCTTTTTGCTGAACGGATCCCAACTCGGTGACAGAGTTTGGGTTCGTCCGTTCAGTGTCGAATATGAGACCGAGTTCATCGGCTGCACGGGTTGCTGCCTTGAAAAGAAATGCTTCAATCCCTGCATGATCACATACCAAGCAGAGAAGGGGATCTGAACTCCTGATGACTTTACAGGCTCCATCCAGTACCATTCTGTTATGTAGACACTCCAAACTCAAAAGTCCACGGCCTCCCCGTTGTCTGGGGAAGTATAACCGTGGAACAAACAATTTAGGATGCAAGCTTCTATGAAGATGCATCATTTTGCGAGTTTTTACGTCGAGTTGTCGCAGCTCTTCCTGAGTCCATTTCATTACTCCAAAGGAGTAAAGTAGAATCGGAACGGCAAGCATATTAGTTGCAGCAACTTTGTTCTTCCCCGACAGTTCTGAAGACCAGATCTGTCGGAGTTTGTGCTGATATTTGCCGCGGAGAGAGATTTTGACAGTAGCCTCTTGGGTGTGGCGTTGTTCTACCCCTAGGTAGGTATACGTCTCTCCGGCATTCAGAGCTGAACGTCCTCTCCGTATTCCTCGCATCGTCCTCTTTTGAGATGAACCGTGGCAAACTCCATTCCGATAGCATGCGTGTACTCTTGCACCACCCTTTAGGACTGATGAAGGTCCTTCTCTCCGGAGGCATAAAGTTTAAGGTCATCCATATAAAACAGATGGGTGACCTTATGCCTCCGGTTGCTGGGAGTGCCGCAGTTGTATCCGCGGGTTTTCCGTAGTGCAACGGACAATGGCAGTAGTGAGATGCAGAAGAGAAGAGGACTGAGGGAGTCTCCCTGAAACACGCCCCTTCTAAAGATAACCTGCTCTGTTTGGACTCTAACTTGACCAGATGTTATGGTAAAGCGAGTCCTCCAGAGCGGCATCAGCTGTTCAATGCATCTCACTATTTGATCGGGTACCGCAAGGCATCTGAGCAAATGCATGATGAGCTCATGCGATGTTGTATCAAATGCCTTGCGATACTCCTTGCGGAGTCCTGCGTGATGCATCTGTCGATCAGCAGGTTCTCCTTGCAGCCAACGACCCCCTTCTTTGACCCTCTTTGCTCATATATCCGTTCATACACCGGCTCAACTACGGAGAGTATTCGCATGTATAAGATGCGTGTAAACATCTTATAACATGCGTTCAAGCATGTTATCGGTCTGTTGTTTTTCGGATCGGACAAATCTCCGTTTTTAGGCGCTAGGGCTGGAGTATCTACGTTGAGTGGTTGCGGAAACTCATAAATGTTCTTCCAGAAGGTTTCTACCCGATCAGCCGCCGGCGGGTTATCCACAACACGTGGAGACTCTTGGAATAGGCGAGAGGGTTTATCGCGGAACTTCATGTTTTCCGCGATGCTCCTCGCCCGCCTCACCAGTGACTTTTTTGAAGCCACCAGCATTCGTATCCTATCCAGACAGTGCTGTTTGATGGTCAACAGCACGCCCTGGTTTAGTGTGTGGTGAGCTCGTCTTAGATTTGCGGCAATTCGCCGCACTGCGGGCGTGAAGGGCCTATTGGCCGCCACGTAGTCCGCCACATACTGGATACGAGACGCGTGTTGTCTCGCCGACTTGATCTTAGCTTTCATCTTGTGAATGCGTCGCTCATGCCTCCCAATCAGAGGGGTGGTATCCCTCCTCTCCGCTTGGGACAGGGCCTGAGCGGCGTCATACACAGCAGAGTTGATCTGCCAGATGTCAGCCTCTTCTGAAAGGACATCGTGAATCTCCGCATCCACCCGTGCCAGTTGTTGTGGCTTCAGGGGCTTGGTGTGATGAAGCGCCCTGCGGGTTCTGATGCCTTCCGTAGGTTGCGTGCGTCCTCTACAGCCAGATCGACACGTGGCATATCTGCCACTTCGTCAACCGGCTGAGGAGGAGGTCTGACATAGCCTCGTGCCCGAAGATGAGATACAAAATCCCTCAGGTTTTGGGCGGAAAAAGCGGCATGCTCAGGGTGTATTTCTCACACCACAGAGCATGCATGCATTCTTGCCATGTATCCTCTTCGGGCGGGCTCACTGCTCTCATAGCAATGCAGAAGACCGTCCCTTAATTCATCCGTCCACTCAAAGCGTCCGTTGTCGTTGCGGTCGTCGTCATGTGGCAATCCATCGTTTTGGGCCCCACCACCTTGCCTATGACCCCTCATCCGAAGGGGTCGGTTGTGGAGGCCTCTTCCTCGTTCATTTGGAACCGAGTATATACCCAGGGCCGACATCAGAAGGAATGAGCATTCCCTCCAGGGTGCGCCTTGGCTGCCGGTCCGGTTTTGCACCGGTTGTTCAGGAAAGTGGTGTCGCAACACTTGGATGGTGGTTGGCCCTCCCTGCCAAGTATTATTATTATTATTATTATTATTATATTGAAATATGCAGGAATATACAGGGCGTCTCATTGATAAAACATCTTATTTGAAAAATAAGTAGCTCATACCATAGAATTCTACTTGAAAAAGTGCTCTGGAAATATTTTCGTAGAAACAAGAAATTTTTTCAGGAAAATGCTACAGCAACTTTTCGAAAATGCACATTTTCGAAAAACATGCTGTAGATAACGATATGTGGTTTTCATCATTAAGTTTGTCATAGAATTTGTACATGCCAGTCTGATTCTACTCTACTCCTTTGGAGTGATAAAATGAACTCACGAGTAGCTGCTACATCTTGACGAAAAACTAGCAAAATGAAACATTTTTATATGAGCATGCATTCCAAATTGGAGGTTGGAGTGTCTGCATAACAGAATAGTACTGGATGGATCCAGTAGTTCACATCCCTTTCTCTGCTCATTCTGAAATCATAAAAAAGCAGAGATTGAAGTATTCCTTTTTGAGAAATCGACTGGTCTGGTCTGGTTTTCGACACTGAATGAACTACCCCAAACTCTGTCATCGAGCTGGAGATAAAAGTACTCCTGCAGCTACATGAGCCAATGCACGGGGTCTCCTTCAAAAATCAAAGACCTCGACTTATCAAAAAAATTTATCGCCGTGGTCTACCCAGGTCGCGTGATGGATATAGAAATCCCAGACACTAGATATAGAGCCTGTCGTCATGCTTCTGAGACCTTAATGCATTTGCTGTCAGCTCGTCGAGCTTATGACACTCGTATGGTATAGACGAGACACTGGTGTTGCCTTATTCCATAATGTATGTCATGCACTAATTCCCGTAAATATTTTCTGAAAATGGGTTATCAAGACATTGTCAATCAGATGTCGCACAAAGATGCCGTTCGTTCGAGCTCCATGCCAATCACAAATAATGAATGAATCAATCATATTCCGAGTGAACGTATCGAAGGTGTCAAAAACCCGAAGTGAACGAGGTCCTTATGGTCAAATTGCCGAACCTCACCTATAAAATTAACGACACTTACCTTCCTAAAAAAAACAACTGTTTGTTACACTGTTTACCTTTCCATATACAGGTAGAATGACTCACATGTTCAAATTCGTTGCAGCTTGAACAAACACTCATTACAGCAAAATAATAAGGGTATTGTTTCTACCAACACTTGGGAAAATTTAAATAATACACATTAAACTCCACCCATCGTATTTGTATAACCAATTTCAGATGGTATAATTATTTTCCTTATGAAACAGAAGCGGTACTTTTTTTTAAACTGTTATTCCACACACCAAATATGGCCGGATACCTAATCTTGAGCTAATAGGATTTTTGAGTAGTGCTAGTTGTAAACGTACCAATTGTTTTTTTCAACTAATAGGTGTCAAATCGATTCAGGTTTGTGCCTTAAATGGAAACAGCTATTAAGGATAATAACACCGCGGTCGTCAACCTCGAATATGAATTAGGCAAATTCGAAGTATGCTTTGTGTTTTAATGAAATTTAAAGTGAGCCAGTAACCTGTGATTATCGTTACGATACAATAAGGTAGGAAAACTAAGATCAAATTCGCAATACAAAAAAATTGAATCGTACACAAAAATTCGTTCGACTGAAATATGAACAAATGCTCCATGACGAACTATATTTTGTATCTTCGCACGAAAAAAAAAATTCAGTATTGTTCGGAGAACATGATGTCAATCAAAGGAGAGGAGCTATGAATTGGTAATTTTTTTCGAATATTATATGCTGTTCCACAGGCACCGAGTTCCAAATTTTTGCGGTTCGTTGTTTGATGGAGACTTGGGAAAAGTATGTTCTGCATGTCTTCTAGATAACAAGAAAGGTGCGTGATGACTGAACTCGACTGGTTAATTTTGATGAAACTGACAACGATGGAATGACTGATACTAATCGGCAATGAAACTATTGTTACAATATTTCTAAATAATACTCCAGCACACTAAACTGATTTTATTAACTTTGCTATAAACATACAACTACTGCACTGACTAATAAAACACTTGAATTGCTCATTTGACTTCAACTAGCTAAGTAAATCTTACAAAAACTTCTTAATAACTTCTTTCTCCGAGTGAAATGTGTCGCCTTGTATACTCAATTCGAGCAGAGTAGATTTTTCGGGATTCATCCGTTCTCCAGAATGATTAGTACCTACAGAAAAACATCAGAAAAATGCTCCAAGAATTGGTTAATGTTAACTGTGATCGGTCGTTTTATTTTTTATGCAAATGAGCTACGTTTTATGGTCGGCACTCAACGGCGGTGAAGCTAGGGGATAACATTATCCCCACTCTCAATTTTTATCGTCCTGATAGAAAAATGTCTCATTGTCTCCATTATAACGTTAATGTCTTTCTAGGTGGGCGACCTTCATTTTCGTTCGTGGGCTGCGTTGAATCATATAGACCACGTCGTTTATTCTCTCCACTATCTTATATACTCCTTCCGAAGATGGTGTTAATTTGGGAGAAACTCCTTACTTACTACGATAATTTTTTTTTAACCACCAGTATTGGCTTTGAGATCGTATCGAGCCTTTATTCTATCACTAGTTATCTTCAATATTTTTCTCTCAAATTCGTGGATTCCAGTGAAGCTATCTGACAGTTCGTCTGCATAATCCTGTACCTCTTTTTCATCAGCACTTAGTGACCCGAACACCAAGTCATAGGGCAAACGAATTTCTCTCCAAAAGATAATGCTGGCTGGGGTGAGCTTTGATTCCCAAGCTCTCTTCATTAGACCATTCTTAACAATCAGGAAATCCCATTGTGCCCACAATTCCTTGAGAGTTGGTGATATAACGGAGATTTTCTTCCAGGTGGGTCTTTTTGCTCCGTTTTCCTTCCATCTTGGAAATTCTGCAACGCTTGGATCACTTTCTTGGTGTTGTCTCATTTTTGCTATAGTCTAATTGTCGTCAACCATTAATCTTACTTGATTTATTCCTTCGCTACGATCAATTCGCTCACAATGCTCACAAGTATCCGAACAAGGTCTTCTGTACATGGCATCTGCGTTGTTTTTATGCAATTCGGTTGTTGTGCTTCTCAGCCTCTTAACATTGATGGCCCTGGGGGCTCCATTATTGCTAGCCAGCATGCGCCCTGATATGCGGCCATTGCATAAACGACATGGTGGGTGGAGAAGCTCAGCTGTAGCAGAATGTTATGTCGAGGATTCTATATCTAATAAGCTTGATATAGCAAGAAAAATCCATGGCTCTCTTGGTAATGATCGTTCCTCACAAAAGAAGACATCCATTGATTCTAGAGATTGATCAGCAACTTCGACAGGCACTA
Organism: Chrysolina americana; assembly: GCA_958502065.1. Taxonomy (NCBI): domain Eukaryota; kingdom Metazoa; phylum Arthropoda; class Insecta; order Coleoptera; family Chrysomelidae; genus Chrysolina; species Chrysolina americana. Next base: position 91,026,705 of record OY293412.1, read on the forward strand.
TGCGTTCTGAAACCGATGACAACTTCAAGCTTGTTATTAATGATAACGAAGTGGAATATGATAAAACAAAGAACAAAATGTCTAATAATATAAATGGTAATATTATCATTAACAATAAATAATCTGCTAGTGAATAAAGTGGTACTTTGTACGGTTTAAAAGTGTGGATAAAACTCCAATTCTAAGGTGATTGTGGATGAAAATGAATATAAATTTCAGTTTGGAATCCACCCCAATTGAAAGTCAATGATGAAAATATACACAAGTTGACTCACCCTGTATTATTCAGTTTTCACTCACGCAACTTTCGCAGACTAATGAAAATCCCGAAGGCACGTTCATTCATCTGTACCAAAATTTGGTCCAAGCTATCGAACAGTGTTTCATTCATGTGGTAAGATTGTATCTTTTATCATAGTTTCTTTCGTTTGTGCCATTCAAAATAACCTTCTTTTGATTTCATTGACAGTGATAGATCACGTGAATTTCAGAATGTGCGAAAAATATTTGTTATTTGTAGTGATAGATAACGCCGTGTCTAGTCATCAATAATAATAAAATATTATTATTTATGGTGTTGAGTCATCGAATTAGCATTCTAGACCAGCCTTTGGAATCATGCACGTGGAGGTTTAGGAGTTCAACGGATATAAATAATGTTACGAGAATATTCACGTCTAGATGACGGATTAGCAGGTTGGGGGGTGAAAGTTCGTTTAGGTATAACTTCAAAATATCGAAAGATTCCGCTTTATACCTAATTAAATCTCAATAAGCTCATGATTTATCTTCTTTAAACCACTATCAACTCTGGTACTTATATATGTTCATCGCCGTCTCTATGACCTCCGAGTGTAGATATACAGGGCAAGGTCAGTCTATTTTGAATACCTATATGAGGAAGGAGATAGTAACATCCTAACTGATATATGAAATGAATGAAATGTCGTGGCCATCAATATTTCATTGAAATTGAAAAAACAACTCGAGAGAATGTGTTTCAGTTGTACGTTATAAATGGTTATGGATAGTGACTAGTTGACTGAAAAATTTCAGGTTAAAGACAATAAATGATGCAATTTTTTGAGGAAAGTTCGCCTGGTTCACCCGAAGGTTAGTGAATTGAAGCAAGAATTGGAGGAACGGGAGTTAGAAACAAATGGAAATTATGTCGTATTTCAGAAAAGACTTTCAGGAGGACTGATTGAAGAAGGAGAAGACACAGCAACATTTTTATTCGAGATTTCTGGAATTGATTTGAGCTCGATTATGATAAACTCGAAGAATCCACGAAGTCTCTAAAAGAAGAAATTCAACAAAACTCTGCGAGCTTAAAAAATGAACTTTAACAAAATTCCGAGAGTCTGAAGGAACTTTAACAAAATTCGGTGAGTCAGAATTTAAAGAGCCTGCAATTCAAAGAGTCTGCAGACAAAGCTTCTAGAAAATTTGGTCAGCCTGAAAGACGAAATTCTGGAAAATTCTAATAGTCTGAAAGAGGAACTTCAAGAAAAACTTGTAGAGAATTCAAAGAGTTTGGAAGATAAACTTCTAGAAATCTCTAAGGATTTGACGAAATACTGTATAGAATATAGAGCTTGAAAACAAAAGTAAGTGTAGCGTGGTGAATCGATTGGTAGAGTGAGACAGAGATAGATTAAATCAAAGATGGCATCGAGGAAGAAATGGAAAAATTGAAGAATACAATATGTGATGAAATCAAAGACAGAATCGAGGAAGAAATGCATAAAAAAGAAAAATTTCAGTAATTTAAAAATGCGAATGGACTCTGTGCACACTCCAGAAACTTCCGAAAAAAATTCAATGCTGGATCTGACTGTGAACTTGAAGAACATTATTGCAGAACCAGAAAATATTTCATTGGAACCGCCTCCATGGGCAAACTACCACCGACAATTTGAAGCTGCTGCCAAAGCAAACGGATAGAACGCTGGGGAAAAAGCTATAGTATTGACATTGGCATTGCTTGGCGAAACAACAAATATTTTACAAACCCTCACCGCCCAACAACAGGAGGGGTGGGCGTGACCATACAGTAGTTGTAGATGTTTAATCAGCTGTTCATAGTCCTCCTGTTGTTGGGCGGTGAGAGTTTGTAAAATATTTGTTGCTTCGCCACGCAATGCTAGTATCAATGCTATAGCTTTTTCCCTAGCATTTTATCCGTTTGCTTTAGCAGCAGCTTCAAATTGTCGACGGTAGTTTGCCCATGAAGTTTTTGATCTTATCACCTATTGTATTATTCAATTTTTCCTCGATATCATCTCTGATTTTATCCATCTCTGCCTCAACAGCGCCCATTCTTTGTTCCAATTGAATCACCACACCCCAAACTTCTTTCAAGCTCTTCGAATCTTCTATACGCTCTTCTCTAAAATTCTTCGAGTTTTATAGAAATTCATCTTCCAAACTCTTTAAATTTTCTTAAAGTTCCTCTTTCAGACTATTAGGATTTTCCGAAATTTCTTTTTTCAGGCTGAACGAATTTTCTATAAGCTTTTTCTCCAGACGGGTAACTAGTCTATGAGGCGCGATTTTCTATCAGTTATTTTTAACTCGGCAAACATTTATTTATTTCAATCTTCCGGTTTCTGACACCAAATGTAGTGAAAATACACTGAACTCATTTCGCTTATTTATTCAAAACTCTTCTAAACAATATTTCTTTTACTAGTGCGGGAAAATGACACTTTCAAAACTGAAATGCGTGCGAGAAAGTTAGTAAAAATGCACGCTCGTAAAAAAAACGTTATCTCTGCACTGAATGATTAAAGTCTCCAAGAGTTGAATTATGTTCGTGCTCAGAATCAAAAGGGAATTGTATCGGTCGCTGTGAAAGCCGTTGGCCTCCTTATTGACGTCGACACAGCAAATCGGCGGCGCTAAAATATTTCAATGACGATTTAAGTAAGCCTATAGAGTGAAAGTAGGACCAAGTTCAAAACGAACAGTTGGCGCCAACTGATTAGCCGGGATAATTCGATTGTTATAGGTTCCCATATGCGGATAACAGAACTGAAGAAGACAAATGATTTCGTTGTGTGCAAACAATCTGACCAGACACTCCTTAATAAACTTCGTCGTCAGCAGCTATAAAATTTATTGTTGAAGCTATCGATATCTGTATAGGAACTTGAAAGTTTAGACACCTTTTTGACTTGGCCTTGTGGTATCGTTGAAATGTTTCAGCGTTGTTGTTTGATTAATAAAAAATGAAAAATATTTTATATTATGTGAGAATTTTTGAGAGATTGAATTCGAAATTACATTTTGAATTAAAGTCCATTCCCCTTACTAATTTTTGAACCACCTGGTATATCGCAACGAAATTTTTAGGGCTTGAATACGAGATAAAACCCTACTTTTTCATGATAAAATCACAGCTGAAAGTTGTAAAATAGCAGCTGAGCGTCAGCTTCAATTGTTTTCAAATAGAATACCCTGTATATTATTTCTTTTCCAAAATTCGCTCATAATTCTCAACAGTTTTCTCCCACCAAAAACACTACTGTTGCTTTCAATCGAGTTTGCATTGAACAAAAAATCATTGTCGCGCGCGGTAACATCTTGTTTACCTACTGTCAAACTGAACTGCTAACTCTCAAAAAATGGTCCATTGAGCTCCTAATCGTTTTATGAAGTGTTACCTTGACTTGTAGTTTAGACGATAAATTTGAAGCAGTTTTAATTTTTGGAGAAGCTGGAATACAATTTCATCTTGCAGTCCGTATGTTCAATGATATATTTCACGATAATTCTATTTCGAGGTCAAATTTCAAACTTTTAAATGAGCTTCAAGGAACTGGTACGCTAGAAGATGCTCCAAGATCAGGAAGACCGCCTCTTTCAGTAAAAAAAAGGAAAATTCTGCATGCTCTTACGAAGGATAATCCAGAGTTTTGTGAGTGGTTAACAAGAACAATTGTAGGGGAACGCAGAATTTACGATTGGGGAGCGATACTACCGTTATATTTTTAGAGAGGGACATACCCAGATTCTTGAAAAGATGAATGTTTGGGCGGGTACTATGGACATTGTTGGACCGATTTTCATCAGAATCAAATTAAAAAAATTCTTTTACAAAAATATTTTAGAAACTTAAATTGAACCTCAAATAAGACAAATAGTATTAAAACAATCAGGGAGAATTTCAAAATCCTGAATTATATTTCAGCGGGATGGGGCACCCCCCATTTCGATCGCATGGCTAGAGAGTTTCTCGACACAAAATTTCCTGGACGATGGTTGGATCGCAGGAGAAATACAGAATGGCCACCAAGATCTCCGGATCTTACATCTCTAGATTTTTTCCTACAGGGGTAATTGAAGTCGAAAATCTACTCCACTGCTTGCTACTTTCATCAACGTGAGAGAATTTATAATATTTATAATTATAATATTTATATAAAAGGGCACTTCATTGTCAAGATTCAGGAGGGGGCCACTTTGAACACTTGACTTGAAAGTGTTATTCAAAAATAAATTATCATTTTTTAGCCAACTAATTTGTTTTGATTGTGAATTTACAGAACACATTCGTAGGCTTCGAGATTTCCCCGTAAGCGGTGCTGTTTATCCTCAATAAACTCTCTTTACACCTCCTATTAGTCGAATTCGTCAAACAATTCAATTTCAAATTAATAACAACGTTTAATTAGTACTCAGAACGTTTTACCGGAAGGGACCATAATCCATACTTCATTTTAAACTGGAATGTCACTTTTCAAACGTCAATATTTCGAAAACAATTGAATTCAGGAATAAAGTGTATCAGAAAAAACTGTTGGGAATTATGAGCAGATTTCGAAAATGGAATAATATACATAATAAAACAATCTTTGAAGAAGTCACTCAGCCGCCTTTTTTAAACTTTTAGCTGTGATTTTTTCCTGAAAGAGTATCTTCTATTCGAGCCCTACAAATTTCGTTGCGATATACCAGGTAGTTCAAAAATAAATCGCAAAATTTTTCGGTTTTTCCCGTTTTTCTTCATTACTAATGATTCGATCGGGTCATAAAAAATCTCATTTTGTTCGTATTGCAATTCTCCACAATTTTTTTCATAGGTACAACCAGATTGCTTTAATTTTATAAGCAGAAAACTTGAAAATCACAATTTTTTTGTATTCAAGTGTTTATAATAAATTAATAAATGACAGTTGCGAGTCCAAAAACATAACAGAATAAACTACGTACAGTCTTTCCTGAGATTGCACAGTCGGTTTCCTACTAGTATTTTTGTTACAAAAAATCCTCTCTTGTTTTTCTAGCTCTAAGCACTTCTAGTAATTGCTCTCCTTTTCCATGATATATTGCAATCATGACAGGAAAAAATCAATAAGTGTATATGCAGTTTATAGTACTCAATATACTTAGTGTCCAATAATTTGCCTCCCGGTGTGGACGACAATGGATCCTTGAATTTATTCTTATGAAACTTGTATTCCGGTGACATTTTCAACATAGTTCGTAATTCATTCAAAATATTCTGTTTTCTTGTTGTTATAGCCTCCAAATAACAGTAAACGAGAGATTTCCAAATGTGATATATCATGCAGTACGATATTATATACCGAGTCGCCTCTATAAATAATTCATAAGTGTATTGTCATGAGTATATATTTGAAATAAAATCTGCTTTGTATTACCCACACACAAATTCCAACCGTGATAAAATATAGTTTTTATGCGTTGTTGAATTATTTGCATTCGTGGTTCTCGCTTGCAGTAATCAGATTGGTTTTAGTTTACGGTGCCCTGCAAATGCCCTTGAGGGGGTATCTCTGGTGTGCAAACGTAAGGTTCCCAAAAATGCTTCGTCGGTAAATAGGTATCCTTGAATTATTTATGCATCTTTCGGGAATTTCACCATTCATGAAGCTATGCGTGACATTTCAATTTGTATTTAAATTTTCTCATTCTGTCAATTGTCGAAGGCAGTTCTAAACATAAAAAAATAATGTGCTCTTGAAACGTAACGTTATATTTACATATTTTTTTGCCAAACACAAAACAAACTGAATGGTTGGGATAAGGTCAAGATTCAGAGGAGAGTCAGGAAAATTCAATTTTATTCATGTAAATGTCCCTTTTAAAAATCACGTTTTATCACGACAATAAACCCACCGTTCATGTAAGTATCTTGTTGTTTTCTACATAATATATTTTATTTTATAATTTTATCCATGTTATTTTTATCACAGAAAAAAATTTGACACTTCACAGTTTGAATGTGTATGTATTTTACTAACTTTTTGTACTTTTTATTTTTGATTCTTTACTCACTGTCTCTTATATTAAATTTTTGAGTAACATTCACAATCCCCGTTGTAGTACCCTGAGGAAGACTCAATATAAGTCGAAAGGTCGCCGGCAACAGATCCATAGTGGTTTCAGTTATCTTGACCTTATTTATTTATTTATTTATTTATTTATTCATTTATTTATCAGAAACATACAGGTTACCCTAATTACATGTTTCTGCCTCTAAATTACATAAATGTGAAAAACAACATAGCATCAAAACTTATAAATATATAAACCATTCTAATTTAAATAAAATGTTACGTGACGTTAAGGGGGAGTCAGTACAAAGACATCACTGGAATCATTGTTAGTTATTTATTGCTGAGACGGCTCTTCTGAATGATCCAAGACTTGAGCTAAATATTTGTAGTCTAAATTCTAAATGGTATTTATTATACAATTGACATTTTTTTCCCCACCCATTCACACGTAACAACAATCAGTGAGGTCACAAAACATCATTCACAAAACAAACTATTCCTCTATCATAAAAATGAAGGAACAATGTATGTTTAGAATATCTAGACATGGGTCTGAATTCACAGAAATTAATAATTTCTTTCTATAAATTAATGTGTTGTTTTCTTGTGATATTTCTCATTGTTAAATCTTATCTAGGGAAAAAGTTGATATTTTCGAAACATCATTCGATGGAAGAATTGCTTTTTCATGCACATCGAAGAAAACTGGAATGTTTGTTCATTGAATTTGATAAGTATTTTTCATGATATTTAGCGATCTATCCCTTAGGATTTTTATCCAGTGTTATTCTTCCGCACATCGACCTAACAGGGTATACCAAATTTAGCATTGTGAATCGATTGGCGTTCGCAGAATTGCTCTATCTTTAACCGTTTGCGAGTTGAAAAAAAGGGGATAATTCCCCGCTATTTTTCTATAATTTTTTTACAGCTCGTTGAAATATATTTGACGGAAACAGATAATTTTTGAAAAAATAAAACAGTTCAATCTCGAAAATAGTTCAATATCGAACTAACGCATTAGTTACGACTTTAATTGTCTTTAGAAAATGTTGATCAATGACGTTTTTTCAAGTGAATCGGATTGTTCTCATGTTTTTAATAATGTATTTTTTTTCAAATATTTTCTTCTCCCATATTGACTTATAATTCACAAAAAATACTTATTGTTGTATTGAGAATCAACTCCTGAAAAAATTGAAAATCGTGTTCTCTCAATATTGAAAATTGCATTACTTGAATTCAATCGTCTGTGAATCTTTCAAAAATGCGAAATTAGCTCGCATTTTCTAATTAGAACGCCATTTTACTTAAAAAATATTGATTTTGTGGATAGGTGCGTTTTTCTAACTAAAAATCTTCTAAAATTTCATCAAATTGTTATAGAAATATTTTTTTGTTGATTCGAAATCAGCGTGTCAAAATACATTTGAGAGACGTTTGTGATTTTTTGAAAAATGGAAAAAAAAATCCACCATGCGAGGGAATTTTTTAAGTTTTATTCCTTTTCTATGGTGAACCCTGTATGTGTGCATGCACAAATCATATATTTTCGGAATCTGCATGTAATATTGCGTATATAGTGCGAATTTTAAGTGAATCTGATGAGTTATTTTTTTTGGTAGACTGACTCAAAGTTCACAGAGTATACTAATTTCAGCCTTGTAAATCGATTGGCGTGGTGTTTTCCCGCTAATTGATAATTTGGAATGAGATCGTCAAAAAAAAATCCTGAATAAAAAATAAATAATAACTTAACGGTCATTCGTCTTTGAATTATTTTCAAATTAGAACACCATTTCACTTAGAAAATAATGATTTTTGAAGTTAGATTAGCTTTTCCAACTAAAAATCTTCTAAAATTTTGTCAATTCGTTATCCGAATTCATTTCCTTGGCATGATTCGGAATCAGCTCGTCAAAATACAGTTGAGAGACGTTTTTTTAAAAAATGGAAAATGTGGTAGAGTTGAAAAACAGCTTCTGCTGACACTCCACCTTTTCACCAAACTCCATTTTTTCTGGTTTTTGATGAATAAAGTCGATTTATTATTATTATTATTATTAATGTTATAGGTTGTTTTAGAATTCGATCATGCGAGGTAATTTTATTCCTTTTTTATGCTGAACTTTGTATCTGAACATGTACAAATCACATAATTTCGGAATCAGCATGGAATTTTGCGTATGTAGTGCGAATTTGAAGTAAACCTGATAATTTTGAATATTTTAATATTTTTACGATTTTTCAACAAATGTTTTTTCTACGATCGACTTGAAATTGACAGAGTATACTAATTTGATCATTATGAATCAATTGGCGTTCGCAGAATTTTTCTATCTTTATTCGTTGCTAGTTGAAAAGTTTATTTGGAGACGAGAAGGTACCGCCATTTTTTTGAAAGGGCCACGCGCACACCTTATGGGAAAAAATCTTTCGGTGATAATGTCTGAATTTTTGAAATGTTGTAGCTGGCGCCATTCTTAGTAAAAGTCTCCATTGGCCAAATTTGATCGTATGACTAGATTCGTCGCTAGCGGGCGCCAAATCATGAATTTTGTGATTTTTGGAGAAATTCAGCTGAATGTTAAAATATCAATATCTCATTTATTTTCAATATTGTGTGAGACTGGGCAATCCCAATGTTCGCGAGAAATATTTTTCCATAATACAGAGAAAAAGTACGCCGTTATTTTTATACAGGGTAGTCATCAATATACTCAATTGTAGGAATATAGGCTTTCATGGCTGGCGTCAATGTTTTGGTTGGTTTCTTGGTTTTGCCGTGGTCTTCTTTGGTCGAAGTACTCTTCTAGACGTATTAACTTAAACGTCTAGAAGAGTACTTCGACCACGCCACTGAAGATGACCGCCGAAGTTGCAGCCGAAACGTTTGGAGATTTAAACCAAAGAAGACCACGGCAAAACCCGGAAACCAATCAAAACCAATCAGAATGGTTTTGGACCCTATCTTATTTCAAACACTCTGTATTCATAGCTTCATTTTATTTTATTTTATTTTATTTTATTTTATTTTATTTTATTTTATTTTATTTTATTTTATTTTATTTTATTTTATTTTATTTTATTTTATTTTATTTTATTTTATTTTATTTTATTTTATTTTATTTTATTTTATTTTATTTTATTCATTATGTAATCAACAGAAAAGATCCAATTACAGATTACAATTAATCACTATTACATTGATTAGTACTAAGATAGAGTCTTAATTATTACAATACTAATTATGGGTATAGAAAAATTACTCAGACATAGAGAAAAAGTTTTCACGTGAACAGAGATACATTTTAAACAGTTTTTAGCGAAGGATGCTAAAGAAACAGAGTAGTTTTACTAATAATTATACTCGTAAAAACGCAGGTATATAAATGAATAGGTAATGCATAACATTTTTTCATTGGAATTATTCATACAATACAGAAAAATTAAGAAAAATATAATGTAAAGAAAGTAGAAAATTGAATTCAATAAGGAAATAATATTGACACTTTGTGTTTAAAACTAGAGAAGGTTTCGAAAAAAATGTCAACGTTGTGTAAGTAGTTATTTGCTATAAGACACAATCTGTACAGGGGGGCGCTCATGCCAAGATTGGAACGTGGAGTCATTAGCCGAAATGAATCATTCACATTTCTCTTGTTGAGTTGAGGAACATAAAAGTAAATCATACTCAGTAGCTCGGTACAGTTGATTTGATTGTTAATCAGTTTATGTAAAAATAATAGGCTGGCAATTGATCTTCTACTTTCAACTTTTTTGAACTTGAATTCAATAAGCAAAGTGTCATACGGAATATCAAAATAATAGACCCCATATTTTTTTAAATATAGATATCGAAGAAATTTTTTTTGTACCTTTTCGATATTATTCCTTTGCTCTGAATACAAAGGAGACCAGATGATTGATGCGTATTCCAGAATGCTTCTCACATAAACATTGTAGACATATATAAGGGTGCTCTCAGTTTTGAAATGACACGAGTTCCTTATAACAAAGCCCAACGTTTTATAAGCCTTGTTAACAAGGGTCTCGATGTGAGAGTTGCTACTGAGATTGGTTTCGAATGACACCCCAGGATCTTTCACATGGTCTTTTGATTTTTGATTAAAGTCGTTCATTATTGATGTGGTAGTCAAATTTTGTAACGATATTTTTTCTGGTATATTTTACGAAACATTTGGAAACATTGAATGATAGTTTGTTTTCAACTGACCAGTTATGTATGTGGTTTAAGTCTTCTTGAAGGAGAACACAGTCTATGGAGTTTTCTATTTTTCGGTAGATTTTGAAATAACCATCGAATAATAAGCTTTTAGAGTGATAGATAGTTTTGGGAAGATCGTTGACCATGCACAAAAAGAATAATGGACCTAAGTTGGAGCCCTGCGGTACTCCGGATAGAGTGGAAAATATTCTTGAACATTCTGCTTTGTATGCGACATACTGTTTTCTGTCCCTTAAGTAAGAGGCACAAAGCTTCAACAGGTTGAATGAGAGACCTAAAGAGATCAGTTTAGTCAACAAAATGTCGTGATTCACCCTGTCGAAGGCTTTGGCGAAATCTGTGTACACAACATCTATTTGCCCTCTGCTTCGTTCACTATCTGGGAAAATACCATCAGATTCGTGACGGTGGACTTAGCATTCATCAAATCATGCTGCTCATCTTGGATAGATGGCAAAACATGAATAAATTTAGTCATATAGAATCGATTCGATTAATTTACTTGGTACATACAGTGTGTCCCAGCTAAAACTTGTCACCCCCCTAATATCCGAACTTATGAAAAAAATGGAAAATCGCTCAGACCCGTCGATTTGTATTTCAAGGGTCAGCTCACCTTTCAACAAGATGGAGCTCCTCCACATTTTGTTGCACCTGTACGTCAATTTTTAGACGACAATTTCACAGGGCGATGGATTGGAAGGCGAGGACCAATAGAATGGCCGGCTAGATCTCCTGATTTATCACCATTAGACTTATTTTTATGGGGTCATTTGAAATCCAAAGTTTATATTACCCAGCCAACTTCTCTTGATGATCTACGCAGGAGAATTGTTGTGGAGTGTCGTGCAGTGACTCCAGAAATGTTGAGCAATGTGCGAAGAAATTTCGAAGATCGCTTATACTTCTGTATGGAACTGAATGGTTCACATTTTGAACCTTTCATACGATGATAACATGTTAGGTGATGAAAAATTAAAATATCTGGATAAAACTTAGTTTTCATGAAAACTTCAACAACACTTGATCGATCCTCAATTTCAGTACACCGATGTATTTGGGATCGAATTCCTTTCAAAATGATGTATCACAAGTATAGTAGTCCCATTGAAAATTCTGAAGTAGGGGGTGCTGGGGTTGAGGGGGTTGACAACACAATGATGGTGTATTTGGTGAAAGTGTTCCCCCTTGAAATACAAATCGACGGGTCTGAGCGATTTTCAATTTTTTTCATGAGTTCGGATATTAGGGGGGTGACAAGTTTTAGCTGGGACACACTGTATATTAAACATACTGTGCTGGGACGCCGATGGTTAGAAATGTTTCATAGCATCGAAATGTGTCGAGAATGAGACGTCATATTTGAACGTTAGAAATGGGAAGCATAGTACCGATATTTCGAATATGACGTCACATTTCGATTCTATAAAACATTTCTTATCATCGGAGTCCAGGGGCTGGTCGGTAATTTACAAATTCGCTTTTATTCCCATTCTTGAAAATAGGACATACTTTTGTATATTTCCATGCTTTAGGAAAAATAGATGTTTGTATTATAAGATTGAAGATCAGACTTAGAGGTTCTATTAAAAACTCCATATATCCTTTATACACATAAGGGGGGATTTTGTCAGGTCCAACCGACTTTTTCGGTATAAATTTTTTGATAGCACCGCGAATGTATTCATTGGTAACACTTACTATATTTAACATGTTATTGATGATAGAATTGTTGAAAGACACATCATAGGTGGCGGTAGTGTGATCATATACACTGACAAAATGCTCTGCAAAAGCATTCACAATGTGGTCATTTCCTGATAAATGCTCACCCCTGTATGTCATGGAACCAGTTGTATTGGAGTTACTTTTCACACTATTGATATACTTCCAAAAATTTGAAGCATCATCCTTTATGTTGTTTTCTGTACTACGTACATATTGTTCGTGTGCCAATTTGATATCTTGTTTAATTTTTTTTCTTAGGTGTATAAATATTTGTTGGTCATACTGATTACCATTTTTTTATATATCTTTCGGTGGCTGTCTTTTTTCTTTATATTATTTATTATACTTCTGTTGAACCAGGGTGGATATTTTTTTTAGCTCTTACTAGCAAGCGGAACATTCACATTCACACAATAACATGCATTAATCTCTCGAATTCTTCGGTGATGATATTGACGTCATTTGAAACATATAAAGATCTCCAATCTGTTTCTTTAATATTTTTATATAATTTGTGAAAATCGGCTTTTTTAAAATTGTATTGAGCATTGAATGTTTTTGTATGTGAATCGAACTTTTGGACCTTAATTGAGCATAACAAAGCCGGATGATTAGAGTTTTCGTTTGTAAGAGGAAAATTGCATATTTCTATATTTGTTTCACTGGAATTACTCAAAAACAAATCTAAAATTCTACTACGGTTGTTTTGATTGGTATTGAGAATGGTTTTGGTCGATCAACAAACCATTCTAACTGATCCTCAATCAACTCTTAACTTCTTAGGCGAAATCAATCACTGAAGAATTGAGTATATTATTGACTACCCTGTATAAATATAACGGCGTACTTTTTCTCTGTATCATGGAAAAATATTTCTCGCGAACATTAGGAATGCGCAGTCGCACACAATACTGAATATAAATGAGATATTGATATTTTTTCATCAAGCTGAATTTCTCCAAAAATCACAAAATTCATGATTTGGCGCCCTCTAGCGCCGAATCTAGTCGTACGATCGAGTTGGGCCACTGGAGACTTTTACTTAAAATGGTTCCATGTTTAACATATCAAAAATTCAGCCATTTTCACCGAAAGACTTTTTCCCATAAGGTGTGTGCGTGGTCCTTTGGAATCTGCTCGAAGAGAATCAATTGAGGGCGCTAGGCAATTTTTCAAGTAATGAAAAAAAAAGGTTGAAAATTGTTTTTCTTCAATATCGAACATGACTTAAATTTATTCTATTGATACTATTGAAAATACGAAACTTTCTCGTATTTTAAAATTTGAAAATTTTTCCAATTTTATTTCGAAATCTACTTTTTACTCATGAATCGGATCATACGAGGAAATTTTCGACGATTTATACTTTTTTTAAGCTGAACGTAGAGTATCTGAGCATACACAAATATATTTTTCTACTCATTTCTATGAAAATGATAATATTTCATCTGGATACCCTACATGAAAGTGATAGTTTTAATCTCTAGAGATGAAAATGAAACAAATTAATATTATCATGCGACCCGATGGGTATATATATTTGATGGATTCTTGACACTAATGACTGTTGATCTCACTACTAGGCACTTGAATCAGCAAGCAAACGTCACTTAGTTTGACAGTTTATAAAAATTTTCACGATTATATTTGAACTTCTTTAACTATAACATCTATCGTAGAAAAAATAGTATTTTATACTCTTGGACAAACTGTCACCTCACGAAAAAACAGTATTTTCATCTCTTGTTGAAAAATATACTATTTCGGGATGAGCATGAAATTTTGCGTTTATAGTGCAAAAAGTAAATCTGATGATTTTGAATTCTGCAAGTTATATTTTTTCCTACGATCGACTTGAAATTTACAGAGTATTGTGAAACTACCAGCGTTCGCAGAATTTCTCTATCTTCAACCGTTCTAGAATTGAAAAATTCATCTGGAGTTGAGAGGGGTTGAAAGAGGAACTAGGTAGTTTTTGTAAAGAGTATGGATGGAGACCAGGGGATGGCAATACGGGCCCATGGGAGTCTACTCTCCTGGCTGCAGTAACAGTCTTCTCGCGCCAATTACTATATTATCGTGTGGAGAGATAGGTATTTTCAGTTGTGTCGAAACGTTCGTTCAGAAAAAAGTATGGTATAATTGATTACTTCCTGTGTTTCTGCAATAGGTGAAGTCTATAACTAATGTAATTTTTTTCATGTAGACCGGCAATACTTAAAACCGTAATGAAGTTACTCGACAAACTAGTTTTATGTTACATTTCCAGGTTGAAATTAGTTGATTGTCAATAGAGGTATTGCAGAATGACAAGTGTTTTATATCAGACGTTTTCAGTGAACCGCAAAACAAACAATACGAAAACATCAATAACTTTCTCTTTTCATAGTCTGGCGCTCAATAATAATGCCAGGGTACTCAATAATTCAGTTATAACGTCTAATTTATAAAGCAATTTCTCGTTATTACCTAAAGATAGTTATCAGCAAGTTACAAATTATATGACTACATTTATTTCAATTAACGCATAATGAAATGTCCAATTTATCTAAATCAACCACCGTTCATGTTTGTTTGTATTTGTTTTCTGGTCGAAGGAATTGACGGCTATTGATCTAATATCAAGTACGCTTCGTAAATATTTATTACGTTCCCATCGATATCGTATCAAGGAAAATTCATTTATTATTGAAATTTTCAACGATTGTTAAAAAGATAAATTAGAAATGAAGTGTTCAAAGTAATTTGGTTTTCGCGTGTCGATATGTACTCGAAGGTATATCAATATGGTTAAACTATTTGTTCTTCTTTCAGGTGAGTACTTTTGGTGGACGGCCTCCTTGGATATTAGCGTAAGTAGTATGTATACAATAATGAGCTGTAGAATTTTTAACGAGGCGATGTTTCTATTGACAACAATCTACGATCGTCATCAGCTTATTGATTATTGATAAATTCCGAAGAATGGGAACAGAATAGAATAATCTGTTACAAGGTTGAAATGAAAATTCGATGCTGAAGTCGAGCTTGAGGAACCACGAGCATTGCGAATTCTCATCCTAACCGACTAGCAGACTATAATTTTTCAACGATCATAAAATTTTAATATTTCAATAAAAATGCCCCTAATCTTCACTAATTTGTTTTTTAATGATTAATATATGTCAGCTAATTTACTTCCACAAATTAATTTATGCCGATGAGTCGGTAAATCATGTAACAGCGGTCACACAGAAAAGAACAACTTGTTGAATCAAACAAATAAAATTGTCATATATGCACGATAAATATAGTCTTGAAATGAGTAAAATGGTTGTGGATTATATATAAAGTTTCAATCAATTGAAATTGAATTACATGAACCAAATATTTTATTCAACCAACTCCTTTCATAGCTTATTTCGAGCGGGATATATTGTTACAACTATGTAATTATCTGGTTGAATCAAATTAGAAATATGAAAAATATTTGATTGCCTTGAAAAAATATTTATTCAAACAAGTATTTATGCCGAATCAATTAATTCAATTTGATGGGAAAAATTTGTTGATACTACTGGGCGGAAAATCATCAAAATAATAATATGAAATGGATTATATAATCCTGTATTCCGCTTTAACTTATACATTAGAATTGAATTATGAATATTTCACATTTGGCAAAGTTGTCTGCATGAATAACTCACAATGCTCTTTCAATATCACAGCTAGAATTATTTTTCGATTCGAACCTATTTACCGGTTTCATGGTTATTGCCAATCATCAGTGCAGTCATCTTTCAACCCAATTAAATCGAAAAATCATTTCAGCTTTCGTTAGGAATCCCTGAGATAAATACCGAAGTAGGTATATATACAGCGCCATCTCTAGACTCACCGACGAGTTAAGGCGGAAGACTGAAAGATGTAATTAATTTTTTCTATCAATTCAATAAATTATATTGTTGGATTCAAGCAATTATTATATTTGTGGTGGTACAAATTTACATTTAGTATGAATTGGAAATTGTTTCAATTGAGCACCATAGACTCAAATCGAAGGAATTTGAGCATTGGATTGAGACATCCATTTTTTCACCACAATTTCATGATGTGATCATGCGAATACACCTGCCTTTTGATATTATTATATATAATATAATAATATCAATATAAAATAAATTTGGTTGAATTAACAAATCTTTTTTTTTCGTGCAATGTCATTTTTCTTATTCAAACGTAACACCCTGTATTTCATCTAATTTTTCAATTTTTCAGACAATTCTATACATATTTAAAATATTAACATTTAGGCCTCGAACAATAACAATTTTTTTCAACAATAAGTCTGGAAAATACAATACGGCTTGAAAAAAAATAAGTTTCTTGTAACGCTAGAACGACTGTAGAACTATTTTCGAATGAATTGCTGAAAAAGAGAAAAAAATTTCAATATTCAGTTTTCAATTTCCTTAGTTGATATTGTCCATGCGCACCAAACGACATGCATCAGAAGCGCTTGGGATGCTGTAACAAATTGTAATACCCAATAAAATACAGGTTAAGTCTGATTCTCTGCCAAGTTGCACTCAAAAAACTCATTAACTTAGCCCATTCTTCAAAATTTCAATTTTAATAAATAATATTGTCCATGCGCACCACAAGACACGCAGTAAAAGCGTGTGAGATACTGTAATGAATTGTAATATCCAATGAACTAGAATTTAAATCTGATGTTCTGGCATATTGCTTTCCAAAAATATATCAACATAGTCGTCTCTCCAAAAATTCAATTTTCATGGTTGATACAGCCCGTGCGCACCAAATGATTGTCATATCCGATGGAATACAATGTAAGTCGGATTTCCTGTGATATTGAATTTTTAAAATGTATTCACACAACCTATTTTAATTTCCATGGTTGCTCTAGTCCATGCGCACCGCAAGATACGCAGTAAAAGCGTTTGAGATACCGTAATTAATTGTAATATCCAATGAATTTTCTTGCATATTGCATTCCAAAAATGTATCAACACAGACCCCTTTTCATAAGTTTGATTTTCATGGTTGATATTGTCCGTGCGAACCACAAGCTACGCAGTAGAAGCGTATGAGGTACTGTAATTCATTGTAATATTCTATAAAATACAGTGTAAGTCGGATTACCTGTGATATTGCATTCCAAAAATGTATTCACATAGCCTACTCTCTAACATTTCAATTTGTATGGATGATATAGTCCATGCGCACCACAAAATACGCAGTAGGAGCGTGTGAGTTACTGTAATTAATTGTAATATCCAATGACATAAAGTTTAAGTCTGATTTCCTAAAATATTTCATTCCAAAGATGCATCAACACAGTCCTCCCTTCAAAAATTCAATTTCCATAGTTGCTAAGGTCCGTGCGCACCACAAGATAAGCAGCAGAAGCGTTTGAGATACTGTAATTAATCCTTATATCCGATGAAATACAGTTGGAGTTGGAATTCCTGTATTATTACATTTCAAAAATTCATTTGCACAGCCCACTCTCTACTATTTCAATTTCTACGGTTGACATAGTCCATGCGTACCACAAAATACGCAGTAGGAACGTGTGAGATAGTGTAATTAATTATAATATCCAATGACATAAAGTTTAATTCTGATTTCCTGGAATATTTCATTCCAAAGATGCATCAACACAGTCCTCCCTTCAAAAATTCAATTTCCATAGTTGCTAAGGTCCGTGCGCACCACAAGATACAGTTGGAGTTAGAGTTGGAATTCCTGTATTATAACATTCTAAAAATTTATTTACACAGCCCACTCTCTACTATTTCAATTTCCATGGTTGACGTAGTCTATGCGCACCACAAGATACGCAGAAGTGAGTAATATACTGTAATTGTAATGTCCAATGAAATATAGTAAAAGTCTTATTTCCTGGCAATATGCTTTCCAAAAATGTATGAACACAGTTCTCCCTTCAAAAATTTGCTTTCCATGATTAATATAGTTCGTGCGCATCGAAATTTATGCAGTAGATGCGTGTGAGGTACTGTACAGATAGTCGTTTGTATTAGTCCGTGCGCATCAGAAGGTACGCAATAGAAGCGTGTAAGATACTGCAATTAATAGTAAAGTCCGATGGAGTAAAGTTCAAGTCGGTTTGTCCGTCATATTGCATTTCGAAAATGTATCAACACAGCTCACACCTCAAAATTTCATTTTCTCTGGTTGATATAGTCCATGTGCACCAAAATACACGCAACAGATGCGTGAACTCTTATGATTTCTGATAACTACTCATTACTACCAAAATACTTGTGGGACACTCCGTATTTGATCCGATGGAGACAAACATTTTGGAATCTTCAATACTTCCATGATTTGTGAGAAATGTGTAATGAATTTTGGCAGCCTTTCAGTCTCCAATAACAGAGTGTGTGTTGTAGCTCTCCTCAAGAGTTAGCCCACCATATCCTGCAGAACTGGAACTGTATTTTTTTTTTATTAGGACGCATATTTGTAATGAATGTGTACAAATCTGAGTACTTGTTTTTAATGCGTGCCACATATAGTGGTGTAGCTTTCAATTCACCAAGCATTGAATCCCCAGGATATGTTTCAGCTTGAGTCTTCGTCCAAAGAGGATTTCATAAAATATGTTAATAATTAAATCAGAACACCTACGTTTGATGACGACCTATTAGGATTTTCCACCAACATCACAAGAAAACTAGGGTACTAAAGTGATACTATTCCGTTATAAAGTAACTCGGCCGTTGGTTGAATCCGAAATAGACATATCTATTCAACCGTAGGCTGATAGAAACAATATATTTTTTTCCAGTCAGATCGAATGGCACGTTGAGAAAAGATACTTAGCATATCCGCACCTAACAAGTTTCGCTGGGGAATGTTGAACTCCACGGTGGAAAAAATCGTTTTGCTTCCAGCCTGTAAATTAACAGAGCTCGACTAATGCTCCGAATGTCGCACATTTCGCCATCAACTAATTGAGACAGGGAGAGAGACGCATGCCGCTAGTCCTGATTTTCCACTTCTGCATCCTAGTCATTATCGATGACATAAATCTCAGTCGGCGGGTACGGTAATAAGTGTGACTTCATTTATTCGTCGATAGCGGAAAATATTGCTGAAGGTCGATTGAAGTGCAATGCGATATGCATCACAGGATATTGTTTGGGCACACGCATTGGTATCCTTTCCGGTGTGGATGGACAATCTATTTTATGGAAATTAATGTTCAAGTTTCATTGAAATGTGTAATTCGAACTCTTTTTTCGTCGAATAACTTCCTTATCTTCAACCGGTTTCGGTGTGGCTGTGAAAATCCAAAATGTATCGCCTCATAAGACAATAATTATGATATTAAGAAGGCATGGAGTCACTCATTCATTTTTCATGAATGACCTTAAACTTTATGCCTCGGAAGAAAATTACCTACATCAGTCCATAAAGGTGGTGAATGAGTATTTCCATTCTTTTTAAAGTGGAAGATAGAAGGAATACATAGATGACCTACAGTTCGTACAGGAAAGCATCCTATAAGATCTAAAACTTTTTCCGCGGCTTTCAGCATGAACTCTATCAAATCCGGTCTTAAGAACTATCTGAAAATATCAAATATCAATATCAAAGATATGCAATATGCTATACCAATTTGAACTTCAGTACTATCAGAAAAGCATCCATCATATGCCTCTATAACATTTTTCAATAAATTACCAAACAATTTTAAAATTTTGAAGAGCATCGGTACATTCAAAGTGAAGAGAAGAAGTTACTTATCGACTTTTTGACACTTATTTTCATTTTTTGTTTTATAATCATTCTCTGTTTAAAAAAGTATGAAACATTCCATGAAATAAAGATTAAAGATTATTATTATTTTTTTTAAACCCGTTAGGAACACTTCCGCAGGGCGCGCTGGTGTGTCATCACCCCAGTAAACACTCCCCACGTCAGTGGGGTGAGTGATTACTGGGTCCGACAGTCATGTGCCCTGAGAAGGCAAAGTGAACCAAGAATTACGGCCTTCTGCATTCTTCCGGTATGATTTTCAAGTTTGAGAGCAGTGTGTCCATCATTTCACCATCATTCCACCAAAGACCCATATTATCAGAACCACCATCTTGACAGAATGGTTAGGGTAAAGCCTGCGGAGTTCAAAGAGTTGATCTCGATATTTAGTCCGTTTTTCCTCGTAGGGCCGCGTTATGCCTGTGGATATAGGCTGAGACCACATAAGCTGGACAAGCTGACAGCAAATGCATTATGGTCTCAGCTGCCCCATGACACGCTCTGCATCTAGTGTCAGGGACCTCTATACCTATTACGCGACTGGTGGACGAGGGTGTTGAAGACACCATCCTGGCAGGCCATTATGAATCCCTCGGTTTCCGATTTAAGCCCACTCGACCTGAAAAAAGTGAAGGTCAGGTTTCTAGATAAGCCAAGGTCTTCTATGGTCTTGAAGAAGAAGACTCCATGTATTGGCTTATCCTTATGTAGCTGTATAAGCCTCTCTCTCTCAGCAGCTTTGACGTGGGCTTTCTGCTGAACGGGTTCCAACTCGGTGACAGAGTTTAAGTTCGTCCGTTCAGCGTCGAATACGAGACCGAATTCATCGGCTGCTTTTTCATGATCGCATACCAAGCAGAGAAGGGGATCTGAACTCCTGATGACTTTACAGGCTTCCATCCAGTACCAATCTGTTATGTAGACACTCCAAACTCAAAAGTCCACGCCCTCCCCGTTGTCTGGGGAAGAATAATCTTGGAACAGACGATTTAGGATGTTTTTACGTCGAGTTGTCACAGCTCTTCCTGAGCCAATTCCATTACTCCAAAGGAGTAAAGTAGAATCGGAATGACAAGCATATCAGTTGCAGAAACTTTGTTCTTCCCCAACAGTTCTGAAGACCAGATTTGTCGGAGTTTGTGCTAATCTTGCCACGGAGAGAGTTTTTGACAGTAGCTTACCTCTTGGGTGTGGCGTTGTTCCACTCCTAGGTAGGTATACGTCTCTCCGGGATCCAGATGATGTAGGATGCTTCCGTCTACGAGCTGAACGTCATCTCCGTATTCCTCGCATCGTCCTTTTTTGAGATGAATCGTGCACATTTGTCGATCCCAAACTCCATTCCGATAGCATGTGTGTACTCTTGGTCCACCCTTAAGGACTGATGAAGGTCCTTTTCTGCGGAGGCATAAAGTTTAAGGTCATCCATGTAAAACAAATGGGAGACATTAAGCCTCCGGTTGCTGGGGGTGCCGCAGTTGTATCCGCGGGTTTTCCGTTTTTCCGTAGTGCAACGGATAATGGCAGTAGTGAGATGCAGAAGAAAAGAGGGACCCCTTATTTGACCTTCTTTGCTTATATATCCGTTCATACACCGGATCAACTGCGAAGAGTATTAGCATGTGTGAGATGAAAGTAAACATGTGAAAATATGAATGTAAGCATGTTATCGGTCTATAGTTCTTCGGATCAGTCAAATCTCCGTTTTTGGGGATTGACTCAGTTTGCCCCTCGACAAACCAATCCAAATCTATCATTATTATTGATTGATTATTATTATACACACCTCGAAAAATTTGCTAGCAATATCTTATGTACATGTATTCATTATATTTCGGACATCGCCAAACAGAGATTATTAAAATGTAAAGAAAGTTTGGAAATGTCTGTCGGTATCATATTCTTCAGACACCAGTTCAGATGATGTAGGTCGGTAGGTTTATCTGTTCTGAACAGGCACTCCGCCTCTCTATACAACAGTATTTTGAAAAAAAAAAAGGATTCCATATGAAATTTCCGCCAATTGAACATGCCATCCAGCCTCTTATGATTTAGGAGAGATGGGTTGAATCACAAAGTTCAAATCTCAAGATTTCTTTTGATGAATATTATTGACTACCTACCAACTACTTCAATGTTACGATTTTTCAGCCAAAAAAGTCATGATTATAGATTTTATTTTAATATCGGGAATGGATTTTGTATGTACATCACGTTGGCTATTTCTAGCTGTTTTAATTTTTTTTCCACTAACACATTGTTATGAAAACTCAAGGAGCAGTGGAGTAGCCGGAATTTTATTTTAGGGAACTGTAATACATAATAACATTTCGCAATTTGAGTTACCATATCATCTTTGAATAATTTTGGGAGAGGCCCAGACCACCTGCAAGTTTCTCTATATACAATTGATTGAAACAAGATTGAAAGCAAACAAAAAATCACATCATGATCAAATGCAATAACGAGAAAGAAAATATTGAAAATCATAATGAAAAAACTTTTATAATAAGTCCTCCACATGTTTGCCCATTATTGTTGACACAGTGACACACATCTTGTCTGAAAGCATTCATGTTCATTCACGATTTCTTCCGCATTCCCTATACTGAAAATTAAATGAGATATGGAAACCTAGCAGGCCGGTTCTTTTTTGTTGGGATAATTTTAACACTTAGAGCGAGTTATACAAGATAAGTTCACAAACAGTTCTAGTGAACTGAGTTCTGTTACTAGGGATTAGCCAATGAAATTTCTAGTTTCTTATGGTTCACTTGGGCTGTTGGTGAACTTTCTTGTACAACTCGCCCTTACATAAATAATAACTGACGAAGGAATATTGCAATAAACTGACACGTTCAATCAGAAAAAATCCAGATAATGAAAGTCCGAAGGAAAAGTAATCGATCATCAATACACGCAGAAATTGATGAAGCAACCTGAGAGAAATAACTATGTTACAGAATATTTGACCAGCTCCAGAACAACACAGCAGTAATTAATTATGAAACATGTCGGCCGTTCCAACATTTTCAGTTTGATCTTGTCACACTTAATAGACGTCTAATTTGTCACTATGACCGCCAACTGCAGATTTCCCACGGTCACTATTTTTGGCTTCGCTGGAACTAACGATAAATCATATCAGCTTTAGAAAATGAAGCTGGAAGTCAAGGTTACACGCAGTCTATTCTGTCTATTCGCATCGCGTCCAAGTGGCTGGAATTCCAGATGAAATTTTAATTTCGGTCGAGATTATTTCGGTACCTGTGAAGTTCATCTTCATTCTCCGTTGAAACAGAATCGGGTTGGCATTTCTCGCTTGCTTAGATTTTTGTGAAAATTGAAAGTTTTCAGGATAGCAATGTATGAAAAAATTTATTTGTTGTATACACATTATCAGACCCAATATGATTTCCAGAGTTTCATAGACAGAGAAACTTGGGAGGTGTACTGTATTGTGTATTTATATTTCGGTTTCATCGAAAACGATTTCAACTGATATATTTTTTTATTCATTTACTTATATACTCCTGATAGTGACAAATCAACACATTTAATTTTGCACAGTTGTGAATTTTGAAACCTTCGGTTTCTTCAATAACTTAATATCTCATGTGGAATACAATTTTAAAAAATCAGTTATCAGAACAATATTAATTTTTACATCTACAGTGCATTGGGCGCACCCCAACTAATTTTGGTTTCATATATAATCTTCCTCATTCCCCTAGAAAGTTGATCCTTCCAATTTCTTTCAAACTGTTTGTGCATTCATTGTATTTTGATTAAAGTAGGTCACTGTTTTGCATCTAGTTGAGATGTTAGTAAATTATTTTGTCTTATTTGTATTAATTCAGGATCAGTACCTATTATAATTCAATGTCAGTTTCAATAATAATTAATTGCTGAAGGTCCCTAACTGATTCTCTGGTAGTTTTGTCATTTTATTAATTGAATATTATTCAAATGTGTTGTTAAATCCTGTATTTTATTTATGAAAGGTCATATAAGGTAAAGGGGCCAGTAATTGGCACTTTAAGGAACGAAATTACATTTATTTATTGAAAGTGGTCAATAATTTAAAATTCAGAATTTTTTTTAATTATATATTATAAACAAACTTTTTAGAACAAAATGAAGTATTTGAAATAAATTTTGTGTTTATTTATCTATAAAATAAAATTTAAAATGAAACCAAATTTTTTGCTCCTGTAGTTGGCAGCGTGAGAGTACAGTTTTTCCAGTAGTTGGCATGTAATTGATCCAGTAGATGACATCCATCAACATCTAAGGAATAAGGAAAGTCCAACATTCGAGCAATCTGATCATTTGTTACGACACTGACATCCTTTACATTTAATTTTAACATTGAAACAAATAAGTGCTACAACTTCTAGTTCACTCCCTGGTAACACATCTTGTATGACGGCTACAGATTGCAATACCCGCTTCTTACCTGCAAACTGAACCAACACGAAGTCATTTTCTTTGTATTCTGTATTACCATTTTCTCTTTAGCTTTGTTCTGGTTCTGAAAATTATCAGTCCTGGGACGTCAGGATCATGCGCATTTGAGAAAAAGTGAGCGAATATGAACCTAAAGAGCACACTTCTAGTCAACTGCGCATGATCCTGACGTCCCAGGACTGATAATTTTCAGAACCAAAACAAACCTTTTATTCTTATGCGAGGAGTCACAGTCTTCTGAAGGCTCTTATTCTCCTTTCCTTCTGATGAAGATTCACTCCATTTTCGTTTTTCAGATGTGCTCTTTTTTAACCTTATTCCTTATTTCTGCTTTCTTTTTTTTTCTTTTTTTTTCCTCTTTAATTTTCTTTCTGTGGTTAGTTTGGTTTCTGGCCAAAATACTTCCAATCAATCGTTCTTTTCCAATTGGAAAATTGAAAATCCTGCCTCGGCCATATGAAGTACTCATTGAACAAGGTTTTTCTCCTCCTCTATGGTTAAAACTAAACCTTCGTTTTTTCAGTGAAGTTTTCCGGTGAATTTTGCTGCTGTAGCGGTAGGTGGGCCCTTCAAAACTGGTTCCAAAGCAGCCACCTTTTGCTATCCTGAGTAGCTCAGCATGTGTTCCTTTATTGGTGGTATATTCACTCCTGAAACACCAGTAGTTGCCACACTTACGTTCCAGTAAATGGCAGGGTGCCATCTACTGGTTAATGTGTATTGAACGACTCAAATTTGTTCGAGATATCTGCAGCCAAATACTTAATTTCTATTCTTCAATTAGAAACAGGCATATCTTCTCCACTAGATGGCACCCATGCCAACTACTGGAGCTTGGAAAAAATTTTGTTCCAATAGATAGCACAAAGGTTTTTTTTGTTAATTATACTTAGGTTGTGGAACAAAATAGATTAAAATTGGTGATAAAATGTTAGACCATAACGTCAACTTCATCATATTATTATAAAAACATTCGGTAAAGAAATAAAATTCCAGCATAACCACTCACCTTCTTAAGAAATTCCACAGAAAAACTGCACTAAAAACATTTACACAGCAAAGTCGACAAAATATAAATCCACCATCTTAAAAAGAATATCTGGATGGTTTCATCATTCAACCATGAAAAACTAAAGGGTGTGAGGAACGCTTAGTGCTTATTTCATTTTACAGAAACAAACATATAAGCTTATAATTTGACTTTGAAAGTTTAAGTGCCATACACTGGTACAGTGCCAATTACTGGTGCCATTACCTTACTGGCTCTCCTTGTCGAATTGATAAAAAAGATCTCGGTTAACAAGAGTGTTAACCTCCCGAACCTAGTATTTTTGCGTCGAATCCAACTTTCAACAATGACAACAACAAACGACGCCTAATTGAGAGCTTTTATGCTCTTAAGTTCAAGTTGAAAAGAAGGAGATTGAGACTAAGTCCCGATGATACAGAAAGCGACATTGTGAAAACCGCTCTATAAAAATTCGTCATTTGAAAACATACTAATAATTGTGGGGGGAAGGGGATCTCCCGTTTCTTCCCAATGGCTTGAGCTCCAACGTTGAAAAAGTTCACTTCCAGAAAAGTGGTAGAGGTGACTCACATTATGTGCAGTTTTCCACCACTTCATTCAATCGGGGACAACTGAAATGAACCTCTACACTCGAGAATTCTACACTGCCTTCGACACTACCTCGACACTTTCCTAGCAGGGGAATTTTGGAGTGTTCTTCACAATAAGAGTCATTTGGTGGACCCACTCTCAGTTTTTCTACAGCCAAATACAGCAGGAGAAAAGTGTATCGTTGCTCTTTACCAATTACCAAGACTCTCCACATAACAGCATCCAAACATCATGCCTACCTCACCTTTTACCAGATACAGAAATAGTTGGGGAAGGTGGACGAGGCGAACTACTGGGGTTGGACGAGAAGCCAGCAGAAACGAAACCAAATCACTATGGCAACCACACGAGTACGGCCATATACGCGGCGAGTACGCCCATATACGCGGACGACACGGCAAAATACGCCCAGTCGCTGAGCTGAATTCTGAGCTGTGAAAACCGGATAGACAACTTGGAGTCTATGCTGTACCTGGGAGTACAGCTGGACAAAGAATTTAACACCTGGTAGACATGTCAGCTTGGCAATTCAACGTGCTGCAGCAGCAGCAAGGAGGACATACCAGTTAATAGCCAGGAATTCTAAGCTGTCCATGGAGAACAAGGTGTTAATCTACGAGCAGGTCAGCAGCCGCAAAACCCATATCAGGAGACTGGAGAGGATGCAAAACAAAGTACTCCGTATCGTCACAAACAGTGTCACATACAGTCGGCTAAATGCGTTCAAGGGAGCTGGCCAATATTTCGTCGAGAAATTTATCAAACGAAAGTCTGATGAATTGTACAGATACCATATCCTTGGAAGCTTGATGACCAGGGATATAACAGCGGTTCAAGCCCACCACAACAGTCAACGAAGGCGTGGGAGACTCATCTACCTGCCACTGGACATTTCTCACGAGAACCCAGAAGACAAGTGATAAATCACTCATGAAACCCAGGCATGTTCAAGCCCGGTGTTTTCTATGTTATTCAAAGGGCCCACGGAGAACTCAATAGTACATGAACCCAACAGCTCGATTTCTTACGTATAATCTAAAACTATGCAACTACAGCATTTAGCCGTCTATATAACACCGTAGGGCCTGCTATAGGGTAGGTATGAGCTGGTTTTGCCATCCCGCAGACAGCTCAGCAATACGCTAAATGCGATATAACTCCCTCCTACCCCCTCTGTGGCTTAGTTGGCTGAAATTTGGTATACTATAGTTTATGATGTCCGGATCAAATATCTTCATGGGCACAACGAAATCCAATGGACAGTTTTTGACATACGGATTGTTGAACATGCGGAGGCAGGTTTGTTACTTATCTATATATTCAATAGGTTATGTGGCGATTATTTTGTTACAATAAGTTGAGGATGTCTGTTTGAGCTCAACATGGAACACAAAGTAATAAATATGGAACAAATACCTGACAACTGCTTTTCCTTAAAGATATTGAATGACATTTACAATTGCAATTATCTAGTGCCTGAAGAAGAAACTGCTGGGAAACCTGGGGATTTGTTTTTTTGTTCTTACTCTAGTTATGACTCACCATCGAATGTGTCATTCAATAAACGTTAAAATGTGAAAATACTTATGTTTTTTTCGTGTTTTCTAAAGAGTTCTTGTCCATATAACTAAAGTGATATCCTGAAAAAGAAATGGGGGTTTGGGAAATAAAACAAATAAAAAGTAAGAAACGTACAGTTGTATTCATAGAAAATGGGTACACTAAAATTGTTATAGTGTAAATCGGGTTTGATTGAATTTGACTTAAAAATAATGTATGGTTGACATTGACAAGCCTGTCAGTGCCAAAACGTTTCAAAATGCCTCGTCATTTAACTGAAATTGAAAAAGCTCAAATAATAGCCAGAATCGTAGATGGGTGGTCAATACGTGCATTAGCAGATTTTACCGGAAGAAGCAAAACACTATTTTAAGAATTAAGCAACGTTGGATTCAAGAGGGGTCTTTGAAAAGAAAAGTTGGTACTGGTCCGGCACGCATTTCCGTCCCTGAACAAGATGATGCATTTCTGGGATATCTAAGGGCAAATCCTTTTGAAACTGCAAGAAATGCTGTCATTGACACAGGATTTCCTGGGTCTCAACCTACCGCTAGCCGAAGAGTCAAAGAATCTGACTTAAAAAACCGCGTAGCTGCGAAAAAAATGATGCTCACAGAAGAACGGAAACAGTCTCGTTTACTTTTCGCCCTAAATTATATCTACCGCGACCATCAGTTTTGGAACACGGTAGTGTTCACTGATGAAAAGGTTTTTCAGTCAACATATAATGGACAAATTCGTGTCTACAGGCCAGACAATACAAGATTCGAAGAACGCTACACTAGCGATCTTGCTTTCAGACCTGGGCGATTTTCAGTAAACGTATGGGGTTGGATAAGTGCTTATGGACTTGGTGTCTGCTGGCGATTGGAGGGAAGGTTTAACGCCGAACATTATATGTCTGTTCTGGAAGATATAATGCTCCCATCTGTTGGACAAATATATCCAAATAACTCATTCGTCTTTCAGCAGGATAACTGTCCGGTCCATACCGCAAATGCTGTAAGGGAATGGTTTCATCATAATAATTTTGAAGTCTTGCCATGGCCCGCTTACAGTCCCGATATTAATCCTATAGAGAATGTTTGGGGTCTAATTGTAAAACAAATATATAAAAGAAATTTTAGACCAAACAATTCTAATGAATTATGGGAAGTTATTCACGAGTGCTGGGAAGAGCTGGATGCAAATGTTATAGGGAATTTAATTAACTCAATTCCAGGCAGATTGGTTCAAATAGTCTAAAAAAATGGTCATATGACCAAATATTGAAATTTTATAATTTAATTATAAATTATATATTACATTATAATTAAACATTATTTATACATAGTTTTCTGTTTTTATTATTGTTATTGGTTACGTTGTGTTTAAAAATTTGGGTTGTAGAAATATTCTGATACATTGAAATCATTTATCACATTTTATATGTTTTTGTTTTGTCTATCGCCGTCGATAAGAAAAGCCTGATTTACGCAAATATGGCAAAATCTAGTCATAAGACTTGTACCCATTTTCAGTGAATACAACTGTACTTCCATATAAAGTTCGCACTGTCACATGTCGCTTGGAACAATTGAACTTGGGGCACACCAAATTCTCTGAATGCCAGCCTGCCTTTAGTTCCTTCCTTGTTTTCCCAAGAATGCATCAACTACGCGATGAACTCGGATGTTGCGAGACGTCTTCATATTGCATAATTTAAGCCGTTTTGTACGGGGAAACGGCTGGAATTGATATTTGAAATCTGATACACACTGGAGATATCTCTTTCCGCGGAAATACGAGATTTACGCGAAGAACACCGAGAAGTGGAGTTACCCAACTTCGATCCATATTTGATGAATCCTTAGCGGTTTTACAAAACATTTTGCCTCGGGATTTATTGATCTTCTCAGTACCGATCCTTCGTCGATATAAAAACTACCTAATGAACATTTGCAAATTCTTTACGATAGGAATTTCAGTAGCGAGCATCTGGAAGAACAAACAGAACTATACCCTGGTTAAGACTTTGATGATTACTAGAATTCATAAATTCAACAAAGGAATTCAACAAATTTTTTATTTCGATCCCAAGTTATTATTTCAAGCATCGGAAAAATCTGTGCAATGCGGTGTTCCAGAGAAGTGAGCGACCTTGTGAGCGAAGTATTATCGAAAAGACAAATGCATCTTTTTTCGACATAATATGAAAGTTTCAGTGTGTTTTCAAGAGCTGCACTCCATGTATGCGAACAGCATTCTAGGAGAGGTCGGGTCTGTTCTTTAAATCATATTCGGTTGACAGGAAGTGGAATTGCTCTTGGCAGAGAACAGAAAACCAAGTTTTTGAGAGCTACTTTTGGAAATAGAACTCACATGGTTTTCCAATGAGAGGTTAATGCTGGATGGTATTATCTCATATTGCGATGGAGGACCTAATTATTGTCTAGTTAAGTCGGGTACTGTATAACTGAAAATAAGCTGACTTCGGCTATCCGTTTGAATGGGTGACCGACGTACTTGGAGACAGTCCTAAAAGTTTGCATTCTCGTCCGTGCATAGTATCCCACGTTCAATGGTAAGGGTTTCGTCTTCCCTAGCTCGCACAAGTATCTCGGAGACTTCTGAGGGTTGCTCGTAAGGGTGCAGTTCTTGTACCGACTCGTAAATGCGACATTTCGATTGATGAGTTAGTAAAAATGCTCATTATTTTGTATTTGAGAAAGTCCACCCTTGCTAACAATATATAGTCTTATGATAATATACTTTCACGCTTCTCTTACAAGTTTTCAAAGGGTGGTTTTTTGTCAAAAATTAAAGGGGATCCTTCATGTAAACTCACTTCCAAAAATAAGAAAAAAGTTGTTTTTAGTGTTTTCCTAAAATTGCTAGAGTTATAGAAATGGTTTGTGGGTGTGTTCTGCCGTGGTGGCGTGTAGCTCGCCCAAGTCTCTGACTCCTGAGGGTTGCTCTTGAGGGTGCAGCCAGTTGACGGATGTAACGATTTCAATGATACTTATGACAACAATGAAAAGGCTACCTATGAATCTTTTTTCATGTTGTGATTTTCTACTAAAGGGGTGAAATATGCCACCCCTATTCCATTTTATACCAGAACTTTTCAACGATACAAAATTCCTTGATTTAGAAATGTGCGTTGCGATGAAATTGAACCTCCATAACACATGGAACTCTGCTGTGATGGCCAAAGGCAGAACAAGTGACAACTAGAGGGAAGCTGGCTAGTTATCAAAGACTGGTCGTGCTTGGAGTTACTGCCTGGTGATGATCGTGAACCTTTCTACTCTGCATTTGCATATTATAGCAGAGGCGAGGATAGAAGCCTCCAGACTGAAGTGCATGGAACAATGGAGGGGTAACAACTTAGGCCACATGATGGAGATCATAAGAATCGACGCATCTGAAATACCGTCGGACAAAATAATCCCAACAGACTCTTTCAAGATGGGGAAGTCACATCAAGGGTCCTACCAATGATGTCAAGGGAGCAACTTTGTTATACAGATGGCTCTAAGACAAGCAAAAGGTTAGAGGCTGGCATATAGAGGCATGACATTAGTCCAAACCTTGGCACTCAAGCCTACACATTCCAAGTAGAGGTAACAGCTATTTCCGTCTGCACAAGTCTAAGGAGGGTTTTTAGAAAGCAACAGCCAGACGGCAATAAAGGCTCTGCGATCATGCAGGTTCACTTCCAAATTAGTTTGGGAGACTCATCAAAACTTCAACGACCTAGGAGCACAGAACATGGTAAAACTTGTCTGGATACTAGGTTGCGAGGGCCTCCAGAGTGCAGATGTCCTAGCAAGAGCGGAGGCAGCAACAACTCTCATTGGACCAGAACCAGCCTGTCGAATCTGTTTTGAAGACATTAGGCAGGACACGAAGAAATGGGTCAAGAAACATCATCAGACTCTCTGGGAAAACGCCTCAGGCAATACCAACGAGAAAGAGATGGTGATGGGGCCAACTTACTGGCTATTAAGGCATTTCCTTGAACTGAGCCGGAATTCCCCCAGGAAGATGGTATGGTGGGAATACACCAAGACTCCAGGTTCTGTGATGAGGATGACTAAACCAGCCTGTTCGGATGCGAAGCCTTGGCTGGCATAAGGCAGAATATCTTCGGACACTGAAGTGCAAAAGATATCATCCCACAGGAAAACCTCATGAGGAATCTCCAGGAATTCATCAGAAGATCCGGAGTACTTACGAGATAGACCTAACAGTGGGAAGCAGCATTGCAGGCTGCGAGATAATCCAAAACAAATCCGGAATATTTCAACATTTGCGCCAATCTATCTATCTAGAAGAAGACTTGATTCCTGTGTAATTAGTGATGCGTACGAAAGTCTCGTTTTCGAGAGTCTCGCAAGGTCTCGTCTCGTTTTCGAGACGATACTCGAGACGATACTCGAGACGATACTCGGACAAGACGAGACGATACTTTTATTGGTCTCGTCTCGAGTATCGTGCATGAGGTTTCGCATCTCGTATGAGAGTCTCGCAGGTGAATATTTTGACGTGCGGACTTGAGAACTTGATAAAAATCGGATTTTGTAATTGATTATGATATTTTGTATTCAGTAAATCCTACGCTTTCCGGCGGAGAATGGATGCAGGAGCATCAAAAATATTATTCTATGCCTCGGAGTAATGAAGAAACATATATATTTCAATAGTGGAAAATTCACTCTTCTGAATTTTCTATTATAGATATGTTTAATGGCACGAAATCTCTTAAATATACCGGCTGCCCCGACGGAAAGATAGGTCTCACGTGCTGCGTAACTATAAGAAACCATCGAAATCATCTCAAGAATGAATCTGCAATGTTTGTTATGCCTAAACAACTGGGTGAAAAATGAGGGCTGTCTGTGTGTTGTTTTTTTTTTTCAACTTTGATTTTTCAATTTAGTTCATTCATCAATGCTAAGTTTTTATTTTGTTTAGATGTATTACTCTCAAATACATGATGTTATGTTTCAACAATTGTAATCTTCTTTTCCGACTCTTACATTAGGGCAAGTATTTAAGCATTCCTTATTGCACTGAAAAAATAAGATTATGCATGACGATATTTCGATTCTTTTATGAGACTCTCGTACGAGAAGCGAGACGAGACGAGAGTGGAGGCTGCGAGACGAGACTCGATACGAGATTTATCATTTCATCGGCGAGACGAGACAAGACTTTATGGAAATCTCGTCAAGTTGGTCTCGTGCGAACCACTACGTATAATGGTTAGAAGTGGTCATTTCGAGCAGTTTTTATCACTGTGTTCCGTTTGATCTAGTTGTTTTGCTTTTTGTTGTAATGCACATTAGTAATTTGGTTTTGTTCGTATTTCTAATTTGATATTGTATCAAAATGAAACATGGTACTGGTACGTGTCTCAATGGAAAGTTGAAACAAGTGGAATAATTTCAACTTGTGCAAATAGAACGTGACGACCACCTACTAGATTTTTTCGATTTATATCACAGAAGATACGTCGATGCACGATATTGTATTTTATTTTCAATCAAGAAACTGGAGTTGAAAACATTTTGCAATAAATCTTTCTTTTCAACATTGACAAATTTTGTTTCGTTCTGTTCTGACGAGAAATGGAAAAGGGTTGCATGTTCTTCCACTTTTTCTGCCTAGGTATTCGGTAAACACAAACTGCGCCGGGTCTCTTATCTCAGGTGGTGTTAACTCATCCTCACTTTGAATCACATCCATTTCTAACAGTTACTTGACAAATTTTCAAAATTGACTATGACATTAAAGTAAACACAAATAATACAACAAATGTCATCAGCGGTGAACATAGTAACGAAAGGCCCAGTTACCTTTGATTTTTTTTATTTATTTATTTGGATATTGATAATGAGGAGCAATTCATAAATATAAAAAATTCGATTTTTCATGGAATTGGACAAACTTGAAAATAAAACTATTTGTTTCACACTGCAGAAAAGCAGATTTAATGCCTTGGCTGGTTTCATCTTGTGCTATTATGCTTAGTAAAACAAATAATTATTTTTGTAATTTTTCTCATTCAGAAATATTGAATTTTTTCCTTACTTTATAAGCCCACAGTATATGGATGTTATAAAACTTGCAAGGTTTCGTTAGACGACATATCGATCCGAGTTCCCATTTCAATGAATCGTATCGATTGAAATGTCATACACAGACGAGTCGGTAAAAAAAACCAATGATTAACTTCGTTTCAAGGCATGTTAGAATCCAATTTAACCGCACTGAAACCATTATCAAGATTAGTTTTCCGGTGATTCAGATAATGTCAAACGTAACTACAGGTTTATCATGTGGTTGATTATCGATTCATTTTTTGTCGTTGCAGATGAAGGCATATCTTTTTCACGATGGTTTTGAATCAATACAATCATGGAACATGGGTTCATCCCATCTATCATGATTGTTATCATTGTTTATTGCCTACTTTAATAAAGCAGTTGAAATATATAGCTGAGACTTAGTTAATCATTAGTTTTTCTTGCAACATCACTTCTTAAATAGAAGACTAAAACATTTGAGTGAACCGACATTGAATTATATTTGGCCAGTTCTGTATCCTGCGGTTCTCCAAGGAGGAAATTTCTGAAATATAACATTATTATTATCATCGCTAGGAATATCCCAGGCGGGCCCTGTCTCCGGAGCCCTGATACTTCTGGAGAAGAGGGATCTGAACTCCAGGTTCCAGCCAGTATAATATTGTTGAGTAGTTACTTCAAACTGTAAAAGTCTACTGCCCTTAGCCGTGGAAAGATTTGGGATTCAAACTCAAACTATGATTTTCTATATGGCAGCTCTTCTTGAGTCCATTTTATCACTTCAAATGAGTAAAGTAGAATCGGTTAAGCCAATGAAATCAGTGTGGTTTTGTATGATATGGACCTTAATACCAGACAAAAGTTATGGTACAAGCTTGATGGCGCACTAATTACAGCAGTATATCAATCAAATGTTCAGAGGCAAAGTTATAGGACGAGATTGGAAGTATTATTGGCCACCTCGATCGCCCGATTTAACGTTTTTGAACTTTTTTCCATGGGGTTATTTGAAGAAAAGAGTTTATGAAAGTAGACTTTTTACTGATATTCAGCATTTGGAGAATACGTTTCGAAATTTTATTCAAGACGTGTGCAGAAAATCCATCTTTAGTATTAAGCGTGAAGGATATGAAATGCATATAGGGCAATGAATTGTTCACATCTACGTTTTTTGTGTTATTAGATTCTGCATTTTTAAAATAATTTTCAATATAAGCAATATTTTAAAGGATTCTTCAGGCGAAGACCTCCCTGAAGAAAGTTTAAAGGCCGCAGATGAGGTAAATTTACCTGTTATCTCGTAAATCATGAGAAAGATATAAGTAAACAGCAATACAACCCATTTTCAAACTGGTGCAAGAAAAAATAAGTAAATAGCTTCAGAGAAGCGTTTTTTTTGGCATTTTTCCGAAATCCATTGTCGTAGGATCGCGTTACTCGATGGTGAAATTTCAAGTTGAATAAGAAAAAACCTGGACATAGCAAGTTTCATAAGTTGACATCGTTCCTAAAAAAGAAAAATGTTGGTTTCTGACCATATGAAGCGCAGATTTTTAGCAAAGAATGTATATTCTTTTCAAACATTTGGAATAATTGAAATTTGTATTTGAGCTGAAACAAACTTACAGAAAAACTCTCGTAAACCAGTTTGGCGTTCGTTATGAAAGACCCCGTAGATGAATTCTTAAGGAATAGTGAAAACTTTCCGATGATATAAAATCTTAGGCATTCGCCGCTATGAAAAAATAAACACATTCTCGAAAAAAAAAGGCATACCGCAGAGTATGTCATTAAAGAAATTGCACTGTAGTTATGTTGCTCCTACAAAGTCAACACTAATCACTAATT
Organism: Chrysolina americana; assembly: GCA_958502065.1. Lineage (NCBI taxonomy): Eukaryota > Metazoa > Arthropoda > Insecta > Coleoptera > Chrysomelidae > Chrysolina > Chrysolina americana. Next base: position 91,062,354 of record OY293412.1, read on the forward strand.
GTCTGTTTCCTCTTCGTTCTTAAGGATCTTTCGTCGCGGATATTAAATATTTGTGTACGACACACAAGAGCATTGTTTGCATTTTTTGCGTTGGATAACAATAGAAGATCACCTTTCTCCTGACCCGAAAAAATCATTGATCGTAAAAGATTGTTGCTAAGTGCAATGTGTTGGGAATGTGAGTCTATTGTCTATAAGGTGATGCGCAATTCGATGGCAATGTTATTTTGGGTGGGTCAATCAATATCTCGTCAGTTTCGCCAGCATCCAAATACGGTGACACCATCTAAGTCAGCAACATACTTTTTTCATTAATAGACTTACATGAAATTGGACTTTGGTATTGGTGTTTGCTTCGGATTAGGAAAGTTAGGATCAAGAGTTTTTCTATGAGCGCAAACAAAATATATCACTCCAAACAAATTCAGGGTGCTGTAAAATATTTCCCGCACTACTTACTTAGTAGGTTTGTAGAAAATAGTTATTATCCTAACAAGTACGGAAAGAGTACTATTCCCGCATGAGACTGCCGTTACCCGAACGACGCAAAGCGGAGTTCGGGTAAGCAGTCGAGTGCGGGATAGTACCTTTCCGTATGAGTAAGGATCAAGATTTTTTCTACAAGAGCATTGAAATTTCTTATGTGATGCTCTTGAACAAACTTTCACGTGCGGGAAAAGTTATTACCGCACTAGTGCGGGAAAATTGAATTACGGACGTGACTACTCAGCGTTGTCCTATGAACCTCATAACCAAATTTATTGTTATAACGAACTGGAGACAAGTAGGCAGGGCCGGTCCAGGCCCGTTATACAGGGTGTCAATTTGAAAACTTCCCGTCCTAATATATTCATTTCAGTGAACAATATGACGAGGGGTGTTTCACTTCCCTAAAATTTGTACACCAAATTTTCATTTGAGGGATTTCAATTGGATTTCAGAACTCTTGAACGGATTTCTGGATTTCATAAGAAATTTCAAGATTTTCTAGGTTTTCTGGATTTCACCAAAGATTTCTGGATTTCATATGGATTTCATGATTTCAATCGGATTCCATGATTTCATTTGGATTTCAAGATTTCCTGTACGATTTCTGAATTTCACCGGAGATTTCTGGATTTCATAAGGGATTTCAGCATTTCATTCGGATTTAAAGAATTCCTTCAGGAATCCAAGGTCAAAAAAAATGCTGCACACAGTTGGTAGTAATGTATTCAAGCTTACGGGTGCAGGTTCATCAAAATTTCATTGCTTTTGGGGATTTTTAGCGCAATTCTTCAAATGTAAATGAGAGGTGTGGTTTGTTTCCAACAGTATCATTTGCGATTTTTTAGATATCAAGTGGATATCGGGGGTATTTCACTTCTTTAAAAATTGTATACCAAATCACTTCCGTAATATTTGTACCGAGACTTGTACATCAAATCAGGATTTCTATTGGATTTAAGGATTTCATATACATATAAAAATAGATGGTTACTTACTAACGTGAGAATTAAAATGAAATTGAAACCAGACGGACAGAAAAACATTACGTTAGATGTATGACAGTGATGATGACAATTTATATTCGATTACTTATCAAAAAGGAATTTTCTGATTGCTGGGTGAAATATTGATATTTTCATTCAATTTGAGTGTGATTGTTCAAATCTGTTTTTTTGTTCATTGATTCTTTATTTTCGTTGATATGTATCATTTCCAGAAAAATTCTTTTTGTTTGATTACTTTCAGTGTCTAAAATAATTGTATCATAGTTCATTCGATGGTCATTTTGATTGCATATCCTCCATTTTAATCACCCTGTATAATCTATTTATTCAATGGATGTCGGTTCTGAGAACAATTTATAACCCTACAGATCTTTAATTGAAATAAAAGATTGCAGATTTCAATCATGATAAGTCATGTCAATTAATCATGTATGCTGATATGATCGATATATTATTATTATAATCGGATTACAGATACCAAACCGGCACCGTTATGGATCTCCGAGATATGTATGCAGGCTGATCTTCACTGTTAGACGTTACATTGGTATGAGTAGGAATACTTCGGATTGATTCTGAATTGAATTGAAGTTTTGAAAGACGTACCTATTATGAAGATGGATAACAAGTAAATTATTAATTTTTCATGAAGCCACGTGAAATTTGTGTGATGTATTTACTCATAGGTCAGGTTCAACAAGTGTTCGATATTTTGAAGCGTATTATTTTGTCAGAAATGCCGTACCGCTCCTCAAAAAATATTAATAATATGCAGATAAAAAGGACCTCTTTAATCAGATGTTTACACACTCCTAAACAGATTAATAACTTTCTGAGAATCATTATCTCTAATTGATAAATATACTCCAATCTCAAATTGATTGAGCTGTTTGCTTCTTTCCATAAATTCTCCTGAAATGAACTTGCTTTACCCTTTACCCTAGAGATCACTTACATCAACTGAATGAGGAATATATTAAAAATTATGATTATTTGAAATTGATAAGCACTCATGCCACGTGACACACTCAGCTAATCAGCATTAATATCTGGTGCTACGACCAGCAATTGCACTCTCTATTACATCCTATTTGACCGTTGGGGTTAGGTATTAAATTCATGAATATGATGATTGTTACTTTTGTTTGTAGTTGTACCATAGTCAGGATCCCTTTTTCCTTTTTTATTAAACGTGGGACTGAAGCTGGAACTGTACAACGACCATCACCATCAAGTCTCTTCTATTCTGTACTCAGACAGTGGCGTGTCTCTGGATATTGTCGTACAATAAAATTGTTCAAATCATCACAGGTGGTTCTCTATTATACGGGTGCTACCACTCATCACATATCAATCGACGAACCTCCTCGAAGTTCGTTATCAACTTCCAGAAGATTCAATTGTCCATGCTCACTTTGGGAGTGTTTCAAAATCATCTGGCTCCCCGCGAAACCTGTTTGTGCACCTACCCGGAGAGCACTCTGAAACTACCCCCAAACATTTTTGCCTTGTTTGAATCCGTCACCTCTTGTCTCCGACCATTCCCCTCAACCGTAATGTCCTCATGCCTCTTTCGGTTTTCCAGCTTCCTCTTCCAGGCTTCATTCCTGTGGCTCTGAATCAAATCGTTTATTTTCTTCCCCAGTCACATCATGTTTTCCCTGTGCCAGTGGTTTTGGGTTATTTGCCACTTTCTTCTTTCTTCGCTATTCATTTGGTTTGAATCTGGGATGTAGCCTGGAAGGAGATACTGGTTTTCCCTCACAACCCTCTTCTTGGTGTTGGCTTCTCTCGCTGCTTGTACGTCTGCGATCCACCCCTAGGTCTCTTGTTCGATATAATTTTTTTCTACGTGCGATGCTAGAATCATCTTTACGTTCATGACCCTATTGTACCTCTTCCAATCAGCGGAAGAATAATCATACAGGACTCTTTTCCACCTCGGGTTTAGTCTGACTGGGAAGAGCACGGGGTTAAGATCATAGATGAGCTCTGAGTTGGTTTGGAGATTCGAGATATTCGTTATTTTTTTTTCAGTCTGTCTGATGCGAGCCAGAAGTTCCATTGCTAGTTACCTTAGCCACTGAGCCACCGACATCCTACGTATACCGCATATAGCCTCGTTCCTTCTTTCAGCTGTACGCTGGTATGTCTATCGAACATTGTCTCTGTGGAAGGGATATATATGGCACGCTCTTCCTCACAAGGATCGCGACACCTCCACTTCTTCCCGGGTTAGGTCGGTCTGCCCAGATGGTGATATATCTCTTGAGTTGCAGTTAATGGTCCGGCCAGTCTTCGTCTCTGACGTCAATCTCAATGTCTGCAAACGAAATCAGCAACAAGGTCTTACTTGCCTCTGATAACGTTCACATTGGGTATGCACACCTGGATAGGCATTGGGAGGCCGTAGTTTTGGAAGTTTTCCATAAGTTTCCAGGAGACCAGGAATTTATCGCCGCTACTCCGGGCACCTCTTATGCCCTCAATAATATCATCTATAGCTCTAAGCAAGTCTTCGGTGTTTATGAGCTTATAGCCTGATGCCTTTCTATAATCTCGCCTACAGCATTAATTGTGCGTGGCTAGCTTGGCCCTTGTAACATTTTAACATTTGTGAGGTTGGGATTGAGAGGGGGTTCTGTGGCTCACTCCTCTCTTTGATTTCCGCCCTTCATCTCTCTCTATCCTGCCTGCGTTTCTTCCAGATATTTTCCTGGACTGGAGGGGCTTTGGCTGCTTTTTTGTCGCCTCTCTTCCTGCGTTTTCACATGCCGTTGGTAGATTTTGCACTTCTGCGAATAGTTGTAAATAGATTTAATGCAACAGCTCTGCATTTTTATCAAACACATATGATCCACGGTTAAACACTCCTTGAAGACATTGCTTGATATTACAAAATAGTTTGCATGGCACTGAACTGATAAGAGTTCCATGGTTTCTCTATTATTGCTGGGTGAATACCAAGTAAAAATGTTGAGTGTATACAGTTCACTCTAATCACGTTTGATATACCTTTTCCATTTCGGACGATTTTCAATGTTTATTAAACAAACACAACAAGGCAATAATAGGAAATTATTTTGCGTTTCATCGTTTCAATAACCGTCGAGCAATTAGTGGAAATTTCAATTGCTCGGAAACCAATTGAATTCATTTCTGTATTGGCAGTTTGATCGTTATAGCGAAACGGCATTTGTTGATAGAACTAGCTTGGCACGATTCTGAGAAACAAACGCTCACGATGATTTCACCGAATCCCATTGTAGCGGTCAGCACATGACAACCTGCCAAATAATTCACGTTACCGCGAATCGGATCCGTTACGCAACATTCAAATATTTGCTCTGTTCGCCGGCCAAAGCAAAGCTATCCACTCGGGCGATTCACATTCCAATTTTTACCGAAAAGCAAATATTAACGAAGAACAAATCAAATAAAAATTTTTTCCTTGGCGCCATGTGGAAATAGTCCACACGAACTAGGAAATTTTTGCGACTGTTAGTTTTTCTGCAAAGTTTTTTGTAAGTTTCTTCCAAATCTTTGATTAAATTTCCACCTACCTCATTTCCTCCTCTTACGCCAGAAGATGTCTTGGAAAAACAATCCTCCAACACATCTGTGAGGTCCATTCGCCAACACATCCATTTGATAACACAGGTGTCGGACCAGTCATGAGGGGCTGGTGGTGTTTCAGAAAGTTTTTCAGTCGGAAGCATTCTACATCATCACAAGACAGTAAAGCACTTAAGGAATCCTGCAGAAAAGTCCAACCAGTACACAAAATACATCTCGATCACTTCACTTCAAAACTAGTTGGGCTGAAATTACCAGGTATTTGCTACCTTTTCAAATCACTAATTGAATGTCAGTAGATTATAGATTATAAGAGTTCGTCCTCAATACGGTGCAAGCTTTTGAGGGCACCCTACAATATCCTTTGCACATTCTGTTGAAATTTGAACCTATTTGATCCTTTCCGCGTTCGACTAACTATTCGGATGTCGACGACTGCAGCGCCTCGACGTAGAACATTCTTGGTCACCGTGTTGGCAACACTGCCTACCGGCTACTCTGAGTCAGTTCTTTATTCTTCAATCTCTTCCTTCTTAGATTCGCTTGAGTACAGACGTACTTCTCTCGTCAACCAAGCTCAAGTAAACACGTGTAAGTTATTGTTATCCGTTGTTGTATAATGTATTGAATTAAATAGTGTTAAAGTAATTATAAATTCAGTGCATTACTCTTCAATCCCACAACTACAGTCCACTCGCTCTCACGTATTCACGTAAAAGATATTCGCCCCAGAATATTTACGTTGAATAGAAAACCCGACCTCTTGAGGAAAACATAACTACACACCACACAGTGGTTCTTCGAATCCAAACAAACCCCATTAGGAACCGCAACTTGTTCCTAAGCCACCACACATTCCAAATTTGAGATTGCAGTTAACCTACCCATAAGACATCTATAATGTTCATCTCCAAAGACCTAAACTGAACTCTCTATAGTTAGCCAAGACAAGTCCATGGACTTAGCACTGGACGATCTTTAACAGGCCATTTACAGAATCCCTGGAGGAAAACGAGATATAGTCAAAATCGGTCTTAACGTGCAGGTGAGTGAGACTTCATTCGACTGTTTATTCCAATAACATTGCACAAACGATTTCCGTGTTACACACACATGATACCTACCGTGAAAATATACCTTGATAAATACAAAACATTTTGGTAACCACTAGGTTTTTCGATTTTTCATATACTTTCTGACATTTAAACCTACACGATAAGAACGATTTTGACTACAGCCATGTCATTTATCGACATTGGGGAATGTACAAAAGGAGTTCCTTATCTCCTGTGTCGATGAATAGAAGCCAATTTGGAAAATAGGGTAATCATATCATCCATCCATAGGCGAATCCACAGTCACAGCCAGAGCTAGAGCTGGTAGGGCATGCCCATCGGGGGGGTTCCACCCGCTTTTTCGTGTACTATAGTAATAAACGAACTGCTAAAAAGCTGAAAGTCTTGAAATGCTTAGGAAATGCTGATGATCTAGCGATCATTGCAGAAGGCAAATTTGCAAGAGCAATCTTGGAGCAAACACAGAATTCTCTAAACATAGTAACTAAGTGGTGCCACGAGGAGTACCTAAGTGGTGCCATGAGGAGGAACTAACTATCAATCCTCACAAAACCTCAATAGTTATATTTACAAAAAGGAGGGTACTTAAAAGACTATTGGCACTAGTTCCGATCGGTGTTGAAATTCCAATTGCACAAGAGCTAACATATTTCAGAGTCATTTCTTATCATAAGTTAACATCAGAAGAAGATGTCCCAAAAAAACCTCAACAGCCTTTAACCTGTACAGAAAAATGTTCGGGCTACAACCAAAAATTACCCTATGGCTAAATAGCATGGTCATCAAGCCCATGATGGCATATGGATCAGTGTTAAGGTGTTTTGTCTGCTGCGGCAATTTGAAGTCAATGGTGCTTGACGGTCACTAGAGCCATGAAGACTGCCCCCCAACTTTAGAAACCAAGTTACAGCAATTGATCATCGTGAAGAGGAGTTACTGAGGCAAAAGTTGAATAGAAGGACCATTGCTATTCACTCTGACTAGCCAAGCAGCAATTACAGCAATTATCTTCATGCAAGTTAACTCTCAACCTGTTTGGGGCTGTCTGACAGCCCTACAAGAGCTGGGCAGTCATAGAAAGCTGTCCTCAGCCTGGGTACCAAAACATGAGGGCAACTAAGAGGCTGACTCATTAGCAGGAGAAGGAGCACGAAGTGCTCTTAATGGCCTGGAACCCGCTTGTTGTTTAGCGAAAGCTCTGACGAAAACCCACAAGAACAGGTGGATGAGTACAAGGTGTCGTGAATGAGATAGGCAAAAATTATCGTTTTAGAACCATCCCCTCTCTCACTGAGTACCTACCACTGTCAGAACAGAAGGACAGTTCTAACAGAGCACCGTAGACTCAATGAACATGTGAACAATATCGGATTGGCAGAAACAACAATTGAGGAAACCGCTGGACACATATTTTGTAATTAGGATGGTCTGACAGGGTCGAGGTTATCTGTATTAGAAGAGGAAAACCACATCCTCTCAAATATATGAGAGAGTTAAAGTCTAATCTCTGGAGTCTATTGGCAAGGACGGAATTAGAAAAAAAAATCTTAACAATATGAGGGCATACACGATGGATCTTCATAGGTCGCGGTACAGAGGCTGCCGAGCCCAACATATGCCCTGTAAAAAATGTATCTAGGTGGTGGGTATAATAATGTACTACATACCTACCTTCGGAATTGGGAAGTATATCAATTATTTGAGAGTACTCTGGACATAATCAGATTTCAAGAGTCGGAAATTTCAAATATGATTCCGATGTAGGGATGTATGGTGGGATTAGCATTAGTATAATGTGGCTTCCATGTCATATAATTGAATTAAAGTATTATTACATCCTGGAAATTGGAATATCACCTATTCTGTTATGATCTCGTGGGTTTAGCATATATGTCAGATTTGTTTCGTAAATTAAGAATCATCTATATATACCTGAAATCCAATACCATTTTTTTTCCTGCATAAACACGAATTTAATAACACGACCGTCCTAGTTGTCCTGTTCTTTGCGGAATCGGTAGATAAATTTCCCAGAATGGATCGGACGGAACAGAGCAAATACCACAATGTGTACATTTTAATTCAGATTTCAGTTGGCCAACAAAGTAATCTAAAATCTTGGAATTTATGAATTCTTAAGAATCTCGTCCAGGCCTTCTCAGCTTTCTCACTGTAACTCAATGTTTCATCGAGCTCTGTCAAGATGTTCACAGGCCTGGATTATGTTTACATCTCTATCAATAGTCCCTTCAGCAGGTACCTCAAAAATTCCTGAGTATCTTGCTGGATATGACAGATGAAGCGAAGTGCGATTTTTTTATTTGATTTTTCAATGAGACTGTAATATCGACTCGAACTGAAGAATCTTATGACCATAGTTTCTTGATCACCTCTGCATAGGATTTCATTTAAACTCCTTCGCCTCCTTTATTGCCAATATTTTGCAGACCTTGAGACCGAGTATGTGGAGGGCACTTTTTTCTATAGACTTGTTGGCGTTCACATTCATATCATCCTCTCCTGAGTAGTATTTAATGAAGTGATTGGCTCTATTTCTGGAGTGGCGTAATAAAAAAACTCGCGCTGAGACTGCTGGGTATTAAATTGATGTTTTTTTTTTTTCAATAGCTATAGGGGCAAAATCGTCGTCGCATTCAGGCAACAGCATGAACCAAATATTAAAAAACGAAAGCATTAAACCAACATTTTCAATGAGCCAGAAATTGAAGAAGGAACTTTTTTCCTGTGCAGGTCTAAGCAAAATATACTCTGATTATTATTTTCAAATTCGAGGGCAGCAACACGAATCAAGTATCAAGGACCTCTATACCCAGCACGCCGTTACGGTAGACAGGGGTGTACAGGCAGCCCATTATGAATAATGAAGTGGGGTAAGGTCTAGAAATCTTGCCAGCCACTTTCTTTAAAACTCTTTTTTAAACCAAACTATTTGGAAATATCTAGATATTGACGAACAGTTATAACTTTTTACGGTAGAACTTCACCTCACTGATACCAAAGCCCTTCATTCAGAAGTTGGGGATATAAAAAATGCCTTTCAAAAACTTGATTGTCTGTTTCATGATATGAGCTATTTCATTTACCTTCAATTGCTATGAACTATAAGGCACAGATCCTATGTTTCAAGAAATGTTCTGCCTTTATATTATAATGTATGGGTGCAACTCTCTTAGACATCTACACCTGAGTCAACGGGTCTATCCAAAATAGAACAATTTGTGTCGTAGGAAAACTTGCTTACTTTTTTGGAAAATTGGCGATACTCTTCCTCTTCGGTTTTATCGAAATTGAGTCGTCGATCTCATCCTTCCAGTCCGTATGTTATCACTTTGGAGATTTCGTACATCCTCTTTCCAGTGCTCACTCTTAAGGTAATAAAAATATGTTATCGATCATTTTCAAAACGGTTTATTTCTCAATTACAAAATAGGTTACAGTAATATGGAGTTGTGTAGCATATAAATACTTCAGTAGAATTCCCTAAATTTTAAAAGAGTAACAGAATAGTAATTTATCTGAGCACACAGCTCAGACTTCTTTTCGGACACCTACTATGCTGCCGTGCTAAGCATAAACGGCGTATCTGACAAATTTGTGATCACTGAATTTAGGACTGTTTTGGTTTTTCTGCATCGTTTCACTCCTATCTTACTAGGATTGAATGTTGTAATTGAAAATCAGCCGATTTTATAAGTTTATGAAAATTATCATATCTGCAAAAATTGCCGTCAGTAAGTAAATCATGATTTTTTCGAAGACCTGAAAAATGCAGATAAGCCCTTTTTGATAAACACGGCAGTATGTAAGCTCATATGAGAAATACCAGTCAGAAACTTACTGCCTCCTTGGCTAATGCCCCGATGGGTATTGAATTATATCAAAACGAATACTCGTGCAATATTCCCCTCTGCAGAGGAATCACAAGTGCTTCCTGTAACCAACTAGCACGCTTTTGTTTCGATTCAAATAGGCGTACCTCTTAAAGCAGTAGTTTTGAGGTTGTTGCCTCTCACCAGGGCATTGGTAGGTCAATACAGACAGCTTTGAAGCCTGAATCAGCATCACGTACCAATGAACAAAATCATTTCTCTTATTTCCGTTAATCAATTCTGAAAAATCGTCTCTGCTTAAATCGAGCCACTGCCGAGAACTTGCAGTAAATTCCGAACCGTCCGTGGCTGAAATAAATTTGAATAAGTTTCGACATGAAAACACTGCATAATGCATAATGACATTTCCGAATGTGTCGTTTTTTGTCTAATTCCCAGGGATTAACACACATCTGCGAGAGACAGTGTGTTTGCATTGCGGAATCGAATATCGAATTTCCAGCCCGTCAATCAAAGAGGCCTTGGAGTGTGATAAACATTCGGCTGATGACTTGACCGCGCCAAAGAATAATTTGGAATCAATCGCCTTAATAATTACGTTCGAGCAGCAGTAAAAGTGAAAAAGTTGTTGGTCGAGAAGGAAACAGCTTGTCAAAAGTTGACGGTAATGTCGTTTATTAATGTACAGCGTGACCATTCGTTTTTTTATTCTCGCCTTTTATAGGTTGATTATCGGACTATCAGTATAAATCATGAATTACAGATATATTATCTTCTTGTTGTGTTCGCGATGACATTTTCATTATTATAGAAACTGCATTAACCTAAGCCTATGATTGAAAAGATCAACGACGTGCAAGACAGATGGTATCATGACTCGGAGTTGTTAGAAAGTGAATAACACGCTAGGAACGAGGAAAATATATGAAAAATCTGAAATATCTGGCATCAAAGCCAAAATTAAATTGGATGCCCGGGAGCGAATAGATTTGCGTATCAGAAGTGACTACTTCAAAATTCACACAGAGTATGTGAATCAAATTATAGACATGTAATTGTTTTCAATCTGATGATTCCCCTCCCCCCCCCCAAAGAAATAAAAATCCTCTAAAGTTCGGAGAAAATCGTGAGAAACAAGAAAAATGAGGTGGGAATTGGTGTTCTTTGCTTGGTTTTCATTAAGGAGAACCAGCTCTGGAAAAGTTATGTGCATTCATTTATTTATTTTGTTATTCATTTACTCAATTTCTATGTATTTATTTATATATGGGGTAGTCTGATTCAGGAATTAACAAAGTATAACATTATTCAAAGTGTCCCTGGCAAGTGAGCGAATGTTCCATCAACCGGGCAACCCTTTCAATCCTCATTCCTGGCCCTTAAAAGAAACATACCTGTGAAAACGAAAAACTGTATCAGTAAATAATTTCCTACAAAACACGTAGGGACGGTCAAGTTATATTTTACTTATTCAACTCATTACCATTATTATTTAGATCATAATACTTTTTTCGTTAAATGTAATTCACCTCTGTATATACTTTTTTTAAACTAACCTTGTTCTAAAACGAAACAAGAGTCCCAGTCACTCTTGAATAACAAAAAATGCTTTCGAGGCCAAGTCCTTCGATGTTCTGGGAATTTCAATTTCAACCACTGCCTAATTAAAAACTGCGTAATTAAAATTTCAATCAAAATGCAATTTTTTGTACCCCTTCCGGGCAAATTGTCCCGTGTCTCAAGAATTTGGTCCTCTACGGTAGTCCTCTGTTGAATTGACTTTGTGATGATATAAAATAATGGAAATGCTAATTTTAAAATAACACGAGAAAGGGATGAAAATTCAAGAAAAAAATAAGAACGTGAGGAGGCTTGTTTTATTTTGTATTAGATTAATCCATGAGGAAGGCAATAAAATGCGTGATATTTTTTTTACTTTGCTGGCCATTTCATCAGGCATCATTCAAATGAAATAAATATCAAATTTTGGTTTTAAAAATTTCAAAGAATGTATTCAAAAAGCTGATTATAATGTTCAAAATATAGATGTAACTTGGTCGTAGTTAAAATAGTTGCATTCAAAGATCGAAACGTTTGTTGAAGTTGATGGTGACGTGAAAGAAGTATTGATCGATAAAATAACTCATACATACAGGAAAAACAGGTTGGGAACTTGAAAGACTATGAGAATCCCGAATGAAATCATGAAATCCGAATGAAATCATGAAATCCATATGAAATCCAGAAATCTTTGGTGAAATCCAGAAAACCTAAAGGAAATCTTGAAAGTTCTTATGAAATCCAGAAATCCGTTCAAAAGTTCTGAAATCCAATTGAAATCCCTCAAATGAAAATTTGGTGTATAAATTTTATGGAAGTGAAACACACCTCACTGTGAATAAAATGTTGTTTTGTATTTCATGTCTTTATAGGTATAAATTAGCCAAATATAATCTGAATACTTATTTTCCTCAGATAGTTCCACAAAGGGGTAATGCACCTGTTTGGTTTATTCATGCCAAATATTATATCAACTCAGTTTCTGGAAGCAAAACTCTGAGCATTGAATTCTTCAAAAAATTACCCACCGACACTACTAGTCAACTCAATTGTCATTTTAGAAAAAACGTCCCCATCAATTTCATCAATGGACGCCACTGAGAACATATTTTGGTCGACTGCATCCGATGCAGTCGTGTTGCTGGTCACCAACAGAATTGTTCATTCAGGCCTACGATGATGTTGCTGAACGCAACAATGTGAACGTAACGAGTGACCCGTACTGGCAGTATCGACGTGCGCCACTGGCATTCTAATGCAGACCGCGTTCATGGCAGAATGCGGATGCGGAACGTCCGTAACAACCACTTTGCCGTCTGTTACTGTGATTTTCCTATCTCGCTATCTGCACGCCATCGAGATAGGTGCACAGTATACGTTCTCCTGCAATCGATCAATGAAAAAGAAACTACTATATTTTTTTCTGAAAATTGACGTTTTGACATCGTTTTATATCTATCATAAGACTCCGTTTCCACTTCATCCTTGTTTGGAAATAGATTGGACGTTATTTTCGCCGATGACAAAATGAAACTACAATTTTTGTGAGCTCTGTACATTTTGTCGACGATCTTTTCTGGGATCTGTAATATACCGTGTGACACAGTCTCATGGTAGACGCCCTTTTCTCCTTTGTTTCTGTAGCTATATTCCTAAAATTTGTAACATCGAATATGCTCACTATAGGGCACTTTTTGACGTGATTGAAAAAAAAATCAACTTCTGGTTTTTCCGGAAATGGCATCAACTTTTGATTTTCAAATGGGACTCCCTGTATATTATTACAATTTAGAAATCTGCATGATTTTCTGAATCTAATGATATAAGGTAAGCTCGGGTAAGTGAGAATTTGGGGCAAGTGTGAGTTTGCTCGCTATCTTCGCTGAACCCAATGCCATCTATTGACGAATAGCCTACACTCATAATGAATCCATATCCATCATATAAAATACAAAAGAGATCTTGTGAAATCCAAATATTTTCTCCAATTTTCTAACCTACAATTCATCAACCCGAACGAGTATATAACGAGTTTATTTCAAGCTCAAAGTATTGTTAAAATCTAAGGTAAGAATCCATTTTATACACTTTTCTAAACAATGAATCTGACTATAGATTGCCGTTTTTTCATGAAGTTGTTTTTTTACATTGTTCCATTGCATGTCACACTTACCCCGAAATTAAATGATATTGGGGATAGTGTGACCTATCTGTCGGGGTAAGTGGGAACCTGGTTCATTTGGCCAATCTAAACAGTAATATTTTTTCAGCTATAGTACGAAATTATATACGGAAATCTCAGAGAGCCAAACAATATACCTGGCCAGATGTAGAAAACATTGATACACTTTCTGAGGATGAAATGATAACTGTGCTTCCATCACCACTCGTCAGAAGATGGGGATCAATGAAATTCTCATTCGATTTTTCAGATTTCTACCTGTAAATTTTTCTTTTCAACAAATGTTCACTTTCATGATTATTTTTTGTTTTTTCCAATGGGGCATTTCAAATTCAATATTAACAAGTTCCTATGTTTTGAATAAAGATATCTCGAAACAAATAAATTGTGGTGAAAGTTCCTTTACTGTTTACTCACACCTGCCCCAAAGAGAGATTTACGTGTATTAATATCTTTAAATTTGGCCAGAATCACACTTGCCCCAAATTTCCGAGGAAGTGTGACCTATGGAGATGTATATCTGAATAAATAAATAAAATTTATAGAATACGTTTTTCAACAGTTTTCTGTGGCGTATTACAAAGACTGACCTTTGAAGTAAATACCTGCAAAAGTTTTTATTGTTATATTAGTTCAGGTTCATCAGATGGACTAAATTCAATGCGAACTAATGAAAATCACGGTCACACTCACCCGAGCTTACTATACCTCATTGTTGATATTTCATTCGTCATTCGTCATTTCATTTTTCGATCTAGAGAGCCATGAACTCCCTAAAATTATTACAAATAATATAAAATAGTGCTACACTATCGTGGTTCGAAATACGTGCCAAAAAAGTGAACTAAAACCATTTTCTACTCAAAACTTCGTTTTTTCAAATGGTACAACAATGGTACTCTGACGTCATTCGAAAGTACCATCGATGGGGTATCAATCCATGTTAACTTTTTTCTGTATAACCAATACAAACACAATAATGGAGGTTAGACAAGTTTAAGTATCTTCTCGGTTCAATAACAATAATTTATCAAGGTGGCTATGGAACACAAATAACAGTTTGAAGTTTCGATAATCTCTTATTGACAGTTAGTCACTGAATACATTATTGAATTGATAAGATTGATGATAGAAATAAGTTAAGAATCCACCAGTTATAACAGAAACGAAAACGTGGATATGCTATTAGTGTATGGGGAATGTCGGCAAAATTCAGTTATTGCTCTTGAAGAGCAGTTGAAAAAGAGCCTGATGTTGGTACTGAGCATACTATTGTTTCTGAAGACATGGAGATAAATGTTCTCATGAGGGTGGAAGTCGTCAAAACAGTAGGTATCTCTTAGGGACATCGCTTCCGAGTTGGATACCAGTCGTGAAAGTTTCAGAAATTTTTTGAAAAAACATAAGTATCGATCGTATAAATATCGAATACATCAACATTTGTACGAAGACGATATATACGTAATTGTACAACAAAATAATGAGTTGAAAACAATTGTATTCTCCGATGAGTCAAGATTCACCAATCTTGGTTTGTTTAACAAACGAAATACTCGATATTGGACGCAAAAAATCAACATTTATGTAGGCAGGGAAATTTTCAAGTACATTTTGGATTTAATGTATAGCTGGGAGAAGTTGAAGATCGAATAATTGGTCTCATTATATTTGATGGACCTTTGAATGGTGGTAGATATATACCTTAGTTTCCTCAGAAATGAAATTGAAGATTATTCAGAAGCTTTACCGCCTGATCTGAAAAATCAACTGTTCTTTCAACAGAATGGTGCACCTCCGCACAATTGTAGGATCGTGACGGATTACCTTCGTTAACGATTTGGAGCAAAGTGGATCGGAACACATGGTTCTGTTAGGTGGCCTGCAAGATCACCTGACTTAACCCCTTTAGATTTTGTTTTGGGGTCACTTGAAAAACATCGTTTACAAAACCTACCCAACGACCCGTGATGAACTAGAATCACGAGATAGACAAGCCATTCAAAGTATAACGCCTCAACAATTGAAAAATGCTATTCGACATACCGCCAAACGAGCTGGTGGATGGTGGTGGACATTTCGAACAGCTTTTATAAGATTTTTTTTTGTATTGTTCCGTTATTGATCTAATTGAGAGAGAAAAGCTAACTATTATTACTTACTTACATTTGAACCAAGGCTTTGAGACTTCGAGATTCAGGAACTCTATCGGTGGGATGAAATATTGACTAGACAGATCTCCGTGTAAGTCGAAATGTCAAATTGTTGTTTGTGTTCCATAGCCACCTTGATAAATTATTGTTATTGAACCGAGAAGATACTCAAACTTATCTAAACTCCATTATAGTGTTCGTATTGGTTATACAGAAAAAAAGTTAATATGGATGTTTACCCCATCGATGGTAAATTCGAATGACGTCAGAGTACCATTATGGTACCATTTGAACAAACGGAATTTCGAGTAAAAAAAGGTTTTGGTTTACCTTTTAAGCACGTATTCCGAACCACGATACTTTTTAAATCGAAATTACGATACTTAGTGTAGCATTATTTTGATTACTTGGAATTATTTTAGTGAGTTCATGGTTCTCTAGATCGAAAAATAAAATGAGTATTCCGACCAATGAAGTATGAACTATGAGGTATCATTGGATTCAGAAAATTATGCAAATTTCAAAATTGTAATAATATACATTTGAAAATCGAAAGTTGATGTCATTCCCGAAAAAAACAGAAGTTGGATTATTTTTCCAAAAAGTGCCCTATAGTGAGCATATTCAATGTTCCAAATTTCAGCAATATAGCTACAGAAACTAAGGAGAAAAAGACTTTACCATGAGTCTATGTCACACGTTATAGTGCCTTGAACGGAATTTTAAACTATAGATTGTTAGGAACCGAAGTCAATACGCATATAACTTCCATGATGGTATTTTCCGAAAGATGAAAATAAAGCACAAATCTTTTTCAAACTTCAAGGTGAAGAACTTACCGTATCGTGAGAGTTTTCATCTGGAACAAATATACATAGATATAGATCAAATTCGAAAATAATTGCATAGCAGCTACTTCAAATAAACATCATTCTCCTCAGACGAGCTGCGAAATTTTATAATCTATATTGAAATTAATTGAAAAAATGTCTGCTCCAAGTGCGGCTCGAATCTCTCTGTTGTTTATTTCTGTGTTTGGAATATTTAGTTAGTTGTATTGTTTGTATTGTATTGTTGTAGATCTAAGTGTTTAATTAGTAAGTGAAGTAGTTGTATGTTTTTAGTGAAGTTAGAAAATAAACAGTTTAGTAGTGTGCTCGGCAGATATCGGGGCAATGATGAAGCCCCCGAGGCCATCCCAGTTGAGAGGTTAAGAACAACTGAATTGCCCAACAACACAGATACCTTGTCCAGAAGACCTGATTCGGATACTTGTGAGCGAAATGTACGTCGCAAAGGGATCAACCATGTGAAGTTAATGGTTGACGACAATTGGACCACAACGAAAATGAGGCAGGACCAAGAAAGTGATCCAAACATTGCAGATTTTCCTTACGATCACTAGGTTTCAAGGCATTGTGGGCACAATGGGATTCCCTGATTGTTGAGAATGGTTTATTGAAGAGAGCTTGGGAATTGGCCGACGACAGAAAAGTGATTTCTCAATTGGTTGTGCCTACGTCAAGAATAAGTGATATCTTGCAGGAGAAACATGGCAGCAAATCAGGTGGACATTTTGGAGTGAATATGATCTCGGATAAAATACTGCAGAGATTTTACTGGGTCCAATGTCGTGAAGATGTAGAGAGGTGGTGCCGAAGATGTAGAGAGATGGTGCCGAAGATGTCCGAAGTGTGAAGCAAGCAAAGATCCCAAGACAAGATCGAGAGGAGAGATGAAACAATACAATGTAGACGCTCCCTTCGAACGAATCGCCATCGATGTAGCAGGACCGTTTCCGATGACGAACGATGACAACAAATACATCCTCGTTGCCATGGATTACTTTAGCAAATGGGTTGAAGCTTATGCCTTGTCTAATCAAGAAGCATCCACAGTTGCAAGAGCTCTGGTGGATAACATGTTTTCAAGGTTTGGAGTCCCAATGGAGCTACATTCCGATCAAGGAAGAAATTTTGAATCAAATTTATTCAAGGAAGTTTGTGAATTGATGGGAATTAGCAAGACCAAAACAACGGCCCTACACCGACAGTCTGATGGCTGTGCAACCCTCGTCGTGTCTCCCAAATTAACACCATCTTGGGAAGGACCTTATACGATAGTAAAGAGAATAAACGACGTGGTCTATAGGATTCAACGCAGCCCGAGAGCGAAAATGAAGGTCGTTGACCTAGAGAGACTCAAACGTTACAATGGAGACAACGACACATTGTTTGATCGGGACGATCAAAATTGAGAGGGGGATAATGTTACGACGTTAATAAAAATCCCCTAGCTACGCGGCTGAATCGACTCGCAAGCGTATCGTCGTTATTGTTTCCTAGAAAAAGGCAGATAATTGCCGGTAATGAATACTCGGGATAACCGAACCGTCGCATCGCGAAGATTCTGGTTACACTTGAGTACCTATATAATCGCGAGACATTTGACTGGAAGAAGAAGTTTTATGAAGAGAAGTTATGATTAAGAAGATTATGGAGAACTGATATGCAGTTTTTGAAAAAGTATAGAAGTGTTTGGAATATTTAGTTAATTGTATTGTTGTATAGATCTAAGTGTTTAATTAGTCAGTGAAGTTGTATGTTTTTAGTGAAGTTAGAAAATAAGCAGTTTAGTAGTGTGCTCGGCAGTATTTTTTAGCAAAGATGTAACTATATGTTTGATCACCCCGTTCATAAAATTTCCAGTACTTAATGAATGAATACCTATATCGTAGTTTAGTATAACAAGAATCAGCATCAGCATTAACTTAGACAGAACTCTCAAAAAAAAACAAAGTTGCAATGCTAGTCTACTACTTTAAAGTGGTGAAATGGACTGGCTCAAGAGAGAAACCTTGACGTAAAATCACGCACATTCGCAGAATCATCTGTTCCATGGCAATACTTCACCAGTCCACAGAGTTGTAGTGTATGGAGTATATATAGTCATCAGTAGTTTTGATTCCCTTCCCTTCTTGGTCTGCGACCAGGAAAAAGCAGTCAAAAGTAAACCTTTCTTCAGGTTAGGTAGACTGATGGAAATCATGGGATTCATACTGGCCTGGTGACCCCTGGAGAACCAATAGATTGACTTCAGATTCTTTTCAGTGGGTGTTAAGCACCTAATTTAACTATAATTATTGTGTCTCAGGTATGACAGAAGCCAAGCAAGTATGTTCAATGAAATCCCATAGCATTAAGTCTCGTTTCAACAAAATTTATAGTCAAAAGATTTGTATTATTATTATAAATTCCAACTTTTCAGTTCATGCTAAATATTCACTCTTGATACCACATTTCAAATGTAGCAGCACCAATCAGATCTTCTGTTTATCTTTGCACTTTTCAATTTCAGTAACTTTGATATTTCAATTTATATTCAACGATACTCTTCAGGTCGAAACCCTATATTGGATTCTGCAAGACACTGGTTGCCCAGATTACATACAGGCGAGTATATGAGCCTTCAATCAATTTTTTGTTTATGTACAGCAAGAATGTGGTAGACGGATTAATTTTTTTGTGATATCGATCAAAGTCAATATCTTGGGTAATCAGCCGTACAAACTGAAAAAATTCAATCGTAAATTCCTAACGATCCCGGTTCCCCGAGAGAAATAAATTCCATCGATTTTCTCGAAGTTGGTGAGTGAGCACGAAGAGATTTTATCCACGTCAATCCAAAGATATATTGCCGTATATGATAATAAGAGCAGTCAGTCGAAGATATATTAAAGATTTTTTTCGTTTTTATCCGTCTGAACGCATAAATATGTTTGAGACACTTTTCTTTGATTTATGCCTTCGAGATCGTTGATGATCATTAACATTTCTCACATGCTGCGGAATCATTTATGAATCGCTGCGATCCAATTAGCGCACTTCGAAAAATTGTCGAGTTATTTACTTTATGGTTTGATTGGTAGCTGGCCTACAAATGTAATGAGAAATGTTCGGTAGCAGTGAAATCAAAAAGGAAAATTTATCGATTCCACTTCGTGTAGAATGGGTTATTCATTGCGTTGTCTTTCTCATGTAATAACTGATGAACAGGGCCGCCCCCAGGTATTGGGCCACCCAAGTTACAACAGTGCCGTACTCGATGCTGAAATCGCTTCGCACCAAGAGGAGAAAGTATATTATGAGGCTGGTTAAAGGAAAACTGATGAGTAATTTGAGACAATTTTACATCCTTGAATATCGTAGGTGGGTTCAGCATTTGGTTTTTCTATTACTCTTAACGATGTTAAAAGGAGAAGTTGTGGCCATGGAGAACAACGATGGAATAACAGTACTGAAATTTAAAGATCAACAAGATGTACTTATGCTGTCTACAAAGCATGTTGCTGAAATGGTAGAAAGATCTACTACAACCAGAAATGCGGAAAATGTACCTAAAGTCATAATAGATTATAATAAAGGTAAAAGTTCCGTGGATCTCTCTGACCAATTGGGATCGTAATCCTCTTCGAAAAATTGTAAAGTGGTACAGGAAAATTGCATTTGAGCTTTCGCTAACAACTTCCATGGTGAATGCTTCTATATTGTATAAGTAGGTTACGGAAAGTAATATCAAAATCACGGAGTTTAAAAAAAAAGTTATAAAATATAAGTAATGTTGAGAACAACAACGTTCATGAAGTTAATGGACCACAGGCAAAACGGAAGGATGGTGAAATTAAGCATAAAATAAGAAGATGTGGTTAGAATTGTTATAAGAAAAATAACGAACTTGATGGTCGAAAATATGCGACCAATCGTACATATAAAGTTGACACATATTGCGATTGCTGCGAAGGGAAATCATTTTTATCTCGTGTTTCAATGAAATACACAATGTGTAATTAGGGTTAATTTGTTATAAGACAAATTTTATGTAGTTTATACAGATGTTTTTGAGTTATTACCAGTTTCATCACAAGGTTTTTCAATATTGATGCCTTTTATTTACTATCGGAACCACACCGAAGAAGGAAATTTTAATTTAGAAACCAGGCTTACAGATAATTTCTCTGGAGCCATACTGGTTCAGAAAGCAGTATAATTACATTGGTAAACAAACCAGCGGCTCCACTGATATCAAAAAGTCTGCTGGCCCCATGGAACCAGCACGGCTGCAGACCAGTTACTAGAGCTGCCCCCATGGGACCAGCATGGCAGTCAGCGTGTTAAGTGGAAGAACAAGGATTGAGTGGAGAAACGTTTTTGTAGTGAAGCTATTGTTTCGCTGCATAAAATAAACTTCCCTTTATTTTCAAAAATGTCCTTTTTTTCTTAGAAAAATTTGATTACACGTATGTATTTATACCTATGTATGTAAAGACCTTCTTTATTATTATTACTCGAAACCTAACCTTCAACGTTTGTTTGAGAGAAAAAGCGATTCCATCCACACATCGGTTTATAGAAAGAAGACTCACACCGGACAGTATTTGGCCTTTAACTCTAACCACCCGAATTCAGCAAAGAAAGAATTGACTTATATAAGGAGTGATTTGCACCAAAACGGATATCTGGAGAAACTTTTGGAGGAAATTAGGAGACAAGCCACTAACTCCAAACCAACCAAGGAAAAACAACCAGGACTAATAGAGGTTAGAAGGATTGGGAACTAGTTCGATATAAAAATCTTCAAATCCGGAAACACGTTAGGGGGTTTTTTCACGAAAACCAAACCGGAAAATCTCACCACCTCCAGCAAGCATTGTATTTATAAGATCCCAGGCGAATGCGGTTTTTTGTATATGGGTGACACCAAGAGACCCCTGGTGGTGAGGCTAGATGAATACAAACGCTTCACGCAGCGAGGTGACACGTCAAAATCCGGTACCGCAGACTATGTATGGAAAGAACATCACCAAATTAAGTGAAAGAATGCCGAGGTAATACATAGAGAAGAACACTGGTTTGGAAGGAAATTTGAAGAGGCTTCTTCCATGAGAAGTGAAACACACTGTAAATGTGGGTTTTCATTTATTTGTGTTTTCATATATACATTCATATGTAATCATTTTATGTTTTGGACAATATTCCTTGAACATTATTCGATATTATTATATTTCACAATTCTAGGATTAATAATTATTACTCTCATTATAAACTCCTTAGAAAAAAACGTACCTATACTATAGGAATCTTACTGATCACAATTCACATTCCTTCTTAAATGTTTTATTAGTAGCAACCATTATTTTTTGTTTGTGCAATAAAACAATGGATGTGTAATTTCAAAAGAGGGTTTTCCTGCCCTTTTTCGAGATATATTCAATATGCTCCTCTGTTTACGGCACAGCGAATAGAAAGGGCTGGAGTTCTGTGGCTCATATTTTCAGTACAATGCGAGAAATTTCATCAGTTCCCGGTAGCCTTAATAGTATATTCGAACCGGAAAGAATACACCCAAACGTTCTTTGGTGGAAAACAAATTTTAGCATCTGGCTGTTGAATGGGCCTTTTTTTCTCATGTATCACACCTGAAAAAGTCTGCGAGTAGAAAAAAAATTATTATAAGGGGAATCAGCTATATTTGTTTTTTTATCGTGGGAATAATTTATGAACTGTCTATTTAATGTTTGATTAATTCCATGCAATGTTTAATAGAACTGTTCAATGTAGATGTTACTTTTAGTTTGTTCACTATTGAAATCTGATTTGAAAATTTCAGGTAAATAACTCTTTAATGACTTAATTTCACCATCGATCTTGTGAAATGTTATAACAGAAGCAGATCAAAATGATAAATAATGGTTTTATATATAATATCATTATTTATTATTGAGATGCTGGTGCTGCTTTTTCAGTTGATGATTTTCAGTTTTTTTTTTTGTGTTTTTACGAAGTGGTTTTACTTTGTCCTAGAAAGTCTGTATTGTTTCTCTGTAAACTCTTCCATAGATCGCCAATCAGATCATGCAGTCTGGACAGTTTCGTATTTTTCAGTCACTTCGATTTCGTCTCATCGAGAATCTATTAGAATATTTGTTTTTACGTTGCGATGGTGACTCAGTGTTTGTTTAAGCCCTGCAACAACAAAACAAGAACCTTGGTCAGGTCCGGCTCTTGGATCATTACATTGCCACCTTCTTTTGTTTCGTTCCGAAATGTATGATGATATCTTGATTATCTATATCTGTACCGTGAAGTTTGATGGAAATATCACTCCACGGTCTTCATGTTCCGTCGTCGGAGACCAAAGTCTTGACTCTAAAATACATCTTATAAATCTCCAATCCCGCCTATCAGTCATCATACAGGACAATTGTGGGATTGCCAGGTCCACAAGATTCTGGTACAGCATCGCGTCTCTTTCAGACATCTTCATAGGACGGTTCATCTCAGAATTGCTGCTTGGTTACCAGATAAAAGATGTATAGCACCACTCCAACTACTCAGTTTTGTTTCCATAGTTCCTAAATTTGGCTGAACTCATTGGAAAATACCATACCGATGCCTTCGAACATTTGATGGAGATCGTCTGTCATACAGTGAGCTGGCGCGTAATCCAGTAACCCTTAGTAGAACTTTGTGTTCATCTGAGTACAAAGATATGAACTTCCCAGATGTCATCTCATTTTACGGAGGGTACGGACTTGGTCGTGATTTCCAGCGAAAAGGGCCTATTGAAATGAAAGACCCTAGATTTTCCTCGGGGTGGCTTATAGATTACAAAGACAATGTCGTTTATCCTCTTCACGATCTTTTACGGACCTTCCCACGAGTTCCGCCACTTTAGTGATAGTCCAAGGCGACGATCGGTTTTGATATCATAACTTGCATTATTTCGCTGGCACTCTGGATGTTCAAACGGACCCGTTGCTGACGTGGCCCTGTCCCGCAGGTTCTTGTCCTGGGGGATTCTCAAACTTCAGGTCACAGGAAAGTCGCAGATGTCAGTCCATGATAATACTAGCAGGGATTTGGCTAATTTACTCCTGTACTGCGGAACGATAGGCCATCAGGAACAAATGAAGGTACTGGTCCAAGTCTCCTTGGTAGTCAGAGGCTACCTTGGACACCTGTTCATGTGCTTCATCATTCCGTTAGAGAGTAGATGTACGACCATGGTTCTCGTCTTTCGCATGTTTAGCTTTTCACGCGTGTTTTGGAACAGTTTGGACTAAAATTTTTTGCTTTGGCCTGAATGCAGCCCTAATGGAACACAGATTTGCCATATCACTCTTTTACTAAGACCTCGGCAACCATAATGGCTTCCTGGTTGGGAGGCTTCGGCTCACTTGCTGAAATAATCCGTTGTCACAAAGATGGCGATTCTCTCAAATGGGTTGTCTACGTTGAACTGTTGCATCTGGGCCTTGGATCGTATTCGAAGACCATAGCACACTTTCTGAACCAGTCCATCACGTCAGTTTGGCAATGGTCCCAATAAAAGCGTTGATTCACTTTCTGGAGGCTTTTCTCAACGCCAAGATGTCCTTTTATGACTTCGTCATGGATATCGCGGAGTACTTCCTGTCTTCTTCTCCTGGTACTACTGTCTGTCGTATTTCTTCCTCACTACTCTGGGACTCTAACTCACACGACCTCATTGTCCAGGGCGGAGTTCCATTGGGCCTAGTAGAATTTAATGGCTGGCTAATAATTTGCTATTTTGTGTCACAACGGTCTTACCTTACTCTTCTTCCACCTGATGTCTGAGCCAAGTCTGGAATCTTTCTGGATCCTGTTAACATACCAGTTACTATTTACTGCCGTGGTTCTACAAATTGTCGACTACTTCTCTGCTTGTTGGTAATATATGAGAAGTCGTCTGGACATGGTCTCCGCGATAGAGCATCTGTGTTTTTGTGGCTAGTACCCGTTCGATGTTCAATCTCGAAGTCAAATGTTTGCGTTCTGTCAATCCAGCGTGCTACCTGGCTTATAAACATTTTATCAATAAGACAAAAACTTAGCGACTGTTGGGTGTTGACACTGGTTGTACAATGTTATGGGCGCAGTGAGGTTCTGACATCTGAAAACAAATTCAAACATGATTGAATGGAAAAACATTGATTTTCAATATGAGAATCATTGAAAAACTGTTTTCAGGATAGAAACATAATGAAAATAGTTATTATCCTAACAAATACGGAAAGAGAACCTTTCCCGCATGCGACTGCAGTCGAGTGCGGGAAAGTACCATTCCTTATGAGTTAGAATCACCAATTTTTCTACAAGCGCATTAAAAAATTCTCATGTAGCGCTCTTATTCGAACTTTCGCGTGCAGAAAAATCACACTTGAAATTACTTTAGCATACGGGGAAAAAAAATTCCGCACTAGTGCGGAAAAATTACATCTTTTAAAGTTAATGTTGTTAAGTTAAGGTGAATCATGCACGCTTGTAAAAAAAATTGTTTTATTGGGTATAAGTAATTGTTTAATTGATTGAATATGATGAAAAATCATTTTTTGCATCATGATTTGACAAAAAACTGATTTTGAAAGTATGCAAATGTGGAAAATTTTCCTTAAATTTGGTATATGTATATATTCATGGATCAGTAAAAGGGAGGAAAGTAAAAGTTCACAGTGAAATTATTGTCAACAATAACATCAATAAAGAAATTATAAAACGGTATAACAAGTTTAAGCCCTAGTGTGCGAAGTTTATTTCTCTAATTATGATACTGTTGTGATATTTCGAACTGAAAACGTCTTCTTTTGCGAAAAATATGTTATTGATACTCCGAATCTGCTTGTGAGATAGCGCACAAATAAATATTGGGTACTTCCTTGCGTATGAAAGTTATGCGAGGGCATATAAAATAATAATAATAATACTTTCTCGTAAACACTCTTAAAGTGTACCCAAAGGCATAGCCTGTGCGAGTGGAAGACGGCTATTATTATCATTTGCCGTGATGCTATAAAAATTACGTACTAGTAGAATTGAGAGCCTTTGATTTTTGATACCTATTGAAGTCTGTTAAAAATATAAGTGATTATTAAATTAAATACATATTTCAACTCGATCGAACATTTCAAGCATAATAATAGCACCATGAAAAATGGATAATTTTTTTAAAATCAAGTATCTAGAAAGATTGGCATGATTATTGATCGAACTGAAAAATTCAGTAATAGGATTATTGAACTGTAGGTATCCATTTTATAGATGTTATCATCATCTTTCAAATCAATGTAAATGAGAAATCTTCGAATTCTTAGATGGAGATAGAAATTCGTGTCTTTGACCCTCCATAATAATGAATTGATTTCGAGAAACGAAACGGAAGAAACTAAGCAAACATCAAACAGGCAATCAAAATTCATTAGGCGATTAAATTCGAACAAAACGTGATGCAATTGCGTAACAACATCATTTGAATATATTATTATTTTATCCTCAAGCGATCGATGGAAGTAGTGAATTCAAAGTGGTGCAATTATTGCTCACCTATATTTTCCTAACTGTTCCTTTTGGTATCGTTGAGCTTTTGATATTCTTGGGGTTACCGTCATTCAATTCATAGGGGAATGTCATACATGATTGATGGATGAATTGTGCAACACATTCATTTTTGTTGGCTGAAGACTGGGAAAGATTCAACTTTATTTTTGTTAGCTCGGCTTCTGCATTTATTACGTATCAAGCGAACTGAAAAGGCACCCCAATTCACCAAAATTGTTCTGAAGAGTTGTAAGAATCTGAAACGAGTGAAAATTAGGTAGTAGGTAGTAGGTATGGGCCGTGATGGTCATGATGGTAGAGCGCTTGTCTCTTGACCTAAGGGTCATGGGTTCGATTTCCAGCATGGTCATCGGTCTCGTGCATGGCATCACACGTTAAAAGGTAAGGGCTGCGTCTTCCCTAGCTCGGACAAGTCTTTCGAAGACTTTTGAGGGTTGTACTCTTAAGGGTGTGCAGCTGGTTGACGGAAATAACAATTTTAACAATTAACAACAATTTTAAAGGACAAATCAAAGGAATAATAGCGGTTTCATCAAAACTAGTATCATTAGAGAATCTTAAACAATACTTATTCCAATATAGATCTATAGTTTTGATGAGAGGCAATAGAAGATACATTTGAAAGGTCAATAAAATCAGTAAAACATTGTACTTTTGCAGATGATATAATAATTATAACCGAGAATGAACGGGATCTACAAAATAATCTATGGATAAGAATGAACCGAAACAAGACAAAAGTGATGGTGCCAAAGAATATTTCATCACACAATCTGTTCAGCTTGGTCACTTAGATGAGTCAATTTTCTTGGAAAAAGGTTTTTTATTGAAGTTCGTGATCCGAAATAGATCGATAACGTCTATACATGCAAGCAAATTATGAAGTCTGGAACTGAGTGAATCCTAACATCAGTTTTTGGCCCGTGGTCTCTTTTTAAAAATCACTGATATAATTCAATGTTGGTAAAGGGCACTATTTGTTTTTTGTTGGACACTTTTTGATACATTTTCTACTGTACAGAATTCTGAGGAAGGTTGTATTATCAAAACACTTTTCATTATTTATTCAGATCCTGCTGCCTGTTGTTCCATATTTTTTCACCAGAACGATGAATCTTCCATTTCTAAATGAATTATTTACAATTTCCTTTCTTTATATTCCATTAAATATATTTTTTATTTTCAGGTAAGTGCCAACCAACCACTACTCACCTCCACACCGTATTATCCCTCAGTCAGTGGGCATTTATGCTGGGTAAGACATTTTCAACTGTACTATTACAGTATAATAAAAATTTAAAGTTTTACCTTCAATTTGAATTGTTGAGTTGGCAGGAAATTAGGCGAAATGTTGGAGAATACCAATTGTGTAATCTTGAACGTTTCGAAACTGCATTATTCCATCTTCACGAGTCTGAAGTGTAAAAACAAGAACATACATATCAAAATAAATATTGCAAATGGAGTAGATATAAAAATCAAAATAAATATGTACTAATCACATTCTAGCCATATGCACTTGAATTCAAAATCCAGAAATCCATATGGCTTTTATCGCTTTATTGCAACACTGAACACTTTTTGTTTCAGTATGACAGTGTCGGCAAAAACAATGGTCTGAAGGTTTAAACAAGGCATGACTGAAAAAAGGAAAACTCTGTAAATCTGTGACTTTGTTTCGAGCGCACTGTTGAATGAATTTTACTTTTTTATTTGCCCAATCGGAACTGATTATGGTAAAAATTTCGTCATTGACAAAAACCTTGAAAAAATCCATTTGAATCACCCTTTGTTTCGAAACCCAAGCTGTTTATACAGGTTTATACGAAAGCTATCGATAACTCACCACTCGAAGTTTTTCCACTTACCTAATTAACACCCTATATTATGATTTCAAACTTCTGGAACACTAGGAAAAAGCAAGGCTACAAAAGAAAACTTCATAATGAAAACAAGTCTTAATATTTCTGCTTGATTTTCATATTATCGAAAAGATTATGTGGTGTTTAAGCAAATTCATATTCTTTTCATTCTCATTGTGTAATGTCATATACTCTGTAGTTCCAGAATACATGGATAAATATTGTTTTCAAAATTTTAGATCTGTAATAGTATACTTGTTCCATCGATCTCTCGATACTATTTCTATCAGTTCAACCATTAATTGATTGATATACGCTTGTTTAACAATACTGTTTGTCATTTATTACCGCTCGACTTTTGAAGTATATCTCAAAGTCAATTAGTCAATAGATATCCAATGAATAAATAATATATCTGGTACAAACTAATGAACACGATCGCTTATGGGTAATAAACGTCTGCCCTTATCCGTGTAATTAATCTGCATATTAAAAACCGATAAAATTTAACGCATAAACGTGACCTGGTTCGCTATACAAGGATATTTTCTTGACTTGTCATTTCGATAAGAAAAAACTGAATTATTGTTAGTGTAGCCCGTTTTTGGAAAATTCCTGTAGTTCAATTCATATAAAAATTTCCTCGCGACTTTCTGAAATTCCAATAATCAAATTTATTGTAGTAAGTATTTCGAACAAGTTCGAAAATATTTTGCCAGAGAGGTATCTATAAATAAAGGCAAATATCTGTCAGAAAACAACTACTCCCCTGGCTAATACCACGATGGACATTGAACTACATCTTACATATATTTGTGCTATCTCAAGAAGACCCAATTGCAAGTGCTTGTCTTGTAATTGAACAGAAGATTATCCTTCATTTGGCTGGGAATGACCACCTGCAGGCATGCATGTTTCGAGGTTTATTGCCTCTTATCAGTGACAGTGGGTCGGACAACATTATAATTGTCCTGTCTCTTCCAAATGAATAATAATCAACCGTTCAACTAATATTTCCCCCCGGATGACACTACGACCCACAACTAAGTTGATCGCAGCGCCACCCGCAAGAGAAATCAAGAACAAGACAATCAATCCTAGGCAACACAGACTCGGGGAAGAGTAAACTATGATATTTCGAACAAGTTCGAAAATAATAAAAGTTGATTTATTATCAACTATATTATATTTCGTTTACAATTTGTATAAATGAAGTTGAATCCATTTGAAAGCGTCTGGATGCGCATGGGCTCTTCTGTTGCTTAATATTACTATTATTATTATTACAAATGATAGAAAATGAATATAATTATATATGTATATAACATATTATTCGTAGAATCTGTCCAGACGTGCTTTGAACTGGTTAATATTGTTCGACATCACAACATCATCGAGTATCGAATTACACTCGTAGAAAATACGGTTTGGCAAAAAATATTGTCGGCCGTGCTTCTGAAAGTATCCTTTCTCAGCTTTAGAGGGTGTCCTCGAAGTCGATTGTCATCAGCCAATTTGAAGATATGTCTCGTGGGAGAGGTGCGGCTACGTAAGGCATTGAATGTCGCGATGAGGTCACCCCTCGTTGGTCTGTGCGCCACAGTGGGAATATTCATGAGGCGAAGGCGATCTTCATACGAAGGACGTAAATGTCCGAAAGGGATACGAGTTGCCCGACGTTGAACGTTTTCTAGAGAGTTTCTGTCCCGAACTAGCACCGGGTACCAAACACTGTTAGCGAATTCGAGAATCGGACGCACATATGTTTTATACAGTTTGCAGAGTGAGCGTAAATCTAGTTTCTGGAATGCCCTGTTCAATAAAAATAGAGTAGTGTTCGCTTTGACGGTTGATATGGTCACTCCACGATAGGTCCGAGTTCACAAGTACTCCCAGGCCATTGTGTTGTTTAACTTCGGTAATGATGACGTTATCTAGAAAATAGTTGATTCAGGGTTATTTTTTCCCGCGTGGATAACACTGCATTTGGACGAGTTAAGTGGTAGTAGCCAATCACGACACCAAGAATATATGTTGTTTAGGTCACTCTGGATGTCCTGAGAGCTCTGGAGGGGGTTGCCGAATATTTTGGTGTCATCGGCATAAAGTGAAAAAAACGACTTCAGGTGGTAGGGAATGTCTGAGGTGAATATCAAAAACCGTGAAGGGCACAGGACCGACCCCTGTGGAACGCCACTTATTACTTGCCGTTTATCACTCGCGTGTGACCCGACTTTGACGCTAAACTCACGATTCGATAAAAACGCGGAGATCCACTTCAAAAGTTTCCTTCTAATGCCCACATGATGGAGTTTATGTGATAGACGATTTATTGGGACTTTGTCGAACGCGCTACTGAAGTCCAAGTAAATAATGTCCAGACATTCACCTTGATCGACTTTCTTGGTCCATTCCGAGACACAGCTCAACATATTTGTGATCAACGATTTTCCTGGAGTAAAACCATGCTGTTGTTCTGGTATTACGTTGTGAAGAGAAAGAAACTCACGCATAGAATCCACAATAATCGATTCCATGTTCTTGCCGATGATAGGAACAAGACTAATGGGCCTGTAATTCCTAGAGTCGTACTAATCGCCCTTTTTGAAAATGGGTTTGACTGAAGCAGTTTTCCAAATCAGAATACGTAGGAGGACGACTAGGTTAGCAGCACAAGTTTTAAGAACTTTTGCCGAAATATTATCTAAGCCAGGTGACTTGGGATCACACATTTAAACCTAAGACCCTCGTCTTTCCCAGCTTGTACAAGTCTATCGAGGATTTCTGGGGGCTGCTCGTAAACGATAGAGCCAGTATGATTTTTTGGTTCGAGAGTAGCCTGTTGACTATGATATGAAATACCATTTTAATATAATGGTTCGAGTAAAATTTGAGGAATTTTGCAAATCTCAATATTTCGTCTTCCTTTCGGTAGACCAGGGTGTTGAAGATATCATGTTGGACAATCTACTTGAGGAAGACAATGGTCAAATTATCTGACAAGCCAACTTCTTCGATGTTCTTGAAGATGGTTCCATGCATTGGTTTATCCCTCGGTAGCTGCAGGAGTACCACTGCCTCCGCTGCTTTTATGTGAGCTTCTTGCCGAGCAGCCCATTCGGTGACAGAACTTTTATTACATAAAAAAAATAGTTTGGAAGATTGCATATAATCAATCAGAATAGTAAAAAGTCTATGAATTAAAAGTATCGAACCAACAAAGTTCAGTAACAATAAACACGAGAACCGAGCTAGATGAAAAATAACTTAACTCTAAATGAATGAATGAATAACATTAGAATTGAAATCGTTCAATTAATACATCACCAACCTAAAATTGGCAAATTGAAAGTCAACAGAACTATAAATGGTAAAACGGAAATGTACAGAACCGAAAACTGTCAGAAAATTCTTCGCGGGTTGCTCTACTCTCTCAGAGATGGCGTGCGGTCAATATAAATGAATTTTGATGGGATTACATTTCTTTTCATTTCTATCCACTGGTTTGTATATCAGGATATTTCCTAAAATAAAACGAATGAAATCGACAGCTTCCCTGGCTAATACCACGACGAACATTGAACTACATCTGATAGATATTTCTGCAACGTTCTTCCAAGCTGCAAGTGCATATCTTGTAATCGAACAGTAGATTATCCTTCATTTGGCTGGAAATGACCACCTGCAGACATGCATGTTTCGAGGTTTTGCCTCTCATCAGTGTCAGGGTAGGTCGGAAAACATTATAATTATCCTGTCTCTATCAAATGAATAATAATCAACTGTGTAACTAATATTTCCCCACGCATGAAGCTACGAACGACAACTAAGTTGATCTCAGTGCCATCTGCATGGAAAATCAAGATGTTTCCTAATTAATAAAGCTTCTTCTCGTTGTTAGTTGATTCAGCTCCTTCCGAAACTTTGTTCTGGGTGCGCCCTTGTTTCTATCTTACCACCTTAATTAATACCAGAATTATCAATGAAAAAATATTAATCTTCAATTGAAATCGTGAAAGGAGCATACCTAATGACGGATTTGTTATAGATTCGTGCAACGTGCTTTGATTCGTCCAACGGTCACAAGTCAGTGCCATCTAAGAGATAATGGAGCAAATTTTATAACGAGTTGATCGTTCTCTATAAGGCTGATTCATTATTAGCTCATCCCCTCCACACTTTCTGCAAGATTTCGATTCTGATCATTTTATATCTTACACATTTCGGTTCTATGGATTTTACGTTAATACAAATTTATTTTCGGACAATTTGATGGTTTTGCGTTTTTATATAGGATTAATTGATGTTTTGCGTATGATCGGTTCCCATAAATATACATTAGATGTATTTCTTTCCGGATTATAAATCAATTCTATACATTTCATCAGCTGTTTTTGAGTTTTATGAAAAGTTATTTTGATAACTAATTGATCCACCATTTTATTGGTTTTACATGCTAACGCTTTTTTCCTTTATCGTTATTATGAAAATAATTCTGCTCTTCTATGGCACACCGTTTGGAACAGCCAACAGAAGTTCTTTATTAGCATCCATCATTTATGATTGAATGTCTGAAACGTTCGTATGGGTTTTGTAAATATTAATTGAACACATTTATCAACAATTCGAGAAAATCGTACCTACTTCATAAAGAACAGAAAAATATACAGCACCTAGAGTCTCAAACAACCTTATCCAAGTGTTCCTGGCTTCTTGGTCATCATCAGTCATAGTGTGGTCAAGTGTGATGGGCGACCCTCAGATGTAAGAGATGCAAGATCCAGGAGGAATCAGCAACAGTCAGTGACTTTTTTATTTTTTTATTTTGGTTTCCACGAGAATGAAAATCGTGTTATGTTCAGAAAATGTGAGAGCTGCAGGGAAGTAGGTGAAAGTTGGTGATCTATTCCTCGTCCATAGAACAACACCAATTTAATGATTGATGTGTTATTTGTATGGATGGCGTTCGCAAATTTCAAGTCATTTAAGGAGTATTTTCATTTACAAAGCTTATTTTTTTTACTCTAATCAAGCTAAACTGAGCTGAGAATTGATGTTAGCGATGATTTCAATACGATTTAACCACGTTTTAAAAAAACTTTGACATTCATTTTCCCCCTAGGTACAGTTCTTTGCAGTCGTACATGGAATGAATGAAACTTTATGGCAACCACCTAATTTTTCTCATTTCAATTTGATACTTCTTTCGTTTTATAATGGGAACACATTAGTACATCGTCCTGAACGAAAAAGCGGATATAATGAGTGTCTTGGGTTTACGCAGAGGTTTGGTCCTAATGGAACGCTGGGATTAAATAAATGATCAGCTCTGAGTGAAGGAAAGTATTTTTTTGACGCAGAACGATTATATTTCGTGTTGTAAAATGTGCCTGGCATCTCTAACTGGTTTAATATAGATATTTATGATACAAGTCTACAATTGATAGAATTGTCTGTTTTAAACACACTTTCACAAGTGTATCATGCATTTTTTGACATAGACTTATAATTTAACAAAAAAATATTCAGAATTTCAACATACCGCATAAACCTGGTATATATCATTCAAATTTCAGATCAACCTATAAAATAGGTGTGATCAAGGAAGCGATATCGGTTGTTATGGTTTGTTTACAAATACCCATTGTTTCATTTGACCAAAATAGTTCAAAGTGTTCCAAAACCCTGACATATTACTTCTCAGGAAAAGGATGGCTTTGTGGTGACGCGAATAATACAATATGCAGTGTGTCGACATTCGCAGCAAATGGAAAACTTTTTTATTATCAATTGTACGAGAAAAAGTTCTGCATGACCCAGAACATTAAACACAACCGTCAAATATCAAATTTTTTCAGTCGTTTATGAGATTTCTTGAAAAACTTCATTTTTGAAAATATTGAAAATTGTTATGGGAAAAAATATTTAGAATTGAAAACTACGTTGAAATATATGTACTTATCTACATTGAAAATTTTAATTTTATTACTTTTACATTTTTACCTTACTAGTTTTAGGGGAAAAATCTTATTGTTCACAAAAAGTTCTGTATGGATATTTAGTTATGCATAAAATTTATAATTCTCAAGAAACCTTGTATATGAATGAAAAAAAGGGTATATAATAATAAAAAAGTTTTCCATATGGTGCTAATTCGATTGGACACACTGTGTATATACAATACCTCAAATGTAAGCATTATATTTTTCATTGTAATAGATTCATAAGAATAAGTTTTTATTATGGATTTGTCAGTTTATTTTTTTATTTATACATTTCTTATACAAATATTGAAAATTTTATCATTATACGATTAAAAAAATATTCAAAGTGACGAAATAATATGCTCTATTGTTAATGTTGTCATCAGAAACGGAATTTTTCATTCTGCGTTCTTCTCGTTTATGATATTCTAACATGCGGAATTTTTTGAAACTGAATTTATTACAAGGATGTTTTTGATTGAGCCCTAAACTTTTTAACGATTCTACTCTTTTTCTCCAGTATCCATCCACAACTCAAAATTGAGAGTCAGCTTTGAGATTCGTGGAAGATTTTGCAAGAAAAACGAATAGTACATTGATAGGATCAAAGAAGCTGCACCTATATCAAAAACTTTGTAAATTCAGCCAGTCCCTAAAAGCAATCAAATGTCCAGAAAGAATAGTAGACCCGTCTGAGATTCTATTCGAAGATTGAAATACATTTTATCAATCTTCCTTCATACAAGTAGTATTCGACTAAATATAAAAAAAAATTGTAAACAAGGATAGAGAGCGCGAAAGGTATTCATGGAAGTATTGAGGATATTCATTTCTTAACATTTTAATGTTCCACAGTCTTCAAATGAAAATTGTCAATTAGAAGTAATCTATACAAGTGTAGAAGGGCAATTAATCAATAAGTTACTGCGTTAGAGAATTGCTGTCTTGAGAAAAAGTATTTACTTCTGTCAGTAACGTATCTTATTTTAAATTTGCTTTTCTGAAAAAAATCATTATTAGCCAATAATACTTGTTTTTCAAAATGTTTTAACGTTTCGGAAACTATATATGATCAAAACTCGCTGAAAACCCAATTATTTTCTGGTTGGAAGAAATTTAATCTGTTTTTGACTAGGGCTTTGCGAGACCAAGACCAAGACTGATCAGTCTTGGCCTCGAAAAAGTAATTGTAGTCTTGGTATTGGTATTGGTCTTGATGATGTTTCAAGACCAAGACGAAACTGGCTCAGTCTTGGACTTGGTCTTGGTTTTCAACAATTGTCAATTTGTAGTAAGCAAGTGAGCGAAATAAATTTCTCATTTCTCATTTCAAGACCATAATTTTCAAAAAATCCTAAATAAAGATTAAATTGGACCCACACCGCACACTGGTCGACGCCCTACAGGTCAGAAAAAAGTTTCAAAAGGGTCGGAACGTTTTTATTGACCATTTTACAATGGATGTGTGATGAGAAATAAGACTCGGTTGCGGCAGAGGAGTGGAATCGCAATACCGACGAAATTGCCATCTATTGCAACCTTACAACAAAAACTTATTTGTTGTAAACTGTAATACCGCATTTGAAAAATTCATTGTCAATTTTGAATTAACAAAAATTAAAATCCATAATATTTTCAATCAGATTCTTCTTAATACTGAGTAGATTCAATATTTTTCGTTCGAGACCAAGATCAACACTCTTGGGAGAGAGTCTTGGCCTTGGTCTTGGACTCGAGTCTTGGTCTTGGTCTTGAGGAGATTTATTGAGTCTTGTTCTTGGTATTGGTCTTGGTCTTGTATCCTCCTCCTCAGATAGCTCAAGGTAAATATTGCTCCATGCGGTACTTATTAGTATTTAATTTTATGTCACACAAAGAAAGTCATTTTAGGTCATAGGTATTGAACCGTACAAATTCATAGAGTGTTCTTTTTCTCCAGTTCACACGAAATCTGAAACTCTGGAGGAAAGGGGAAAACCATCATCAAGTTTTTGTCCCGACTCGGAAAAATCATAAATCTGATGCTGAAATATTGTGAACGTTGTAGTTGGTGTATTTTTTGCGGAATCGGTAGAGGAAAGTTCCAGAACGTTTCAACCAAAGTGTGCAAGCATATGAAATGCTTGCCGTCATATGAAAAGCTTTCCCCCTTTGCGGGTGACCTCGATCCAAAACGCGCCGCTATAACAATATAATCCCCATGATTCGTTCTTTTATAGAGGACCCATTTGAGAACGTTCCAAGAATGAGCGCATGATTCACCTTCTCTTCGGGAAAGTACTACCGCATAGTTTGGGGCGTTTTACGTTAATGAGACGTTTCGTGCCATCACAATTACTACAGTAAAATTGATCGTCTCACAGTCTGGCATTAATTTTTCAACAGAATTATTTTAATGATATCTCTTTTTTTTCTATTTCTCTTTCTGCGGAATATTCTGAAGTTTGCATTTAATTTACCGGTATTTGTGTGCAGGTGAATTATTTCTGCATTCTTGCTAATGATGGGAGGCTACGCAGGCGAACTCGTGAGAATATTTTTATAAACTAGTTTGTTTTTGTTTTACTCGTTTTAGGTGTGAACGTGTAAGCAGGAACGAACGGAAATTATTCATTAAAATCACAAAATTGATCTGAATTCTAACAATCATTCAAATTTTGTCATTTTGTGTCATATGGAACAACTTCACCCAATCATGCCATCATTACATGGAGTATTGTATTCAGTGCAATCATCAATCACTATGACAACACGATTGAGTTTTACAATTTCATTCCAAATAAACAAAATTTCACGTATTGGCAATGCGAATGTTCAAAGTAGGTAGAAATGCGCTAATCAACAAAAAATTCCCAGAAATACAACTTACAGTCAGAAATATATTTGGGGAATACTTGTGGAATTTTGCTGCAAACGAGAATATTAATGAAATGAACATAGAAGCTTAGAAGAATTGTTGTTGATACTAAAAGATTGGGCGGTCAATATGAGAAAGAAAGAAGGAACCGAATTTAAAGAAGCAACGATGAAGACAATGTGCAGAACGTTTCGTGCAAACTTTTTCAAGAAAAGTATTGTAATAATATGATTGACCCGTTTAACAATACAATATTTAAACCAGCCCGCGATGCAATCAGGAAGAAGCTACAAGCACTTCCATGTAAACATAAGTCCAGTTCAATCAATATCGTTAAATTTGTTTGAAGTTAAGAAAATAATATTGCTATGGGATGAAAATACTCCTGAAGGTCTCATGCGTG
Source organism: Chrysolina americana (assembly GCA_958502065.1). Taxonomy (NCBI): domain Eukaryota; kingdom Metazoa; phylum Arthropoda; class Insecta; order Coleoptera; family Chrysomelidae; genus Chrysolina; species Chrysolina americana. The sequence goes on from OY293412.1 coordinate 91,099,763, forward strand.
AATTTTATCATATGGCTGCTGTAGAATTAGCGTGGCGAGGAGGAGAGGCAGTTGCTTGTCTGGTGGATATTTTTCAAATCGAGAAAAATAACAATGGCTCTCCAAAAAATCGCATTGAATACAATCCGGTGTTCAGTACAACGTGCTAAGGTGGTTCTAATAAAAGCTGTACAACTAGTAAATGGTTGATCTCCAATAGTGAAAGACAAAGCTGCCCTTTTTCATAAATTGATATCAAAACGATGCGACAATATTATGGTAGAGAACAGTAACGAATCTAATGTTGTTGATATAAGAGAGATTCAGATCGACACATTTTCAGCGCTCTTTCAGAAAAGTTATCGGGCTTAGAATCTTTTGTGTATGTTTGTACAAGGTGTCAATTTCAGAACACCACCCTATGTATTTCAGTTGCTATCAAAAATCTGAAAATATGCAAATTTTCAATTGGGACATTTTGTGAAGTATATCAACCCTCTAGCTGGAGTAGACACAACCCCTCAAATTTCAAATGTAAAAGGGGTTGAGTGATATCTCATTTTGAAAGTCGTTCAACTACCATTCCAAAATATAACACATACTTTATCTTTCTTGTCGGTGCTTTTGGAGAAATCAAGTACAACCCTGAAGATATTTAAGTGTCATGTGTTTTGCAATAACAGATAAAAATGAATGAAAATCAATTCGTCCTATTGAATTTTCGAAACTATATCTATCATTTGCTAAACAATGATAAAGTATGCTCCCAAACTCCTCTCTAACATTCTAAAAAACTTCTAACTGAAGTTCTCTACACCCAGCTGTTACTTATATAAGTCCCTTCAAATCTTTTTTATTTTGAGGCTGTATTTTACAAACGATCGCTTCCAGATGGCCGGTTGGATGAAATCTAGGAGTGATAGGTTGGGTGATCGTGCTGGCCATTCTAATGCTCCTCTTCGGCCAATCTATCTGCCAGGAAATCTGTTAGTATGCGACTGTCTTACTAGAAGAAAGTAGTGTGGCGAAAGCTCTATCTTGTTGGAAGCGAATAAGATCTTGTAAAATCATGTTTCCAGCTCATGTTTACAGCTCACCAGTTAGAGTTTCCTCAAATGATTAATAAGGTCCAATGATAGTATCCCCAAGAATACCAGCCCAAACTTTCACTTCATCTGGATACTGTGTATGATCTTTCCTAAAAAGTCGCAGGTTTTCATCGCTCCGGTAGCGACATTTTTTTGGTTCACATGCTGATTGAGAAAGAAGATACACTCATCATTAAAGCAAATATTGTGCGAATAACATCGGTTTTCTTTTATAAAATGTGTTGCTGTTTCACAATATTCAATTCTTCTGTCGAAATCGTCGTCAAAAAGTTGTTGATTAATTTGCAGTTTATACAGGTGACATTTATTTAGTGCTTTCCTTGCTGTTTCTTTAAACTTCTATTTGGGCTGCTTCATCCAAAACACGGCGATTATTCCTTTTTTTGTTAGCAACGGAAACAGTTTCACTAAACTTAGCAACTAATTCCAGGACATATTCATGATATGAATTACCATTGGAATATATTTCATTAAATATTGTTGCCGTTCTTCTTGTGCGTCTTCGACATTCCCCATGTAGTTATAATAATAATTTCAGTTCTTTGTGTGTGTAAAGACAATTTTTTTTTGATAATTCAATAAACGCACAACCTTTAATTCACAAAACTACTTCAACAATAGAGTAATTTTGTTCTTGTAAAGGACCCCGCACCAAATACATGGGAAAATGTTCAGCCAATTTTGATAATTTTTTGGGATATTGTAATAAAAGTCACTAGAAGTTACCCATGCAAGTTTAAATTAGTTTCTTTGTCCAGTTTCGGAGATACGAATTTTTGAAAATCATAAAAATTGCTGTTTTGGTAAAACAGCAATTTTTATGAGGTTCACTCATCCAAAAGTATTACTTTTTAGATGATTAGTAACAAAATAGTAGCATTGTTGGTTTGAAGAAAGTCGAATAGCATGTCAGTCAGTCGGTCGTTGCGATAGAAGAAACCACCTATTATACAGGGTGGTTCAAAAATAGCGAAAATTTAGGATATTTTGCCAATCTTTATCAACGGTCCCATTAGTGAGACTGAGCATTTTTCATTAGGAAAATACCTATTGGGAATATTTTATTATGACAAGAAGATTTTCTGTAGAAGTTTCGACTTTTCCACAACACAGTAATTTTTTTTTCAAATGTTTGTTTTTAAACTACATGTTTTTAACAATAGACACACAAAATAGTCTTTTTGAGTCAATAAATCCGCTTTGGAGCCAAAACTATTTGAGAAAGACTTATGGTAATTGCTCGACAAGATCAGCTTCAAAAAGATACGATAACATTTTATACGGGGGCTGTTTACAAATATTAGTTGAAATCGGTTTTGTACGTAATATATATGTTTGTTAATTATTTTTGAATGCATCTCCCAATTTGAATCATATTTTTCAGTTATACTTCCAAGTAAATTATCCTACACTCGGGTAAGTTCCATTCATTTCCTATGTCTGGTTTTTGAACTATAAATTAAAATTGATATTCTATAGAAGATATTATCCAATCTTATTTCTTGATGAAATAAATATGATCTTGCAGCGCAAAACAATTGCACCGTTAAAAACCGCAAGACCATAAACTGTGTGACTCTTAACGGCGTGGCTATTGACACGTTGGTATGCGGTTTTCCACCAGCTTCGCGAAAATTCAGTATCAATATCTCTACGCTTCGTAACGATTCCACGAATATCTACAAATAGTAATCATAATGCCTTCCCACAGAAGCCTATAAGGTATCATTGTAATTCCGGTGTCGTTTTCTGTTAACGAATTTTTTTTAAGAGGGTAAAAAACTACGCAGGTAATCGAAGTGGAGTTTTTGAATAGTAGATATGTCCCGAAAAGCGTCTTGAGTAGTACGAATTCTACTTCTTCAATGATTTTTGTAACTGAGATATATATTTTCATCATGGATAGCCATGACCATAAAACAAGCCACTATTTGACATTACTAAGTAGTTAGTTGAAGGCAAAGAAGCATTGTTTACAAAGTATTTAATGATGCTGTCGAAACTTTTACAGAAAATCTTTTTGTCATAAGAAAATAATCCCAATAGGTATTTTCCTAATGAAAAATGCCCAGTCTCACTAATGGGACCGTTGATAAAGATTGGCAAAATATCCTAAATTGTCGCTATTTTTGAACCACCCTGTATAATAGGTGGCTTCTTCTATCGCAACGACCGACTGACTGACATGCTATTCGACTTTCTTCAAACCAACAATGCTACTATTTTGTTACTAATCATCTAAAAAGTAATACTTTTGGATGAGTGAACCTCATAAAAATTGCTGTTTTACCAAAACAGCAATTTTTATGATTTTCAAAAATTCGTATCTCCGAAACTGGACATAGAAACTAATTTAAACTTGCATGGGTAACTTCTAGTGACTTGTACTACAATATCCCAAAAAATTATCAAAATTGGCTGAACGCCATTTTCCCATGTATTTGGTGCGGGGTCCTTTCAACTACCTACTTATACGAAATTCACTGTATTTTCTTCATAGTTATGACAGAGTTCATTCAGAATTAACCCCTCCTCATTGATGAAGGCAATATTCCTAATCAGTTTGTATGGTATTGTGTTGTTGATTACAATGTTAATTTACCAAATGACATCTTAGATTCCATTAAGCTCATCCTGACGAGGGTTGGGAGGGTTACGTTAGATGTAAGATGATATTTCACGTCGATCGTCGAAATTGTTAAAGGGATAAATTGTATTCAGTTGACATCGATTCTAATCCAAGTTTCAAAGCATCCAACTATCAACGGAAATTGAGGATAACCCAAAATGTCTCCTATTTTATCACTTCTGTCCTAATAATATTAATATTTTGCAGATGAAACCGATGATGATTTTTCGATTTTTCCAAAGATGGATGGGGAATCAGATGAAGATCCCTCGATAATGATAAAAATGAAAAACATCGATAGCACGGATGAGTATCGTCATAAAATTGAATCAATAATTATTAATCATCATTCTGTTATTTCATAAATCCCGAGAACACTGACTTTATTCAAAACAATTTTTGGATAACAGAAAGTACTCCAGTCCACTTAGTTCTTGAGACGAAGATGTTGCAGCCCAACCAAATTTGGCATGCTAGAAGTTGGGACCATGCCAAACGAGAAAAAAATTGTTGAACCAAAATCCGAGAGTGGAACCCTAAAAAAATTGATTTGGGAGAAAAATATTTTTTTATTGTCATCTTGGAAATACCTAATGAAGTTTATAAAATAACAGTTCGATTAGCGTTGAAGATCATTAAATTTCCTACAAGAATGAGCCCTAGTAATTCCTTACAAAATGCCCCTGTTTCCTCAGAAAACGTGATTGAACGACATCAGTGTTCAATTTGTCAAGATTTTGCTAAAAGTTATCAAAGAAGGAAAAACAAAAGTGCATTTTGATCCTAAACACTTTTTTCTTTTTCATGTGAATATCTGAGTACCTAAAATGTTTTATTACCAAATAATCCTACTTACGCCAAAAAAAACTGGGTTTTACCTGCCTCATTTTCAACTCCCTTATAATTCCAGCATATTTCCAGTAAATGTAGAAAATAATTGCTTCAAACTGGAGATTTACACTTCACATTTCTGTTGTTGAACATACAAAAACAACTCTAAATTGTGTTATAGGTAATTTAAAAAATTCAGAGGCCAGGGAAATTTCATAGTAAAAGACACAAATTGAGATTATAATAGATCCAGCTGCGATTGTTCTTCTAAAAGTGAGTAGATATTTATTGTAGAGCAGGCATGCAAGATCTCAAAAATTCTAAGAGTGGATTGGAGTTGTATTGAAGGCTTTGGCTCCTGTGAAATCATCAGTGCTCATCTTTTACAAAAAATGGGATGGAAATGTTTCGGGGCATTGAATTATTTTGGCAAAGAGTGTCGGAATTCGGATTTGCTTAAAATATGAAACACTAACCTCACCAAACCTAACCTAACCTGATAAAATCGTTATAGGACTACTTGGTAATTCCATTTATTCACTTGAAGTCGTTTTCCGATAGACTTCCTACTATCCATGGAAACTCAAAAAAAAAATTTCAAAGTCAAAATTTTTTTTTGTTTCACCCCTGATTTTTTAATTAACAATAGACGGTATTTTTGTTATTGAAATATTTGTAATTTCTTGGTAAAAAGGTAGAACCACAATTCTTCTGTCATCATTAGTATCAGTCCATAGATTATTCTCGATACGGAAAAATTTACAGTTACTCACGATGAACGATAAAAAAATCTATCATTGCGGAAGACTGGTATTTTCATATTCATTAGATTTTTTTTTGAGAAATTTAATGAATATTTTTACGAGATCTTTTATTTTCAGTTGAATGTATTTTTGATCATTTGATTATATTGGAAGGTCGGCTACCTAAAAAGTACCACTTATTCTCATTTACATACTTCTACGAGCGGTTTCTCTAGGAAGGCTAATGGGAAACTATATTTATGTGATTTTGAAATGAGACCGAAACGTTTTTTTTGTTTTCAATATGTCTATATGATACACTGGCACCGTATCTAGATTGCTCATATGGATCCCCATACATGCTATCAACATCGAATTATTCAAATTTCTTGTTTTTACGGCCTTAAAATTAACATAATACTTGAGTGTTAATGGTTCCCAACGTTCTATTTGCCGTAAAATTACCTAAGCGATTGTTATGGGACTAGGTCGGTCATAAATTCTGTTTAGCTCCAAAAGATTAGTTACAGATACCCTTTTCATGCACTTACGTAGGCCGGGTTTGAATTGTTTCGGTTTCAGAACGTAAATTTTTGGATAAGCGTATGCAACTGGACCCAGGAGACAAAAAATAAAACAAAAATGTTTTTTATTATCCGCCATTATAACCGTGGGGATATCGAAACCTTAGTGTCAATGTGGTGATCATTATTTATTGAATTAGTTTCGTGTATGCAATAACTCGATATGTTTCGTTGACACTTCTTTCGCTAACGACGTTTTATAAAAAAATTATATTACCTGTTTCACTTCCCTTGATTTATCTGTTGACGTCTTTGTTTTGCTGGCGTTCTCGTTGGCTTCTTTTTCCAGTGAACTTCAAATCTGTATTTGTTTACAGGATTCTATAAATATACATCAAATGTATACGGAAAGTCATACTTTTTAAACTAGTGTGAAATATTGTGTGTAGCACAATTACTCTCGCACAAGTGATTCACACTAATTTTCTCACGACTCGATGATTCCACAAAATACTATCGGTATTATTATCACGTGTGCAAGAATATTTAAAAATGGAAAATATGTTTCCAAGACAAAATAATTTAAATCATAAGCAGCCACAGTTCAAATAGTCCATTTGCTTAGTTGAGGTTTAAACCCAATTTTTTACATGAGCCTTTTTCGGAAATAAATTTCCTTACAACCAGCTATAGCATTATCTGCATAGAATATTGTTACGATATTTCTAAATAATACTCCGAGGACACTCAACTGTTTTTATCAACTTCACTATGAAAATACAACACTCAACTGACTTCAACTAGCTAAATCTCCCAAAAACTTCATTATTTTCTTCATTATCATGTAGGATACTTTCCAAGATGTTATTTAATTGGGAAAAACTCCTTCCTTACAAGGATTGTACAGCCACACTCGATCTCCTTCTATAAATCGACCAGTACTGGCATTAAGATCCTATCACTAGTTATTTCCAATCTTTTTCTCGCAAATTTGTGGATCCAAGTCAAGCTATCTCATGATTCGTCTGTATGATCGTGCACCTCTTCTTATTCAGCAAATGGTGACCCGAACACTAAGTCACAGAGCAAACGAAGCTCTCCCATAGACAATGCTGGCTGGGGTGAGCTTTATAGCCCTATAGGCCATCAAGAATAGTGGAAGATGTCGATCCCAGTTCTTTTGGTGCTCCTCTACTACTTTGGAAAGATATTCTTCCTTAGTCTTATTGAACCTTTCAACCATGCCATCAGCTTGTGAGTAGAGGGCATTTGTTCTGGTGTTACTACTATTCCCATCAGTTAACAAACTTCCTTGAATGAATTCGATTCAAAATTCCTTCCTTGATCGGAATGAAGCTCTATTGGCACTCCAAACTTTGAAAACATGTTATCCACCAGAGATCTTGCAAATGTGGATGCTTCCTGATTAGGCAGGGCATGAACTTCAACCCATTCGCTGAGGTAATCAATTGTAACAAGGATGTACTTGTTGCCATCATTCGTCATCGGAAACGGTCCAGCTACATCGATAGCGTTAGTTCGAAGGCAACACTTGGACATCTTCGGCACCATCTTTCTACATCTTCACGACATTGGACCCAATAAAACCTCTGCCGTATTTTATCCAAAGTCTTATTCACTCCAAAATGTCCACCTGATTTGCCGCCATAAATCTCCTCCTAGACATCACTTATTCTCGACCTAGGCACAAGAGATTGGGAAATCACTTATCTGCCGTGGCGTCGGCTGATTTCGAAGCTCCTTCAGTAGACCATTCTCAACAATCAGGGAATCTCATTGGGACCACAATTCTTTGAAAGTTAGTGATCGAACAGAGATTTTCTTCCAGGTAGGTCTTTTCGCTCCACTTTCCTTCCATCTCAGAAATTCTGCAACGTTCGGATCACTTTCTTGGTATTGTCTCAATTTAACTGTGGTCCAATTGTCATCAACCATTAATCTCACTTGGTTGGTTCCTTTACCACGTTCAATTCGCTCAGAATGCTCAAAAGTATCCGAACAAGGTCTACTGGACAAGACCTCTGCATAGTTGTGCAATTCGGTTGTTCTTCCTAGCCTCTTAACATGGATGACCCTGGGGTCCCTGGGGCAAGCTATTCTAGTTTTTCCTGCCGCCCATTTGAGGACTCGCTGGAAGACCTTGTCCTCACAGGTTATTGCGAACGTAGTCGCATCCTTACCCTGCAGTCTTCAATAAGATGTCTCAATTTCCCACATCTATAGCATGCCCTGTTCTTCTGGGTGATTATTCTGCTCATCAAATAATTATTTTCATTCAGAACTTTCTCGAATAAACTAGTAACTGCGCCATATCGTTGTTCGGGTTCTTCTATTGAAACCGCTCGTACGTTCAGCATCAAGAGGTTGAGGGCCGCCTCCATAGCATAGCTACTCCTCTTGTGTTAGTCTCAGAAGTCCTTTGGATTTCGGTGTCTCTCAGTCCTATAAAAACTGCACCGCTTGAGATAATAAGCATTGTTTCAAGCTTCATTTATGAGCTACCTCTCACAAAAAATTGTTACCACACCAGTTCGAACCCATCTTTTATCAAGTCATTCGACCCCTCTTATGATTTTGAGATACTTTCTCCCAATTCAAAAATTGTAAAAGTATAATCAGTCCCCAAATGAAAGATCTCCCTAGTTGGTAGTTGATTAAGTTCCATCAGACAATTCACCATAAAAAATGGTGTTCCGTAAGGAACGGGAGAAAAACGTGAACGATTCGAATATAGACTTGGCAAAAATTATGAAATGGGGATCCAACAACTTGGCAGAATTCGCTGCTATCAAAACACAAGCATTTTTCCTGACTCAATCATCGGGATCAGTCCTCAGTCGTCACTTTAGAGCCATACCGAACATCTTTTTTCAAGCAATCGTTCTTCCAGCGAACGGCCTCTAGAAATATTCCCTGAGGAACACAGCCTACAAAAATTCAAGAAGATCACCAATTCCAACCTACTTTCCTTACCGATTCCCACCACGTCATTAAAAAACCTTGGATTTTCACATCGATCGGTGACTGTTTATAACATGTCCAATTTATTATGTCCTAGTAACCATAAGAAAATGTATCAGCGCCATATTATAAAACTGCCATTCATAAAACTCTGATTTATCAGTTCGTTAAAAAGTTGATTGATAAAACCCACGATTTTCCATTCTTCCTTTGAATACGTCGTTAGCACCCACACTATAGGAAAACCTTAATTGTTAAATATTGAAAAATCATTAAACTTGTTTGTTCGCATACTTGTGTTATTTTCAGCTAGTATTCTGAGAAAATCAAACAATTGTTAATGTTTCAACGGATTCGGAGGAATTTTTCATAGAATATGTGAAACAAACGATCGCTACGAGGATGTTTATAATTACAAATCTCAGTCAGTTGTTTTGTTCAAGTAAATGGTCAGAAAGGAATGATAGTGGCATTGTGGCAGTTTTTTACTTCTGACTTTCAGTAAAGACAATTTCCCTATTTCTGAATTTAGTCGTGTTGAATTGTTGTTTTTTTATTCACATGTATCAACAATTATTATTAAATCGATTCAGAATGATCAAATTAGTATAATATGTGAATCTCGAATCAGTCAATCATGAAAAATACGAGAAATACAAAATCGGCCGATTCACTTACAATAAGCACTATATACGCAAAATTTCATGCAGATTTCGAAAATATATGATTTTTATATGCTCAGATTCAAGGTTCAACATATGAAAGAAGTACAATGTCAAAAATGTCACGAATAGGACTGGAAAAAATTGGAGGGAAATGACTCCTTCCTACTGCTGATGAACTCTTCAACACGAGAACGGTTGAAGATAGAGCAATTTCGCGAACGCCAATCGATTCAGAATGATCAAATTAGTATATGTGAATTTCGAGTCAATCGATATGGAACAAAATTATTCGAAAAATCGAAAAAAGTCCCTAAAAATCATGGAAAATACAAAATCAGCAGTCACTTACAATCCGCACTATATACGTGAAATTTCATGCAGATTTCGAAAATATATGATTTGTATATGCTCAGATTCAAAGTTCAGCATATAAAAAAAGTACAATGTCAAAAATGTCACGAATAGGACTGGAAAAAAATGGAGGGAAATGACTCCTTCCTAATGCAGATGAACTCTTCAACTCGAGAACGGTTGAAGATAGATCAATTCTGCGAACGCCAATCGATTCAGAATGATCAAATTAGTATAATATGTGAATTTCGAGTCAATCGATATGGAACAAAATTATTCGAAAAATCGAAAAAAGTCCAAAGGGGTAGACCCCTAAAAATCATGGAAAATACAAAATCAGCAGTCACTTACAATCCGCACTATATACGTGAAATTTCATGCAGATTTCGAAAATATATGATTTGTATATGCTCAGATTCAAAGTTCAGCATATAAAAAAAGTACAATGTCAAAAATGTCACGAATAGGACAGGAAAAAAATGGAGGGAAATGACTCCTTCCTAATGCAGATGAACTCTTCAACTCGAGAACGGTTGAAGATAGATCAATTCTGCGAACGCCAATCGATTCAGAATGATCAAATTAGTATAATATGTGAATTTCGAGTCAATCGATATGGAACAAAATTATTCGAAAAATCGAAAAAAGTCCAAAGGGGTAGACCCCTAAAAATCATGGAAAATACAAAATCAGCAGTCACTTACAATCCGCACTATATACGTGAAATTTCATGCAGATTTCGAAAATATATGATTTGTATATGCTCAGATTCAAAGTTCAGCATATAAAAAAAGTACAATGTCAAAAATGTCACGAATAGGACTGGAAAAAAATGGAGGGAAATGACTCCTTCCTAATGCAGATGAACTCTTCAACTCGAGAACGGTTGAAGATAGATCAATTCTGCGAACGCCAATCGATTCAGAATGATCAAATTAGTATAATATGTGAATTTCGAGTCAATCGATATGGAACAAAATTATTCGAAAAATCGAAAAAAGTCCAAAGGGGTAGACCCCTAAAAATCATGGAAAATACAAAATCAGCAGTCACTTACAATCCGCACTATATACGTGAAATTTCATGCAGATTTCGAAAATATATGATTTGTATATGCTCAGATTCAAAGTTCAGCATATAAAAAAAGTACAATGTCAAAAATGTCACGAATAGGACAGGAAAAAAATGGAGGGAAATGACTCCTTCCTAATGCAGATGAACTCTTCAACTCGAGAACGGTTGAAGATAGATCAATTCTGCGAACGCCAATCGATTCAGAATGATCAAATTAGTATAATATGTGAATTTCGAGTCAATCGATATGGAACAAAATTATTCGAAAAATCGAAAAAAGTCCAAAGGGGTAGACCCCTAAAAATCATGGAAAATACAAAATCAGCAGTCACTTACAATCCGCACTATATACGTGAAATTTCATGCAGATTTCGAAAATATATGATTTGTATATGCTCAGATTCAAAGTTCAGCATATAAAAAAAGTACAATGTCAAAAATGTCACGAATAGGACTGGAAAAAAATGGAGGGAAATGACTCCTTCCTAATGCAGATGAACTCTTCAACTCGAGAACGGTTGAAGATAGATCAATTCTGCGAACGCCAATCGATTCAGAATGATCAAATTAGTATAATATGTGAATTTCGAGTCAATCGATATGGAACAAAATTATTCGAAAAATCGAAAAAAGTCCAAAGGGGTAGACCCCTAAAAATCATGGAAAATACAAAATCAGCAGTCACTTACAATCCGCACTATATACGTGAAATTTCATGCAGATTTCGAAAATATATGATTTGTATATGCTCAGATTCAAAGTTCAGCATATAAAAAAAGTACAATGTACAAAATGTCACGAATAGGACTGGAAAAAAATGGAGGGAAATGACTCCTTCCTAATGCAGATGAACTCTTCAACTCGAGAACGGTTGAAGATAGATCAATTCTGCGAACGCCAATCGATTCAGAATGATCAAATTAGTATAATATGTGAATTTCGAGTCAATCGATATGGAACAAAATTATTCGAAAAATCGAAAAAAGTCCAAAGGGGTAGACCCCTAAAATTCATGGAAAATACAAAATCAGCAGTCACTTACAATCCGCACTATATACGTGAAATTTCATGCAGATTTCGAAAATATATGATTTGTATATGCTCAGATTCAAAGTTCAGCATATAAAAAAAGTACAATGTACAAAATGTCACGAATAGGACTGGAAAAAAATGGAGGGAAATGACTCCTTCCTAATGCAGATGAACTCTTCAACTCGAGAACGGTTGAAGATAGATCAATTCTGCGAACGCCAATCGATTCAGAATGATCAAATTAGTATAATATGTGAATTTCGAGTCAATCGATAAGGAACAAAATTATTCGAAAAATCGAAAAAAGTCCAAAGGGGTAGACCCCTAAAAATCATGGAAAATACAAAATCAGCAGTCACTTCCAATACGCACTATATACGTGAAATTTCATGCAGATTTCGAAAATATATGATTTGTATATGCTCAGATTCAAAGTTCAGCATATAAAAAAAGTACAATGTCAAAAATGTCACGAATAGGACTGGAAAAAAATGGAGGGAAATGACTCCTTCCTAATGCAGATGAACTCTTCAACTCGAGAACGGTTGAAGATAGATCAATTCTGCGAACGCCAATCGATTCAGAATGATCAAATTAGTATAATATGTGAATTTCGAGTCAATCGATATAGAACAAAATTATTCGAAAAATCGAAAAAAGTCCAAAGGGGTAGACCCCTAAAAATCATGGAAAATACAAAATCAGCAGTCACTTACAATCCGCACTATATACGTGAAATTTCATGCAGATTTCGAAAATATATGATTTGTATATGCTCAGATTCAAAGTTCAGCATATAAAAAAAGTACAATGTCAAAAATGTCACGAATAGGACTGGAAAAAAATGGAGGGAAATGACTCCTTCCTAATGCAGATGAACTCTTCAACTCGAGAACGGTTGAAGATAGATCAATTCTGCGAACGCCAATCGATTCAGAATGATCAAATTAGTATAATATGTGAATTTCGAGTCAATCGATATGGAACAAAATTATTCGAAAAATCGAAAAAAGTCCAAAGGGGTAGACCCCTAAAAATCATGGAAAATACAAAATCAGCAGTCACTTACAATCCGCACTATATACGTGAAATTTCATGCAGATTTCGAAAATATATGATTTGTATATGCTCAGATTCAAAGTTCAGCATATAAAAAAAGTACAATGTCAAAAATGTCACGAATAGGACTGGAAAAAAATGGAGGGAAATGACTCCTTCCTAATGCAGATGAACTCTTCAACTCGAGAACGGTTGAAGATAGATCAATTCTGCGAACGCCAATCGATTCAGAATGATCAAATTAGTATAATATGTGAATTTCGAGTCAATCGATATGGAACAAAATTATTCGAAAAATCGAAAATAGTCCAAAGGGGTAGACCCCTAAAAATCATGGAAAATACAAAATCAGCAGTCACTTACAATCCGCACTATATACGTGAAATTTCATGCAGATTTCGAAAATATATGATTTGTATATGCTCAGATTCAAAGTTCAGCATATAAAAAAAGTACAATGTCAAAAATGTCACGAATAGGACTGGAAAAAAATGGAGGGAAATGACTCCTTCCTAATGCAGATGAACTCTTCAACTCGAGAACGGTTGAAGATAGATCAATTCTGCGAACGCCAATCGATTCAGAATGATCAAATTAGTATAATATGTGAATTTCGAGTCAATCGATATGGAACAAAATTATTCGAAAAATCGAAAATAGTCCAAAGGGGTAGACCCCTAAAAATCATGGAAAATACAAAATCAGCAGTCACTTACAATCCGCACTATATACGTGAAATTTCATGCAGATTTCGAAAATATATGATTTTTATATGCTCAGATTCAAGGTTCAACATATGAAAGAAGTACAATGTCAAAAATGTCACGAATAGGACTGGAAAAAATTGGAGGGAAATGACTCCTTCCTACTGCTGATGAACTCTTCAACACGAGAACGGTTGAAGATAGAGCAATTTCGCGAACGCCAATCGATTCAGAATGATCAAATTAGTATATGTGAATTTCGAGTCAATCGATATGGAACAAAATTATTCGAAAAATCGAAAAAAGTCCAAAGGGGTAGACCCCTAAAAATCATGGAAAATACAAAATCAGCAGTCACTTACAATCCGCACTATATACGTGAAATTTCATGCAGATTTCGAAAATATATGATTTGTATATGCTCAGATTCAAAGTTCAGCATATAAAAAAAGTACAATGTCAAAAATGTCACGAATAGGACTGGAAAAAAATGGAGGGAAATGACTCCTTCCTAATGCAGATGAACTCTTCAACTCGAGAACGGTTGAAGATAGATCAATTCTGCGAACGCCAATCGATTCAGAATGATCAAATTAGTATAATATGTGAATTTCGAGTCAATCGATATGGAACAAAATTATTCGAAAAATCGAAAAAAGTCCAAAGGGGTAGACCCCTAAAAATCATGGAAAATACAAAATCAGCAGTCACTTACAATCCGCACTATATACGTGAAATTTCATGCAGATTTCGAAAATATATGATTTGTATATGCTCAGATTCAAAGTTCAGCATATAAAAAAAGTACAATGTCAAAAATGTCACGAATAGGACAGGAAAAAAATGGAGGGAAATGACTCCTTCCTAATGCAGATGAACTCTTCAACTCGAGAACGGTTGAAGATAGATCAATTCTGCGAACGCCAATCGATTCAGAATGATCAAATTAGTATAATATGTGAATTTCGAGTCAATCGATATGGAACAAAATTATTCGAAAAATCGAAAAAAGTCCAAAGGGGTAGACCCCTAAAAATCATGGAAAATACAAAATCAGCAGTCACTTACAATCCGCACTATATACGTGAAATTTCATGCAGATTTCGAAAATATATGATTTGTATATGCTCAGATTCAAAGTTCAGCATATAAAAAAAGTACAATGTCAAAAATGTCACGAATAGGACTGGAAAAAAATGGAGGGAAATGACTCCTTCCTAATGCAGATGAACTCTTCAACTCGAGAACGGTTGAAGATAGATCAATTCTGCGAACGCCAATCGATTCAGAATGATCAAATTAGTATAATATGTGAATTTCGAGTCAATCGATATGGAACAAAGTTATTCGAAAAATCGAAAAAAGTCCAAAGGGGTAGACCCCTAAAAATCATGGAAAATACAAAATCAGCAGTCACTTACAATCCGCACTATATACGTGAAATTTCATGCAGATTTCGAAAATATATGATTTGTATATGCTCAGATTCAAAGTTCAGCATATAAAAAAAGTACAATGTCAAAAATGTCACGAATAGGACTGGAAAAAATGGAGGGAAATGACTCCTTCCTAATGCAGATGAACTCTTCAACTCGAGAACGGTTGAAGATAGATCAATTCTGCGAACGCCAATCGATCAGAATGATCAAATTAGTATAATATGTGAATTTCGATTCAATCGATATGGAACAAAATTAATCGAAAAATCGAAAAAAGTCCAAAGGGGTAGACCCCTAAAAATCATGGAAAATACAAAATCAGCAGTCACTTACAATCCGCACTATATACGTGAAATTTCATGCAGATTTCGAAAATATATGATTTGTATATGCTCAGATTCAAAGTTCAGCATATAAAAAAAGTACAATGTCAAAAATGTCACGAATAGGACTGGAAAAAAATGAAGGGAAATGACTCCTTCCTAATGCAGATGAACTCTTCAACTCGAGAACGGTTGAAGATAGATCAATTCTGCGAACGCCAATCGATTCAGAATGATCAAATTAGTATAATATGTGAATTTCGAGTCAATCGATATGGAACAAAATTATTCGATAAATCCAAAAAAGTCCAAAGGGGTAGACCCCTAAAAATCATGGAAAATACAAAATCAGCAGTCACTTACAATCCGCACTATATACGTGAAATTTCATGCAGATTTCGAAAATATATGATTTGTATATGCTCAGATTCAAAGTTCAGCATATAAAAAAAGTACAATGTACAAAATGTCACGAATAGGACTGGAAAAAAATGGAGGGAAATGACTCCTTCCTAATGCAGATGAACTCTTCAACTCGAGAACGGTTGAAGATAGATCAATTCTGCGAACGCCAATCGATTCAGAATGATCAAATTAGTATAATATGTGAATTTCGAGTCAATCGATATGGAACAAAATTATTCGAAAAATCGAAAAAAGTCCAAAAGTCCAAAATTCATGGAAAATACAAAATCAGCAGTCACTTACAATCTGCACTATATACGTGAAATTTCATGCAGATTTCGAAAATATATGATTTGTATATGCTCAGATTCAAAGTTCAGCATATAAATAAAGTACAATGTACAAAATGTCACGAATAGGACTGGAAAAAAATGGAGGGAAATGACTCCTTCCTAATGCAGATGAACTCTTCAACTCGAGAACAGTTGAAGATAGATCAATTCTGCGAACGCCAATCGATTCAGAATGATCAAATTAGTATAATATGTGATTTTCGAGTCAATCGATAAGGAACAAAATTATTCGAAAAATCGAAAAAAGTCCAAAGGGGTAGACCCCTAAAAATCATGGAAAATACAAAATCAGCAGTCACTTCCAATACGCACTATATACGTGAAATTTCATGCAGATTTCGAAAATATATGATTTGTATATGCTCAGATTCAAAGTTCAGCATATAAAAAAAGTACAATGTCAAAAATGTCACGAATAGGACTGGAAAAAAATGGAGGGAAATGACTCCTTCCTAATGCAGATGAACTCTTCAACTCGAGAACGGTTGAAGATAGATCAATTCTGCGAACGCCAATCGATTCAGAATGATCAAATTAGTATAATATGTGAATTTCGAGTCAATCGATATAGAACAAAATTATTCGAAAAATCGAAAAAAGTCCAAAGGGGTAGACCCCTAAAAATCATGGAAAATACAAAATCAGCAGTCACTTACAATCCGCACTATATACGTGAAATTTCATGCAGATTTCGAAAATATATGATTTGTATATGCTCAGATTCAAAGTTCAGCATATAAAAAAAGTACAATGTCAAAAATGTCACGAATAGGACTGGAAAAAAATGGAGGGAAATGACTCCTTCCTAATGCAGATGAACTCTTCAACTCGAGAACGGTTGAAGATAGATCAATTCTGCGAACGCCAATCGATTCAGAATGATCAAATTAGTATAATATGTGAATTTCGAGTCAATCGATATGGAACAAAATTATTCGAAAAATCGAAAAAAGTCCAAAGGGGTAGACCCCTAAAAATCATGGAAAATACAAAATCAGCAGTCACTTACAATCCGCACTATATACGTGAAATTTCATGCAGATTTCGAAAATATATGATTTGTATATGCTCAGATTCAAAGTTCAGCATATAAAAAATGTACAATGTCAAATATGTCACGAATAGGACTGGAAAAAAATGGAGGGAAATGACTCCTTCCTAATGCAGATGAACTCTTCAACTCGAGAACGGTTGAAGATAGATCAATTCTGCGAACGCCAATCGATTCAGAATGATCAAAT
Source organism: Chrysolina americana (assembly GCA_958502065.1). Taxonomy (NCBI): domain Eukaryota; kingdom Metazoa; phylum Arthropoda; class Insecta; order Coleoptera; family Chrysomelidae; genus Chrysolina; species Chrysolina americana. The sequence goes on from OY293412.1 coordinate 91,117,206, forward strand.
TAGTATAATATGTGAATTTCGATTCAATCGATATGGAACAAAATTAATCGAAAAATCGAAAAAAGTCCAAAGGGGTAGACCCCTAAAAATCATGGAAAATACAAAATCAGCAGTCACTTACAATCCGCACTATATACGTGAAATTTCATGCAGATTTCGAAAATATATGATTTGTATATGCTCAGATTCAAAGTTCAGCATATAAAAAAAGTACAATGTCAAAAATGTCACGAATAGGACTGGAAAAAAATGAAGGGAAATGACTCCTTCCTAATGCAGATGAACTCTTCAACTCGAGAACGGTTGAAGATAGATCAATTCTGCGAACGCCAATCGATTCAGAATGATCAAATTAGTATAATATGTGAATTTCGAGTCAATCGATATGGAACAAAATTATTCGATAAATCGAAAAAAGTCCAAAGGGGTAGACCCCTAAAAATCATGGAAAATACAAAATCAGCAGTCACTTACAATCCGCACTATATACGTGAAATTTCATGCAGATTTCGAAAATATATGATTTGTATATGCTCAGATTCAAAGTTCAGCATATAAAAAAAGTACAATGTACAAAATGTCACGAATAGGACTGGAATAAAATGGAGGGAAATGACTCCTTCCTAATGCAGATGAACTCTTCAACTCGAGAACGGTTGAAGATAGATCAATTCTGCGAACGCCAATCGATTCAGAATGATCAAATTAGTATAATATGTGAATTTCGAGTCAATCGATATGGAACAAAATTATTCGAAAAATCGAAAAAAGTCCAAAGGGGTAGACCCCTAAAATTCATGGAAAATACAAAATCAGCAGTCACTTACAATCTGCACTATATACGTGAAATTTCATGCAGATTTCGAAAATATATGATTTGTATATGCTCAGATTCAAAGTTCAGCATATAAAAAAAGTACAATGTACAAAATGTCACGAATAGGACTGGAAAAAAATGGAGGGAAATGACTCCTTCCTAATGCAGAATAACTCTTCAACTCGAGAACAGTTGAAGATAGATCAATTCTGCGAACGCCAATCGATTCAGAATGATCAAATTAGTATAATATGTGATTTTCGAGTCAATCGATAAGGAACAAAATTATTCGAAAAATCGAAAAAAGTCCAAAGGGGTAGACCCCTAAAAATCATGGAAAATACAAAATCAGCAGTCACTTCCAATACGCACTATATACGTGAAATTTCATGCAGATTTCGAAAATATATGATTTGTATATGCTCAGATTCAAAGTTCAGCATATAAAAAAAGTACAATGTCAAAAATGTCACGAATAGGACTGGAAAAAAATGGAGGGAAATGACTCCTTCCTAATGCAGATGAACTCTTCAACTCGAGAACGGTTGAAGATAGATCAATTCTGCGAACGCCAATCGATTCAGAATGATCAAATTAGTATAATATGTGAATTTCGAGTCAATCGATATAGACCAAAATTATTCGAAAAATCGAAAAAAGTCCAAAGGGGTAGACCCCTAAAAATCATGGAAAATACAAAATCAGCAGTCACTTACAATCCGCACTATATACGTGAAATTTCATGCAGATTTCGAAAATATATGATTTGTATATGCTCAGATTCAAAGTTCAGCATATAAAAAAAGTACAATGTCAAAAATGTCACGAATAGGACTGGAAAAAAATGGAGGGAAATGACTCCTTCCTAATGCAGATGAACTCTTCAACTCGAGAACGGTTGAAGATAGATCAATTCTGCGAACGCCAATCGATTCAGAATGATCAAATTAGTATAATATGTGAATTTCGAGTCAATCGATATGAAAAAAAATTATTCGAAAAATCGAAAAAAGTCCAAAGGGGTAGACCCCTAAAAATCATGGAAAATACAAAATCAGCAGTCACTTACAATCTGCACTATATACGTGAAATTTCATGCAGATTTCGAAAATATATGATTTGTATATGCTCAGATTCAAAGTTCAGCATATAAAAAAAGTACAATGTACAAAATGTCACGAATAGGACTGGAAAAAAATGGAGGGAAATGACTCCTTCCTAATGCAGATGAACTCTTCAACTCGAGAACGGTTGAAGATAGATCAATTCTGCGAACGCCAATCGATTCAGAATGATCAAATTAGTATAATATGTGAATTTCGAGTCAATCGATATGGAACAAAATTATTCGAAAAATCGAAAATAGTCCAAAGGGGTAGACCCCTAAAAATCATGGAAAATACAAAATCAGCAGTCACTTACAATCCGCACTATATACGTGAAATTTCATGCAGATTTCGAAAATATATGATTTGTATATGCTCAGATTCAAAGTTCAGCATATAAAAAAAGTACAATGTCAAAAATGTCACGAATAGGACTGGAAAAAAATGGAGGGAAATGACTCCTTCCTAATGCAGATGAACTCTTCAACTCGAGAACGGTTGAAGATAGATCAATTCTGCGAACGCCAATCGATTCAGAATGATCAAATTAGTATAATATGTGAATTTCGAGTCAATCGATATGGAACAAAATTATTCGAAAAATCGAAAAAAGTCCAAAGGGGTAGACCCCTAAAAATCATGGAAAATACAAAATCAGCAGTCACTTACAATCCGCACTATATACGTGAAATTTCATGCAGATTTCGAAAATATATGATTTGTATATGCTCAGATTCAAAGTTCAGCATATAAAAAAAGTACAATGTCAAAAATGTCACGAATAGGACTGGAAAAAAATGGAGGGAAATGACTCCTTCCTAATGCAGATGAACTCTTCAACTCGAGAACGGTTGAAGATAGATCAATTCTGCGAACGCCAATCGATTCAGAATGATCAAATTAGTATAATATGTGAATTTCGAGTCAATCGATATGGAACAAAGTTATTCGAAAAATCGAAAAAAGTCCAAAGGGGTAGACCCCTAAAAATCATGGAAAATACAAAATCAGCAGTCACTTACAATCCGCACTATATACGTGAAATTTCATGCAGATTTCGAAAATATATGATTTGTATATGCTCAGATTCAAAGTTCAGCATATAAAAAATGTACAATGTCAAATATGTCACGAATAGGACTGGAAAAAAATGGAGGGAAATGACTCCTTCCTAATGCAGATGAACTCTTCAACTCGAGAACGGTTGAAGATAGATCAATTCTGCGAACGCCAATCGATTCAGAATGATCAAATTAGTATAATATGTGAATTTCGAGTCAATCGATATGAAAAAAAATTATTCGAAAAATCGAAAAAAGTCCAAAGGGGTAGACCCCTAAAAATCATGGAAAATACAAAATCAGCAGTCACTTACAATCTGCACTATATACGTGAAATTTCATGCAGATTTCGAAAATATATGATTTGTATATGCTCAGATTCAAAGTTCAGCATATAAAAAAGTACAATGTACAAAATGTCACGAATAGGACTGGATAAAAATGGAGGGAAATGACTCCTTCCTAATGCAGATGAACTCTTCAACTCGAGAACGGTTGAAGATAGATCAATTCTGCGAACGCCAATCGATTCAGAATGATCAAATTAGTATAATATGTGAATTTCGAGTCAATCGATATGGAACAAAATTATTCGAAAAATCGAAAATAGTCCAAAGGGGTAGACCCCTAAAAATCATGGAAAATACAAAATCAGCAGTCACTTACAATCCGCACTATATACGTGAAATTTCATGCAGATTTCGAAAATATATGATTTGTATATGCTCAGATTCAAAGTTCAGCATATAAAAAAAGTACAATGTCAAAAATGTCACGAATAGGACTGGAAAAAAATGGAGGGAAATGACTCCTTCCTAATGCAGATGAACTCTTCAACTCGAGAACTGTTGAAGATAGATCAATTCTGCGAACGCCAATCGATTCAGAATGATCAAATTAGTATAATATGTGAATTTCGAGTCAATCGATATGGAACAAAATTATTCGAAAAATCGAAAAAAGTCCAAAGGGGTAGACCCCTAAAAATCATGGAAAATACAAAATCAGCAGTCACTTACAATCCGCACTATATACGTGAAATTTCATGCAGATTTCGAAAATATATGATTTGTATATGCTCAGATTCAAAGTTCAGCATATAAAAAAAGTACAATGTACAAAATGTCACGAATAGGACTGGAAAAAAAATGGAGGGAAATGACTCCTTCCTAATGCAGATGAACTCTTCAACTCGAGAACGGTTGAAGATAGATCAATTCTGCGAACGCCAATCGATTCAGAATGATCAAATTAGTATAATATGTGAATTTCGAGTCAATCGATATGGAACAAAATTATTCGAAAAATCGAAAAAAGTCCAAAGGGGTAGACCCCTAAAATTCATGGAAAATACAAAATCAGCAGTCACTTACAATCTGCACTATATACGTGAAATTTCATGCAGATTTCGAAAATATATGATTTGTATATGCTCAGATTGAAAGTTCAGCATATAAAAAAAGTACAATGTACAAAATGTCACGAATAGGACTGGAAAAAAATGGAGGGAAATGACTCCTTCCTAATGCAGATGAACTCTTCAACTCGAGAACGGTTGAAGATAGATCAATTCTGCGAACGCCAATCGATTCAGAATGATCAAATTAGTATAATATGTGAATTTCGAGTCAATGTATAAGGAACAAAATTATTCGAAAAATCGAAAAAAGTCCAAAGGGGTAGACCCCTAAAAATCATGGAAAATACAAAATCAGCAGTCACTTCCAATACGCACTATATACGTGAAATTTCATGCAGATTTCGAAAATATATGATTTGTATATGCTCAGATTCAAAGTTCAGCATATAAAAAAAGTACAATGTCAAAAATGTCACGAATAGGACTGGAAAAAAATGGAGGGAAATGACTCCTTCCTAATGCAGATGAACTCTTCAACTCGAGAACGGTTGAAGATAGATCAATTCTGCGAACGCCAATCGATTCAGAATGATCAAATTAGTATAATATGTGAATTTCGAGTCAATCGATATGGAACAAAATTATTCGAAAAATCGAAAAAAGTCCAAAGGGGTAGACCCCTAAAAATCATGGAAAATACAAAATCAGCAGTCACTTACAATCCGCACTATATACGTGAAATTTCATGCAGATTTCGAAAATATATGATTTGTATATGCTCAGATTCAAAGTTCAGCATATAAAAAAAGTACGATGTCAAAAATGTCACGAATAGGACTGGAAAAAAATGGAGGGAAATGACTCCTTCCTAATGCAGATGAACTCTTCAACTCGAGAACGGTTGAAGATAGATCAATTCTGCGAACGCCAATCGATTCAGAATGATCAAATTAGTATAATATGTGAATTTCGAGTCAATCGATATGGAACAAAATTATTCGAAAAATCGAAAAAAGTCCAAAGGGGTAGACCCCTAAATATCATGGAAAATACAAAATCAGCAGTCACTTACAATCCGCACTATATACGTGAAATTTCATGCAGATTTCGAAAATATATGATTTGTATATGCTCAGATTCAAAGTTCAGCATATAAAAAAAGTACAATGTCAAAAATGTCACGAATAGGACTGGAAAAAAATGGAGGGAAATGACTCCTTCCTAATGCAGATGAACTCTTCAACTCGAGAACGGTTGAAGATAGATCAATTCTGCGAACGCCAATCGATTCAGAATGATCAAATTAGTATAATATGTGAATTTCGAGTCAATCGATATGGAACAAAATTATTCGAAAAATCGAAAATAGTCCAAAGGGGTAGACCCCTAAAAATCATGGAAAATACAAAATCAGCAGTCACTTACAATCCGCACTATATACGTGAAATTTCATGCAGATTTCGAAAATATATGATTTGTATATGCTCAGATTCAAAGTTCAGCATATAAAAAAAGTACAATGTACAAAATGTCACGAATAGGACTGGAAAAAAATGGAGGGAAATGACTCCTTCCTAATGCAGATGAACTCTTCAACTCGAGAACGGTTGAAGATAGATCAATTCTGCGAACGCCAATCGATTCAGAATGATCAAATTAGTATAATATGTGAATTTCGATTCAATCGATATGGAACAAAATTAATCGAAAAATCGAAAAAAGTCCAAAGGGGTAGACCCCTAAAAATCATGGAAAATACAAAATCAGCAGTCACTTACAATCCGCACTATATACGTGAAATTTCATGCAGATTTCGAAAATATATGATTTGTATATGCTCAGATTCAAAGTTCAGCATATAAAAAAAGTACAATGTCAAAAATGTCACGAATTGGACTGGAAAAAAATGAAGGGAAATGACTCCTTCCTAATGCAGATGAACTCTTCAACTCGAGAACGGTTGAAGATAGATCAATTCTGCGAACGCTAATCGAGTCAGAATGATCAAATTAGTATAATATGTGAATTTCGATTCAATCGATATGGAACAAAATTAATCGAAAAATCGAAAAAAGTCCAAAGGGGTAGACCCCTAAAAATCATGGAAAATACAAAATCAGCAGTCACTTACAATCCGCACTATATACGTGAAATTTCATGCAGATTTCGAAAATTTATGATTTGTATATGCTCAGATTCAAAGTTCAGCATATAAAAAAAGTACAATGTCAAAAATGTCACGAATAGGACTGGAAAAAAATGAAGGGAAATGACTCCTTCCTAATGCAGATGAACTCTTCAACTCGAGAACGGTTGAAGATAGATCAATTCTGCGAACGCCAATCGATTCAGAATGATCAAATTAGTATAATATGTGAATTTCGAGTCAATCGATATGGAACAAAATTATTCGATAAATCGAAAAAAGTCCAAAGGGGTAGACCCCTAAAAATCATGGAAAATACAAAATCAGCAGTCACTTACAATCCGCACTATATACGTGAAATTTCATGCAGATTTCGAAAATATATGATTTGTATATGCTCAGATTCAAAGTTCAGCATATAAAAGAAGTAAAATGTCAAAAATGTCACGAATAGGACTGAAAAAAAATGGAGGGAAATGACTCCTTCCTAATGCAGATGAACTCTTCAACTCGAGAACGGTTGAAGATAGATCAATTCTGCGAACGCCAATCGAGTCAGAATGATCAAATTAGTATAATATGTGAATTTCGATTCAATCGATATGGAACAAAATTATTCTAAAAATCGAAAAAAGTCCAAAGGGGTAGTTTTCTAAAAATCATGGAAAATACAAAATCGGCAGATTTGCTTACAATCCGCACTATGTACGCGAAATTTCATGCAGATTCCGAAAATATATTATTGGTTTATGCTCAGATTCAAGGTTCACTATACGAAAGGAATTCAATGTGAAAAATGTTACGAATAGGACTGGAAGAATCAAAACAATAAATGTAACCGATTTTCTATAATGTTTTCAAATATTTTTGATGAGTGGGTTGGTAGTGATATGAGCCGATAATTAATTGTTTCCGTTATATCGCCTTTTTTGAATAATGGGTTGATTATGGAGTATTTTAATGCTGGTGGGTAGACTCTCTGATCAATAAATGAGTTTATAATGATTAAGAGGTTTCAGAATATAGGAAGGTATTAATTTGATAGTTTAAGCTTTCACATTACCATCAACAGCTGCTTTTTATTTTCGCATTTTTGACTTTTATCTCATCAATAGGATTGAATACAAATGAGTTTAGCATGTTTGTCCATTTGACGTGGAATTGAGGGTCTTTTTTTATTTTATCGGACAAGTTTTTTCCAATATCAATGTAGGACCTGTTGAATTCGTTTGCTATTTTTGATTTTTTATACAAACAATGTTACAAGTTTGGTCCATTCCCTGATAGAAAATGTAAATAAAATTAATAAACATAGAACACGCGATGTCAACAACTGAATTATCAGATATTGTTCTTCAAGAGCTCAACCGCGATGCGCGCATCAGTTTCAGAGACAGAATAAATTGGGGAACTTCCACACATTATTTATAACAGTGCAATCACCAAGGATTAGCAGCATCTACGTGTTAGATTGCATTATGATTGCGTTCATTCATGAAATTCCGCAGCATAACGTCCTGTAGGTCAGTAGTGGGTTATTTTTAGAAATTCTGTTTATTTCACTTGGCTCGGCATCCCATTAGGCGTGCAAAATAAGCTAACGTTCCCGAAATAACGTTTCGTAGTGTGAGAATATACCGAAATGTTGCTTTCATGTTTCGATATAGCTCGCAGTACAGGTGGCCGACATTCAAATGTTTGGCGTATGTAACGAATTTCAGATAAGATACGTTTTATGCTATTTGTCTGGCAGATGTGGTGTTCTAAATCCTAGTGCTGATGAGATAACGAATATGGAGTGTTCATAACAATTCACTATCGTTGTAAAAATCATTCAAGGTTCATGTTTTGCCACAATACCTTGACACGATGTTTTTATCCTGGTTTATATCTCATTTCCGTTGATGTTATTAGTTAATACAAAATATTTTGACGTCCGAACAGAACTACGAATTTTTCTTCATTTATGACTGAAATTGTGTAAAGTATAACAAACAGAAAATTCGAGCATTTTGGTTGTCATTGTAAACTGTCTAAATAACTTTCGTTCACACATTAATACACGAACTTAAACCAGTCTTTTTGACTAATATTCATCCCAACAAATATAAATATCTTTTCTTGGATAACTGATAGCTAAACTTTTATTATTTTTCTATCAACATTGATCAACATTAATTTATTTATTTACATTTATATTTGCTGTTCTTGATTTCTTTTTGGTTAGATGGAAGAACAGATGTATGTTAGCTGCTATATTTATAATTATTATTATATTTAAGGTTATTATCAATTAAATACAAACTGAATCTCGCCCTAACCATATAAACAAAATGTAATTTTCTATTCTTCAGTATTTGGTGAAGAAAACATGTATTAGTATTATTATTATTATTGTACGGAATCTGAAATTCAACTGAAGACCAATGGACCAACCCTAAATATAACAGATCTAGGCAATAGATAATCAAGAGTTCTTCTAGATCTCTTTGAAAAGTTACCCCTTTCTATGGTTGCACCTCGAGAAATATTACCAATTGCTTATATATGGTATACAGGGTGTTTCAAAACTTTTTACAATTATTTCAAGGGCGTATAAAAATGGGTCCTAAAATTCAATAATGCAGACATTTCGAGGAGTGAAACTAATCTATCGGAGGAAATGTTTCATATAAATAATGATGAACAGTCGATAAATAAAAGAACTAATCTCAGTAATCTCAGCCAGATTTATACGTATCTACTAAATTTTGAGAAAGAAAAGTCGAAACAATCCTCTAGTCAAAATTTTCCATCAATAACCTACATCAATCAGCTTCATTTCATGTATATTGTTTTCGTACCAATTTTATGAATCATTCTCACGTTACTAAGTAGGTACTCCACCTTTTCAAAACGGCATTTATTGTATATTGCGTATTTTTAGTTTTCCTGAGGAGGGTAAATATTGCCGAAAGCTTGATTGATAGTATCGAAGAGTTTTCTTTGAAATAGCCCAATTATTTGACTGCAACCCCACAAAGATAACATAATCATATAAGTATAACCAGTTTTACTTTCCGGTACTCTCACTACCATCCCCTATATCCGATATCTTCATATTCAAAAGTTCCTGACTTCTGCATCCTCCAAAATAACCCAAAATAACCCATAATCAAAACAACCTGTGACAAAAAAAAAATAAATAAATGTACACAAAAAGCAATATAAGAAAAAAATACATTTTATTAGGAGCGTTCTTCAGAAATCTGATGACATCTCTAGGAAATAAAACGGCAGACCTTTTCGGGTTATAATTCTTACTCTTCCGTTTCAAAAAAGCTTCTAGTTCATTGAACTTGGTGATAACTCGTTTTTCATGCATAATCACCATCGATTTTAGCATTGACCATTCAGTCCATAAGGTACAGTTTCAGTGTCATCTTCTGGCATAATATTTTTCCATGTCAGCATATAAGTATCTTGTATTTTTTTTCATTTTAGCTTCACTTTTCGATGGAATTGATAATTCTCTTGCTTTTTCAGCTTTTTTCAAGATATCTCTTTTCATTTACTAGCGATTTTCTCCAAAACGGTTAGCTGATTCAAAAAAATTCAGGAGTCCAAAATTTCAGGATTTGTAATGGCCAACTTAATTGTGATGTTCAAATGGCATTTCTTTGGCGAAAATTGAAAATTTTGGCTGTAAAAACTGTAGAAAACCTCACTTGACCTCTTGGAATCAAGAGTTATCTTGTTTTTGAAACAAGATATGAATAGAGCTCATCGTGGTATTCCCCGAATGTTGATCCTATAGTATTATGATGGAACTCCCTCAAGGTAGTGTTTTGGGCCCTACCCACTAAGCACTTAAGTTTGTATTGGGGAATACAGACATATTGTGAACGTTAAGATAATATTGATACGATATTGGTGAATATTGTAAAAACTATATCAGAATGAGAAAGGGATTTTCTTTCGTCGTGAACTGTGAACAAAGATTCATCGGACTGAGTCCTCTGTTGAAAATGACACCGTTGACACGTGTTTCGAGTTTGAGGCCGCCGTCAAATAAGTGTGAGGATATGCAACACTTGATGGAAGGTGAAGCAACAGAAAGCCAACCGCATATAGTGAGTGTCAAGGAGAATCTCTAGAAAATGATCCCGTTAAGTGAGCTCGGTAATATTTCCTCAGGAAGAAATAATCAAATGGTCATCTGGTCCATATTTTTTCATACCAATAAGTTGCAGGTAATCGTTTATTCAGAACTAGTGAAGATTATTGGAAGAGAGACAAAAATTTGTTTGTTTTGGATGAGGTTAAACTGATTTTAATTTGTGCCGAATCATACATTCAACTGTATAATATAGGATATCCTGAACAGATGTAACAATTTAGGTGTTTCGGAGTAAAAGATTTACTTTGACGATGCGTGCTCCCGACCTATTATTATATTTAACTGCGGACTTTAATGTGTTTCGGAAACATTTAATGATAAGTTGCCCTCAGCTACACTTTTTGTGTATTGTTATGACTTCAAGCCAACAATTATTATAATTATAATGTATTATTATATATTTATCTGGCAAGCCTCCTTTTACGGTTTTTTGTCACGATATGAGAAATTGTTTTCGGTATTTTGTTTTTTTGTAACATCCCAATCGACGGAAGTTCCATCTTATACTGGTTCACAGTTTAAGTTTTCGCCCAGAACTATGTGATAATGAAATATTGATAAAATTATGTTGGCATGCAATATAGGTACTATTCTCTTTCCATCATTAATCACAATTCATACAATATTGTACAGGGTGATATTTTGAAAAATTGGTGAAATATATGGCCGGTTCTTTCGTACACATACTGTATATTCAAGTGAATTATCATCATCCGAAGATAGCTGATACCGTATAAACATGATTTCGTTGGAATATATAGGGTGATCATGAAAATACTTTACTACTTTCAGTCAAAAACACCTTATATTATAATGACTGTCCTTTGGGCTTGAAAATTAAACTTGGTCTTACCTATTTCCTCTCTGGCTTCTTGGCCTGCAGATTCACTCATTGACTCTACTGTCTCTAAGGATGAAGTCCCCGAAACGGGTTCTTTCTAGGTTGCTTGAGGAGCAACAAAAACAAAATACGAACGAAAGGCAAAATGCTGTCACCACCCCGAATGTGTCCTGATTAGGGGATTCCATAGGTATCTGAGTGCTTAAGGCTTACTGGTTTTTCTATCTGTAGCTACTTTTCCGAAAGGATAGAAAGTTCGTGCTTTTCGCGCGAAGGAGAAGTCTTGAAGTAATCTTTATATCGAATAATGTGGTTCGGTGGAATGTCAAATCAAACACATCGATTAAAAAGACAATATATATATTAGTTAAGTGAATAAATGAAATAATTTGGAAAGAGAAAAAAACACAAAACAAAACAAAATCTTTAAACAAGTAGGATGAAATTAAACAAAAAAAAACGTATCTCACAGAAAGTTGAGAAAACCACAAATAAGCTGTGTGGGGAGGTGTCTCCTATATTCTCCTACTTGCTAAATGAGCCTAGTGGAGAGAATCCTACTACATACTCAATCTTGTGCGGTGTTCTGGGAAAGTCTGGCTTGATAACATTTCAATTATTATTCTTATTATCATCTTTAAACTTCCAGCCTTTGAAATCAGAGTCTCAGTGATTACTTACAACAATTTTTCATATAGTTCTTACTCATCCTTGACTTATTTATAGCAGCTAGTCCTAGTTAATCGTCTGGTAAAACACATTCATTTTATATCGATTCCACGTCTCGTTTATTATTTATTATTCATCACAAGTCTAAGTTGAGTATCCGAGGTCCACGCCGTCGCCTAAAATCCGATGTTCAACACTAACTACTTCCGAAAACTCTTCAGTCCTCGAGAGATTTTTTTATCCCCGTCGGCAGAAGCCTTCGTACTCACCGATTTGAAGCTTCTCTCATTCATCAATTCCGTAAAATATTCTGGTACTAACAATAAAATTTGTACTGCCCATTCCGAAATTGTTTTGTCGAAATTTTTGATATATTCACACCATTTCTGTCGAGTTTACAAAACGTGTCTCAGAGCAAAATATTCCTCACGTCAAAATCTACAGTGTCACCGTTAAAGTCCGCATCATATGGGACTTTTTTTTATTATTCATTTATTGCAAATTTAGAGTTCGTACACAGTTTTTGCTTTGAAAATAATGCAAAATGACGTTTACGATTGTTTTCCATCGATTGGCTACACCTGTCAAATTTGACATTTTTTCAAAAAAATTTCAAAATGTTAGGTTATTTCTCAATTTTTCGAAAAATATTATATGGAAAAGTTGTTCATTTTTCGGTTTCCTACCCACCTACCAAATCTGAACCAGTTGAAAAACTTTGATTTTTTTCGAGTTTTCTTAACCTTACACTTTTTCGGATAATTTAAATTTGGTAAAATCTGAAATAACCAGTTGAGATGTAATAATCCCATCTGCTGGAAGGATTTTTTCTGTTTAAAAATGTTTCTACTTGGATATTTTCAAAAAAATACAAATGTGCTAAAAAAATTATGTTATAGTTGATGCAAAGTGGCTCTAGTTTCGAATTATCGAATATTTTTCTAAAGCAATAGACCTAAAGTATTTTCTACTTCACTGATGTATTGTGATAAAAATAATTGAAGCAAATTTTGCTATGGAATATTGAAACTAGAGCCACTTTGCATCAAATATGATGTTATTTTCTTAGCATATTTGTATTTTTTTTGAAAATATCCAGTTAGAAATATTTATAAACAGAAAAAATTCTTTCAGCAGATGGGTGCATTACATCTCAACTTTTTTTTTCCAGATTTCATCAAATTTAAATTATCCGAAAAAGTGTAAGGTTAAGAAAACGCGAAAAAAATAAAAGTTGTTCAAACTGGTTCAAATTTGGTAGGTGGGTAGGAAACCGAAAAATAAACAACTTTTTCATATATTTTTCGAAATATTGAGAAATATCCTAACATTCTAGAACTTTTTTGAAAAAATGTCAAATTTGACAGGTGTACCCAATAGATAGAAAACAATCGTAAACGTCATTTTGCATTATTTTCAAAGCACAAACTGTTCACGAACTTTAAATTTGCAATAACAGAATAATAAAAAAAAATCCCATATGATGCGGACTTTAACGGTGACACTGTATATCAACCACAGACATGTTTAATTGACGGTTTGCAAATCTGTCTGGAACTAAATAATAATTTCAACAAGTGTTTCATTAATCCAATTATTGAATATCACTGCCGAATACATCACAATGAGTCGAGAAAGAATGATTATTTCCACTGCCAAAAATTCGTTCGATTATTATACACAGTATATTTCGACGTGGGTTATTATACAGGATTGTATTTTAAAAATGTTTTATCATTGAATTACACAAGTGCCTTAGCATTTGTTACAGTTTTTTGAGAAACCATCAGTTGAAAAGTTTCCCATATGGTTCCAAGTTTTTGGCGGACACTGTAGATGCGCAAATTTGTCTCAATTTAACTATATTCGTATCTCTTAAAGTTTCCGAAATCCAAATGGTGGCCTTGAATTTGAATTACCCGGTATATTAAATCGACCAACTATTGGTCAAACTTCTACTACTATTTTAGTAACGTCATTTTCAATGTTTGAAAAAAGTATAAAGATCTTGGAAAAGAAAACCAACCAGACTGGACTAAAGTGCATATAGAGTTCTGAAATAACCATTAGCGAGCAGACATTTAATGTTTCTATTCAGTAAGTAGAATCAGTATGAGTACTTTCAAAGCCTGTCTTGACCCTCCTACCGCGTCGATGTAATTTTGAAACGAAAATTTTTTCGATTTCAAATTCTTCTTCCCACTAGCAAAAAAACTCTAGCGTTTCATCTGTCCACCTCCACACAGAATAACATCAGCATACAGATAGTCAAAGGCAGCCAATTTCAATTATAATTCTCGCCTATTGTACTGGCCATTAAACGGTCCATTACTTGGGATAACCCTGTTTATTTTCGGTTCGAACAATGGGCAATTGCCATCGTAGCTTACAGACCACACGTTAAACGTAGTTTATTGTTTTATTGCAACTTAGGTTCAGATTCCTGAGTAATCAATCAGGAATAAATGGCCGTTTAGTTGGATAAAACCCTCGTTTTCGGATGTTTGGTGGTTTATTGATGAGGAGTTGGATGAAATATTTGATGAACTATTGTTGCAGAATGTTATTGGAACATACAAAATTGCTATAATCTCCCCAAGACAATTAAACTAACTCCTGAAAGATAATACTATGGTAGTTCAAATAACAGATGCATGATTTCGGAACATGTTCTCGTAATATGTAGAAGTCAAATTGGTTTCATATACAGGATCATTCAAATCCCATCACATCATAAAAACATTGCAAAGAAGCAATTGGTATAAAAAAATGTAGTAGTGGTGACATATTAGCATAAAATTGTTCGATGAGCAAAGGTTGATGGTTTTCCAGATCGCGAAACTAGATATTCAGAACAACCACCACAGAGATAAGTAGCATAAATCTTACGAGAATGGGGTAAAGGAAAATGGGTCGTTTGAGGTCCATACAACTTCTCAGTTGATTTTTCAATTTGAATGAAAGAGTTTTCCTAGTTAGAGTGCTGTTTGAATTTTTTTAAGTGAATTTGCACAATGAGTTTCTGAGGCATCCGTAAGAGGTGTAAGAGAAAGAGAGACTGCCACAAAGTCATTATTTTTATTGGCTGCTAACCAATGTAGTAGTGAAGTTTTCGCAAATGCTGTTCAGCTATGTTCTTAGGTTGTCAGAATGAATCGAAGTCATGATAAAATTTTATCAGTACTCAAATAGTTGCTTGAATCGTTAGTATATATTATGAACAACATGGGTCTCAGCATCGGCATTTGTGGAACCCCACGCACAATATGTTCGAAGTTGGAGAAGGAATTTTCCATACTTACAACTAAACAGCAGTTTTTCAAAATAGTATATTGTGTATCTAGTAGTAAAAGCAATACATTCTCGGACGACAATGTAAAATGTTGGCCGAGGCGATAAGCCTACGCCAACAAGCATTGAAGTCTGGAAATGTGCTTTTACTACGAGGTACACATACTAGTTTTTCAGAAATCGCAATCAGCATTGTCATAAATTAAGGAATTATACTTATTGTTTGCGTGCATTCATTTACTGTCTAAAATGTATACAAGCCGTCAAAAATTTTCCCGGATCGTTTACGATACGGGATAGTATTTTTTCTACAAGCGTGCGTGTTCCGCCCTATTCCCGCACGCAATTTAGTTTGAGAGGTGTCATATTCCCGCACGCTAATGTCACTTCAAGTGAGTTTTTCCCGCACTAGTGCGGTAATAATTTTTCCCGCACGTGAAAGTTTGTTCAAGAGCATCACATAAGATGTTTCAATCCTCTTGTAGAAAAAATCTTGATCCTTACTCATACGGAAAGGTACTATCCCGCACTCGACCGCTTACCCGAACTCCGCTTTGCGTCGTTCGGGTAACGGCAGTCTCATGCGGGAATAGTACTCTTTCCGTACTTGTTAGGATAATAGCTATTTCCGTACGGTTTAGTGCCGAAAACGGTCTGGGAAAGTTTGTTGCTTAGCAACGGACTAAAATCCTAGATTAGCGTATTTTGAGGCCTGAAGTTGCTCCGCGAAAGTGGGCATTCTTGAACGATTTCAGATAAATGATTTTGTCAGATCGAGTGATACTTTATTGAACAAGTTATGCCATTCATCAACCTTACCAAATTATACAGGGTAATTCATAATCGAGGGTCACCATTCGGATTTTGGAAACTATAAGAGATACGTAGATGGTTGAATTGAGGCAAAGTACCCCGCACTTCTCTTGCGGTATTTGACGGAACGCCTTTTTCCATAAGAGAAGTGCGGGGTCCTTTGCCCATCTGTGACCAGCAATATGCCGTTGAAAAAGTTTGAAAGTTCCAAATATATACGGAGATATCCGGAAAAAAACAAAATTTTGAGAAACAATTTTGATTTTTTCTGGCGTTATTTGATGAAGGATATCAAAATAAACAGCACATGAACATTGCCATTCTCAAAAACACTTGTTAAATGAGTTGATTCGTTGTTACGCTATTATCTATCACGTAAAATGGTTTTTTGAAACCAAGGAAAACGGGATATGATTAAACTGTTTCATAAATCAGATAGTAATACTGAGAGAACTGCATCTTCAACTATACCCAGAAAAAATACAACCAGCAAGAACATTATTCCAAAAATTAAATAGAAACCTTGTCGAGTATGGTAGTTTCAAAAAACCGAGGAATAAATATGAATATCGATTAGATGATTAGAAACAATATTCGAAGTGTCGTAATACATTTCTGTCGTTTTATTAAAATTTAATTCTCTTTAACTTGTCTGTTTTTTAGATGAAATATTAATCCGTCAGCTGCA
Source organism: Chrysolina americana (assembly GCA_958502065.1). Taxonomy (NCBI): domain Eukaryota; kingdom Metazoa; phylum Arthropoda; class Insecta; order Coleoptera; family Chrysomelidae; genus Chrysolina; species Chrysolina americana. The sequence goes on from OY293412.1 coordinate 91,134,157, forward strand.
ACACATGAAGTTGCTTTGGAGGGAACTCAGAAAAAAATTAAAATGCTACCAAATTCATCTTTACCAGGTGATCCTGAACGAAGATTGGCTTACTGTAATTGGCTGATGAATAGACATGAGTTTCCCCAATTCCTCTCCAAGGTCATTTGGACGGATGAGAGTACTTTCACTAATCGTGGTATGTTCAATAGAAATATTGAGTACATCTGGAGTCAGAACAATCCCAGAGAGTTTAGAGCAATAAGGTCACATGTACGGTTCAGTTTGAACGTATGGGCTGGAATTTGTGGAGAGCAAATCTTTGGTCCTTATTTCTTCAAAGGAACACTCAATGGAGAAACTCATCTGGTGTTATTTCTGCGCTTTTGAGGATTATTTAGACATTTTTCCTCTCGTAAATTTAAATCAGTATCAGTTTCAACATGACGGTGCCCCTCCACAAAACACCAGAGCAGTATGTGAATACCTGAAAGAAAGATTTCCAGATAGGTGGATTGAAAATAATGGGTCATATGAAATGGCCAGCAAGGTCGCCTGACCTTGCAGTACTTGACATTTTTTGTGGGGTACATAAAAAAAACGAGTTTATGGCCAATAATAATTCAATAATGGTGAGGATCTTGGGAGAAGCATTATTGAACAGTGTCGGTCAATAAGAAGAAGGGATATAGCAAGGGCTGTAGAAAGTAACACGTACTTTCGTTAAGTGTTAAGTTTTGTTTATCGGCTAGGTTATCATTGTTGGTGTGTGTGTAGGTATGTATTATTCACTCGTCATTAAAAATGTCATGATATATCAGACCTACATATTTCAAGAAATATGCGCACATTTGTTAACTAATATGTATACATTTTTCCTCAGTTGTTTCTCAGTTGGTTATAGACTGTTCTCAGGACTGTCTCACTTCAACCAAAAACGAATTTAACTGAATCACTGACTACTTTGAATACAGATTGTTTTGGAAGCCCGGCGGCCTGCAAAATAATTATAATTTTTGGAAAGAATCCCTTCTTGCTATTGAGTGAAGTATATTAGAAGACAGTATCTCATTCTATACACATATAATTTTTCATAATGTCAGTTGGGTGATGCCAAAATTTCAATTGAAACGTAAAAGTAGATATAATTTTAAGACTCATTAATATTTTGTCACCTAATGTATTGTGAAACCAAACTAAAAGATGTTATTTTCATTCTTATATTATTATAGTGCGAAAATGTATATCACTGAATTGTTTTGATTCTGTTCCAGAGCCAAACGAATTTAATTAACCTTATCTACATGAAGGCATCGTAAAAAAGCTATATTCAATTTTATGTTAGCTCGTTAATATTTCGGCATTCATCAAACACATAAATTCAAATTAATTCATAAAAATCACATCATTTATTGAAGTATATCACAGTTCAACAAAACACGATAGTACCTAATTATAACCAAAATTATCTGATGTGATAGTTGTTTCCTCAGTGTTAGTAGCAGTTGCAGCATTATCAAATTCATAAAGTCTCAGAAGCTTGAAATAAACCTCATGTATAAGTTTCTTTATATTCACCAAACTCTGCAATTGCTATTTCTCAAAAATTGTTGAGAATTATTTTCGAAAACAAATGCCTTGAGTCCAGAAATATAATTCGCTGCTACGGTGAATCAAAGCGATAAATACAACTTCCTGGCAGGTTATTATGCAATTCTATTGATCTCTAAATTCAGAAAAGCACAGGTCATATTTTTGGATAAACCGACGTTTTCGACGTTTTTGAAGAGGACCCAATTTTTAGACCCTATGCAATGGCTCATGCAGCAGGTACAGCAGAACTTCATTATCCACAGCCTTTAATGAACTTTTTGCTGAAAGGTGTTCCATTTTGGTGAAAATGTTTGGGTCACGCTGTTTGGTGTCGTAAATCAGCCCAAGTTCGTCAGCCGCACTGGCTGCTGTCTTAAATGTATCTCAACAAGCTGATTCCGAATTACGGAAAAAAGTTGGTGGAAAATTACCCCCTCAACTCCAGATGAACTTTTCAACTAGAACGTCAATCGATTCGGATTAATGAAGTTTGTGTACTCTGAGAATTTCAAATCAATCGGTACAAAAAAATTACTCGAAAAGAGTCCCAAGAAGTAAACCCCTAAAAATCACGAACAAAAACATTCGGATTCATTTGAAATTTGCACTATGTATTTATCCAAAGTTTCATATTGATTCCGAAAATATATGATTCATATCATATATGATCAGTTATGAGGTTTAGCATAAAAATGGAATGAATAATATAAAATTCACTCGCGTGGTTTAATTTTTCAAAATTTTTATTTTCTATTTTCGAAAAAATTTTAAACATACCTCAAATGTAACTTGACGAGCTAATTCCAAATTAAAAAAAGGGAGGGAATTTACCCATCTCAACTCCGCTAAATATCCCTCAAATATATCTCGTCTAGTTCATTAGAAATTATACAAAAATTGTCCAGAAATTACCCCTATCAAGTCCAGATAAACTATCCAATTGGAGAACAGTTAAAGATACATCAATTCTGCGAACGCCAAGCGATTCAGAATGATGAAATCAGTATATTCCGTGAATTTCATATCAATCGGCCAAAAAAAAATTACTTGAAAAAAGTCCCAAGGGGTAGACCCCTAAAAATCGCAAAAATATAGAATCATAAAATTCACTTGAAATCTGTACTACATACCCAAAATTTCAAACTGATTCCGAAAATATGTGATTTGTTTATGATAATTCATTAGGTTTCGCATTAAAATGGAATAAAACATCTACAATTCACTCACGTGGTTTAATTTTCCAAAATTTGTATTTTCTATTTTCGAAAAAATTGCAAACATCCCTCAAATGTTACTGGACGAGCTGATTCCAAATTAAGGAAATTGCGGGAGTTTACCCCCCTCGACTCTGGCAGATATCCCTCAGATATATCTCGTCGACCTGATTAAGAATTAAAAAAAAATACAAAAATTATCCCTATCAAGTCCAGATGGAGTATCCAACTAGAGAACGGTTAAAGATAGATCAATTCTGCGGACGCCAATCGATTCAAAATGATGAAATCAGTGTATTCTGTGAATCGATCGGTTAATGGAATTAAACATCTAAAATTCACTTAAAAATTTTTATTTTCCATTTTCGAAAAAGTCCCTCAAATGTAAATTGACGAGCTGATAACAAATTGAAAAAATGTGGGAATTTACCCCTCTCAACTCCGGCAAATATCCCTGAAATCTATCTCGTCGACCTGATTCAGAATTAACAAAAAATTGTCCAGAAGTTAACCCTATCAAATTCATATAAACATTTAATTAAAAAACATCAATTCTGCGAATGCCAGTCGATTCAAAATGATGAAATCAGTATATTACATGAATTTCAAATCGATCGGCAGAAAATAAATACTCGAAAAAAGTCCCAAGGAGTAGACCCCTAAAAATCACAAAAAATACATAGTCATCAAATAATCTTAAAACTCACCCTATATATCCAAAATTTCATGCTGTAACTTGACGAGCTAATTCCAAATTTTGAATAAATGGCGGGAATTTATTTAAATCCTCTTAAAATTCACTGAATCCAAAATTTAATGCTGATTTCGATCAGAGGTTTAGCATAAAATTAAACGTCTAGAATACACTCGCGCGATTTAATTTTCCAAAATTTTTATTTTCCATTTTCGAAATAGTTGAAAAATAAATGTAACTTGACGAGCTGATTTCGAATTTGGAGAAAATGGTGGGAATTCATTTCCCCTCAACTACGCCAAATATCTCTCAAATAATATCTCGTCGAGCTGATTCAGAATTATAAAAAAAAGCTTGTCCACAAATCATTCTCATCAACTTCAGATGAACTATCCAATTAGAGAACGGTTAAAGATAGATCAACTCTGCGAACGCCAATCGATTCAGAATGATGAAATCAGTATATTCTGTGAATTTCATATCGATCGGCAAAAAAAAATACTCGAAAAACGTCCTAAGGGATAGACCCCTAAATATCGCGAAAAATACAGAATCATCACATCCACTTAATTATATCCAATATTTTATGCCGATTCCGGAAATATATGATTTCTCTATGATCATATACAAGGTTAGACATAGGAATGTAATAAAACGTATAAAATTGGCTCGCGCGATTTCATTTTCCAAAATTTTCATTTTCCATTTTCGTAAAAATTGCAAACATTCCTCAAATGTATCTTTACGAACTAATTCCGAATTATAAATAAAAGCGGGAATGTTCTCCCTTCACTTCCGGATGAACTTTTCAACTATTAGAGAACGGTTGAAGATAGATCAATTCTGCGAACGCCATTGATGATATTAGTATACCCTGTGAATTTCAAGGTGATCTAGGGAAGAAAATTACTCGAAAAAAGTCCCAAATATCACGAAAAACAAAATCATCAGATTTGTTTGAAATTCGCGCCATACACCCAGAATTTAATGATGATTTCGATAAAATATAATAGGTATAATAATAATAATAATAATAATAATATTTTTATTCCATTGAGATCATTTACACGATATTGGAAAAGTCAGTGGAGAAAATAGTATACATAAAATATGAATTGTTACATAAGTAAACATATAAATAGATAGGTACAAGGTATTAAAAGCTAAATTCCATAAATTCATTCAGACTATAGAATGAGTATTGCAACAGGAGATCTTTGAGAGATTTTTATATGCTCCGATACAAAAAAAAGGATAAATCGTCAAAAATTTTCTTGCGAGATGTAATTTTCGAAAATTTTAATTTTCCATTCAAAAAAATACAAACTTCACTTAAATGTAACTCAACGAGCTGATTCCGAATTATAAAAGAACTTTTCAACTAGAGAACAGTTGAATATAGATCAATTCTGCGAATGCCAGTCGATTTAGATTTATGAATTTAGTATACTCTGTGAATTTCAAGTTGATCAGCGGCGAAGAAAAACTTACTTGAAAAGTCCCAAGGACGATTCAACTCAAATAACGCTTTATTCAACATCAATCAATAATTGAAATTTCAATAAAGATATGAGTGGGATATCTATTCCCCACAGATACTAGCCAAAGCACTTCAACCATTTTTGAATATGTGCTCCCGGGAGCGAAGCTCGAAGGCTCTCTCTCATGTCTGTTAAAAATGTCGAGTAAAATTAATAAATACAAGAGTTTAGCAACAATAAAATAGTCGACAATTAATCAAGGTTGTTTCGTCTTCAATATTAATTTTAAGTTAATTAGTGAAATTATTCAAAACTCTTTAATTATCCAGTTACCTCGTATTCGAATGGCAACTATAAAATAGAATAAGATTCCTTCTTTCGCGGTTTTTATCGCGTACTGTAAAAAATGAAGTTAAGAGTTTTTTTTGGCGACTCGCGATCAATGAGTCTGATACAAATCAGGCAGAATCGATTTATTGGCGAACAAGTTCGGAACTCCAATGACTTTGCTTTGTTACCTAATTGTTATTAATTAACTGTGCAGTTTTATGCATGATATTGATATCGTGGTGTGTGCAACAATTGAAGTCAAATACTAAGAAGCTCTGGCAGACTTGCCCATCGTCACCTGGAAGGACTACGCCGCCGCCCAATAGAGAAAAGTAAGATTCGAAAGCTTATTTGTTTTACTCGTTCGTATAATAATAATTGTGAATCGATTGATTCTCGTAATTACAGTCCATAATTCGTTTGGGTTAATTCAAAGGTCGTGTTATATTTATGAAGATTATTTCTTGAATTCAATTCTTTATATTAGTCATTTGAATGACACTGCATTGTCAGGGATTGTAGCCTCGATTACCGTATTTATCTCTTCGTTTTTGGTTTCTACAAATTGATGATAAGATGTATTCATTTAGAATACTGCCATATGCACAGGTTCCTTGATATTATGTAGGTATCATGCTGAAAGTCGGTGACTATTGTGTACCATTCAAATAGTCGCTAATAGAGCTTGTTGATTGGTCCTGTCAAATAGTAAACAAACGTATGATTGGTTGATGACTGAAGGATATTTAATAGACGAAAGAAATAATCATTATTATTCAAGTCAAATCGACAAAAGGTATAGTGGTTTCGGACCCTGGAGGTGCTGTATTACTCTGGGAATTCTTAGGATTTAAATATTGCTTGATAATCAATATCTGCCACAAAATCAGGAAGGCAAGTTACACTATCACCAGTGAGACTAGCTGTTGTGATCTTTATTAATTTTCGTCACTATCCGATTCTATGAAACATCAGTCTGGTTTTCATTTAATTCCCTATATCTGTCTACACCTTGAGTAGCATGAGTGAGTACCGTGTATACTCACTACACGTTGTTTTCAATTGAAACAGACGCTGTATGTTTTTCACCTACAGTCAATAAATCACCTCCTGGAAGTGCGTAAGTCCTATCCAATCGAGACCGTATAAAAACACTGATAGTAATAAATATTTCACTCAATTCATGTCACCTCGTAAAGAGTTCACGTTAACCACTTGAAAATAAACAACCCGTAGTAAAAGAGGTAAGGCCGTTATTATGTATTACCTTACATAATACTCTAGTGTAATGTAACGTCGACCGGTTTTTGAGTGATTTTTTTTATTTAAGTAGCTACCTTCAGGGAGGTCTTTGATTATACTATTTACTTCAAGACCAATCAGAATTGACAAATTGTGGCTTGATTGAAAGACTGATTATAGAAAATGAATAATGGATACTGGGAACGGTAAATTACCCATTTTACAGGGTGTGTTGTCTTCATCATACATATAGTTTCTACATTTATGATATTTTCAAATAAACATGTAAAGATAAACTTTTTGGGATAATTTCACACCGCCATTTCTAGACCGAGGTCAATTTTTTTGTTTGGTTACGATAGGAACCCAAAATATTTTCTGAAATTTTCATTCTCCAGGTACCCCGGACGAAATTAATGAGTGTAAATTTTCATATCAAAATAATGACACATTTAATGATCTTGACATTTTGCTTGAATGAAAATGATAGTTTTTCGTTTGCATTTTGTACAAATCAAAATCTTCCTTATCAAATGTTTTCCAAAATAGTTAAAAAAATGTTCGTGTTTCAGTGGTGAATCCAGCCGTTCACACATATCCCTATACTATAGGATTGTCAGTAAACGTCGAACAGAACAGAAAAAAAAACTACTGCAATGAATATAACTTAGGTTATAACTGTAAAATGAATTTGTTTTGAATAATTTTCACCAATTTAATTTTTTTGAGCAATCAATACAATAAATACAACAAACACTCGAATAATGAGAAGAAAATCCACCAATTTTAGTAAACATAACTTGGGTTATAACTGTAAAATGAATTGTTTCAAATAATTGTATTGAACTAAAATCGGTGGAACATTATTATTTCCACAATACTTGGATACTTTGTGCCTGCAATTGAAGATAGATTAATTCTGCAAACGCCAATCGATTCACATTGATGAAATTAATATACTCCTTGAATTTCGAGTTGATTTGTAGAAATTATTACTGGAAAAAATTTCACAAGGGATAAAAGTCACTAAAAATATAGAATCATTAGATCCACTTGAAATTTCCACTATAACGGGTGACCACGAGGTGAGGTACGCCCCCCATTTTTTTTATAGTTTCAAATATACAGGTTTCAAATTTGGTACGTCGACATATTACTGGAATGCGCATATGACCCCATTGCCAAAAATTCAGCAATTTCGGTTTAACCGGAAGTGACCCAATTTTTTTTTTTCAAATGACACCCTGTACATTTTTTATCATTATCTGGAAGAACACGCAATTTGTGATAACACTGTTCTTCAAAATTGAAAATCGGTTGAAAAATGGCGGAGATACAGTTGATTGTTCAATCGAACAAAGTTGGCCATGAACATGAAACTCAAATCATCACAACTGACGAACGGCGTCAACCTTTACGAGAGGAAGGTTCGAGGTAAGATACAGATGAAAATTGAGTTTCGCGTGTAATGGCAGTAACCATATTTTCCAATAATTATAAATAATTTCCTCAAAACGGTGTAGTACCCATAAAGATATATGCTCACAACTGCTATTTCTCATATGGCAATATACTCTTTTCACATTGTCGTGTTGAAAAATGATGAATTATCAGATTACTCGAATGAAAAGATTTGATTTTTGCTTAGCTTTCGTAGGTTCAAGCCGCCTCTGTTTAAAAGTATTCGATTTTGAGAACACTCATAATGAACCACGCCGTATCTTCGATTCCTTTCAGAATTCTCCGAAAATTTTAACACGATTATTTGGATATTTCATAACTTCTCAATACGACAATAAGAAAAGAGTATGTTGCCATTTGAGAAATGGCAGTTGTAAGCATTTCTTTATGGGTACAACTCCGTTTTGAGGAAGTTCTTGATAATTGTTGGAAAATATGGTTGCTGCAATTACATGAGAAGCTCAATTTTCAGCTGTATCTTACCTAGAACCTTCCTCTCGTAAATGTTGACGCCGTTCGTCAGTTGTGATGATTTGAGTTTGATGTTCATGGCCAACTTTGTTCAATTGAACATTCAACTGTATCTCCGCCATTTTTCAACCGATTTTTAATTTTGAAGAAAATTGTTTTCACAAATTGCGTGTCCTCCCGGATAATGAAAAAAATTGTACAGTGAATTTTCGGTAATGGGGTCAAAATATGCGTATTTCAGTAATATTTCGACGTACCAAATTTGAAACCTGTATCTTCAAAACTATAGAAAACCTGGGGGGCGTACCTCATTTCGTGTTCACCCGGTATACCCAAAATTCCATGCTGATTCCGAAAATATACGATTTGTACAAGCTCAGATATGAAACGCCAAAAGCCCATCGCAGGATCTGATTTTCGAAAGTTTTTATTTCCCATTTTGAAAAAAATTGCAATCATCCCTCAAATGTATCTCGACAAGCTGATTCCAACAAAAAAAACTCCCGATGAACTTCCCAACTAGAGAAAGGTCGAAATGATTTATGAAAAATATTTGTTGAAGAATTGGTGTTAAGTGCGTTACTTCATATGGACTGAATTATATTTTGATGATGTTCACAATCTAACTAGAGATATGGCCTAATTGATTGGCTACTGCTATGTCCAGTTGTTTCAATAAGTTGCTGCTTTCCAACTAGCTAAGTTAGAAACAGCTGTAGCTCTAGATGAATATTAACAGTAATAATACTCCCTCATAAACACGCATAGCCTGTGCGGGTAGAGGACGGCTATTATTATCATTTGCCGTGGCACTCCAGAGCGACTTACTGATTTTTGGTAACGTATTCACTTTTCAACTGTTGGAAAATCCAAAAAACTTTTTTGTTTTCATGTCGATAACATTATTGGATGCTGCCGACTTGAATCAAGTGATCATATTTTTGCCAACCGGACAATTATTGTACCGTCCCTTAGAGTCAGGTTGATTCAAGTTGGATCAGGTGTTGAAAGTAATCTTTCAGTTTTAATTTGTTATCCTTTTTCTCTAATAGCTTTTTGAATAAGCGGAAAGAGGATTAAATTTCTGGGTTATTGTTTATAAGTAGCCACTTACTTTTCTTAACCCCTTCCAGCTGATGTCGTAAATACTGTATTATATTCTATCCTTCTACTCAAACTACCCTCATTATTAATTTCCTCTATAAAATGCCGGATATAAGCTGATGACAATTTCCCTCCAGGCTAGCTCAAGGGATGCGACATAAAAAAAATTGTTGAAGACCATCTGGACAATTTTCATCGCGTTTCTATAATTCTGCTAGGTTAGTTAGATAGTGCCAGCGAACTTGATTTCATCTTTTAAGGGTACTATCATCATTAAAAAATTATCTCTTTTAACGGTTTTGCTTTGCTATAGGTGGTCGGTGGATCAGCGGTCTAATGCACAGGCCGTTCGAAACTCCAGCATAGCGATAGTCGGTTCGAATCCGATGTAGGTACGAGAATTTTTCTCAACTACTTTATATCGGATTCGATAGGCGGCCGCATGCCTTGTTGTGTTGTATTGTGAGTTGTCTAGATGCCAATCTCGTCTAGTGCTAGCTTGGAGTGCACACCGACCACCCGAGGTGGTGCTGTAGGTTTTCCGGGTTTTCCTACAGCTGAAAAGTGAATACATCACCTAAAAACATCAGTAAGTCGCCCCGGAGCGCCACGGCAAATAATAATAATAGCCGTCCTCTACCCGCACAGGCTATGCCTTTGGGTACACTCTACGAGTGTTTATGAGGGAGTATTATTATTATTATTATTATAACACCCTTTTTATAATCACCTAAAATTGTCTAAACCCTCACTTTTTTCCTTTTTGTATGTTGTTGTTCTAACTTTTCAACTTCTTTTCTAATATTCTCTTGATTTTCATTTCCAAAACGCCACATCTTCACTCACTTGTCTTCATTCGACCACATAAATCGATAAAAAATTTGACATGCCAACACTCATGTCCAACTAATAGCCTTTCTTTCTTTATGTACTTTAATAATCTTATAGCAGAAGAATGAATTACTCTGAAATTTTTTGGGTGTGAAATTTTCTCACTGAATCCCCCACGTTCTTGAATAATATCCGATTTTTTTCTTCTCGTCCACGAATTCGTGCACTAGAACGAAATTTCTGGTAATAATCCAAGAACTATAGAGAACACAAGTCAAAATATTTTTTCATTCCTATTCAGATTTTTCTATAATTTTTTTCGAACATTTCACAAAAGAAATTTATTGGTCGCATGACTTCTATTCGGTGTTTCCATTAAAAAGCAGCTTGTAAAACATTCCATGTCTAATGAATTGATTGTTGTCATAAATCCATGCATCTGTGCTACTGCACTACTAATTACAAAAAATGTTAATTCGTGTGTTGTTTATTGAGATATACCACGTTTATCAAGCAATTTGTCTGTCATTAACTAATCACGCTGGGAATTAGAAGAAGCTTTGATAAAAGCCGCTTGATTTGTGTGTGGGAATAATTATTATGGCCCACAGACAAATCATAAGGCATCTGTTCAATCCCCTTCCTTTATAGTTTCCCATATACTTTGATCTCAGTGGACCTTATTTCGAAAACGGTTGGTTATTTGCTTATGAGGGTTGCAGTCATCGGGCTCAAAACTGGCTGAACAAATATGATAACCTAATCAGACTTCATATATCAGTCCTTCGGGTCTGGTCGATTATATTATTTGCGAAAATTTTGGATAGCGAAAACTTTTGAAACAGTCCGACAACTACTCATAATAATATAGGACACTATAACCATTAAATTTTTTATATATTTATTGAGCAATTCTTGAGAAATCGGATGTGTGCGTCTAAATTTTGTTATAAAATCGGTAGAGCGTTTGATAACATTATTTTGTCCAAACTAATTATCAAGGCTGGAGTTATATTCTTGTGTTACGCACAAAAGAACTTATAGATCGAAGTGCTTGTGAGGTTGCACAACCTGTACGACCCCTTAAAATATATATTCTTATGAAACCGCTATTATCATACTTTTCAAACGGTTCAATATGTACAATTTATGAGACATGAGTCGATAATGTTTTTGATGAAATGTGGTTTACCCCAGGGTTCCAACCTGGGACCGCTCCTTTTCTATGACTTACCGGAGAGTGTATGTTCTAGTTCACGCTGATGGTTCCATAACATTCCTCTGCATTAAGAATATTACGCATTATTTTTTGTCACGAAAATATATTGTCATCATCCACGAATGGTATTTCGCCAAGGGACTAGGTACTTTTCTTTGCACTATCATGAGTTATAGTCGAAACAGATTCGGAATAATTTCATCAATGATTTTATGCACCAATTCATAATAGTTTTGCCCCAAGAAGATGGTTTCCTTGAATAGGCCTGACCAAATATTAGTAGACTGAATCATCTTGACCGCTTGATAGGAATATGTTATCAGATAAATGAAAATTTTCATTTTGAATGATACAAGATGGTTGAGGCAAGAATATTTCAACTTCTTTCTTGAACACCATTCTCAACACTTGCGTTAATTTGAAACTGGTTTTCAATAGACAATATCATAGATTTGGGCTGAGTCTAGCATTATTCAAAATTGAATTCTTATATGGCTCTTCAAAATGAAGATGAGACCAAACCAAGTTCATCGTTCGATGGAGTTGAAATTGGAAAATTTAAAATTTAGTACAGAGTATGAAACTTTTTTGTTGTTATTTTGTAGATTTTCATTTTCTATGTAAAGCTTTATGCATGGCTGCTTGAACTACAAACCATTGAAATGCTTCTTGTCCTAATTGATATTCATATAAAATTGTGGAAAAGTAATTTTTTTATCACTTATCTGGTATTTTAAAATATCGACCGCTGTATTTTGCAATTTTTTGTGTCAGTATACTACTATAATATCAAAAACTTTTGGCTTTGCTCTGACCACTTTTTGAAATACAGATAAGTATTGATGTTTAAGATAGGCAAACGTTTGTATATTAAGAAATTAGGATTACGTCTTCAGAATGAGCGTGGCTAACTATATTGATTTTAAATGGATATTACGCAAAAAATTTCAAATAACTGGCTGAATGTCATACAGAGTAATAAAAAAAATCCTTATTTTGAGACCCTTGTAAGACATTTCCATTGTAAGTGTATGATTTTTGTTGATAACTTCTATGATGATAGATCTATAGTCATGCAATACCTGTGTACCTTGAAAACTGACCACAGCAAAGCCATAACTACTGTAAGTAGTGAAAAAAAAAATGAAAAGTTGAACTAATGAAAGTTTCGAATACAGAGTGAACTATAAAAGCTTCATTTTTTCTCAACAATTTTAAGCACTTAATTTCACACTGTATATCAATTTTTGACAACAAATATTTTGAATCGGTCGTAGTTTCAAGTATTGAAATACAACATATAATAAAAAGACGCCTTTGAGATGTGCCTCTATGAGCGGCAAATCACAGGGAGCGGCATATTCCGATAATAGAATTAAAATACTCTACGAACCCAACTATTAATAATTTTGCCTGCGCCAGCGTTTGAAGGAAAAGGCGCTATTTAGATTTGCCGCTAGGAGCGGCAAATCCTGATTATGGAATTCAACTACCCTAAAATCTCGACCAGAGATTATTTTCCCAGAGCCATGCAGCGCTCATATAAGGAAATGCACTTTTGAGATTTGCTACTTGGTGCGACAAATTTTAATTGTGGAATTCGAATCCCACAAATTCCATTAGAAATAATTTTTCAGCGCAAGCACTCATAAAAATGCGCTTTTTATATTTGCCGCGTCAAATCTCAGGAAGCGGCTATTATGATTTTGGAATTCAAATACCCTACGATTCCAACTAGAAATGATTTTTCCAGTGTCAGCGCTTGAAGGAAATTGCTGCTATGAGCGGCAATTTTCAGAAACCAAAAAATTTTAATTATGGAATTTAAATACCTTTCAATTTCCAATAGAAATTATTTTCAGTGCAAGCGCTCAGAGAAAAATGCGCTTTTGAGATTTGCCGCTTGAAGCAGATTTTACCAGAAAAAGCCAGCGCTTAAAGAAAAAGGCACTTTTGAGATTTGCTACTTGGTGCGACAAATTTTAATTGTGGAATTCGAATCCCACAAATTCCATTAGAAATAATTTTTCAGCGCAAGCACTCATAAAAATGCGCTTTTTATATTTGCCGCGTCAAATCTCAGGAAGCGGCTATTATGATTTTGGAATTCAAATACCCTACGATTCCAACTAGAAATGATTTTTCCAGTGTCAGCGCTTGAAGGAAATTGCTGCTATGAGCGGCAATTTTCAGAAACCAAAAAATTTTAATTATGGAATTTAAATACCTTTCAATTTCCAATAGAAATTATTTTCAGTGCAAGCGCTCAGAGAAAAATGCGCTTTTGAGATTTGCCGCTCTAAGCGGCAAATTTCAGGAAGCGGCAAATTCCAATTATAGAATTCAAATACCCCGACAATCTCCATCAGGAATTATTCTTCAGCGCCAGCGCTTAATGAATAAGGTGCTTTTGAGATGTGCCGCTTGGAGCGGCAAATTTCAATTGTGGAATTCAAATACCCTACAATTCACATTTGGAATCATTTTCCCAGCGCCAGCACTCATAGAAAAATCCACTTTTGATATTTGCAGCAACAAATCTTAGGGACCGGCAAATTTTGATCACGGAGTTCTAATACTTAACAAGCTCCCACAAAAATTATTTCCCATCGCCAGCGCTCATGGAAAAAAGGCTTTGAAAGCGGCGAATCTCTCAAGGAGGGCAAATTCTGATTATGAAATTCGAATACCTTACGATCCCAACTAGAAATTATCATCCCAGCGCTTGAAGAAAAATCTCTATTGAGATTTGCCGATTGAGAAAAATGTGCTTTCGAGATTTGCCACGGCAAATCTCAAGAAGCGGCATATTTTGATTATGGATTTCAAATACCCTACAATCCCCACTAAAAATGATTCCCCAGCGCCAGCGCTGATAGAAAAAGTAAAATATTTCTTGTTTACATCGGTCTACTTAGCGGAAAAATAACTTCGAAGCGGCAAAATATGCGATGCATGAACCGGTAACAATTTTTTTCATAAAGTGCCAAATACTCATCTCCGAGATAATGAACATAAAATCTGCAGTTTTTTCCATCCTTCTCGTATAGCTCAAGGTTCAGAAAACTGCCTAGCCTAGACCCATTTCCATTTCACCCCTCATGCACGACACATGCATAATCGCCGTCTGGCAGCGTACTTAAAAAAATAATCATAAACAGTGATTGACAAGTGGACACGCCAAAAATAACTTAAGTGCGATAACAAAAACAGGATTTAGCGCGAACGCGGTTTATGTTTTCGAGCGAGGTACAAGTCACGTTTTTTGACAAGTCATTTGTTTGACCGTGCGAGAGCATAAAAATGTCAATACTCTCTTCTTTCGCGGAGCTCTCTTGCCGAAAGTAATGAGGTCCTGTTCGCTGAGTAATGATATAGTGGTCCTATCGAAAAGAGGCAATATCAAAAGTTGATAACAATGTTGCGGA
This sequence comes from Chrysolina americana, assembly GCA_958502065.1. Lineage (NCBI taxonomy): Eukaryota > Metazoa > Arthropoda > Insecta > Coleoptera > Chrysomelidae > Chrysolina > Chrysolina americana. The sequence continues at coordinate 91,149,204 of OY293412.1, forward strand.
ATCGCGAAACTGGTTTCGGACGATAAAATATATGGGCTTGAATAAATTGACATGTCAGTTTATTTTCGATCATTTCACTCCATTTATTCATACAAAGAATATTTTCACGCTGGCTCGCTTTGTTGGATTCAGCGGCGTGCCGTTCATATCTCTAGATTATGTGTTCCGTAGGATATTAGAGTATGGATGCTGATTTGAGATTCGGAAAGCTCGTACATAAATCACCACAGAAGGATCATTCCCACCTACAGAACTCATTCATATCGTGAAACAAACTTTCACATACTTGATTTTAGTGGGGTAAACACTTTTTTACGGTATTGAGTACGGTAATGAGAAATTTTACCGGGCTAGTCCATAAACAACATTTCATCAAAACCTCTGTCAGTTGCACCAAAAACGATACCTATCCTGAACATCGTGAGCTCACTAGAATCAACGAGTAATAGAATGAACTCTATATAGGTAGAAGAATTTAGATGGAAAGTGAAAGAAGTCTTGGAGAAGGGCAGAAACCTCTGAAAAAACATCAGTGCTGGAGGAAAGAAGGACCTGAAAACACTACAAACGAATTATCCTCCATCAAAATTCTTCCTGCAGACAAAAGAAATGTCACTGCCATAATGAACATCCAGACGTACAATGACAAAATCGAAGCTGCACTCTAAACAGGAAACTACAAACTCCTACAGAAGGATCCATCTTCCACGATAGAAAGGAAACTCTACATCACAATTAGGGAATACAAAATCTTTATTCCGGATAAGGAACGGACACATCCGACGCCACATTATAGCAAACCATCTCATCACTACGGTCTTCCAAGAATCCATACACCACACATACCATTGACACCAATCACCAGCTCCCGGAACTCACCGACCCAAAATCTAGCATACCTCTTGCCAATACTACAACCCTTGTAGGGTACTAGCAGTTCATTCGTCTAGAATTCGACACCATCAGAAAGGTTCAAGTAGGACCTGAAGATCGTTTCATTAACTTCGACGTGGATAGCCTTTACACCAATGTCCTTATAGAAGAATACCTTGGCATCATCAAGAGGAAACTGGAAGAAGACATTCTTCTTCACACAAGAACTAACCTACCCGTACACGATAAATTAGAATAGCTGCCATGCTGGCACATCACTCATACTTTCAGGAAAAGGACAGTTTCTTTTCACAAGTCGACGTACTGCCAATGGGATCTACCCTTTCCCCAGTAAATGGCAACATGTACATGAGGTGATTCGAGGAATAGACTATTAGAGAGGCAGAACACAAACCAAAATTATGGCTAAGACATCATATGGAACCACGGAGATGAACATCTTGGAGACTTCCTCTCAAGAATAAACAACATGAGAAACTCAATGAAGTTCACGATGGAAAAGAAATGCAATCATATCTTTATTCACAATATCAACCCTGTTATCCCATCTCAACTGACAGAAAAACTTGTTTGGGTAACGAGATGACGATTCATTTTGGGATCAGGTTTTCACTCGGAATATTCTTGATTACATTATCTAGAACCCATCATATCGATTGCATTGAGAGGGTCCAAAAGAAATTTGTAAACTTTTTGAATTCCAAAATCAATGGGCAACTACATGATCAATACTGCAGTCCTCAGCTGAAGTGCCGTATCTGCTATCAGCTATCTTGTTTAGAATTTTGAGGATCCGACCTTCATACGAAGGAAATTCTCAACCTTTTATACATATACGGCAAAATTATTTGTTAACTTTGGTTTTAAACCGGGAGTATACATCATTTTTGCTTGGTAAAACGCAAAATTTATTGGTTTTCAAACCCACAGAATCCAATATCTCAATATTCATATTTCTTGTAGATACGACACTTTTACTAAGGACGGCAGAATACTGTGAAATAAGTCACAAGTATTTTAATATATGTAAACAATCCGCCCGGGAGAATAAGTAACCTCTGATATTGCTTATGCGTGGATCATTATTATTGTCATTCTTTACAAAAAATGTTGTGATCTGGATTTTATTGGACAAAATCATATTCTGGAGTGATAGCTTGGTATAAGCTGATTTAAGTTTTTTAGTTTTAGTTGGAGTATTGTAATGTTTACTCTGATTTTTTTGCACAACCACGGGAAATTGCATCTTCTATTGCTTGCAAATATTCTACTCAGATCATGCATGAATCAGACTTTATGTCCAAGAACTAGATATATGTTCGTTGATATAGGATTGATTCATAAGCAAGACTCATGTTAATGTTACATTGTACCATCCTGTAGGTGCACCTGATTCCGCTTGCACTTTCAAATACACCTGGTAATATATCTTGATTTGATTTATAAGAAGTTTGAATGCGACAAGTTGTCAGAAACCGCACACTTGAATGAACGTACAACCATTAGTATATTCGACCAGGCGTCTCAATTTTTTCAAATTCGTTTCGTATAGGATTGCGAGATACCGAGTCAAGGAAAACTTGTTTATTCATTATTGAAACCGAATCCATCTCTTCTAAATGACATTACGTATAAGGTTAATGTTTCGCGGGAGGATTTATGGTAATATGGCCATTTATTTTGTATAATCAGCGGTTTTCAAGATACTTTGATTTATCGAAATCGCTGTCTATAAATTGTTTCTGGTGGCCTGAATTTACAAGCAGATATAGGTAATTTAAAATCGTCTACATATAGTCTCGCTTTCAAGGGTTTCTTTGAATCATGTAAAATATTGATAACTATCATGAATAAAGTTGGACAGATCACTGATCCCTGTGATATTCCGTAAAGTGAAAAGTTCATAATAATGAAATTACTAGCTTGACGGCATTACAATAACCCATCTACCCACACAATGTCATGACTTTTCCATAAGTATGAGTTTTTTCAGATGAAAACGAGTAAATACAAGTGAAGAGTAAGAAGGAACTGATATGCATTTCACTTTTGGTATCAGCAGTTATGGCCGAGCGGTTAAGACTAGAAATCAGATTCCTTCTGGAAGCGTAGGTACGAATCCTACTGACTGCGATTTTTTTTATCCGTTTGGTCAAAGTCCATCAAATTCGTATAAAGAGACATGAGAACGTGGAAACCGAATTAATGAAGACGATATTAACATTTTTATCATCTGCAACATTTCACTAATGACATGACTGAAATCCGCAATGATAATAAAGCAAGAATATAATATACCGTTTGATGGTCAAGTAATAAATTACTCTCAATAACGTAAAGGTATGCTTTCATATAATGTTCCTCCTGAAAACTTGTTTACGCAATAATACGAAATCTTTAACAACTTTATGGATACTCGAATAAACATTGCATTTTATTAACATTCTGTTTAAAGAGTTGTAAAATTTTATAATATAGCAAACATAATAAAAAATGCATACACCTTGCGCCGAGGACAAATGAATCAACGTCCTGCTACCATTGGCGTCGATTTTAAGTACCGAATAAAATGTTTTTGATAGTCTGCTCTTAAAATATTTCTGCGTACCTCTTCACATAAAGAAAGAAGTAACTCATTCAATGAATCATTACACTCATTGACGGAACCATGACATAGCTCTAACCACCCTTTATTTTGAACGAAAAAATAAGCGAAATGCTAGATGTTGAAATTTACTGTATGATTATTATGTTTTAGAGAAGCAATTGTGTTTCTTCAGGTGTTTTGGCTTTTGAAGCAGCGACTTCCAGTAACTGGCTTCTGGCAGATGGTGCCTTTCTGCGGAGTTGAGAATTAATTCATCAAAAACGACAGTGGTACCATTCACTAGAAGAACAAAGTTTCAGCACCTAAGGGCTGTTCGCCTCGACGGAGCAGACTTAGAATGGAAGCAAGAGGTGAAGTATCTAGGGCTTACCCTAGACTCAAAACTACTCTGGAACAGACACGTAGAAAAGATCGTTAACAAGGAAAAATCATCACTGATGGTGTGCAGGAACATTGCAGGAAAAACGTGGGGTTGTAACCCATCAATACTGCGATAGATTTACACCATGATAGTGAGACCCATAATCACCTACGGAGCAGAAGTGTGGCACGGCAGAACCGATCTCGCCATAACAAAGAAAATCCTGGAGAAAGTGCAAAGACTAGCATGTCTTTGTATAACAGGAGCATTGAGGTCGACTGAAACAGCAGCAATAGAGGTAATTCTGGACCTCACTACTCTCCATATCATGGTGAGGAGAACTGCTTGGGAAGCAAACCTCAAAATGGCTAAAGTCGGACTCAAAGGGACAGCAAAAATCGTAAGGGGCTCAACCCCCACCAAAAGTGCACACCTTGCCGATCTCCCAACTGACGAAATTACCAGGAAATTGATCTTCGAGAAATTCTTTCGAACGAAATTAAATACCAAGAGTGGATGAAGCATAGAATCCATTTGAGCACTGGGAAAGAATACCATAACATGGTACACGGACGGGTCCAAAACTCCCGACGGAACTGGAGCAGGAGTCTTTGGGCCTCGCACCAAATACTCCGAACCCATGGGCCAGTTCCCCAGCATTTTTCAAGCGGAAATTCACGCCATAGAAAAGTGCATTCAATTTAACCTCGACATGAAATACCGGAACAAGGAAATCGCAATCCTCCCCGATAGTCAAGCAGCCATCAATGCGTTGAGCTCATATAACATCAACTCAAAGATGGTTTGAGAATGCCTAGACAAACCTAATGATCTAGGCAGGAACAACAAGGTGATTCTCCTCTGGGTGCCGGGGCACATCGGAGTGGAGGGCAATGAACAAGCAGATAGCCTGGCACGAACCATTTTGCGGCCAAATCTTACTTCCAAGACGAACTCAATGAAACTGAAGAAGCAATGAGAGCAACATACTGGCAAAGACTTTCAGGGCTAAGGCAGGCTAAAGATCTCCTCGGCAACTCCAACCGAAGACACTGATTAACCTCAGCAAAACTAGTCTAAAGACAATCACGGGATTTCTTACGGGGCACTGCAGACTGAAAGAACACCTAAGGAACCTAGGCTTAGAGGAGGACAGCACCTGCAGATTCTGTGGGGAACATCCAGAAACACCACACCATATATTGATGGAGTGTTATGCTGTACATCACAAAGATTGAATATACTGGGATCACACCAGCTGACTGTGGGAGAAATACCACGAATAGACTCCTTCAAAATCCCTAAATTCCTCAAGGAATTGTGGCTTGAGGGGCTGCTGTAAACGAGAACACCTTGAAATAGCAGAAGAAGATGGGGCACAATAGATCTAATTAGGTCGCAGCGCATCAGTCATCATTAATATTTACCATTGCCATCTGGCTTCTTTCAAGACGCTACTTCAACTTCAGACAATAATTGTATCATATCAGTAGCCAGTTCGTCGAATGATGTAGACGAGCCAAAGTCTGCTGTCAGGTGTTGTCCAAACTATTCTGTACTGATGAGAGGCAAGTACCTCATAACAAGAGAGTTGTTGGTCATCACGACTCGTTCATGTCAGACGATCTTCTGCTCCTAATCGTTGGAACTTATAAATGGTCCCAATTATGCAGTGGTTTTCTGTCGGATATTTCCCAAAATATATTGAGAAAAAAGCGTTTTTATATAATTCAATCGCCATATACTCACAGACAACATCAACAATGAATGCAATCGATGCAGGTGTCCCATAGGATTTGTGTTTCTCGCCACATCTTTACTACCTACATATACGCGATTTTCCTCAGCTCAAGAGAATGAATACGGCAATAGAGGCACGTTGGGCAAGTTCATGAACATTCACGAGCATATAATAAGCTGCTTATTGAAATCGTCAGCTTCCAAGAGTTACCTCATGAGAAGAACTCTTATTCTTGTTACCCCTACTATGGTGCTTGGTAGTCGACTTCTTGCAAAACTGAATCATTCAGGGATATACGCGCAATCATACGCAAATTACTCAGTTCAAACGTTGAATCACCTCAGAGAATCCATTAATGAAGCTCTAAGTATAGTGGGAGAATGGCGTTCTGTCGAGGAAAGGCGGATTTGTTATTGTTCACCAAAATACGTGAATTAGGAACCCTTCCAGAAATCTACCTCTCAGGAAGTCTTTAATACAAAGCGTCAACAAAATATTTTGGAGTCTCAATAGACGCCAAGCTGACCTGGAAAGAGCAGATCGCTCATCGAACTAAGAAGGCCACATGCTTGTACTGGGCATGCAGAAGGGCGTTCGAAAGAACGTGGGGTCTGACAGCCATGACCCTACCCTGGATAGACACGGCAATTATTCGCCCAACCGTAACGTACAGAGCCATTGTGTGGTGGCCAGGTCCGCTTAAGAGCAAGACCAGAAATGATCTAGACAAAGTTCAAAGGCTGGCTTGCTTGGGAATGCCACGAGAACGGCACCAAATTTAGCTCTTAAAGTTCTAGAACTGCCACCCCTACATCTGTGCATCGAAAATGAAGTCATGCATACTGCCTATAGACTCAAAGTCGCAAGCCAATGTGTAGGACAAAAATCAACCATGGACTCAAATATTGTCATCACCACTAGAGAAGATTGAAATGACATATTATCGAACGTGTCCCCTGCCAACAGCTCAGATTGGTACACAGACGGCACGAAGTCAGGCGAAAACTCCTCAGTGTTCCAAACTGAAGTATATGCTTTACTTACTTACCTGCACCCAATAAAATCTCGACAATAGATGTCAAAAACTAATTACAATTTGCTCGACCAGTAAAGCATTGATACTGGCACTGGGATCACATAGGATCACATCCAAGCTGGTGTCAGAGTGTAGATGAGTGTAGATACTCCTTGGAAAGCCTGGAGAAACGAAAATAAGTCAGCCTCATGGGTCCTAGGACACTTGGGTGTACACGAAAGCGAGGAAGCAGACAAGCTAACCAAGGAGGGATAAGGCCCTATCGGTGGTTATTGGGCTACAACCCCCCCAGGAATCTCCAACAGTCCAACTGTTGTTGGGACAATCGAAGCTCCTCATCAATTACATCTCAAAAAGGAATTCCTCTTTCTTGGGAGACAAGATCTTAAGTTAGTCACAATGTAAGCCCTCTTCTTATACGTACTGTATCATTAATAGATCTTAAACTTTCCTTACTGTACTGTCTACTGTTTTATTGTTTCTGCATCAGCTTCCTGTCATTCCTATAATCTGAAATCATTATATACATGCATGTATATACATGTATTTATGAACACTGGATATATTCCTTACTGACAATAAATATTAAAGTTTATTTTCGTGAGGTTGCAATCTGTCTTGGTCTTGAAGAAAACTCTCCATTATTTTGTCAAGCTTCAGAACAACTACAAAAAAGGAATCATCATTGAAAAAAAACATTACTGAATCTACTTACATAATATGAGTGAAAAATAAATCAGCACCAATAAAAAAATCAAAAAGGATATGTATAATTAATTCGTTATGTTAAATAATACCTTCTTATCATTTAGCATGTCCTGTAATTGGATGTACACCTGATGGAAATAAAGAGCTAAATATCTTGACTGTACTAATAATAAATAATGGTCTTATTGGGGATGCAGTAAGCAGGGTGCCCGAATTCAAAGAGTTGTCTTCGTTATGTCTCAGCTTTAGGGATACTTTATTCCATTATCAAAGACATCTATGAAGTGGTCACAGTAAAACATAAAAAGTACTTAATAACAAAGTAGGTATTTTATATCGTCACCACTATTGTAAATTACATTGATTTTGATACATTGCCAAATCTTGCTAGCGTTGACTCTGAAATAATTACCCTCCAACTTGTTTATACATTCTCCAAGTAATTTATCTCCGAAAGTCTTCTGAACATTGACTTTTTTTATATTAGGTAGTACGACGATTAGACCTACGAACCATATCTTTAGGGGGCACTCACCCAAGATACGTGGAATTAGAACCCTTTTTTTCAGGGATGCATACACATCAAATTTCTTCACAATATAGGTCTATCAATTTCTTCAAAGAAACAGCATGATTACCTTCGCATAAACCGTTCAAAATGTGATATCTTTCTGTTACCAACCTGAACCAGAATTTTTTTCAAAAAAAGCGTCTTTCATCATAGAATATTATAAATAATAACTTTGTAAAAAAAAAAGTTCCAGGCTTCGTAGTCCAGTTGTCAATGTACAATTTATAGAAACTAAATTGCGTGCGGGTATAGGATGAATCACGCACGCTTGTAGGAAAAAGTATGTTTCATAAGCGTCCGGCAACGTTAATATCCGTCCTAATAACATGCTTTTCTTATACTACTGAAACAAGTGAGTAGCTATTTTATCATCGACAGTGTGGAATTCCGTTTTTTTTTCTTTAGAACACATATACACCCAAACGAAAACACAATACAAAACCCACATCAGCTGGCATTGGGAATCATTTCATCTCCATTGTATGTACGCCCATGGTTGGCAGCATCACTGGAAGTAGGTTTTGTTGATCTGTTTTTCTGTGTGCGGTTTTTTTACCTTATACTCGGCGTGCCATCCGAATGCAAGATGACTCACGCTGCGAAAATGTATTTGCAATGTTTATTTTAACTGATATCATCATCACTATTATGATCTCGCTGAAGATTTAATAACTGTTTTTTATTTTCAGCGGAATATTTACTTTGCGAGTCCCTCTTTCTCGCTCCGAATGATGTTTATGAAATTTGTGTCACGTGTAACGGATGAAAGTCATTCGTTTGAAGTAATGAACGTCAGTTGAGGTTTGAATTAAACAAACATTTCTTGCTCATTAAATACCCCACATACTGTCATGCTAAGAAAGTGAGTTGATTTGTTAGAGATATGAATCAATCATATGTGACGTTGCAGAAGTAATGAGGCAGAGTTTTATAGTTACATTTGGAATTTGCAAACAATACTAGAGGTCGACATTTCCATATTCTGGTTTCTTGCCTGAAAATTCCCTCCAATGAATAATCCAGTAGTTTCATTCAAATTCGTTTCGATAGAACATAATAAGATCATCAGAAATCAGATGCAGTTCCATTGCCTAGAAAATAAATTCACTGGTTCCATTCAAAGTTGTTGTGCTAGACCATAAGATCAGATGCAATTTCATTGCCAAGAAGATGAATTCACTGGTTCCATTCAAATTTGATTCTATAGGACATGATAAGTTCATCTCAAATCAGAAGCAATTTCATTGCTCACTGGTTCCATTCAAATTTGTTTCGGTAGAACATAATGAGATCAGATGCAATTTCATTGCCAAGAAGATGAATTCACTGGTTCCATTCAAATTTATTTCGATTAAACATAATGAGATGATTCAAAATCAGACACAATTTCATTGCCAAGAAGATAAATTAACTGGTTTCATTGAAATTTGTTGTGATATAACATAAGATCAGTTGCAATTTCACTGGTTCCATTAATATTTTATTCGATAGAACATAATAAAATCATCTGAGATCAGATGCAAGTTCATTGCCAAGAAGGTGAATTCACTGGTTTCATTCAAATTTGATTCGATAGGACATGATAAGGTCATCTGAAATCAGATGCAATTTCATTGCCAACAAGATAAATTCACTGGTTCCATTCAAATTTGTTTTGGTAGAACATAATGAGATCAGATGCAATTTCATTGTCAAGAAGATGAGTTCACTGGTTCCATTCAAATTTATTTCTATTGAACATAATGAGATGATTCAAAATCAGATGCAATTTCATTGCCAAGAAGATAAAGGACCCCGCAAAATCCTTATGGAATTTGGGTCTCGGTGGATTTTTTTTGAATTTTTGATATGATGTAGTCCATTTAATTCTCAACCAATGTTACCACTGCGCCAACCCCAAAAAATGAACAGTTTTGCCGCTAGGGGTCGTTAAAATCACTCCTTTCTCAGAATAGACTATTTATTTCCAAAACTGGGAACGACATTTTCACCCGTTTCATTGTAGATAATATTGCATATGATTATGCTCTTTTATAAAAAAAAACTTCACCCCCCTCCCTCTTACCCCCACCACATATTATGAAACACAAAAAATTATATCTGGATTACTTTGAAATGCATCGTCAGATGTTTGAACATGCTTGAATTAGGGAAATGGCAATTTTTCATGATTATCCCCCCTCCCCCCGAGGGGTACAAAACAAAAAAAATTCGGTGGATTTTCCTGAATTTTCAATATGATTCAGTTCATGTTACTGTGAATAGAAATTAATCAGGTGATAAACCCAAAAAATTCATGGTTTTCGTGTTAGGGGGCATTAAAATCACCGCTTGCTCAGAATTGACTATTTATTTTCAAGACCGAGAACAACATTTCCACCAGTTTCATTGTAGCTAATGTTGCATAAGATTGTGCACTTTTATAAAAATATTATTTACCAAAAAAATTATTCACCTCCCCCTCCGCTTCTTCCCCCCACCTCCTATTATGAAACGCAAAAAAATTATATCTGGATTATTCTGAAATGCATCGTCGGATGTTTGAATAAGCTTGAATTAGGAAAATAGCACTTTTTGATGATAATACCCCCTCCCCCGAGGGGTACAAAACAAAAATAATGGGGAATTTTTCTGAATTTTTAATATGATGCAGTTCATGTTATTGTGAATAGAGATTAACTAGGTGCTAAACCCCAAAAATTGAGAGTTTTGATGCTTGAGGGCTTCAAAGTCATACCTTGCTCAGAATAGACTATTTATTATTATAGGAGGGAAGGATATTTGAACGTGTTTAATTTTAGATTACGATGAGTCATATTGTAATATTTCATAAGAAGAATTCTAAACCTCCCCCAACCCCTATTTTAAATCAATAAAAAATAATTCTTGACTATACTTTTGAAGGCGTAGTCAAAATCAATGTTTTATTCAGCTTAAATGAGGGAAATCATACTTATTCATTTATACCTCCCCCACTTAAAATAATGAGGGTGAATGACGCGATTTTTTTTTTCGTATGAGGTGAAGGATATATTTTATAGAGAGGTAATGAGTCTCAAAACCTCAAAACTCAAGACCTACTGTGAGACTCCACTAATTCTCAGATGTCAGGGCTACTCACTAAATCCTCCACCTCTATGTAGGCCCGTCAGGCTATTGCCCCCAGTGACACTCAGGCCTTGCCGCCCATCGTATCATGTAAAGTACTGTCATAGTCTTGTGTATAAGTTCAAACATCAACGATTTGAATTTTGAATTTGAAATCTCACCTAGAGATAACCGTTTTGAATATTATGAATAAGGCGAGGAAATTGTGGCAATAAATAGTCTATTCTGAGCAAGGTATGACTTTAACGCCCCTTATAGCATCAAAACTGCCGATTTTTGTTTTTTTTCACCTAGTTAATTCCTATTCACAGTAAGTAACATAAACTGCATCCTAAAAATTCAGAAAAATCCAGCGAAATTGTTTTGACATCGCGAGAGGGGGGAAAATCATGAAGAAGTGCAATTTCCCTGATTCAAGCTTATTCAATCACCCGACGGTGCATTTCAGAATAATCCAGATATATTTTTTTGCGTTTCATAATAGGAGGTGGTGAGAAAAGGGGGGAAGAAAATTTTTTTTTATTAAAGAGCGCAATCTTATGCAACATTAGCTACAATGAAACTGGTGGAAAGGTCTTGAAAATAAATAGTCAATTCTGAGCAAGGGGTGATTTTAACGCCCCCTAGCAACAAAACTATCCATTTTTTGGGTTTATCACCTGTTTAATTTCTATTCACAATAACATGAACTGCATCATATTAAAAATTCAGAAAAATCCACCGATTTTTTTTTGTTTTGTACCCCTCGGGGGGAGGGGGGATAATCATGAAAAAGTGCTATTTCCCTAATTCAAGCTTGTTCAAACATCTGACGATGCATTTCAAAGTAATCCAGATATAATTTTTTGTGTTTCATAATATGTGGTGGGGGGAAGAGGGAGGGGGGGGGTGAATTTTTTTTTTATAGAAGAGCATAATCATATGCAACATTATCTACAATGAAACGGGTGAAAATGTCGTTCCCGGTTTCGGAAATAAATTGTCTATTCTGAGAAAGGGGTGATTTTAACGACCCCTAGCGGCAAAACTGTCCATTTTTTGGGGTTGGCGCAATGGTAACATTGGTTGAGAATTACATGGACTACATCATTACAAAAATTCAAATAAATCCACCGAGACCCAAATTCCATATCGATTTTGCGGGGTCCTTTACTAGTTTCATTGAAATTTGTTGTGGTATAACATAAATCAGTTGCAATTTCACTGGTTCCATTGAAATTTTATTCGATAGAACATAATATCATATGAGATCAGATGCTAGTTCATTGCCAAGAAGGTAAATTCACTAGTTTCATTCAAATTTGATTCGATAGGACATGATAAATTCATCTGAAACAGATGCAATTTCATTGCCAAGAAGATGAATTCACTGGTTCCATTCAAATTTTTTTCGATTGAACATAATGAGATGATTCAAAATCAGATGCTATTTCATTCATTCTGTGCAGTTTTATTTTAATATTTTTCTATTGAATTTTATCAGCAGTTTAGACTATATGAATCCCCTCAATAGCAAAGGGTGCTTGTGGAAAGACGATCAATCAACAAGCACTAAATCCATTTCAAGTCGAGTCCAAAGTAGCCTATAGTACAGTATATAGTAAGACACAAGAGAAACAATTGTATCCATACCATATGGGGGTACGAGTCGTATAACTTGAAGATCTTACGACAACAGTTGAATTTAGTCAGTGGTTCCTAAATAAACTTGATAGTAAGTAATTGCCATGGAAAAATTCTTCCAGTTTATTGAAATGACCCATTCAAATAATAGAAAACGGCTGTAAAGTTGTTTCTGGACATTTTGTGATAAAAAACAGTTTTTTTAAATATGCCAGGTCCATACTGGAACTCTCAGTAGGCGAGTTTTGTATATACGCTCATTGTTTTTCGACTTTGATGTACGTGAGTACATTCAGACTTTGAGAATACCTTGTGTAGAATTTTTGGTTTTGCTAGTGAGTTGGAAAAATATTCACATCTACATTTTTAATTCATACGTCAAATAAATATTCTGAAATCCTCTGAAAGGAAGCTCTGAAAAACGATAGCTATAGTTATTGAAAATTATACAGGAACTGTACTTTTTGATTCCGTTTGGATCTAATTATATGATAGGCAAAATCTTCCAATTCCAATCTCACATCGCGAATAGATTGATTAACTTGTTTGGCTTCATTCGACCGAACATATGTGTAAAACCAAACTTGGCCCAAGTCCAAGGTCTCCATCGATTATTATACTTTGGAACATGAAATAATTGGGGAAATGTTCGACTTATCGGAAGAATTTTAACTGCTTTAGAATTGATTGCTCGGTGTGGGTTGATTTATTTCATTAGTGTTTTCCGTGGGAAGAGAATCTTTGGAAGTGAAATAATTTGTAGATGGCATTATCCAAAATACTGCAAATTCATTGTGCTTTGTTCAAGTTGTTTGATTTCCAATAAGGAGATTTAATAATAGTAGTTATAATAACGATTAATAATGTCTTTATTACCAAATATTAGGAAATAAAAAATAACATTCATTTAATGAGGGGCGATATTCATTTTGTATGTACTAATGACCTTAAATTCTATATGAAATATTTAAATATCAGCTAACATACATCTGCTCTTCCATCTCACCCCAAACAAGACAGCAAATAGAAATATAAGTAAATGAATCAAATTCAATTGATAGGGAAATTTCATTTTGACGGGAAATCCATAGAATACCACAAAATTTCCAAGGAAATCCAGGGAATTTCAAGGAAATCCACGTTATTCCAAGAAATCCACGGAATTCCAAATAAATTCAAGAAATCGAAAGAAATCCACGGAATTGGAGGGAAATCGATTAAATATTCGAAATTGCGATATGACAATAGGATGAGTTATTTCATTATCAACCTTTTCATTAATAGACTCAAATACCTACTTATATGGTAACAAAAATAAAATTCCAAACTTTTTGAATTATAGAATAATGACTTGATATGAAAATATGTACAAGAAATTTCAACATTACCTAAATATTTCACCAAATTTTCATAAAGGGTGGGTAGATTTCGATTTAAAAGTTTTAATTTTTTCTCAATATTTTTTATATCATTTCGTGAAACTTTCATCTGCCGATCATTTCGAATTTTATGACAATCGTATATCAACATTTTTCAATGATTCGACCAATACACCAGGTATTATCATAAAATATAGCATAGTATTTTTCATTTTCTATGACTACAATAATCGAGTTGATAATGTCGAAATCTCTTGATTCTTGTGTGTCACGTGATGGTTGAAAATTGATCATTTGAAAAAAAAGCATAGACAAAACAATGTCTTTATTTAGCTCTTTGGCTATGAGCACGGTGGTACCAAAAGTAAACCATCATTTTATGAGGTTTTCACCACTACTGCCATCTATCGGATGTCTGAATATGTTGTTTACTCGAAGAGAGCGAAACATGTGACATATTGACATTAGTAATCCTCTTTCATAATAAACAACTGTGCTGTCAAGTTTTGGGATTAGTTATAGTGGACAGTGAATATCCAGATGATTTTATCTATTCTGTAGATGGCGGATTTGCGAACTAACGAAAATTATCACGATTATAAGTTATTGTTTTTTTTTGATGGGAAATCCCCCCAATTCCAGATCAACTTTTTCACTTGAGAACCGTTAAAGATACATCAATTCTGTAGATGCCAGTCGATTCACAATTTTGACATTAGTGTAGGTACTCTGTGAGTTTTAAGTCGGTCAGCAAAAAAATATTACTCAACAAATATTCCAAAAATTCATGAAAAATACAAATCATCAGATTATCTTGAAATTAATACTACATGCGTCAAAGTTCTTGTTGATTCTGAAAATTTATGATTTTTGTATGTTGAGATACAGCGTTTAGCATGAATAAGGGGACAAAAATTCAAAAATCCACTTATTCCTTAAAAATGCTAAATCAGGTCGTATTTCTGAATGAGAATGCAATTTTCAAAATCAACATGAAATTCTACGCAAATAATGCTAAGCTCATGTGAATCTGATGATGTTGTACTTTTCATGATTTTTAGGGGTCTTTTATTGGAATTTTTACTGCTGATCGACACAACATTCACAGAGTATAAGTATATACTAATTTCAACATTCTGAATCGATTGGCATTCGCAGAATTGATCAATCTTAATCTTCAACCGTTCTCCAGTTGAAAAGTTCATCTAAAGTTGGGAGAGGGTGAAATTTTATCTATTCCTCATGGAAATAAATTTTTTTGAATGATTCGAAATTAGTTCGTCGACATACATATGAGGGACGTTTGCTGATAAAAAGTAAACATTTTCCAAAAGGACCCCGCATACCTTATATGGGAAAATGGCTCCCCGTCAAATTTCTTGAATTTCTGATATGTTGTAGAATTGATCATTCTGATGAAATGTTTCAATGGGCGCAACACGATCCTATATCTAGTTTCCGAGATACAGGGTGAATAATATTAAAGACTTCCAAATATTCAGTTGTAATATCACAAGAGAGTGGGAATAAAGTGAAAATAATTTGACAGAGTTTTCGACAAATTGTTGCCAGACAATAGACATGAGAGCCCGAATGGCTCGAGTGGCATTGTCAAATGGCAACAAGTTTAGATTATTTTTTGATGCCCCAATGTCCCAACATTTTTATTTCAACAAATTATGGTAACTTGAATCACTATAAACAGATGAAGTATGGAACTTGAAGTTCCCAGTATGAAATATACAATTATAACTAATGTTTTGTTCTTGGGTGGAGGATTCCGTATCAATTTTTTGTTCTGTTATGTTGAAAGTCATTGCTTTTTCTCTATTCCTTAGATTATCAATTGAAATGGTTTTCAAATTGACACGTCACCTACTCAAAATAGTATTCTTACATGCATTTTCGTTGATTTTCTTACAGATTTCATCGAATGCTGATGTACTAAACCGTTTTCGTTTCATTTTTCACTTTTCATGCAAACTGATGACAGCCGTCAAATCAAAAGTATCAGTTGTCACACAATAAGAACAAAATACCTCAAAATGTTTGCAAGATTTGTCAAAAAATAATAAAAAAAAAATTATTCATTCTTCAAAAAATCAAATGTGTCGAGACGAGCTTTTTCCGAATTACAAGGAAGTTGGTGGGAAATTATTCCTCTCAACTCCAGATGAACTTTTCAACTCGCAAACGATTAAAAGAGCAATCAATTCATAATACTGTTCGCTTTGAATGGTCACGTGATTACGTGCATGTTCTAGGAAACTTTAATTACGTACGTGAAATGTTAGTAATATGAAGAACAATTGTATTTTTTGCTTTACCTAGTTTTTACAGTTTCCAATTTGTAATCTCAAAGCATATTGAATTTTTTTTTCTCTCTCTTGGAGAGGCTTGTACCAGAAAAAATGCAATAATTGAACAAATGAGAATGGAACGAACACTTCTAAGTATTCAAAAGAATTTCACGGGAATCTGAGGAATTCCACGGAAATCTACGGAATTCGAAAGGATTCCACGGAATTCCAAGGGACTATACACCAGAACCCACAGCGGTTCACCCCACAGACTTTACCTAATGTCTGAATTTTTCGAAGGTTTGTGCCTCCATATTTTTTTGATAATTTCATCAATAGATGTCGCTCAATTGCCACAATTTTCGAGAGCGTCTATCGAACATTTGGGACGATCTGAAATGGCAATTGATTGTGATTAACAATCAGAACGACCACACAACTCTATACACGTAACAACTTAAATTAATTAATTCTGAGGATCACTGTGATCTTCCCTGTAACAAGACCTCGCTCGAGATTATTTCAATTACACAGTGAATACAACGATAACTATCTATCTGAGCAATCTATGCTGAAGCTGTAAACTTTCTCGAACCTCGGGGAAAGAGGAAACAGAGCAAAAAGTCTATAATTTATACTCTTTCGAATTATCGTTTATCAAATTTGACAGCTCATCGTTACGGTTCGACAACCTCATTATTGTCTTTAGACGTTTCCTCCGGCAGAATTGCGTGTACTAATAGACAAGACAATGTGTTCCGTAATTTGAGCCTCGAGCAGTTTTCGGAAACAATATTCCGTACTTTGTATGCTATGAATGATGGGAATAATCAGCAGCGTATGAATATTAGATTAGAAAGGTACTGATTGTCGTTTGGGGGGAATGGGAAAGTCATTTTTATGTTCGGGGTTACAGAAAGATCACAGTAATTTGCATGGCTAGTCCGGATGGAACGATTTTCTCATGTGCCCTTGACAAATTCATGTAGGACAACGTTTTCCATTATATTGTTATGATATTACTGAGTAATACGCCGAGCACACTACTAAACTGTTTTTATTAACTTCGCCATAAAAACTTCTACACAGACTAATAAAACACCTAGAACTGCTTCAACTAGCTAAATATTCCAAACAATTGTTCAAAAACTTCTTGAAACTTCTCAACTTCCTAAAAACTTCATCTCTCAAGTGAAATGTGTCACCTTATATACTCAATTCGAATAAAGAAGATTTTTCGGGATTCTTCCGTTCTAAACAATTCTAGGAACTGAATGAGGAAACGTTTACGACATCAGCTCATTTCTTATGCAAATGAGTTACGTTTTATAGTCGGTATTCGATTTTTATCAATCTCGTAAAAATATTTTGATTGTTTTGATCTGTTTAAAACCTATGTTTATAACCCTCAAACGTTGTTTCTTCCGAAAATGTAGCTGTAATGGATTTCTAGCTATTTGTGATAGTACTATAAACAAGAAAAAATAGAAAAAAAACTGTAAAAGTACGGTTGAGCTAAGAAGTACTATGAGATGTTACAAAACTCATTTCAATCAGATTTAATCAACATATAAAAATGTATATTAATACCTATTTTATCTTCAAACCTGACCACATTTGATGGTAACTGAAGAAACAATTTTTATGATGAATACTCCACGCTAACATTGACTTTCTTGATATACAACCGAATGGTCGACTCCATCAAAACGAAAAAATTTAAGATGATTCCTGGGTACTTTTGCGGAACCTCTTCTTGTAGGTAGTTCGCTTATATGTTTCCAATAATTCAGTAGTATTGCTCCTTCGGAAGTTTAACGGTAGGAGAAATATAGAGCTGGCTATAGAGGTAAAATATCTTGGGTTGATACTGGACCCGAAGCTAACTTGGGGGCCACACGTCGATCGAGTAGTCGAGAAGACTGGATCTACACGGCGGTAATCAGACCCAGAATCCTGTATGGAGCAGTGGTCTGGTGGCCAAGAGTAGATCAGACAACCACAACTAACCAGCTGGGAAAAATCAGGAAAATCCAAAGATAAGCTTGTAGGAGAATAACCGGCGCGATGAGGACAACTCCCTCGGCAGCTCTAGACTCCCTGCTGGGTCTGCCGTCGCTACCAACTTGCATAAAGAAGGAAGCGATGGCGGCCTTTCTGAGTGTGCGGGACTCGGGGAGTTGGCTAGGAAAGGGGTACACAGAGCACACCGAAATTGCAATGGTAGCAGAGGAAGAAATCCCACTGTCCGCTATCAAAGTGATGTAGGCGGAGGACAATATTAGGTTGAAAAGGACGATCTCTCTAGAGATCCCAGACAGGAAAGAGTGGAAACAGAAACGAGTGATCTTTTCCCCAGGAAGCCTGGTCTGTTTTACAGATGGGTCCCAACTGGGGGAAGGACAAGCCGGAGCAGGAGTATACCTGGATAACGGAGAAAGAAGAGCCTATGCGCTAGGATCTCTAACAACATCCTGGAGGCGACTAGAATGGAAGAGGTGAGGGCTGGCCCGGAGAAACAAGTATATGTCTGCTCTGTCAGGCCGCTATCAGGGCACTGAACGCAACCAGAACAAGATCAAAACTGGTTCAGGAGTGCA
This sequence comes from Chrysolina americana, assembly GCA_958502065.1. Taxonomy (NCBI): domain Eukaryota; kingdom Metazoa; phylum Arthropoda; class Insecta; order Coleoptera; family Chrysomelidae; genus Chrysolina; species Chrysolina americana. The sequence goes on from OY293412.1 coordinate 91,168,133, forward strand.
GAGACACCCTAGAAAGTCTTGCGATTAATAATAATACTCCCTCATAAACACTCGTTGAGTGTACCCAAAGGCATAGCCTGTGCGGGTAGAGGACGGCTATTATTATTATCTGCCGTGGCGCTCCGGGGCGACTTACTGATGTTTCAGGTGATGTATTCACTTTTCAGCTGTAGGAAAACCCGGAAAACCTACAGCACCAACTCGGGTGGTCGGTGTGCACTCCAAGCTAGCACTAGACGAGATTGGCATCTAGACAACTCACGATACACTTGCTTTTCAACAAGGCATGCGGCCGCCTATCGAATCCGATAAAAAGTAGTTGAGAAAAATTCTCGTACCTACATCGGATTCGAACCGACTATCGCTATGCTGGTGTTTCGAACGGCCTGTGCATTAGAACGCTGATCCACCGACCACCTGATTGAAAAGGAAATAACGCTGATGAGTGTCCCGGGCCATGCAGGGATCGAAGGCAACGAGCAGGCAGACCAGCTGGTCAAGCAAGGAGCCGGGCAACCCTACTACGGGCCCGAACCCGCACCCGGACCAACAAGGAGACAAGTATCAACAGCAATAAATGAGTGGGCTGTTGATACATTAGGAAAAGAGTGGAGAGGAAGAGATGGCTACAGGCAGTCCAAGCGGATGATATCGGGGCCCGACAGGGCAAGGACGGCCAAAATACTGAAGCTAAGCCGCAAAGAACTCCGACTCTTGGTAGGGGTTCTAACCGGCCACTGCGGCCTCAGGAGGCATTTGACTCTTATCAAAGTTGAGGCAAACCCACTATGCACGGAACGTGGTGAGGAGGAAGGCTTCTTCCACTTCCTGTCATGGAATGAGTGAAGATGCCGGGGTTTGCGAAAAGGGCCCACTGGGGCCTAATCGCTGACGCTTACGTCCCCCACCCATTACCGTTACTATAAGGGGAAAATACCTTTTTTTTTCACGTACGGTTGGGTTTAAAATTAGCGGGTCTTCTCGGCCCTTCACTGCAACCCGTAAGGGTCTGCAGTGGCTCATACCAATTCCAGTTTATGTGGTGTATGATCTTTGATGTCCGAGAGAGAGAGAGAGGAACATTGCCAAACATCGAAAACCTAATTCGGTCCGCGGCGGGATAGACACAAAGTATGTGCTCTGCTGTTTCATTATATTTCGACAGTTTTAGTCTTGTCATGAGATGATTCAAACGACAGTTGACTGGGAGTAGACATATGGCAGATCATTCCTGCTTGGATCTAACAGTGTTTTTGTCGAATTGTTCGAGGAATATATGACTACCTTGGAATAAGCCAATCCTGTTTGCTTTTTCCAGAAGTTTAATCCTTTCTTTGCTGTCCAGATGTTAAATACGGCAAAACTTGGTGGGATGCCAATGGCAGGTTCTGGTCCATTGAACCTACTTGCAGCACCTTCTATTGCAATAAGATTCACCGTTTCATTGCCTTCCATACTTGCTCGTTGTTAGGAATCCATACCAGATACAGAATGTTCAGTCTTCCTATTAAGGAGAGTCTTTTCTGGCAGTTTGACACCAGCTCAGACGTTGATCGATAACGAACCAAATGTTTTCAAAGCCGCTTTTCTGTCCGAGAATTTTTTTATTGATCTTTGTGTGGAGTTGGTTTCTATCTATCTACACCTGCACCAGAACCTGGGGGTGTTTTCGAACCAACTGTGAACCAACAGTAATCTGCTCTCAGTAGTTCCTCTTCTTGGAGGACTCAGTCGTCTCTCTTCGGAATTGGAACGGTATATGACAGGTCAAAATTTACTGTTGGAGGCATTATTTCTCGGTAAACTTGAGAGCTTCACCTGGGCCGTTAGCTGTGAAATATTTGGCCACCAAGCAATGGCACCGTTTGTGATCATTGGTCTACCAACCATCACATATATCCAGTGGGTTTGTTTGGAAAGGATTACTTACTGTGGTAGACACCTCTAAATTTCAACGATGCTTGATATTTCACCGATAAAGGAAAATTCAACATCTTAACTTTCAAACGCATGCAGCATGATCATTCAAATAATGCTCGAAACGAAACAGTAGACAAATTCATGTAATTGAATAATAATATAGCTACATACAGAAGGTATTTAATAAACTACTCCACTTCAGTTGTTTTTGACGTTAATTTGGTGTAGTGTTTCTTTGCACTTGTTTTGTTTTTGAAGACTATGTTCTTTGTTGAAATTGTTAAAACAGAAGACGTACAGGAGTTAAACCTTATTACATATTTTCGTTTCATGAAGACCATATAATGTAGCGTATATTGTTAATAACTAATTACTGATACTTATATGTACAGATATGGCCAGATATACATGTACATGATATATTATGAAGTGAGAGAGATGGTAAAAAATACAGATAACCAAAATAATATATAAGGCATAATAGGTATAATTGTTTTTATAAGATATGTTTCGATAGTTTTGAATTTTTTTAGTTCATATCAATAATTAGATCAGTATCCTCACAAAAAGAAATGAATGGGTTAAAGAGACGTTTCATCTTTATAGTTGTGATTTTTTCATTGCACCAACTTTGAAGTATTCTTATAAAAAGCGTTGTGTGCAATTATTGTTGAAACCCCCTCAATACTACTCGCATCATTCACTATATTTCCAAAGAAGTATTTTCAATCGACAACATATCAAGAATAAAAATCATGTTCGTTTTTGAACTATCCCTATTACATTCGAACGGCAAGCTAAGTTGGCAGAAATCTATGTAGCGTGTGAAATGCGTATAAAGTTTTAATACGTTCTCGTACCAAGTTCAAGGTCAAACTATCCGCCTAGTTCCTATTGCTATCACACTCCTTGTCTCAAGAGGTCTTGGGAATATATTTATAGGACTTGTTGGGTATCCCTAGACGTTCTTGGTTGTGATTCATGCATCTACAGAGTGAAAATCAGATTAGTGGTCTACGATACTGAAAACACATTTCAGTTTTTCGTTAAGAAAGTCTATCCGGTGAGAAAAGAAGAAAAAATTAGAAATAATAAGAAAAATTTGTTTTTTGTGATTTTTCTCGGTCGTTGGCAAATTTTTTAAGTTTTGTATTCAGTACGTGAAGATTCTTGACATATAATGTCTGTTTTGTAGTATTCGTTTTGGACTTTCATAGGTATAGACTTCAGTTCAATTGCTATCCTGATGATTCAAGGATAAATTGACGAAACATTCGATGAAATTTATTGAATCACGATGTTGGTTTTTCACTCCACTCTGAATCGATCGTTTGGCATGGTCTATATCCGCAACCCCATTTAGTAATGTTAGTACATAAAATGTTCCTTAAAAAACCGTTCCCTAAATTCCATGAAGTCTCAAAAATTTTTAGGGTATCCCCCATTTATAGAGCGTTGAAGAACATTCTAGAATCAATAATTTTTTTTATTTCTATCAGACCTATTTGCTCAATGAATCTCTGAATGAATTATGAACTGAACAGCTGTACCTATTTACTATTTCTTCTATCGATAATATTAATAACTCTGTCTCAATCGTTAGTCCACACCGTTGATGGAGTCATTATATCTATTGTTCCTGGATTATTACCGGCTACACAATAGTGTGGTTTCCCGGCCATTTCATTTCATGCTTTGATGAAACCAATCATCATTACAAATAATGGGAATACTAATTAGTTACAAATTTTCATCTGTACCGAAATAATTAATTTTCATATAGATCAACCCACGCTAGTGACGTAGCACATGTACGTTTTCACAATAAATTTATCGTGGCAATTCATCCATTGCAAATTCCTAATGAATTATTGTTGTAAATCATTTCAGGTCATTGTATTTGTCAGGAAATCGTATAAAAGGGCGAAGAAATTTCTCGCGAATGGTTCTTTTCAACTACTTCCGAAAACAGTAGATGTAATATTCATCGATTTCATAGAAGAGTGGAAAATACAAACTTTTTTTCTACTTCACATCCTCAAACTATCTCCAGTTTGAAAATGTCTATATATAAAGCATGAAACTGCAATATCATTAGTGTTTGGTACAAAAACATAGGAAGTTTCATTTCTCATATCTCTTTATTTTTATATTTTTTGATGTCGGTAAATATTTGTTTACCTAAATACCAATATTAACACTGAATGTGCCCCAGCAATGATGACCAATAGATATCAAAACAATGTTGTTCAATTTTTCATATATTCATATATTATTATCAATATTGCATCAATGTTGATATTATATTAGTCTATTGCTTTTATATATTTAGTATACTGTCCAGCCGGTGTCCAGCCAAATATTGAGTGATGTTCTCCTTGTGCATTTATTTCAATGTACATTTTCTAATTTCTCTCTATGGATCTGATTTTATTACAATTCTCTTGTTTCAGGTAAGTTTAACTATACAAATCCATCTACTACCTTGTGACGTTCCACTCGATATTGAAAGGTAAGAAAATGCAAATTCATAAAAAAAAATCTGAAATTGCTCGCAATGTTTTCATCACTTATTTTGGTAAAATTACTCATTGAATCCATTATTCCGTTGAAAAACAAAAAGGACTTTTGTTTCAACCGTTGATAAAAATGGTGCTTATAATTAATAATGATAATGAATCGACTTTATTAATTATCAGTAATGTGAAATATAAAGTATACGATACACTATGTGACATGAAAGACATTAAAGAGATGAAGAGGCGGAGTGTCAGCAAGTGCTGTTTTTCAAGTCAACGATAAACCTAATACTAATTTAGAGAAGCAATAAAAATGAAAACGAAAAAACTAGTGGTTTCATTATGAATATCCTAATTGCATTTTTTCGTTACTTACTTTATGAATAATCAGTTTTAATAGTAGTTCCTGAGTACAGATCGTGTTCGACAAAATAGTTAGCTAATATCCTCTGACGTACGATTTCAATCTTTTTTTGAATTTGGTGATACTGTAAAATCTGAATTTACTTGGCAAGGAATTGTACATTTTTGGCGCATATACGAAATGCTACGGGTGAACACAGCGGAACGGTGTTTGGAGATTACGAGTAATTTGGTGTTACGAGTAGCAAATCTGTTGATGTTGAAAAACGTTTTTGAACTTTCGAAAAGGTACTGAGGTGTATGAGAAGTTAAAATTTTATATGTGTTACATAACAGGTGCATGTTTCTGAGAGTTTCTAACCTCACCCTGTTCATTTCGCTAAAAATATGATCATATTTTCGGATACCCTAGCAGAAACGAAGGCAGGTATTGTGAATTCGCTGCAAGCGGTGCGAATCAGACTGTAATAATGCGGGACCGTATACATACTATCACGGATGGACTATCACAATATCAGATTTTTGAAAAAATTGAAGATTCGCAGAGTTTCATTTTGAGTTTTCTTGACATAATATCTCGATTAGGATACAACTGCCTTAAGGTATTGTAAGTCTGGCAGAGATAGCTCACATGTCTGGTGAATCTCATGTCGAAATCGAAGTATAATCCGAGGTTTTTGGTTTCGTATATTATTGGCAGTGTATCATTGCCAATTTCTATGTTCAAAGAAGATGCAGCAAGTTCTCGCTTCCCTCGTGGATCAAATAGCATGACAACTGATTTTTTCGAGTTCAAGTTAAGTCCATGAGCAGACGAGACGTCAAATATAGCTCGAAGATCATCGTTGATATCTGTTTCAGCTTCATGGAGATTGTTATAACTGAACGAGAAATATATTTGTGTGTCGTCTGCATAGTGGTGTATGGAGCATTTACTAATGAAAGTGTGGAAGTAGGAGATATACAAACTGAAAAGTGATGGCCCCAATATGGATCCTTGTGGCACACCTTTGATAACCTTCAGACTTCTCGACAGCTCTCCATCCAAAATAACACATTGACTGCGATTCGACAGGTAATTTACAATCAAGTTTACAGCACTTTCTGAGAACCTGAAAAAATGCAGTTTTCTACATAAAATGTTATGATCCATGGAATCAGTAGATTTGCTGTAGTCACGTAAAACCAGGCACGTTACATCAGACTCATCTGTGGCTCTGAAAATATCATCAGTGATGGAAAGAAGAGCGGTAGTTGTACTGTGTTGTTGTCTAAATCCAGATTGAACGGGAGTTATGATCTTTTTCATATATATCAGAAATCTGTTCTTTCACGGCCATTTCTGTTATTCTAGATATAGATGGAAGGATGCTAATTGGTCTCAAATCAGGTAATTCCGACGGAGTGTTGCATTTAGTCAAGGAAATCACCACAGCATGTTTCCAAGCCAAGTCATCAAGAATAAAGTGATTCTATTTAACAAAATACATCAATAAATTGATTTATCTTTTTTTTTTTCATACCTATCTCACTTTTAGGTCATATTTTTATCATTCAAATCATTTCTGATAGATTACTGTCGTCAAATAATTGCCAAGAATAGCTCATAAAATGGCAATGATATATTCCTAATAATTGTTTCTGTTTTTCGTAAAAGAAACCTATTTTATTTTCGACGACCTTTCAAAAAACATATTTGTGACACAAACCATAACATCAACATTACGTATCGATCACCCATCATGAGTTTTTCGACAATCACCAACTTTGATACTTTTTTTTTGTGAAATCCTTGACAATTTTTTCCATTTGTTGCATATTTTTTGGTACACACTGTAAAAGAAAGTACCGGATGTACTCTAACATATACATCATCAAAATTGATCCCTGATAACGTTATCAGGGATCATTTTTGCAAAGAAACCGTACACGAAGATAATTATTAATTCTGCTTATGCCTACTGAATTCCCAGCGATTATTATTTTTTTGGTCTCCTAAGAATCAGCCAGTGTGTACTCAGCTGAAAATTTATTTTTAATTACACTATACAATTTCTTTGGCTACTAAGCTTAATTAGAAAACAACTCTTGCAAATTAACGTGAAATGGTTCTATTTATAGTTTTACTGGGAATCAAAGTGAACGTGGAAGATGGCTGGAATGAACACAATCGTGAAAATAATGAGTCCTCATTTTGTTTGCGGATGATGTTTCAATATTGATTCTTCAAACGTAAACGTAGATCGTCAACGGAACAGGAAATAAGTTTTGAACGAAAAAAATTAAGCGTTTGTAAAAGACTCCAAGATGTTTAACTGGTTTTTATATATTTTTTTGAGTGACTTCTACATTTCTTTAGTGTGGCATCTAACATACACATATGAACTACAAAAAAATCACAAACTTTTATGGATATTCCGCACTCTCGAAAATATCGTATTTTTTTGTGTGCGCTTATGACCTGAATTTTTTTTATATTTGTGGTATAGACATTTTAAAAACGGTGCCCAAATTGTTCGAGACGTCGTATTGTTTATAATTACTTACTTCTCCTTCAGAGAGATAGTTTTTGTAGAAATGTGAACTTCCCACGTCACTGGATTTTAATTTTTTTAACCGAAATTCCTCGTTTACCACACGATTTCATTCCTACTTTGTTTTGATACATTCCTTAGAGACGAAAATTTGTTAAACGAATCAGCCAGCACATCTGCGTTTTGTATACGGCACCCTTAATATTGATGCTTGTCAAAATACCACAGCAATTCGCAGATTTTTTGGTTTGGCTTAGACTGGTTAAAAAAAAATTGAGATGTTACAATACATTATCTCTATGTGTTTTTCAAGTGATAATACTCAATTCGAAAATATTTCACATCAGTCATTTCACTGAAATGCTTCCATTTCTCCAAATCGAAAACCACACACATATGTTCGTCGAGAATATTTTATTATAGATCTGATAGTCTGTTAGTTCCTTTTTTATGGTGAACCATGTATCTTGGCATATACGCATCATATATTTTTGGAATCAGCATAAGACTTTGCGTATCTAGTGCGAATTTCAAATAGACCTGACTTTTATCGAGTATTCACTTCTGTACTTCGATTAACTTGAAATTCACAGACTATTCTGAATCGACTGCCGTTCGCAGAATTGCTTTATCTTCAATTTTTCTCGAGTTGCAAAATTCATCTAGAGTTGTGACGTGTATTTTCCCTCCAATAAGTTTTTTTCAGTATTTTTCTAACAGTTTTCCGAAATTTCAACCTTTTTTCAGTATGCACACCGAATTTGAAGTCGATTCCAAGTCAATCAAAGATTTTGTAGGCTTTTTACGATACATCTACAATTTCGTCTTGAAAGTATTACTTTTTTCGTTGGTTCCTTTTTTATGGTAAACCATGTATCTGGCTATATTTAAATCATATATTTTTGAAATCAGCATATAATTCTGCGTATGTAGTGCGAATTTCAAATAGATCCGATGATTTTGTATTTTTCATGATTTTTAGGACAGTAAGCACACCGAATTTGAAGTCGATTCCAAGTCAAGCATAGATTTTGTAGGCTTTTTACGATACATCTACAATTTCGTCTTGAAAATATTACTTTTTTCGTTAGTTCTTTTTTTATGGTAAACCATGTATCTGGGCATATACAAATCATATATTTTTCAAATCAGCATAAAATCCTGCGTATGTAGTTTGAATTTCAAGTAGATCTGATGATTTTGTATTTTTCATGATTTTAGGACTTTTCGATTATCCACTTCTCTACTTCGATAAACTTGAAATTCACAGACTATACTAATTCCATCATTCTGAATCTATTGCCGTTCGCAGAATTGCTTTATCTTCAATTGTTCTCGAGTTGCAAAATTCATCTAGAGTTGAGACATGGATTTTCCCTCCAATAAGTTTTTTTCAGTATTTGTCTAACAGTATTCCGAAATTTCAACCTTTTTCAGCATAAAATCAGTATAAAATTCTGCGTATGTAGTGCGAATTTCAAATAGATCTGATTACTTTGTATTTATCATGATTTTTAGGGCTCTACCCCTTAGGACTTTTTTTCAAGTATTCACTTCTATACTTCGATCAACTTGAAATTAACAGCTATACTAATTAATAAATTAATCTAGAGTTGAGAGGTAAAATTTTCTTCCCATTAAGTTTTTTCAGTATTTTCCTATCAGTTTTCCGAAATTTCAACCTTTTTTCAGTATGCACACCGAATTTGAAGTCGATTCCAAGTCAATTAAAGATTTCGTAGGCTTTTTACGGAACATCTACAATTTCGTGTTGAAAATATCACTTTATTCGTTAGTTCCTTTTTTATGGTAAACCATATATCTGGGCATATAAAATTCATGTTTTTAAAATCAGCATAAAATTCTGCGTATTCTGCGATTTTGTATTTTTCATGATTTTTAGAACTTTTTTCGTGTATTCACTTCTGTACTTCAATCAACTTGAAATTCACAGACTATACTAATTCCATCATTCTGAATCGACTGCCGTTCGCAGAATTGCTCTATAATTAATTGTTCTCGAGTTGAAAAATTCTTCTGGAGTTGAGAGGTGCGATTTTCTTCCAAAACTTTTTCTCACAATTTTTCCAATAATTTTCCGAAAACTCAACCTTATTTGAATATGCACAGCAAATTTGAAGTCGATTCCAAGTCAATTAAAGATTTCCTAGACTTTTTACGGAACATCTACAATTTCCTGTGGAAAATATCCGTTTTTTCGTTAATTCCTTCTTTATAGTAAACCAACACAGTAGCATGATGAGATAATGAGCGATTCAAAGCCATTAGGCATATGATCATCAACACCAGGACCCTTTCCAAGCTCCGTACGAGCTTCGAAGAGGTCTACGAAATTATTAACAAGCTCTTCTATAATGAAGCGTCTGGTATACATCGCATTGACGCAGTTATTCTCCACAATCTGCTGAGGAAATCCCTGGTAAATTAATCTATAAAGTTATTGGTCAATGCTTATAATCAGGTGTCAATACTACCCTTATTGTCTTGATCAAGTGGAGATTATCCCCATTCTCAAAACAGAGTAAGCCCCCGAACAGACTGAAAAGTTACAGGCCAATCTCGCTGCTAAGTGCAGTTACCAAAGTGATCAACAGAATCTTTTTGAATCGCTTTTTGTCCCTCAAGAATAGGCTGTAGCTTATCAAGGCGAAGTAATTTGGCTTCAGGAGAAAACACTCTACATTTTCTCAGATTGATGCCAGGATTGTCCACGGGGTGATGAAGGCCTTTCAGCGTGGGCAAAACAAAGTCATGGTTCTACTTGCCAGGCAAAAAGCTGTTGATAAAGTCTCTGGATAGACGAATTTATCACCAGAATACAAAGGAAAGACATACCTCTGAACTCTCAAAGATTTATATGGAAGAATTCTATTTGAAAGAAAAGAATGATGATAGATCGCGTAGGACTGCTTGCCAAACTTCCTTCTTCCAAATACGAGTCGAAAAGCTTCTGGAGCACAGATCTCTCGTTTAAAGTAATACATTTAAATTAAGAACACGATTACTGTCATATTGAATTTTGACCTTTATTTCACAGCAATTAGTCATTCAGTTCTGTTATTGTCACCTTGATGCTGAACATCTTTGAACTGTATTCGCTGTTTCTTTCAATATTCTCAAAATTCACCACCTAGCAACTGGATTTTGATACATAATGAAGGATTGTTGAAAATTCCTGCAACGTAATTCAGTTTGTCCAACGATCAGAAATCAGCGCCATCTAGGAGATATTAGAGCATGTTATATAACGAGTTGATCATTATCTACAATGCTGGTTCATTATGGGGTGATCCCCTCTACAATTTCTGCTGGATTTTGATTTTGATCATTTTATGTCTTACAGATTTCGATTCTGACGATATTAAATCGTTCACATTTCGGTTCCATGGATTTTACGATACTACAAATTCATTTTCGGATAATTTGTTGGTTTTACTCAGCTTTCTCGACTTCCTGAGGATGCCAACTTTGTTGATAAAACTCGCGTCGAGTGATATTGACGTTGTTCTGATGTTTTGGGTAGTTTCTATTGCTTGATAGGATGTCTGGATAAAATTAAATGATGTTTTGATGAATTTCAGCTGAGGTTATTGAGGGTTGCGATTACTTAGTTTTCTCATTTCAGCCACTTTCGTTTCTCAACAAATTCAGATCAATGAAAACTGGTTCCTAGAGTTTCCTCTTATGATGCTTTATCGGTATTCATAAATACACATTGCATTTCTTCTCGGATTATAAGTCATTTCTATACATTTCACTCTGTTGTCTTTAAATCTTATCATAAGTTATTTTGATGAATTATTGTTTTTTCATGTTATTGTTTCTATATCTGCTTTATCGTTATTGCGAAAATAATTCTGCTATTCTATGGCCACCGTGGTTTCTTCAAAGTACACCCGGTATATCATCGTATCAACCACAGACATACATATCAGTACCATCTGTGAATATTTTTGATCAACTCAAATGGCTCGAAAACAATAACGGTAATAGACTAATTTATAGGCGTAATGTGAAGTGCTCGAAAACAGATCATAATGAAATTCCCGACATTCTTGGAGTCCCACGCGCGTGCCAGACATGTGTTCATTTCCTGACTTCTGCCAGTCGTCGACAGACCACGGATCACATCCCGACCGAACACATGATGGAAAGGTATTTCCAGTTATCGAGACATAGGCGGGGGAGTTGTATGTTGAGTATGAGGGATACCTCTAAAATGGTTCTAGAAGGCTGTGATAGGTAATCAGGATTTAGTCATCATAGTCTTTTTTTTCGAGTTTGAATTATTCGTTCGATTTCAATGTGATGACCAACTGTATTGTCATTTGATACACGTTTTAATCGATTTATCACCTACATACAGGGTGTTAATTAAGTACGCTAATAAACTTCGAGAGGTGATACTTTGAAAGATTTCTAAAGGAAAAGTTCATATGTCCCAAACGGCTTGGTTTTCGAGATACCTACAGGGTAATAAAAATATTTTTTTCGCAAGATTTTTTACAGTTTGCTTTGACATTTTCAACAATAATCAGTTCAAGTACAATCAATTCACTAGTACGTACGTTACAAAATAATTCATTTCTCAAATAATTCACAGGGTCCTCCTTTTCTCAGAGTCTCAAGCCTTGTTCAAACTTTCAGAATTATTTTTCCGTAAATAATCAATGTTGTTTCATTCAGGATCTCTTTGTTGTCCTGAAGTTCTTCAAGAGTGATTCTCTGAATGATTTCAAAACAAAAAAATCAAATGAACATGTCCTAAATGGCTTGGTTTACGAGATACAGGGTGATCAAAAGACTATTTTCTGAAGAGTTTTAGGAGTTTAATTCCAAATTTTGGACAATAATCGATACAAATTAATTCAAATTAGACAAGTACAATCCATTCAATAGTGCGCACGGTAAAAGCAAACAATATAAAAGATATAATTTTTTTAATTTTCAATATAATTGTATAAAAGCTTGTCTCAATGCATATTTTTTTATCTACAATTGTGAATGTTTTATTTTCAAATTTTCTTATATTATGCTACACTGGGAATTATTTGCATTGATACTTTCATTTCAGCTCCCGAACCGTACGAGTAAATGAAAAACTTCAAGAGAACAAAAATATGCTAAATTGTTTTAAAATTGTTTTTTTCGTTAACCAGCTCTCGTCTCCCTACGAACGACAGCCCTCAGAAGTCGAAACTTATGTGAGCCAGGGATTAACAAGGTCTTACCTTCAACGTTCGATTCCTAGCACGAAATGAAACAACATATTGAACGCAGACATGTACAGAAATTTCATCATTAATCAGTTGCCTGAAGTTTTGGATAATCTGCCTCTGAATGTTAGACGAAATTTGTGATTTCAACTTGACGGGGCACCGATCTCACCAACCGGTAGAGGTGAAACACTATCTCAGTCAAATTTTTAGGGGCAAAGTGATAGGACGAGAATGGGAAGATTATTGGCCATCAAGATCACCGGATTTATCTCCAATGGACTTTTTTCTATGGGTATATAAGCACATACCATTTGCAAACAAAGATTATTTAGAAAAAACCATTCGGGAGTGTTGCGCTAACATAAATCCCATATTCATTAAAAATGGCACATGCAGCTTACAGGATACAAATCTCTTAAAAACGAAATAAGAAAAGAGAAATTCGTTTATTCGATAACTGACATATTAGTGTCCATACATGGAAAATCCGAATCAGTTTTACAATTAAATGAAAAAAATAGACGAATTTTGCAACAATAAATAAGAATTTTTAGAGGTGCGTTTTTTCTGATATCAGGCCTATGTATGTATTTTCTGGGGAAGATTCGACATTGAAGTCTCGTTTTAATCAAAGTCACGAAATTTGAATCATGTTTCCTTCGAATTCGTACAGCAAAGATTCGAAAAATAAAAAAATTGGAAAAAAAGTTACAGTATATTTAAGGAAATAATAAAATTGGAAATTAACCATCTTTTTTTTCAGGCATTTCTCTAAATTTTCAAAAAAAACTGTTTTAAGGATTTTCGAAAAATAAATTGTCAAATTTGATAGGTTTAGAGTAGCACATGACAAAAGGAAAAATGCTGTTTTTCACTAATTTTTCAATCACAAACTAAGTGCGAAATAGAACTTTCATTATATATCTATTATTAAAAAAACTTCCATATGTTGCGAACTTTACGTGTAACACTGTATATAAAAAATTACCAAAAAAAATATGTTTTGTTTTATAAAGCGATCGCCAAAAAAATTTAAAATAACAATATTAAATTGCTAATTAAAGTAAATCATCCTGTTGAACGGTATAACATTAACGCTTCGACTCGATGAAATAGAGACACATTTCAAAGCTACTGAGAAATTTCGGCTATCTTTCAGCTGGTAATTCCAATATTTCGTTAAGTTGATATACAGATCCTAATAATTAAACTATCTGGTGACCTTAGATCGTCGAATCTGTCTCTTCTAATGATGAAGAAGGCTAGACAGATCTTGAGGTAACCTTTTTCATTCAAATTGAATCAGTATCCGTTTTTATCAATTCAATATTGATAGGATAGGGGGAGGGGGCATTTGTTGTCTTCTCATTATATTAGCGATATCAGGCGAAAACGATTCAAATAACTTGGTGAATTTGATTGCTTCGAACTCAAAATCGATGTGTTGGTATTTTTTACTTCATTATTATGTCGTCTGTGAAAATTGAAAAGTCCATTAAGCTTCCATAAATAGAGGTATCTCCACTTATGTCAATCGAATTTTCTGGTTCATTATAAACAACAACGTTAGCCTGCGTTTACTCACTATGAAATGCAAATTTGCGTATCGAACGGCTGGAAAAACAATGCAGACTTGTTGGTTTATTTGTCGTCATCTAGAATCATATTGTGTTTTCGAATTTGAATAAGCACTCATTGTTGACCATCCATTTGCTATATTTGATCTGTGAAAGTGGCCTTAAAAATCCGTCAGCGCGAAAGCTGATAAAAAACAACAAAATTTTCGGAGAAATCCCCGAACAACACATTTTTTCGAGGATATTCAGCGTTTCGAAATACAAGTGCTTTGAATAAAAATATTTATTTTATCCCAAGTGATATCGTTCGTCCAATTTCCAATCACTGCATTTCTACTATGAACATTTCTAATTAAAATGTAATCTGTGTTTGATCAAAACACTGATCGATTGTTTCCTCTGTACCTACTGTAATACCAAATATTGATTTGTGCTATTTTGGTTATGTGTGATTGACCTGAGTAAATAAAATACCACCGCGAGAATGTCAAAGACGTGTCGATTACTAATAGACAATTGAATGGAATATTGATACTGAATTATCAACATGTAAGATTTTGAATGCCACAACATTCTAGGTGAAAATCAATTTGGTTTTCAATAGAAAACTAAGACGCATGATGCAATATTATCTTTCATGTATAATATTTACAGTCAGTTGAATTCCGGTAATGTTGCTGCAGCGGACTTTTGTTATCTGTCAGAGGCGTTTGATTGTGTCAGTCATAAGATTTTGCTACAGAAACTTTACCATTATGGCTTCAAAGGAACCACATACAAATGGTTGAAATCATACTTTTTCGGAAGGAATTAGATGGTGAGAATAACAGAACTGTCGAGCGGGGAGGAAAATATGTCAGGAGTGCCTCAAGGATCGGTCCTAGGACCCATATTATTTTTATTGTATGTCTAACAAATTTGGAACTCTGGAACCCAGAACTTCATCCACTTCCAATGACACCATAACAGGTGATTGAAAAATATGAAAAAAAAATTAAGGAATGGTGCAACGCAAATTTATCAACCTTCAGTCATTGGGAACAAGACTCAAACCAATATTCTGGGTATCTACCTATACAGATAATGAACTCGAATTTGACAGTCTTTTCAAACAACTGAAAAGTTAAATTGAAGCTATGCAGTGAGAGTAAGATCAATAAATTTGGGAATTAAAACAGTTAAGACGGTGTATTACACTCTCATACCATCCCATTTACAATATGGGGAGTTTGCAAAATTTAGCGGCACTACAGACCGTTCGAGTTCTACAGCCATCAGATATTGATGTAAGCTCATGGTCCCGATTCTCAAATGTCTATTACACTTTGTCACATGCGACAAAATATGTCTATCGCCTTTCTCGAATGTGCATTGAAAAAATATGGAAATATTTTGGTTAAAATTACCACTTCCCACAACAAACCTACTTAGAGATTCCATCTGTTATAATGATGTCAAGATGTTCAACTACTTGCTACAATATATCAAGAAGACAAACTGGAACTCACATAAATTTCGAAAAATACTAAATAAATATATAGCGGATAGGCCCTATTGTAGTTTGCAGTACTACTAAGGGACAAACAACATGCATTTTAGTAATAATTTTAATGTTTTGTGTATATTTCGTATTAATTTTGGACTATTTATCTTCATATTCATATTATTATTTACATTGAATTCTTGATTTGACTCACTATGAATGTACTAAAGCCCAACAAGAATATTATTCTTTGGACAATAAAGTGTAATTTGACTTGACTGTTTTACTTTTCTACGAAAACATATTGAGTAAGTAGCGGTCAATTATTCAATTCGAGTTGGTCAAGGTTCCTTCTTCTTTTTTTTTCTACCTTTCGTCCTTCTGTATTTTTTCCTTTCTTTTGACTTTTCTTCCTGTCTCTCTTTCTTAATTTCTTCTATTCTTCCTTGTGTCCTTTCTTCTCCTGTTTCTTTTCTTCTGCCTTTCCTTTTTCCTGTATTCATTTCTTTAATTTTTTGTTAAAAAAATCTTTTTCTCGTTTTACTTGGATGGAGACCGGTGGTCAACTCTTATACAGTATCTCCCTTCGTTTGATTTTGGCGCATCTATTGTCGAAAAGTATTTGTGATAATAACCCTATGATCAACACATTATCGATAGTGAATACGTCATCAACGCATTCACGAAGTTTATATCGAATTCTCTGTTCAAATTGGATTTTACCATTCGCTTCAAAGTTGAAATCAACTTGTCTCTCGAGTTCTAATTGTATTATTATTTTCTGTATTGTGCTGTACAAATTGATTCGCTTTGCAGTTGTGATGATGATAAAAGTTTAAGGTGGATTTGAATAAATTATATCAACTCAACTGCATTCAAAGAAACAATTGAATAGGGATGAGACAATTATTGTAATAGAGATGTAAATCCACTGAAGAATGCGGATATTGTGGATACCCTATGGGGACCGAAGCAACTCCATAGAATTCCCTGAATGAACTTCTGGTACACTAGCTGTTATTTTTGATCCTGTCTAGAAAAATCCGGGAATTCTTCAATAGCTGTTATGAAGTTTTTGATGTCGTCACTTAAACAAAATTGTATTTGAGTTTAAGTTTCCTAGGTTATTATGAAATTTCCAATTGACAGATCAAGACCTACTCTGATAGGCAGGCTACTTCTCTTAGAAAAATCAGACAAAAATGTTCGGTACTTCTAAGCAGTCCGACGCTCCATAAATGTCGTTTTGACGGCAAAGGAAAACTTACTACCTTCATGGTTTCCTCTTTGCGACATCTTGTCAGACTTGGCACACTCAAACAGTATACAAAGTTACAACTTGCTGGTATCACTTCAGATTTTGTACGAGGTATCGCGTACTAATAGTGATGTATTTGAAAAATAGAGTTTTCATGGTATCGTTTTGAAAAATTTACATTTAACACAGGTTGTGACTATGTGATATATCAATCATTTACCGCGGAACAGTTTTGATAATTTTAAAAATATTATTGAAGTCAAGTTCAGAAACAAACGAGCTACAATAAATCACAGGGTGGTCACCTCACCGAAGTCCAGCAGTATCTTATTTTGTTAAGCACTTGTAATAACAGCTTTCGTGAAAAACATTTCGCCTAACACTCCTACACAAAATATTGCAATTTGTTTATTCTCGGCCTGTATTTTTTTTTAATTTTGTGATTTTTACTGGAATATCTTGTTCACTGGAGTATTTTGAATATGTTGCAATTGTTACAAATACAATTTTTTTAGATATTTCCTCACTAAGTGAATAAGTGATGAAAAAACTAATTAATAAGCATTTTGTGCCTTGACCTATACAACAATGACAGATAACTAATTTCTAATGATTTTGTGCTCAAGTCTGTAGCTTCAGTTAGCGATATACCTCATCAGTGTCATAAATTGTGTCAAATATCATTAATATGCAATATTCTTGTCTGGGAATATATATTCTGGGTGTAATGCAATGTTCTTTACCGTATTAGGGGAAGTTTTGCTATGTATCGCTCAATTATCATTCTTGAATAATAATAAGAATATCATTTTTTATGGAAATCGGTATTTAAGGATTGTTTTTGCTGCTCTATTATTAGTGCAAGAAACTTTGTTTTTCATCGAATATGGATAACAATAACCTTGAAACTGAATTCCAGGCTACTCAAATTCTCATTTTGCTGCAAATGGATCTCGGATTAACATCGGCGGTTTTGGAAATAAAAAAATTTTCGGTTTTTTTCTTTTTCCATTTCTCATTGTATCAAACATCTAAAAACACTTTGACGTCGACCTTTTTGTTTCCTGCAACCATATTCAGGTCTTTTTTTCAAATACACCCGTAGATCATGACTCCACCCATACTGTTCGTCTAGTGATGTGATGGCGACTCCAAAAATGTAAAAACAAAGAACTCAGTTGTGTATTTTATTTTTCTATATGAATGAGAATATTTTCAGAATGTGCTTCTTCCTTGTAAAACTACACAAAAGTTTTTTAGGTCGGCGAGTTTCCAAAAAATCTAAACCCAATTTTGAATATAAGATTTGGAGAGCAATTACTTAGTTCTCGTAGAAAACTTTGCCAAAATTCTAACTGATATAATTCTACGCCCTTAGGGGACAGAAGTTATTTTCTGCCGACGAAAATACATACTGTATGAGTGTAATGCAATGTTCTTTACCGTATTAGGGGAAGTAGTTGTTTTTTGTAAGGTTTTTCTCGTAGCTTTCCTTATAGGAAATAATTCGCTTCGTTTGTCAATATTCGGTAAATATCTCAGGCTTCATGAAAACACGCTAATTACTCGTTTATACTATTTTGACTATCTGATATAAGGTTGTTTAATATACATTTTCGTGGTCTGTTCCTGTAGCATGCATGGGGAAATGGTCTTTTTCGTTATTGTAGGGAAGAGGAAGGCATTAATCAAAAATTAAATACCGTCAGCATGTTGATAAACATCATTCTGTTAGCGCTCATAAATATTGAAAGTGTTGTTATAATAACTTGATTCATTACAAATAATAGTGTACTGGAGCGATGAGTATCAGCTATCAACAATTAGGTTTTGTTTGCGTTTTCATAATCGAGAGAAATTTATGATGACGTGTTCTGGACAAGAATGAATTGTAAATCGACAATTCGTACAAATGGAACGGAAAACGAAAATTTAGATATTTATTACAATAGTTAGTACGTGTACCCATCGAAATTGTTGATAATTTTATCAAGAATTCACCTTCGCATAGTGTAATGTAGTTTCCAATTGAGAATAATTGAAACTGCGAATATGCACAACTAACAAAAATTAGGTCCGATGGCAATTTCATAACGTGATTTCCTTTGATGTTTTCAGTCGTTTTCATTCGTAACTCAAATTCCGATGAAAAATTGAAAGGGTAAATAACTATTGTCTGATATCCGAACATAAATGACTCGAAAATAGTCTGAATTCTCATGAATAGTGACTATTCAGTTTTTGAGGATTGAATAAATACTTTTTCGTATCAAATGTAAATGGCAAGGGCACTTAAATGTATTGGAATCCACATCGATGTGAATTAATTTATAAATAATATACTGCACTGATTTTTCTTTCTTTCTTTAAAAAAAAATCCTTGTTCTGAGTCCCCTTTTCTATTTTTTCATAACTTCTATTGTAACGGTTTGTTACTTGATTATTGTTATCTATCTTTATTATTTTCTTATTATCATTACTCTCATCAATAATATTGTATTCTCGCTTAAGATACAACAGAGACAGTACTACCTGTCACCACAGATAGTGCCGTCATCTGATCTTCGGAAATCTTTCAACGCGGAGTGTTATGGTTATTAGAAATGTATGTTATCTGGTTGAAGAAAATAAAGTCAGAGAGCTATATTCTCTAAATTAGCAGCTTAGATATGAAAAAAAAGCTCTGTCGAATCGATTTTCAGAAGCAATCTACTTTGCTCACCTGAAAAGATTGTTTTTTCAACACAGTAATTTCTATGGTATTATTGTATGGGCTCTTGCCGGAAGATCGATTTCTCGGAGTTTATGAAAGCACAACAAATTCAAGACTGTGGCCAGATGCCTTAAACCCGAATGGGAAGCATTTATCGAGCATTTATCTAAAATATGTACAAGACTCAAAATATTCAAAAGACTCAAGATTAGGAATTAAATGTCTGAAACTCAAATCTGTATACGAACGCAACATTTTACCTTGTATAAAAATAAGACCTCGAGAGTAATGATCCTTTTGAACAAATATTTGGGTAATAGTTAACTGAATAAAAAAATTCAAATATCTAATTTGTTGATATTAAAATTTAAGTGAGAGGTTTTCCCGTAAGATTACTCATTAGTGCCATGTGTATTTTAATAAAAATAGTGATGAGAATGTTTCATTCGACCCTGGTATTGAGTGACGCGAGGAGTGACGTTAAAAAGCATAAGTCAAAATGTTGAATAATTTCATTCCTCGCATTTCCACACGTATAAAGTAAATTTTATTAAAATAGTCAATCACCATAAAGATATCGACTTCGAGTAAATTTACAGAATGTGCTTTAAAAAATACAGTATCTACTGAATACATCTTAAATAGCAAAATCCACTAACACTTTTAAAATTTGAAGATATCGCAGCTGGAATCGCAACGGTGTACTACCGAATATCAGACCACAATAATATGCAAAGTGACGTCACAGTCGGTTTGCCGCTTTTTAACGAAGCTCCATTTTCAACCTTTAATATCTAAGTAGTGGCTCACGTTCAAGTGCTAAAAAATTGACCAGTTATTTTGATGATTGAGTTTCACAAAATAACTTTAAAAAAACCAAGAGAATATTTCATTGATAACAAGCCCATTGATTCAAAATTTCGGTATAGAATCCTTGGAGATATTTGCAAACTGCCTCGCCATGTACCCTTTCTTATCAACTGAATTTGAAATAATCATTTATTTATGTTTATACTGAAAAGTACATCTGTGTGTTACATAATATTTGGTATTTAGTTGAATTGTAGCACGAATTTTTGATACCGTCCGCAGCTCGCTCCGCAGGTAATGAACACCATAAGCTAACCTAACAAATGATTAAGTTTTCAATTTTATTTGATACCACTCGAGATTTTTTTTTGGAGTTTGTTATTATAGTAAGCTCGGGTAAGTGTGAATTTGGGGCAAGTGTGAGTTTGCTCGCTATCTTCGGTAAACCGTGCGACAGCCCAATGCCATCTATTGACGAATAGTCTACACTCATAATGAATCCATAACCATCATATAAAATACAAAAGAGATCTTGTGAAATTGAAATATTTTCCCCAATTTTCTAACCTACAATTTATCAACCCGAACGAGTATAACGAGTTTATTTTCAAGCTTTGAGTGTATTGTTAAAATCTAAGGTAAGAATCCATTTTATACACTTTTCTTCTGCCTAAACAATTAATCTGAATATAGATTGCCGTTTTTTCATGAAATTGTTTTTTTTTTTAATTTTTCCATTGCATGTCACACTTACCCCGAAATTAAATGTTATTGGGGAACCTGGTTCATTTGGCCAATCTAAACAGTAATATTTTTTCAGCTATAGTACGACATTATATACGGTAATCTCAGAGAGCCAAACAATATACCTGGACAGATGTGGAAGACATTGATACACTTTCTGATGATGAAATAACAACTGTGCTTCCATCACCACTCGTCAGAAGATGGGGATCCATGAAATTCTCATTCTATTTTTTAGATTTCTACCTGTACATTTTTCTTTTCAACAAATGTTCACTTTCACGATAATTTTTTGTTTTTTTCCAATGGGGCATTTCAACTAACAAATAAATTGTGGTGAAAGTTCCTTTACTGTTTACTCACACCTGCCCCAAAGAGAGATTTACGTGCATTAATATCTTCGAATTTGGCCAGAATCACACTTGCCCCAAATTTCCGGGGAAGTGTGACCTATGGAGATGTATATCTGAATATATAAATAAAATTCATAGAATACGTTTTTCGACAGTTTTCTGTGGCGTATTACAAAGACTGACCTTCGAAGTGAATACCTGCAAAATTTCATTGTTAATATTAGTTCAGTTTCATCAGATGGACTAAATGCAATGCGAACTAATGAAAATCACGGTCACACTTACCCGAGCTTATCTTATGTAGTTTATAACTCTACTACATCCTCACCTCTGTAGCCTCAGCAGTCATATTCAATTCTCGATTCAATTATACAATAATTTTTTCACAAAAAATGTTTCTAGGCGACAAACTTTACGGGCACATATACTGCAATAACATGTTTCTGTCGGGTTCTGCCGGTTTCTGCGTCAGTCTTCACTCTTCAACAATCAGGTGGGGCTTTATGCGGGAATCCTCGAGAAAATTTTGTCACCAAGGATTTCAGGATTTACACTTGCAAAAGAATTTCAAGATTTCGGATGTGTGGGGTCGATTTTCCAGCTCCCTTGCAGACATTTCAATGGCATATACCTCTGCCTGGAATACCGTAGCTAATTTACCCATACTGAATGAGAGTTTCACTACTGGGTTCATCCCGTATATTCCGGCTCCGACGCCTTCAAGATTTTTGGAAACATCGGTGATCCAACGTTCCCCTACATAGGTCAGTTTCATCGAAACCAGTCTTATCTTTCAGGAAAGACTACAGTGTAGAGCGTGTGAAGATTGATAGTTTTGGGCATGATATCTGAGGGCATTCCAAGAATGTTTTGAGCTATTATGCCGTCCAGCATGCTGCTGCTTCTCATGACCACTACCTGCGGTATAGACTAATGGCCACTTAATGAATAACTACCTTCTTATTTGTATTTCGACAGACATAATTCCACATTCAAGAAATGGTAACTACCCAAAATACCAGAACAATGTCAGTATCACTCTACGCGCGTTTCGTCAACAAAATTGGCATGTTCAGGAGCTCAAAAAAGGGTATTCAGTATTAGAGAACAATGGACGTAAAGGGGGGTAGTTATTTTCTATCAAATGTTTGCATCATATTTTCCAACATGGGAAATGTGTGGAAAGAAGCACCATGCCTATCGTAAGATGCGACTCCAGCAATCCAGCAGTCTGGAGGGGGCCGATAAGAGAAACCCCAAGTATACCCCCCCATAATATACAATTACATTATATGTTCCTTTATTTACATTACTGATATATGCATCCAACCCCTGTAATTAAATGTCTGTGCCTAACACCAGGAAATAAACGTGATTTGCATCCTCATCGTAATAGTTTACCAGCGAAAGCAGCATCTGCAAATCCTCCTGCAAAAAATGTAGAATATCCCCATTTATTTCTTATTTTACATTCTACGATTCTACCTATTTCGAACAATACCACATAAATTATCCTAGTCTGTAACTTTTCCCGCTATAAAAAGTGTTATATTGTATCGAATGAATCGTAAAAACCAAGTGGGATGGAAAACAAATAAATCACAGCACTCAAGGGATTAGGGCGTAAGAGGGCGTAACCTTTATTGCACTTACAAATCTTACAATAACAGTAAATAAACACCCTCTCGAGATGAATAACGTTTAATTTAGTTTTATACGCTGTGCCATCACTTTGATCCACCGCGAGATAATTATAATGATGGTATAATCTTGGCGGTTCCCATTAGCGGTAAGGTGCGTTTCACAAAGGATGACTCAAACTACTTCCTGCTCATTATCAAGGCGCCAGATTTGATGTTAATCCCACAAATTCTTGGTGAAAGATCACTCGGTATTTTACAGGGTGCTAGAATATGTGATTAACATACCGGTTGACTGGGAACATACAGATACCATCTGTATCTTCGTTGTAATTTTTATGGATGTTTTTCATTCGGTACATCGATTCGATTGATATTATCAGACCAAATATTACACTTCTGGTTTGACGGAAGTATATTCTTTTTTTTTATTTCATCTAGAGAATAATAATAATAATACTCCCTCATATACACTCGTTGAGTGTACCCAAAGGCATAGCCTGTGCAGGTAGAGGACGGCTATTATTATTATTTGCCGTGGCGCTCCGGGGCGACTTACTGATGTTTTAGGTGATGTATTCACTTTTCAGCTGTAGGAAAACCCGGAAAACCTACAGCACATCGGGTGGTCGGTGTGCACTCCAAGCTAGCACTAGACGAGATTGGCATCTAGACAACTCACAATACACTTGCTTTTCAACAAGGCATGCGGCCGCCTATCGAATCCGATATAAAGTAGTTGAGAAAAATTCCTGTGCATTAGACCACTGATCCACCGGCTGATATATATATATACCGCGTCTAGAATTTGTTGAAATTCGACGTTTCGAGAACTGTTCTCTCGAAGGAGTAGGCAGATTGAGACCTTAGAGAGAACCAGTGACGAGACATGGGGAGTAGGCAGATTGAGACCCCGACGTCAAGTCACAAAAACCTAACGTAATTATACCTGAGGAGTAGGCAGATTGAGACCTCAGCGTAGAATTACGTTTTAACCTTTCATTAATTTTCTTTCTATTTCAGTTCTTGAAAATGGCTCCAAAATCGGAGCCGAAACGTCGAATTTCAACAAATTCTAGACGCGGTTCAACCCGAACTTTTAGTTTTCAAATATCTGACCGCGGAAACCTATCTGAACACATATATATATATATATATATATATATATATATATATATATATATATATATATATATATATATATATATATATATATATATATATATATATATATATATATATATATATATATATATATATATATATATATATATATATATATATATATATATATATATATATATATATATATATATATATATATATATATATCTAATAGCAAAGTATTCTCGACCGAACTCTATTAACTAAGTAGGAATTCTCGGGTAGCGGTCTGTTGAACAATGAAACTCATTCGATTTAAATCTTCAATATTTCGTCAACCTTTATTGACTGCTTCAGGAAGAGAAAATTCACAGGGTTAGTTCTAACCTATGGAACATTTGGGAGGACAATTGTTATTCTCCGCTGCAGACTAATCGCTTAATTTACCTGACTGGAGTGTTGATATATACAGTGTGTCCCAGCTAAAACTTGTCACCCCCCTAATATCCGAACTCATGAAAAAAATGGAAAATCGCTCAGAACCGTCGATTTGTATTTCAAGGGGGAACACTTTCACCAAATACACCATCATTGTGTTGTCAAACCCCTCAACCCCAGCACCCCCTACTTCAGAATTTTCAATGGGACTACTATACTTGTGATACATCATTTTGAAGGGAATTC
Source organism: Chrysolina americana (assembly GCA_958502065.1). NCBI lineage: Eukaryota > Metazoa > Arthropoda > Insecta > Coleoptera > Chrysomelidae > Chrysolina > Chrysolina americana. The sequence goes on from OY293412.1 coordinate 91,193,075, forward strand.
AATCCCAAATACATCGGTGTACTGAAATTGAGGATCGATCAAGTGTTGTTGAAGTTTTCATGAAAACTAATTTTTTCCAGATATTTTTATTTTTCATCACCTAACATGTTATCATCGTATGAAAGGTTCAAAATGTGAACCATTCAGTTCCATACAGAAGTATAAGCGATCTTCGAAATTTCTTCGCACATTGCTCAACATTTCTGGAGTCACTGCACGGCACTCCACAACAATTCTCCTGCATAGATCATCAAGAGAAGTTGGCTGGGTGATATAAACTTTGGATTTCAAATGGTGATAAATCAGGAGATCTAGCCGGCCATTCTATTGGTCCTCGCCTTCCAATCCTTCGCCCTGTGAAATTGTCATCTTAAAATATTGACGTACAGGTGCAACAAAATGTGGAGGAGCTCCATCTTGTTGACAGGTGAGCTGACCTTCAAGTAACTGAGTGATTCTGGGGTTCACAGTTGTATCAAGAAATTCAAGATACGTTTGTCCGTTGAGGTTACCATCAATAAAATATGGACCTACAATATGGTATCCCAGAATACCAGCCCAAACATTCAATTTCTGGGGAGTTTGTGAATGAGTTTCCCTGTACCAATGGGGATTTACATCACTCCAGTATCTGCAGTTGTGCCTGTTCACATGTCCATTTAAATAAAAAGAAGATTCGTCAGAAAAGCACACATTGTAGAGGTAATTATTATCACCAATCAATAATTGACTCATGATTTCACCAAACTCTGTACGTCTGTCAGGATCATCTTCATTTAATTCTTGTACATTCTGCATTTTATAAGGATGGAATTTTGCGTCTTTCAGAATTCGATGTACGCTGCTTTTCGAAACTCCAGAAATAGTCTCAAGTTGTCTTAACGATTGAATGTTGTCCATCACTGCATGTCCTACAACTGCAACAGCGACCCCTTCATTTCTCATAGGCTTCTCTCGTTCATGTTTTTTATTCAGCACTGATCCCGACTCCAAGAACTTATTCATCAATTGAAGCACGTACTGATATGATGTGGTGTTTTCTGGCTGACTTTCATTGAAACTTCGAGCCGTAGCTCTAGCACATCGTCCATTTTCAAAATACGCAGCTACAATGGATATTCTTTCTTGTACAGTATAAACCATTTTCGAATGTTTTCAAATTGTTGAATGCAGTGACTCGAATACATCAATTACCAAGGCGTAAACAAAGATATGCGTATACAAAAACACATGAGGGCAATTTTTTTTCATAAAATCGTCTGTCTCACCTTCGAAACTATTATTTCTGACAGCATATTATTTTTCAATACAGTGGCGTACCCACAGTGAACCTTTCTTACGACGCTAACATTTGAGGTGATGAAAAATTAAAATATCTGGATAAAACTTAGTTTTCATTAAAACTTCAACAACACTTGATCGATCCTCAATTTCAGTACACCGATGTATTTGGGATTGAATTCCCTTCAAAATGATGTATCACAAGTATAGTAGTCCCATTGAAAATTCTGAAGTAGGGGGTGCTGGGGTTGAGGGGTTTGACAACACAATGATGGTGTATTTGGTGAAAGTGTTCCCCCTTGAAATAAAAATCGACGGGTCTGAGCGATTTTCAATTTTTTTCATGAGTTCGGATATTAGGGGGGTGACAAGTTTTAGCTGGGACACACTGTATATATTTGTATATATGTATATTTAATTACGATTAGGTAGAGAACTTCCTTTCGAATGATAAATCTCACTCATACTTCAATTCCACAATCTACTGTTCTACTGATCAAGATTTCATAAAAAAATACTCCTTGTATTCCCCTCGTAATAGAAAATTTCCATGAAAGTATGCTATGGAGGATTGAACAAAAGCATGTAGGTAACAATAGTTCGGTCCAAATTTTTCACACAATAATTTCTATACATACCAGCTATTATAATTTCTCTCTATATATATTTCAAAATCAATAATCACATTTCTTTTCAATACCAACATAGAAATTTTTAAGTTGGTTAGAAACTCCCATACACATTGAAATACAAAATATGAAAAAAAAACATATTTTTTATTCCTACTAATTTTTTTATGAAAATAATCGTCATGCTATACATACATACATTTTTATTGAACTTCATGTTAGTTGGCTATAGAATTGAACTCATTCAATTATTTTGTCGCTGAGTTGACCCCAAGTTTTTTCATTTCGAAAGTTTCGAATATTCTATTTATGAAATGAAAAAATACTCATGATTTACTCAAAATGAAAAAGTTGAAATGCTGTTAATTTATGGAGACGCGAGGAAATATTCCTGTTTAGGCCTTGCCCTCTGTACCAGTAGAGATATCTCAACCGTCCGCAACTTAGAATATTGGAATCACATCAGTTTAGGAAAGAATGGAATAATCTTAATGATGGGGCACATTGTATTGTAAGCGATCACTGTTCTAGCATCAATCGATGCAATTTGAATAAGTATGAGGTATAGGGGTAGCTAAAGAAACAGCTAGGAAATTTTTTAAAATACGCCAGTATCTTTAATTCAAATATTAAAATTCATCAAAATTTATCATTATTGTCATTTGGTCATACTGAAAGAAACAGGAAATCCAAGTCTTCCTCCATTGCAATAACACGCTTTTACAAAAATAGTCATTATAATAGAAACAATTTATACGTCTTGGGCACAAGAAAATTCGCATGTGTTTGGAGAAGAAAGACACTGGGAAATATTCGAATTCAATGTTTAGCTAGCAATTTTTGGAACCATAACAGTAGGACCAACTATTTTTGATGGGGCTCTAACGATATCTACAAATTTTAAACTATGAAACGACCTGTCCCGTCATACATTTCCAAAAAGATGGAGCACCTCTACATAATTCTAACGCAGTCCGAGGACATCTTACTATAGTCTAGTTCCTAAATTGTAGATAGTGACTCATCGGTTGTACGGTTCATAAATCATATAAAGCAGGTCAAAAAATTGAACAGAAATAAGCTAGGTACTTTGTTTTCAAATCAAGTTTTACTTTACCACTTTCGTACATCCCCTCCGCACTTTCAAATTCCGTAAAAACCAGAGAATGTACGATGAGTCACTATCTACAATTCAGGAACTAGACTATAGAAACTTCGAAGCCGATTGGATTGGTACTCATGCTTCAGTTTGTTGGTCACCAAGATTACCAGATTTCAGGTCATTGAATTTTTTTGTTTCGGCTCATTTGTAGAATAGCATTCATGCTCATAATAGACCTCAAAATCTCGAGGAACTTGAAGAAAGGGTGAGGAGAGTCAGCAATGAAATGACTATAGCTCAACCAGTTGATGCTGGGATGAAGTTGAAAAGTGCAATACAAATTCAGATTGGTAAAGCATAAAAATTGTCTTTATAAAAAATAAATGGAAAACTAGAATATTAAGGTTTTTTCATATATTGTATCAATGTGTATGGGAGTTTCTAACCAACTTTAAAAATTCCTGTGGTATCATTTGAAAAAAAATGAGTTTATTGATGTTGAAAACAAAAGAAAAACTAAAATCGGAAAAATTGTTAGTCTGCATGAAAATTATTGGGTAGAAACTTTGGCATTAACAATTTACATGCTACTGTCCAATCTTCAATTGCATACTTTCATGAAATACAGAAAGTATTTTTTTTATAGTCTCAGTTATATCAGTGAATTGTGGAATGTAAGTACGACTGTGGTGAGGCAGTCTTACACAGAATCGTTATTTTCACCAGAAAATATACGTTCTATTTGAAATTAGAAAATTTTATAGACCTCCGGTCAAACTGGAAATTTCATTTTTCGTCTGATACTGAACTGGTTCGATTTTCCCCGGATAAATAGTATTTTATCATTACAAAGATGTTTTTCGGGTTCAACTATTTTCAAGCAGATACTTACTTTCTACTTTTTCCATGATTGGACGCAATTTCCAAACTTTGTCTTTTGCATCTGATTGTATATCGTTGGCAAAATGGATAAAACGCCAAATTTCCAGTAAGAGGTTTTGTCGTATAGAATTATAAACTAGCTGGTTCTTCATATCAGTTCCCTCATCCCAATAAAACCTTTTTTCATGGAAGTTCATTATGACCAGTGAGAATAGGATATCAAGAACAAACATTTTATCTCTACAGTAGTGATTATTGAATCTGGGTTATTCAAAAACAAAGCAAACTTCCTTGATTGCTTTACCAAAATATTTTATCATCAAAACACTTCTCAAATGATTCTACTGGAGTTGTCTCTTCGTGATTATTTGATGAAGTTTTACAAAAATACCCTAATTCGGGGGAAAGTCGACAGCAATCCATTCGATCTTCTGAAGATTGGGACATTGAAAATTCGTACCCGACAGGAACAGTTTTCATTGCTTTCAAAAATCTCTAGATTCTTCATTCTGTCGCTGTTCAGCTCACCTGAAGCTCCCAGCTGAGATACAGGTACATTGTTAATCAAGCCGCCACCATCTTCGTCTCCAGAGTCTTCGTCAGAGAGCACTCCACTATCTGGTGGAATAAAAAATTATATAAGTCATCGTGGATTGCTCTAAAATTTTTAAGGTGTGTTTCCGCATGATAAACTAATACAGACACCATTTTATTTTCCGTAGTTCTTCTTAGTTCACCCTGTGTAGCGAACTTCCAGTTGGGATGTGTAACCAAGTTTGGATTTCAGACTTCACACCCCAGTTTGCTATCACCGGCGTGTTGAAGAGCATGAAGGCCTGCATGGCAGAACAATAATTATTTAAGATATTCTATACGCTGAAGTAGATTGTCACTTTCATTTACATCGACAGTAGGTGCACAATAACTTAGTCCGTTCTATCCCAGACCTCTCGATTATAAAGTACTTTTAGAATCAAATTTGATATTTTAATTTGTTTTTTTTTTTATTTTAATGGCGTACAGAAACACTCACTCGTTGAAAGTGTTTTCTTTTATTTATCCATTGGAGTATCTCAATACGCGAAAGCGAGTTAAATGTATCCAATATCATTCACTATCCCAATTGCATTGCACAAACACAAAGCAAGATTAGATCAATGGAGTTTCAGGCGTACTGGATGGGATTACAAGAAAACACTCGAAAGTGGCGATTTTCTCGGATTCAACTAACCCCAATTGCACAACTGATTAGTCGAGATCGTCTGGAAACAGCCGCTGAAATAAATTGGTTTCGTTAGGGGGAACACAGACACATAACGGCAATTTCGGAGGAAGACAACGAATGCAAAGGGCCCCAAGTATTAATCGGTGTTAAACAAGCACTTTAGTTAATTCACTCAATCTGTACAGATTCAATTCATTCAGATTCGATTAACACGTTGGCTTTCACGGCGGATTGTGCGCTGAAACCGAAACTAATGGTCACTTTTGTTGAATGTGAGCAGAAATAATGTTATTATACGTGCTCTCAGTATATATTCCGATGTGATAATAGGCAGATCGTCCAAAAGAGCCACATATTACCTGCCTATGAAAGGTTCTTTCATAGATTGATTAAGGGTAATGGTTGAAATCTGCCAACAGACAACCAAAGGTGGCGGAGACCAATCATTTTGTGAGGAGTCATTTTTTAGTATGTGCTGACCAGAACGAACTAACCCTATTTAGACATTTGGGCTGAATTCATGAATTTTGTCAGGAGCATTTTTTTTTATTATGTTCTAAACCAAAAGGAATAACCTTACAAGCAGTTGGACTCGAGGAAATCAAATAAATAAATTTTGTGAGGAGTCACTTGGGCGCGAGAATATTGAATTCATGAATTTTGTCAGGAGTAATTTTTTGTCTGTTCTGAACCAAAAGGAATAACCTCACCGACAGTGAGGACAGGAAATAAAATAAATGAATTTTGTGCGAGGGTATTGAATTCATAAATAATGTGAGGAGTAATTTTTTTAGGCTGTTCTAACCCGACGAACTAAGCTTTCGCAGACAGTTAGGTGTGAGGAAATTGAATAAATTAAATTCTTTGCAGATTAATTTTTTAGTCTGTTCTGATCAAAAAGAACGAACCTCTTGTAGACATTTGAATGCGAGAGAACTAAAGTCACACACCTTGTGATGAGCAACTTTTCTGTCTATATTAACCCGATCGAACTGATCCTACGCAGACAGTGGAGTGCGGGGAAATTAAATTCATACATTTTGTGAGGAGACTTTTTTTAGTCTGTTCTAACCTGAACGAACTGACTTTACGCAGACAGTTGGGCGCGAGGTAATTAAATGAGTAAATTTTGTGAGTTGTAATTTTTTAGTTTGTTCCGACTAGAAGGAACTAACCTGTGTAGGCACTTGGGCGCGGGGAAATGAAATTAATAAATTTTGTGAGGAGCATTTTTTTAGTCTATTCTAACCTGAATGAACTAACCTTACGCAGGCAGTTAGGTGCGAAGAAATTAAATAAATAAAATTTTGTAAGGACTAATTTCTTAGCCTGTTCTGACTAAAACGAACTAACCTGAAGTCATACATTTTGTAAGGAGTAATTATTAGTGTGTTCTTCAAAACGAACTAACTTTCTGTAGACATTAGGACGCGAGAAAATCAACTGTTCTAACCTGAACGAACTAACTTTACGCTGACAGTGGGGCCCGAAGAAATTAAAAAAATAAATTCAGTGAGGAGTAGTTTTTTAGTTCGTTCTGACCAGAAGGAACTAACCTTATATAGGCACTTGGGCGCAGGGAAATAAAATTAATAAATTTTTTGGGGAGCGTTTTTTTAGTTTATTCTAACCTGAATGAACTAACCTTACGCAGACAGGTGCAAAGAACTTAAATAAAAAAAAAATTGTGAGGACTAACTTTTTAGTCTGTTCTGACTAAAACGAACTAACCTTCTGTAGACATTTGGACGCGACAGAATTGAAGTCATACATTTTGTGAGGAGTAAGTTTTTATTCTGTTCGAACCTGAACGAACTACTTTACGCTGACAGTTGGGCGCGAGGAAATCAAAAGAATAAATTTTGTGAGGAGTAATTCTTGAGTTTGTTCTGACCAGAAGGAACTAACCCCATGCAGACACTAGGACGCGAGAATATTGAATTAAAAATTTCTGAGACCCGAACGAACTAACCTTATGCAGACAGTTAGGTGCGAGGAAATAAAATAAATTAAATTTTGTGTGGAGTAAATTTTTAGTCTCTTGTAACCCGAACGAACTAATCCTAAGCAGACACTGGGGCGTGGGGAAATTAAATTCATATATTTTGTAAGGAGTACTATTTCAGTCTATTCCTACTTGAACGACAGTTGGGCGCGAGGAAATTTAATGAATAAATTTTGTGAGTGATTTTAATATTTGTTCTGACCACATCTAACCGTATGTAGATATTTGGACGCGAGGAAATCAAATTTATAATGGACCCCGCAAAATCCTTATGGAAAATGGCTCTCTGCTAAATTCGCTGAAACTTTGCAGAAAGATAGTATTCGGTATGCTGATCAAAAGTCTTAATGGGCACAACCCTCCATTTTCTACCCTAGAACCCCTACAGCCCTCCGAAACCTCCAAAGTATACTTTTCCGTGTGTTGATCATAATAGTTTCAATTCATCTTCACAGCCTTTGAAAATTCCTTCAGCTGATGTTCACTGATACTAACTTCAGTGTGGCATTCTCTGCAAATCATCAGCTCACCATTATTAGAGGTTAACAGTCCTTGGATGCTCAGACCCCCACCCAGCCACCTATGATGTGGATCCTGGAGTCCATCCTCTCTTGGAGGAAATATTTTTTTTTTCTACCAATGCTTAGAGGAGCCTCAGTATCCTCTCTTGAAGGAAATAATTTTTTTTCTTCCGATGCTTCTTCTTAGAAGCCTCAGTTGGAGGTTTGAGGTGTTTATTTCTAAAGTTTCAGAGCTTCTGTGGCGGAGGCTGCCAGTTTTTTCTGGAATTCCCTTTAACTCCATTTCCTTGCGATCCCACATTTTTTGAAAAATTTGTATTTACAAATGTTTTCGGAGATAATCCCTTTAAAGCAGAGCATGTGCGAGCAAGGGAGATCACTTATAAATGGAATCAGAACTACTTTACTTCCATGACAGAGAGTTGAGCCTTTCATCTTGGTGCAGCTCGTGGCTTCTGTGAAGGTTCAGGTTTGGAAAAAAGTTAGGGAGGAGAGACGGGGGATCATTCATCATGAGTTTCTCATTTTGTGGCGTTGCTTAAATGTTATCATTGGTGTGAACTCAGTCGTAACCTTAGGAGAGGTGGTGTGTGAGATGTGAGAGCTCCGGAGAGCTTCCCTGAGCGGCTTTGGAATGGGTTAGGTGGTCCTTGGGTCCCTCGTCGGGATGTTCTGAACTGTAATACCAGTCCGCCTTCATAGTTTGTCTTACTTTCTTTGGGATTCCATCATGGCTCTCATTTTCGTCCCACAAGTGTTGGATCCTGCGAGTCCAGGATTTCCAGAGGGCTGGCAAACCAGCCCACGATCTGTTCTAGTTGCCCAGAACAGATGCTGCGATGTTTGCTGGTTTATATACGCTGTGGGTGTTAAGTCGCCGTTCTTTAGGTTTCCTTGCCTCCTCCAAGTTATGCAAGGTGTCGTTTTTTTTTACTTGTAAGACATCAGGCGGAGTGGCGTTTCATTCTCGAGATTTCAATGGGCTCACGGAAAAAAACGGGTTTGGAGTTCGACACGTTTTTCTCGTATGTCAAACTTAACGATGTCGAGTAACTTTTGCGAGGCCTTTCCAATATATCTGGAGATCATTTCCTGGAATTTTCTTAAATCCCTATATCTCATTTCTTGTCTCTATATTCGGATCCCTATACCTAGGGATTTGTTTCTAACATTTTTATCAATACTTTCGCATTGCTTGTTTTTGTCTTTAATATTCAATCACTCATCTCCGTTCAATACAATCCATCTCTGTCAGAACAGAACAATTATTCTTTCGAATATATTTTCCGTGCCAAGACCAGATCGGGTTCGTTTCTGATTTTGTCAATTTGATATCCATTTATTTCTTGCGGCACACACAATGCCACAATGGAGTCCGTCCATTCATCATATTAATTACAGAAAAACGGTCACTACAAAAAACTATTAATCTTCGGGATTCCACGAACTTTAACTGTACTTTTTCCTCCTCAAGGAATTAATCACTATTGTGATCGAGAAGGGCGTAGACCGACTGCACAAGATTTTGAAGGGTTGATATGGAATCGTGAGGACCAAGGAGAGCAAAATGAAAAATCGTATTATTTTCATACTTTGAGGGCAATAATCTTCAGAGAGCAACTTCTGCCAAAAGCTTTGGCGGTTAAAAAAAATACAAATTGTGATGTAGAGATGTTCGTCTTTTCGCTGCTGTGTATGCTATGATAATGACGACTGATTGTTTATTTGTAGGTTTCCAGAGAAATAAGAAAGTTCTTGAGTGAAGTATCATACAGATGAAATGAATCGCTTTTTTCTGAATAGAATCAAAACAGTTGACTATAATATTATAACAGGTCCTTAGTTAACGAAACCGCATACGTTTTAATAATTTGGTCTTGTACTACGCAACAAAATGCAAAATCCTGACCGAATAAACCTCTTCAGACCATATAGCGAACCAAAAATATTAATTAAATTTCAGTTGACTCAAATACATGCTACAAGAAAGACTAGGTCGAAGCTATCATAAATTCAACCATATTCTACTCTATTATCTCAACTCTCTCAGATTAGATTAGATTAGATTAGTTTCGGGGCTTCTGTGCCATAAGCATCTACACCGCGACCTTTGCAGATCTATTGTGTGTGCCCTCGAAATCGTTCAGAGTTCTTTGTCTAGCCCTGTCTTCATCACGAGACTTCATAGGCTAGTTTTTAGAACTCCCATATGTATGGGAGCTTCTGGTTTTTCTTCTCCCAGCATTAGAAACCTCAGCTTTGACAAGCCCTCGCAGTGGCATAGTATGTGTGCTGATGTTTCTTCGTCTTCCTGGCAAAACCTGCATAGCATTTCTTCTGCCAGGCCGAGTGTGCTCATATGTTTATTGATCCTACTATGCCCTGTGAGGAGTCCAACTATTATTCTAGTAGTGCTCCTTCTCTGGCTTAGTAGATATTCTGTGAATTTTGGCAGCGGTTTTTTAATAAACTCTTCCTGGTGAATCATTCCACCATTCTTGAGATTTCTGCCGAATCCATGATTTGTTGCTGGTTTTTAGTGAAGCTTTTGCTATACCGCAAAACGGTTCTGGGCCGTTCAGGGCCTGACTTGCTCCTTCTCGAGCTAGTGAATCAGCCTCTTCATTGCCTCTGTAACCTGTGTGTGCTCATGCTGGTACCCAAGCTAGTGTCAGTCTGTTCTGAATGCCCAGCTCTTTTAGGGCTACTATGCAGTCCCAAACTAGTTTTGAGGTAATTTGCATAGATTTGACTGTTTTTTATTTTATTGAATATGGTTTTTCCTGAAAACTCTTGCCATATTAACTCCTGTGCGCAATGATGTATTGCGACGATTTCCACTTGGAATATCGTCGCATATTTGCTTTAGCTCAGTGAAATTCGTATCTTCGGCTTGGCTCCGTATATGCCGGCTCCTGAACCTTCATCGGTTTTTGAGCCATCAGTGTAGACGACGATTTCTGCATTGATGTGAGGTCCCTTTTTCCACGCATCCCTGTCCGTTATGCTTATCTTGAAAGTTTTGTCAAAACTATATCTAGGGAGTATACCATCTGATGGCATTCTCATGATAGGGTCATTTTCATATAGCTTGTTGTAGTCTCTCCCGTGCATCTTGCTTATGGGCGTTTGACCTCCAAGTAATCTGCTCGTGACCGCTTCGCCTTGAATGTGTATGTGTAGTGGTGGTAGGTTGAGCAACTTCTAGTGCGGCTGTTGGAGTAGTTCTCATGGCTCCGGTAGCACTCAGACATGCTTGTCTTTGCAGTCCTCCCAGCCGTCGTACTACCCCTGCCTGCCTCGTCTTTGGCCACCATACCACCGACCCATGTGTTATCATAGGTCTGACGACTCTGGCATAAAGCCTGCACAGACTGAGCTTTTTTCTATCACTTTTTGTAGATGTTGATTCCATGTTTATGGTCGAAAATGACTCCTAAGTATTTTACCTCTTGGACAAAATTAATTTCTATCCCGTTTAGCACAGGTGACCTTAGTACTTCGAGTGTTTTCTTTCGTGTGAATGTGACTATAGTGGTTTTATGAGGGTTTACTCTCAGTTCTTCCTCCTTACACCACCTGTCGTTTATATCTATGGCTGTTTGTGTAAGCTCCGAGACTGTCATTACCTGTTGCAATAATTGCAAGATCATCAGCATATCCTAAGCAATAGAAGCCTCAACTCTCTAATTCAAACACAAAATTTCGACTTCTTTTTCTGAATTCTCATCATCTTGATGAATTTCAAATATCTATATATTTTCGAAAATATAATGGTAAGGTTCCTTTATCATCAGTAAATCAAATCATTCACCATCTGAAATTTCAAAATCCTGATATTTTATTAGTTGAATGTTTAATATTCATGTGGTGGTTTCGTTCCGCGTCCTTAATTCCACTCACAAATTTCATAACAAGACTCAGTTACCTAAAAGTAAGTGTACCGTAGATTAGATAATGGGAAAAAACAAAAACGAATCTTCCTACATCAACAGCCATAAAATGAAAAACTTCTGCTCCGTATCAGAAGGAGACCGCAATATTCCCAGGTGTACCTTGGCATAAATCTGATCAAACATCGCACCTCCGTGAGATAGACTCAGAGATTTCATATTCCGCAGGAGTTTTTTGGTTCGATGTTGATAGAGAGCAAACGATTATGTATGGCTCCGTACATGCATGTCAAATTCCCAGCGGATAACAGTGGTTTGTTTCAAAAGTAACGCTGTTATACAGAGTAATACAGGAAATTATTGCTCTCTCTTTCAGGTTTTTTGAATCGAGAAAACTGAAGTACACAATACATATCAAAATCAATTTCCACTTTTTCAAATTTGACCAGATGATTACAAGGAATTGAAATTCACCTATTTCGCATTTGTTCTACCAAGTGAATAAATGGTAATTAACAAAAGTCATTCAATCGATAAAATAGCCATAATAATGAGCTGAAATTTAAAATGAACATATTCACTTTGAAACAAAAAGTCGATAAGTTTTGGATGAAGTATAATTCTTCAAGGACACCACTGGGAAAGTTTGTAACACTGGTGTCAGAAGTGGGATTATTACATGCAGGCAGTTTTCATGAAGTTCTTGAGAGAACCCAAGGAGATTTGTGTAGAGTAGTGTTGATGAAATAGTATTGGATACAGACAGTACCAAGATAATTATATGTTAATCCAAGTGGATCTGTGTCGACTATTGGAAATTCCCATTATTGAATAGATTGATTATATTATTTAGGGAATCTCATAGGACAAAAAAAAAGGCAACTGAAATAAAGGCCTGGGAATTTTTACCTGGTTTTCTGGACAATGGTAATAATAATAATAATGGCCTGCCAGGATGGTGTCTTCAACACCCTCGTCTACTATAGTCTCGCGATGGGTATAGAGGTCCCTGACACTAGATGCAGAGCGTGTCGTGGGGCAGCTGAGACCATAATGCATTTGCTGTCAGCTTGTCCAGCTTATGCGGTCTCAGCCTATATACACAGACATAACGCGGCCCTACGAGTGTTGTACTACGACCTACGACACTCGTACGGAATAGACGAGACACCGATGTTGCCTTATGGACACGCTGCTCTCGAATCTAAAAATCATACAGGCTTGCCTTGATGCGGCAGAAAACCTAGCCGGAAGATTGCGGAAGGCCGATATTCTCATGGACGTGGGGAGTGTTTGCTGGGGTTAATGACACACCAGCGCGCCCTCTGGTAGTATCGGAGCTCTGGAGACAGGGCCCGACTAGGATATTCCTTATGGAAAAAAGAATAATACTCCTCAAAGGCATAGCCTTTGCGAGTAGAGGACGGCTATTATTAATATTTGCCGTGGTGCTCCGGGCCGACTTACTGATTTTTGGTGACGTATTGACTTTTCAGCTGTAGGAAAACCCGGAAAACCTACAGTACCACCCCGGGTGGTCGGCGCAAACTCCAAGCAAGCACCAGATAAGAATAAAATGATGGAAGAATGCGCAAAGAGAAATAATGAGATGAACGAGGGCGCAAAGACGAAGACAAAGCACGATGAATAAATAATGAGGAACGAAGGCACACAGAGAAACAAAACGACGAAGCACGACGGCAAACAAATTAAAAACGAAGAAGCCAAGAGAAAAATTAACATGCAACAAAATCAAAATTTTTAAGAAGATTGAAGGTGCAAATGAAAGCATGATGACGATCGATGGAAATGAGAGAAAGATTTACAGAAATAGTAGGGAGAACGTTTAAATAAACAGACAAGAAGTAGGGACCAGTTCAAGGAACCTTCCCAAGAACTGACAGACATGAGACCAGGTTGATTTTTTTTTGTTGTTTGCAGATATTAGAAGTACAGAATGAAGGCAAAAAGGTGTGAAGAAAAATAAGAAGAACTATCAGCAAAAGTGAAGCTCGGTCTGGTACATTCTTGCAAAAACTGACAAAAATTCATAGTCAACAAGAACATGATTTTCAAGAATTCTAAACGTCTTGGAAAGTTGAAGGACAGAAATAACTAATGAAAGTAGTGCATCCGGAGAGCAGATGAATCAATGATCTGAAAGCGACCAGACCAGGGCTCAAGATCTATTTGGACTGAATCTGAATCTCTCGAAATATGCCCAGAAAAAACCAGATCTTGTTGTTATTCCAGCAATGATATACTGTCGTAGTTCTACGAACTGTAGTTCCATTTTCTTCTACTCGTCGGCAGTATCTGCAGACATGGTATCCGCGACAGAGTATATATCTTCATTTTCATGGTAAGTCCCAGCTCAAAGTTCGATGTCAAAATGCTTGGAGTCACTAGATCAAGCGTACTACTGATTTTTGAAGTGTAAAAATTATCTACTCCTCAGACAACAGCCAACAGTTCTGTCTGGTGGCATAGACTTATAAATGTCCCTATTGCAAAAAGCAGTTCAGGAAAGAGCTTCATAATATATTGTAAACAGACTGCTATCTGTTTGACATCATGTTGATCTGATTCTTGCTAGAAACTATATAATAAATCTATTCAACAATGATATTTATTATGGAATTTTCAGTTATTCCAGATCATCCTAGAGAAAGGAGCCTTATTTTTGATGAAACCGAATTCTCAATTGCACAAGTTTCTCGAATTGGTTGAATATATATATATATATATATATGAAAACTAAAAGTTCGGGTTGAACCGCGTCTAGAATTTGTTGAAATTCGACGTTTCGGCTCCGATTTTGGAGCCATTTTCAAGAACTGAAAAAGAAAGAAAATTAATAAATGGTTGAAACGTAATTCTACGCTGAGGTCTCAATCTGCCTACTCCTCAGGTATAATTACGTTCGGTTTTTGTGACTTGACGTCGGGGTCTCAATCTGCCTACTCCCCATGTCTCGTCACTGGTTCTCTCTAAGGTCTCAATCTGCCTACTCCTTCGATATATATATATATATATATATATATATATATATATATATATATATATATATATATATATATATATATATATATATATATATATCCTCCAAAAACGAACGATCCACTAGAGAGTATTCAGCCACACAAAGCTTTCCTACCATACATCAAAGGTGTGACAGACAAAATCAGTAATATCTTGAGAAAACACGAGATAAAAACAATATTCACGGCCAACAACCAAATATCCAAATTCCTCAGATCTCCCAAGGACACAATACCAAACGATTCTCAAGGTATATATGAAATACCATGTTCAGACTGCCCGATAACTTATATTGGCCAGACTAACAGACGAGTAACTTCCAGAGTCTACGAACACGAACTTGCTGTGCGTCAGGCATCTTCCACTTCCGCACTTTATAAACATCGAGAAGACACAGGTCACAAAATAGACTTCAAAAACACAAAAACAATTTCCACCGAGAAAACTCTGCAAACCAGGATCATCCGAGAAGCCCTTGAGATAGAGAAGCGCCCCAATTGCCTCAACACTCGCGACGACGGACGTAGACTTCCCAATACCTGGAAACCTCTCATTGCACGCATAAACTCATTTCCCACCAACCCAGTTCCCGCACACAGCTCACTTAGCGCCAACCAAGTTCCCGCACATAGCTCATCTAGCGCCAATTCAGTTCCCGCCCATAGTTCACCTCGCGCCAATACATTGCACACGGCCATTACAGCCACGTCCACTATAAATACAGTTCCTCAACCCACAATTCCTCAGTTCTCTCGAAGGAGTAGGCAGATTGAGACCTTAGAGAGAACCAGTGACGAGACATGGGGAGTAGGCAGATTGAGACCCCGACGTCAAGTCACAAAAACCTGACGTAATTATACCTGAGGAGTAGGCAGATTGAGACCTCAGCGTAGAATTACGTTTTAACCTTTCATTAATTTTCTTTATATTTCAGTTCTTGAAAATGGCTCCAAAATCGGAGCCGAAACGTCGAATTTCAACAAATTCTAGACGCGGTTCAACCCGAACTTTTAGTTTTCATATATATATATATATATATATATATATATATATATATATATATATATATATATATATATATATATATATATATATATATATATATATATACTTATATATACTTTTAGTTTTCATATATATATATATATATATATATATATATATATATATATATATATATATATATATATATATATATATATATATATATATATATATATATATATATATATATATATATATATATATATATATATATATATATATATATATATATATATATATATATGAAAACTAAAAGTTCGGGTTGAACCGCGTCTAGAATTTGTTGAAATTCGACGTTTCGGCTCCGATTTTGGAGCCATTTTCAAGAACTGAAATATAAAGAAAATTAATGAAAGGTTAAAACGTAATTCTACGCTGAGGTCTCAATCTGCCTACTCCTCAGGTATAATTACGTCAGGTTTTTGTGACTTGACGTCGGGGTCTCAATCTGCCTACTCCCCATGTCTCGTCACTGGTTCTCTCTAAGGTCTCAATCTGCCTACTCCTTCGAGAGAACTGAGGAATTGTGGGTTGAGGAACTGTATTTATAGTGGACGTGGCTGTAATGGCCGTGTGCAATGTATTGGCGCGAGGTGAACTATGGGCGGGAACTGAATTGGCGCTAGATGAGCTATGTGCGGGAACTTGGTTGGCGCTAAGTGAGCTGTGTGCGGGAACTGGGTTGGTGGGAAATGAGTTTATGCGTGCAATGAGAGGTTTCCAGGTATTGGGAAGTCTACGTCCGTCGTCGCGAGTGTTGAGGCAATTGGGGCGCTTCTCTATCTCAAGGGCTTCTCGGATGATCCTGGTTTGCAGAGTTTTCTCGGTGGAAATTGTTTTTGTGTTTTTGAAGTCTATTTTGTGACCTGTGTCTTCTCGATGTTTATAAAGTGCGGAAGTGGAAGATGCCTGACGCACAGCAAGTTCGTGTTCGTAGACTCTGGAAGTTACTCGTCTGTTAGTCTGGCCAATATAAGTTATCGGGCAGTCTGAACATGGTATTTCATATATACCTTGAGAATCGTTTGGTATTGTGTCCTTGGGAGATCTGAGGAATTTGGATATTTGGTTGTTGGCCGTGAATATTGTTTTTATCTCGTGTTTTCTCAAGATATTACTGATTTTGTCTGTCACACCTTTGATGTATGGTAGGAAAGCTTTGTGTGGCTGAATACTCTCTAGTGGATCGTTCGTTTTTGGAGGATATATATATATATATATATATATATATATATATATATATATATATATATATATATATATATATATCGAAGGAGTAGGCAGATTGAGACCTTAGAGAGAACCAGTGACGAGACATGGGGAGTAGGCAGATTGAGACCCCGACGTCAAGTCACAAAAACCGAACGTAATTATACCTGAGGAGTAGGCAGATTGAGACCTCAGCGTAGAATTACGTTTTAACCTTTCATTAATTTTCTTTATATTTCAGTTCTTGAAAATGGCTCCAAAATCGGAGCCGAAACGTCGAATTTCAACAAATTCTAGACGCGGTTCAACCCGAACTTTTAGTTTTCATATATATATATATATATATATATATATATATATATATATATATATATATATATATATATATATATATATATATATATATATATATATATATACATATATATGAGTTAAACAAGAAAAAACTAAATTCAGCATATTAAAAATTTAAAAAATTGTTTAAAATTGTTTGTTAACCAGCTGTGGTCCCCCTACGAACAACAGCCCTCAGAAATCAAAACTTGTGCGAGGCAAAGAAGGGCTTACCTTTCAACGTGCGATTCCTATGCTTATCATATTTCGAAAGATCGTATCCTAATGATAACTTCAAATTTCTAACTATTCCGAATTCCTGAGATCAATAAAGTGAAAATTTTAATTGTTACCCACCTTATATACTTAATATAATAATTATTGTGAATTCGTTTTCTGGGCCGTAATATTACTTGATTGGATTTTGCAAATTGATATAGGTCCTATGATTCATAGGATGTAGGAATAATAACTTTTGATGTTTATTGAAATATTTGAGGAATCAACCCTTTTATATCGAAGTGTTTCGATTTGTACAACCAAGACAAATGAAAAAAACTGTACAATGACCATAATAATTGATTCTCTTCTATTCTGCAATCGGCGATCGTAACACGTGTCAGCAATGCAGGAGCGTATCAGTAAAAAATTGTTTCAAATCATCAAGGATAGCTCTCAAATTTTACAAATGCTCTTGCATCTGACAGACCAGTCACTTTTGGATCCTCAGGTGTGAATACAATTCAGTGGCGTAGTTTTAGCATATAAAGAATTTCCTACGTTTATGAATAATTTTTTCAATATTTCAGTCGGTTGGATAATGATAATTATTTCATATCTAGTAGAACTCAATTTCAATCGGAATTCGTTACTTTCCGATCTACTTCTTTGTACCCTTAACTTCTTTGGGCTTGTTACAAGCTGAGTATAGATCATAGTTGTGGCAAATAAATGATATAATTACACTTTTCTTCTCCCATTCAACTCTGGTTGTCACGATGTTTCAAAACATCATGATATCCATACCAGTCTAAGTCATATTGACTAACATCCCCAATATTTATTAATTATGAAGAACACGAAACTTGATAGGTTCCTTGTAACCCAAGGAGATGGAGCTGGCTCGTACTTCGACAGTCTGAAGATGCCCTTGTCCTCTACTCGGTCTGACTAATCCTTGACCCTGGTAATAGTGAAACCAGAGATGCTCTCAATCTCATCATTCCAAATACGTCCAGCATACATAGACGGTGTGATGTAACTAACGCCAAGAAACATCCATTCATAATGTAAATGACCCGTTGAATGGTGGAAACAATGGCTACACTTAGCGGACATGATATTCCGCATTGTGAAGCAAATTAAAAGCTCACTTCGTTCCAGGAAGTTCTTTGTTTGTTACGAACATCAACAGAGCGTTGATAACAAATTCACTAAATAGTGAGCTTCGATTTATGCCTGTTTTTTCAGAATATATGACTTTCTTCACTTCTTTGTTAGAGTGTGTACTTCCTGAGTCAATCACATTTGAAACCTCTGCTTTGAATAGAGCAATAAAAAGAATATAAAAATTGTACAAACACCAAGTGAACAACAAACCGTATGGGAAGAATTTATAATGTGATTCTACCCACTCCAAACTGTATAATTCATAAAATACTTCAACTGTCAAAGAAAAGTGTAACTGTCAACGTCTCTCTTGAAGAAATAACCAAAACAACGTCAATATCACTCGACACGCGGTTTGTCAACAAAGCTGGCATCCTCAGGGGCTCAAAATGATACCAAAGGTTCCAAATATTCATTTAGTTGAATACCTCTCTTGTAAAGGCCAACAACTCGTGTTAGCGGAACGTCGAGATCATCTACAACCCAAAAAACCATTTCTCAAGTAATTACGGTTGAATTGACATTTCTTGAGTAGATAGTTGATGAAAAACCTTGTCAAACTTAAATAATGGTACTAGAAGCTATAAAAAATGGTCTGAAAATTTTGATCATCATAAAAGTTATCGAAAACCATACGGCGCTGTGAAATCTATAGATATTGGCTGACAATATAAAAAAAAAAAATCCAAATTAAAATGTATTAATTCAAATGCTGAGTATATGAAACGATACATTGAGTAACATGCATGCCGTCAATTTTTTGGTGCACATGGAGACTAACAAAAAATAATCCGTTCAGAGGGCAGAATTTCCAATCAATTTGAATTATCGTTTATCAGTTGCAAGCAAAAAGTAAGTATATAAAATCATCTTGAGAAATTTTTAATAAAATTGAGGTAAAATAAAAGCAAAAAAAGTTTTTGAAAGTAAGCGTTTATGTGAATACTCTAAAATAAAAGATGTACACCATGAAGTACAAAGCCATAATTTTGTTCATTATGAAGAAGTACATTATTTCCTATTCAAATAATTTTGAAATTACTCTCCACAAGCTTTCACATCGAACAAAATATCAAGACGAAGCAAAACGATCGGTTTGATTCACTTCAAATTTTATTTTCTTCCTTTATCATTCAAATAAAAGAATTTTCCAAGTTTTTACCTTTATTATATTTTGCACTTTCAATTATTCGACTGCCTGGTGTTTTTCACAATTTTTTCGGATTTCTCCCATTTTCTTTTTGTGAGTTTTTACAATTTTTTTCAAGGATAAGGGGGCCGAGTTCCCTTACCGACATTTTCTTGTCCTCATTTTCCACATCCAAAACCGTCGAACATTTTTCCTCTAACCTTCAGGGAGACATCAGGGATAGTATTTTTTTGTTTATTTAATCGACAATATTAACCTTTCTGCTACCAAGCTTTTGAACGAACGCGGAGTACCAAGGGGTACATATTGTACCCCTTTTTTTTAAGTTTGGTTATGAAAATCCTGCTACACATAAAGAAATACTAAATATTAGTTCAAAATTTATTCAAAATAATATTATTTTTATAAATCAGAATAAATGAACTCAATTTTAACTTCCATTTTCATCGCACCTATTGCAATAATTGATTTTTTTCTGATGGCCATGATTTTTACAAAAAAAATTGTTGCACTTTTCACAATAGAGGCGACACTTCTTATCATCTTTTCTTGGGCAATAACGGCAGCGTCCAAATGATCGTTCTGGGTTTGGAGTAATAGGTGCGTTTTCTTGAGGTAACACTTGACTCATAGCATCTACTACTCTTTTTGGGATACCGTTCAGATTTGTCATTCTTCTGGCTACGTGCGGTTTTATAAGGGCAAGTCCTAAGTCAAGTAAAAACAATCTTCTTTTGTCGTTTTGATTTTTTTTCCAGTCTGAAAACTTTATTGTCCATAGTGAAAATGAATTTACGCCAGCTATATCAATAATATTTTGGAGAAGAACAAATGGATATCTTCTGGTGCCCCTTTTTACGCTGTACTCATTGACCAATTTATCCATAGTGTCTACCGCTCCTTTTGTATCATTGTAATGGAGTATCATGTCTGGTTTGAAGTCATTTTCTATTCCACTTATGGCCTTGTCATGATGTTCGGTGCTCAATAAAATTACAGCATTATTTTTTTTGTTCACATACGAGGTGAGAGTCATATATGTGTTGAATGCAAATAAAGAACTTTTCTCTACTCTGCTGCGATTGGGTAAAAGGGCTGGAGGAATATCGGCTTTGTTTTTCCTCAATGTTCCACAAAGTGTTATACCGCGTTCATATAGTTCCTTGGCGAGCGGCACACTAGTGAAAAAATTGTCAGTGGTAATTCCACAACCACGTTGAATACCCTGTACCAAGTCAAGGACAACTCTTTTCCCTTGTTGCTTTTCTGGAATGTTACCCTCTTTACCTGAATAAATTTGAAGATTCCAGGCATATGTTATCGCACAGTCAACCATTGCCCATATTTTGATGCCATATTTGGCTGGTTTCGATTTCATGTATACCCTGAAAGGGCATTTCCCCCGAAAGCCGACGAGCTGCTCATCAACAGTAAGGTGAAAACTAGGTGTATAATTTTCTTTACAATGCTCAACAAACATCTCAAAAATGTCTCTTATTGCTGCAAGTTTGTCGTGTTGCCTGCGAGCAGTTCTTGTGGTAAGATCGTCAAACCGCATATAAGATAGGATCTCACTGAATCTTGTGCGTGCCATTGTAGCGGTAAATATTGGTCTACAGTATAAAGGGTTTTTAGACCACAAAAACTTACACGGTTCCCTATTAGCTTTTAGCGCACCAGCAGTTATCAGAAGACCTATTACAGCATACATCTCGGTTTTATCTACAGGTATCCATACGTTTTTTTGCTTATCAGGATATTTTTGGTTTCTTGTTTCGTACATGCTAATGGCTTTTTGGTTGGTAAACTGTACTATTTTATCGACCATGACATCACAAATAAAAAGTTTGAAACAACTAGCCAAATCAGAAATATTTTCTGAAGCGGTAGTTAGCCCACTAGGAATTCTCACAGTATTCTGTCGAGGTCGGCGTCCAACCTCCGGGTCCAGATTCCAGACAGTTTTGTTTTTGGATATATAGGACGGATTGCTCAAATATTTGGCCCGCAAGTTCTTCGTCACTATCCTAGAAATAAAATGCAACAAATATTTATAAATTCAAATCACTAAATTAGAAATATTGGTATACCTCTTCTGCAGAAATAACGTAATCAACTTCCTGAATAAATTCAACACAATCATCTTTTTCCGAAGCCACCGACATATTATCTTCCGAAATTTCAGCAATCTCGTCACTGTCCAGTTCATCACAATAACGCAACGCTAATTGTCTGTCTGCTTCCACATCCAAATCAAACTTACGTTTGGCCATTTCTAATGAGCACAAATCTACACAAAACGTACAATACAACGATTACCAAAACAATAAACATCAGTCGAGCGAGACACACAGTTCGAGGTTACAAACACGTGATGTTTTCGTCGAGAACTGCGCATGAATATAGTTTGCAAAGCAAAGACATCAAACCCCAAGCGGGGTACAGATTGTACCCCAGCAAACAAAATTGGTTCTAAGGTGAAAAATTTCAATTGTAAACGATTGACTATGATGTTATTAGTTCACTAACGTATCATTAATAGCTATGATATAAGGACAATACATTTGAAAAATCAATCTTTCATATACACGTAATATTGTGCGTGTGGGGTACACAATGTACACCCTTGGTAGCACAAAGGTTAAGATATTTTTCTACTATTTCAACGGAGTTTTCCAGATTTATTTTCGCATATTTTCGCAATTTTCTTTTTTTCAAAAAGAGAGGAGACCTGAGCTCACGACCGATATTTTTTTCATGCCCAAAATCATCAATATTTTTCCAATTCCTACCAGTTCTCTATCATGCGACGTTTTCCACTATTTTACAGGATTTTCCGAATTCATTTTTGCTAGTTTCTGCGGCCTTATCCACTCCTTATGCGTTCCGTATCCAGTCTTCAGGGGGGCAAGGGATATAATTTCCTGCAATTGATTTATGTGACTGTCTCCGATGTTAACCACTATTTTTTATGCATTTTTTCGATTTCATTTTTGCGATTTTTTTGAAACTTTTTTCAAGAAGGCTTGTCGTAATTTTTCACTACCAAAACCGTCGGAAAATTTTCTGAATTGCTACGAGTTTTCTATCTGGCTTTCAGGAGGAGTAGAGTTTCAGAGAGGCAGGGGATTAAATTTTTTGAAATAAAATTATTTGTGGCAACATGTTTTTCACTATTTTTACGGAATTTTTCGATTTTTTTTGCGAGTTGGGGTCCGAGAAAGGTGTTCAAGTGACATTTTTTCGCCGTAATTTTCGATGGCCAGTACTGTCTTGAATATTTTCGAGTTTGCAGCTTTTTCAAAAAAAACTGCATTGTCATCGAAGTTACAAATATGTGTGCCAAATTTCAGCGGAACTGGTTTTGGGGAAGTGTTCTAAAACTCAGTTGCAAATTTATCTCATATACTAAGACAAATATAACCAAATATCATACAAACATGCATAACTTGAATATCAGAAATAAGGGAATATTTCATAACGTCTTTCACCTACATGATATACCTAATCGATATTACTGAAAAAATCAATGAAAAAGTGAATGTAAAAAAAAAGAAAATAAAAAATAAGACAAAAATAAATTTATTAAAAAAAAAACATGTACCTACTTACGTAGATATAAAAGACCAATTTCTGTGATCAACTGTGAGCATTTACCAAATGAACCTAAGTGTTGCTGATTTGTTTTATACAAATCCAAAATTATCAGGCACACACTGGAGCCATGTGCTTTCTTAAAGCTCAAGACAATACTAACTTTGTTGAAAAAGTGTGTGTCGATTGAACTTGCATTTTTTGGTATTCGAATAATGTTTCACATATATGATTTGATATTTTACGGAATAAGTATATCATTATTAGGCAGTATTCAATCTGAGACATTATAAAAAAATAGCAGTTCATCCTAATATTGAAAACAAACAGGAATTCAAAGTTGTAACATATTTTGAAGAATCTAGAACTTATGGTACTTACTACGTTTGGATTGGATCAGACAAACTGATAGAACATTTAAGAAATATTTCATATGAATTGCTATGTAATCAACAAAAGAAAATTCAACATTTGCTGTGCATCATACTTCTGAATATGATTTAGAAATTCTTCATGTGGAACATCAGGAAATTAAATTAAATCTGTTAATACAAAGTTTAGGAATTAATAAAGGGGAGAATCCTCAGAAGTTAATTACCGACCAATGAGAAGTTTATCATTCGCCTTTGTTGAACTTGTAGTAGGTAAAATAGATTAATGTTATTATGTTTAATTGAAAACCATAATAATAGCCACCGGTTGGTGGAGGGTCAGACACATACATAACTTCTCATAACTACCTGATTTAGGGATAAAATTGCATAATTAAACTTAGTTGACGTCTCCCTTGAAGAAGCCATGTAAGGCGAAACAATTGTCGCGGTTTTTAAGAACCAAAAATTTGTGGAAGTCAACATCAAAATTGGGGTTTAATCGTTAACTGAAGTACGCAAGCACGAGAAAACTAAAAGAGATATTCGATACGTCTGTAGAACTTTTCTGAACTTTTCTGTTTTCAATTGGCTTTCTTTATATGCCAGATCACACAAAAATAAAAATCCTGTAATGTTCAGAGACCATCATGAGAACCGTGTGGAAGTATGTGCGAATTGCTGTTTTCCTTGAAGTTTTGGAGGTTGTCCGCCTCGGGAAATAAAACTCTAGACGATGCTTTGCTGTTCGTTATGTACTAAAAGCTACACCA
Source organism: Chrysolina americana (assembly GCA_958502065.1). NCBI lineage: Eukaryota > Metazoa > Arthropoda > Insecta > Coleoptera > Chrysomelidae > Chrysolina > Chrysolina americana. The sequence goes on from OY293412.1 coordinate 91,217,518, forward strand.
GCATTTATGGCACACTCCAAAAAAAAACTATTATACAATTTTGTACACATTTATTATAAATTTGCGTCCCACCCAAAAATTTTTACTATTATTATTAAACTATCGAAGAGTTGAGAATTACAAAATGAAGGACCCCCAAAGTGTATACAGTGTGTCCATTCAAGTTGGCGACATACGGAAAACATTTTTATTATTCACTTTCGGAAAAAATTGTATTCCCTTCAATTGTTCTGAGAATTATTCTAGTATTTAATTTTTAATGATCAAATCGTGAAACTTGTCAGCTGTATACGAGTAGAGTCAAAAAATATGAATTCGGTAATAGAGTGAAATACTTTTATTTGTGGCAAAATCGAAGACTGCTTTGATGAAAAATTGTTGAGAATTGAAACTCACGTTTAAATGTGCATTCATATCCATTCAAATTTCGACGAGTGGGCTGTGTTAATAAATAGTTACTTATGTCACGATACGATGGGATATTCTACTTGAACTGCATTTCATCGAGTATTAGAATTATTTACAGTATCCCACAAGCTTCTATTAAGTGTCGTTTGATGCGTATGGACTATATCAACCAAAAAAATGAAATTTTGAAAAGTGGGCTGTGTGAAAAATGCTGGCACTGGCCACGTTGGGCCCATATTTATTGGGGATCAAAATATTGGAACTTTCAACACGTCAATGATTTGTAATCAATGTGTAAGAAATTTTAGCAGCCTTTCGATCAACAATAATTGGGTATTTTAAAAAAATACTAAGTGCGTGGTGCAGTTTTACTTTAAAGTTAGCCCACGCCCATTTCCCAGAAAACGGGGAGTGTAAAAATTTTTTTGTATGGGATGCAAATTTGTAATAAATGTGTACAAAATTGTATAATAGTTTTTTTGGAGTGTGCCATAAATGCTGGTGTAGCTTTTAGTACATCTGTTCGTTGAAAAAACTAATCCTGGGAAGGCGAAGTCTCCAAACTGATGACGAAGGGGTGTGAAAACTGATTTCGTCGGGTCTTTCTCGATAAAACTGCCAACGCTGAACCTATTGATAATATTTTAGAAAAGAACCGGCTATGCAACCAGATTGCCAACTATTCTGCAGTGTGTCAGAGAAGATTGTGAGCGAAGCGTCACCTACGAAACAAATTGCCAGTGTTGAAGGGAATCTGAATCTATGAAATGAGGAGCTGAGTGTAGCTGATATTAAGAATCGTGGAGTGAACAAAAATTGGTACTGGTAATAAAATATTTCCCTTCTCTACTCTTTTCCCTCTTTTTTTTCCTTTACTGTTGTTTCTTGAGTAGTATGAAACATTGTCATGAAACATAAGGTATTAATTTTTGAGGAAATTTATTTTGAAATGTGGTAATTTTTCTTCAATCGATAAATGTTCTGAAAATTGTGGTCGAACTCATCAGTTTTGTAATCCCTGCTATCTCAACACACATCTGAAACTGAAAATTCCCTAACACTTCCGTTCAGTTTATGATTCTGTTGCACTCAGGTGTAGCATAAATTTATTCCGAACCACTTGCGTGACTGCATTATTGGGACTCTATTTTTGTCGAAGTTATTTTAATTTCAACAATTAGCTGTTCGTCGACCCCGAACTCAAAAAACCAGGTTCAACAGAAATAAATAAAATCGTTAAGGACAGATATAATGAAAACACTTGTCATTTTCAACCAGTCAACCAGATATATAAAAGTATTTCCACTCATGAATATTTATTTATTCAGTGTCGTCACTGAAAATACACCTATGTGGAGTGTGTGGGTTGAATTAGATTAAAGTGATATTTCATAGTTCATTATATTATATTATATATCGGTATTTTCCGACAAAATCGAAGACACTTGCTTTCCTCGGGTCAGGTGAGCTGAAGTCGAAGTCCAAAATGCCCTGTTATGATGGTGCATGAAGTATTAGTCATTCTACAGTAGCTGTAGACTAGACTAGTAAAGACGAAATATGGTTTCATTGTGGAGAATAAGAAGTGTTCAATTTTGAGAACTTTTGGTGCCGCAGGCTTTAACTTAACCATCCTGTGAACTACCAGAACTACTGGCTCTAACCATGCAATTATGATGAAATGAAGTAAAGTCTATCGCTAACGAAGGAAACAGAAATATCCTTCATGACAGGAATCTTGAACCATTTACTATAGTTGCAAGAAAGGATATCTATCATATAGCTGAGCTACCTTAGAAGCACTTACTTTTGTTTTTACCTAGTGTATAGTATGATACTGCTGCGAAACACATACTTATTAATCTAGGCCAACGAAAAAATATTACTATGGTATTCACCTGATAATCGAGCACAGATGCATCTCAACGGTTGGGGGTGTTAAGTATTCTTGACCGTTCGCAATATAGGAAAGTACACGTATCTTCACATTCTGAGTTACTGATAGTATGCCAACAACATGTAGATCATATTAGAATGCGACAATACGACGATAGACGTTATTGTTGGGAACGGTCAAGATAGTACCCCTGGTGAGTTTGGTCAGTTGACATGGCAGAAATCACAAGTCTTCAATAGGTAGGTAATGGATTTTTATTAAATTCTATCTGAAAGTGAACAAGGAATGTGAATATCTCGTTTTCTAAAAATAATTTCAGTCGTGAGACTAGCTGTCGTAGAAAAAACATTCGGAAAATATGCAGTCTTCCAGAAGGGTTATGTGAAATTAACAGCATTTTTAGAATAGTTGATACTTGAACTTGGCTCTTTGGAGTGATTCAATGCGACCTTCACAGGTCTACTGTGGATTTCCATATGATATCAACCACACTGACTATCTTAGTCTTCCTAATGGGTATCCACAGTTTTGACATTGGTTCCTTTGAGTACCTGTCGGCTTCTCGGTTTTCTGCATTTACCCTGGTCTTGTTAAACGTTCACCTTGATGTATGTGCAGTGCGGTCTCTTCTACTTCCTTACAAAACTTGCACAGGCCTTTCAGTGTCACACTCATCAGGCTCATATTATATTCATTGAGCTGGCAATCGCATTATTTTAATCGTATCAGTAGGTATGCCGCGAATTTGGACGAGGGTACTTCAACGAAATATTTTGCCTGCCTCATCCTCGGGTACTTATAACATCATTCTTGTTTTTGGGTTTGCATCCGTTTGTTCATTGATGTCTTTATAATTGGTTTCGCAATGCCACAGAAAAGCTCTAGATCATTTTGATGCTTAATTTCTGCCAAATTCATCTGCCTCTTCGTTTCCTTCTTGTCCGGGTACCAAGGCGAACATGACTGTTACCCCATTCATTTAGGACGTCCGAGCAGTCCTATACCAGCAGTTGATTTGGTACGTGCAAAGCGTATTTATAGCTGCTTGCTTGACACAGTTAATGGCAATGGATTTGTTTTCAGACTTCTGCCCAAATATTCCTCTCTGATCATTTTGTGATCTGACCCTTTTTCCAGTCTTTTCTACTGGGAATTATTTCAAATGTACTTTCGAAGCTTTATTTTGAGACCATAGTGTCCACGGGCATTCCTAAAAATGGATATGCCTTCATTTTCTCATATAGTGTACATATTGGGGATTGCTCCTCAGTAGCCTATGAATCACAGACCTGCCTTTTTTTTACTGCATGTTATCGTGGGCCTCATCCCTCTCCTGCGTAACCATATTTTGGACTCAAACCCCAATTTTCACCGCACATTCTTCTACAAGTCTAATCTAGCATTATCTGCCGTCTTGTCGATGGGAAATTCCACTCCATTGAGTAATGATGGTGTTACACCTATCAGTACTCTTTTCTTAATGATATTTGAGGCATTGACTGGTAGTTGCTCTGACTTGCACTACTTGCCTGCTCCATTGAGCGCTTCGATGAAATGTACTGCTCTCGAACCGTAGTCTAGGCAATATAGGCCTTCGTCATTAGGCGTCATTGAGTGATTATTGAACGTTCGATGTCTAGGAAAGTGGCATTGGTGAGTGACTTGAAAAGCAGATTATTGAGACCACCAAGGGTGTTGACTTTCCCGGCTAGTTTGCGTATTGCCCAACACTGAGGGATTATTCTCATTATCATCGATAGCATTCTAAGAGTTGTTACCTGAACCCTGAAATGTCTCTAAGGTTTGGGTGTAGAGTCTGACTAACTTTTTCCCTCCCTGATGTCTGGATGAGTCAGAAGTATAAATAAAAAGTATAACAATACACTATAGTTGACAATACCCTAAAAATATACAGATATACATATACACCTATGAATAATGTTAATTACACATTACACGACAAATATAATAATGAAATTTGGAGCTGCTTTAGTCAACAAAGGTTGAAATCATGTACACACCTGTATGTTTCTTCGAATAAATAAATAAATAAATAATCAGTGTCTTGCAGTAATTTAATTATAATTTTTTTTATTAGACAATTCCATGTCTAGTTGGCTACGATTTGTACTAGTCACGGTGTGTTTGAGAAAAAGAAGATTTTGTCTTTTCAGAGCACCACAGTTATGATTAGAGCTCATGCGTTGGAACTGTGTGATGTTTTTCCTTGCTCACAGGTGAATTGATTCATATCACAACTGATGGTGACGTGAGAACCCAAGTTTGATGAACCAAAGTTCACAACCCTCTACCCGAGGTATTCCTACTATACCTAGCTCTGATTTCTCGCTAGCTTTTCTGTATGTGTTCTCAAAGGAATGGTATCATCTAAATGGAGGCCTAGGAATTTAATGGATTGTGGATCACGTTTTTAAGTAGTTGATATTATCGACGCGGTTTAATTTTTGTTGAGATTCAATTTATCAGCACGGAACTAATCTGAAGCTGTCTCAACAATATTCTCAACAGTTTCATCACCTTTGTTTTTGCCATCTATCCTAATCGAGATAGTTGTTGCAAAAAGAATGAATTACGTAATCCACCATATTTCATTATTAGTTTTATGGTCTTCCGTCAAGTAGTGTCCGCCCCTCTTTCATGAAGAGAATGGAATCAATATCCATAGATGGTAAATCAGTTACATACTACTCATATTCATCATTGTGAAACACTGTGTGCTTATGATCTGACAGATACGATGATATAATGTCGATCGCAATATTTTTTCAGACGCAGTCAAAAGTTTTACTGAAATCAAACTGTCAAAGTTGACTGTTTTTTTTTTAACTTCTTGACCTATAAAACTAGCCAGATCCATAACTGCTGTTCTTCCCCTTGAATCCAAGCTGCCTATTTGTGAATTAATTATGTTTATCAAGAATAAATGTTCTTCATTACTGGTATTTACCACCTGGCTAGGCATGCTCTGAAGGTATATGTGGTACCAGCACATCTAGTCATTTCTGTAGGAAGACTTGGTAGATCTGTGTCTTGAGATTTCAATGGTTTGAGTAGTCCTTTGGTCTTTTTGGTCCTTCTATCGGGAACCAGTAGTCCTTCAAAAGCTATCGGAATCGATGCAGAGAGAAAGTAGGCCTCCATTAGTAGCCTCTGTTTCTCTATGTGGGTTTCTTCCTCTTTCTTGAGGAGCCCCATCACTGCACTTGCAATACTATCCTTGGCAAATACTTCATATGGATTCTGGATCATGCTGTTGATTCCTTCACCTCTTTGCAGAATTTTCACCTATCGCTTTCAGCAAAACATCGAAACAATATGGACACGTTGGCATTGTTCACTGCCTTGGGTACTGAAACCTATCGAAGTTGACGCTGCTTTCTGATCTTCTTCTGTTATTTATGAAATATCTGTGCAATTTTTCTTTCAATTGGTATACACGGATATCACTTCTCACTTGATGTTTCCCTGTTGTGTCCATGTTCCGCCACTGTTATGTAATAGTTCCAAGCCGTTGACAGCGCAATTCAAAACAAAACACATCACCAATTTACATACTTTTATACAATTTTCAAGTTATGATGTTACATTAACTACGTGTATTTCGGAGTTTTTATTGCCGAATGGCGCCACATAAATATATGTCGAAATGTCATAATAGTACCGGTCATATGCCAACGAAACGTTCGTTCAGTGTTTACCTTTCGGATAAAAATATAGCGGTTGTCGACATTCAGTGTTGTGGATTGGTGACGAAAGATTTCGGATCTGAATTATGTCAATGTTATTTTGAAAAAAGTTAAAAGCCCCCGTTCGTTACAATGATTTGGGATCGAACAGGTGTCGAAGTTGGAAGAAGGTTTTTGCCGCCTGTTGAGCGTGGGATTTCTCTAAATATTTTATGAGCACACATGTGGAACAAGACGAGAATGGTAGTTGCGATTGTGTTGACTATTCACATTACGAAAATAAAAGTGAATTATCGCCATTTGTATTTGTTTCTCATTTGTACCTGTCACTGAACAATAAATCAATCATTTTTGAGCTTCTCCGGGTTAGACGTGATGTACTAGCATTATTATTGATACGAAAGTTGAATCCAAAAAAGATAGTCCATTCAGAAAGTATAGTATTCGATATCTAAAATATGATTGCTGTAGCAGGGTGCTCAATCAACAGGACGACATAGGTTTGCTAATCTAATAGCAACTTGATGTTTATCTTATACTACTCATTTGGCTATTGCTAGTGTCCTGGTTATCGCCGTGGCATGTATTGACTGATCCAAGCCAATCTGTCTCCTATTGGCTGAACCCTTCCTGTAACCAAATATGACTTTATCGTGGCTTCAACTGCGACGTGCCTTGGTCTGAGAACGATCGCTATAGGTCTGAAAGCTTTAGAAACTATTGCCTGTGTTGAATACATTCAAATATTGATTTTTCCATTATAATTTTGTATCTGGGAGATAGCCCCTTGCCAAAACAAGTTTTATCTGAGAATACTTCAAGAGAAACGATCACAAAAGCTCTTCATTTCAAATGTGTTCAGCGATTTAAGATAATTTTCTAGATGACCTTTTTGATTTCATCTCGCGTTTGATTATATTCTTTTGGTTACTATATTATTTCCTGGATGAGACCAAAAAAAGCCAGAGTAGATGTACACAATTTACTGAATATTCGCTTCGAAAACGACACCTTACCTTTTGTCTCTGTAATAAAAAATCTAGGTTTGTGGCTCGATCCTGAGCTCCGCTTCACTAGGCACGTTAACTATCTGATTCAATTCTCTTACAACGTTCCTAAACAATTGTTTCCACATCGAGATTAACTCACTACGAAACTCAAACTTAAATCATGCGAATCACTTATTTTCTCCAAAATTTCTTTCTGCGACAGTATTTATGGACCCGCCTTGAGGCAATCTGATTCGATGCGCCTGCAATGAGGGAATCAGGCTGGCTGAAAATGGAAAATCTTAGAACATTACACTTGTTAACCAATACGCATAACGTCTTACTCACCCGAACGCGTAACTATCTATCGAACAAACTCAAAACTTTTTCGAATATTAATAGGTTCACCACACGTAATAGATCAGTCCTAGTCATTCCTAAACACGAGTCTTCAATTTTCACACGTAGTTTCTCATATAATGCCCCGAAACTTTACATCACACTTCCCAGTGAATATAGGTCTTTCACAATAAAGAATTTCAAGAAAGGGTTGACCTACATTCTTCCGGCTAGGTTTTCTGCCGCATCACGGCAAGCCGATATGATTCTTAGATTCGAGAACTTTAAGGCACCTGACATGCAGTCTGGAATTTGTTGTGCTTTCATAAAATAGGAGGAAACTGTCTTCTAGTTTCTACTAATTGGTCCAAATAACTAGTAGTGTTCAAATAATGTTCAACAATCTCTATAGGTAAACCAAATAGACTTTTTGCCTGGCAAAATATATAGCTTGTTCGTGCACTTTCTATCCTACCCTCCTATTCAGAGTCAGTGGCGTTACGGTACCCTTTGACTTCCTACAGTATAATTCTTAAAATTGAGTTGATGATATAAATTTGGTTTGTTGGTGAGCTCATCGTTGTTTCATTCCAAAATCAAAGTCGAAACGTCTTTTTCGCAAGTTGTAACAGTATCATCCATTTGAATGTTTCATCTTTGAAAATGTTCGAATTTTTTCGTCGGATCATTAAATAAAGACTTCCAACAAAATTTTAGGCTACTTAAATAGTGACTTTTTCGAAGATTTATACATGTTAATAAAACAAATGTCGAGACTTACTCTTCGAACTCCGCAAGTTTTACCCAAACAATTCGTTTGAAATGGATACTCTGATTATAGGGGTCCTTGGTGGAATGACATTGATTTCAAATCACAAAATTAAACCAGCTCGCAGAAATCTTAGCAGGACGGAAGCAGAAGACCCCTCATCTTTAGTTTTCTTCATCTGCTCAGGGCACATGATTGTCGGACTCAATAATCAGTTACCTCATGGTTATTTGGGTAAATAATCTAGAGCGTCGGAATGCGAAGATATGGCCTGACTGAACTATTTATTATTCAAAGTTCATTTATTTTTGTTGTTCAATTGGAACACCATTAGAAAGAGTATTCGAAGAGGAAAATTAGCATTGCGTCCTGTTTTTTACCTGATTGTGTAAAAATAAAGGAAGTGCTCGAAAGTTTTCCCCCAAACCTATATGAAGACGGTGCCTGTCATATTTTAATATGTGTCGTAGGTAATGGATGTGATACATATCGTAAAGTCATCCAAATCATATGATTCAGTTTCTTACATGGTGGTCTTCGAATCATCGAAAGAAAAATCGAGTGAGATCTGGTGACCTTGCTGGCACTTCTATTAACCTTCGAAATATTATTATTATTTCTGTTTGAATATGCAATCATCACCGTCCTATGTGTCTCATAAAGTTCACCAAACGGTGTTTCAATTTAATTCTTGAGATATGGGTGGTATTTCAGTCGTGGTGTTAGATTCCTTATTGAGTAACCTTCAATTGAAAGTCTGTGCTATTTGCCACAACTCCACTGACAGATCCCACGTGTATCATTGAAGCGAGTTTCAGTGACAGAGGTCAAAATATGGATACCTAAGTATATGGAATGAATTCCATGTGGCCGTTGACACTGTATATTCTCAATTTTATTCACTTCGCATGTAAGGCGTTTTGGGTTCACTTTCTTGTGTGCTTTTGTGAAAGAATGTATCGACCGTTTCTTTTGGCCATTATGCGTTCATAACTTTCAGTCTGTAATTGACGGATTCCAAGGCGGTTTATTTATACCCTTATCACGATTGTGGTAGCTGGCCGACCTACAAACAATATATACGATCTTTGATGTATTTTATTGTTCGTTTATGTCGAACATTAATCATTTATTCGATATCCTAATGATATTATAATTGGACATAATTAGACATAATGATAAAAACGTTGCAAAAATGTAGAATAAAAAAGTTGAACTTTTGATTCATTTATACTTACTGTGTAGAACATGAATAAAATAAAAAATATTTATTCTTCATCTAAAACGAAATAAATCACAGGTACGAGTGTATATTCCTCATTCAAGTTGAAACTCAGGTTACTCCATACAAACCACGCAGAAAATTGATTTCCACATCTTGAGACAACACACTTTACATACCAAAATTCTGAAAACAATGTAAAGTAGTCCTTTCTTAGAATGCGCCACGGTAAACTGAAATAAAAGGCCCAAGAGGCATCTATTAAAATTTCGGCAAATTGAGTTGGGCACAGCGAAGCACGAAAACTTCAAGGCTACATAGTCTTGGCGAACTCTAATATCTTCGCGAAACTGTGTTTTAATATGAAGTAGCAGGAATACCGAGACGTAAAAGGACTAACAGGAAAGGATTCAGAATCCCACGGGAGGCAACGAGACAGGGTGAGTTTGAAACTCAATAAAAAGCGAGTAACCGAAACTGGTCGCTCTTCCAAATCGCATTTTCTCCTCGGACAGTGCCGTGGAATATAGTAATTAGATTTTTGTTTCGAAGTTTTTCTCAGTGGATCCTTGCTGGACTGGATCATTCTGGTATGCTTATCTAGATATTATCGACCTGGAAAGTTCACAAATTCTTTCTGTCATTCTCATTTTCTTAATCTCTATACTGAACAATATAACAAAAGCTACTTCATAATTGAAAAGCGTTTCGTTACATTAGATACGAGCGAAATCGTTAATGTTATCAAATGTATGAAAACATTGGACTCTGCAGCTGTCAAGAAATTAGAATTATACCTCACAGTATTGAAGATTTTTTTCTCACCTTAGTTTCTTTATCATTCTGCCCCCTTTGGATGCTGTTACTTTTTTCTTCATATAGGATGGAATTGGAACTCGTCGCAAAATTTACTAAAAGTTTACACTTGCTTGGTTATCAACTCTTGAGATGTATTTTATCAACTCAACAACGCTAGAAGAGCACGTATATGAACTTTTATACATGAAAAACAGGATTCAACAACATTTTGATATTTATATTGAATTAATTAACAAAATAATTGCAAATTATCAAAGATTTAATAAGGGACATTGCAGCTATTGTTATTGAAACTGATATGAAATTATAAAAAGAACTGATCATGAATGAGTATGAATGAGGCAAGATAAGGTATCCTATGATATGTGAAACAATAATCTAGTTCAGTCAAAATACACTGAATGCACTGAAGATATAAGAATCGTAATAGCTGATATGAAAGTTGATTGGAAGAATCTTCTACAGAATTTAGAATCTCTAGTTCAGTTCTCACGGCCTATAAACGCTCAAAAATTTCCCTAATTCCTGGCACATCAATATTCATTATATACTATATAGTATAGTAGGGGAGCCCATTAGGGGATTTTGGGAGTTACTCGAGCGCGGCAGATTAACATAAAGGTGGATACCTTACACCCTGTTAAGTACCTCCACCATACATTAACCCCTCAATATAGTATCGCATGTCTAGGACAGACGATCAGATTAGTAAAAAAATCAATCTTTCGAAATACTCGAGCGCATCAGATTAAGGTGAGGTAATCACATACTAAAAAGTGTGCATTTCAATAATCTGACGTTTTGAGCGCGACGCAAGGTAGTGGGAGGGTCACAAACTTGCAAAAAAAACGCCACCTTGACATTCTCGAGCGCGGTTGATTTATTTTTTATTTTGAAGGAAATAATTCAAGAATAATGGAAAAAATATAATCTGCTGATTTCCACAAGCCGAAGTAGCACAAATCGTCAGTGAAGCTTGGTATTGCTCACTCCGCCACAGCATATCTAACATCCGCTCCTCTTTTTCCATAGAAATATAATGTGTTTATTAAATTTCTATGTCTTTTTCCCTTTCACATTTTCTGTATCTCTTACTCTCTCGCACTGTATCATCAATTTTGTCTTCTAATATGTACCAGGCAAAGGAATCGCAAACTGTTGTAATCGTTTTGATTCATCTCAAGGCGGCATATTTTCCTCAAAATATCTCTCGCCGACGTATGATTTTGGAGTGGTTCAATCATACTGAAATGTCTCCTCGTCAGGAATGTTCTGATAAAATTCTTGAGGTGTAGGCCGGTGGAATTTTTGAGGGGTTGGTTGGTTGGACACCCCAAAAATTTGGATTTAATTTTTCGTTTCAATTCTTGTTTCAACCGACTCGTTGGAGGTTGTTGAAGAGAAATATGTAAACATTCGAACTAGTTTGAATATATTTGTGCAACGTTCTTCAAAGAAGACCCAAGTCTCTTCCCGGAGACTGTGCTGCTTGGGAGTGTTTTGTCTTGTTCCGTGCGGATGGTGCTTCGATCAACTTGGTTGTAGATCGTGGTGTTATCCGTGGAGAAACAGTTGATTATTAGGGACAGGGACAGGACAATTATAATATTGTCCGACCTACCCTGTCACTGATGAGAGGCAATAAACCTCGAAACATTCATGTCTGCAGGTGGTCATTCCCAGCCAAATAAAGGATAGTTTTCTGTTTAATTACGAGACAAGCACTTGCAATTGGGTCTTCTTTGAAGAACGTTGCACAAATATCTGTCAGTTGTAGTTCAATGTCCGTCGTGGTATTAGCCAGGAAAGTAGTTGTTTTCTGACAAGTTCTTGCCTTTATTTTCCACTTTGTGGAAACGCTTAGAGAGAAGGGTACCCCTTGCAAGTCTTGTTGATACCTCTCTGGCACAATATATTCGAACTAGTTCGAATGTTTAAAGTTTATATTTTTTTTTCCAGTTTTTCCAGAATAGATTATCATTGGAAGGAATACAAGCTTGCGTCATATCCGAATCGTCAGTCTTTTGAATGGGAGCTTCTGTCGGACTCACTTAACATCCCTTATGAATATCTGACGCGCTCGAGTGAATGTAGGAATAATAACCATATCAACGGCATTTCTCCGTCTGGAGGATATGACGTCATCTACAGTTGTAGTCAAATTCAAAAATACTTTCCCTAAAAATACTTTCGTGGGAAGTTGATAATTCAGTCATGATCAATCGAAACTAATCTGTATATGAAAATGTACTACTGTAGCGTATTCATAACTGAACTATTCAAACGCCCTGTGAAGGAACCTTGTTCCCTCTGAAACGTTACACTGCCATTGACGTTTACAAAAAGTCCTTCACAAGTATAACCTCGGGAGTGAACTGTTAACAACACGAAACTTTATATTTTATGTTTTCTATGGCCAAAGTTGAATTCGGTTTCGATTACTTACATCAGCCTACTTTAATATCGATAAGTTTTCGAGAACGAAATAGTATTTCGGAGATTGTGCTTTCTACGAGACACAAGATTAGCTTTTTCCACTTCGGCTCTGGAGGTAATTTGTTCTTTCCCATTTATGATATGGAAGAATTTTTAAAAATTGAGTTTTTAAGTGGCATGATTCACTTGAGTGTATTTCTGAAACTTTGGTGTGAATACAATTCAGAAACATCCATAAACTAAGGTCTTTCAGATTTTTTTTGATATCCCTTTAACCCGAAATAAGTTTTTTTCATTCACGTGAAATTTCCAGCATATAGGTATAATACTGTTTTACTGAGGGTATCAGTATAATAATGGTAATGACAATGGTATCTCGAAATTAATAAAAAAGTGGTGAAGGGAAAACAAAATAATGATAATTATTATATGTAGACATCGTCTGTGAAGTACTAATACCTCGTATGCCCAAATGCGTTTTTTTACAGGAGGGCTATCGGGTTAGGAGCTATTGCTTGCACAAAATATTGATATTCTTATACGAGAAATTCTCAATTTCTAATGAAATAATTTTTTGTAGCTTACAAGTTGTCAGAACATCATTAGGTATTGGCATACAGTATTCGTGAGTGCAATAATCGAATTTAAGATATTTTGTGGCATACGAGGTATGAGTACTTCACAGACGTTATACAATAGTTTTTTTAAATAGTTATAGTATAAGTAGGTTGATTTCAAACGAATTGAAAAAGCGCAAAAGTTGGTTCACAGGAATATGCCCAATGAAAAGAAAACCAATTTCGAACATTAAAAACTCTTCAACAGGATAATTTTCTTTGCTCCTCTTTATTGTATGTGGTTATCTATTATAAATCTTGATGTCTACATACGAGAGGGCTTTTCTATAAAATGTAGTGGTTGGGAATTTGGAAGCTATTACCATGTCTTGTTGTACATCTCTGGAATTGTTACACATTTGTTGAAATGCTATGGTATTGAGAATGAAGTTTACATGTATCCCTGTATTGCAATCCAATGATAAGCCTGTTGATTTTTTCTGTCAAAGAAATAGTATATTAACTGAATTCATTACCAAATTTATTATGTTGTTCACCTTCTTAATATATACTCAGCAGCAGTGATTGGATGTATATTTTTTGAATAACATTCTACGAACTTTTTTGCTGCTTTGGCTAATACAACCATGAAACGATAGTGATGCAGCAAGAAATTTGCCAAGAAATGTTGTGGAGTCAGGGACAGTGACATCAAGATTTTCAGATACAAAATCTAGGTTCATGTTGACATTGGATAAAATGAAGAGATTACACATACACTATTTATTGAATCTATCGTTAAGGTGGATCAGTTTACATGAGAGGTCCTCAGTAGTATATCCGTGGAATGCATATAAAACAATGAAGTTCGCGCTCATACAAGACTACATCATTAATAAACATCAGGGATATACGAGGCCCTGAAACTGAACCCTGGTGAACCTCTAGATTCTTTTCAATGAGTGTGGCATTATTGAACAATAATGTCTCAGGTTCGATAGAAGCCAAGAAAGTATGCATGTTCTCACGAAATCCCATTTTGACGTTTTGATATTATTGTTGAATAGTTGAATAGTTATCTGCCTGTAGTTGTCAATGGATAATGGACCATCTTTTCTATAAATATGTGCCACGAATCTTCGTATCAAGGCTTCGGGACATTCCTCAAGTTCAATAAACAAATTCATCATCTTATATAACGGTTCAGCAATATAACAAGAAATACTCTAAACGATCTCAGTCGAAATACAGTCGACCTCCATATAGTAATAGAGTATATAAATATTATTTGTGCCCTTCATAATCCAGAAGATATACATAATCATGGATTCCTTTTGTGACATAAAGGTTCTTTTTCCACTTTTTCCTCCTAAAATTAATTGTGGCTGGATTAGAATTTCAAAATATATCTTCAGATCGATATCATGAAACTGTTTGAGTTGCATTCGTGTCATAATGAAACAATACGTATTACGTTGTTTACGAGTTAATAATGAAATTACAAAATATTCAAACAGCTATTTGAATTTACCAAAGTGCTCTATACAAAATCGGCTCATTTAAATTCGTAATGTCATAATGTCAAGCGCAGCGCAGGCATTTTATTCTGAATTAAAATGCAATTTCCATCATTTTTGCATAAATTGGTAATCAACATATTGCAATGTTATTAACGAGATTCGTTGTGTTATTCCATAATGTAGGGTACTAATCAAGTCCTGGATTGTTTCACATCGTTTACCCTTGTGGAAATTACGTACCTTTCAATCAGCAATTCATTCATTCGTTGAATGAATTCCACCCTAAATTATAACATATGTAAATATATGTTGCTTTTTTCAGTTCTGAATAAGTGATACACTACTTACTGGAAAAAAATGCAGCTTGACAACACTGTAAGTACAGTAGTGACACTTGACAAACTATAATTTGTACAATACTCGTTATATAAAGTGACGTACTGTTTGTTTGTTAGTGACAATACTAACTACTGACTCATACTAACTACTAGCTACTAAATAAACAACTAATGAAAATCAATTTTTGGAATGAGGGCTGTGAGTTCTCATTTCATATATCAATCCTTTCAATTATTAGTTAGTTTCATTATTGAATAGCAGTTTTTGTTGATTTCTGAAAAGAATAGTACCTTGCTCTTGTTACGGAATGAGCACTCAGAAGAACAGGGCGTGCTATAGATGTGGAAAATTGGGACATCTTATAAAAGACTGCAGAGTAAGAATGCCACCACATTCTCAATCACCTATGAGGACAAGGTCTTTCAGCAAGTCCTCAAGTGGGCGGCAGGAAAACTAGAAATAGCCAGCATTTCGGGGCGCATTCTGGCTAGCAATAAAGGAGCCCCCAGGGTCATCCCTATTAACAGGCTAAGAAGAACAACCGATAGCCTTACCATTTCAGGAAAATTGAACGAAATAGACGTCGTATGCACCATAGACACCGGTGCTGCAGTTTCGTTGATACACAGTGACATTCTTCGGCCAAAAAGCGTGAAACCTATCTCTTCAAACTTTGTGCTTCGAACAGTCACTGGAGAAAATGCACCTAATCGAGGAGAAGCTGAGATTACACTGATTCTTGGGCGACTCACCATCACAAATACGTCGCGGATATAGAAGATGAATTTATACTTGGGATGGATTTGATAAGTGACTACGGGTTTTCATATGACAATGAAGAGAGGATCATGAAGTTTGGAGGAGAAGAATTTGTCACAACTCCAACAGAGAGGATGATGTCTGTGAAACTGCGATTAGTGAAAACCGTGAAAATTTCTGGATTTTCGGAGAAAGTAGTTTATGCTACATTAGAAGGAGACCCTGGGTGGTGCGTTGGAATAGTACAGCCATGTGTTGAATCACCTAGCGATTTGGTTCTTGCACGAGCTCTAGTAAAGACAAATCATGCTACCGATGATGAAATATGGTGTGATTGAAGAATCATCGAGCCCTTGGTCTGCACCTGTTGTGTTAGTTTCTAAGAAGGATAGATCTAAAAGATTATGTGTAGATTTTAGAAAATTGAATGATGTTACGAGGAAGGATAGCTACCCTTTACCAAGGATTGACGACACATTAACAACTTTAGCAGGTTCACGTTGGTTCTCAACCCTAGATTTGCCTTTTGGATTGTGCAATGCTCCAGCAACATTCGAAAGAATTATGGAGCTGGTCCTGCGTAGGCTCAGTTGGAAGACTTGCCTAGTATACCTCGACGACGTTTTAGTGAGGGGAAAGACATTTGAAGAACATCTGCACAATTTGCGAGAAGTACTTCAGCGATTCAGGAATGCCAACCTTAAAGTGAATTTTCTGGGCAACACAGTGTCATGAGACGGCATCCAAACAGACGAAAGGAAGATACAGACGATCCGAGACTGACCGAGACCTAAAGACAAACATGAAGTGAGGAGCTTCCTAGGTCTCTGCACCTACTACCGTCGGTTTGTAGGATTTCCTGATATTGCGGCACCCCTACATAAGTTGACAGAAGACCGAGTCAAATTCGTCTGGTCCAACGAAAGTGAATGGGCATTTGGAAAACTGAAAGTTGCTCTATGTTCCAGTCCGATTTTAGGTTTTCCATTCCAAAGAGGCCTGTTCGTTTTGGACATAGATGCCAGTAATAATGGGATTGGAGCTGTACTATCACAAAAGCAAGATGGCCAGGAAAAAGTAATTGAGTTTTACAGAAAGGCACTGACCAAACCAGAAAGACATTATTGCGTAACAAGGAAGGAACTACTGGCAATAATCAAGGTTGTAGACCACTTCCACAAATATCTATATGGAAGAGTTTTCCTCATTAGAACAGATCATGTAGCTTTGAAGTGGCTACTCGAGATGAAGACCCCTGAAGGACAAGTAGCAAGGTGGATTGAGAAGTTTAACCAGTTTCACTTCAAGATAAAACATCGACCAGGACGATTACACAACAACGCAGATGCCTTGTCCAGAATACCTTATTCGGATACCTGTGAGCATTGTGAGCAAATTGAACGTCGCGAAGGAATCAACCAAGTGAGATTAATGGATGACGACATTTGGACCACAACGAAAATGAGGCAGGACCATGAAAGTGATCCAAACATTGCAGATTCTCTACTATGGAAGAAAAGCGGAGCGGAAAGACCCACCTGGAAGGAAATCTCCTTACGATCACCAGGTTTCAAGGCATAGGATTCCCTGATTGTTGAGAATGGTCTATTGAAGAGAGCTTGGTTATCGGCCGACGGCAGAAAAGTGATTTCTCAATTGGTTGTGCCTACGTCAAGAATAAGTGATGTCTTGGAGGAGAAGTGTGAAACAAGCAAAGGTCCCAAGACAAGATCGAGAGGAGAGATGAAACAATACAATGTAGGCACTCCCTTCGAACGAATCGCCATCGATGTAGCAGGACCGTTTTCCATGACGAATGATGGCAACAAATACATCCTCGTTGCCATGGATTACTTCAGCAAATGGGTTGAAGCTTATGCCTTGCCTAATTTAGAAGCATCCACAATTGCAAGAGCTCTAGTGGATAACATGTTTTCAAGGTTTGGAGTCCCAATGGAGCTACATTCCGATCAAGGAAGAAATTTTGAATCAACTTTATTCAAGGAAGTTTGTATATTAATGGGAATTAGCAAGACCAGAACAACGGCCCTCCACCCCCAGTCTGATGGCATGGTTGAAAGGTTCAACAGGACTATGGAAGAACATCTTTCCAAAGTAGTAGAGGAGCACCAAAAGATCTGGGATCGACATCTTTCACTATTCTTGATGGCTTACAGGGCCTCTGTGCACGATTCCACAAAGCTTCCTCCAGCCAGCATCATCTTCGGGAGAGAACTTCGGTTGCCCTGTGACTTGGTGTTCGGATCACCAAGGTCTGAAGAAAAAGAGGTACAGGATTATGCAGACGAACTGCGAGATAGCTTGAATGGGATCCACGAATTTGCAAGAAAAAGATTCAAGATAACTAGTGACAGAATGAAGGCTCGATACGATCTTGATGCCAATACTGGTGGATTCAAAGAAGGAGATCGAATGTGGCTGTACAATCCTCGTCGTAAGAAAGGATTTTCTCCCAAATTAACACCATCTTGGGAAGGACCATATACGATAGTGAAAAGAATAAACGACGTGGTCTATAGAATTCAACGCAGCCCGAAAGTGAAAATGAAGGTCGTTCACCTAGAGAGACTCAAACGTTTTAATGGAGACAACGACACATTGTTTGATCGGGTCGATCAAAATTGATAAAATTGATTGATAAAAAATCCCCTAGCGGCGCCGCTGGATAGACTTGCACGCGTACCGTCGATATGGTTTCCTAGAAAAAGGCAGATAATTGCCGGTAATGAATATTGGGGATAACCGAACCGTCGCATCTCGAAGATTCTGGTTACACTTGAGTACCTATATAAATGCGAGACATTTGACCGGGATGTAGAAGATTATGAAGAAGTGATAAGCAGTTTTTGAAGAAGTATAGAAGTGTTTGGAATATTTAGTTACTTAGTTGTATTGTTGTATCGATCTAAGTGTTTAATTATTCAGTGAAGTAGTTGTATGTTTTTAGTGGAGTTAGAAAATAAACAGTTTAGTAGTGTGCTCGGCATTATTATTCAGCAAATCATTCAAATTTGTTACTATCCCTCGTAAACAAAAGAAGGCTATTGAACTTTGAATGAGAATTTCAACAGTATCTCATCATCCTCAACCAAAAAGTTGTTTATTTTGACCTAAATGAAATATATAAAACTTCGATAGAAAAATATTTCTTGCAGAATTTGAATCCAGTGTATACACTTTTGAGATTACCCTTGATTTCTTCATTATTGTCATCTCTGATATTGTTTTTTACTTCCAGGTAAGTTTCTTGTCAAAATCGTCAACTGACAAGAGTCTTCTGGAATTTCATGTTTGGTGAGAAAGATTTCATATGTTCTAATACTCGATTTGAATCAGTATGAGCTATTCTTAGTGAATGCAGGATCTGCAAAAGGATACGCATGCTGTAAACATGTGGTCAACACCATTTTTCAGTTATAATTGCAAGAGGTTTGTATTTTATCGGGTAGGTTAGACGTGAAAAAGTGTCAACTTTTAATAACGCGATACCGAAGGTGGGGTGTTTTTAGGTTGAAAGTTTTTCGAGTCAAATTGCTCAAGGAAATAGATAGAATTTGAACAACACAAACATATCAATGCAAACTGTATTTATGAATCATTAAATATAAACTTATTTTCATTTGAATGTACAATTTCAAAAACGCAGTTAATGAAATTAATACTAGGAACAGTGGCGTCGCTGCGGGTGCCACCAGCCAATCGTTTCTGTAATAGATGTTGAAGTTTTTTCTTTTTTCCAAACGAATTGATTGAATGATGCTCGAATGATACTCTTTGTCAACTTGTAAGTATGGTTTTAACAATAATGAATTGCTGTGTCCTGCCATTTTTATCAGAGCTTGTTCTTCAATTTCATATTCACTTAATCCGCTAACTGCTTGTGAGTGATTTGTAATTTTGACACGTTCAAACTTCATTAATTGCAATCGGCACATTCTTATACCAACCTCCAAAATTTTTCTTCTTCTAAAAGGAATTTGATGTAGGAAATACTCTGTCCACTGTTATAAAAGTGTCTCGTTTAAATAAACTTATTGGGAAAATATATTCCTCTATATATAATTTATTGTCACCCCTTTGTCTCGTTTTCGAAAATAGAGGATTATACTTACTCGATACGTCCAGTTTCTTTTCCATTATTTTCAATATAAGTGGTTTTGCAGTGAGCTGCTTCTCCTCCGTGCCAAGCTAATTCAAACGCCAATATGTTATATTATTTCTTTTAAAGTTTAGTTTCAGATTTATCAAGAGCTGATGCAGTGAGTTGTTGACAAAAATGTCAAACCATTTATTTTGGCAACCAACACCGCGATAATTGATAAACAAACGAATAAGTGAAAAAACCACTAGGGCATTTGTCAAGGGTGATATAACAAGACGTTGATAAATATATAAATAGTCGACTATTGTCATTGCATCTAAATTTTGACTGTATTTTATAATTATTTAACGAGGACATTGTTTTGGTATTACCTAGAAAAAAAATAGTAATCGAGTCGAGAAAAATTATTAAATACAAGAGAAATCTAGCAGCAATAAAATAGTCGTATAAAGATTATTTCTTGACTCCAATTATTTATATCAGTCATATGAATGACACCGTATTGTCAGGGATTGTATAGCCTCGATTACCCTTCGTTTGTGGTTTCGCCAAACCGATTCATTTTCAAATACTTGTAGAGCTTCAACACGATTGATTCTATTTGACGTTCAAGATGTATTTATTCAGAGTACTGTCAGATGCACAGGTTCCTTGATATATAGGTATCATGCTGAATAGTCGATGACTATTGTGTACCATGCAAATAGTCAAGGGTAATATAACAAGACCTTGATAAATAGTCGACTATTTTTATTGCATCTAAATTTCGACTGTATTTTATAATAATTTAACGAGGCATTATTTTGGCATTAATAATCTGATGAGAGCCCGAGAGCGAAGCTTGAGGGCTTTCATCTCTGATTATTAATGCCAAAATAATGTCGAGTAAAATTAATAAATACAAGAGAAATTTAGCAGCAATAAAATAGTCGATAATTAATCAAGGTCGTGTTATATTTATGAAGATTATTTCTTGAATCCATTTCTTCATATCTGTCATATAAATGACACTGAATTGTCAGGGATTGTAGTCTCGATATCTCATCGTTTTTGATTTTTCCAAACCGATTCATTTTTTAATAATCATTCAGCTTTAACACGATTGATTCTATTTGACGTTTAATATGTATTTATTTAGAGTACTGTCAGATGCTCAGGCTCCTTGATATGAGTATCATGCTGAATAGTCGGTGACTATTGTGCATCATGTTAATAGTCGCTAATAGAGCGTGTTGATTGGTCCTGTCAAACAGGAAACAAACGTATGATTGCTTGATGACTGATATTTAATAGACGAAAGAAATAATCGTAGGTAATATCCCAAGACCATGACAAATAGCCGACTATTATTTTCTTCATAATTCTATCGAGAGTACCTTATATGACATAAGAACATTAATAATCTGAATAACTCCCGAGAGCTTTAGCTTGAGGGAGTTATTCTTTGATTCTTAATGTTCATATGGTCGAATTGAATTGTCTCAAAATACAAGTTACTCGAGATGAATTAAAGAAAATAATAGTCTCTATTTGTCATGGTCGAGTGATATTCAGGAAGATTATTTCATGAACAGTGTAAAATCATTCAAATATACTCGTTCATATACTCTTTACTTTCTGGGATGGATTTGCTTATATATGCATTGATTTCTGTCATAGAAGACAACCCAAAACGAGACATTTCAATTTTGAGCGACTGAGTTGTCAACGTTTGATTCTTATACAAACAAAAGAAAGATTTGTTTACATGAATAGCCGTGTCTACCTAAATATCCGGTTGTTACCTAAATAGCCGCTCATATCACATATTATGTGACTTCAGTCATGAAATTTCATTGGTGTGTGAATAAAATAATCGCTAATAGAGCGTGTTGATTGGTCCTGTCGAATAGGAAACAAACGTATGATTGGTTGTTGACTGATATTTAATAAACGAAAAAAAAATCGCTAGTAGAGTGTGTTGATTGGTCCTGTCAAATAAGAACAATCGTATGATTGGTTGATAGAAAGAAATAATCGCTGTAAAAGTTGCAGCTTACTTTTGTCGCTGTCAAAGTGACAATTGCCCTGTGGAATATGCGATTTTTTATACATGAATTCAATAGCCCTGTAGATATTTTATCGCATTTTGCTGATATCCCGAAATCTAGGAATACCGCATTGTGAATTCAATATTGGGTTGCAATACGAAATATTACAATGAAATATCCCGCACCTCGCCACTAATTCAATTATCCATTCCTCTTTGTGTGCTTGCAAAATGCACCCCGATGCCGAAACGGCGCCGAAAAAATGAAATTGGAAGCAGCCTCGCAAAATTGATATAACATAGACACTTCAATATACTCTAACCTAATAAATAAGAGAGGAGCGCAGCTTTGAACGTTCCTTTCTTATTTTTCAATTTACTTTTCACCGCTAAGGATACTTTGTATCAGGAGGAAAATCAATGTTGAGTTACAAGAAATGAGGAATTGAAAACCCATTTCTCTTTGTTCACTTGGCTCAAGCAGTTCTTTGAAGCAGCTCTAATGAGAAGGTTGAGAGGTACAACATGAATTGATCAGGAAGTTATTTCATGAATATGGTGTGTTAGGAATTGAATTTAATCAAGTGAGGTGTTTTATTTTTATCTTCGATAATATTGATGCTACCTACCTACGTGTAAAATTTAGTTATTTATGATCTGCTTCAATGATGTCAGAAATGAAAAAAATGCAACATTTTTTTGTAACATCAAACAGAAAACACCTACTTTCCCGAGACTGTTTTCTTCATCCAACATGAATACCATCCAAGAGGTCATCTTAAACACTGTAAAATGGCGACTAAAGTTTGTCTTTCAGTCGCAGATGATTCCACATCTGATTTTATGAACATCATGTTCATATTTTCATCAAATTCAAGATTTCAGTGAATTGTGTCGTTACAATGGAATAATTTTCAATTTCTAAAACAAAAATTAAAGACTAATTATTATTCTCACTATTCTTCGACTTTGTTCCGTGGCATCTTATATGGATTGAATGCTATTTCAAAATATATACAGTGTCTTGTTTGATGATGCCCGATTCAATGGTGATATCGACAATGTTGCCAAATCAACGGTTTTTCAGATATTCAGAGTAACAACATTTTTTCAAATGCAACACCCGATTTGTTTTCATTGCAATCAATTCAGCGACGCCTCATTACTTATGTATCCAAATATCAGTTTTAAAATTAATGAAGTTTTTTTAAATATGACAACATGGCTTTTTCGTTCAAAAGTCTGGGAACGTTCCAATATTTCCAATACGGTTAAAAAAAATCCCTGAAATCTTATACATGTTGGTTTTTGATGATGCCCGATTCAATGGTGATATCGGCAATGTTGCCAAATCAACAGTTTTTCAGATATTGAGGGTAAATCAATTTTTTCGAAAAAATCGTCGTATGAAATTTCACGAATTTTTCTTAACCGTATTGAAAATATTGGAATGTTCCCAGACTTTTGAACGAAAATGCCATGTTATCGTATTTCAAAAACCACATTAATTTAAAATCTGATATTTCGAGACATAAGAATTGATCGCAATGAAAATAAATATGATCTTCCATTTGAAAAAATTGATTTACCCTCAATATCTGAAAAACTGTTGATTTGGCAACATTGCCGATATCACCATTGAATCGGGCATCATCAAAAATCGTCTTGTATGAAATTTCACGAATTTTTCCTAACCGTATTGAAAATATTGGAACGTTCCCAGACTTTTGAACGAAAATGCCATGTTATCGTATTTCAAAAACCACAATAATTTAAAATCTGATATTTGGAGATATAAGTAATGAGGCGTCGCTGAATTGATTGCAATGAAAACAAACAGGGTATTCCATTTGAAAAAATACCACTCTGGAGAAATTTTCGTAAATTTTCTCTTGGCCGTTTCTGAAATATGAGGCCGTTCCGATACTTTTGAAAGACACTGTATAGATTTTTCAAATAACCTGTCGATCGTTGAGGTATTTCTAATTTTACTCATTACACTGTAGCGTACGTATGTAAAAAAGTCTTATCTGAAATTTGTTTAGTCTTTACAGAAGATTCCTCTCTGTGCAAGGTTTCTATATTTGGTCTACGGTCCCAAATTAAAGTATTTTTTAAGTAGAGTAGATGAAAATTGAATTTCAACCATCAAATGATTGGAAGAAACTCTCTTTTCACAAAATTAAGTGGTAGATCTGGGTGACACATTGCAGAGCAAACCAAAATGTGATTCGCAAGTTTGGAAAGGGGTTCGTAATTTTGATTTTTAATATCATAAGCTCTGAAGTTTCATTATGATTACAAATAATGTATTCTATCGGTGAATAGAACTGATAGATTCCATGGAATGGCCTTTATGTTCACCAGACTTAAGTCTGTTCAATTACTTTTCGTGGGGGCATCGAAAGCATCTTATCTACTAGCCTCGTTCGAAGATTTGTGCCAATGCATCATACATGACTGCTAGAAAGTTACTCCTCAGATGCTTCAATATGTACGGGAACCCTTTAGTGACAATCTGTACCATTATATAGCAGTGGCGGGCCATACAAGGCCATGCAACGAACATTAATCCTCATAAAGCCGTGCTGATGAGTTGGTAACAACGAAACAGCGCTGTCCACGGATCGTGAGCTCTCGGAGTTGAAACGAAAATACTCTATTCACTTTAAATACTCTATTCACTATATATATATATATATATATATATAAATTACGTGTCACGTTGTTTGTCCGCTATAGACTCCCAAACTACTTAACCGATTTCAATCAAATTTGCACACCGTGTACAGTTCGATCTAACTTAACAGATAGCATAGCTCACATCTCAATTTATAGCCGCAATATTATTTTATTGCAAATTATTTGTTGATGGCGAGAGAGTGAGACAGAACACATCACACGTTCTCGGTCTCCTCTTTGTGCGATGCTTCGTAGTTTCCACACTATCATCCACTAAGCATTATTTGTTTATTATTCGACAGTCACAATTATCTGTCAGTCCCAAACGATTCTAACAGATGGCGGTATCTGCTGACTGGATTGAGTAAGTATTCTAACAGATGGCGCAGTGTTAAAAGTGCTAACGTTTCACATAAGTTACAATTTAATGGCATAACCACCACGTGTTGCTGAGGCTAAAGTATTACTTAAATTTATTTCGTAGTAAACGCAATACAGTGTATTTCAATTGTTCTTACGTTCTTAAATTTTGGTATTACCATAGCCGGCCACGTGTTATTTAGACTGAATTATAAATTGAATTCATATTATAGTAAAAGTAATACAGTTGAATCCTTCTTGCTTTTTAATTATTAGTGCTTCATTATTTAACAATCTTTAATTAAAGTATATACATGTAAGTATTACCACGTAGTTATATTATTATATATTTGCTATAATATATATATAATCACGATGTACGATATATGTATTTTGATGATTATGAGGTACTCAAGGCTCCAGAATCAATATCAACGGTAGTAGAAAATCAATGATGGCGGTCGCCATGTATTTCAACAAATGGCATCTGTGTAAAAAAACATGGTAGTTCTCCTACCGTTTCCCTTCAATAATTTACTACTATGTAATATAATAAAAACCTTAGCCACAGCAACGCGTGGCCGGGTCTGCTAGTTACACTATAGATTATTACTATAGATTACGCGCTTCATTCTTTGTCGATAATTAATAAATTTTCAGTGCTTTCTTAACAATATGATGTAATTTTCAACTTCACCTATAGTTTAACTAAAGCTACTTTTTAATTGAATAGCATTTTCTCGCATCAGATTCGACCGAGCCAAATCGTTTATATTATCAAATATATATGGGCTAGAAATTACGATCACACCTCGCAAAGTTTAATATTGTTATGTCGATATTTTGGTTGGTTTCCGGGTTTTGCCGTGGTCTTCTTTGGTTTAAATCTCCAAACGTTACGACTGCAACTGCGGCAGTCATCTTCAGTGGCGTGATCGAAGTACTCTTCTAGACGTATCAACTGAAACTGAAGCTTTCGAGTTTGCCATGTTATTTATAGTGATGTTTTTTCGCGCACTTTCTGTAATAGTGGGTTCGCGTGCACTTTCCGCGAGATTCGGGTGACATGGCTTCGTTATGGCCCCTTTCAATGCTGTGTGCCAGATCTTTGGTAAATATTATGTTCTCTCTTCTTTTCTGTTGAAGTTCTCTTGCTGTTTGTGTATTTCTATTGCTTCTAGATACATTCTTGTTGAATAATGATTCGACGTTGATAGTCTCCTGGTATTTTCGAATAGGATCTTGTGTTCTCCTTCAGACAATGTATGCTCAGCGACTGCGGACTTCTCGGTTTGTCCCAAACGACAACTCCGCTTGTGCTCGTTTTCTGCTTTCATTGGTTGCTAGACTCTCTTTTTATCTCATTGACTGGAATTTGATTTGTCGCAAAATATACTAGGTTTCCAAAGTTAACACTTACTCTGGTTGTACAACTCTGTTAACTGAGATCCCTATTATCAACTCGATAATGCTAGAAGAGCCAGTACGAGTATATAAACTTTTATGAATGGAAGGCGAGATTCAACAACAGTCAAACATATGTTCATTCAATTGATAAAAACATAATCACAACTACCAAAGAATTACTTAGGAGCATTCAGCAATTAATTGAACCATTGATGAACTATTAATGACCCATTGTGCAGCCATTCTGGTCTTAAATGGGTTTCCTCCGTTTATTTACAAATGACTTCCAAAGTATTGTTCAATTGAAGCTGATATTGAATTATAACAATAACGTGTACCTACTCGTGTCGTCACATTCTGATGTTTTCTACATGTTGTTGTTCAGTAACTCTGAATGTGAAGATGCGAATACTTTTCTATGTTGCGAACGGTGAATCCCCCCTCCCCGTACGTTTCTTTACAATAGTTAATGGTGATGTACAACTTAGCTACATTTCCATTCGAGGGCTGGAGTTGAAAATATTATATTTTCTGCAAGAAAAGCCTTTTTAGTTTTTAATGGCCACCTTGTAGTGATTTTGAACTACTCGAAAGTTTGGAGGGATATAAAACTTCTCATATCCTGAAATAACTAAATGATTCATCAGAGTTTAATAATTGACTACTGTATTTGAATTAATTTTGCCGAGCACTGAAGGTTTATAATATGAACTTTATCCAGTCCCAGGATTGCACAATTCCTTTTTCCTTATATCCAATTAAATGTGCATTAGCCCTTACCCGGGTCCGATTCACACGCATTTGAATATCTGCATTGCAGTCTGAATTTAGTTTACTTTCACTTCTGAAAGCAAGTAGTGAAAATCTCTGGGAGCAAGTATTTTTTGTTGTTCTTCGATTATTTTCGTCAATCCAGTTACAGCTAGTTCCATAATCAACATCATAAAGACCAACGTACCAACACCTTATAGATAAAGCCTTCTGTAAAGTGGCTGTCTTGTCTATCAAATCTTGCGATTCATCTTTGACACACTTCCCGTTGACCGATTTTGATAAAATTTGGCCAAAGTAATGCAGGTCCGATGACAATACAATATTAAAAATTTGATGGCAGGGGGTGATTGAGGGGTGTGAAGGGGATAAATTCATACCTTTGGATCCAAAACAGATTCGAACCTGCTCAGATTTATTGTTTAATGTGGTGACAATACAATTTTATATAAAAAAAAAAACAGAAATACGGGAGTTGGTGACGGGTGTAAATGGTGGAAATTCAGAATATTTGAACCAAAACAGATACGAACATGCGGTATTCAGGTTTATGATTTGATCTAGTGACAATACAATTTTATGAACAGAAATCGGTGGTAGGTGTAAACGGGGTAAATCGGGAACTTTGGAATCAAAACAGATACCAAACATGTGGTTTTCAGATTTATGATTTGAACTGGTGACAATACAATTGTAAGGTGTGTCTGATCCAGTAAACAATACACTTTTGAAAAAATTAAATTTCCCTTGATGGATTTCGGATTTAGGAATTGCATTGTACAAAATTGAAAGGAAAAAAACCTTGTAATAATGAGGCATTGCTAGAAAATTAAAGGTTGCGAAAGCAATAATTATGAATCCTGCATTATGTTCTTTTTGATTAAGACTAAAAAGTAAAAAATAAAATAAATATTTTTTTTTTTAATTTGAACAATTCTACTGAAAAAATTGAATATACTGGAGTTTTATCCCAACACCAAACCACTATTTTCAACACCTCGACACGTGTTTCGGTCACCAAGTGACCATCTACAAGAGGAAATTAAAAGATGAAAAAATTGAACTAAAAAGTAAAAAATTATTTGGAAGATCTCTGTTTATTACGGTCTAGATTTAACAATAGCATTAATGGCACATTATATATTCTTGAGATCGATAAAAAATCGTGGCGCGTGCATGGAAACAGAACTAAGTGATAGAAATCCAAGTCCAGAATAGTTATCATAAAATCAATTGACCACTCATCAATGACTAAAACTAGTCGGCGGAAAAGTTCATTTGGTTACATCAACTGATGAAAACATCAATGGACAGCAAACGATCGTGTATTTATTGAAGAATATAAAAATTCACTCAGTGAGTTCATAATGACGTTCAGAGCATCGCTGATTGATTTGTGATGTGATTAATATCGCCTAGTCAGACATGAAAGCCGAACTGGTTCCTAATACGGTTTTATTTAGTATTCAAAAAACTCGTAACATTTTCTTCGGGCATGTATTAAACCGTTTATTGAAATTATTCATGAGGCTGGAACACCTCTGATTGTTTATTGTTTATATTAGTTTTACTCCCGACTATTCATGAGTGTGCTTTTTGTAGGTATCGATTATGGGGCTACGAATAGGTTTGAATTCCTCAAACATTTGCAGTGAATCCAAAGTCATGTATAATAATTGAGTCATTGCATATTTAGCAGTCAATAAATCAGTTGGCTGAAATAACGTTTTCTGATTGAGGACTGTTCATAATTACAACTTATCATAAGGTCTATGAAAAATGTTCTTACTATAAAACTAGTTGAGCTTCTTTTGAAAGAAATGAAGCTTTTTCACAGATATCAAGACCGTTAACGATTTTTTTCATGTGAGAGAGTCCTTTTATCCCTGCACGCGAGATGGACAGTTGAATTTCCCTTCATTAGTTCAAACCAGAAAACGGAAACACTAAAGTTTTGGCGTGTTTGAATCGGATTTGATTGAACTCAATCAAGGTCTTCTTTCGCAACGATTTTCGGATGTACTGTAGCCAGGGAGTCTTTTTGTATCTCCCCATTTCAGAAGTGGGACTGCTAATTTGAACGCATCAGTGAATCTCGCAGGATTCTCCTTCGAGGGCCTAGCAAACGCAATAATTCAATGTATTGAGGATAAATTTCAGCTCGAACACTTTTTTCGAAATTATTACCGATTATTCCCTCCCTACATTACGAAAGCTCTGTATTGTTTGAAACGATGTTTCACTATCATTTTGTACATGCGTTCCACACAAACACATATTCAATTAACTGCCGGATCAACGGTCAAGATATCCTGCGACCCTTCGTCTATCTTTTCCGGAAACTTCAAGCGCACCGTACGAAAATCGCATTGAAATCTTCTTGGTGGGCCCCTTCAAGCGATGTACGTGTCCATTCTTCTTGCTAATCACTCATATTACGGATAACGAGCATGGATCCCCGGAATCACGATCCAGCAGACCGTCATGCAATATGCTAATGGGCTCTTCTTGCGCTGGCCGAACTTCCGCAGACGAAACCTGGCCATTCCTTCGTTTATACTGGAAGAGACTATTGATCAGCTGCCATTAGTCTGTTCTGCTGATAGTCCGGGTAGAATCTGTGCGTTAGAAAACAACAGCTACCAGAATTTATATAGTCGGATTCATGTTGAGAAGTCAGTAATGCAAGATAGGATAACAGCGTTGCCAGAGTTCATACACTAGAAAGAGGCGTTGACTTGGTAGTTGCAACATCAGGTCTGTATTGTATTCATGAATGTTTTTGTTCAAGTTAAGGTACCGTTAAAAATATTCTGGTGCCATACCATTCACTATTTTGAATACTAGTATCATTGTGAAATAGTAGATTCTACTTTCAACTGAAAACTAATTCAAACAATTTAGCATACTTCTTATGGAAGTGAGACGAGTTGTTTTCAACATTACCCTAATTCCACGGTTTTGGAGTTTTTGTAGCATATTTAGTTTATTGAGATTGAAGAAAAATATATAGATATAGACGCACAATAATCAAAATAGGGCTGATTGATAGTGTTGGAAACTGTAACTTTGTAAAAAGTATAGTTTCTTTGATCTTTTCCCAGACCCAGACTGTCAAAACTCAATAAATAGTCTTGTTGAAAACTAAGGTATTTGACTGTTGACCCAACTTCAATTTTTTCACTATTGATATTGAGGTTTATATTGTTGATACTAAGAGAACTATATTTGTATTTTTTGCTGGAGCTCATGGCTTTTGTTTTTGTTACGTTAAACTTTAATTTGTTGGTGCAAACTCAGATTCAACAAAAAGTTCAATATCATTGTTGTTGTAGTTATTTCCGTCAACCAGCTGCACACCCTCAAGAGTACAGCCCTAAAAAGTCTTCAAACGACTTGTCCGAGCTAGGGCAGACGCAGCCCTTACCTTTAAACGTGTGATTCCATGCACGAGACCGATGACCATGCTGGGAATCGAACCCATGACCCTTAGGTTAAGAGACAAGCGTTCTACCATCATGACCATCACGGCCCAGATATAACACAGAAAGAAGAGGGCCCAAAACGCTACCCTGGGGAACACCCATGGTTGAATGCATGTGAAAGCATTCAATATTATGTACTTTTCATTATTCTTCATTCTTCATTTTCTCCTATATGAATTATGGAGACATGGAAAATGAATAAGGCATCAACAATTGTCGAACATTCGACCACGAGTAGTACCTATTTTGCTTCCATCGCTGCACGCAAACATGAGATATTTCCATTCTTTTTTTTTTTCATTTTTGATTTAGAAGTTAATAGCCAACAAATATTCCAAAAGGCCCATTACTTAGTACCTTTGCAGAATAATTAGTTGAAAATGGATCAAAGTGAGTGTCTAATTGTTTTCATGTGTCCCCCTTTTTTTCCATATCAATTCGTAGAAAATTCATTATTATCTGAGATCAGTTCTAAACTACAGTTCATTTGCCAAAGAACAAGCCATTTACGGAAATGTTTTGGAAAAAATATTGAAAAACGACGAGGAAACCAAAAGTGTGTTTACAAATTTTGATAGAAATCTGCTTCATTGGGTGGCAACGAAAAAACAGCTGCCATAATCAATATGAAATGCCTTCAGTTGAAAACCACCAAATTGAATATCGTCAAAAGTCATATTTCGGTAAATAACAAAAATTAAACACTTATGAAACTGAAAATATCATATGTATATAAGAAATCTATCATTTTAAAAGTAAGTTATATTCAACCTATTGAATTTCTAAGCGAATTGATTGAGGAAATTGAACGCAATCCTATCGATATATCGGCTTTTGATATCGGCCTATACCGATAATCGTTAAATACTTATAGCCAATATAAATATCGGTATCGCTCGATCCCCTTAAATTAACTCTAGCTATCACATTTTTCTGAGTTATTTCGTACATTTCTACAGCTCTTTTCTGATTCCACGGCATTTTTCATTAGAAATATTTTTTCATAAACATTTGCTATGCTATGGCCAGAATTTTAATCCGGAATGCCATTATTTTCCCAGGAAATAAATATCCTTGGTAAGTAGTATATGTAAGATAGACGTATATTATCAGCTCAAAAATCATTCACTCTCGTACCAGTGGATTTCTGACTGGACTATGAGAATATGTGCACGAAAACTGGAGTCGAAGTCATTAGTTTATGTGGTTTCTGGTATACCGGAAGGCAAACAGGAAAACTTTGGTTTCTCTGGGTTTGCGGTCTGCCCGACCGGATAATATGTCGGTAAGGTAAACTTGGATTAACTGTCAATCATGAATAAACCTCGTACTCTCCTTGATATCACCCTTTCTGTTTCTGCATTCTGAATACTCCGGTGAATTCTGGGTGATTTGTATGCTGATTACCTTCAGATTCATCTCTGATGTAACTCAGTTACCCTATATCCTACTTGAGATGCAATTTATTGTTAACGCTAACTACATTGTATCCCAGTTCTATCAGTAGTAGAAGTATTAGTCCTGATGCCATATTTCTTCTAGAAATTGTAGTTTTTAATACTTTTTTATTAAGAGAAGATTTCCATTTTCTTTCACTGAGTACTTGATACTTGCACATTTTGCAATGATCAGTGATCGTTTTTTTGTGTATAATTCAAGGCAATAAAGAAAATATTTGCGTACTTCTTTTGGTATCAATGCTTATTAGAATATTGACTAGGGCCATTAATTAATTTTTCGTAGACTTTCACACTATAAAATGAAACTCATGAATTATTGATCATAAAAAAGTTTTTTATTTCTCAAGTTGCATCCTGTTTCTGGTAATTATATGTTTCACACCTGTAAAAGCGAATGTGCCACCAAATCCATAAAAGCTACCCCGGAGCGCTGATTATCTTTCATATTGTTAGGTTGTTATTGTAACATTTCAATAAATTCTGCACATTTTAGCTAGTTTTTCGAAATTTTGTTACCATAAGACAGGTAAGAAAGAAAACTGCCTATTAAAGTATTCTTTTACCAAAGCAACCTATTCTCAAGGCATTAAGATTAAGAAAAAATGGAAAATAGTCGGCGTGATCCTAGCATTGTAAGATCTGGATGATTTATACAGAGAATAATTCAAACATATTGTCACTTTATAACCACTCATACTGGAAAATTTTCATTTTATTTATAAAATTCGCTGAAACTATGAGAACCTCTGCCCGCTGAATTTCAGCTGCCTGGATCGTAGCCGTAAGAAACATAGGATTTTTGATCTGACATCAGGGCAGCTGATGTTTGGCAGTCAGCGGTTCCCAGAAGTCGGACAAATTTTAATACAAATTGCTGTCAGAGGTAGTCGATCATTGAAAAAAAAGTTCCGAAGGAAGTTTAGGAAGGACCACAAGGATTGACGACAATTGATGTCAGATGCAGAAGTTATTGGATTTATAAGAGCAGTTCTAATGAAGTTCTGGAAGAACACAAGGAAATTTGTAACAGTTCTTGTCAAACCGACAAAAGAAACCAAAAACGACAAGAAAAGCAAGACCAGTTGCAGAACACGAAGAAACGGGAAAACACCACAAAAACCAAAGAACGAAGGACGTGAAGAAGGGCAAAAAACCGGACCAGTTGCAGAAACTTTTGGGAGGGCAGGATAGCAAAAACCTTCCAGATTAATGAATGATGTGAAAGAGAAAGAACAGTTCCGGTTTAAGGATATTTTGAATGAAAAAAAGCCCATTAAGTAGTCCTCAACTTTGCTTGTGTTGGGTCCCTTTCAATCCTGCAGTAGTGAAGCTAGCCACTCGCATTAGCGAAACGTCAGGAAGACATTCCAAAAAACGACTGCCTTCAATTCCATGTGAGAATAGTGACACTTTAGATGTACTACAGGTTAAAAACGTAGTTATCTCAGAGAATAGAATCCAGTGATGGAGTACGCAGGATACTTCAGCAGTATATTCGAAGATTATGAAGTTGTATAAACGACATAACCATCCGTTATTTTTGTAACCCTAAATTCCATATCGTGGTAATATCGTTGCCTCATAGCAGACAATGTGGGTGAATACAATCATTAAACTTTTTCTATCAATTTCACTCCTACCTATCAGTCTAATCTCTCATCCGAGGTAATATTTCCGATGGAGAAGCCCACTGCGCGGTCCCAAATCCAACCGAAATTACCGAAATAATGTGAAAACTGAAGGAAAAGTTGCGGTCGGGGCTCATGACCTGGCAAAGCTGCGAGTATTCATCAAAAGAAGGATACTTAAACCAACATTAAATTGTAGGTTTGAACACGCGACCCTGCGGATAGCTTGCACGTATTCCGCAATAAATTAGGTGTATGCTAGCACGCATATTGCTATATTATAAAAGCTTCCTGGTGAAGTCATGGAACAGGGTGATCTCATTTGTGTTCGGCTTGAATGGGCCTTCGTTATTATGCCATTTCCTTCTTTTTTTGTGGCACATCAACATCACAGAATTGAACACTGAAATAGAAATCATTCAAACGTATTGGACAAATAGAAAAACTAGTGACACCTGAATCCCCCAGACTGTGAAAATGTCATGTCATAACACTCATACTCATCGGATTATCAATCTGAGTTGCAGTAACTGTGGATAACTTTCTACAACTAGGTACATCAAATTCTGTAGAGTAACGAATTTTTGCAATCTCCACATGTTCCTCAAATTCGCATGCTGCAACGTTTGAACACATTCACGAAAACGAGGCATCAACAGGTCAGCTTCATTCCACGGATTCAATAATCTCAACGATATCCAAATTGCTGATATTCCTCCAGAAGAATTTAACATCGTTTGTTGGAAACTGCAGGCCTGTTTTAGACATTCTCGAAACTACTCAATAGATGATGAAGGTCACAACTATCAATTGGAACTGGTATGGAGCTGCTCGGTGGTCTCCTCAATTCCTATTACCAAATGAGAAAAATAAATGCACTGCCATTTCGTCCTCATCACCTGTAACAGAAAATGTTCGATTACCATACTGTCAACACAATAGACAAATAGACCGAAGACGCGGCTGATATATTTCGTTTTTCTCTCATATTGTTTTTTTTATGTTGATAGAAGAATACGAAATCAAACAATTTATGGATGTAAATAGAATCCGGCGTGAAAGACCGATGATTATTTATATAGTTGTGGAATAATGTAGCGGTAGCAAATATATCACAAGAGCCAGTAACAAGTTGAAAATGCACTGTGTTTGATTTGATTCGTGGTTCAGGTGATAGCAGCTGCAACTTTCCTGTTTCTCCAACTTCAGACGGTTGGGGTTTTAACACAATTGATTCCACCGAACGGCATCGCCTAAAATTATTGACTAACGTGGACTCTCAACTCAAGAAACTAGAAATCATACCTCTCAACATTTACTCACCTCAATTTCTTTGTTTGCTGGCTGGAGGTGGACCAGTAGCAAAACTGTTTCTCTGTTTGCTCATCATGGACCTTAGCTCTGGTAACTGAAGCAGCACTCTCAACTTTACAAGGTTATATTAAAAGTCACGGCATATAATGATAGCCTCACAGGTTAGGCTTTTGGGTACACTCTACGTGTGTTTATGAAGGAGTATTATCATTCTTGAATGTACTACATTCTGTAATGTCTTCAGAGGTTCGAGCCATTTTTATTATGTGGGTGGAGCCATTAGCTGTTGATTCGAGATAGTATTTGTTGCATATTTTCAGCTGTGCAATTAATAGGATGGATGGGATTGGAATGGATAGTTTGAGATGAAACGAACAGAAGCATAAGCAGGGATATTCGGACTGGGATAGTCTATTTTTATCCTCATGAAATAAGAGGGATCGATAGGAGGTTGTAATGATGGGAGATAACTTCTTAAAATCAGTTGCAGGAAGATCATGTGATAAATCCTGTCTATCAAGAATAAAGAAGTAATCACCAATTTGTTTCACCAAATTGAATTTGGACTCTGTCAAATTGAGTTGAAACAGATGTAAGAGACAAATTCTTGGGAGGCGGGAATCGTTCATAGTTTTAATTTCAGTCAACCATAAGAAGAGACACCTCAATACTATGAGACTCAATTTTGTTGGGGAGGTTTCCAGTCTAAAAACATAATCGAGGATATTTTGAGCTAAGCAAAGCAGTCTCTTGAAAAATGCGATCTTATTTCTGTCCAAAAAAAAATCTGTGTATCTGAGGCCACAAATACCGACACCGTACGAAAGAGATGAGATGATAATTGAATCATGAAGTTTGATTCTCTCGTCGTATGACCTCATTTTTAAATCGTTCAGCCTTAGAGACGATTTGGACATTTCGAGGAAAAAGGAGAAGAAGGAGAACACCACTCATAGGTTTGTTATTTCATTAACAACCTCGATAGGATCATTCAGGTAATCGAAACTGAAGTTTTTGTTAGTGGCAAATCCACCCCTGCTGAAAACTACGATTTTTGTTTTTTCCGTGTTTACAGATAGATCATTTTCATGGTCTCATTGTGATGAGATTGCTAGTTTGCGTTGTAGGTCTATTTGAGAGGAGCTTAGAATAACAAGATCGTCAGCACACAGCAACATGTTCAATATCAGATATGAATAGTGAGAAGAATTTTGGGCTCAAAGGATTGCCTTGCAAAATACCACTGGAAATATCAAACATTTTGCAAAATGAGTCATTACTTATAATCGACATATGGGCTTTATCATAAATCTGTTTTAATATCCGCAAGTATTTAGAGCTTATAGCGAGTTGAAACAGTTCAATATTATAAGTATTAGTCATATTATAGTATCAATATGACTATCTCGAATTGAAATTTCAGTTGAACAAAATAACTTACGAAATATCAAACAAGGATTCACCCAAACAATAACGTAACTCAGCTGTATGTCTGAATCTTGACTTCACGACCGGAAACTAACTTTCAAGGCTCTAGTTCGATCATTTCCTCCTGCTCTAGCTAAACGCCCTCTCTCTTGTATGGGATAACGATATTTTTTGTTATCCCAAACAAACCTTGGTGTTTCAACAGTATTTTCAAAACCTCCAGTATGAAGGTGGTATACAAAACCTCGTATAGGCCACAACGGATCTTCTCAAGGATAAGACAAGAAAAATAAATGGAGAAATATGTGGGTCAAACAAGAAGAGCCAGGAAAGAACGGTTCAAAAAATCGATTGGATGTTGTGACCGGGTATGCACTGAGGATCGGTCGTACCGTGAAACTAGTATGTAGATAGTCACACACAATAATTCTGAATGAAAAATATTTTATATTCATGATGAAATAAGAATGATAAAGAAAAGGACTACCTATATAATGTCAAAGTAACAAGGAGAAGTGCAATTCGAACGTTTCATCGCATATTTCATTACCATTACGAAAGCTCCCGAAGGAATGTTTATATTTCTCCAATAATAGTTCAAGTATGTATCATCCTCTAGCAATTAGCTCTCACCACGTAATAGACTGGGATGAACCATCATATTTCCTCTTGCGTCGTCCTGAGGTTAGAGTTATCTCAGTATCTCAGTAGGTGGTCTGCTTGAAACACGTCTTAGACTGCAGGAAACGGGGGTAAATTGTGGCCTATGTACGCGATACTAAATCCGTGCTTAATCCACTTAAAAGGAAGCACGGCTGCTGTAATCGGCCCTTCCGCTAAGGAACTTTCTTGCTTGCGGTCTTGCGCTACGAGCTCCTGATGCATAGTCCGGTACAAGAGAATGGGATAAGACTTGCTGTACTTTGTCCGTCGTATTACGAGTTATTTTGTGAAAATTCATTTCCCACTGCCTCACTGAAAGTAATCTGATAATCTCTACTGTTTTTGTTCTTCAGCAGCACTCTTTGAGAAGGGACTGGAATATCCTTTGTGCATTTATCATTTCGTTATTATTCGGATACACC
Organism: Chrysolina americana; assembly: GCA_958502065.1. Taxonomy (NCBI): domain Eukaryota; kingdom Metazoa; phylum Arthropoda; class Insecta; order Coleoptera; family Chrysomelidae; genus Chrysolina; species Chrysolina americana. Next base: position 91,255,051 of record OY293412.1, read on the forward strand.
ACCAAGAATACGGAAAACATAAGAAGATCTACGAAAACAACATTCCATATTTCAAAATACTCTCGGCATGACATAAGATGTCCCTTAAATGTAATAATTATGGATCGATAATATACAGGGTGTTCAATTTGAAATAGGGGTGATTTCTCACCCTGTATATCACAGGTCGATTTCAGATATATAATTTGAGAGATTCATCAACGTACAACATACAAAGTGTCATTCTAAATATCTTGAAAATCGTCAATATTTTTGTGAAAGAGATTTTTATAAAGTACTTTCCATGTCTGATTTTGAAACCGAAGAACTGATACAGAATGAAGGTTGACATTTGAAGAAATCAAGTTGGGACCGCCAGAAAAAATTGAACACACTGTGTAAGTGCCATCATTTTCATTGTGTAGATCTCATTTTGCTAGACACTATAACGATTCATTTGGAATTTGGATCTTATTTAATGAAAACACTGGATAGAGTTCAATATCGCCGTGATAAAAAAATATCCGAAAAAAAATATGCTCGTTCATTTGGGATAACTAACTAGTTAATTTGTAACAAATACTTATTCATTTTGAGCGAGTATTAAATCCCTTCGTGTTCAAAAGGGAAAATTGTGAGGAGGATGGTGAAGATCCTGGAATGTTTGAGAAAGAAATAGTATATATTATCAAATTTATTGATATGGTAGCAAAATTGGAAAACCTATTGAATTCCCCCCAGGTTGGGCGCCAATTTTCATGAATCACCTGAATGTCTGTCCTGAAGCTTCACTCTAAGTTCTGCAAAGCTATCCAAAGTTTCAATGGAACGGCCCATATATACAGGGTGAGTCAAAATAACACCGGCAAATTCCGTATACAGATTCCTCACTTTACTTCAAGGTGAAGAGTTCTTATCAATTTAGGTATAATGCAACCCCCTGATATACAGGGTGTCTAAAGTATGGAAAAAATCAAGAATAGGAAAATGTTCTCGAAAGCATTTAAACTTGGATTCATCAGTAAGTTGAGCTACTAGACACTCAACCTAAAGTCATATCATGTTTCTAAATGAAGAGCTTTCTTCGTATCTTTATTGAAACGTGAACAGTTCTTTTCCAGGTGGGTCTTTTGAAGGAGTAACCACTTTGAGAATCAAGATATTGTATGTTATACATAATGTAAGGTTATGATTTCTTCTAGAACACGCGTGTACGCAACGAAATTAAACTTTTGATCACTTTGATATCAAATAATATGATAACCCAGGATTTTTATTCTCAATTCTCTAGAATTCTTGTCGTAAAAGCTGGGACAATATGTGTTCATACTGAAAAAAACGATGACTTTTCCCTGAATCTTCGTGACTGATCTGGTCACCAGAGCAACCGTACTCTTTCCTTAGTATTTGTCAATTTGACCCATTTTAATGATTCATAGTTTTGAAATTTCAATATGAAAGTAAAAATTGATTCAAAACAATGTTTATGGATTTGAAAGTATCAGAGGTAATTGTTTCTGCCGAAAAAAAAATATGTCTAACAAATTTATTTCAAAAAATTCAAAATGTTGACTAAAGGCAAGTGACAAGGGGTCTGTTTATGTGGACCCGGTTGCCTGAAAACGTATAAACCGCTAGTTACCGAGCTGAAAATTTCGTTGATATACGGACCATACCCCTTGATAACTTATTGCAGCATTTCGGCTGATTTGTGACGAGCTGATCAACGGCTAAAACGCACAAAATAGTCTGACTGAAAAGTAACGAATTTATCGATACTGGCATAGATACAATAACAGTCAGTAATCCATACAAATTTGAACCATTGCCAAGTTATCGCGCATCATCGAAGTCAGTTAAATAATTTTCAAATTGGAATATTCATTATAAGAACGACACAGATATGTATTCCATTTATGATGACACAGGGAGAAATATCAAACCGCTGCCGAATCAAAATAGATTTCGAAATGGACTGCATCTACATTTCAGGAATTTCACAGCTGTTTATCAAATATCAGGAGAAACAAGTTCTTTTAAACTCAGTTAACACCGTTGTAGGGCGTATAGAGCAAGATGATGTTAAGGAGGAACAAATTATTCTTCACTGATTTGCAGCAGATCCTTCTATCAGCACTTTGTCGTGGGAAGACGTGTAGCATCTATCTGTATTGCCTTCAGAAAGTGACGGCCCTAAATGCGTGTGATTATATGGTCGCCGTAGAATTTTTTGTAATGGTTTCCGAGGATGTATGTAGAAGCAAACCACTTTTCAAGATGTGTACAATCAATGAATGAGATATATTTCACAAGAGATGTGTATTCCACTAGTAGGATAAAGAAAATCCTCATGAAATGCTCTGAAACGGTTACCAAGAAAAGTCTTCAGTTCATATCATTGTCTAAAACTTTTATATATACTTTTAAAGTTTTTTCCTCCGTTATTGAGAATTTTCCAAATATGTGGACCTTCATGGTCGAAACCATTCCATGGAAGTGAGTTAGCGCCACAGTACTCGTGCCTTTTGGTCAGAAAATCTCATGCTAATCGACTGAAAACCATTTTATGTAAGATAGCAATTGATATTTTGATCAGCTTCTGTATATGGAGAGAATCTGTAGGAAAATACCTATTACAATCATAAGTTTTACTGAATTGCTTTTAAAACCATTTTTTCCGCATGGAATTACAAACTCCGCAATAAATTTTGCAATGAGTATTGACACGAGTGTTATTCGATAAAAATTCATCCGGTATGTTTACGATAACATTGACGCTTCATCAATAATTAATTAAATGGATAAAATAGTTTATCACCGGGGGTCGCGTAATTATCGCGCCTACATTTTTAAATGTAAATGGCAAATGGCTACACGGTACGATGCACTGGAGCATGGAGAAAATAGAAAACATCGCAGATAACGGCTTTATTTCGTTTTATATGAATTCGAATCATAAAATTTTCTCTCAGTACATCTTATTCAACCAATTTAATTGCATATCAGACACAAGAAAACAAAGTGTGCGGCATCAAAGAAGAAACAGGTTGAATATGTTGTGAAAAAAATGCAAAAACATGTCAAGGAGGGCATCTCTTTACCATAGCCTCCCTCAACTGCCATACCTCCCTCCCCACTCGGACATACCTAAAGGCCCGTTCTGAGACCGATTCTACTTCTTTTATACATAAATGATATTACTCTTCCACCGATTAACAATTTTTGAAGATGATGTAAAATACTATAGTATGTCCAATGAGCTCGCAGTAATCGAAGAATAGTGTGCAGTTAATAAAGCCAAATTCAATATCAAAACACTCATTATCACCTTCAAAGGTAGCCCTTGAGTCATCATTGTAAATGAGCACACCATTGAACACAAACAGTATAAGATATTCCTGAGCATACAAATTAGAATGTGTTTTATGTTCTTCTGACTGCTTTGTTACAGAAATTTATAATTTTTGGACAATGAAGCTATTTTTGATTTCAACTTTTTTACTCTCCAATCTGCAGGCAACGACACAATCTGCAGAATCAATGTCCTTTATATTTTATATTTTCAAATCAGATTTGAATGGTATTCGTTTGTTTTGTAAAATGCATGTCCAGGCTTGTCTTCAACTAACTTTTTTCTCTGTTCCTTTTCGTCTTCTTCCAATAAACTGTTTTTGATGAAGTTCATTGTCACTGAATCTGAATTCGATCGAAATTGAATGCCAGAAGAGGTCACTATCGGAATTTCCTTCACTTCTCGTGGAATCTTCCCAAATTCAATGAGGAAATCATTCATTGACTGTGAACCACCTCGACAATGCCATATAAATTTTCCACGTTTCAATTGTTCAATTATAAAAATTTATTAGTTCAAGCGTTTCTCCCAAAGGTTATTTATTTCTTTGGCAGAAGCAGATGTACAGAACGCGCCAAGTCCATTTTATTTTTCTGATTCATAATTATTAAATATCATCAATGCTACCTGAACAAAAACCAGTACAACCGATTCCTTTTAATATGCGCCAGATTACTGCTTCTTAATCTCGTAATGCCACACGTCATGAAAAATTGAACCAAGGTAATTGTACCTTTTATGGTCCATACACCTGTTATGGCCCACCGAATTTCGCGCCCAAAATACAAAGTAACCTGAACCTATAAATTGATCAGGAAGATACGAAAACAATGGTTAGCCATTAACCTACGATGTAATTCATCAAAGTTTTCAGTTAAGCAACTGTACTCCACATGAAAGATGTATACTCTTCAGTGCTTCTTTCCATACAGTTATGAATACATAACTTTGATTATTAACAGGTAAGCACTTTACAAATTTTGGTTAACTTTGCTGATTCAATTTTCTTTTTCAATTTCAATAGTTTTAACTTATCCGCATATAAATTTGAAAAAGTTTTAAGTGGATATTTTCATAACAATATTCTTATTCAGTGTGTTGTAGGGGTGGTTCAAATTAGGACCAGCGTATCACTGCTTGTGCCAATTGTGGACCGTATGGTCCAAATTAGGGAAACCACATGAAAATCAAAACAAAAGAAAATCAATCAATTTGTGTATCTTTGTTGCATACCGAAAATAAAAATGAAGTAAGGTGAGATAAAATAGGTTTTAAATGAAATGTCTCTGGTGTTTACAGAAGTTTTGTAGCAAACGGAGATAATGTACTTATCTGTTGTTAATCTTCATGAAATAATTAGTTTGCTCCTCGCTCCTGATGTGACGATAGGAAGCTCATATACGTTTTAAATAAAATAATTGGGGTGAAGAAGAAGCAATATTTTCATATCATCTCAAAATACACGGTTACCTAGTATAACATGCTTTTTCTGCCGACCTCGTAATAACATGTCTATTTAATATGCTTCAATGCAAACGAAATCGACCATTAATGACCCCTATTAATGCTCAATTTGTCATTAATGATCGATTTCTCTGTAAATGCATGATTTTGCGCGTTGCATGGCAACCAGACATCAACGGATTCAGATTTTATGTGCGCTGTAAAACTTTGACACATACTTTTCCAATCTAAATAATGAATATTGAAGATAATTTTACGTTGAAACCGCCAGATGTTGCGGAAACTTTAAGTTTATTGCCTGATAAAAGCAGAAAAATCTATGGAAAAACATATACAGATTTCACATCCTGGTGCAGTGAGAAGAACATACCACGCTATTCAGTGCTGTTGGCATATTTCACGGATAATACAGAAAAAGGCCTCATTGCAAGTTTGTGGCCAAAATATTCAATGCTGAAATCAACACTAATCGTGCAAGAAAATATTGATATTAGCAAGTACAGTAAACTGATCATGTTTATAAAGGCAAGGAGTTGGATATGTGCCGAAGAAATCCAAAGTTCTGGAGAAAACACACATACAAAAATGTATCGCTAATGCTCCTGACAACCTTTTTTAATGACGAAAGTAAATATAAATAAAGGTTGATAAAATTAATTATTTTCAGTAATAGTAATTTTGGAAAATGTAGCAAATACTCAAATTATCAAGACGCGACATTTTATACATGAGCTCCGTAGCGCAGAGGTGAAATGCGATTGAAGACAAACCGGATGTTAGATCGGGGGTTCGAATCCTGAACCACGAAAAATTTCTCAACTTTTTTTTTATTTCCTTTTTTATTTCAACAAGAGTGAGGTCGACGAAAAAGTATTGTAATCAACTCCTATATTATAATGCGAATAATGATCTCGAACATTAATCGCCTTCATCAATACCCTAGCTGATTAAATAACTATTATGATTTTGATTTTAATAGATGTTTTGTTTTGTTATAAGAAATTTGTATTGTGAATAAAAATCACTCCATTAATACATTAATTTCATTATCAATATATTTGATGTACTAATTTTCAATGGTCCATAAAAGGAGTAATACGTAATTGGTATGTCCATAATCGGTGTGTAGAGATTGACTGAAAATTCGGTTCATTTCTTTTTTTTGTATTAATTTTGATGAAAGTTTCCTTCACAGCTATCATAATGTTAACTAAGTTTTTAACAAACAAATTGAATTTGGCATAAATATGGATATAGATGTTGCAAATACTGTTAACTGGCCCATAATTGGTAGATTTGCCTTATTTACTCATTGAACATTTTACTTGAATGTATTTGCATGCCAAATTCAATCGGGAAAAGTTGATGATTAGAAACAGGACCAAATATACGGACTAACAAGGCGAAATCATAAGGTTTCCTAGTTTTTACATAACCGTGAAAATAGATTATAATTTTTTGAGCTTGATTCATTTCATTACTGGAATTGGCATAAAAACAAGGTATTATTGCGTGCTCGTTAACAAACGTTAATGGTTGTGTCTATAACGTTATCGGTCCTAACTTTATAGTTCCGATAACAACTTTCAATGATTTCAACAAATTTAATGGGAACAAGATTCATTCCGTTTTTACACTATTCAGATTATAATGTAATGCTATCGAAAACAAATATTAATGAGGCGTTCAGTTGTTTGATGATTGCATGGAGTTTGTTTGTTTTCATATGTAATGTTGTGCCTGTATGATGCAGATTATATTTATTACCAACTGCGTAAATTGAATAATTAGTTTAGTTAATCAAAATGAGAGTCGTATCTGGAATGGACATTTTGGGAACTGACAGGTCAATAATGAAAACTCATAATTCATAATATGAATGAAGAATTTGGATGTACCGTCTGTTTACAAATTAAATCACAGGTACTTCCTCATAGAATACTATACTCTTGATTGTGAAATGAACTTATAGAATCTGATAGAGATATATCCCTGACATTTTCAAGATAGTATCCTACTTATCGACTGATAATCTTATAGGAAATCGTCTTCATCTTGAAGGTGATGCACTCGATTGTTTCTTCACAATGCTACACATAATCACTCACTCTCTGATCTTGCAACGTGTACTATTTATCTGATGAAAAAATGAAAAACACATGTGAGGATTATATCGTTTAAGCTCAAAGATATTCTTGAGTTGCACCGATTTTTGAGTTTTCTGTTTATGAGGCACATTCTGTATCAATTTTGTCTATTTTAATTGTTTTGGAGTTTTTCCAGAGCATCACTTAGGTAACGTCTTGCCCAATGGTATTCCCATGATGAAGTTCTTTTTCAATTTTTTGTCTAGCTTGAACTTATATAACGATTATATCGTTACAGCTCAAAGTTATTCTTGTTTTCATCTTGAGTGGCACCGTCTTCGATTTCTGGGTCGTCTGTTTATCAAGCATATTCTGTATCAATTTTGTCTATTGTCATTGTTTTGATGTTTTTTCAAAACTTCACTTACATAACGTTTCATCCATGGTGGAGTCCTTTTTCAATTGTTTGTCTGACTTATTGTAGTCATTTTGTTCATTCTTCCGTCAGTGCTAGCTTTGTGCTGGTAATTGACCTAGCTTTGCCTTGTAAGTGGTGGCAGATTCAGCTGGACATCTGGGTCGGCTGTTGACCTTATGACTAGTTGCTCCGAGTCAGCCATGACTTCAGTCGCACCGAGTCGTCGGATTGCCATGGCCTGCTGAATATGTCATATGATAGTGTAGATCTGATTCCTTGGTTCAACTTATCGTTTCTTGTTCATTCTGAGAACATCTGCCAGTCTACCAAATTGAATATTGAACAGACGAATATGAGAATCCGAGTCTTCCGAAGAAGTCTACAGTGAATGCACCAGTACCCAAAAGAATACACTATCTGACCTAATAAAATGATCCCATCCTTTAACAAAAATTATACCACATCCAGAGTTTGACTATTTCAATTAATTGAAACAAAACTGAGAAAAACATTTTTTTTTTCGTGGTCGGATGAATTTTTTTTGGATTACCAATAAATCAACGTCTCAATTGGAAAGCTCGTTCCAATCATCCAATCTCAAAGTTGAACTTTAGATGAACCCAACGCATCTATGAGCCGTTTCACAACCGTTATACAACTACTTCAACACACGTAACACAACGTAATCATGCAGATAGAGAATGACAACATCTCATCCGGTCAGGTAACCCAACCACCCCAAGTAAAACAAATGAAAATCTTTCAAAACAAAGTAATTAGCCGAACTGTGACTATTAATTGCGAGGACAATTCAACCGCCGTATCAGTTTACGACACTCTTCAGGAAGACAAAATTCTCGCTGAAGATGCTCACCGTAGTTTTTAGCGAAACGTTCGTAAAAACCGCCTCCACGGAGGTGAAATCACACTCCTTGATTAATAATAATAGCCGTCTTCTAATCGTACAGGCTATGCCTTTGCCTACTCTTGTTTATGAGGAAGTATTAGTACCTATTAATATTGAAATTGTTCTCTCCTTTGAATTCCTAACCATTTGTTCGACGACATGATTTGATAATCTCTTGGGTGAAATATGAGAAGAAATATGTAGATAATGTAGTAACTTCCATCAAGAGGAAACTGGAATAAGACATCCTTCTTCACGAAAGAACCAACCTACCAATACATCACTTATACTTTCAGGTAAAAGACCGTTTCTTCTCACAAGTCGACGGACTGCCGATGGGATCTTTCCTTTCCTCAAAAATCGCCAACATATACAGGGAGTGATTCGAGGAATTGACTACTAGGACGCAGACCACAAACCAAAATTATGGTTAAGATACGTGTATGACTTCATCATATGGAACCACGGAGATGAACAATTTGAGGACTTATACAATAGCACCTTGCCATTTTTCTTCTGCTCCAATCACCCAAATTTCACAAAGAGGGGTATTGTAAGAACATTGGTGGAAAGAGCGGTGCAAATTTGTAATAAACAGAAGTCACTGCATCCGTAGATGAACCACATCAGGAAGGACCTACGCCACAGTCGATACTCTGAGAAAAGTGCTTCTGTACTTTTCTCAGACTTGAAAGGACCAAGACCATCAAAGAACGATCAAAAAATCCAGAAAAAACTGCATTTACGAAGTCCCATGTGAATGTGGAGATTCTAACATCGAAGAGACCGGTATCCGCAAGAATAACGGAACACAGATAGTGAACTTAACGGGAAGAGACATCTAAATCGGGAATTGCTGACCATGCCTGGACCATGCACTATCGATTTATTTGGAACGAGGCTAGTGTTCTTCACAGAGAGGAACATTGGTTCAAATGAAAATTCATCTAAACCGTGTACTCATATTGAAGACAATAGCGCTTTCAGAAAGCCGAGCGTGAAAGTTATAAACGTGTAGACCGCACATAAAAAAGAGAAGAAAAAGTACGAAACTACACGCGCCACAACACCGCCATAATTATATCTTAATTACACCACATCAAGAGACCTTTGGAGACCTCGTAGCATCTCAACTTGTCAGTATTCACCTGAAAACGATTGCGGATACAAGCAATCGAATCGTTGTGAAAAAGTGAAAGAATGTTCATTCTTCTTTGGAAAATTTAGATTTACAGTTTGCTGGTGATAAGAAAATTAAATGTCTAATTTAAAAAATGGAATGAACTGATGAAAAGAAGGTACAATACATTCAGACAAACAAGCAAATAATGTGTATTTACAAAGGAATTATCATTAAGTCGATGAACGTCCAAAACCAAAGTCATCGAGAAGAAATATATTCCGCAAACAAGATAACGTTAATTCACACAGCACCCAACCTGTTTAATCCACGTGTTCAGAGGATCACTTACTCCCGAACCCATTACGTATCTCTCTTCCATATTACGGTGAACCTATAAATAATTCTCGTCCCGTCAACAAGAAGTCAACTTCAGGCTTACTCCCCACTTTATCCCGTGCTTACGTGTTCATTCCTCCCGTCGTTTTTTTCAGTTAATAAAGCTCCTTTTTATTTTTGGCTTCCCTGATGAAAAGGCATTCCTTCATAATCTGGCTGTCTGTATTCATAAAGTGGCATCACGCTCTCGCGTTGTTCTCATCGTGCCGCCCTCATCAATGTTTCAGCATTTTTGTCATCGAGCCCAACGACTCTGCAGGATTCCTGCTGAATTCTGATTCTTTGTGTGTTATTGGCTTCTTCGGTATGTTTCGATATAACGGTAACATTTACGTCATGGACAAATCCCCAGAGCTTTGAAGTGAGCCCTAAACCCTACAAAACGTCAATTAGTTTCAGGTGTGTGTCTGGGATGAATAGCAAGTAGTTTCTTGTTGTAGATGATATTTGGTGTGATATTCGTAAAGCATAGAATATATTGAGTTGGAGATTTTGAAACCACCTCAATATCTCAACTTCACTAAAATATTTCATTGCTATATTATGCGTACGAGTCGCCGAGGGTTTTTTGATATTTCGAACTATAAAAAAACTGAGAACTTGGTGTTGTTATCTAGCAGCAACTTTTATAGCAAGGCGTGTTATAATCTTGAACATTTCACAAACTTTTTAATGCATTGACAAATAAAATTCAATTGGTGAAAACTTTATGAAGAATGATTATTTAATTATACAGAGTGTGCCATTGAAAACGAAACAGTAGGTCGGCAGAACCGTATTATGTAAAAACAAAATACATTGGCAACATATGGCTAGTGAAACCTCATTTGAAAGGCATTTTCCTTTTTTCTGTGGAGTCACTTAAAAAACAAAATCTATGCAACCGAAACAGAATCTCTGGAAGATTCACGCAGTAGAATTATAGAAGAATGCCGTCGAATACCGCCGGAAATTCTACGAAATGTGTGGTCTCATTTTGAACAGAATTTGTACTATTGTATGGAAATGGGATATTGTTTTTATTGAATAACTGAATTCCTAACTTCAATTTCCCATGTCTCGAAAACAAATCGATTGAGGTAATTTATTATTGTTGTTTGATATCAAGAAGGAAAATACCTTTCAAATAAAGTGTCACTTGCCATATGTTGCCATTTTGAAATTTAGGGGTGGCGGCCAGAGCTCCGAGGGACCGAATGTATTTCGGGAGAATTTTATCGCGAACAATTTTGAAAATGTAGTTGACGTGTCAGAACATTTTTGTATCATTCGGTTCTGCCGACTTACAGAGCCGCTGTTTTGTTTTTAATGGCCCACTCTGTACTTATTTTTTTAGCATACTTTTTCAAAACGTACTCAAGTATAAAATAATTTTTTTCAGCTCTGTACAGATTAATAACCACATAAAAATTCAGAACCTGTTTTTGATTGTGAATTTTCAATAACTATGAAAGTCTTCACTATAGTTTCCTAATTATATTGTTCTGTATCCCTTAATCTGTCTCTCATCTCTCATTCTGTATTCCTCTTTATCTCAACCTTATATCTCTTTCACGATGAAGAAAATATCTCTTTCTTTGTTTCTGTTCCTCTTCTATCTATATTTCACCCGTTGTTCGATTTGCAAATGAAGTAATAAATATCCATCCTGTTAATTCCAGTCCGATTCTAAATTTTCTGGCGGGAAATAACTACTAAGTGTGTCAAAATAATTACAAATGAATCGAAATAGACTTTTGTTTATTTCCAGCGTTCGCCATAGCTCACGTTGATTTTTCAATGATTCAATGACTGAAAGACTTGGGCATAAGACTTGAAAATTCAAATCCATTACTTTAAGACTGGAATGAAAGACTCCAGAATCAAAAAGTCTCACAGATCGAAAGTCTCAAATCGAAGACTCAAGCCTAAGACTGAAAGACTGATGCGAACTAAAATTGCCTTTAAAAAGACACAAAATTTCTAGTTTTATAAAATTCAAAATAGATAATTTCACCCTCGCAATTCGCTTACAAAATTCACTCTTGATTATTAAGAACCTATTTTGAGTTTCAATATACCGAGACAACTATTCTGAATAATTTGGGGACTGTCAAGTAAAGCTGGGATCACACGTGAACATTCAAGGCCATCGTATAAGGGTTATTTGTAGGAATGCAGCTTCATGTCACAACGTCATAGTAAAAAAGTCTCTCACTATTGTAGGAAGTTATTTTTCCATTGAAATAAATCCCTTATTATAACAAATTATAACGCTGGAGCCAGACCTGACCGTTCCCGGCGTTTCGAGAAACACACGTGAGCCATCGACCAGTTTAAATAACGGTCATTTCGAACTGTGTCATCGTCTCTCAAAGTGTTTGGGATGTTCCAAAAGAAGTTTATATTCACATACTTTTTGAATTCAACTAAAACACAATTATTTTTTTCAGTTGAAACTTTTTCAAGCCGACTCATAGTGTGACAAGAGAGAAATACCAGTGACGGTTACGTACTTACTAAATTTGATCAACAAGCATTTTTATCTTAATGAAAAAGGATAAACCCCTTTTATCGGTAGTACACTTTTCTGATAACTAAATGAACTAATTATATTTATCCAAGATATAGATGATCACACTGTGTAGTAATCCTGCAATTTCTCTATTATTTTTTCCTGATGGTGTAAATAAAATGATCCCACAGATCAATGCTTATCTTTATAACCAATTCCAATAAAACATAAAAATACCTAGTTTTTGAAATTTTTGATCGCCTCAATATAAATCCATTAACATAAATAACAGCCGGATACAGAAATCTTTCACGTGTCTGAGATTGAGCATGTTGGCTTCGAATTTATTTGACGCCTTTTCTACCTTACCGAATTCGTATAAAAAGTTCCCTGTCCTAGAAACGATATAAAACCGCTAAAGCTGATAATAAATTCAAAAACCCATATCGTAAATTTGACTCAGAAACATAAAATATACAATTCCGACTGGAACTTGTAAATGGAATTTCGGGAAGAACATATCATTATTATCGTGGTAAAGTTAATTAACTGTTTCTCAGTGAAGATATTTTTATTTTTGTTTGAATGGCAGTGTTACAGCGTGTAGTAAAAAGAGGATACAACAAAAAATCGAAATCGAAGTAGAGTGAATTTTAATAATCCTGCCTATTGCAAAATTCATTAAAAAAACAAAATAAAGTCTGTTCATAAAAAGATGACTAATTTTATTTCTCAAATAATAGACCGATATCATTGATTCGATGTACCTATAGCCAAAATATAGTAAATTGTTGTAAAGAGAAAACCCTTTGGGAAAAATAATGGAAAAATACGAAATTTTATCTCCACAGCAGTTTCGCTCAAGAGAGGCCAGATCCACGCAGGATGCAATAAAAGCTATAATTTCGAAAATATATGGCTTTCTTGATGAAGGGAAACCAAATCTTCGCATCTTTGTAGACCTGGCAGAAGCTTTCGATACCGAGTCATGGAAGACTACTAACAATTATAATTAGGGGGCCATGTCTTGAGATCCTGAAGAGTTACCTTACTGATAGAGAAATGTGTTGAGATATGAGAAGATCTATGCTAGTTCAAAATCATAAAATGTGGTGCGCCCCAAGACACCGTACTAGGTCCCTGACTATTGAACATATATTTGAATAGTTTGTTCTCGATGAAATCGATGGCCAACTAGTGAGTAATGTCGATCATACTGCCGGCTTACGTAACGCAAAATTGTTTCACTCTCACATGAAATGTATCTGTATTGTATAATATTCTGGAAAAAACGTGGAAAAATTAAAAATACTGACAAACATAAATATTCAACTAGAAGTTATGATTTTGATTAGTCACATTTAACTTGATAAACCTAGTCAAGATAAATATGAGAAATAATAATATTCTTCGAAAAACACGTATAATAAACTCCAGAAATGTTCAAAGTGATTAGTAAGGAGATGATTGATAGTTGCAAAAAAAATAAAATTACACCGAATAAATCAAGTTTCTTCGCTTAGTAATTCTCTCATACCCATTCACAGTATTCCCAAGAGCCTCATTCAAACATATTATATTGAAGCTAACCTTGAAACATATCCTAGAAGTATTCCTCTAGAGTTTTTTTTGATCATACTTATCAAGTACGAGGATGTATTGATATCTAGTTAGCCTAGACCAGTTCCCTGCATAAACAAAATATTGCGTTACCATAGCAACGAACAATATCTTAGAACTGTTAGTGTAAAGTTTGACGTCAAAAAGTAAACCAGAGTTACGCAATAAATTAAGAGAAAAAATATGTCCACCGAAATTGTGAAAATCGAAAAAATGGAGTATCGAGCCATCATCAAGTACCTGTATTTAAAAGGGTTAAGAGGTAAGCAGATTTACGAAGATATGCTTAATACCCTCGGTGATCAATGTCCTTCGTATGCGACCACGAAAAATTGGACTGCAAGCTTCAAAAGAGATAAATTTTCAATTGAAGATGATGACCGATCTGGAAGGCCAGTTTCTGTGTCAGTCCCCGAAAATATCGATGCAGTTCATGACGTGATTTTACCAGACCGTCGAATTGGGCTAAAACGAATATCTGAAGCACTGAATATTTCATACGAACACGTTCATCATATAGTTCACGTCAATTTGGACATGAGAAAAATTGATGCAAAATGGATCCCCAAATATTTGAATGCTGACCAACAAAAGCGTGCAAGGGTAGTAGCATCGCGTTCGATCTGTGCTCGATTTGAAAACGATGTAGACTTTCTAAATCGAATTGTTACTATGGATGAGACTTGGGTACCTTTCTACGATCCAGAAACAAAGCAACAATCGATGGAATGGCGACACTCCGGTTCTTCAAGACCTAAGAAGTTTCGTGTCCAAAAATCTGCTGAAAAAGTTCTTGCTTCAGTTTTTTGGGATTGCCATGGAGTAATCATGACTGATTTTTTGGATAAGGTTAGAACAATAACTGGAGATTACTATTCGACATTACTGACCATTCTACGGGAAAAAATTAAAGAGAAAAGACGCGGAAAGCTATCCGAAGGTGTTTTGTTTTTGCAGGACAACGCCTCTGCCATGCAAAAAATTCGTAATTTAGGGTTTGAATTACTAGAACACCCCCCTTATTCACCAGATTTGGCTCCGTCCGACTATCATCTCTTTCCTCGACTGAAAAAAAGTTTAAACGGTCGTATATTTTCTTCCAATGAGGAACTAATAAAAACTATGGATTTCTTATTTGCAAAGCAAGTAGAAATTTTTTTTTTGAAAGGTCTAGAGACGTTGCATGTTCGCTGTAATAAATGTATCCAATTAAGAGGAGAATCTGTTGAGTAATAAAATATTTTGACATTGATATTTTGTTTGGTTCTATAGTAGGCTAAGAATTTTTCAATATATCCTCGTAGATAACAAGTGGTTTGCGTTAATAATAATATGTCCTATAGGTAGGGTGTATTAAAAATGGCGTTCCGCAGGGTTCTGTTCTGGGACACCCAATTTTTAATGATTTATCTTCAGAATTTTCTTTACCCGAATGAATGTATCCTGTTTGCCGATGATACCACCAGTATTGCTTCTTAAAAAGACTTACCAATGCCAATTCGGAATAGCTAAAGGGAGGCCAAAATATCATCCCCCTTATCACGTAAGGACGTATCTGATTTCTGAATATTTTACAGGATAGATGAAAAATGAAAATGAGTGACATGCTAAGCGACATATAGTCTTCAATATGTGATATTTCAAATTAATATCCTACCTATTCAACAGAAACAATATGTATTTTACACTGATGTTATATGAAAAATATACAAATCATAAAATCGGCACACAACAATTTTGCACTTTTCTGTTAGTTACGATAGGACGATATGATTTGAATCGGAGAAACGAACTAACTTTGAATCAAAAGGAACCACAACATTCAAGCATATAATTATTCACTCTCTGAAATAATTCATGGTAATGATGGAAAATCATTAGGCATACTGATGTGAGCCCACACATACAGAGTACTAAACAAAAAACTATCGAGTGTGATTTTTATGATTGAAAGAATGAAACCAATCTATAGCTTTGATGCTCTCAAGACAGCATATTTTTCTCTATTTCGTGCACATATCACCAACTCAATTATTCTCTTGGGCGTCATTCCATGCCAATAAAATTTTCATAATTCAAAAAATATGCACATCACACCAGCTCAATAATGTTGTGTCATCCAATGCCAATGAAGTGTTCATACTTCAAAAAAAAAGGCCGTCAAAATCCTAACGGATGCCGATAGATATGATTCCTGTAGACCACTTTTCATAAAAGTGAAAATTATGACATTCCAGGTTCGTTCTTTTATCTACAACTTCCTACCGGAAATTAATCATAGAACACATTCATTAAATGAAAATTTCGATTGTCAGAATAATTTACTGTCTCTATAATGAACTAACTACCTGATCACATGAAAGATCTTCCTCAGAATGTTTTTAAAAATTATATTAAAAATATATTAAAACTATCATTTATGTTTTCTGTCGTAGCGTTTTCAGGCTCCGATGTATCATCCTTCAGCTTTCTCGAGTGGCATCTTGCTGTGATCGATAACCCCTAGTGGTTATTTCGCCAAACTAAAACTTTTTTCTTTTGTCGCTAATTGGCAAATTATGAACGGTCATAAAGAGCACAAAGTTTAATCCACAGGAAATGTTAAAATGATCCGAACATCCTGAACAAACGAAGTGAGATTAAGTAATCCACCTTGAAATTGCATTATCAAACTCAATATTTTTGTTGTCGTGATAAAAAACCACGTCGTTACGGTTATCAAAAACGGCTTTATTGTTGTTTGTTCGATGTTATGTTGAAATTTTAGTTTTCATGGCAAAACATTTTTTTTCTATTTTTTTGATGTAGCGCACAGTCGTCAAAAGCCAAGAAATAGAGCGAACATTTCAGCATGAATTTGTTTGTAACATATAGGCCTTGTGTTCCGTCTCCAAACTTAATTAACCACTAGTGTGGTAAAGTTGAAAAGCATAAATTTTTTCGTCTCTTTCGGGAAAAATGTTTGAGGTCACCTCCGGTTAAAACGAAAATTGTAAATTTTCAGTTGTGGTGTCAAAATTATCTTCAGAACTATTGAAAAATTGGGGGTGTACCTCACTTCGACGTCACCCAATAGAACAGCTAATGATGCATATAACAAATATGTTATAAACCCTGCCAATACAGTACCCGAACTTGCAACACTAAAAGAGTTTCAACAGTAATCATGCTTCAAAAGAAGATAATTATGCTGCTGATTTATTGGCAGTTCATAAATTTAGTGAACCCTTGGAAAAATTACGAATTCATGCTCTTTCTCATATTTGTTCTCTGAATATAAAAGTTTATTCTTCTTAATTATAATATCCTTCACCATATTCTTCCTATTCCGATTCACCAGAACTTGATAGGGCAACCTTCTCATACGAATCCATTGTCATTCTGTTGGATTTTGGATGGCACACATACATAATCAACTAAAACCGTACCAAAAGCAGTAATACACCGGTATGCGGTCACAAATGTAGACCAAAAGTGGCTATTAAAATTCATGTTAGGAAACAATCGTTTTTGATATAATCTGTTTCCATGAAATTTTAGTCTACCTACAGCCAAAACGATAATTATGCATGATCAGGGCTATTATACCCAAAATCGCGTCATTAAAATTCGTGATCGGGGCTCCGACTTTTTTATTAGGAAAATGTGAGCCACCTATTGAAAGATTCATCTGATAAGGGGTGCTGAGCCATGCCTAGTACGGGAGATCAGCGAAATATATGGCGTATTTCTAAGCTTTGTCTAATGTGGCTTCATTAGATGACTTTTCACCATCTTGAGTCTAACTTCATAGAGAATGCACGTTGAAACTATCGCTTGTTCGTAATGAACGCGTACCTGCATGGTATCCACGAAAAGGAAAAAGAATCCTCTGTTTGGATTGCTATGTGGGAATCATGGCAGGCTTGCCAGTGAGTCACTATTGTCACTATTGGTCACTATTTTAAAATCGTGTTACTTTTCTCACTATTTTTGAAATTTGGTCACTATTGTCACTATTTCAGAGCTTAGAATTGGTTAGAATAAGGTGCTCGTTAGAATACCTTGCATCATTTACAATCTAAAACCAAGAGCACTTGCAATTACCAATCCAGAATACCACCAAAAAATTTTGAAATGATAAAAAATACCCTGTACAAAATTATTACCAAACATTATTAGTCAAAAATAATACTAAGCTAAAAACAAAACACTGAAAAAACGAGTAGAACAACAAAATCGACATATAACAAAATACCATATGTAAAAAATCTTTCAGAAAGACTTGCAGCGGTTATTAAAGATGAACATTCAAAAATAGCGTTTGAAAATAAAACACCATTGGAAGACATTTCTCTTCACACCAAAAAACAAAAACATCAAATATGGTTAACCAAATTGAGTGTGAGAATTGCCCTCAGGGCTATATAGGACATACTAAATGTTACCTGTAACACATCACAAAAAAAGATCACATTTTTTACTTTATGACACCCATTGTTTTTGATACGCAACCCTTTTTATCTAAAAGGCTACTATGTGAAATTATTCACATATTCAAACATAACAGTGTCAATACCAGAAGGAATTGAAGGTTCAAACACAATATTTTTTAGTTAATCGTATATTCATGTCTTTGATGTTTTTATTTTCCCTTCTTTTTTAGTCCGTTTTATGAAATTTTCAGAAAAAAAAAACATTTGTACTTAGCTCTCAGTATTCGTGTATGTGTTGATATTTTAATTGTTCCAATAATCTTGAAATGTCCGTTTTTGAAATTATTTCAAGCATTTTAAGTAGAGGAAAACAAAATTTTCGTCAGTCCTCCCGAATATCCAAACCTTTATTCTCGTCGAATTTTAGTACATCGTGGCAAGTAAAACAAATTTCCAAAAAAAAAACCGTTGTTACAGAACCCTGATGATGATTTAAATATAGTTCGAAACGTTGGCCCAAAAAAAAGTTTTTCTTTCCAAAGCTTAACTTTGAATGATAGGTAGAAGTTTCAGTTTTTAAGTACAATTTTCAAAGTAAAGATTACTTCAATTACTTTAATCTTGATAAATATTCTTATCCTCTTTTTGTAGTATTTGTCTTGGCCTTCATTTACTTTCCATATCCTAAAAATTTCTCATTAAAATACTGCAAATGAGCTCTGGAATGATGAAGGAAAATATGACCAGCTTTCATAGAAGTTCCTCAATTGGTTGGAAAAATGTCACTATTCTACTATTTTTCAACCTCTGAAGCGCTGGCAACCCTGAATCATAAAGAAAGCTTCCAAAGCTTTGATCTCGATGAAACTGCTCATAGTGAATAAACTGATGATACCTCAGGACAGTATTTGCGGCGTTAAAGAAGTTGACGAGTTTGTGAGCGAGGTATCACGAAGTTGCTCTTTTCTGAACTTTTCAGGGTATGTTTAGGAGCTGAATCCCCATCGACCACCACATGAGGAGACCTACCCCAGAGAAAGTTAGACAATAAAGAGAACAACTGGTGAAAATACGTATATATACTTTGTAAAATGGGCTTGCCTGTAAAAATAAATAAATAATCAAATTTTGGTAAGTGCTTATAGGGTATCTTGCCTGGAGATTTTTTGTTTGAAACCGAATTTTCTGTCAGATATAAGGTTGTATTTTGAAGGCCATTTCAAAGATTTTTGTCAGGTGTGTAATCAAAGATAGGGGCCTGTAGTTAGTCATCTCGGTCTCTTCGCTATAGGAAGTCTAGCAAAATCATTGGTTCAGAATATAATGTGATATGAGAAAATCCATTAACACTTCCTTAGATTTTCACAATTCATTTCGGATCCCAGATTCCACGACGCATCTGTGAATCAACCAACCGTTATAACAAATGCTGTGCTGACAAATTTTCCTGTAATCTACCGATCTATTCGTGCCGTTCCGCCCGGACAAACTGAGATAAGCCGTACTATTTATCTAGTTGGCCGTATTCCAGCTTACATCCACCGATCATCGTCATAATAATGAGCGGACACATGTAGGTGTCCGGATTGTCCGTTACCGCGTCGGTATCGCGTGTTTCCATACTCCAGACGCCTGATAGTATGCTGGTCTGTAGGAGACAGAACTATTGTATGCCTATTTTATGCCAGTTGAGCTGAGCCGAATTGGCAAAATGAATTATGGCGTTGTGTCTTGGTGCATAGCTGGCAATTCAGTTCGACCATTATGTTTTCGCGGTTCGTTGAATATTTCAGCCAGACAAATTTTCAATAAAAAATGTCCATCTCGCACATATAATTTGAACACAATTTCCTACACCAGGGATCGATTTATTGTGGTATAACGTATGTACGCAGGGTAGCAGGGTCGTGACTGCTGTATTTTCAACTCACTGAGCTAGAAAACACACTGACCGACCATCCGCGACCGTCCAGCAACAACCAAAAATTTAAAGGGATCAATAAAAATTTTCAAGCTCATACCAATCTATCAAAACTTTCAGCAGATTGGAATTCCAAACATGGTCTTCGAAAATCGGTCGAGGACGATCATTCAGTGTGAGTGTTTCGATAAGAATACAAACAAGTGTTTGGCAGTTTGGCAACAACTGTAGTCTTTATGAGAGATTATGTTTTTTAGTGCTTTTGTTCATACAGCAATGTATACATAACTGTATCTGGTTGTCCAAGTGACTGTAAAACAGTCGATAACAAACCTTTAGGAAGTGACTATATCTTTGTATAGTATGTATGGCGTGTGTCCGACAGAAAACAACTACTTCCTTGGCTAATACCGCGACAGATATTGAATTATATCTGTCAGATTCAGAGGTCAGGTTATTTAGAGGTAAGTACTCCACAGATTTTGGGTAACTTTGCTGATTCAAATTTCTTTTTTAATTTGAATAGACAAAAAGTTACGTAGACATTTCCGTATCAATATTCTTATTCAGTACGTCTTAGGAGTGGTTCAAATTAGGTGCACTGTATCATTATTTGTACTAATTGTGGACCGTATGATCCAAATCAAGGAAACCACATCGAAATCAGAGTTAATGATTTACCAGGAAAAAATAATTTCAATGATCTAAGTTATCTAAGTTGACTAAGTATCCTAGAATTAGGCATGATTCCGAAACACCTAGTGAATAAACTTATAAGACACATAGGCCTATTCAACTAGGAACCACTGACGACAGAGTAATACAATAGACCCCAGCAGGTCTCTGTGTTAAGAGACACCCTCACTGGTAAACCTTGCATCTGGCCCGTCATCTTCAAACCAACTAATGGAAATTTTCTTCACATCGTAAGTTAACTCATTTTATAAGATACAAATTGAAACCAACAGATTTTGCATATATATGGACATAAATGTAGTGAATACTAATAATTGGCTCATTATTGGTAGATTTCTTACTGAATTGAACTCAGGCAAAAGAAAAAGCTCGAAAGTGCTTTGTGTTTTCTTTCCTTCATGAACAGGCAGTCCATAAGGTCAAGTTGATTCTATTTTTTCATCAAGCACGTCCAGTTCAATATTGTTTAGCCAATGCCGAGAGTTGCACAATATTTGACCGATACCCAAAATCGGAAAAACAGTGTAAATATCATGCGTCGACATTTTCTCACGCGTCTCTGCATGCATATGCACGACTTTTGGAATCCTCCAAGACCTGCGTAATTCCACGTCCTACAACAACAGAAGCCACTCCACTTCGCCCGGCTGATGTCCTCGCATTATCCCCGAGTCGGGGTACCCGCCAAGACATGCAATTTCGTCTAGTTTATCCTGCAAATACTTGGATTTACTTTATCATAGCCCCGACTTCGTCTGTCTCTGGGCTTCGAGCAACGCCTCGTTAATGATTGTACTAAGTCTACTCGAGACAGATGAATTGGGGATGTTAAGCTTAATGATACAGTTAAGTTGTAAGTAACGACGGTGTGTTTGTACGTACAGGGTATTGTGAGACGAGGTGATGTACTTGCTGGAGAAATCAGGACGAAACATTACGGAGATCTATCGTGGAGAGAAGCATTTAGTTTGGGTTAATGAAGTCGAATGGATAAATATATTACATCGTTTCGAATGTAAGCTCATACGTGTTCATTCGCTCGCAGCAAATTTTCGAAACATATTGTGCCATTCAGAAGATGAAAAACGAACAATAAACAGAATAACAAATTCCACCCACGTCATTGAGAAGATTAAAAACATCACGTTGGGACCGAAAGATTGCTCGGCAGTTTTGATGTGACTTCACGGTGACATGTCAGAATAATATTTTCAAATAATATTATTTGTAAAAATAACAAAATATCATTTCACTAAATCAACATAGGAAAGAATAACATTTAGATGAAATAACATTAAAGGAACTAGACCATATAGACAGAAGGGTGGAACAACAGATTTTCCAGCCTTGCAAAAAGGCGAATCTGTCGCCAAGTTAGTTCGTTCAGGAACAATCGAGTCATAAAAATATAAAAAATCGTCTTTTTTGGTCGTCGACGATGAACATTCTACAGGATAGGTTGAAACTTAAATGAATGAATGAAAATGAATCAAATAATGTCTAGTTTCTTTAACATGACATTATTGTACTAGTACTATGATATATTTTTTAATGTTATTTTTGTATGTGTTATTTATGTATGTGATATTAATAATAATAATACCTTT
Organism: Chrysolina americana; assembly: GCA_958502065.1. Lineage (NCBI taxonomy): Eukaryota > Metazoa > Arthropoda > Insecta > Coleoptera > Chrysomelidae > Chrysolina > Chrysolina americana. The sequence continues at coordinate 91,277,530 of OY293412.1, forward strand.
ATTGCAATACGATCATCAAAGGACACAGCAAACGTCGGGGTTTGTAGTAGTAAATTGTAAAATTGGTAAAATTATACACATATAAGATATAAAAATATACATACACAAATATAAAATGATGTCTTATTGCCACCAACAGTTAAAACTATAGAAGCATTCTTCTTTTAAGTACTTCATGACAGAAATTCTAAATTTCTTAGCATCTTTGATCATTTTCAAGTCTCGGGGTAAGGAACTGTATGCTTTAATTGCCTGGTAGTAAGGGCTTTTTTCATAATAGGTTGACGTGTGATTTGGGATTGTCAATTCATTGCGGTATCTAGTTGTTACATTCATGTTTATTGAATACTGATCACTGTTCCTTGGAAACAGGTGTGGATATTTCTTCACAAAGCATACGAGACCTAGGAAGAACAATGAAGGCACTGTCATAATGTCAAGCTCAGCAAAATATGGTTTACAAGAGGTACTGCGATCTAGTTTTAAATTACATTTAATAATTTTCTTCTGTGTTATGAATATTTTTTGCGAGTTAAATGATGAGCCCCAAAATATTATACCATAGGATAGAATAGATTGTACATGAGCAAAGTAATATATTCTTAAACTATTGATTGAAACTTGTTCCCTTAGGTAGTGTATTACTCCAAAGATTGAGTTCAGTCTGCTATTCAATGTGTTTATATGAGTGTCCCAGCTAAGACTTGAATTCAATGTTACGCCTAAGAATTTGAAATTCTCTATTATTGGGAATGACTTATTTTGTAGCTTTACATACAAGGATTCTTCTTCGAGATTTGTTTTGTTGAAAATAATAAGTCCAGTTTTTGTAGCATTCAACTTGAGTTCATTATGTTCACACCACATTATTAGTCACAGTTGAGCATTTGGTTGAGAGTTCCGATGTACTGTGTCCCGTAACAATCACAGAGGTATCGTCGGCAAACTGATATACACTACCAGGATACAAAGCCTTTGGTAGATCATTCACATAGAGCAAAAAAAGGATTGGTCCAAGTATTGACCCTTGCGGTACACCTTGCTGTATATTAACTTTATTTGAGAAATACTGTTTGTGATCTTTTATAACAGATACCATCTGTGAGCGGTTTGTCAGATAAGACTCAATGAGCTGATAACCAATGCCCCTAAAACCATACTCTTCAAGCTTATTTAATAACTTTGTATGATTAACCATATCGAAAGCCTTTGAAAGATCAAAGTACAGACCTGCTGGAGTATTCTTGTTCTCAACATTTTCTTTAATATATGTAACTGCATTGAATATAGCTAATTCTGTGGACATGCCTTGTCTGAAACCAAATTGTTGGGCTGTATGTTATTTAGTTGCAGAAATGATAGTATCCTATTATATATTGCCCTTTCAAAAACCTTTGAAGGTGAGGGAAGAAGTGAGATTGGTCTATAGTTGTTTATATTACTTCTAGATCCTTTTTTGTAGACTGGTACTACTTTTGCTATTTTTAGGTCATGCGGAAATATTCCAGATGATAAGCTTTGATTAATCATGTCCATTAAGGGATCACAAATGAACTCGGTAATTTTTTTCAGTATAGCAGGTTCCACATGAATATTTTGGTTGCATTTCATTCAGAATGTTTAAAATCTCAGTTTGATTTACCGGACGCAGAAATATTGTATTATTATTGTGGGCAACTTTACGGTAATCGGTGTTGTGAATAATGTTTGATTGGGTGAAAAAATTACAGTAATATTCAGCTAAACCCCCTGGGTGAGTAACGGGTTCATCATTTTCATTTAGTAGAACTACGGACTTATCTTTCTGTTTGTTCTTGTTCTTTGTAGCGTTAAAAATACTCCATACTGTTTTTGATTTATTAAGTGATGCAGAAATCCTACTGTCATTTAATGATTTTTTGTATTCAGATAGATATTTTCTGTAGGCCTTTCTTTCTTGTTTGTATTTGACGAGTATATTTTCACATTTGGTTTCTTTATACAACATATGTAAATCACTAATATAGCGTGAATAATTTTTTATATCAGTAGTTACCCAATCCGATTCACTATTTTTTAATTTGAATGTCCTCTCTGGAAAAGCAGAATCAAAGTGGTAGTAAAGTATATTATTAAAGGCTCTATACTTGGAATGTATTTCCTTTGTATTGTATACAGTTTCCCATGTTTCTGTAGATAATGAGTATCTGAATTGTGTTATGTTATTTTCAGTAAAGAAACGTTTTTTTCCACTACATTCTTGAGGTGTGATATCAAATTCTATATCTAATATTTGACTATAATGATCCGATATTGTTGTTTTCCATACAAAACAATTGAGTGATGGATCTGGTAAATCACTGAATATATTTTCAATTTGTGTACCTTCCGTTATGCTACCTGGTCTCGTTATATGAAGTACATGGGGCTTTAGACAGTATGAAGAAAATACCTGCATGAGAGTCAGAGAGTCCCCACCTTCTTGTTTGAAGTTAACATTGAAATCTCCACATACTATCATGTACTGGCCTTGGCTGCTGTAGTGATCTAGAATTTCTGTCAGTTTTTCTATAAAATTTTCAGTACTTCCTGTTGGTGACCTATAAACACATATTAAAATACAAACATATTTTAAAATACTAAATTTAGAACAAGTGTATTCAAATTGTTTTTCAATCTGACTTTCTATAGTAGAGATTGGGTTTATTTGGAATCCAAGTCTGCCGTATATGGCTGTTCCTCCTCCTCGTTTTTCTCTTCGGCAGTAACTGCAGATGTGTATGTAGGAATCTATCTTAATTTTGTCTATTTCTCCCTCTTTGCACCAATGTTCTGTCATACAAAATATATCAGGACGTTGATCTGCCAATAGTACTTCTATTTCAGGTACTTTACACTTGAAGCTTCTTACATTTAGATGCATCAACCTTACTTTCCATGTGTTAACATTTTTGTTGTTTATGTTGCGCTATTGTTGTAGGTTTAGCAAAAATCCCCTGCTTCCTTGAGAACGTCGGGGTGTTTTCTGAAGTCGAACCTCTTTATTCCAACTTTGTTTGGCCAGAAACTTGTGTCATACATAAGGTCTTTGTGTTCTAGTGGAGCTGCGACCACAAAGCGTTTGAGCCGCCCTTCGTCTGATGGGATTTCTTTCACAATATCTTGTTCTTGTTTGAATGGTTGCCTCTCTTTAATATATTTTATTATCATGTCAGCTGTAACATGAGATTTGACTCGGTAGATGTAGAGCCAGACCTTCCTGTCTCCTCCTGAGAACCCATTTTTGTTGTCATCTTGTGTGACATCTGCTGTTCCTAATCTCTTTTTGATTGTCTTTCTTTGGTGACGTTGATATGTGTAGTTTTCCTCTTCATTGTTTTGTTTGCTTTCATTTCTATCTACATAATCCCTTCGCAATTGCGTATACGCGGGAACAGAGGCTTCCTTGGAGTTTTTCTTTATATTGACAACGGCGCTGTCATCGCTGTCATTGTCAGTGATACCAACTTTGTTGCTACGATGGTGTCTGCCCTCCATTCGTTTGGTTAGGTTATCTGACAACACTGTTGTATACAATTTGGTTTCATGAGTTGTTGACCTTGTTGTCGCGCGCAGTTCAAGGTTTCTCGGTCCTTCTGATGTCTTGTTAATCGTCGTACTGTGGTTATACGTTTTTTCTTTCACTGATTGTTGAGCCTCGATCGTTTTTTGTTCCATACCTTTAATTTTTTCCAACAGGAGATAGTTATTTTCTTTAAGTATATTGTTTTTATCCTCCATTTCCATTAATAATCTTTTCAAAAGATTATTTTCCACTCTAAGCATTTCCTCTCCATAGTTGCTATTATTTTCATTTAAGTTATCAGTACTGCAGCATATCACTTTGGAGTTATCAAGTATAACAAGTTTTTTGTTCCTTTCACAGCAGCTTGGGTGAAACATAGAATAGCACTTTATACAAACAACTATTTGGCATTTTTTTGCACAACACTTGAATAATAACACCTTGTTATTTGTTTCGCCTGGAAAATTGTAATTTCCTGTGGCATTTTCTTGAAATTTGTCGGGAGCTACTTTCAACACCACATCACTTTCCGCCATCTTGGTACCTTATATTATGACGTGATATTTTGTATCTATGTTATTCGGACGCGGAACCTGACTTCGCTGTTCACAAAAGTACCATCAACAAAGCACTGCTTTATATAAGCCAGAAATTTTCAAATGAAACCACAACTCCCTTTCGACACTGCCTCGCCACTACATACCTCATTGAAATAAAAAATTCTACGAACAAATCGACGCTCTTACAATGGGAAGCCCTCCAACTCCAGTTGTGGCTAACTTATTTATGAAGAAGTTCGAAAAATAAGCACTGAAATCTGCAAAATGCAAGCTGTCCTAATGGATTCGCTATTTGGACACCTTTTCAATATGAAATCATGGATAACAAGAACTAATGAATTTTCACAACCAATTCACATCGAAACAGAAAAAAATCAGCCAGATTGCTTTCCTAGATGTAGTTGTTGAAGAGGAACAAAATGGAAAACTATCGAAATCCAACCCATACCGATCGATATACTTGAGAAAAGAGTCAAATCGCCATCCAAAACAATAACGAAGGGAGATAAAAAAGATAACGGACCGGGCTTCATGAATATATGAACCAGAACAACTGAATGAAGAACTGATTCAATGACTAAAGAGTTGGTTGGATAATAATGGCTATACCCCACAAAGAATGAACCGGGCCATGCGAGAAAGAAACACCAACAGAACAGATGACACAAAACAATGCACACCACAACTCTACTCTACTCTACCTCATTTCTTGCAGCTGTCGTGACGTATATATCGGTTTGAGCAGAAACAGCCTCCACATCACCCAATCGAGCTGTGTGACATCACTGACAATCCCTTCACAACTCGTTGATGTTGCGCTAGGGAAGAATGAGAACTTACATTCGTCCGTGAATTTACTAGATGTGCAGACGTGTGTTTTTCCTACAAATAACGAGTTTGTTGTGAGCAGTACACATGAAGATCACGCAAGAAGATCACTCTTCCAATGTCATATCAAGGTCAACTACAAACCTTGAATACAAACACATAATTTTATTAGATTCAGTCATCAAAAAGGTTTCATCAAGAACATCTCAAGGCTATAGTCACACATTTACACCTATATATGCATCACACCAACCCGTAAAGGTCACTAGAAAGTCATTGACGACGTCAAAGTGGGAAGTCTGGAATATACTCAAATCTCCCACTGTTTATTTCTACAGTTTTTTAACCATGGTTATATATTGAAATATTGCACAAATTGGCAACGCTCAATCTATTATCGTGCGACGGCATTCTCTTCTCAACGTGAATGTCGTATATTGATCAACAACTTGCCAATTGATGAATAGAATAATAAGTTATTGAAGAAAATTTCTATTGGCCAAATAAATGAATCTGCTCTTGACACTAAATCGATACAAGGTACTGATAACAAACTGTTGGAAAATGCCGTCGAATACATACTAAACTTCCTAAATATTGCAATATCTGCATTTTACACCAATTTTTATTCGTACTCTCAAGTAGTCTACTTGTATTCACCCAAAAAATCATTGAAACTACATGTATGCAATAACACTACACCGATGTCGCCCATCACAACTAGCATTGGTTGTTCCCAGAAATGTATTGGAAGTGCCTGTAGCCAATAATTACTTCTTTACCATCACCTGTTGCAGATATCCCTCTGAGTACCTTGATTAATTCTTCGGAATCTCTCCTGAGTACGTAGGTTGATAGTGTAACGAGCTTGAGCCGTACCTATCTCTGTTATCATCAGCATCATGAAGATTCAGGTTAGCCCCCTCTAGAAGAAATTTGGGGTACAACGAACAATCGCGGCTGTTCTGAATATTAGCGAGCCATCGATCTAACTCTGCAGGGGTATATAAAGATCGAGCACATTACAATTGACAGAGTTTATACTTAGTGAGATTCATTATTCAGTTGATTATAAATTAGTGATATTTTAACCGTTCTTGAATATCAATAAATTTGTCGATCGAAGTTTTGTGCATTTTTATTACATTACTATGGCAGACATTCTACCTTCCCATGGATGGTGATTTTACAACCTTATGCTCAAATATATTCAAAATAAATCAGTTGATCATTTATTGTTTTATGACGTTATGTAACTGAGTATATAAAAAAAATCTCCAAATGATGTATCACCTGCTCTATAATTATATTCAAGATTGTGAAGGATTTTTGTAGTCAGTGTAAAAACCCGATATGCCTCGCAGATGAATTTTATTTGAAAAAATGTCTTCCCCAATAATTGATAACTGTATTTTCGTTCCTGATAGTTTATTTCAAATATGTCCTGAATCTCAAAAGAGTATTTTTTGTTTCATAGCTATGAATCTGAATATACAACACTTGTCACATCAGAGTCAGAGTATGTCGGGACTTCAGCTATGATGGACGGTGAGTGTTATACCAACGATTTTATTTCCGAAATAGAACAATACCTGAGTTATTTGGGATTTTGAATGTGAGGCCAACTGCAACAAAACTGATAAGAAAAATGCCCGAAATTTGAACAAAATTTTCACTATCCGAAGCCAAGAAAACTGATTGGTTAGAAGTTCGTCAAATGTATATAGATATTTTAAAATGTTCTGAAAGCTTTTCACCATCTTCTCATGAATCATCGAATTAAATTCGAAAATATACTCTGTTGTGTTTTCCCAAAAACAATGGATGTATTCAAAATCTGCGATTCTTTCATTTGGACTTTTTTCCTTCCGAATGTCCAGTAACAGTAGTCCCAGCAAGCATTTTCAATCACAGACTAGCAATTGTTTTAAAGGTTATCAAGTAGTTTGCTACGCCACAGCCGCGTTACCCTCGTCAGTAGTCGCTGGGTAACAGCGCGATAAAAACGCCGTTCAGATACACCACTGACTGGCACGGTGTAAACGTGCCCCTAAATATTCGATCATCCGTGACCTGCGGAAATTGGATTTTCCCATTTTCGGCTCACGAAAAAACGACATCAACTCATTCTATTCTACGATTGTCGTCCGGTGAAACGTCAAATAGGTATGCTGTATTGTAGACCCTCTCAATTTCATCAATTCAATTGGCGTGATAACATAATAAAACTTTCAACTTGTCAGCACTCCATCCCCTGACCCCCATGCGGTCCGTTCATATTTTCTCTCGCGATGACAAGGCAGAATTGCCCAGACGAGCTGTTAATTTCGCAAAAAATACACTGCGAGGTCGGTGGTCCATTTGCCGAAATGTGTCGTCATGCTCGACACAGAACGACCTCTGTATTTTGCTTTATCGTGAAAAAAGACTCCAATTATAAATATATGAGAATAATGAAATTGAAAATGGGCGACTGTGCATTGTGTAGGCATGTAACGTCATTGGCACGAAAAAACAAAGAGACGATGCTTCAATAATTCAATTACAGGTTTATTGTTGGCTGTAAATCTCGTTTTTCGCCGACACAGCAGCGTAGGGAAGAGTCAGTCGTACGTGATTCGGGAAATACGGAGTTGGTGCATGCAACATAATAACGAAATTGCCACAGGTGTTTTGAAAAAAAAAAACTTGAATTCTGCCTGTCCGGAGTGAAATTGTCCTAGACTTCCATTGTCTGAAGAGAGAAAAAAATTATTGTCTGCTGTTCTCAAGTTAATGATATTGACGTTGTTTTGGGTAGTTTTTATTTCTAGAAATGATTTCTAACGCAATTAAAGTAGATATAGCTTTTTACTTCAACCAAATAAAAAACAATTGTAGCCATATCGAATAGTGTGAAAAGCTTATCTCGATGAAAATCTGACTTCTATCAGTTTAAAAATTTGGGGATCTATTAATTTGTTGCAATTCTGAAGGAATAGTATTACAGATTTTGAGAACTATAGGAATAAATGGCGTTGTTCCAGTACATTATTTCATTGGTAAACATCAAGACAAGTTCTTCCAACATGTACTACAGAAAACCAAAGTACAAATGGAGGAACTGGAAGAAGAACTAGAGGAAGACGTCAATGAAATCCAGTGAGTTTAATAAGAACTTGAATACAGTGCCAGAGGAGATGAAAGGATTTGAAAACTAGATAGCTCTCCTTAAGAACCAAGATCGTCCAGACAAGGTTGCCACAACAGGGGTTTCCGCAAAACCACTGACTTCTGATCTTGGTCTATGTATCGCTGCAATTTGAAGCTGTGGAAGTGGCTAATGGATGAGACGAAGAAGAAAAAGCTACGGCACTCATAGTAGCTTATGAAGGCCTGATTACTGCATAAGAATTACGGTATGGCAGTCAACATCGAGAACAGCCGTACCGGGCTCAAATGGAAACGCGCACTCAAATATCAGGTGAAAGTCTGCAAGAATTTGAAGGAGATGTGAGACGCCTTATTCAGCTGGCTTGCCCAGGAGCACCAAGTGATTTTAAGGAATAGCTAGGGGTGCAGTTATTCATAGATGGACCGAAAGACACCGAAATCTAAAGGACTCTGCGATTAACACACTTAAAGAGTGTGCAAGCAGAGGCCCCAGGATAAAACTCAGAGAAAGATGAAACAATGGGCCGTGGTGGCATACGGGTAAAGTACTGGCTCCATAATCCAAACATCCGTAGGAGCATAAGTTCAAATCTCAGCACTGCCACCGGTCTCGTTCCTAGTTTCCCTAGCTCGCACAAGTCTCTGACTTCTGAGGGTTGATCGTAGGGGTGCAGCCGGTTGATGGATAAAACAATTTCAAGAATAATACCGTATAGGTGCTCCCTTCGAACGAATCGCCATCGATCATCGATGTAGCTTGACCGTTTCTGATGACGAACAATAGCAACAAATACATCCTCTTTGCCATTGATTAATTCAGAAAATGAGTTGAAGCTTATGCCCTGCGTAATCAAGAAGCATTCACAGTTGCAAGAGCTCTGTTGGATATTATGTTTACAAGGTTTTAAGTGCCAATGGAGCTACATTCCGATCAAGGGAGGAATTTCGATTAGAACTTATTCAAGGAAGTTTGTGAATTGATGGGAATAAGTGAGATCAGAACAACTTCCCTACACCCACAGTCTGATGGGATGGTTAAAATTTTCAACATGACTATGAAAGAACATCTTTCCAAAGTAGTAGAGGAGCACCAAAACAACACAATTTTTGATTACACGATTTCACAAAGCTCACCCCAGCCAGCAATATCTTTGAGAGAGAACTCCGTCACCATATGCTAAAGGAAAACGGGTGCAGGATTATTCAGACGAATTGCGAGATAGCTTGACTGGAATCCAAAATATTGAAGATAACTAGTGATAGGATGAAGGATCGAGATGATCTTAAGGCCAATACTTACTGGTGGATTCAAAGAAGGAGATCGAGTGTGACTGTACAACTCTCGTCGTAAGAAAGGAGTTTCTCACCAATTAACACAATCTTGGAAAGGACTCTATGCAATAGTGAAGAAAATAAACGACGTGATATATAGGATTCAACGCAGCCCAAGAGCGAAAATGAAGGTCGTTCACCTAGAAAGACGTATACGTTGTAATGGAGACAACAAGACATTGTTTCATTAAGACGATCAAAATTGAGGTGGGGGTAATGTTACGAGATTGAAATAAATCCCTTATCTCCGCCGCTGTTAAGTGCCGACCATAAAACGTGTAACTCATTTGCATAACAAATGAACCAGCCGTTCGCTGTAAACAATTTCTTATTCTTGGAGCATTTTCTTTGATGTTTTTCTATAATTGTCATTCTGGAGAAAGGAAGAATCCCAAAAATCTACTCTGCTCGAATTGAGTATATAAGGCGACACATTTCTCTAGGAAGAGGAAGTTTTTGGAAAATGTAGCTAGTTGAAGTCAGTTAAATAGTAAAAGAGATCCAAGTGTTTTTTTAAAAGCCAGTGTAGTAGTTGTATTTTTATAACGAAGTTGATAAAAACATGTAGAAATGTAGGTAGGCATGCAGGTAGGTAATAAAAACAGTTCAGTGTGCTCGGAGTATTATTCAACAGTGGTGTCGGAAGTAGGATATTATTGAAAAGCAGAAATTATTTATGGTGATTACGAGAGAGAAGCTGAAAACAGTTTAATTTGATTAAAGTATTATTTAGATATATTGTAACAATATGATTACCCTATTTATCAAATTGGCTTTTATCCACCGATACAAGAGAATGAACTTTTTTTCTTTTTCCCCTCCATATCGATAAATGTTGTCATGGCTAAATCTTTATCCTCCAGGGATTCTGTAAGATGTTCCAGTGCAAATTCCGTGGACTTGTCTGGTTGATGTACATATTGGCGTTCTTTGATTGTCGATAAAATTTCATCTCTTTTGTACATATCTATTAGTCTTTCAAGCGTTTAGAGCATGCAAATGTTCAGTCTTGAATATGAATCTAAACGTAAAAATAAGTAAACTGATTATTCAAAAATCAGGGAATTATCCTGACTCATTAAATACTACTCATCTAATGATGACAAGACACCCTTGTATTTTATTGAACTCATAAGAAGTTTGTTAACAGAATCATCATGACTTTAGAGTACGACAGCTGCGGATTAATGGCAATTTTAGTGTTACACATGAAATTTGCCAAAGTGTATTTCATTCTATCCCAAATGTTACATAGCTCCGTCGATATTAAAGTATAATTTTCTCGGCCATCATTCACCAACTGTTATGCAGTGGCATTAAGAATTGCCCAATAAATCTCTTCGAATTCGTGACTCTCAGATCAATTATATCTGTGCGCCCTTTTTTGAACACACTCGAATTCAATTACTCAACGAAATTCGAAGAGTTGGAAGTTTGTCTATTAATCTGTCAAGCACTTCAATGAAATAATCGTAAATTTATTTTCGGAATCCGTTTTCTCAAGATTCCGATAGTCTCGAGAAGTTAACGAGTTTTCTGATTTCGTGAAATAATGCCTTGATAATAATGACCTTACGTTTATAGCGACATCAATTAGGGTCTCAAACTTCTAATAAAGTTTTATTGGCGAATAATCATTGCTCCCTACAATTGCATGCGACTTTGATCAGGAAAAAAATGCTATCCTCAGTAACATAATTTGTACTAGCATCAAGCTCATTTATGAACAGCCGTTAATACATAATTTTTGTTATATTGTTTTTTGAGTTGAAATATATCAAATTCAAACTAGATCATGATCATATGAAACGTTTTTTTTTTTCAGGTAAGTGCCTCTGATATCGCTAAACAATACTCGAACCGACGGAATGGGTAAGTATTATTCGACACAAAAACGCTCCTTTAATTTTCCGAACAACAAAACAATGAAAAATCGCCTCACAACCCGAAATTATGCACTTAATGGGGTCCGCCTTAATCGACCTTCACTGGCAGAATAATAACAGGGCTCAAACACCGAAATTTTTTGATTGATTATATAATCACACATCATTGTTAGGTTAAAATCATGAATCAAGATATTAGCTGTGATTGAGTAAGTAAATACCGGACATCACGAAGATCTGAGAAACTAGAACGGATTTTTTTTGTATATATATTTTCGTTTCATTCAGGAAACCCAAGAAGAGAGTTGGGGAGTGGCTCATTTTAATTGATGTAGTTTTTACTTGCGGTCAGTTACTCCCTTTTCCGGATTCTATATATGGAGCCAGATTAGGTGATGATTACACACATAGATAGACAGTGCGGTAGGTAAATTCTCGATTCGTGAAGTCGTATCTTGTGTTATTGACGAACTTAAGAATTGTCCATAGGAAAACCGGTAGATATTCCAGCTTTAAGCAATTTATGTCTTCATGGTCAGGCATCTGTTGGGTATAATTAAATTTCTAGTATTTGTATTACAAAAGTCTCTAGAACTATTCAGCATACACCTGCAGCCGAGAAATAATTAGAATGCACGAAATACTGACACAAATCGACTTCAACGTAAGGAAATTAGAAACATGGTTAATAAATCAGTACTAATAATTCATACGTACTAATTCAAATGTCTACAGTGCTAGGAATAACTTGACTTTTCTTGAAATAACTTGAATCCAGTGCTACCCATTCAGTATGAAAACATCCCAAAACCTATTTTCAACTGAATGGAATGATAGGCATCCAGAAAGTCCACTATAGGATACCAAATTTCGTGAATTAGTCTTCGTTATCAAGATCAATCATTCTTATTTTTTCAATGACCACCGGCACCGCTGGATTACGTTGGAATGTGTCCATCATTGAAAGATTTACAAGTGAATAGAATTAATAAATATATGCAAGAACTCACTTATACAACAAACTTCCAGTATTGTCTCCGGAATATACAAATAATTTGTGAGAAGAAATTTATTATGACTGACTGTGCTACAGGCCCTTGATTCACAAACCGGCAGCCAACTCTCTCAGTTCAGCCATTCTTGATATTGATGATGATGATAACAATCACGCATGCATACTGAAAAAGACTGTATTCAATGTCTAGTCGAAACTTTAGCATAAATGAGGAAAGAATAGAAAAAAAAAATGCAAACTTTTACGAAAGTTTTTTTTAATACTCAATGAAACTATACCACGAACAAGGCTGGCAACAGAGTTGAAAATATAAATCATAAACAATTGTAGTTATTTCGTACAGAAAGAATGGAAAAGAGTTGCAAAATGGTGAAAACAAAGAAAATATAATCATTCCTCAACTCTGCGACCAATTCCAACTATGGAATTTGAGTGAATGAATCAATAATTTTTTCTACCTCACTAGGAAACCTCATTTTCGCCTTCTGAAGAAATGATGAAATGGTATTGAAATGAATTTCCGATCAGTGATGATTTTATTTGAAATTTCCCATTTTCTTGTCAATGATTATGCGATGTATCCCTCAGCAATCTTCCCAGACTTCCATGCTGCTTGAGTGTCATTAAGTCACCACCTGCATTGACGAGCAGCGTAGCCGAAGTTCTTTGGAAACAGTGGCCAGTACTCCTTTGGGGGTTTCCTTATTTTAGGAATGTTTCAATTTTAAATGGAATTTGAGCCATACTCTTTCCGAACAATAAATTAGTTTCTGGTTTCTGTAACTGGAAGGAGGGGTAAATATTACCATATCGCCACGATCATCTAGTTCTTTAACGTCCATTTCAACTGGTTCTTCGAATCTGCAAACCCCGCAAATGCCAAATAGTGAAGCGACCTAAAAAAACACAAGTTACCAAAAAAAATTTCATTATTTAGTTAAAAACACTCGAAAGTCAGTTTGATTTTTGAGGAAAATATAATTTGAACGACAACGCATACAACCATCTCTTGACTAACCAATTTTATGAATTATCCTTGAAAAAACCTAAAGAATTACGAAATGGAGGAAAATAAAAGTATATTCGGAGACTTTTTTTACTCCGCGCTCTTCCGACCATTTTTTGACTATATTCCTTTTCATATCGTTCTCGTGATTCATCAGGAAGAAGTTGCATTGACATCAATTTTGCGTCCTCTACGAGATCTTTTATTTTCAAAACTTAGATGCAACTTGAAATGGTAAACAACGTGACAGATTATGACAACTGTTATGTTTGTATTAACGAACATGTCATAGCAACAAAGCATTTTCAACAAGAACATGAAGCGACGCAACACTTACTTGATATTTTGTCATCTAGCCGCATATAGTTTCACAACTTCCTGCAGTTTTTCACATAAGTATGCACGCATTATAATTCTTAGGACATAAAAATGACGACCTTCACGCTAGTAGAAAAAACAATATACATACCTCAGGATGAAAATACTTTTCCTCCGGCGGATGTTAACTATCCGCGGAAGGCAAATCATTATTTTTCTTCCTTGGCATGTTAATAGATATGGCACTATTTAGGAGTACCTGAGCATTAACGAATGTATTGCAATAAAAATACATGTCTATAAAGTTAGCAAAGCCACTTGCCGGAAAATCGATTAAACCAATTCCAGTAATTGTCGAATAATTGTCGAAAATTTGTCGCGCTTATAGTTTTTTTATATGGGGTGGCTGTGCTAACTTTATATTAAGTTAGCACTGCTACTAATATAACTTATTATATCACTGTGGTAACCAACAATTTTCGAGTAATTGTCGAAGTCTATTTGAAGTAAAAATATGCGAAAAATCTTTTCTTTACAGCTTATATATGTGAAATTCTTGATATTCGGGGAAATTTTGAGTAATTGGCAACACAGCATACCTATAAGGATAATTTGGGCTTTTTCTATTAAACTATTTTCAAATATGTATTGATAATGCATTCTTTTTGAAACGAATAAAAAATGTATTAAGGAAAATAGGGAAACTCAGTGTTCAATGAAAAAACTCATCAAACTTGATTATTTTTTCTGTAGGCTCAAAATTTCACTGAACGATTGGCGAATAATTATAACATATTGCCCGAGAACACTCCTTCTTTTTTATGACAGAAAAACTAAATACAAGGGGTGAAAAAAGGGGATATTCCTTTTTCTCGGTGATGTACCCACATAATTTGCTGGGTCTGTCTTTTCTGTGCCTGAAAATCAACTCATCAATTGTCGAATGATTGAATCTAATTTGTCGTGGAAAGTTGAAATTTCCTGAAGCGAAAAAACTACTAGAGTAAAGAAAACATTTTTCACATTTTTTTTTTTTCACTTCAAATAGACTTCGACAATTACTCGACAATTGTTGGTTACCACAGTGATAAAATTTGATGTTTATCTGTCAAGTTATATTTGTGGCAGTGCTAACTTAATATAAAGTTAGCACAGCCACCCCATATAAAAAAAATATAACCGCGACAAATTTTTTTCGTTCACGACAAATTCTCGACAATTACTGGAATTGATTTCATCGTTTTTCCGGCAAGTGGCCTTGCTAACTTTATATACATTGAAAATATTACCAATTTATTTTCACTACTATTTGGTTCACCTCTATCGACGGCGAGTTGTTTACTACCTGTCTTCTCTTCCCATTCTTCAAAAGTCAGTTATTCTCTACTGTTGAAAAAATGGAAAATATGCTCGTATGGAATCATTCAAACCCTATTTCTTTATTTTTCATTTCAATACCATCAATTCAATAACATTTTCCATCTGAAATTTCAATTCGAATCATAACATTGGACTCATTACGCGATTGATGAACAATTTGCCCTCCACGCCAAATCATACAAGCCAAAAATAACAAGAATTCGTCCATCCGATGAAAATATGCATTATTGTTTCCACAAAAAATGGATTGGCATCGCTCTGGCATTTCAATAAAAAGAAAATTAGTTTCCATCGATGGACTAGATAAATCACAATTCAATTTCAGTTTTATCGATTTATTGTTGCCATCGATGCGCTAAGACACAAATGGCCTTTTTGCTTTCCCACACCGGACGTGCCCTTTTGCTCTGTAGTTTGCGGAATTATTAAGGAAATTCTCTGTGGAAAAGAGTAGAACACGGGCGTTTTAATTTGGATTCTCTACGACCTGACTAACATGAGGTAATCAAAGAAAAGGGAACATCAAAAACGGAATATTTGGACAAATCTAACACCAAACGATACCGTTGATAAGTAATGAAAATATTTGAAAATGAAGTCTCAAATGGGACATGAGCTCAATTTTAGGGAATAACTCGCGTGACTAACTTTTTTTTCAAATTCAGGTGGTTTGACATCCTGTCATCTACCTCTACCTCTTGATTCGCAGTAACCGCAGACAATTTCCGACTTCCTCAAACAACTTCTCCACAAGTCACCGGATGTCAACCCACTCACCCTTATGATACACAAGGAATTGACTTTCGGTCTATGTTCGCCTCTTATTTCCGGTGCAAAAGGTCTCAATCATTGTGAATACTCATCAAACATTACAGAACAAATAAGTAAGAGAACTTTCAACTTGGATTTCATAAATGAGCTTCCTCCGGAGAGAAATGTGGTTATTTCATTTAGGAAATTGTACCTATCTCATTTCGTATTGTACTTCTTAGCTATGGTGACCTACTTCACATGCTGGAGAAATCGTATTTTATTTGGAAAATGCGTGTCGAAACACCGAAATGTTTGCGGAAAAGAAGTTACTGTAGAGAGTGGAAGCACAAACTCAAGCTCAACATTTTCCAGTCTCGAGAATAACTTAATGTTTAATACATTATGCATATGAATGAATTAGAACAAAATCCGAAAACTGGGCCAGAGTTTAAATGAAATGAAATGAATGATTTCAATGAAATCGAAATACCCTAAATAATAATAATAATAATAATAATAATAATAATAATAATATGCGGTCTCAGCCTATATCCACAAGCTACGTGTGTTATACTACCACCTACGACACTCGTACGGTATTGACGAGACACCGGTGTTGCCTTATGCTCCAGGAGATATTGAGTCCATTGTGGAGAATAAGAAGTGTCGAATATACTGGAACTAGAATACTAATTTCCCACCCTCAGGCAAATACAAGCCAACAAGCCTGATGTAGTCCTTCTCGATCATCAAAGAAGAACGGTTTTCGTCATAGAGTTGTCGGCTCCTGGCGAAACGAACATTATACGAAAAGAGGAGGAAAAACGGACTAAATAGCGACATCTACTCTTTGAACTCCGAAGGCTTTACCCAAACCCTTCTGTCAAAATGGTTGTTCTGATCATAGGGGTACTTGGTGGAATCTGGAATGATAGACACGCTGCTCTCAAATATGGAAATCATACCGGCTTACCATGATGCGGCAGAAAACTCAGCCGGAAGAATGCAGAAGGCCGTAATTCTTGGATCACTCCGCTTACTCAGTGCACATGATTGTCGGACCCAGTAATCACTTACCCTGAGGACGTGGGGAGTGTTTATTGGGGTTAATGATACATCAGCACGCCCTCCAGATGTATCGGGGCTCCGGAGACAGGGCCTGACTAGGATACTCATGACGGAAAAAATATATGTTTATTTGTATAAAAAAGTACTCAAAAGTAAGTTAAAATCCCAGTGATTTGTATAAAATAGAAAAGGAGAAATTTTTCCTATTACTTCTGAACAATTTGTTCCCAAATTTGATTGGAAAAAAACTCTTGGATAAGTTATTGAAATAAGAATAGCAGTTATCGGCTGCTAACACACTTGTGTGTGACTCTCATGATTTTAGACGCACAAGATAAAAGATTCACTATTAGATATCAAATCAATAGAAATCTATAAATATATAGTTAGTAAATTAAGTTTCAAACTAGTGAATTAGATGTCAGAAGTTACTTTTCAATAGTAAAAACCGTATATGGTGACACAGACATTGTAGTTTGGTGTAAAAAGTATATAACATATCAATATTTATGAAACAAACTAGCTATCATCACTAGGACATCATATTCACAAAATTGTCTGTAGGTGAGTAGATATTAGAAGTTTTTTTATATTATTACAAGAGTTTGATAACATGATAGATACTCACATGATTTTTTATTATTAATGGTTTGATGTAATGTAAACGAGGTGCGAGGTAAGATGCGTTTCGCTGGCCTGTAGATTTGTCACAACGAGGTTGCAATACATTGTCTTTTTGTGTCTAGTGTTATGATCATGGGTCGTAGGCTATAAAGCGATAAGTACATCCTTTATTAATATGTTTTTTAAATACTCAAAGAAAAGAGTTGTCTAACGTCGAGAACGCTAGATTCTCTAAACAAGTCGTCGCTAGGGTAAGAATATAGGGGCTTTGCGAATAATAATTTTGAGAATATATTTTTTTATAAAATTCAGTTTTTCTAAATACTTTTCTATCACTCCTTCCCATCCTATTATCCCGTATTGTAATTGTGACTAAACTAGTGCATGAAATAATGTTTTTAAGTTTCCAATGTCGAAAAATCCTCTCAAATATGTGAATTTATCTAATTATCACCTTAGTTCATTCAATATATTTTTAATCTGCAGGTCCTACCTCAAATATTTTATTGATTTCTCTTCTGGGATTTTGTAGCTATTTCAAATTTTTAGTGGACCCATATTCGGAAAATCGCTGGTATAAGGAGAGAAAAGTAGTTTTCGTGAAATTCAACGTCAGTTTATTGCAGCTGAACCATTTTTCTATTTGCAATAAGTCTTTTTCAACCAGTGTTTTTAGTTTTTGCCATGTATTAAATTTATAAAGAATGGCTGTGTCGTCAGCAAAACTCAATATGTTCCGTTCAGTTTATATTTCGAGTAGACAGTTAATGTAAATTGTGAATAACAATGGTCCTAGCACTGTTCCTTATGGAACTCCGTAGGAACCAGTTCTAGTTTCACCTATTTTTCCATCAATACTCACATGTCGTTTTCATTCAGATAAGTAACTCTTTAATATATACACTTTTCCTCTCAATCCATGGGCTGACATTCTATTCAAATGTTTCTGATGACAGACAGTATCGAATGCTTTGGACAAATCGACGAATATGCATTAAGTGTTTTTATTTTTTATCTAGTGCATCATAAAAATGTGAGGTATTGGACATGACGTTATATTTATTCAAGAAATTCAGTATCCTTTTTTTGAGTATTTTTCCTTTTATTCTGGCTGAATTCGAGGTTAAGGAGAGTGGTCGGCGGTAATTTATCATTTCTGTTTTACCCTCGTTTTCATATAATGATGGTTCAATTAACCCAACTTTGAAAATTTTCAGAAAACATCCAGTGTCTTAACATCGATTTATTATTATGTTGGAGGATTTTTTTCTCCACACTCCCGTTTGTTTCAAAACTCTTTTCGTTCAAATTCTTCTTTCTTTCTGAAATCTATGCTACAGAGATAAGTCTGCTTACTTAGCTTTGAAGTGTTATCATTCATTGCATTGTTTTTCTGCATCAAGAAGAAATATATCTCTCTTAACAAGCTTTCACCCACCCAGTTTTTTTTTGTGGGAGGTGTAGGAAATCTTTTATAGTCTTTTATAGTCTCTAGACTCAATAAATACTGTGAGACTCTCCTTATTAGGCATACTCACTAAAACCTCCACCTCTGTGTAGGTCCGGTCGGCTATTGCCTCCGGTGACACTAATTACTTATTACCTTTCACCTATCGATGCCTTAATTCGCAAACCCGCTAACCGCCAGTTTTATCAATGGAGCCAGCAGGTCCGCGAACCAAGGTACCGCCATGTTTCAATGTAACAGAACCCAGTCCAATACCTTTGTGCCTTGTACGAGTTTGTGCAGGTTTCGTATTGGGTGGGAGCTGTATTGTTCTGGGTCACCAGATGGCCGCCCAAAAATTGCCTGTCTTTTGCGGTCTACAGCTTCGCAATAGCACAGTAGTATGTGTTCCACAGTTTCTGGATCCTCACCGCATAGTCTGCAGGTCAGGTCTCCATCGTATTGCCTAATTGTTTTGAGGTGCTCCTTCAATGGTGCATGTCCAGTCAGGAGTCCCGTAACGGTTCTCAACTGTCTCCTGTTCATCGTTAACAGGTCTGCCGTTCTTTTGTTACATGGTCCTTTGATGTATGCTTTCCCGTATCCCAGCAGTTTTTGTGCTTATCCCTAATCCAGTCTTTTACGGACGCTCTTATTGTAAACTTCGGTACCTCTAGCATCTGCCCTTGGTTAGGGAGCATTCCCGATCCTCTTCGTGCGAGTTCGTCTGTTCTCTCATTGCCTGCAATTCCCTGATGACCTGGGACAGAGACAGAGTTTTCAGTTCTTCTTTGCAGTCCCATACCAGTTTGGACGTTACTTCTTTGCTACACAAGGCCTTCAGTGCCGCTTGACTTTCTGATAGGATATTGATTTGCGCAATTTCAACGTTTCTCCTATTATTTTCTTTCGCACTTTGAAGGATGGCGTACACTTCTGCTTGAAAGACAGAGGTATGGGTACCCAGTGAGTAGCTGATGCCAATACTCGGATTCCTGGAGAACACTCCTGAGCCCGCTTCATTATCAGTCTTGGATCCATCTGTGTATCAGATTTTCCCCTGTAGAATGTCCTTGAGCTGTGAGCCGTTCCATTCAGTTCTGTTTGGCACCAGCACTCTAAACTGGTTGTTGAAGGAGTGCCGTTTCGAAATGTGGTCCGTTCTCGTTCCTAGCGCGACCAACTGGAGAGGTGGCAGTCCCAGGAGTGTCTCCATCGCTGCAGTTGGTGTTGATTCAATGGCCCCTGTGATCCCAAGACTAGCAAGTCTTTGCACCTTGCTCAGTCTCCTTGCAGCTCCTCTTTGTTGTGTAATAATAATAAAAATAATAATGAAGATCTTTATTAATAACGTAACAAATTTCTTAACACATAAGATAGTAGAGCGAGGTTCATTTCATTGAGTGGCTAAACTGAATGTCTGTTCTTCCACCTAACTCTGCAAAAGATAGATAAAAAACACAGAGAAGTAAACTATACTGAGGAATTCAGTTTGGCAATGATAAAAAAAACAATACTTGAAAAAGCAAGATTATACATTACTTACTGAGAAAAAAGATGCTCAAAGAGTCTAGTTTCAAATAACATGATACTGACGGATATTCTAACGTTTGATGGGAGAGAATTGATTACTTTGGCGATGTCGTAGGTGAAAGATCGCTCGAACTGCACTGTATTGTGTAGGGGAGTTGTAAGCTTTCCAGTGAATCTGCTTTGAACATCTGCGCGAAAACTGATTTCTTCGTAGAGATAGGGTGGTGTTTTATGATTCAATATTTTGTGATATATACATGCAGTATGTATATATCTACGTTCTTTCATTGTGATAGTACTTTCGAACCCCAAAAATGAGTCTTGAACAAGAATTTCGTACTTTTTGAAGCAAGAATATCCACGTTATTGAGACAGTTGCCATATAGAACATTACCACACCAAAGAAGCATATGTAATGGAGGGCATGACCACCGTGCTATACAACCAGTGCAGAATATGTGGTTTTAATCCCCATTTTTCCCAAAAGTGCGTCTGGCTATCACTAGTGAAGCCCCAGCTGTTATTGTTATTATTTCGATATGCTAGTTACAGGTCAGCTTGGAGTCTAGTATTAATCCAAGATACTTGACTTCCCCCTTGATCACCGATCAATTCTAAAAAAACATTCTGCTCAAACTCCCAATCAGTGCCAATTCCACCAATTATGTTCTGTTCCACCCTGTTACAAAATAATCCGGTGTGGCAAACATGCGCGATCTCTTACCTCTAATCAAAAGTTTTCGTTCCAAAATCATCAATCATGATCAAGACAATATTTTTTTTGTTCTGCTCTATAATAACGATCTATAGATCCTCGAAGTATACTGTTCACGTGGCTTAGGTTGGGATGAACAGTAGATACCATCGAAAAGTCTCCTGCGATTGGTGTGAGTTTTCAAACAATATTTCCTTCAACTCGTCACTGACCGTTAACAATAAATGAAAACAGCATGACTGTCCTTTCGGACTTCTCAGATGAGTAATAGTGTTTATTTATTTCGCGTTCGAAGCCTAATCAACGGGACAATAGTGATTTATAGTACTTCAATAAGCGATAGTCACTCGCTAAAAATATGGCAATTAGCCTACTTCGTCCGGTTTCGTTCAGAAATACATGATTAATGGATTTTGTAGATTCAGATAATAGAAGGCTCTCATTGTTTTCGAGTTAGTTGGCGCCGCATATTTTTTTTTTTGTTTCGTTTTTCCAATCGGGATTGTTTTCAGTCTAGAAGCAGCTTTGGTTGCCATATATGAAAGCAATGGATGACATGAAGACTATGGAGTTGAAGTATATAGTGAATAATTGTAAAAGTTTTTTCCCAATTTTATTAGTTGTGGTACGCCGGGATTACTCCAAAAAAGAAGGAAATTGAAGTACGCTGAACATAAAATTCAATCAAACATCAAGGAATGAGTCAACGGAAGCACATTTTCCAACTTGGTAGTTTGAAAATGAATCGGCTATTATATATGATAGTTAATATGAATATCTGAAGATAATTTCAAACAAATGAATAATATATCTACCAAAATGAATATAAATTTCAAAATTATATTCAAATTAGTGGAGAGTTTCTGAACTGATTTTATTATTTCAATCAGCTTTAAATTAATGTTCCTAGGTGAACTTATTTTTTTTTTCATCTTCATCCAATGATAAATCGTTAAAGTGTGAAATATTTTTTAAATCAGATACAAAATGTAACTAGTACTGTTTTTGCGATGACCCTAAGGTGATCTTGCCACGTTCAACATAAACATATATGTTTTTGTGTGTTTTTCCACAGCTTGAATTTTATTTTGACGAGAAATCCACTAAATTCCACGGAATTCTCAAGGAAATCCACGAAATTACAATAACCTCCACGGAATTTCAAGAAAATTCATAAGAATTCAAGGAAATCCGCGGATTTACAAGGAAATTCATGGAATTCTAGGGAAATTCACAGAATTGCAAGGAATTTGAGAGGAATCTATTGAAATATTCGAAATTGCGAATACGACAATAGGATAAGTTATTTTATATTTCAGTATTCCATAATGTTCTCTTATTTCTATGAAAATAAAACACATCAATGAAATAGTGACAAAAATTAAATTCCAAATTCATAACATTACATGAATAATATAATCATATTTCTGTAAGTTGGGTAAGTTTCGATTTTAAAAGTTTAATTTTTTTTTTCAATATGTATTTTATCAATTTGTGACTTTTTCGTGGGCTCACATCCAATCATATCGATAGGTCCGTAAAATACTTGGTGCATTTCGACGGTATCGCTATAATTTTCTTTTTTTTTCCAGTGATAATCTGCTTAATATTTGAACAATATACCAGATCTTGTCATAAAAGATAGCATAGTGTTTTCGACTTTGTATGACTACAAATAGCCGATGTCGTTTGGGTCACAAAAATTAATTTCGATGACGAATTGACATTTCAGAAAATGTTTAGTCGAAAAAATGCACCTATCCATGGAATCAAAGTCTTCTAAGTGAATTTGTATTATAATTTAAAAAATACGAGCTAATTACGCATTTTGAAGAGATTCACAGATGATTGATATATATGAAAACCAAATATTCAAATAATCTTTATTTGAATATTCAAAAAATCTCAAAGTACCCTCAAATGTTTCTTAATGAGTTGAATCATAGTTACAAAAAAATGATGGAAACTTACCCCTCTCAACTCAAGATGAACTTCTCAACTCGCGAACATTTTAATATAAATCAATTGTGTGAACGGCAGTCGATTCAGAATAATATTCGCTTCGAATGACTCACGTGATTACGTAAAGCTACGAGGAAAATTGAATGAGTTGAAATATAAGTAATATTTTTTGCGTTGTTTCGTTTCAACAGTTTCCAATCTGTATTTTAGAGCAAAACTTAGAAACCCACTCGATTTTTTTTCAATATCGTCTCCATTACAGTTACAGAAAAAATTCAATAACTGTAGAAAATGAGAATTGAACAAACACTTCTATTCGAAGGAATTCTACTTGATTCTACAGAATTGCACATAATTCCAAGGTAATCTACATCAAAATTTCACAGCGGTGCACCCCTCGTGTACTCCCGACAACCGCTATGAAATCGAAGCACAAAACTATTTCTACTTGATACCAGTAGCTCCCTTTAAATTATTCAAATAATCTTTTTTGTGGCCATCATAAAACTGAACGGAAGTCATGAAATGTCAAAAGTAAAAATTATACGAAATAAATGTAATCACTGAAGATTCAACAAAATCAACAATGACCAAAAACATAGGAGCTTAGACACTGAATACTGATCACGGAAGTATAAAAATGAAATCGTATTTTTTGAGGAAGATATATTTTATGACTGGGCAATATGCGTGCAACTATTCAGAATAAAAGTAAGGTAGCCATATTTTATCACAATCAAATGAATGATATAAGAAAGTATGACGGAAAGGAAATACGCAATTATTGATATATACTTGTATTTAGATATAGTACAAATCGTTTCGAAAAAAACATGAGTTGGATTAATTCTTTATTTTACCTAGTATTGAGTGTATTCCATAAATTGCTGTGTTAATGAAGCACTCTGCAAATTGACAACCTATTCGATGTAATTATATTGCATAACTGCATAATCAGATTTTTGTAAGTCCGCTTTGGTGGTTATTTTCGGGGAATATTCTAACCCCACTTTATTCAAACAGCTATTTTTATTAGGATTCCTGCGAAAAAGGCAAGAAGGTTTTATGTTGACATTAAAAAATAGTCCTGAAAATATTCATAGTAGTGGGCCCTCGTAAATTTATGACAGCTTTATAGAGGTTTTATGGATTTTGATACCAGCAAAAAATAGTTATATCGTAGCTGTGATTGTTATGGTCTTCAGAACCTTCTGAGGGCTATCACAAAACTAAAATTGTTACTTGATGTTGGAACTGGAGCCAAAAATGTCACGCACATATCTCATTCATCCCTCGTATTTTGTTGAATGCTTTCTCGTTCCACGGTAATGTTACTTCGAGAGACCTCCAAGCAAATACTGTAATCCCCGTCCTTTCCAATCGCACATAACGGAAAGGACCTTCACCGTCTACCCCACGGCATCGGATAATCCAACAAAACAGCTTGCTGCCGTTTCAAATCGTAAGAGATTTGAACGGCTGTGGGGCAGGCCAGAATCGCCCCGGAATTCCGGACTACGCCGGATAGGTCTAACGTCACTCAACTCCTGCCGAGCGCCGCCGTTCTAACATAAACAAAAACATTTCTAATTAAAGTTAGATGAAAAGCCGTCTCGGTTACTGCTGACGTTTAATCCTTCGGGATTTTTGTTTCTGGTTTTTTCTTTTTCTCAATCAAACGGGCTATTTGAGGCGCACATTAGTTCCACCTATATGGGGTTGTATATTGTTCGAAATTTATTTGTTTTGGATTAATAGAAATATAAGACAATCCATTTTGACTCACGACGAAAATAATAATGCTTAATACATTCCCATTTTGAAAGCCTCTAATTCCTCAGAGTCGGCCAATCAACATTCAAATTCAACCATTATTTCAAAATAAATTGTCTGTATTTTTGTAAAATAATACCTGCAATTTTCAATAAAGATTGACAAGATATTTATTATGGCATATTATAACAAGTAACTTCAACATTCATTTTTCAATTATGTAGTGGGGTATAGTTTTTGTTGTTCTTTTTGTAGTGTCTTGATGATGAAATACATTCAGGATCATATTTGCATAAATATAAACATTTCACATTGAATCAACATTTCCATGTCTTTTCATAAATTATCTCGAATCAAGTGTGCTTTTCTTTCGTGTTTTATATGGCTAAGAAGAAGCTCATAGAATGAATAACTAAATTTATTTACAACCATATATGTAATGCTGTCATTACTAACGTCATTGAAGGTTGGGAAGTGTCACATTACACTTCCCGCCCTCACTTCGTGCCCTCATTTCCCGCCCTCATTTCATCTATTCTTTTCTCTGGCACCAAGACCTGGACTGCTGCGTGAGCAGCCTGTCGTACTTCCATAAATTCTTTGTCGGAAGACATGTTTTTCAATTTATTATTCGAGAATTTGATACCCGACTTTATCTGACATGTATTGACTTTATCTGGCATTTATTTATATTGCTGACAATTGTATACCCAATAAATGAGAAAACATTATACTTACGTAAAACCAATAAAATGGAGAATTGATCATTTATCAGAATAACTTTATATAAAACTTAAATATAGCAGAATGAAATGTATAGAACTGATTTTTGATCCAAAAAGAAATCCATCTAATGTGTATGTATGAGAACTGATAAAGCATCATATATGCGAAAACGTAAGAACTATTTTTAATAGATCTGAATTTGTTAATAAACGAAAGTGACTGAAATGATATAACTAAGTAATCGCAAATCTCAATAATCTAAGCTATTCATATCATAAAACCGTCGTCAAATTGAAAAACTAACGAAACATAATTTCATTAAAAAATTATTTAATAGTATCTAAAAAAGAAATCGAAATGTGTAAGATATAATAATAGTAATAATAATAATAATAATAATATTCTTTATGAACCATAAGACAATAACAATTGTATAGGATTCGTCAGTTTATCTATATAACATGAAATCATGTAATTATCAGATAAATAAAAACAAAACAATACAACAATAATATGAAAACAATAGCGATAAAATGTAATTAATTAATATTGAAACTGGGAGATATTTAAAAATCAAAAAACTCGTTCAACGAATAAAAACATTGTTCTGATAAAAAAAAAATCAGTCTTCTTTTGAAAATATTGAAATTGGCTGTTTCTTTCACAACACTGGGCAATTTATTGAATAGTTTTGGGCCTAGATAGTTTGGAGCATTAGAACTTACTTTCAAACGACAAAATGGAATATGAAGTTCACCAACCTGCCGTGTATAATATCGATATATAGTTTCCACCGGAATAAATAGTTTTTTTTTTATTTTTGTATATATATACACATTTAAAATAAAAAGAATGAATGGAGTGGTAAAATTCCATATTCTTTAAAGTAATTTCTGCATGATTCTCTCTAAGAAATTGTTGCTATACATCGCAGGATTTTTTTCTGTGCAATAAAAACTTGAGAGGCGTTGGTAGAATTTCCCCATAAACATAAACCATATCTCAACCGAGAGTCAACCTGAGCAAAATAAACCATGATAAGTTGGTGAACTACTAGTTTCGAACGAAGATTAATGAAAAGAAATTTCAACGAATTAATTTTGGTAATCACTTGACTGCAATGATATTTCCAGTCCAGCTTTTCATCAATAGAAATTCCTAAAAAGCGAATAGGTTCATGTTGAATATCAATATTGAAGTTGTCATCATTAATAGCGAAATCTTGAACTGTTCCAGAAGTTACAAATCTGACCAAGTTCGTTTTATCAGCATTGAAAAATAAATCAAGGTTATTGAAATAGTTAGAAATACTTTTAATCAATGAAACGCTTTTAGCAGCCAAATTTTCATAATTTTCAGATGAAACTAAAACAGAAATATCATCAGCATATGCAATATATTCCGGATGTTTTATGCAAACATTTATATTGTTGGTGTACAATATAAATAAAATAGGTCCCAATATGGATCCTTGAGGGACACCCATGTTTACGTTCACGAGATCAGAATTGATTGTACTTCTGAACTACGGTCTATATTGGTTAATGAGACATATTGTTTGCGATCACTCAGAAAAGATGATATCCATTCCAGTGTCACTCCACGCATTCCATAATTTTGTAAAATTGATAATAAGACATCATGAATGACACAGTCGAATGCCCTACTGAGATCACAAAAAATACCAACAGGACACTCGGCCGTCTCAAAATGTTCTATAATTTGATTGTAAAATGAAATCATTGCGGTAGTGGTGGATTTATTAGTGCAAAATCCATGTTGATTTTCTGTAACAATATTGAATTTGTTTAAAAATGAAAGGAGTATTTCAAGAAAAGCATATTTAAAATTTTTGGAAAAAGCACAGGGAATTGTTACTGGTGTGTAGTTTTCTATTGACTTTGGATCTTTCTTCTTGGAAATTGGAACAATTTTTCCCACCTTTAAATTAGAAGGAAAACTACCGCATTCAAAAGACATATTCACCAAATGTGTTGCGGGGACTATAATATCTTCGAGTATTTTTTTTATTAAGAAATTTGGAATAGCATCAACACCACAAGACTTTTTATTTTTAAGTTTACTAAAAATTAGTTGTTCTAATTCACTAGACTAGAACAAAAAAGTGTTAAATATAACGAACTTTGGTTTGATAGAGTACCAGTCACTCTACAAATTTCATTTACTTGTATATTCTTCACAAGTTCAGCTGGAGCATCGAGAAAAAAATTATTAAATTCTCTTACAATTTCTTGTGGGTCTTTTAAAAGTATACC
This sequence comes from Chrysolina americana, assembly GCA_958502065.1. Lineage (NCBI taxonomy): Eukaryota > Metazoa > Arthropoda > Insecta > Coleoptera > Chrysomelidae > Chrysolina > Chrysolina americana. Next base: position 91,305,429 of record OY293412.1, read on the forward strand.
ATCTTTTTTAATGCTGATATTTTCGTTTTTTTAACTTTATTGGTCAATTCGGAAACCACATTCCAAGAAGCTTTAACTGTGTTACTGGAATTGAATATACGATTTTGATAATATGTTTTATTTTTCATAGTCATTAATGTTCAATGAGCTGTTTTATTAATTTTATAAATTTCTTCAAAATTTGGATAAATGGATCTCATACAAAATAAATCATTTAATTTTCGACTGGATTCGATAACTTCTGCATCAATCCAGTTTCTATTCTTATGTTTTGAACAGACTTCTCGCGAAATTATAATTCAAAGTAGTGTAAAAATGTTTCATGAAAGTAATCAAATGATTCGTTGATTGATTCATATAAAACGATCAAAATCGAAATCCAGCAGAAATATTAGCTAATAATATACCAGTCTGGTAGAAACTTGCTCTATTAGCTCTTAAATGGCGCTAACTTCTAGTTGAACAAATCGAATCGTCTGGTTCGGACTCATATTGATCGTTCATTTGTTTGTTCCTTCCTCGATTTATTCGAGAATTCAATTGCTGGGTGGTGATTTTCAAGAATATCGAAGAAAACAGCCCAGTTATTCATTGAATTTCACTGAACTCATAATCCCATCATGCTACTATCAACCTAAGCAATATGTCAGATCTCAATTATTATTACGCATATATCGGCAAAATACTACCTACTACGTACCTACCATAAGAAAACTTTCGGAGGATGTAGCGTGTCAATCCACAAAACATTTGGAGGCGGAATCATATTATTTTCGTGATGCCTAATAAGTACTGGTGATAAAATTTAATGTGAGCCTTAGCATTTTAGTAATATCAGGTGGTGAGACACAAATGAGAAGGAATTTAATGGGGACATGAGAATTTATTTAAGTATATTAACGCTATAACCTCTCTACTATTATTATTTTTCAATTCTTTTCCATTTCTGTGAAATTATTTCCTATCTAGTTCGATTCTCCATAAAATCGTTACTGAATTTTGTTGGTTCGATAGTTTTAAATCATAGTTTATTTCAGATCTATATTTTACCGTTTTTATGTAATCCTAAATCGCTGTGTAGGAATTTATTTTGAGGAGTTCCAACTTTTCAAACATTTTATTGATGCACAGGACATTAGATTGGCGTCCATTATATATAAGCTTTCAAATAATCTGCTTTCAACTTCCGAAATATCCGAACAAATATTGCCTTCGAAAACCAAGCGGAGTATATACGATGAAGAAATGACAGAATATATTAACCAGTATTTATAACATGATCAAAAAACATTCGTATATTTATTGATGAATTGAAAGAGCACTTGGTGATATTTCAAAATACTTTACTAGTTATTAGTTATGTCTTTTCTAGTTATCGTTTTTTTTATTTTTACAAAAATAACCCCGCATCAACTGCAATTGAGTTATCAGCAGGAAGAAAAAAAAAACAAACACACATTGATGAGAAATCAGATTTTACAATATAAATAATTGAGAACTTTTTGATCATCATCGTTGAGTACAGTTTTGATGTTGTCACCTAAGTTGTTTGATCTTCTTTCTTCATTATATAAGTAAAGGACCATCAAAAGGTGTTTGACGTTGACTTGAGTTGAACAAATGTTGCAGGTGACAGTAGGATTTTTCTTTAAATATACTGGTGAGTAGGAGTGTTTGTCCTAGACGGAGGTTTTTAATTATTATACGTGGTCTCTTCTCCTCTTAGGGAATGATAAATTCTTGTTAAATTGTTCTCTGATTTCTTTCAATTCTGTTGTTAATTCTGACCAAGTTTATTGACAAGTGATAGTTATAAAGTTTTGGATTGATGATTTGTGGTCCAAAGCCGGAAGTTTGTTTTGAAAAAGTGTGTCTTTATCAGAAAATGCTTTACAGGCAAGAGCGCCCGCTTTTTCATTCTCCTTGATCCCAACGTGAGAAGATACGGGTAAAATAAAGTAATTCTTTTATTGATAAAAGAATTGGATGAGATGGATATAACTGTTTCAGTCCATAACCTAGTTATCGTTGTTTTTATACTTGTGATCGTTAACAATTTTTTAATTTTCACTGTGTAGTATTTTTACTATTTCTTGTTTTTGTTAGGTCTCAACTGAATAACTTTCGATCCTTTCATATCGAATTTTGAAAAATATTCATTTTATCCAGAAATCCCAAATGAACCGTGCCATATCAACACACCATGTTATAGAATATAAAATTCAGAGAAAAGAAACTACTCAAAACAACGTAAATTTCAATTGACGCACGTTTCTCCAACAAAGTTGCCATCCTCAGGAGCTCAGAGCGTACAGAAATACTTATGATATTCTAATCCTATTTATACCTGTCTACATTGAATTGTGTACCTTACTTGAATATTTACTTAATTTTCTAATCCACCTGCTATAATCCATCTTCTAACTGTTAATGACAACCATTCTTGAAAATTACTGACTAATTATTTCTATGTAAAGAGAAAAAGCCTTCACAGCACTATGAACTTGAACAAAAGGCTTCATGGTACTGGGCCCTAATCTGCATTCATACTATTTTTACATTTTGCAATTTCCAGACTATTGAATGCATCGAGAAATCTGTGTCTTCAAATCAGTGGTCGTACTCCAAAGCATGTTGGGCCACACTCGATTTTTCTGGTCTCGAAAAACAAATATGCTCTTTGAACCGTACTTTCATAGAGCTTCTAGTTCGACCCACATACTTCATCTCGCAATCCTTGCTGCTAATGTCATGAATCTCGACTTCTCTTCTTCTTTTGTATTATCGTTGGGAGTAACCAGGATCTGTTATAGCTTATATGAGGTTTTGTATATCACCGTCATATCGAGGTTTGGAAAATGCTGTTGAAAATCCGAGTTATCCGAGGTTTGTATGAGAAAACGATATATTTCGTATTGTTATCCTCTTTTTGAAAAGCCGAAGTGTTACTAAGGGTTTTCTCAAATCTATATTTCCTAATCAGTTTGTCTACCAAATCCACAGATTAACCGTACTGTTCAGCTACTTTCCTACCTACCAATCATTTTCTCAGTTTCATTGTTGAGTGAGATCGACAAAAGTTAAGAGAAGAAATTTATTCTCGCAATTTTTTGTTGTGGACAATGGTAGAGCTCTCAGGGATGTATCTAATTATAATAAATAATAATAATAGATTTTACTGACAGGAATAGCTATATAATAATTGAAATTAAAGTACAGCGATGACATTGGGAAATTCTATCAAATTCTATTCAATGTATGATCATGGTATATTACCATGATCAGACCTTGCTCTTCCATCCATCTGAGTGTACTCGTGCCCTTCAAGCTGGTTTTTGTCTTTTTTAATTACTAAAACATCTTCAAATGGCAGCTGTTTTTTGTTTCCAATTCCATACGTGGTGTGAAAGCGGATATTCAATTCTGAAACAAAACTGTCTACGTCGACCAGTTTTGTATCAAAGATAGCGAACACGTCGTCCACATAACTTACCCTAGGAAAATAACCGAAGCTCTCCCTTGTTTCCACCTCAAACCTATTCATGAACAAATTGGCTGGGAAGGGTTACCCGTGACTGTATCTTCGTGTTGTTCGTAAAAGCAGTTATTGAACTTAAAGCCATTTTGCCTCATGCAAAGTCTGGCGAGGCTTGAATACTCTTCGACTATTTCGTTATACTGAAAGTGTAGGTCAGCAGTAACTCTCCCAAATATTCCAAGGTTTATGATATTGGAAACAAAGAACTCACATCAAAAGAGATCAAGATTTCTTCCAGTTTTATGTTCCTAATCTGGTCGATAAAATCTAGTGAGTTTTTTATGCTCAAGCCTGGTTGTGCCACTGGAAGATTATCAAACTCTTGTGAGCTATTTTGTATGTGGGGGGACTCTTTTCTTCTGAGAATATAAAATGTTAGAAAACTGTTCACGTATGAGGTCCATTCATTGAATCAAATATTTGTGAACAAGCAAAAATGTATTGAAATGCACGTGTTTCAAAAATTTCTCGTCATTCACATATCCCTGAACCGTGTGTAATCCCAACCAATTTGTTGTAAATTAGAAACTCGGCGCATATCGGTCTAACGATGTTTTCGCATGGTTATGTTGGCACTATTTCTTGGTAAGCCTTCCGCGGAAATACAATGTTAACAATTATAGCAAGGCATACAAGGACCGCGGTTACGGGCTCTATCTCCCGGAGTTATCTGCAAATATATGTATGAGCGTATAGTCTGTTGGCGGTTCAGCGTTTATGTTACCCGCAGAATACACAATTGAATACAGGGTAGACCTGTTATCGTCACGGATGAGTGTCTTTCACTGTTTTCGAACAGTTTGAATGTTTTCATGATACGATCTCCCGGAGCGTAATCCGTTATTTCAATTCCAAATTCGCTGTGGATCAGTAAACATAGTTATATATCGGCAAAGACATAGTTTCAATCTATTCTCTGCATGTATATTTTATCTCTATTTATTTTCAACCGTCCAAATTTATGTTTTGGCGTGTCCTATATCATGGAGGGTGTACTGGGGTAACCGAATATACGCAGACGATACTTCAATTATTATTTCCAATCCCCACGAAAATTCCATCAGAGAAAATTGTGACAACACTAAATCTGAAATTACCAATTGGTTCTCGGCTGACCTTCTATTTTTGAATATGCATAAAACACAGTGCCTGCGGTTTCATAATTTTCAGAAAACTTGTGGAAATATTCCATTTGGACTGCCTGTAATCTCCACTAATGACCCGAGTTCTTGGGACTGAATGTCAATAAACACCTCAATTGGAAGTCTCATTGTGAGGACCTTGTTTCTAAACTCCATACTGCTGCCTATCAGCTCAGGAATATGAGAGGAATATTAAACCTTGATCAATTGTTGCGGCTCTATTATGTGCAAGTCGAAAGTAGACTGCGATATGGGGTGACCTTCTGGGGAACATCAACATCGTCGTCTACTGTTTTTATTATGCAAAAGCGCATCAGTCGTTCAATGATGGGAATAATCTATCGAACCTCATGTAGAAACTCATTTTAAGACTTGAAAATTTTAACTGCAGCGTCTCTTGATACTTTAGAGCTGTGTGTGTATATGTTCAAGAAAAAAGATATATTTCCTCAAAATGATAGTACGCATGATCACAATACTCGATTTACATTTTCAAAAAGAAATTGAAAGAGTTTCTTGTTCAAAATAGCTTTTATACTATAGAAGAATTTTTAAATCAACTTTTATGAAGGAATATATTTTTTCTACTTTATTAATTTTTTATTTTTAAGTTTTTTAATGTTTCATGTGACTGCTAGCTTGTTCTCAAACGAACTGCTTGTATTTTACTACAAGATTCTATTATTTTTTTGACTCTTTCCATGTAGCTTGTACTGTCTTAAGGAAATGAAATGATCTATTATATTCTGAACCCAGGGGGTAACTGGCCATGTGTGAAACAAATTAATATACATGCTGCTAAAGTTACTCCATTTGATCCCAACAATTCACTGGTAAGTTTTTTCTCTAATGTTCACTACTATAACATGATGTTAAAGGTTAGTTCTACTCTCAAATAAGGTGTTTGAAATGAGCTAGTGTTATTCCAGGAATGGGGGGTCCAGTTACTCCGGAATTTATTCATAAATGGGGTATCTGGGCCATGTCCAAATAATTTTAAGGAATCAAGTAACGCAGTTGTATTGGTTACGTTACAGATTATGGTCCGAAACTACCAAAGAAAGACCCAAACTGGAGCAGGGTTGGCTTACTCTGAAACCACACGTGGAGAAATAGGATACCTATCCAAAGAAAGTAAGGGAGGTGGAGGAGTATCTATCTAGTATCTATCTAGTGCTGACAATTGGCAAACTGTATTCGTTTTAAGGAAGGGAACGGATTCGGACTATCTCGAGAAAAGGTGTTAAATATAGCCCAGTTATAGATAACACAAAACTATTTAAAAACTAGTACCACCGCCCTGAAACGGACTGGATCATTTCATTAAGTCAGAGATATCGACTGTCCTTTTTAGCATCAGATCATTGATCATGTACGGTGTGACCAAATAAATCCGTGGGTTATTGGCCACTATTATGATAAATTACCAGAAGTAATCAAAAACCTTGGATTAAAAGGAAAGCCAGGACAAATCTATAAGTGTGGCGAGAATTTTTTTTGCCACGATTCATATGAAACAAGCAAACCAAACCAACGTAGAACGAGTTGATCAGGTAGAGAAAATACAACTGCATTGATATGTGTATATGCGGATGGAAAAATTATCCCTCTACTTAGTGTTTTTATGGGAAATACGTGATGGAAATCTGGATTGACCAAGAACTTGCAACACAAACGGCTGTATCTGCAAGTGATCAATCATGAACCCACAAGAAAATGAGGTTAATATCATGAAATTGCCACCTATCGAACATCTGCTATTGATAATTTCCAAAAATGATCGAAAACAGAAAAAACTATAAAAGAGAAATATGAGATTGTCCACAACTGTGAAATAATAACTACTCAGGTTACCTTCATATGAAGGAAACTGGAGAGAAGGAGAAGGAACAAATCTTATTAAAGACTTAAAAAAAAGAAGAAATACAGGGAAACGATCAATAGAAGAAAATAAAATGCAAGAAGGAGATGGAGAAGAAAAGCGAAAAACTTCACGAAATTGATAACTTTTTAACGATGAAAATGAGCGCGATATCTATTCTCTCCAAGAAAGTGAAGAGGAATATCATGAAACTTTCTCAGGGTATGGAGATGAGGAAATAACCTTCAGTCATTTGACTTGTGTGTTGCGAAAGTTTTTGGTGAGAAGGAGAATTTATTCAGACATAACAGAAATTTTGGAAATAGAACAAGAAAGATATGAAACCCTAGTGCGGGAATAACCTACTTAAATCAATTTCAGCGTGCTGGAAAATGACACTTCCCAAACTAAATTGTGTAAGGGTGTAGGGTGAATCACACACCCTTGTTGAGACAATATCATCACAAGATACAAATGATGAAGTTATAAGGAATGACTTGTGATAGCCCGTCAAGTAGAAACTTCTAATTATATTCAAATGATACGATGAACTAGCTACACCTACATTTATGGCATACTCAGAAAAAAAATTAATACTTCCCAATCAGTTTTTTTACAGTTCCCATCTTCCACGAGATTGGCATGGACTAACTTTTGAGAGAAACGAGTGTATTTTCAAAAAAGTCGCATTTATTTTGACAAAATTGAAATATTCTTGAAATTTCTTTTGTAATAAATATAGAAACAATTGACGAAAATTATACAATTGAAAATATGAATGAATGGGAAGATATTTGCTCATATTTGTATCGGAATAGTTGGTGACCAACTTACTGCCAGAATAAGAATTACACTAAAAAATGAGGTTGTTTCTTTTTTGCGTAAAACGGTTGTTTTTGATGATAGTAATTGTGAAATTAGGTAGATTAGCGCCGAAAAAAAGTGTCTTCAAAAAAAGGAGACATTTTGTGTGATTTTTAATGGAAAATTTCGTAAAAGAAATTTAACCCCCTTCGAATTTTCTTGGGATTCGTTTTCAGAAGACAAAACTCCAAGTTCTATTGCTTTTCTCATTGTGAGGCAGAGCCCAATAAACTTCCCTTCCCCAAATAAATGTTTACGATGTGTCTGTTTTTCAGTTTCCATTCAATTATTTCATAGATTTGTACCTACATGAAGCAAAAATGTATAAAAAATCACTTCACCACCGCTTGTGCATAAACAATATTATTTTCTGTGTTTAAATATGTGAAAAGATCGTTAATTCATAAAATTGAAAATCACCACCAATCACCGTCGTGCCATAAGTCGACCACGTCAAGTTGATAGGGGTTTTCCCAACCAGGATCAAGGAAAGAAAATTATTCAATTAATTTTCAGCACGGTTCAACGATAAGTAATTACTTTTAAGGATACGAATTCGGCTCAAAGTATTCGCAGATGTTATCATAGCACCAATTTGCATAGGAAACAGGCGAAACCGGAAGTGAGTCGGATTCTTTAACTCGGCTCAAAAATGCAACGAGCATTAAGGATTTAATTTCATCAAGATAAATGTTTCAATTACAGAATGATATTCAATTTTGTGGTGTTGCCGCTGATCTAAATTCGTTTCATGAGCTTCCTTCACTATCTGGTTTATTGATTCATTCTTTGGATTTCACATCGGATATTTATTGAGGAAATCTTCGTGGCTAATTTGAAACTATCTAAAATCTCTTAGGCCGCGTTGTACAATATGAGTTCATCAATAGTTCAAGTGAACCGAGTTCAATTGCTAAGGAACTAGAAATTCCCAATTCAGCCCTTAGAGACTTTAATTTTTAGTTATACCAAATATTTTGGAAAAGGTCGTTTTTTATATTTTCAATGATATTTTCATTGTATTCCATGCAGCATGGTCCTCACCGGTTCGGAAAGAAAGGATTTTTGTGCTTTATTATCTTTTTCAAAACAAGTTTTACAATGTTGTTGATAGTAAAATATAATAGATCATGAAGTTATTCTTTCAATCGAAGTAATTGAACATGTGGTAGTATTTAAATAGTAACAATAAGTTAGAGACAAGAATAATTACATTATTGTAAAATAATTGAAATTGAGAATATTTAAGGTTGTTATTTGATAAGAGTGATTATAGATTAGAAGGTCTTCCTACTGCACCTCTATAGCGAATCTAGGTTCGGGAAGTTATGCAAAGCAATTCTTCTTAACTCTCTGATGACTTTGTAATTTCAAGTGCACTTTTGGCAAGATCCAAGTTCAGCTAGATTTGAATCGGTAACACTCGCCAGATGGCTTTGTTATGAATATCTCTCAATGCAGTCTGAAAATTCTCGATATATTTCCCCTATTGGATCTCGGATGCTTTCTGAGAACTTGAAATATGTTTCGACCCTTGTCTGTGATATATCTTATATTGGCGGAGAAGTTCAGCTTGAAATTCAACACGATGCAGAGACATTTAAATTCATTAACTCTTTCCAGAGGGTAATCACCCAGACAGAATTTGTATTTAAAGAGAGATTTAAGAACACCATATATTTAGTTTTTTCGTAGAGATTTCAAGTTTGTTTCTGTGAGAACACTCACCCAAGATAGACATACAATCAGCAGCCAAATGCTCCAACACGAAAGCTTTTTTCAAGAGGTCAAATCATCAGCAAGTGTATTCAAGAAAATGTGACGTGTTAAATGAACCTTGTTATATACAAATTGTTGTCTGTTAGAGCGACAAGACCAAAACCAATTCTGTCACGTCTCCTGGAATCCGTTAATCCTGATTCTTCGGAAACACCTAACGGCGAAAAGTCATGTCACAACCACCAAATATTATCCTAAGCCCGGATTCGACTACCCAATATCTTTCGAAAATCCGTATACTTATGTTAATCACTACCTCTACCTGTTCTCGTATTCTACATACGATCCCAACGTCCTTAGTTCGGCATGTTTTTACTTCATTATCGAACCCTGTTGCTTGAAGCCGTCAAGACTCACCCTCTTCGCGTCTTTCTCGTTAGCGTAGGTCAAGGTCGATTGGTAATTAGACAAACCGGAGTTCTGCCAGTTTCACTTCTTCCGATAATCTTGCTGAGACGACTTTTACTCGACGCTCCTTTGTTTTTCGGAGGAAAGAAACTGTAATTAGTTGGGAAAGAAGGAACAGGAGAGCTTTTTCATTTGTTTGTCGGGGTGTTCAAGCTGATTTTGTACCTGGCGTTGTTAGTTCCATCGGATTGGCAGGTGTGGGATGGGAAGATTTCATTTCAACTTTTTGGTTTCCATAGACTATACAGTCTTATCAATTAATTATGTGATGACAGAAATCGTAGACAAATGAGGGACAGATATCTCGGTTAAATATTTTTTCTTGGATTTGTTTGCATAGTCAGTTTGAAACCTAGAAATATGAATATAAAATGAGACTCTCATGTCAGGAGATTAAAATCTCATCAACTATTTATAACATTCTACAAAGAACGAAAGTAAATTTTCATTTCACTATCATGCTTTTTGATTTTTTTTAAACAACGCTTGTTTCTTGACTCATACACGACCACAAGGCGGTGTGTTAACGAGGAACTAAATATCAATCCTTGCCAAAAAATTCTGTTTCCATTCACTACGAGGCGAAAGTACGAACTTATGAATGAAACCCATCTGAGAAGTTAGAATCGATCAAAAACAGCCAAATCGACCAAACTCTTTTCAGGGCTATAGCGGCAAGCTGAACATGCCGCAGTCTTTGGTGAGACATGGGGTCGGAAACTAAAAATGATCTACTGTTCGTACAAAATGATGTTCTAACCGTTGATCACCTATGCTTCATTGATATGGTGGCCAAAGATGCAACAAACTTTGGCACAAGCCGAACTGCGAGTACATCGGCTAGCTTTCTGGCAATCACAGGGGCAATTTTTTCGTGCCCTACTACAGCATTAGAGTTGATGTTAAACCGTCATTGCACATTTGAAGGAAGCAGTAATCAGTGCCTCCAGACTTAACCAGACGATGATCTCAAAAGCGGGAAATCTGATAGAACATAAGACACAATTTCTTCGGAGCCAAGTCTAAACCGACAGATGACATGCCAATTAGGTATGACTTCGAAATGCAGTTCGATGTCGTCATAAAAAACCACCAAATTTGCATCAAGAACGGACCTCAACTTGAATCAGGTTGATGGAAGGGCTGGAGTGGGCATTGAAAGGCCAAGTTTCAGGCTCTCAAAATCTCTTGGTTGGGGTTTTGAACGATATTTTAAGCTGAAGTATATGCTATAGAGAAATGTATCCAGGACTGCCTCGAAAGGGATACTTTGGCAATCTCAGGGGCAATTTTTTCGTGCCCTACTACAGCATTAGAGTTGATGTTAAACCGTCATTGCACATTTGAAGGAAGCAGTAATCAGTGCCTCCAGACTTAACCAGACGATGATCTCAAAAGCGGGAAATCTGATAGAACATAAGACACAATTTCTTCGGAGTCAAGTCTGAACCGACAGATGACATGCCAATTAGGTATGACCTCGAAATGCAGTTCGATGTCGTCATAAAAAATCACCAAATTTGCATCACGAACGGACCTCAACTTGAATCAGGTTGATGGAAGGGCTGGAGTGGGCATTGAAAGGCCAAGTTTCAGGCTCTCAAAATCTCTTGGTTGGGGTATTGAACGATATTTTAAGCTGAAGTATATGCTATAGAGAAATGTATCCAGGACTGCCTCGAAAGGGATACTCGGTGGAATTCATATACTGTCTTATAGTCAAGCACGATTGAACGCTCTGAAGACAACTAGCACTTTGATGTGGGGGCCAGGTTTCAGAGATATTAGAGGCAACAAGAAAGCAGATCGCCAGCACGTACCAGACTAACCAGATGGTATAATATAATAGTAACAATAATACCCCCTCATTAACACTCATAGAGTGTACCCAAAGACATAGCCTGTGCGGGTAGAAGACGGCTATTATCATTATTTGTCTTGGTGCGCCGGGGCGACTCACTGATGTTTTTGGTGTTGTATTTATTCACTTTTCAGCTGTAGGAAAATCCGGAAAACCTACAGCATCACCCCGGGTGGTCGGTGAGCACTTCAAGCTAGCACCTGACGACGAGATTGGCATCCAGACAACTCACATCACACTCGATTCACAACAAGGCATGTGGCCACCTAAGGAGATCCATGCACTTGAGAAAAAATATTCTGGCCTTCGGCAGTCTCCAACGTCTGTCCGATGGTAGTAAGAAGTTCCACTGCTAGATACCTTAGTCTTTGGTCCACCGACCACCTGGTATGGGACAGATTAGACACCTTAATGAATTGAGTAACCAATTGGGTAACCAAAATGAAGCCATGTTGGTCTAGATACCCGAGCATGGAGGACATCTGGAAAGGTAAGAGGCAGATGCACTTGCCCGAGAAAGAGCATGAAATGTTCTAGTGGGACCAAAGCGTTTTTATGATGTTGCAAAAGCAAATGAGTAAATATCCAATAATAAATGGATGCAAACCAAATTGAAAGAATGGTGAATTTACTATCCAAGAATGAGGCAGGTGACAGAGTTCGTTGAAGGACCCTAGCTGAAATTAGCGGCAGAATAATGGTAGACTTGCTGACGAGCTCAATGGACCTACGAGCCTGATGAGTTTGACGGAATAACACCTTTGCAGACTCTGTCAAAAAGCAAAAGATACCACACTGCCTTGCAAAGGTCTAACAAGATCAAGACACGTACAATACGGGAATGAAGAAGCCGACACCTAAAAAAACTACTTCCAAAGCTTTGGAGTCTCGTTTGGAAGACCTCCATAGTAGATCTACAAAGGTCGCAAAGAATAGGCCAACTCATGGTTTCTACTACCCCAAGAAAAAAAATTCCAGTAAAGTTGAATCGGGAGAATTTTATGGCCAGTGCTGTTCCGAATTATGCATTATACCTAAACGTTTGTAAGAAGAATTGTTTGCCTTTTTCTGAATCATCGTTCATTATTTTCAAATAGAATAGAGTGAGGTATTTGTCAGTAGTTTAATTTTGTCAGAAATACTTAGATGGTGTGGTTACACTTAAAAAACCAACTCAACTCATTAGTTTCTTATCTTTCGTACTAGTTGCACAATATAGTACTGCATCTTAAGTTGAACCGTTTTCAGTATTTTATTCATGCATGTTTTTTTCAAGTTATAGAAATCTATAGTGAATCAAGGAAATGATTTTGGGTGATCAAGTGAAAATTGCATTAATTTGGAATACTTATTATGAATTAAGAATTCACTGAAAAATAGTGTATGGGTATAACATTTTAAAAATATACAATCCTGCAGTACCCTTTCATGTTACAACATTTCGACAGTCATATCAAAATTGACAGGAATGCCACGTTATTACATGGAAATCTTCGTGTACTATTTTTCGAGCAAAAACTGTGAACACAAACTAACTCGTCTGAAACGTATTTTTGGACAACATTTCTAAATGGCTTAGTACCAGCTTTGCATATTTGAATATTTTCGGGAAATCATTTAATTATTTCTGTTTGTAGAGTTATCCAATTTCATAACACCACTTTTAGAACACATATTAGGTAGTCAAATTCTACAGAAAGAGCGCCTTCGCACTTTCTATAATTGAAGCATGCCATACGTGTTATATTATTTTCTCCACATGCCGGACATTAGTTTTGATTCAACTCCGGACTTGTACCGAACATAACAGAATAAATTTTATGAACTCCGGGTCCCCCAGCAGTCCTTTGAATCCTCGCCTAATCCAACTAACATTTGAATGTCGTTTTGAGGTACCTCCCTTCCAGATGCCCGAATTATTTAAATTATTTAATATTCCCATATACGTTCTTCCGCGTGTTCCGTTTCGGAATTTTACCTAATAATTATTCGATGGGAGGACATGCGCCTCCAGGATGTGCGTTTCAAAAGATACGCCGAAGCGCGCCAGAGGAGCGGAATCTAAAATTCAAATTTGCAGTTTCGAATGAAAGCAGCGTCAGGCGGAGATTTTTAATTTGATTCCGTTTGATGTATCTAATTTCGTAACGCCAACCTATATTTTGAACAGAATTTTGTTTCAGGGTGGATCCGGTGATTACGTTCGAATTAATTATTTTTTCAGTGCCGACGAAAATATTATTACCTGGAGAAACTTTTCACTTGTTGAGGAACATCTCAGGAATGCTATTTCATTTCCCCCAGTTTCCATAGTGATGAATCAAATTATAGACGAAATTTTATTATTGTTTTCCTTTGTATCAAATATATGAATATTTGAAACCTTTGATGTGAATGAAATTCAGGAAATTGAACCGTTCTTATATATAGCAATACTTTCATAACAATCCAATTTCATAAAATCATCAACAGGTTTTACTAATTTTAAATTTTGAATGTTGATTTTATGATGGGTTTCTAGTAAATGATCAGCAACAGTCGATTTATTTACTCGTGAATATTTGGCATAACCCGAAAGACAAAATTCCAACTTTAGATAGATCAGGAATGATTTACGATATCAGCTGTCAAAATTGTGATAATGAACATGGTGGTCAAAAAAGTATCGAAATCAAGAATTTAAGTTTTTAGTGGGGTGGACTCAAATGTTCAACGTGAATTTGAAAGTACGAGAAAAAGTATGCATAGGTTCTATACCTGTAAAAACTTTACAGGTTCCTAACCTATCCAAAACGTAAAAAGAAAATTGTACTTAACTGACTACTGCTCCGTGACCCCCCATTACTCATACGCCTCTATCCCTGACGTCTGACGTCTAATCCGACGTTAGTTTAGATGTTTATTGCAATCGCGCGTTTGTTACTTTGTAAAATACATTGTACTAAGCCAATATGCGGAGATGCATTATTATTGCATTATTCGAGGTTGAGTGTAAGAGCAATTTCCATGGTGATTCGTCGCTATTGAAATTGAACTCCGCCTTTAATTTTCTTCCAAAATTAAATATTATATATTTTATTTTTATTCAAATGACTACCATTGAAAAGGAAGAAAGTAATGAAGACGATATTATTATTATTATTAATATGGCGTTGCCCGAGGCAACGGTCGTTTAGCTGCAAGGAGTTATCAAGGGGTACTGGAGCAGCGAGAAATACTGGAGCATAATTCAGACCACCAGAGTTTTTACCAACATACATAACACGATGGCTGGACGTATCCCCTTTCGAAATCAATCTCGCGAACCAGTACCCCGGAATCCGGAGTGAGTTGAATTCAAAAAGACTGGAATTTTTCACATCCATGCAATAACCATAGCTGGACCATCAAAAACCCCTCAGCGTTGGGAATCCTGAATGGAAAACTTATTGGATCCTTCGAATTACCGTCCAAGTTAAATGGAGATGCTCATTCGGTTTTTTCAGAAAAGCACCCATCTGAATCATTGGAAGACGTGAACCTTGAGTTGCTACAATGAATAATTTTTTAAATGTCGGTGCTCCTTTGCCCTTACGCCGGACATGTAAGACAGCATCCAAACCAAGATGGATTGGGCGTTCAGGGCCGATCAACTGGCCTGCACGTTCACCAGTCCTCAACCCCATCGACTTTTTCATTTGGGGATCTTCCGAGAAGTCAGTTTACGCAAGGGAAAGCGACAACAAAAAAGAATTACGAGAAAAACTTGTAGAAGCTGCAAGAAAAATAAAAGATCATTCAAGCGCATTCAGACGATTGAAACATAACTTTCTAAGTTGATGTCGACTGTACTGCCGTGCTGAGCATGAAATGCGTATCTGACAAATTTTTGAATGTTTTGGTTTGTCTGCATCGTTTTATCGTTTGACGCATATCTTTCTAGGATTGAATGTCGTAATTGAAAATTATCCGATATTATAAGTTTATGAAAAATGTCACTTCTGTGAAAATTGCCCTCAACCTAATAGTAAATCGTGATTTTATTCGAAAACATGAAAAATGCAGATACACCCTTTATGCTTAGCACGTGTATATAATTTGACATCATCTTCAGAATTTACCTCAATGAAGGAGTATGTCACATTAATTTGCGTCCAATTTTATTGTTCATACAAAAATAAGCCTAAATGAATGTAAAATTGAATGCAAACTTATTTTTTGAATTGTTCAAAAGGTATCATCTCAATTGTCATCTTAATCAGTCAATTTGTTTATTTGTATGCCTTCAAGAATTTTTCACTTTGTTATAGGAGTGACAAAATCTAATTTTTAATTTTTTTCGAATTAAGAGGATTTTTAGCCTATCCACCTTCGACGGCCAATTGCCAATAAAATTGGCAAATAATTGCCAGATAAGTTAATTTTGGATAGCTTGGTAACCTGGAAAGTTTTTGAGTTTTGGTATTTTTAAATCACATTAAAAATTTAAGCCCATCCCATTGAAAACTTAAATTCTCAATTTCGATACTTTCTTGAGTATCTTGCAGGATTGTTAAGAAGATTACTATTTTTCGAATGAAATTAACATTCAAGACGACCATTTCGCGAAAAAAAGTTTGAAAAATACTCACTACAAAAACAGATATAAATACCCTAATAAATCACATAAAAAAATTGTAACTCGAAAACTACAAAAAATTGCTGAACATATATGGGGTATTTTCGAATACTTCTGGGTATGAGAAATTCAGATTTTTTTATTGGACGTCAGTATTTGGACTGTATATTCTGGCCAAACCAAGCGATCTTCAAATATTTTCTATTCTCAATACATAATTAAAATCAATTTCAAGGTTATAATAAACTGAAGACAACGTAATTAGTATGATCTTGAATAAATGCCAAAAGGATTTGATATAAACTATGCTCTGGACAGAAATCATTTTATGTTCGATGATTATCGATGAAATTCCTACTGTTTATGTGAAGAGAAATGCTGGTATTTTTTTTTTGTTTCAACGAATCACCCAGGTTTCACAATCACAAAGCTTGTACGGGCAAGGGAGATCCGTGACCTACAGCTTGTGTAGGAACCACTTTAGCTCAGTGGTAGGCGGTGGTGATCGAATCCAGGGACTGGGTGGCAAGCAAACGCCTCAACGCCACGATCACTTCGCTTCATAATACATTGATTTTCACAAGTAATCAAAATCCCCACAAGACAAATGCTTTATTTCATTACCATAAACGTGAATCAACGTCAAAAACTCTATTTCGTATTATTTGATCTTCAGTGAATAAAAACCAGAATCGTTCCAACTTCAAAACCTACAAATCAAAGCATCATTCTATCGAGTTTTGACGTATATGCATTCCAAATAAAGGAGCTGTCGCAAATACAAGATGAAAATATCACTGGCAGTTACACGGGATCGGAGTAAATGAAGATTAGGCAAAACAGATGTTTGGATGGCTTCCAAATAGTGTCAAAATATTATGTAAACAACTCATATATCAACAAGTTAGGCGTGTGCTAGGTTCATTCGAAACACATGCAATTGCATTTATTCTCTGACGTCGAATGAATCGACCACTTATTGAAAAGCGCATTCCTTGATTGCATGCTGGTTTTATTTCAAAGTGCTGAATTCCAGATATAGATTTTATTGGCATTTTCTATAGTGGATTATTGGAAATGAATTATAATATACTAGATAAATGTGAGGATTCACCGTCTTATTTGCTGTGAAAAATTGATCACTGGTTTTTTCTAACTCAAACAAAGTATTTTCAATTGTCAATCGGTTAACAAAATGTGTTGAAGTTAATGAAGATTTCAACAGTACCAAAACTCTCTAGTAGGGTCAATTCAAGCTGGATTTGAACAAGACTGGAATGATCAGGATCAATAACAATAATCGAAAATAGACCATGAAGTCATTGAACATAATAATAACTGACAAACAATTCGATTAAAATAAAAAAATTGTGTTCCTATATGGAATATTCCGGAAAAGTAATTACTTATTTCACTGGATATATGAACAATTTCATTATTTTACATAATAATTTTTTTCCATGACAACCTTATGAAAACTCAAGGAGTTCGCAATTCATGATGAAAATATTA
Source organism: Chrysolina americana (assembly GCA_958502065.1). Classification (NCBI taxonomy): domain Eukaryota; kingdom Metazoa; phylum Arthropoda; class Insecta; order Coleoptera; family Chrysomelidae; genus Chrysolina; species Chrysolina americana. Next base: position 91,322,991 of record OY293412.1, read on the forward strand.
ACATTGTGAAATTAATTATTTTTCCTTTAATTCCTGAATATCCTGTTTAATATTCTCTCGTCGATAATGAATTGTCTAAATACTTAGATGGTCCCAAATTTCGAAGTATTATTCTACACTGTTTGATGCAGTCTAATCTCACTACTACATCAGTTATATCGTAATATTTTCAGTATTTTCGTATATTTCTGAAAATATCCATTTAAAAACATTTCTATTCAGAAAAAATCCCCCCGGTATGTTTTTTCATTTGTTTACTTCTCAACTGTTCCTTTAGGATTTTTTGAAAAAAGTATGACAATGCGAAAAAATTCAATTAAGTATTTCATCTTTGGAAGGAAAATAGAAAACCAAAAACGAATCCGCTTCCTCATTCAACATTTTTCGAAATTCATAGACAAGATGAATGTTTCTATATTCATTTCAATGTCAAATTTGACGTGTATAGGCGTCTTTACTCCAACAATCACTCCCCACGTTTCGTGGAGTGATTACTGTGTCCAAGAATCATGTGCCCCGAATAGGCGGAAGAAACCAAGGACGGCCTTCTGCATTCTTCCGGCCAAGATTTCTGCCGCATCACGGCAAGCCGGCATAACTTTCAGATTCTAGATCAGCTTGTCCATCATTCCACCAAGTACCTCTATGATCAGATCCCCAATATCAACAAAATAGTTTGAGTAAGAGTTCAAAGAGTTCGTTTCGCCAAACATAATTTTTTTTTTCTCTCGTGAATTTCCCAGTCATGCCCTGTCTCCGGAGTCCTGATACATCCGGAAGGCGCGTTGGTGTGTCACTAACCCTAGTAATCACTCCCCACGTCCGTGGGGTGAGTGATTACTGGGTCCGAGAATTATGTGCCCTGAGTAGGCGAAGTGAACCAAGAATCATGGCCTTCTGCATTCCACCTTCATTCGTTAGCGTATCCTAAATATCGAACCAAGCAGAATTAATAGTGAAGTTTTCTTCTGGGTTCTGAACGAAGTCTTAATAGATAGAAACAAACATGTGAATGTACTGTAATGATAGAAAAACGCTGAACTGATCGTTCTAAAACCATTCTTCGGCCTGGAAAACTCCATTTCCAGAAGGAGCTCATCAAGAGAAACAGTTGAAAACAACACAATGGCAAATACTTTCAGGCAATCTAATAAACATAATCTCTTCGGCAACTTCAAGCTAGAAGCGTACTATAAGTTAGCCTCAGCAAGTGTAGTTTCAATTCAATATCGGAGTTTATAATGGAAACATGCCACGACACTCCGGTGGAGTGGTGTATGAAAAATGAGGAACCTAAGATATATAGATAATATACCATCTGACAGTGGTAGATACTATTTTATTAACAAAATCGATCCTGGTTCATCATCATTTAATCTTATCAGTAAACGAATAAAAAATGTTGATAAATCAAAAGTAGGGAGTATAAAATAGTGCTGTTGCGGCGCATCCACCAAAAATGCAATTTTTTGGCCGGCTCTCGAGATGTTATGATAAAATTATTTTTAGATGAATGATCACCTTATCCTCTGTGTCAAATATCGATCATTTTCTCCAGCTCAATCCACCACAGACCCTCCTGATATTTTATGACGATTACAAAATTGAAAAATCCAGTGTCCTATAATCTCTCGCATCCCCAACAGATACACACCGTACACAATTTTCCATTTTCTGTCAATAATCAAGAACCGGGATCGAGTCACACCGTTCGCATCTACAGCCATTAATTAGTGATATTGCCAGAGGGTTCTGGATATGAAAACTTTTCCAGCTGTATATTATCGCCTGTTTCCAGAGCTTCAATTGTCTTCCAGTGCTTATCGCTCGTTCGAATGAAAAAAGAAAATGAAGTTTACAGTCCGTATCGAACTGAATGCGAATGAGGTCCACTGAATGAATTGCTGCTGGTTTTTCAGAGTTCTTGTTAATTACATTTTCAACAGAATTTAGTTTCTGTTCGCTGGAAATATCGGTTCAAATATCATATGTTTCATGATGGACGTCGCAGATGTTTCAACTTACCCAACAGCAAATTTCCTCTTGGATTGTTTTGCTAATTTTAAAGATGATAGTAGAGGGAAGACTCGATGAAAATGGTGAATTCAGGCAAATCACGGGCGCTTTGAAAAATGTATCATTCTCAAAAATGAAAAGTAATTGATCAATGAAATATTGGAAAACACTCTAGAAAATCTTGAAGAAAAGCTCCAAAAAAGTAGAAGAGTTTGAGGGAAGGAGAAAATTTTATGTTTGAAGGAATAAGTTGAAGGGAATTCGAAAAATCTGGAAGAAAATCTTCCTTGAATTTTTGGGAATCTGAAGAAAAATATTCACAGACTTTGTAAAAAGAGAATCCAGAAATCTTGGAGATTCTGGGGGATAAACTTCTCAAGAAGGCTTGTAAAAATATTTTTGATGCTTGCTAAACCGGGTAAGAGAAAGAATGGGCACCATCCAGACAGACATAGACAAAATTAACATGGAAGTTGATAAAATCAAAGATGGAATCGAAGCAGAAGATTCTTCATTAGAACTAATCAAAGAAACAATCAGTCAGTTGGGAAAGCTGATCAATTTGAGGCGTACCACAAAAACTGTTGATGAAAATTCAAAAAGAGATAACAAGATAAAAGGTTTCAAAGTCAGTTATGAACCGAGAAAGCTTTCCATGAAACCTCAATTCGACAGGGAAGCTGCGGCAAAATAGAATGGATAGAATGTAGAGGAAAAAGGCTTAACATTCAAGAACTGATTAAACATCTAGGACTGGTATGATCAGGTCCACTTAGAACACGTATACCAATCAAAGCTGAAAAACCATTGCCAGAAATCGGGCTAATCCTTACAGGAATTCGAAGCTGACATTGCACGCTTGGTTCGTCTTGCATATCCAGTCCCACCGGAAAACATAGTTCTGCAATTCTGGATTTCTTGGTAGACTTCTCGTCCAGGAAACCAGGCAAGCATTGACTCCATCTCAATAAACATCGTAGATGCACTGGTATGCTGTCTCAAAAAAGAAAGGTAAGATGTTGGAATTGTGGAAAAATTGGCCAACATTCAAAGAATCTTAGAAGGATCTTATCAACAATTTGCCTTCAATCAAGCTGCTATACAGGGTGATTCACCACCACCTGCACAAACTTCAATGGGGTACTGGTCTATCATGTGCGAACGCACCTGTGAAATTTGGGAGCTATCCGCAATGATTGAACCAATTTTCTCGTACGTTAACCCCGATCGATACTGCAGAAACGTGAGAAGATGATGCGAACAGTAAGTACCCGTGTGATTATTTGGAGGCTTGGTTTGCATCCATACCATTTCCGAAAGGAACAAGTTCTCGAGCCAAAATACTTGCCATGTCGTCAGGAGTTTTGTGAATGGCTTGTTGAGCATACCAGATAAGATCCTCAGTTTCCCTGCAATATTTTGTGGACAGACGAGGCTGTATTCACCTGGAACGGGATCTTCAATTCGCACAACAGTCATGTTTGGGCTCAGGAGAATCCGTATGTCTTGGCGATCAGTGACGGCGCGTTCCTACTTATTAATTAGGTAATGTTTTCGTCATATTTTTGTAATAACTCTTGGTTTTCAACTTATTTTGGTGGGGAGAGCACTTCAACAAATTTTGTGTAAGTGGTGGTAAATCACCCTGTATACAAGTGCATCTAGGACAATTCTTGGAACTTCATTTTCCAAAACACCAGCAAAAATTAATCAAATTGAGAGATATACTCAGCATAAGAGGAGCCAGAAACTGTATACGGTCTGAAACCATTATCTGAAGGCTGGCCTGAAAGAAGTGCGAGCTTCACGATGAGAAAATTGGACGAGTTATTACATTAGGGAAGACTTTGTAGCGTGATGATAATATTATGTACCGGTGGGGGTTACGAATGTCAATTATCACCCAGTGACCTTGAAAAAGGAACAACTTCAGGGCTTTGCTCACCCGTAGAACTGAAAATATCGGGTGCCATCAGCTTCAAAGACATAGAGCCTGCTCAGAAGTCCGAATTGAGTGATTAAGTCAAGATACCTTCTTCACTGGAAAAGAAAGAGGGAGTAGGATGAAGGTGGTACAACACAAGATTGACACTGGGGAATGTCCGACCAATCCGGCAATCAGCTAGAAGACACTGTTTCTGATTTCCGAACTAACCTTCAATTATACTTATAATTGAGCTGTTATAGAAATTAGTGACGGGTATCGCATATTCGCTGCTCATCTCCCTCACCCCTATTATTTCCCATCTATTGTGTGTGTTAGAGTAAATAATGGCCAATCAATAGTAGGTATCTGAATCATTCCTCTTCTGCCTTTTTTTTAAATATCAAAATAAAACTCCGCCACAGAACAAAAACGAACAAAAAAGGAACGAAACACGGATGCTAGTAAGTGATATCGTTGTTTCCCGGCATATCTACACATAAACATATAGATAATACACATCCATTATTCATCCACGAACCCTGTATAGTTACATCCTTCATGCTTTATCGAGGTTTCATTAAATCATACTCCAGTATCAAGTTGTGTAACTTTAACCGAGTTTGAAGTTTTGGGTGTGCCTTTGTGGTACAAATCTCCAGGGCGTCCTGATGGAATTCCCCCTGTTTCTGCCGGAATATATCGACTAGCAGTTGGCAAGTCGAAAAAGATGTTTCACAACAAGGGTGCTATTTTCGTTTCGTTCATTTCGTATAATGAAATGAACCGTTTCCTCACCCCGGCGGGTATAGTTTCCCACATAATTAATGTCTCGCCGCTTGATAATATGAAGTATTGTTCGAAAATTCTTGGATTGTTTTCGACCTACTTGGAAATTTTCAGTGGTGCAGCAGTGTGGTGAAACACGGCCAATAAATTGACTTCATGTCAGCTAACATTTCGAGGAAGTATGTTACATCAACAGCGCTATAAGTGTAAATGATAATATTGGCACAGGCAGACCACATTTTTTTTGGGGAGATCGTTGAATTAACGACCAAAGCTAAACTCAGCCATTCCCATCCGCTTACAATGTTGTGCAAACACCTGTTGAAAAACAAGTATTGCCATGACTGATACTGCGACGGGTATTGAAATTTATTCACCAGCGCAAGACTAGAATAGGAACTAGCACCCAGAAGAGGCAACAATCTCGAAGCTAGTCTGCTGGTAGAAATGAGGAACATTGCAAAGTCTGTTTGATTTATTGTTCTGAATTTGTTTTTTTGGTCAACCAGCTGGTGAAGACGAGGCCTTCGCTTCTTCACGTATTATGAGAATTCAAACTATTTAAGATCCAAGTACGTCGGTCGCCCATCCAAATTAGTGACCGCAGTCAGTTTTGCTTGACTTCAGCTATCAATAGACTCATATGCTACAGCTATGGTCTTGACATAATTCAATACCCTTGGCGGTATTTGCCACGGAAATCGTTGCTTTGTATCAAGGAGGAGGTCAAAAGGTATCAGCGTGAACTGTATTCAAGCTCAACCCTACATTTCCAAAAGGAAAGAAAGGACTCTGCTCAGTTTTCATAGCAGATATTCCATTGCGGATTGACTGATTGCAATATTTTCGTACCAGCATTCACATCAAGAGGAGTTTTGAAATTATTTTTATACGGATAGCTATTTCATATTTCGCAGCATTCTCATCCCCATCTATTCCATTAAATAAACGTGGTTGAAATCGTTCATCAGAAACAAAACAATATTCCTCTATTGAATTAGTTCTGTTCTCATAAGTCTGATGTATCAAACCAAATAAAAAACAACAATGAACTAATTACAATCACTCCCAATTAGCATGTACTAAATGAGTGTATCCGATTCAACAAAAATATTACCAACGGTATCTTTGATGCAATCACCGTGCGCTTCATATTTTCAATTTATGTATAGGGTATCTGATTGAAGCTGGACATTGGCGATACATTTATTTGTTTCAATATACAAGTGATTCATTAAATGTGATGACGGTCTTCATTATCAGCTATAATGATGGATAACTTTCATTATAGCTGATAATGAAGACCGTAATGAAGAGTTCATTCAAATAATTATCACCCTTTAAACTTAATTAACTTGAATTGTCTAAGTATACAAATTACACTCACACATAAGAGGTGGTTCACAAGTATAAGAAATAGAGTTGATTCATTATACCACAACACTTTGCTGATTTGGAATTTTCGCAGTTATCTAAAACAAACTCTTCAAAATGAGAATAATAATATATACTAGGACTGAAACTGTTAAATCATCTGAAAGGCTGGAAACGCTCGTTCTTGTTTCCGTTCCTAATCTCGAATATCTTCATTGTGGTCTTGAATTCTTTGGATGTTCTGGAACAATATACAAAGATAGGAAATAGTTGAGGCATTTCTCACTGTTGTTAGCTGACAGGTATTTGAATTGATTTGACCATTTAAGAGATTGAATTGGTGTTGTGAAGCTAATTTTTGGACTGAGCTGATAAAAGCAGTTATCCAACATGCCTATCACTTATTGTATATCCCAGAATTGTAAACATAATTTCAAAAAAGTTACTGTTATAATAAATTAGAAAAAATGTTTATTGATTCGTGGTGTACAAAATTATCAACACTCCTTACAATGATGATTATTATAGCAGTACATAATCGATTACACTTATTTCCATTCACTATTTCGCTTATTTTATAACACCGATGCAAATGGACTGTCGGCCCAACATAGTATTTACTTCGCTACACTTTGACAGTTACAAATAACGAAAGTAAACATGTAAGATAAGCAAAATTCCATTCTCGTTACGAAGTACACTGAAGATGTTAAAGTGCACCGGTAGCATGCGAGCTGATTATTAGGATCGATGATCGCAGACGGAGCAGAAGATTTCCCATCGGACTTTACCTTATATTATCTAATATTTTGTTAGTGAAATTATTTCTGAGAAATATTACATTCATGGTGCATAATAATGATATGAAATTAAAACTGGAGTAGAAACAAGAGAACATCTACAACTAAATACCGAGTTCATGCCCAAGTACCGATTAGAACCGAAAGATGGCGATCGTGAACTAAGACAGAAAACGAACTGTTGTAACTATAGTCTATCATATGATAACACACCTGTTGAATTTTAGAGCAATTCGTGACGATTTATACCTTTTATTTGCTCGCCAACCTTCGATATTCAATAACCACTGAGCACGCAGTCTGTCATTTTTAGGTATGGAGTCCGGTTAATGTTTACTGACACATTATAATTATTTAGAGAACAGGAAATTTTGGTGGCATGCGTGAAAATCTTATTCAACTCCAATATTCATTTCAACATTCATGTAGTGCTGTGTTGTGGTCTGATAAATCATTTATTTCTGTAATTTCCCATTGTGTGTCAGTCTAAAACCATTTTATTATCTAGTGGTGGTAGTCGTAGTTCACCTTATTAATTTCAGTTTATAGGTCGTTATGAACGGCGTCAACAATTTCAAAAATATTGGGAATAATTTCAATAGCTTCGTTTTAATACCAGATGTTCTTTGAAAATGATTAAAGCTATATCTTAAAGTAACAAAATTCTGCTGAAGTAAACTCTCAATATCAGAAAATATGTACAATTACAATTGATTTGTTTTTCTCCAAACTCCATCATGATTTCAATTGTTTGCTTCAAAACCCTTTTCACTAGTATGCTACAAGTTCAAAGAAAATATGTAGTTCTCAATATTTATTATATGAAAAATGATGATTGATGTTTACTCGTAGTATATATAGCAACCCCGCTCTAAATCTAGATATATTACCGAGCTGTTTGTTTACCTGAAGTGTTCTTTAGCAGAAAATAAGCATAGGGATTCACATTCACTAAAGATACACTCCAAGTCTTGACTTCATCGACATCCATTCCAAGTTCTATTATTTTCTCTGCTACCTGCGTACTCCATATAGCTTCAAGCTCCCACTTTTCAAGGAGTTGCATTACGTTAGCCAATTATTTTCCTGATGCTGATATATTTTGGCTTTCTCCCCCTCTCAACTCCTGTTGTCAGACCTGTTCCTCTAGAACATCGAGAAACTGGCCCTGTTCATCATGTGTTTTATATATGCCACTTTCCTGTTCTTGCAAAATTGATTTCCAACGGTTCCTGTTCTTTCAATTTTTCTTCGTGTTCTTCTTTCTTCTGTTCCTCTGGAGTTTCAACACATTCGTTTTTCTGTCCCAGAAACACTCTCTTGTCTTGGCAAATTTTCCGATACTTACAGATCTTCATATACCTAATTCTATTCTATTTTTCTATTCTCGTAAATATGTCAGTAACCTGTTCCATTTTCACTTCTTCCGCTTGTCTTTTATTCTGGCACAATTTCATCTCTTCTTATACCTCTATGAGCTTGTGTTCTTTCTCTTGTATTCGTCATGCCTTCCCTTCCCTGTAGCTCTTTGTTGTTTCTTTTCCTTCTTAAATTTCTCTCTATCCCGTCAATCTTTTTCATGTTGCTTTTCTTCAGCTCGTCTTTCTGACATAGATCTTCGTGAAATGGTTGTCTTTCTCTTGTTCTTGTAAAGTTTTCAGTGGCCTCTTCCACTTTTCATTCTCTCTGCCGCAATTCCATCTCTTCTTGAACCTCTCAGAGCGTCTGTTCTTTTTCTTATATTCGTCATGCCTACCCATTTCTCTAGCTCTTTGTTTCTTTTGCTTATTTGGATGTTCCTTCTCAAAGAATTTCTCTCTATCCCTTCATTCTTTTCCCTGCTCGTGTCTTTAGCTCGTTTTCCTGACACAGATGTTTGTAAAATTTCTCCTGTTGTTCTTGTAAAGTTTTCAGTGGCCTCTTCCACTTTTCTTCTTTCTCTTGTCTTTCTGTCTGCCGCAGTTCCATCTCTTCTTGAAACTCTCTGAGCGTCTGTTCTTTTTCTTGTATTCGTCATGACTACTTCTCTCTCTAGCTCTTTGTTTCTTTTCCTTATCTCGACTTTCCTTCTTAATGTATTTCTCTCTATCAATTCATTCTTTTTCTTGTTGCTTTTCTTCAGCTCGTTTTACTGACACAGATTTTTGTAAAATTGTTATATTTCTCCTGTTGTTCTTGTAAAATTTTCACTGGCCTGAGTTACATTTTTCTTCTTTATCTTGTATTTCTCTCTTCCTCAATTCCATCTCTTCTTGGACCTCTCTGAGGTTCTTTCTCTTGAATTCGTCATGCTGACTCTTCTTGTTTCTTTCTAGTAATTTTTTCCGTCTCTTGACATTTCTTCTCATTGTATTTCTTTCCTTTATTCTTTTGTCTGTTGCCTTCCTTCAGCTCATTTTCCCTTTTTCTTTTGCCAACTTTCCTTCTCATTTTTTTCTCTCTATCCCATTCTTTCTTTTCTATTTGTCGACACTACTCCTCAATTTGTTTTTCTCTAGCTCTTGCTTTCTTTTTCTTTCGACAGCTCACCTTCAGTTTTTTCTCTTTATTCCTTTTTTCGTTTTGCCTCCAACCGCTTCCATCCTTCTCCTTTTGTCTTTCATCAGTTCTTTCCTAATAGAATCGTATGTCTGTGTGCAATATAATAGCCAATTGCCCATCAATGGAGTTCTTCATTCCATTGTCTCCCTTCCATATACTTTTCTATACTCATGCGTTCGAAACACCCGAATGTCAATCATCCGCTGTTCATCTGTCCCACCCGAATCATCAAATCTCAGTTCTCCGCGCGTATCTACCAGTGAGATACAATAAAGAGACCATAAAAAGTGTTTTAGTGCGAGGGGAGATACATTTTCACATATCCCTCTTCTCTACCGTCTTCGAGCATCTTGAAAACAAAATAATAATAAATCTAACCGGACGTAATCACAACACCGGAAGAAGTGAAAAGGCCTCTCCGCACGTCGCGAAAAAACATGCGAAGCCGCATAAGCGAACCGGAAAGTTTTATGGAAAAGGGTTTTTATTGGGAACAATTCGTTTTTTGATATCATTTAGTCAAATGGGGTATGGTACGAAATGGGACGAAACATTTTTATTTCGTATGAAGGCATGTAGGTAATATAGCAAATGGTCATAATAACAATAATAAATGACATTGAACTTTATGCTTTGAAAGGAAAGAGTTTGTATCAGATTTTGGAGGTGCTGGAATGGTAAAAGCATGTTATCGATATGAGTTCGGGAACAACAAATAGGCAATAACTGTTCATCTTGAAGGCGGATAATTTGAAAAACTTCCTAAGGTCAATCAGAAGGGCATAAAAAAAAGAATCTATGACAAAAAGTTGAAAACCGACTATGCCATCACATTGAAAGACAGTTCGTAGAAAATTGACAAAAATGTTCCTAACTAAAATAGAAAAAAAAAACGTTTCGAAGTTGCAATCTGCACACTAACTCGTAGAAGAGAACATATGCCTCTTCACTCACAAGAAATTTAGAAGAAACTGTGTCACCAGATAATCATTGAATTTGTTCCATGTTCCAGCTTAAGGGTGTCTCCAATAAGCTGCTATAAGAGAATCCGCTCGATTTTATGATACATATAAACTATATTGATAAGGTACAACTTTTTTCAAATCCTAGCAAGTCAAATATAAACATTCCAAGGAAAATCCAACGAAGACATCTTACTTCCTCCAAAATCTTCTTGTCCACGAACATTTTTGGAAGTTTATTTATCGAAAGGAATTCTGTACATTGTCTTCTTACATTGCACAGCGAACACATTGGTTTAACGTCATCATCCAAAGTATTTTCCTTCGCGAAAAAATCCAAACATTGTGACTGATTCAGTTGACATGTTTTTTGTGGAATTGTTAGAAAAAGATTCCAAATGGATCAAAGGTGACTGAACAATGACTACAGCACCAACATTTCAACGTAGATTTTAATTGACAAAAGTTTTTCAGTTGACGATAATCAACGGCAAATCGCGTTGATCCATCTTTCTCCTTCACCAGCACGACTGGAGAGGATCAGGGACTATCAGATGATTTTTAGAGAGTGGAAGTCTTTAGGCTGATTGGCGAATAAATTAAACATTCCCAGTGTCTAATTTGTGCTGAACGATCTTTATTCTGTCCCCTTCTCCTTGTCCGGTATCTTCCTGACTAATTTTCTCAGTTTGGGCTGTTGAGCTTGTTCCATGCCCTGGGAAAAGGTGACAACCAGCTTTTCAAATTCCTCTGGAAAGTTTTTGGATTGGCTTACAGTGCTGCGTACAATCCTAATCACAGAGGAAATTGACGAGCAGTGTCCCAAAATTGTTTCCTTCTTCAAGAACACCGGGTAATAATTGATATTCATTACCCTTACTGGAAAAAATTTTTCAACACGCAACAAAGTTTTCCCTCGTCCAGTTTTCTAATAATAAAGCTTGGGCTCGAACATTACCACATTTCCACTATTCGCAGCCCTGTCTAGGCAAGCCTCCAGTATTGTCCCAGCCCTCTGAGGTACCCTCACATCTTCAGCCAACGAATCATTTCTTCACTTCTTCCATGAAGCACCAACTCCTCTCCATTGGCACGTAGCACGCCGTCTCTGAAATTCAACTCGAACCCCCTGGAATTCCTGATTGCTTCATACTCGATGTCTGCTATTAGAGCCCGGTGTTTCACTTCAGTGCTGCCTGAAATCAGTTCGATAAGTAGCTCACCATATACAGTTGCTGGCTTCCCTGTTGGTGCATGCAGCTTCCAATTTGGCGGTTCTTATCGGTGTTTTGGCAAATGTAGGACTAAGGATTGTCCTAGTCGCACTTGTATCTAGGAGCATGGTGCAAGGCTAGTTATTGATGAAACCGTCAACAGAGGCGCCTTTGTTTTGTCCTTGAAGGACAGCGACATATTTATACGTTGTTAACGGGAGCTTGCTGGATACGAGCTGACGATTGCTTCTTCTCGACCTTCGTCGGTGTCGATATGGAGAATATATAATCTTGGAGTTGTCCACGTTTAGGAATCTAGATCAAATAATTATCAATGTCTGCCAAGGATGGAATAGGTCTCTCCGTAATTTTGTTCACATATTCATATTAAATCTTCTTTGACCTTTTACTTAATATATTGCATGTTCCACTCTGTCCATAATGAGTTTTTTGACTAAACGAATGATTGGTTCTCCTCACAACAAAATTGTTTTTGAATCTTATATCGTTATTCTGGAAGTCACTGTCTTTCATTAATTTATCTCAAGTAATATAGATACAACTAACTTCAATTTATGTATTAAGATATTTTTTGCATGAAAGTTTCGCGACATGAAGTTCTGTATGATAGATTGAAAATCACCATTAGGATTCGTTTTCACGTCCCCAGATTATGACCCTCTAGCTAATAGCTAATAGCGGATATGTTCAGAAGGATATTTCTGTCTAACACGGACTTCAATATGGTCAATGAGTAAAAACATTGATTAACTGTTTAACAAACATCATCAATCTGTTTCTCCCATTTCAAATCAATGTCAATAATTTTACCGATTAAGATATTTCTACGATGGAAGTTGACATTTCAAAGGTGTTTTGTACAAGCTGTATTCAATACAAATAGTTTTCTCCAAGTTTTTAATATGCCATGTTCCAGAACAACAATTTTCAAATTCAATAAAAGTTTTCTCGATTTTTTTGAGGTTTCCGAATGATAACCATGCAAGTTAGTATCATCTGCATACATAAATATTTGTGTTATATATAATGAGGTAAGTTATTGATGTATGATAAAAAAATGGCGGTCCAAGGACACTATCTATCAATATCATATATTCTTTGTAGATAACGTCATCAAATTTCTGTTCTCCAGGTAGAAGAGGAACGAATCTCTCAGACAACTTTTACCTATATCATTTAACTTTTTTCGGAAACAAAAGTTTTGTCAACCTTATCAAAGCTCTTGTCAAGTCAAGTAAAGCAGACATGACCTGTTTACCACTAAATAAATGACTGTTAACATATTCGGTAAATATAACCACCGTAGATAAGTGAACTGAAGTAGATTCACTCCCAGTCGGCGCCTTTGATGTATGTATCGGGTTCAGGTTTTATTTTTTTCTGGCATGCGGTGGGGTAAGAAGGGTCAGGTGAGAGTTGTCCTGCCTCACTTGGTCTCACGTACGGCATTCTATCTCGGATTCATTTTGGTTGCGCGGTAGTACAGAATACATCGGATAAACGCAAAATTCGGGGCGGGGATGTCGTCACAAATATGGCGGCTAGTGAATCTACTTCAGTTTACTTATCTACGGTGATATAACTAACTATACTATAGTTTCCGTTGAAAAGCCTCGTCTAAAACAATTTGTGAGCAATTTGAATGACTTAACTAATAATCTACTCTTTTGAAGAAGAGTTTTTCTGCAATTTTGGAAAATACACTCAATAATGCTATTGGTCTACAGTTTTGTACATCAATAGGATTGTCCTTTTTGAGTAATAAAATTATGGAGGTTATTTTGAGGCTTGTCGAAAAGATACGTGTGACAGAACTGTTTATATTATCACTCATTAGTGGAGCACTTATCTCTTGCCTAATAACGTCAATTAGAATTTCATCTGAACCAGCAGATTTTTATTTTGTAAAAGTTGAATCGCCTTTAAGACATCTAGTTCTGAAACGGGCGTAAAAAACATCGGAACGAAACCACTTGCACTCTATTTCCACAATTTTTACTGTACCTCACTGTCGCATATCAGATTATCTCACATTAAACTATCTCCTAAATCTCGGGTCCTCAAAAAATCTATCCCATTTACGTTTCAACCCCATACACGAGAATCTCTTTCGGGAACTCATCCGAGGACTGCATATGGAGAGTGTAGAAAATATATTGTGTATCTCAGTTACGGCCACTTTGGTTGATTTTACAACACAACCATCATTCAAAGACGGGGTGTTATGGCCCATTTTTTAAATTGAGTCTCTTTTATAGAGAGCTGAAATAGACTCTGCTAAGGTCCTTATACGCTTTATAGGCGGCACTGACACGCTGTGACGCTATATCGCTTTTGTACTTTTTTGCGGATTACATCAAAAGAAAGTGTATCACGTTCCTGAGACGTATTGAAAACGTTGACGAAATATTCATTCATTCGGCTTTATGTGGTAAGAGACATCGATAATTTCTGGGGGACCACCAGCGGTGGAACATTTAACCCTGTCAAGTAAATAATTTTTTTTGCCGTTTCTGATTTCTCTCTTTAGATCTTTAGAGGCAAGTACTTCATAATCATTTGTTTTCATGTATAGAATAAAAAGTCGAGTTCAAATGTTCCTCCGTACTGAACATTCATTGATAAAAGTGTTCTTCATTTTCATATTGAATGAATTAAAGTTGAGAAACTGGAAAATTATTAAATTAATTGAAAATTGATGAATTAATTCGTCACGCAAATTTTGTATTCTATATTAATCATGGGCATCCAAGCCTTGGGAAAGTGGATTTTTTTATAAAGTTATTTCCAGAAGATTATAATGAATAAATAAATAAGGTAAAACGTCGATCTTTATGAATAAAATTCCACAATAATCCCTGTTCTCAGCATTTAATAATTAGTCGTAATCCTTTCATGCAAAAAAGTCACTTTCAGAGAGGTAAACTTCCTTTCGAAAGTAACTCGTAATTAAAAAGTTAATGAAACGAAAGAAGTATTCAAAGCACCAAGATCCAACAATTTTCTGAGTTGTGTGAAGGCAAAAATCTTTTGGACAATTCTTCTAAGTGAGATGACCAGGTTGAACCAATTAAAAGCACTATCCAAAAACCACTCGGCAAAGAGTATACATTTTTCTGGTGACATGTGTTGACTGAAATCATTTTGAAAGGGTCGCAAACGGTTTTCAAAACATTCGACAATCAGAACAATCACGTGTTCAATTGCTTCGGCTTTCATTCTATGCGCCTGCGGCACCTTGTATCAATATACCACTAGATTTATTTCAGTCCCACATGTGCAACTGTTCACATCAGTGAAATTTGTTCTGACCTTGGTAATATTTCCTACGGAGTGCCCCAGGGATCTCTTCTGGCCCCTCCTTATTAGTCACTTGATTCATTTCATTTTATTTAAAAGCCTACAAAATTCCACATATACAAAAAAGATCGAGTTTACGAATATGAGAATAAAAAAAATTTAAATAAGATGTTTGGCGGGAAACAGCTCTCAACTCCATATCTACTTTTCAAATCGAGAACGGTTGGCGATAGAGCAATTCTGTGAACGCCAATCGGATCAGAATGACAAAATTGATATACTCTGTGAATCGGTGAAACAAAAATAATTACTGAAAAAAGTCCTAAAAATCATGAGAAGTACAGAATTATCAGATCTTCTTGAAAATACCGCTATATACTCAAAATTTCATGCTGATTCCGAAAATATATGATTTGGATATGCTCGGATACAAGGTGTACTATAAAATAGCGATAAGAGGTCAAAAATTCTCTCACAATCGCAAAAAGCTGATTCTTAATTAAAAATTGAATTGGATGAAGGATCAATCGAGAAAGATAAATAATTTTGTCGAAATCGCAAAAATTGTGGTTACTTCGTTATTCCTTGGTCGGAATCTATTTCTGATATATAATTCGAAATCAGCTTGTCGAAATACGTAAAAAGACGGATTGCGAATTTTCAAAAAATTAAACGTGAACATTTCTGAAAATTGCAGAGGTTCCGTAAAAAGCCTACTAAATCTCTATTTGACTCCGATTCAATTTCAAATTTGAAGAGCATGTACAAAAGAGATTGAATTTTACGAGTATGTGAATAAAAAAATAACAGCATTAAATTCTGAAGGATCATTTAAAAAATTTGCATCAAATACAATATTTCCTAAACTCTATTGCTAATAAAAAAATACTAACCAACTTTATTTTTTCAGGTAAGTTTTCGAACGACTTCCGAGCAAATACCGATTAAAATACGCGCAAAGTGAGTATTCTTTTTATTTGAAATTTTCTTCGAAAATAGAATACTCTAAATGAAATGGAAATTGACTTCATTTTGTCATAATTGTTTGGTAGGGACCATTACCTTCGTTTGTATTTATTTTCATACCATACTTAATTCCAAATATTATGTTAAATTATCCACGGTATTCTATTTTTGAATAAAAAAATTCAATGTTCATTTTTGGTGCAATCAGATATGGTACAGCGGCCACAGTTTGACAGTAAACGAATTCATCATTTTCGTTTATCACTCGCCACAAATTTTCTCGTGGTTTCATCAAATCTATGTGCAGAAACTTTCATGAAAACTGGGGGTTGCATTAGTCTTTGCCTTGGCTGGAAGAGAATTAGGAAATACCTACGCTGGAATCCGCATATTCCTGTCCTAGTAGTCATAGAGCGAAAACTCAACGCTGCATCTTCCGAAATGGCTTATAAGTAAACAATCAAGGTGGATCGTCAAAGAAATCTCAACAAGAATAAAAATCTTTGGTGTGGTTTGTTGTGAAGGCAAATCTCCAAAAGAGTAGAGGCAAAATTATATGAGAACAGTTAGGGACTACTATTTCAACAGACTCTTCATGTTCTTCGATGTCTAGTCTCCCGTGGAATTTTCAATGGTCGATGGATGGAAGCTCCGTATTTGCGGTTTTCATCATCATGTACTCGATGGTCACTGATACTTTCTGTCAACAGGCTTTCAAAAAGGAAGTGCTCATAATACGTGTGCAATAGTTTGATATGTGTTGAAACGGATTCAACGTAAACTAGGTTTTCCATATCATCCGGTCGAATTTATCGATAATTATTCGAAATAATACGAAGTATCTTGTCCAAGCTCAGAAGCTGAGTCTTTGCCAGGCTACAGAAGAGAGGATACTACAAGTTCAGTAGCTTGTACAGGTGGAGTCGCTCATAAATGCGTGCTTTTTACACTAGAAACTCCCCAAAGATTTGTGTTGATAAATTCTTTACTAGTTGCATTCGCATTTGTCTTATTCTCATCTACTTTTGGATACGATACTGTTTTCTTATCCGATCTGGACCTGGTCCAGCAGCGATTATGCTCTAAACAGAATGGACATATTGTATCATCTGAGCTGTGAGTCAAATGAATAGGAAACTCCCAGCATTTTCAACATATATCACCACAAAGATTAGTATTTAGGAAAACCTGTCATTTGATAGCGTACAGTAGAATATTAAATAGCAATTCAATAATATGATAATAGTTTATCATTAATAATTTGAACAAATACTACCAATCACCTCAAGAAAAAGTAGTACTGAAGAGTAATAATAATGATAATTTAAAAATCGATGGAAACAAATGCAAAAAACAGCAGTCGAATGTTTGTCGCAAGTTCTGTTTTGCATCTGAAATATATGATATAAGGCTCTACACCGCGACATTTTTAGATCTATTGTGTTCCCTCGAAATCATTTAGAGTTCTCTATCTAGCCCTATCTTCATCACGAGACTCCGTAGGCCTATTTTTAGAACTCCCATGTATCTGGAAGCTCTTGGTTTTCCTTCTCCCAGCGTTAGAAACCTTAGCCTTGACAAGCTCTCGCAATGGCATAGTATGTTTCCTCTCCTTCTTGACAGAACCTGCAAAGTATTTCTCCTGCCAGACCAATTGTACTCATATGTTTGTTGAGCCTTCAATGCCATGTGAGAATTCCTTCTAATATTCTAGTAGTGCTCCTTCACCATTCTTGAGATTTCTGTTGTTTCCATTGCATTTAGTCTTTGATTTTAGTACAGCCCTGGGATTCCGAACTTTCCATTCGATCACGAACGAACGATCAACGATTCGAACTTCAGACGACAAGAAGTAATCGTCGGGTATTCTCGGTACTTGATGAAAATGGAGGTTACATCATCGTAGATCGTAGAAAAGAGAATAAATGAAAAAATTAAATAGCATTAACGTTTGTAATTGAATTTAAAATCCAGAATAAGTTTTTAGCATAGCAAACGGAAAGATGAAAATTAGAAGTGAATTTAAAAAATGTGGACAAACCGGGATTCGAACTCAGGACCTCTTGGTTTGATTGGAAACTTCCTGTAAATACCTACTTAAATGACATTCTTGGACGATTCGACTGTAATAATTGATTCCCAATAAAATCGTCGGGTGATTTCGGTACTCGATCGGTGAACACAATAAAATCAACATGGAACGGTAAGATGATGAATTAAACCGCATTAAACATAAAATTCTGAATTGATAATTGACATATTCTCGATATTCTCAATATATTTTATTCAATCTGCTAGTTTTTTGTGATTTTAAATTTACATTATTAGTTGAAGGAGTCCAGAGTATTGATTGAATATTTTATTCTGTGAAGGAAATTCATTTCTTGAATGTTTGTTTTTGCGCGTAATTCTACCTTGTATACCTAAGTAGGAACCTAAGGCAAAGAGTATCTACATATATTCTTTGCCTAAGGTTTCCTTGAATCTAAACGAGAGTTACAAGAGGAGAGGTATTGTACTGAAATTGCAAATGTATTAAATAAGTGCAAGTTTGTTACAACTTTCATATACCTACTCTGCAAGTTTGCTGTAAGAAATTTGTAATCACTGCGCATACCTGTAGGATGTTATAAAGTAAATGTTCTATTCAGAAAACATAAGCAAGATATATTAGGGGCAAGTTTTCATGATAGGTAGGTGTACCTCTACCAATTCAACCTGCTGAAAAGGCAGCAATTCATGAAAGAGAAGAAAGAGATTTTGAACTTTTGCGGACACAATATGGTATAGACAATCAAGGCAATTTCAAAGAGCAGTCTGTAACTAATATGCAAAGTGCAGTCTATGCCGGTGAAATGAGTATTGCTGATTATTATGAAAGAACGTTAGATTTAAGAGCTGCTGAAATTTATGGAGTGGATGATGAAAGTTCTGTTACTAGAAACATTGTTCCTAGAGTGAGAGCAATGAACAACAACGATACGAATGTAGTACGAACTCTTTTGTGTACTTGTGTTGATCATTACGCATCATCTTATGGTGACAGAGGATGGGGTTGTGGATACAGAAATACTCAAATGCTCATCTCCAGTCTTTTGACTCACACTGGATTCAGTGAAAGACTTTATAAATTATGGCAAGGTCGCAAACCACCATGAAGTTCAGTTCCTAGTATATCCAGGATTCAGGCCATAATTGAACAAGCTTGGGCTCAAGGATTTGATATTGAGGGTTCTGAACAATTAGGTTGCAGGCTGGTCAACACAAGAAAATGGATAGGAGCCTCAGAAGTTGTAACCCTTTTTTCATTTCTTCGAATAAAATGTCAACTTGTTGATTTTCACAAACCAACAGGACCTGCTGGAACCCACTCGGAATTATTTAATTGGGTGTTAAAATATTTTGAGAGTTCAGTAGAAGGTGAATTTAGACCGCCGTTATATTTACAACATCAAGGTCATAGTAGGACAATAATGGGTATAGAAGTACACCGAGATGGCAACTTTATCCTGTTAGTTCTCGATCCAAGTCATTCTCCTCAACAGATGGCACAATTTGGAGACACCAGCAGTGTTGATGCAGCATTGGGAGTCCTCAGAAAAACCGAGTCCGCAATGGAAGCTAGACAGTATCAAATTGTAGCTATTATTGGATTTTTGGATAGTGAGCAGCAATATCAACAAAGCAAAATTCTTCATGGACTCGGAATACCTCCAGATCGAGGTATCTTGAACCACATCAAGATGATCGATGGGAGCTTGGAATCCTTCAATGAAGCTGTCGAGCTAGATATAGATACGGTCCAGTTTCAAAAAGAGGCAGAAGGAGCGAAAATCGCAGTGCCACCTGCTACTACAGCCGAAGTGGCAGCAGCTGAACTAGAGGCCAACGCCGCTGAGCCTGGTGGAATATAGATTTTTTTTTTTTTTTTTTTTTTTTTTATCAACAATGGAAATATATATATATATATTGTAACAAAAGAATTGAAAATAACGAAAATTCCAATTAACGTTGAAAAGATAATCGTGACCGTTGTTTATTGTTTAAGAAGTCGAAATGCATTTATAGAAGGTTTGGATATTTCCGATTGTCTACAATTTCACTGAATTTGTTAGACAAATTGCCTGACTATTTCTGTAATCATTCATCCGCTGTTTTTGGAGCATTTAAAAAATAAATACATTTGTAATCGCAATAGGTAACCTATACCATTGTTCAAATATTATTTAAACAATGCTTATACCTCTATATATAATACTTTTGAAGTAGCCTCTTCTTTCATTGCAGTGTATAAAACCGGGATAGGTACCTATACCTAAGTAATATAATAATAATATTAATTATTATTGTACTGCAGTTATGTACACACTACTCCTATTATTATCATTATAAGATATGTATCTTTCATTGTTAATGTATATCTTTGTTAGGAATCCATTCTCGCATAGTGTAGGTTCCAGTAATTCTGTTGCTTTTTATGTTGAAATTTAATTCAAAGGAATACCTACGTACATTTGGTGCATACCTACTTATTTGTATATCATTATAGGTACCTACATCCTATTCCTTGAACTCGTTAATAATATTAATATTCCCAAAAAATATTGCAACAGTTGTAATGGTACCTTGAAATAATAATAAAAAAATTGTTAATGTTTCCGTCAACCGGCTGTACCTTTACGAGCACAACCCACAGAAATCTTCGAAAGAATTTTCCATTTTTTTCAACAGGGTAAATCTACTTAGCTATGCCCTTTTCCCCATGAAATTCATTATCAACTCCCAGTAAACTTTTGGGTTGCTCTGAAAGCCATTCTGAATAAAATATCCTTACTGCAGAAGTATGGATCATACGTAAATAACGGGATGAAAACAAATACACAAGCAATAATGACCACTAATAAAAAGAGCAACACATATATCAGAACAAGATAGATATACTGACGACAAGAAAATAGTTATCGTCAACTAATCGTAAAATGTAGGCAATTTGCAACACATTAACGATCGTCATATAGCCTCGGAATCATCAAAATCGTCTAAACGACACCATTGAGGCCTAATCGTCACTTCGGAATCCATTTTTCGTCAACTAATCGTCAAAATGTAGGCTATTTGCAACACATATACGATCGGCGTATAGGCTCGGAATCGTCAAATTCGTGAAAACGACACGATTTATGCTCGATCGTGACTTCGGAATCCCGGCCCAGCTTTTCCCACACCGTAGAACGGTTCTGGGCCATTCGGGGCCTCACTTGCCACTTCACAGGCTGGTGAATCGTCTTCATTGCCTCTATAACCTGTGTGTGCTGCTACCCAGGCTAAGGTGAGTCCTGTTCTGACTGCCCAGCTCTTTTAAGGCTTCAGTGCAGTCCCAAACAAGTTTGGAGGATACTTGCATTGAGTTGACTGCTTTTATCGCAGCTTGGCTGTCTGAGTAAATGGAAAACTCATGCCTTATTAGCTCTTGAGCGCAATGGTGTATTGCGACGATTTTTATCTTCGGTTTGGTGCGATAAATGCCGTGTAGACAACTATTTCCGCGTTGATGGGAGGTACTTCCTTCTACGCATTCCTATCCGGTATACTCATCTTGGAAGTTTTGTCAAAGCTATATCTGGGAAGTATACCATCTGATGGCATTCTTATAACAGGGTCCCAAGCATGTTGCTTATGGGTGCTTGTCCTCTAAACAACCTGCTTGTGATTGACCTGGTTTCATGTTGAATGTATATGTGTAGTGGTGGCTGGTTGAGCAAGACCTCCAGTGCGGCTGTTGGGGTGGTTCTCATGACCCCGGTGGCACTCAAACATGCTTGTCTTTGCAACCGCTCCTATCTGCTTGATTTTTGGTCACCATACCACTGACCCATACGTTATCATGAGTCTGATAACCCCAGCATTGAGCCATTTCCCATACAAGGTCAAAACATAACTACACCTACCTATTACTAAGAAGACTCTTACTTTCTAATCTCCCAACAATATGGGTCCAATGTTGCATAACATAATACCACCAAACATAAAATTTTGTCCCTCAACCAAACTTTTTAAAACAAAATTGAAAAAATATCTATTGTTGAAATCTTATTATTCTGTCGATGATTTTTTGTGAGACCACATTTTAGTGGCATTTGTTCCTGTTTGTGTGGTCATGCTATTCATGTTTTGACTGTGATATTAGATAGTGTTAGATTATAGTTTCATATCGTGACGATTCCTATACAATGCCATTTTGTCAGAAAGGAATAATGAAAAATAAAGAAAGAAAGAAGATTGGTTAACAGATTCTGAGAAACCACCGGTTTGTTCCTTCCACAACATTGAATGAATTACCTAAATGAAGTGTATTTTTTCGAATGGTTTTGGATAGCCTGTTAGCATATATTGTCATGGTTTTATAGTCCACATAGATTTCTCTACAGGAGAGATGAGGTAAAAGATGAGAGCCTTACTAGAAAATAACCACCAATGTAATTTTGACGTGGATAATTTCCTTTCGGCCACAGCACTAGCTGAATCACCACGTATACAGAACAAAAAAAGTTCGCCCGGTTCCAGATGACATCGACTAACCGAAAACTTTCCTTTTTTCTCTTGTATTTCGTCGCAGACGTACACAGGTCGGGTAGTTTTCTTTTGTTTCTCGATGTCACGCAAGATCGTGGCCGCCTCGATTTATCGCTTGCTCTCCGTGTTATGATCACTGTGACCTCAAACGTATACGAGTTCGAGTCTGCTTTTGAATATTAAATTCCTTTCGATGACAATCGCGAATATACGCGATGTCTGAATGGGTTATGGGCAAGACGTACGGAAATATGGTGGAGGATATTAAATTTCGCAGAAAGCACGTACCTAATCTGTATACGGAAAGGTGGTGTAAGGGGAGATTCCGGTTAGCTCGAGATGTGTAGTTATTTTTGGTGGTTGACATGGCACAGGTTTTTTTCTCCGGGGTTACTAACGATGTTACGGAAGGAATTATATCAAACAGCAAATTGAACAGAGAACTTGTTCAATATTTGATGTTGTGTCAACTGAACGGAATCTTCCATCAACCCTATGACTCATATCTTCTATTGAGTTGCCACCGAGGTAATTTTTTTTCTATGGGGCCACCTCAAGTCAGTTGTTTATAAAACTCAACCGCGTCACTTGGGAAATTGTGGGACAGTATTGCTCAAACATGTCCGCTATTACTTGAATAATATTTTTCAAAGTTCGTGCAGAATTTGGAAATAGGCTGTATTATTATTTATAAAACAACGGACCTCACCTCGAACATTAACTTCATTGATATTTTTACAACTTTGTAGTTCAACAAAAACATCATTCAATTTTTCTTTCAAGGTATTGATTCACACTATACAATTATTAGTTATACCATTGGATAGCATTTTTAAAGGCTTTTCAATGATGTATCACAATTAGGGCTTTGCTATTTGAACTTTTTCAGTTAGGGTAGGGTAGGGTAGGGGTGAATTCTCGCTTGTCATTTTAGTTCTTCCTTGCTATCCTGGAAACGATTTCAAGCATTCTCTGATATCATCTTTCGTTTGTGAGAAATAGCCCATTGTAAGTTTTTGAATTGTCACACTATATATTCCGCATTGAATCATTCAAGGCCAGTCTAAAATTATATCTTCAACTAAAAATTCGCTTCAAAAGTAGGTGAAAAACAGGTCACTCAAACTTTATTTATTTACTTAATAGCAATGATCCTATAATCAAACTTTGTGGCATAATGTAGCCTATAAAACCCTGTCTTAAGAATAGAATGCAATGTTTACAAAATAAACATTTTATTTCCATGCTTTATCATTTGAAAGAGTCACACTGTATGTGAGTACTTATAAGCCAACATTGTGTACATAAAATAGCAGATTTTGCTGATGGTCAACTTCGCACATGACTTCGCGATGAAATCTGCTTAGAGCAAGGTTTTAATATTAAATATCGTCGCCTTCTTGGAAATGTTATACCTTTCTGGAAATTATCTCACGAATTATTGCATTCGAAGCTCTTTTCAGTTATTTGCGTATTGTATTAAACCGCCTACTTCACAAAGTGCCATTATGTTTATCGTAACATTCCTTTTGTTTGGCTTATCACAGAAACTTTTTAACGGCGTAGCAGGAGAAAATAATAAATGCTTTCATTAGGGTTTCTATAACAAAACATAAGTAAGGTGGAGTACATCGTTAAGGAATAAATGAAAACTAGTATCATTCCCACAAAATTAGTCTATGAGAAAATTTAATTCAGTTCAATAACATAATCATAACGGATCAGCGAAAGCTAGTTCAACCCTATTAAATTTAGTTTCCTTCTAATGATCCATTTTTTCCAATTTCTTGAAAGTTTTAGTATACCTCATATGTTCAGACACTCATAAAATGTAACTTATTCAGCTATAACATTTTCAATTTCCTTTCTAATGTTATAATTCCTCATAAATATCCAATTATTATTTCAAATAAATAACTTTCGCGTCTTTTTCAATCTCGCGGCGGTATGTTTCGTTTACCCAGGCCAATCACATTAAACGAAAATAGCACAAATCAATATTTGATATTACAGTACAGAGAAAACAAACGATCAGTTTGTTAATCAAGCACGGATTATATTTCAATTAAAAGTGTCCATAGTGGAAATAGAACGATTGGAAATTTGGGGCGCGATATAATTCCGAATAAAATATAAATAATATGTATATACATACAGAATTCTTCAAAAAATTGGCATCCTAAGAGAAAACTTACAATACTTATTCACTCAGATGTTCGCCTTGGACGTTGAGTTTAGCTTTAAAACAGGAAAAATGGCCAACTCAGACGGGTCACGTGACTTCCCCGACCAGTCAAAAAATAAATTTCATTAGAATAATAATTGCCAGTTATGTGTTATGTGTGAGAATTTGTAAAATTTGGCTGATGCGTTAAGTACTTCTATGATAATTTCATTATTGTGTTTATATACATATACTTTGCTCCAAATGCCACTCTGGATTCATTGAAAAAGCTACCCCTGAACAACTCTTTTTTGTCAGTCATATGCCTGAGATTACATTTCGACAAAAAACTATCAGACGCATTTTGCACCAACAATGTTAGTGAGAATTCCAGTTATCTGCAAGTTTGTCAACTTCTATAATATTTTGAGGGGTATTGTTGACCAACTGGAATATTGCAAGAGTACAACCTGTTCTCAAAAAGGTTTTTTCTCGAAGGTCATGAAATATCTGGATCGCTCAAAATTGGTGAATAGTCAACAAAATGGTTTTGGTCATCACAGCTCGAGTGCATGATGACCTGGTGTCTCACATATATGACAGCAATCAAAATATGATGAAAGTCTGGCCTTTGCATCAGAAATATACAAGGCGTTTGATCGCATTTTGCTCTATAAATTATATAAATTATAAATATACTGTCATAGATTTTCATTAATCACGTTTTTCCGCAGTAAAATTGTTTTCAATTTCAGAAATTTTGGTAATGAAATAATGGCAGTTATAAGTTTGAAAAAATCGTTAAAATTTCAGATACACATGTCTCAAATTTGAACGATCTTTGGAGTAAGAAATTGGAGTAGAAACAACTTTTCTCTTCAAAATTCATTCAAATTAGTTAATTTCAAGCGGTTATTTCGAAAAATATTTACTTTCAACTAATTGCAAAATATGTGACTCTATCCGAGTAGGTAATTTTTTATATTGATTGAAGCGAAATTTCAAACTGAATTATTATCATTAGTTTTTTCCACATGATGCCAACTCGTTGAACGACACAGTATATTCATTCGAATGTCCTCAGCAACAAAAAAGTATGCTGTTCATTCGAGGATTTTACCGAAAAATTTGTTTTTTCGAGCTTTCGTGCTGACGGATTATGTAGGGCCAAACTTCAACTGATTAAACACAGGAAATGGAGTGCTTATTCAAATTCGAATTCACAATTCGATTCTAGGTGACTGAAAATAAACCAATTAGTTTGTTTAGTTTTTCCAGCTGACGCGGATTGGCATTTTATTGTGTGTTTACTCCAAACTATTGATGTTTATAATGGAAGTTAGTGAAATTGCCTCTGATGATGAGAGCGCACTGAAGTGTTCACCGAAGACAGATCGCTCATTTTAGCAAATTCTACATTCGCCTAAAAAATTAAATAAGTATTTTCAGACAGTTACGTAAATAATCTTTTTCCACAACTGTCAAAAAAAGTGCACTTTTCAATATTTCCTACTCGTAAAAAAATGTACGACTCTACTCACTTGTTACATAAATAACTATCCGTCTCAAAACAGCGGTAACAATAAATTGTTTAAAAAAAATGTTTGACTCCTTTTTATGTTTTATCGCATTGAGTACCTATAGTTTTGGGAAAGTCTAAAGGTATGTTTTTTGTCGCTCAAATTATTCTACGAAACGAAATAATTCTGGGTCATGGATTGTAGATGAGAATTCTAAATTAATTATTGTTTGACAGTATAAAAATTTTATTGCGGGTAAAAAATTTTCGCTCATGTTATTTATAAAAAATCCCGAAACTCTTCAACGTGTAAATGCGACCCCTTTCTTCAACCTCCTCGAATGTCAGGTACAACCCTCAAAGGGAAGTATAGGCTTGTGATAATATCGTTTGAAAGGTCTCTTCATTCTCTATTCAAAAATGGTATCGCTTTCAAGTTTATTGCAACAATTAAGATATAATAATAACAAATCACGTGGTTACTGAAATTCGCTACAAAACAATCAAAAACTGAAATATTATGCAAAACGTGATAAAATGTAAAACAATAAAAAGAACTATGAATGTTAATGAAGTGGATGTTCAAAATGTTTACCGCGAACGTCTTGGCAACATCCTAATCTTAAATAAAACTAACATTATTTATCATATTAGGCGTGATCGATCTAATCGCAATTCAGTTTTGTACACAATGCTCTTCACATATCCCCATAAAAAAGAAATATAATAATGTAAGATCAGGTGATCGCGCTGGCCATTCAATCGATCCTCGCCTCCCTATCCATACTGATAGGGAAATATTGTATCGAGGTACTACCGGACATTGAATTGGTAATGTAGTGGTGCTCCTTCCTGCTGAAACCATATCGTATTCACTGAACTGAAACTTGAGGGTTTTCTGGATCAGGATATAAATTTGCCAAAGTTGGAATGATATAGATTTGAATTAGTGCCAAATAATGATCGCCATTCAAATTGCCCTCCATGAAAAAGATGCCAATGATATGGTGTCCAATAATCCCTTCCCATACACTGAACTAGCCAACACCCTGTATGCCGTACATGTATTATTACATATTGCAAAATCTTTTGGCATCACCTTAGAAGCCGAAACTTATTGAATGTCGAACAGCTCATAATAAAATATTGCTGAAACTGGAACATATCGCTCGGCATCGGCATATTTGTATTCGACCCGAATCGCATATATTCAGTAATATACGTCCCACAACAGCCATACAATATTTGTACGGGCGTTGTCATCTACCATGAATGGGATTCGCATCCAGTGAAATTGACACAAATACATTCCTTATACAAATATCAGAATTGCTTTTCGAATGCAGCCAATCTATTGGACTGCTTCGATTTCTCCAGGTAATTTCGACATGATGAAAAAGTCAGTGTTGGGTTGGCACAATATTTTTATACTGGTTTGTTAGGGATCGCTTGAAAAGGGATAAGTTTGAAACCAACACCAATTCACCATAACGTTCTTTTACTTACTTAAAGCTTCTACACAACAATAAATAATTTTTGAAAACCTCGCATATTCTTGGAATATTCCAGTAAAGCCAACAAGAATTGACGTCATATGTTCCCACATGGAATGTTTTTGAGTATTGTAAGCATAATAATGGAATTAGCTATTTTCATACCCAGGGAGGAAAATAATGCGGTTCTTCCTGAGATATGTATACATGCGGCTCTTAATAGTCTCCAGACCCCTGTTAAAACTTTTGAACGGTTTGACGTACAAACATCCATCTAAATTTCAGTTATAGTTGTTGTAAACATTATATACTTTCTTTTTTTCAATAAATATTTTTTTTTTACAACTCCAAGACACGATGCTAGGGACATTACAAAAATCAACAACGCTATAAAAATAAAATTTGCAAAATAGTAATCATTGAAAGTAAAGTCTTTGAATTGTAGATTAACCAAAAAAATGTTCTCTGGAAAATAACAGATGTATATACTTCAGGGTAACTCAAGACAGTGTCTCTTTGGAGGAAAAATACAATGGAAGAGCAAATCAGCTTTATAGTTTAGTTGAAAATCGTTTTATCACGGAAATGACAAAAGTTGAATTTTCACGAAGTATAATAACAATAATGTCACACTGCCATTTTTATGCCAGAGTCTATTTTTCTGTTTGGTTATAACATGGAAACCGTAAATCTTTCCAGAAATATGTATCCCCCAGGGTACGTTGGACGAAATAATAATAAGCTGATAATTTTAGTGGAATTTTATTTACTCAACAAGTGAATGAAGAAAAAAAATGTTTCACCTGTTTAAGGGAACTTGAATTATAAAAAAAGGGTACACCTGTTTCATTATGCAAAACTTCATTTATAATAATAACTTTAAACATTCATCAGTACCTTTACTAATATCAATACAAAAATTATACTCATTAAAGTAATCATACCATATCACTATTTTCAATTTATATATCCTATTAGTTATTGATAATATTGGAAACACAATTATTATAAACATTTTTCCGAACCTCCAGAGAACGTGTTTTCTTCAAATTCAACTGATTTATGATAAACGTTTGTCGAAGAATTGGTTTAAAGACATTACTTCTCATCGACTTAATTATATTTTGATGATGTTCAGAATCTTACTGCAAAGGCTTAATTGATTGGTTGCTGTCATGTCCAGTTATTTTAATGAGATGCTGCTCACCAACCCTTTTTTTAGCTGAGTTTGAAACAGCTGTAGATCTGGCTGACTGCTTTTCATTTCATTCATTTTTATGTCGATACCAGTATTAGATGCTGCGACTTAATGATCCAAGTGGATATCGTATTTTTTCCTACCGCACAATTCTTGTACCATACATTCGAGTCAGGTTGATTCCAAGGTGGATTAGGGGTTGGATACCATTTTTCAGTTGTTATATTGTTACTCATTTTTTCTGATAGCTTTTTGAATGAGCGACGGGGAAAACTTCTGGGTTATCATTGTTTGTAACTAGACAGTTACCATTAGTAAATTTTTATGAACTTCCTCGATATTTTTTGGAAAAACTGTATTGAATTCTATCCTTCTATTTGAATTACCCCGATTATTAATTTACTCTAAAAAATACTGGATACAAGCTGATGACCTTTTCCCTCCCCTCCAGGCTAACTCAAGGGATGCGACCGACGTGAAAAACTTTTCGTTGAGGATTATCTGCACAATTTTCATCACAAGTTCTTATAATTTATTCTTCGTTGGATAGTGCCAGCTAACTTAATTTCCATTTTAAAGAATTCCCCTGCAATTTTCTTCGCATTGCATTACGCGCTGCTATGGTATGCGTAAATTCGTGATCGAAAAATGGATCAAACCTAATATTAAAATTATTAAAAAAGTTCTATTTTAACTATTTTGCTGTGCTATTCCACAAAACTTTTACAACAACCTCCTTATAATCACCTGAGCTCTCTTTTTTTCATTTCTAAAATTTGACTCAGTGCTTCAATCGAAACAGATGGATTGTTAATAACATAGTATTGCTCAGAGCCAAACTGCAATAATTGTCTCCACACTCTCCATATACTCCTCTTTGGTTATTGTGGCACTAACTTTTCAACTTTTCTTCTAATATTCTCTTGATTTATATTTCTATAACGCGATATTTTTACTCACTTGTAATAGTACACTAGACATGGTTTAATTTTTGAGATATATACCAACAAACACTCAGATCCAACAACTAGCCTTTCCTTCTTAATGTCCTCAATATATTATTGTCATATTAAAATTGAGGCTATGAGTGCAATAACGGACTAACCCACAATCATTCAACAAATGGTTTTTTTGCAGAATCTCAATCGTCATGTCGAAACTCGTAAATGGACCAAACAACCTTTTTCTTTCCGTCACAAGGTAACAACACTGACCTTGTTTTGGATTTTCATAACAGGTGTGAATTCCTAGAAGCAAAGTGGACTAAGCTCAGATAGTCCACTGTGCTGTTAATATTGGGGTTAGTCCGTTATTGCGCTCATAGCCTCAATTATATACCTCAGAATTTTTTAGTTTAAATTTCATCACTGGATACCCCACATGCTTGAATTGATAACCGAAAATGTTTGCCGGTCCACGATTGTTTTTAAAATGATTCCTTGTTTTGAAAAAATGTTCGGTAATGATCCCAGCACTGTGGAGATTACAAGTGAAATCGCATTTTCTTTTTGAATTTGTTATTCATCTGGACCTCACCAATTTGCCAAAAGCAACTAAAAATATTGCTACGAGATTGATAAAAATCCCCTAGCTACGCCGCTGTGTTGACTTCACAATCGTTTTAATTTCGTCGATAATTAGTTCCTGGAAATGTGCAGATAACTGACATTGAATATTCGGGATAACGGAGCTATCGCGATTAGTCTAGCCTACACGACTTGAGTATATAAGGCGAAACATTTCACTCGGATGGGAAGTTTTATGAAGAAGTGATAAGGAAGGTAAAAAGTATTTGTAGAAGTTAACAAGTGTTTGGGATATTTAGCTAGTTGTATAGATCTAAGTGTTTTATTAGTCAGTGAAGTAGTTGTATGTTTATAGTGAAGGTAATAAAAAAAAAGTTCAGTAGTGTGTTCGGCGTATTATTTAGCAAATAAAGCAAAAAGGAAATAATCAGTATTCCGAGGATTCTGGGATATGGGGACTCAGTATATGGTAGTATAGTCAACAAGTGCTTTTTGGGTCAAACTTTTTTCTCCGCCTCCGGATAATATGAACGAGGTTTCATTCTATTCGGAATAGCGTGTAGATGATGAACTATAGGACCAATATTTGCAATTTTCCTGTAAACCCAGCTCATTCTTGACCTTTAATGAATAAATATTATTTAAACTTATTAGATATGAAAAACAATAACTGAAAAAATTCAGGCATCTACCTACATGATAGATAAATGAACAATAATCCAAAGTCAAAAATTGTTAATTAGGTAACTAACCTAATTAACAATTTTTTCCTACTTGAACATGAACATTGCGAGTGCGATAATTGTTAAATAACAAATTTGATATTTTTTATACCTTCTGGAGCTATTTTTGAATAGTTTCAGAATAGATCCCAGTTGGAAAAATATAAAATTGTTATTTTTCACCTTGTAATTAAGTTGGACCAAAAATTGAAAAGCTTGATTAATCATTGAAAAAAAAATTGTATTACTATTCATCCGTTTTTTGTGATCAGAAGCCACATGAGAATGATTTTTAAAATGTTCTATTGTTAAAAAAAAATTTATAAATAATTACATTGTTTATGACATTATTTAAATTTTTTGGGAAACATAATCTTTTATGAAAATTATGATTTTTAAAAATTAAATCGTTTCCTAAAGAAAATTATTTATTGTTTCCAAACTGATTTGTTAATTTTTTTTTTCCAACATCTGTAATTATTATTAAGGAATAATTTTTCTAGGAATACCAATTTGTCTTGCTATTTGATAACAAAAAAAATTGTTTCCATTCAATTTTTCATTGTTTATTTAGTAAATTTGTTAGAAACAACAAATTTTTTTCTGTATAATTTTTTTGTTTTTTCACATGATGAAACAAAAACAAGCATGTATTATTTTTTGAAAAAAATCATTTATTCATATTTTTTAACGAATTTTAAAAATTTTGTTCTCATTTACTCCATCATTCTCTCCTGGTTTTTTGTGTTTGAACTCATTAAAACTTATAAACTTATTAAGATACGATTAAAAAACCCAAGACTTATTCATTCTTCATCAAACAACAAATTAATCCCAAAATGTAAGCTTTCGCCCAATTATTTTAATTATTTGATTGTTAATAACTTCTGCAATTTTTGCAAGCGGCTCTTGAGTTTTTTCAAAAATCATCTACACTCTATTCTGAATCGAATGACACCTCGTTCATTTTTTGCGGAAGCGAAGAAAAAAGTTTGACTCAAAAAGCACTTGTTGACTAGACTAATAATGGAAATCAGAGATTTTTCCACCTACCTCTGTATTAGAATGAAAATAAATGTAATAAATCATCGGAAGTAATCTGAACGAATCCTGATCGCAGGTTGCGACGAGCCGTCGATGAACATCTTGTTTCAATCTGGATCATCACGCTTTCTCCCCCGGAGATAACGGTCCACTCGTTAGCACGCCAAATCCCCAATAAATTACTTATTCGGTGAAATATTGGCAATATAGCGTATACCGCACGGGCTCGGTAATTTCTCCTATCTGTCCTTATTCTATTTTATTTTCCGGCAGTTTTGCAGTCATTGCCTCCCTACATATCGCAATATCTGTGAAATATTATGTCGGAAGCAGGTTTTTTGTTTCACTACGGACCTTATATGAAACATAAAAAAGATACGAAGACGGTTTATGACGCGAAAAAGTATTCCCCCGACAACCTTCACGGAAAGTTCAATAGTAACGTGTATTTGTTTTTCCGCTGATGTTCGTTCGATTTTTATTGGCTTTTTCATTTTTAATAAAAGTGGCTGAGTAGACAGGAAAGAGAGATTGTGAAATGCCCCCAGTGTTTTATCGTCAGAAGTGTTGATTATCCATGAGATTACAATCTGGTTTGAAACCTCACGCACCTTTGAAATAGAGGTTCCGGATATAGAAGACTTTGGTGATATGCATTCACTATGAAAATTATAAAAATGCTTTAATGAAAATTGCTATAAGTCATACATATATCAATAAATCGAACTAAGTTCGGAAAATGTGTCAAAATAGTGTCTGTGACGAAAAAATCAAAAATTCAAATTACTAACCAACTTCCTTTGGACATATTCTAATCTTTTAACGTATCTATCATAAAAAGGATTCCATATAACAGTATTGTACTCGAGGATAGGTCTCACCAGGGTTTTGTACATTGTTGTAATTGTGTTGTGATCCTGAAAGTCCTTAGTATTACGGAGGACAAAACCTAAGGTTTTTATTGATTTTCTTACCGTGTGTTCTATATGACTTTCAAAGGTGAGCTTTTTGTCCAATAATATACCAAGGTCTTTTATTTCTTCAGTTTCTGCAATCTGCTGGTTGTTAATGAACAGGTGTTCGTGAAGAGGGTTGAGGTTTTTGGAAAACAAAATGGGATAGCATTTTTTAAGGTTAATTGATAGTCGGTTCATCAGACAGTAATCGGAGAAACGATTTAGGTCGTCCTGAAACCCAAGATAGTCTGATGGTTGTTTTATTTCTTTGTATGCTTTCAAATCATCTGCATAAAGTTTAATTTTTGAATTAATAAACATATCCTCAATGTCACTAACAAAAATACTGAATCTGACCATAATGGAAACCTAATTCATTAGTATTTTCCAGAAATCGAATAGTTTTATGGATTTCCTCTGGAAACGAAAATTCTACGGCATTGTTTTCTTAAGAGTGTGATTAGTTCATTTTTGGAAAAAACCATGACCTGAATATTTTAACTGAACATTCTCAGCTATCACGTGGGTAATATTTTGCCTCTGTTTAAGCCAAAAAATTCAAATTCTAAACCACCAATAAAATGGTTCAAATAAAAACTGAAGAATATGAGAGAGTCATTATTGTCGAACATTATTAAGCTGATATACGATGTGAATAGAGATTTAAACACGTATATCAACTTCAATTTTTATCTTAAATAATACAAAAATCTGTTATTGAACACAAAAAGTTTCTTGTGAAATGAATCACTACCCATCTGATTTCTTGAAAATCTTGAATTAACCAACTTATTCTTTCTTTTTATCGTCAGTCACACCACTCAGGAAGTGAAAGAAACCATTCAATCTTTGAAAAATTCCTGCTATTGACATCTATGATTATTTTGAACTCTCATATTTAGAGAGATGGTAGATTAACTAGCTCATCCGTTTTATTTACTCATAAACGAATGTTTTTCAAAAGGATTTTTTTCATATGCTTTCAAAATTGCTGTTGTTCTACCATTATTGAAAAAAAGCGACCCACAGAACTTTTAGTGAAACATAGACTGTTCCTATATATCTGGAAACAAATTTACTGTTGTGTGCAGGTCAATTTGAATTCAAAAAACACAAATCCTCGACCAAAGCCTCGAAAAAACTGGGACATTATGGTGTGAGAGGTATACCTACCTCTGATTTTTTTCCAGTTTCATCTCAGTGGTAGATCGCAGTCTCCCAAAGATCAATTTTAAGACCTCTTCTGTTCATTGTTTATATCAATGGCCATCATATGCTTCCAGTTGATACTGTTCTATGTGCAGATGACACCACAATGATGAATTCTAATAAAAATATGCAAACACTGTCTGAATCCACGAAATTGACTTCGAAGCATGCCAACAAATGGTTCAATACAAATTGAACAACAAAAGTCAAGAGTTATATGTCATTCTCAAAAAATATTTGTTGAGCAAAAAAAGGCATCAGAATCATAGCGGGGCAAATTATAGGGACCATTGTACACCACTCTTCCGCAATCTCAAAATCATGCTAGTTCCTACAATACTTCTCCTTTATCACTCCTTGAAAATCCACATAAACCGTGGGTCACCAATATCCCACCACATCAAAAGATTTCCTAAGAAAATCGATACATAGACTAGTAATGAACCAGTTTGAATGCCTACGAGAACAAAACCAAAATCAAACACTTTCTTCTTAGTTGTATTCAGTGGAAGAATATCTAACTTTCAATATCTGACCTGACTCTACCTGATAAGAAAGATGATCTTCCATTTCAATTTTAGAGATCGTTTGTGTATGTCTATATGTTATTCATTAATAATGGGCGACTACTTGAAATTTTCAAATGTGTGTAGATAATGATCTCTCTATCTAAGCATATCAATATTTTTTTGTATCAATGGATATTTTTTCCTAAACCAACATGATATGCTACAAATGTTTTTTGGTATGTAAAGTAGTGAATTAACTATCTATCTATTTATCAATAACTTTATTCAAAACATCATAAGTTTTCAGTTATTTCAATTTATTCGAAAATTTTGACAGAAGCAGCCCTTCACGAAAAATATTATTTTATTAGAAACTTGACAAATCCTTTCGCAAGAAAAAGCAGCCTCTAAAACCTCAATAACCTGACGTTTCAAATTACGTAAAAATTCAAGTTTCCAATATAATTCAGAGATGAGGAAAGTTTCAAAATACCTAGACAAAGGCGCATATGGACACTCGGAAAGGCAGGAAAGAACCTTACCCAACCCCTCATGGTCGTAGAACAGTATTTGAGATACTGACGAATCCCATCTTGGGACACCCTCTATAATGGTGTACATGGCAGTGAAGGGTTCCGTGGCTAATCTCATGTTCTGTGGCATTCAACTATTAATATGTTCCCTCAATAACTGCCTACCCCAATACCGATGAAACCACTAGAATTTAAACAGAGATAATAGTTTTCTCTCTGTGACCAAATGACTTCATCAGCTCTCACATGCATTCCGCGTCCCGCAAAAAGCTCTATCGGCATTTGAAGAGTAATAAAACGTCGAAGAAACTCAACCGAGATCAAACATCGCGATTCAATGGCGACATCGACTCGGAGACATTCCAACGAAGCGCTAAAACGACCGTAATTAATAGCCGTATCAAATGTCGAATCACAATTCCACTTCGAGCAGTGTCTGTACGTACTTTGTGAGTTAGGAACTCCGGTTACTGCTGACGATGCGCTCTTGACTGGGTCAGAGGACTCTGAAGTCGGAAGTATCGCCATAATTGTGCATTTCAAATACTCATGCTTTTATCGAAACTCATTTTTTTTCTCCCATAATGAGGGTAATTGGTGAGTTTTCAACACGTGATCTCCTCACTTGGAGGAGTGAGATTATGCAAAAAGATGGATGTTTCTTCCGTGCGGGTTCGCCATATATTTAATTCCCTTTTGTTACGCCTTCATTTTAAGAGTTCCATTTAAGTCTGAGGTTCTATTTCTACCTGAGTTTTCAGAAGTCGTAGGGTATCCCACTCTAGTCTGAGGGTAACTTATCAAAATAATAATCCATATTTTTCAGCCTGTCAGGAATCTCAGAAAAAAAATCATAAAAAAGTGTCAATTTCGATGGCTTGGGGGATATTTATGTTGGCAATGGCGTCCCCCACCATTCTATTGTTCGCTTGAACTATCAATGTTATAAATGAGATAGACAGAGTATAGTCATGGGCATACTCACAGAAAAAAGGTTTCGAGGCACAAGAAAACGCTTACGACTGAGTTGTCCTAGTCAGCGGACGATTCATTGGGGTCGTTGGCGACCATATGCAGACAGCCTGCAGAAATATCGAAAGATGGTGCGATGAAGCTGGACTCTCAGTTAATCCGACAAAAACAAAGCTGATCCTGTTCACCAAACGAAGGAAAGAAGACGGAATCAGGTCACCTATCATGTTTGGCAAAGAGTTGGAGCTAGTCCAGCAGGTCAAATACCTAGGGCTGGTCCTGAACTCCAAACTTCCATGGACGCCACATACAAAAGTCGGTAGCAATCCTATGGCAACTGAGGAGAATTGTAGGAAGTAATTGGGGTACTAACCCAGAGATTATGCGCTGGCTGTACACGGCCGTCGTAAGATCAAAGATCCAATATGAGTCAGCTGTGAGGTGGCCAGGCCTACACAGAGCAGCACACTGACTGACTTAGTAAGGTGCAGAAGTTGACCTGTTTGGTGATTACGAATGCAATAAGAACGACTCCAACTGCAGTGTTGGAGATACTGCTGAGACTGCCGCCGCTTCCGATTTGCATGAAGGAGTCAGTGTCAGCTCATTTGAGGATGTTAGACTCAGTAGTCTGGGTGAGGGAAGGAGTGACGATAGGCTATGCGGAAATCGCGAAGTAGGAGATTCCTATTTCCGCTCTCAGAGTGAAAAGGGCACAAGACAGACTGCGATGGAATAGAGAGTATTCTCTTAGTATTCCGAGCAGAGCACAATGGGAAGGTAACATACCAGAGTTTCGCACGGAAAGCCTAATATGTTATACGAACGGTTCGCGTCTGACTGACAAACAGGCTTCGGGTGCAGGCGTCTATCCGAAAGGAGACGTTCAAGAAAGCTATGGTTTGGGTAGGCACACAACAATTTGCTAAACTGAAGTGTTCGCCATCCTTACCGTAGCTATGAGACAAGAGGTGAAAGAAGGACCCGAGCAGAGAATTTATATCTGTTTGGATAGTCAGGCAGCGCTCAGAGTTATCTGTCATCCGAAACCAAGGTCAGCACTTGTACAGAAATGCGTGGATGCTCACGAGATGATGGTATGGGTTCCAGGTCACAGAGGAATGCGCGGAAACGACATGGCAGACGAACTTGCTAGAACCGGTTCTGTAGGCTGGAGCCTGTACTAGACATCGCAAGAGGCCGAACCCAGCCCTTGGCGACTGGGCGGAAGAAGAGCTGAACAGACTTTGGAGGAATAATACCGGCTGCAGGCAGCCGAAAGACTTTTTGGCCGGCTCCAGCAATTCAAGGACGGCATGGCTCCTAGACAGAAACTGTCAAGCACTACGCCTCCTTATAGAAATACTAACAGGGCATTACAATTTAGGCAGACACCTATCACTGATTGATATAGAAGAGAACCTCACTTACGCAAATGCGAAGAGGGCGTAGAAACTGTGTCTCACTTCCTCGGCAAGTGCGAGGCGTAGGGGAGGCTGAGATTTGAAAACTTCGGAACTGAGA
The DNA here is from genome assembly GCA_958502065.1 of Chrysolina americana. Lineage (NCBI taxonomy): Eukaryota > Metazoa > Arthropoda > Insecta > Coleoptera > Chrysomelidae > Chrysolina > Chrysolina americana. The sequence continues at coordinate 91,360,840 of OY293412.1, forward strand.
AACTCGAACATGAAGAACTTATCGACCTGGAATGGATGGACATACTCACCTTCATGAAGAGGTCATAAAGGTTTAAAAAGGGAGCCTAGGAGGAAGAATGTAGATTTGTGGAAGACTGGAGATGGAAAACAAGGTCCACGTGGGCCTACTTGCCTGGCTGCGACAGCGTCTTTCCCCCAAATTACTACTACTACTACAGGGTGGGCCATCGTGAACGTACCGCAAGGCATAATAGGCTGGGAAAGAACTTTTTGACAAAATCCAAAAACATGTCAAGTTTGTTTGTCAGGGAAATAAGTTTTGGTGTTACCTCGCGTCAATGACTCGTCCTCGTAAAACTTCAAATGTGTCATGTGGAATACTGTACTTTGGTTTTCTTGTGCCCAACAAAAAAAATTTTAGGACTTGAGTCGGATGACTGAGGGGGCCACTCCCCTTCGTCCTATCCAGCGCTGAGGGGTAAAACAAAAAATCTGACTCATCCAGAAGTTAATATTGATATTAACTCTTTGAACAAATATTATTGTTCTATAGCAAATGAATCAACTCAGAACATTTCTACAATAGTCAATCCACTTGATCATCTACAAAGTGTGGCTTCTCCGATGCACTCTCTATGTTTATACGATACGGACTTAATGAGTGAAATAAAAAAGAAAAATTCCTCAGGCGAAGACCACTTATCAGCCAAATTATTGTCGCAATTACCTGATGAAGCCCTTATTACCCTAGCGATGGCCATAAATAAGTCTTTTACCACGGTTATTTTTCCTTCTAGCCTAAAGACCGCAATAGTTATACCCCTTCACAAAGGAGGTGCCACTGATGATCCAAACAACTTCAGGCCTATCTCGCTACTATTAACTCTGTCAAAAATCATTGAGAAATTGGTAAAATGTAGAATCATTTGTTTCATAAAGAGACATAATATTTTGGCGCCGGAACAGTTCGGTTTCCAAAACAATAAGGGTACAAATGAGGCAATCTTTGTTTTTCTGGAAAGAGTCTACCTGAGCCTGAACGAATATTCAAGCAATATTCCTTGATCTTTCCAAGGCGTTTGACTGCGTAAGTCATGAAATTTTATTAAAAAAGCTTCTGCATTATGGGTTTCGCGGATCAGATCTTAATTTACTGATCAGAAATCAGAAAATTATACTAGGTAACAATACTTCTGAGATAGACAAAATTGTAAGGGGAGTTCCACAGGGCTCAGTTTTGGGCCCCATTCTTTTCCTTCTTTATATTAACGATATCACCAAGCTAGATATCTCTGGGCACCTCACATTGTTTGCTGACGATACAACAATCCTTTGGCATACTGAAGATCGTGATGCCTTGGTTCAAACCATTCCTTTGGACGTGGAGAAAATCAAAGTGTGGTGTGAATCAAATATGCTAACACTGAATATTACAAAAACGAATTTGGTCACGTTCAAATTGGACTTAGAACAAGTACCCTTAGGTCCTAAACAAATTAAAAGCAAACCTGGAACAAAATTTCTGGGCGTACACATTGACAACAATCTGAAATTCGAGACTCATGTTACTGCTCTACAAAAAAAGATGTCCTCTGGCTGATACGTTGTCAATATAATGTCCCGCGAACTTGGAATGACGGCTTCTTTAACGGCATACTACTCATTCATTGAATCTCATCTACGGTATGGCATTCCAGTCTGGGGTTCTTGGAGTCAGGTTCTATTCCAGAGCATATTCGTCCTCCAGAAACGAGCTTTTAAATTAATTTTCAATGTCAAGATGCGTGAATCATGAAAGCCGGTCTTCACCAATAACAAAATACTAACATTATATGAAATTTACATTTTAGAGACAGCTTCTCTGTTGCATAAATACAGGGAAAAATTCACAAACAACATAATCAGATATACACGCCAGGAAAAAAATAAACTCACTTTACCACTTCCCACTTCAACCCTTACAAAACAGTCGTTAATTTATAGAAGCAAGCAGATTTACAATCACTTACCAAAACAAATCAGAGACATTGGTGATATGAAAAGTTTCCGAAAGTCAGTTAAAACACTCCTGATAGGAAAATGCTTCTACAATTTGGAGGAATATTTTGTCTACATTTTCTAGTCGTTCTATATTCTATGTTTTGTGATACTGTGATATAGATATATATACATTAAAAATATAAAATTTTACATATTTTTTTGTTATGTCTTCGTCAAAATTAGAATTAGTGTTTTTATCTTTACGAGAATTTCTGTTTCCCCAACGTATATATTTACATTTACATTTATGTTTTTATTCTATACAAAATGTGATAATTATGACTTTGTCGAAAAATGTTTCATTTAGACAATAAAGCTTATCTATCTATCAATCTATCTATCTATTTAGAGTGATGCGAAAGAGCTCCGTCTTGTTGGACAATCAGTTCCTGTGCATTGAAGGCATGGTCGTTCTCTACGATATTTTTTAGAGCTGGGTCGATAGCATTTTGTAGTGAATCCAGGTACATATTTCCTGTTTAATTTCAAGGGGAGAAAAAAGGACCTACAATGGAATTTCCAATAATACCAGCCCATACATTCAAATTCTGGGGGTGTTGTATGTGAGAAAATCCATTCAAGAAGAAACTTCTCTCATCCGGAAAACACATTAAATAGGAATACGCTCAAATCAACTATAGAAGTATGTATTCCAATCAGAAGTAGGTATTCTAGAAACATATATTCCTAGACCTCTCCATGCCATATTCTCAGCAGATCAAAAAGCAAAGGCAAAAACGATGTTTTGGGCTTTCAAAATCGACTGTTCTCCCTGTAGGAGCTGTCTTCACAAGGTGTTCATCAACTTGTGGTACTTGTCCTATGTTACATCGGGCAAACAGGTTGACACTTCAAAAAACGAGTAGGTAACTGAACATAACTGCTACCATACTTCTCATCATCATTTTGAACCCCTCATTTCAAAAACAAATGCATGAAAATGGATATTTTCAAGAGTTTTGAGATTCATAGGATCGGCTATATCTATTGACAAAAAATTTTGTGGAATTATTTTGATTTTGTGAAAACTGTTCTTCATTAAGGAACTTATACTCGCTATCAAGGTCATTATTTGTTTCGTGTTTCTTGAATATGATTTAAAACATTGTAATCAGTAATTTATATTTCAAAGGCCCGCATAATACATTTCTCTTCACGAGCATCTTACACCACCCACCGATTGACCAGATCCAAAGAAAATTAGGCGGACATTATACTTCCGTTTCCAGTAGCCAACGCCCTTTGGGCAGTGAAACATAGAACGCTCTCCAGATATAATCCTACTCGAGTTAAATACTAATGATGTGCGGATTGCCTGCAGTCAGGAGAGTAATTATCATCCAGAAGGATCTAATAAAGGGTATGGAGAGAAACATTTCCTTTGATACTATCTCTGCTGCCGCCATGCCAGATGCAAAGTTTGGTTGCTTTTGGTTATACCGAAAGGAAAACGTTTAATGGTCAGCAAATAAATGAATATTTGGATCCTTCGGTATGAATGAAATGCAAGAACTAGAAACTACCCTAAACACCAAAAAACCGTCAATTTTACTCGACTCATATTTCGCCAACAAAGTTGACATCCTCAGGATTTCAAATCATACGCTAGTCATTTTTCGATAAATGAGGTCCATACACCGCAACGGCATAGTTGGCGTGGGAAAGAAAGTATAGTCGTTTCCTTTTGGTTTCTTCTTTCAGTCTTTTTTCATGGGGGTAAATATATAAATCCTTCATTATAGTCATTGACTAAATATAAGTTTACATCTAGTCAGAAGGTTAAAATACACAAAATAATCGTGCCCCAAAAATGAATACACGGACTAACCATACACTTAATACACGTTACACTAGTAATATTAAAATGAGGTTGAAATCAAAATGAGGTAGTGACCACTGGGTTTTTTTTTTATTGGTTGGACAGTATTTCAATTTTCTTTTAAGGAAGGCAGAGATGTTAATGTTATGAGGCAGATTCTTTGCAAAAGACATAATTTTGGGTTTGTGTTATCCCGACTTGATGTATATGGAAATCAGCTTTGTTTTTGGTGTTGTTTCCATAAATTTGTTCATATGAGTAACAATTTTTTTCTTGTAAATATTTTGGGGCAATTTTATTTCCTATTTCAAAAATTAGAATCAGTGTTTGGTAAAGTAGAAAAGATTTTATTATCAACCATTCTGATTGTTTTAACATATCTTGTATGGGTGTTAGTCTTCTACAGTTCAAAATTATTCGCATACTTAGCATCGATCCAGAATCAGAGAAGTGTGGGAAGAAAATGTAAGAGAAAAGTCAGTTACCGGACTAAGATTATTGTTTGATTTTTGAGAGGTAAAAGTATGTTATAGAGACATATTTCCAACTTCTCCTTCTTATGAATTATCGCCCAAAAAGTATAACAGATGTAAATGGTAAGATTTTTTGACAACTAAGTCAGAGAATTTAGATCTATATTAATCTGTTGACAAGCTACTACCAGATATTCTTTATCGAATTCCATATAAATTTGTGTGACATCAGCATCACTATGAATGTTGATATAGCATAGGCAATGGGAAAATTGATTGGTATAGAGTACGAGTAGAAATGGACCCAAAACCGAACCTTACTGAACGCTATTCACTACTTTGATGAAATCTGATTTGTTTTCTGCCAGTGATATGCACTGGAAAGGACTCAGTAGATATTTTCCTAGTAAAAGAATTGCTTCAGCAAGAAAACAATGATATTTTAATAAACTTGAAGAATTTGTTTTTAGGTTGTGTCAATGCAGTATTTATATTATTATTATCATCCGACGGGGCTGAACATTCGTGTTTTTTTTAGGGATGACCTTAAAGTTCTCCCTCATGCACCATGTTTGTACGTCTGTGAGTGGTGATTGCATCAGATCCACATCACAAACCCCTATTTACTACCACTTCACCATTATGACGATATCGTCAGAGTATCCTTGTGAATATACTCCTTCCTGATAGGAGTCTGTCTACCACGAAGTTCCACACGATAGTGGTGATAGTACTCCCCCCTGAGGGCAGCCTCTCGTGGGTTCCACCTCCATCGTGTTACCGAATAGGGAGGCTTGAGGCTTGTATTACCCTAGAGCTCAGCATGGTAGATATCAACTGGTTAAGGACTGGAGCAACGTTTCTTTCTCTAAGGGCTGCTGTGATAGATGCATATGATGTTTTCAAACGCCCATTTTACGTCAAGAAATGGTTTGAATGCAATCTCTTCATTCGTGAGTGATTTTTCAGTCCTGCAGACTATTGTCTGTATCTGACAGGATTTTCCGGGATGATAGGCGTGATGGTACTCCGAGAAGATTGGATACTCTGTATCTTGGATATTTCTATCAACTAGTTTTTCCATCGTTTTGACAATGTAGAAACTGGAATACTTAGGTATCCGCAATCATCTTCAGGTGGATACTGATGGTTCATTCTATCAAACGCTTTGAAATAATCGATAAGAACCAACTTGTTCAGTTTATTACGATCCATTGATGAATGGATATCATTCACAAACAGCGAAGAAATACTGACTGAGAAGGAGGGAGAAATTCGTTATTATCAAGATACATTTTGCATGTGAGCACTATTTGTGAAAGAAATATCGTATGGTCACTAGTTATTTCAACTGGTCGTTCAACATCCACTTCAACTACGGAGCACTGTATTGAACGAAACAAAAGTGTGAACTGCGCAGACGGTTTCCATACCAATAACTCGTTCCTTTCCACTTCTATGGCTCACAGTTCGGTATCGAGTTTCAGATCACTGCATACCGAGCACTCACCTCATACAATCTACCACAAACTTGTCAATTTGCGTTTCCATCCCACCAAAACCCTTCATAAGCTAAAAGGTATTTACGCAGTTGGAACTAACAAACAGGTATATTTCCTTTTGATCTCTGGCACTGCAAACGTTAGCGTAACTAATAGTTTCCATGTAATATCTGCAATGACGCTATTAATTTCAATGTTTGGGGAATGACTGGAGCAGACATTCGGTATTCGAGTGGGATTTCACCGCGATCAAACGGTTTCGTAAAAGTACTTTCTGCAAATCAGAATGCCATGAATGTATTCGAAAGTTAGAAAGAAAGGTGCATGCTTGGGTGTTCCGAAAGCTACACATTTTTGATAAAGTACTTGAATATTGTTTTCAGAAAATAACTTTTTCTACCCACATAACTAAACTAACCGTGTGGATATGTATCGCACCAAATGATCGATTTATGTAAAATAACGGGATAGTAAATTTTTTGATTAAAATGAAATTCTAAAAATTTTCAGAGGGTTGAAAAGAGAATTGAATTATTTTTTGAACGATGTGAAACATAACCCTCTAGGCCATTTAAAAATTTTTTGTTGATGTGCCTCCCGCACTATCTATCAAGCAATCACAATGTGTTTCATTTCAAAAAGTAATATCGGTGAAACCCTCCAGAAGGTTTATGTTTGTAAGTCACTATTAAAAGCTGCACTGTACATAAATACCTTCATAGAAACATGTATCCAGTGCCACCTCTAGGTTCCAAAGAGCATTCAGGCAACTACTTCATTCGAAGCCAGATATTTTTGGGAGTATTTTTTTTACACATTCATTACTGATGGTGTGCAGGAACAATGCAGGAAAAACGTGGGGCTGTAACCCATCAATACTGCGATGGATGTAGCTTGGCACGGCAGAACCGAACTCGCCATAACATCTTGGAGAAAGACTAGCATGTCTTTGTATAACAGGAGCAATGAGGTCTACTTCAACAGCAGCAATAGAGGTAATTCTGGACCTCACTCCTCTCCATATCATGGTGAGGAGAACTCAAAGGGACAGCACACAGCGTAAGGGTCTCAACCCCCACCGAAAGTGCACACGATGCCGATCTCCCAACTGACGAAATTACCAGGAAATTTAGTTTCGAGAAATTTTTACGAACGGAATTGAATACAATAGTGAATGGAGCATAAAATCCATTCGAGCACTGGGAAAGACTACCATAAAATGGTACACGGACGGGTCCAAAACTCACGACGGAACTGGAGCAGGAATCTTTTGGCCTCGCACCAAATACTCCAAACCCATGGGCCAGTTTCCCAGTATTTTTCAAGAGGAAATTCACGCCATAGAAAGGTGCATTCAACCTCGACAGGAAATACCGGACCAAGGAAATCGCAATCTTCTCCGAAACAAGTGATAGATCACATATCGAGTATCTCTTTATTCATTATCTGCTATGCGTTCATTTATTGTACTCATTTATTACCATTTTCCATGTTAAATATGTATGTATTCTAATTCAATGAATAAAGTTCATAACAGTAGTCAAGCAGCCATCAAAGCGTTGAGCTCATATCAACTCAAAGATGGTCTAGGAATGACTAGACAAACTTAATGATCTAGGCAGGAACAACAAGGTGATCCTCCTCTGGGTGCCGGGGCACGTCGGAGTGGAGGGCAATAAACAAGCAGACACACTGGCACGAAAAGGGGCATCAACGCCACTGATCGGGCCAGAACCATTCTGCGGACTTGGAAAATCTTTCTTCCAAGAACAACTCAATAAAACTGAAAAAGCAATGATGAGAGCAACATACTGGCAAAGACTTCCACGGCTAGGGCAGGCCAAAGATCTCCTCGGCAACTTCAACCGAGCAAGATTGAAGACACTGATCAACCTCAGCAAAACTAATCACGAGATTTCTGACGGGGCACTGCAGACTCAAAGAACACCTGAGGAAGCTAGGCTTAGAGGAGGACAGCACCTGTAGATTCTATGGGGAACGTACAGAAACACCACACCATATATTGATGGAGAGCTATGGTATTCATCACAAAAGACTGAATGTACTGGGATCACACCAGCTGACTGTGGGATAAATACCACGAATAGACCCCTTCAAAATTCTTAAATTCCTCAAGGAATTGGGGCTTGAGGGGCTGCTGTAAACGAGTACACCTTGAAATAGCAGAAGAAGATGGGGCACAATAGATCTAATTGGGTCGCAGCGCATCAGTCACAATCCATACTTACTATTACCGTTACCATTACACATACCTAGTACTTGGCGGAAAACCATTCTACTAATAATGAAAATGGATCATGTAATCCGCTTCAACCTATGCGATAGGTGTATTCGTCGGAAAGTCTCCAACAGAAATCAACTACTGCCCTTTACGACTGTTTGATTATATCTGTTGGATTCTTGGCAAAGTTTTCTATAAGTGCTGGTCATGATGGTAGAGCGCTTGTCTCTTAACCTAAGGGTCATGGGTTCGATTCCCAGCATGACCATCGGTCTCATGCATGGCATCACACGTTAAAAGGTAAGGGCTGCGTTTTCCCTAGCTCGGACAAGTCTTTCGAATACTTTTGAGGGTTGTACTCTCAAGGGTGTGCAGCTGGTTGACGGAAATAACAATTTTAACAACAATACCAAAAAAAAGTACTAATTTGCAATGCTTTTCAAATATATCTTAGCTAAAATCATTTTACGATTTATATGGAGTACACCTATGTACAGGTTTCATGGTTCTCCACCAAGGAGTAACAAAAAAGTTGATATAATTTAATTTATTAAAACATTCAGTCACTGATCACGTTAATTACATGATCAGCAAGTTTTGACGATACTACTTCGATGAGTTTATTTGCAAACACGGTAATGCCATTTCTAGTAATTTACGTTGAACATACTGATCGAATCAGATATATACAATGCAATAAGATGCCTTCCTCAACTGATGTAACATGACACTTAAAACTATTTCTTCATCAATATAAGTGCAGAATTATTTATATTCTTGTAATGATAAGAATACGTTAGGTAATCCATACTAAAACATAAACATCGACAATATGCCAGTGGGTAAATTTTGAATGAGAGGTACATACTCCTTACTCGAAATTTAGTTTATTTCGAGACATTAAAATGTAGTCGGAATGATTTTCTGTAACCCAGAGATGGCGCTGAATACATACTTCAGTATTTGTCTCATGGACTCCCAATCAAGCTGAAAGGATTCTTTGATTCAATTGGTGCTGTTGAAGATTTGTATTGAGTACCTAATCCAACAATTTTCTCACTTTTTTATTTAAAATCTGCTATGTTTCACTAACTTTATATGCTCGTTTGTCGCTTATTAGCTGCGGAGAGAAAATACTTTGTCTCTTTTGTAAAAAAATACGTAGGTTTCAAATTAATTATATTCATCGCCAAACCCTTTCAGACTAGGTAATTATTATTTTCAAACTATTTCTAACTCAATGATAACGAATGAATCCCCTACTCTCTTTTCGTTAAGTAAAAGTCATCGTTGAAACAACTTTGTATACGTTTAAAGAGGTTATGGATAGACGAGGCGAGTTCACTCATTGCTAACTGACTCTAAAAACCGGCGAGCTTTCTTCCCGCTCGTAAAAATTCACATAACTCGACAGACATAATCTACCGCTCAATCAAGTACCATTGTTATTTCTCGTGTTAATGCACCGCGAGCCACCGGAACCTTATCAAATGCTCCATCCTCCGCGTGAAAAATTGATAGCGTTTGCCTTTATGGTTTCCGCAAAGCGTCACTTTTATAGACCCGACCGACATTAAGCGTAAAACGGCTTTAATAAGAAATGTTCAGTCTGTAATAATCCTTTACTTTAAAGACTGACGCTGCGACAAAAGCCGTATTTACATGAGAAAGATGGGCAAATTAGCCGCCATAAACAAGCCGTATTTAACATGCCATTTCGAATAAAAACGCTCTTCTCGTGATGAACCATTGTTGCAAAGTAGACAGTTTGCTTTTCGAAAAATCTGTTGGGAGTGGCTCACGAACCAAGAAGTCTTATAACGGTACCGCCATTGTTTGATGATAAAGAACATCTCTTCAAACAATGGTACTGCAGATCTTCACAGCTTACTAAACTTCAATATCGGTATATGGGTCGAAAACTTCAACTGGAACAAACTCGCTAGAATTTCAGGATATCAAAATTCAGAAAAACACAAAAAGTTACTTCAAGTATAGAGTTGAGTACCAAGAAAAAATCATTCATGAAGTCAATATTACCGAATTGGAAATGACATGCTAACCCAATACTCATACGAAAAACCATTCAGAACACAGCTCACGTGAGACGAATGGGACTCAGTAGTAGAATCACTATCATCTGGAAACATAATCTGGTAGACAGATGGCTCAAAAACAGAGGTAGGAATACGTGGAGTGAGGCCGAACACTTGGCAATAACACTGCAGTATTCCAAACTGAGGCACATGCCATAATGACATGCATACAGATGAATTTAGACAGTAGATATAAAAGAAAACACATCTACATTATATCTGACAGCTAGAGCTCTGAATTCAGTACATATTAAGTAAAATAAATGAGTGGAAGAAAACAAAACACCAAACATATTGGGAACAGATCTGAGATACGCACGATTACCAGCTTACTAACCGGACATAGCGGCCTTAGAAAACACCTGCACACTAAGGGAATAAACAGAGAAACAGTGGAGTGCAGACTTTATGATGACGAGGAGGAAACAGCCTCTCACAACATAATGAAGGTCATAAGAATAGATGCATCTGAGAGGCCGTCGGATAAAATGACCAACCTACTCCTTTGATGGAAAATTCACCACCATCATTCAAGATGGGGAAGTCACATCAGGGGATCTAGCAATGCTGTCAAGGCAGCAGGTCTGGAACAAAGATGGCTCTAAGACAAGCAATGGTGTAGGGGCTGGCATATACGGACAGAGACCGAGTCATGGCATCAATGTAAGCCTCGATACTCAAGCCTCCATACTCAAGCCTCCGTATTCCAAGTCGAGGTAACAGCTTTTTCCGTCTGCACATGAGAGATTCTGAAGGACTGGTCCTAGAAACCAACCCATACTCATTCTCTTCGACAGCCGGGCTGCAATAAAGGCTCTGCGATCATGCTGATTTGCTTCCAAATTAGTTTGGGAGACTCACAAAAACACAGTGACCCTCAGGAGCACAGAACTTGTCGAGTTACCAGGTCACAAGGGCATCCAGCGAAATGAGAACGCAGATCAAAGCAGGTTTGGGAATGCCTTCAGAGCCTCAATAAACTGGCAAAACACAACAAGGGAGACGGTAATGAAAAAGCAGACCAACTTGCAAGACGTGCATCTGAATTACCATTCACAGGAAACCTAATAAATGAGTGGAAGAAAACAAATCACCAAACATATTGGAACCAAATCGAAGGGCATCGACACAGCGCAGCCATGGTGAGGCACTTGAAAAAAAAACACTGACGGCTGACAGTCTCAACCTAAACAGATCTAAGATACGCACAATTACCGGCTCACTAGCCGGACATTGCGTCCCTAGGAAACACCTGCACATCATGGGAATAAACAGAGAAACAGTGGAGTGCAGACTTTATGATGACGAGGAGGAAACAGCCTCTCACATCATCTTTGAATGCGACGCGCTACACATCAGGCGCTACAGAATATTGAACAGACCATCCTAGAAATAGGCATAAATCCCAAACACCTAGTGAATAAACTATTGAAACAGGTAAAAGACACAAGGCCTATTTAACTAGGCACCACTGCCGAAAGAAAAATACAATAGACCCCAGCAGGTCTCAGTGTTAAGGGACACCCATACGGGTAAGCCCTGCATCTGGCCCGTCAGCTTCATGCGGAAGAAAAGTTTAATAATATTATTTGCCTTGTCGTTCCGAGGTGACTAGGAACCACTACGACTGAATAATACAATAGAGTGAAATTGTCAAGCTGTGTACACGTGCCAATATACTTGGAGAAAAATTTTTGTATTTCGTGCAGGTCACAGGTAAACCCTACATCTGGCGCATCAGCTTCAAACCAACCATTCGCAACAAAGCAACCACCAAGAAGCAACGGTTCAGAATATCGATGATGCCTCACTCACGAAGTCTCGTACTCCTCTTATTCCTCTAACCACTACAGGAAATTTAGCAATATGTGAGTACGAGAACGTATTGAAAAATTCGTAGCCTACTATAAAAGCAAACAAACGACTCCGTGAATTCTGCTGAATTGTTGGTTTAGTACTTGATGTGCTGAAAAAGGTGTGCATAGCCACACTGGTGAAAATGGACGATATAGAGATTTGAAAATGAATAACGTTTTCCATTTACAGAACTACACTAACAAATGGCTCTTCTCAGTTATACTAGGCCCAGCCACCACACTGGCCATAAAAAGTGATACAAATTCCAAGATTTTCCGTCCATAGACATGCTACGAAATAACTCTACAATAATTTTGGAATTTTTGGAAATCATCATATTTTGGGATACATCGAAATAACTAATTCCGAGGTACCTGATGTCCAAAAATATCGCGAGTATGTGCCCCCAAATGTTCATAACGAGCCTCATGTATTCTCGGAGATAACAAATATGGTCACTGTTAATGTCGTTTTCGAATGACATATAACCCCGGTAATCTGGAAATGGGGTGCCAAGAAAATTTCCTCATAATCGCTCGAAATGGACGATAGCCACAGCCACAACCAAAAGAACCTGTCAAAATATATTTATCTTTGAGAGCTGACAGTGCTTTTCAAATATAATTGAGTTTGAGTGTAGGAGGCAAACTCAGAATGGAATTTAGGATATATGCCGTCGAATTTTTGATAATGCTATATTTCTTGTGAAGTTACGTTACATTTTACACATAATATGAAAGAATATTATCTATCCGTATGATCGTTGACATAATGAATGAGTTTATGGTGGTGCTGGGTTTTTCTATAGCTGAAAAGTGAAAACACCACCAAAAACATCAGTAAATCGCCCCGGTGCACCACGGCAAATAATAATAATAGCCTTCCTCTACCCGCACAGGCTGTGCCTTTGGGTACACTCCATGAGTGTTTATGAGGGAGTATTATTATGGATCAATAACAATAGTAACAGTAAAATCTTTCATAAATTAATGTTGATAGTAATGAAAAACAAAAAACTTAGCTTCATCAGGCCTAAGTAGGTACACTAAAAAATACTTTACTTATATACCCATTTCATAAATAAAGTACTACATGTAGGCAGGTACAACGCCTTGTGGAGAGTAGCTTCATCCGTAGGAGATATATTAGTTGAAAAGTCGATTATTATTCAGTGGCAGGAACAGCAATTATAATGTTACCCGACCTACCCTGGCACTGATGAGAGGCAAAACCTCAAAACATGCATGTCTGCAGGTGGTCATTCCCAGCCAAATGAAGGATAATCTACCGTTGAATTACAAGATACGCACTTGCAATTAGGTCTTCTTGGAAGAACGTTGCACAACTATCTGTCAGATTCAGTTCAATGTCCGCCGTGGTATTAGCCAGGAAAGTAGTTGCTTTCTGACGGATGTTTGCCTCATTTTTCAACTTGGTGGAAACGTGTGGAGAGAAAGGGTACTTCCGTCGATTTTATTCATTCCATTAAGTATGGTGATAATTTCCATCAGGTATTTTCGAACTTTGTTCGAATTGATAAATTTTGTGTAAACTCAAAAGTTTCGCACTGTCACGTCGGCTTCATAGACACTTCACTTCTAAATGTTGAAAGAGCAGACGCTATTGTTCGGTTCGGAGGTAAGACGTTCCATGGACGTTAAAACGTAACTAATTGACCATCAATTTTAGTTGGAGCTCACATGCCCGCATAACAAACTAATTGTTGAACTTGGTTCAAGTAGTGAAGTCGAAATGAAACCGGCGGAAGGTGGCTCAGATTCGGAATGACAGTAGACAGTAGCGTAACTACAAAAACAATCAGACAAGTGTTGAATTGTCGAAATATCTTCACACTATTCGATATTTCATAAAATCATGTTTTCAATAGTTCAAGTAGAGGTAGTGGATTTTCTTAAGAGCTGTCACACTCACTGCCGAAACGTAAATTTGTCCTCTGTGACGGTATGAGTCATAGTTCTTAAAAAAATCCACTACCTCTACTAATGATATTTAAGGAAACTTTGGATATTTAGGCTAGCTTTAACCTAAAATCTGGACTACCTACATATAGCTTTTCCATTGACTTAGTTTATACCTAATCCTGAAGTTTAGTGCTTATTCAAATCAGTAAGTCACCTCGGAATGACAAGGCAATAGTATATTGTGTATCTAGTAGTAAAAGCAATACATTCCCGGACGACAATGGCTTATCGCCTCGGCCAACAAGCATTGAAGTCTGGGAATGTGCTTTTACTACGAGGTACACATACTATTTTTTCTGAAATCGCAATCAGCATTATCATAAATTAAGGAATTATACTTATTGTTTGCGTGCATTCATTTACTGTCTAAAATGTATACAAGCCGTCAAAAATTTTCCCGGATCGTTTACGATACGGGAAAGTAATTTCCCGTACAGTTTAGTGCCGAAAAAGGTCCGGGAAAGTTCGTTGCTTAGCAACAGACTAAAATACTAGATTAGCGTATTTTGAGGCCTGAAGTTGCTCCGAGAAAGTGGGCATTCTTGAACGATTTCAGAAAAAAAATATTATTGATAACATTTTCTTCCTCATAGGATATGCCTTTGGGCAAAGTCTATGGTTGGTTGGTTGGTTTGAAGCTGACGGGCCAGATGCAGGGTTTACCCGTGAGGGTGTCCCTTAACACTGAGACCTGCTGGGGCCTATTGTATTTTTCTGTCGGCAGTGGTGCCGAGTTAAATACGCCTGTGTCTTTCACCAGGTTTAATAGTTTATTTACTAGGTGATTCGGATTCATCCCTATTTCTAGGTTGGTTTGTCCGAATATTCTGTAGCAACTGTTGTGCAGCGCGTCGCATTTGAAGATGATGTGAGAGGCTGTTTCCTCCTCGTCATCATAAAGTCTGCACTCCACTGTTTCTCTGTTTATTCCCATGATGTGCAGGTGTTTCCTAGGGACGCAATGTCCGGCTAGTGAGCCGGTAATTGTGCATATCTTAGATCTGTTTAGGTTAAGACTGTCAGCCGTCAGTGTTTTTTTTAAGTGCCTCACCATGGCTGTGCTGTGTCGATGCCCTTCGATTTGGTTCCAATATGTTTGGTGATTTGTTTTCTTCCACTCATTTATTAGGTTTCCTGTGAATGGTAATTCAGATGCACGTCTTGCAAGTTGGTCTGCTTTTTCATTACCGTCTACCTTGTTATGTTTTGCCAGTTTATTGAGGCTCTGAAGGCATTCCCAAACCTGCTTTGATCTGCGTTCCCATTTCGCTGGATGCCCTTGTGACCTGGTAACTCGACAAGTTCTGTGCTCCTAGGTCACTGGGTTTTTGTGAGGCTCCCAAACTAATTTGGAAGCAAATCAGCATGATAGCAGATCCTTTATTGCCGCCCGGCTGTCGGAGACAATGAGTATGGGTTGGTTTCTAGGACCCGTCCTTAGAATCTCTCATGTGCAGACGGAAAAAGCTGTTACCTCGACTTGGAATACGAAGGCTTGAGTATCGAGGCTTACATTGATGCCATGGCTCGGTCTCTGCCCGTTTATGCCAGCCCCTACACCATTGCTTGTCTTAGAGCCATATGTGTACCAGAATTGCTGCCTTGACAGCATTGCTAGATCCCCTGTTGTGACTTCCCCATCTTGAATGATGGTGGTGAATTTTCCATCAAAGGAGTAGGTTGGGGTCATTTTATCCCACGGCCTCTCAGATGCATCTATTCTTATGACCTTCATTATGTTGGAATGGCCTAAGTTGTTGCCTCGCCATGCACTTTAGTCTGAATGCTTCTATACTTGCTTCCGTTTAATGGGCAGATGTCGATGAGCTGGACATTGCACCGCAATGACTCCGAGTAGGGCCAGTCTTTGCAAACTAGCCAGCTTCCCTCTGGTTTTAACTTGTTCTGCCTTTGGCCACCACATCGAGATCCCCACTATCGCTGTGTATAGCCAAAGCTATTGTTTGGCTCCTAGTCCATATGTTTTGCCCTTCTCGGCACTTTTCCCAGATGTGCTTCTAGGACTGATAATATGTTATTATTCAATTTATTGGTATCAACTTTAATAGTGTCAAATTCAATGGGTCATTATCGTGATTCAGCAAGGGCCTGTTTGAACCGTTCTTGTGTATAGCAATACTTTTTTAACCATCTGATTTCCTATAATCATCAACAGGTTTTACTAATATTAAATTTTAAGTATTGAATCCATGATGTGAATGAACATTTGACTCATTTTCTCGTGGATATTTAGCAAGGGCCAAATGTTCACAGAAAAGATTATTCATAGATCGCTTGGTTTGGCCATGATTAATTATCACAATTTTGACAGCTAATCTCGTAAAGTCTAAAGTTGAAATTTAATCTCACAATTGGTTAGGTACTTATTATTAGCTTAGTAATACTACTGAAGAAGTTAACCTGGTTGAAGAAATGCGATTCTAGGAATAAAATTACTAGTGTGGTGAAGGAGAAAAATATTTTCTGTTCTCATCGAGTGACACCACATGCGTCCACTACCCCATTTTCTACAGTATGTAGGAGTTTGAATAGCAAGCTTTTTCTATAACGTGCTCAGAGACCTTTTTGAAGCGCTGTTAACAGTAAGCATCGATTTGAAAAGGGCTCAGAGAACTTAATCAAGCACTAAGCGCAGATCTGCAGTCTTTCTTCCTGGGCTCGTCTTTCTGTTAATCAGGGAAGTGTGTCCCATGGCTTACAGTTTCCAGAAGTTAAAAACTAATACTTTTCCTCAGTTCATACAGATGTATCTGAACCTTTCGTTGCTATATCAGATTGACACTGTATTGTAATAATTTAATTTTTTTTTCTCCTGTATAGGTAACGCGTAAAAAACGCTACGCTGATGAACAATAGAAGATCGTTTAAAACAAAGCGATACACGGCTTCACGCGTCCGATTAATTTTAATTAACAACGAACGAGGGATTTACACGCTTGCTGGCAAATTTCTTGACCGCAGCCCTACAGGGCGCCATAAGAACCTCAATTTATACATCGCGGTGAATGGCCAGCGGGGACCAGGATGAACTGCCGCTCATTTGTCACCGGTCATGCCCAACTAAGACATGCGAGCCGCTAAGGGCCAGACGAATTAACTGACACTAGCTATCTTTATAAGTGAGGGTTTTGTTCTATTAGCCAGAAGCGGTGAGACTTTAATACCAGATAAAGTCATATTATTCAATCAATAATTTCGACGGTAAGAAATATATTGGCGACAATTCAGACATGAACCATGAAAATAAAAATGTGGACCAGCTGAGATTTGAACCCCGGCGCCCCAATTTCTAATAGTGCTACGGTGCTACTAGTGCTATCCGTAGGCTCATTTACGGTATGGAATTCCGTTCTAGGGAAATTGCAGTCAAGTTCTGTTTCAAAGTATGTTCATGCATAGAAACATAGAAACGAGCTTGGCGACTCTCCCCAAATACGGAGAGGAAAAACTTGCTATCCCAATTCCTACTCCATCCCTGACGAGAGATTCCCTGATTTAAAGAATTAAAGGTATTCAATCATTAATCCAACAAAATGATACGAAACACTTTCAAAAAGAAGTTATGAAACTTTTTAAAGGAAAATATTTGTATACTTTAATGGAATACTTTGCTTATGAACTTCAGTCCTTCCATTGTCTGAGATATAATCTGTGATTGGTTTATTTTTTTGTTTTAAGTGTGATACCTTCATGTCGATGGTCTTTTTTTTGTTATATGTTTGTGCCTATGTATATGTAAATACCTATGTGTGTATATATCCTTAGAATATTTGTTTTTATATCTTCTATACTGGTTTTAAACGCTAGTTTTTAACTCTTGGACCTGTTAAACACCATGTATGTGGGTTTCATGGATTAATAAAAAGATCTATTCTATTCATATCGTTATATATGGGTCTGTAGCACTAATTGATTTATCAACACGTACATTTAATGAGTATATGTATCGTACCTATTGTGATGATTACTGGTGTGAAGCTATCCATATCCACACCTATTCTCGAAGAAAAAAGTTAGATCATTGTTTCATTGTTGTAACGTGTTTCTCATTCTAAAAATGTTGAATGATATAAAAATTAATATAGGTACTACATTCCATTTATACTGCTTATACTTATGTCTTCAGAGGGGTGAACGAGGGTTCAATTTGACTTAAAGGCCCAATAATTTTCCGAAATAAAAGAGTGCCGAATTCTACGTTTTTAGTGTCATTTGAGTTATCCAGGTCATCAAGGGGGAAAAGAAGAGCGATTTTGAATAAAATACATATTTACTAATTATTTTTGAGAAGGAATTATATTTACCTACATATGGTTCTTGATATGACTAATTGGTAATGAGTGATTATCATCTCATATTCCTATCTATCCTCAATTTCTACCAAGAACATGATATTTTTATATACCTAAGCCAATTTGTAACCTGCTCATATGTGTAGAAACAATTGTCAACATTATTTTCGTGTATGTATAGAGTGAATTGTAAGATTTAAGTCCTTTCTATTAATTATTTAAGTTGAATTTACACCTATTGAATATGTAGTACCTTTGTACCACAATATCAAAATTTCTGCTGATTCTTTGACTTCCAAACATGTATAATTTTAGTTGTCGAAATCTGATTTATTTATATTTCAAACTTTTTTCACAAAATATTGTCATGACCTCTCATCATAATACATTCTGGATCTTGCTTTCATGATACTGGGCGCCACACATTGCCACACAATGTTCATACTATTAAATTTGCAATACTCGTGCATATTATTATAAATATTCTATTGATGTTTCCAAACATGATTAACACTTCTATTGATTATTATTCTTGCATGAAACCAAAAATTATTTCAAAATTATATTATTATAAAAAAGTTAACGTAAGGTTCTTTTTGCCGACCTGGAAAACTTTGAGTTGAGTAAAAAGGGATAGATCCCAAGATAGAATAACAAAGTATATCTCCCTGAAAATACCTTCACATACTTATCTCCGATATAAAGGTAATAAAACACTCTGTGTAGCATTGAATTGTATGCTGCTAATTTTTGGCTCTCGGGATGAAAAGAGTCACTTGAGATTGTACTGTCAGTATAGCTTGGTTTTCTGTTTATGTTGAATTCAAATTTATTTTGATTATGTGTGATAGTTAGGTCTAGAAAGTTAATTTGTTTCTCTATCTCTGTCTCGAGTGTGAACTGAATGTTTTTATTGAGATTATTAATAAATTTTAAAAATTGGTTTAGCTGTCGTGTTGTACCTCTGATACAGGCGAGGATATCATCTACATGTCTGTACCAAAAGTGAATATGTTTTTTCCCTAGGTCGGAATTTACAGTTGTGGTCTCTAAATTGTTCATAAATATATCTTCTAAAAGTGGACCCATTGGTAAACCTGAATTCTGTTTAACTGTTAAACTGTAGGAAATTCTGATCTAAACATACATCAAATGATGTTGAAATTTCAAAAGAAGTGATATGGTCTGGATTTGAATTCAACATATACAGAAAATCAAGCTATACTGACAGTACAATCCCAAGTGACTCTTTTCATCCCGAGAGCCAAAAATTAGCAGCATACAATTCAATACTACACAGAGCGTTTTCATTACCGTTATCGGCTGACAATCTAGATAGGGAAATCAAAAAAAATCATACAGATAGGACACAACAATGGTTTCAACACAGTTACAATTCAGAATTTAGTCAGAAAACATCGCCTTAAATTTGCTCGTAAATTAATATACCCACAGGTCAAACAATTGGAAAGTAGAAAATTTGTTACTCTGACGTATTATGGAAAAAGAACAGAGAATATTGCAAGAGTTTTCAGGAAAAACAATGTGTAGAAGTAGCATTCAGACCGCATGCTAAGTTATCTAATTTCCTTTTTAATGCCAAAGATAGAGTAGATAAAATGCAAAAATCTGGAGTTTATAAACTTAAGTGTCCAGAGAGTAACAGTGTTTATATAGGACAATGCGGACGTAGTTTTTCAAAAAGATACGTTGAACATGAAAGGTCCTTCAGACTGGAAAAAAGTGATTCAACATTTTCAAATCATTCCTTAGAATGCAATCACCAGTTCCCGAATCCAAAAGATACCGAAATTTTGCATTATGCAAACAAAGGATTGAAACTGAATTTTTTGGAATCTTTAGAAATTCATAAGAACAAAAACTGTAGATGTAACCTACTTAATGAACAATTAGATTTGGTATTTTCGCCAGTATTCAACTTATCTCTTCCTCATTGTCAGATATAAAAACAAAATTCAGGTATTAATCCATAACAGGTCAGTTTTAATTTTGTTGTGAAACTTATGTAATTATTTTACTAATGTTCATTAATTATTATAAGTAATATTTTTCTTATAAAAATTATTCATTGTTTTTTTATCAAATACAAACGTTGAGCAGGACACTCTTCCATTTTCAAAAGTTAATGCATATTTCATTCAAAAATACCTCCCTTTCATTTGTAGGCTGTATGATATATGATAATGAAATACACTAGTGCCCCACCTATATCTATCCAGGGGATGGTAGGGGGTAATTATGAAAAAAATACGCATTTACTTCCTCGAATAAAAATGTGCTGAGTTCTAAATTTGTACGAAGTCAATTTAGAAAAAAACACTAATTGACACCCCACCTCTTCCACCACTTTTCCATCCCTCTGAAAACCAATAGCAGGTTGTTAATTTTCATATCATCAATCAAAAATCACAGTATAATACGTTACGATAACGAGAGAAAAATGGATCAGTTTTCTCCGAGTATAGATTTAGATTTTGACTTTGTCGGTTTCAAAACAGAAAATCTTGTCAAACGATGCGTGAAAAATTACTGTAAGTACCATTGCATTTCCACCCTCGCAAATTTCAAGCGAATGCTCGTACCCTTTCAAATTGGAACAATTTACATGCATAATGCATGGACCTTGCTCCTAAGCTTTATTGAATTGTATCGACGAAGCAATATTTCCCGGAAACGCTTTGAATTTTTCCAAAGTGCGATAATGGCGCTACGACGAACTTTATCTTTTATTGCAGATTCATCCTTTTCTCCCAATGAAAATCCGGCATAAGGCACTCTCCGACATTGTACCCGCAACCGTAAAATCCGATGTCTCGTATTTCTCAGAAAACCGCTTTCGGTTCAGCGGTTCGACGCCTTCACCGTAAGGTATTATTCATTGATGCACTACTTGCGGGTAGAATGACCTTCATCAGTGCCGGTTTACCACTGTTTAATTAATAGTCAATCAGCGGGAAACCCACAGCTGATGCGACGAGACAGTTACTTCGGTATAGCAATAATAATTATTACTATTTCAGTTCAGTTTAGCTAAGTATCATCGTACTATTCATATAATTGTTCTTGAGGTACATAGAGAAGCCCCACCAATCAAAAATAATTTTAAATCTTTCAATTTTCGTATCACCCAATTTCATATTTTTATTCTTATATTTTATCACATTACTTTTCGCGAAACGGAGCAAAATATCAAATAGTAGGTTAACATAGATGGTTATCAGAAAATACAAAACGCGTGAGAGGTTTTGGAAAAATACCAAGAAGTAAATTGGTTTCTGTCAAAATCACGATAATACTCAACAACAACTTTAACATTCAAGGAAGTATATTGGCTTTCTATGTTTAATTTTTCTCCACGGTTGTCCTCAAATCCCACCTATACTATACAACATAAAAAAAAATCAAAATTCAGGTATTGTCCAGTATACGCTGGTTTTTTGTAAACTGACGATTGGCACCTACCATCTGTTTTCTGAACTTCATCAAGGAAGGGTAACTCCTATTGGGTTTCCTTTTCCATTGTGGGATTTATGGTCGGTCTGATGTTGTTTAAGAGCTTCAGGAAGACATCGAGTTCTTCGTCTCCGTGGATCCATATCAGTGAGGTATCATCAACATATCTCAGCCATATCCGAAGCTGCTAGTAGGCTTCGTCTATGGCAAAGGCTTCGAACCATTCCATACATATGTTTGCTACCACCGGTGACAATAAGGAAACCATCGGTAGTTCATCCTCCTGGTCGAAAAATAGTATTTTTTCTGAAAATTTCATTTACTTATGCAAAATTTCGGTGGTTCCATTATATTAGCTACTGGTAGGTTCAACCTGTTCTTCAATTCTTCATCATATTACAGTTTTTTCCGGATAATCTGTAGAGAATATTGGTGTAAAGACTTTCCACAACAAAGCTGACAAATTGGTCTTCTGGCAATATGTTGATGTCCTCCTCCAGGATCTCAACAAAATACAGGAGTGCTTTAGAAATGTTGAGGTGTTTCCTTGCAGAGGCTGAATAATCGGTAATAGAAACTTAGCAATGTTGTGAGAAGCTGAGTTTCTGATACTGGTTACAATAGTACTTCTGCCCTATGGATTTTTGGTAGGCCATAAAGGTGTGGTGTCAGAGTGGATCTTCCTCTGTCTGAGAAGTATTTCTGATATTTTCTCATGATCTGGTAAACCTTTCTCTTTTATTGGTTCCGTAGAGTCTTCTACCTTTGCTGAGAATCTCTCCAGTTTGGGAATGGTTGAAGATAGAGCAATTCTGCAAATACCAATAGACAGAATGATGAAGTTAGAAAACTCTGTGAATGTTGAGTCATTTGACTTGAAACAAAATTATTCGAAAAATCGAAAAAAGTCCGCAGAAATCGTGAAAAATACAAAATCGGCAATCCGCACTATATACGCAAAATTTCATACAGATTCAGAAAATATACGATTTGTTAATGGTCAGATTAAAGGAATGGCATGTAAAAGGACAACGTCAAAGTGTCATGAATAGAAATAGAAAAGATATGGAGGGAAATTACTACTTCTCCCTCCAAATGAACTCTCCAGCTCGGGAACGGTTGAAGATAGAGCAATTCTGCGAACGCCAATCGATTCAAAATGCTGAAATTTTATGATAATTTTCAAGTGACCTACAGTTTTTCAACCTTACCGTTCATTAAATCCAAAAATAATATTCTCTCTTTCAATGTTTCGAAATCCTTCCGGTAAAAACCTTTCTTGATCGTAAATCTTTCCGAAAGAAATACTTATAATTCCCGAACAACGCCTTTTCTAGATAATGCATCACATCCAGAATAAATTCCGTTACAAGAAAAGTCACTCGGAAAGACTAGGTGATCCCACTATTCAAGCTATCCTTCATGAGATGCAGCAATGAAAGAATAATTTTTCCTCGAAAGTTTTATATGAGAGTACTTTGAGCGAAATGTTCACGCTGACTACTTGAATTTTTAAATGTGAATCTGAATATATTTCTAGAAATAAATTTCATTTCCATACCATATATTCATATTACGATGGTGATATGAAGTATACGGAGAAGTGCCATGATTATTTCCACATACCTATCATAATTATTTCGTGCTATATGTCTTCCTCACCTTTAACTTTGTACATGTCAGTCAGTATCTTCACGTTCAAATTCAGAGTTAGAGTATCAAATCTGGGATATTGAAAAGACTGTGGATTACCCTTTCACTTGATTACACCGTACTGGCGAACACCAATAATTCTAAAATACGTTTACTTGATAGATATATGTTCTCATGTCTTCAAGATCTTTTGTTATTTTCTATAATGAGATACATAGAATCCTTTTTGTCGATACAACCAGTGTTCAAGAGCAATTTGTTAAATGATGTTCGTTGAATAATATCATACCATCATTTCATGTCACTTTCATTACTCACATAAATATCTAATTCATAGTTCATTTCACTAAAAATGAACAATTCTCCAATTTGTTTTTCAATTGCAAGCGCCGACAACACTGCACAAGGCTCAGTCTGACGGAATACGTTTCTGCTGCTTTCACTATCTGATAGAATCCGAATATTGCCGAAAATCATTCGGCTTAATTATCGGTCGAAAGATGTCCAATCGGTGATGGTACCGCGATATAGATATTTGTGGGTATTTTGAGATGTTGGTTTTGTAAAACGTCAATTGGAGAATGTATGAGTTTGAGGATTTTTATTACTTCAAAATCCAATTCTGCTGCTTTTAATTTCTTTGAAAATCTCATTTGAACCATTTAAATAATAATAATAATAATAATAATACTCCCTCATAAACACTCGTTGAGTGTACCCAAAGGCATAGCCTGTGCGGGTAGAGGACGGCTATTATTATTATTTGCCGTGGCGACTTACTCACCTGATGTGATGTATTCACTTTTCAGCTGTAGGAAAACCCGGAAAACCTACAGCACCACCTCGGGTGGTCGGTGTGCACTCCAAGCTAGCACTAGACGAGATTGGCATCTAGACAACTCACAATACACTTGCTTTTCAACAAGGCATGCGGTCGCCTATCGATCCGATATAAAGTAGTTGAGAAAGATTCTCGTAGCTACATCGGACTCTAGTCTAGTGGGGACAAGTATGGATCAAGAATCTGTTTGATGGGGTAAATAAAGTCTAACAGTTTCTTCATTCGATATAGTTCGGTCCTACAATATTCATGTCCCCGTCACAATTTGTAACTGATCTATTTATGATGACTTTTACTTTATTGGGAAAATCGCCATAAGAAATAATTATATTCACTTCTCAATACCCTTTCCTGGTGGTTGATCTTTCGCGAACTCCATTTGAGTGTTTTTTCATTTCGACCTAGAACATTCCGGAGCCCTGTTTTGGGTAATTTCAGTTTTCTTTGATCCTTCCAGAAGCCTCGAGAACTTTCTAGACATGTCCAGAAAGTGCCACCACCCTCTCCCACCTCTAGTAACTTCTGGAAAAATGACTGCCAGTATTCTCCTGTAGGAAATAATGTTCTAATTCAATGATATATTTGGTTCATAATAGAGTTTATTGATGTAAACAGTGGTAATAGTTGTCAATGCCCTTCTTGAGGAACAGTGCAACTTACTTGAAATATACATGTTTAAGATAGAAAAAAATGTAAATTCAAGTTATATAGAGCAATGGAAGCTATGTTTCAAATATAACTACCAGCATACAGGGTGTCCGATGAATGTGTGACTTTTCAAAAGTTATTTTTTTTATTATAACGCTATATATTTTCACTATATTGAATTTCTTTGAAAATGTGATTTTGTATGGGTTTAAACCGGGTGATTTTGAAGTTTTGGTGACATTCAGCTCAAAAAATGGGTCCATTCAACACGAAATATCTCAAAATCTTGTAATAGAGCAAAAAATTCCTTTAATTCAATTTTTCTTTCAGTGTCATTGTTTTCTCGCTGTGAACCTATTCTCTAACCCAGCACCAGATAAAAGAAATCTAAGGGCATGAGGTCTTGGGACACAGCTACCCCTCCCTCCAATAATGTATCATTTGCAACTTTCCTTGTAGTTACGTGAAAATTCACGTTCACGACATCATCGCTACCTATTTTATTCTTTTTCGCCCACGATTTGTTCACTTCTTGTGCTTCACACTGCTCATTTTCCCAAACCTTTTCTTCGATAACTTTGAGTTGCACATTCCTTGAATCAAGATATCGAACTGCATACATTCTATTGGCTAAAAGCAGTTTTTGTAACATCTACCCGTAATGTACTTGGATCATTTCATCAATTATATCAAATCACTCTTGGAACATTTTAATGTTACGGGAATTGTCAACATACGAGTTTTGGTTACCCCTGTATGGGAAAAGGGTCATTCGGTAAATTTATAGATGTGAAATGAAAATACACCATTTCCGAAGATACTTGGTGAAAACATTTTTTCATTCTCAATTATTGATTTTGAGATATTTGGTGTTGAATGAACCCATTTTGGGACATAACTGTCACCATAACTTCAGAAACACCCGGTATATTTGAGAAACAGTTTTTCGAAGAAATTCAATGGAGTGAAATTTAGGGTGTTTTATTTAAGAAACATATCTTTCGTAAGTCACACATTTATGTTGGTAGTTATTTTTGGAACATAGCATTTATTAGTTTCTTCAACTTTTGTCCTACATTTTTTTCTATCTTAAATATGGAAGCAGCTATTGTCCACCCATGCATCGGTGACAAACCCTGTATAAAGGATATTATTTGGAATATACCCTAAATATTTCCTCAAAAAATGGTCGATTTCCTGTCAGATATTTGCGTCATATCCTTGTACGGTTATCACAGAGACCGGCAATTCGATGTTGCAGAAATTTTTTATCGAACCTACTGCTTTCGAGAGAAAAGGATTTTCATTAGTTACCTTTCCATTATGTCGTGGTTCACAATGAATAATCCCTAAGAACATATCTTCAGTTTTCCATTCAGCCATTTCCCGTAAATTCCAGCTGCATCTCGATCAATGCACTTAATTGGAGATCAGAATGAAAGCAGATAATCCACGAATTACAGCGTACATCAGGCTTTAATGAAACTTCCCACTCCTTCCAACCCATATTTCCTCAAGTTGCATTACTCTTGTATCTCTTTTCCTGTACGATAGCATGTTAATCCGAAATTAGTTTAAAATTCAAATTTGCCAGCAATTTACTCACGTCTCGAGTTTTATTAACAAGATAGAAGCGTTATCTAATTCTTTAGCAGGATAACTTCAGCTAAACCATTTCACTGGAGACGCAACTATATCCAGCGGAAAATCTCGACACTTCAAAATAAATTAATTTGTCCTTCTAGACAAATACAATGCAGAATGGAATGGATTTGAAGAGGGGGCTGATGAAACGAAGTGGATTTAAATGAATCGGTTTGAGAAAATAAGCTCGGGATTTAAGTTTGGAGATCGAGACAGTGAAATTCCGTAATTAAGCTGTGGGCTTTCCAGCTAAATGGAGGAAAATTCTCGTTTTGCAAATTTACTATTTTTGTTTCCATTATCAAGTGGAGGAAGCGATAATAATTCGTTCCAGGGTTACGTGTTAGGGATCGCACTTTGAAAGTTAAGGCCTTCATCGTCACTATATCGCATAAGTCTGTCGAAGATTTCTAAAGTTTGATTGTGGGAATGTAGCCCGGGGAAGAAAAAAATTCGAAAAAATTACCACATAAAAACGTTTCAAACTGAGCCCCACTGGCGATGCTTTTTGAAAAACACATTCCTATCATTATAATATATTCATCTATCATTTCATACGGAATGCCTTACACAGAACTAAACACTTCACAATGATTCAAAACTTAACATTGAACTACCCATCTGATCATCGTGCCCAATACATTTTTTCGATGAAATCTTTGTCTGGAATGTCTAGTTAGAAATCAGAAATCGAGTGATGAACGGAAGTGGATTCCTAAAACTAAAAAAGGCCTCATATTGAATGGGATTCTTGCGAATTTTTTTAAAGTGTTGATATTCTAGCTTCTAATCTTGTTGATAATTACAGTAATTTAATCGAAGAAACATTTTCAATAAAAACCCATACGTCCATGAAAAAAAGTCCCCAGTTCAATAGTTTAATGAGTCTTTGAGAAGAATGAGATAAACTCTTTCAAATCACAACCTCATGGCTGATATAACCAAAGATCCTACAGATATTGCAGCTTATAAGAACTTCAGAAATGAATTAATTTTACAAATAACAAATTCGAAAACGCAGGCCTATGATATTTTCATCACTTTTTCCGAAAATGAGTCCAAATCATGTTGGAAAATAAATAATTTTGACAGAAATAAAAAGGAAACCATTAGTACTCTTACCAGCGATATACCTGCTGATACTTTCAACGATTTCTTTGTTGAATTTACCGCTTAGAAGCAAATGAACTAAATAGTGATGTAATACAGAAAACCTCCTACATCATATTGCAATCCCTTACTGAAATAATTAATCTCATATCATTCGCGTCAGGTTGATTTCCTGATGCATTCAAACTATCTCAAGTTATTCCCCTATTGAAAAAGGCGATATTTCATTTTTTGATAATTGCCGTCCAATTTCGAATATATCAATATTTGGTGAAATATTTGAAAAAATTCTGAAACAATGCCTCACGCATATTCAAAAAAATATAATGATTCCCAATTTGGTTTTTAAAAGGACCGCTCTAGGACGCGGGCTGTTTTAAAAGTCGTTAGAGATGTAGTCGAGGGCATTGAGCTTGGGCACCGTACAGCAATTACACTCTGTGACCTATCCAAAGCCTTCGACTGCGTCTCTCATGACATTTTATTGGAGAAATTATCTTACTATGGCATCAGGGAAGTGGCTTTGCCTCTAAAGTAATATTTAGAGGGTCGTCATTAATAGTTCTACTTCAAATTTCAATCTTATGAAGCATGGTGTTCTTCAAGGATCACCCTTGGGGCCACTCCTGTTTATCATTTATGTGAATGATATCAGTCGTTTTGAACCACATAAGACGACACTACTTTAATTTACTCTGATAAGAACTTAACAAAACTCGAGATGGTAACTGAAGAGGAAAATAGTAAGGCAGAAACGTGGTTGTCTGTGAACCAGCTGAAACGGAATTTTGACAAAATTCAAAAACTAAAATTTACAATTAGCATTGCTACGTCGGACGTGGATAGTGTTAAATTACTAGAGTCATTGTGGACATCAATCTCTCTTGGAATAATCACGTCAAACAATTGAGCAGTAGGTTATGTAGCACACTTTCCTAATATGTCCACTAAAGAACATCACTAGCTGTTATTCAGTAAAAACTACACATTTCTACCTTTTTCAATCCCACATTGGTTATTGTATCATTCTAAGGAAAGTCAAGTGACGCAATAAAAATTTTTAAACTTCAGATTGGAGCAATCAGAATCATCACTAATTCAGGCTATAGAGATCATTGTCAACCTCTTTTTTATAAACTTCAAAAAGTGCCTCGACCCACCCTATATCTTCACAGTATCTAGAAATTCATAAGAACGCAAATATAGTTCAATATCCACAAACAAATTTATGCCAGAACCGAAGAATGAATTGTAACACTATGAAACTTGGCACGTGACTTAATGTTTAGTTGAAAAAAAATTGTTTACCAAAAAATCAGGGGTGGAACACAAAAAAATGTTTACTACAATAAAAATTAAAAAAAATTGGAGTTTTCTCGGAAAGTAAAAAAACTATCGTAAAACGGCTTCGATAAAATAAATGAAATTACAAAGTAGTCTTGTGATACTTTTAGAAGGCTGGGTTAGGTTAGATTCGGTGAAGTTAATGCTTCATATTTGAAGAAAATCCGTCTTTTCGAGCTCTGGAAACAGTGTTAGTCGTCCTAAAATTGCGATGAGGAATAGCCGCCATTGTAGACAAAAGGTGAGAATAATTTTTGAGATTATGGATAAGCCTCACATCTCATTCATGAATAAATATTATGAGAATTATGAAATTGGCCAGTCTCGGTGATATTTTGCATAACTGCTTTCGAAATTTCGTCCTAACAAGTAGTTGCCACTTTTTCAATAGTTTTGTTTGGTGCTTCAGAAACTGTTCTCAGCTGTCGATTCATTCTTGTACACATTTTTGGTCACAGATCAAACAGCGATACAAGGAATCGAGGCTTCCTGAACTGTTGCTAAGTTTGGATTCCATTGGAGAATATAAACCAATTCGAGGGTCAGGGCTATGAAATTTTTCATTGCCATACTTGAACTTCTTAGAGCTTGAAGCCCTGTGTCTATATCTGTCGAAATTTTTCATTTACTTTGACGTCCGCCGGTTCATCAAGATTTCTGTATGAGAATCCCCTTTTTCTGCTCACAGAAATCAATGTTTCCAGCCCTGCTGAAGTGAAAAGACACCAATCCTGGCAAAATCTATCTGTATTGCAAATAAAACAAATCCTTCTGTTTCGTTACATCTCACACTTGCATTACTTGAGATTCAACCATTTAAATCTACCCCTATGTTCCCTCTCATCCGACCTACATTTATTTAACATTCTATCAAACAACTCTAAAAAATTATATTATTATTATTCATGAAAATATATTGAAAACGTATTTATTCATAAAATTGTTCTGGGACGAAAAAATCCCTATGATTTGTGTACGTACTCTGCATGTACAAATTTCAAAATCCTGAAAACAGATTTGTTGGCTCACAGCTAATATACTTGCGTTTACTTCGGAAAAGATAATATGAAAGATTCCATTATTTTTAATTCAAATACCCCTGGGGAAAGAATATTCGTATGACTTAGTTATCAACACAAATAATTCCTTAAGGAAAAACTTCTACATAACAAATTCAAATGGAATATCACTTTTTTGGGAGAGAGGAAATTGTGGTATATGCACTTGACAACACTCTTGTTCTTTGCCAGAATAATTCAATACCCTGACATATTTCCCCCCTCTTTTGTAAAAGATAAGCTATAATAATTTCATAGGCACGTACGACAGCATTCAATACAACTCCAATCCACTCTAAGAACTTTTGATGTCTTCTCTGAATTAAATTTCTACTCACTTTCAGACGGACGGATCTATGATCTCAATTAGTGTCTTTTACCATGAAATTTCTCTTAAATAAACTCAAATTTTCACAGCAAGAACAAAAAACTTCGCATGGCAGTAGGGTTTCACATGTCTATACTAAGCCGGAAACCGGACTCGAGATACTACGCTCGCAGGTCATGATCTGAACTGACATCATACTGAGAAAACTGTTTGGCCATTAGCTGGACACACACGAAAGGATTATTTGATAGATGCGTCCTGCAGTCCAGATCTGCCAGTCCACGCCCGCGAACCTGGTCTGCCGAGGGACAAATCCGTCAGTGACCATTAACAGACAGATCGCACCTTCATGAGATGGCCCGTGAGGGGGCAGATCTGTGCGTTAATAGCAATGTCTGCCACAGTTTGAACGACGTGGACTGCGGGCTAGATCTTTCCATCGCAACTAATTTTCCAGACGTAGTTTTGACGTAGTAGTAGTAGGATGGAACGGAAACGAGACGTGGCTCTTATCGGATTGTGTATGGTAGAATTATTTACCAAGAAAAAACATGACGTCGAATAAAGTAGGTAAAAAAATGGGTCGAGGAGAGACAGAAATATGGCATCAATACAATAATTGAGACAACATGAAACGGAGGATTATACGCTTCGCGTTTTCGATTTTTGTGCAAATACACTATCTTTAACTTTCCAGAGGAAATGTCGTTCACGGTACATTTCTATGACTTCCGTAATCATTTCTTTTGTCCACTCCATTTTTACAAATAAGTTCACAGCGTACCATACTCGTTGTCCCTCACTAACAGACAGATCGGAATGCGGCGTGCCAGCTCTTTCACCGACTCCATCTGTCACGGACTTCGCCCGTCATCGGCTACTAACGGAGAGATCCAACAGAGAGGTTTAGTCTGCGACAGACCAAATCCGCCAGAAAATCATTTCGTGTGTGCCTAGCTATTGTTGGCTTAGATATTATGGCTCGATGATCCTGGACTATGTTGTATATATGGAATGAACAGATGAATTCATCTTCTTTCGATTCGGATGTTCAGGGGTTTCTGAAAATCCCATGGTTCGACAAAATTATCTATCGTTTAAAAAGGATGAGTTTTTGGACAGCCTCTGATTTTTTTTTAAATATAACACATTTTGTAGTTGTTTTTGTGAGTTCAATAACAGAAATATGAAGTGCAAACCTCCAGCTTGAAATTGCATACTTTATTTTTCATGCAGGTTGTGTATAAGCGATTATTTTCAACATTTACTGGCTACGATGTCGGAATTTTGAGGGAGCTGAAAATGGGGCAGGAGTAAAACCCGGTTTTTTGGCGTGTGTAAGTGAGACTTGTCTCACTACTCTTAAATCATTGCCTAGTGTCTAAAGAGGGTAATGGTTCCTGCTTCAGTGCAATTATTCCGGATTAACTGAAATATCTATGATTTCTGCACATCCTTCGTAAAAAACGCAGTTGGGTTATATAACGTGATAAAAACAACCACTTGTGTTAATTTTTTTTATTTGAAATTGTATCAACTACTACCATGCCAAATTTGGTGGTGTTACAACCGATTCTCGTCTCAAAACTGAGTAGACTGTACTAATATGCTAATCAAGCAATCTAAAGTTCATGATTATAATACTTACCAGATCCGTAAAGAATATTCGTACTTATCGCTATCGGCTTAGTGAATCTCAAAGAAATACATTGGACTTCAATCTCAACAATCATTTACCAGATGATTTCAAATATCTCTCTATGCATCATTTTAAACATTAACTGCCTAGCAACATACATGATAATAATAATAATACTCCCTCATAAACACTCATAGAGTGTACCCAAAGGTACAGCGTGTGAGGGTAGAGGACTGCTATTATTATTATTCGCCGTGGCGCTCCGGGGCGACTCACTTATGTTTTTGGTGGTGTATTCACTTTTCAGCTCTTTCACTTTCATGTAAAATGAGTCTCATTTTGTACCTGTTACTTAATATATTATTATTCATTGTTTTTATCAAAAACACAGTACATGGCAAATTTAATAATCTTCCCAACTCGATATCACTAGAAGGAACGGCTTCTTACACACTGTACCTGTTATTATCTGCCAATTACAACTTTTAAAATATAAAATTCTCCGCGTTCATATAGTAGCTTCGAAAACGAATCTCGCATGGGAATTTTATTGAAATTTATGGTTAATTGCCTCTTGAGATTTATAGTTCGATTAGGGATGGATATTCAGTAGTAATTGAACATGCAATTCAGAAAAGCTTTTGATTGCAGTTTAATGAATAAACATCATGGTAAATGCCGGCGTTCATGAATATGGGATTTTTGAGTAATTAGTTTTGTAAAAGCAAACGTGCCACAGTTTGAATAGAAATTTCTTTAGGCGCTAACAAGAACTGTGAATGGCTGAAAAACGAGCCTGAATAAATATACACTTCCATCATCAGTAGATTCATATTGAAATTGTACCATTGATATTAAAAAAGTTGGTTCACGATTAGCATGTTTTGTATGCATGCTATTTCCTTTATTCCTTCTTTAGGAAAAATACTCGAGATAATTTTGAAAAATCAGTTATTCATGCACTTTGAGAAATTAGAATTGAAAATCAGTTTGGATTTTGGAAAAATATGTACACCATAATAGCTGTAGCTAAGGCAGTTGAAAACATCTGCAAATCTGCAATGACTCAACAAAAGTATTTAACTGCGTAAATATATACTTGTTATTATAAAACTTGAACGTAAAAGATAAGAGTGTTTCGATGGTATCACGTCAGAAACAGCAGCAAATGCAGTATGGGGTACCGCAGGATTCCGTTTTGGGACCCCTTCTATTTCTCATAAAGGTAAAAGACTTATTTTACCTTCTATTTGACTCAACCTGTATCATGTTCGCAGATGATACCACTATCGTTCATCAAATTATAATCGAGAAAACAAAATGATGATACTATACTGAAAAAAATGCCGATGGTTGGTTTGCAGCATAAAGTTTGAAACTGACTGTGAGCCAAACGAATCATATCACATTCAAAACTACTGGGCATTTTTTAGATCCCTCACTGAATTGGTCATATCACATCGGGAAGGTCTGCTCTAAACTTTCAAGCTCGATTTTCATTCTGGACAACTAAAAAATTAACAAAATGTTGATACTTCACCGATCGTATATAAATATTGCCTCAGATCAACTAGGAGTTAGTTCTCGACCAAAACCGAAGATAGAGGAAACCCCGAAAAAACTGTCTACTCGCGCTGGCGAAACGTTAAAAAAAACTACCTTCAACCCGGCAAAAAATAGTTATAGTATAGTTAAAATTTCGCCTGCAAAAGCCGCAACCAATGCATGACGTCATTCGTTCCTATGCGTCCTTAATACTCATGGTTGATGAAAGTGATGAATGAAAAAAAAATTTATTAAACTATTCTGAATGGCGTTATCACGCGGTTGATAAAGATAGCGCAGGATAGCCGTAATGTTGGCGTGATTGTTTTACTTGATTACAAAAAAGCTTTCGCTATCCAATCACGACCTGCATCTAGCAATGTTCATAATAAATAGCTAATAGCAAAAGGTTATATCCTCGTCCCTCTTATCTTTACGCTTTAGTAATTATGAGAAAAGCAGTTGCCATGATGGTAGAGCGTTCGCTTCTCAACCGTGAGGTCGTGGGTTCAAATTCCAGCACCGTCACCGTTCCCATGCATGACATCATAATGTAAAAAGTAAGGGCCGCAAAATTCTCTCGAAGACTTCTGAGGGTTGCTCGTGATCATATTCTCTTGTACAATAGTTATTAGTAGGCTGGCATTCGTTAAAAGAATAAGACTGAGTGAAAGTTCATTTACGGTGTTTTTTACATTGTTTGACACCTTATGAAATGAATTAATTTGTTTTACCTCATCAGGAGGAAGTGAAAAAGACATCAGCTCAGTTGTTCAATTATCCTCAACATTATTCGAATGTTAATAGAACAGTGGAACTAGTGTTATATACATATTCAACATTTTTAGCTTGCTTCATATTCTTACGCTGGTGCACTGGCAGCGTTGAAGAGAAAACTTTTCAATTGTCCAGTTTTCTGCTTCCTTATGCAGATCATCGCTTGGGTAAATAGGTACAAATTCTTAACATGATTATTGGTGACAATTATCGGTCGAACAGTGAATTAACATTAGGAATGCATCAGATAGGACCAAGCACCGTTTCCTGCGGAACTCCTCAGTTGGTTACTCTAGTGTAGCTCACTTCATTATTTATAGAGACACATTGTTTTTGATCATATATCGTATCCTTAATTCAATAGAAGCCTAAAGATATGACTCTCTACCCAAGCACTAGTAGAGTAAAATATATGCGTAAGATTCGAATTCACCATATTTATATTCACAACTATAGATTTGTTTATACAGGGTGTTTTACATTTCATCCAAATTTTTTTAACCACATATGCACTCCACATTTTGGATACGTTGTCAAACAACTTGTATATTAGTCGCATTCTGTGAATGGAACTGTGTCATTATCATAATATTCCAAAACTTATAAGAACAACTTTTTTGTCGAAATTTTCTGTAAATACCCGGAACACCTCATATCGAGCGTGGCGGAGAGCTCTTAAATTATTTCAATTTCTTGGAGAAACGGTGTTAGTTTACTTGATGGCATGTTATGGTACATTTATGCTCTGAACTAGTTTTCGAGATAATCTAGACAAGATCCTATCTCGTTGAGTAACGTAATTTATGTGCTTGTTTTATGTGCACCTATGCGGATAGTGTGAGCATAGATAGACGTGGGCTTGCCAGATAAATTGATTTTATGTGTGATATTCGGAGGGTAACGGAGACATGTCATCTCCCAGAAGAATATTGGGGAAGGGGGATGATGAGGTGGTAGAAATTGATGACGCTGTGATTTTTTTCACCTAGGTTATTTGGCAACGAAATAATACTGGTTTCATATTTCACGACTGCCTAAAAAATGTATGAGTTTATCCACGTCTCATGCGTAATAGACATATGACAGGTGTGATATATGCAATATAAAGTCATTCATCATTCCGGCACGGAAATGGTTTGTGGAAAAACTGTTTGATTTGAACAATGTGAGTATATGCAGACCGATTTCTTCGTTAACGTTCGTCATCATAGACAACTTCGAAGATATTGCACAACATTGTATGTTCCATTATATCAAGCATGGCGTTCTTCAAGGGTCCGTTTTGGCCCTCTCCTATTTTTCATTTATGTGTGGTCGGTAATGAGGCGGTTAGATGCCGGCCTTTGAAACTTCTGCTTGCACTTGGCTCGAATCCTGGAAATGAGAAAATTGTTCTCAATTAAATCGGAGTCAATAGGCGATGTGAATTGTCTGGATGCCAATCCCAGCGTCTGGTGCTTGCTTGAAGTGCTGTAGTTTTTCCGGGTTTCTCAACCCGCTCATCAGGCTATGCCTTTAGGTACACTCTATGAGTGTTTATGAAGGAGTATTATTATGTATATGGCTTGTGCAGTAATGACGCCGTTCATATCGGTCCTCTTTATGGATTTGCAGATGACACCACTCATATTTTGTTGGATAAAAATAATGATACCTAAGTTACAGTTTCACGTCGACAAAGTTGCTGATAGTGCAAATGAATGGTTTTCATGTAACACGCTGAAGCTGAATAGTGAGAACGCACTATTTACATCCAGATTTCTGCAAATAGTCAAATCATCTCTAATTGTTAAACTAAGTTGAATTACTTGACATCATATTAGATAATACGCTCAACTGGTCTGCACATATTTCCCATCTTAAAAAAAAAATCTTTTGTTTCCTATTGTTCGTCTGTTTTCTTTATGTTATTCACCACTAACGCAAATAACATATTTTCACTGTTTCACTCCAATAATATTTATAGTTTGCCACTTTGAGGAAAAAGAATCATGTCAAAAAACTCCGAATTATGCCACTGCTAACTTTATTCCCATATTATGTATTG
The DNA here is from genome assembly GCA_958502065.1 of Chrysolina americana. Classification (NCBI taxonomy): domain Eukaryota; kingdom Metazoa; phylum Arthropoda; class Insecta; order Coleoptera; family Chrysomelidae; genus Chrysolina; species Chrysolina americana. The sequence goes on from OY293412.1 coordinate 91,397,253, forward strand.
ATTGAATGAAATACATAATATGAAAAAACAATAATACTCGTTTCTCTCAACGCATTAGACTAAATCAATTTCGTCTTCATTCATCCGAATAAAGTCCCTACATTTTTGTTTAATTTCATTTTTTTTATTTTATTTTAAAACTATTTGTTGGGGCCTTCCTACATCTTCTTATCACTACTTCGATTTGATTTACAAACTCAATATGACACAATTCATGTATCTGTGATTTATGTTGTTTGCCTGTTAGTTTTTAATATTTTAGACATACATTTTGGGTGGTTTAGTCATGAATCATGGTATCCCTTGAAGTTTCTGAAAATATTTATGAAAATTCTCGTCGTCGGTACCAGTTTTCTACGTCGTAAATTAGCTTTCTTCCGGTCTATCGTTACCTGACTAATGTCAAAACTATTTTTCATGGTGACCTACATGCAGACAAAGTGAATTCATTTTTAAAATGTCCCTCAAAGAACATGTTTTCCGTACACAGCCAACTTTCAATCGCCTCGATGTAATGGAATCATACCAAAAAAATTAATCCGATTTAAAGATGTCTTTATGATGAGGTTCCCACCAATAAGATACAGAGTTTGAAACGTTTTTCTTTGTTCAAAAATATTGTTGATAAGAAAACGTCCTCACCTTACTTACGCGTGTTATCCGAAACATAAATTCAAAACTTCTTGCCAGTGATGTAATTAATTTAAATTCAGCCTCAGCCTCCCAAATTAATTGCTTTCATCGCAATATTTTCGGTCTGATACATACATACATCACCGATGTTCTCACTCATTTTCCGTATAATTTTCTCTCCAGGTGGTAAACATTACGTCAACACCTTCAGTCAGAGCTATTAGGCACGGTCTTGGCATTATATGGGGTGATCTCATTTAATTAGCATAAACGCAGTTGAATTATAAACACATGTCACAATAAACATGTCAATTACGCTAGATGAAGTCGGGATTATTAGTCACAACTCGAAAGCGCACCCACTATTTAGAGCGTATTCCGAATGGCTTCATTTGTATGTACACCTACACACATTCATCAGGATTATTTCCACGATTTGTGTTTGCTTTATGGAGAAAAACAGTCATGAAATTCAGATCCTAGGAATGTTTAGTCAATAAATAGTGTGTTCAGTGCGAATATTTTATGCGAAACCCAATGTATAGCGACAGTCTCATAGTCAGGCCCGGATTAAGACAGGCGAGCTACCGAGCAAAACTCGGGAGGCCGCAGGGTGCGAGGCCGGTTTCGGGCAGAAGGCCCAAGTCTCAGCCTCATTATGATTGAGTAAAATTCAAAAAGAAACTTCCAACTGCTAGTTTTGTAATCCTATTAATCTTCTAAAAGAGTTATTTTCCACAACCGTCTACCAAAGTAGTCTTTGACGTTTTCAGATCTCAACACAATGTTGAAGTTTTCCGTAAAATGATATTTTGTGACAGCACTCCCGTTCTAGAGTGACAATATTTCCAACGATTTTGTTGAAAACGAACATATTCTTGCGTTATGGAAAATGGTGACATACCCATCCAATATTAATGACTGTGTTCCATCCACTTTAACGTAATGATAAGCATCTGTAGATGCATGCCGAAAAAATCACTTTCGTCACTATTATGAGATTTGAAAGAAAATAACTACAATACCAAATACGATTTGACAGATAGATGTGCGATATTTCTGATCCATCCTAAAATCCTTGAATCATACAGGGTGGCTCGAGTCGGATAGGGACATGAATTTTGATGTATATCCCTATTGTTATTTCTAGCTGGTTCCGATTTTTTTTCACTTTGACATGTTCAGTTACTCCTTTTCTATGGCAAAAAGGGTCCATGTGGGCCTCCCCCCAAATTACTACTACCCCTTTTCTATGACACACATTGCTTTGTACCATGAAAACACATGGGAATAATTATTCATTTTGGTGATTCTCAATACATCTTCCTTAATGTACATTAATTCTAACAAAATTACAAGCAAACAAAAACAATTCATCTATACGATGTCTTTCACGTATCCCCATAGTGAAAAACAATTTAAATGAGATCTAGGGATCCAGCAGGTCATCGAAACCATTATTTTCAGTCACTACCAAACCAAAAATTATATCAACGAGATCTTCCGTATCATTCAACAGTGAAAAATTTATTAAAATTGTAACTAACGAAGGATTTCTGTGTTATTCTCATGCTATTTTTATGGAGCAAAGGCATGTGTGTCAGTGAAAAAAGGAATAATGCAGACAATTTTAAAGTTCAATAAGTCAATGTTTTCTAATCATAGACATAGAGATAGACAATAATATTGGAAGGTGCGTGGAGATTACAAACATTCTTCAAAAAATTAACTGAGGTACATAGCGTTCCATCTAAAGCAAGTACTCCATTCTGTAGATTTTTGTCGGTTCGCCCTGTATATTCGAAAATTAATTCTGCTTATAGACTCTGTTGTCTAGTTTGCTCTAGTTTTTGAAACATATTACTAGTTATCATAAAACTCCAGCAATCATATTCTGACGGTCCACCCTGTATAAACAAAAATTGAATAGTACATCATTTCAACCTCAGACATAAGTACACTTCGCATAATTTCATTTCGGAAAAATCATATCAGATGAGGTTTGTAGAGGTTTGCTGGTATAGGTATAGTCACGTATCGTGTTCAAATTAGGATGGAGGCCGCTTCAATGATTGTACTCGGCAAGAAAAAAATCCCCAATCCGGCGCTGCTCATAGTGATTAGACCTACCTCCTCTATTTTTTACCAGGATTATTTTTGAAATTTGGGAAATTGAATATCCTTTCTAGTGCTCTTTGATATTTTGAGACATTTTTTCAATCTATGGTATTTTCTGGAAATGAAATCAACTTGCATTGCAATTTTTTTTTAAGGTATACCTATTCCATAGTTGACACCTCAATTATCAGAACACTCATTTCATTTATTGACCTCTACACCTATGAACCCCCAGGAATCCCCTAAAATTGTTTCAAATTATCCAAATAGAACTACATTAAAGCCAAATTCCACTAAGAGTTCGAAATACGTACAAATACAGGCTCTGAAACGAAATAGCGCGTTACAAAACAGTGCTTACAAAAATGCTCTTACAAAAAAGCTCTTACAAAACCGTTCTTCCAAAACAGCACTTACTAAACATTGCTTACAAAACAACGCTGTAACAAAACAGCACAGTAACCAGGGCCGGCGTGTCCTATAAAACAATGAAGCAGATGTTTCAGGGAGGCATTTTTCCAGCGGCATTTCTGGCTCGATAATTAACGAAAAAACAACTGAGCAACAAAAAATAATCATTTCAACTTCACTATTCAAAGTGAATCAGCTCGTCGGCGTCGGCTATTTTTCCAAAATTCGCATAATAAACTGCAGTTTGAAATAAAAACTCAGTATTGGGGGGGGTATACCGGCTTACGTGATTTCTGTTGTCTGTTGCGGAAAAACGGCGTATGTAGGTATTTTAACGATTTTGCTGATTATTTTTTGACAATTCTTGCAACCAATCGAAACCATCAATTTAATGCATTCATGTACTTTCAAGCCAATCACAGCATTATTATAGTGGGAATTTTCTACCTTAAAAATTGCCGAGGGAATTTTTTGTGGTATTTTGTTTTTATTATGTGACAACTGATACTTTTGATCTGACGTCTGTCATCAATTTGCATGAAAAGTGAAAAATGATTCGAGAACGGTTTAGTACATCATCATTCGAGGAAAATTTAAAAAAATCAACGAAAATGCATGTAAGAATACTATTTTGAGTAACGTGTGAATTTGGAAACAGTTTCAATTGATAACCTAGGGACAGAGAGAAAGCAATAGCTTTCAATCCAACAGAAAAAAACAATGTTACGGAATCCTCCAGCCATAATGATGATAATCATGATGAGAACTTCTAATTCCAAACTTCATCATGTTTATAGTGATTCAAGTAAATTGTTGTAATAGAAATGGTATATGTATAGAGAATAGGTCTATGATTGGGGCATCAAAAAATAATCTATCGAATACCACACGAGAGTTCGATTAAGTAGAAAATAATTCTCCAGATTTTTTCTCAAAGCAAAATAACGGAAATAGCGAATAACGGTGAAGTTATTTTTAACGGAAGTGATACAGCATAGAGCTGATTGTCTGTTTTTGAATAGCAGTTGCACTATGAAATAAATACTGAAAGCCTAGATATGTTTTGAGTTATAGATGTTTCTTTATTTTCTCCAAACCAATTGTTCCTTCCTTTTTTCAAGTGTATTTGAAATACATTTCTACCTTTTTTTTCCAACATAGGGACGGCGAAAACAATGTTTCAGACACCGAATACTCTAACGCCGGCACTGGCAGTAACTAAACAGCGCTATAACCAAATAAATCTGAGAATATCACAATAACATACTCAAACTATAAGCAATAGTCTACAAGTTATCTTCAATTTGGTCAAAGTTATAATTTCTTACTAATATTTTCAGTCGGTTATTTACGCTATCATTTCTCTTTTCTTGTCTGAAGCCGAATCTGAATTGTATGAGAAGAATTTCAGCCTGATACTGTTCTTTTTCCATATGAATGATCAATTAATGAAGAGACGGATGTTGGCAATCTATTGAATGTTGGAAAGAATTGTGCCAAGTTTCTGGAGAGTTATTTATTTAGCGGAAAATTATTTTTGATGCGTTTGAATAAATTCTATGTAGAAATAGGAAAACGATGTTTAAATTTCTTCAATTTTGGTCCCACGTAGTTTTGTTCCCACTGTTCCATCAAAGCAGCCAATTCTTCTGAGGAATTGCATGAAATGGCTCTTTCTACATCATCTTCTGGAACAAAATCCAATGCTAGAGGCATCTAGGACAGAACTCTTAAACTTTCGTCCGACGTGTACATTGTGGTCAGTTTGGATTTTTGTATTTTTTTCCATAAATTTTGGGAAATATGGATAAAACAAACGTGAATTTTTGCATTCGGAAGTGTACATTCCACAACATCCATTGATGCTCATCCAAAATCTGATAAAATAGTAGAAGGAAGTGAAAACGGCTCTGATTTAACTAATTATCCTGTAAATATCTTCCGTTTTATTGAACATGGGGCAAAACCAAACTAGAACAACTATGTCATAATAATAAAAAAAATATACCCACTCATAAACTCATGGAGTATACTCAAAGGCATAGTCTGTGCGGATAGAAGACGACTATTACTATTATTTGGCAAATTTTATATGTTTTCTAGGAAATTACTTTTAACGTTTGCGACAAACTTGGACATGGTCGCATACTTGAGAAACGTTATAAAGGGTAATATTTTCTTTATTTTTGTTTATAATTTACATTTTCTACTATGTTGCCGGCCTTGTACGAGAGCGCAAATTTTTATAGTTCCATTGAGCACTAAAATATAACTATTGTCATGAAAGATGGGCGACACTACTTGACGGAAGATCATAAAACTAATAATGAATTATGGTGGATTACGTAATCCAATCTTCCGCAAAAAAATCTATACAATAGGTATGGTCGTCGGCAAGTATTCAACAGAAAACAACTACTGCCCCCTACGACCATTGAATTAGATCTGTTTAATACTTGGCAAAGTTTTCTACAAGAACCACTTTGCAATGCATTTCAAATATCAAAGCTGAAATTATTTTTCGATTTAATTGGGGGAACACCTCCGTACCGGTTTCATGGTCATTGCCAATCATCAGCGAAGGCTAGTTCGACCCAATTGAATCGAAAAATCCTTTCATCCTAATTGGAAATCCCTGAGACAAACACTGAAGTATGAATTCAGCGCCATCTCTGGGTTCCAGATTAAAATGCACTCCGACTACGTGTCGACTTCTATGAAGCCAGAAACATCATGAAAGATGGGCGACACTACTTGACGGAAGGTCATAAAACTAATAATGAATTATGGTGGATTACGTAATCCAATCTTCCGCAAAAAGAACCTATACAATAGGTATGGTCGTCGGCAAGTATTCAACAGAAAACAACTACTGCCCCCTACGACCATTGAATTATATCTGTTTAATACTTGGCAAAGTTTTCTACAAGAACCACTTTGCAATGCATTTCAAATATCAAAGCTGAAATTATTTTTCGATTTAATTGGGGGAACACCTCCGTACCGGTTTCATGGTCATTGCCAATCATCAGCGAAGGCTAGTTCGACCCAATTGAATCGAAAAATCCTTTCATCCTAATTGGAAATTCCTGAGACAAACACTGAATCATCTTTCATGATGTTTCTGTCGACGCGTAGTCGGAGTGCATTTTAATCTGGAACCCAGAGATGGCGCTGAATTCATACTTCAGTGTTTGTCTCAGGGATTTCCAGTTAGGATGAAAGGATTTTTCGATTCAATTGGGTCGAACTAGCCTTCGCTGATGATTGGCAATGACCATGAAACCGGTACGGAGGTGTTCCCCCAATTAAATCGAAAAATAATTTCAGCTTTGATATTTGAAATGCATTGCAAAGTGATTCTTGTAGAAAACTTTGCCAAGTATTAAACAGATATAATTCAATGGTCGTAGGGGGCAGTAGTTGTTTTCTGTTGAATACTTGCCGACGACCATACCTATTGTATAGGTTCTTTTTGCGGAAGATTGGATTACGTAATCCACCATAATTCATTATTAGTTTTATGACCTTCCGTCAAGTAGTGTCGCCCATCTTTCATGATGTTTCTGGCTTCATAGAAGTCGACACGTAGTCGGAGTGCATTTTAATCTGGAACCCAGAGATGGCGCTGAATTCATACTTCAGTGTTTGTCTCAGGGATTTCCAATTAGGATGAAAGGATTTTTCGATTCAATTGGGTCGAACTAGCCTTCGCTGATGATTGGCAATGACCATGAAACCGGTACGGAGGTGTTCCCCCAATTAAATCGAAAAATAATTTCAGCTTTGATATTTGAAATGCATTGCAAAGTGGTTCTTGTAGAAAACTTTGCCAAGTATTAAACAGATCTAATTCAATGGTCGTAGGGGGCAGTAGTTGTTTTCTGTTGAATACTTGCCGACGACCATACCTATTGTATAGGTTTTTTGCGGAAGATTGGATTACGTAATCCACCATAATTCATTATAACTATTGTGACAGTTTGCGTTCTTTTGCTTTTTCTTTCCCATTTAATATTTTCAATTCTAAATTGTCTATTAGTCGTCTTATATCCATCGAACAAAAGTCATTCTCGTACGAACTCCATGGTTTCATACATCTTCGAGCTCCATACGATGTTATCTTGTTGAAGATCGAAGGATATCATTCAACAGGCAAAAAAAACATTCAATCTCATTAAAAAAACGATTCCAATAATGAAACCCTCCGTACCGTATGCAATGAGGCTGCCGCGATAAAAACCGCAACCGCTTGTTCGAATAACTCCACTATTTCCTCATACAAGCTCTATCTTGATTCTCATTTCACGTGCACAAGCCCCGAGGAGAATTACGAAAAATTTACTGCCTTTCCCGGAATAATTGCACGAGTTTACCATTCAATATCGCCCGGAGTGTTTTATGGAAGACGAATCGAGCGCGTGTCTCTGGATTGTAATTTATCGTTTTAACAAACCGAGGCAAAGACTATCTTGCAACGTCTTTGGTTTTATCGAGAACCGGTGTTGAAACACTTATGTCAACCTAAATATTCCAGTTTATATGTTTAAATGGATGAAGAAGACTTTGCTCATAGGGACAAGGACCATGAAACTAATACGTTCAAATCAAAGGCTAATTTCTGTTATGACATTTAAAAAGCATTTTATAGTAGTTCTTGCAGAAAACTTTATATTAATTTGAGTATGGAACAGATGTAAGTCAATGGTCGTAGAGGGCAGCAGTTGTTTTCTGTTGCAGACTTGCTGTCGACTATTGTACTCAGGTACTGCCCATTCAAATTGAAACATTTCGCTATGATATTTGAAGATCGTTGCAAAGTTGTTCTCGTTATTTTGCCAGAAATCTAACAGGTATAGTTCAACAGTCGTAGGAGGCAGCAGTTGTTTTCTGTTGAATACTGGCCGACGAATACACCTTTTATGTAGGTTAAAGCGGACAACTGGATCACGCAATCAATTTTTCATTACTAGAGAACGAACTGTTTATGAAATTGCGTGTTTCCATAAAATCTACAGATATAACGGCACACGTCTAATAAGTGATAGATTAAGACACGAATTATACATGGCATACATCCGGCCCAACTTTGTTTTTGTCAAATTTGATTTTTATTTGAAGATCATAAAATCATTACTCTTGTCTCAATTTTTCTATTGTAGACAGTTTCTATGATTGGTAAGAATAGTTTGGCTATGAAATTTAAAAAATCCCTTATAATACTCACCAGAACGAAATTAACTAGAAGCGCCCCATTCCCACTTATAACCTAGTAAAAGATTCTCCGATGCACAATGGAGTGAAAATGTATAATACAAAAACAAAAAATATTAAATAATACACTTTAGAATAATATCCACATTTACTCTTACCTTCACATCAAATTCATTTATTGTGAAAATTTTCAATTTATGCAAGAGTTTTTCTTATGTACAATAAACATATTCTCCCTCTCCCTCTCCCTCTCCCTCTCCCTCTCCCTCTCCCTCTCCCTCTCCCTCTCCCTCTCCCTCTCCCTCTCCCTCTCCCTCTCCCTCTCCCTCTCCCTCTCCCTCTCCCTCTCCCTCTCCCTCTCCCTCTCCCTCTCCCTCTCCCTCTCCCTCTCCCTCTCCCTCTCCCTCTCCCTCTCCCTCTCCCTCTCCCTCTCCCTCTCCCTCTCCCTCTCCCTCTCCCTCTCCCTCTCCCTCTCCCTCTCCCTCTCCCTCTCCCTCTCCCTCTCCCTCTCCCTCTCCCTCTCCCTCTCCCTCTCCCTCTCCCTCTCCCTCTCCCTCTCCCTCTCCCTCTCCCTCTCCCTCTCCCTCTCCCTCTCCCTCTCCCTCTCCCTCTCCCTCTCCCTCTCCCTCTCCCTCTCCCTCTCCCTCTCCCTCTCCCTCTCCCTCTCCCTCTCCCTCTCCCTCTCCCTCTCCCTCTCCCTCTCCCTCTCCCTCTCCCTCTCCCTCTCCCTCTCCCTCTCCCTCTCCCTCTCCCTCTCCCTCTCCCTCTCCCTCTCCCTCTCCCTCTCCCTCTCCCTCTCCCTCTCCCTCTCCCTCTCCCTCTCCCTCTCCCTCTCCCTCTCCCTCTCCCTCTCCCTCTCCCTCTCCCTCTCCCTCTCCCTCTCCCTCTCCCTCTCCCTCTCCCTCTCCCTCTCCCTCTCCCTCTCCCTCTCCCTCTCCCTCTCCCTCTCCCTCTCCCTCTCCCTCTCCCTCTCCGGAGTCGTGTGACTTTCGCTACAAATCAAAAGTAATTTATTTTTGAAGTAATCCCCCAAAATGGAACATTTCGATTCTACACATGACTCAAATTTTTGCGTTTTATTGCAACTTTCAGTTCCTTCCTGTTTTTTTATATCAAATCTACGAAGTTTTTATGTATTACCCGTATTATCCCAACTTTTTGAAGGACATATATGTATATATATATATATATATATATATGTATATACCGTCGTCGGGCTTTATTTCCCTCCATCAGTACCAAATAGATCGCATACAAGTTAACATTATTACCTCTCCTAATCTTGGGTAGAACCAAACCATGATGTAGCAAGTATATAATTTATTATTAGTTTCATTCGATCGAGGAATATATGCATATCCCCTTCGTTTTTCATTTTCCCAAGTTTCTTTGTACCTCACAAAACACGAAGCGAATATTTCTGATCCAATGAGAAAGAATATGTTTTTTCATAAAAGTTTCAATTCCTATTGATATCTACAAAGGAGCTCGCTTTCCATACTGCATTGACCAATTTAATACAATTTTGAAAAAACATCCTTTTGTACTCGGAATCCTTTGTGAGAAAAAACCTCGGATTAAAATGATACAATTTAGAATAAATTCCGGCTTTGTTGTTTCAAACGTCAAAGATTTCTTACACTGGCTTGATATTCCGGAAATGATTTTATTAAAATTTAAATATCGTGTTTACTGACAAAGAGAGTTAGTTCCGTTGGATTTTCTCGTGAAGAGGTACATTAGAGATAATGCAATCATCTCGATACTCTGAACTCGCTTCCCGTACAAAAGTTTCACAGAAATTTTGCCCTGAAATGCTCGTTGAGTTATTAGATTTCCCAATCTTGAGGAACCACTAACAACATTTTTTAAGTGGAATAAACGAGTGATTCTTCAACCATAACAAAGTGGATTGATCCCAGTATTTTAGTACTGATTTTACTTCTACTATTCTGTTTTTTTTTAGATGGAATAATTTATTTTCATGGGCAGACCCTTCTATTTCATAATCAAAATTCGGTTTATTTTTGGAAATGGCAATCAACCTCGTAGATATGAATTGAAGTCTTTGTGAAAACTGCGAGGTTTTGGAAGTGTTATTTGCATGATTCCAATGGTCAATTTTTAAAACGATAGAAGTGATTTTTTTTTTGTAACATAAACTTTCTGTGAGCATTAATATAGTTCTCCTAGTGCATTCATTCTATCATACTTCAAGGTTGAATGAAAACAGTCGAAATATAAATGTCTGAAAATATTCATGCTACACTTTTGAGATAATATGCAGGATGCATAGCAAGTTTCGTGGACAAGATGTTGATATGTGTGTCCAATTTCGAATCGTCTCACAGCGGAGGGTGAGACCTAAAAGCTTCGTAGTATCGGAACTAAGGTTAGAGCATCCAGAGAATGACCAGTTCTGAAAAGTTGATACTAATTTTTGATTTGGACACTGCCAATTTTTATTTCGATAATTATAACAAACATACGATAATCTCCAAATATGTGAGTACTTAGTTGGAACATAATGGGCATGGAAAGTAGCGATTGATATGCGAGTGTACACAATTTTTCCCACTACCCTTATTGACAAAAAAATCATATATATTTATTCAAGTTTGAGAAAGCAACCTCATACCAATAATATCGATAACAGTAATGAATTATTTGACATGAGACAAGACATATTTGAGAAAATATAACGTGTCATTCGATCAATCGTAACTGTATTAGATGCCACTGGGCGTGATTTGGCGAAGCTAACTTTGACATTTCATTTAATTGCTTGTAGACGAGAGATGTCTCTCCCGCGAGGATTTTGATGAATATGAATTAGATTCAATTGATAATGAGATATTTCTGTACGAGTATTGATACAATTATTATCATTATTATTATATCTTGTTTTGAAGTGCTCAGTATGATAACTATTTGGATGGATGGACTTCATGAATAAAACGAATTAAATTAGCTATCACCTACCATGCTTTGCGCATATGATCTTTTCAACTCGAGAACGGTTAATGAATGATCAAATTAGTATACTTTCTGAATTTCAATTCGATCTTCGAATGATGTTGGTGCTGAATCCGAAAATATATGACTTGAATATGCTCAGTTACAAGGTTCCGCAATAAAAAATGAATTAAACATAAAAAAATTCATCGCTCTATCGAATTTTCGAAAATTTTCAATTTGAAATTGCAAGGGTTTCATGAAAGAACTATGAAATTCTCAATGTACTCTCAATCGTCTTCAAATTTGGTATGCATATTCAGAAAAGATTGAATTATACGAATAAGCATAGAAAAGAAATAAAAAATTTTTGGATGCAAATGACCCCTCTTACCTTCAGGTAAACTTTTTAACTCAAGAACGGATGAAAATAGAGCAATTCTGCGAACGTCAATCGATTCAGAATATCCAAATTAGTATACTCCGTGAATTTCGAAAAATAATGAAAAATACAAAATCATCAGATCCACCTGAAATTCGCACAGTCTACGTAAATTTTTATGCTGAATCCAATCTTGTGTATGCTCACTTATAAGGTTTGCCATAAAAAAGGAATAAAACGTAAAAAATTCCATCTCATAATCAAATTTTCGAAAATTTTCAGCTCGAAATTCCAAGGGTTTTCTGAAAAACCTATGAAATCATCATCAATGGACTCTGAATCTTCTTCAAATTTGGTGTGCATATTCAGAAAAGAGTGAATATACGAATATGCTCAAAAAAAAAATTAAAGTGTTGTGGAGGAAAAGACTTATAGTGAACTTTTCAAAACAGGAACGGTTAAAGATGAAGCAATTTTGCGAACGTCAATCGATTCAGAATGACCAAATTAGTATACTCTGTGAATTTTGAGTCGATCGTTAGAGAAACCAAATTACTCGAAAAGGTGTAGAAATAAGGGAGTTCTTGAAGTTTTTTGTTTTTGAATAAATATCTCCACCTGGTGTTTGATTATGAGAAAGTAGTGCAGCTGATAATTATAATTTTTTTGAATTATCATTTTATCATGTCTATTGGATTTAACCCAGCATAAAATTATTATATATTTGCTAATTCCATGTTGCTGTCATTCAGATTCTATTCCAGAAATTTTACACAAGTTGTTCGGTTGTTTCAAATTCTTACATTACAGTATTTTTTGTGCTGAAAAATATCACAAGTTGCATTTTGGTAGAATTTTCAATTACACAAATTCATTTCGACATAGTTATTCATCCACTACGATGAGAAAATCATCACAATACTGAAAAAATTTTAATGTATAGAAATTCATTTGGTGCCTGTAGAAATGAGTTTCAAGTCTAGTTGCAGCTTCTTTGAACAAATATATGCAGTAAATTCGTGTACGAATTAAATGTCGTGATTCCTGAAAGATATATTGTTGGCAAACCTTACCTCGGGGAAAAGAAGTCCGAGGAAAATTAAGAAATGAAACGGTTGAGCCGGAAATATTGCTACCTTATTCAAATTTCCGACATACGAGTTAAGATATTCATCTCTTTTATCCTGGCATATAAACTTGTTGACCGTACGTTGGATCTTTATGAGACTCTATTCCAGATAAAAGTCCGTATTATTATTTTCGTCGTTTTGTACTTTACCTGATTCGTGCTCGGTGGATTAAGTTATCATACGCTATGTAAAGAGAGGCTAGGCTGATTCCTGTATATTTGGAATGGATTTTGTACAAATTCAATACGCTGTTATGGAGTTCAATGTGAATCCATCATTTACCGATTTTATAAAATGTTGTGAATGCTTTAAACGTATTAAACCAGGGTATTTCCAAATAAGGGCGATATAGGGGTGATTCCTTCTCAAAATTTAAAGGGGGTCTTTCATGTGAACAAAAGCTCTCAGGCCTATCTTTGAAAAGTAACACGCTTCTGAAAATGAGAAAAAAAAAATTTCTTGTTTTTTTCTCAAAATTGCTGAAGATTAAAAGAAATGGCATTTTATGGGCATATTCTACCGATAAAAAAGCTACCTATGATTTTTTCTTTATTTCTTTTTGACATTTTTAGAAGGGCTGAAACATAAAAACCCTATTCTATTTTTTACCAGAACTTTTCAATGAAAGATTTATTGCAAAACTTTTTTACCTTTTCTGTTGTTTCTTTAAAAGCCATAGTTTCTTAATAAAATAAAAAATATAATATCGTGCATGAGCGGATCTCCTGCAAATGGAATAGAATAAATCTATTAGGTGGCTGTAAAGTCGCTTTGATTTTTATGTGGTAGTTGAAAGTTCAATTGTGCCTTTTGAATCTTCAATATGAATAATTACACTAACGCTGAAATGTCCGACATGCATTTTTTGTGAGGTCGTGTCAATTAAATTTCTTCGAATGCTACACGGCTACGCACAGATGTGAGATACCTCATCACACAATTTTCACACGTCATCACCAACGTGTCTGTAATAGAGAGACTTTTCAAAAACGAAAAACTGATTGTGCTCATCCACGAGTAATAGTAACTGTGGCACTGAAAAAAGAGGTTAATAATATGATTGAAGATCGTCCGGAATTAAGTAAAAGGCAAACACAATAAATGTTTGCAATAAACTAATCTGGACAATTTTAGAGGATCACCAAATGTATCCTTATTACATTCAACGCATACAGCACTTTTGACCTGAGATTTTCCCCATCAAGTACACTTTTGTCGATGGAGTCTCCAAATGATTATCCAAAAGCCCTAATTTCTAGAAAACGTATCCAAGTTCAAGGCAAGGGATTACAAGTTTTCATGATAACCATCTATGGACCGAAGATAAACCACATGCAATTCAAGAAAGTCGGTAACAATATGAATTTTCACTAAACGTGTGGGTCAGGAATATTGGAGAAATTTGATTGAACCGTATTCTCTACCGTTGAGGCTAAATGATGCATCCCATTTAAATTTTCTCCAGAAGCAGCTTCCCATTTCACTTGAAAATGTCCCACAAGCTATTCGACCACGAATGTGGTTTAGATACGATGGTGCGCCTGTCCATTTTAGCATAACTGCTCGTCAGTACTTGGACAACGTGTATCCAAATCAATGGATAGGCCGAGCAGAACCTCAATCTTGGCCAACCAGATCTCCAGACTTGAACCCCTTGGACTTTTGCATCTGAGGTCACCTCAAGTCCTTGGTTTATACGCACCCATTGAATGTGTGGATGATTTTATGAATCACATCATTACAAGCTGCGAAACAATCCAAGAGACACCTGGAATATTTCAGTGTTTGATCCAATCTATGAGACGGAGACTTGATTCCTGTCTCAAGGTTGGAGGTGGTCATTTCGAACATTATTTATAACTCAGTTCCACCTTGTTGTCTTTTTCTATGTTGTAATACACATAGATTTGTTTTGTTTGTATTTTTGATTTGATATTCTCTTAAAACAAGACAAGGTACTGCCCAAGGTACATGCCCAAGTTAAAAATTGAATCAAGCGGAATAATTTCAAAACACTATGATTAAAGTCATAATTTGTACAAACAAAACGTTACAACCGCTTACTAGATTTTTTCGAAAAAAAATTTGCAATGAATTTTTCCTTTTAACACATATTTTTGAATTTTGTTTAGGTTGAAAAGTTCTGGAATGAGGGTTGCATGTTTCACCCCTTTAAAAGATCGCAACAAAATTCAAAAAATATTCATAGTTACCTAACCTTTTTATTGGTAGAACACGCCCACGAAATTTCATTTCTTCAACTCTCAACAATTTCATAGCAGAAAAAACATTTTTTTTCTCATTTTCAAAAGCGTGTTAATTTTCAAGGACAGGCCGAAGAGGTTTTGTTCACAAGAAAGACACCCTTTAATTTTTGACAAGGAATCAGCCCCTAAAACATTCGCAGTCATTTAGAAACACCTTGTATGTGTTTAATGTTTATGTTATCGACTACCTACAGATTTTGTCTGAAAGTAGACGACAACTGACGTTTTGAATGAATGAGTGTACTATTTTATTTTGATTCACACATTTCTAACAGTCATATACAAACAAGCACTTTCACAATCAAAATCAGAACTGCTTTAGTATCAGATTACAAATGTTATTGACAAAGCTCAACGAAGACGTAAAGAACAATTTATATAGATAACAGAATCCCTTGTTCTCCGCATTTAGCCTACTTCACCTGAGGAATGAGAAAGTCAAATTGTTGGGAAAGCCAAGGTCTTCAATGTTCTTGAAGAAGGCTCCATGTATTGGCTCATTCTAGTATAGCTGCAGGAGTGCCTCTGTCTCCGCCACAGCTTTGATATGAACTTTTTGCTAAACGGGTTGCAACTCACTTCAACTCACTTCATTCAGTGTCTAACATGAGACCAATGGGTTCATTGGCTGCACGGGCTGTTATCTTAAAAATTTAAACCCCAAAACCTGCTTTTTTATGGTTGCAAACCATGCAGAGAAGAGTATCTAAACTCCTGAAGACTTCACAGGCTTCATGCAATACTATTTTGTTATGTAAACACTCCAACTTCTAAATTCCACGGCCTCCTCGTTGTCTAGGGAAGTATAACTGCAGAACAGGCGATTTATGATGCAAGTTCTTATGAATATACATCATTTTGCGAGTTTTCAGGTCGATTTGTAGCAGTTTTGAGTCCATATCAACCACTACAAAGGAGAGTAGAATCGGAACTGCAAGCGTATTGGTTACAGCAACTTTGGTCTCAGTTGTGATGACCAGATTTGTCAAAGTTTATGCCAATCTATTCCATACGCCCCGAGTAGAGTATTACCTACTTCAATTCATTCATTCATTGGTTTCAATATGAGGCGCCAATGGATTTCAAAGGACGTTTCCAGTTGTTCAATATTTCTCTTTATCATTAATATCATTATAAGTTTCTTCATCGAAGCGCAAGAAGAATGCATATATCGTTCTTTCCTCGATGCGAGTTTAGTGTCCTCCGTCCAGCGTTGGGTGGCAGCAAAGTCCGTCCGAGATGAAACGAAAAATTAATTAACGCGGTGCACCCAAACTACCCGACGATCAACAGCCCACCTCGCAATGTTCATGAACTGAACGTTTGTTTGTATGTGGGCGGAGAACTCAAACAAAGCTTTATTTCACTATTTATACACCTCCCGAGGCTCGCAGACCGCAGTCTACCTGTCGGGACTAATATCGCAGCAGCGCACTGAAAAGGGTGAGACGTCGGTATGTGCAGACCAGTTCTGTTTACTTTTAACACCGACACATTTGAAATGATCATAAGTTTTGGTCAGTAAGGGTGTTATTCGGATTCTCGTCACGAGAACTCATTGCGAACTTGAGGTTTGTGCTCAAATTCAGAATGACAATCTCTTATTGTTATTGAAGCACTGTCAAATATCAAGGAAGCCCTTTTCAGATAATCTGACAGCTCAATAGAAGAGACGTGCAAAATGAAAACTTTTAAGACTTCAGGAAACTATAATCCTTTCCGGATCTGAAGGCCGTAAGTTTCTGAAATTGCTTCTTATGTTTTGCTAGCGCGAGTGGCTTTCGTCTTCAGAGGTTTGTCCATCTCCGATGGCTGATCCTGAATTTCAGAAAAGTTTTGTAGAGCGTGGAAGTGGGTGTACATCAGCAACGTTGTCAGAAACAATGAGCAGTATTTACATTTTCGTGTTCTGATGTCCACGGAAAGGAAAATCCTGCAAGGTTCAGAGGACTTCCTGAGAGACGTGTTTCTTTCCTCGAACACTATGCTTGTCAACCTTGTAGAATATACATTCGTTCCGAATATCCAATCCATCCTATTATCATCTATCCCTTGCTCCTTGTTCAAATTGATCGCATTCTCTACCAAGTTCAATTGAGAGTACTAATAACTTGAGTTGAGAGCACCTGAAGCAGAGATCGTATCCTTGAGATTCCATGCAGGGAGCCGATGTAGGAGCAGGGGTGGCGTAAACATCCATATGGCACCTTCACCGCCACCAGGAAAAAGGGGAGAGCCAGAAACCACTTCTGGGGCAGCCTGATCATGTACAGTGCCTCAAAATATAGTAATAATCACTTCTTTTCAGAAAGAGAGTATCAGCTTCAAACCAGCCAGGGGCTGTCACCTTTACTGTGACCACAGCACGTAGATGATTTGCTGGCAATTTTGGTCGATCTGGATAGACAATTTCCCACATTTTTAAGGATATACTCATTACCATAACTAAATGAATGGGGTGAGAAGAAGAAAGTATATCAGCTGTGCGTGTCATACGACCAATGATAACGTAAGGATCTGTCGTCTGGAGGAGCAAAGGCCAACAATAAATGACCCTAGCCTGGATACAGAATAGCGGATGCCTTAGTAAAATGAGGTTGTGCATACGGCAACAACATGGGATTGATAAATCTAAAATCCTTCAAAAACTTCACAGTAGTCAAAACGAATAGTTCGGTATCAAGACCCTCTTGGTCCAACCCTCTTTCTGTTGTATATAAATGATATCACCAGACTGAACATAACGGCAAAAATAAGTGAAATAAATAAATGGTGTGACTCAAACTCTTCAGTATTGAACTTTAAAAAATAATATCATAACACTGCGCTGCAATTTTCCAAACATATCAATCGCTAATGATCACATATGTAACAAAACAACAACAAGCTGGCATCTGGATGTTACAGCTTCATACAGGTAATCGCAAAAGAATTAGAATACTCAGCCCTTTTTTGACGTTTTGTACATACTTTATATTACCTTCACCAACCTTTGTTCACTATGTATTGTTGAATTTATGAGTTCATATACTTATAATTATTTGTGAAGTAATGCAATCAAAAAAACAATATTTCCTGTTTTTATTTACGTAGGTACCATATTTTTTCAACTGTTATTTATACATTTACTAGCAAACCCGGCCACGCGTTGCTGTGGCTAAGGATTTTATTATATTAGTAGTAAATTATTCAAGGGAAACGGTAGGAGAACACCAGTCATGGCGACTGCCATGCTTTTTTACACAGATGCCATTTGTTGAAATACATGGCGACCGCCATCATTGATTTTCTACTACCGTTGATATTGATTCTGGAGCCTTGAGTACCTCATAGTCATCAAAATACATATATCGTACATCGTGATTTGATGTATAGCAAATATATAATAATGAAATATATAATAATATAACTACGTGGTAATACTTACATGTATATACTTTAATTAAAGATTGTTAAATAATGAAGCACTAATAATTAAAAAGCAAGAAGGATTCAACTGTATTACTTTTACTATAATATGAATTCAATTTATAATTCAGTCTAAATAACACGTGGTCGGCTATGGTAATACCAAAAATTAAGAACGTAAGAACAATTGAACTTCACTGTATTGCGTTTACTACGAAATAAATTTAAGTTATACTTTAGCCTCAGCAACACTTGGTGGTTATGCCATTAAATTGTAACTTATGTGACACGTTAGTACTTTTAACACTGCGCCATCTGTTAGAATACTTACTCAATCCAGTCAGCAGATACCGCCATCTGTTAGAATCGTTTGGGACTGACAGATAATTGTGACTGTCGAATAATAAACAAATAATGCTTAGTAGACGATAGTGTGGAAACTACGAAGCATCGCACAAAGAGGAGACCAAGAACGTGTAATGTGTTCTGTCTCACTCTCTCGCCATCAACAAATAATTTACAATAAAATAATATTGCGGCTATAAATTGAGATGTGAGCTATGCTATCTGTTAAGTTAGATCGAACTGCACACGGTGTGCAAATTTGATTGAAATCGGTTAAGTAGTTTGGGAGTCTATAGCGGACAAACAACGTGACACGTAATTTATATATATTAAGAAGATTACTAAGCTTTGTCCACTAGTACTTGTTTTCTGACATTAAAGTATATTTTGATTGATTGATTGAAAAATATATTACAACTGGCAGACTCGGCCACGCGTTGCTGTGGCTAAGGTTTTTATTATATTACATAGTAGTAAATTATTCAAGGGAAACGGTAGGAGAACACCAGTCATGGGAACTATCATGCTTTTTTACACAGATGCCATTTGTTAAAATACATGGCGACCGCCATCATTGATTTTCTACTACCGTTGATATTGATTCTGGAGCCTTGAGTACCTCATAATCATCAAAATACATATATCGTACATCGTGATTTGATGTATAGCAAATATATAATAATAAAATATATAATAATATAACTACGTGGTAATACTTACATGTATATACTTTAATTAAAGATTGTTAAATAATGAAGCACTAATAATTAAAAAGCAAGAAGGGTTCAACTGTATTACTCTTACTATAATATGAATTCAATTTATAATTCAGTCTAAATAACACGTGGCCGGCTATGGTAATACCAAAAATTAAGAACGTACGAACAATTGAACTTCACTGTATTGCGTTTACTACGAAATAAATTTAAGTTATACTTTAGCCTCAGCAACACGTGGTGGTTATGCCATTAAATTGTAACTTATGTGTCAGCAGATACCGCCATCTGTTAGAATCGTTTGGGACTGACAGATAATTGTGACTGTCGAATAATAAACAAATAATGCTTAGTAGACGATAGTGTGGAAACTACGAAGCATCGCACAAAGAGGAGACCGAGAACGTGTAATGTATTCTGTCTCACTCTCTCGCCATCAACAAATAATTTGCAATAAAATAATATTGCGGCTATAAATTGAGATGTGAGCTATGCTATCTGTTAAGTTAGATCGAACTGCATACGGTGTGCAAATTTGATTGAAATCGGTTAAGTAGTTTGGGAGTCTATAGCGGACAAACAACGTGACACGTAATTTATATATATTAAGATGAATCCCAGACAATATCGAGGCTACGATCCTTCCATTGATCCACGTGGAACAGCAGAAACTGTGATGATTTTTTCAAGGATGAAATAACATTCGACGAGTAGACAGAGATTCGAAATTAGGAAAAACAATCTTACAAAAATAAATATCGAAATAAATGGAAGAACCTTTTGAAATGACAAGCGAAAGTATCATATGTTAAGACACTCTTCGAGACGACAGCATATACGCTGAAGATGCCTAACGCAGTTGTAAGCGAAACGTCCATGGAAACCATGTCAACGAGGGTGAATCGACCACGGCCTTCATAAGCCCAGAAACCGTAATTCTTCGTCAAATTATCAACAGTCTGCCTGTACTTCTGCCTGTAGTTCTCTAAAAGAACTACTTTTGGTGTTCGATATCTTTCTTCGTATATACTTTAGAGCTCCGATATTATGGTGACACCAAAAATTGCACGAATGGTTAGAGTAAATGCTGTCAATATTGGCCTGGCAAAAGTAAGAGGATGAAGATCCAATAATTTAGTAGATTTCGACATATCCAACGCCTTCTTCAAAACGTGCTGATGTTACAGTAGCCAGCATGATTATATCATTTTATTGATTTCTAGGACTTCCTACAGCTGAAAAATATGTATGCCACCAAAAATCAGAAAGTTGCCTCAGATAGCAAAGATAAATATTAATAATAATGATAATAGCCGTCCTTTTGTCACACAAGTAGTGCATTTGGTTATTAGATATTGGTTTAATATTATTATTACTTTCAATTCGAATTCAAAGATAACCAAGATACTATATACCATCTCATAATGTCACTAGGTTATCCAATAGATAAGATTGTAACGTAAGAAAGATCTGGAATGTAGTAATCAGCTATCAAAATTGTAATAAAGTTCACCATAGTCCATCAAAAAAATCAATGAACGTAGAATTCCGATGTCCATGCCGAATATATGTGAATAACATTTTTGGTGTAGAAAATCATTTAGTGAAAACAAAATCAGTATTGAATCGGCAAAATCTGTAAATGATCACAGGGAATTAGATTATTTGGAACATACTGTGGTTCACAAAAATCCACATTGACAATTGCCCAATGAACAATAGCCCATTAAATTCCAATTTATTCATCCTCACTCAAAATCCAATCATGATCGTCTATATAATCGACATGGCAGCGTGTTGTTCAACATTTTCTCGCCAGAATGAACATATAGGTCTGTTACTTATTAATATTATATGCCTAAATTCAACTAATGAAGATGGCTCACCTATCTGAATTTAGATCTACGAATAGAGGAATGGAAAAAGAGTGTGGAAGAGACGTATAATTCTTTTTATCGAGCCTACCAAAATTTGAAAATGAAAAATGCCAATACTTCCCCCAACTTGTAAATCATGTCTGAGAATTCAATGATTTTGTGAAATACACACAGTACAGTCAAACTGCATTCAGTTACACTATCAACTACTTATTTTATTGTACTGTTGAAGTGAATCCATATTGGCGAAATACTTCAATGCACTGAGGAAAGTGAATACACAAACTACAAGCTACTTGAAGAAATGTCATTCACTGTGTAGTCCGTCCATTTATATCAAGTAATCAAACTTTGTAACTACAATGGCATATTGATCGTAGACAAGCGGCAGCCATGCTGGGATTTCAACAAAAGCCTATTATCCACATTATAACAATTTCTCTGGTAGGAATTATAACCAAGGAGAGCGGTACATATCCAGCGAGCTTTGTGGAAATGTTTCGGAAAGTTTCACCGTCCATTGGCCTCGGTTCAAATGTGCTTATTGTATAATCGAGCATTTTCTCGTAGTTGAGTTTTTGGTGAATGCGCCCTGTTGGGAAATTGAGTAGGATCAGTCGGTTTGGTCGGAATTCTAACTTCGGGTAATTATTCAATACAGAAGTACGTTGGGTATTGAATACAATTTTGTTCAACTTCAGTTATGGCAATTAATATACAGAGTGAGTACTTAACTTGGATTATATTTGATAATTTGAATTGTCTAAAATTTGGTGAATGAGCTGGTATCATGTTTCTGTAACGATGATAATTTGATTGCACTTATGCCAAAACCAAAAAATTTATCAATATTTAATTTACATTGATATATAAACTAACAAAAACTTATAAATAAATGACCATCCCTGAGCTCTGAGGATAGGATGGTGTAGTATTGGTTTTATATGTGGGGGGGCTTTGAATTTTCTGTCCTGCCCTTCTGGGATATCCAGCGGGCGGGCAAAATCTACTCGCGCCTGCTTGCGCAGGCCCCACGGTGTTATTTAGGCCTCAAACGTTGAGCTCACTTCCCTGCCTCCTCCGAGTTATGCAGGAGGACTTGATGATTTATGTATAAGACAGCAGGCTATCTGGAGCATCTACTGTCAGGCTTTCCTTGATCTCCCGGAAAAGCAACGAGAAAAGACCGGATTTGGGCATCTATCCTGAAATGAGTTTGTCACTCTTCTGGATTTTCACATGCATACGTCATCGCTGGCCTGATGGCCTGCATGTAGATTAACACTTTGGTCTCCATTGCAAACTTGGATTCTCTCGTTATTAGCGGGTATGTTCTATATAAATCGCCGTCTTGGCGCGTTGTAACGCCAAGCTGACCTGTCTACGACATGGTAATCCCCTGTCCAGCTGTACCCCCAGGTACCGCACCGACTCGGCATGAATAATCTCGCCGTCCAGAGCCCTAAATCCACTCGAAAATTCCACATATCCACGCTTCCCTTTCTTGTTAAAGTTTATAAGGTCAGTTTTTGCCGAGTTTATCAAATTTTTTTCTTCCATATATTGCACGACTTCCCTAGGCAAGTGACTCTTTACTTGCAAGGCGGCTTCGCTCGTCACGGTTGCCTGTGCGTAAATTGCTGTGTTGTCAACATGAATTGTCTTTTGCGTAAGTATAGCGAGTACAACAGTGGTGACAGGTTCGAGCCCTGCGGCACTCCTGCTCCGGCTTTCCTCACTGTGGAGCTGGTTTCATTTACTCTTACCTTGAACGTCCTGTCGGCCAAGTATGAAGTCCTCAATCTTACAATGTGGCTAGGCATACTTGCCCGTAGCATCTTCATGACAAGTCCCTCGATCCAGATGGTGTCGAACGCCTTTTCGATGCACAGGTGCTCCTTCAGTTCGAATTCTTTAACCAGTCATCTGTACCAGTTCCGAATTTTGGCCAACATTATGAATCTATTGGATGAAAATGTATGCTCCCATTGGTTAATATATGCTATGATGATATTGGTTGATGTTTTCCTAAATACATATGGGGCCGTTGAAATATTTTCTGTTCAACGTTTTCTAATAGTCTAATAGTATATGAAATCTGGCAAAACGCTGGATTATTTATATAATCAAATATTTTGGAATTGATGACTACTCGTCAAGTACTCCCAGTTCCACATGAGCTAAATTTAAAGATGTTTCATGATAAAATGATAAAATTGACCAACGTATGAGTCACTATCGCATTCCAATACCTCAGAGTTCCAGATAAAACTCCAACTGGACGCGAGTAGAATGAAGCCTAGAACCTCGTGAAGAAATAAGCTAGAGTTTTCGAAAAAAACTCTGCATCGATATAAATATAACGCAGTTAGTTAGTTACAGACACTCTGAGTTCAAGTGTTTGCATATAGACAATACAGAGTTGGCTTAATGATAGTGACGTAATTTACTATAGTTGGTTATAATAAATTTATAATAAGTCTAAATTAATTATAATCATTACCAGTAATCACTTTACCTACTGCTGTTCCTATAGCTAGATATCTACTTGTACATCTCAAACTCACCATGTTTTGTACTATGCATCATTCAGGAGGTACTCAAATATGGAAACAGGCTTCTTATTTTCATTAAACCTCTTCCTCGCTTACATCAGTTTCCGAAATAGCAGAGTTACCACACGACACTTGAAGCACTGTTTACACAAACAAGAATTATAAAGGAAAAACCAAATGATTAGACAGAAAGACAATTTAGATAAACGTCGAAGAATATAATATCACAAAAACGATTAAAAATCAATAACAAACGATTTGAGAGGTGAAATTAATTGGGCCAAGTTTGAAAAAATAATTAGAAGAAACCTAATGACCTCCGAATCAAGATCCAGTTGTCAAAGATGAATTGCTAGTTAACGCTTGGAATCAGATCAAAGCGTTGAACTAGATAAGGGGACGACTCAACCCCTATCCATTGTAATTACGAACAGAGTGATATAACAGAGGTGAAAACATCACGGTGTGATAACTACACGTTTGATAGAAGTGGCTATTAGCTTACGTAATAGTGAGACAGTTTATTCTTGTGAAGTAATTCAATTTATAATTCAATGTATAGAGGGTAGAAAATTAAGAAGTGTAGCAAAGTTGGATTATTCCTTTATTTCGGAAAATCAAAACATGTACTTCAGGAAGGCCGTGGTGGTTTTGGGGCCGTTTGTGTCGTAGATCCATATATTCATTAGTAGACACCGATATATTGAAACTGAACGAATATTTCGTTTAAAGCATTTATTCATGCATAAAATTACCGTCAATAATTATTAGCAGTGAAGAGTAATATATTTATTACTTGTTACCGTTCAATATATAGATATAAGCTTTTGAGTTCCACTGCTAGATGGCGCCATTCATCCTATTTCTTTGCTATGTTACAAATAATATGAAGAATGTTTGAGTTCTCATCGTTGCGTTTATAAAAGTATGGGCGTTTTCACACTGAACGATCAGGCAACGACACGACACCGGCACCGATGTCGGTGGGCGCGTATTTGCACATAAGTGAATGCAATGCTTTCACACCAACCGGCAAATCGGTATGGTGTCGGTGCAGGCACCGACTTGTCGGAAGGAGCAAGCCTGCCACTCATGTCGGCGCCGGCTTTTATGAAGTTGTAGTCACTGCTTTACTTGCACCTACAAAACAATGCTGTCGTTTGACCGAAAGCCGATTCCCGGCCGGCATGCCGTCCCAATGTGAAAAGCACCTGCCGTTGTCGTGTCGGTGTCGGACTGAAATCGTGTCAGTCAATGTGAAAACGCCCTATGGATGCAATGCAGACAAACATTACAGGTTTACAAAACATGAAACTAGCGCCATCTAGTAGTGGATTACAAGAGCTCATTTCCATATACCAGTGCGTATAGTAGCAAGTGATACATATATTAGCTAGAGAAGATCAAATGTTTTATGTTCTTTATGAATAATTTTGACAATGAAATAAATACTTTCTCTCACGATGAAAAGAAGAAAACATTCACACATCAATATGGATGCAACAATGTCAAAATTTTCTACAGTTGTACAAAAAGGTAATTTTCTAAGAAGTGATAAAACATAATCGTTTAAATAAAGGTGATTATTATTGTATTATTATTATAAAAACAAGTTCTTCTTAATCGCCGTCGAAACGAATCGGACGTAATTGTTATCGTCATTAGTTGATTCAATGGTTTTCTTTCTACAGTTGACTTATCCATTGAAATATTCCTTCTTTTGTTTTTGCTCCCGATAAACTTCATGAACTTATAGTTCAGTTTTTATAGTTTTATATTCCACAATAAATTAAAGTTATTCGTATAACAAGTTCCCACCTATAAGAATTTTAGGATCAGTACTTTATGACTTCGTTAAAATCATTATTAGGTAATCATCATGTCAAAACATTGGCCATTTGATTAACATTGAATAATTTGTTTCAGTCATACTGAAACAGGCGGCTAACATCAATAGTGGTTGATACGCTCATGTTTAACCGTGATTATTCATTGATCATGTCGTAAAGTACGTTGTTATAAAATTAATGACATGATAAATCAACTTAATATTATCGTAAACTACCTACCATTGTGTCATTTCAAATTAAAAAAAAAAATCACTACTTTCCAGAATATACGTATTAATTGACATCGATTCCTAGATTCTAAGGACTCTTCGAAAAGATCTCCGTACGTCTTCATCCTGCATACTCAAAAACAAAATTGTTTATTTTCAGTCCTAGAGCTCAAGAGCTCCAATAAATAATGTGCTTCTCAATTCCTAAACTTAAAAAACACCTCATAAAAATTACTACTTTTAAATAACAGAAAGATCTATGTAAAAATATGTAACTTTAACATATTCTAATGAAATATTTCGTTTCAGCGACACAAGCGGCGCCATCTATCGAAGCCTGCCCGCCCGACAGCGTCGTTTCCGAAGATGCATGCAAATGCGACCCGGCCACGTGCAGAAAACCTGCCTGTTTGGCAGAGCTCGTTCTTGCCACGAACGGCAGCGATGTACCTGGTCAATGTTGTCCGACGTACTCTTGTGTTGGCTGCGCGAACGAAACGATGATCGATGGAAAGTGTCCGTGCGCTGCGGGAGCAGTTATCGTCGGCAATACGTGCGTTTGTGTGGACCTTGAGAAGAGTTTGGTACGTAAAAGTATTATTTTATTCTTATACCATTATTTCAAGAGTCAACGATAGTCAATGCCTGCGGAATCGTCATTGGAGCAAAATACTAGTGCCATCTAGCGTTTTTAGTTGAAAACTGAGAGGAACTACGAAAAACTGTAGGTTTCTACTTAATACATAATAGCTCTTTGCAATTTCAACATATTTATGTTATAAACTGAATAATCTCTATTCTTTTAGTTAGTAGTTTCATTATATCCTCACGACTTGACTGGGAGACCGGAGTACTAACGCCATCTACATGTCGTCTCCCATCAGATCCAATCGATATCCCATATGATTGTCTCACTATCTTGTTACAGTGATACGATTGTCTCATCTTGTTATCATTGTTTATAGAGACAGGAGATGGTTAGTCAGTGCCTGTGGAAATCGCGTTTGATACAATCGCGCGAGACGGATGTATTTTCTGCCTAGGTTCGTTGTTATCGGGCTAGATGTCTCGCGCGATTGTATCAAACTATTATCAAACGCGATTTCCACACGCACTGACTAACCATCTTTTTTCTCTATAAACAATGCTGAAACTGAAATGAATGGAATCTCGAGTTTACCAGTACAACGCTGGATAGTATGCACGTGTCAAAATTATATTTCAAAGCCATCTATCGGATTATTCAATAAATCACATTTTACGAACTGATCAAATACATACGTTAAAATCAAGAAAATACGTGACTGGAGACTCGTGGACTAGCGACCTATAGTGACGGTCTCCATTTGAATCCAACTGAAAAGTACGTAAGATTGACCAACTATCTTTTTCCTCTATAAAAAATGTTGTTATTCTTTATACAATGATTCTGCGCAAAGGGTGCGATATCTATGATTGTCAGGTTGAACTGATATAAAGTGTAAAGACAGACAGAGAAAAACCTGTGGACGTTAAAATTAATCTATATTATTTCGAAAGATGTGAGGGATGTTTTAGCTTGGGTCACGAATTCAACCAATAACTAAAGGGTATTTAAATCACGCGTCACGTTGTCAATTTTTCTGCTCTATCGAAGACTTCTAAAACCTACATGAGCATATTTTATCATGAATCATACACCGACATATTTAGACAAAGGTAACTTCTGTCTCAATATTTATAACTGACCCTCTACCTCCTTCCTTATAGCGAGACCCTATTCGAATTATTTCACGAACTAATTCTTTTGATAAACATTGTAACACATTGTCTATCTCCTACTTCGAATGCTTTTACACGAAGGTGGAATGGCCCTTCGCTGTTCTGGCTACGGCACCCGCATCATCATCATAGCTTCTTCAATAGCGATCATTGCAATTTCATCAACATTTACCATTTCGTTATATCAAGAGTGAAACATGTCAATAATCATATGAAGTTAGGATTTGAGTCCGATCGATAATTGTTATGGCATGCTAAATATCCCCAATTACCACTCCCCACGCCGTGGAGTAAGTGCATATTACTGCAATATTACGGCAAGCTGGTATGATTTTTAGTTTCAAGAGCAGCGTATCCATCATACCACCAATGAGCCATCATTTTGACAAAATGGTTTGGATGAAGGCGGAGTTCAAAGAGAAGATGACTAAATATATGTTGGTCTCAGGCTCATTGGCTTGTATTTGAGAGTGGGGAATTATTAGTTCCAATAGATTCGGCACTTCTCATTCTCCACAACGGACTCAATATCCCCCGGAGCTTAAGGCAACATCGGTGTCTCGTCTATACCGTACGAGTGTTGTAGATGGTAGTACAACACTCGTAAGGCCGCGTTATGCCTGTGGATATAGGCTGAGACCGCATAAGCTGGACAAGTTGACAGCAAATGCATTATGGTCTCAGCTGCCCCACGACACGCTCTGCATCTAGTGTCAAGGACCTTCATACCCATCACGCGACTACGATAGACAAGGGTGTTAAAGACACCATCCTGGCAGACCATTATGAATCCCTCGGTTTCCGACTTCAGCCCACTTGACCTGAGAAAAGCAAATGTCAGGTTTCTGGATAAGCCAAGGTCTTCAATGTTCTTGAATAAGAACCCATCTCTGATCAAGTAACACAACCTAGATGAGTAATACCCCAATAGAACTGATGGTAACATCTTTTCATAATGTTATCCCTCAAATCACGACATTACTGCCATGTCGCAATTTTTTAAGGATACAATAAGCACGTCAGCTAGATTTTGATATCTGTCGGGTACATTTATGGCAACGAAAACCCAAAAATACTGTCTTTGATGAAAAATATGATAATAAGAAGGCAGTATTTCCATCGCCGAACGGAGATTCTTCGTTGTCGATATAGTCTTGTCAGTACGACAACGCTGCATTTGATATTTGACAGAACAATCATTTGAAGCTACCAGTGTCGTAACTATCGAGAAAGGGAAATCAAATTGGAAAAGAGAAAAATGAATGAATTATGAAAAAAACATGTCAATTAGAGCATCGGCTGTTCTCAAAATCCTGTGGAGATTATTTCATCATAACTTCAGGTTTCCATTCCATATATTGGGTTTCCATTATTTCTATTTTATTGAACCTCAATATTTCTGTTTACAACGCACGACACAAGTCTTAATGCGTGTGCGGCGAGTTA
Source organism: Chrysolina americana (assembly GCA_958502065.1). Classification (NCBI taxonomy): domain Eukaryota; kingdom Metazoa; phylum Arthropoda; class Insecta; order Coleoptera; family Chrysomelidae; genus Chrysolina; species Chrysolina americana. The sequence goes on from OY293412.1 coordinate 91,426,530, forward strand.
CTCATCTAGATTATGTTATTTGATCGGAGGACCCCATGCATTGGCTTATCTTTATGCTGAACGGGTTCCAACTCGTTGACAGAGTTGGAGTTCGTCCGTTCAGTATCAAATACGAGACAGAGTTCATCGTCCTTGAAAATTAAAGCTCCATTCCCTGCTTTTTCGTGATTGCATACAAAGCAGAGAAGGAGATCTGAACACCTCATGACTTAACAAGCTCCATCCAGCACCATTTTGTTATGTAGACACTCCAAGCTTGAAAGTCCATGAACTCTCCGTCGTTTGGGAAAGTATCTCCCGTGGAATAGTACAAATTTGATTTTTTTTATCGATATACCTACAAATGGTATGAATAGATATTGAAGAGGATAAACATTTACGTCAAAATGATATCGAACGAACACGAATAGAAATAAATTGCGTAAAAAATAGAATGCGAGGTATTTTTTGGAAAACCTTGTATTCAAATTCCTTACTGAATAACAGTCAGCTTCTCCACTGATCCATGATGTGATTTATGCAGTTTTCCAGGAGAGTTAAACATTAATTAAAGTTTTCGTGTGTACATCAGTTCAATAATGTGGAAATCAGAGTTAAAAATGAAATTAAATAAGGTGCTGTTATTTCCTAACATGATACGTGATATGATCTTTCATACTTGGGTACTTCATCATAAGCTTAAAATACAATAGAAATAAATTGCGTAAAAAATAGAATGCGAGATATTTTTTGGAAAACCTTGTATTCAAATTTCTTACTGACTAACAGTCAGCTTCTCCACTGATCCATGCTCTGATTTATGCAGTTTTCCAGGAAAGTTAAACATTAATTGAAGTTTTCGTGTGAACATCAGTTCAATAATGTTGAAATCAGAGTTAAAAATGAAATTAAATGAGGCGCTGTTATTTCCTAACTAACATGAGACCTGATATGATCTTTCATACTTGGATACTTCATCATAAGCTTAAAATACATCAAATTTGTGCAGAGCTCATTTCTCTCTTTCTTTGAATGGTATCCTACAGAATAGTCACTGATTAATTACTAATTTCTATCAAGGTTGACGGAGAATGTGTCTGCAACCCACTGCAATGTCCTTTGCCTCCACTCTGCGACAAGAAATCTGTAGCAGTTACGGTAACCGAGGATTGCTGCAAGAAGACAGTCTGTATACCATGTCCGTCCGATAGCGAGTCCACGAATCTAGAGGGAGGTGAACTCGAGGACCACTGTGTTTGTCTACCGTGCAAAACTGATTGTGGGAACAACAAGACAGTAAGTGTTATACAATTCATAATTCAACAAAGAGGTTATCTGATATATGTTCAAGACGTACGCAGAGTAGCCCATTGTTTTTATATTTCCAGGAGAATTCTTGATACAATATTAACAAAAATACACCGAATAAAAGTGAAAATCGGTAGAACTGAAGGAGATGAAGTAGAAATTGATGTTTTTCTTAAATTTATCACTTGTTTGTATCAATGGTATCCCTAAAATAAGAAAGAAAAATAAAATAAAAAATAACTTGTTTGTTCTTTCCAGGTAATTATCAAAAAACACGGCAGTGGTTTTCCAGGTAATTGTTGTGACCTTTACGAGTGCCAGAAACCGGAAGAAATAAAAGGCTGCTTCAACGGCGAAGACTTTTTCGAAAACGGAAAGGAATGGCTGACCCCTGATTCGCAAGTTTGCAAGTGTAACAACGGTCTTTCGCTCTGCTCCAAACCCAAAGAAAAAGAGGCCCAATCCTGCTTCATGGACAACAAACTGTATCACGATTCTGAGTCCTGGACTAGGGAAGATGGATGTACCGAATGCGTTTGCAAGTACGAAATTATATTTTAGGCAGTTCATATTGCTATTCAATAATTAAAACAGAAGAAACAACCACCATTCATTTATATATAATATTGAATTAGAATATTTCATATTATTTCAAGTGAATGAAGGTAAACAATTTCATTTTATATAGCGGAAGAATATCTAGAAGCTTATTTGGTTTATACTAATTAGCAGTTGACTCATGAAAGTCCAGTTTAATTATACATTTGATATCTTTATTCTTCAGAGTTTTTAGTGGTCTTAGCAGAGAATTTGTTACTGCATCCCAAATAGAAATTATGTATTGCAATTTGGAAATAACTAACGGAGAATAAATGTTTTTGGATGTTTAAGGGGCAAAAAGAATTCCAATAATTGGAGAAATCTGTTTTCTCGCAACCTGAATATGTTTTGACCACGATAATGTAAGAGTATTGTATGCTTCCATTATTTAATAAAATAATTTTTTTTGTGACAAACTGGATCGAAGATTTTTCAAAATTCAATGCTAGTTTATGTGATATAAACTATGATATTTTTTCAAGATCACTTGTCATATTACTTTTAATTTCACGCAAATTTCTTCTACTGTATTATTTTGTTTTTTTCCATCAAATCCAAATTAGCTATGGAATGTATACAAGGAAAAGAATAGGCCTCAAAATTGATCCCTGTGGAACCCCACATAGAACAGTCTTTTGTGAACTACACTACTCTTCCTCTAAATAAACGAACTGTTTCCTTTCAGCCAGATAATTAGTAAACTACAAATGTATATTTTCTGTTATACCTATCTTATGCAAAATTGACAACAAAATCATGTGATTTACTGTATCAAAAGCTTTCCGAGGATCAAGTAACAATAAACCACACTTCTTGTCAGAATCTGAATCTAGTTGAATTTGAGTAGTAAAATCTTGTGTTGCTGATTCTGGGTCACTAAATCTTCGAAATCGGTATTGACATAAACAATAAGTTTGATTGATTTTTGAATCTAAATCACTGATTATTTCTTCTATTTCTTTAGACTCGATAGGCTTTAGCATAATTTTGAAATAATTATCGAATTCTTCACAAATATCTTGCTGATCGTTAATTTTCCTTCTATTCCTCACCATACACAATTTCATTTTTACATTTAGATTTGTTGTATATTTCTTTCAGTGTCTTCTATATCGATTTTAGAATAGCATTAGTGAATATTTCCTGGTAATATTTCTTTTTTCATTCTTTGACATTTGATTCCACTAATTTATGGAAATGATTATAGGAGTCGATGAAAAATTGCTTAACAGTATTATGCTTTTTTGTAATAGAATTCTTCACGAAGTTTAATTAAACTAGCACTTTTTTCACTAACTCCACACCTTCAAAAGGAACTGATGTTGAAAGACCTGACGTGGAAAACATGCCCAGTCCAAAATGCTCAAAGTACCCTCTCCAAAATTATCATATTTTTTCTATTTTCAGAGATGGTGTGGAACAATGTATCTCTCACTTCTGCGACGTCAAAGAGAGCCACATCCAGAAGAACCACTCGTGCTTCAAAAACGACCATATTTACCAACACACCGAATCCTGGACAGAATCAGACGGATGCACGAAGTGTACCTGCATCAACGGCGACGAAAGCTGCTCCGATAATCTTTGCGAACAAACTACTATCAAACCTGACGACTGTCAACCGTTGACCAACTGCAACAAAACTTGCATGAACGGATTCAAGATCAACAAGAAGGGTTGTGAGATATGCAAATGTATCGTCGTCCGACTGGGCCAAGATATCCTCGGCAAGTACAATATTTCGCTGAACGAGCTGATCAAAGTTCTGGATGACTACAAAAACAAACGAACTTCGACCCCTTCGATTCCTTCGACCTCGACATCGACAAGTAGTACCACTACAACGAAAAGTGTCGTTGACGTAATAAGCACACCCAGGCCAATTGTTGTTATCAACAGTGGCAACTTTTTGGAAGATATTTCTTCTACCACTCCTGAACCTGTAGTTGTTCCGGCTGATGCGGGCAGAGGTAAGGCTCTTTCTTTGTTTCTTCTTTGCATGTCGATGTTCTTATGTCGACACATGGAGAAATATTCTGAAATTTTCTGCTGACTAAACATCAAAAATGAATATGGAATTTGATTCGACTAGATCAATAATTGTTGTTATCAACGAAGGCAACTTTTTGGAAAATACTTCTTCAACCACTCTTGAACCTGTGGTTGTGCCGGCTAATGCAGGCCGAGGTAAGGCTCCTTCTTTGTTTCTTCTTTGATTGTCAATGTTCTTATGACGGCACATGGAAAAGTATACTAGAATTTTCTGCTACCTGACCATCGAAGATTAATATGGAATTTGATTTGGCCTCGTGAGGACTTCTGATTTCTTCATTTTCACATAAACTTCAACGACCTAGGAGCACAGAACAGGGTAAAACTTGTCTGGGCATCCAGGGAATAATTGAGAACGCAGATGCCCTAGCTAGGACGGAAAAATGATGGTGACCGGCTATCAAGGCATCTTCTTGCACTGAGCCGAAAATCTTTCAGGTGGTAGAACTAATGACAGGACACTGCCACCTGAGAAAAGACATGTTGGGGATACACCAAGACACTATGCATGTTCTGTGATGAGAACGAAACAGCCTTACACACACTGTGGTGCAGAAGGTATCATCCTACTGGAAAACCTCCTGAGAAATCTCCAGGAGATCCGGATTACTCACGAGATAAACGTGACAGCGGGGAGCAGAAAGGTTCTACGCAGAACTACCTGCCAACTCCGCCGAGCAATTATGAAAATAATAATGTGTTTTATGATAATGTAGTAGTAATGATAATTCTTTTATTGTTTCAGAACCGTGGGTATACATAGCAATCCCTGTTCTCGCTGGCGGCATCTTCATTTTCGTCATCGCCATTATGTGCGTCTACAAGAGCAAAAGAAATAGCAGCATCGACTTGACCCATTGTCATTATCAAACTGTAAATAACAATAACACAATCAAGAAAACTGAGCCATTGCTTTGAATCAAATCCTTGTTGAAATTTTTTGTGATATGTGATGCAACAAATAGATATCCTCCAGTCATTCTGCCGAACGATTCATTTTGATATAGCAAAACTTTTGTTTTGTGCATGATCGACAGAATGACGAGTCAGATTGCATGAGTCTGAAAGTATTCTTCTGTCGGTAGCAACACTGAGTGGGGTTATGTTGTGTAGATTTTTTATTCGTGACTGTTATGAAATAAGAGAACGTTAATTTATTTTTATAATATGGGATGTTGAAAATATGATTATTTTTTTAACGAGGTATATTTGTTGATTTGTTATGGGTAACTTTGTTTTTATTTCGACTACTAACACATGTATATTTGTACATTTCGAAATAACTTGATTTTTGTGAAAAGTTTCCTTTTTTAAATTTTTTGGTGTGAGTGACTTGTGTTTCTAACTTCTGCAGTTAGAAACAATCTAAGCTTTTTTTCTACACTGCTTCTTCCTCCTTTCTTGTCCTTTGAAATGACTCTGCTAAAAAGCACATATTCAAAAAAGTTTATCGAATCTTTGAAAGGAGTATGGCTGGCACCAACATCTTACTCTCATTCACACCTTGCTTATGAGGAAGTTCCAAGTGCTTCATTCTCATATATACCTTTGACTTTCGAGTTTATTATAAAATTCATGATACTTCAAAGCCACCGTTGATTTTTCGGAAAATTTATTAAATTTCACGCAGGCCGAGATATGTCTCTCCAATTATCATGTAGGGTTATAATATTGGACCAACATCTGACAGAAATCAAAATTCCTTCTCTTCCCTCACTGATGATTCACCAGCACTGACACTTTTTTGGCTCTAGGAAGTTTACCCAAGTAACTTTTCCTATAAATTTTTTAGATATACAGTGTTTCAGTATCTCAGGGTCCACCATTACTACTGTGTCACTGATGAAGAGGTCAACCCTTCCAAATCAAACAATATCTGTCATGACACAGGTTTGGAAAATAGTTTTGTTCTGTTAAATATTTGCTTACCTTGTAGGTTATTGGAGAAAATAGGTATTTTAACACATTCTTGTATCGCGAATAAAGGACCACGCACACACCTTATGGCGAAAAGTCTTTCGGTGAAAATGGCTGAATTTTTGATATGTTGTAGCTGGAATCATTCTAAGTAAAAGTCTTTATTGGCCCAACTCGATCGTATGACTAGATTCGGCGCTGGAGGGTGGGTGCCAAATCATGAATTTTGTGATTTTTGGAGAAATTCAGCTGAATGAAAAAATATCAATATCTCATTTATATTCAATATTGTGTGCAACTGAGCATTCCTAATGTTCGCGAGAAATATTTTTCCATAATACAGAAAAAAAATACGCCGATATTTTTATACAGGGAGTCAACAACATACTCAATTTTTCAGTGATGGAATTCGCCTACGAGGTTATAAGTTGATTGAATTTATCATTAAGGATTAATCAGAATGGTTTGTTGATCGACCAAAATATAATGAAGCTATGAATACAGAGTGTTTGATCCTAAATGATAAACTCAATCAACTCTTAACCTCTTGGGCGAAACAATCACTGAAGAATTGAGTATATTATTGACTACCTTGTATAAAAATGACGGCGTTCCTTCTGTATTATGGAAAAATATTTCTCGCGAACATTAGGATTGCCCAGCCTCACACAATATTGAATATAAATGAGATATTGATATTTTTTCATTCAGCTGAATTTCTCCAAAAATCACCTAATTGACGATTTGGCGCCCTCTAGCGCCGAATCTAGTCATACGATCAAGTTGGTCCAATGGAGACTTTTACTTAGAATGGCTCCAGCTACAACATAAAAAATTCAGACATTTTCACCGAAAGACTTTTTCCCATAAGGTGTGTGCGTGGTCCTTTCCCAGACCACAGTTCAGGTTGTATTTAGATTTGCTACAAAAATCTCAAACTTGGAAAGTGTGCCAGTGTGAGCTGAACGATAGTGCCAGCAAATGCTTTCAGCCTATTATTTATAACTATAATCATCATATTTTTTAACATTCTTATGTCTCATTTTCGGTATCCAGGGTATTGTCGTATATTGCGTAGTGTTGAAAAATGTCACTTGACTTTTCGTTGAATATCGATTGAGTGTGAAGGAATATCACGATCTATAAATATTACAAAATAAATTTGCTAGCTTTACGAATGTTTGTATTTCAAAGCATGATTCAAACATTCACATTGACACTTAGCAACCCAATGCAGATCGATGCTTTGCGGTAATGTTGGAATAGATTGTTGTAGTTCTCAGAAACATTGTATATAGTAATAAAACTAATTTTTAATATTATTTGAGATCTCTAGTAATATTTCGTTGAGTGTATGAAGTATTCTTCGAGTAGTAACAAATCATATTTCAGCAAAGAAATATGGAAGAGAGAACAAAATTGTCAAAATATATTATGTATGCACTTTCCTTCTTTCTTCATTTGAATGTGATAGGTTGCCATCTCTCATGCTTTTTTAAATCGTTGATGTAGATTTTGATTGTTCCTAAGATTAAGACTTTTCAGAACATGTTACTTGTTAGGTTTAGATAAATATATATCAAATGAAAGCGGGCGCGATTAGTCTAGCAAAATTTATTTTCAGTATTCAACAAGTATTTTTCATTGAATATATTTGATTTATAATTTTTTACATTATGTAGTGATTTTCTGCTTTCTATCCTAGTGTTATATTTCGAAAGTGATTTAAATATATAAGCATTATGTACTAAACTAAGTAGAATTAATATAGTACCTAACTATGAACGATTATGAATAGTAATATTTATTCAAATATATTGTACAAGAATTCAATGTACATAATAAAGTAGCCATAAATTATCTATTTGCTTTTTCTTTCTCATCCTTCAGAAATAAAGTATTCAAATCAAACAATCTAACTTGATTACTTAGGTTTCAGACGTTGGGTTGCAAGGTGTTTGACTTCTTTCACGTTTTCATAACGTTTCAAAGCTTACTTTTACCTCAGAACAAACACCTCAAAACAAACATTTAAAAAACAAATATGATGGCATCAAAATATCAAAACGGTGAGTAATCTATAAATTATCTCATGCTACACGTCCCAAGTTCTACATTGGGCAAACAGGACGAACCTTCAAGAAGCGAATAGTTGAGGATAGACAGTTTTAGGAATGAAAAAGCAGATTAATTTCTTGCTACGAATTCATTGATAGAAAACCATATTTTTGACCATTATTCAAAATTTTTGCATATTGAAAAAAAGACCTAAAATATTTGTTTCAGAAAGTTCAGACATTAACAAATCGAAAAGTTGCCAATACTTCATTAGGCAGACTACCCCCAATACTGTTGAATTTATTTTCATAAAAAAAATAAAGTAACTGGCATTACACGTTAAAAACATTTCCAGACCGGTGATGCCATATGGCGTCATTGTAGTATAAGTGTCTGAATTCCACATATAAATACCCTAATAACTACACATTTTTTTCTAGTGGCGGTCATAGAAAATTTCAATTTTATCGCAAATTACTGTATTGAAGAATCTCATAAATACAGAGTGATTTACCACCACTTACACAAAATTTGTCAATGTGCCCTCCCCACCAAAATGAGTTGAAAACCAAGAGGAATTACAAAAATAGAACAAAAAAATTACCTGATCAATTGGTAGGAACGCGCCGCCACTGACCGCCGAGACATGCGGATTTTCCTGAGCCTAACATGACTGTTGAGCGAAATGAAGATCGCGTCCCAGGTGACGGTCCACAGATACGTGCACCGTTGCCCACATCTTCTCGTGTTTCTGCAGTGGCGTATCGATTATGGTTGACGTACATAAAAAATGGTTCAATCATCGCGGATACCTCCCAAATTTTACAGGTGCGTTCGCACATGATAGACCAGAACCACATTAAAGTTTGTGCAGGTGGTGGTAAATCAGCTGACGATCGACTGTCGTAAACTTGACGTAACAAGAATTTGTTTATCTTCTGAGTCAAGTAATATTCAATTGGATTCAATTCAATTCAGTTTATTTCCTTCAAATGACACGATAACAAAACATATAAGACACAATGATGAAATAAAAAATACACCAAAGTAATACAAGGAATGAAATACAGTTGGTTCTGTGAATTTACCCTTGATCATATTAATTATGACAGTTTATGCATAAGAGGTACGTTGAGAAGATGATTTATAAATATTTTGAAGAAACATTAGAATATTATTTTATTTTGACCTCTATACGATTGGTCAAAATGGTGTGACCATATGGAGTCAGTGGGCATTCAGAAAGAAAATGGTCCACACTACCAAATTGTGATTTTCATGCAAACTGTCCTGAGTGCCATGTTAATCTTTATTTTTCAAGTGATAATTCAAACTTCCGAAAAAGTTATTGAGTATCTTGACCTTTTGATATATCCAGAGTATGATTTACCGACAAGGGAGAAAATTGTATGTTATATAACAAGGGACTAAAGTGAATGTTTCAATCCCGCATGTGTAATATTCAATTGGATTATGAAAGTTTATGAATAAAAGTTAGGTTGAGAAGATGATTTATAAACATTTTGAAGAAACATTAGAATTTTATTTTATTTTGACTTCTATACGATTGGTCAAAATGGTGCGACATACTAGCAAATTGTGATTTTCATGCAAACTGTCCTGATTGCTCTTTATTTTTCGAGTGATAATTCAAACTTTGGAAAAAGTTACTGAGTATCTTTACTTTTAGAGATATCCAGAGTATGATTTACCGACAAGGGATAAAATAGTATAATCTGTAACAAGGAACTAAACTGAATGTTTTAATCCCGCACGTGATGTTCATTGCCTGAGGGCTCGTATTATAACTTACAACATTGATACAATAAATAATTTTAATGAGTTATATAAACACGGTACTTGGATTACTCAGTAGGTAACGTTATAGCAACAGTGTCAACAAAATATTTCAGTGACAGTTCAATTAATGTTGACATTTAAACGAATCGTAATTTAACTAACAGAATATCAAGAAAATGAATCAAGAAATGAATGAATCTATAAATTTTGATATAGATAAGGCAGCTGACATGATAATTTTTGTCCTAGTTATTAATAGTGTAGCTGCGGTAAAGTTTAATTTTTACCCCTAGGGATTTGAAATGCAACTTTATCTCCCTAGGGAATGAAAGATACATTTTAGTCCCTGTTATACGGGACTGAAGTTGGCACTTTAGTCCCGGAATTGCAAAAAATTATTCTGATGCCTCTGATGAAGGAAGTTTATCTGATTTTTAAGTAATCTTAAAACTATACTGAATCAGACATTGTAGAAGGAGGAAATATGACAAGTGCTGTGACACAGTCCTTAATGACCCGGCTTGACAAATGCCAAAATACAGAACAAGTTCAGCTGGGTAAAACAAGAAATTTGTAACACAATTGGAAAATGTTGGGGAACAATTCAAATTTCAATTCCGACTGGGATTTTCGTAATTTGACCAAGCCCTGCTGTGTTTCGTATGTCTCGACTTGTCCTTAATGACCCGACTTGACAAATGCCAAAAAACAGAACAAGTCCAGCTGGGTAAAACAAGAAATTTGTAACACAATTGGAAAATGTTGGGAACATTCAAATTTCAATTCCGACTGAGATTTTCGTAATTTGATTTCGCACTGCTGTGCTTCGTATGTCTTGACTTGTCCTAATGGTCTCGATTTGTCCCCACTGACCCGACTTGACAAATGCCAAAACTACAGAACAAGTCCAGCTGGGTAAAACAAGAAATTTGTAAGACAATTGGAAAATGTTGGGGAACAATTCAAATTTCAATTTCGACTGAGATTTTCTTAATTTGACTTCGCCCTACTGTGCCTCGTATGTCTCGACTTATCGTAAGGTCCCGATTTGTCCTCAATGACCCGACTTGACAAATGCCAAAATACAGAACAAGTCCAGCTGGGTAAAACAAGAAATTTGTAACACAATTGGAAAATGTTGGAACATTCAAATTTCAATTCCGACTGAGATTTTCGTAATTTGATTTCGCACTGCTGTGCTTCGTATGTCTTGACTTGTCCTAATGGTCCCGATTTGTCCCCACTGACCCGACTTGACAAATGCCAAAATACAGAACAAGTATAGCTGGGTAAAACAAGAAATTTGTAACACAATTGGAAAATGTTGTGGAACATTCAGATTTCAATTCCGACTGAGATTTTCTTAATTTGACTTCGCCCTACTGTGCCTCGTATGTCTCGACTTATCGTAAGGTCCCGATTTGTCCTCAATGACCCGACTTGACAAATGCCAAAATACAGAACAAGTCCAGCTGGGTAAAACAAGAAATTTGTAACACAATTGAAAAATGTTGGGGAACAATTCAAATTTCAATTCCGACTGGGATTTTCATAATTTGACTTACACTGCTGTGCTTTGATGACGCGACTTGTTCTAATGGTCCCGATTTGTCCCCACTGACCCGACTTGACAAATGCCAAAATACAGAACAAGTCTAGCTGGGTAAAACAAGAAATTTGTAACACAATTGGAAAATGTTGTGGAATATTCAGATTTCAATTCCGACTGAGATTTTCTTAATTTGACTTCGCCCTACTGTGCCTCGTATGTCTCGACTTGTCGTAAGGTCCCGATTTGTCCTCAATGACCCGACTTGACAAATGCCAAAATACAGAACAAGTCCAGATGGGATGAATTGCAAAAAATCAAATGGAATGAAAATTCACACAGAAAATGATGAATCGAGTCATGAGAAAGAGGATAGAGATGAACACAACACTGAGAATTATGCATTGAACTACGAGCAAATAAATTGAGTTAATTCATTGCATGAATGAGTTATATTCATGCTAGTTCAAGAAATAGTTCTTTTCAACAATATTTGCACACTACTCCATATGGCGTCAATTCATTTCGATACTATAATAATGAAAATTAATATATATTTTTTTTCATAAATGTGTTTATTGTTGCCTTAGTTCATGAAGAGAAGTGAAATATATTTTTCCTCTTGCTGGATAATAATTCGGACTGGAAAGGGTTTCAAGGGGTAAGGAACTCATCCTCCCTAACTCGCACAAGTCTCTCGAAGACTTATAAGGGTTGCTCGTAAGGGTATGGATAGAAAAAAATTTATAAAAACAAATTTAGTTTAATCACCAAACTGAATAATATATCACAGCAAAAAACTTATGTAAATAAAATGTGCTACATGGTTTTTGGTGGGTTGTCAGAAAGTATAAATTTTATTTCTAGATCCGTGTTTCTACTTCAAATCCACCAAAATAATGATAATTTTGAATGAGTAGAATATCCAAGTAATAACAGGCCGATTTCATACTAAAACGTCAAAAACCATAGGAATTCGTCTTTGTCATTGAAAATATCACTCATCGTCAGTTGTGCATATCGGAAAATTTTATCAGATGGCTTCTGTGTATCACCTATTTGACGACGCCGTGCACATTCAAGATGACATAGTCATCAAATACAAGTAAGACATTAGAATTCAAGAATTTCTGCACAGCAATGATGAAATCGTCTTTTAGGAATCATTCTATTTCCGCAAGGCGAGTACACTTCGCAGCCACAAAAGTTCAGAGTGTGTTCCGGGGGTACCAAGTACGGAAAGAAGTTAAGAATCTCAATAAAGCAGCTACCATAATACAAAAATATGTTAGAGGTTGGCTGTTAAGATACCATTTGCCAGATATTTTGCACGAATATTATGATTTGAAGTGTTTGAGGTATTATAACGAAATGGCAACGAGAATACAGGCCGTCTGGAAGGGATATCAGGTCAGTGGATTTCGAGGTTATGGAAAATTAGCGTTATATGGGCTCTACCTAGTTCTGCAATGAATAGTCATGGTAGATACGCAGTTGGGTATCCTGAACACGAATCTGAAAATCGTTTTCCAGCGCATGCCCATTTTTCCGAGATAAAGCTATGTTAAGGTCCAAAATAGGCGATGCTTTTTCTGTTCCTTTTCATTCTTTCTGTTAACCGACTGCGCCCTTACGAGCAACCCTCTATTATTGGTAATAGCAAAATAACGGAAATGGCGAATAACGGTGACGTAATTTTTAACGGAAGTGATACAGCATAGGGCTGAATATTATGGAAATATTCGGGGTTGAACTCAAATTGAGACTTTTTTTATTGTCAGGAAATGAACAGTGACATTTAGCAATTATTTAAAATAGTTGTTACTGTTTTATTCTTTACTTTTAATAATAATTACAACTTTTTATATTTTCTACTTGTTTATTATTCTCTTCAATTATCTGTTTTTGCTGCCCATAGATACCATGACTAGCTATTCGTGACATAAAATATACAAGTCATATACAGTAAGAATAAACAATAATTGAACTAATAAATATAAAACATATACATATAACATCTTCCCTTCTCAGGAAAAAAAACAAAACAAATTTGTCAATCAATATAAATCAAAGCACTCAAATTTCTGTGGTAATTTTATCAATCGTCCACTTCTTGTTCTACTGGACCCAGATATTTCTCTTTCAGGTCTGACACTAACATTCTCAGAAGACTCAGATTGAACCTGGTTATTTAATGAAGAAGAAGAATTAGGTGGACTGATATCTAAGTGTTTGAAAGTTTCCGGTTCCGGTTCACTTTCATAAAAACTAACATCATTTGACTGAATTCTTTTAAGATGCTCTTTATTTCGTCTTAAAATCCTCTTATGAACATTATCTCTTACCAAATATGATCGTGGCGTGTCATGTAATTTTACCACCTTTCCAGGTTCCCACAACTTTCCTTTTTTTATCATCACGTTATCGCCAACGTTCAGATCCGGTCTTCTCTTAGAATGCATGTCATAAAATACTTTAGATTGTTTTTTATTATCTATCATTTTATTTCTGACATGTTCGTGATTGATAATTTCAAATTTCAGTAAATTACGATTCATCGGTATTTTAGTTTGGACTCTTCTATTCATCATTAACTGACAGGGTGAAACGGAAATACCTGTTAAGGGAGTATTCCTATATTCCAAAAGACCCAAATGAAAATCTGGACATTTTCTCAAAATATTTTTTGAGATTGCTACTGCCTTTTCAGCTAACCCATTCGATTTTGGATAATGAGGACTACTTGGTATAATTTTAAAATTCCAAGAATAATAAAAAAATTTCATTTCATAAGAGCTGAAGGGGTTATTATCCGCAATTAATTCATCAGGAATTCCGAAAACTGAAAAAATATTTTTCAAACACCTTATAACCTCGCCACTAGACTTATTTTCGATTTTAAGAAAATCTATCCATTTGGAATAACAACAAGATAGTCATTTCCAGCAAAAGAAAATATATCACTAGCTATCTTCCTGAATGGAAGTTCTGGTATGTCGTGACAAATCATCTCTTCTTTCACATTATTTTTCGAATATTTCATACAGATACTACACGAACCAATCAGGGATTCAATATCATTATTTAAATTTTGCCAGTAAAAAATTTGTCTCGCGCAATTTTTAGTTTTGCAAATTCCAAAGTGTCCTTCATGTAGAAGTGATAGCATATCTTTCCTCAACTTTTTTGGTACAATAATTCTATCATCAAGAAAAAGTGAGCCATTGACATACTGTAAATCTTGCTTATTATTCCAATAACTTCTCAAGTTTAGGGGAACTTTATTGTAACGCTTGGGCCAACCGTTATTTATATAATCAATTAAGTAACTTTTGAGAATCGTTATCGTAGGATATACTAGTTTTAAATTGCTCTTTCCTATGTTCTGACATATTCAAATCTTTCTCAACACTATGAACTACCTCTATCATCCCCATTATTGTGATTCAGATGATTTCTAGACAAAAAATCAGCAATATGTAGATCCTTACCAGGAATGAATTTTAAAGTGAAAGAATATTTCAATAGTTTTATTTTCATCCTTTGCAAACGACTGGAAGCGATATATGCAATAGGTTTTTTCATAATGGTCAATAATGGTTTGTAATCTGTTAAGAAAGTAACATCAGCTAAACCATAAATGAAATTATGATACTTTTCTGCAGCAAAACATAAACCCAACATGGTTGAACTCAAATTGAGACTTTTTATTGTCAGGAAATGAACAGTGACATTTAGCAATTATTTAAAATAGTTTTTATAGGGCAAGGTTATTTTCATAAATTGACAGTTATGTAATGAAATGTTCAAAATATATTAAATTTTTTTATATCTTTCGGTGGACCAGGACGATTTTGAAAATAAATTGGCGTCAGGTCAGATCATGCGATCGATTGTCTGGAGAGAAGATAATCTTCCTCCTGAAGAAACCCGTGCCAAGATGTTGAAAATAGTGGCTTGGTGTTGAGTTAAAATTTCAGTGTATCTAACCGAATGACTAATTTAGGTGCGGAAATATGAAGTGTGCATCAAAGACGTTATCAACGAGAGGAATCAGATGCTTCAGGCTAACGAAGAAATAAAGAGAATGCTTTCTCAACATCGTCAAGGCACTACTGGTGGTTCTTGCAACATTGAAGACGACAAAGTATATATTGACAAACTTCTCGTGGCACTTTTCGACAGACATCATCTACTGAGGACTCGCCAGAAAAAAGGTGTCCTTTCAAACCAAGGAAAAGAGTGAGTAAAACAACAACTAGGTTCTAGGCGCCGAAAATCTCACAAGCTAATTGTGCGTTTGTTTTCAAATCTAACTCAATGAGTACGAATAAAATGTTTTTTCCCGCTGCCGACACTGTAAATACTCCATACGTGCTTAGCAACAAAACAGGTAAATGGAATATGTCATTCGTTTACTAATTCATCTTGACAACGGAATGTAAATAGTGTCGTTCACATGCCTAGGGTAATAATGACTATGAATTTAACAAGTAATACCTTCAGCCTCATTTATATCAATTGTTAGGCTCTTATTGTTGTCTGTTTATTCGGTAACTTAGTTACACGCACAAGCAACTTAGAATGAAATAGCGGAACGAATAATCATGAAGGAAGGGTAAGAAAACAAACTTCAATTCAAGCAAACTTTGAGAAATGTCAACAAACAGCGAGAAAAACGTAATAAGTAACACGGCAAGCGACAAGCCTCGGCTCGTACTCGCTCACCTCGAATCTTAACACGTCTTTACATTCCTTGTTACTTAAATAACTATTATCTAAACCAGATATGAAATATAAAATTTTTGACGTTTTGAAATGTCATATTTTTCATGGCTGTCTGTTCAATCACAACACCAGCGATGTAATGCATTTTTTCGATAACCGCATAACAAAGTAGCCTTTAGCGCGTTCAAATCTCAACGCAGTCATAGTTTTTGGAGGAGTGTCATTAATTGAAAGCATTGTCGCTCTAGAGCGAAAAAATAAAAGCGCTCGCATTTGTCTGATGCTGTTGGAATTAACAAGTAGTCATGGAAAATAGTGATTGTGAAATTATCTAACACGCACTGTTAAGGAAAAACACCTTCATAACCTTGTATCTTTGAGAAACACTTTTCCAATAGAATTCAATCGAGTGAAAAATATAGGATGTTTAATTTGGAAGAATAATGATTTCGATAAGTCACACATTTATCGGACACCCTGTAGGTTGGTTGATATTTTTGGAACATAGCTTCCATTGTTCTTTTCAAACTGAATTTGGGACATTTTTCCTATCTCAAATAGGCAATAGGATTTTTTTTTAATTTGAATCTTGAAAATCGCATTTTATGATTCCATATTTTTGTAGACACCATTTTCAGACGCTAATCAACTTTTATTTCCCAATAACAAGTACCAAAATCAAACGTTTTACACAAAAATTCAACTCATTTTCAGAGCTTAATTTTTTTAGTGAGCATTGAGTTCCTTTTAATTCATGTTTCGATTTTTTATCGAAAATATTTTAGATGAATCTGAAATATTATAAAATCTCAACGCACCATATTCCATCTCGAAATTCCAGGAATTGACAGATTTATTCATGGATCAAGTTTGTCGTGTGTAGCTTAAGTGTTGGTCATAATCAACTTCCCCCCCCCTCCGTCTTGAAAAAAGTTGCGAAAACTTGCGAAATTAAAATCACAAAAAACTTAAAAATAGTAATAAATATCTGACCGTCGAATAATTCAGTTTAAAATAATCTCACTCCCTCGGAAACAAGGTAGAGAGAAAGCGTAGGAATTTGGAGAAACTTCCAATAGTTTCGATCACGGAAAATTACGAAGTAAAAAATTCTGGTCGTGGACATCGAAAAACGTAAAAATCCGTAAAAATTGTGGAAAACAACGAAATGTCAAAAAATGTTCGTAACTAGATCAGTACTTCACTATTGAGTGAGGTGGAGTACGTGCCAAGAAGCTGGTCACCTAGTGCCCCTTCTCAGACATATTTCTACAAATTTTAATGCTAAAAAGTACCAAATAAATAAGCGTAAAAAAAATTATATAAGATTTTACTCAAATGCTCAAAAAAGTATAAAATTTATTTTTAAACAAATCAAACCCCTAATTTAGTTCTAGTTATAAAATTGTGATAAGCTTTTATATTTTTTTAAATTTTATAATAGACCTTTACATTTACAAAAAAATAATTACAAAATTTCGTTTCAATCGATTGTTAATAATCTAAAATGTCGATTTAACAACAAGTGCCACTCTACTTTTTTTATTTAAGAAAAATATCACATTTCAAAGTGTGCCTCTGACGTCACGTTCATCGGAAACATCCCCCACCATAATCTACTTTCCAAAATAGGGAATATCGTTCTCCCATATAATATAGCTACTGGATGATCATAAGCCATCGAGAAATAATTGAAAATGTCACTGGATCTACACATCAGAAAATTTTACGTCAAAGCAATTTTTTATATTATTTGTAACTTTCAAATTTTCTGAAATTCTGATGAAAAACTATTGTTGGCAACACCGCAAATTATAACAACAGTTTTATAACACAAACAACAAAACTTTGAATATGAAAGCCGCATCAACCTCAGAAAATGAAATATTCAAGAGTCTGTTAGTTTACAGCATACAGATTTGATCTACTAGCATCTATCTTGTATCACATAAGGTAAGCAAATGAGTTAACAGAGAAAAACAATTGTTATTGATCTGCTCCGTGAAACAGACGAACAAACCCATCTGGTATCAAATGACAACTATCATGGAACACAATCCAGATGTAATGATAATTTGAGATTCCATGGTGTACAACTTATACAACGTTGCCAAGTTCAATTTTGATGAACGTGACGTCACGAAATCACTTTTTTCCAAATCATAGAGAAACTGGCGGTCAGAAAAAATGAATAAAAAATCCCAAGTGATATTCGCGTACATACTTTCTGACTACAGTGTTTTCTCATAGCCCGTGAAAAGGTCCATTTAACAAAATGATGAGTTTGACTTACTCCAAAATACACTGTCTACTTTTTGTCAAATTTGAAGCTTTGTTCGAGGTTGTTTTTTTCGTTTATTTTGTTCCAAACCCAGAACTGAGCAATCAACATTCATATAGTCTACGACAAAAATTGCAAAATTTGTCCATATTGTGCAACATCACAGTAATTGTCCAGAAACCAATTTCAAATTTGAACTATATTCAAATCCATATTGATAAATCAGTAAGATAAGTATGTTTCTTGCGTTTTTCGTGCAAGTTATTTTGGTGAAACGAACTGAAAAAAAATTCACTAGATTTATAACATGTTAATTTGTTCGTTGGAAATTTCATCAAATGCTTAATCTCGCACTGCTTGCTCCCAAAAATATTTATGCGAGCTTGGGCCATTAATCCGATACATATGGATAGATTTCTGCTACGATTACTGACTATGAGAGGCTATGGTAAGTCTAATGCACTTGTGCACACTGGCCAGGTCATAGTTAGGAGGATGGTTGTTTACTAACGGTATACGGAAAAAGACACCCGGAAAAAGACACCCGGAAAAAAAAACGGAAAAAATACCCCCCGAAAAAAAAAACGGAAAGAAAAACTCCCCGGAAAAAATAACGGAAAAATAGCCCACGAAAAAAAAAAGGAAAGAAAACCTCCGGAAAAAAAAACGGAAAGAAAACCACCGGAAAAAAACCCGGAAAAAATACCCCTATATGCGATAATAATGGCCAGAACACAAAAAGTAATGAAATTTCAACTGTGTGTCATGTTAAAGAAACTAGACCATATTTGATTCATTTTACAATACAGAGGGGTGGAACAACATGTTTTCCAGCCTTGCAAAAAGGCGAATCTGTCACCAGGTTAGTTCGTTCAGGAACAATCAAGTCATAGAAATATAAAAAATCGTCGTTTTTTGGTCGTCGACGATGAACATTCCACAGGATAGGTTAAAACTTTTATCGGTATTGTAAAATGAATCAGTTTCTTTAACATGACACACTGTTGAAATTTCATTACTTTTTGTGTACTGGTCATTGTTATCGCATATAGGGGTATTTTTTCCAGGGGTTTTCTATCCGGGTTTTTTTTCAATGGGGTATTTTTTCTGGGGGTTTTTTCTGGGGGTTTTTCCCGGGGGGGGTAACGGTATTTTTTTTTTCCGGGGGAATTTTTTCCGGGTTTTGTTCTCAAGGTCTGGTTTGCAGAGCAAGAAGAAACATTTTTTTGAAAGGTCTAGAGACGTTGCAGGTTCGCTGTAATAAATGTATCCAATTAAGAGGAGAATATGTTGAGTAATAAAATATTTTGACATTGAAATTTTGTTTGGTTCTATAGTAAGTAGGCTGAGAATTTTTCAATATATCCTCGTATATACTGAACAGGGTATTCTGAAATTTGCGCCACAACAAGAAGGTGTATACTTTTCGGGGATGATAAACAAAATTCGTCGGTCCAATGCCAAAGTCACGAATGTGCTTATTTGATGTTTTGAGAAAAATGCTTTTCAAAAATTCAAGACGTTGCTAAAAATAAAGATATCATTTTGAGTTACTGAACCACTATTGGAAGGTTTTCTGTTGAAAAACGTTAAATAATAATATCTCTATTTTTAGCAACGTCTTGAATTTTTGAAACGCATTTTTCTCAAAGCAACAAATATGCACATTCGTGACTTTGGCATTGGACCGACGAATGTCCTTGTGCGTGGAGGCATAACGAGAGGACGTTTTTAATTTGATTATACTTTTGAAAGAACTACCTTTTCAATTCGATTTCCACATGTAAACCATTCCATTTGAACTGAAATAATTGGTGGTATAAATAAAAGCTAGTAAATGCTTATACTATAGACCTGTCTCTCTCATAACTTAACGAAATGAATACGTCTATTTCAAGAATTCTGAGTAAAAGCATTTACTCACAGTTTATTCATACCAAGCATTGTCTGCAAATCCAAAAAAAAATTATTATCTTCCAGTGAGTTGTCAGAGCTCGAGAAACTTCTCGATTGCATACCCTGGACCGCATATATGAGAAAATTAAGAAAAACGTACAATGCTTGTGCCAACCAAAAAGAAGAATATGAATACATGTTCGATGAGAAGAAGTTGAGACGGGAGGAAGATCTGATCAGACTGAGAGAGGCACAAGTTGTGGTGCAAAAACCCATCGATGACGAACAAACTCATGAAAAACCGTACGTTATTTTTGCCAATCAATTCAGCATCAAAAATAAATAATGGGGAAAATAGCAAAAGAATGCAAACTTTCACAAAAGTTGTGTTTTAGTGCTGAATGAAACTATAAAAATGTGCGCCCTTTTACAAGGCCGGCAACATAGTAAAAAATTAAAATTATAAGCAATTGTGGTTATTTTGTACAGAAAAAATGCAAAAGTGTCGCAAAATGGTGAAAATAGAGAAAACATCACCCTTTATCATTCCCCAATTAGGCGACCATGTCCATAAGTATGGCATCTGAGTGAATAAACTATTTATTTATACTTTCGTTAATAACTCGACCAAAAAAATATGAAATAGGGGCAAAGGTTTTCTTTGTATGCCATAAGTCTCCTTGAAAGTTTGCCACTTCCGTCAATGACGGCAACATATATTTTTTTGATGGAAATAATGTAAAAGTTTTTCGAGTTGGTCGCAAACATATGGAGTAATTTCCTAGAAAACTTATAAAATTTGCCACCACCCCAGATTTCGGTAACTTTATTATTGAAAGTATGATCAAATAATCATTTACTTACTCAGATGCCAAACATGGAAATTGTCGCAATTTCGAGAAATGATAAAGAATGAATAGAATAGAATAGTTTATTCATCCCGTAAGATCACAATACATGATATAGGATATGTCATATTTTACAAATATTAAAACAAATTAAAATAGAAATTAAAATTAAAAGTCAGATTTTTCATTAGACCATGTTCCATATAAATACTCTTCTATGCTATAAAAACATAATTCAGTAAGATAATTCTTTAGTTTGAGTTTGAAGCGATTGTTGTTTGATTCTGACTTACAATCTGGAAGTCGATTAAAAAACTTTATACCTAACATTTTTTGAAAAGAGCTGTTGAATGTCTTGGAAGTTTTAATAGATTTCCATGTCTGGTGGGATATGAATGAGAGTTTGAGTTTTGGCTGAAATTTTTCATATTATATTTTATGAATAATAAGGTTTTATAAATATAAATTGATGTCATAGTCATCAATTTTAACTTAATGTAGTGTTCTTTGCACGATTCTCTATAATCAAGGTTCAATATTAAGCGTATCACACGTTTTTGGCATATGAATATTTTAGAAGCACCAACTGCATTCGCCCAAAGACTAATGTTATAGGATATATGCGAGTAGATAATGGCGTAGTATAACCAGCTGTGAAGTTGTAAATATACTTTTAATTGAAGCATCGCGTAGTAGCTACTATTTAATGTTTTAGATAAATTGTTAAAATGTCCAACTAATATTACTATGTGTAAACCTAGAAATTTTGTAGACGAAGAAAGTTCGATATTTTCGTTATTTACGTTTATCACGTATTCATTGGTAATTGCCGCCACTTTTGAGTGAAACTGCATGCAAACAGTTTTATCTGAGTTTACAATCAGGGAATTTATTCTACACCATAATGTGAACTGACTTGATATCGTATTTAGATTGACACTGAATTCTTCCTGAGACTGTGCTGATGTCACTAAAGTTGTATTATCAGCATATAAAATGATACTTTCCGAATTGATGAACTTAGGCATATCATTCATGTAACACAGAAATATCAGAGGTCCAAGGATGGATCCCTGAGGTACTCCGAGATTGATTTCATGTGAGTGCTATGCCAATCTGAAAAGTTTCCTCGAAAACCAAGGCCTTCCAGTTTGTTTATGGCAACATTTATGTTAATAGTATCAAAAGCTCTCGATAGTTCGAAGAAAAGCGCGCCTACACTCCTTCCCTGCTCCAAGGACTTTATGGATAGAGTTCCAAAGAGCGCAGGCTGCGCTCTCCGATGATATATATCTTCTTTGTTCTCACCATTTTGCGACTCATTAGCATTTTTTCTGTTTAGGAAAAACTACAATTTATTTATTAATACTTTATATTTTTAACAATGTAGCCTGCCGTGTACGAAGGCGCAATGTTTTTTTAGTTTCATTGAGCACAAAAACACAACTTTTGTGAAAGTTTACAATCTTTTGCTATTTTTTCCTATTTTTGCTAAAGTGATTGGCCTAATACATTTAATCAAGTAACGACAACGATCGATGATTGGTAATAGCAAAATAACGGAAATAGCGAATAACGGTGACGTTATTTTCAATGGAAGTGATACAGCATAGGGCTGAATATTATTTTTCTGATCAGTAACGAAACTCAATGATTTTTTGTAGGTTCATTCTGAGCACAAAAATTGAGAGAAAACCCTACGAAAAACGTACCACAAATGATGGAAAGTATGCAGTAGTCAAGACCGAAATTCTGAGAAGCTTCGATAAAAGCAAGAACATCTGCGACAAAGATTTCAATTTGGATACTCTAAAAAGGGTCGCCAATGATTCAGATGTGCCTCCGTATTACATTGATTTTTGGTTTCAAAATTGTCGTTTACATAATTTGTGAGATATTCGAATCCATTAAATAATTATTCATACAAGTGTTTTCTCTGTTAGGATGTGTAAGTTGGCCCGGCGCGTCATGGCAATTATTAATAATAGACGTCCTCTACCGGACTCTACCTAGACTAGGCCTCTGGGTATACTCTATCTACGAGTGTTTATGAGTGATTTTTTTCGGTATTATTATTATTGAACAACACTATAGTGAAATCGGAAAAAAAATTGCTGATGGAATAGAAATTAAAAAGTAATTGAATAAAATGTAAACGTCGCCGAAGGTCTAATCACTCATATAATCAACAATTGCTTTGTTAAGGAAAAATTGACAAAATTTTCAAAATTGGTGTCATCATACCTCTGTTCCAGATCGGTGATGAATTTCAAACCAACAATAACAATAACCGTTTTATCGAATATAAAAACAAAATTAGACAATTTTTATAAACCAAAACGGAGTTATTTTTTTAATCGGTTACAAAGCCACATCCACAAATGTACACTGAGAAAAATATAAAAAATTCAAAGAACGCACGAATGGCTGTACATGTTTCTACTCGAGATATGTTATGGAAAATGCTCTTTTCGCCATCCCTGACACCACGTGGCAGTTTTCCAAGCCGTCCAAGGGGGTGCAATATGGGGCGAAAGTTTTAGCAACCTGTCTATTCAAATATATGGTTCATCTTCTCTCAAATTGACAACGAAACATGTGACATTCCTCAAGCATGTTTCACAATAAACAACTGTGCTGTCAAGTGTTGGGGTTTGTTCTAGTGTGGCAAGTGAATATCCACAAAAAAAATTCTGTTCTGTGTTTTAAATTTCGATGGCGACTTAATGAAATAAGTAAGTAACAAAAATTATCACGTGAAAAATTTATTTTTGAGTTTTGCAAGGAAATTACCCCTCTCAACTCCAGATGAACTTTCCAACTGGAGAACGGTTAAAGATAGATCAATTCTGCAAACGCCAATCGATTCAGAATGATGAGATTAGTATACTGTGTGAATTTAAAAAACATCTGTGTTAAAAAAAATTAATAGTCCCAAGGGGTAGACCCCTAAAACTCATGAAAAATTCAAAATTGTCAGATTCATTTGATATCCGCACTATATTTCATGCTGATTCCGAAAATATATGATTTGTAAATGCTCAGACATAAGGTTTAGCATAAAAAGGAGTAAAACGTCAAAAGTTCCCTGGCACGACACAATTAAAAAAAAAAACTATTTTTCAAAAATCTCAAACATCTTTTGAATGTTTCTTGACTAGCTGATTCCAAATCATACCAGAAAATAAATTTCGAAGACGAATTGACAATATATCAGAAGATTTTTATTCGGAAAAAACATTTTTTCAGATGAAACGGCATTCTAATTCAAAAAATACAAGTTGATTTTAAATTTTTTTCAAAAAATCACAAAAACTCCTCAAATGTATCTCGAGGAGCTGATTCTGACTGAAAAATGTATTTGAAGGGAAATTACTTCTCTCAACTCCAGATGAACTTTTCTCCTCGCGAACGGTTGAAGATACATCAAATCTGCGAATGCCAATCATAATAATAAGAAATACAAAATTGTCAGATTCACTCTGAGATTTGTGCCCATTCTATAAGCATTGATTGGGATAAAAACAGCAAAAAAAAAGTCGAATCCAGAATTTTTTTGATAAGTATGTTCCAATAAGTTCCAAGGTAATGTCTTTCTACCTCGGCTGCTAGGCTATTGTCCGCTTGACTGATCTTTATTTGTTCCTCACATAAAGTTCAAAGAAAATTGTTAGGCTGTGAACATAAATTATGTTTTCAAGATTAGAAATTTCTAGATTTAACATTTTTTGCGTAATGATAATAATTTAATTGTTCTTCACAAAAAGTTTGAAAAAATTCTGTTAATCGGTAGCTACCTACACGGTATCAAAAATATTTTTTTGTCTCCTGAACTAAAATACAAACACAACTGAAACTAACACAAATAAAATTTCAAGTAATTTCGGAGATACGGCCTGTTATAGAATGATGACTGACATTGTTCTTACCGCGAAAAAACACTCAAAATGCCTCCTTATTTTCACCACCACAATGTACACACCCAAATTCACCCGGTTTCCCTTTTTTCGTAGAAAAGAGCTCTATTTTTTATTCATCCTAGATGCCAATTTCGTCTGGTATGCACACCAACCACCCGAGGTGGTGCTGTAGGTTTTACGGGTTTCCCTACAGCTGAAAAGTGAATACGCCACCAAAAATCAGTAAGTCGCCCCGGAGCGTCACGGCAAATAATAATAGCCGTCCTCTACCCGCACAGGCTATACCTCTGGATACGCTCAACGAGTGTTTATGAGGGAGTATTATTATTATTATCCTTCTTTTAACGACCACAAGAACCAAAAACGAATTTCTTAATGAAAAGTGCAGTTTTCAATACGAAAAATGAGTGAAAAAGGTGAATTGGGGGTTGTACATTGAGTTAGTAAAGAGAAGAATGCATTTTGACTGTTATATTTCTCGAACAGATGGAGTAAAAGCGGTCTGTATTGACCTACCCTTGTACTGACATGAAGCAAAACTTCGAATCTAGTCTGTAGGTGGTTCCCCTGTCCGAATCAAAACTAAATTCTGCTAGTTGGGAGTAAAAACGGAATAACATTGATCGATCTCATAAAAGAAACTCTCTGAACTCAATCTTCCTCACCAAAAGTTTGAACAAAAGACCGTGTATAAAAATTATGTTTTGTTTGAAAATTTCTTGAATTTTTTTTCATAATGCTAGTGCCTTTCTACCTCGGCTGTTATCACAAAAAATTTGGTGAAGCCACACGCTATCAAAAATATTATGGTTCCTGAATCCAAAAACCAAACAAAATTTCTTGGCGTGCTCAAGTAATTTCAGAGATACAGGCCTATTGTTGACTGGCATTTTCTAGCACACGTTCCTATTGCGAAAAAACACTCAAAATGCCTCTTTCTATTCACCACCACAATGTACACACCCGAACTCACCCGTTATACGCTTTTTTCTTATTTGAAAGCGACACTTTTGGTAAAAAAAGTTGTCCTTTTTTTAACGCGCACCCAAAAAAAAACAAAATATCCAATTACCAACCTGACATAAATGAGATTCACTCAACAATTTGCTGTCATGTGTCGGGATCAGCCAGGAATTTTTGTTCAAAAGTAGGAGTTTCTTGATAAAAAGTGCCGTTTTAAATAAAGAAAAGTGTGAAACAGGTGAATTCAAGTTTGTACATTGAGTTAATTAAGACATAAAGGCATTTTGACGTTTTTTTTAATTTTCGCCGTAGAAATTACTCTCATACTCTAATAACTGAGAAAAATAGGCAGCTCTATACATTTGACTAAATTCATTTGTTTCTTGCTCAGGATTTAAAGAAAATCCACAATTGTGTAAGGTTCACGGTATTACACAACTGTGAAAATTATGTTCGAACGTTTTGAAATAGGTAATCTAGAATGGATGTAACTGGAACCTGGAAGGGGCCAAAATTTGATGATTCATGTTCAAAATTTGTGATGTGACAGATTTCATCTATAATGAAGTGATATTCGGGACTTTGAAATTAGGTTACACCACCAATATTTATTGCAATCAAGAAGAGAAAAACGTACCGATTATAGATCAATAATGGTTTACACTAAATTAATAAAAAAACCGTAATCATAGAATAAAAAAAGGTTGGTTCTGACCTGAATTATCCTTGTTCTCGGGGGGGAATGGTACCAAGAATGCCACAGCTGTCGGTGACAAATACTGTTGAGTTCTTGCTAGGACATGTTGTCCAATATTCTCGAGTCTGTCCTTAACTTCAGTATAGCTAAAAGGAAATTTACCTAGACCCAAGCCATCATTTCCACATGCATACAGAGCCACGAAAAGTCGTTGGTTGGGCATTCTTGACTTCGCTTTCAGATCTGAATTGATCAACTGGTTCAAACTACAATTTCAATTGGTATTCAATATGATGAATTTCATAATTTAATGAACAGAAATTACCTTCAACACTGCTACGATTCAATTCTTTTTTGTGCACAAAAAACCTTTACATTCTGAAAACAATGAAAACATTCGTTTCACAAACCTCTCATTTGAAGAATATTCGATTATTATTCGTGAAACACGAAACAGACGAAACACAATTCACATTAGCACAGCTTACGTGATTGAAGGGTATGTGACTCTGTGATCGGTAGATTGCGCTTGGATGGAACTATCGTGAAGTTCGTCATGAAGAGCAGAGCTTGTTTGTTTCCCAAGAATTGAATCATCATGTCATATATCACTTGTTCGATGAAAAGTAGAATTGTATGGTACGCGAAATCGGCGGAATCACCATAGTCTAGACATCACTCTACTTTTGATCCCGCACGCAGTGTCGCTTGCGCATTGTATCCGCGCGAAATTTAAAATACTGATTTGTTGATAGCTGTCAATAATTAGTGTGTGGTTTGTAGGTAGTTGGCACATTATTTTGAGAATTATTGTGCGAGTTTGTTGATAACGAAAGTGTTTTGTTCAAATAAACTGTTTCCTTCAAAAAAGTGAAATCTTTTACTGTGTTGTTATTCAGAGAAGTGATGTAAAAAAGTTCCACATATGATATATTACTCACCCTAGTTCATATTATTCGCTGTATATTGATGAATTATACAAATGATGAATGGGACGGCAAGGCTCAAAAAAGAATAGCGTTAAAGCTATTTGTGTTTGAATCTGAAAAATCATTCTCAACGTATTCGACAAGCGAAATCTTTTCACTTTGGTAAGTGTATTTTATTTTATTTAATCTTTTCTCTCTCCAGATGAAATAAATGAACAGGCGGATTACAGACCTATATAAATTTGATGAACGTAAAGAGACCTCTTCGATGAGACTGTAAATGAAGGTAGATAAATTCAAATGTTGATAGCGAAGGAAATGTTCTATCATGGTGGTTACTTTAGATGACTCAGCTCAGATGATGACACTGTGTGTCGACACAAGTATATTTTTTGTGTGAATTGGAAGCTTTCATTTCCTCTATATTTAACAGCGAAGTAAATCTCGGAAAATCAGAGATATTGAATCATACTAAAGTACTTTATGGCATAGCTTTATAATATATTAAGAAATTCATGAAATGCCATGCGGAGTGATAAAAGCATTACGGTGCAGAAGTACAGCAAATAATATGTAACTGGGAGTGATGTACCTAGTTACTAACCTACATGAAACTTTCTTATATGCTCTTCCTAACTATCAACATCGTAACCATTTTGTTTCGAATTAATGCACCAACACATTTTCACTTTTTCAGAGAAAAAGAGTATATGTAAAGAAAACTTTCATGAGCTAACTAGAAACCAAACGAAAATTAATTAATTGAACAACAACTATCAACAAAGAATTCAGTATTTAAAACTTCGCGCGAATGTACAATGCGCATGCGGAATTGCGGAATCAAAAACTGAACTTCACCTGACTTTATAAATGGGTTTAATTGGTCACCATTTTTCGTGATCAATTAAGGCTGAAACACAATGGGAGTTTCATGTATTTAGTTTTATTTTCACAATTTTGGATATTTTTTTAACGCGAAACGTGTCATTATTATTCTATCACGCCTCATAAATGAATACTGTTTTGCATCTTGTTTTATTTTAAAAATTAATATCCAAAATCCCGAAACTTAAAACTCATTTGAGTACATGAAACTTGCTTTAGATCACTTCTGGAGCTACCCGAAAAGCGACCTATGTACTCCGATTGAAAGAAGAAAAAGCACCAACAAAAATTATTTAAAACAAAATTATATATTTATTTCATTTTATACATGAAATTTCGCAGTGGTTTTCTCATAAGATGGTTTAACTATTTTATGGGTTTTGTAGGTATTTAGAATTTTGATTAACTTAGGTCATATTTCCAGGAGTATTGAGTTTATCAGCATTATGTTCATATATATGAAACTAGAAATAATAATAATTTTCATATTTCAAGAGTAAATAGGTGTGCAAATGAGTATATTTTACAGTATAGGTCTTTAACAATCCATCAAATTACTTTTTCTTTCAAGAAACTACTATTATTATTTGCCACATTTTCATAAGTATTTCAAAATCAGTTTCATTAGCTCGTATATTAATACTTTATTTTTACAATATCTATGTTAGAATGAGAAAATTCAGTCGTTTATAAGGTACCTTATTAGTGTAACTATTAAAATTTCAGTTTTATCAGCTAATTTGTTAATTTTTCGTTGTTACGAGTGTAGTAATTCTGAAATGAAAAAGATAACTTAATACCTACTATGTTATTACAGCTTCATTTGCATAAATACTTGAATTTTAGTATTATTCGTCAATTCTTTGTATTGCAATTTATATACTTCACTCTAGAATAAAAAAATAATTCGTAATCTCAATTGTAGTTTTGAAGATTTGATTTAGAAATAGAGACGTTTCGGACTATCCTGAGACATTTCATCGTAATGATAGAAAACACAACACGAATATTTCCAAAAGACCAAATTCATTTTAAATATTTAAAAAATCTATTGAATAAAAAGAAATGTACACATCTATTTGATATTTACAGAAATTTACAAAACACGAATATTTAGATAACAACAACAATCCACACTAAGATTCTATACTATTTGGTAGTCTGTATAACAAGAGGTTATCGTACAGTTGGGGTCGAACAACTTTGAAGCAGTCTGAAAGGCAGCCATGTCCAAGCCTCCTTGGTGATTGCCCATGGCATTCATCATGTTGCTTTGTCCTAACGACATGTTGCCAATAATCAGTTCTCTGAAAGAAAATTAATTGGTATTAAACTCTTTATCAAAATTGACTCTTGATGGGGAACTATCGTTGTTTGCTGATGACACCACGACCATTAATTTTTCCAATAATTATAATGAAATAACAAATAAAATAAAAAGTGATATCGGTACAATATTATTTTGGTTACAAAAACATAAAAACACACTCATTTGTAACAAATCTTCATTTATGAGTATTTCAAAAAGGGCGATGGATATTCCAAATTTTTCAATTGATTTAAATGGTAAAACTTATAAATTATCAGCAAACGATAAAATTTTAAGGCTTATATATAGATGAAAGACTATCATGGAATATACAGATTGATAAAATCAGAAATAAAATTGCCCCACTAATCGGCATTCTTTTCAAAATTAGAAATTACATACCTTTAAAATTTCTTAAAAACATTTATTTCGCTCTGATTTATTCACATCTGCAATACCTCGATTCTATATGGGGTACTGCAAGTAATTGTTTTTTAAATCCTTTAAAGAAGTTACAAAATAAAACAATTAAATGTATCTATAAATTGAATTACATGGAACCAACTATCAATTTATACAAACCAAATGGTTTGCTTGACCTGAACTCTGTTTGCTGAAAATTTGTTGTTTCATCCACTCAATATGTAAAGAAATTAAAACCTGAATTTAGTCTTTACTGAAGTGAACAGTATTCACAATCATAATACCGGACAAACTAAATTATTAGCTGCTGGCAACTTCAGATCAAATTTTGGAAAAAAATATGTCTATCATAATGGCATAGTGAATTATAATTCTGTATCAAGTAAAATAGAAAATTACCATTCGCTGACAAAATTTAAAAACATATTGAAGAAAGAAATTTTGATGTGAATTATTTATACATTTAATGAAATAATTCTATATATACAGTGTGCCCAAGATAAGAATGAACAGCATGGGGATATCGGAAACGGTAAGTGATACGGGGTCGATTAAATTAGAGAAAAGTAGCGCATTTATGTGCCTAATAATATGCCATTTAGAAAGTTTTAATATTCCGAGTAGTTTCGGAGATATCCGAGAAAAACCGAAATTTGAGAATTTCGTTTTTATTTTCTCCTAGCTTTATTTTCAAAGGAAATGTAAAACAAATAGCACTTTGCCATGGCCACTTTTTGAGGACTACACGATAACGTAAGCAGAATTTTTCTGCGACGTTTCGTCTTTTAGAAAACATCATCAACTTTGTATTTTTATATGGGCCGAAACTAAAGTATACCCTGTATACGACTCCATATTTCATTGTGAATACAGCAACGTATCAAACAATATGATTTCGGAACAATTTCTCGCGCAAAATGTAATTTAGTGATTACTTAATATGTTTTTCTTCAATTTTAGATAGTAGGCGCTGGAAAAAATGACATATTTTGGTACATGAAATAAATTGATTAGTCCTATTTATACTAAATTTAAACTTACCACTTTCCAGAATTTTTGCGTTGTTGAATACAAAGATGAGTCGCCAAATCAAAAGTTTACTTTATAAATGTAATTGTAATGTAATAACAAGGAGCTGATATGTATTACAGGAAACAAACAGAAACTTATAATAAGTGTTCAAATAACCCGCCGTTATTTTCTAAGCACAAGTACGCTCGTCTCACAGACGAATTTAAAACTTGAGTTAACATATTCGGACAAATATTGTTAAAGGAAGCAGTTACCAATCTTAGCAAATCTTCTTCATTTTGAAAATTATGATTAGAGTACACTTGATTCTTGATATGTCCCCAAAGGAAAAAGTCTAGTGGGGTTAGGTCGGGGGCCCTTGCAGGCCAGGGTGTATCACTATGAGTACCTATCCACTGTCCTGGGAAGCGACGGTTCAAATAATCACGAACAATTATAGCGTTATGTGCTGGAGCACCATCTTGTTGAAACCAGCAGCTGTGAGTAACCGCTAAAGGCAAATTATCTAGAGCATCTTCCAAATCATTTACTAACAAATTTATGTACCGCTCTTTTGTTAAATTGTTTCGGTAGATAAAAGGCCCAATTACATTCGTACCGAGAATCCCAACCCACATGTTAAAACCGAAACGATGTTGGTGTCTGGACACTTTGTGTACCCGCGGATTTTGTTGTGACCAATAATGAACATTCCGCCTGTTAAAAATGCCATTGTTGGTGATCATACTTTCATCAGACCAAATTATTTTGAAAGGGAAATTTTCATCGTCTTGGCATTTTCTAGTGTACCATTCACAAAAGGTTCTTCGCCTTGCATCATCACCTGGCCTGAGTCCATGACAAATCCTAAATTTATAAGGATGATATTTATTTTTTTTAAAAATGAAGTGAGCGGTGGATTTGGCAACTCCGGTATTATCTTCAATGGTGCGAGTAGATATCTCAGGATTTTCAACAACGGCCTGTAACACATCACGCTGACTTTCTTCATTAGATTGCTTTTGTCGGGAAACCACAGGTTTTTTAAATGATCCGTATTCTTTTAAATTAAAAACTAACCGTCTAAATATTGATTTACCAGGTTGTCGCCTCTCTGGATACTTATTAGAGTACGCACGTTCAGCATCAACACAATTTCTTTGGCACACAATGTAACATGACAACATATCAAATTTTTCAGTATTCGAAAAGCTGCCGTTTTCCATTTTTAACACAAATTAGGTAGGTAGCGAGATGTAAAAGTAGGAACGAAAATGTGTCAAAAATTCTACCAAACTACAGTATTATTATGACAACGGAACAATATGTGTCATTTTTTCCAGCGCCTACTATCTAAAATTGAAGAAAAACATATTAGTAATCAAGTAATCACTAAATTACATTTTGCGCGAGAAATTGTTCCGAAATCATATTGTTTGATACGTTGCTGTATTCACAATGAAATATGGAGTCGTATACAGGGTATACTTTAGTTTCGGCCCATATAAAAATACAAAGTTGATGATGTTTTCTAAAAGACGAAACGTCGCAGAAAAATTCTGCTTACGTTATCGTGTAGTCCTCAAAAAGTGGCCATGGCAAAGTGCTATTTGTTTTACATTTCCTTTGAAAATAAAGCTAGGAGAAAATAAAAACGAAATTCTCAAATTTCGGTTTTTCTCGGATATCTCCGAAACTACTCGGAATATTAAAACTTTCTAAATGGCATATTATTAGGCACATAAATGCGCTACTTTTCTCTAATTTAATCGACCCCGTATCACTTACCGTTTCCGATATCCCCATGCTGTTCATTCTTATCTTGGGCACACTGTATACATTTTTTATACACCTATATTATATTGTATTTTGAGAAAATGTCATCAATATTGATGAAAATAATATTAATATTGACTAATGACATTTTCTGTATGTTTAATTATTTTTCTTATCCCTTTTATTAACATGTAATATTTCTTGGGAAATTAAAGTTGATTGATATGAAAAATTACAGTGTCAAAAATGTCTTAAATATACAGGGTGATAACGATACGTGAAAATAGACAAGCTTTTTGTTTCAAGTAGAATCAAAATGTCAAAATGCTAAAACATTCATTTCTTTAAAATAATTAAGAGACATAAAACAAATTCAGTCCTAATTCCTTCATTTTTGATACTTTCAGTACTTAAATATGAAACGTCTAATAATCCATCCTACAGTGACCTATAGGTAGGCCACATATTTAGCCAGTATATATATGTAATCAGAGATACAAATATTTTATTTATACTTTGTAACACTTGTAAAAATATATAGGGCAAGTTCATCACTCACCGAAAGAGGTGTGTTTGAGAATAGAATAAAATAACTTAAATGAAAAAAGGAAGCATGCTGGCCAACACGCCTAATCAGTAAAGTCGTGCAGATCAAACCGTAGTTCAATATTTGTTCACAAATCGCCATAAAATTCTCCCGTACCTTTCTACCTATTAACTGTGATTTTTCTCAGAGAGCACACATTAATATTTGTAATATTCCACACGTGCTTATTTCACATTCTTACCAATTAGAGACGGTCTGTTTGTTTGCGAGTCGGTCCAAATTCATGAAGAATGGACTTGACGGAAGACCATTAACTAGTAATGAAAAATGCATTAAGCAATCCAATCTTCCATAAAAAACCTATACGATATATATTTTCGTCGGCAAAATCTAGAGATCACGAATAATGAAAAGATCTAGCCACGTTTTATGCTCTACCTGCTCATATATAGATAGTCAGATAAATAGATAGATAGATAGCTTTTATTTAACTACATTATGTAAATACATACATTTGTAGCAGTTCAGTGTACAAAGTTCAGATACATATATATGTGTATAAATAAAAGTAAAGTTTGTATAAGATATAAAGATATACAGATATAAAGATGATTGAGCAAACATTAACACATTGTATAAATATTAACAAAGAATATGGAATGTTGATAGGACAACATTCAATCAGGTTAGTCATATATTCCGCCTCATTGTAATAGCATTTAATTATAAGTACTTGTTTCTTCAGTTGTTTGAATTTTAGAGACATTATAAAGTTTTATATTCAGAGAGTTTGATTCAGATTTTTGCAGTCTATATCTTGATGATATTATGAGTTCTGAGTTGCGAGTACTATAGTCATGGAACTGTGGATTAGTATCAAATTTGTTTTTATTGTCGTGAATTTCTAAGAGCGTTTGGTATATATATAAAGTAGGAATGGGCATCAATTCCAATTTTTTGAATATAGGTTGGCATGTATCTTTGTAATTTGCATTAGCAATTATTCTTACTGCCTTTTTCTGTAGCTTGAAAGCTTTTTCAGAATATGAGGAGTTTCCCTACAAAATAATACCATATCTGAGATGGGAGTTAAAGAAAGCGTTATATGCTGTCAGCAGAATGGTAGGGCTTACTATGGGTTTCAACTGTCTAAGCAGAAATATGTATTTTGATAGTTTGGAGCATAGGTCGTCAATATGGTAGTGCCAGTTGAGGTTATCATCTATGGTGATCCCTAGTAGATTTACCTTATCCCCATTTTTTATTTTATTATTGGACGACAATATTAAATTTTGAGTTTTATCTGTTTAACTTCAGAAGATTTCCAGTGAACCACTTCTCGGCTTGATTTTCTAAATGTCTCATTGTCGTGGTTAAATTTTGACAGTCTTTGTCGGAGCATATGATTGTTGTATCATCTGCATAGGCGACACATTTATCAAGTAACATGTGATAGAAGAAATCATTGATATATATATATATATATATATAATAAAGAGGAGAGGCCCCAGGACAGAGCCCTGTGGTTCTCCTGTTTTCACCAGTTCAAGTGTTATTCAGAAGTACGAAATGTTTTCGGTTGGTAAGGTAAGAGTGGAAGAGAGAAAGTGCTATTCCTCTCACACCATAGTCGGAAAGTTTTCTCAGAAGGATATCGTGAGAGACGCAGTCAAAGGCCTTGCTCAGGTCACAGAGAGTAATCGCGGTCAGCTGTCCATTTTCGAAGCCTTCGACTACCTCTCTCACCATCCTAGTAACTGCTTGGATGGTCGAGCAATTTTTTCTGAATCCATATTGATTCTTATACAGTAAGCCTCCAACCTATTTTTAATTAATATTTCAAACAGTTTGCCAAAATAGGGTATTATCGATATTGGACGATAATTTTCCAAGATGTCAATATCTTCCTTTTTGAAGACAGGTATTAACTTAGTGATCTTCAGCTCATCGGGAAAGACTCCCTCGAGTATACAAGCATTAAATAAAATGGTCAGAGGTTTCACTAAGAACTGTATGGATTCTTTGATTATTCTGCTGTTTAAATCGTAAGAGTCAAGGCAGCTGCAGTTTTTTAGTAGGGTAATCGCGTTAAATACTTCGGGGTTTGTGACAAGTTTAAAGTAAAAAGAACCAGCAGATTTAGGCTTCAACTGGTCATTAATTGTATTAAGGTTAGAATAGTCGTTTCTGGTATCTAACTGGTCAATTATTATCTCTGCTATTGTGGCAAAAAATACATTAAATTCAAGTGGATTGATATTTTCACTAATTTTTTTACCAGTTTTCTTATTACTCTCATAGTGTATAACTCTCCAGCTATCTTTGATTTTATTGCTTGAGTTTGACAGGAAGGAATCATAGGCTTTTCGTTTCGTTTCGATAACAGATTTTTTGTATTCTTTATTCAGTTTTTTTAAAGTTTCCTTATGGGCTGGGTCGTTTGATACATCAGAGATAACTTTAATGGTAGATAGTTGGTCTCTCAGTTCTCTTAAATTTTCAGTGTACCACTTCACTGGCATGTTAGATCTGTTTTCACAGACTCTTTTGAGAGGAAAATGTTTCGCGACTAGATTTTGAAAGGTATTTAGTAAAAATGATACCATATTTGAGACTGAATTTTCGGTATTGAAAACATTCCATTCAATTTGTGACAGGGATGCTTTCATCTTCATTATATTTTCAGATGTAATATTTCTTCTTGTTGTATAATTCCTTCATCGGAGAGGGCATTTCATAAAACAAATCGCATCAAATAACCATATTCCAGTCCACTTAGTTGATAAAATCGTCTCCAATAAACAAGAAAAAATGATCATACTATACCCAGATCCTGAGGAACCCAAAGAACATAAGAAATATGCTAGCATAAGCTATTCGGGAAGACTTTCCGAAAGCATTAAGAATTACATTTCAAAATTTAACATAATAATGTCATTTACTAGTAAGAATAATTTAGGAAACATGTTATTCAACGCAAAACTCAAAAAGGATAAAAAAAGCGAGTATATATAGACTGGAATGTGGGGATTGCTCAGCAGCCTATACAGGTGAACACGTGTTATCAGATAAAAAAATCGGCTTTATATGGACATTTACAAGAAACAAACTACACAATAAATAAAGAAAATATGAAAATCCTTCATATTTGTAAAGGAAGGGAGATGAACGTGTTGGAAGCATTAGAAATAAATACATTGAATAAAAACCCTAATTTTACAACTCTCAATGAACAATTAGAACTATACAGCTCTCCACTTTTGAATTTGTGAGTTTTGATAACTAGTTTGAAAATCTATTTTGAATTAATTATTTAGTAATATTGTGATGTTATGAAATTAGACAATGTTTGGAAATTTCAGATGTGTTGATAGTGCAGGTATGTTTTGTTATCTCAGGTAACGTCTGGGTATTTCAGACAAATATTTTAATTAACCTACCTAGCTGACATTATTATTATATTTTAGATATATATGAGGAACTTTTGTGATACTACGTTATAGTTTACTTGATAATGGTTGAATAAGCCGAAACCGGTCGTAAGAAATAAACGTATAGAAGTGGAAATTAGACAAAAGTTATTTTTTCTCTCCTATGTTCAAGCACCACATCAGCAGACCTATGAAGACCTCGCAGCATCTGAACTTCACTATTCACCTGAAGACGATTGCTGATACAAGCAATCGAAACGTTGTGGAAAAGTGAAAGAAGTCAAACACCTTTCAACCCATCAAGACGATAGGCGTCCGAAACCTAAGTAATCAAGTTACTAGATACATCGTCTGCAATCTTCAAACAATCATATTTCTATGTCTCAACTCTGTAACTGTTTATCATTCCAACATTATATTCTGATTCTAGTGCGGGAAAATATTTTTTTTCAGCTAAATTGCGTGCGGGTATGAGGTGAACCACGAACGCTTGTAGAAAATAAGTATTATTGAAAAAAATCCTACCCATACACGTTGAAAGTGAACAAATACT
Source organism: Chrysolina americana (assembly GCA_958502065.1). NCBI lineage: Eukaryota > Metazoa > Arthropoda > Insecta > Coleoptera > Chrysomelidae > Chrysolina > Chrysolina americana. The sequence goes on from OY293412.1 coordinate 91,463,990, forward strand.
TACTGAATGATATTTTGCAGTGATTGAATGAATAGCTTTCTGTTAAAAGCACTAGGAGGTGATTCTGTAGAAAATCAAACTAAACCTAATAGAAAAATATGCCTTTTTTAAACAAGCTGCAATGATATTTGAAAAAACATTCATTCCGAAATCGTTCTCGTATCTCATATATATTTCTCGTTAAAAAACCGAACAAAACTCGATTTAAATATAATAATATAAAACAAATGTGATATAGTAAAAAACCTATATCTCTAACGACTATCTCATACTCACTGTCTAGATTGCGGCGTTCGATCCCTCTGCCTCCTGTTCTTGAACCAATTCGAGACTTGTGTGAGAGTGAGACCTGTTCTTTTCGCCAGCGCCCTCTTCTCGTCCGGTGTCGGGTATCTGTTCCGAGAGTAGCAGTCTTTTAGGGCGTTCCTACTCCGCTCCTTGAAGCAATATACCGTCTCCTCCCCGTCCCAGATGGTCTTCGGTAAAGGGTATTTCTTGCGCAGTCGGTACTTGTCTACCGCACCTGAATTTGTATCAGTATAAAGTTATTCAGTTCAGTTGAGTAAAATCTTCAAAATTTTAATTGAATTTCATACACAGTAACATCAGTTTTTATTTTATCATCCTGTGAAAACAATGTCAAAGGGAATTCAAAAATATTATTATAAATCAGGGAATGCTCTTGTCAAATGTAATTAAAAACAATTAAGCTCCTCCTTTGTATGGCAGTGAGATGGCTAGTAGACTCAAGTTTGTGCAATCGTTAGCAATGACAAAAACAGTATTTCCGGCCCCGAGGAATGGATACTGGTGGACAGTCCCCGTTGGTGTTGATGGGTTGACCCATAACACAGGAGCTGGAGGAAATGAAAGAATGCCGCACGCCTCCTGCTTTGCTTGTGCGGAGGTATTTGCCATTCTTTGTAGTGAATTGAAAACAGGTGATCACTGGATCCAAAATAAATTGTAATTATCACGAAAAAGGCTCACAGCAAAAACTGGGTTCAAGATGTTGGCCTTCACATTCTAACGCTGTTAATTTCTTGGCGCTGGTTTGGTAGATGAGCCCCTCTTGTTTATAGAATCATATTTCCTGGTGCTTTTGAGATTTCTAGTAAGAGAGCTTTTGGAAAAGAAATACTTGTAAAAGCTGTAATATGCAAGTTGTCTAGTATATATCGGGATGGAGTCGATACTGGCAACCTCTTGCAACGCATCTGACCGAATGTATCTATCGCTATTTGTTGCAATAAGAAGTATCTTATTCAGCTTCCTTTCCTACTCTCTGTAATTTAGTCTTTTTCGAAATGAAAAATGCTTGGAAGGCATACAGTATAGCAGGATGAATTATTTGTTGCCTTGAATATTCCTTGACGAAAGCTCATCTAAGTAACTAGACTCATGTAGTACCAAAAAAGCCATTTGATTCGAAAAAATAACACGAATGGTGGAAAGAAAAGTCTGAAGTGTCATTGATCAAAGATTTCTATATCAAATCAGTGAAGTTAAATGAACTTACATTCCATAAAAACGGAAATATGATATTGATGATATGTAGCTTGTTTAAGTTTCATTTCATTGCAAAGTAAGTATGTTTTTTTTCATATGGAGGACTTAACCGGATATGTTTGAACATCTGGCAGAAATCAACGGAAGACTTACATTAGTAGGACATGTTTCGAAGGAATAATAATTCATCTTGAGCAAGAGGAGTGGATTGGAAGCAGATCTATAGAAAGGTGAAATGTTACAATAGAATAGAGAATAACATTAATAAAGTATATGAGCCGTCTAACTGCAAACCCCGCCAAGTACAAAAAAAAAAACAAAAACTGAGATAGCGCTGTTATTCGATAAAGAATATTAATATATCCTCGCTGTTGAAATATTATTGCTCAAAACCAACCAGATTAATTATTATCGCGTATCTACAAATTAGTTTACTTTCAATCCATCGCCATTTTCAAAATCCTCCAAGTACGTGTGACCAATAGGAAAGCCATATTTTTGTCATGTGACCACGTGATTTGAGTAACGGCTGTTTCCGGCATTTTGATTATACCTCGTCGTTATAAATCTAAAATTTTATAAGGATGCAATGGAGAACCAAAACATCCAAGATTTACCAAGCTCTTCTACATTGACAGAAGAATTCACCTGCGACCAAAACCCGGAAGATGATACAAGATTCGTTCAATCAGAATGTTGGTGTTTTTGAAGTTTATTCCTGTATTAAAGAAATATTTACTTTATAAGTTTGTTACATAATATAAGAACGTTCAAGCTTGTTTATTACTTCGTTTTGCTAGAGAATATTGAGTTAATGAATTAACTACTTTTCTGAAAAAAATGTCTAATTTCAAAAGGATCTATGCCACCAAGTACACAATTTTTGAATATTTTGAGTGGTATTATTGAAATTTTTAAACTCTTCTATAAAATTCATTCAAAACACTTCATTTTGTCCGCAAAACCCGCCATTTTTCACGTTAATTTTCAAATCCCGCCAAGTGCATTTTATATGTTTCATTTTATAGTGCTATAATCTCTTTCTTTAAATAAGATGAAAGATTATGTTTAAGAAACAGTATCTACATCCATTGAATGAAAAAGTATATTCCTTTTATCGCTTGTATCAAGCAAAACAGTTTTTAGCGTTTTTCTTGAAACTGCATAGTATGACTTGGCGGGTTTTGCATTTAGACGGCTCATATAACCTATCATAATATGGTGGAAAAACATCATTTCGAATAGTGCGGGTTCCACAAATGTTAGAGTCAGTGATTATTCGTCCAAACAATTTTATTTTTAATAAATTTTCAAATTAAAGATTATGTGACCATGCACGTGTCAGGGAAGAAACTCTACGTGATGAGTTAAAGTTTGACATCTATCATATGAAACGCCATGATTCAAGTTGGTATAGAGAAATGACTGTCTTAGAATCCTCAATCATACATCATCAATGAGCAGATCCACAGAAAAATAAAAATATTAAAATTTAATTTTTCCAAAATAATGAAGAATTATATGAAACAAAACTATTTGACCATCTATTGTACTTGTCTGTTGAAGAATTATTGTATTATAGAGTTTGTAGAATTGAGGTTATCAATGGCATATGACGTACGATACGTTCAAGATGTCTAAAAACTCTGGGGAACCAATTAATAAGTTTTTGTTTGTATTCTTTAAAAGACAAAACAAATGAAATCGCGTTCTGCTTCTGTTATTGGTTGCAGAGATGGCGTTCTAGTCCTCCTGACAGCATTCCAGGTACACAGTGATTGTGAACTTAACAGAATTTCATTAAACTTTGTAATTACCTATCATACGAAAGTAATAATCCACACTTGAAGAGGGGGCCAAGAATTTTTTAAAAAATACACAACTCAAATCATGTTTCTTTTTCAAAATGATCTAAATACTGTTTGAAAGTTAATAGTTGTTGCGTAATCAAAAATTTCGAAGTGCAATTTTCTTAAATTATTGACAATTATTATTCCTTCAGTTAACAGTACTTTGTATTATTTTCCTAAATGATTTGACCAAGTTCCGTTTTGTGGAGACAATCCACAGACATGAACAAAATAACTCATTTACATTCATTACTGAAAGTGAGCACACCTAAGAATTTGTAACATATTTTGAAACCTATTTGAAACTGTCATTTTATTCAAAACCTGCCATTCTTTAATTGACAATTATTTTTGGCAAACATTCAACTGGATGCGATGTTATACCTTACTGTTCCTTTACATCTTCCATACATACATGAATACAAACATACATACATTCATACATTTTCCATTCCCATTGAAATCTATCAATTTTGCATATGATCAATATGTTTAGGTTGTGACTATTTCACCATATGTTTTATACGTTGAATTGGGCTTTTCGGTGTAGTTCATCAAAAAGTATTAATTTTTTTCTAAGTGAGATGATATTTGATCCAGAAATAAAAAATAATGAGGAATTGAAACGTTTAAGCTGCCAATTTTTGTCTATTCATTGACACATTATAAATCTGTTGCCATGTATATTTCAAGGAATTCTGATATATTAAGTTCTTTATCTCAGTCATAAACATAAATTTTTTTTTTAATTCAGAGTTAGAAACAAAATAATTGCGATAACAAGGTCGTAATAACAATAATTCAAAGTTTTTCATTGTTTATTGTTGTTTAGTACCATATATTGATAAGTTATATATGATACTCTACTTATGTTATTCATAGCTGTATTCTAACTTCCTGTTTTTTTATAGATCTGCTTTTAACCCACTCTTCTTGCTGAAGATGAAGGATCAATCCTTAGAAAATGTCCTGCTGATGTTTCTTTTTTCTCTTATGTGATGGAAGGCCTCCGTTGGGTAATCAAAGATTTCAAGAATATGTTGACGCCAAACAAATCAAATCGCGAATAATTAAAACCCTTAAATTGCGATTCAATCAATCGATACCCCTTATAATCTTCAACAACTCACCCAAAGGTCTGCCTCTGATTTTCTCCGCCTCATTATAGTGGGCTTTGAACCAAAGCGTCTGCATTTCTGGATGCCATCTGATGTGAAAAGCGTGTGATTCTAGTATCGAGTACAACTCATGATACGAGCCCCTGTGGAACGCCACCGCTGCTCTTGCTCTCAGGATACTTTCGTTTCCCCTCAGGAGCTCTGAAGGTGGAAGTGACCAAAGAAACGTCGCTAACCTCTCGATATCTCCTCTTTGTTGAAGAGCCTCACACATACATTGCACCTAGAAAAAAAAACTAAAAATTAAATGTTTGCATGATATGGATTGTATAATATTCAAATAGTCCATCATTTTACCAAAGGACGTATCTCAAATTTTGTAATTTTTCAGGATATTTATGCAATTGAACCTTCTCTTACACGAAAACGGTTGAAGCTCTTATGTTTACGGAGCGGGAAAACAAACAGTTACCACTTAGTAATTAATTACATTTTTTCGAAATTTACTTTTCGAAATCGATAGATTCAGCAAGAATGTGTAGTTCTTTCAGATATTCGGGTCATATTTTGCACTCTATTGGAACGTGTGGAGAGAAAGGTATTGACCGTCATCAAGAATATTCATGTCATTAATTTGATAATTTCCATCATCCATTTTTTTGATATGTTGCATTTGGGAGAATGTTAACGGGTGTTGAGTTTTCTAGTTTATGTGGATTAATTATTTTTGGAACGACTATACTTCAACTAACTTGACACCAGTTTGCAAACACGTATTAATGAGATTTAGGGCCGGTTTTTCAATGTCCAGTTAAGGGTCTCAGCTAGCTGGCTGATGGTTAATAGTCCTCTGGCCCATCACCTGGAGAAAATAAATTATTCCCTAACCGTTGAGATTTCCGTAATCTCTTCTTCAACTCAAGTTGGACACGCTATATGCCAACCTTCTCAATAGTTTGTAGTCCAAGTCGATATTAAAAGCAGATATACGAAATCTCAAAGGTTGGGTAATCACTTATTTTCTCCCGGTACTGGGCCCGATGACTATTAACTGTCAGCCAGCTAACAGACTCTTAACTGAACATTGAACAACCGACATTTGATAAGGATGCCCAACAAATATACCTCTCTGTAATTTTACTGATAACGTCTTCTAACATTTCTAACATTTCGATATATCTCGGAACTAAAATAAACGGAAAATATTTTTTCCGATCTCCAATGAGCTTACCATTTAAATTTTCATCATAAAAATGCCCCTCAAGCAAACCGTCATCTTTTATTGTTCCATTCCCCGAAAATTACCAACAAAATGAAGTAATCTTCGTTACTAAATCCTAAACGGGACATGATAAATGCTTTCGATATAATTATGCTCTAACGTCAAATTATTAGCAAATATTGTTGTTGACACTTCAGCATTTGTTTCCTGTCGATTCTTCCACGAAGCCTACTGATAATAATTCAGATATCTCTAATAACCACACGGAAATTTTAGTTTTTCCAAGTTTCTACAAAATTTGTTCAATTCAAATATAGGGTTGTAAGCATAAACTCCCCCTTCCTTAGCGTAGAATCCACTAGCGTTGAGAAAAAAATGGAGTTGCCATTAGAAAAAAAATAGTTACACAATTTTAGAGATAGCGGCAATCGGTACCAATTTCTGAGCAAAACATATAATTTTTTTTAAAAATTTCCAAAGATTCAGTGAGCTTCAGGTATTATTCAGGCAAATTTTTTAAATTTTTGGTCTAACTATCTTTGTTTACAAAAAATGTATTTGTTTGTGAAGGGCTGCGTTTGTCAAAACCTCCAAAGAAATTGAGATAACTGAAAACTGAATACTAAGGCCTGAAGACATACGATGTTTCGAATAAATTTATATTGAAACATATTTAACTGAAACGGCCTCTCCAGTGAATTTTCAGAAAAATATTCCCGTTGAATTTTGGTATACCCTGTACATTGGTGAGATAAAATGTGTCAGTTCCGCACCGTAGTACATACTTTGAAAAAAAATTCCACCCATTTGTGATTTGCTTGTGACACAATTTGAATGCAAAAGTTGTATTAATTTTACGAAATGGCGAAGTCGCCGATAATTCGAACAATAATTTTTTTTTTTTAAGGAACTGCTGTCATTTTTTGTAAATGATGATAGTTCCGTTGGTAGTGGTTGAGTGATTACTGATATTTTGGCTCATTCAAAATTTCACTAGGAAGGGTTAGAAAGACAGACAGAGCAAATTCCAATAATCTCTGTCTGCTATTTCGCGAATGATGCAGCTTGAGGAATCTTATAATATAACCTGCTTGATATAATTATTGTGGAGGACATTCGAATATGATAATCTACTTAAGAACCCCTGCATTCAATGAACCACACATTCTGTACCGTATACGAGGAAAACTACCATCATTTTTTAAAGATGCTCTCGCAGATAGGCCAACCATATTCTAGTAACATTTTCTAAGTGGAATTTACGAAAAGTAAAGTATTGGATGAAATTGTAGGTATGGACTTGTAGTGACAAAAACTGGAATACATAGTGGATGTCATTTTTATCTCTTTCATAGCCATATTATATTTGGTCGCATTCTGTGGAGTATTTCCTTTCATGCAAGCAAAATATTCAGTTCTCAGAAGAATGTCAAGGGGATGTAGGTCTGGTTTAAGTTGTACAACTGCACTTTTGAATAAACTGATGATCATCGTGCTTGCATGGCATCACACGTTAAAAGATAAGGGACAACACAATTCAAAATTTTAGTGTCAATATTCGGACCCCTTTTCTGTAATATAATTAATTATAATAAGTACTGCAAACCCAAATCCAAATCTAATAGTAGTATATTAGAATATTAGGAACAATCCACCTTCATATTATTCGGGAAAAAATGACAAACAAAGCATTGAAATTAGAGAATACCCTGCTAAGAATCGAATCGAATTCTAGATCAAATGTGAGTAAATGTATAAAACGTGCTGAGGCAAATTTAAAAAGATTCTATTCACACCTTCACACTCTTATTAGTTTTGCAAAAATATATCATTAACCATTCACTATATAGTATGAATACAAACTAATTTTATTGAATTTGCAAACACTGCGGCCTTTGATTTTATTTTCAATTTGATCGCATTAATAGTTATTATCATCTTTATTTTACCCACATTCTAAGGAGAATTCCAATTTCCAAATTGATTTTGAACCTTCTGTTTGTCAAATATACCTAGTTTATTCTGTAACATATAAAATATCAAATTATTGAATTGTAATCATTGCCAAATGAGTAATTATCATTACTTCCATTATCAAATGCTAACAAAGGAAGACAGTGGATGTCAAGAAAACTTCTGATTCTCCAGCTGTTTGCAACTCTCCCGCATTAGTGTACGTTTTCCCTTATCAAGTAGATATTGAACATTTCAAAAATTCTTCTTGTATCATAGTTTCAGACTCCACGTTTGTCCACTTTCAGTTCTGATATCTAGTAAATCAGTAAAGTCTAGTAAATTAGTTTGAAAAATATTTCTAGAATTAATCCTCGAATCCTTATTATTTTTATTTCAACTCTATATCTATTTATCGAACAAAACCACCACCTACTTGATCCGCCGAGAAACTGACAGCTTTTTTTCCGTAACTATCCACCCCACTCAGTTGAATCGTCCCATCAGTCTTCTTCACATTACCACTACTATTATTGTTATTGAAATAATCCAGTTGCATTCTCCTGCTGTCTTCTATTTTCTTCTCGAAACACCCACCATAATCCAAACCCCTTTTATTCACATCACTCCTCGTTACAACTTTTGTGACAGCGTTCGCCGCGCCGAAATCGTCCTTTTTGTAAAAATCTATTCTTTTGGTCGCTTCGGCTTTTTTCACCAGCTTATCACCCGCGAAATAGTTGTCGAGTTTGCAGTTCGTCGCGAAATACAAATTATCCGTATAGTAGTTCAAGTTAGAAGAAGGAAGACAAAAATTGCCGACGTGTGAGTCACTAGAGGCGCTAGATGTGGCATCAGTTTCCATCGTGCGAACGATAAAACAAACTACTTAATTAATCATTTGTGAAAATCACTAAACCTCACGCAGAAACGTTGTCAACAAGGATTAGTTTACTTATGCAGAAATATTATGTAAAGCTAGAGCACTTTTCCCTCGGGGGCGGGGCTTAAAGCTCTAGTAACCAACCGCAGGCTCAGCTTTTGCATCTCCATAGTAACCAGCCCGGACTTGCGGCCAATTGGAAGGTTGGTTGAAGCTTTTATTGTTGAGAACAAAGATGCTTCGAGAGCGTTTTGATGAACGTTAGAGTTGTTTTTTTTGGTTTCTTGCCGGTGAATGATGAAATTTTCGTTTAATTGTAGAATGTCGCTTGCAAGGATATGCCTATTGGAGAATGTGCAGAATTTTGCACTTGCTCGAATGTCATACATAGAACGATATTAGAATTTTTCTGAAAATGTAAGTAAAGAATAAAGATTATATGACACCGTGTCAAACCTACTCACTATTACCAAGGCTATTATAAAAACTTCGTACTTTCAACAGTATTTTCTGTTGTATGTATTGTTGTAAAGATTAGAAAACATTTCGGTCATTTATTAATAACAAGAAGTGTTTCACGGATAATCTTATATTCCATATCAAATCGATATATTTTTTTTTTCTCGCAGAATTTGTATAGCTTGAAATATTTGTTTTTCTACTCATGTATATGAAAATGCTCATTTTCAACCGAATACCCTACATGAAAGTGATAGTTTTTCACTCTAGAGATGAAAATGAAGCAAATGAACATTATCATGCGACCCGATGGGAATATACTGAAAACAATTTGATGGATTTTTGATAACAGACAGTTAATCTCACTACTTGGCACTTGAATCAGTAAACAAACTTCATACTTCGTTTGACAGTTTATAAACATTTTCACGATTATATTTGAACTGACCATTATAACTATAATAATTAATATGGACGAAAAAAACATCATTTTCATCTCTTGTTGAAAAATATACGGCTTTGTTTAGAGATTAACATATTGTGATGTACTTTTTCAACTTTCATTCATGTTTCATCATCGGATATATTTGAATTTTCAACGAAATTATTTTGCAAATCAGTACTATTACGAGAAAAGCTGACATGATGAATTTCGACACCGCAATTTCGTCCAATGTCAGTTTTTCGAGCATAGCTTCAACCATTCCTCGGATCATTCGTGTACATGAAGTGTCCGTTGTTTTGAATCAGTCGTCATTCGGCAATCCATTTAAGGGTCCCACCACCTTGCCTTTGACCCCTAGGTATACCGAAGGGGTCGGTTGTGGGCCTATATCTCGTTTTCCATTATTTTCATTACCTGCTATTGGATCTCCATTCTAGAATTTTGTCCATATCCATATTCATATTGTTTTCCAATGCATACTGAGTAAAATTTTCATTAAACTTAAACAAAGAATAGTTATTATCCTAACAAGTGCGGAAAGTAATACGTTCCCGCACGCGACTGCCTTTGACCCGAAGAACGCGAAAAGGAGTTCAAGCAAGTAGTCAATCAAAGGCGGAAAAGACACTGTACGCATGAATTAAGATTTTTTTTTTCTACGACCGCATAAAGATTCAAAAGCACATTGAAAATATATATTTTATTTCAGCATACAAAACTTTCAATGAAAATCCACTAACTATTAATAATGATGAACACACAATAGTTGCATTCTGCAAATGTGTCAGAATAGTCGTTCCAGAGTAGATAGTTGGTGGTGCCTGGCTGTTAAGAGTAACACTCGTAGATTACAAAGTGCATGAAGATGACGGAGACGGCATCGGTTGCAAGTACATGAAGGAAATACTATTCGAGATGGTTTTTCTTATGTTCTACGGAGTCCTCCAAATAACCTTCAGCAGTAGTTGACTTCCAGCCTCCAAGACGTTTTATGTTGGTTATTCCTTCGCACGAATCTGCTAGAAACGTTGCCGAGGATTGTCTAAAACTGGGACTTGCGTAACGTTCTATGTTAGGTAGGCCTGAGTAGGTATTACGTTAAACTGACATATTTTACTTTCCCGCACTAGTGTGTGAAAGCTATTCCTCCTGCACAAGTGCGGGAAAGTAGGTAAAAACTCACGGTAGTGGAAAAATATATTCCATATTCCTTGGTTCAAGAAATAAAGCTAGAAGTAAAATGTCTTTCCGTTCCCGTCCCGTTCGGACATTCCAGAAGTTTTGAGTATCATTTCAATATTTCAGTGCTGGTTAAAAAACATTGTTGATAGGAACAATTCTCGAATTATAGTCTCGAGATCGCTAGTGCTAAACATGCGTGACGTTTATATCGTTTAGTATTTTTTCCTTGATTTGAACAAATTTATTCTCAATTAATAACTGAAAAGTCAAAAGTGACATTAATATAATGATAATATACAGGCTTTTCAGTAGTAATATCCCGACAAAATGCAGAATTTTTGAAAAATACTTTCGCCTTCCTGGCACGAAAACTGTGTTGCTTAGAAATATCACGAGAGCTTGCTCGAGTGGTGTTTTGTGCAGCAACACAGTTTGAGCGACTGGCAAGGTGAAAGTATTTTGAAAATTCTGCATTTTGAAGGAATATTCGATCAGACAATTTCATGAATACATTAAATTATTATGGACTAAATGCGTATTGCAAGAACGTTTCATCTTGTGTAATCAATGTCAGTTGAAGAGTTGAACCTTCAAACTGACGTTTCTATATTTACCGCCATTGTCGTAACTATGGAAATGTATACGCAAACTAGAAGCGAAACACCGTTTTGAAAACACCACGGGCTGGAGGAACTGTTTTCAAAAAGTCCTGTTCTCATTGGTTCGAAATGAGAAAATTATGGCATTGGATTGGTTTATATAATATGAGGGAAATTGTCAAGGGTAATATAACAAGACCTTGATAAATAGACTATTTTTATTGCATCTAAATTTCGACTGTATTTTATAATAATTTAACGAGACATTATTTTGGCATTAATAATCTGATTATTAATTCCAAAATAATGTCGAGTAAAATTAATAAATACAAGAGAAATTTAGTAGCAATTAAATAGTCGACAATTAATCAAGGTCCTGTTATATTTATGAAGATTATTTCTTGAATCCATTTCTTCATATCTGTCATATGAATGACACTGTATTGTCAGGGATTGTAGCCTCGATATCTCATCGTTTTTTATTTTTCCAAACCGATTCATTTTCAAATAATTATTCAGCTTTAACACGATTGATTCTATTTGACGTTTAATATGTATTTATTTAGAGTACTGTCAGATGCTCAGGCTCCTTGATATGAGTATCATGCTGAATAGTCGGTGACTATTGTGCATTATGTAAATAGTCGCTAATAGAGCGTGTTGATTGGTCCTGTCAAACAGGAAACAAACGTATGATTGGTTGATGACTGATATTTAATAGACGAAAGAAATAATCACCCAAATCGTTCTTTTAAAATGGTGGTTTTGATAATAGGGGACTTTGGTGAAATGACGGACACACTGCTCTCAAACTTAAAAGTCATACTGACTGGTCGTAATATTACTGAAATATTAGCCAGACGGATTCAGGAGGCCGTCAATCCTTGCTTCATTCCGCCTGCTGAGGGCACATGATTCTCGGACACAATAGTCACTTCCTTCATCAGCCGCACCGGGTTGTTGATTTGAAAAAAATCTCCAATCCCTGCTTTTACATGCTCCATCCAGAACTATTCTAATATGTAGATACTCTAAACTGAAAAGTTCACGGCCTTCCTGTTGTCTGGGGGCGTATAACCGAGGAACAGACGAATTAGGAGGCAAGCTCCTATGAATATACTTCTTTTTACAGTTGTCACAGCTTCTCTTGAGTCCATTTCATAACTCCAAAGGAGCAAAGTGGAATCGGAACTGAAAACATATTGGTTGCAACAACTTTGCTCTTCCCCAAAAGTTCTGATGACCTGTCGAAGTTTGTTCTGATACTTGCCGCGAAGAGAGTTTTTAACAGTGGTTACCTCTTGGGATAGGTCTCTCCAACATCAGGATGATGTAGGATGCTTCCATCTAGGAGCTGAACGTCCTTTTCGTATTCCTCGCATCTTCTTGTTTTGAGATGAACCGTCGCAAATTTGTCGATCCCAAACTCCATACCATACCACCCTTAAGGACTGATGAAGATCTTCTTCTCCCAAAGCATATAGTTTGAGGTCATCCATGTAAAACAGAAAGGTGACCTTATATTCCTGCTGTTGCTGGGGGTGCCGGCGCAGTGGTATTCGCAGGTTTTCCGTAGTGTAACGGTTAATGGGAATAGAGAGATGTAGAAGATAAGAGGGCTGAAACACACCCCTTCTGAAGATAACCTCCTCTGTTTGAACTCTGACCAACCAGATTTATATTTATTCTTTTCATAGGTTGAGAATTTCTACCAGTCGTATCCGAAGCTCCAACACTTCCGGAGGGCGCCCTGGATCATTTGCCCCGATAACTACTTGGTTTCGTATTCGACACTGAACCAATGAACCCAATTTTTTTCACCGAGTTGGAACCCGTTCAGCAAAAAGTCCACGTCAAAGCTGCGGAGAGTGAGAGTGTCCTACAGCTAGATATGGATATGCCAATGCATGGGGTCTTCTTCAAGAACATTGAAGACCTTATCCAGAAACCTGACCCTCGCTTTTATCAGATCAAGTGTGCTGAAGTCAGAAACCGAGGGGTTATGATGGCCTACCAGTCCTACCAAGATGTTGTCTTCAACACACTCGTCTACCGTAGTCGCGTAATGAGTGTACAGGTCCCTGATACTAGATGTCCTATTCCATATGATTTTATTTTAGTTTATAATATGAATTGATGTGCCTTAAGAAATTAGGATCTTTGCTGAAATATTCCTCTTCTTTGCAATCTGTTTCTCCTGCGTAAGATGATTTCTTCATTATCAAGAGTGTATAGAGACAGGCAAACAGATTCTTGTTGCACTACAAGTCCGTTTTGTTGACATTTCAAATACGTACACTTACATCCATGTAATTGTATTGAATTACCAATTTCTTCATTGAGAAAAGAAAGAAGCTCAAAATCATTCGTATAAAATTTCCTATTATATACTCCCAACAATTTCAAACGTCTTTGTAACGTTCTTTTGCTGATGATCTTGTTATGTGCTAAATGCAAACAATCTAAGATTTCATGGTAATTCAAACCAAGGTATAAATATCGCTTTATGAGGTCATTGGTGTTCTCTATATATAGTAGCTAGTTTCAAGAAGCACAACCTCCTTCTAACTGAATAACATACAAACAATATATTATGAGTCTACTGGAATACAAATTTAAAAAAAAAATATGAAAATTTCGACAAAAATTCTTAAAATATTAAGATTGAAACTTAAACTTTTGAGAAGTCATAAAAATTCTGCCAAATATTTTTTTGATCGCGTTGGCGCTAATACGCCGTCATAAGGAGAGGATTTCAATTTCTTCGTAATTATTACTTTAAGTCGGTCGAAATTTTCATATAACAGTCAAAATTTCGGGATAGAATCGACATTTCAAAATAAAATGCAAAATTATGGTGGATTCAGTAAACAAATAATCAGTAGAAAGCTAGTAGATTGTTCAAAACAAAAAGGTTTTACAGGCAATCGCTAAACAACCTGTATACAAATATATCTAGCACACGATTTGTGAACGGAGGAAATATCCAGTAATATGTATATAGCTCCAATTTTTTATGTTCCAAGGGGACATTAAAGAGGCCAATATTCGCCAGTCACTCTTAGCAGTAATATTCCGAAATAATTGGGAGACCATATATTTCACAAAATTTATGGCCCTTAAAAAACACTGCGCGGCATTTCACATTAAACTAGGACATTCCTGACCTTTTAACTAACACGCTCAGCGATGATATTAGTTGAGGAATTCCTACAATTCGAATAAAACCATTTGAGGTTTTAATTTTTTATGAATTTTGATTTATTTCGGTAATAACTCAAGATCAATTAGTTCGAAGTTTTGTGGTGTTATGAATGAAATCCGATCAGATTAGGAGGGCCAAAATATTATGGGGCGGAGTGGAATGAAAGGGATGCTATATCCTGCTTATAATTGTTGAGGTAGTTCATCATTATTGCGGAATCAAGTTGCAAAGATGCGATGTGGTTCATTTCAAGAACGGCTCGGCTTTTACCGTATATATCGATTGGATGCGTAAGTATCGAGTGTTGATTGTAATGAATTATCTTTTTTTATCATGAAAATAACAAGATCCGGCATTTATATCACTTTCTGTAATGTATGGAAGTATAAGACTGCCTCTATGCCAACCTTTCGTTGAAGAACTAGACCTTAAAAAGGTTAGTGGGAGTAAATTCGTCAGGTTGGTCTCAACGAATCTGCGAAAGATGGAACGTTGGATAATATTTCGAATATAATTGAGCATGAGAATAATTGAGATAATAAGATAGGAGCAGAAACAATAATATAATTTATATAAAGAATATTTTTTGATTCACTTGGTTTTTAAACAGTATAAAATTATCTCTACGCACCCCTTACAGATTCATAACCCCGTGCAGATCTTTTACCCCATACAGATTGTTCAAAGTTTTGTAATTGAGAATTTTGAAAGATGTCATTTTTTCTCTCCAACATTTGGTTTTCCCTTATTCATTTATTAATTTTCGTAAAATCTGAACTTTTTTCAGATGCACACATATTATGTGCATATGCAACATCAATGAATCTGCAGATTTTGTATTTTTTATGATTTTTAGGGGTGAACCCCTATGGACTTTTTAAGATGAATTGTTTGTTTTCTTTGATCTATATGAAATTCAAATACTTCGTATACTAATTTTATCATTCTTAATCAAATGGCGATTGTAGAATTGCGCTATCTTGAACAGTTCTTGAGTTGAAAACTCCATTTAGAGTTGAAAGAGAAAATTTCTCTCCAAAAGTTTTGTTGTCAAAATTTTCGTAAAAATTCGACCTTTTTTCTATGCACACACATGCGCATTCGTGATTTAAAGTAATTCTGATGATTCTGAATTTTTTATGATTTTTAGGGGTCTACCCATCAGGACTTTTTCAAGTAATTTTTTGTTTTTGTTGATTGACTTAAAATTCGCAGAGTACCTATACTAATTCCATCATTCGAAATCGATTAGCATTCGCAGAATTGCTCTATCTTCAACCGTTTTCCAGTTGAAAAGTTCATCTAGAGTTGAAAGAGGAAATTTCACTCCAACTATTTTGTTTTCGTAATTTTTCTATAAATTTTCGTAATATTCGACCTTTTTTCTATGCACACATATGCGCATTCGTAATTTAAAGTAATTCTGATGATTCTGTATTTTTTATGATTTTTAGGGGTCTATCCCTTAGGACTTTCTTCGAGTAATTTTTTGTTTTCGTCGATTGACTTGAAATTGCAGAGTATACTAATTCCATCATACGAAATCGATTGGCGTTCGCAGAATTGCTCTATCTTTAACCGTTCTCGAGTTGAAAAGTTCATCTAGAGTTGAAAGAGGAAATTTCACTCCAACTATTTTGTTTCCATAATTTTTCTATTAATTTTCGTAAAATCCGACCTTTTTTTATGCACACATTTGAGGAGCATTTGTAATTTAAAGTAAATCTGATGATTCTGTATTTTTCATGATTTTTAAGAATAATTCTTTGTTTTTGTCGATCCACTTGAAACTCACAGAGTATAGTATTCCATCATTCTGAATCGATTGGGGTTCACAGAATTGCTCTCTCTATCTTGTTCCGTTCTCGAGATGAAAAATTCATCGAGAGTTGAAAGAGGTAATTTCTCTCCAAATATTTTGTTTTCGTAATATTCCCATCAATTTGGTTAAAATTCAAACTGTTTTATATGCACATATATGGGCATATGCAATAATTTGCAGACTGATGATTTTGTATTTTTTATGATCTTAAGGGGTCTTCCCCTTAAAACTTTTTACGAACAATTTTTTGTTATCGTCGATCGATCGATTCGAAAATCACGGAGTATACTGATTCCATCATTCTGAATCGATTGGAGTTCGCAGAATTGTTCTATCTTTAAAGGTTATCGTGTTGAAAAGTTCATCTAGAGTTGTAAGAAGTAATTTCCTTCAAAATATTTTGTTTTCGTAATTTTTTCATTGATTTTTGTAAAATTAAATGCACACATATGCGCATAAGCATATTGAAGTAAACCTGATGGTTTTGTATTTTTTTATAATTTTTAGAGGTCTACCTCTAATGATTTTCAACGAATAATTTTTGTTTCCGTCGATCGACTCGCAACTCACGGAGTATACTAATTCCATCATTCTGAATCGATTGGCGTTCGCAGAATTGTTCTATCTTCAACTGTTCTCTATTTGAAAACTTCATCTACAGTTGAAAGAAGTAATTTCTTTACTGTCTCGATAAAACATCTTCACTTAAAACCCCCGGTCGACGTTTTTCGAAAATTTGCATGTACAAACTATCCTTAAGAGGAGGTTGATTTGAATTTTCTCTATGAGACATAAGGAGTATAGTTTCGGTAATCCTCTACTGTTTCAATGGAATGTCTTCACTAGAAACTCGCGGTCAGTGAAGTTTTTCGCAAGTACAAACTACCTTTAAGAGGGGTTTGTATAAATTTTTCTCTATGGAGGCTAAGGTGTATATTTTGGGCAATTCTATTCTACTGTTTCAATGAAAAATCTTCACAAACTCTCCTAAGAGGGAGTTGATTCGAATGTATTCTATGGTGGCACCAGCAACTCACTGTAAACAATTCCATTTAAGAATTTAGTTCTACTATATATTTCTTAAGGTTCTGTTCGGCAGAATTATTTTCAGGTCAGCAAATTATCCATAATCCTGATGATTTTCGATGTCATTAAACTTGAAAATGTGCTATTATTTAGTATCATTCAGTTTTATGCTTGTGTGTCATGTTGGGTATGTGTGCGAATACATTACTATTATTATTATCAAATCAAAGTAGACAATCTCCTGTTCCAGGACAGACAATTCATCAACATTCCACGTCCTAGCTACGCTTCGAACGCTTTCCAAAACCAATATCTAATTCAATTACTTACCCGAAATCAAAACAGTCATGACGAGAAACAAGGAGAATTGCGCATCGGCCAGGTGAAGCACCTGCTTCGTCATGGCAACCGCGATTTCGCCGTCGTCGTAATAAAGGGACACAAGTAGGTCGTACTGGTAACGAGTGTGCGCCCCTTTCCAAAGGGCCTAATTGAAATGATTGCTACTCCCACTGGAATTAATTACAGAGGACAGATGTAACGTGATGCTGAGTCCTAATACCAATAAATCACAAACATTAACAGATTCAATGTGTAATTACGGTTCATTATGAAATACCACTCAATTAGTTATGATAAAGGCGGCAACAGCGAATGGGCGGCAAAATTGATGGGTTTCATTGATTTTTTTTCAGGGGAATTTAATTGGGCAGGTTTTAGATAGTATCACTTCTGAAAAGAGGTAGTTAAGGAAGTGCCAAAATTTTCACGGGGGGTCTTCAGATTGGGTGACTAAGTTTGTGATTTATCCTACAGAAACAGGCTATATCTTCAACAGCTGTTGAATGGTGGAATTAAAAGTGAAAAATCAAAGGACAACTACTCCCCAATTGCAAAGTTAAGGTGGCGTCTGTAATTTGTGAGGGCATAGAAAATGATAAGACGTTTTTTACCTAAATTTGGGAGTTACTTTCCTGTCATAAGTCGAAATTAAGTACCTCAATTTCTAGTTATAAGTCAAATGTATTGTAATGATTTCGAGGCCGGCCCTGACTGCCTCATTAATTATTCTACCTCGGCTTTTAAACAATGTATTTCTGCTCGCTTACAGGTAAAACCATGACTCATCATGTAGAAGAAACGAGAACTGGCTAAAGAATGTTCTACCCAGAATCAAGAATGTACTGGAGACATCTGAATGAGTCGCCATAGTCTCGATAGTTCGAGAACCGTAAAAGGAATCTGCTTGTCGGTATGTAATTTGCTTTCATTATTAGAAATGTTCCAACTCTCTCAAATTATTGATACGCCAACTAAAATTGGCTTAAATAATTCCTCACTAATCGACCTCATAACGCTATGGGATCCAAACAGAGTAGTAGATAAAGGTACACTAGACGTTGACTTTTCTGATCATCAACTGATTTTTTGTCAGATAAAGGTAAGTGAAAATATTGGGGGACCCAAAATAATATCTTACCGAAATTACAAGAACTTCAGTTATGAATCATTCAACTACGATCTATGCCGGATACCTTTTTTCACCCAAATCTACTACTCCTTCGACCCAAATGACTTAGATGAAGCATGTATTCGAATTAATCGTGATTTGAATACTTTCTCCTCACTTTCGAAAAATCATTGTCTGATAAATAATGCCAATAAATCCCTAGTAATGTTATTCGGCCCAAAAAATGCCAGAAAAGCAATTAGTGATAGGATCGAAATAAGTATTAACTCACATGAGCTGGCCAGAGCTATAGAAGCCCGAAACCTAGGTGTCATCATTGATAGTGAACTCAGGTTCGAATCTCATATTACCAAACATACACAAAGGGCATACTCATCTTTCAAACTTATATATGGAAACAGGAAATATCTATCGAGAAAAGCTAAAATCAATCTCTGCGAGAGCCTTGTATTATCAACACTGGACTTCGCAGACACTTTGTATGGTCCGAGTCTAACTCTCTTTAATAAAAAAAGAATTCAAAAAATACAAAACTCCTGTCTTCGTCTCATATATGGGATCCGCAGAAGACACCGTATTTCCCACAAGTTGATAGAGGCGGGATGGCTCGACATGGAAAATAGGAGACACCTACACTCATCGTGCCTGTACCACAAAATAATAAAAACTGAAAGTCCACCATACTTATACAACAAAATAACGTTCCGTACAGATATTGATAATATAAATGTGCGCTTCAGAAGTCTATCAGAAGACTATTATTATTATTATTATTATTATTATTATGTAAGACGCTCGACATGAGACGGCGGGCAGAGTCGAGAGTCGCAGAGTCAGATATATTTCACAAATAGACAGCAATTAAGATAAATTTAAATAGTTAGTGAAGTCAATGCCTCAGATAAATTATTGTTTAAGAAGAGTTTTAAATAAATTAGCAAAATTAGTTAAGTGTATTTTCACTAGTATATTTACCATATTCCAAAAACCATTATTGTGAACACAATACAGTGTGTGCGATTTAACCACAACACCCTGTAATTTTGGAACCTATGGACTGATTTTGAGACACGAAAATTTCAAATTATAGTATTCGACGAGCTCTATTCATAAAACTTGTTAGCCTATTCAGTTTGGGCATATTTTGAACACCCATGTATCAAGTTTCAGCCCGCAATATCTCATATAGGGTGTTATATACAGGGTGGCCCACCACATTCGACACATTCTTATATTTTTTTATATTTTTAGAACTATAGACAACATAAAGGTGAGTTACTATTATATTTTCCATACTTGAAACTGACCGTTACCGAGAAATTTTGAGAAATAATTTGAAAATTGTTTTCACCCTGTAATGTGTAACGAGCTGCTCGTGATTAAATGTACTGCTTAGCTCAAAGGTTAAAGTTAACTACTACATGAAATTTTTAATGCAGTATTATACAGAGTGGAGAAAAAAATTCCCTTCAAAACTATATCAGAGTCCTATACCTATCTCTTCTGCTTTTTACACAAAATGCGTTTTTATATTCTACTTATGAGTAATTTTTTTAGTTTGAAAATGAAACACATTGTATTGTAATGAAAAGCTTAAAAAGCGTTTTAAAAACCTATTTATTAAGGAATACGTAGATTCGCTAGAAGCACAAGTTTAAATTTTTGATAGTACGGTGTATCTAAAGTAAAATGCAGGCAAATGTAAAAAAACTCAAATTTATTGCCATTTCTGAAATATTAAAGCATTCTTCAAAATAAGAAGATGCACGTGTCTTAGTTATTGAGGCGAAATATGTTAAATTCGCTTGTTTCTTAGCAAACTTCACTTCATATCGAAATGAATATAGATGAGTATATGAAGACAAATTTCCAAACTCATGCTTTTTTGACTAACCCTGTTTGAAAATCTGTACATTTCAAAGAAGAATTGAAGTAGCCATACAAATGAAAAACACATCAAATATTCAGAAACGAATGTATATCATCGTAACCTGTACAGATAGATGTTCCTATGGTTCAACCCAAATTTAAAAGTTGAAAATTTATTTTTTTTCATCAGGAATATCCCAGTCTCATCAACCCCAGTAAAAAATCCGTGGGGTGAGTGATTACTGGGACCGAGAACCATGTGCCCTGAGGAAATGGAGTGAACCAAGAATAACGGCCTTCTGCATTCTTCCGGCTAAGTTTTCTGCCGCATCACGGCAAGTCGGTATGATTTTTAAGTTTGAGAGCAGCGTGTCCATCATTTCACCAAGTACCCCTATGATCAGAACCACCATTTTGATAGAATGGTTGGGGTAAAGCCTGCAGAGTTCAAAGAGTAGATCTCGATATTTAGTTCGTTTTTCTTCCTCTTTTCGGATGATATTCGTTTAGCCAAGAGCCGAAAACTCTTTGACAAAAATTGTCCTACTTTGATGGTCGAGGAAGACTACATCAGGCTTATTGGCTTGTATTTGCCTAGGTGTGGAAAATGAGTAGTTTCAATAGATTGGCCACTTCTCATTCTCCACAACGGACTCAATATACCCTGAAGCATGAGGCAACACCGGTGTCTCGTCAACATCTTACAAAAGTGTCGTAGGTGGTAGTACAACACTAGTAGCGCAGCGTTATACCTGTGGATCTAGGCTGAGACTGCATAAGCTGGACAAGCTTACAGAAAATGCATTATGGTCTCAGCTGCCCCACGACACGCTCTGCATCTAGTGTCAGGGTCCTCTATACCCATCACGCAACTACGGTAGACGAGGGTGTTGAAGACACCGTCTTGGCAAGCCATTATGAACCCCTCGGTTTTCGATTTCATTGCACCTTGTCCTGAGAAAAGCGAAGGTCAGGATTCTGGATAAGTCTAGGCCTTCAATATTTTTGAAGAAGATGCATTGGCTCAGTGGCGGATCTAGGATGCTGTCATGGGGGGGGGCTTGATTAACAATGGAAAATATCAAAAACTCAAAATTGTTATATTTTCAGAGTAAAAAGATCAATAAAAAACAATAATACTTGGCTATCAAAAAATTTTATGTATTTATTATAAAATATAATATCTATACATATTTATTGATAAATATAACGTATTTTATTGGTTTTGTCCCAATTTGGCATTTCCAAACGACGAGGCTTTTTTTACAAAAGGTAGCAATTATTTCATTAATATTAAGCTCGCCCGATGAGTTTATATTAGCTAATGCTAACCCATTCAGCCTTTCCTCACCCATTGTACTTCGAAGGTAAGTTTTGAGCCTCCTCAAAACGGAAAAACTCCGCTCTGCAGTAGCTGTTGTTACCGGTAATACAATGAATATATGAAGCAACGTTCTCAAATTTGGAAAAAATTAATGATGACATGCTTTTAGAGCATCCAGAGCAGTTTTTGGAATTGCTTGTTGACCCTGCCACTTCTGCCTCCAAATTTTAAGCTCAGAACTTAATTCCATGATATTTGTGCATCATCATATTTGTGGAGATATACTGGAATTAAGCCTTCGAGTGCAATAACATTGCATATGCCATCAAAACGGGATTCAATTTGAGCAATTATAATATGATCTATAAAGGGTATAAAGACGTTGATTCTGTAATATTCTGCTGTTCTTGATGTTCCGATATTGCTTCTCTCAGTTTGCCGTTTACATATTCGAGGCATAGAAATAGTCTCACCAATTTCCCTGGCAAGGTTGTTTGCCTGATTATATAGTAACCTAAATTCCGTTTCACTTTTTACCCTGATATTTTGAAACACTGATTTTATATTATTTACATAGAATAGTGCAGTTGATAGATCCTGTTCAACACTTTGCAAACATTTACTTAATGTTAAAGTATGTGATAGGCAACAAGCTGTCACTTCCATGGAGATAATAAAATCGCTTCGTTTTAACGAGGAGGTAAACATAGCAGCTTTGCTTGAAGTAGTGGCATCTTGGTCATTCTCTAGCTCTTCAAGAGTACTTACGATTGGCAAAAAAAGTTGCTTGAATGTAATTACACTCTCATGCCTCTCTACCCATCGCGTGTTACAAAGTGCCTTCAATTTAGTTTTACGTGTATCGATTGCATTATTTAAATTATTTATATTTTTTTCCATGATACCAACACGCTTAGCAGAGGCAGACAAGAATGTATATATCGAACCCAGTATGCCCATCATGTTTCTAATCGCCGGAATTTCACAACTCTTTGACATGCACAAATTGAAAGAATGGCTAAAACAGTGGGTGTATAAGGCTAACGGCTGGTCTAAATTTATGAGAGCTTGCACACCGGCGAATTTTCCCGACATATTGACCTCGAAGGTTTTCAATTGACAGATCCAGCTTGGATATTATAGCATACCGGGTGGTTACGGAAGTATTGCCTACGGAATATCTCAGTTATTGTATGAAGTAGGTTTGTGAAATTTGGAGCGTCGATATAATGACATACGAGCTAGAATTTGAGCATATTGACATGTCGAAGTTAACTTCCGGTCTGACCGGAAGTAACATCAACTTTCTTATTTTAAATGGAGACCCAATTTTTTTTTTTCGCTTTATTCAGCATTCAATTCCCTTTCTAATGACATATCACAAGTTGGTATCTAACCAAAAACTAGATCAGAAAAAAATTATTATTGAAATTCACCGAGTAGGCCGTGGAAGCAAAATGAAAGCCAAAAATTGAAAAGTTGGCTATGGAAACCATACGTCACTTGATAACAGTTGCTACTACTGTGATATTTTATTTTCATTCGTCGGCGCTATAAAAAGCCGCCACAAAAAATATTGGAAAAATTGGGAAAAAACAATACTCCGTAGGTCCATAACTTAAATAGGAACATACAACTTTTTCTTGCCTGTAACATTCAGCATAACCATTCCTTTCTAATTATATAATAGAAAGTAATTTTTTGAAATGTAATACCAAAAAATCCAATTATTATTATTCAAATAACAAAACAGATTATCGCCATACGCAAAAATAACATTAAAAATAATGTGGAATGATAAATTATATCCTGTAGGTTCTAGGTTAAATAGGAACATAAACGTACTTGGTCTGTGCCATCGTCCATAGATATTCTAATATCTACCTATGGACGATGATTGTGCTATTCAGAATAATCATTCCATTGCAATAATCATTCGATCCAAAATATTAACAAGTAGGCTGATTAAGATGTATTTTGGAATGAAACAAAAAAGAAACGAGAGCTCTCACGAACGCTGCTATCCATATTATTTTGACGTTCGAAGTAGTGTTTTTGATTCTGCCATTTTAAAAGGGTTTGGAAATCGAAATCAGTTAGTGGAATATTCAAAAAATGCCCCGTTATTCACGAACCGAACAAATTGACATGCTTCTCATTTATGGTGAATGTTTAAAAAATTCTTATGCCGCTGAACGATTGTATTTAGAGCGATATCCAGGGAGGCAGCAACCGTCAAGAAGGTATTTCCAGTGGCTTGAAGAAAAATTAAGAACTGAGCCTGATGTTCACGAAGACCAAGAAGCATTTGTTATTAATGAGGAAACTGAAATTAATGTATTAGCTTTAGTACAATATGATAGCACAATTTCCTCAAGGCAGATTGGAGCCGATTTAGCTATAAGTAAGGACTCTGCTAGGAAAATTTTGAAAAAACATCGATTTAAATCCTTAAATCAGTTGCATCAACATTTGTATGAAAATGACGGTGAAAGGCGCCTGGAATATTGTAATTGGTTTCTTCGACAAAATGCTGAGAATCGCCTATTTAACTATGATATCTTGTTTACGGACGAGTCAAGATTTACCAACAATGGATTATTTAACAGGAATAATACAAGGTAGGTACTGTACTTTATTTGGATTATTGTCGATAGTCGAAGTGTAAAGTGCTAAAAGTGTGAACGGTCTTTTGTTTCAGGTACTGGGCGATAGAAAACGAGCACCGGTTTCGACAAGGTGGCTTCCAGGAGAGATTTGGTGTGAATGTTTGGGCAGGAATAGTTGGAACTCATATTGTTGGCCCCATTCTTTAGAGATACTTTAATTTTTTAACGAATGAAATTTCGGAATTCATTAACAACCTACCAGCGGAAATAACTGAGAGAATGTACTTCCAGCAAGATGGCGCCCCTCCGCATAATTCAAGAATAGCGAGAAATTATCTTCAAAATCGCTTACAAGAGAGACTTATAACAACCCATGGTCCAGTCAGGTGGCCACCAAGGTCACCTGATCTTACTCCGTGCGACTTTTTTCTATGGGGGCATCTTAAAAATAGGGTGTATTCCACACAGCCTACAACTCTACATGAGCTAGAAGTAAAAATTCGTAGAGCTTTCCGAGATATCACGCCCCAAATGTTGAGAAACGTTTTACATGAAAATATCACCAGAGTCAATAAATGTATTGACGCTGAGGGAATGCATTTCGAACATTTGTTTTGAATTTATTTTATCTTTAATCCTATCAATTTGAATATTTTTTTTTTCGATAAATCTGTTTTTTTGTTATGTGAATAATAATACTTGGATTTTTTGGTATTTCATTTCAAAAAATTACTTTCTATTATATCATTAGAAAGGAATGTTTATGCTGAATAGTGCAGGCAAGAAAAATTTGTATGTTCCTATTTAAGTTATGGACCTAGAGAGAATTGTTTTTTCCCAATTTTTCCGATATTGTCTTTGGCGGCTTTTTATAACGCCGACGAATGAAAATAAAATATCACAGTAGTAGCAACTGTTATCAAGTGACGTATGGTTTCCATAGCCAACTTTTCAATTTTTGGCTTTCATTTTGCTTCCACGGCCTACTCGGTGAATTTCAATAATAATTTTTTTCTGATCTAGTTTCTGGTTAGATACCAACTTGTGATATGTCATTAGAAAAGGAATTGAATGCTGAATAAAGCGAAAAGAAAAAAAAATAGGGTTTCCATTTAAAATAAGAAAGTTGATGTTACTTCCGGTCAGACCGGAAGTTAACTTCGACATGTCAATATGCTCAAATTCTAGCTCTTATGTCATTATATCGACGCTCCAAATTTCACAAACCTACTTCATACAATAACTGAGATATTCCGTAGGCAATACTTCCGTAGCCACCCGGTATATTGCCTGCTTAATAGAGAGACCAGTGGTTGATTTTATTTCAACGAACCCCAAAAACTCTTCTTTGATAATGTAGGTGTTTGTATCTACATACCTAATACAAAAAGTCATTTGTTCTTTGGTGCTCACGTCGGTAGTTTCACCGCAAATATTATGGTATTATTAAATAAGTACCTTCTACGTTTACGAAAT
Source organism: Chrysolina americana (assembly GCA_958502065.1). NCBI lineage: Eukaryota > Metazoa > Arthropoda > Insecta > Coleoptera > Chrysomelidae > Chrysolina > Chrysolina americana. The sequence continues at coordinate 91,490,012 of OY293412.1, forward strand.
TATCTTTTTTAATCTTTTTGTAACTATATAAAGTATGTTTTCTCTTGAGATTTTTTTTAATTTATGGCCGCTGTTATTTAGTGGGTCTCACGGAATGGGGCTTGGGGGGGGGCTAAAGCCCCTGTAGCCCCCCCCCCATAGATCCACCACTGCATTGGCTTATCCTTATGTAGCTGTAGGAGCCTCTCTCTCTCCGAAGCTTTGACGTGGGCCTTTTTCTGAACGGGTTCCAAGTCAGTAACAGAGTTTGGGTTCGTCCGTTCAGAGTCGAATAGCAGACCAGGTTCATCGGCTACACGGGTTTGCTGCCTTGAAAAAAAATGCTCCCTGCCTTTTCATGATCGCATACTGAACAGAGAAGGGGATCTGAACTCATGATGACTTTACAGGCTTCATCCAGTACCATTCTGTTGGGTAGACACTTCAAACTCAAAAGTCCACAGCCTCCCCGTTGTCTGGGGATGAATGTAAAAACCATTTTAAATTCCATGCTTTCTTCGAAAAAAAAAAATTCCGCCTCGTGACAAATTTTGGCGGCCAATTCATAAGATTAGATCGATGAACTATGTTTTCCATAGCAGGCTTCAAAAGTTTTCTGATTTTTCTTGGTTATTATGATTCTTGTTACGTTGTTTACGGGCCATGCATTTCAGGCGAACAGTGGGTTGTTTTTTTTAAACATGCCATTTTAATTGGGTTTTCTCTTGCACATCTCATTCGGAATAAAGAAGCTGGGGTCCCTTTCCGGTATAACTAGCAGTTATAGCAATCTGAAAATATTCTAGCTGAAACACAAATTTTCAGAAATCTAGTGTCCCAGTAGGTTTCGCTATTCACATATCTATTCAGCTCATCATGGTGGACCCTGTATATGGGTATATTGTCTGATTTTTAGATGCTCAAATAGTTGGTTTAATGATTTGAACTCGAGTCAATAAACAAAATTCTCTAATAATTTTCTGATAATTTAATAAATATGCATTTTGACTATCATGACGAATCAATTCACTGACACAATATTTTGATTTTATTTATTTATTTCTGAACTGCGTACTGAATCTAGAATTTCGATATCCAATTAAATCGAGTACTCGTAGTTATGTAGTTCAGCGAATGAAAAGTGTGCTGATTGATGTAAATTGAAGAGAAATGCCATTGGCGTAGTCAAAAAGTTTCAATTTTGTCAGTTTCGATGTTGTGAATGGTTCACCTCAAAATCCGTTTCCTCAATAAATGTATTGTTATTTTCATTAAATGCTTCTGATGCATGGGCTCGCGACCAAAGTAAGGTAAAGACTTTTTTTGGATATTAGTCAAAAAAACATTGTTGTGGTTTCAAAATCGACTCAATTCATAGTAAATCGTCAAAGGTTCTCATATTGTAATACCCTAGCATAGCCTTAGTAGCAGAACTTTAAAGCACACTGTGTAGTATACAGAACAATATTATCCTGTCTGAATCCGTTGTTATGGCAGACGTTATTCATTAATTCATGAGTTTGTTTTGAGAATTTCTATTCTTTGGTATCAGATATATTCAACATCCTTTGGAGTGATTGATATAGAGATTTAATTTAAAACATTTCTGCGTAGCTCAGTTAGGTTGAACAATATTTTCAAATTAACGTATATCAAATTGAGTTATGTTATTCTTTAGGTTTGGTATCGATTCATAAAAAAAATCTTGTGTGTTTGATACACATTTTTGTACATCGGTCTGATGAAGATCTGGGCGACAGTCGCTTTCCAGCATCCAAGTCACTTGACATGGATTTCTGCTCCAGAATCGACCAACATGGTGGTAAATGTAAGTTTGTCATGGGACTCCGCCCAAAGAAAACATTTTGGACCAAACATTTTTTAGCTTTTTCTTGTTACCGAATTCAGTACACAGTTACAAGTTTCTGAGAAAAAAAAAACGAAGTTCACAGAGGTTTCTGCAATGCTGTTCGTTGATTCCTTAGTACTCTGTCCCATTTCAACTATTATGACGCGATTCATGATCCATGTCTAGATACTATAGAAATTAATCGGATCCAGCGGGTACACAAATCATGTGTTAGGTATATTTATGGCGTAAGAAAATACGAAACCATTTCATATAAACTGGAAGACACGAAATGGCTTGGTATGTCTGATAGGGGGAAATTGCATTCAGTGACCTTATTTCACAAAGTTATTCTCAACAAAACTCCTCATCACCTTTACAACAAAACAACATTTCGTAGAGATATTCACAATTTGAATACTACTCGCTTCAGAGGAATAATCTCACCACCACCTCATCGAACTGCTGTTTTCAGGAGGTCCTTAACTTACAATATTTACAGACTTTACAGTCAGGTTTCAGCAAATCTAAAAACACTCTCAACTCTGAAGTTTAGGAAAGTTCACAAAGATCTACTTTTTGAAGATTATCATTATTGTCAAACAAGTGATAATAATAGCCATCCTCCAATCGCACAGGATATTTCTTTGACTACAATCTATGAGTGTTCAAAGGGAATTATTATTATTTAAAACAAATTTCCACCTATTCCTGTGCCAAATTAAAAAAAAAATCCTAGTCACCAGTTCAACAATCTGTAGTCTTTTTTTTGCAGCATGATCTAAGAAATATTCATGTTTATTATTATTATAAATTATGTATCATTCTGCAAATAAACATTATTATTATGTTCCTATGATATTGATGTAATACAATGATCTGTCGCCAATATATATATCTAAACCTAAAGATATTACGTAGCCCAATTATATTAAATATTGCATAATCCAGAACTCATCAACGAGCCGTCAATGTCTTTGACGTATTATAGTTTCCTGTTTTCTCGAACAATATCCTTAATTAGCAATTTAACAAATATTCCGTTCATACGAATCATAGGTAAATAATTATTTGTAGACCGTGGGAATATGCTGAACTTTTCAGACGCCCGAGATTTCCAAACTAAGCGAAAAAATTACAATATGCTGACGTCTCGGTTACATCAATAGTAAAATGTTCTACATGCATGTCTCTATCATAAAACAGTATGTTTGGCGTTTCTTATCAAAATATAACACGCTCTTAGAATGCGATGCTTCTATCCGGGAATTTGAGAACATTTCTTTATTGAGATTCATTACCCACCGTTTGAAATATTAATAATAGTAAATGTGATAAAAATTAGTTTGTATTGAGAGTATATTTCACTCAGCTTGCAACACATTCCAATTATTTGCAAAACAATACACAAAGTAGAAACGATAACAAAAACATTATTCACATGTGCATAATGGTATAATTCCAAAGTAGAACAAAAGCAATTTACATATCGTTACAATAAAATTACAGTAGCTCTCATTAAAACAATTCTTTACTTGCTATAGTTTAACAAAACTAAAATGTGCCCAAGGATGTCCGTAATATTTACTGTTCAGTTCACTTGCACGTCTAATACCCTTAGTGAAGAAGATATTACAATTTTTAATGGACCTTGGTGGTCGTGATGGTAGAGCGTTCGCCTCTCAACCATAGGGGCGTGAGTTCGAATCTCCGCATGATCACTGGTCTCGTGCATGGCATCACACGTTGAAAGATACGGATTACGTCTTGCCCAGCTCGCACGAAGACTTCTGAGGGTTGTGCTCGTATCGGTGCAGGCGGTTGGCAGAAATATCAACAGTAACAATGACAATATCTTCTATTCTTGTAGTGTTTTCAGCAAGTGGTCCTGTTCATCTAGTTTAGCATCAACTCTGTTGTTTGCCTGTTCTTGAAAAATGTTTTGGACGATCCAACAATTTCATCAAAAAATGCTTTTTGTTATCCTAGAATTTTTCGGAAATGTTCTTGCAACTTGTCTCAACAATTTTCTGTTATAAATTGATAGATATGACCCGTTAATGTGTGTATGAAATATAAAAAATTAAACTTTCTATGTTTTTGTACCACTTATATTTATTTGTAACATTAATGTTATTGCAGTTTCGTCCTACATAAAATAGAATTTCCATGTAGAGAACAGAATTGCAGTAACTTTAGTGTTACAAATATAAGAGGTACAAAAACATAGGAAGTATCATTTCAAATATTTCAGAATTCTCTCTCTCTCTATGTCTCTCCCTCCGTTTCTTCCATTTTTGGCAGCATTTCTCCTTAATTGTGTCTCTCTAGTTTTTTCAACTCTTTCCTTCTGACGGCATTCCCCCTCAATTAGTTTAGGTGCATAATTTTCGTCCTTTTCTATTTTCGACATTTCTACTCCTCTTCATTGTGTTTGTTCCATTCTCTGCAGAAACCAGCAAAAAACGTTCTGTTCTCCATTTCCATTGGAGCCATAATCATTGTCATCAGCTAGTCACTAATAACTGTTACAAATTTCCTTGCAGTTCCGTAGAATATTTGTAAATATATGAAAATTATAAGGCTGGTATGGTATTTAATTCATTAAATATAGTATAATTATTTAATTTGTTGTGATAAAAAATACGAGTCGTTCTCAGATTATTTGAAATAAAATTGTCATGTGAATTTCTTGTCAATTCCTGCAGTCAAAGTGTCAAAGTGTGTATGATATAACAAAATTTCTATGGAATTCTTTTTTTTTTTCTTTTGCTTACTTATGGTATTCAACAAAATTACAATCGTTCACTTCGTTTTGTACTTCCTCCATTTTTTCACCCAACCTAACTTAACACTCAGTGTGAAGTGATTGATTATCAGTTTGTTTTTCGAGTTTTGTTACCAAATAAATAACTTAAAGGTGTCGAAAGTGGTACCAGTCTTCAAAAACTAGACACATAGGATAATTTGAAGCTGAATAGGTATGTATTATCTTGTCGATTTTCGAGATTTTGATTATAATTTATTTGTCAAAATCTACAGTCATCCACATATTTCATTATAATATTTATATTACTAAGATTGCTTCTGTTAATATTGAAAAAAATCCTCTCCGAAGATTAAAGAATACCTACAGGATAAGTTCATTCCGGAAAGATTCATATCTCAAAAATGAAGTTATATCCCTAACCCAACAAAAGGATACACGTTATTATAAGATACCACAAGATTTTCTACCTGACTGAATGGGTCTTTATGTCAGTCAAGAGGTGTTGACATCAGGACAGGAGCTCTTTCAAGGGATGTAAATAATGGATAAGGGTCATTAGAAAATAGAACGGTTTCTAGGAATACCATTATCCGATCCGATTATTGTTCGAATAAACTGCCTGCTATTGTGGAAGTGATAATTTTAATAAGAAAAAATTGAAAAATCCTCGAGCTTAGAAAATGAGGTTGATTGGAGTGGTAGAAATTGAATATTTCAAATAATAATGTTCAAAAAAACATTATGGAAAATGAGATTGAATTATATCATACCCATTAATGATCAAGAAAAATTATTGTTCTTCTGAAACTAGGGTCGTATGTTAAAAGATAAGGTCTCCATATCTCTCAATTTACTCAAGTCTCTCTAAGCTAATGACTGAAATGAAAATAACAATTTTGAACAAATATTATGACAGAACAAGCTAGCCATCTCGTGCAAATCAGTCTCTATAATAACACACTTTTATTGCTATAATTTTCATAAAATGTCATAAAAGGTGAAGTTTGTTGAATTCATATCACTATAAGTTGCATCAGAAAAGTGTGTGACAAGTCAAAGAATGCGCTTGACTGAGTTGATTTTGATCAACACCATAAATTACTATGACTTGTTCTCTATTAGCAAATTACACAAATTTAATAGTATCAAAACTGTATTTCGTGATCACATTATACACTACAATCTTAATAACGAATACTTTTCAACTAGGTAACGATGTTTAAAATTCCACTTCTTATACAAAATAGTTATTTTTGTATCAAGTGCGTGAAATTTGTGTTTTTTTAATGGCACATTAGAGTGTTAATTTTTGGCAGAGCCCTCAGGTCTCTCGAATGTGCCATGAAAACACGAATTTTATATACGAAATACAATCAACATTTTTTGTATTGTGTATGTGAATTTACATCGTCTGAAATATATTAAAAATGAATACTTCCAATACATCTTGACGTGTTTTTTTGTCCTGATAAGTTATCGCTTTAAAACGACTGTTGTCTTGAAAATATTATTCAATGTTTACAGTAAAATCGTATTCAAAAATTTTTCATGTCTGAAAAAAACAAGTCCAAACTAACTAAATAATACTTCTCTTTTCCATACATGTTATCCTTATTGTTATCAATACTTCCAATACAATTTCAGAACATCCAATGGTCTTTCTCTGTCGTTACCATAGAAACGATTTTTTGGCTCGCCGTGTTTTTGACTGTGTTGCTTCAATTTCAAGTTATTTTCAAGAAGATGGATGTTGATTATGGTGGTGGTAGTGATACCCCATCAAATATATCTGAGATAGCAAATGCAATAGTATCTAATATGTTACCGGTCAAATCTAAGTTGGTATATGAGGAAACATTATGACCAATTTCGTGAATGGTGCTTATATGCTATTTTGATGAAAAATCAAAAATTGTAAAACTTCCTACTTCATGCAGTGTCTACTCAATGTTCAAATAGTATATTGTGTATCTAGTAGTAAAAGCAATACATTCCCGGACGACAATGTAAATTGTTGGCCGAGGCGATAAGCCGAGGCCAACAAGCATTGAAGTCTGGGAATGTGCTTTTACTACGAGGTACACATACTATTTTTTCTGAAATCGCAATCAGCATTATCATAAATTAACGAATTATACTTATTGTTTGCGTGCATTCATTTACTGTCTAAAATGTATAAAAGCCGTCAAAAATTTTTCCGGATCGTTTGCGATACGGGAATAGTTATTATCCTAACAAGTACGGAGAGAGTACTATTCCCGCATGAGACTGCCGTTACCCGAACGACGCAAAGCGGAGTTCGGGTAAGCAGTCGAGTGCGGGATAGTACCATTCCGTATGAGTAAGGATCAAGATTTTTTCTACAAGAGCATTGAAACATCTTATGCTCTTGAACAAACTTTCACGTGCGGGAAAAATTATTACCGCACTAGTGCGGGAAAAACTCACTTGAAGTGACATTAGCGTGCGGAAAAATTTTTCCCGCACTAGTGCGGGAATATGACACCTCTCAAACTAAATTGCGTGCGGGAATAGGGCGGAACACGCACGCTTGTAGAAAAAGTACTTTTCCCACAAGCGTGCGTGATTCACCCTATACCCGCACGCAATTTAGTTTGAGAGGTGTCATTTTCCCGCACTAGTGCGGGAAATATATTCCCGCACGCTAAAGTCACTTCAAGTGGGTTATTCCCGCACTAGTGCGGGAAAAAGTTTTCCCGCACGCGAAAGTTTGTTCAAGAGCGTTACATAATATTTTTTAAGCGCTTATAGAAAAAATCTTGATCCTAACTCATACGGAAAGGTACTCTCCCGCACTCGACTGCTTACCCGAACTCCGCTTTGCGTCGTTCGGGTAACGGCAGTCGCATGCGGGAAAGGTACTCTTTCCGTACTTGTTAGGATAATAACTATTTTCTACAAGCGTGCGTGTTCCGCCCTATTCCCGCACGCAATTTAGTTTGAGAGGTGTCATATTCCCGCACTAGTGCAGGAAAAATTTTCCCGCACGCTAATGTCACTTCAAGTGAGTTTTTCCCGCACTAGTGCGGTAATAATTTTTCCCGCACGTGAAAGTTTGTTCAAGAGCATCACATAAGATGTTTCAATCCTCTTGTAGAAAAAATCTTGATCCTTACTCATACGGAAAGGTACTATCCCGCACTCGACTGCTTACCCGAACTCCGTTTTGCGTCGTTCGGGTAACGGCAGTCGCATGCGGGAAAGGTACTCTTTGCGTACTTGTTAGGATAATAACTATTTTCTACAAGCGTGCGTGTTCCGCCCTATTCCCGCACGCAATTTAGTTTGAGAGGTGTCATATTCCCGCACTAGTGCACTCGACTGCTTACCCGAACTCCGCTTTGCGTCGTTCGGGTAACGGCAGTCTCATGCGGGAATAGTACTCTTTCCGTACTTGTTAGGATAATAACTATTCCCGTACAGTTTAGAGCCGAAAACGGTCCGGGAAAGTTCGTTGCTTAGCAACGGACTAAAATACTAGCTTAGCGTATTTTGAGGCCTGAAGTTGCTCCGAGAAAGTGGGCATTCTTGAACGATTTCAGAAAAAATACATTGAATGTTAAGGAAAATATTGATATAAGGAAGTTTTCAAAATTGGTCCCGCTCATTAAGAACAAAAGCGTTGGATCTATATTGATTGATAAAATACCTAATACGAATACCTATTGCGTAAAAACGATTACTGTTTCAAATTCTGATTATATTGAGATATAGCGCAAGTATAGAGCACTACGGCCGCCTCATAAAAAAAGTAACAGATTATTTTGGAAGTACTGTATGGAGTATTAACCAACATTTGGGGATAAATAAAATGGGAGAAATTCCCAGCTTGATTGCAAAATGGCTTGGAAAAGACATGTATAAGAGCTACACAGGTCACTGTTTCAGAAGAAGCTCTGTAATACTTCTGGGCAATGCTGGGGGCAACATAACATCCATAAAACGTCACGGTGTCTGGAAACCTGCCTCCGTAGCAGAAGCATATTAAGAAGATATTTTGAATAAAACAATTGACATTTCTAACAAAATATTGAATTGTCCATCATCTTCCAAACAAATCAAAATATCTGATAAAATTGTGAAATCAACTCTTCAAGAAATATCGAACGTTTTTGATCAGCAGCAACATGGAACATCTTCAGGGGTTTATTTTGGAAGTAATAGTTCAAACTTTACTATCAATTAATATTCCAATAAATGAAATTGTTTAATGATGAATAATCAATTAATAATTGACTCTGTTAAAAATAAATCCTTCAAAAAGTAATATTTCATGTTTATTTTGTGAATTATTTTGGCAATGAAAAAAAGTTTTTTCTGCATCAACAGAGATGCAGAAATGTCAAGTTGTTTTGACAATTAAACAAAAATTTGATATTCTTGAACTGTTCACACTTTCTTCAATTATTTTACTTGTACTTTAATGGAAGCCCTGTACTTACTTAGCTGCACACAGCTTTTTGAGCAACATTTTCAACTGTGCTAATCTAAAATTCTCTTCAGAAAAATGATGATTTCAATCCACTTAAGTGTTCAGATATTTGCAGTTTAACCTCACTAGAGTTGCAACTCATTCTCTCTCTCGAGAAGTCATGCAAAGTATCGAATGCTTCTGTCTATCCCTAAATAATTTAATATATCCAAAACTCAATATTTTTCTTCATAGATTCTTCTTTCTTTGTTTCTCTGGAGATCCTAATTGAACTCATCTGAAGGCTCAGATTTACCTTCCTTATCGATTTGTTGAAAAATTTCGGATAAGTAATGCAAACTTTGCAGCCAATTTCAATAAAAAAAATATTTTGTTGTTTTCTTCAACTTCAGATTCATACATTTGTAGATCAAAAAGTCAAAAGTGGGTTTTTGGCTTGCTGTTTGATAACGAAATTCATATCGAGTCTGGAATCATAGTGTGCAAGCCGATTTTTTTTATTTTCTGCCTTGTCGCTATTTCTTTCAACACTTATCTATACTACGAAATCACGTACCTACAAACCGACATATTTTCTCGAGATATTAGGTATACCATACTATATCTCGATCCCAAATCAGTCAGGCTACCTCATATTCCGCAATTTTTTCATACTATTATTTCTTCAAAATACTAGATGGTCCCCAGTTTATCTTGAACCCGAATCAGTCCAGTTTTACGGCATATTTTGCAATTTTTTGGTCGATCTATTCAATGATACATCCTCACCTTTACATGACAACACTAGTAGCTGTCAAGTGACGGGAATAAAGCCCTTTAAGCCCTTAACAATCCTCATTGCCACGCCCATTATACAGATTTGTACAATTCTCTTTGATCCTGTCTATCTGTTATCGGGCGAGCTGTTGTTGCGCAGGGATGAATGCAGGGCTGGATCAAGGTTATATCGGGATATATTTCACATGAACATTTCCAAGGATAAACAGCATGCGATAAATCGACCTAATGGCGTACCTCAAGGGTCCATTTTGGGACCACTATTATTCATAATATACACATCCCAATTTCACAAATATATAAAATACTCATCAGTTCATTTTCATGCGAACGGTAGGCTGATGTACCATTCCTTCACTGAAAATATAATAGATGAAGTAAACGATGATTTGAATTTCCTCTCTGTTACATCCCACAAATATTGTCTCAGCGTAAAGACAAAAAATCAGGAGCTTTAGTAAATGGCAGACTAGTGTCTCTCTTTTCATTCAAGAGGAGAGTGAAGAAAGACTTAATTAATGGCAAACTTCAGTATTTATATACGAAGTAAATATTTGAATTGGATGATTATACTTTGTTTCTTGTTCTATTTCTGCTCGGTACTTATGTTATATTATTTTTGGATGTACATATACAGTGTGTTTCACTTCTCATGGAAACACCCCCGTATCATCCCAAAAAGTCTCATCTTACGTGATATACACTGCACGCCAACAGCGATGAAACCACCAATTTGTATTAGGGGTCGAAATTAGCCCGAAATTTCGGATTCGTGTTTAGGACCCCCCAAAATACTACCAAAAAAATCCTGAAAATTTTTCAGCTTTGAAAAATTCTAATTTTTTTCACTTCTCGTGGAAACGCCGTATCTTCCGTAATTTTTGACGTAGCACCATAAAACTTTCAGTACAGATGAATACACTAGAAATGAACTAACTGCATAAAAAGGGTCATCATACGTGATATATACGGGGGCGTTTCCATGGGAAGTGAAACAAATTAGAATTTTTAAGAACTAAAATTTTTTCAGGAGACAGGTGGATTAGTAGTAACTTGGGGGTCCTGAACACGAACCCAAAGAAATTTTAGGCCAATTTTGCCCCATAATATTACTTTCCGGAAAAATGGGTGGTTTCATCGCTGCTGGCGTGCAGTGTATATCACGTAGAATGACCCCTTTCATGCAGAGTGTTCATCCATCCTGAAAAGTTCTTGATTTTTCGTGAAAAACTATAGAAGATACGAGGGAGTTTCCATTAGAAGTAAAACACACTTTATGTAATATTTGGTTGAGAGGAAGAGCAAAACTTCTCTTAGAACACTTTGTAAACCGTTCCAATTGTAAAAGCAATTGAAGAGTATGAGTAATTAATTTTATTTTCTATTGTGTCAGTGTCAGTGCCAATAGAAGCTTTTATTATTACTATTATCATTAAATGAAAAGACAGGGGATACGTAACTCAAGACCATTAAAATAAAAAATAACAATAATTTTTAAAATTACATAATTTCAGATTAAGTTAACAATGAAAATTATGCAACAGGTATTTTTCGTCGGCAAGGATCTAATAGAAGACAACTACTGAGATCTAAGACAATTTGTATTATATCTGTAAGATTGTTAGCAAAGCTTTCTGCAAGAAGTACTTTGCAATGTCACTAGCCATTCTCCGATAACCATGTTACAAAAAAATTATAATAATATTTTTCAACATAGAGATATATTTTGTTCCTCCCTGTATGATGTTAGGATATCTGCTCTGAGAGTCTTGTCTTAGTTTGTTAAATCAATCAGTTTAGAATCGTCTCTGCCCTGTCACTATTTTTTCTTTCTCATTTTTAGTTTTAAGTATACCTACAATTGCAATCTATGATGTTATATCTATTATACCATGTGCTTCCCTGTTATTGGTGATGTGTTATACATCCTGTTGGGAAGCCTTATGAATAATAAATAAATAAATAAATAAATAAATAAAAATGTTCTGTGAATCTCATTACAATACTCATCCAGTTCATGCTATGATACGTTGTGGCTATGATTTTTCCGATTTTCTCATGCAATTGTTCTCCATTTATATTCGATGAGTTGAAAGAAGAATCATCAGCAAACAAAGTAAGAGTTATTCGAAAAAATGTAAATGCCTTATCTATATCATTGATGTATTGTTGACGGTTATTAACAAACAAGGCAAAGCATTCGATAAGGTGGATCACTCTATTCTTGAAGAGATGCTGGCGGATGTCGCTGTTTGAATGGATTTGGTCCTACTCAACTCATAGAGGTATAATAGTAAATGGATTCAACTCGCTGGCCTTCAAAGCAGTTTCCGGTGTCCCCCAGGGTAGCCACCTTGTCCCATAATTTCCCATAGTCTTCATAAATGTTGTTATAAATTACTTTTTATATTGGCAAGACTATGAAATGTTTAGTTTTAGTCCTGACCTATATTCTCGAATATCATTTGCTCGATTATTTGTATCCACGGTTTTTGAATAATTCGGTAAAAAACAATAAAGAATAATATTGACAAAAAGTCGTTGTCAAAAGATTATTTACGAAAAACTTATAATTTGGAGTAATAGTTTTATTCCAAAAGTAAAAACTAGAAACACTGGTTTCAACAAATGAAAATTTTTTACTTGAAAATATTTGATCCTACCCCTGAGTACGTTCCTGAAGCGACGTACAGATGCGCGCCTGGGGAGTGTTGGTCCCTCACTCGTAATCCTGTAATTCGAATCGGGCATTGTGAACACTAGCGCCCCGTAATAGTGTCGCAAATCTCGCCCTGTTGCACCATTCAACGAATTTGTTTGCCTTTTACAGTCGCTTTAATTCAGTGGGCTTACACTTGCAGGTTTATTTTATTCGCTTGTTTCAGCCATGTAATTGACAAAGGTGTTGGCTTATTGAACTGAAATTCGCCTTATTGAAGTAGAAGGAAAACCAATAAGTATTTCTTTTTCGACAGTGCATAAACTGAGTTTGTACTTCTTAATATAAAAGATTCAAATTATGGATACAAGTTCTACAAATTTTCAATATAATCGTTGTCGTAGAAAAAAAATTGTATGGTACATTTTCGTAAAACGTTTTTTGCCTCGTAGTTAACGATCAAACAAATAATTCCTACTTCATGAACAACTTTTTTCACATGAAACGAGTATTATGTGAAATTAATCTATGTCTATGGCATTACATCTCAGCGGAATGGTAATGATGTTCACTTGTTTTTCTCAGCATTTCCCAAGGTGCCAAGACCATTCCTGAAATCTTGCTGGAGATGCAAACATATACACAAATACGGCAAGAAGGACATCCTCTGATAAACAATGGCTGGCCTAAAATTATGAACCCTGATAGCATTTGATAAAATAGATTATAATATATTGTTACTGAAGCTCGTTCAAGTGGGTGTACATGGGAAACTCCTGTGTTGGTTCGCCTCGTATGTCTTTAACAGATCACAAATCATGAATATGAATGGGTATCAATCTAGAGCTTCCACTGCTACATCGGGGGTGCCCCAAGGCTCAAACCTGGGCCCTCTGCTTTTTTCAGTTTTCATCAATGATATTAACGAATGTTTCAAAAACAGCAAATTCGTACTTTACGCAGACGATTCGAAGATTTTTTCTGGAATTAAATCGTGGGATGATTGTGCTAAGCTGGACTCTGATTTATTACAGTTCTCAGAGTCAACAAAATAGACTACTCTTGAATTTGAATAAATGTTCCACTATTACTTTCACGAAAAACGCACAAAAATTTGAATTCAATTATAAGTTATCTGATACAGTTTTGAACAAAGTGAACGAAATCAAGAATTTAGGGCTCATTATAGACTCTAAATAAAGTGTTAGGCTTCCTCACTGGCTTTGCATTTGTGCAAAGTAGACTAAATTTTGCTAGTGTAATTTGGAATCCTGGGTACAATGTATATAAAATGAGGTTAGAAAGAGTTCAAAATAAATTTGTAATGTTTTTGAATTTAAAATAAACGGAACTTATGATATTGATATGCACTGCTAGAGATAATCTAGTCGGCACATGTATCTCTGCGACTTTACAACATACATGAGTCACTTTTCTACATAGAAATACTGGGTTTAGAATTTTGTCGAATTTTGAGTTCTGTCACTTTTCTATCAAAGAAGCGATATATCTCAACTAGGCTTATTTTTAAAAGAGTTTTTACGTCTTTTACTTGATTGTAAGTAATTTTAGCATAAGGAAAAGACTTTAGATTCAAATTGTGTGGAGTTTATCTAAAGGGTCTTAGCTTAGGAGTAGCTATTGAAGGCACAAGGTGAAATTTCTAGAACTTCATTTTTTTGTTCGTTTTTTCTATTTTCGTTTATGATTTTCCACAAGCCTTTTTCTTGATTTATGCTGTTTCATACCGCCATGAGTACGTACCCTTTTAGCAGGTAAGTTTGTGATTTCGTAAAATTTTTTCACTTCTTGTTTGTGGTTATCGAAACGATGCAAAAGCTGTGGGTTGTTTCATGGCAAAAATAATTTCACTTCCCGTCAATTTTTTATGATCTGTCTGACAATTATCCGACCTGTTCGAGAATACTTTTCCCATGTATGAGATGCAACTCCTTGGGATACTCTGAACCTTTTAGATTCTGTTCAGAAAAGAGTAGATCGTGGATGGTTATACAGACTATGGATGGAGGAACGGTTGTACAGACCTACTAGATGTTTTGTGCATGACCCTTAATCTATTCGAAGCCAGAGATATCAATACTTCATATGAAGTTCATCAGTTTACTGGGAGCTAATTTTCTGACGTCGGAAGACGTTTGTATACTCCTTCCTGGAACTTCTTGAGCCTCTAGCTGAAAAGAGTCCCATTACCTTCTTCAAAAAGCTGTTTAGCTCTTTCTGACGATAAGTTCTAGAGATATTTCAGAATTCTTCTGTCAAATGGAGTTTGGGGAATCCTCGGAAGGGTTCTGGGACAGAAAACTGCGAGTTTGCCGCTTTTTTGGTAAGGCATTCGGCTGCCTCATTACCTTTGATGCCCCTGTGGCCTGTCACCTACATAAGGGTTACCTGATTGTTTGCTATCAGTTGTCTCAAAGTTTGTTTCCCAATTCAGACTCACAAGTGTATGTGACTTCAGAGCTTTTATTAGTGCTGTTATCTGATATAATATAGATTTCTACCCTCCGGATGCCCTTTTCAAGCATCTCTATAGCATGTAGTTCTGCTTGGGGGATGGTTGGGGTCCTACCAAGGGGTTTTGAGAGCCTGGAGGAGTTCGACCCTGTATCGCCTACTCCAACCCCTTCGCCCATCTTAGATCCATCTGTGTACCACACTGAGGCATCCATTGCCAATTGAGGACCGTTCTCTGTGTGAATGTGGTGGTTGTTCATAACCACTTTGAACTGCACTTCGAAGTCGTACCTGATCGGCACGATATCTGTCGGTTTGGATATGTCTTCTAGGAAGATGTGTTCCTGCTTTTAAGTTTTTTGCCTGGTACAATCTGAAGGCACTATTTTCTGCTTCTATAATTACACATAGGTGCAATGTCGGAAGGTTCAGAATTGTCTCTAGAGCTGCGGTAGGTCACGTAAATATTGCTCCTGTGGTTCCCAGGCGAACTAGCCACTACACTTTCTGCAGCTCGACTTGATATTACTCTACCTCTACCTCTACCTCTCATGGTGACGACCAGGTCATCGACGTAACCGTGAGTCATGAACCCAAATTCTTGTAGCTTTACTAGCAGGTCGTCGGCAACCAGTGACCACAGTAAAGGCGATTGAACTCCTCTTTGTGAGCAACCTTTTTCGCTGTCATCCTGACTGTCTCTCCCCCCAGGGTAGCTATAATGATTTTCAGCAGTGATTGTATCCATCTGATCAATGAGGCATTGATATTCCTTTCCTCTAGTGATATAGTTAAGGAGGCATGTGAGGTGTTATCGAATGAAACCTCTATGTCTGTGAAGGCACAAAGAGCCATTTCTTTTGTCACGTAAGTCTTCCCAATGCTGTCAATCAAGCATTGTAGAGCATAAATCGGATTCACCTTCTTGATAAGCAGTCTGCTTTTTTTGGAGTGGTCTTAACTCGAGGAGCTTGCTTCGGATGTAACAGTCTATTATTTTCTCCATTGCTTTCAGGAGAAAGAAAGTAAGACTGATAGGGCGTCTTCCAGTCTTTGGTATGAACGCCATCACTGCCTCTCTCTGTTCGAAACTGTTGCCAGAGTTCGGAATACCGACTGGTACTAGACTGGGCTGGAAATTTTTCATTACTTTCGGTTTCTTCTTTGATATCATTACAAATGGATTTTAACTTTTCTTCTAAGAACAAGCTTTCTTTAATAATTTGAATTTTTGTCAACCCAAATATTTTAAAATTGAAATAAATTTGAGAAAGCCTTGAATACTAGAAGTACCTAAAAGTCAGGACCGTGTATTTTCCCTTCTATAGATCATACTCAATACTTGAGCAACTTATGGTTGGCAAATGATAACATAAGAAATATATTTATCGTCTGGTATGTGGTATGCGATTATCTGGAATGAATCCGTAGGTACACGGATACATGCACCCTCATTCTTTTCGCTTCAGGAAATAATCTCAGGTATCTATTTAAAAAAATGACGAATACATTCTCGGAACCTCTTAATTGCGCTAGGATGATAATGATGCATGCTTTCACACTTTTATTAACCTCTAGACGCCGTTTGGTAAGGCAAACTTGCAATTTGACACCTCAACATGTGTAGGGTGTAAGATAACACTTGTAAAAAGTGATATCAGGTTATACACCTAAAAAATGAGGAAGGAGGATTTATATTTGAACTTCCTCGTCTTTTTTCTCGATTTAGATAGGAGTTAATAAATCTGAAAGTCAAGTTCATAAAAAATAACGTACGCCCATTATGGGCCATGAAACGACTTTTTAAGAGGAATAATTGTTGAATTTATGCAACCAGATTCTTCAGGTGAGGAAACAAATGAAGAATAGAAAATAAACTATAAAATATAGAGGTAATTTTATTACGGATATTATTTTTCCGAAACTTGTTTTGCACTAGACGATAGATATACAGTGGGTCCAATTTAATCGGCACCATATTGAAAACTTTTTATTATATGTTTTATGAAAAAAGAAAAGTTCTGCATGGCCTAAAACTCAAAATGAAATAATTATGTATCAATTTTTGCATTCGTATACGAGGTTTGTCGAAAAATGTGAATTTTGCTCAAAACTAAAGTACCTTAATTTTTTACAATATTGACAGTCTTTACTGAGAAAAATTGATCCTAATTGAAAATTTCGGTCAGATATCCAATATTATCCAGATAGCATGGAGAAAGTATCTTTAATGAATTATACTTTAATTTTGCAAATCATGAAACATATACAGTGCATTCCATTCAAAACGAGCCACCCTGAATAACAGGGGGGCACATTTTGACATAATCAGATTTGATGTTACTTTCCCTATCGCATCCCCAGAGCATGTCACCTTTTTTTTATCACCCTATATTGTTTTGCATTATAATATGTTCCGTGATGAACAGATTTCAACAAAGTAGAATACATTACGGTCTGAAGCTCATAGTTTGGAAGCTAAAAATTATTTGAGTTGAAATCGAGCCCCCCTGAATGAACTTTTGTACAATCTGTTCCTAGGTTTCATAAGTGTTTTTTCGAAGTATACTTCAAAAAAGTCTTATTTTGCTTAGTTAAGTCTGAATTCGATTTTCTCTTCATTTTGTTTTTGTCTCATTCTACAATAACGATTACCTACCAGGTGAAGTTACAATTAGTGTTTCTGTTTTTGTGAATTCTTGAGAATCAATGGTTTATACGCTTCGAGAACGGATTAAAATAGTGAGTTTGTACTATCAGAATGGAAATAGTAATAGAGCTACTGCCCGTATGTTCAATGATATTCATCCAGTAAGAAATGTATGACACAAATACGTTTCGGAATTATTGAACAAATTTATGGAAACTTGATTTGTTAACAATAAGAAGCATAACCGTTCAGGAGTTGTCAACGATGAAGCTATTTCTATTGCAGTTTTAGGACACGTTGGACTAATGAAAAATACGCAATCTCTTACTAAGTTATCTCGAGAATCAGGAATCAGTCGTACAAATGTTTTCAGGATCCTTCATGAGTACAAATTTAGACTAGTTCATGAATTGAACGAAGATGATTTCGATAAACGTATCGAGTTTTGTGAAAGTCTCACTGAACGGATCAACTTGCATCAGAATTTCTTGTATAAAATTTGTTTTTCGGAAGAAAGTACGTTCAGTTTGAATGGAGAGGTGAATCGGCAAAATTGTCGATATTGGAGTGATACGAATCCTCATTTATATCGTCAAGTTCAACCTAACGACCTCAAAAACTGAATGTTTGTGCAGGAATTTCAGGTGACAACATCATAGAACATTTTTTATCAATGATAATTTGACTGCTGAGAAATATTTGGATATGTTGGAGAATCGAATAATACCGTGCATCAATAGGGCAATTGAGGAGGATATGAATTTATTCGAAAACAAAATAGTTTTTCAGCAGGATGGTGCACCTCCTCATTATGCAGCTCCAGTGCGACAATTTTTGGATGATCATTTTCCTGGTCGCTGAATTGGCAGAATGGCCACCAAGGTCTCCGGATCTCACTCTTTTAGATTTCTTTCTATTGGGTCATTTGAAGTCTGAAGTGTATGAGATAGAATCAACATCATTAGAAGATTTGAGATAAAATATCATTAGGTATTGCGGAGAAATAACTCCCGAGATTCTCAACCATGTGAGGGCGGCAATGGAAGCTGTTTTTGTACAATTGTACGGAAGTTGGTGAAATCGTTTTTGAACATTTACTATAGAAAATTTGTTTCTTCTCATTGTCAAATCATCAGATTTTGATTCAAGAATTTAATAAAAAATCTCTTTATCTGATTTATTGGTTCCATATTTGTCTCTAAATTGAATATTTCAAAATGTAGCCTCCTATATAATTGTTGACCTGTTTTTTTATTTTTACTGCAAATAATTGTTTCGAAAGTTATTCAGGGTGGCTTGTTTTCAACAATAATTTGTAGCTCCCGAACCATAAGCTTCAGACCATATGTTTTATACTTTGTTGAAATGTGCTCATCATGGAGCATCTGATGATGCGAAACAATATAGGGTGATCCATTTAAAAAAAATTGGCGACATGCTCTTGGGGTGCGATAGGGAAAGTTAGAACAATTGTGAATATGTCAAAATGTGCCCCCCTGTATACTATTGTTGACGTGTTTTTTATTTTTACTGAAAATCATTGTACCAACAGTTATTCAGGGTGGCTCGTTTTAAATGGAATGCACTGTATTGTATTGGAACACCTAATAACCTTTCGGTTCATTGGAAAGTTATTTAACAATCTGCTATTGCATTAGAATAATTAATGCGTTCATCTAATAATAATGTATTTTAGAAATGAAAAGTTAACCAGATGAAAACAAGCTAACTAGAAAGTAATATCTATTATTAACATTGTTGGAAATGAAATTATTTGAATTTTGATTCAATCCATCGAAGCCCTGATATATCTATCCACCATTTATTTCAAAACATTCATTGATTCGTTCATTGTATTCCCGTAATACATTATTTATCATTCTTGGAGTAATTTCCTGACATGAATCTGAAATGATCCTCTCCAAATAATCAATATCTTGAAAAGGTCTCTGCTGGCGAACTCTTCGTTTTAAGTAGCCCCATAGGAAATAATCCAAAGGGGTTGAGTCTGGACATCTAGCTGGCTAAAAATGTCGGAATATCTAGGTTTTAATTTGTCATTGAAAATAATTTGAAATATGTCCTAACATCCACTGTACTATGGCATGTTGCACCGTCTTGTTGAAACCATATACACTGCCGGTCTTGTAAGGACAGTTAATCTAGAAAATTGTTAAATTAAATTTTATAAAAGATGGACTGTCGAAAACAATATGGTCCCACTATTTCATTCTTGTAGATACCACACCACACGTTTGTATTGAAAAAATACTGATCACGACTCTTGATCTTAGAAGGAGGACTACTGTCACACCACCAGCGACAGTTTTGAGAACTGACAGTTCCAGTGAAAGTGAATGTCGCCTCATCAGAAAAAAGTATGTCTTCAAAAAAACCGGATCCTCTTCCTAGTATCAAAGAGCAAAACTCAAACCGCCTATCATAATCAGTTTCTTTCAATTGTACCTCTACTTAAGTTTTCTATCAAAGACATTCTATTTCGCATAGACATTTTTGGATATTCTACGACAGATAGCATCACTTGTAAGTAACTGATTCGATTCGCTTTATTATTATACTCAATATCATACATTTTGATAGTTCAATTGTTTATAACTTTCTTTATATTCTGTTATTTTATATTTTGGTACCTATGTACGCAGGTTAAGTGTAGACCATCTCGTGCTTTCGTAGCAACAGATGAACTTCGCCTTTTCAGCAAATCTTGACATACTGAACTGGAAAATGTATATTTCGCTGAATAAATATTATTATTATTATTATTATTATTATTATGTTATCATCTGCAAACAGCTTTATGCGTTTTTTATCGAAAGTGTTAATAACACTTCCAGTAGTCTTGAATTTATTCACAATTCTCGTTACTGTTGAAGGTTGAATCATTTTATCAGGATGTCTGTTATTGAAAATCACTACCGCTTCTCGATGAGTTTTATAATTATCTCCCACACTCGAAACTATTTCAATTTTCTCCTCAGATGTTAATAGGGCTGCTATTTCTTGTATTCTATGAACTATGAGTAACTAGCGTTTTGACGTTTGCTATCAAAAATGCATTTGTTTTTTCAGTGCATTCTAGATTAAATATCGATCTGTTAACATAAATTATCAATAGTAATAAAAAGAAGACTTAGAAGAGGTAGTAAAAGTAACTAATTATGTTTTTCATGGTAGATGGAGAATATTGAATATCTGGACGTAGTTTTCAATTAGGTTCAACTTTTTTTTTTGAAGATTGTTGATGTTGTTAAAAATATAGGTACTTTGCTCTTGAGCAAAATTTATATTTTTCGAGAGACCTCGTATTTTATTTCAAAACTCCTTACTAGGAATAACTTTTTTTCATAAAATGAATAATAAAAAAGTTTTTCATATGGTGCCGACTCAATTGAACAAACTGTATATTGTATCAATTTAATGTGTTACTAATGATATACTCATAATATAGTCGACAATATTCATTTTATTTTTTTTTTCATTCTACATTTGGAACATCAGTAAAAACACCAATCACTTTCGATATATTTATTTCTATTGTTATAACCACATACAATTTGACAATTTCTTAAAACTAGCCGATACTCTACCATAATTTTAATATATTTTTATTTTCTGGAAGACAGGCCATGGCAATTCCAAATTGTCTACAAATCATAATCCAATCAACTTCTCAATGCTCATTATACTCAGTAAAAATTGACTTTTGCCTCTAATACAAATTTTTATACATACGTGACTCTTGATCCCTTATATGCTTTCAATAATTTATATACAATCAGACGCAATTAGGCAGTAGGTATGCAAAAGTCCCCCCGTATTTTTTCTCTGAAAACCGAGTTTTTTTTTTTCAAATACAAAGATTGAATGACACTCAAAAGTTCACTTTAAAGACGAATATTTTCTCTTCAAATTGTGCACACATCTACTGACGAAAGGAGTCTTATTTCACGTGGATGTTTATTGTCATTATTTAATTTTCTTGCAATATTATTATTATTATTATTATTATTATTTGTACGATGTACAAATTAAACAATAAAAATAATCAATTCAATGTCCACCAAAGGCTTAGCCAGACTAATTCATCATTGCCATTATTAATTTATTATTCCATTGCTTCTTGACAGAAGAGGTGATAAAGAAAACAAATCACGTCAAATATTTAATTGTATTCTTTGACAGAATTTTTATTTTTCAAGTGCAGCTTCATCTCGATATTCATCTTCCTACGGTGAAATTCATACTGAAAAAATACGGGAGAAAAGACTGTCTCATATTTGAACAGTACACAAAGAATTATATATTTTCGGTAATACCTAATATCCAAGAAATATTTTTCGATATGAATATACTTCTTACGCCTGCTTGAGATTTGCATTAGTTCAAATAGTGCAGTTATTCTTATTCTTCTACGATTTGGGAAAGAAAATTGATGAATCATTTTTCACTACCACCATGATTTCATTATTGACCAAATTATATTTGCAAAAATCGTGCTATATTTTTAAATATGTCAGTGTCCTTTTATCCATTCATTTTATTCCAGTTTCGACTTTGAAAATATATCGATCCCTCAATATTTTTGAATCTTTCAGAAATAGGAAAATCGTATGAGAGAAGCTTTCGTTGGTTCTGAAGCTTCGAAATAAATACTTTTATGGTCATATTTTAGTTTGCCTTCTTTAGATAGAATAAAAATAGAAGCCCTCTTTGGAACTAGATGCATGAAATGGAAAATCGAAATATTTTCAAAAATGTGTGCCTTCATTTGTACGAAATTACGTGATTTTTAATAATATCATTCGACAACTCTTCACATTTGCTTCTTATTTGTGTAAATGAAAACTGACTATGAAACGGTAGTAGTGAAAAACAAATGACAAAATATGCTTACAAAACTATTATTATAGCATATGTTCACTGAACATCTATAGAAACCTTCTATCCAAATATTTCAAAAAAAGTCTCAGATGTGTGAACTTGTAACAAAAAGTTTTGATTTTGCCAAAAAATATGTCAGGTAGTTTGATGAGGTTCTGTGGAAGGAAGACCGGTCGATATGTTTTCAACTAACTCTTTGCTTCACTGAAAACCAACTTAACTCTTGAATGGATTTTTCATGTATCCGATTTCTAAAATGTACCAACACAGTTCTTGGCTATAATAAAAATTTTACTATTTTCGTTCCTGTTATGTTTACGATAATACCTATCTGAAAATTACATAAACTTTGTAAAACCTCTTAATCTGTAATTATGAATAATATTTATTATTTACATTTTTACTGCACGTTGATGATGAACTAGCGATTGGAATACAATTTTTAAAAACTGTACCCAATAAATTTACGATAATTTGAGAGATATATAAATTTTTCATTAATTCTCAATAAATCAGATCTTATATAATATCAAACATATAAGTGTTCATATACAGTTTTGATAAATATATACAATTTTTATGGTACTTCTATCCGATATCCTTCGCTGGGTGTATAACTCAGGTAATTAGAGAACTATAATAGTACTCATTTCTTCTGAAAATGTTTTAATTTTGTCAATGGTGTCACCCTGATCAAAAGTCCTCTTGGAATGAAATAGTATTCACAAGTATCCGATGTGAAGAAAAAAGTCCGCAGATTTCGATAAAATCGACTCAAATTTATAGTTGTTTCACTATTTAGAATCTTTCACATGGATATTATGAATCCCAAATCGCTCAATAAAGAAGCATGTTGCAATAGTGACCTTTAATCAGAAAGTACACAGAATATAACAAATCATTTTCTTAAAATGAGTGCTAGTTCTTCATATTTACAGAAAAAACTACAATATTTAATATACGATACTATTCTCAGACTTGCGCAGTTGCTCAGTGGTTTTTCAGTTCGATGTTCTTTAATACGGCGCTCAAAGCTCTGAGAACATTGGCCTACGTACGTACGAGTGCATTGATTGTTACAGTAGAGACGAAAATTCTGGAGAGCATCTGATAAGTCGTGTCTAAGAAAAATACAACAAAAATGTACTTATCTACTAGGATAACATTTTATTGACTAAGATATATGACAAATATGTTGCTTTTAGATCCATGACTATATTATTAATATATTTTTAAGGTCATTCAAAAATGGTATTTTGTTTTATACGACTCTTCAATTACAGAACGTAGATTATGGATTTCACAAAATGATTTCATTAACAAGTTTTTTATTTCATTTGCATAATCTAACAGGACAAACATATTGTATTCTCTTGCTAATTGCTCAATCTCCAAACATGCAGTGCAGTGTCTCATTTACCATAAACAAAAAAAACCTAAAAATAAAAAAAATAAAAAACAAAGAAATCAAAAAAACAGAAACAAAACGATATCAAAACATCATTTTAATCCTATTAGAAAACATAAAACCAACAAATTGTCCACAAAAAAAAATTGTTCTAACATATAATCTGTGGAACCGAATTTTGCAAGATAAAATGATTAGAATCTAAATCTAGCAGAAAGTGTCGTTATAAAACTTGCTCTATTATCTCCTATATGGCGTTAACTTGTGACCGTTGACAATTCGAATCACGTCGAACAAATTTATAACAAACCGTTCATTATATGAATTCCTTTCATGATTTAATTGAAGATTCATATTTTTTCTTTGATAATTCTGGTAATAAATTCAATGCGAGCCTTGCCATTTCGGCAATATTGGGTGGTGAGAAACAAATGAAAAGGAATTTAATCTCGACGTCAGAATTTATTTATATTGACCGCTCCATCTCTGAAATAGTAGAGCAAACTGCGACCCACACTCTGATAGTTTTCGGTTCTATACATTTCAGTTTTACCATTTACTCTTCTGATAACTTTCGATATATCAATTTTAGGTCTTGTGTTATATTGATTCGACAATTTCAATTCTTATGACTTTCAAAAATTACGTTTTACAGACGTTTCACTGACGATATTTTGCTACGATATTTTATCATTTTTAGAAAGTTTTATTTTTGTGATTTGCTTCACATTTTTGTTTATTCTTATTTTATGGTATGTAGCTTCTAGTGTGGTTACATTAATCGAATTTTGGTTCTTCAAAAGTCTGATGTGATCATTTTCTTTGTCTTTTCCATTTCTTCAAAGTTATATCTTATCTACTTGGTTCTCCAGTTTATTATTACTGGACATTGTTGGTTCTATACTTTTAATTGATATACTGTTTTAGTTCTACATTTTACCGTTCTGACAGATTATATGTAATTAAAAATTATAATTTACGTATATAACCAAGATGTTAAACGATAGGTTTAAAGGTTTTAGATTTTTTTTTTTAAATTGTTGCAGATGACATTATTGTTATGTTCGATATGTCTGTCATAAAACGTGAAAAAATAATGTCACCGATATGTTTTCAGTACATCAAAATCTCGTGTCCTCATATTCGTGTTCAACTTTTTTTATGGACTGGAAATAACATAAACCACTGATGATCATAAATTAGATAGCTCGTTCGAAATCCGAATCGGATTTATTCCATAGTGTTGTACTGTACATTTTTCACTTTGAAATACCTAAAAATTCCATACCCAGTTACAGTTGCCAGGACAGCGATGGCCAAAGTAGACCCGACAGCAATGGGCGCCGTTTCGTCTCTGAACGCCATTTGGGGCTTACACTCGACGGCTGGTTCAAAATCCTCGCCCTTGTACATGAAGGGCTGTACTTGCAGCAATCTGAGATAGAGTGTTCCATGGACGCCTGGAGGAGGATCATCTTCTTCGTCGGTGTTGAGGTCCACCTCAACTTCATGGCAAGAGTGAGACTTGCCCACTGGAGTTGGAATCAGCATGTGGCGGTGGTAGAGTTTGATCGGCGCTTTTTCTGTAAAATGAAGTGTTTGAGCAACATATACGCTGTGTAGATGAAAAAAGGATTTCGTCGTGGAATACCACGATCACTTTCATTATTCGTTATCTCCAATATTCCTAAAAAATCCGAGGAATTAACCGGAGAGTTAGAAAACATAAAAGAACTCCGCAGATCTTAAATTACCACATAATAATATTAAAGAATTTTTTCCTGCCTTCTCAGATCAATATTCATTTGATGTGAATATGTGGTGCGGGATTTTTGATGACAGAATAATTGGACCATTTTTCTTTCGGCAGAATTTGAATGCTGAAAAGTACTTGGATTTGTTGAGGAACAATTTCTACAATGAATCAGACAATTTCACCTTGGAACAAAGGCGAAAATGAATTTCCAACAGAATGGAGCCCGCATCATAGTACTTAGGCAATGAGGAATTGGCTGGTAGATTTTCAGAATTTCCTTGGCCGCCACGTTCACCTGACCTGACCCCATGTAACTTTTTCTTGTGGGGCTATTTGAGACGTACTGTTCACAAATTTAAAATTTTTGAAAATATGCAGCACTTGGAAGAAACTATGCGTCATTGTGCAGCAGAAATTTCACAAAATTTTTTGCTAAACGTTAGAGAAGAGATATACCATAACAAGATGTTATGTATGGAAAGAGAAGGAAGGCATATTGATATATGAATTGTTATTATAATAGAAATAGTTGAAAATTTGTTGTTGAAGTACCTCCAGACAGGTGCCGCCTTCACCCAGGAACATGAAGAGGTTTCACGGTGAGTCAGAGGATTCAGGACCGCTCCGAAAGAAAGCTCAGCAGCATAACTTTTGCAAAGTTTGAGGAAGTTCGAAATACAATCAAAATGTTCCTCAGGAAAAATGCACCTAGCATGGACAGGACTGACGCAATTCTGCTCAGAAACCTCCCGGGAAAATCTCTGGTGCAACTGATTAACGTAATAAACAGCATAAGAAAGTGGCAGCACTTCCCCAAAGCGATTTTACAAAATAAACTTAACGCCAGCTCGAACTCCTCCCACAGTCGCACGTCATCATAAAATTCGAAAATATACAGGGCCCTAGCACGCCGTTACTAAATATACTGGACACCAGTGACACCATGAGAGTGTTGGAATCAATTAGCATAAAGGCAGCTGCATGCAAACTGAGTTGACATTAATTACTAGCCAATCTAACCTGACCTGACTAACCTAACGTAGACAGAATCGGCGTTTTTGCGAAATTGAAAGCTGAACCACGTAGGTGCCGAAATTAGTGCTTTAGTAGCGTAATTATTGTTCACAAACATTCACAATTTTCAGCTCCTCGTTGCCGTCGTATGTGAGGATGTGTAGAAATGTGCTGGCGTCAAGTATATTTAGTAACGGCGTGCTGGGGCCGCGTATATTTTCAGATTTAATGATGACGTGTGACTGTAGGCTGGGTTTGTGCTGCCGTTAAGTATATTTTGTAAAATCGCTTCCCGAAATCTCTGCAGGTAGCAGAGATTATCTCTATCCTAACCGGGAGAAACCGTTGAAAGGTTTCAAGAGCTACCACCTCATCTCGCTGTTCAGTGCGGTGGACAACGTGACCAAAGTGGCCGAGGTGGCTAAATTTAGTTTATATTTTCTCTCCGGAAGATAGTCACTTGGCGACTGAAACACTTGTCAAGGTGTAAAAACAGCGATTTGCTGTCGGCATAAAACTCCGGTATATTCAAGGGTTATACAGCCAAATCTGTGAATGTACTATTAGTTTTTCAAATCATATCAAGCGTTCATTCTGTCACAAGCCTATGTCAATTTGTTACTTGAGACAATTAATACCTAAAAAACATTTTTACTTGTGTTTGTTGATACATATTTTCCCATTTATCGTTATCTATTATTACTAAATCTGTGTTGGAAATACTATATTTATTATTTATATCGACTGTAATGAAAACTGAATAACGAAATGAATGAGTTAGTGTGGATTCATGCAGCACCAATTAACAATTATCAAGGAACAATGATCAATTAACAATTTACAAGTACAAGTTGAACTACTTGTATTTCTATGAATGCATTCATGCAAACAATTAACAATTATCAATTATCAAGTAACAAGTAGAAGTTGGCCAACTTTTATCTTTTTACTCTAATTGAACGAGATTTTCCTCTAGTGCGCAACTAGTACGCAGATGATCGCAGATGAAAGCAATCAAGATCAACAAAAAAAATGTTTGAGTATCTTCCATTTCAATGACCATCGTGAATGCACAAAATTGATTATATACTTTCGGAGAACGAATAAAATCTGAATGTTTAAACAATTTCCACGACAAAGTGAGGTTAACTTAAATAGCACGAATTGTTAATTGGGGTGCATGAATGCAGAATTTTCAATACTTGTTAATTGATAAATGTTAATTGATAATTGCTACTTGATAATTGTTAATTGGTGCTGCACGAATCCACACTAAGTCTGTGCTAAACTTTCATCCACAGATCGTCACTGATCAAGAAATCTGGCAGAGAAAATTGTTCTGTCAAAATGTGTATGCTTCGTATCTGAGCAGGCATTATACCGTATCATTGGGCCAAGATGCATAGAAACCCTGGTGTGATCTCTTATACCTGTGATACCGACATACAGAAGTGTTGATGTACGGCCTACTTGATTCATGTTATTTTTATTGCATTGGTACCGTTTCACTTCTTTAGCACAGATGGCGGCAAAATTACAGTTTAAAGTCTAGTTCATACCCTCGCGAACTTCGCAATTTTTCTGCGAATAAAATGGCTCTCAGTCATGCCGGACCAATCGTTGATGCAGAACGATGTCGGCAGCCATTTTATACGCAGAAAAATTGCGAAGTTCGCGATGGTATGAACTAGACTTAATGTTGTCATTGACGATTGACGGTTGGACAAGCGACAAGTGTCATGTCAACATTCAAAAACAATCAAATGACAAATCAAGGCACCGTGGAATGTTGGAAACTCGGCTATTTTCGACTTCTGCGCCATCCATCGACGAATGAAGCCAACGGTATCAATGCAATTACAGTATCAACAACTTTGGTAGAAACAAAATCGAATCTGAGATCGCACCAGGGTTTCTATGCATCTTGCATTGGGCTCATACTTACTTCCAGTTGGACTTATTCCATGAAACTTCGGAATATCAGGGCTAACAATAAGTACCAAATCTCTTATGTACCATCTCTCTCCTCCTGGGGTCTAAAAGAAAAGGATTGGATTTAAATTAGGCAAATGTGCGTGGTCGTATATTGATAAGGTTGCTTCACATTTTTTTGTATTCCTCATCAATAATTTAAACAACTTCAATTAGAGGAACTGGAAAAATCCCATGACTGGTTTACGTTATCAAATGTATCTTTTTATATCGGAGTAATATAGATTTTTCCTACGAAAAAAAAATGTAGAAACTTCAATAAGTTTTGGCATTGAATTAAAAAAAATGAAAATATAGTACCCAATTTCCTGAAGGAGTTGTAAATGTTTGAGAAATTTGACCCAATGAAATTAATAGTTATGATACGGCCATAATCCATAAATACGATATATGATATATATTCAATATTGTTGTGATATGAGGTTTGTGGTAACATAACTCGTTGCTGTCGAACTCTGACAATTATATTACTCGAATGCCTTTCTAAAGTACGTAATTCACTGGATTCTATTCGCTGACTGAATTTGAACTTCAGTACAACCTTCTACTTCTTAACTTCTTAACTCATTTTCGGTTCAACTTCCGTTAGAATTCTCAACTTCCGTTCTACTTTGACTTCACAGCCAACATTCCTTATATACACCCTTTGAATTATCAAGAAAGTCGATAATTGGGTGATAGGTATTGTAGTACTGAGTTACCACTAGTAAATTTTTGACAGAAGAAAAGTGATACTTGGTATATATATAATGATACTGCCGTTGTATATTCATCTGATTTCGGTTTCTTGACTTCCTGATGGTAAAAATAAAAAGGAGGAAGTTTCCTGATAAGCCCTCACAGGGGAGGCCCTATGCCCCCAATTTAATTTCTATCTTTTGGCCTTTGTGGTCAATATGTTTGAAAGAGGAGAATTCTATTTTACTAGTTTTATAGTAGTTTATAAATAAAACTGATTAGAGTTCGAAATTTTAGAACATTTATCGAAAGTTCTTAGAGCTTATGTCAGTGCTCGGCACATCTCTGTTTGGCATGTAAAAGGAATGAAATGTCAAAAATTCCACGGATAGGATATAGAGGAAATTAACTCCTAACCACTCCCGATGAACTTTTCACCTCGAGAATTGTTAAAAATAGGAGTAATTTTGGGAACGCCAATCGATTCAAAATGATGAAATTAGAAAACTCTGTGAATTTTGAGTCATTCGACAAAATTATTAGAAATATCGAAAAAAGTCCAAATGGGTATAAACCTAAAATTCGTGAAAAATACAAATTCGGCAGATTTACTCGCAATCCGCACTAGGAATATACGCAAAATTTCATGCAGATTCCGAAAATATATGATTTGACTTCAACACGGCATCCTGTATTATAAACAACGCTCAGAAGAATATATGATTTACAAATTTCCAAATATTCTTAACAGAGTAAACAATATAAGTGAAATTACTAGTGAACACTGCAATTTATGTAGAAACAGTTCCTAGTAACAAAGAACGGTTGAAAATTTTGAGAGGTAATCTGAAGAGAATGTGCTACAATATTCAGAGTTCTACTGTAAAAATTACAGAAGTTCTGGGGTGGTTCCATAAGACGTGAGACTACGTTGGCTACCAAGTATCTGTTGTGTCATGTACTCAAGTTTCTTGCCAGAGTTTTCAGTAAAATGAAGATTATTGAACAGACTGAGGGTCCTGGAAAAACTGGAGGAATGACATTTCTACTAATGAACAGTGAATGTAGTATACTAAATGATGATGCATTCGAAAAAACACCCCAAAAGTATGGGAGAAAACTTTTAATAAGGCAAACTAAATCGTTAACATTGTACCTATTTGAAATTATGAATGAATTATAATAATATGTTTTAATTCATGTTGTTGTATTTTTCATAGTTCCAAAGTTATGAAGTCACTCAAAACATTGAAAAAAAATTAGTTGCTGACGGCAAAATTGAAATCAGGGCCAATTATCAGCAAATCTAATAGCTGGTCACCTACAGTAAATAATAATAATAATAACGGCCCTTTACCCTCACAGGCTATATGCTATTGGGGAATATTATCAATAAATTTGAAAACAAAAGAGGGCGCTATGGATTTTTCGTCAGTCACTCTTCAGCTCTACTACAGATTAAGTTCTCTATGGCTCTACAACAAACAAAAAGTGATTGAGCGACTCACAGCGAACAGGGGCGTAGCTAACACCCACGCAACCCCCGCGGCGCGGGGGGCACATGCTTGGCAGGGGCACAAGAAAACCAGAAATTTTTGCCTTGCGTTTGAAGGAGGGGATGTTTTTTATAGTGAAATTTGTAAATTGTAGCCTTTTGTATTTGAACGTCTTTAACTTGTATATCTATAATCATCGGTCAGTTTAAAAATTTGGGTTTATTAAAAATGTATGGGTTAGGGGGTAGGGGTGCAAGCAGGTTCCTGTGGGGGGTGGGGGGGTGCTCGCTGAAAGTTAGCTACGCTACTGACAGCGAAAGCCCAATAGACTACCTAAGTGCTGTCGTTACGATTGGGCGGAGCATGAAAAACCTTTCCAAACAAAACGGTAATATTATGTCTTGAAAACCCATAAGACATTATTATTGATTTGATGATTTTGCTTATTATTTCCGTCAAGAATGAGGATAATGGTTATTATTTTCAATAAAGGGTCTGTTAGTTGAAACCTCTTGTCGAAAATACCAATTCCAATGTTTGGAAAGGTTCACCAAGTTCCACCCACTTAGATGTCACGCTTAGGTAGTCTATTATTTGGAGGTGCATGAATTTCCCGACCCCCTTGTCAACAATACGACGCTGGATACGTCCTTTGTATTTGAAAAAAGTTCCACGATCTGTCTTGGTAAAGTTCGAACACAAGTGTTCTGTGGGTAAGAAAAGAGCGAAAAACCGTTTTGTCCATTCGCCTAGCAAGAATTCGATGCTGCCATCTGGCATGAAATACTCAAGTAGGTAGGTATTCGAGAACAGTTTGCTGTTAACGGCAATGCACAGCTTGACTGCAACTGACCTAGATGGCAGTGTAATTCTGTTTTAGACTCAAAGATGAAATTATTGTTGCCATTATTTATACAACAACCACTGTTTAAAGAAAAATAAGACTTTATACAATGATACAACTAATTGTAGGATTTCCTCGGAGGTGATAGTGCAGATGAACGTGTCCTATGAAGACCGAGTGGTTTTCGGAAGAGAGTCAAAAAAATAAAAACGAATAATGTCATAACTATGTCGAAAAACTTCTCTTCAATCGTATTTCCACATCGTGGAATGTATGAGGATTATTTGTGACCGAAAATTACTATTTCTCTGGCTGTTACCACGACGGCCATTAAACTACAATTGGGAGAGATATATGTGCAAGCTTTCCTCTAGAAGATTGTTGAAAGTACTTCTTGTAGTCAAATCGCAGAGATGATCCTTCATCCCCAGCCAAATGAAATAACACAATAATAAGGATATTTTATTGTTATTAACTTTTGAGAAAATAGCAAACCAAACTATAGGTGAAGTGGAAGTTGAGAACAAGAATATAATTTTCTAATTACTTCTGGGGTGAGTAAAATAGTTCTTTTTTCCGGTGAAGTAATAAGTAAATTTTTGTTCACTTATCAACTGAAGGCGACTCCAATAGTGATAATATTAGGGTATCACAAAGGTTTTAATCTTCTACCAGTTCATTTATAAGATATTATGGTTACTCATTTGCAGATGAAAATTCACAAAGTTTTCTAAAAATAACTGAATCTGAACTTGAACTTATATATGAATGCATACCAGCAACTTTCGCATTTGATTATTGTTAAAAAAATTCAGAGAATAATAGTTTCCCTCGAAATAGTTGAAATATCGATGCACAAAAAAGTAGGTAAGTTTTATCTTTCTTCATAAATTCATTAAAAATATATAATATAAAACATTTCAAAACCCTGTGCAATAACACCAAATTCTAAAATGAAAACAGGAAATATCCTGAGAAGAAACATGGAAATCTTTTGGATCTACCTAAAATATAAATAATTAAGCAGCCGTATGTGCCACTACATCAAAATTTAACAAATTGTCAAGAAGAAATGAGATATGTATTACCTTGGCAAAATTGATGACCAGAGCATACCCAGTCCAAGAGATTCTCATCATAGAATAGTCTTCACTACATTCGCCATCTATGAGTGCGTCTTCAGGAATGAACGAATCAGCTTCCTCTTCTAGTTCGTGAAGTTTGAATTTTACCTGAAATTCAAAACAATTATTTCACCTCTGATGATCAAATTATTTGGGAATGTCGCACAAACTCTATTTTTGAGCCTTTCTTTCCAGTAGTGAAAGTAATATGGGTAAACATTTCGTAGGTACATAGTGAACGACATACCTAACGAAAATTGTTTATAAAGCATCAACTTCAAAAAACAGCACAACATGAACATAACGCAAAGTTGTTTCATACATCTGCTATTTGAAAAACAAGGAACAAGTCCAAAGGGGTCATATCTGGAGAACTTGGCGGCCACAGTAGTTGCTCCTTATTTGTCCTTAAATATTACTTCATCCTTGAGAGAAAGAACCCGAAAGTTTCTTGAAATGTCATATTCCTGGAGATTTGCATTTTTATTGAAAAGGATTGTCCTAAATAAGCTGTTGAAGGCATCAAAATTGTTTTTGACATACCCACTTCTGAGTGGAATAAGTGATTCCAGAATAGGTTGATGCGTTTGCAATTTTTCACAATATATATCTTCTAATGATCTCTTGTTTTCTTCAATTTTTATTATTTTCACTCTCGTTCATCTGATCCTAAGACAGTGTTGTTCAGAAATGAATAAATATCCTTGATACTCTGAAATTGCCCCTTTCTACGAAATGCAGTGGAACTATTTGAGAGAGAACTTTATCAAATTATTCCCAAAATTAAATCACGAACCAAAACACATTAACTCTATAAGTATATTCCATCTTGTTTGAATTTATGAAACGAGAAAGACGCGAAGCTGTTTTTATGTTCAAACTTTCGCTTCAAAATATTATCAAAGCCTTAGGACTTAGGCGTATTTTTTTGAGTTTAACAGGAAACTGAAATGAAATTCTGTGAAAGATATCGTTGATGAAAGTGTCACAAAAAAATTTGTCGAATATATTAAATTTGTGTAATTCAGTTTAATCTTTTCGAAAATTCTACGTATGTAGAGGACTCTCATGCTTAGTAGGACAGAATTTCAAACAGTTTAAAATAGGAACTTCAACAAAACCTTACAGAAAATTTAAAGAGTCTAGATGATAAAATAAACTACCTACTAGAAAATTCAAAAAATTTGAGAGAAGAGCTTTTAGAAAACTAAAATGCTTTTGGGGAAAAGTTTCTAGAAAATACGAAGAGCTTGAAAAAACGACTTTGTGGAGTGGCGAACCGGTTGAAAGAAAGAATAGGAACCGTCAAGACAGCGATAGACAGAATCAACACGGAAGTAGAAAACATCGAAAGCGAAATCGAGGCAGAAATCAACGAAATGAAGGAAACAAGCAGAGATGATATCATGCGTGCGAGCTAAGCATGCATGATTATCCCAAAAAGATGCGGTATGGTCCAGCTCCAGGGTTGTTACAATATGTTACTACCATTGTACTGCAACGCAATTATAAATAGCTCTTTAGATCAACTTGCTGATGACTTTATATCAATTATAAGTATCAGTACAAATGAATGATGTATGGCAACTTCTAATTGACGTAACATATTTTTGGAATACCCACCTCAACCAAAGCATCGCTCTTCAGAAGAATGCAGGTAGTGCGAGTTTTACTGTTGAATAGTCGATAATAAGCCACTCCTGAATTATCCTTCGAGGTTGCACTGGAAGATGGAGCAGCCAAAGCAGCGCTGCTCTCTGTCGTGGAAGAAACATACTTCGTCTGACGTGGTTTTGAAGTATACGGTTTGAGAGTTATTCCGGAAACAAGTGATGAAATCGTTGCATCTGAAATATATTAATAAATTGTATGAGCATTAAGTGCGTTTTATTACAGTGGTGTCAGAAATAGGGTTCTTAAAATAAATAAGTGTGCGCCTAATGAACAGTCTTCGTGTTACAAAAAAAATATACTATTTTAAATCATGTTTTAGCACATTCGACTATTTTTGATGAAACATACAAAACTTTACTACAGACCAAGGCGAGTACATTAATTCATCGTTTATACTTTCCCCAACAATGGGAAAGGTGGATATCCCTTGGAGTTTGGGTGTTTGAATGGTTCGCGGCAACTAAATCATAGAAGCTGCATCAACAGTCGATGAATACAATAACTAGAAATCTGTCGCTGATCGGCAAGAAACCTATAGAGTACGCTGGTACTTTTTTTGACGGTATCGAAGACTTTGATCGAGCAGGTTGATGCCTACCAGCGTTGTATAATCTAAGATCTTGACTTCCGCGAAAGACAGGTGTATAATGCCATTTTATAACAAATTACAGTGGTTGAAATCAACAAAAAAAGGAATTTTTAATTTTGGTTTTAAAATTCGCCAACATTTTGGAATCCGTTGTCCACATAATCTCAGCTTACTAAATCAGAGCCATAAGAAAACGCAGCTCTGATCCAGTAGATAAGCTTTGGTGGACAGATGTTCCCAAAATTTTGAAAACCAAGTAAAAAAAAATTATTTTTGTTTCGCATTTCCAAAAACTGTAATTTGGTATGAACTGGCATTATACTCCCGTCATTGACATAAGTTCAAAACCAAAAGGTTAGATAACACCATGTATATGGGGGTCTCTGCTTCTTGCATATTTGCTGTCAGTGAATACTTCAAGTCCTGGATCGTGTTAGTTATTCGATGAAAAAAGGGTGGAGATAGAGGAAAGAGGAGCAAGAGGAGTGTGGGACGAAGGGAGCGAAGTTAGAGTGAGAATGGGAAATTGTGAGGAGAAAGGATGCATGAAAAGGGAGAATGAGAGAGAGTGCTAAGTACAGAAAGGGGTGTGGAGGTTTTCTGTGGGAGAGGGATTGTTAACTTTTCTTCTATGCTCCAGAGAATTGTGCCACTTCATGAGTCAAATTGCATTTTTTTGAAAGGAATTTAAATCTACATAACAGGTTTTAGTGCCGAACTTTTCGGTCATACAACTTCTGACATGTTGAGAAAGGTGAAGAATACAAAGTTGATTAAAATTGATGAAAATTGCACATTCTATGGTTATTCAAGTGGTTAACAGGTTTCATAATATTTGAAAGAACTTCGGATGTAAGAAAATCAGTTGAAAACATTCAGTTCCATATTGTTGGCCGAAACAGAGGATACGTGAAACAAAATAAAAAGTTTCCGAAACATATTTTCATATTTCCAAAAATATTTATACAATTCCCAAAAAGTTTTGTCAAGAAATGAATATCCTCCACATAACGAATCTTTCAACACAGACTATTTTAGTTGCTATGGAATATTTAGAAAACTATCCTATAAGATCAGCTTTCATGGAAAAGTTGGACTACAGAAAAACAATATGTTGAAATTTTTTATCAAAATAAAGATTTGTATTCACAAAACTCTCACTCAACCCTTTGAAACATCATACGGTCTCCTTTACAGTGATTACTGCCAGAAAAAAATTCGAAGGACCCTGCACATTTCTCATAAAAATGATCTCTTGTGAGTTCGGAAGAATTTTTACAATTATGTAGGTTTTGATGACAACTGAAATTATAACGACCAAATCTTGGAAGGACAGTTTACAGTAGGTATAGGGATTGGTAAGAATTGTATGTTCACTTTTTATCAATACGTGTGCAGGAATAATCGTGATTTTACGTAACACTCTATATTTCCAAATGTTTTCAACGAAATGTTTTTCGAAAAATTGTCATGTAGGTAAATAAATAGGGTGTCTCTTGTTACCGCCAGGAATATCTGCAAATAAATCGTAAGGTCTATATTCCTTTTTATTGTTTATGCGTATTTCCTATTTGAATGAGACAGAAAAAAGGATGTCCGTACCACAAAAATTAAAACAAGTGGTGTTTGCTAACGGGTGGATTTCCAAAGGTTAGGAGAATATTATATTTCGAAAAATAAACTTCGAAGTCCATTTTTTATCCAATAACTGGGTTGTTGACTAGGCAAAAAGATCAGGTCCATCCGGTATACTAATTCAGACCATAATACTTAATCTCAAATAATATTCATACAAATTGTTCACGACTGAGCATATCCAGGAAAAATACATAATTGAGACTTCAATCATCACCATTATTTCCCAGATGATTTTAAGTGTCTCTCTATGATATTTCAAAAATTCCTTCTATTCTGTCGATGGATACCATTATCATTTTCAGAATCAAAATTTATACAGTGTCTTTCAAAAGTATCGGAACGGTCTCATATTTCAGAAACGGCCCGAGAAAGATTTCGAAAATTTTGACGTGGTGGTTTTTGATGATGCCCGATTCAACGGTGATATCGGCAATGTTGCCAAATCAACAGTTTTCCAGATATTGAGGGTAACTGAATTTTTTCAAATGGAATACCCTATTTGTTTTCAGTGCAATCAATTCAACGGCGGCTTATTACTTATGTCTCCAATCAGATTTTAAATTAATGCAGTTTTCGAAATATGACAACATGGCTTTTTCGTTTAAAAGTCTGGGCAAGTTCCAATATTTCCAATACGATTCAAGAAATATTCGTGAAATTTTATACAAGATGGTTTTGTTGAGCATAAAGCTCATAACGGCAGTCAGCTAGATTGGTATGTTCTTCTAGCTTAATACGTTGTGATAATTTGTAACTTCTGTGAGTTGCTGAATCATAACTGAAGAGTTTCAGAGGTAGGATCAACATTTTTTTGATCAGTCATATAATGGTTTTATATCTATTATGACTTTATTTTAAATAAATGGTGTTTGAAACCTTTTTATCTGTTTTTCTACACTTTTTTGTACCCTACTCTACTTTTCCACGATAATTTCCCCAAAGACCAACAAGAATGTTCACAATATCCTGATAGAAATGTTAATCATCAATGCTCTGTATACCACATATACAATGTTCATGAAGTACGCAGTGAATTCGATTCAAGCAGCTGCAAAAATTTGGGAAATAAGTTCCTTATACCCATTGAGTGATACAGAGACTTTTAAACTTTCTTCAGCCGTTTCTCATAGTCCTATTTCAAACCTGTATCACTGGATCTGTAGTGACGAACCCTAGCTGAAGATGGAATGATGCACTGGATGTCCCATTAAAAAATATCACCAATGTAGTTTTTCTCGAATGCGGGGAACCCTATGTATTTGATGATTAAAAACCTGACCGCTCTGAAAAGAAAACCGAAAAATCCAAGGATTCCTCCAAATTATCCAGAAATATTAAATTTTTTCCATACTTTATGGACACGTTGTACAGTTAAAACGAAAGCTGTAGCGAAGTAAATATTGCGAACAAAAAAAAATTCGAAATTGTTTACTGACTTGTTGACTCATTGATAAGGTATAGGTCAGTAGGGTATGAAAGATTAATGATGATCAGTTATTTTTGAATAATTCTCTAGATATCACAGATTAAAATAATTCATTTTGAAAAATTCTGGCCCAAATAGTCTGTGTTCAATTAATTATTTAAAAATGAATTAGTATATGCTCACTGAAGAGCTTCAGAAAGAAAACCGTTTGAAATTATGTTGAATTTGAGTCAGGGGATAAAAGATACGAAAAGATAAGAAAAAACTACCAAGAAATGAAAATGGAATAAAGGAATGTTTGTAACTGTGTCATCAGAGTAACATATGATCTGAACACGATTTAGAGTAGAATTTTCTCATCCCCAAAAGTTTCCTCCCCAAAATACAAGAATGCCCTGCCTCAAATCCATACAAGCAAACATTGTATTCACTTCTACGACTATAAAATAATAAACCCTTAAACTAATATGTAGTAATCTACTCACAAAGTATTAAACAATTGAAATAAACAACTACTTCGAACCGCGCCATTATGTAACGCAGCACCTTCCAGACTACATGAAAGTTAAGACTGTTGCGGAGTTCTCCAGGCTCCACAAGGTGTTCCAACATTCCGAGAGCATGTGCGCAGAAGCAGACACCCTTATCAATAAAGATGCGCCGGCGCAGTTTACGTAAACGTGGGTGAAGGAAAGAGACGAAGTTCATTGATATGGTAGGTTGCATTCATTGGTGATACCATGAAGTATGGAGAGGGGGCTCCAATTTAGTAAAAAATGAACATGAAATAAATCTTTAAAAAAAGCTTCCATTTAAATGCCTCATGGTGGATTTATAAACTCAACTAAACTAAGAATTAAATTAACAACTAAGAATTAAGAAAGATTAATACAAGAAACCTCCATCATTGTTTTATATACTTTCAGCTGTCAATTAAATCACCGTAGATAAGTGAACAGAAGTAAATTCACTCGCCGCCATATTTGTGTCGACATCCCCATCCCGAATTTTGCGTTTAGCCGACCTACTATGTGCTATCGCGCAACCAAAATGAATCCGAGATAGAACTCTTTACGTGAGACCAAGTGAGACAGGACAACTCTCAGCCGATCCCTCTTACCCCACCGCATGCCTGAAAAAATAAAATCTAAACCGGATACTTACATCAAAGTCGCCGACTGGGATTGCTGGGAGTGAATCTTCAGTTTACTTATGTACGGTGATTAAATTAAGAATCAGCAACTAAAAAGATGGTTATCTTCAATTTTTTCATTGAAAATGGAACTG
This sequence comes from Chrysolina americana, assembly GCA_958502065.1. NCBI lineage: Eukaryota > Metazoa > Arthropoda > Insecta > Coleoptera > Chrysomelidae > Chrysolina > Chrysolina americana. The sequence goes on from OY293412.1 coordinate 91,529,452, forward strand.
GGCATGCGTGAAAACGGCAAAATGACATTTTTTCATTTGTATGTTGTTGATTTTTACAATTTTGAGCAGAAAATTGATATCTGTGGATATTTCATTACAACTTATTACAATATAATGAATGGATCGTGAGACCATCCCAATTGCTAATTGCCAGTTCTTAATTGTTAATTCTGAATTCTTAGTTTAGCTGAGTTCATAAATCCTCCTTAACAAAGAAGAAAATAAACTTTGATGTGAATCAAACCTACCACTTTGATTAATTATAAAATTTTATGATACAAAAACTTGCCGCAATTAGTACCTATATTTCTAATAAATTAAATTCAAAATTACCTTTTTCTGTATCATTCTCTTGACAAGCTTTACTTTTCCTTTTTTTATTTTTTTTACATTTTAGCGTCACAAACAACAATTTTTCCGAATCACTACGCCTTTTCTATCTAGCCTTTGACAAATGGTGGTAATTGTTTTTTTAATAGAATTATTCCACTATCCAATGTTTTTCACTATTTTTACAGATTTTTACAATTTTTTTTTCGCGAGTTTTAGCAAATTTTTCAATAAGGAGAAAAGTCGAAGGAGCCCTCCACTAATATTTTTTTGTATTAATTTTCAATTCCGAAACATTCGGAATTCTTCCCAAATTCCTACGAGTTCTAAATCAAATTAATCGCTGGTCAAATATTTTTCACATTTTTTTACGGATTTTGCCGATTTCTCTCTCGCGATTGTTTGGAACATCTTTCGAAGAGGATGGAAGTTCCGAGCTCCCCGACCTATATTTTGTACATTTTAGCACTGGAATTTGTGTAGTCTTAATAGGTGCGCCAAGTGCCCAGTCCTTGCCCACCTTACTGAATAAATCCAGGTCAAGCTACAATAATCATTCGACTTTTCGATGTTTTTGACTATTTTTACGTATTTTTTCAATTCGTGTTGAATCTTTTTTCGATTTTGGACAAAGATTAACGAAATAACCACAATTTTTGCGATTTCGACAAAATGAATGCTACTTGTCGGTTTATCCTTCATCTAATTTATTCCATATTCAAAATCAGCTTGAGAAAATTTGTTTTAAGAGAAATTTCCGAATATCTCAAAAATAAAAAATTTCGGAAATTCAACGGTGCGAGAGAATTTTTGATATTTTATCACATTTTATGGTACACGTAGTATCTGAGCATATCCAAATCATATATTTTCGTAATCAGCATGAAATTTGGAGCATATAGTGGTAATTTCAAGTGTATTTGATAATTTTTTACTTTTCATAATTTTTTTTTGCCAATCGACTTGAAATTCTCCAAATATACTTACTAATTTCGTCTTTCTGAATCGATTGGCGTTCGTAGAATTTCTCTATTTCCAACCGTTCTCGATTTGAAAAGTTTATCTGGAGTTGAGAGCTTTTATTTTCCGCCAAAAATGTTTACTACTTACGCTCAAATATATTTATTTCTGAATTTCTTTTAAAGTTTATTGAATCTGAATTTTTCTACTTGTTTTTCATTCTTGAGTAAATTCTTGTTGCTATCTAGAAAAGCCCTGCTTAAAAGCACCTTCACCTTCAACCTTCACTCAACCCTTCGCAGCGTCTTTTTGAAAACTTATGACTGATTTCGAGAAAAACTCTTACTTAACACATACCGACTCTATTAGTTAGGTATGTAGTTTTCTCCCTCCAGAATTTCAACCTGAGGCCGCCTATGGTTGAGCTACGTTAGCGTTGGCCGAAATGCCGAAAATGACGTAATAGAATGGGGGTGGATACAAAGACACGAGAACATTTAATTATCTGCCCTCTGTGACGCAAACTAACATCATCGTTACATCTCCCAATTAAAATTTGTTCAGCATTTTGCTCTGTTGGGTAATTCTCAAAATATCTTTCCATTCGTACAAATCACAGTCGTCACTCATCTCTCCACCAAGTTGTCAATAATGAACAGGGCCTGAGCTATTCCTGAAAATTCATCTCAGGTTGAATGAAAAACAACTAACAACATTTCTGGAAGGACAAAAAGAAAATTCTCCGAAAAGACAAGAAATTTCAAACGAGGTCGTTATCCATTCTTAAATAATTTGGAATAATTATAATTGATCTAAATTTAAAATGATATTTTTATGCAATGTAATCATTTTCATTCTAGGAAATGATATTTTCTGTTTGCCATCACATGATTGTTGAAATAAATATCTCAATACAGATTTTTGCTCTGCACTGTTTGGAACGAAAGATTTTTTTCACCCTAACACTAAATAACAATTTTTTGTACCTCGACAAGCTCAAGAAACTATCCAAAATCCCAAAACCACGTCAATTTCGCTTGACGCGCGTTTTGCCAACAAACTTGGCATCCTCAGGAGCTCAACGCTTACCGGCGTACTTTGGCGATAAGCCAAATCTCCAAATTTGTTTCATTCAATCTCCCATTTATTGCCATAATAAATTAGTTGGTAACCGTTCTACGATTAATTCAAATTGAATACACTATCGAAGTTACTAACTTATGGTAACGAAATAGTGTTGTAATTTCTTTGCGCAAAAGCACTTCTTCAGCTATGGCTGGGGAAAAATACAAAACGGAACATGTCACTCTACTCTTTCTTTCCATAAAAAATCTCTCTGAGCACTCTGGGCAACAAAATAAGGTGGCAACAAGCTGGAACCTACTTAATTATGCGTTTGTGTGAAGTTCAAATCATGCAATTAGGTACCAGAAGGAGAAACAAACAACCGAAACAAAGATTAAATTATGGTTTGTATTATACTGTTGTACTGAACACATTTTATCAGCTAGTAAAGTAAAATATTCATCAGGATGTTCTGTGCTCCTAAAACCTAACATTCCAGCCCAGTTCCTGTCTTAGAGCCATCGGTATACCAGAATTGCCCTCTTGATGTAACTTTCCCTTGCCCTTGATCTTGCATGATGGTGGTATATGTTCCATTAAGGCAGCCAGCACACTGAGCAACCATGACCGACCGTCCGCGAACTTCCAACTACGACCAACATTTCCAACACGTGTAACTCACACGGATAACTCACACTGAATGATTGTTCTCGACCGGTTTTCGAAGACCATGTTTGTTAGACATGCTATCCGAATGAATGAAACCGATAGTGTTCCTAAATTCATTACAAATATTTCAAGGGCGTATTCCTGGTGTCAAAAAATGGACTTTTTTTCCCCAAAATTCACCCTCTCCAAGCTACAGACATCGCAAGGGTTGAATGAGGGTTGCTTACAGTTTTGGTAGCCAAAATTTTCTATTTTCGCAAAAAAAAAACATTTGAGCAACACAATTAAGTCGGCCATGAGAAAAATTTAAAATTTTGGTCTCTTGCATTTTTTTGAATCAGCTCGTCGTTTTCGAGAAAATTTTTGGTAAATGAAAGGGGAGTATTATTAAATTACTAAACTAAAAAACTTAGTTGAGAATTCTTATTTTATTTTTCCTATCAAATAATGCCGTCTTTTTGTGTCAAATATCATAGCGGTTTGTCCTAATCATCACGTCATAATCAAGCTCAGAAAATGGTATAATTTCAGCAAATGTGCAATTTTTATACCAAATTGTTAAAAATGATTTATTCAACCGTAAAAACAGGAAATTGAATCTACTGCAGTAACAATGAGTTTGATAAGTGCTCGAATACAGCCCTCCACCCTTCTTCACATACTGTATGTAATGTAATGTACGTGTTCTAAACTAGGAGTATTTCTTATGCGGTCAAAGCCATCAATAATCCGTTGACGAAGTACTTCAACAGAAGGCACTGGCCCTGCATCATAAACTAGGCTGATAAGATACCCTTTGAAAAAAAATCCAGCGGGTTGCAATCTGGTGAGCGGGGAGGCCAAAGTATTGAACCTGCTCTGCCAATCCACCGATTCGGATACCGTAAATTTAAATAATTACGCACAGTTAAACGAAAATGAGGTGCAAAAAGGCTGAGTATAAACTATTTTCTTCCAAAACCCTCCAGACAGTTACATGACAAGTAGGTACCTACATTTTTCGTCAGTGCTTTTTAAAATTTGTTTCTCTATCACTGGGTTACGGACTGGAATTTACCGTTCTCGCGAAGAATACGATATGAGTGTTTGTAAAAGTTCGGTCGTTGAGTACACAGCGATTAGGAAATCTTATTCCGTACAACCTTCGAGCTTCAACCGAATTCATCAGCCAGGCTATAATCAAAATGAAGAACAAACGTCACACTTTCAAGTACCTAAATCAAAGTGCTGATACAATTTGTAAGTCATAAGTGTTAAAAGGGGAATCAAGTGAAAAGTCATAGCCCACTAAGTATTTTAGTTTGTTACTTCAATATTCCTGTTGTGAATGTGAGAAAAACTTCAAAAAAAATCAACGATTTGATCTGGAAGCTCGATGAAAGCTCGTGATCTAATGGACTGTAATCGCGCGGGTGTTGAAAGGGGGATGAAAAAATGGATGAACTAACCCGAAGACCTCAAGATCTTACCTTGGAGTTTCTTCCAGAACAATTCTAGATGACGGAACTGGAGTTTCTTCGGAGAGTCTGGAGTGTTGTCAGATAACGCCTGGCCTTCTTTCTTCGGCTAGAGATCTCTAGTTAGTTCACTTTTCACTACCGGGGATATTATTCACGGGGAGCAAAATATATGACATATGCGGCTTTACAAATTGTCGAAAATTGCGGGAGATGCTAAGAAGTCTTGTGTGTGCTTCGAACGATATCGAAAATTCGCTTTTTTTTATTATATGTCCTTTTCTTCTCGGGCAGAGAGGATCGGATCTTGAGGTTTTTTTATTGAACAAAATAAATGAATGTACACGGGGAACAAAATAAAGGTTTCGGTGGCCGGTGAACACTCAATATGTTTGAAATAGTGTGGAAATAAAAGTAAGTGAAGGATGAATGATTGGTTAATAAATGAATTAAACATATAAAGACAAACACATGATCGTGTGGACGCAACAATTCCTCTTTCATTTACTAGAAATTTTTCCGAAAATATGCAGGAGACCAAAATTTTAGGGTTTTTCATGGCAAACTTAATGGTGATGTTCAAATTATATGTTTTGTTCAAATTTGACTGAAAAACTGTACCACTTATTTTGACCCATTTTAATGTTATTTTTCAAGCAAGAGCGTCTAAATAACCTATGGGGCCTGTAAATGTTCCGAAAATTTGATGATTTATGATCTTTTTCTGGAAACTTACGATGTCTGTAGCTTGGAGGGAGTAAATTTAGGGCACATGTTTATGGGAAAAAAATCTTATTTTGACTCCAGTAATACGCCTTTGAAGTATTTGGAATGATATTTGGAAAACCCTGGGTCTTCAACATGAATCACTCCTTAATACAACCAAAATTTGGTCAAATTGAAATTAGTGAAAATAATGCCAACATAAAATCATGCATTTATTTCGACCCAGCGGGTTCACTGTGAAAGGACAAATACCTAGCTGGCAAGCGTGTTCATAGCGTGCAATTATAATGATTGTTGTTTGGAGCGAGTTAACCACATTGCGGCATAATTCACTACGAAAGTTTGCAGTCTAGTTTCGGTGGCACAATGAGCGAAAACTCAAAACCAGAGTAATTTGTAGTGACAGACGTTTTCATTGAACTTCTAGCTGGTAGCGAGGATCTCAGAGGTTTTATTTAAATTTCTGCATTGTAAAGAGATGCCGATGCAGTTTGCGGAAGAAGTTTGGGTCGATTGCAGTTTACAGATTAGGCTACATATAGTTTTGTAAACATGTTGGGTACTACTAGCGTAATTCGACGTCCTGAACGCGAATCTGAAAGTTGTTTCGCAACTCTCGACCTCGTATCCGAGATAAGGCTCCGCAGAGGTTCAAAATGCGCAATTTTGAAATAATTTCATTCACTAAAAACACCTAATAACTTCCCTTCTTTACACAATCACGACCTGCGTACAGTGGCGTAGCAAGGTGTAGGCGAAGCGGGCAGTCGCACACGGTCTTGCGCATGGCTGAACCGAATGGGGGGGGGGCTGAAACCCCCCGAAATCATTCTCCGGGACTACAATTTACAATTATCAATTACAAAATAGTTCTCTCTTTCTATTATCCATTATCTTGGGCGTATTTTATATTCAACAGTTAAAAATTTACCTGTTCTATTTGCCATTGAATTTATGCAATAAGTCAATAGGAAGATAATTTATCAAGGTGAAATCTTGCAAAAAATCAAAACAAATTTAAATGTTGCTATTGATAGCTTAATGTTCGTGACTGGATCCACGAATTTCTGTCAACAGGCTGCAATGATTGTTCTTTAATAGTTATTTATGCAGCAAGGGCAAAAAGTAGGTGTTTATTGCACCCGACGTGAAATTGTCCGACGAGGCCGTTAGGCCGAGTTGGACAACACGTCGAGTGCAATAAACATGCGAAAAGCAAAAAATTATTCGTCTAGGTGCGACACTAGGTGAAGAAAAATAAAATACGTAATTTAAATAAACAATTATTACTATCGATTTCACCACCATCATCTAGTTTTCCATCAATATTACTCATTTTAAAACTGTCAGTTATGTAATTATCATGAATTAAATTTTGACTGACTTTTATATAACCACAATTGCATTATAAAAATCAAAACCATAGTAACCATAAGCGCGTATGTTATCACGAGGCGTGGTCATAGTACAGACGGTTTAGAACATAGCGGATCGGTTTTGATTATGGAGTTATTCTCGGGAAGGCATTGTTTGTTCAACTCTGACTGCTAACATTAATATAAAATATGTAGCTGTTTAAAACGTATGGCCAATCTCACAGAATATCTGCTAAATATATAGTGGGTTTGAACGTCTATGTTCATCATGATGACAGCACGTTGAAGTAGAATGACAGATGAGTACAATAAAAACTTTGTTGCACTAGTGCAATAAAGGGCTTCTTTCTCCACTGAATATAGTTCAATAAAGTTTTGCTTTTTGCATAAATGTAGAAAAACTATTTTTGGAATAATATCACCCTAAGTGGATATAAAATCAAACAAGCGTCTGTGATCATTTGTAGCCAATATATACAGGTATATAATTTGAAATAGGTTAATATGACTAAAAAGTCATTTATCTGAAGAATAAAACAGGAGCATCGCCCATTATGAACATGATAGGCAGTATGGAAAAGTTCGAAGCAATTCTTATTTTTGCTCAGTAAAGTTCCATTTCACAGACTGAACACTGGCAATTGGAACGCTATTCACTTTTTTTAACTGCAAAGTGCTCTAATTCTTTTATTTTCTGCACTTAGTAGAGTTGTAGTTTTCAGCACTTCTGGTCTATCAGTACAAGCCCTGCTTGGGATCGCACGTTAAAAGGTAATACCCTCGTCAAACAGCTCGCGTAAGTCTCCTAAATACTTCTAAGAGATGTTTGTACGGGTGCAACTCAATTTGAGGGTCGAATACATTTTTTTTTTAAATAAATATGAAAACTTTGGAAAATTTGATCGTGCGAGGGAATTTTAGACGTTTTATTCCTTTTTTATGCTCTGAGCATATAGAAATCATATGTTTTCGGAATCAGCATGAAATTTTTATATAGCGGAATTTTCAAGTGAATCAGATCATTTTCTAACTTTCATAATTTATTAGGGTATTTATTTTGAGTAATATTTTTTTTATCGCCGCCGATTTTAAATTCACTGATTTCACTAAATTTGTCATTTTGAATCTAGCGTTCGTAGAATTGCTCAATTCCCAACCGTTTTCGATTTGAAAAGATGATTTGGAGTTGGAAGCTCTTATTTCCCTCCAAATTTTATTTTACATTTTTCCATTTTCCTATTCCTAAAATCTCTTTTGTATATGCTCATTGACGTGTCTCGACGAGCTGATTCTATAGTTCAGTCGACAGGTTGAAAAAAGTGGGGTTAGGTGGAAAAAGGTCGGAAGTTAATGAAACTTCAGGAGGTTCTTCAGAGATGGTTAATCAACATTTTCTCAAGTTTTGGACCTCGAGGACCCTGCGCGAAAAAAGTAGGGGGGGGGAAACTGCAAAAATTTTCTACCTCTCTCTGGTTTTTCCTCGATAACTTTTTTCTCTCACTTCCTACGGAAAAAACATATCGATACTTTTTGTAGAGCGTAAAATTTTATACAAAAAACATATTTGTATGTGAATTCGCTACCGAGATATGGCACGTCAAAAAAAAGGTCATGTTTCATAATTTGCTAAGAAATGACAAAAAATACAAAATTACAGCTTATTTGATCTGTTATACTCGAATTATGATGAAATGTTGTAGTAATTATGGTTCTTAGTTGAAGTCACCAACTTTGGATACCCCACTCCTTCTTCCCCCACCCAACCCCAATTCTCAAAAGCTAACTTTCTGATGAAAGCCAACCATCAGTTACTTTTCGGATCGATATCCCACCATTCCCCTAAATAATTATCCCAGGACAGGAAGATAAAAAGACGTAGTCCTTTCGTGGAAAAAAATTATGCAATTAACAATATTAAGTTATTATTAAGGCATATATTATATTGAGGAATAAAGATATTATAACTAATCATAGTGGGTAGGTACTCATTTGTACTCATTACATTTCCTGCCGAGATTTCTTAGCCGCTGGTTCTGCTCGTAACAGCTCGTCGTCCTCCTGAGCGATAAGGCTCTCAATGATGTCGCTGTCGTCGTTTTCGTCCAATATTTCTGGTGAGTCTTCCTCGATCAAATCAGTTGCCGGGGCGTTTTCGCAGGAGTGGCCTGTGCAGTGCTTGCAGTGCTTGCATCGGAGACCTGCTTTCTTGCAGCCGCAAGCTCCGCTGCTACAGCCTTTGCTGCACTTGCAGGAAACAATATGGAGGATGTCATCCGGCGCAGCATTTCTGGTTGTGGGGATTTGTAGTACCCCTCGTGTGGTGAGGCTCCAGCCCCATACTGATGGGAGGAGATCATTGCCCAACCATGCCTGTACTTGCTGGTAAGTGCGGAAGGAGTGGTACTTGGCAGCGTCCCTTGTTGGTGGTAGGCGGGCTAGTTGTAATTTAGCCTTCGTCACTGATCATGTGAATAATTGGTACCTCAGGTCGTCGAGATTGTCTCTGTCAATGTTGCCTCCATAAACTGCTACCAGGAACTTTTCTCCCGCGTCTCTGATCTGCTGAGGAGTAGCGTTTGGTGTGAGAAACGGGGCCACTACTGCAGAGAGGAAGGTATTCTTCATGTAGGTACTGCAAATTTTCCTCTTCCCCAATCCAAACGGGGCTGAAGTGGTATCACAACCACCCACTGCGTGAAGGAAAAGTATGTCCTTGGGAGGAAAGGAACTTGGCGAGTAGAGGACACTGGGACCATTGCCTCTTCCACTTTTTTGAAGGTAGATGTTTTTGGTGGACGTAGCTAATGCTGTCAACAGAATAAGTATGTCCACATCTTCAGCAGTAATTAATGAATAATAGAGTCTTGTTGAAAGTATAAAATGAAAAGTGATCTAATATGACCTCAAAAATCGAAAACAAATAGGACTAGGTAGCGCAGGTAGAATAGACAAATTTCAGCCTTCTATGTTGAATATTGGCTCATCGTTTGCATTCCGCAGTTCCACAGGAGCATTGTTCTAACATCTATTATTTTCCAGCTTTTTACTGCTGTAGCTGATCACACACTCCCCTCGGCCCGACACTCTCTTGTCCTTGGGAGAAACGACTTGACACCTGGTGGGCAAGCAGGGGTGGGGGTTATCTAAAGTTGGTGATTTCAAGTAGGAATTATAATAGCAACTACATTTCATCATAATTCTTGTATAACAGAAGAAATAGGGTGGAATTCTGCATTTTGTGGCGAAATTTGAAAAATTACCTATTCGAAGCGCCATATCTCGGTAACAAATTGATACACAACATGTTTGAGGCAACATATTCGTAGGGAATTTGACGATCTACAAAAAAGTATGATAACGTATTTGCTTTAGAACGTAAGGCAAAAAAGTAATTGAGGAAAAACCACACCAAGGTCGAAAAATTTGCAGTTTCCCCCCCCTACTTTTTTAGCACAGGGTCTTCGAGATCCAAAACTTGAGAAAATGTTAATCAACCATCCCTGAACAACATCTTAGAGTTTCATTAACTTCCGACCTTTTTCTATCTGAAACTACCTGTCGACTGAACCACTAAGTACACCACGATTTTTGCGATTTCGACAAAATTATTGCTCCTTTTCGATTAATCCCTCATGCAATTTAATTTTTAATGACATATTCGAAATCAGCTCGACAAATTACGTTTGTGTACACTTTCTGATTTTCTCAAAAATGAAGAAATAAAAGTTTCGAAAATTTGGTGGTGCTGAGAATTTTTACGTTTTATCATATCATATATTTTCGGAATCAGCATGAAATTTTGAGTATGTAGTGGTCATTTCAAGTGTATCTGGTGATTTTGTACTATTCATGATTTTTAGGGGTATACCCCTCGGACTTATTTCGAGTATTTATTATTTTTTCGCCGATCGACTTCACAGAATATTCCTAATTCTGAATCGATTGGCAGAATTGCTCTATCTCCTACCGTTCTCGATTTGAAAAGTACATATGGAGTTGAGAGCTGGTATTTTCTGCCAAAAATATTATTACAATGTTTTATTCTCATATTCGTAAGATTCAATCTTTTTTGTATATGCTCACCGAATTTGAAATCGATTCCGATTCATAGGGGATTTGGTAGGCTTTTTACGGAAGTTCTGCCAATTCGAGTTCAACCTTTTTTCGAAAATGTTTATGTTTAATTTTTAGAAAAATCGCAAACTGCTCTCTTACGTGTTTTGACGAGCTAATTTCGAATTATGCATCAAAATTTGATTTTGGCCAAGGATTAACGAAACAACCACAATTTTTTCGATTTCGACGAAATGATTACTGTTTCTCGGTTTATCCTTCATCCAATTTAATTTTCAAAGCCATATTTGAAATCAGCTCGACAAATTACGTTTGAGGGCACTTTCTGATTTTCTCAAGAATTCCAAAATAAAAAATTTCGAAAATACCATGTTGCAAGAGAGTTTTTAACGTTTTATCGCTATTTTATGGTACACCTTGTATCTGAGCATATCCAAATCATATATTTTCGGAATCAGCATGAAATTTTGAGTATATAGTGGTGATTTCAAGTAAATCTGATGATTTTGTAATTTTAGTGATTTTTAGGGGTATACCCCTTAGACTTTTTTCAAGTAATTATTATATTTTCGCTGGTCAACTTGAAATTCATAGCTCATACTAATTTGGTCATTCTGAATCGATTGGCGTACGCAGAATTGCTCTATCGCCAACTGTTCTCGAATTGAAAAGTTGATTTAGAGTAAAAAGCTGTTATTTTCCGCAAAAAAAAATTCTGTGTCCGTTTTATAATGAAGAGCGTCATGTTTTCCGCATAGTTTCAATTTTTAATCAGTTACAGTTGGCTAAGGAAAATTGACTCATACTTGTTTTGTCATCTTAAACAGCTAATTCTGATTACTACGAATACATTTTTTCATTATTCACAAGGAATTGTAAAATAATTGAAAAACTGTCAGTCTACTTAAGCTTGCTAGAATGAATAAATAAAAATCAATTAGCAATAATTCTTAAAATATCCCCGCTAGCTACAAAAACAATTTACTATGATGATATTTTAATATCTTCCTATTTTCGAGGAAAATTTGAACATTTGTATTTTTATCTTCAATCATTTTACATGGGGTGTAACTTCTGATCGCGAAATAAAACTGTCACTGTTACTATTCATGAACCAAATTCTTTGAAATCTTGGAAAACAGAAAGGAACTATTCATAGAACTTCCGTAAAGAATGATAATAGGTATTCCAGAAATGAATTTTGGCTATGAAGAGGAACCCCAGAAATATATAAACTTGCTCCGCCCATGGAATATCCAACAGAGGTTCCTAAACTCTGTGGTTTTACGTCAAAACTCTACCTCATTCTGACAATTGACGTTAGGATTTCCAATATTCCATAAAATTAATTCCGATTTCATTCTGATTCTATTGCAGGACATCCTACTTATATTTTCAATCGAATCAATGAAAAAAACCATCGTTCTCAATAATTCAAATAACCATCACGAAACACCGAACATCCAACGCAGAGCTTCAGAACGCGAAAGTTTGATGCCGCTGCCTGTCCGCTACTGACCACGGAACATGCGCAATTTCAGTCACCTTGTCACTGACGTCATGAAAAACTGTTATCAAACTACGACAAACGTCCCTTTCCCTCTACGCAAGATTCGTACAGCGATGTCGGTAAAGTGAGTCGTAGCTTGTTCAATGTGGATATGATCAGTCTCCCAGCCATCTTGTAGAAATCTAAAAGTATGCTTTTTTGAGGTGTGTGTTGATTTTAAACAATTTAAAAGTTACTAGGATTATTTTATGGGTGAGTTTCACGCTTTGTAAACTGTAGTGCTCAATCAAACTAGTGACCTAAGTTTAAAAAGTAGTGATAACTTGAATTATTTCAGTCGGAAAGTGTGCCCCTGTCATAGCTTTCACTTGGTCCGTAAATACAGGAAAATAAGTTTAATTCTTAAAATTAGCTTTAGTGGAAACTCGAGACTGTGTTTGTATACGGTATGTTCGTGGGTTAGTTTTTGTGCTAGATTCGAGTGAAACTACCATCAATTCCTGGAATAATTAAAGGTCAATATTGCCTGGAGAAACTGTTAGCCTTATTAGGCAGACCTTTTTGACTTTTCTGTTGAAAATAATTTCTTCATAATTTTGCTGTATTGATTGATTGTTGCAAATACTGAATCCGTGTACTTGTTTCGAGGTGACGGAAGCAACTTTGCAACCCCAGCAAACGCTAGTAATCCATTGAAAGGAACTGAAGGTGTTCTATCTGCTGAAGACAGGTTCTTCGGTTAGTGTAGGTATCTCGCTAAATGAGTCATCATTGATAGAAGTCTCGTCACTGGGGACGTCAATAAATTCTTCTTGTTGAAGCGTATTTTGTTAATTTTTAATTTATTCATAAAGTAATACCTTTTGTCTCTGACGGACAATGCTTGGAAGATCATCGACCCTTTTTGCAAAAGAAAGTCATGTCTATAAACACACTCACAGGTAAAAGTTGCCCATATTATCAACTATTGCTACTTTCTATCATCTCGCTAATTTCTTATTCTAGTGTCACAATATCATTATTTTCACGTGTGACTGTTATCTGTTACTTCAGGAAAGTAGTGAATTATTTCGTGTACCTACTTAACAATCCCTTTGAAAAGGAATAAACATTTTAGTTACCAAAATAAAAATAGAGGTTATGAACCTAGCTTGTTATGTGAATGTGAATATTAATAGTATCAATATAATTAGTTTACGAGAACGTGTAATGTTTACCGGGTTCGTGTGGAAAAATCGCTTTTAAAAAATGTATATTACCTATAATAAAAGGCATTATTTTCATTAACAGGGTCACAAAAATCGAGGTACCTACCTAGTTTTTAATATTTCGGCTGAAATAACCACTACCTACATAGATTTTCTCCGTGCTTACCTGAATAAGAATTTCTCATTAAAGTATATTTTATGATAGTAAAGAGTTCCTTCAACTTGTGCTTCTTTCTGAAAGCTTTTTCTGCATTCACTATATTACAATGCACTGTAGAGGTTCGATCTTTGATAAACAAGTGTCACTTTCTAGCCAAAAGAAATTACCATATGTTTTTTCTTTAGAATAAAATCAATTGTTCAGAATATTGTTTCTTGTTTACAATTATTATGGGAATAAACATTGTTCATGGACCTAATACAAGTAAATGTTACTTCATGTGGCTTGATTTCGTTGAATCAAACAATCTCAATTTAGTTTTATATCGAATGAATCCTGGAAAACAACTGGGTAGATGTAGAAATATCAGGATAACTAAAATCAGATTAATATTAATTTCTCAATTATCAGCTGAGCTTGAAAAACTTAGAACTCTTCTCTTTTATTTATATTGATGTAATATTAGTTGAGGGTCCCTCTCTTTGAACAAATAGAGTACAAATTTCCAAAATTTAAAAGGATACGATTAAATATTTTGTTGTTGTTATGGTGTTTAGTTTCCGCTGATATTCTACTAGAGTTGCTTTTGTTATCTGAAGAGATAAGTATGAAATTAGTAAACGGGGTTTCCCTGTTTTCCGCCAAGTAATATTTGCATTTATTGACGACCTTGACTAATTTGTAAAATATTCAGTCCGGGAAATCATACAAAAGCAGACACCTTCATTTCACAGCCAATTATGTCTTCTCTGATATTTTCGTATAGTCGAAATTAGTTGTCAAATGTTGTAAATTCTGTAAATTGAAGCTACAAGCTCCACACACATTCAATGAAACAAAACTGTACCTATTTATTCATTTGGTTCAGTTGTAAAACTCATAATACAATTATTTCCACCTAGGTACTTAGTATCTTGTGAGTATATGTTTTACTTACGTCTGTCAAATCTCTTAACAATTGAGATTTTTTTTGCATATCGCTCAAGTAACGCCTAACACTGGATTGAAAGCGCTCAATCACGCCAATGCTATTTATTCCCCGAATTTCGATCAAAGAACAAAGTAACTGATTTATCTGGAGCGCCATCTCTGATAACACAACATATTTGGAATAGTCTGACTATCGGGTCACCTCGAAAAGTCGAGTTTGTGCAAGCCGGAATGATGACTCAACGATTGACGATACTGCATTAAAATATATAATGTCTCCAATGTTACCTCATATCGCGGTAGAGTTGATTTTCATTTAGGTTATAGGAAAGTCAACATTTTCTCATAATTCGTTTTACAGAGCAGGGCCACGAAATGTTGAAACAGTTTTAGTATTTTGTAATGATATCAGGGATGGAAGATAGTATGATGATACGACCGTGGTTTCAAGTAATAATTGAAAACGGTGTAAAATTCAAAACCGCGGTCATATTATATAAAATCTAAAGTGGAAATTAGACAAGAGTTTCACCCTCTCCTATAGGTATTCAACATGAATTTCCACAAAATAAATAGATCATTAATCGAATGAAGATTGAACATTCAAATTTGTCTGTTGATCTCGATTGATTCTTTGATGTAAGGTCAAAAACAGAGTCGAGGGGCGTTTTTCAGGAAGACTCTCCCAGCCTTCTCTTCTTCTGCCTCTTCCTGTTGCCAGTTTCCATTGCACTAAGGAAAACCCGCGGATACAACTGCGGCACCTCCAGCAACCGGAGGCATAAAGTTACCCATCTATTTTATGTCGATGACCCGAAACTATATGCTTTGGCGAAGAAGGATCTACCTACATTAGTCCTTGAGAGTGGTAGAAGAGTCCACTTTTTAATGATCAGGGATTTATGAAAATAAAGGTTTTATTAGTAGGTCCTTAGGAAAAGTGAGATAAGAGTAATAAAAATGGTCTTTCATTGTACTTGGCGGAGTTAGATGGAGGTGCGTTTCAATTTTTGAGAATGAAAGGGAACAATGAATCGAGTACCTACTTAAAGTTCGAAAAGTGTGCATCGGATAACAAAATGAAGGATAATATTCAATGGCTTTAGTACCGTCAGCATCCTTGAGGAAAATTGGACAAATGATGCCAGATGTAATTTAATTTCCGTATGGGGGAGTAGTTGTTTCTAGTCAGATATTTGCCTCATTTTGCCGCTTTGTGGAAATGTTTGGAGAGAAGGGTATTTTCGACTGTAGTCGTAGTTAAGTATTTCTTTTCCTTTAGGGCACAAGAATTACGGGAAATTTTAAGAGAAGATAACTCTTCAATCTGTTTTTAATGACTCTGAAATATTTTCTGTTCGGATTCCTCATAGCTAAGGTTCTTATTTTATTTTTTTTTGAACAACCAGAAGTTTTTGGTCCAGAACCAAATTCCATTATTCTCATAATTGGTATCGATATTATGAACCTTCGAAATTCCCTTGAATTGTCGATGTTGTGTTCACCTACTAGTTATTGCTTTCGAGTGATTCACTTCTATGGAAGATCGGAAATGACCATGACGGAAACTTATTGAGAGGTCGTAAATCAACTGGGATAGGTTAAATGTTCGGTATAATGTTATCTTGACCAATCATTCCAAAACTTTCACTGTTGATAAACGTTTTGCTGGTCCGAAAGTCTATTTATTGTCTACCTGGCTCAATCTTCTTTAATCTATATCAGGTTGAAATTCCTAATTTTTCTTACTTATAAGTAAATCTGATTTGTGGATGGAAGAAGGCAAACTAATTTTTGTTTTGAGTTTTTATATTTTCGCTTTCTGTTTCTGTTTTATATACAGTATTTAAGGACAGGTAGAATCATATGGTGCTTAAAAATATGAATGAAGTAACGTTTGGTACGAAACAGAAAGACAAGATTTTCTCAAGCACTTTTGGTTTAGGTTGCTCTGTTACTGAAATTCAAATGTTGAATTTGTTGGCCTGCTGGAAAGTCTCGGCTTACGAAATTTGTCATTATTTTGGAAACAAAAATTTTTCTCAAGTGTAGTCAGTGATAGTAGAAGAACGAGCCAGCGGAGTGAACGTTCAGTTCAGACCCCCCCCCCCCTACCGCTACTCGACTCTGCTTCAAGGGCACTTTCAAGCGTTGGAGCAACTTTCAGTGATATTTTCAACACATTTTCCACCTCTCAGGTGAAAATTCAAAATATACAATTTGTAGGTTTTGATCTCTACTTCCAGATGGCGTTTGAATAAATTTGAATACGACGGTTTTCCTTAAATTGGCGAATTTTGCAAGATGAGCCCTCAAATTGGTTATAACGCAATTATGGTGCAAAAAGTGCATATCGGACGGAAACCATATATATATATATATATATATATATGAAAACTAAAAGTTCGGGTTGAATATATATATATATATATATATATATATATATATATTATCTATTATTTTCCACAAGATTGTTTTTCCAGCTTTGTGGTTTGGTATTGTTATAAAACTCCTGTGTATTCATTACTACACCAAAAGATTCCAAACAATGCAGTGCAAGTATATAAAGGTTGAATACTTGAAAGATTTAGTTTTTATCTTCAGTAATTTTCAACCAGTTGCGCACAAGCAATAGATAGAGAGGAAATAGAAACTTTCAGTTTACACAAAAATCTATACTCACTGTAATAGAGCCAACAATTGTTTTGACACATATTGTTATCCTCAGAGCTAGGCATAAACTAGCTCAACTCCGAAACATGATCTCAAATTCTGGGTAATTACATGAGCAATATTATTAATGACATAATAATAGATTGAATCAATTGTATGGATTATAATCATCAAAGAGCAGTTGGGTTGTTACTAATGAGGTAGGTAATTATTGGAGGGTTATACAGGTCTATCCGGTCTATAAATTGTGATATTACGTATGTTTTGATTTCTATGGATCCTAATGTTTTGATTCAAAATTTAAGGTGAATGCGCCAAATTTCAAGACAAATTTACACGTATTTCTGCACGCTTATGACTTCATTTTTATTTGCAACACTCATCTCAACCAAACCGATTCCAAAGTCCTTTTCATCAATGCATAGAGCATCAATAATTTCAGAAACATAAATCCGAAATAAAATTTGAAATTTAATTCATTGCCAAAAATACAGAATATTAAATCAGGCTACGATAATTTTTTTGTTTTAAAATGTTGAAGGGATAATAATTTTCTATGGAAAAAATTATATAATAAGAGTGCTGCTGAATTTATTGAACTTGCCCTAATGAGCGCGACATATATGCATGTTGAAATTAATAAAAAAAATTGCAGATTCATTGAACATATTGGTACTGTAAGCAAAACACTGCACACAAATTTCATAACTATAAAGTCGACGAATTCCATGCAAGAGCTTTATGAAGATGGCCCTAATAAAAAACTTTGCCAAATAATGACGAATAAAATTAATACAAATGGAATAGATCTGATTATCTGTTTTTTTATAAACCCTGATGTTTCGTGAGGTTCATGCCCAAAAGCATCAAAAAAGAAATCGAGCTGGAATATTTTGGGCAAGGCCATTCTTGGGTCTGTTTTTATTAACGGCAATTTGATTGACTTCTAGACAAAGTGAATTTTTGACACCCTTAAACACCTACTAGATCAGACGGGAGTGAAGCTAGCCACATCCACAAAATACACTGAGAAAAATATATAGAAGAATAAAATAAATCATTATCTATGTTAATACGCGTTGTACATGTATTTTGATGGCAGGGAATTATTCTAGGGGCCAAATTTAATGAGGGCGTTGTTTTATTATAGTTTGTTAGGCCGTCCAGGGGGTGGAAAAGGGGTGGATATAGAAAATAAATCATTATCTATGGTAAAACGCGTTGTACACGAATTGCATCAATGTATACTACTGAAGATGCTCTAGAAGACCTATTTGTCAAAATATTTTGTCAGGCAAGATACTCACCCCCACCACCAAAATTAATAATTTTCAAGAAGACCGCACAACTTCGTCAAATTATTCGTGGATGGGGATTTTTCTTTATAAATATGGGGATTTTTTTGGATGGATCTATGCTACCAAAGGTTCTTTAGATGATTTATTCCTCAAGATATTTTTTTATTTTCTATATCCTCCCCTTCTCCACCCCCTGGACGGCCTGACAAGCTATAATTTCGCAACTGTCTCATCAACTTTGAACCCTAGATTGATTTCCCGTGTTCAAAATTCGTTTACAACTCGTATTTCTATAGATAATGATTTATTTTCTATATCCACCCCTTTTCCACCCCTTCGGACGGCCTGACAAACTATAATTTCGCAACTATCTTATCAACTGTGAACCCTAGATCGATTTTCCGTGTTCAAAATTCGTTTACAACTCGTATTTCCATAAATAATGATTTATTTTCTATATCTACCCCTTTTCCACCCCTTCGGACGGCCTGACAAACTATAATTTCACAACTCCCCTATCAACTTAGAACCCTAGATTGATTTCCCTTGTTCAAAATTCGTTTACAACTCGTATTACCATAGATAATGATTTATTTTCTATATCCACCCCTTTTCCACCCCCTGAACGTCCTGACCAACTACAATTTTACAATTTCCTTATCAACTTTGACTCCTAGATTGATTTCCCGTGTTCAAAAGACGTGTACAAATAGTATTAACAGAGATAATGATTTAATTTCCATATCCACCCCTTTTCCACCCCTTCGGACGACCTGACAAACTATAATTTCACAAGTACCCTATCAACTTTGAACCCTAGATTGAATTCCAGTGTTCAAAAGACGTGTACAAAGAGTATTAACAGAGATAATGATTTATTTTCTATATCCACCCCTTTTCCACACCCTGGACGTCCTGACCAACTACAATTTTACAATTTCCTCATCAACTTTGACTCCGAGATCGATTTTCCGTGTTCAAAAGACGTGTACAAACAGTATTAACAGAGATAATGATTCAATTTCCATATCCACCCCTTTTCCACCCCTTCGGACGGCCTGACAAACTATAATTTCACAACTACCCTATCAACTTTGAACCCTAGATTGAATTCCTGTGTTCAAAAGACGAGTACAAAAAGTATTAACGGAGATAATGATTTATTTTCTATATCCACCCCTTTTCCACCCCCTGGACGGCCTGACAAGCTATAATTTCGCAACCATCTTTTCAACTTTGAACCCTAGATTGATTTTCCGTGTTCAAAATTCGTTTACAGCTCGTATTTCCATAGATAATGATTTATATTCTATATCCACCCCTTTTCCACCCCCTGGACGGCCTGACAAACTATAATTTTAAAAATCCCTTATCAACTTTGACTCCTAGATTGATTTCCCGTGTTCAAAAGACGTGTACAAATATTATTAACAGAGATAATGATTTAATTTCCTTATCTACCCCTTTTCCACCCCTTTGGACGGCCTGACAAACTATAATTTCACAACTACCCTATCAACTTTGAACCCTAGATTGAATTCCTGTGTTCAAAAGACGTATACAAAGAGTATTAACAGAGATAATGATTTATTTTCTATATCCACCCCTTCTCCACCCCTTCGGACGGCCTGACAAACTATAATTTCGCAATAATTTCGCAACTGCCTTATCAACTTTGAACCCTAGATTGATTTCCCGTGTTCAAAATTCATTTACAACTCGTACTTCCATAGATAATGATTTATATTCTATATCCACCCCATTTCTACTCCCTGGACGGCCTGACAAACTATAATTTCACAACTACCCCATCAACTCTGAAACCTTGATTGATTTTCCGTGTTCCAAATTCGTTTACAACTCGTATTTCCATAGATAATGATTTATTTTCAATATCCACCCCTTTTCTACCCCTTCAGACGGCCTGACAAACTATAATTTCGCAACTATCTTATCAACTTTGAACCCTAGACTGATTTCCTGTGTTCAAAATTCGTGTACAACGCGTTTTACCATAGATAATGATTTATTTTCTATATCCACCCCTTTTCCACCCCCTGGACGGCCTAACAAACTATAATAAAACAACGCCCTCATTAAATTTGGCCCCTAGAATAATTCCCTGCCATCAAAATACATGTACAACGCGTATTAACATAGATAATGATTTATTTTATTCTTCTATATATTTTTCTCAGTGTATTTTGTGGATGTGGCTAGCTTCACTCCCGTCTAGATCAGCAAACATCCAAATACCTAACTGAGTGATGTTATGTGGCAAAATTATTAGAATAAACCGTATACTGAAACAAATACTCCAAAAGTACTACTGAAAATTTCATTTTCCCAAATAACATGATTTGATTATTGTGTGCAACGTGCTAGGTAGATCTTTATGAACGACTTTCCTCATCCTCGGTCATCTAGCCAGTCTTCTCGTTGATTTTAAAATAGCTCAATCTCTTTCTGCCCAAAATACATTTTATATGGGTCAGCGTTCAACTTATATATTGTCCCCAATAGTTCAGTAGTTATTATATACCACGATTTTCTACTGACGAAGCTAATACTGAAAAATTCGAAGTCCCGGGAATAATGAAAATGATGCCATCATGTTGATCCAGTTTGAAAAAAACTTCAAGTGGTAACATCCAGTGGCTACATATACTTTTCCTTGTTCCTCAAATTAACTTCCATCTCCAGAAAAATATCAACGAGGTAAAACGTTCCACTCAAGTTTTCTTCATTTGGTTCGTTAACAATTATAAACGTATTCCTACAAAGAAACTGCTTGCTACTTAAGATAACTTTTGAAAAATAGAGTGTTTTAGAAATCTCATTGAATATTTTGAAAGCATCATGTAAGTTATGTTCGGCTTCAGTGTGGTAAATTTTTTTTAGAAAGTACCCGTGAATGTGAAAATGCATCCATGTAGTGAGGACTATTAACAAACTAATAGAATAGAATGCTATTCTACTAGTACTTTTTTCAGAGGTGAAAGTTCCATCATTACAACGAAAGACGAAAAAAAAAAAACAATTTAAACGAGCAATCAGCTCTCGGTATGACATTTTGAGTCCTCTGGAATTGTCTGTACTGAAAATAAAGTTGAGCCTATGAGCCCATTGTATCTTACCTATGTTGTAATGTCACAGTACCCAATCCAATACTTTTGTGCCTTGTACGAGTTTGTACAAGTTTCGTATTGGGTATGAACTGTATTGTTCAGTCCCCGATCACAGTTTTAATGATTCTCATGTGTCCCGTTCCAACGTTCAGGTTGGGTGCGACCTGCAGTCTGGAGGCACCAAGTTCTGAACCACAAAGTGGAGAGGAGGCAGTCCCAGGAGTGTATCCATCGCTGCAGTTGGTGTTGATTTGATGGCCCCTGTGATTCCAAGGCAAGCAAGTCTTTGCACCTTGCTTATTCTTGTTGCGGATCCTCTTTGTTGTGTCTTGGGCCACCACACCAAAGAAGCATATGTAATGGAAGTCATGACCATCTTGCTATACAGCCAGTGCAACATATGTGGTTTTGGTTCCTTTTTTTTCCAAACGTGCGTCTGGCTATCACTAGTGAAGTCGTCGCTTTTTTGGTTATTTTTTTTTTGGATATGCTGGGTCTAGGTCAGCTTGGAGTCTAGTATTACTCCAAGATACTTGACTTCCCCCTTTATCTGTATGGGTCCTAGGCCCTCTGTTTTTCGTCTTCGGGTGAATGTTACTATGTCGCCTTGTTAGGATTGACGTTGAGCCCCTTCAAGTCCGTCCATCTCCGTGACAAAGTTGATAGCCTCCTGCATGCGATCTCTAACCGTTGTGTTGAATTTTACCTATGCTAAGAAAGACCACGATATCGACCAAGGGCTCGATGTCCTGCTTCGATCAGTGTTTCCAACGAGTCCGCGATCAGAAGCGGGGACAGAACTCCACCTTATGGGCATCCACTGGTCGCCCTGGCTACTACGGTCTCTCAGCATTGAGTCTATCCAGGCCACACATGGTTCCTCGAATGCTCTGTGTATGAGAGCTCTAGTGATTGAGTTTATAGAGGTATCGTCGAAAGCTTCTTCTATGTTTAAGCCGATTGCAGTACCTCTTCATTTTCCAGCGTGTTTTCCACCCTCGTTACTAGTTGGCGGAGTGCTGTCTCTATAGAAGGCATATTGTTCGCGATGCAGTTGTCTTTCCACCAGCACACCGTCCCTAATACTTACGTCTATCCACTAGTTCTCCCAAGTCTTGAGCACAAATGACAAATAAAACTCATTGCCCCATAGGGGCTTTGCCGAATCCTGTCCAGCTTTTCCAGGTTTCAGTATAAAGACAACCTTAACTTGTCCATGGTTTTGGTATATACCCGAGGGCCAGACTGCCTCTGAGTACAGAGTCTGATTTCCAGTTCTTCAGGTCCCTTCTGCAGCATTGCAGGGTGGATCCCGACTGGTCCCGGTGATTTGAAGGGTTCAGATGTGCCTATTGCTCATTGAACTTTGTCATAGGTCACGACCTTCTGTGCTATGTCCCAGCCCAGACTGGAGCCTTTTTTCAAAGTCTCCAGTACTTCCGGGTTTCCCATAGCTCCTATCTGATCTATCTGTGCTCCAGGGAAGTGAACTCTCAGTAGTTCTTTTATCGTTTCTCCATCTATTCACAAATAACCCGTGAATGTGAAAACCATGGATTTACCTAACGCCACTTAAATGGAACTTTATGTAGCAAGGACTATCAACAAATTAATAGAATAGAATGCTAGTCTACTGTTACCTCTTTCGTAGGTGAAAGTTCGATTATTACAACACCAATGGAAAGACGAAAAAAAAAAAACAAATTTAAACGAGCCATTAACTGTCGGTATAACAGTTTGATTCCTCTGGAACTGTATGTACTGAAAATAAAGCTTGCTCAATATTTTAGAGGGTTTTCAATGAACGATTACCAAATCATAAATCTCTCAATATGTACATCAAATTTGAGTCCTCTGGAAGTACTTAAATAAAGTTGGCTACATCGTTTAAAGGGTGTTTAACGATTTTTTTCAAATGTTTCATTCTTACTGCCCCTTAGATGGCCTCCAAATAATCATTCATATCTGGGTAACATTCACGAGTCCTCTTGAGGTTCTATACCCAAAATGGAAGTTCTCTGTCCCAGATTAATTCACGCCTACTTCCATACTTTATATCAGTGTAATAAATTTCGATCCCTTTATCATTCCGAACATGCTATTTGTCTAATCATTCATCATTTGTTTCTCTGGGAACTTCACTGACATAATAACTCGAGAAAAGTTTCCAGGAAGATTTCGGAAAGTCTCAACCCAATTAGTAATCTTTATCTTGATCATTCAGGAAGAAGTTGAACTACTTCTATTGTTTCATTAATGATTGTTTCGGTTAGTAGGAGCGCAAATAGTATTATGGAAATTTGTGATGTTGTAAGTCAATTAGAATTGTTTGGCGGAATTATGTGCCAAGCAAATGTTTACAATTAGTCAATGAATGATAATTATTTCTTGCTACTGTATTGACGTTATTAGAGATATCAGACAGGTTGGCTATTTTTTAGAACGTGTTTAAAGAAAGCTACAAATTGAAATAGATCGTGAAACTAGATCATACCTACACTTTTATTTATTTTAGTATTCATCAACTTATTCCATAATCCATCTTCTACAACAATCAAACGTTAAATATAAATGATTGTATTGTATATTATCATTTCTTTTAATTAAATTATATAATGGAAACGTTGCAGATAATACAGTGAGTCTACTCTAAACTGGTCGTTGGAATTTGATGCTCTATCCTAACAGTAAAACATAAGGAACTTTTATGAAGTGAACTTGTGGAAACCAACTCAATATTATTATGTATACACCGTTTTTTTCACCGTTCCCGAAAGAACGAATGTAAAAAGGCTGTATACCAGCTAACCTTATGAATGACCCTGTATATCTAGTAACAATCAATTCTACAACAGGTCGTAATAACCAGGACATTCCTGAAAATCTTGGAGGAATCTTGCTCAAATCCGATTTCGTTGATAGTCTTTGAAACCGATTTTGAATGGCTGTTTTTTTTAGTAAATGTACACCGCGAACCTTCATAAATATACAGAGCTTTCATTTAATCCTGAACCCCGTGATTAAAATTAGGCAACCATACTTGCTCGTGTGGTAGTACTTGAATGAAGCTCACCTGATCACCTTCAATTGTCCCAGAGTTCTGGAAAGAACTGTTGGAATGATTTTGACGGTGAAAAATAAGATACGTTATTTTATGTAGTTGAATGTCCATCTTGGTATTAGCCAGGGAAGTAGTTGTTTTCTGACGGATGTTTGCCTTTATTTTTGGTTGTGACAACTTGGATGCCTACGAAAAATTTTGAGGATATTTCAAAATTTGGTTGGTATAATAACGGAATGAACTGAGAATTCTGCACGACAGTGCCCGATTCCATTTCCTTGTGGATGTTGATGTTCGTTATCTAAATGGATTCTGAATTTACGTGGCCACCTCGTTCCGCAGATCTCAATCATCTAGATTTTCCTTTGTGGGGTCAGCTGAAAAGAACTGTTCGAATGATTTTACGGGGAAAAATTAGATACGTTATCTTAATGAATACTAATGAAAATAACGGTTGCTTAGTGGTAGTTGGTAGCGACAACTTGGATACGACAAATTTTTAGAAAAATTTTAAATTTGGTTGGTGCAATACTACAACCCTTTATAATAACGGATGGAACTGTGGACTCCATTTCCTTGTGGATGTTTGTTATCATCTGAATGGACTGTGGATTTACGTGGCCACCTCGTTCTCCAGATCTCAATCATTTAAATTTTCATTTTTGGGTCAGCTGAAATCTTTGGTCTACGCTGTTTTCAATACTTCAGTATAACTTCTTGGGCATATCCAGGCTGGATGACTACAAATTTAAAATACTTCTAGAGTAAGTAGAAAGGTTGCGAAACTCTTGAATAAGGAATGTAAGAGTATAGGTATAACGGTGGACTCATAGAGTACCTACCTACCTAATGTCTGTTGTTAATTGTCAAAAATTAAATAATAATAATTTCTAGAATTTTTCTTTGTTGTAAGTGAGGGAGAACAAATATATTCAAAAAGGTACTTCCCACATACAGATATGGTTGTGAAATTCACAAAATAGTCCTAAACGCTAAGTTTTTCACGTAATAACTATGTTTATTCTATAATACTCTCAAAATCAAAATATTCAGGACTTTGCAGTTTTACTCAATTGAGTCTACTATCTAGTAATAAAAGTCTTGTTTAGAACTGAATGTAATTTCCCAAATCTTTGAAAGAAAATTTGGTACATAAAAATACTACTTACAAAAACAATACGGAAAATCGTTTTCAATTAAACTGGAATCGAAGATTTTCTTATGAAAATTTAAGGTTTTTTACCTTAATTTTAAGCACAACGTCTTCTTTTATCAAAATGACATAAGAGTGCAAGTTTTCTGAAATTCCTTCTTTCATAATATTCAATCCAATACAAAAGACATGTATAAAAAATGTTTGTGTTGCCAGAATTACACACCGAATTTTGTTTCGGGAAAAATTTTGCAATGCCATTGAAATTAGTTTTAGGGACAGTGGAATTTTTCCAAAAATTCAACGCCGTATCTCGAATACTACAAGATTTATGTTCGTGAGAACATTTTCTTTTGTTATGACAGGTACTATCTACTTTGAAAGGTTGTAATGCCCTTATCAAAACACCGTCTTTAATGTTTACTAGAGTAGAATTATTCATACTTGGTAATTTGTCTTCAGAAGATTTGAAAATGGGTATTCAAATCGTCTTTAGTGCAGTTTTTACATAAAAGTTGATTTTGTTTTATGCAGCAAGGGCGTTTGTTTACATTGTGAATTTTGCACACCTTTTATTCAAATTTCACTGGAAAGATAATTCTAATCAGTAGTTTGATATATCTAGAGAGTGAATGCAGCTTTATATCGGGTGTTTCCTATCTCCGGTTCCTAACTGCGGGGGGTGATTCGTTAGGTCATTTCAAGAAGAAAAGTTCCTATAACCCTGTCCGGAGTTGCTTCGTTTCTGCAATACAGGGCGATGAAATAAAAAAAAACGGTAATTAAAATATATTATGAAATATTATGAATATCCTAGAACCGATTTGGTTGAAATTTGATACATTTATTTGATCTAATAAGGTGCTCATTTAGCCCTAACTAGATTGAAATTATTTGAGCCAGTGGCGTCTCAGTGGGCACTACAGGCATCAATATTGTGAAAAAGTGCGCCACTGAATTTTTTTCATTGGGACTTTTCTTCTATAAATGCCCCAACGAATCACTCCCTGCAGTTAGGAACCGTAATTAGGAAACACTCTGTATATTATATTTGATAGTTTAAAACTTCTCATTGTTTAGGGGATTATATTCTGGTTCACAGGTATCACAGAAAATATTTCAATAAACTTCGTTCTGAAATAGAAAATCGGCTTGTTAAAACTGTAAACATTCCCATTCCTCATGAGTAACGCAACAAACGAAACAGTCAACTATTATCGAGTTCACCCGACTAATTATAAATAATTATTATGTTATACGGCGAATTGCAAAATGAGTCAATGACTTGTCAGCCGCGAAAGACACCTTGAATAAGTGATTGAACAGTTACCACGGTAGAAAAGACACAGTGATAGCGACATTTATCGCTTTTAGACGTTAGATTGCGGATGAGTTCGTTTCGAAAACATTGTTGTGAGTTTCATTGACTCATGATGATGATTTATATATTGTTGATGATCGTTGCATTATCGATTTTATAACTTATCCGGACTCATCAATTCGTCACATAGACGTTTCAATTCAACGATATTTTATTTTTTTGTTTGTGATGTATTTGAAAGTGAATTGAAGGTCACGTTGTGAAACAAAGGAAAATTCCGTGTAATTTGTGTTGAGTTTATTACGATTTACGTAGTTGTGATATTGAGATTAGTGCAAAATTATGATGATTTTTTGATGCCGGGATAAAAGTTGCGAGGAACTTCATTTTGTTAAGCCATCCTATTGAAAATAAAGCGGTTCAGAGTTCCAAGAAAAAACTACATTTACAATTTTGAAAATGGTTTATTATACGGACAATGGAACTCTTTCAGTAATGTTACTACACACAAAAAAAAATTATCTCAGATTGACAAAACGCATTTCTTTGAAAATTCAAGTAAAACTCTTTTTTCAATTGAGCATATTTCTTTGAATCGAAACATCTGTTATTTTCAAGCCAAGGATATAATTTTATTGAAATATTTGCTCAATCCAAGAACACCATTATAAAATTAAAAATGTAATTTCTTCAGCTTGATATGGTTGATTTTTCGGAATGAATAAACCTAATTTATTGATTTAATGCTTCCTCTTTTTGATTTAAGAATATAAATATACATTTCTTCAAATTAAAAAACGGAAATACTTAAAGTTGATATTACTGACTCTTTTCAATTGAAAAAATATAAAATTTTATTTCAGTACTTCATTTTCTCAATAATAGTATATACATTTTGATTTCTTTCAATGAAAAAATTAAATGTCTTCAACTTCATACATTACATTTGAAGCTGAGATACTATTAAAATTGGATGGTAAAACCACAGTAAGTATTGCTAAATTGTGATTAAATTGTTGTAAAAAATTTCTCGAATTACCCTTATAGACGTCTAAAGGGCCATTATTCCGATAGTATGCTGAAGTGCAGGGTTTTGTTTCCATAGCCTTGTTCAGCAGTTAAAAACATGTTGAGTCCCACAAAAATTATAGAGATCTGAGGTGGATCCCAGATAGGTGCAGCAAATGTTCAATACATTTCTAACATTGTTGACTGACATCATTCTTCTAGGACCGGCCCTGACGGATTCCATAGGCTGTTGTGCAATTGGTGAGGGGGGTGAGGGGTGTAATGTCTGCTTTAGTATTGTAGTTAGAAGTGTTTTTCGGATCTCGCCGTTCGCAGGTTACAGGTCTCGTTGAGGTTAATGTGCTTATTGTGCCATTGTGCGTTTACATACATTCGGACTGGAGTTGGTATATTTCATATTAATTGTGAGAAACAGTTATGAAAACAAAAACATGGATATCCAAAAACTTCTGAAACTGTGCAACCTTGATGGAAGGATTAAGTACTTGTATCAAACTTCCTTGGTAGGTGAGTATTAAAAGATGACCGGCACAACCCCATGGATACTGGATTACAAAAGGTGGTAGGCTGTTTTACAGTTTTATAGAAAAGTTAATGGGTAAATAATTCATAGTACTTCGGCATTATACCTAACCAACAAATGTGAAGAAATAACTTTGCATCGATAGGTATAAAAAGTAGAGGAAAGTGTAGGTATGTACCTACATGGGAATAAGACGCACTTGCGTCAGTGTATTTTGATACTTCTATATTCTTGATTCAAAACTATAAATATGTATTTCTTTGAACACAAACATATTATTGAAAAGAAAATAAAATGTATTATGGGGATAATGAAGCCATTCTGTATAGAATCAAAATTATTCAGTGGTTAAAGAATTATTTTCATTTCTTGAGAAACTGTTGAAGTTAGAAAGCTAGAAAAATACCTCTTTTGAATCCTTAATTATTTAGATGAGCTCTACGTTTGAGAATTTAGGTATTCAAACTTTCATGAAGAACAAACATTTCTGAGAAACTATTGATGATTTCATTTGAATTTTGAATTTATTAAATAAGCATTATTTCAGATAACAAAGTAACTATCGAAGATTTGCCTTTCCTGAATGAGGAATATTTGAAGAAGTTAGCTAGTTTCCTCTCATAGGACAACGTAACAGGATCCTTCTACGGGATGAATAAGTGAAATAAAAATTGGTATCGATAGAATTGTTGTTACTTCTTCAAAACTGTTTCATCTTCATTAACTTGTCTATCATTTTAGATAGACATGGACTTTGAGAGGCTCTTCCCTGCATCGATTATGAACTTTTATGTAAAATAGGCACCATTTTACAACCCCATTATGCAATATAAGAAAATAACTGCAAGAGAAAAAGTGTTGGGAGTCTGATCGAAAAAATTGATTCCACCGAAAATACAGGTAATTTTATGTGTATTATTTATTCAGAGAAATTCACGCTCTATTGAAAGACATGATTTAGAGAACAATAGTGCATTTCTTCGTTTTATTTCAAAAGAAACAGTGTACCAGAAAATATTTTTAAATTATTTTTTCCGTAAACTTAATTGAACTAAACTTAATCAATTTTTCGGTTTGGAATTTTTGGGTTTTCAATTATTTCTAATTCCTTGTAATGTCAAGTTTGTCAATAGTAGGTAATAGGTGCAAATTTTTTTTAGACGTCAACTTCATCGAACAGATTTTGCTGCTGCCTCAACGATTCCACCTAGGGGCAAAGTGAAGCTGAATAATGAAACAGAAATTTTCTACTGTAGAATGCCAAGAAGCATTCTTGTACATGTTACGGTATATATACAGAGCAAGGAGGAAACATCTAGCTAAAATATATACAAGACTCGAGATATTTGAAAGACTAGAGACTCGAAAGTGGGACTGAAAAGACTCATAATCAAATCCAAGTGACTCAAAGACTCAATCAAGCCTAAGACTGAAAGACTGAGCCGATGACTGAAATACTGAGGTGGAGATTTATGGACAGAAAATTCTGTTTTTATTGAAGATCTTGATGTTTTTCTCATATTTTTGATCACATATCGATGCCCTAACTCGCAAACCAGTTGCTCCATTGATAAAACGTGGAGTTAGCGGGTTTGCGAATTAAGGCATCGATATGTAGAAAATTTTATTTGTGTTTATTTTTTTTTCTGGTGAAATAAGGTTTTTTTATTTTTTCTCAGTTCATATCCAAAGTTACTGATAATAAGGATTTTTGAATCATATGTTAGAATATTGTTAACCAAAGAATTGTTTTGATTCATGTAAGAATGATAATTATGTTGAATAAAACTTTTTTCATTGACCTTTTTGTTTCAATTATTTTCGTACGATGGAATTCATTATTTATAATTCATTGAATTAATTCATTGAATGTTTTTGTTGAAGGGAATGAACGAAAGATTCATTCTGATTAGTTAATATATTTGATTCCACAATATTACTCTATATATTCAAAGTTTTATAATAAATAATTCATATTTTCGGATCAATACCAATATTTAACATAATCTAAGTAATAGATATGTTGCCTCAAACGAGTAATTTTGTTAAAGAAAACGAACCTAAGTTTCATTCTGATCAATGTATATATTCAGATCAATAATATCCTTTCATCAAGTCGAAGTAACCATTGTGTAACTAAATAAACCGTTCCTCTTGAAGTGAATGAATGTAATCTTCATTACGAGAAATTCATAGTTTCAAATCAAGAAAATATCCATCTTCAATGGATATTTTTTGTTTCTACTTCAAAACAATTGTTTTATTGAAGTAAGTAAATAATTTTCTTACTATGAATTAATTATATTTTCCACTCGAGATATAAAATGTTTTCATATAAGCATATATTTGTTTTCAATTGAGAAATTTGTTGAGAAAATTAATTCTTTGAAACAAAACAACCATCTCTTTCGTTATATACAAACAAATTATTTACTTGAGTCAATGCAGTCATGCTTATTCCAAGAAATTATTTTTTTGTGTGTAATGAAGAATATCACCAAATTTTGATTTTTACCTTACAATACACTCTATTGGAAATGAAAAAATGTTGTGATTTTTTTTTTCGATACGTCTGATAGTTTTCGAGATATTTAATTGTTTAGCTATGCATGCGACGACACGAACTCATCTGCCGCTGTTACGTCACTTTACAACGGTCGCTCATTGCGAGCTCTGCTCTCGTCCTGTGTGTATGAAGTTAGCGTTGAAAATTGATAAAAATGCGTCAAATTCAGAATCATTATTATGCCAAAGTGTTTAAATACAACGGCTAATGTACCCAAAAAATTTTTTTTATTGTTTCTTTCGAAATAATGGATGCAAATCATGAAGAGGGCTGATTTACCTGGAGCCAAAAGTTGTGCCCGTTGATGCGAATATCCTTTTAATGTAAAGCAAATTTCAGACGCAGCTAGTAGTTTAGTCAAGTGGCCATTCAATAGACGCAGTGACATTCTTCATTGTCAAACCATTTTTTGAAGAAAAATTTCGGCGATTCTGATTCTTAATGAATGTGAATGAAACGTTGTATTGCCTACGTGTTTTTAATACATTTTATTCGATTAAGAAAATTCTTGCGTGAATAAAATGTCATCTAAAACACTCATACAATAAATAACATCATGGATATGAATGTTTAATGTGAACACCGATTTTAAAAATAGTTATATAAAAAAATTAATTTTGATGCACTGGAACTTCAGAAATACGATCTTACTATAGCTTCCTGACCTGCATTTGACGAAAAAGAAGATATTATTGTCTCATTGTTCCATAACGTTGAACCATGGCTAACTCAGAACTTGAACAAAAGGGAACAAGTGATTATGAAAATATGAACATAATTATACAGTGCGGTCCAAAGGTATGGAATAAATTCATTTTTAGCGTTATTATGTATTTTATGAAAAAATCCTGAAACAGGTCAATTTTTATTGGCAATTTGACAATTTACAGTATGAAAATATTACCCCCTTCTTGCACCCCCTCTGAATTATGAGCACCCCCTCAAAAATTTTAAATGAGAAGGGGGGTCGTGTGGCATCTTGTTCGAAAGGGATTTTCATTATCTGTTCAGCAATACTTAGTGTTTCATATTTGGTGCAACCATAACTGAGAATTTTTTTTATTAAAATTTAAAAATATTGACACTGTAAATTATGTATCCGTTGAAAAAACCTGAAACAGGTCGATTTCTATTCTCAATTTGACAATTTATACTTTCTTATCTGTCTTGCTAAAAAAGTCAGGAAAAAGTCGTTGAAGACACCAAAAAATTATTCACAAAACCCATAAATAATATAATGTCAATCTAGTAGACTACTGTTATTTTGATATTTGTGAGTTGCTGGCAGACGTCAGTGTATTGAAAAATATTTTTGTGTGTATTCGATTCATCTATGGCTCATTTATCCGAAACTCAAAGAATAGACATTTTAATTATGCTTGGATGCGGTAATAAAACACGAACTCAAACGGAAGTTTGTGAAATGTTCAATAATAAATACCCTGGTCAACACGTATCACAATCTACAGTTAGCAAAATAGAAACAAAATACCGTGAAACTGGACATGTAAAAACTCGTCAAAAACCAGGTCGAAATGCTGCATTGGATGAGGAGAAAAAGTTAGATGTACTGTTAGCGATTGAGGAAAATCCGCATATGACAAGTAGACAACTTGCCGCCGACAATGATGTGAGTAAATCATCGATATTGAGAGCTTTACATAAAGAAAAATACCATCCTTATAAAGTTTAGTTGGTTCAGGAGTTAAATGAGGATGACCCTGATAGAAGGCAACAATTCTGTGTACTGATGATGGATAGAATCGAAGCAGATTTGCAGTTCATAAACAAAATTGTGTTTTCTGATGAAGCTACTTTTTATTTAAATGGAACGGTTAATAGACAAAACTGTAGATATTGGAGCAGAGAAAATCCTCATTGGATGTGTGAGGCTCACACACAATATCCCAAAAAAGTGAACGTTTGGGCTGGTATCATTAAAAACAAAATTATTGGCCCCTATTTTTTTGAAGGCACAATTAATGGTGAGGTTTATCTAGGTTTTTTGATGAACTTTTTAGTGCCTACATTAAAACGACTTTTTCCCGATGTTAATGATCCAAATGGAATAGATAGATCAATTTGGTATCAACAAGACGGAGCTCCACCGCATTACACACGTATTGTTCGAGATTATTTGACAGAAGTTTTTCCCAATAGGTGGATTGGCAGACGTGGACCGATTGAATGGCCGCCTAGATCCCCCGATTTGACTCCTCTCGATTTCTTTTTATGGGGTTATTTAAAATCAAAAGTATATTTCAATAGACCAGACAATATTGCAGATTTAAAAACTAGGATATCGGAAGAAATTAACAACATAACCCCTGAGGTCCTACAAAATGTTCTACGAGAATTCCAAGATCGCCTTGCTTATTGTCAAGAAGTGAATGGTGGTCATTTTGAACATTTAATTTAACTGTAAAACAAATTGAAATATACTTCCTAAACATTATGTTACATTATTTCCTTCAGTCTATCAACATTTGACATATTCAGAATAAATTTTCTCAGTATTGCTGAACAGAGAATGAAAATCCCTTTTGAAAAAGGTGCAACACAACCCCCTTTCTCTTTCAAATTTTTTGAGGGGGTGCTCATAATTCAGAAGGGGTGCAAGAAGGGGGTGATATTTTCATACTATAAATTGTCAAATTGAGAATAGAAATCGACCTGTTTCAGGTTGTTTCAACGGATACATCATTTACAGTGTCAATATTTTTAAATTTTAATAAAAAAATTTCTTCGTTATGGTTGCACCAAATATGAAACACTTAGTATTGCTGAACAGATAATGAAAATCCCTTTCGAACAAGATGCCACACGACCCCCCTTCTCATTTAAAATTTTTGAGGGGGTGCTCATAATTCAGAGGGGGTGCAAGAAGGGGGTAATATTTTCATACTGTAAATTGTCAAATTGCCAATAAAAATTGACCTGTTTCAGAATTTTTTCATAAAATACATAATAACGCTAAAAATGAATTTATTCCATACCTTTGGACCGCACTGTATAAATGAATGTCTGAACAGTGCTAAAATTTTATATTTTTTTTTAACAATTCACATCATCAACAAATTGTGGAATTCAAACCTATCCTCTGCAAATAACCCAGGAGGATAATGTGGTTTTTATTGATGAAAAATAAACAATATTTTCCACTCTCACAAAAATAAACATATGTGTGGTATTAACAATGAAATATTATATTTTGCGAAGATGAAACACAAATAACTCTAGTTGTAGAAGATGAAACAAATACAGTAGAATCATGAAGTTTTGTTGAATGTAATTTCTGGAATACTTGATAATAAAAAAAAATGGGAATTACCGGTAAAATAACAAATTATTCACAAAACATGCCTATTATGCCAATTACAGATTGCGACATAAAAGAACTACGGAAACGAGTCAAAAATAATCATACTTGTGGTTGGTGATGACGGCATTCCGGTAAATCTAATGAAATATGCACACACTCAGTCCAAATAAATGGTAGTTTTACGTGGGTAAGATTTTAACTTCTTTGGGAACAGATGGCATTTCTTGAGGCTTAATTTCAGTCCGAAACTTCTCAGTTGAACGATCTGCCGACTGCAGAGTCGAGAAAATCGTAGAGCCAGCTAAAATGTCTAGGATGTCGTTTTTAGTTGACGATATTCTACGCAAAAACGTGTTGATCCATCTTTCTTCTTCACCAACACGACTGGAGAAGACCAGGGACTGTCAGATGGTTTGATAACTCCTCCTTTTTCCATGTCGCAGACTATTTTGTCAGCCTCTTCCTTTTTGGCCTACTCCGGTATCGAAGATGTCCTCATACTTCCTGACTAATTCTCTCAATTTGGGCTGTTGACAACCACCTTTTCTAATTCCTCTGGAAAGTTGTTGGCTTGGCTTACAGTGATGGGTACACTCCTAATCACATACTAAATTGATGACTTGTACCACAAAATTGTTCTCTTCTTCAAGGTCACCGGATAATAATTGACATTCATCCCTTTTCTGTCACCAAATGTAGTGAAAATACACTTAAATGATTTAAAACTCTTCTCAAACAATAATTTATTCAAAACATTGATTTTACTATAACTATTTCAATTTAGTTTTACTATCGCTGTCTATTTATGGACCCTCGAACTGCAACTGCAACTCTGCGAATCTGCCTGCCATCCATATATTCATAAATTCATTTGAGGCATCGTAGGTAGATCAAGTTTATCTAAAATTAATGATGGAACAATTTTGAGTTAAAACAAATGCATTCGATAAATCAAAGACATTATATGCATGCACTACAATAATTCACCTTCATTGAAAGGATTGTTTGAAGGAGCATTTATTAAAAACACAAATGTCATGATGGTTTTTTGTGATTTGTTCAGACGAAACTTTCTCAAGATGACTCACGTTATATCAACAATACTCAACAGGTGACAAAAGAGAAATTGAAGTTACGGTCGCTTACTAATATTTGAGGCAGTTTTATCGCACCTTTTTTATCGCTTTCAAAATGACTCGGACGTCAACATTAGATGATTCACCGTAATTGACGGTTGATTGGCCGTTTTCAAAAAATTTAAGAATCTCATTGGGTGTCAGAATAGGCATGTGTTAATCGATAAAATGCGTACGGACAAAAAAATTGAAAAGGTGCGAAACTTTCGCTGTAGTTGTGTTTGCAAACTTCAAATTTGGATTCAGCAACCATATGGGAACCAATTACTTGAATTTTGTCCACGAGAAAGGTTTTCTTAGCGAATATGCTTCAGATTCTGAATCGCCACACAGTGAATTATTTCCTAGCATTCATAGATTAATGAACTTCATAAAACAATAGTTCGAAAGCGAATATTATCTAATTGACATAACATTATTTCACTTCAAGCATTTATTTTGACCAGGATCCATGTAAAAAAATTGACGATCAGAGTATAACGACAATTCTGTCACAAAAAATAAGTTTTTATTTTCCCATTCATATTTGTCAAGTTTCAGTTTTCTACACCTACTGGTTCTCAATATAAAGGGGGACATTTATTGGCCTGTGTATAAACGAGCCAAAAGGACGTTTTTATTATGCAGTGATTATAACTAACGATGTGGGAATATCACTAAATCAAATACATTTTCTATAAATAGCCCTTTTAGTTTATTACTGCCATGATCCGACTCAGAATATTGTCACTTCCAGACGTTGGAGAACCCATAAAAAAGTTAACTGTACTATCTTTACTGTGAACTACATCAATATTCGTCATGGTAATTATTATTATGATTTCAAAAAGCCATTGTCTACTGGTATTGTG
Organism: Chrysolina americana; assembly: GCA_958502065.1. Taxonomy (NCBI): domain Eukaryota; kingdom Metazoa; phylum Arthropoda; class Insecta; order Coleoptera; family Chrysomelidae; genus Chrysolina; species Chrysolina americana. The sequence goes on from OY293412.1 coordinate 91,565,978, forward strand.
TGTGTATTGATTATGACTAATCGTTTCGACTCCTCAGGGTCACTATAAACTGTAATTATGTGTGTTCTCACTTAAATTTATGAATGTAAGCGAATATCGATCAAATTTTGAAAGTGTCGGTGTCCTTGATTTTTCAAATGAAGTATTTGGTTTCTATATGGAAATGGGTGGGTGTCATATGTGATCGAATAAATAAATATTTGGAAGCTTTGGTATGAATAAAGCTCTGGAAATGGAAACTACCAAAACACCATAACTACGTCGATTTCACTCGACGAGCGTTTCGTCAACAAAGTTGGCATCTTCAGGAGCTCAAAGCTCACTAAATTACTTTCTATCTCCTATTTATACTACTTATCTGAGTGAATATTTGCACGCATCATCTCCAACTTTAAGTTTCTATTTGAGTTGATTTCCTAATTTTGGAAATTTCCTTCCCTACTACCTACTTTATTCATGCCTGCATCAAATTGTGTACCTACTTTAATTTAGTGACATCCAACCTATACACTGGTCAGAAGCAAACTATCCATAATTATCCATGGTAATTAAATTCAATAACTGCAAAACAAGTGTGATACATTTTTGGAATGGTAATTCCAAACTCTATTGAAATATGCAGGAATCTACAGGTTGTCCCATTTATAAAAATTATTTTTCCATCAATAACTGTTAACCGCTGAACCACTATGCAGAAGGAAATATTTTCATTTTTGATATCAATAGTTCTGAAGGTAAATTGCTGAGTAAGGTTGCAATCTTAAAAAATCTCTGAATCCGATTTATTGAGAAAAATCCAATTAAAAGTTTGTACTTATAAATTATTTATTTTATGTGCAACTCAGGAACCTTGATAGAACTATAACTTATGAAGACATGGTATGTCACAACAGAATATCTAACATTAAATATAAATTTCTCTAGCTTTGTTGAATATACAGTGCGGCTTTTAATAGTCCCCCCTGTTAACTTTTGAACGGTTTGACGTTCAAACCTAAAAAAAAATGTTTGGAGGGTTTTACCGATATTACTACTTTTTGAAACAAAACACATTGTGATTGTTCGATTGTTGTCGCGGGGGGCACATCAACTTGAAAATTTTTAATGGTATGGGGGGTCATGTGTTGAAAAGATAATTAAATTCTCTTTTCAACCATCTAAATTTTTTAGATTTTCGTTAATACGTTTTTTCACAATATGTGCGGATCTGGCGGTCTGAATCTCTTTTCTTACCTGCCACGATAACTTTTGAATGGTTTGATGTGAAATAACGGGACAGAATTTTTTTTGAAAGGAACCAAATTCTAAAACGAGACTCGAGACGATACTCGGACAAGACTTGAACTTTTATTGATCTCGTCTCAAGTATCGTGCATGAGGTTTCGCGTCCCGTACGAGAGTCTCGCATGTGAATATTTCTACGTGAGGACTTGGGAACTTAAAAAGAGTCGGATTTTGTAATTGATTATGATATTTTGTATGCAGTAAATCCTTCGCCTTCCGAAGGAGAATGGATGGAGCATTGAAAATATTATATGCATCGGTGTAATAAAGAAACATATTACAACAGAGGAAAATTCACGCTCCTGAATTTTCTATTCTACGTTTAATGGCACGAGATCTCTTAAACATATCGGCTACTTCAGTCCCGACGGAAATATAATTCTCTGGTGCTGCGTTAACTATAAGAAACCATCGAAATCATCTCAATAATGAATTTGCACGATGTTTCTTGTCTAACAACTGGGTTAAAAACTAAATCATTTGCGACCGAGAGGGATGAGGGCTGTGGGTCGTTATTTTAGCTTTGATTTTTTTTACTTCATTTCCAAAATGAATAAATAATGTTAAGTTTTTATTTTGTTCAGATGTATCACTCTCAAATACATGCATGATGTTATCTTTCAATAACTGTAATCTTCTTTTCCGACTCTTACATTGGAGCAAGTATTTATGCATTCCTTATTGCACTGAAACATAAAGATTTTGCATGACGAGATTTCGATACTTTTACGAGACTCGAAGCGAGACGAGACGAGAGTGGAGGCTGCGAAACAAGGTTTTATGAAAATCTCGTCTCGTTGGTCTCGTGTGAACCACTAGTGCGGGAAAGTGTGTAAAAACGCACGGTCGAGGATAATGAATTTTTGACAGAAAAAATGTTACAACAACTTTTCGAAAGACATGCTATTACTCAGAAATGATATGCAGACACAGACGCAGCCATCAGTTTTTGTCTATATAATGAAGTAGCAGTATGCTGGAGGGCATAATAGCTCACAACATTCTAGGAATGCCGTCAGACATCATGCCCAAAACTATTAACCTTCACACGCTCTACACTGTGGTCTTCCCTGGAAGAGAAGACTGGGTTCGGAATGAAACTGACCTATGCAAGGCAAATGAACGTTGGTTTACCGATGGTTCCAAAACTCTGGAAGGCGTCGGAGCCGAAATATACGGAATTCCAGGTAGAGGCCATTGAAATGTGTGCAAGACAGCAGGAAAATTGACACCACACACGAAAAACAATAAAAATATTTTCAGATAGTCAAGCAGCACTGAAAGCGCTTGAATCCAACTGCTTTGAATCCAGAGCAGTATGGAACTGCAGAGAAAGAAACCTTGAACCGACTGGCACAACGCAACAATGTTAACCTAGTCTAGATACCAGGTCACACGGGCCTAGAAGGGAACGAAATAGCGGACGCCCTAGCAAAAGGGGAGGCCGAAATAATGTTCACTGGGCGAGAACCGGTAATCGGTTTAGCACATAGCACTGCCAAGAATGTTCCTGGTAGACAATAAAAGACTCTAGTCCCCATTCCAAAGCATTTATTGCTTGCACAAGGAAAAAACTGGACTCCGACAAACTGCTAGAACTCAGTAGAGCACATCTCAGAGTTATAGTAGGTTTGCTCGCTGACTACTGCAAACTCATACACGACATGCATAAAATCGTACTTGCACAAGATGCATGGAGGAGGATGAAACGGATGAACTCATTTTATGTACATGCCCCGCAGCGTCCAGAACCAGATTTTCAACATTTGGCAATACAACAGTAAGGCCAGAGAACCTGGTAAATTGTTCTCCCAATTTACTCCTTAATTTCGTTAAGAGACTGGATATACTGGGGGAAATATAACCATATGGGATCACTATCGTTCAATCCTAACCTATCTAATGCATAACAGGACATTCCTTCCAAGTGACCAATTTGGCCTTCCCTCTTAAACAAAATATTATTGACTGATTGATTTTCTGCACCTTCCCAACTCTTCCCATTTGTATTCACGTGTGGTTTTAAATTTCAGGTAATGTGAACTGGCGAGTGCGATAGTGAGTGGGGACGATGTCGGCAGCTATGCGTTCCACCCTTCAGACCGTGCCGGAAAGTCTGGAGGTGACGAAGAACGCCGACCCCACCAGCGGCACAACAAAGACCCCTGTCAAGACCGCTTCGGAAGCCAACAAGTCCTCCAGGTCGTACAACTACCACACCTCGTCGTCGACTAATAAGGTAAGGAGAGAATCGAAGTCGCGCTGCTTTTTTCACTCTTTCGTGATCGTTTCCGGTGAGGTTTGGTCAGTGTTACTTGTGACAAATTCGGAGCTTTTGTTTGTAGGGCGGCAAACGGTATTGGTACACTGCTCAGCAATCGAGGTGGACATTCTTCTAAGTTTGTTGAAAATATATTTTTGAAAAAATAGCTATTTGATATGATTCTTCACTTATTTACACTAGTATGAAAGTTATTAGGACAACACAGCAGAGAGATCCGATTATATTTGATTAAATGATGCATGGGGAGGTCTTACAAACTATTAGGGAGGTCAAAGACCTGGGTATTACATAATTATCCTTTTCAAACCATGTAAAAAATATAATCGAATCAGCAAATCGTATGTTAGGCTTCATGATACAACAAACGTCAAATTTCACCAATATAGAAGCTATAAAGATTTTGTACTACACTCTAGTCAGATCGAAACTTGAATTCGGATCAGAAATTTGGTTAGGGGACTATCAAACTACACTTTTTAAGTAGAAGAAATTGAAAACAAGTGTTTAAGGTACCTGTATTATAAAAACATCGCATATATCTAGACTACAATATAGTTAGAACTGTACAATTGAGTCAACTCGCCTGAACTTCTTTCTGGAATCAGATTTAATGTGTCTGCAAGAAAAACACAAAATACTCTTTTGTTCAATATATCCCTAGTTTATACTACTGCAAGGGCCCCTGATATAGTCATGTTGAAATGAGACTAAAGGCTGAAATACAATACCTAGAAGTTTTATGTTTTTAGTTTTAATTTTAATAATTTTGGATATTTTTTTAACGCGAAACGATCATTGCCATTATTATTCTGATCACGCCTCATAAACAATCTTGTTGGTAAAATTCAAGTTTAATTTTTCAATTTTGTTTTGCGTCTTGTTTTATTTGTGAAATTGATATTCAAAATCCCAAAATTTAAAACTTATTACATAAAACTTCCATTGTGCCTACGGCTTAAGAATTATGGTACAAATGAAATGTCAAGCTACCATTGGCAGCAGTATCAAAATATAGTTAAAATAATATATTATAATTACACTAAATGGCTTAAGTCATGCATATTTGCTGAATGCCAATTCAAGTCCATTCTGGATGTACAAATTATGCATTATTTCGTTACAAATGTTTCATTAAGCCGTTCGATTTCGAAGATTCATTGATAATAATTGTAAGGAAGTCATTACCTATACAAGCGTTGAAGCTAAGCATATTTCTATTTGTTTTCGATGAAGACCTAAACAAGGACAGCTAACAACAATCGAAAATTATTTACTGTAAATTGGTTTGATTAACAGTATACGAACATATTAATTTAAAAATATTTTCAACTAAAAATCTAAAGGCAATTGTTATTACCCAACTTAGTACTGATGTCACAGTTCAATTGTTAAGCATTGTATATTATTTCAAGAACGGTAAAAGTTTTTTTATCAGTGGAAGATATCGGCGTATATTTTGCTCCTGTGTTATGATTTATTTTGTTGTTATTGTTCATCGAGAACTCATGAGGGATGTTTTGAATAATTATTGGCGAAAAAAATTAAATCCTCAACTTTTGATCGAATTATTCAAATGACACAATCACAATACGGGAATATAAGACCCTCTGACCATAAATAAGTGTTGATTGATTGATTACCGTGTCATAATGTAAGGTTACCTATTTTTGCCAACCGAATTTTTTTATATTTATCATCACAATACTTCATTGATTTTAATGAATCTCTTGTTTAGTATGAGAATTTCCCATGTACACAAATATAGAACCAACGTTTCAACGTTTTGCATATGTACAAGTTTATGGAATTAACAAGACTTACATGAAAATGTAGATAACAAAGTAAACACGTTAGAGTTTAACTGGTTGCCTACATTTCGCCGACGATACCGTGAATATTAATATGTTGAAATTTTGCCAAGCTGATTATTAATATCGATTTTGTTATAGTCTTGGAACAATAAACAAAATATAAGAATAAGAAAAATTCCCTAAATTATTGTCAACAAAATCTCTCCCGAATTATCTATTACATCACTTAATTTTTGTTCAATGTAAATGAAAGTGCCGTTGGTAGATATGCGAGTGGGTTTTACTTTCTATGACTCAAATCAAACCAGTTTGAAAAGAAATGGAAACGCTTAATGGGATTTTTATTACAGATATACACTTGCTTTGTGGTGATGGGATGATGCTTTATGGCAGATTCTTTTGGTTTTCGAGTGTTGTTTACGTTTTGATGAGTGAATTTTAGCTGAAATAAAATTCACTTTGGTTAATCTCCGATTATATACAAAGTGTTCCACAGAGTGTTGATTATGTACAGAGTGATCCATTTGAAAGCGGGTTACCTCTCTGAAACTGCTATTCATTATCCGATTCAGAAGTTTTTTTTCAGTAGATAGAGCAGCAATAGTTCTAGTAGAGTGCTATAAATTCGAAATAGAAATAATAATTTCAAGGCCCACTTCGAATTTTTTTCGAATTCAAAAATGCAGAAAACATACTAGCGTTTTTTTTTTAATGAAATTTGACGATGCCAGTGGATTTGTGATGCTTTCAAATGGGTGTGACTGAAATTTCACGATTAAATTAACACAATTAAATATAGCATAAGACAAATACTTATCATTTTATCTGAAAATTTCGAATAGTAGTCATATAAATCACAATCTTTATTAAAAGTATTGTTTAAACTTTTAGGTCGTTAGCAGTCGAGTTAGTAAACAGCAGTTATTCAACATGGTGTCAACTCTTTCTTCCAAACATAACTCAATAATATGGAAGATATCAGAGCAATTCTTTGTCAGAGAAATTAAATTTACATCTTCACATCGAATAGTACCTAATCAATATCCAATAATCAATAATAACCAATATTGATAACAAAAATGAACTGCAACAAAAGAATGGATTGAGATGAGAGTGCCTACCCATTAATTTTCGTACTTTTCAACCAATTCCCGATTTTATCATCAGTTCGATCAAAATTCGATCATTGGTTTGGGGTAAAATTTGTGCAAGCCTGTCTTAATCTTTCACGCATTTTGATACGACAGGGGTTACCAAACGTAATACATATTGAGGAATTTCCATATTTTTCTTTCTTGGATGATTCCTGAAAGCTACAGGTTTTTTTTTTCCGTATAGAAGTTACTGCTTACGGGAAAATGCATTCTTGTGAATGGTCGTTTTCAATCATCCTTCATTAGGATCTCATCAGCTTAAAAACGTTAAATATTCAAATTAGCTCTCGGTGTAAGCATTAACGCCTTTCTAATTTCGGATTGGAGTTCAAATTAAATTATACTCGACTGAGAGTTTTCTAAATATTCGAGAGTTGCGCTTCGGGACGGTCGGCTACTTGATTTGGTCGGAAATTGAATTTTCGAGTGACAAAGGCTTTGGGACAACGAGGGAGAGGATCGTTGTTTTTTCGTGAAATGGAATATCTCCTTGAAAATGAACGCAGAAGAGGTAAGCGTCTTTCGAATCTGAGGTGAAGGTTTCAGTAAGTGTCGTCTAGTACTGAAATGTCTGAAATACAAAAGGAGTCCCCAAAGAAAAATTATGAATGTTATTAGAGCTCTCTCGATTTATAATACACCAATGAATAGAGCATAAAATGAGTGATTTTTCAACAAAAATACCAGTAGGAAACCGACTGATTTGATATGATTCGAAAATAGTGTAGTAAAAATGCAATAAACTAATTTTGCTAATTTATTGAAAACACAACTTGAACAATTATATAGCTAAAAAATTGACTTCACTATTTCAATTTATCTTCACTGTCACTCTCTATCTGCGAACTCTGGAACTATATCTGCAACTCCCTGCGACTATATATCCGCCCTTTTCTGTCGAGCGTCTTATATACCCGCAAGCAGATTCTTTTCACAGTTCTCGATCGATCGGGACTACACGTCGATCCAGTCAGATGGCTAGCTCTCGGCGATGAGTCATCGTTGTTTGCTTTGCAAGAATTCCTATCCACAACACTTCCCAATAGGCAATCCGCATGGACCAATCAAAACTCTATTTTAGTTGCGCCTGCGTGGTGTGCAATGTACTTTTAGGTTATGTTGGGAATCAACCTGGATATCAAGGTCCAGTTTGGTGAGGTTAGATCATGTTCCCTTCTTTTATGGCTTAAAAATGAAAAAGGAGGGAACATGATCTGACCTAACCAAACGAACCTTGCTATCCAAGTCGCCTTAGCCAGGATAGTTCAAATTGGTTCATGCGGATTGCCTATTGAGAAGTGTTATGGAAAGGAATTCTTGCGTTTGCTTTGGGGTGCATAATTAATTAGGCGAGCAGGGCCGGTCTCGAAATGGTTACAATAGACTATTTTCTCGGACACAAAAATGCAATACTACGGAGGATGTTCTAGACAAAAACGCTCAAATTTAAAGAAGTGAATCATCCTGATAAAAATTAAAAGATGACAATCGGGTATGACAGCAATATATTGTACGTACTTTACTCGGTGAAAATGTGATTTGTGGAGGCTCACAATAAATTTCTAGAAAGTGTTCCAAACGATTCATGCACATTATACATGCCAAATTTCATGTCACGTTCCTAAAAATACAGGGACGTCCCTTTTATGTCTCGAAGTGTTCCGTCAGTACAAGGACATCTTTGGGACTTTCTAGGGATGTCTCGCAGAGGATATCCAGTGGATGCCGTAGCTCGTACATCCCTGGGACATCCTAGGAATGTCCTCGGCACCATATATATCATGCGATCCTTTCTGAGGATTTCCATGGGACGACACTGGTAGAAATACAGGATGCCTAGAAGATGTACCTATGTTATTAGAGGTGTCTTTCATGAAATATCACAGGATTTGTGTATTTTCGACAAACTGCAGCAAAATTGCATTCTAAATTGTCGTTTTCAATTCAAAGCTTGTTTATATAGTCTCAAAACGAAAAAATTCAAGTGGTTCAGGTCTGGAGTTCTAGCCGGCTTCGAATTTTCGCCTTACCACTGATCCTGGTATGCACGTGCAACATTTTTCTCTGGAAATTGCTCATAATTCCTACCAGCTAGTTTTAGGATATGAATTATTGGATCAAATTCTTTGTGATGAAAGTTTCATTAGAATCTCCTAACCGTACAACGTATGTAAGAAATTCCAACATATTATCAAGAAAGTTGAAGAATTTTTAAGATTCACCACCATTGGATCGATAATTGTCACTATAATAATAATTTCTATAACTTCAGCTGTATTGCAGTACAGACATCGCCAACTTCAATAGAATTAATACCTACTGCCGAAACAATGTTGATTAAAATAATCATTTGAAAAACTGGCAAAATGAAACACAAACCTTTTCAAAATAATTCATGATTTTAATGCAATATGTACATACTACTCGAATATTTTTTGTGATATACCTGCAAAATTGTTTACGATGAAGTGTCTACCAAATTTATTTCGTCAGTGTTTTCCACGTTATCAATAGTAAACACTTCTTGTATTATTTTCAGTTAACAATTCGTGTTCATAATGTTAAGAGAAAATAAAAGGCGAACCTCAGTTTCCATTTAGCAGAACTAAACAAAGGCGGTTCGAACGAAGGCTATTAACAATAGGGTATTTGTTTTTTGACAGACATTTGCCTTATTTTATACCTTGTATTTCTGCAAAGAATAGTGTTCCGCCGAATTAGTTCTAATTTTTCAAAATTCTTTGTGCTCAGTACTGTAATTTTCAAAAATTATTTTCACTCTTCGCGTTTACAGCAAAAAAAATATGCTTGATTGCAGCAGATGATCTTGTTCAATCAATTGAAGAAAGTCCATTCACCTACCAATTATCTCACTGTTTGTTGCACTGAGAATGTCATGTTTCGCAAATTTTTGCGAGCCGTTGTTGACTCAACTTCTTCAACAATACTGGCTATATTTAACCTACATTATAGAGGTATTAACTGATAACACCCCTCTCGCTTCCTCTTTGCACATGTTCATTGTTTACTCAAATCGGAGTAGAGTATTGACTAGGTGTCAAGAATTGTAAATTTCGCACTTGTAATTTGGAGTTCGCCGTGCGCGACCTTCAGGATGTTTTTCTGAAATTCCATAGGTGTAGGCAGGCTTAAGAGGCATTTGTCCAAGAGATTATTTGGTGGCGTTTTCGTGAAAAAAAATATCTATTCGCTATTTTCAGATAACAAGTTTGTTCTACGGTGACCTTAAAAAAGACCGGTGTGAAGTTAGCGGTCACTTTCCAGCGACCCTTTTTATCTAGCGGCCAAACGACCAGTGGCGTCGGGTGAAATAAGAAATTCAACTATGTCTAGGAGATCAACTGAATTAAATTTATTGTAAATGGCATTTATGGGTTAATTCAATTATACATAAAATTCAGTTTCTCATTCTGTGAAATATTTAACCAACTTGACTTTTGGTGCAGATACTTCCTGATGACTCAAGAAACATATACCAGATGAACGATTTGGAGGTGTTCTATAAAAACTACCCTCCAGACGGCCTCCAAATCATTCATCTCTTGGTATATCATTCTTGGGATGTCTGGAAGTATCTGCACTGAAAATCAAGTTGGCTAGATAAAAACAGCCGCTGGAAAGTGGCCGCTAACCTCATACCGGTTTCAAAAAGTTGGCATCGTATGGAAAAACTTTTAATAATAATTTATTTGGAAATTCGGCTTGGGTCTTAAGTTCAGCTTAGAAAATATGAAAAGTGGCTAACTCTGATGCGATCATGTGACGTGGAAGGCACTGCAAATTTGATGGCGTCATTGTACTTATTTATTTTTGGATGTGTATCCAGTTAAACTATAGTCGGATCCTCATTGAGAAGTCAGTAATGCAAGATAGGATAACACTATTTCCGAAGTTCATACATCAGAAAAAGGCATTAATGACATGTAAAGGGCAGGGATGTACGTAGGTACGCTAGATGGTAGGAGTGTTACTGATTGTGAACATATTTTGAAATAGCAGTAGCATGTAAATTATGCAAAGTATAAATTAAACAGGGTATTCTTAAATTTGCGCTACAACTGAAAGGTGCATTATTTTTAGAAATAATCTAGAGATTCTCTTATTGCCTATATGAGGAAAGTGATTGAAATGAACGATCGTTTGAAAGTAAATTCTACAAAATTTAAAATGTCGATTATATGTTTCGAAATATGGAATATTCGATAGTTATACTGCCTGAATCTTCTCATTTCTCGAAAGAATTGATGCCTCCAAAAGATTATTTCTGCTTTCTCAATCACGATGAAATATCTATTTTGTTTTCCGTAAATGAAACCCATATCGTATAGCCTTCTTAAAGTAGATACTCTTGCTTGAACTTGGGAGATATTGTTGAGAGTTGGAGGTAAGTTTTTCAGAAAGAAGGCGTGCACAATTTTCCGTATTTGTGAACAAGTACTCTCATCATATGATTTCACACGGCCTTTGGTAAACTGGATCTTTTTTTTCCTCACGGGGTTACAAATGGGACCATGAATATATATTCGTTTCGATGTCGATACACATATCGCTGACAAACTCCAGTCATATCAGAAACTTTATTCTGACTATTTCTGATATAATCATACCATTATTGTTATTTTTCAGGTAATTGAATACATTCAGAACCATTTTTAATAAAAATGAAAGTTTTTTCTGCAAATGTTTCAACAAATCAACTTGTTGAACCAAAAACTTAAGGGATACAATTTATTGCTCGGCCGGACCTGTAAGCGACGTAGGTAACATTGGCGTGAAATGTTCCATTTGAAATGAATTGACGTATGTCACGTTAACTGACTTCTCAATGTGGATCAGACTATAGATGACGTGGTTTGATTGCAGTGATTTTGACGATGAAAGCTTGAACTGTAACAAACAAGTCCTCTTTCTTTCGCTTTTGAGGTATGGCCATCGAAATAAACAAAATATTCTGATAAATGTGGCTCAAAACGAATTCAAACAAAAAAAATACATGTGCGGATGAACAATAATGTTTCTGTGATACCCAAAATCTTAATATGAATTATGTCTGAAATCAAAGTACTTATTCTCGCTAAAAAATGTTTCGAGACGAACTCATCTAGAACAAATCCACAATAAATTTTCAAAATGCCCACCTTTTACCAGTTTTCACGTTTTATGCGCTTTTGATAGGCTACAGCAAAAATATGTTCGCATTTCTCTGGCATTAACAATGTTGGGCTGGTCCACCAGGTATAGTTTTCAGTTATACAGGTTTCTGAAGTAAGTTTTGCTATCATCAGGGTGTAAAAAACATGAAATGTCTTACCTGACGTTCAATATGAATTGATCGTAATTCGTTGAAAAAAGGATTGCTGTCTTCAAGGAATATTTTCAAGTTTCTTTCTTCCTGGCACCTCGACTTGAGTGCCATAGGTTGGTTTTTATACACCTGTGGGGGTTTTCCTGCTAACTTGTGTTTAGTGGTTACTTTCTGTTCCGCTGTTTTTTTTTTTCTGAAGTCTCCTTACCTAATGGGTTGCCACATCAGACACCCTAGAGGTGCTTAGCTTGGCTACCCTTGAATGGGTTCCAGGGGTCCTTGCTTCGGTTCCTCTTGTGGGTATGGTCTTTCAGTCTCTTCTTGATAGACATATTGTACTGGGATTCATACGTTCTAGCCCCTAGACCTCAGATAGGTGGTTTAGGGGGTCCCTGATCCAACTCTGTCTTTTCGAGGTGCATGCCTCCTCACTGAGGGTAGCCAGATCCAGAACGGTTTTCCTTGAGAGTGTGGTGATTTACTTGCATTCTTGCTTCTTACGACAGGCAGACTGTACTGGGGGTCAATACTTTTTAGCCCCGAATCCTCAGGGAGGTGGCTTCGGAGGTACCTATGCTGGCTTGTTTTTTGGGAGCACTTTCGGTTCTTTTGTTTTTCTTTTCTGTGGTGTCTGCTTCCGCACCTAGGGTTGCCACCTCAGAGGCACCCTCCGAGGTGGTTGGCTTAGCTCGAATGGGTTTCCCCTTGTGGGTGTGGTCTCTTAGTCGACAGACAAACGTACCTGGATTCTATTCTTACAAGTCTCTTCAATTGATTTCTGATTGGAATCTTTGTCCCACGTTTTCTTTCAATTTCAATCGAATAAGTTATTAATTTCCGGAATATGTACCCATATCTTTCAAATAGTGTTCGAGGTGTCCTAAACAGAGTATAGCAGTTAATTTCTAATATTTCGTGTATGGCATCACACGTTGAAAGGTAAGGGCTACGTTGTCCCTAGCTCGCACAAATCTCTGAGTTCTGAGGGTTGCCTGTAAGGGTGCAGCCGGTTGACGGATATAACAATTTCAACAAAAATGACGATCAAGTTTTGTAAATACATCAAATAGCTAATGTTCGTTTTATTCTGATGAAATGTATACCAAAACGTAAGCATTGTATGGAAAGTTATAAGAGAAATCTAGTAGTAACGTTTCTGGCTAGACTTTGATTTGTCTCTTATAACTCAACAAGATGAATAGGTCCGTTTCAACAAAACAGAGTAAAAGCACTCACTCAAGGTTAATGTATACGACCTATTATATAATTTTTGTTTTTTGATTTACTGGCACTTTTTCTGGGACTACTGTTTATTATTGTTTACTGGTTGAAGAATAACACTACGATCCTGAAGCTTCATTCGTGATTTTGGTAGATCTCTTTAGAGGAAATATACACTGACAACATGTGATATTCACGTTCAGTCAACATTTTCGTCAGACAAACGGATGAACTCGGTTCATAAAAAACCAAGTGGCATTATGAATGATTCATTTTTTACAAATATTTGGGCGTTCGGTAATAAGGGATTATTTTTTAACTTTCTGAGATTATTATTTCTCAAATCTTTTTATGAGTATTTGAAGATCTATCAGCGAATGTGACAAATTTGTGATGTGACTTCAGCGATGATGGTTACTCTGTATTTCTAAATATTTCAGTATATTAAGGCCAAGTTAAAAAAAACATCTCTAAGGGGTTTGGTTTAGGAACCATGTAAACCTTTAATTTGTGTTTTGAGTGCGTTTGACGTTACTGTCATATTTCTGTCATCACATTACATCGTAGGCAAGAGAAAATCGTCTCTTCAGCGATGATCTCCGGCACCGTGATGTCTTCAAGCGAAATGGGATCAAGACCTCTCCGTAGCTGTCTGTAAAATAGCCCTGAACCCATAAATGAAAACTAACAATCGACATTACGGCTCGGTGGCTTTTTATCTCAATTCTCCACGTCTAGTTTATCTCGATGACTGTTTTATCGTCAAGGAAGTTGTATTTATCTTTCGAAACGTGTTGCCCATCCATATTAATTCCAATATCCGCAAGGTTAACTCCTCTGCCGGTTTCAGGTTCGGTTTCAATCAGTCGATGGCATGGTGGTGGCAGCGTTGTCATATCATTATTGATTTTGTCCCTGATGACATTTTACTGAATCGTGGTTGAATGTTTTTTTACATATTTTTTTACTCGAGAACGATTAAATATTCCCACAAAACTAGTGCATAATCAAATCAATCTTGCTTAAAAATTGAGAAATGTTGAAAATCGCCCAAGGGATATTATGAACATTGAATAATACCGTTATTATTTTTTTTGTGATTTTATTAGTTACAAATCTACCGCACGTCTTCCAAAATTAAAATCTTTGTATACAAAAACTCAGTTTTATTGCAACTTTATTTTATTTCAAATATTCCAAACGCCAAACTGACTTGTCCTGCTAAACTGCTTGTTTTATAGGCCCCAATGAACTTTTTATGTGGAATAACATGAACATCGAGTATCGTCGAAATTCCGTTCTCCTATAATCCATAAAACGTTGTGGAAATGCCCACACTACTTCGATAGCTTTCGTTCTAAGAAATAAACTCTTCCTCGATATGGATCGGGAGGAGGAAAGTCTGGGAATCCATTGGCGTGCGTAGTATTAGACACCGTGACAATGTCTTGATATGATTCAGGATTAATGTTGTGGGCTTTTGGTTAACCTCAATAAATCATTTCACAACCGTGTATGGCCTTTTTCATGTCAGTTCATTGATCATCAACATTGTTTAAAACAATCGAAACTATCACTCATCCACGTTCATCATCGATGAAAAGAGTACTGAAATTAAAGTATACTGAAAATGCACTCTACTATAATCCACAAATTCATTTGGACTCGTAAACTATAACTTCTAATTTATTTTGAACAATAGAAATTAATTTCACTATCGCTAGGCCAACTCTGTATATTTGCAAACTCTGACTGCGTGTAAACTAACTAAATGTGCAACTATGAAAAAAAGGCATTAAGTCAATAATGGTTGTGAAAATTTTGATGAATTTATAAAAAAGTGGGGAATGTAAAGAAATATTGAAGTGAAAGTTGTGTGAATATGTATGAGTGCGATAGTGATAAAACATCCATTCTTCTTAAGTTTTTGTCAGTTTTTTGAAAAAAGTCGTTATCAGATATTTATAGTTCGTTTGTTTTGCCAGCAGAGGCGGCGCGTTGATCAGAAGAGTGCGGGGGCCCTCAAAGATGATATTCGAATATCTTTTCTTATATTGGGGGTTAGAGTGTGATGAAACATCTCGAGTCTCCCCGACCCGCCGCCTCTGTTTGTCATTTCACTAAAAGTTATAAAATGTCATTTGTGTATCCATCGAGACTGAAAGTTCGTTTTTCAATGTTCTTTATTGATGCGACAGTTTTTCCACCATTTTTATTGTTGGCATTTTTGAAAGCCCGTGTATTTCTGAATATGAATACACGACACGTTGGACAAACTTGTTGGTTGAATATTTTACAGTTTTGAAAATAGCAATTTTTAAAAGTATATCAATAAAAGTATTGATTTTCGTTGGCCTCCATTGCAAGTCTAGTCTCAGCAACATTCGAACAGTCTAAATTGACCTCCTTCAGCATTTTACGTCACGATTTCGGGTTGTGAATGTAGCCAGATATAGAATTATTTCTGAACATCAAAAAGTAGGAAATTTTTTTGGAACGTGTAAATTACGGGTGGCGAAATAAAATGAACAAATTAGTCATTTAGCCATATAGTTTTATTGGTTTCATCGCCTCATAAGTTGGGATTGAACCTAGTTTAATTTGCCGACTTGAAAATGGAGTTGGCGTTATAAAGTCACTCTTACGTCACAAGCAACTAGTAGGGATATGGAAGGCGTATGATTCTTTTGAAAGACACTGTAATATTTAAAGACTTGAAACATTGAGTGAACACCTTCCTCCTCTTCGTTTGCTCTCACGTATTTACCCATGTTATTTTGAAACTGACTGCATTATTATTATTACATGTCGTGGAAAGTGACGTATAATCCTCTTCAGTTTCCTTCTTTTCAATAAAATTCACAGAGGGTAGCGGTTCATAGTCTACATTTTCCTATTACTCTCTGTATCCCAGAAAAATCATTTACTATTGACAACAGCGTTGGCCACATCGACGTTTCTCAGTATGCCGTGACATTGACATTTAAGAGTCACCCATCGGACTAATCAGCATCGATTTTGTTTTGTTTGCTCTCCCCCGTTGAAAAGGCGAGAAATCAGTAGGCGTAGCGAAACCATTCAATAATACAATATCGTTTATGGAAAAGTATACGAGGGAGACGTTGGCTATAGCTGGATTTAACGATTCAGGATTGTTGGGTTATTTGATGGGTATTTTGATTTCAATTTTGACGCACTCAAGTTTTCTTCTAGTCCAGTCGGGTTCACACAAATATGAATCATAGGGGGTAGGACAAATATATTTAATTTTTGGTAGTTGGTAAGCTTTCGGTATAACTTGCTGAGGTTATGAGTTCCAAAGCTTTTCCGTTCGGTGATGGAGAGGGGGCTTATACCGATGAAAGTGCTATCGATGGCTTTAACAGAACTGACCATGAACAATTCTGTGGCGCCACTCATCTGCGGTTTCCTGGAGATTAAATGACTTTATAAACAAGGTAGCACTGATGAAATAAATAAATTGCATTTTCTGTTGTTTATTTTGACGCTAAACGGCATACATGAACATCAATCTAGGACACAACGGATCAGCGTTTTAAACATCATGATATCACCAAACGAAAATATAGCAGTTCAAGTAAATTTCTTGCAAGCCAGTATTTTACGACTGTATAACTATGAATAAAATCAAAACTTGGATGACAACGTAATTTCTAATTGAAAAGCCCATAACATATCTGTAGACGCATGCATTCACTCCACACTATACATAATGCATTACTAATCCTCCTAATGCCAAGAAATATTTTGGAGTAAATCGTGTTCTTCAGAAAATCTTAAGAAAGACCTTTTTCCACTCTCCTATCGGCTGCGTTTGGCAAGTGACAGCTGACGTTACTGACAGTGCTGTTAACTATTAATAAAGAATCACGACGTTCATAAAATATCCTTCATCCTTCTTGAGATATTTGTCGTGAATATCTTATATCTAAACTACATTCAAAGATATCCAGGCTTGATTTGGACATGAATAGGATGTCCATGCGATATCTTCCAAAATATATCCACTGGTATCCTGATTTTGAATCCTCCGTCACTATTTGTGTACGCTACTGACCGTTAGCAATACATATAATATTTAATTGCGTACTTATAACCTTGCCGTGAGTGTGTATAGTAATCCTAAATGAATTTGATTAAAATACAGATGCAGATGTTGAATTGACTCGTGTAAAAATGCGACTGTTTTGTTGACAGACAAACTGGATAAACAAATGACGCAATAAAAGCTGAGATGCGGCATTCCTGGATGAAATTAGTTGCCCCTTTTTTTTGGAAGGAATCCTAATTTCTTTCTGAATCGTTTTTTGATATCGAGATTGCGTGGTCTGGAAATCTGGATTAAGAACGGATATCGACGAAGACAAGGAAATAAATAAGTCCCCATTACCAGTTGATAAGCTACGTATAAAACGCATTTGTCTGGTGGTTTGGCTTATAATAGCAGAAGTTGCTTAATTTCTGTAACAGTTCAGAACCTTGTAAACCTCAAAACACCTTGAAGTGAGTCTTCAGAAGTGTCTAATTCAAATATATTTCAGAGATTAACTCGTTTTTTTTATCAATTGACATACAGAAGAAGGGAATCCTAAAATGACAGCTATCAGCTTTATATTATGCCATAGTACACATAGGTGAAATGAGATTCCTTGGTGATGATACAAAAAAATGCACGTAACCTTATAAGTATGAATGTATGTGCTTGATGATAACCAACAGTCCGAAACACGTGTCTATGGTTCAATTTTTACCAGAGGGTCTAGTCTATCAAATCTTCCCTTCCTATTATAAGTGGTGTAGTAAAGAAATATCAAACTATATTCGTGCCATAAACTTTATCCGCGTGAATAATAGCCACCATAATATGCTCGTTAAATAAAATACTATTTTCATTTAACTGTTCAAGTTTTATCTGTTCATTCATATGTGTTGATTAACTTTAGCTGATAAAATCTATTATATTCTAATCTCTGTGTGATAACCAAATTATTGAAAATTCATGATGTATTTTTGTGAACATCAGGGCTGAGGCAGAACGGTCTGTCAAATAACAGTTTAGAGCAATTAAAACCGGAGTTATATTTTAAATTACAGGCATGTGACTTAATTGATGTTATCGCTAGTTAGTCATTATTTTTACATGAGTGATTACAATGAGCCGTTATATAAGGTAAAATTGCGTGTGTTTTAATGAGATTTCTCATTGGTGTTCCACAGGGCTATACTCTGTATGGTCGGCCGATTTGCTAACTATATAGTGAGCGATTTAACAGGTATTGTCAAATGTTGGATCATCTATCAGAGCTTCTTCACTTGTTGAATTGTTTTCAATGTGAAGTAAGGCATTGTGTCACCGGTTGCACTTTTTACAATTAGTAGTAAAATGACCTGGTCTTAGAAAGTTTGAGCATAGTTCTTTGTTTATCATTTCCGTAATTCTGAAAGGAACTGATAGTTTCAATACACAAGAATAGATAGAATGATCACCTTTACAAAAGTAGCATTTGGCCATATTGATAGTAATATGAGAATGGAATTTTGATCGCATATTATTTATATGTCGAGTTATCTGAACTGATGAGTCTGCTATATTGAGGACGAGTTTTTCAAGGACTTCTTATGTGTATTTCACAACTTACATCTTGCAGTAAAAATATACCATAAATATATGCTCTCAACTTGTTACAATATCTAAATAAAGTCTAATACTCCTTAGCATATTCCTTCGAAATTTCAATAGTTTTCATTTTGCAAAAAAGATTAACAAGGATAATTTTTTACATCGACATAGGGATACACGAGTTTTAGGAACTTATTCAAAATATCATATCTTACGACAACGAATATTTATGAAACTGTAGACGCAACCCTTAGAAGTGTTGGTAAATAAATAGTTATTTGAATAGGAGTCAAACCATGTCCAAATAATCAGCAAGAGACTATGTGAGTGCCCCTCTCAACTAAAGAAAATTATTGATATTGTAACATTCCTGATTTGGTGACCTTTTATCCATGTTCCATGGTGGACACCCTGAAGTCAAGTGGGCGAGGCAAATGAACCACGAAACGTATTATATTGATCGCACTGTTCTCTATCTAGTACGCCTTTGTAGTACAAAATGAAGCGGACAGATGTATCTACTGCTGACAATATTATTCTTCGGTAAACTTCCGATGTTTTATTTTTGGAATTTGTCACTGAGTAATTACTTTACAAAAACTGTTCTCGAATTTCATCAGTTACAAGCTACTTTATTTTTTACTCAATCAGTGCTTTCTATGAGAAATTTTGTTTTTTTTTTTTTGAAAAATTGGATAACGCGAAGGAACTTTTGTTGTTTTATTCATTTTTGATGCTAAATCTTCTACTTGTACATATACAAATCATATATTTTTGGAATCAGCATTAATTTTTGGGTATATAGTTCGAATTTCAAGTGACTGTGATGATTTTGTATTTTTGACGATTTTTAGGGAGACTTTTTTCGAGTAATTTTTTTTTCGCTTATTCACGTGATATACACAGAGTATACTAATTTCATCATTCTGGACCGATTGGCATTTGCAGAATTGATCTATTTTTAACCGTTCTCTAGTTAGAAGTTCACCTGGAGTTGAGAGGGCTGGTCATTTCCAAGAATTGAAAAATTTCCTTAAAGATGGGGAATGTCACATGTCTCGATATCTGTTGAAAAAAGATGACCCAAATCTTTGAGTAGACAGGTTGGTCAGATATTTACTAGATGGCAATGATAATAGACAAAACATTAAATGTTGGTTTACTTTTGGTACCACCGCGCACATAGATGAAGTTCGTGGTGGTACATTATGTCAATAACTGCCTTCATATCCTGTGGTTGATAAAGCCATTTTTCGCGGAAGTGTCTGCAGTTAGTATACCCAATACAGTCTGAAAGGTCGTCCACAAAAATTGGAAAAGGAAGTGGCCCTATTGTAGAACTTTGAGGAACACCATTGTTAACGCATTCCTTATTTGATATCACCTCCTCTCTACAGATACAAAAATTTTCTTGTTGGATGTTACTAGTTCTGCGCTCCCTCCTAATACCAAGAGTTGAGGTTTTTTTCAGATCTTGATTAACAATGGCTTCAGTAAAATCGATGAAAACATCAGTGTCCTTGCCTGAATCTAGATATCTATTTATAGTTTGAGTAAGTTCTATGGATTTTGCTTTTCGGTATCCAAATGGAGAAGGCGACAGATTTTAGTATTTTTTGAGAAAATTCTGTTCACGATACCTTTTTAGTGTAAACTTTTTTATATATTGAAATGACTACCCAACTTTTCAACTTCCGGAAACGGCTTTATGCATTTTTTTTTCAAATGGCAATCGACTCATAAAGCACATTTTTGCAAAACTTCTAGAAAATTTTATCCATTCCCGTTGCATTATTTATCAAATTGCCAATAAATCGAAATACGTTCTGTACTTTAAACAGATTGAAAAAATAATTATAAAATAGAGTATTGAAGAAATATGTTGCTGCTATTCAGATATAGAGACTCAAAATTGAAAAATTTTAATGAAAATTTAAAATTTGACCTGCCAGGATTTGAACCCGGCGCTACATCTCTAGTCGGGTGCTAGTTTTTATTCATTATGACTTTGGAGACACTGCAGCCAAGACAACTTGATGTGCTTTCGGTTTTTTCAATAGGGGTTATTGTCTAAAGTGTGAATTTACATTTTTATATAGCTTCGGTTCTCTCTAGACGCAGTGAAAGACCCTGAAATGTTCTCTCAGCCAATAGCTGTTTGTAAACATAAAGTAAAGTACTTATGAAGTTCGCTTCTGCAAAAGTTTCCAGTGCCTTCACCCTGGAACTTTGTTTGTAATTGCTTTTCCTGAGCTTGGAGAAAGAATAACTTTAGAAAGAGGATGCAAATGATGTCCACGGCATACAAGGTATCGAAAAGAAATTGTATTGACTAAAAAACAACTGCGAATGGTATTATTTTATACGCGAAATAATATGGCTTTCTTGAGTTCAATCGAAATCACCGAAACACCTGAACAAATACTTCCAAAAGGGAGAAAGGAGTAATTGGTTTTCATTCAGCTCTACTTCTATAACCCTAGATCATGCAAAACGGTAATCCGAGATATTTCATTTCCTGCAGTCGCTTCCTACTCTTCGAGAGTTAAATGAAAAAGTTTCCTTTATATTCGGGAAAAACGATAAGCGTGAAATGAGTTGGAGAAGCTGTCAAAACTATTTTAATCTCGCATGATTCTGTTCGAGTTTATAACTTCATAATTCATTCATCTTTCATCAGGCTATTTTTAGCAAACCTGGTACTGATTTGCAGGAATCGATATTTTTTATCGGTTTTGAAATCCCGTTTGTATTCAGTGAACCAACGTAATATGTTAAAATAGCAGTTTTGATGGTGAATAATGAACAAATATGAATTTCAATGGCCTAATATAAAACTAACGTCTGTTATGGAAAAAGTAGTTGTTTTCTGCCCAGTCCGACCATGCATAATTACCGGAGAAAGGTGTATTTTCGACTTGTTTGTTATTTTTTCTAACGCTAAATCATTTTTCGTTAATTTATTTATACTGTTATATTTCATTATATTTTCAAAGCATACAACATTGTCGCTATCTGCGTCTGATTCCCCACTTACTTAGTTATTTTTTGTATTAAGTTTCTCTAATTCAATAAAACTGATATTATGTCTTGCAATTTCTTCTTGTCAGTTTTTCTTGTAAAATGACTGATTGGCAAAATTATTTCGTTGAAAAACGAAATTTATCCGATGAAAGAATCTCTTGTCTTCTTACCGTTGAGAAAACTTTTTCCAATAGCACCAATGAATTTTCCTTCTATAAATAAAAAACTCTATCAACATCTAGACCAAACCATTACGAAAATATACGGTATCTCTATTTATAAAACAAAATCGATACAATTTGTTCGGTTGACAAATGGAAGTACATTCATACAAGTCAAGGTGAAGGTTGATGTAGTTTTTATAGATTTACGCGGTTGATAAGTCCGATAAATGATTATTGAAGTACTTACAAGGAGTTATACGAAGGGAGAAATGTTCAGAGTTGAACGTCACGTTTCAATCAATTTCTCAACGTAATTTATTGTACCTAATATTTCATTAAATGAATTATTTTCACGTGGAATATGAGGAAATGCCCTCGACTGGAGAGTCTTCCACTAGGAACGGGAGCTAATTTGTTTTGGTGAATAATACATCTAAAAATAGTAATTCAGTTCAGATATTTCTCAAAGTTTGACTTTTGGAGTTCCTCAAGGATCGGTGTTGGAACCACTTCTATTTATATTATATTGCAATGAAGTTAGGGCTGCTGGTAGTACATTGTGTATGCTGATGACACAGTACTTCTAATGTTGGACAAAACGACAATGTTTTGAAGACGAAATGTAACATAGTGTTGAATCATTTGCCTTCTTGGGTGGCGCAATTTTTTTTAAAAACATAATTTCAATAGTATTCACGAATTTTTCAATATGTGATTTAACTTCACCATCTCCCTTATTTATTGAATGTGAATGAAGATGATATCGTATGCCTATTACAATCTTACATACTCTGTATGTTTAATTTTACTTTGAGTATTATTTTATTAACGTGCAAATCTGAATTATCCTATAACTTGAGTCCCACAGGATCAATTAGTGATTTGATTGGATTTACTAGATCAGGGCCTTAAGAAGCCACTGTAATTCGTTTTGAAATAGTAATTCTACACCAGTCATAGTAGTAAAACAAGTTAGATCACATCCTGTATGAAAGGAATATTTCGTGTATAATACCAGGAGTCTTTGGGCCTCGCACCAAATACTCCGAACTCATGGGCCAGTTCCCCAGTACTTTTCAAGCGGAAATTCACGCCATAGAAAGGTATATTCAATTCAACCTCGACAGGAAATACCGGAAAAAGGAAATCGCAATCCTCTCCGATAGTCAAACAGCCATCAAAGCGTTGAGCTCATATAACATCAACTCAAAGATGGTCTGGGAATGCCTAGACAAACTTAATGATATAGGCAGAAACAACAAGGGCAATGAACAAGCAGATACCCTGGCACGAAAAGAGGCATCTACGCAGAACCATTCTGCGGACTTGGAAAATCTTACTTCCAGGAAGAACTCAATAAAACTGAAGAAGCAATGAGAACAACATATTGGCAAAGACTTCCAGGGCTAAGGCAGGGCAAAGATCTCATCGGCAACTTCAACCGAGCAAGATCGAAGACACTAATTAACCTCATGCAGCAAAACTAGTCTAAAGACAATCACGGGATTTCTGACAGGGCACTGCAGACTCAAAGAACACCTAAGGAAGCTAGGCTTAGAGGAGGACAGCACCTGCGGATTCTGTGGGGAACATCCAGAAACACCACACTATATATTGATGGAGTGTTATGCTGTACATCACAAAATATTGAATATACTGAGATCACACCAGCTGACTGTGTGAGAAATACCAGGAATAGACCCCGTCAAAATACTTGAATTCGTCAATGAATTGGGGCTTGAGGGGCTGCTGTAAACGAGAATACCTTGAAATAGCAGAAGAAGATGGGGCACACTAGATTTAATTAGGTCGCAGCGCATCAGCCACCATCCATACTTACCATTACCATAATACCAACAGTTATCACATTTCCTGACAGGTATTGGATGACTTCGAAATATCCATGAAAGTATCAAGAGATCATGTTCTTATGCTTCGACTTTTAGAGAAAGTAATACATCCTGTGAACCTACTCTTTCTGTTTCAACTGTCAATGTGGCTTGACGTCAATTATTCAAATCTACATATTTGAAGCTCTTTTTTATCTATAACGAAGCGGTAAATATCTGTCACCAGATTTCTTGACATTTCGGTAATTATCTATAATTGAATTCATTGAGCATTCTGGTTCAGAAATTAGCGCATATTAAGTTCACCATAAAATCACCTGTCATTCAATAATCACTGTGTTTTTCATTCTTACTTTCCAACTTGAAAATAGAATTGTGGATTGTAAAACCTCAGGTGGTTGTTTTGAATTTTTTGGATCTAGTTAACTGATGTTGTAAAACCTGATATCAATTTCAGGACAGTAATTACAAATAAGCTATAAAATTCTATTCGTTAGTGCTGGCCATGAAATGAAGTTATCATACTGAATGAAAGTGTCTCACTGAATAAAAGATGTATAGCAAAATCTGAAGAAAGTGAAAGCGAAATAAATACACTCATTAGCCATACCAAGAAACAGGGTTTGGCAACTGCTTATTGACTTGAACCGTATATTCATAATGCCTGTCTCATCTACACACCCAGATTGCTATCCTGAAGAGTTGAATTGCAAACGCTTGCTAGATTCGTTCTTGACATAATTTTTTATGTTGAATTTTAAATAAGTATGATCATTTAACAATTTGCTACCTCAGTGTGTCGCTGCCATCAGAGGTGTAAATAAAAGGATGTAATCAATCTATCTAGCTATATCAGATTTATTTGAATATTCATGTGGTCAAATTCGTTGAATAAATTACTACATAATTTCGTTTTTTAATTCCAATATTTCATCTGATCCGATATTGAATTTTACGTAGTTCACTATACTAGTGTTGAGATGAGAAGTTTTCATATCGAAATTTTATCTTTAATTTGTTACATTTAGTTGATCTGCGAGTATATTGTTTTGCAAGTTTTCGATATTGTCGATTCCTAAAATTCCTTCTCTCATTGAATACATGCTAGACGACAGAAAACCTATAGTGAAACCCAACTCCCTGAATGTGCCTTTACCACCAGCGAAGTTTTTCTCATATTATCAGGAAAATCTGCATGCATTTTTATGGGTTTATTATTTTTCTATGCAATTTTCACCAAGTTTCCATTGCGTTATTCCATCGTAAGACACGTGCACGATATTGATGTTTTTGTTGATGAAAGCAAATGTAAAATGGTAATTCTGGTCACGTTTTCTACGTTACTTGCTGTGATTTAATTTATTAATTGCATTTTAGTGAAGCATGAAAAGAAGTTTATTTTTATTGAGAACAAATTTGCCAGAATTCTACTATATATAATTTTTTTTTGTTTTCGCGTGACAGTAACAGAAGAGCAATCAATTTAGGTCCCGATAATTATACAGTAACCTTGAAACAAGAGACAAATGGTGGAAACATTGTAAATTTCTCGCAAAAATGTAATTCCCTCAACGAGAGCACTTATTGAAACTTTGATTATCTCACTCGTATACGAGCTATAGTAAAAAATATTCTTGTAAACTTTCTGTGGATTCTTCAATTGAAACCCTTTTAGTCATTCCTTTCTCATATGAGGACATGTTTGAAGCGTTCTCAAAACTCAATAAATCCACTGAAAATTTCAATATGTTGATATATGTTATCCTAAAGGTGTATTCTCAATATTGACTACATAGATGGCGAAGGCAACACGGTTGTTCTGGAGTTATAAGGAGAAACGGAAAATCATGACTGTCATAGTGACAGATATCTATCAGATTTAATTCAACGTCAGTCATGGCATTAGCCAGGGAAGTAGTTGATTTCTGTCAGATATCTGCCTAACTTAAGCAGAGAATAAGGGGTTTTTACTGAAATGTCATAGTGACGTTATAACAGAAATCCTCAATTTCAATCATTTCTTGAATCCTTGAAATAACTGATTTTTTTCGATTTATTGGAATAATATAAGGACATATTCATTGTGTAATATTGTCAATAAATATACCATGTGTTAGTTTCTTGGTATACCTATGGAATTAGACGTCCACAATTGAGGACAATGTTACTAAAAGGAAGTTACAAACTTTAATTTTTCACAAAAAAAGGAATGTCTTCGAGCAAATATTTAACCGATGAATGATTATTGGAAGAACTTCTACAGACTGACTGATGTTAAATATTTGGCAAGCGACGATGAACGTGCATCTATGGACGCTTTGTAACATATCAAAATATTGTACAATATAAAGAAGAGAGAGGAAAACGATTGCGATGATGAGGAAGATTAAGAAAATGTAGAGGAGCAGGGTCATATGATAAATAACGAAAAAAATATATTTAAACAATAGATTATCGATAAAAGAAAGGAATAATGGATACCTAATTCAACTGATGTAACTAGGAAGATGTAGAAAATACAAAATTTCCGTTTGTTTCAAGAATGAAAGCAATCCATATGAAGTCAAAATTAATTAAATTATTTTTATTATCGAAAATTGTTTTTTAAGTTGATTCTTAACTCCTAGTACTTTTGTCCTTAGTTGAGGACATCTAACTTTTTTGTATAAAACATTCATTTGCAAAAAACTTATAGGTAATCATTTTTTAAGATGCGATTTTGTTGCAGTAACAAGATTTTTTTGCCATTAACAATAATTTGGTACTGAAAATGTTGTTAATGCTTGATTGTAGCCAAATACTAATTATCTTCTTTCGTGTACGAGGTAGATGTTGAAATAAATACTGAAATGGCTCAAATTTTTTGATACACAAAAGATGTTACTTGCAGATATTTTTTCAATTTCTATTATATTATATTGTATCAATATCGGATTTTGGTGATGAATTTAATTTTTTCCTACCTAACTATAAGGATTTTTTTAAATTTGCTAAAAAATTACGATTGAATCATAAATAACTCTGGTTCTGGTAAGGAATGATGAAATTTTTGTATAATGTAATTTTTTATGATCTCAAGGTAGACGAATCGTGAAATAAGTTGGGGATCGTTTGGAAATATTTCGAGAAAAACCTCCCTAAAGGACAGTCTGACATGGATTTCTGGCGGCATTTCAAAAACATATTTTTTCAAATTACTTTATCAGTATTCTGAGAAAAAAAATCACAGGGTGTTCAGAAATACAATAGCCTCACTTCTAAACTGGATATATCTATTATCATCTTGAGTCATTCTGCATTATGAGCGACTTTTTCAATTGAAATTTTTGTCGTTAATCGATGGAACGTCAATTTTGAGCTATTTCAAACCCTGTCTTTTATACGGACGAAGACAAGTGATTTTTGGTTTAGGCTTTTCACCTTGTCAGTGTGATATTTAGAGATTCGTAATCAAATAGTGTTCTTGAAGGTGTCAGTCATAGGTATCTACTTTCATCGCTAATACACTGGGTTGCATGAGGTTTGATTTATGGAATTACAACCTATTTAATGCACACTCCTGAAATATGTTGGTAACTAAACAATTTTTTAAGCATCATACGACCTAATTAAATATTTCGTAGAAAATGTTAATAACAAACATAATCCTCACTACTCCTCATAGTTTATAAAGACTCAAAAAAATAACTCTGTAAACACCCTTCTATTTGTATCAAACTATTCTTGCTGCGGATTTGAAGCATTCGAATAAAAATACCTTAAGCCTTTATTTGTCTCAAAATTTGCGTTCACGAGCAAAATCGAGGACGGGGTCGAATTTGGACCTTGAAAAGGATTGTCCGTGGATTAGGCAGTTATTTCTGTAACAAACAAAACGGTAATTATTTTTCTCAGCAGAATAATAATTGAGTATAATCTCTACTGCTTGTTCAGTGGAGTGCAGTCAAAATCTGGTGAAGCTAACGAGTGAAGACAACTTAAAAAAAATTAATTAGGTATTCCCAAAAAATTTGTATGAACTACAATTCATAAGATATATACAAACACGCCAAAATCTGATATTGTTTCTGATGTGAAATATGTAGAGCTAATTGGAAAATCTTTGCTGTTTTTGTTGACAACTACTACGACGTATCACTTTCAACATGTTGACGCTGCTTTAACTATACTTCAGGTTATCAGGTAACTTCCTTTTTTAACCTTATCCCTTGTGGAAGGAACATCATCAAATGACCTGACTTATGAAATAGGAAACTTATTGCTTTCTTTCTCACCTGAAGTCCCTTTTTCAAATGAGACAACTACTATCCACTTTTATCAATAGGACACTTTCGAAAGTGGGCCATAGAATAGCAAAATACAAATCATAATAGCAATAAATGAGAAAACCGTTAATATGTCAAACCAATAAAATGAAGAATCAGAAGAATCAATTATTTTTCAGAATATCTTTTTATAGAACCTGAAATCAGCAGAATAAAATGTATAGAACTGATTTATAATCCGAAAAGAAATCCATCTGATGTGCATTTTTGAGAACAATTCAAAAACAAACCAAATAGAATTTCATCACAACATCATTTGATCGCGTATAGAAATGTAAAACTAACAAATTATTCAAAAATGAATTTGTAGTAACGTAAAATCCATGGAACCGAAATGTGTAAGATATAAAATGATCTGAGTCGAAATCTAGCAGAAACTGGAGACGATGAGCGAATAATGAACCAACCTTGTAGAAAACTATCAACTCGCTATTGAACATTCTCTGTTATTTCGTAGGTGGCGCTAACTTGTGCCCATTTGACAAATCGAATCACGTCGTCGCACAAATTTATAACAATTGTTCATTATATATTCTTTCAAGAATTGATTGAAAATTCAGTTGCTGGGTGGTGAATTTCAAGAGTAAGGGAAGAAACAGGAGAATTCAGTTCATAGATGTTTAGCATAAGGTGACAATAGCAGAAACGAATGAATAACTGCTGTGTAATAAAGGTTAATATTCAGTAGTTCAGTAAATGTGTTCTATATTCAATATGTAATGTTAAGTTGTATATACAGATCCCGGTATACTTCAGAAGCTTTTCGTTCATCTCAAATTACTTTCAGTCATACTTTTATTTCAAATGGAATCCTATTATTTCCTGGCGCATGGCTCGATTAACTTTCCGAATCTGAGTTCAGGAATCTAGGTTATGTGGTCTTACCTCTGACATTTGTCGACACATCAAGTGTTTGAAGAATCTGTTCTCTGCAGAAATGTACGAAGAAGGGTGTATGTCGCAAATCATTTCAAATTAAGCATATTTAAAAGCAGTTTATTTTCATTTTGTGTTACTACAGATTTAACTTCTGGTGATGTTCAGTTCGTCGAATTTCGGTTCTTCAAAAGTCTGATGTTTTGATTTCGGATTCTGGCATAATTCGTTTCCGATTAAAATTTGTTATTGTACTGTTTTGGTTTCACAAAGTTATTTTTCGAATTTTTCCATTTCTTCAAAGTTATTTCTTATCTATTTCGGTTCTCCAGAATATTGTTACTGAACTTGGTTCGGTACTTTCAATTCATAGACTCATACGTTTTACCGTTCTGATAGATTATATATGTAATCCTTTCGAAGTTTTGTGATTAAACAGTGTAATAATTTTTGTCTCCGCCATTGCCTGGTCAATTGCTTCAATTGCACAGCGTCATAGGAATTCCGTGATTACATTCCGTCGAATGAAGCGAGTAAATACGCTATCTTGAAGAGTTTTTCGGATGTTAAATGAGTAGCGCTTCTGTGAATTCTGAATAATTCTGAAATTCATACAAAGCAAGACCGACACCGCCTTCACACTTTTATATTTTATTTTCCGGAAACAATATTAAATAGAGGAAAAATGGCTTTATTGTTTTTCTGGATATTCACTAACATTTAAAAAAACACTTGAATCTGGTTAACCAATTTATTTGTACTTATTGGTAAAATGTAATGGCCAACTAATTTATTTTCACAAACGCGCTAGCCCTTTATACAGGGTGTCCCAAACTCGATGGCCTATTAGAAGTTTCTGGAAAATGTGAAGTAGGATTATTTTGAAAATTTGGTTTCTTGGATAATCAGTTCTGCTCTATCGATCTAAAACATTTTCAACGCTGCGGCGTTGCCGCTTCTATCGAAAAGTAGCAACAACTTTGATATTTCAAATGGAATACCCTGTATATTATTGCATTTTTCTATTTGCTATTGCTTTTCGATTATTTTCATATAATACTTCCCTATACCTATCTCTAGTGGTTTTCGAGAAATTCATTAATTTCCTAATTTTTTGTACGAAACATAGCTACAATTAAATGTTTATTACTGCATTATTTGACTACGTAGAAAGCTGAGATTTTGAATGTAGTTTGACAATGTTATAACCAAGGGAATTTGAACTTCATTATACAGGGTCGTTGAAAATTTGTGATTTTACCGATACATACTGAAGTGGTAAAAAGTGCATTTTCTCAAATATCCTGAATGACAATTGAATTTTCTTTCAAATGATGTATCATGTTCCCATACCTAGAGAGTCAGGTCTCCGAAATAAAAGCAATTTTTCTGTAAAAATTGGATTATCTTGCCATATTTTGTAATGAAATGTCATTACGATAATTCGAAAATGAGTACATTAATAATAAAACGTTAGGATATTTGATAATATACAAGGTGTTCCATTTGAAAAAATGCACTTTTCACCACTTCAGTATGTATCGGTAAGATCACAAATTTTCAACGATCCTCCATAATGAAGACCGAATTCCTTTGGTTATTACCAAAAGACAGGACAAACTACATTCAAAATCTCAGCTTTCTACGTAGTCAAATAATGCAGTAATAAACATTTAATTGAAGCTGTTTCGTACGAAAAATAAGGAAATTAATGAATTTCTCGAAAACCACTAGAGATAGGTAGGAAGTATTATATGAAAATAATCGAAAAGTAATAGCAAAGCGAAAAATGCAATAATATACAGGGTAGTCCATTTAAAATATCAAAGCTGTTTCTACTTTTCGATAGAATCGGCAACGTCGCAGCGTTGAAAATATTTTAGATCGAGAAAGCAGATCTGATTTCCAAGAAACCAAATTTTCAGAATAATCCTACGTCCCTTTTTCCAGAAACGTCTAATAGGCCATCGAGTTTGGAACACCCTGTATACTCCAGCGGAGTTCTTCCGGATTAGTCGCGGGCCTTCTGGAACCGACGAGAAAGGCCGTTATTGAGAGCAGCCTAGATGGTTCGTTATTGCGCTACGCTCTTGAATCTTCGTGGTAACGTAACATATTCTCTCGGGTAGCACGATGGCCAGAAGCAGACAGGTCCGACTCCAGCTCGTTACAATACACTAGAACCAATTCGGGAAGCAAATGAAGGCATCCACAGTATTCAGTTATTTTAGTTTTCACATTCGGGTGAAGAAGAATAATATATCGTTAAGAGAGTTTTGCGAGGTTTTGAACAGCTGCAGCTGGTGTGAGCTGGCGTGAGGGTTGGCATTGTCATGATGGGAATGATGCGATGTTTTCGTTTATTTTTCATTATTTTGGCAACTAAATCAAGCAAGCAAATTGTTGAATATCAATTAGCGATAACAATTTCTCGATAATCTAATGCGACTAAGTCGATAGTAACAACAAAATATTCTGAAGAAATGTTTTTTTGGAGCCAACATCTTATAATAGTTTTGACTTGTGGTAACGTGAAGTATTTAATTCGTTTTAGGAATTGACGACTCGCTACTAGCATAGTATACTCTTTTCTAAAATCATGGTAGTTTGATGTGTCAGTTCAATATTGGAAAAGAACAACCGCGCTCTATCTTTGATGCTTTCGACTGATGTTTCAATGCAACTAATGTATTCCCCAACTTCCTTGTCAAAAACTACTGGATCAAAATGAAAATAATCTTCCATTATCATTCTTACAGAAAGCAGCACCCAAGTCGTGTATTAAAGAAACAATTTCACGCTGATCTGTCCCTTCTTTTCCTGTAGAAGTGGAGAGGTCATCGTGTTCCTCGTCTCTTCCAGAAAAGGCTCATGGCAAAACCTGTTTCAGGGAATTATTGTGCGATGTTATTCTTCCCTCACTGCTTGTTCTTCCTGGCGTTCCAGATGATGTCTAAGGCTTGCGATGGTAATGAAGTTACTAGTTAGAGGATTAAAAATACTTCTCTATGTCGGGATGTAGACGCCCGCAAGCTTTGGCAACGCATTCAACCAAATGTAGCTTGTTCTTAATCCTGTTATGCCTCAGTAACTGGTTCTTGTTCAGGCTGCAGAAGACCGGGTATGCATATAACATTGTTGGCCGGAATTTTCTGTTCAAAGATAAGCAACTTATTGCTCAGGCTAAGCATAAAGTCTGTTATGGGTTGTAGGAAGACACCAGTTTGAAGAAAAGAAGAAAAGAGGGTTTGGGCAAATTGCAAAAAGGTTTAAAAAAAATATTAAAAGACACTAAAAAGTGAATTTCAGAACAGGGCATATTATTGAGTATATACTTTATTTATATTGGAAAAATTATGTTGGAACATTATTGACTGCGAAATAACATTTTCAATCCTCTCCACTGTCAAACACATGCGACTATGTTGATTTTAAACACGTGAATTTATTTTTAAACATGAACGTGTTATTCAACAATTAGTAAAATTCTGCCTGGTTGAAAATGTTATGAAATATCACATGCGGTGATAACTCATTCATAATAGTCATTTATATATTTTAATTTTTTCTGTCCATTATACATTTCAATGATTGCAATTGAAATGTCTTGCTCTTTTGGATTAGAAACACTTTAGTTTAATAATGATGATGATAATAATGAAGGTTTTATGAAACCTGAAAATTTACTTTCTCTTATCTAAACGAATGCAGAAGGCCGTAATTCTCGGTTCACTACGCCTGCTCAGGGCACATGATTCACGGACCCAATAGTCACTTATCCCACTGCGTTTGATTTTTCGTAATTGGTTTTTGATATAAATGATATGATTTTCTGAATTTTTGAAACCTACATCTTGATGCTAGCTTTGTCGAAGAAACTGCCAAGTGGAACTGATGTAGATTTATAGTCTAGTCAACAAGAGCTATTTGGGTCTAACTTTTTTCTCCGCCTCCAAAAAATATGAACGAGGTGTCATTGGATTCGTAATAGCGTGTAGATGATTTTTGAAAAAATTCAAGAGCCGCTTGAAAAAATTGCAAAATTTATTAAGGATTAACTGAAAAATAACTGAGGTTTGGTTCTTCGCGAGTATCTCGAAAACTATTTGAGATTTTTCGAATAAAATAAAAATCGAGACGAAAAGAGGAACTGTAGGTACAATATTTATGATTTTCCCAGGGGGTTGAAAATACGGCTGAAAACGGGGACTGTGGCTTGGACCTTCATTTAATTAATATTATTTAAACTTATTAAATATAAAAATTAAGAATTGAAAAAATTTCGGTATCTACTGGATAGATGAGTGAACACTAATACGTAGTCAAAAACTTTGTATCGCCATTGATAATTACTAGTAGAAGGCATGCGGGTCAATTACAGACTAATGATGTTGTAATGATAAAAAAAATTCGAACTACAATTATTTTTACAAATTACATTATTTAATCGGAGACTAAAATTTATAAGCTGAAATTGTTGATATGTCAGATGAAAAGTTTAAAGTTGAAAAAAATCCTGAAAGGTTTTTCTATTATTATTGAATTCTGGGCTTAATTTGTTCTTTAAATAATAAGGAATAAATTTTCATCGTAACTTGGTAACTTTATATGTTTTAACAAGTTTCAATACAAATAACCAGCAGAGAAGATGGATTGTTAACAAGGAGCAAGATAAAATTATTATGATTTGAAAAAAATAATAACTACAGTTGGTAGAAAAAAAATTGTTAATCAACAGATCCGTTTTTAAGCAATAAAATATTATTTTTTTAAATCATAATTTGGATCAAAGATTGTTTCCAACAGAAAAATTTAATATTTTTAAACAATAGGAAATGAAAATTTTCAAAAATCATCTTCATTTGGCTTCTGGAAAAGTGTACCAATGAATAATCAAGCTTTTCAATTTTTAACCCAAGTAAATTGTTGATAACAAAGTGAAAAATAACAATTTTTTTATTTTCTCTACGGGAATCTCTTCTGAGACCATTTAAAAATACCTCCAAAAAAGAAAAAATATCAGATTGGTTATTTAACAATTATCGCACATGCAATATTCATGTTCAAGTAGGAAAAAATTATTAATTTACCCTTAATAAAAGGAAAATAGCATTAAAAATTTTGACCACGGATTATTGTGCATTCATCTCTCCAGTATATTTTTCTATTCCTAATTTTCATATTCAATGAGTTTAAAAAAGATTTATTCAATAAAGGTCAAAAGTCAGAGTGTCCGTTTTAGGCCGTATTTTCAACTCTCTTGGAAGATGATAAATATTGGTCCCACAGTTCGGGGGGTGGAACATTTTTTGGTGAATTACCTCCTCTTTCCGAATCTATTTTCAAATTTGAAAAATGTCAGAAAGTTTTTGAGATATTTGCAAAAAACCAAACCCTATTTTTTTTCAGTTAATTGTTAATAAGTTTTGCAAATCATGGAAGTGGCTCTTGTATTTTTTCAAAAATCATCTACGCGCTATTCCGAATCGTATGACATCTCGGAGAAAAAAGTTTGACTAGACTGTTAGGGCGGGTGGTACAAAACAAGTTCACCAACAGTTCAACCAAATTGAGTTCAGTTGCAGAAGTAATTAAAATTTAATGGAAAATAATTAAATTTAAAAATATTTTTCACTAAATTCTGACTTTTAACTTGAAATGTAATGAAATTCCGACTTCAAAATCGGAAATTAGTTGAAAATATTTTTAAACTGTTAAATTTAATTGTTGATATCAAGTTAAATTGTTGAATTCTGACTTTAAACTCGAAAATTAATTATTTTCTAACTTTAAACTCGGTGATTTGTTAAATTTCAACTTTGAAGTCTAAGCTGTATTAAATTCCGGCTTCAAACTTGGAATTCGATTAAATTTTGACTTCAAAGTCGGAAATTATTAAAAAACATTTTTAAAGAATTATGGCTCTTCTACGCCTTCGTGATGTGTGGTTACTTTGTTATTGTTGGTCCTCAAATCTCTGCAGTTTCGTGTAATTTTTGTCAGTTCTGTCCGTGATCTATGCAGAAAACTATCCGAAAACACAATATTCCCGTATTTACGACGGTATACATCACACCCGGAACAGCAACGTTCGGTCCCATGGTAATTTATCGAATCCGTGGCTCGAAAGATTACTATACGTTTCGCAGTGTGCCACTGTTTGAGCCGTCGACGTTTATTACAACTTCTGGTTTCCCCGATTTTCCTCGGTCGAGGCACACGTTCCGTGCAATGCAAACATACCGTTCGGAAAGGTATCCGATTCGTTGGCTTGATAAGGGAGCATAGAATCGCTGGAACGCTACTAATTGACTCGTAGATATATATGCCTTTTGTCCGATTGTCGAAACGATGGCTAGATGTTCACAGATTACCGGAACTCTTTTTCGTTCGGTGGAATTGTACGCAGAGGCTTGGATCAAGTGTGCTTCCAAGAAGAGTGGAAACTAAGGAACCACTTCCAAGGCGAGATCTTATCTGCTGTTGGCACCAGGCCATCTATTGAACCTGTTATAGTTTTTGAGGTTTTAAATTACAAAATGAAATATTTGATCATAAAAATAATCCACCCTTTCGCATATTTTCCTATACTGTAGGATTGTCGGCACACGTCGAACAGAAATAATTCAATAATAATTTCTAGAAGAATACAGGGTGTTCCAAATTAAGTCATTGCCAACTCCGTTATTATTGATACTACGAATTCAGTTGAATGGGCAAACTAGTAGAATTTTAAATATGGCCTTCTTGATGCCGAAAACAAAAAAAAATTGACAATCGCGTTTTCAGAATATTTCTTTCAATTCGTAATAACATTCTCAACAACAAATCTCATTTGACTTTTTTTCGTAATAGTGAAAATAAGACAGTTTTATCAATAGGAAACATTTATAACAAACTGATTTGATAAAGCGCTATAAAATATCGAGTAAATGTTTAAAAACACCGCCTTCTTGTTGAACACATATTTGGGCCCTTCTATTGAGATTTCGTGTGGCACTCAACACAGTTCGGCCATCAATTCTATTAATAATGTTTCATTTTGTACACCTCATTTTTCAGAAATCCCCAAAAATAAAAATCTAGAGGTGTCATGTCTGGTGAACAAGGGGGCCACTTAACAGGACCATTTGTAGCAATCCATCTGTTTCCAAAACAGCCTCGCAGCATTCTTTTTACGCCACTGACATTATGTGCTGGTGCTCCATCCTGCTGAAAATAGATCATCTGATCATCCAGATCAAGATCATCAAAAAACTCTTCCAACACTCTTGTTAATAAATTAATGTAACGGGGTCCGTTCAAAGAACCATGGTAGAAAAATGGACCGATAATTCTGCCTCTGAATAGACCACACATTAATACTAAATCGTCTTTGCGAATTGTGGGGATGGACTAGAAATGGATTATGTCTACTCTAATAATGAAAATTCTTTCTATTATACATCCCATGATTTGAAAAATTAGCTTCATCGCCCCATATAATATTTCTATAGAAGTTTGGATCTAATCTGCATTCATTCATAAACCACCGACAAAACCCCAATCGTTTCTCAGGATCACCAGGTTCTAGTGTTTGCACTGGTCTCAACTGATAAGGAGAAATCTTATGTTTCTTCAGAATTTGTTGAATGCCAGACAGTGGACAGTGGAACAGCTATTTCTCTAGATAAATCTGTGATGGAATTATTTGGATATACCTCAAAGTAGGATAAAACGTCAATTTCGGTATCTTCAGATATTACAAAATGTTTTTTAGTTCTCCTTTTCTCAAAAACTTTTTCATTGTTACTGAATAGAAAGAAGCACAGCAAAAAACGCCGATCAGGTAATTCACGATCGGGGAACGAATTGCTGCAGTGTTGAAGTGCTCTTACGCCATTTTTCTGGCAAACCAAGTAGGATTCTAACATATCACATTTATTTTGATGGGAAAACGGCATTTCGAAAAATATTCGAACAGTAATTGACAGTTACAATAATTTATGACATTGTCATGATATACTTGAGAATATTTGACAAACAGTATTTCAACAAAGTTTCAAGGAAACTTGATTGGTCATAATAATTATGTTTTATCGAATCAAACACATTTTTCCAACCACTTTCATATGACCCTCCAGTATTTTCTGTTCTGTACAAAAACGGCTTCAAAGTTATCATTACTTACAGCAGACATATTTTGATTCACAAAATAAATGCGGCTAGCGGAATGGCTTTAAGGTGGAAATTATCGCTTTGTACATTAATACCAAATAGCTCAGTGGTGTCAATTGAGTGGTGCGACATGATGATCACGGGTTTCACGAGTTCACATCCCAGCGCAATTTTATCTTTTTACTGTCTTATTTTGGTATTAGTAACAAAATATTTTCATTCGTATAAGTACCAAAATTGGGTGTTTGGACAATCATGAGGTTGTTATTACGAATTGAAATGCATGAAAAAGTATAGGGTGTTCCATTGAAAGATATATCATTTTATGAAATATTCTGAAAACGCGACTATCGATTTTTTTTTCATCTCGGCATTAAAAATTCTACTAGTTTGCCCATTTAACCGAATTCGTAGCATCAATAATAACGGAATTGGCAATGGTACCGACTCAATTTGGAACACCCTGTATACTCTGCAGTACTTCCTGTAACAACCAACAACTAGCAATCGAAAACATGCGACATCGTAGTAGTATCGAGGTATCGTATTGGTTTTATATTAAATAAAAACTTTAAATTTTATCTACACTTTCCTGGTAGATATGTTATACCAATTAAATTTTGAAGACATGAAAAACTGTGCTACTTTCCCAGTGTGCCTGGTCGAATCACACTATAATATTCAAATTAGGTTCTGATACACCTCCAATGACATTTCCAGCAGCATGGAAACAATAAACACCTTTTCACGACGGACGACGACAGCGACATTACACGCGGAAACTACTCCTGCGTCAGCAAACTAAACTAGATCAACAAAGGTCAAAATTGACGTTTCTCAGAACGGATTAGGACTTCCACAAAGTTCTATAATTTCTCGCCGGGAGTATATTTGATATTCAGCGAAAGAGCGAGGAAATTCCGAATGGAAATACCTGCAGCAATTTGAAATACATTATTGGAGCTTCATGTACATTGCTCATTGGGTTGATGTAGGAGTAAAAATACTTAATGGAACATCATGAACGGAGACAGAGGACATGGAGACGAAGGCCATGAATAACAAACTATTTTACTTTTATTCTCGTAGAGAAGGAATTGAAAAACATCGACTCCTTCAGAATATCTGCTAATGAACCATTGTGTGTGTAAATAATTTATGAACTACCATGCCAAGGTTTGTGAAGGTAGTTATGTCGGACAGACCTCACAGTGGTTAAAACAACGGCTAGCTTTGCACAAGAGTGATGCCCAATTGGGAAAAAACTCCTGTGCAGCAGTCGACCACACCCAGAAAACAGGCCACGGGTTTGATTATTCAAATCCAAAAATTCTAGACAAAGTCAGCAATCAAAAAAACAGGTTATGAACAGGTATGAATATGCACTTATCTCAAAACCTAAAAATGTTGAGATGTTACTGTGTTGCACTGAGAGCGATATACCCGACAGAAATCATATCTAGCTGACGTGCTTATTGTATCCTTAAAAAACTGCGACATGGCAACAATGTTATGATATGAGGGATAAGATTATGAAAAGATGTTACCCTCAGTACTAATTAAGTATTACTCATCTGTGTTGTGTAACTTGATCGGAGAATTTATGAAGTTCATTTCTAAGAACTGGGAGAGACAAGTTGTGTAATCTATGGTAGGGAGTATTTGCTAGCATTTGTTAACAAGAATATATATTTCTTCAATAATTTTATCATTTTTTGGACGCAACTTCTTTTTGGAACATAGAGATTGACCTGATAGCAGTTAATTTAACCCAATTTTATGAACGAAAATTTTTTTTTGTATATTATGCCTTCTATTTTCAAGTTTTATCAGATTGAATTCGAGTCTTATGGAGTCGTACGATGAGTGGTCTGGAGACATGCTATATTTTTTGTAGTATAAATATGAAATAAATTTGTTCTGGACGCTTCCCGTATTGCTGCCACTGCTGGGCATTCCGTGAGGATGGGTGGATACTCCTCATCTTCCAAGCACCATCTGCATTCAGTTTCATCCGTGATACCATGGCTCATTTGTCTATCCTTAATTACATTCCGATAGCATTCGTTTACTCTTGCACCACCTTCAATGACTGATATAGGACTCTCTTCCCAACATATGAAGTTTAATGCCATCCATGTAAAACCAATGTTGCTTGAATACAAACTCATATTGTTTCGTTGTCATCCGTTTGTTCATCAGCATTCACTCATGTCAGTCAGTCCCTGAAGCATCGTAGTAACCAAAATTAATCAACGACAAGGCCAATTACCGTCCAATTAACTATTAAAACGTGTTTTGTTATTAAGCTCAAATCGGACGATTATGAGTGAGTCACATTTAATGGCACCGTAGCCACTTTAATGCAGATGTGACGAGAGAATTGGTGATATTTCATCGAATTTTATTTTATGTATTACTTACTTGTGTTTTGACAACAGCTATATTTGCTTGGATCTATATACTCATTTGATAGCAATGCCATTCATTCAGTGATATTTTAGTTATATATATTTATTAATGTGTTATTGTGTAGAAAAATCTTGTTCTGATCAAAGAACATCGAGGGTATAAAGTCATGAAGTCTTTCGTTTTACCATTTGTTGAATATGCAAAACTGCATGTGAAAACAAGGTTTGGCAAAGATAGGCAGATTGCCCACTGTTTTGTGGAGAGAAGTAAGCGACTTGAGAGAGGCATCACCAACGAGGCGATTCCTGATTACTACAGTAAGCTGACGGAATGTAAAACATTTCTTGGCGCAACAAATGTTTTGAGATTTTTTTTGTAAATGGACCTCACTTGGTATTTTCAAGAAAAGGTTTTGCTGTTGCAATGCAGAGGATTGAAATGTTAGACTTCATATTGACCAAGATAGCCATGCTTACGAGATACCCAAAACATAAATAGCCATAGTAACTGTCGAAAATTATCGACTAGGTATACCGTTCCTCAAAACAAATAATGATTAATAAATTTCATGAAAATCAATGGCTATTAGCTGTAAGTATAGCATTGCCAAATACTCCATGATGTATTTTCCTTTTTGAAAGTAAGCTATAAAGTGCTTTCATTTCATGAAGATGGCTTGTGTTCCAAGAAATAAGTGGTATTCGTTACTGCTTGTCGTGACTTATTTTGCAATGATGATTGATATTAACCACGAAACCGATAGGTGATCTTCCGTTTGGAGTTGGCCTGATTTCAAGCTGATGGTAGAGACCACTTGAAAAGTTGTTCTTGCTGAAGCTTTGCCAGTAGTCCAAGCAATATTGCACGTTTCCCTTCTACGTCAGCACCTCTTGTTCAGTCACTTCAAACATCAACTCTAGCTTCTACAAATCCAGTCCTCTCACATGTCCCTTGAATGCCCACGTTTCTTGAATGAGGACCAAGTTGATCTGCTCAGCAGTAATTCGGCGAACTGAAGCAGCCGTGGACACCCTACTATGCTGAAGCTTTTATCTCCAGCACAGTCGCCAGCTTCTAGATTAGAGGAGCGTGGCTCCGTTTACTCGCCTAGCCCCACGATGGTTTTTCCTAGGGGATTCTCTCGTATGCTTACCACCATCATTCTGCTGAGACATGATGGCCAGGCACTTGGCAGCGGGCTCTTTCAATGCGGTCAGTAGTTCCCTAAATGGTTCTGTTCTGAGGGATAGCTCACCTTGGTCGAGGGAGTTCGTGACTTCTTTGAGCCAGGTGACTATGTAATCACTCCCACAAGTGAATACCAGCCCTCCGGCTGAATCATTAATGCACTTGTAAAAGCGTAAAAGCTATTATGTACTTCCCCGCCACCAAAATTCTCTTTTGTACCAGGAGACAGATTTTGTCCGCCTCCTTCCTAGAGAGCTTCTCTTCCGGGTGGTTTACCTTTTAATCCACAGGCAACAAACTTCACTATCGGGATTAAAGCGATGTCCTCAAGTTCCTTAGTAGGCAAACTATTAATTCTCTAGATACAAAAGGTACTATTCTGATTGGTCGTAGAAAGCATTTAAAATTCAAGTAGGGACGAAATCACGAAAAACGATATTTGAAAACAGCCCTCGTTATCCCACTATTCAAAGGTGGTATTCTAGAAGATCCGAATAATTTTAGACCAATTTCTTTGTTGTCACCAATATTAAAGTTAATTGAAAAACTCGTTAAAAAAAGAGTATTACATTTTTCTAATTCCAATGAAATATTGGTTAAAACGCCATTTGGTTTACAGAGTTCAAAAAGTACAAATGAAGCCATTTTTCTTTTCTTGAACATATTTGCACCAATCTTTATAATTGAGAAGCTGTTGATGCAGTATTCTGCGAGTTTTCGATTGTGTAAATCATGAAATCCTTCTGAATAAGCTTAGCTATCATGGATTCAGAGGAGTATGTAATAAATGGTTCAGGTCTTATATAAGCGACAGGACAAAATTGGTTAAATCCAATGGAAAGTTATCTGACAGCAAATACATTTCATGGGGCATCCCACAAGGATTTGTCCTGGGCCCGACACTTTTCCTTATTACTTTAAATGACCTGGCCCTTATTTAAATTCAAGGAAAACTCACAATATTCGCTTATGATACCACCCTCGTCTTGCATGGAAAGGATAGAAAAATTATGAAAGATTCTCGCTCTTTCTCGCTCTCTCTTTCGCGCTCTCTCTCGCGCTCTCTCTCGCTCTCTCTCTTTTGCTCTCTTTCGCTCTTTCTCTCCTGCTCTCTCTCAAGTCTCCAGAGCATAATAGAGGCCTTTTTTCTGAGTAGAAGACAAATAGAAAGGACGTCGTAGAAAATAATTTAAAATTCCAGTGTTAATAGGAGGTGACAAAAAATAAAGGTTGTATAACAATTTTCTCTCAATTCTCGATAACATAATAGATTGATAGGAATTTCAGGTAATTTATCATCAGATCATATCTGGATAGTGTCTCTGGGTGGTTGACAAAAACTGAAATATATGTTTTTAATCTGGTAAACGATACGATAACAAATAAATTCCATAATTTTTGCGAGTGATAAATAGCAAGACGAGTCATCGTTTCACCAATAAGCAACTGGGTCATTGGATTAAGGAATAATTCTGCAGTGTGGGTTGAACTTCCTTGATTGAGCTCGCGACGGTAATAGGAACTCTACGGCACTTGAATCAGACTTGATTTTTATCTTATTAGCTCAGACAGAATCTGAAATGTCGTTATAGGTTTCCAGAACTTTTTTCAACCTAGAAGGTGTATTATTTTGTTGTGATTTGGGATCATGTTTCTCATATTTTGATCTACGCCAGATTAACCTCGGAAAAAAAGGGTTCATCAGTGCAATCCTGATCCGATTAGGAATATAATCTTCATGCAATGGTTATCGATCATAACCTCACTAGCAAAGAGTTCCAGTTTATAGATTATTTCAAATATTCATCTCCAACTCAGAATTTGATCAACCGGCTAAACACTTTTCTGTCTTAAATAACGTAATAAGCCTCTGGATAATATCGGAAAGACAAAAGACAGGATTCTTCGCTCGCGACGGTCATGAAACAGGTGATAACTCGTGACACTATCAATATTCGTAAAATTTGTCGCCTAAAATATCCATAGAACGCTGGGAAACTCTGTGGCATTCAATCTGGGAACGGTATGTTTCAAAATGCGTTCAGAAGCGTGGAATTCTGGAAATTTATAAACGGCAATTGACTAGTTTCTATGGAAGTATTTGAATTTTGTATTGGAAATGATAACAAGTGCATAAAATATTAGACACATATGGATATCCTACCTACTGCGCTAAAAAATACTTAGTAGACAAACTACAAACTCGTTGATGTTTATTTCAGTATTGGAATTATAGAATGAACAGAAAACCATGAAATTGACCATGAACGGTGTTAATTGAAAAGATATCCCTCAAACTGCGTAAACAATCAACTCCATCCCTGGCCTATTTTCACCGTCCTTCGTGTTAAAGATCCTGCTACACAACGATCTAATTCTGCAAAACAAATTGAAAATCGTCTCTCGTGTACACGGTTTCCCGAAGGACTTCTTTATACCATAAATAAAGCCCACTTGAATCATCTTTCCAGGCTACTGAGGTCATTAGGGTCGCTGCGGTGATAGCTTTCTGTGAAAGATGACTGCTTTCATATAGGTCGGACTAGATGGCGATACGTGAGGCGGAAAAGCATATCTCAGGAAACTCTGACGTGAATAAGAAAAACAGTAAATAAGTAACTTTCTCTGGAGGTTTTATTTTCATGAAAGCTTCTTGTTTTCTTTTCGACAGAATTCGATTGAATATTTCTGTATGTTAATAGGAACTTCGATCATTGTTCAAAAAGTATACATTGAAAGTTGTTAGTTGACTTAATTGCATATTATTTATACAGTGTTATCCCCAAAGACGCACCATATGGAAAACTTCTTCATTGTGGGTTTTTCGACAAGTCCCTGAAAAAAATCGGTCGAAAGAATACACCGCATTTCCAAGGCATCTTTTAGTCACTCTTGGAACAGGTCCAGCGCTTGGTGAGCCCCTGATGCTCTCTCGGGACATTATGATAGCTTCTGATCCTGGTGATGTCCTGGTCAGGGGGCTTCCAAGGATGTGTTGTCTGTAGAGTATATCTGCGATCTGTTGTATGTTTTCAGTGATCGTCTCGACGTTGGCCAGCTCCTGCAATGCATCTAGCCGAATGTATCTGCCACTATCCGTGACGATATTCGCGATCAAGTCATAGAAAAGTAAAAATACAGTACTTTTATAGCCTGGCAGTTTGATGAATACAAATACATCAGGTCAGTGCTTATATGACATGTTCTTGTAAGCTACACAAGACTTCCTTATCGATTGGATAGGTAGCTTTTTGCAGTGAAGCGACGGAGCAGAGGCCATGGATTTGTTAACAGACTAAAGACACTTATGCCTATCGCTTCTTGGATTCATTGCGCTTTCCACATCGTCAAGCTCTTGCAGCCATATCGTTGCCACCGGATCATTCTGAGGTTCTCGATATAGTTGAGAGGTAATTTTAAATTCTGTCAAATGAAAAGCTAAGTACGGACTTGTTAGCCAGGCTGTTCCAATCAGTATCTGGATTCAATTCCATTTCTTCTTTTGAAGATTATACGAACATTTTCATAATACACTGAAAATTATTGCGAAAAAGTTGATTACGATTTTGTTGTCTTGTCTGGGTAACTAAGGATCACACTCCTGGAGGAGTTTTGCTTCTAGAAGGTTTTGCTTCTAGAAGG
Source organism: Chrysolina americana (assembly GCA_958502065.1). Taxonomy (NCBI): domain Eukaryota; kingdom Metazoa; phylum Arthropoda; class Insecta; order Coleoptera; family Chrysomelidae; genus Chrysolina; species Chrysolina americana. Next base: position 91,610,337 of record OY293412.1, read on the forward strand.
TTTTGCATGGAGAATTTTATGACATATGTAACGATTTTTGTCTGCGGCTTCAGAATTGTCATAGAAAGTTTTAAAAACTTGGTAGTATTCACCATTTTCTTCAGTACTTGATTTGGTGTAGAAGATGAAAAGAAGAAACGGAGTCTGTAAGGAGTTTTGCTTCTAGAAGGTTTCGCATGGATACTTTTATGACATGTTTTTGTCTGCGGCTTCAGAATTGCCATAGTGAGTTTCGAAAACTTGGTACTATCATGCTCCATTTATTTTAGTACTGAATTTGGCGTGGAAGACGAAAAGAAGAAAGGGAGTTTGTGGAAGAAACAACAACCAGATATAGTTTATAATCAAAACAAGATACGTTTTAATATCACCCTGTTTCATTTTCCGCACCCGTGGGTAGCTCGACAAACGAGTTAATTCGCAGCTTTTAATTTTAATGATTATTTGCAGCTCTTTAATGATAATGATTGAGATCATTTGCATGTTGATATCACAGTACCAATTAACTGTCACTCCACCAGCTGTCCTGCTACTATTACTTCTACAGGTCAAACGCACAAGGCCGCAACCTCTCGGTTCTATTATGAAAAGGAAAAAACCAGATGGCGATCCGTAGAATTGTTATATCGTACTTGAGATATCGTGTTTTTGTTCGGGTTTCAATCGAGTTCTATGGCGTAAAATCATCATCTCTCGCGTTAGCTATTTGATGGGGTTTTACGTTTTTATTATTGACTCGGTGTTCATTTGTTTTCATTCTGGATGATGCAAATGGAATATATCATCTCGTTGTGCGAACGAAATGATGGGATGTTGGAAATAAAAGCCGACCATGAATATTCATGAATGCTCAGCGAAATTCTGATTATTGTCTGTCGGAATTTCTCTCGTTGGAAGACTAGAGTTATATTTATATACAACTTTTTCATATAGATCTGCCGTTTTTATGTTCTATAGTATTAGTTATATTTTCGAAACACCGAAGTATTTTGTGTTGGTATTATGCTAATTTTGGAAATAATAAGGGTAATAAAATTAATTGAACTTATTATGAAACGAAGAGAAAGTAATATCGTCAAATACTGATACATACAGTCCAATGTATTAGATTCCTTCTAGAAAAGACCAATCAATCTCTGAAACAATCTCTGCCTGCTTGCATAGATTGAATGACTGAAAAAATTTGTATATCTATTTTTTCATTTTATCACTTATAATTGCACGAGAGTTTTGAATCGGGTGAATTTGGGTTGTTTAATGAGGAACTGTTGCCTAGCAATTTGACGAGAAAAACTGTGAAAGTTTTTCGAGTCAAATTGCTGAAGGAAACAATTTAGAGTTTGAACAACTCAAATTTACCTGATATTAACTTCGAGTGTAATTCGGTTGAACAATTTAATGAATGAGAAATTAGAAACATATCAATGCAAATTATATTCATGAAAAATTAAAAATAAACACATTTTTATTTGAACGTACAAGTATTGAAAATGCAGTTATTGAAATTCATACTAGGAACAGTGATGTCGCTGCGGGTGCCACAGCTAATCGTTTCTATAGTAGATGTTGACGTTTTTTTTTTTTTTCCAAACGAATTTATTGAATAATGCTCGAATGATACTCTTTGTCAACATGTATGTATGGTTTTATTGATGATGAATTGCTGTGTCCTGTTATTTTTATTAGATCTTGTTCTTCAATTCGCCTCTTACTTAATTCGCTAAATGAATGATCCTAAATGCGTCCATAATGGACAAAACTCATTTTGGATATCTGCTCCTCAATTGGAAATTTCACTAATTCCAATCGGCACATTCTTATACCAACCTTTACAATGTTTCTTCTTCCAAAAGAGATTTGGTGTAAGAAATACTCGGTCCAATGTTATAAAATGTTTCGTTTTTTCTTCAACTTTTTATACAGGTGAACGTATTGGGCCAATATCTTCCTCTAAAATACTAGGCGTAATCCATTTGCTATCGCATAATTTATTGTTACAGCCCTGTCTCGTTTTCGAAAATCGAGGATTATACTCGATACATCCAGTTTCTTTTCCATCATTTTCAATTGCAGATGCGAAATAGGTTTTGCAGTAAGCTGCTTCTCCTCCGCGCCAAGCTAATTCAAACGCCAAAATGTGATATAATTTCTTTTGAAGTCCTTCCGGTACAGTTACGTCATATAATATGGCCATTGCAAATACTTCAGTAAACAGTAAAATGCCATAAACTCTTTATTTACCCCACATAGAGAAAATACGGTGATGTAAGGACATATGTAAATATTTGGTTTTATTTAAATTTAAAAATAGCATCACTTGATCCACATAAGATGTTGAGTTTTCAAGATCAGATAAATAAAAGTGTACTTGGCTTGGTTGTTTTCAGAATTATTTATCGGCAAGAATAATTCGCAACATTGAAGGAACCTCGACATTTTTATGAAATGCTTGGCCGTTTATAGATGTTATCATAATTTTAGTTGACATCTGCAAATCAATCATTTTTGATCAATTTCCACGTAGCAATTTTGCAGCAAAATTGGTCAATTTTGTATCCGGTGTCAATTATAAATAGACAGACTGGAATATTTATGTTATTATGTCCACCAAAATACTCCAATTTCAATCGGTGTGTTTTTATTTTTGCTTTGTATCCTCCAGTATGGTTTATCGTTTTTTAATTTGGTACAAAATTTAACTAGACATTTTATTGGATAAAGTAAATAAACATAAGCATATGCTCTGACCCATTATGTACTCTTTCACGTATACGAAACATCCCTTTGATATTCATTGGTTCATTTTACGTACACTTTACAAACCAATGAACGTCCAAACCAAAGTCGGTTTCGTATTCTCCCATTTTAGTGAAGTCCTTTGTCAGATGAAAATAAATTCACATTTTCGAAACCACGATATTTCAAGGTACAACAGCCATCCATACCCTTGTAACCAAAAATATTAATATGATGTGCAAAAAGCAATGATCATCTGATGATGTCGCATATGTTACTACTTTTGTTTAAAGTATCAAGCTTCAACAAAAACAAAAATGTTTTTACAGTAATATACTCTTTATAGCTAATCTGAAGGATAATCAAACCTGTTTTCAGAAGTGATACTTCCTGTTATGTGTAGATAGCCTGAAAATATGTTTCGAAGTTCATGATGTCGAATACTCTTATGATAACTGGGCCTTTATACATTCTTGGAATATTGCATTCAAAACAAGGTTTCTGAATAATTGTGAAGTTTGCTTTTTCATTCCTTCCACAAACACCAAAAATCCAAAATATTGATACGCTCATAATATAAACTGATATGAAACAGGCGAGTGTATTTAAGACTGGGTAATAGTACAAGCAGTGGATAGTTTTTCTTAGAAATAAAAATTTACTGATTACCGGACCAACAGAGTTTTCATTTAATCCCACGTGACCATAAAAGTTAGGCAACCAATCTTGCAGTTCTGAAAAGTATCATTTTTAATATCTTCAATGATGACTGATGAAGAAATGACTGATGTTTAGTAATACTTTGTAGTGACAACCTAAGAACGAAAAATTTTAGAGACTAGTTCAAACCCTGATTACTTGAGAAGGCTCTATAACAGGCTGAAGAAGACGCACCACTCCTAGACAAAAAATAACAATAACAAAAATTTTAGACGTGTACGTTCTCTATAGCATAATTTTTTACAGAAAAATTATTTGAAATAATTTATGGAGTGCAGTACATTCTTCAAAGTAATTGAATGCTACCTTCTCCGAGATCGTACGTAATCAACTGTCATTGATACCTCACATTTTTTCTTTTGGTTGCTGTTTTACCTCCTTCCGTTTCATACTATGTATAGATCAGGTTTCTGTATTGTTATAATGAGTGTTGTCTTCCTCATGTTGTATTTCTGCAGCAATGTTTACTATTTCTCTTTATAACAAGTTTTAGTTGGAGCAGGTTCATCTTCATTACGTTCAACGTGAATTGTATGAAGTAGGTATGTACTGCATAGCGTCATCAATAGTCCTAACATCATGCAAATCCTGGGAGGGTTCAGAGATGGAAACTTGGGAGTTTGTAGCAAACAGATCATATTCGTTTATATATCTGAAGCAAAGAATGCATCCATCGCCCATTTCTTGAGTATTCATCTTGATAACACGTTTTTTCACGAGCCGTTTCCTGTATTGTTGTCTTCCAATTTACTGTGGGCACTGCAGATTTTTTCGAGCATTTTCATCAGATAAGGTCTATATGATATTTAAAACAATAGGATGATTTCAATAACTCACCTGATAATTCATTCTGTAGATATCTTTCATGATTGTTATTTGCTTTATAACATTGAAGGCATCTGATGCACTCACTTCTTTTCTACAGGGTTACAATCATTTTCTATCGGGAAAATGAAATATTATTTTCGTGCCCATCCTTTTTAGAATTTTTTTTGTTTTTCTTGCCCAGAATATATTCGTCCAGGCATGACCTGAAAAACAAATAACTTAGTAGACCCTTACTTACTTCAGATATTTCCAATTTAACAGTAAATAAGGTCCTATAGAAAACGAAACAATCACTAATAGAGTTCAGAATGCACAAACAGTCGGTTCAACTTTCACAATCTACAGCAAATCAGGGGTCTGGCTGACTAAAAATCTCTTTTCGATGATCCTTTTTTTGGCCTTCGCATCCTCATAGTTTATCGAAGACTGATTGGACTGATCTGAAAGGATGTGCTTTACAATAAATGCCAGTAATGGAACACTGCAAACCAGTTTTTTGCAGCCACACGTATTCACAGTATTTGGACAATTGATTCTTCCAATGTGGAAAGAACTTTTTGAAAAGAAGAAGAGTTGAAGTATGGTGTTTTTCGTTTTATTTTAATGTTAATTTCCTTACTGTCGACATCAATTTGGCCAATTTTATTCAGATAATAAACTGTCAGATTCATTGCTTGGGAATGTAGGTGTAGGGTAAATATAGATGGCTTATTATTTTTAATTGAGAGTACACTTTGAAAAAAATTGCTGTCTGTTCTAATAGTCTCTCGTCTTTTCTTACTGTTTCTGAAAATGTTCAGTGTTACACTCGTATTATTTCTATAGAGACAGTATCAAATCTGTATATTGAGCGTATTGAAATATATGCGTTTCAAAAACGATAACAAGCCGAAGAAAACGAACTCATAATCCCCCGCTTACAATTCACAGACGTCAAACACACTCATAGGTGGATACACCATTATCTCTCGCAAAGAGGATTACAGCCCAATTATTCCACAAAGCAAATAATCGTAAATATCAAACAAAAAAAATTAAAAGCGATTACTGTGCCACGTTTCTTTGCTCTCGTCACGTTCCGCCGTTCATTTTCCGTTCTCATCAAAGCGAAACAAAACCAGAAAAGGAGACGGATGAATTCAAGAAGTTTGCATAGGCACGGGCAGTATTCATAGCGGACCTGAAAAAAAATAATGAAGGCCTACACGAAACGTGCGCGTCCTCATTCGGCATTTACCGTTCATTTGTATTTTTTATTTGATGGTCTAGGATGCCGTGCAATGTTGTCGCAGTATGTATGTACTATTATCTCTGTCATTAAATTATGTTTCGGACCTATGCACAAGTGGTTCTCACATGTTGAGGTTCACAAGAAAAGTAAGATGCAGTATATATTCGGATAATATCGTGAGAACCATGGGTGGGGATGATATAACGTTTATTTTTTACACTCAGACGACCTGATCAGCGTCAGTAAAGCTAAAAAATACTCTCAAACAAATATATGAACTACGCCACCAACTTATCAGTACAGACACGTTTTAATTGCCTCTGAAAGATCATACAAAAAATCTTGGTCTCATATTTGACTCGTCGGTCAGCTTTTCACTCCATACTCGCGCATTCTCTACCGTACTTATACCATTTTCAAATTGATATATAGCAAGTTAATTCTATCAAATGACAAAAACCAAACTAGTTCCGATCGAAGCTCATGTGTTTCCCAGGCTTGTTTTGCTGATGTGGTTTATTTTTTGCGTCACAATGTGTCCCCGTGACAAAAAATTTCGACGTGTTTTTGGATTTTACTCAGGGGCTGAAGGTTTTACCATGCTTTTTGCGTCAAAATGTGTTCCCCTGACAATCTTGACGTGTTTTCAGATTTTACTTAGGGGCTGAAGGTTTTACTATGCTTTTTGCGTCAAAGCGTGTCTCCTTGACGCACAATCATGACGTGTTTTTGGACTTTACTTAGGGGGCTGAAGGTTTTACTTAGGGGGCTGAGTGTTTTACTATGCTTTTTGCGTCAAAATGTATCCCCTCGACTAACAGTATTGACGTGTTTTCGGATTTTACTTAGAGGCTGAAGGTTTTACTATGCTTCTTGCGTCAAAATGTGTCTCCTTGATACACAATCATGACGTGTTTTTGGATTTCACTCAGGGGCTGAAGGTTTAAGGGGCCTGAAGGTTTTACTATGCTTTTTGCGTCAAAATTTGTCTAACAATCCTGACGTGTTTTTGGATTTTACTTAGAGGGCTGAGTCTTAATGCCTTTTGCGTCAAAATGTGTCCCTCTGACAATCTTGACGTGTTTTTGGATTTTACTTAGGGGGCTAAAGGTTTAACTACGCTTTTTGCGTCAAAATGTGCCCCCTGACAATCTTGACGTGTTTTTTGGATTTTTCTCAGAGGACTGAGGGTTTAACTATGCTTTTTAGTATGGTTTTTGCATCAAAATGGTTTTTGCCGAAAATTTCTTTTTCGCCCTGTAATGCCTTGCGGTACGTTTACGATGGGCCACCCTGTATGTTTTCGTCCTTGATAAAAAATCTAAGAATCGTGTCCCAAAATATCTGGAGATTCAGCGACGTGGAGATCCGACAACACCGTCTCAACTGGTACCAAACAAACATTCGTCACCGATAGCACCGGTGCTGCTCTTGAAACCAAGAAATTCGTCCCGGCTCTGCGAGAAAATCAGACGCGCCTCGCGACAGCGACAACCACCTATGTGCTCCTTAACAGCTGATGGATCTGCGCGGGTACAAAAGTTCAAAGTTGGCTCTGGGTCCGCCGCCGATGGAGTTGCTAGGTTTCTACCGGCTCGCGCAAATGCCGTAGAAACCCCGTCCACGGTGCACTCGACGCTAGCTCGATTGACGAGGACGGTATAGCGCGGCACCGATTGTTTTTGTTGTTCTTTTTTATTAATGTGGTAGATCGGCGGCGATTCAATACGTGTTCCATTGAGGATTCTGTGCGGTAGTGATTATTGGTCCATCGGATACGGATGTTGCAGTGCGGATGCTGTGTGATCTTGTGTTACGTCGGTGATTTTAAAGGGTTTGTTTGTTTTATTGACGTGTCGGATGAATGGAGTATATGCTGTTATGACCTGGTCAAAATCGTAGTCACGAGATTCATTGACAAAATCGCGTAATATGCTTGAGGCAAAAATTCTCATGACCATTCCAAGGAAGTTTAACGCCCCTAGTTGAACTTCGTACCACCCTCAGCCTATATAAAGTGTTTGTTGACCTCTGTATTTCATTATCATCAATAGTCCAGCGTGAGAAAATCAAACATCTTTTGTTATTTTGATTCATCAATTTCTGAACAGTATCAGTTGTTTTTTTATTTGTTAATAATGTATGTATTGATTGCTGTCTGAGTTGGGACTGACAGCTGCCATATTGCATACTCTTTATCTTAGTGAATACTCTTGAATGTTAGATACAGTACAAATAGATAATTAACTAGTCTCACGAAAAAAACTTGCTGAATAAAATAATATTTCACCTTTTGGACTCAACTACTACTTCCTGAAAATCAGACTAAACTATCATCATTGCAATTAATTAATTAACTGAATATTGAGGTGTCAAAATGGTGTTCTGATATTCCTAGGAATCGCACGTTGAAAGGTGAGACCTCGGTAATCCTTGGCTCGCACAAGTTTCGACTTCTAAGGGCTGTCATTCGTAGGGGGACTACAGCTGGTCAACGAAAAAAACAATTTTAAACAACTATAATTTTAAACAATTTTGTAAATGTATCAATTTTTTACCATTTTATTATCATTATGTGGCGGGGCTGGCTGTCAAGTTTATCTCGTGAGTACTCTGGATCTTCTGATGGATATTTTTCACGAGGTTTCCTGTGGTATGATATTTCCTACACCACAGTGCCGGAGATATCCTTCCAGGAATACAGAGCTTAGCATTCAAACGATATGTGTCAGGCTGTTTCGTCCTTCTCATCACAGAACCTGCAAAGTGTCAGGTCCTGTTATTGGTCCTACCACTTTCCTGAGGGAGCTCCGGCTCAGTCCAAGAATATATCTCGATAGCCAGTCAGTTGGCCCATCACCATAATTTTCCTGTGATGTCTTTCCAGGAAGATTGATGGTGGTTCTTGACCCATTTATTCGTGTCTTGCGTAATGTCCCCGAATGGGATTCCACAGAATAGTTCTGGGCCAATGAGAGTTGTTGCTGTCCCTGCTTTTGCTAGAGAATCTGCGATCTCATTCCGCTAGATGCCCTTGTGGCCTGGTACCCAGATAAGTTTTACCATGTTCTGTGGTCCTAGATCGTTGAGGTGTTTGTGAGTCTTCCAGACTAGTTTGGAAGGAAATCTGCCTGATCGCAGAGCCTTTATTGCCGTCTGGCTGTCGGAGAAAATGAGTTTGGTTTGGTTTCTAGGACCCCTCCTCAGAATCCCTCTTGTGCAGACAGAAATAACTGTCAACTCGGCTTGGAATACTGAGACTTCAACTGATGTCATGCCTCAGTCTCTGCTTGTCTTAGAGCCATCTGTGCACCAGATTTGCCCCCTTGCTATCAATGGTAGGACCCTTGATGTGACTTCCCTATTTCGAATGATGATGGTGAATGTTCCATCAAAGGAGTAAGTCGATTCTCCATTATGTTGGAATAACCTAAGTAGTTGTCCCTCCATTGGCCCTTGCACTTGAGTCTGAAGGCTTCTATCCTCGAATTTTTCACCCACTTGTAGAACACATGGAAGAACCAACTTTTCTTGTATTGGAACTAATGATTTTGTAACCTCCAATTTCGAAGAGGAGCACACGATATTTCAAATCCACTTCGCCTTATAATTGAAGTTCTATCCACACTTACGAACCTTATAAAGTACCACTTTATTCCACTACTGTAATAATGGAAAAAACAATCTCGATTCTATAACATTTTACTCATTCATCATTAATATTAACATTACAGTTATATTAATGGGCATTTCGTTCATTGTTTTATCATATTTCACTTCGTTTCCATCAATAACTAGCTTGTACTTCAGCAAAGAAACCCCTTATTCTCTCCTCAATTTTAGTCAGATTCTGACAGAAAACAACTACTTCCCTGGCTAATACCACGACGGACGTTGAATTAAACCTGACAGATATCTGTGCAGCGTTCTCCCTAGAATCTGGGAAACAGCCACAAATGCTTTCTGTATCAAGTAGCAGAATCCTGCCCGACATATATCTTCATAGCGGCCTTCAGCATCGAGTACTTCGACCACATGAATGAAATTTAAACTTCCTCATTTATGGTCATTACCCTCCGTTATTTTCATTCTTCGGAAAATACTTTTTCACAATGTTCCCTTGACTTGTCAGGCAGTTATTGGTGTGTTGCTTCTTCAGCTTCCTCGAAGGATTATATCAGTAACGAGAGTTTTCTTGCATTTTTCACCATCTTCTCAAATTTTTATAATTAATACGCGAATAAAATGCTATCTGAAAACTTATACCATGATTAACTATTATTGAGAACTTAAACGAATACTCGTGAAATGATTCTATTTACTTTTCATATCAGCCCTCTCAGATTGCCAATTACATACTTTTCGTTTCATCCCAGTTCCTACAACTTGAATGCTGATGGAAACAACTGATCGGGCTAATAAGCTACTCAAACATAGAGCTACGCTCCTGATGATGCTTACTTTGTTGACGAAACGTGCGTCGAGTGAACCTGACGTGGTTTTAGTGTGTGTGTGGGTAGTTTTTCAATGTTTTTGGGTCTGGTATTGTGAGTCACTACCATCGGGAAAGGTGTCACCGATTCGGAAATATCTGCATTCGTCGTACAATATGATTGTGTTGTTTTATTCATGTGTTATTTTCCGACGATTGGTAATTGGTACCGTGTAGTTGAAATGAAGCGTTCATTTACTTGTTTGCGTCATTTTTTTTCTGAGAAAATGAGAATATAATGCTTGTTCGAAGTAGGTGCATAATATGAGGAAAAGGTTTATTCGAAAGGAAATAGTATTATTACGTATCTACCAGGAATTGTGAGTTGCAAATTAGTACGCTTGAGGAAATAATGATTAATCAATAGGTGTAATTTGCGCGATACTAACGATTACAATTCCTATTAAAGTGATACTGAAATATGTACAAAAAGGAATTTTTCTTGAATTATATTCAATGTTTCGACGAATTTTCACTTTTCAACAATGTTTGGTGGCGTAGATATAATATAATATCACAGCTAAACAGTTTAAATACAATCAATGCGTTCAATTATTATTGAAAATTAAACTTGAACAAATATTTAGAGATAAACAAGTCAAAGGTTTTATAATCCCTAAAGAAAAGATTAGTTTAACTGGAATTCACAATCTTTATGTTTTTTTAGCGCCTAAGTAGATCTTTAAATTCGGTTATAATACTTCTCACATTCGCATATCTACTTCTTGTGATGACCCTCCCATCCTATTTGCTACTCAGACACAACACAACAGGATTTTTTTCACAATTGTTTTCGTGAAAGTGGTAATAAAGATAGTAATGAAATGTTTTGTTACAAATTAAGAATCAAAGGTACTCATTGCATTCGATTCGTATTTCATTATAATCAGGTATACCCTAATATTCGTAAAAGTCCTTCGCTTGTTTATGTCAGAACTCTTTGAGAATGAATCGAATAGTATGTTTTTTTTTTCAGTATGAGGTTTGAGCAAAAAATCAAATTGTCTCAATTGCAACTGTGCAAGTAATACTGACAATGTATGTCACTATAGAATGTTTTGTGTGATGTTATCAGTTGTTATTTCTTGATAAAAATCGATTGTTAATACACGGTTAACTTTCAAGCACTCATTTGAAAGTATAAAAAGCAAGAAAATCTTGAATGAATAGATCATAAAACGCTTTATGGTCGTTATAAAGTTAAAATTAAAATGAAAAATGTGATAGTGATATGACAGTATTTATTTCGTTTACATACACATTGATGCGCTTATGAGAAGAACTAGAAATTTAGGAATTGTTAATGAAATGAGGTCAATTTGTCATGTTGTTGAACGACATAGAAATCAAAGTTGAATTACATAAGTATTTCGTTCCCATTTCATCCCTACAAACTTTCAACTACAAATTTTCTTTCAAAAAAATTGAAAAATATCCTGCAGTTCATTCCAAGATAGTTTTGTCACGAGAACTACTACCAAGGTCTCATCTCGTCTGAACAGGTATTTTCTCTACACTGAGAAGGGAAAATTTTGTTCTCATGCTTCTAGATAATTCTACTTCAACATGTGATGGAACTTCACTATAGGCAGAATGAGTATAGTCCATTTTGAAATAGCTTAAACTATCACAAGGCTTTCATCAATTCGTTGAGTGAAACCTGTTTGAAAATTGTATATAACAAGACAGATTTTGACATGATTACTGCGACTCTTAGAGAATTCTTAGGAGTACAGAGCTTACAATTTAAATGAGATTATAATAATTCGTTATTGATCGACTGTATATTCACTTCGTGAGACTCACACGGTTAAATTGCACACTAATTTACATAAACTATTACGGTGAAATTACTTGAAAAAAAAATGATGTCATAGCACAAGAATATCGCGGGTACGTCATTTGAATAGTGACAGTGTCGAGTGGTATTTTAGTTTGCATGACGAAGTTTTCTGCAGTCGAAAACTTTCCATTACAATCGAAATTGTGATAATTCTATTATTTGCAATGTTCATTGATTGATGTCGTGATTGAGTTTCTTCTGAATTCGTAGGCTGGTGTTAACTACAACTGCATATATTGCCGAATTTTTTCTTGAGACTTTGTTACATTTCCCAATCAGTTAACCTATGTACCGTTTCACATTTTGAAGATACGGTTTCAGATGAGATAAAAAACTGAACAAGTTGAATAAAAAAGTGTGTATATAATTAATCAGAATATACGCTTGCAAGATAGAATATCCGTCACGGAATAAGCCAGGAAGACCTTAGTTTCATTTAGAGACTTCACCATCATTCTTTATGGGTTTGAGTACTGAAGAGAATTGTGTTGATCAGGCTGTTTGATTTCGTAATCTGAATAGAATCCCAATGTTGGTGTCTTGTGTGTGAACTGTTTTTGTGATGATTATTCAGTTTTAATGAATTTTTAAGAGTTAAGGGTCGCAGTGTGAAGAAATTCTGAATAAAAATTGAAAATAAATTCTGATTCATATACATATATACCTACGCCTCGATAGCGGTAAACCGATGTTTCAAGTTAACAGCGTCTGGGATTGTTTATGTTCCAAATGTTATTTTTAACTTTTTTGTTATATATATTACGTTCGATAATAAACGAGTTTTCCGCTTTGGCAATAAAATTGATTATTTGAAAATAACGCTAAAAATATTGCCGGATTCCGCAGAAAAAACAAGCTCAATTTTATTGAAGTTTTTATAATTCAGCTACGTTTTGTTGAAATAAATACAGATGTAGTTGATTATTAATTCTTCATTCGTGGTCTTGTCATATACGTGGTGTAATTTGCCTCAAAGCCTATTTTGATGTAAAAATTCGTTAATCCAATCAAACATTCAATTTTCATTTATTTTCTTGAAATTGCCTCACCTTGACTTGACATGAAACACATCAACAGTATACACCTAAATATTCAGTCCTTCATGTTCGTTGAAAGAGATAAGGGAGTGGCTTTCCTAATTGTTCTCATTTTCCGAAAAGAATCCACAGAATAATTATTTCACTAGCTTTATCATGCCACTAACTTTTGAGTACTAAATATCGATGAAAGAATCAATCCTCCTGCTTTAACAAAACGGAAATACCGCAAAGAGTATGTTTAATCGCTTTTTTCAATATTAAAATGATCCCAAAGTCATTAAACAAAAAAACATGAAACTGTCCAACCAAAATTTAGGACATTTTATGAACAAACTTTATTTACAATGTTTGGCAAGCAGTTTTAGATTCTTATATAATTTGAGAGAGTCATCAACGGACAATAATTGACCAAAAATTAATTTCAATTGGACTTGGTACAACTTTATAATTTCAAATATTATGAGTGGCGAATTTTGGAAAAAAAGCTGTCATGCTAAAAATCTCGAAAACCGCCAATAATTCCGAAATACAGATTTACATAAAGCACTTTTTATTCCTCTTGTAGAAACCGAAAAACTGGTAAAACATGCAGGTTACCATTTACAAAAACAAAGTTGAGTTCCGCCCAGAAAAAAACGAACATCCTATCTAAATACCATCATTTTCATTTTGTAGAGCTCAGGAAATAGTATCACTTTGCTGATAAAATCTTCTATCTATTACCCTAAAGGATATTTGGCATGGACCCCTTGCTGGAGCAACGTTGAAGTAAATAAAAAAAAAGTCCTTCCTCTCACTAAGACATAGCATTTGTTTGCCTTTAGATAAATCACTCTTCCTTTTAAAATTCAGTACATCAACAAATTTATGTTGAGAATGCATCTTGCTAGTCGCATTTACACGCTCATTGTTCATAGCAATATCGAAAAAACATTTATTGAATTCACTGTGGAATATTCCAAAGTAAATAAACTAAAAATCGTTGTACAAAGACTAACGGTCTATCTATTCAACAAATAAACCAAAATTAATTTTTTTAAATAAATATTTTTCCTATTCGTGTCTATACATGTGTATTCTGTTGAATGTTTCTGATTTATCTTTAAGGTGACTTTTTTTTCTCTTATTGGATTGCTATTTCGATTTAATTAAAAATTATTTTAGTCACTCACCATCTCCCCGTACTTTTCCAAAATTCTCGCCCCCAAAGTAATCTGATAACCAGACTAAAGTAACATTTGTTTGAAAGAGATATTGAGTAAATCAGCTGCAAATGAACTCCAGATTCTTACACGATAGGTATCAATCTTTAATTTTCTGTCCTGCTTACGAGCACACCTCAGTATTTGTGCAAGCTACGGAAGACGATGCCCTTACTTTTCAACGTGTGATGCCATATTTTTTGTCTGGCTCATTTAAAATTTGTCTCTAAATTGACCATCGCCAGATTTTCAGAATAAAACGTTCTTTTTTGAGTTTCAGAAACTTTTAAGGTTTCACTCAGCACTCCATATTCTTGAATTTTTCTCTTGAGTCACGAAAGAACTTTGTGTGGAAAACCTTGACACCTTATGCTAGTTTCAATTTACTTTTTTTACCAAAAATAAATTACATTATCATTTTAATGACAAGAAAGTGTTACTCCAATATGTATTAGCTTTAAATAAAGCGATGAAATAGGTTATTATGGTTGTGGCAAGTAATTTTTTTATCAGTGATTGCGTCTAGAAAAATTATTAGGAAAAGAACCAGTCAATATTCAGTAATTGAAACAGTAATTGAAAAATTACCCAATTAATTGATTTGACTCATCATAGGACTAAACGGCTATATTCATAAACCCACTCAACATTCTTGATCATATTTTCTAATAGTAATGATAATTTATGACTGATTGTTAGGCGGCTCACTGGTCATTCCTTATATTATTCCGATTGTAAACAATGGAAGGTCACATTTCTTCGAGTAAGTATGGAAACGCAAACATCTAATTTTGTCCCGCTTTGAATGATTGAATTAGGTTCTGGATGTGGATTCCAGGCAACCCGTTTTAACTATTGTTCCTATTGAATATGTTATGTGGGGTAAACAAAGTAGGTTACGGGCATGCCAAGGTCTTTATTGTAGAAAAGGTTGTGGTTATAGTTGGAAAGTATTCATTTAGGACGTTTTTTGTAGCCGGTATGTCTTTCCGATCGGTAAAGAAGAATGTGAATCAAAATCCATGCCAACAGAGATGGGACAGTACTGTCAACTATGATATTCAGTGTGTTCAGTACCAGAATTATACTGGATACCATTCCATTATTTCGCACCCGCATAGAAACTCCTATTTCATTGCTAGTATCATACAAACAACTTACCAATTATTACGTCCAAAATTTTACAACCTTTTTTATCGACTAAGGTAAGCTCGGGTAAGTGTGACCGTGATTTTCATTAGTTCGCATTGAATTTAGTCCATCTGATGAACCTGAACTAATATAACAATGAACTTTTGCAGGTATTTACTTCGAAGGTCAGTCTTTGTAATAAGCCACAGAAAACTGTTGAAAAATGTATTCTATGAATTTTATTTATATATTCAGATATACATCTCCATAGGTCTCACTTCCCCGGAAATTTGGGGCAAGTGTGATTCTGGCCAAATTTAAAGATATTAATGCACGTAAATCTCTCTTTGGGGCAGGTGTGAGTAAACAGTAAAGGAACTTTCACCATAATTTATTTGTTTCGAGATATCTTTATTCAAAACATAGTTAGAAACTTTTTAATATTGAATTTGAAATGCCCCATTGGAAAAAAACAAAAAATAATCGTGAAAGTAAACATTTGTTGAAAAGAAAAATTTACAGGTAGAAATCTGAAAAATGAGAATTTCATTGATCCCCATCTTATGACGAGTAGTGATGGAAGCACAGTTGTTATTTCATCATCAGAAAGTCTATCAATGTCTTCCACATCTGTCCAGGTATATTGTTTGGCTCTCTGAGATTTCCGTATATAATTTCGTACTATAGCTGAAAAAATATTACTGTTTAGATTGGCCAAATGAACCAGGTTCCCACTTACCCCGACAGATAGGTCACACTATCCCCAATAATAATTAATTTCGGGGAAAGTGTAATATGCAATGGAAAAATGTAAAAAAAACAACTTCATGAAAAAACAGCAATCTATAGTCAGATTCATTGTTTAGGCAGAAGAAAAGTGTTTAAAATGGATTCTTACCTTAGATTTTAACAATACACTCTAAGCTTGAAATAAACTCGTTATACTCGTTCGGGTTGATGAATTGTAGGTTAGAAAATTGGGGAAAATATTTGGATTTCACAAGATCTCTTTGGTATTTTATATGATGGTTATGGATTCATTATGAGTGTAGGCTATTCGTCAATAGATGGCATTGGGCTGTCGCCCGGTTTAGCGAAGATAGCGAGCAAACTCACACTTGCCCCAAATTCACACTTACCCGAGCTTACTATAATAAAATATCCATAAACACTTTCATAATGGAAACGAAATCACGTTTAATTTCCATTGATTAGCTGTTGAACTATAATTCGTCATAAGATACTGCATTATTTCTAGTTCTTGTGTTGTATCCATGCTGAGTCAAAATTGATCTTCCTCTAAAGATAAGCCGGTGAAATACTTTTCTTTATGTTGAAAATACACAAAAGTGACTGATATGTAAAGAGTTTAACATCAGGTTTAATTTTGTATTTAAGCAGCTTTTCTAGCTTTGGAAGGCCTTCTTTCATTTAGCTTGGAGTACCGCTTAGACTAAATAGGTAAGGGCAATTTGAATCAGACAATAGCGTACGTACGTTTCAATAAAATTATTTTTTTTCATATACAGCATAAGTATACTTATGAAACGACAACTTGAAATACGTTGCTGGCTCTTGGTCTATAATGGTTATGGAATATTCTGAAAATGTCCCTCAAAGCTCATCCATTCAAGACGTCACGTAGTTACTTATTTCAGATCACGGATTCAAATAAAGAATTAGTTTTCAGGGCTTATAAATGAAATAGATCGCCTTTCTATACACGTTGTCCGCCAACCTTTTTTTTCATTAAATAAATTGCAATTTTCTGAACTATCAAAATAAATCATAATAACTATATCTGTTTTTTTCTCTGACCTATTCAGGAAAAATTCAGATTAACGCACTTGAACTAGTCTGGATAAAAATATTCTAGTAAAATTTTTCAATTTAAAAATAAATAGTATTGTTCTTCGAAAAATAATCATCCGGAAAGGTTATACCATAGGCATTGCTAGAATATCCGTCTGAATAACGTCACTACTCGAACACCAGCAACACAAAAAAAATATTGAATTCACTAAAAGATGCAGAGTGAAGTACCGTTCAACTTTCATACGAACTTTTTTTCAATTACTTACTCTTATATCAAAATAGCAGAGTCCATACATTTGACTTACTCTGTATATGGCGAGTACAATGTTTTCGATTTAATTCGGAGAGCTCATCATCCGTCTTCAACTGCTTTGTAGTTTCCCATTCATCAGGTCGGCTTTATGCGTTCTCTCGAAATAAAAACCAATGTACTCTGAATTAGTACCATACGGCAAAGACAGTATAAGTGAAAAGTAACTTATTACATCTATAGTCACTAGTTGGAACTTAATTTTTGAAACGAGCCAGGGAATCAACGGTTGATCTAGGCCTAGGGGGTCATGATCCCCCTCCCTGAATCCGCGCTTGGTATCAATTGTTTTTCTATGAATTTTAATTTTATCCACACCGTTCCAATATATACTCCTACGATATGTAGTTCTTTGCTGAATAAATTTTTCGAATAGTTTCGCAGAAATATTTACTCATATTCAATCTATCAATGCCTAGAAATTTGATAAATCAAGTCCCTCTCAAACAAACTTCGTGAAATCGGCCATCTAAACTGAACGAAGAAAAATTGATGTTTTCTCGACGGAACGAAAATTCATTACGTGCTTTCAACTTGTTGAACGTACCGTGTATATTCTGCATGCGATTATTGGAAGAATAAATTGCATGAAATGATCAATTTCGTTATTACTCCGTTCTCGTACACAAATTACGGGCTCGATCTAGATAAAAATAGACGAACCGTAACGGGGTTAGTCAACAGTACAGTACGATGAGAATTTCAGCCTTTACTGGCATCGAGATATGCCCATAACATGCGGGCTTTCGACCCAATTACGCCATCAATGAGAAATTATCCGTAATCGAGGTCGATTCGATCTGTGATGGACAATTGCAATTGGACGTCTTAGCGTGAGATTAGTCGAGAGTTTTCTCCAGATAATAACAATAATCGTAGGTTAGTTTTAGATCCCATATATCGACACTCCCAACGAACAAAGACGTAACTCATTTTTCATCATATTTCAGGAGAGCCAAAATACTGATTTTTTTTCAATATTCAAGTCGAAATACAACTTATTTCAAGTAGATTTCTTCGTAACTACTTGGTCTGGGCATATGGCTCTTTTATCGCCAGCATCAGTTTTTTAAGCAGCACAATATCATTTAACTGTTGGGAGATGGGATTATTTTCCTGCTCATGACGTGTTTTTTGCTGGTAACTAAAATGGCCCCAGAGTTTCTGAGCTTTATGTTAGTCTGAAGTTACCCTCGAAGAGCAGAACCTACTTTGCTGCGTGTTTCCCAACAGCGTAGGGCATTGACCTCAGGCAGGGACCTCCACCACCACCAGTAGATCTTAGAGCTTTAATTTGAAAATTTTGGAACGCCTCCGCCAAATATTTGATGGGATGGCGGGGCAAGCATTTTGTTTGGAAATGCTAGATGTGAAAACTACTGCATTCAATAGGAATCGCAAGTGTTGATTTATTCTATGAAGGCATATAATTTTCCTAAGCTGTTTTACTCGGTAGTTCAATGTCCCCTCAGAGATTGATTTGTGATTGAAGGTTTGAATTGTCTTATGTTTTACCGAGCTGAAGCATACATTTCTGGAAGAAATATTAGGCTTATTATGTTCAAGAGTCAATTCCTCATCGAGTGTTGTTACATACATTACTTCAGCTGCTCTAGCATTGTGTTGGTATTGTCACGAGATGTCAATAGTTTCGACATTGATCGACAGATGGTAGTTCTCTCCTGTTCTGGTCCACATTTAAAATATATGTCGGCGTCGTCGCCTTTGATGATGTCTAAAAAAACTGTATTTGATATGGACTGTATTTGACAGTTTTCATGTCATACAGTGAGAAAAACTCGTATCAAGACTTTCATTCTTGACAAGTTCTATTGCGAAACAGCATTATACTATCATTTATGGTGAATTAAGATTACTATGTACTCGGCGATGATGTCCTATTATAATCACTGTAGTATTACTTTTCAACTACCCAATATTTGACGTATTTTATCTTTGAATATTTTCACAACGCTGTTGATTTGTTGTTGTTGTTACCCAGACACTGTTTTGCACCATATGATGTTGAACTATAGATCAGTTCAGATTTTGAGACGTTGATACCACGTCATAAGAGATAATATTTTTATTTTTTTGTCCTCATGTTTATGTTGTATTCTTGATTCGGTTCTTGTATTTTGCTGGCTGGCCCAACGAGAGACCAAATTTCGAAGTTCAAACTTTTGGTTAGTATTGGTAGTTTGCATAGGAATATTTTGTGAGTCGTATACATAAAAATACACAAAATAATAATTGTTGGAATAAATATGGAATTTGGTTATCTTGAGTATGGCAATTATGAATTGAACCCGGTATTGAAATGTGATGTTATCATCGATTATGGTACTGTCGAGTAGGTATAAACGTTGAAAAATAACCAAAGTCGGGTTTGAACAAAAAATCGCAATTTAAGCAATTGCAATTATATTTTCTTCGCCATATTTTGTATTTTCGATAACAAAGTTGTTGACACAAAATGTGGCTAATAGTACGAAAGATGTTCCTTAATACAATCGACAGCATATCATGGTTAGTGACGTAGCAATATGGCTTCCCAGCACACTAAAACACTAAAAAACAGTGTCACAATCTCTAGTTCGTGTTTTGGCTGTTACACTTTCATTACATTGAAACCGATAACATAAACAGCATATACTTTATATAACATCGTATAACGTCATCACACACCACGTATATAACCTCAAATATATTATTTTATTACTTCTAGCGTTACAGTGTTTTCACATTGAATCTCTTGTTAACCAAGGCATGTACATCATATACATAAAAAATTATAACACCCTACGTACATACGAATCGATCAGTCTTTCTTTGAATGTGAACAAAATGAACCACGATATTAGAGGAATCCTGGAAAAGACAGGTTAAGCCCAATCACATGGTCCCTATGTTTCTGTATTTCTTACCACTCAAGAAAATCTAAGTTTTTCTGGAAATTTTCATCACAGTCCGAAGCTATTGCCTTCAGACTTCATTTACAATTGTTTACCAACGTCTTGAATATCAAATCAATAGCAAGAACTCTTTCCCAACTTCAAGACATGTCGTCAAGCTGAATCCTTTGCAGTCATTTTAGCTATCCACACTCATTCTTGATGTCTTCCAAAGCACTCTAACCCTTTCCTCGCTGCCAGTTCTAATCCGTATAAAATAGAAGTTTGTGCTCAACTTGATAAACTATGAACACACTCTCATCTACATGTTCTCTGTTATGTTTTTGGATAGATTGGGTTTCTTTTCTGGAGATCCAACAAGATGCTCCGAGTCGATTTCTGAGATGCTCTGAATGCAAACATATATGCGTGCCTTGAGTCCAGAGAAGAATGAGGTTAAAAACATAACTATGAGTCCACCTAGTTCTAGAAAATGGTTTACTACGCCAAAATACTATCGTTACTCGTTCCCTTCAATTTGGTCTGTCGAAGCTGTGGGAAAAAATGCAATTTCCAGTTCATTTTATCCGGAAAAACACCAATTGTTACATACTTTTGCTCATTAATTCTCATTATTTTTCCTGACCATTGAAAGATTTTCTTTTTTGTGAGAACCAGTTGGTAAAGAACTTGTGCATAGAAAGAACAGTTACGTTATGATTGCCAGTCATGTTCAGTGACTTTCATACTTCTAGCTGATGCATTATAATCCTTTGCATATGTTGGATGACCTATTGATCATGAAACACTAACATAACCGTTTCTATTTCTGTTATCTTATACATGTTTGCCCTACTCTACCCATCGATCTTCTCCATACTTTATCGATAGTGCGTCAGACTCGTACAAATCAAAGTTAATGGGTGTGTGATGACGTCATAACAAGCAAACCTTTTATAGTAATAGTAACCTTGGCAATCGCCCATCAACTTTGAATACATCGTCGGGCAGAGGAGGCTTTGGAGTGCAAGTGACAAGTGACCGTGATAAATGTATCGATAAATTGGTGCCGGTGTGAGCTAACGAGACAAGATGATGTTCGAAGTGGGCAGCATAGGCGGCAACAAATTGGACGCCGCCGCCGCTTTGCGTCAGACGCACGTCGTGCCCCATGCGCGCCAACATTACAGCGTTAAAAACCAAATGATGCGGCTGCTGAGGAGGTCCAAGTCGACCGCGACGCCGTCGTCGGAAAAGATTACGCCGAAACACGTTCACAATGGTCACCATTACCATCAGAATCACGTGGTTCATCCCCAGTCCAAAGTGGTGAACGCCGTGGAAGCGCTGCCGTTCGTCGTGGGAAAGAGCAGAAAGGTGAGGGGTTATCTTCTTATTCTTTTCTTTTGACTGGTGAGTGCCAAACACAGGTGGCCTGAATGCTTTGTGAAGCACCATCTATGCGCTGTTGTTGCGAGGTTGCGGACATTTATGTAAACTGTAAACAGATAAATGCTACTTGCCGATAATATTTTACCAGATCTGTATTCAGAAAACCGACCACTAATAATGCCCCTAAGGTAAACCCCTCATAAGGATAGACGGTTTGGAGAGTTCAGTATTTTTTTCATCATTCCTTTCAGTCCATAGGTTAGGTTAGGTTTGAAATGAGCTGGTCTGTTCGGGCCTCCACTGCGACCCACAAAGGTTATTATGGCTCATACAAATTCATATTTCACCAAATAAACCCAGATTTTTGACGAAGCCGATTAGTTCATTTGGTGTATGATCTTTCAGGTCAGAGGAAGAGAGTGAAACTCTGCCAAACATCGAAAACCTGATTCGGTCAGTTTGTGCTCTGCTGTTTCACCATCTTCAAAACAGTGACGACAGTTTTAGTCTTGTCATGCGATGATTCGAACGACAGTGGCCTGTGAGTAGGCCTGTTAGACATCGCAGGTCATCACTGCTGGAGTCTAACAGTGTTTTGGCCAAAGTCTTCGAGGAATGTGTGAATGCCTTGGAATGAGCATATTCTAGTGGGTTTTACCAGAAGTTTAATACTTTCCTTACTGTCCAGGTGTTCACTGTATGTCTGGCAAAAATTGGTGAGATGCCAATGGCTGGTTATGGTTCAATAAACCTACTTGCAGCACCTTCTCTTGCAAGAAGGTCCGCCATTTCATTACCCTCCAGGAAAGGCCAGGAATCCTGACCATAGACAGACTGTTGGGTCTTCCTATTGAGTCTTCTCTGGCAGTTTGAAATCAGCTTATACGTTGATCGATACGAGCAGCTTGACCGTCCGAGAAAATTTTAAAGTATAACGCACCCAGCTGTCTTGACAGAATCTTGCATAAACCATGTTCAACCATTGTCTGAAGGTTCATGGGAGTATCATTGAAGGACGATGGGATCCATTAGCAGATGGCGCCACTCGGTTGGTGCCCAAAAAATATTGGAGTGAGATGAAACAAGTTCACGTTTGCGGTGAGAGAGAAAGATAGAGTTATTAGTTTCCTAGCATTCCGATCGGAGCACCATCTCACTGGACCTAGTTTCAATAAAAGTCTGATAGATGGCTCTCGCGATTTGATCCAAAAATTGTTAGAATAGTTGTTGAAATTGTTATTTCCGTCAACCGGCTGCACTCTTACGAGCAACCCTTTAGAAGTCTTCGAGAGACTTGTGCGAGCTAGGGAAGAGGTAGCTTTTACCGTTTAACGTGTAATGCCATGCACGGCTTTCTGTAACGACACTGACGGACTATATACCTGTAGGCAATGGTTCAACCAAGCTTGTAGTACAAATTCAATATACCGGACCAGTTTTCCTGTATTTCACTTGATTTTACCAGCTCGATTCATAATAACCTGATGTGTGAATAATCATTTATTCTCTACAAGTCCTTATATGTACGCCCCATTAGCACTATGAAACAGTTCTTCATACGGTGGGTTCAGTATTGACTGACAGTGAATCCGAATAATGATTTTATTTTAAGAAAAAGGACGTAATCAATTAATCCATCAACAGTTTTTGAATACTATTTGAACTTGACTTTAATACATTTCTGCAACAAAAGGAACATTGTCTAGGTCAGTTTATGCAATATCCGTTGCTTTCTTGAATCACATTATGTGTAATATACAATAAGAGCCATAGGTCAAAAAGTTAAAGCAAATTATCTGCATAGGCTAGTTTTGGTGACATATTCATAGCTGCTGAGTTGGCATTCCTGGTTACGTCACTTGATATAAATAATTTATTCCATGTTAGATGGCGCCAACGGCATATGATAAGTTGAGCTGATTGAGAAATGATAATATTATAAACACTCGAGTGCGGGTAGAGGACGGCTATTAAGTATCATCATTTGACGTGGTGCTTGCTGATTTTTGGTCGGTGACATTTCTTTCGACCTAGTATATTCATCAAATGCCATCCTTAGCTTTCTTCATCGGTCGCGGACTAGAGGAGAACATGGAAATATTGACTTATAGAGATCCCTACCTCATTCTCCTGTCCGTTGTGATCAGGGGGTGAGCGCTTGTGCCAATTAGAACCTAGGGTTCCCGCGAGAGGGACGGGTGGTCAAATGTTCCAGGTCGTAATGGAAGTAGTTGGTACGATCCCCGCCTCCTGCAAAGCTTATGTGTTGTGTTCGTTGGTATTCAATGAAGATATTGCCATGAGAGGTTTGCTGAGGCCAGTTATTTTGATGATATCAAACCGCTGTACTATCGAACACCGCTACCGGATATGTAATGATTCCACAATATTATTGCTGTTCATTGGAATTCTGACATGATTTGATATTTCGTATTTCATCATTTGAGTAAAAATTCATGCCCAATAACATCTCCAGTAGTCGTTATATTATCGCAAAAGTATGTATGCTAATAATAACCCCGACAGTAAGAAGGCCGTGGACTTGCGATAATGAAATTTGTACACAGGGTTACCAGATGAAACCTAAACAGTTTTTGGGGTCGGGATTTCTTTCTCTACATTGTCCACGAGCAAGCATAAAGAAGAAGGCGTTAAGGCATTTTTTTCTATCTGCCGTCTTGGAATTCGTTAGACCTAAAGCCGGCATAAAAGCTGCAGAATCTTGCTTTGCTTGTCTAGTGATTCCCAGATCTGGTGGGCAAAATACGATTTCACCACCTGTTTTCATAATCGCATCATGGTATTCCTGTACCGAATTGCTAATGTGTATCGGTGTCTCTGTAATTTTTTGTATTGCCCTCGTATAGAGGTCCCTGTCGCTGGATGCAAGTCCTGCTGGGATGTGCTTGAAATCAATATGCATGTACTGGCTCACCTATATGGTCTTTATAACGTGGCATTGCAAATTATTTTTATTTGTATTGCAATCCTTGTGACTTGTTCTGTATTGGACAAGATACCTGTTGCTATTTGCTCCGGGAATATTGAACCTGTCGAGGAGAATAAGAATTGCCAGATACTCTGAACTCGTTCAAGCCAATAAGCATGACATGTAGTCCTTTTCGAACATCAAGCTAATAAGACATTGGTGGAGTGGAGTTCTTGGTTCGGTTCCAAGCGAAATTAATAACGTACTAGACGAAGATAAACTGGATATTCTTGATGAAACGATGTTTCGGAACTTTCTAGGTTCAAGTACATTTACTGGCTTGCGTAAAGTGGCTTTGTTTGGTTCATTATGTCTATACTTTTTGGAGAACGAAACTTCCTGAAACATTTGGTCAAGGTTTAGACAAAATCGTAGTAAAAAGCTAGAATTAGGACACCGTTCATGTACAAGCAATTAACAATCAACTTTATTTCCTGAGGAGGTGACGGATATTTTCATAATCTTAAACTCTTATATCGCTGATAAAAAATAACAGTATAAGTGCCAGCAGTATGAATTTTTGAAAGTCAAATATGGTAGCAGGCATTGTCTTTAAATTAAGTTGTATGAAATATCTTTGATTTTGGTGTGATCAAAACTCAGTTTTGTTGATGCAGTCTGTTGACCTTATTCAACCAACCAATATAAACAAATAATTTTAATACTACAGGGCCCATGTTTGAGATTCGTGTATGGCATCAGAAGGGAAAATACGCGGTGGTTTTTTCTGGATGTAGGATTGAAAGCATTTGGAATTTGGCTTGTGTTCAAAATGCCATATCTCAAAAATCGATGGTGCTTTGTGGAAAATACTAGTAATCTACCACAGAAATCAATATCATTGGTGAATGAAATTTTTATAGAATTCATGTATGCTGTGACCCCATCATATCCATCACTATTACTCCTCGTATTACCATTTTACTGCTGTACCGTTCATGACTGCACTCTACACACAAGGTTGCTTTCAAGGTTGAGTGAAATAGCAGTTCGTTAGTTACTTTATTATGTATTATGAGTATCTATAACTTATTGGCCACAGCAAGCCTCCAGAATTTCATTGGAAACTTTTGTGAATTGATAATGATACCTCAATAGTTTTAATTGGTTGATGCTCCAAAATTGGTACCAGAAGGCAATAAAATAGCACCAAAGTACGTAACTGTATATCGTCTTGAGGGCTATACGTCTGTATCTATGATACCAATATGTGAATCGTTCATTAACAATATTGGGTTTAGTTTTTAAGTCCCACAGGACTATCGAATTCTTGTGAAATTGAAATATCATCGGCAAATAGTAAGCAAACTCATACACAAATATTGTGGGAGATCATTTATATAAAGTAAAAATATTAATGGCCCTAACTCTGAACCCTGTGGAACTCCTACGTTAACTTCACACATGAGAGTCTATAAACTTCCCAGCGTTATAGTTGAAGTACTCCTTATGGTAATGTCATGAAAGATGGGTGACACTGTTGACAATATTGAATGTGTTGATCATTTTATTGACATTCAAAAACTTGATGATTAAATCATTACGAACAAGGGTTTGTTGCTGACTATGGTAGGAAGAAAATTTCGAATTCAACCTGATGTAAGAACATCACAGAGTTGAAGTTAAGAACTTGAAATGGTTAAACATACTGAAGGTTCAGTTTTTGTCGTGAATGTGTAGACTGCGGTTGATTTTCGATTAAATTCTAGTTTCTTGTAATTATGACCAATGGGTATGGAACGGAGGTCTTAGCCTTTGGTATTGGTAAGGAAAGTGTTCTGTCAAATATTTACCTCATATTTTGAAATTTTCTGGAATGAAGTATATTTCTATTGTTTCCAGTATGCAAATCGAAATAACGTTTCTACGAATAGCGTATCGTTGAAACTAAATCTAGTTCGCCCCCTTCGCCTGGCAATGAAATAGGATTCGACTTCAATTCCCCAGCGGAAATTGTCAACGCGCGGACTTGACGTAACGATGAAGCATGATGAGGATGCATTTTGACCGGTGATAACCTCTCGAATATACCGAGAAATCCTAACAGCAGCGATAATTGATATATGTCGTGGAATTCAATCAACCGATCAATTAATTGCCTTTCGTGTGAATTGCGGAAATTGTCTATAGCGAGGGGGTTATGCAAATTTCATTATATATTCCATCCAGGAATCTCTATGAGTGCTTAGGTTATCATACCCAAATCGATTCGGTTGCAACGTATATGGTTTTGTTAAAACCGAAAAAAACATATTTCCACTCATGTATATGAAAATGATCATTTTTCAAACGGATACCCTACATGCTCCATTCAAGTAACACAACCTTGATGAGTTACTCGCCTCTCACGCCTTGAACTTTGTTTGTAAAGGACATCTTCTGAGAGCGAGGCCTATTATAGACGAAGATAACAATAGCATTTTCCCTCACCGGCAGTGTCGTGCGTTTTTTGCGGAAATATTGAGGTTCAATAAAATAGAAATAATGAAAATCCAATATAGAATGGAAACCTGAAATTATGATGAAAGAATCTACACAATATGATTTTCAGAACTGCCACACTCTCTCCGCTTCGCTCGTAGACAAACTCTCACCTCAGGAAAAACACAGTATTTTCATCTCTTGTTGAAGAAAATACTATTTTCATTAATCATTTTTTCTGCCATCTCACACTAAATTTGGACAATTTTCCATGATGCATCTGGACGAACCCTACTCGTAGGAAACTTCAAACATAAAAATCTCTCTCCTTTCTGACAATAAAAATAGGGAAGTGTGTGATGAGATTTGGTGCTAAACACTCATAGAGTGTACCCCTGTGCGGGTAGAGGACGACTATAATTATTATTTGCCGTGGCGCTTTGAGGCGACTTTCAGATTTTTTGGTGGCGTATTCACTTTTCAGCTGTAGGAAAACCTACGGCACCCCTCGGGGTGGTCGGTGCGAACTCCAAGCAAGCACCAGACGATGGGATTGGCATTTAGACAACTTACACTGTCTATCGACTCCTATGAAATTGAGAAAATTTTTCTCGTTTTCCAGGATTTGAACCTGGCCAAATGCAAGCGGAACTTTAGAAGGCCGGCATATAACCACCTCGCTACCGAGCACCTTATGGTGATGGTTTTTTCCTCAAACTCTTGCCTTAGTAACTGTCCTGCATAGCCATTCTAACATTCACATTCACACGAGCGCTTGCTCGAGTTTCTCGAAGGAATTTCTTTTTCGATATCACCGATACACTTGTTATATTACCTACGATAATAACTATAAATCGTTTTTACATCTACTTACCTAGAGGTGGAAAAGGAAACCTTAGTACAAAAGTCATCCACAAGTATAGGCACAAACTCCGACAGATGTGGTAATGAATGTTGTTAAAAATTGTTGTAAAAAAAATTAAAAATTTGTTGTTATTGTTAAAAATGTTATTTCCGTCAACCAGCTGCACACCCTTAAGAGTACAACCCTCAAAAGTCTTCGAAAGACTTGTCCGAGCTAGGGAAGACGCAGCCCTTACCTTTCAACGTGTGATGCCATGCACGAGACCGATGACCATGCTGGGAATCGAACCCATGACCCTTAGATTAAGAGACGAGCGCTCTACCATCACGTCCTAAAACAGGTTGTTATGTTCTGTTCTCTGTCTCGTTTTTACTAAACGAGGCAAGAAATCTACATTGAAGCTGCATGAAACACGGTACCCCTGCAGCAATGCATTGTGCTTTTTACAAGAACGTTAGATAGACTGAATACAGATACTGATGGATTCATAACGGAGACTTAAGGTAGTGTCTCTAACACCCTAGACTCCCGCTACCACTACTCATACCCTAATTTTTCTAAGGAAATACTATAAATATCTGTCGTAGTGATATCCAGGAAAGTAATTGTATCCACTGGCATATTTTGCTTTTCACCCTGCCTCGGGATACTTCGATACTTTGTAATTTTCAGTCAAGCTTCTTAGACTTCAAGACTTCCGTATCCAAGAAAAACGAAGTACTTACATAATTTCTTTCAAGTCGCATGGATGGTCAGTGGTGTTTTCGAATGTATGCATGACGTACTTTTCGTAATTTTGTGTAAATATTTAACGATGTCTCTCAAAATAGGAGTGTGTTTATCGCCACTTTATTTGTTTCAAGATAGTGTCGTCGTATAGCAAATAACAATTATTAATGTTTCTTGTCTCCTTTCTTTACTTGTATATTGGGTTATCTAACTATTGCTCTTGCGGAATGTTCAGGCATCGATTATTTATTTATTTCCAGTCTGAAGTCTGTACGCCATAAATATAGTGCATTTTTTTCATCATCATTGGTCCTCAAAACATTCTGCTAGTGATACAATTCATCTCATCAACACGTGCACGAGATTCAGATTGCAGTATCGTCACACTTCTATCGTTCAATATTTTCATGTTATTTTGATGTCAGAACGATTTACATTTGGTTGGAATACGTTCTGAAACTGCCGCATTATGATCGATTACGATTTCAGCTGTGTATATCTCTTCTATGCAACGTATTTTTAAGTTTCCTGTTTCCATTGTTTCCCGTCGTCTTGACCCCATTAAAAGTTTTATTTAATGTCAACAGCAAGATCTGCTTTTTGTTTACACGGATGTGATAAGCTGGTAAGATGCGAGTCCGCGTATGAGCCATTTGGTGAACATTTTTCCATTTCTTTTTCAGAGTATTTGTAAAAGTTCACCGTCACGCTAATACCGTGCGACACGAGGATTGGGACAGATTTATTACAAGAAAAGTGACCGTGAAAATGATTTCCTGAGTTTTGTGTGGTATCGTTAAAAGCGATAATTTTTATTTTGTTTGTTGACGCATGGAGCAGTGGCGATAAAAACCGATAAATCGTGAGTCAGGCACTTCGAAAGGCACTTAATTTACATGATCCATTCGATTAGAAACTTAGGGGTGACAGGGGGGCCTCATCATGAATAAGTTTCAGTATCACAATACATAGGACGCACACGTTTTGAGGGAATGGCAATCTTCTGCCTCACCAACTTCATGGCACAGTGCTCCGTGGCTTCTGCTCCTACCTGAAACATCGTTGCATATTATCTAGGTTGCGTGAGATTCCTATCTACTCGTTGAGGCGACTGTAAAACATGCTCATTCCGTTTGTACAGGAAGGCCTTCCTTCAAACTAATTTGCTTCTTATAGTTGTTTTGAATTAAAGTTCATGGCTATAGTACGAAACCCTGTTTTGTCCATGGCCTCTCCTATTTCACCAGCTTATTGGAGATTGTTTCTGCATCAACTTGTGTTGCTGGTGTAGCTTCAATGGTGGCAAGTCTAGTAAGTATGCCAGAGCCTCTGTAAGTGTTGTTCTCATGGTTTCTGTAGTGCAGAGTTAATTACACTTGGCACCTTAAAAGTTTTTGACTGCTGGATTTTTGCCAGTCGAGCATATCATGGGCCCTACAATATTTTCTATAAGGAAATTTCTCTGACCAAGTTTCACCAAATCCGTATCAATGACTTTCTTGGTGTTTCGATTTCTGAAATTCCTCTGAGTTGGCATGTGTAATCTCCACCACATTGACTGAGTACTGAAGACTTGAGGACCGAGTAAGATCCTGATCTTATTTTCCTAACTCCAATGAAGTTATGTTATAACAAAGAACGAATTTACTACAAGTATACCTATTTGACGATAATGTTCATAATTTCAGAAGGGTAAACAAGTTAATCTAGCCTTTATTCGACAAGATATGGAAACATTTTTTGCTCGTCAAGGAGTTTATTGGTTCATATTGAAATATCTCGAAAATCACTTCGTTTTTTTATGCAAAAAAAAGTTGTTCGAGATCAAATTATTGTGTTATCCTTGACACGGATTGACCATATAAATAAAGCACTTAATCCAAAAATATTTGTTGATTTGAATAATCGTCAGTCTTGGACGAAATACATGTGTTATTCAGTATGATCTTTTCGAATCGATGTTGTTTAGAACGTGCGCGATGAATGGTGTTATTCAATGTGTAAATGACATATTTGCATTTCTAAATATTCAGTGACAGTTAACCATTCATGCAAAATACCATATTCATGTGAAGACATGAGTCATCATTGCTGTACTGTTGAAAAGTGATGATAGATAAGACTTGTTCATCTTCATTCCCAGAAAATCAAATCGATTGGTGTTTTATAAGAGGGCAGACCAGTTTTATTGAATTCGGGTTTTCTTTAAATTTTCAGTTTTTGTATCGTATTGATCGTACCCGTTTGGTGATCATTCGGGGCCACTATAATTGATAGATGATACAATTAAGGATTATTCGACAGTAATCGGATTAATATGTAACCCATCTATCGATTTAGTTATGCGTGGTTTCGACAGCTTCACGCGAAGTTATAGCGAGCCCTGTTTGCGGTTTTCAATTTCCGGATCTGCCCTATAGGCCCTTTTCAAATGCGAAACATTAGCGAAAGCCGTGTGGTGTTGAGGTCTTAGTTAATGACAGCCGTAGGTCGTATAATTCAACAGGGATTTCAGCGAATATGGTTCATTACTGTAAACTGTCCCTAAAATAAACTCGGCAATTGCTGGCTCTGAGTGGAAGGCATTTGAGGAAAATTATACAACGCTAAGTGACACGTACCGTAGTTGACGACACTAAAGGATTTTTCCCACACGAAGAAACTCTTAGAAAAATGTAACGATGAAACCTAGAGTACCACAGGGATCAGTCCTCGGTCCTGTCCTATTAATTATGTATGTATCATGGTCAACATACTCAGTATCTTTTATATATCTCACTAGTTATATCGATTGATTCGATCAGGAATATTACTTATTTATAATGACTAAACACCTGATGAAAGGCTAGAATGAGAGTAATTTCCTAAAACTTGATTTAGACTATACAGAGGGTATTAAAGCTGAATCCATCTCGACACTGACCTAAACTTTTGATCGCATATAAATCAGTTGTCAAAATGTCTGGCAACTCCAACAAACAGTTGAAAAACCAATTTACTATAGGTAGAGTATACTTTTTTTGTATCGGTTAGGTCAATAGTACAGAGATCATTAAATCACTGTGGCAAGAAAAAATATTGTTGAAAATGAAGATGTAAATCAAAATATCCTAAGAGGAAGGGCTAAACTGAGTTTTCCATTGCTCTTCCCAATAATCTCGAAATTGAATTTTTGTGAATGTTGTTGATTCAAAAGTTCAGTGAGAAATATCGTGACATTTCATTCATTTGAGAAGTTTTGCTTTATTTTCGTTTCACATTTATTAATTTCAAAGTTATTAAACCTTAATTTTGAAACGAAACATCTTGTTTTTCCTGTAGATTTAGTAGGATGGATAGCTTTATCTTTTGTCGACAAAAAATAATATGTCTGTTGATTATTGAATTTTTAATCAAGAATGTTCTGGAACTGGCATATTCCGACTATTCTGTATAATGTTTACAAATCGATATCATTCAGAGTAAAATATTATGCGTCAGTCTTCATACAAAGGCTATTCATTGAATTCGTTTGAAATAAATATTACGTTGAACGAGAATATTGTTATGAATTCCATTCCATACATTAGTTTTACATAATATGAAAGAATTATTGCTGCGCATTGAAATTATATCACAATAATTGTTAATTAAATAACTTTACGAATCCATTGTTTAAAAAACTACATCATCACCATTCAGAATCATCAGAATTTAAATATGCGTTTGAATTATCACAATGAAACTAACTGTCTTACAGTTAGGCTTCTTTTCATACATTCATCATTAGATAACAAATCTTCAGTAATAGTCGTTTTTTGAGGATATAGTGTGTCGATTTAAACATGTGATTCATTGTTTTAAATAAGGGTATTTTTCAAAGTTCAACAATAATGAACGAGTGCAATTTATCTGACACATCACTTGTGCAAAATTCCATAGTCTTCTTTTCTGATATGGTATGTAAACGTAAACGAGGAGATGGTTATTTTTGTCATCGGCATCCTCGTCTCCAGATTCCTCATCAGTGCGTCGTCATTGTCTTGTAGCTCAAACTCTTTTCTGACAAAAACGGGAAACAAATACATTTGTTGAAATAACCTTACCGTACTACGAGGATATATTGAAAAATTCTTAGCCTACTATAAAACCAACGAAAATTTCAATGTCAAAATATTTTATTTCTCAACATATTCTCCTCTTAATTGGATACATTTATTACAGCAAACCTGCAACGTCTCTAGACCTTTCAAAAAAATGTTTCTTCTTGCTCTGCAAACCAGACCTCCACAGCTTTTATTACCTCCTCGTTGGAAGAAAATTTACGACCTTTTAAACTTTTTTTCAGTTGAGGAAAGAGATGATAGTCGGACGGAGCCAAAGCTGGTGAATAAGGGGGGTGTTCTAGTAATTCAAACCCTAAATCACGAATTTTTTGCATGGCAACATGAGATTTGTGTGCAGGAGCGTTGTCCTGCAAAAACAAAACACCTTTGGATAGGTTTCCGCGTCTTTTCTCTTCAATTTTTTCCCGTAGAGTGGTCATTAATGTCGAGTAATCTCCAGTTATTGTTCTACCCTTATCCAAAAAATCAATCATGATTACTCCATGGCAATCCCAAAACACTGAAGCAAGAACTTTTCCAGCAGATTTTTGGACACGAAACTTCTTAGGTCTTTGAGAACCGGAGTGTCGCTATTCCATCGATTGTTTTTTGTTTCTGGATCATAGAAATGTACCCAAGTCTCATCCATAGTAACAATTCGGTTTAAGAAGTCTACATCGTTTTCAAATCGAGCACAGGATCGAACGCGATGCTACTACCCTTGCACGCTTTTGGTCAACATTCAAATTGACGTGAACTATATGATGAACGCGTTCGTATGAAATATTCAGTGCTTCAGATATCCGTTTTAGCCCAATTCGACGGTCTGTTAAAATCATATCATGAACTGCATCGATATTTTCGGGGACTGACACAGAAACTGGCCTTCCCGATGGGTCATCATCTTCAATGGAAAATTTACCTCTTTTGAAGCTTGCACGGTCGCATACGAAGGACATTGATCACCAAGGGTATTAAGCATATCTTCGTAAATCTGCTTACCTCTTAACCGTTTTAAATACAGGTATTTGATGATGGCTCAATACTCCAATTTTTCGATTTTCACAATTTTGGTGGACATATTTTTTCTTTTAATTTATTGCGTAACTCTGGTTTACTTTTTTGACGTCAAACTTTTCACTGACACTTCTAATAAGTTATTGTTCGTTGCTATGGTAACGCAATATTTTATTTATGCAGGGAACTGGACTAGGCTAACTAGATATCAATATATCCTCGTAAGTACTGTTTTACTGGTTCACGCTTTTACTTGTTCTGTTTATAGTGTTACATATTTTGATATGTTAAACAATTCATTGCCTACCCTCACAAAATAATTGTTTGTTTTTATGCCCGAGTATAATTGTAATATGAAAGTAGTCATTTTTAATTCTTCTGATATTTGTTCTGTGATATGTGAACGTGTGTCGTAACACACGTTCTAAAATAACCTCATAAAAAATACGCTCATGTATATTTCACACCTGGTGTTACATATATTCAACACACAACTTCTAGATGAAATATAACAGAAACCAAAAATGATTTCCAAATTCTATCTTTTGAGTCTCCTGGAACACATATTACATACTTCAGTTTATATATTTTTCCTTACCTCATCTATTTTTCGATAAGTTATTATACTTTATGAAATTAGGTTATACTCTCTATTCAAGTTTTAATCAGCTGATTGTCTGTTCCTAGAACAACAAAATATCAGTAATTTTTGCAATTAATAATAAGTATGTTTTCTTGTAAGACATCGCAAGTTAAAAAGTAAAGGCTACGTCTTTTCTAGTACTTTCTAGTAGAGTGGTCGTGTGGTCGGAGCGATTGCCGCTCACCCATGCGGCCCAGGTTCGATCCTAACCGCCTGCCACGCAGCTAAAGTGGTTCGGAATCCACTTGTACGTGTGTAGTTACCGGATCTCCCTTGCTCGCACGAGCTCTGCTTTTTAGGGGTTTCTCCGACAACTTGTGTGGTTCGAAAAAACAACAAACGACAAACAAAAATTAAGTCTCTTAAAGACTTATGAAGGTTGCTCGCCGGAAATATAAAAACATAAGAGAGATGTATGCCGCCATCTATCCGTGAACTTGAGCACAGAACTATATGTAACGCCAGTGCTTTTATGGGTTTAATAAGTAGATTTTGATTGAATTTTGACAAAGGTAAGTAGTTGTTTTTTAAATTCTTATAAATAACACTACTTTGTGTAGGTAATTGATGACCAATTTATTTTGTGGAAATTGAATAATATGAAATGAATGAGAAAACTTGAGTCTAATTCACACAAAGTATATTATTATGACCGGTTTCGGTTTTTATACCATTTTACTACTAATAATCATAGAAACCTGTCGTAACAATATAAACTGTCTTAACAAAGCTTTCTCTATCTTCGGAATAGCCCCAACACCAAAATGTGATGCGTCAGTGTTATTTATTTATCTTCTGATACTTCCATGACGCTTCCGGTTTTTGATGCAATATCAATATACTCCTCTATATTGTAAGCGTACATCAAACGTATGAATTCCATTCAAAAAAATTTACTTGTGCATTCCATATTCGTTCTATTGAAATTCGGAGTGCACTCTGAAAAATTAAAATGTCCTAGGAAATGTATGTTTCATTATTTTGGAATGAAGCGCTCTTTTCGAAACAGTTCGCATTATGAAATATTGACAATCCGTAGTATAAGACTGTTGAACCAAATCCTCAAAAACTTTCGAACGTTGGGAAAAGTTTAGTAATCGTTAGGGTGTCCGAATATTAGTTTCATGAAAAGTTGACGACAAAACTCGACAAAAGACCTTTAACTCAAAATGAAAAATGGATAACGTGGTCCAGTATTTTCGTCGGCAAGTATCCAACATAAAACAGCTACCGCCCCCTATGACCGTTGAGTTATATCTGTTAGATTCTTGGTGAAATTTTCTACAAGAGCAATTGCTTTACTTCGTCAACGTTTTTTAAGAGAACGGGATTTTTATTCGCATAGGCTTGCAAGCTATTAGATGCCGTAATAGTATAAAACAGTCTCTTTTTTTGAGTTCCATGAATTTCATGGTATCCGATCTTTGATTATGATTCATTTTCGTGCTAGGAATCGCACGTTAAAAGGTAAGACCTCGTTAATCCTTAGCTCGCACAAGTTTCGACTTCTGAGGACTGTCGTTCGTAGGGGGATGGCAGCTGGTTAACGGAAAAAACAATTTTTTTTTTTATATCTCAATGTAAATTGGACAATGTTTTTCTTTCATTATACTTGCTTTAAAACAAAGCTGTACTCATGAAAAATGATGCTTGGATCTAAAAAATGGTTCGTTTATATATACTGGAATAAATATTGTCTCATTTCAAGAAATCGATATTTTCAGAATTATTTTCTCAGAATGAGATAATGATATTCTGGAACTAAGTAAAGGAAGGTGTTTTCAATCAAGTATACTGAATATTGTAAAAAATTGGAATATTAGATCCAACTATATGATACTCTCAGAAGAAAAGGACACTAAGCTTGAATAAAAACTTTGCTGTGGTCAATTTGAAGTCATTATTTTCTCATTTCTACATTATGATAATGTAGGGCTGAGAAATTGATTTTCCTGATGTAAATTGAATAATTTTTGTCAACCAAGAGAACAGTTGTTTGAATGAAAACTTTTTTGTTTGTATTATGAAATCAATATTACCTTATTCATAGAGAATATTTTGTTACGTTATGAAATTCATAACTGTAATTGAGGAATATGTTTTTTTCACTTCGAAAATAATGGTTTCTTTCTTCTGATAATATCCCATGTCCATATATCAGTTAAAAGGATATACTCAAAGTATCTTCGGAAATACCTTCTGCCGGACATTTTTGGAAAAGATATCAATTTTGTTTCTAAGGAACAAACCTTCAGATTCTGAGGATATTACTACAACTTTTTGAGAACGAAATCATTTGGTTTGAGAATTCTCCATCAAGTATTTAAGAAATGTTTGAGGTATTTCGTTTCAAATGGTTCAATCACTAAGTGACGTTTTACTTCTGGTAGATACACTTGTGATATCCAAAAATTCATGTAAAAAAAAGGTATCTTCATTTCAAAAACATATTTAATTTTCACAGACATTTACATTGAATAAAAATAAAGTCAACAATTCTTAATAATGAGACCGAAATACTGCGTATTAGCCGACAACCGTTTTAGTGTCATAATAAAGAAAGCAGGGTTACTGTGGCGATGCCTGTGATGGGGATTCTGAAGTAAAACGCGTAGAGATTATCTTGATTCAAGAATATTCTATTAAAATTTCATAAAAACGTTTCTTGAATCAACGATTTCAATTATGTTTGATCCAAGTATGAATATTTTTTCATATATGGTAATTTTATCACGTCAATAATATTTTCTTGAACGAATAAAATGAGTAGAATGAATGAGATTGTGTATCCAAGAAATACAATATTCTCTTTCCGAAAATATTTCTTTTAAATGAAAGAATATTTATTCACTAATAAACACTAAAGTAAATAAATATTTTTTCTTGAATTAGGAAATCCTTTTCATGTGTGCAGAAAGTGGGACAGATTAAAAATGTAGGTACACGGTAGATTACTTTTTTGGTGTACTTTGTAGATCTCGCTTATAATCCACTCTGTATGCAAACATCCGACTCTTAACGAACATACCTACTCCATTTCGCCCATATCCGAAAGAAAATTACTTTCATCATTCATTTATTACTCCGTTAGGTGGTGTTTCGGAATATACGTTTTTTGCATTGTGCTTGGAGAACTGTGTTCCGGTAATTGTTTTGGAACGAAGCCAACTCCGTCAAAAGATCGCAAGGTTGGAAAAGTGCGAGATTTCTTTCATTGTTTCCTTTAAGTGGTGTTCTCCGGCTTTTTTATTATACCGAGATTATTTTTAGAAATTAAAAGCATCTTCAAAAAATTCCTATCAACAAGTTCGTATACCGGCTATACTCCAATCAACCCTCTGGTTTTTACGAAAAAAAGAACACAAAACTAAATACCCTTTCGTAAAATCGAACAGATTTTCTGGCCAATCGATGAATACTCTTATTTATTTATTTTGACGCTTTCATAAATTGGTTGTGAAAAAAAATGGCTTTTTCAATCATGAGCTAAAGAAAATAATGACCTCTCTACATGACGATATGAATATAAAAACTATAGTTACACTCTGTATCTCATCCCATTTTTGGATCACCTATAAAGCAATCTTGATTAAAAATAAACATACCTTTTGTTATACTCCAATAATTATAGAGGCATTGTTGTTCGACTCCTCTGTGTGTATTCCAAACTTTCCAGACCAAAATAAACAATTCCATTACCATTTCCATCGTTTACCTATCACTATTCTTACGCTTTGTTATTTTCCACGGCTATTTTTCGAGGGTAATCAATACAGTTTTATTTACATCTCGATCAGTTCAAACGAGCTGTTGAATCATTTAGGAACGTCGTGAGTAAATTTCAACGTTAATTTGATTTTAGTTTTTTTTTTTTCGATAATTGTGTTTACAGAAGCATGCGCGTTGTTGCTCTCGCTATTAGGTGTCTGAGCAGTCAGGAATTTACATACTTTGTCTTCGAATTAAGAATTCCTATTCAGTTCATTTTTTTTTTTTCTATAGGATCATCTTTTCTCAGCGATCGCAAACAATGTCTCATCAACTAATAGAGAGTACTATCAATTCCGACTTCTTGAACGTAAACAGGGGTGTCCCTGAAGGATCCATATTGGGGCCTATTTTATTTATATTGTATACCAATAATATGGTGCTTGTATAAAACATAGGGAATATATTGCATTAGCTGATGATGTTTTTGGTTTAGTTTTATCTGAAAATTCAAAAAATTTCTCTGCGAAAAGCGTTTCATTCAATTAATTTCAATATTTCGAAAGAGGACTGAAAATTTGTTTATTGGAACATTGTTTTTATTCTTTGAACAAATGTTTTCCTTTTTTAAATAAGTCCCAGTTTTAATATTTGTATAATTACATTTTATCGCAAGAAGTATTGTTTTCATATTATTTTTGTATTGTTTTGTTCCCATTTGATAGAGAATCACAGTATCTTTCTATGATAGATGAACTGACAAAACTGACGAATCCTATACAATTGTTATTGTTTTATGAATAATGAAGAATATCAGAAAAAAAAAGAAAAAAAGTTGTTAAAATACAGAATGAATACAATTTGTTACACGGGAAAATGCGGAACAATTTACATTACTCGTCTCTTTTTTATGGATATTTTTATAGTTTATCATACCCAGAAATAATATCCTTTCACTCAGCCTATACTTTGAGAATAAAGTTTCCGGTGTATCTAGGCTTTTTTTATTTTTTACTGTTCATAAAAAATGTTCGTGTTCATGAATTTATTTCAACAAGTCATCCATGGTTCGTTTTATTGGCTTCGCTTATCACTGGAGAAATCTACAAGGACTCTATATCTTCATGTTCCCACTGATAAATAACTCTAATGTGTTCAATAAAAATTGCACATCGGGCGTCATGTTATCTTTTCATGCCAGTTTTCTCGACGAGCCATATCTATGTTTATATTCCGATGAATATGTCTGGACACAGGTAGTTAAATGATTTTTTTTTGTAAACAATAACATGTGATTTAAACATCCAATAAGAATCATGCAACACCCCTCCTTATCACCACTCTGACTGTCTGGAACTTGGTTGTTAGGAAAGCATAACTTCTTCGTTTAGTAAACAGTATAAACTCCTTCCCGAATATGTCGGTAAAATCACTCGAGAGTGGCAGTTCTGGTGTAGTGGTA
The DNA here is from genome assembly GCA_958502065.1 of Chrysolina americana. Classification (NCBI taxonomy): domain Eukaryota; kingdom Metazoa; phylum Arthropoda; class Insecta; order Coleoptera; family Chrysomelidae; genus Chrysolina; species Chrysolina americana. The sequence goes on from OY293412.1 coordinate 91,649,890, forward strand.
AAATTCCATTCGATGTCTTCACAATCTGGAATGAAAGAAGAAATCGTTATCTTCGATGCGTCACCGGATAAAGTTGGATATGACGTAGCAAAAACTGAAGAAATCGAGAAAATCGATACAACTCTCGTAGATTCCGTTGATGAAAAAGATAAAAGGAAGGACAAAAGTGAAGGTGCCGAGGATATATCTATCTCTTCTGAAGATTTTTTTGTAGGAGGTCTTCCGCCAAACGATTCAGAAACTGGATCAAAAATCTTCGAAGGTATTGATTTCGATCGGGATTGTTCCAAGGCATTCCAAAATTTCGTAAGGGGTTTAGAAACGTTTTCCGTTGATGAAATCGAGAAAAAGGTTTTGGAGGAAGTTCCTTACTACTCACCTATATGTTGCTTCCATCTGAAACCGAGGCGTAATGGAGAAGCTTCCATAAAACGTGCTCTATTTGAGAAGATTTTCAACTTCCAACCAGCTGTGACTAAGGAAGAAATCCGTTTGTATACTCTGATCAAAATGAAGAATCCGGCAAGTGATTCGGATATTCAAGAAAAACTAATGAAGCTTCTGGATGTTTCTTCAGAGCGGATTTACCGATCTCCATTCTGCTGGTTTTCCCTCACGGATGAAGATTTGGAGAAGACATTTTGGCGCAACGTGAAGATGTGTTTGCGTTTCAAACCGGTCAATATCAATAAAGTGTTCTTCATTCTTGATTGCGAAGAAGTTGAGGATTGGGTGGACAAAACTGTAGCTTCCGTTCAGAAAGAAAAAGATGTTTTGTATTAACTTCACATGTTCATTTCAATAATTTGTTTTTTCATACAACGTTCACGAGGGAAATTCACGAATAAATTGTTTAAATGGTTTGTGAAGTTTTTTTTGCATGTGAAATTGTCCAGTTTCCAGTTAAAATTACTCCGATTTTAAACGGAACTAACATTATATGGCAAACATTTAAAAGGTATTGTCCATTTGCATGGATCTTGGATCAATTTTACAGCAATATTTTGGCAAGAGTTGGAACAATCTATTAGAACATATTTCCAAACATTCATTAAAGATAGTAAACAATAACAACAAATAATAAGGGTCAGTCCATAATCCGTATTCACTACTCGTTATTTTTTGTTATACTTAAAAAAAAGATATTCGCTTATTAAGATTTTTCAGGACAGGTTTTTTTCTATCGTTCGACTATAATAGGTACCAGTCAAATTTCACATTTTTCTTGATAATAAATAGTTGGATGATTGAAAAAGTTGTTTTTTTCATTTAACCAGCTACTAAATTTGAACAATTTTGATTTTATTTGCTGTTTCTCGACAATCATTCGGCTCCATAGTTTCGAAAAATACGAGAAGAACTTTTTATCAACAAAACTTTTTTTTGTAAAAAAATTCATTAAAAAGGCGTATGGTGCCGACTTAACCCACTGTTCATACCGGGTGTACGCGGAGGATGGCTCGTCCTTATAATTTTATTGTTTTTACGGAATATGAAATCAAATTTGGAATTTCTGTATACGATCTAAACTGTAATTTTCAACAAGTGACACAGCTTCATGCAACTTCCGGTTTCACTGGAAATGAAATGAACGTTCGATTTTTAAGTGCGATACTTCATTTTTTGTTGCCAACTTTTTTTTCATTTATTTGAACTTGATGGATTTAGATACGTTAAAATTAATAATTTTTTTCCTAACATTTTGCCCAAAATATAATCTGTTATGCAAAATATAATTTTTAAATTATTATTACTATTTTTTGCAAATGGACACCTTGGATCAAGAAAAAAAAGCATTTTGTTGTGATTATTTGATACCGTACACTACTAGATTTAAAAAAAAACATCAAAAAACTTCAAAATATTGAATATAAAGTTAGATTTTCTCAAAATGAAACATCTTTTGAGATTAAAGTGAGATTTAAATGCATTGAGCAACCTGTGACAACACATCTGATACCAATAGTAGTTACTAATTTGAAAATTGAATCCAACATACAAGGTATATTTTGATCGAAAACAGTATAGTTGTTTTTTTCTCATAATGTTCGAGATGAAATTAGTAATTTGACTTGTCCAATAACCTCCAGATTAAAAAAACGTAACAAAAATGTATAAATGGTTTCGTGTCATTTATACTTAAATTCGCAGCGTATGGAAAACTTTTTCATTATTAATTTTACGAAAAAAAAAACAAAATTCCCTATAAAAAGTTCTGCATGATCTACAACCTTGAAAACAACGTTCAGATATACATTATCTTCAGTCGTATACGAGGTTTCTTGAAAATTATGAATGAATTCAATGCAGGAAGTACTTTTATTTTTGACAATGTCGAAACTTGTTATGGGAAAAAGTTGTTTAGAAATGGAATAACTTTTTTTCGTAAAATCAATACCAAAAGAGATATATAATTCTAATTGATTTTCAGTAATTTCTGAAAGTTTTTAGACTGATTTAAGTATCCTCAAAATTGATTTGATAACGTTGAATTTGTTTTAACAAAAATACCATATTCGACTTGATTATGAAACTGGAAAGCACTTTAATTAATGGAGAAGCACCTAACTGCCATTTTTTCGACCACTATTTCAATATTTTCCGTAGGTAATGAAAATTAGGAACCCAATTGAATCCATTTAAGTTTGTAAACCAATCATTCTTCAAACTCCCAACATTTCTTTAAATTCTTACTATCGTAAATCCCTATTGATTCATTTTTCATTGAAGCACTTTATACTCCTGAAGACGAACCCAGATGATTCGAAACAGCGCGTCAGTGCAGCTCTCACACCTTAAACTTGTGGATGATACCGAGCCTCAAGGCAGTCAAGGCTATTAACGTCACTAACGATATATGTATGATGTATCGCCGCCCTTTAAGTAAATTAACCTTGGTTCTTCATTGGCCAATTATCGATATCGAACACCCCACCCCCATCGTTCGACGGTAACGAGATAACTTCGTACCGTAAACACTGTTTACGATGCCCGACAAATTAGCTGTAATCAAGAACACTTACTCACCGAGCCTGTATGTATGGTCGCATATCTATCTGGCGTAAAATTACGAATTAATTTTTAACTAGATATAATTTCGTCCTTGATAACGTTGTCGATTTATCTCTCGATATACGAGGCGGCAGATGTGCTGTTCGGTTGGAAAATTTGCTGTTGTTTTAGTCGATAATTAGCTCGAATTTCGTTCTGTGATTAGCGTTAACTCCTACATTTTATTTAGCGTTCCAAACTTGACTCAACACGTGACCGTTATCACCATTATCTGGAACGACTAATTTACTATATGGGATTTCATGAAAACTATATGATAATAAATAACTGTAATTTTGGAACAAGATTTGTTACGGAGTTCTCATTTGAGGCTATCCGTTTCTAATATACCGGGTGGCTACGGAAGTATTGCCTACGGAATATCTCAGTTATTATATGAAGTAGGTTTGTGAAATTTCGAGCGTCGATATAATGACATAAGAGGTAGAATTTGAGCATATTGACATGTCGAAGTTAACTTCCGGTCTGACCGGAAGTAACATCAACTTTCTTATTTTAAATGGAAACCCTATTTTTTTTTCTTTTCGCTTTATTCAGCATTCAATTCCCTTTCTAATGACATATCACAAGTTGGTATCTAACCAGAAACTAGATCAGAAAAAAATTATTATTGAATTTCACCGAGTAGGCCGTGGAAGCAAAATGAATGCCAACAATTGAAAAGTTGGCTATGGAAACCATACGTCACTTGATAACAGTTGCTACTACAGTGATATTTTTTCATTCGTCGGCGTTATAAAAATCCGACAAAAAAAATATTGGAAAAATTGGGAAAAAAACAATACTCTGTAGGTCCATAACTTAAATAGGAACATACAACTTTTTCTTGCCTGTACTATTCAGCATAACCATTCCTTTCTAATGATATAATGGAAAGTAACTTTTTGAAATGAAATACCAAAAAATCCAATTATTATTCTTCAAATAACAAAACAGATTATCGCCATACGCAAAAATAACATTAAAAATAATGTGGAATGATAAATTATATCCTGCAGGTTCTAGGTTAAATAGGAACATAAACGTACTTGGTCTGTGCCATCATCCATAGATATTCTAATATCTACCTATGGACGATGTTTGTGCTATTCAGAATAATCATTCCATTGCAATAATCATTCGAACCAAAATATTAACAAGTAGGCTGATAAAGATGTATTTTGGAATGAAACAAAAAAGAAACGAGAGCTCTCACGAACGCTGCTATCCATATTATTTTGACGTTCGAAGTAGTGTTTTTGATTCTGCCATTTTAAAAGGGTTTGGAAATCGAAATCAGTTAGTGGAATATTCAAAAAATGCCCCGTTATTCACGAACCGAACAAATTGACATGCTTCTCATTTATGGTGAATGTTTAAAAAATTCTTATGCCGCTGAACGATTGTATTTAGAGCAATATCCAGGGAGGCAGCAACCGTCAAGAAGGTATTTCCAGTGGCTTGAAGAAAAATTAAGAACTGAGCCTGATGTTCACGAAGACCAAGAAGCATTTGTTATTAATGAGGAAACTGAAATTAATGTATTAGCTTTAGTACAATAGGATAGCACAATTTCCTCAAGGCAGATTGGCGCCGAAGTAGCTATAAGTAAGGACTCTGCTAGGAAAATTTTGAAAAAAACATCGATTTAAATCCTTCAAGTATCAGTTGCATCAACATTTGTATGAAAATGACGGTGAAAGGCGCCTGGAATATTGTAATTGGTTTCTTCGACAAAACGCTGAGAATCACCTATTTAACTATTATACCTATCTTGTTTACGGACGAGTCAAGATTTACCAACAATGGATTATTTGACAGGAATAATACAAGGTAGGTACTGTACTTTATTTGGATTATTGTAGATAGTCGAAGTGTAAAGTGCTAAAAGTGTGAACGGTCTTTTGTTTCAGGTAATGGGCGATAGAAAACGAGCACCGGTTTCGACAAGCTGGCTTCCAGGAGAGATTTGGTGTGAACGTTTGGGCAGGAATAGTTGGAACTCATATTGTTGGCCCCCATTCTTTTTCAAGGCCAACTAACCGGAGAGAGATACTTTAATTTTTTAACGAATGAAATTTCGGAATTCATTAACAACCTACCAGCGGAAATAACTGAGAGAATGTACTTCCAGCAAGATGGCGCCCCTCCGCATGATTCAAGAATAGCGAGAAATTATCTTCAAAATCGCTTTCAAGAGAGACTTATAACAACCCATGGTCCAGTCAGGTGGCCACCAAGGTCACCTGATCTTACTCCGTGCGACTTTTTTCTATGGGGGCATCTTAAAAATAGGGTGTATTCCACACAGCCTACAACTCTACATGAGCTAGAAGTAAAAATTCGTAGAGCTTTCCAAGATATCACGCCCCTAATGTTGAGAAACGTTTTACATGAAAATATCACCAGAGTCAATAAATGTATTGACGCTGAGGGAATGCATTTCGAACATTTCTTTTGAATTTATTTTATCTTTAATCCTATCAATTTGAATTATTTTTTTTTCGATAAATCTGTTTTTTTGTTATTTGAATAATAATAATTGGATTTTTTGGTATTTTATTTCAAAAAATTACTTTCTATTATATCATTAGAAAGGAATGGTTATGCTGAATAGTACAGGCAAGAAAAAGTTGTATGTTCCTATTTAAGTTATGGACCTACAGAGTATTGTTTTTTCCCAATTTTTCCAATATTTTTTTGGCGGCTTTTTATAACGCCGACGAATGAAAATAAAATATCACAGTAGTAGCAACTGTTATCATGTGACGTATGGTTTCCATAGCAAACTTTTCAATTTTTGGCTTTAATTTTGATTCCACGGCCTACTCGGTGAATTTCAATAATAATTTTTTTCTGATCTAGTTTCTGGTTAGATACCAACTTGTGATATGTCATTAGAAAGGGAATTGAATGCTGAATAAAGCGAAAAGAAAAATAATAGGGTTTCCATTTAAAATAAGAAAGTTGATGTTACTTCCGGTCAGACCGGAAGTTAACTTCGACATGTCAATATGCTCAAATTCTAGCTCTTATGTCATTATATCGACGCTCCAAATTTCACAAACCTACTTCATACAATAACTGAGATATTCCGTAGGCAATACTTCCGCAGCCACCCGGTATAGTGTGGCCATTATAGTGTGCAACATATGGGAATTTTTTTTATTTAATGCACAACGAAAATACTGCAAGTCAAACAGCATAGGTCAAAAAATATAAAAAACTACTAAAATAATCGCGAAAACCCATAGAACAAAACAAGTGAGGGTTGAAAGTAAACATGACAGTTTGGTTACATTAATTTTTTATTCTTGATTAATTATTATTGTTTGATTATTGAGTTTAGTCCAAAATGTCACGAATGGGAAGAAACAAATATGAGAGAAATTACTCCTCCCCTCTAAATGAACTCTTTAACTCGGTTCAAGATAAAGCAATTCTGCAAACACCGATCGATTCAGAAAGATCAGATTAGTTCAATCTGTGAATGTTTAGTCTAATGCTGAAAAACAAAATTATAAGAAAAATCGAAAAATGTTCCCCTAAAAATCATGAAAATTAAAAAATCGAAAAATTTTCTAGAAATTTGTACTGCATAGGCAAAATTTCATGCAGATTCCGAAATTATATGATTGTGTATGCTGAATTACAAGGTTTGACATATAAAAATAATACAACGTCAAAAATGTTACGAATAGAACTTGGAAAGAATATGGAGGAAAATGACTCCTTTCCACTCTATATACACTATGAACGGTTAAAGATAGAACAATTCTGCGAACGTAAAAATCGATTCAGAATGATGAAATTATTATGATCTGTGAATTTCGAGTCAATCAAAATTATTCGAAAAATCATGAAAAATACAAAATGTGCAGATTCACTTGCAATCCGCATTCGTTACGCAAAATTTCATGCGGATTCCGAAAATATATGATTTTTTTATGCTCAGATTCAAGGTTTGACATATAAAAGGAATATAACGTCGAAAATGTCACGAATAGGACTGGGAAAAAAATATGGAGGGGAATGACTTCTTCCCACTCCAGATGAACTCTTCAACTCGGGAACGGTTGAAGATAGAGCAATTCTGCGAAAGCCAATCGATTCAAAATGATGAAATTGGTATGATCTGGGAATTTCGAGTCAATCGATGTAAAACAGAATTATTCGAAAAAGTCCGAAGGGGTAGACCCCTAAAAATCATGAAAAATACAAATCTTCAGATTCACTTGCAATCCGCACTATATACGCAAAATTTTATGCAGATTCCAAAAATATATGATTGTGTATGCTGAGATACAAGGTTGGACATACAAAACGAATACAGCGTCAAAAATGTCACGAATAGAAGTAGAAAAAAATATGTGAGGGAAATGACTCCTTCCCCCCTCCAAAAGAACGTTTCACTAGGGAACGGTTTAAGAAAGATCGAATTAGTTTAATCTGTGAATTTCGAGTCGATCGCTATAACACAAAATAAAAAAAAAAACGAAAAAAAAAGGCTATTGTCATGAAACCTGTCTAGACAATAGACTTATCGATGCATTCGAGAGTCTAGAAATTGCAAAATATAAAAATAGTATGAATGCGGATAAGGACCCAATACAATAAAGCCCCTCGTTCAAGTTCAAGTTCATAGAACAGTAAAGAAATAAAATTTTCAAGAATGTTTTCATTCAATATTCATTAATTTTTAAAAATGTCAGGAAATAGATTATAGCAGGTAAACTATAGGGGAAATATTTAGTAAATAATTCTATAGCAGGTACAAAATTTAATGTAGTCTGGTATAGTGTTATGAGTGCAATTAACAACTTAGATGCATGGTATAAATAAGATCACGATGGTATTATTAGTTAGTGCGCTTTTTTGAGGTCCTGGGGATGCCAACTTCGTTGGCAAAACGCGCGTTCTTGAATTTTTGAAGGTTCCAAATATTCATTTATTTGATTGCATTCAGGTCCAGGAATTGTGGTGGCAAGTCAAGTCTAAACAATTTAATTCTAAGTAGTTCTCGTAGAAGCTTTGTCAAGAAATAACAGATATAATTCAACGTAGTTTTTTTTCTGTTGTAAATTTGTCGACGAAAATATCATTATTGAAGAGATCAATGACAGAGTCCGGATTGTTTAAAATCTAAGTGTCGTTTTTTAGTTGATGATCTTCCGTACTGTTGTTGATGAGAGTGCTTTTTGATTCCTACATTTCCGTGGGAGCTCCCAAATTCACTACCATCCCTGTTGTACTCGTGTGTAACAACTCATAATGTTTTGTGAAACATACAGGTCATATACGAGTCGCCGATAAACAAAACGACAATTTTTATCTCTTGCAATTTCGTTTATCGTATGGAGTTAGTCATGTAAACTGTTTACAACTGTTGAAATAACGCCAATGACAAGTATTTCATTCACCTTGTTCATGAACGACCACAAACTTTTCAGGAAACCCTATTTTTTTGTTTTATTTCAAAACTAGAATTTTTGAATGTTTCCGTATAAATTCACAATGTTTTCGTAAGTGGATGTATCAATTTCAATCGTTTTTTCGGTTTCCGATCATAGAAATTCATAGACGATAATCTAGTGGACACGTATTTCGAGTTGGTAATTTCAGAATTGGGTAAATTTTAGGTGTCGAATCTTGGATACCTGTTGAACAATAATAGTCGATTTTTGCAGTCCACTATGGCTGGGAGAATTTATGTTTAATTTATTTGAAATGGAAATCAGGAAATTTAACGATCTTACTTTTAATAGTATTATTTATTTATAAAAATTAATTGCCAGAACATGTTTTCCTCTTCCAAATATTGACAGAACACTTGGTTTATTAGGACCATTCTTGTTTTGTCCGATCTTGAAATGTCAACACAATAAGTGAAATGAATATATGTAGGATATGAAATATCAGAAGCCACAACAAACTTCTATCAGTGTCTGCTAGACCGAAAACATTTTTCATGTTAGTGCGAGCGAATTAGTTGCTGGCTCTTCCTCTATGTAACTACTAATATTGAAACATATATAGAAATAACCGTCGATAAAATTCATAACTTTACGCTCTATGAATTGCTTACATTACAGTGACAATATGATATAACTTTATATATATAATATATATATATAACTAAGTCCATTTCAGGTAATTTTTACTTACATTTAGTTTTATTCGTAGTGTTTCGATTTATTTAGAGGTGAGTATAAATACTATGTAGACATTAAAGAAATAGAGACAAAAGTGAAAATAATCTCAATTCCTTTTTTAAGGTCACATTGTAATAATTATCATTATTGATATGTGGTTCTTCTAGGTAAAAAACAAAATGAAGTTAGGACAGTGTGCTTCCCGTATACAGAAATATATTTCCTTTAAACTTATTGAAATATCCTAGGAAAAAGTAAAGTTTGATTTTTAAAAATCTATCTCAACAACATCAAAATAATTTTCGAACGCGAATTATAAGCATTTGTCGGAAATGTTTCGGTAAAATCAACTTTTGCGAAAGTGTAAACTGGAAAACAACGTCACATTCGAAAGACAGTCATCGTAAGGCGTTCACTTTTTGATTATTGACACTGCGCAATATGATAAATATCATTTATAATTTACTGATAAGATTTCTTGAAATAGTTAGATAGCAATCTTTTTGTAAGCCTCATTTTTCGGTGAATTGGCTAAATTGTCATCTAGCAAATTCTGGAAATCAATTGATTTAAGATTTCATATGAAGTTAGCCAAACAACTTATGCAATTTCTAACTTTTACAGTTTTGTCGGTTATTGTCGCTAATTGCGGAGAAAAAAATGGATTTTTTAAATATCTATACGATGTTAAACAACTTCCTCAATTCCTACCATTTATCAGTTTTGAAATATCAGTATTTTGCGGCCTCATCTCAAGGTAATTTGTAGAGATGTCCAAAGATTTGACTCAGAATATGAACAGCAACATTTTGAACCAAACTATTCTGCACTCATCAGTAATGAATCCTTTCTAGTGAAGTAGAATCTCCTAGTGGGGCTAGTTTAATTCAAATGACATTTTATTATCGTTTCACGAAGAATTTTGACTGCTCTTGAGGACTTTTTGACAGAGAAGTCAATATTATTGAACTATTTTCGGAAGAATATTTTGTCGCTATTATAAACGAAGGCGGAATCAAACTGAACTTCCCGGTATTATATTTTCATCGTTCAAATATTGCACCTTGAGAAATCCATTTAGCGGAATCGTTTACTTTTCCATTTCGCCAATATCATGTAATCTATATCATTCAAAGTTAATCCATATTATTTAGCGTCTATTTCACGAAATAAATGAATCAATATCAGCCGCGAACGACTATTGATAGAGCCTTTGTTGATTTTTTCTAACATTGTATGTGATTTCGAAATTAGCAACGTTATTTTTATGCTGTTGCTAGAAGGAAAGAATATTAGATGGTTTTTCCTCGTTTGCTTTGTTGTAAAGATAACTCTAATGTCGTATTAAGGTCAGATTAAAACTCGGAGATAAAAATTTAAATGAATTGTTCATGGAAGGTGTTTGTAATATAGAGTGTCTCGAAGTTAACTTTTCATTGAATACACACGTTCAGAATTTATTATCTGAACTGTCTTAAAGGTAACGAAATATCAATTTCATCATGAAAAATATTTAAATATCTCTCAAATCAAAATTCTTCCACGTGTGCTCTCAACTCATTCTTCAGATAGTCAGTGAGCTCACTATATTTTCCAATGTCTATGTTATTATACATCTTCATAGCTGCCTTCAGCATCGAGTAGTTCGACCACGTCGATGTGAATACTTTCTTCTTTCTATTGTCATTACTCTTCGTTTCTGTTTTTATTCATTAAATTAGGAAAATACTTTTTCATAATATTCCGTGAACTTGCCAGGTAATAATTGGCGTGTTGTTTCTTCAGCTTCCTCAAGTATTAGACAGAGGAACAGAATATTTTTCTTGGATATTTCACCAATTTAAAAAATTTCTACAAATAATAGAGTCCATAAACAATCGAAAATAAATAGCTATTCAATACCTCCCAATATTTTTTTACGTAACTTCAATGATTTTTGAGGTTGTGACATCCGCTGTCAGAGATTTTTTGATGAAAAATTTCGGTGATTTTGATTCTGAATGAATGTGATTGTGAATAAAACGTTGTATTGCAAGCGTGTTTTAGAAACATTTTATTCGCTCAAGAAAATTAAAAGTTCTGAAAATTCTTGCGCGAATTAAATTATATCACTCATACTCAGGTCATTTTGATAAATTTCTGGATTGGAGCATTAATTTTGTGAAGTGTGAAGGTTAACTTTTATTACCGACATTTATAAAACAATATTATAATTAATTGGAGTAGTTTCGACCGGTTCCGAGATAACGCACTTTTTTTTTCCAACATTCCGCCACTAAAAGGAAAACTGTCAACTGATCGGTCACTTCACCATATAAAGGTTGATCGGTCTTCAAATTTCTTTATTTTTACCGTCACACTGTATCTACGAGTCTATGACAATACATGCTAATAAAATCAATGCAGAAAAACCGCGATTTCTTATGATCTAGAACAATATTATGACCACATCTTCTGATATATCTATCTTCGTCTCAACTAATTCGCTCCTTCCTACTGATAAAAATTAATATTTCTCGTGTCGCGTTCGCCCTGTACGACCGCCAAAGGACGACACTCGCTGTTTTAATCGTTTGAAACACGCTATGGACATGTGCTGTATTATTTATTTAAATTAGTATCAAATTAACTTTCCATACCATTCTCTCATGGGAAGTGAGTCACTTTTCCGAAAGGAGGCATCGCGAATTGTTCAATCCACCATGACCCAGTAAAAAATTAGTGTTCCTTCTCTTCGACAGATACCTTGGTAACTGTAACTGTAAACGGCATACGGATGGTTACCTGCTGAAATAACTACCTACGAAGTGATATCAAGATCGACAAACACACACACACACACTCATAATATATCGCATAACAATCTAGCTTCAACCTTGGGCAAGTTCGTATTTATCATTTCTATCTAATAAAATAACAGCAGTCGTCGAGCTCAAATCGGTTCGAATACCTAAAAAATATCGCCTATCAGATTTTCTGTCGATCGATGTGCGCAAGTCGTGCGATAACAAAACGTAAGATCGGCTGCATTTTTTATTTGACATTTGTCTCGCGTTAGAACTGTCGGTTTTTTCCCAGCCGCCAAAAGGATGTAATTACGCAATACCGAACAGAGTGTACAATTCGAGGAAAGTCAACCGGTCATAACTGAAAATAATGTTCTGTTTCGCCGATATTCTCGTTACAATGGTCGCTTCTGGCTTATCAACAGGTAAATAAGAGATAAAAAGTGTGTTTGCTGAAAAACTATGTGGTGTCCTCGTTACATGTTTTGTGTATGTGCCTGTCACGCTTTCCTGCTTGTGTCCTGCCGCGCTGGGGTCGCTTTCCACCGCAGTATCTCCATCTAAAACCATTCTTTGTTCGTACAGAACTGAAGGATGTGCGACGATCCGCCCAACGGAGATAAAGCCACTTACCGAGGAGATACCAATGGCTGGACTAGCGACCGTCACGATATCGGCCTCAGAATGCTGAGGGACCGCCGAAACCAAATCACCAACGCCGGAAAGTACTCGGAAAGGTATAGAGACACGTTTTCTCACGAAGTGCCCGAGGACGCCAAATTAACCCTGAGCGCCAAGTGCCGCGACGCGATGGAACAATATCGTAAAGTGTCCAAAGGAGAAAAATACGGGTCTCCCCCCAAACAACTCACCGCGGAAAAAATGAAGCTCGCCACCAGCTCGAAGAGCAACGCCACCAACGACTTGAACAAGAAAGAGAACGTCCTCGTAGCCTACAAGGCGGTACCTGAGGGAGCCTACAAGCCCGTTCTTGCCTCCCCGATCGCCACCACCCCGAAATGGACGAAAAAGAATGTCAATATCTACAGCGTTACCCCCTCGGGCTCCACGCCGCCGAATAGCCCCGTCGGCTTACCATCAGACAGCTTCTCCCTGAAACCCGTGGCCTTGAGCAACATCCTGAACGGCCCCAGTGCCAACAACGCTGACAGCACCTTGTCCCACTTACAAAACGTCGAGAGCATCATAACCAAACTGCACCAGAAGGAAAAACAGGAAGAGAACCTCAAAAAGTTCGAGGAAATGGTGAAGACATTGGCTTCTAAGCCCGCCTCTGGTGCCAAACCCTCCCCCGTGAACACGCTAGAGCTGATCGCGAAAAAGTCGAAGGAAACCAAACCCCTGGACAAGTCCCACAACCATCTCAAGTCGCAGGAACACATCTTGAACCCCATGAAGCACTCCAGCGAGGTGGAGGATTTGCCGGCCAAAGGGCTGATCGAGGCCGAGAGGGAGAATCACCAGCACTTTAACAGGGATTCGAAGGAGAGGAAAAGCATGGAGAACTCGTCCAAGCAACCCAAGCCCAAGGCCGCGGAGCTTCTGAGCAGGACTGCTTCCGACGCGCAGGACAAAGCGGTGAAACGGCCGATCAGGGTGTCGAGGGATCGTGGACGTAAAGTAAGTTTTTTTTGTGTGTGTGCTGTGGATTGAGCCGATGAAAACAATTGACGGATTAACGGGTCTCGTAGGCTGGTAAAAATAAACAACAATAGCACTTATCCAAAGTACATATAGATTGGACTATCATTTTGGCAGTTTTGATAAAAGTTCTATCTATTTTTAAAATGGTTTTTTCCGTTAACCAGCTGTCGTTCCCCTACGAACAACAGCCCTCAGAAGTCGAATCTTGTGCGAGCCAAGGATCAACGAGTTCTTACTTTTCGACGTGCGATTCCTAGCGATTCCTTTCATATTCACTTTATATTTCCGCTGATCAATAATTGTCAAGGGGAAAACGTCACAATAAGTGAGTTCTTACATACGCCACTTTGTAAAACCTTTAATTTCAACACTATCAGCACCTGCGTCAACAATTCATTTTTGATGTAACACCCAAAATTCAAATAGTTAAGTGGAAAAGATGTGTGGAAAATATTTAAAAACGGACAGGCTACAGAAATATTGGTAATTTCTGATTTTTTTTTTCAAAATGATTGAAATATTTACTATTTATTGAAAATAATATACAGTTTTAGAAAATCGGTCTACCTAAAAAAAACTGTTTATCGACACCACATATACCACCACTTCTCATCTATAAATACAACAAAAGCATCTTGCCTAACCCTTTTTTTTGTTACGGATATATAATATGTATCATCAATTCAAATTGGTGTACCTGACAATTTTTAGTGCCTGAATTGATTTTTTTTGTCTTACCCTTCATTATTTTTTGCTCTGACTCAGTTGCCTGTGCGCGTAACTAGGTTACCGAATAAACAGACTACAATAAAGCAATACTACTGAAAGAATCTCGTTACCAAGATTTATTATCATTTTCCTAGGAATGTGAATTACATTATTTATATTCCGTTGTCAAGGTAAATTAGTAAACGAATGATATTGGCCATTTATGTGTTTTATAGCTAAACATTTATGAGCTATTTACATGGTTGGTAGAAAGAAAAAACTTTCTAAGACATATTTTTTTTATGTATGAAACTTCGTAACTGAACAAGTCCGACAAAGTGAAAATTATGTTTTAGCAGACAGACCAACTGAAGTGAATAGAAGGGCTTGAACTTGAATTTTTATTTTAAAATGATGTTGTGACAGGTATTTTCGTAGTACAGATATTGACCATTTATGGCCATTTATGTGTTTTATAGCTAAACATTTATGAGCTATTTACATGGTTGGTAGAAAGAAAAAACTTTCTAAGACATATTTTTTTCATGTATGAAACTTCGTAACTGAACAAGTCCGACAAAGTGAAAATTATGTTTTAGCAGACAGACCAACTGTAGTGAATAGAAGGGATTGAACTTGAATTTTTATTTTAAAATGATGTTGTGACAGGTATTTTCGTGGTACAGATCAATTTGTAAAATCTTGTATTTTGAAATGTAAAGTCTGTGCAATTTCAAATATAACAAAAATAAAAATCAAATGCCAGGTTTTAAATATTTTCTACATGTTTTTGATATCTTTCCAACACTTATAATTTGGGTGAAAATTCCAGTGTTGTCTTAACACTTGAAAGGGATACAGGGTGATTTTTGATAGAGCTATTTGACATATTTCAAAAAGTTTTTCCTTGAAGTCCAGACACTTTATCAGTGATTTTTTGTTTGACGAGTACTTAATTCGTGGAACTAGTTCTTTGGCGTATTTTGATTCTCATGTTATATTATTCCGACAACCCCGATACCGATTCTCAGATCGTTATCTCGCCCAAATTTAAGAAGTAATAATATACTGTAGAATATTTTTCTCTTATTGTATTATTTGGGAATGGTCGGATAGGTCGGTATTTTTTTCATAGTCATATTTATTCGTTTAGTTTATTTATCTATCTCCAGCAAAATTCTCAAACTTTGTTCTAATCCTTTGTAACGATAGTCATTTATTATTTTAGATGTGATGTGATCATGATTTTTATCAGAACATGTTCCATGTCAGGTGATAATGATCATTCATTACCTTTATTTGCTATTGAACTGGTAGGATACGTTAAAATGAATCTTTCGTGGCTACTTTTCACTCGAAAAACGATTTGAACATAATTAATCAATGTTTAACCGTTACTCAAGAACTCGGATCATATAGTAAAGCTGACGATACTGATGCCACAGGAAATACAACGCGGAAAGAGTTTCTCATTAGAACATAATATTTCCGATGGCATTAATATAAGTTTTATTGGAATAACCAAAATAGAATGGTGTAATCTCGAAATAGATCTTCCCAACTGAAACATACAGATCGTTCCAATATTACGATCGCGAAAACCTTGTAGCTTTTTCATCTTAAACATTTTTCAATGGTAACTTGTATATGTGTAGAAAATGTAACGTCATGGAAAAACGTTATTAATTTTTCTTCTGCAAAAATGGAACATCAACAAGGAAATACAAATTGATGAAAAAAAATTAAAGATAGCTGTTAGTCCACCAGATGTTCGAAGTGAAGTACTCAATTGTTTTCAGAACACAACTTTCCGCTGTTGTAATTACCTAAGTGCTTCTTTTCTTTGGAGACTGACGGTGTTCAACGTCTGACACTCATGGCGTATTATGTTGTGGAGGTCTTCAATGTGAACACATTCTTTGAAATAGGACCTAAGAAAGAAGTCCAGTGTGATAAAATATGGCGACCGAGCAGTCCTTTTGACACTCGTACTACTTGACGTTTTCATGATGAAAATGTAGAATATAGACATACACCATACACCATTGAAAAAATATATAAGCGACATTGTGGATTTTTCTACCCGGTATCCGACCAGTTGGCCCCTTTTGAACTGAATTTTGTTACGGCTGCCTCAAACAATGAAAATCATCAACATGATTGAGTTAACCTCAGCAATATTTGATAATTTTCATTTCAGATAGCATCCAAACGGAAAGTGGCATAAAAACTAATATATTCATTTCAATTTATCGTGTAGTTGATTAGATAAGTTGATAACTGGGTACTTATATTACTTATATTACTCATCTGTGCATGCCACATTGATGAATTGTGATATCGCCCTATGTATTCGTAGAAACGGTGAAATAATTAAATATTTTCTTTTATATCTTTTGTATAACGTAGGGATATGATGTCAGAATAGAGCATAATCCTCAAAAAATTTGGGTTTGTTTGAAATAGACTCTACAGACATTTTGTTATATAAATGTCAGTAGTTTTCGAGGTAATTGACATAAACAGATGTTTGTTTCAAATATATTGATATACAGTATCAACATTCAGGAGCCTATTTTTCAGGTCAAAATAAAACTTTTTTTCCTATGAAAATGTGTACACAAACGCTTCATTGCGTTAAATTTTCCAGATTTTTTATTTCTTCTCCATAGCACCATACCTCTCCCAGTTCATGGTTTATGGGATATTGAGATCAAATATAAAACATCATCCAGCATGCCGAGTGATCGTAAGAATCTACAGGAGACATTTTTCAGGGGTCAAGCCCTTTTCCGCCCCATAAACTTTTTTGTAGTGCGCCACTGGTGGATTATGAAATACGAAATGAATATTTCATTTTGTTCTTGAAGTTTTTTTCTATTTTTTCATGCATCTTTGAAAAAAATTTAAATAATTCTTTGTAATTCGTTACATTAAATTGAAATTTATAACACAAGGGAGAAACCTTTTATTACAATTGTTAATTTTTTTTATCAAATGTCCTGGAAGTGCACTTCTTCTGCGATACATCATCGTTTCTTTGTAATTTTTTTATTGAATCTAACGAATTACAAAAACTTATTTAATTTTTTTTCCGATAAGTACCTAACATCGTTGCAATACTTCCGAAATGTCTAAAGATATTTTATATTTTAATAAATAATTTTTTTCGTCTTGTAAATACGCAACTGGACTATATCCATCCGTCGATGTTCTTGTATACGTTGTATCTTATATACGTATAGAATCATCTCTGTATTCGCTCTAGTCCCTGTGAATATTAATTTTTCGAACTTGGAAGTGTTTTTTGGCGCTAAAAATGCGCTTTTGTTTATATTATAGTCCCTTTGAAGTTTAAAATAGTAAAATATGAAAAATTAGCATCAATTTTATATAGTCGTGCTATTATTGATATTGGTAGGTTGTGTATTGTTCAGCTTCAATTTTCAGAGAAACGTAAAATTGTCATTGTACTTCTGAAAAGCGAAACCAAGCTTCCTGTTTGTATTTTCATACCTCTGTACCAAATTGTTTACTAAAACCTAAACAAAGGCTTTGCCTCTGTAAACAGCAAAGTTTAAAAGTTCTCTGGTATTCCACTCAAATAATAATAATAATCTTCATTGATCCAAGAAACATAAATGTTTAAAATAGTGTTCTTTTTCTGAAATTGATACAATAAATCACAAAATTCAAAGAAACGATTGCAACAAACAAAAAATAAGGGTATTAAAACATCATTGCATAAAATATTTCTTCAAATGTAATTTACAAAAATTTTTTCTATGATCTTCTTTAAATATTTGGGTATTTTATTGAATATCAAAATTTCATTTTATAAAATTGATTTTTTTCCAAAGAATTAATATCTGAAAGATTGTATGGAACATATAAATGGAATATTGATTTAAGAAATGGTAATTTGAAAATACATTTAATACTGTTTTGTGAAGATTTAAGTGGACATGAAATAGCAGAATTGGCAGTTCCCCATACTGAAATTAAATATTGTAATTTCAATTTTTGAAAAAAATTCCAATATTAGGACATATTTTTTTAAGGAGATTCCAAAAAAAATGTTGTTGCTTCGGAATATTTTATATTTGTTCTATTGAAAACTAAATAATTTCCGAATTTGTTTTTGACAAAAATATGAAAGATCATTTATCAACATTCATAGTCAAATTATGAATGTTTAACCAAGGCGAAGTTATGTTAAAATCAGCATGAATATTTTATTTTATTTTGTTGTCATTATTGCCAAAATAAATTAATGTTGTGTCATCTGCAAATAATTTGAGGTCATCATACAGATCAAAATTTGATATTGAATTTATATGTATATGCGCAACAATACAGGTCCAAGAACTAAACCCTGTGGTACACTACGTGTTATATTTCCCATCAAACTTTTTTCATTCCCCTTATTAAATGCCTTCGATAATTATAGTAACACTAAACAACACTGGACATTTTCATTTAGCCATATGTGAATTTTTGTGACCAAATCCAATTCGGCAGACTCGAGATCTTCGAAAGCCATACTGCCCGTTGTACAAAAAAATATTTTTTCGAGGTAATCCATTATTCTTGGATTTACGATTTTCTCAAAACTTTTGGATGAAATTGGTAAAACTGACATTGGTCGATAATTACCGAAAATTTGCACATAATAGGTGTAATCTTAGGAAAATGCAAATCCCGGGTCAAATAAAATGCCTATTTCAGAGGCATCCGGATATCTCACTTACCGTTGACCTCTAGAAATGTTATTTTTTGTTTCTGCTTTATCTCCCCATTACTCATATCTATACACTTTATCGGTTTTCAAGAACAAACACTTCAACTCAGGTACTATTCTTTCACAGGAAAAACATCGTCAATCGGGAGTGATAAATGAGTAAATACCATTTTTTTCCGGAATATAAATGAATGTCGCATGGAATCTGACTTTGAGCATATGGAAGTACATCACTTCGCATTGGGTAGTGTACTTTGATTCCACTGGCTGCATTTAATTCTTAGGTTATCCAATCAAATACACAACCATTAAATATGAGTCGATTGTTTGTAAATAAAAACGTTGCTCGAACCTAACCTTACTTTTTTTCCAGACAAATGACAGCGCAGTGGAATCGACGCGTAGCGGCTCGGCATCTACAAGAAACAGGCCGAGGCTGGGAGAGGAACCGACGATTGGAAAATACAAATTACTTAAGACCATTGGCAAGGGGAACTTTGCCAAGGTCAAGCTAGCCAAGCACGTGCCCACGGGTAAGGAGGTGGCTATCAAGATCATCGACAAGACTCAACTTACGCCTGGTTCATTACAGAAATTATTTAGAGAAGTGAGTATTTGCGAGGTTGCCAACTCTTCATGACGATATTATGAAAATTCAAGATTCAGCCCTATGCTGTATCACTTAAAAATAACGTCACATTCGCCATTTCCGTTATTTTGCTGTTGCTTGTGATACAGCCTAGATAGGGCTGATTATTTGGAATTTGGCTTTTGACATACACAATAAATCAACGACAACGTTGCAAATAATAAATAAAAATAAAAGTACTCAACGTAGATTATGGATTGAGGAGCGAAAAGGGGGGACACATGAGTTGGTAGATTCCATACATCAAAGCATACGAATATCCTGATTGGTATATTGTTAAATATAATTTTAAATGAGAAAACATTATAATTTAACAGTGACCTGCAAGAAGTGTGCCAAATATTGAAAATATTTTTAGTACTGATATGAATTTTCTGTGCATGTTTGTTTTTGGGCATTCGCCCTAAAACCCTAGAAAACATGTGCTGGATTAAAGTATATTTAAAAAAAGAAAAAATCATTTTATTTTAAATAAAATTTTGCTTCATTCTCGCTATCTAGCTAAGAATATAGGTATAGGTAGGTAATTTGAATATTTTGATTGATTTAGAACATTTTATTTCATAAAATTCAAAATTTTGTAGATACTGTATTCTATCGCTAAATTTGAAAACTTCATGTTGGTACAGAAATATTTTTGTCTTCGTTTTATATCTGTTGGAGTGAGTTTTACCAGTTAAATATTTGCTTTAAGCTGCAAAGTTTGGGTCAGTCTAGAAAGGTACGGACAAGTTTTGGTAGCAAAACTTTCCTTTTAGACAACAGGCAAAAGTCTATTAATGAGACAAACACTGATTCACTGCTCTTTGAGAAATAAACCAACTGAAGCGTTACATGTTTTGGTGTGCATTGTAGACTACCTTATAACTGTCAACAATCATCCAAAGTCCCTAGTGATTAAAAACTCTGTTTCTATACCAGTGCTGAAAAATGCATACCATGCCATTATTCAGAGTAATTTATCCATGGTATTGTAGCTTGAGGTCATTCAACTGCAATTTCAAATTTATTCAGTTTGTAAAAACGCAGTGAGAAACTTTTTGTAATAAGTTTAAATTGAAAACAATCAGTATTCGTTTAGTGTATAAAAATAAAAAATATATACCTATATATAAAGGGGGTTTCCTAACTACGGTTCCTAACTGCAGGGGTTGATTCTTTAGATTATTTTAAGAAAAAAAGTTCCTATGAACATATGTCCGGCGTTGCTTCGTTTCTGAGATACAGGGCGTTAAGTTTAAAAAAATACTGTAATTATAAAATATACTATAAATTATTACGGATGGTGAACAAATAACAACCAATAATCCAGAACAAAAATGTACTTTTTTAATTTGAAATGAAATATGTGTAGGAAAAACCCTACTATCAATGTCAGCTGGTCTCCAATGCAGGTGTTCATAATATGCAATACAGTGGCTTTAATTTTTTTTTCTCGAAAACGAAGCTAGATATGATGAAAATACTGGAGACCCATAAGTTGTATTTTATTTTATTTCAATCGTGTAAAACTTTGAATTCTGATTTCATAATTTTCTTTTTTTTTCGATGTCTGTTTTTATTAAGTTCTTTATCTTTGATGAGATATATTTAGTTTGTTTTCCCTCTTATAAGCTGTATGTTTCTCGGGAAATGAATAAAGATATATAATAATCAAAAAAAATAAAAAAAATGCGAAAAAAAGTCAGTGGTGTACTTTCTTACAATATTTTTGGCTGTGGTGCCCACTGAGACGCCACTGGCCCTAATAATTTCAATCAAGTTATGGCTAAATGAGCGCCCTATTAGTTCAAATAAATGTACTAAATGTCAACCAAATCGGTTCTAGGATATTCATGATATTTTATAATTAGCGTTTTTTTTTAAATTTCATCGCCCTGTATCACAGAAACAGTGCAAGTCCAGATATATGTTCCTTAGAACTTTTCTTCTTAAAATGACCTAACGAATCACCCTTTGCAGTTAGGAACCGTAGTTAGGAGACACCTAAAAATATGCGCACCTCACCTTTATAGTTTCATCACAAAAATGGCTGATATTACAAAGATGTTCAATATTTGGAATAAAACGTACAAATTCCTGCAAATCTTACTTTAGTTTTTATTGTTTCGTGTATACAGGGTTGCTAAAATCCGCACTTCATTTTAGGACTGAAAGTTCCAAAAAACATATCCTCTAAAATAAATATCAAATAATGTTAAGTGATGAAAGTGGCAAAAAATATATGTTAACTCCATAATGGCTCAGCTTTTCGAAATTCGGTATGTCATTTGACAACATTCAAAAGTTTCAATGCAAATTGCCTTTCCCTTACTTTCACGCCACTGAAATAAAATAATGTTTTCTGTACAAACAACACTCTGCAACTCAGTTAGTACTTTTCTTAGAAGATATTTTCAATGAAGTGAGGTTCCTACCAACTGAGTATGTTCCCTTCATTTTGGGACATTTTATATATCAGAAGATCAGTACGGTTGATGAAAACAACACTTTTCAATATTTCGGCAAACCGTGATAACCACTCAAAAAATGCTAATAACCTTCTGAAGAACATAGGATATACCATGGATCAACTGTTTTCTAAAATGCCCGTTCAATTCAACTTCACAATGAGTTAACCAAGGAAATCGCAATTGAGAATAATTACGACACAAATGAAGTCATTAGTTACTAATCAATGGATATCCAGTGTTGCATTTATTTCCATACTATGAGATGTTCTAGTGTTTCATGTACACAATGTTGACTATTTTGACTTACTCTTCCAATATAATGTATTATTATTACATTACTTTTATTTTATTATTATTATTATTATATGCTGATTTTTTCTGTACTGGTTTTCTTGAAAGTCTAACTTTTGTTACTTATTATTTTTTTTTAAATATGAATTTGTGTATTAATATCTAATAAAAATTAATTCATAATGAATGCATTTCTCAAAAGATATATTTTTTTAAAGACTGTATGAAAATATAAAAAAATACCTGTTATTTCTTTCAAATTCTTCTTTGAAAGAGTGGGACACTTATAATACACAAAATCATTGGAATTACTATTTCTTTTTTATTTTTCCTTTACAAATTAGATAAAATATTAAATATTTATATTCTATGTTGATATCAAGAATTATTTTGATTTTCTTTACACCAGCATATATAAAATAATTACCAGGATTTGAAAAAACAACATAAAAGAACCAAACAAATGTGGATAACATTTCAAAATGTGTAAAGAATTGGATCAATTCCCCAACATGTTAGTTTTCGTTTACTCTATTAGAATAAAAGCAATTTTTTGCGATGTTATTGATCATAAGTTAGGTTAAATGTTTATTTATTTTTCGCAAAATAAATTCTTTTATGTGTTACTTTTCAGGTAAGAATAATGAAAATGTTAGACCATCCAAATATAGTGAAACTATTTCAAGTGATCGAAACGGAAAAAACTTTGTACCTGGTTATGGAATATGCCTCTGGAGGTGAGGTGTTCGACTATCTTGTCCTCCACGGTAGGATGAAAGAAAAAGAAGCGAGGGCGAAGTTTAGGCAAATTGTCTCTGCGGTACAGTACTGCCACCAAAAGAGGATTATTCACAGGTAGGTTTAGTTGTGTAATATGAATGGAGAGTTTCATTTCGTAAAAGTCTTGCCTTACTCATTTTTGCCCGAGATAATTTTAGTGACAGCTAAATAATTCAGGAGCAGCAAATGAACTGTGGAGAAACTTTTTAGGCTGGTAAAAATATGTAAGAAAAAACGGCTGGTAATTGCCTTTGAAAGCATAGTATTGTTGTCCACCCTAACTGGTTTCCAGTTGTTAAAATATAACACTAATATGATATTTGCTCTAATGAAAAGCATATTCGCAAATGGTAATGGAAATGAGACTATAACAATGATTTGTGATTTACCAAAGAGTTCAACTGTTTTATTCGATCAACAAACACTACTGCTTGAACTGATTCAGATCTAGTCAAAAACAGAAAGATGCAATATCATATCTATATTTCAAGTTTTCCGGATTTTTCTACATTAAACATTTTGTCAAGAATTCGTGGTTTATATTATTATATTGACAAGATAATGAATATAAGAACTATGTACTTTTTTTGGAACAGATTCAGTCATTGTTAGGAATTAAACATTCTGTAATTCGAATCCATTCAGTGTCCTTTCTTTTTCAGAGATTTAAAGGCTGAAAACTTATTGTTGGATAGTGAAATGAATATAAAAATCGCGGATTTTGGATTCTCAAACGAATTTACCCCAGGAAACAAATTAGACACTTTTTGTGGTAGTCCACCGTATGCAGCACCTGAGTTATTTCAAGTAAGTATCACTGTAACCCCTGTATGTACGTTTTCCACATATATGAATACCTGAAAACCAAAATACCAAAATATATCATGTAATGTGCATTATAGATTAAAATTCAAGTATTGAAAAACTTCTATAACGCAGAAATTCAATTAAGATTAAGATGTTAGGTATGGGGCTATATCTCCCTTTACTATCTAGAAATTTACATTTTAAAAATTGCCTGTTACATCTATTAACGAGAAAATAATCTGTTCTCTCGTAACTACTACTTTCAAAATATTTCAAGTACCCTACAAAAAAGACTGGCACTATAAAATTATTCAAGACATCAAATAATCAAATTCAAAAAATTTACTGCTGTATTTATAGTATTATGTATATAAATTTTTTGACGTGTTTTTTTTACCAGTGTGACCTTTTTGATGAACATAATTATAATGGTGGTCGGTGGCTCAGCGGTCTGATGCACAGGCCGTTCGAAACTCCAGCATAGCGATAGTCGGTTCGAGCCCGATGTAGTACAAGAGAATTTTTCTCAACTACTTTATATCGGATCGATAGGCGACCGCATGCCTTGTTGAAAAGCAAGTGTATTGTGAATTGTCTAGATGCCAATCTCGTCTAGTGCTACCTTGGGGTGCACACCGACCACCCGAGGTGGTGCTTTAGGTTTTCCGGGTTTTCCTACAGCTGAAAAGTGAATACATCACCTAAAACATCAGTAAGTCGCCCCGGAACGCCACGGCAAATAATAATAATAGCCGTCCTCTACCCGCACAGGCTATGCCTTTGGGTACACTCAACGAGTGTTTATGAGGGAGTATTATTATTTTTATTATTATTAAAAACTCTGAAAATGTTGTCATAGTATGTACCTAACTCTAGCTAGTTGTCGATTTTGATATCTTTTATTCACTTAATTTTTGTGTGCCTTTATGTTTAGTATTTTTAACAGATATAAGCTGTATTATATTATAATGGGGGTTTTCGGGTAGATAAATGAAATAAAATAGATAAAAATAAAATAACATGATATGAAAAAAATTTAGTAATCCTACTGATGAAGTTAAATTGGTTAACGAAATGCGCATTTTGGAATGAGATTACTAGTGTGGTGAAGGAAAAATCATCTTTTAATTTCTCAACGACATAATATGACTTCATAATTCCCTATATTATAAAGAAAATAGTAGGCCAGATTGGGTATATTATACTTGTAACCGTTCGTCGCCTGGAAACAATCAAGAACGTTTACCTATCGTTTATAATATTTGGTACACTTCCTGTTGAAACAAGTGTAGTGAATTTTGTAAACCTATTTTTGTGAAATCTTTAGTGTTTAGTGTTTTTTTTACTTTAATATGTGAATCATTGTAGACCATAGTTGATGAAAATACATTTTAACATTTATACTAAAACTGTTGTTGATACTATTACAATGTCCTTCTTTTATATTCCAAAAACGTTAATTGAATTGGGAACTCGCAGAAAATCATACTTTTGAACACAATTTTTTTAATACTACATGTGAAAGGAAAAAGGTTAAAATTGAACCTGCTTGAAAATTTGGAAATTGATGAAGAGAAGAATTCTCAGAATTTAATGAACGATCAAACAGAACTCAATATTTCCCCTCTATTTAATTTGTTTTGCAGTTATACTAGGGAAATGTAATTATTGACAAACAGTATTTGTTTTCATAGAGTATCCGAAAACATGTATAAAACTGTTCCCAAATTAATTAATGTAATAGCTACTTGGTATACTTCTGCTTGAAGAATACATTGTATTGGTAAAACATATGTCGTGGTTTTTTAAATCAACATTAAAGTTTCAGTATAAACGTTTGTATATTTAGTGTTGCAACATGGCATTTTGGAGACTATTCGAAGAACGCGAGGAACAAGACTCAGAACCTGATGAACAATTCTAAGAACGTAAGGAACAAGACTCACAACCGCATGAACAATGGGAATTGTTTTTAAATTCATGTTCAGACCCAAAGACTTATTCTAAATATATATAAAAATCTTAAAAAAGAAATGTGACAGTGACATTTTCGAAAGAATATCTCTTCTCACCAGTTTCGGCATTTAACTATTTACAGAAATTAAACAAAGTTGATGAGACCACAAAATATCTTTGGACAGAATGCATTTCACTCGTGATTTCCTAGGGACGTGAATATTCCTTTTTGCCATCCATTCAACCAGTAATTATAAACCTGGGTGATTCGGAGGAATATGATGACTGAGTCTTGCCACGACATTTATGTGTATAAGATAGCCGTATCATCAAATAAATTAACAATGCTTCCTGATTTTTTTTTATTGTATTTTTTGACGCCTTTTTTGGGTGTGTCAAATAACTTGTCAATAAGTTACGAGGGACGTCCCGTACCCATACACACGCAGTCATTGAATTCTATTCATTATAAAAACAAGAAGCATTATATTCGCAAATTTCTTCGTTTTCGCTTTTAGCTGATCTATGACGGAATATTTTTACAACAATACGCAAAGTTATACTCAAGTAAAAGAAAATATCTCCGCCTATGGTCAGTAAGTACGTTCAAAGAGGCGAACGCATTGAGTGGTGATTTATGGTAATTATGCAACAGGTGGTCAGCGCATTACTGATGAGTTTGGATATACTATGCCACTCATTGGTATTTTTCACGTAAAGTGTGTGTATTGATCAATGTTTTACAATACGGTTTTTAACCCCCTACTTCGGAATTTTCAATGGGACTGCTGTACTTGTGATGCATCATTTTGAAGGGAATTCAATCCCAAATACATCGGTGTACTGAAATTGAGGATCGATCAGGTGTTGTTGGGGTTTTCATGAAAACTAAGTTTTGTCCAGATATTTTGGTTTTTCATCGCCTCAGGTGTTGGCGTCGTGGGAGGGGTTCACTGTGGGTGCGCCACTGTGTTGAGGAATAGTATGCTGTCGGAAATAATAGTTTCGAAGGTGGGACGGACGTTTTTATGAGGGGAAAATTGCCCTCATGTGTTTTTGTGTGCGCATATTTTTGTTTGCACCTTGGTGGTTGATGTGTTCGAGTCACTGCATTCAGCAGTTTGGGGGCATTCGAGGATGGTTTGTGCTGTACAAGAGAGAATGTCCATTGTGGCTGCGTGTTTTGAGGGTGGACGGTGTGCTGGAGCTGCGGCTTGGGGTTTCAATGGGGGTCATCCAGGGGACACCACATCATGTCGGTGCGTGCTTCGGTTGATGAATGGGTTCTTGGAGTCGGGATCGGTGCTGAATGGGGGACATGAACGAGAGAGGCCTATGAGAGGTGAAGGGGTCGCTGTTGAAAAAAAAAAAAAAAAAAAACTCCACGAAATAATGTGTAGTGACATGGTCTTAATCAAAGACTGGTGTGATTCTAATTTACTGTCACTGAATACTAAAAAGACAAGTGCCATTTCCTTCAAAACTGTAATACCAAATGTGAATATAGGTAGCCAAATATTAGAAAACAGGGATACAGCAAAATTTTTGGGAATTTACTTGGACACAAATCTGAAATTTGAAGAGCAAATAAGAAACTTAAATAAAAAAATTGGCATCTGGTTGTTATGTTTTGAGGGTGGTGTCTAATGAAATGGGATTTGCTGCTGCAAAATCAGTTTATTACGCACTTGTGGAGTCCCATTTGCGTTATGGTATATCTTTTTGGGGAGTCTGTAACAACCAATTGTTTCAGTCAGTGTTTATACTACAGAAGCGAGCAATTAGATACCTTTGTAAATTAAAATTTAGGGACTCCTGTAAACCTATGTTTATTGAACATGGGATCCTGACCCTAGTTTCAATTTTTATATTAGAAACAGTTTCATTAATCCACAAAAATAGATTAGATTACGGTGTAAATGATGTCACCTATTATACTCGTCAAAACGAAAATAGTTTAAAGATCCCCATTCCCGTAACAAATCTAATAAAAGATTCTCTGATCTATAATGGGGTTAAAATGTATACTAAATTACCTTGGGAAATTAAGGAAAAAAGGTACAATATTTTTAGATATATGACAAAAAAACTTCTTAGTGATAAGGCATATTATAATTTATCGGAGTTTTATGACGATACATTTTAATGTTTACATTTATAATTGTGAAACAATGAACTTTATATTTGACATATTTCATGCTTGCTATTATTTTGCTATGTTTTAAATTTTAAATTGTAAGAGTTTGTATATACATGTTTTTTTTATATTTTTACCTGTGTTTGTCGACAAGAATTTATTCTTATGTACAATAAACATATATTCATCATCATCATCATCATCATCAATGTTCCAAAAGCTAAAGAGATACTTATCGCTACCGCGGATGCAAAGTTGACTGTATTATTTTCAATTTCAGGGCAAAAAATATGATGGACCCGAAGTAGATGTTTGGTCATTAGGCGTCATATTATACACGCTCGTGTCGGGCAGTTTACCCTTTGACGGTTCAACATTGCGAGAACTTAGGGAACGAGTGCTTCGTGGGAAGTATCGGATCCCCTTTTATATGAGCACAGACTGTGAAAATCTCCTAAAAAAGTTCCTGGTTTTGAACCCCGCGAAAAGAGCCAGCTTGGAGACCATCATGAAGGATAAATGGATGAACCAGGGGTATGTGGGGTTAGTCGTGTTACATTTCATATGTGTTTTTTCGTGAATTTGTGTAGATTCGATGTTGAATGGTTTTGTAGTGTGCTGGATCTCATACTCCTCATGAATATTGAAATCGAAAGCTGCTACAAAACCACTGCTTTAGATGGACGTAGAGGTGTCGTAGATTTGTCATTCTTAAAAACTACACCATGATAATTTATTGATGTTCGTTTGTCACGATGTTTCTGAGCACGTTTGTATTTTGATACGGTGTAACTGACTCGCATGTTTTCGATTTTAGATGAAACTTCACAATGGCAACATTGGATAAAGTTTCAGGCGTATCGGCGTCCTATTGTTGGTACACCAAGACTGAAGACGCACTCAGAGCTTAAAACTTTTTGTAAAATAGACTAAATTCTTGTATGTAAATTATTGAATAAATTGTGACGTTGAGAAACGAACCTAAACTTATTGTGCTGTAGTTCCCACACATGATAAAACTCAAAACATAACACACATGAATGTAACGAAGTAAGTCTCGATGTATTATTTCCGCGCATTAAAATGCTCTCGATTCAATATTTCAGGTACGAAAACGACGAACTTAAGCCCTACGTGGAACCGGAACAGGACATGACTGATCCCAAAAGGATAGAAGCTCTAGTTTGTTTAGGTTTCAATAGGTACGATGTCGAAAATTCCTTAGATTCTCAGAAATATGATGATGCTTTCGCAACGTATCTGCTCCTAGGAAGGAAAAGCACAGACGTGAGTACAATATATTCCTTTATTCAACTTGGAAGCTTATATTCAGTACGCTTCAATCAAAATTGCATTAAAAAAAAACAACAATGATCAATAGGTCAGAATCATAAAGAAAACGGATAAGAACTGTGACAATATATGAGTTCATAATTTATATCTCATTTAATAATAATAATAATAATAATAATAGGTCTTTATTTGTCATGCTAGGAATCAGAGTACAATTTTCATGAATTAGATTATAAATATATCCTATAGTTGACATAAAAGGCGAAGTTCAAATCTACGAAGCAATATCGTTGATATATTTTTTTCTATTCCGTCACTACTTTGACTGTAATCTAATATGTGTGACTAGTTGTGATTAGACCATCTCAATAACTGAAGTGTTCACAGAGAGAGAGAGAGAGAGAGAAAGAGAGAAATGTGCTTTATTGTTAAAATTCGTAAAGTATAAAAATTAAACAGTTTTCAATTTCAACGCAAGTACACGAATGTAATAAACATTTGAAAAATGTTATCAAACATATATTCAAAACCGGACAAAGTATAAAATAAAAAAAAATAATGGGTGATTGAATTCACAATTTTTGAATACGTCAAACAATTAATATGAGATATAGGACCTTTACTAAACAGTAGTTCTCACAGCTATATGAACATAGAAAATTAATAAGGTCAATCAACTTTCGCTGATCCGCTTTATGAATAACAAAAACGAAATTCGATAATAATTTGCTCCTCGACATGAATCATCGACGATTGCCTAGGAATCATTTCTACGATATTGCCATATAATAAATTAAAACAGCAAAGTCTAAAAATATTTACGCTCGTAATTCATACACTTTTCACGAACCAGCTAATTTCGCGTGTGAACTAGACAATAATGTATCTATCTATCTTCGGACTATCGACGAACAATTATCAGTAGCTCTAGAATTTTTATCATTCTTATGCTCGTAATTCCGTGAGAACTATTGTATACTATAAGGTTCAAGCTTTACAGTTCCAAGATCTGACTGAAAAATTACAAGACTATGCACAGTTGTACTGAATGTGTGACCACGAACGATCATATATTGTTGAACTCTGAGATCGTAGGCAGAAATTGTGGTCTGTAAACAAAACATACTTGTGATTGCTAGTTGCGCATCTTCGGAGGTTGACGAACAAAAGTGCTATAAATCATCACAGATTGCTCTTAAAGGTTGGAGATGTTTTCCGTAAATGGTCATAGTTCACCCTGTGTGAATCCAATTTTTCATTAACAATGAAAAATGTATTAGGTAATCCTATCTTTTGCATAAACCTTTAAAGAAGTTATTTTCTGTGCGAAGAGTTCTTGTAGAGAATTTCTCCAAGAATCAAGCGGATATAATCAACAGTTGTAGGGGGCAGTAGTTGTTTTCTAACTTGCCTAATGTTCATGCGGAAGATTGGACCACACGATCCATTTTTCATTACTAGTTAATGATCTTCCGTCAAGTCGTGTTAAAAATGTTAGAGAAGCAAAGGAAAAATATCATCAAGAAAAATCACTCCCCGAAATCAGTATGAAGTAAAATGAATGGAATGCTTTAGAATGAATGTAGAAGAAATGACAATATTAAGTGTATATTGAGTGATGGAAAGAAAATTGAATCCGAACAGGAAATTTATGAAGAATTCAACAGTTACTTTATCAAAGTTGGCCCAAGTTTATCGGCGGGATTTTCAACTACAAAGGAAATTTCAATTCAATCAGAATTGTCATTAATGTAGCTCAGGCCTACTAACTCTGAAGAAATCATAAGTAATCTAGATAATGATAATAGTACAAGAAAATCTCCAAGGTTTGATAAAATTTTATGAAAATTATATAAATTTTGAAATCGGCCCTTTCTCCAATAATGATTAGATTCATAAATTAAACTTTTTTCTTAGGCTCTATCCCTACAAAATTGATGATTCCCAAAGTAAAATCAATTTTCAAAGCAGGAGAGATCAAATAAAAAATTATAGGCCATTAATTCTTTCAGTTCATTCAAAAGTCATAATAGAAAAAGTAATACATAGGTTGTTGGAATACCTGGAAAAAGCAAATGTATAAAGGGCAATACGTTTTTAAAAAACTAGCGAAACTGAACCAGCTATTTTAGATGATATCACTCAATTTCAGATTGATATAGAGTTCAACAAGAAATGTGGTATACTGTCACTAGATCTTCACAGTAATACTGTAGATCACAACATTTTATTGATTATTCTGCATAATAAAGGTAACTGGGGACCTGTATGTAAGTGGTTTCAAAATAATCTTTCAGGCAGAGAATAATTTGTGTATATAGGAGACAAATACAGTACTGAGAAATCTGTTAAATGTGTAGTTCCTCAAGGATACACTTGGGACCAATCCTTT
Source organism: Chrysolina americana (assembly GCA_958502065.1). Classification (NCBI taxonomy): domain Eukaryota; kingdom Metazoa; phylum Arthropoda; class Insecta; order Coleoptera; family Chrysomelidae; genus Chrysolina; species Chrysolina americana. The sequence continues at coordinate 91,681,751 of OY293412.1, forward strand.
TTCTTATTGACATGAATTCCCTAGCTGACTTGTATTTATCTGGTTAAATAAAAATGTTTGCAGATGACACCACAATAATATATGAAGGAGAAAATCTACAGGATATAAAAAATTACATAGAAAGTGATCTAGGAAAAATATCATTATGGCCTGTGTGCCATAAACTGACATTAAATTACGAAAAATCTTCATTTATTTTCATCAAAAACTAACATTGGAGAAAAATCAATTTACTTTAATGGTGTAAAACTTTACAATGAACTTCCGAATCGTCCTAAATCATAAAGTAATCTAAAATAATACTACTTAGATTTCTGATTTCATGATTTTCTATATCTATAAAATAAAATGGGCTCAATATTTTTTTGTATGGATGATAAGAAGTGATCTTAAAAATAAATGAAAATGAAAATGGCACGTCCTTTATGAATAATAAAAAGTTTTTTCGTTTTTCGTTGAGGATAACAGAATTAGCTTATATCCAAATTTCTACAAAATAAACGAGCCTTAAATCACGTTTGTTAATGTTCCGTTCCTGATTTGACGTTTCTACATGCATACTTCTTTTTCAAAATCTTAAATTTCTGTTTTCTACTAATTTATTTTGTTTTTTGAACTTGAACTTGGTTTGATTTGAAACATTTCTTTACACTCATCATGTTTATACAGTTCTATTCTGTCGTCTTGTACATTTTGCCAAATAAAGATCTATTTATATTATTATTATATAGTAGGTTTTAGTGTTAACATCTTCACTCCCACGATATACTTTATCGACTTAAACAAGTAAGAATTTTGAATCAAACAACGTTAATAAATAACTCTCATTATGTCTTTTTCAGCCGGAAAGCGATGGCAGTCGAAGCGGTAGCAGTTTATCGCTGAGGAACATGACAGGGCAACAGCAAGCTGCTCCCCAACCCGCTGTACAGAGTCCTCAACATCGAGGCGTCCATCGTTCAATTTCTGCTACGCACGCGAAACCCAATAGGAGGGCATCAAGCGGAGGTGAGTTCTTTGTTGTTTGACAGTGACGTTTGTGTAACTGATTGGCTTTTTCTTTCATTTTTTCCAGGTGGCACCATAGGTAGGTTGATGCTAACGTGTGCTGATAATGTAAATAACTGTGACACGGTACTCCGATGGTACAGGAAGTCTACCCTTGTATTTATAGGCTTTTTACGTCGTTTTCATTTTCGTTTTTGAATTACGGTTTCCGCCTATAGTCTCTTGGCAAACGGGATCGTTTGACATGTCTGACTGTAGCATTGTATTAATTTTTCTGAAAAATGTTCGAATTTTCTTCAGGAGAAACTCTGAGGACGGGGCCCCAACCTCAAGTACCTGTCCCACAAAGTAATAATCACCAATCTGGATTTAAAAGACAAAATACTGTCGATAGTGCTACTATTAAGGAAAATAGCGCCAGACTTAATGCTAGACCTGCCAGTGCTCAACCCAAACCCACAACAGATAACAGTAAGTTGATTTCCCCCACAAACTTTCCTTCTATTAGTAACTTCCAATCCCCCGATATATGCTAATGCAACAGAAAGTATGCTAATAATTGATAGATTTTGTATGTATTGGAAACTGCTTTTTGATCTGTTGAACTTTTCAGCTCTAACTTTAGTTCTGAAGATGTGTTACTATAATTATTTGAAAATGGACACAAGAAAAGAACTTGAGTTTTTTAATTATTATTGTTGGTTTTGTAACACCAAATATCTAATTCCCTAATTCCTTCTCGTTCTCTCTGTAGCTTTCGAATGCGGTAAATTTGATGAAGTTATTGTATTGTCTTCAGTCTTGAATACTTAAGAACATTTTCACATTGTGACAAATATATTTGCTTATTTTCTATTGAAAAAAGAATTCAATATGTTGAAATTGAAGAAACTAGAAGTGAAAAAATTCTCAATTTGATGTGACACAGGGGACAGTTTTGGGGCCACTTCTATTTACTATATATCTCAACAACCTTTATATATTAATACCATAGGTGAAACTCGTAGTTTTGCAAATGATACATTGATATTTTATTGAGAAAAAACTGGATTGAATTACAAACTAAGACCACATTAGATTTTAAAAAGATTAAACGTTGGTTTGATTATAACCTACTCACAATAAACTTCGAAAAAACAAAATATTTGCCATTCACATTTCATAATAATTACCCTACCAGAATTAGGACCATTAATACTTATGATAATACTAGAATTGATAAAACTGATAGTTTCAAGTGCATAGGGGTTATTTTTGACAGACATCTAAAATGGTATTCCTGTTGGGTAAATCACGAAGTTTATTATCAAAATTCAAGTAGCTCTAAACATTCATGGACATTCTTTATTTTTCATTAATTCATTCTCAATTGAAATCCCACCTCGGAAATGGTTTTTGAAATTCATATATAAGAGTTATTTATATCCAACTGAAAATCTGTAGAAAAAATCAAAGAAAATGGACACAAGAGAAATATTTGGACACAACCTAATGATTTATATCTATAAACATGAAACTAATATAAAATTCAAAGATCATATTCATGATACAAGGAATAAAAATAATGTTGCAGTAAAAAATTAAATTGAAACAAGAAATTTTCAAATATTCATTGCCCTTCTACTATGATTTAATTCCAAATCATATAAAAATGATCAAGTCATTGTTTTCTTAAAAAATAAAAATTAAAAAAATGGATTCAAGAATCTCATCGAAATTTATTTCATCTTCCACTACAGTTAACCCATTTAGTTTATTTTATATTATCATTGTGAAAATGTATAAAACATATATACAAGTTTTAAACTTCGCCGATATAATTAAACTGTTTATTTACCTATTTTAAAGAATCAATTATAGAATTATCAATAAATTTTATTTTTATTATTAACTAGACTACTGAGAGTTCTTAAGAATGGACGTCACTTGTACAACAAAGTCGTTGAAAATTGTAAGTTATTTTTCCCACAACCCTCCAAAAACTTGCACAAGAAACAATACTCCAAAACAAAAGCCAACAGACGTGTGTGTTAAGAAATCTATGTTCTCGTTAGATAATTTATTGATATATCCAAATAAAAATGGTCATCACTGTTGCATTAGAATATATAAACACAGTTTATCCCTCTGTTTCCGCATCAACTATTCCTCACTCTCTTCAATTATCGTTGGTGTTGTGTCTATTGGCCATTGTTTGTTTTTTGTCATATTAGGTATACAAGCTCCAGCTAAAGCTCGAACTGTATCTAAGAACACCGCATTATCTTTAGGAACTACAGTTGGTCGGCGGTCGACTATCAGTTATGACGGAAAATCCGACAGCACCGAGAAAACTAATTTGCCCACCGATACACCTGGGTAAGTTGAAATGTTTTTTGACAATATTCACTACATTATATACTTCAATTCCAAAATATTGTAACCTATATTTTTCCAATTTGTTTTGGAGAGCTAGAGATCTGATTGGGACTTTTGAAATACACTAACGTTTGATGAAGTTTATGGAAATAGGTGTTATTTAGTTGTTGAAATAGCTTCACATAATTTTATATGAATGATTGGAACCTTTGATGTGAATACAATTCAAAAACATGGACAATTATCTGAACACCAAAAGTACGCAACTCGTATCTTTTCCACAAAATTAGTGCAACATCATTTGGAAATGTACGCTTTCCAATTCAAAGTATTCCCTTCTTTATAAAAGGTGTTTTCGAAGATGAGACGTCTTTTTATACCAGATCTAAAACTTGTCAAACAACTGATTTCACAAAAAATCTCCTTTATAAAACGAGTAGGAAAATTGTTAACGGTCTTGGAAAGAGTGTGTGTTGAACTATGAGGGGTGAGGTTAACTGTTTTTCTGAAAGCTTAAATATTGTTTTGAAAATTATTCCTCATGTTTACACTAAAAGTGAACCCGTCTAGAGATGCTGTTCATTTACTGGTAGATCATGTAAAGAGCAGAATGTTCACGTAATTCAAATGCAAATAAATTTCGTTTGAAACATCGCCCGCTACCTCAAATATTTGTAAATCTTATGCAAAGGGGTTATAATAAGAGGCATGTAAGAGAACAATGAGCAAGGCTTGTAAAAAAGCCTCTCTCTACCATCCGAAATAGGTGACATTGTTGAAAAAATCCTGGAAATCGTTGATGAGGATCCATCAACTTTGTCTGAATTAATTGCAAGTTAAGTTTGACCAATGTTTTCCGGATTGATGAAATAAATATTGTTTGGAGAGAAGGGTATTTCAATATTGTCGACATTATTCTTTCAGTGGATTTAATGATGGAACAAATTTCTTAAGTGTACAACTTCTTTGATGACTGATAAATTTGATTATAAAAGTCACACTACCTTTTATTGGTGCAATTATTGGTATTGGTAAGTACGGATGGTGACTGATGCGTTGCGACCTGATTAGATCTATTGTGCCCCATCTTCTTCTGCTATTTCAAGGTGTTCTCGTTCACAGCAGCCCCTCAAGCCCCAATTCCTTGAGGAATTTGAGGATTTTGAGGGGGTCTATTCGTGCTATTTCTCCCACTGTCAGCTGGTGTGATCCCAGTATATTCAATCTCTTGTGATGTACAGCAAAACACTCCATCAATATATGGTATGGTGTTTCTAGATGTTCCCCACAGAATCTGCAGGTGCTGTCCTCCTCTGAGCCTAGCTTCCTTAGGTGTTCTTTGAGTCTGCAGTGCCCCGTCAGAAATCCCATGATTGTCTTTAGACGAGTTTTGCTGAGGTAAATCAGTGTCTTCGATCTTGCTCGGTTGAAGTTGCCGAGGAGATCTTTGGCCTGCTTTAGCCCTGGAAGTCCTTGCCAGTATGTTGCTCTCATTGCTTCTTCAGTTTTATTGAGTTCTTCTTGGAAGTAAGATTTTCCAAGTCTGCAGAATGGTTCTGGCCCTATCAGTGGCGTTGATGCCCCTTTTCGTGCCAGGGTGTCTGCTTGTTCATTGTCCTCCACTCCGACGTGCCCCGGCACCCAGAGGAGGATCACCTTGTTGTTCCTGCCTAAATCGTTAAGTTTGTCTAGGCATTCCCAGACCATCTTTGAGTTGATGTTATATGAGCTCATCGCTTTGATGGCTGCTTGACTATCGGAGAGGATTGCGATTTCCTTGTTCCGGTATTTTCTGTCGAGGTTGAATTGAATGCACCTTTCTATGGCGTGAATTTCCGCTTGAAAGATACTGGGAAACTGGCCCATGGGTTCGGAGTATTTGGTGCGAGGACCAAAGACTCCTGCTCCAGTTCCGTCGGGAGTTTTGGACCCGCGTTTTGGCGAGTTCGGTTCTGCCGTGCCACACTACTGCTCCGTAGGTGATCATAGGCCTCACTATCATGGTGTACATCCATCGCAGTATTGATGGATTACAGCCCCACGTTTTTCCTGCAATGTTCCTGCACACCATCAGTGATGATTTTGCCTTGTTAACGATCTTTTCTACGTATCTGTTCCAGAGTAGTTTGTTGCAATTAGCATAGATTGTAGAGGGGTCGTACAGGCTGTGCAGCCTCATAAGCATTTCGACCTATAAGTTCTTTTGTGCGTGATCCTTGATCTATTGAGGCACAGGATTCCGAAACTTCTTGCAAAGTTTATCAGTTTCCTGGGAGCTGAGTTCCTGATGTCGGAGGGCGTTGAGAAGGCCCCTTCCAAGAACTTAGCCTCTTGCAGAAAAGCGCTGGGCATTCGCACAGCAAATGTTCTGCAGTTTCCGCGAAGTTCTCTAATTTACCCATCTTTGTGAGGTGGTACCCAGAGGGCAGTGTCCAGTGAGAAGTCCCGTTGCCATCAAGTCAGTCTGGCTCAGTCTGAAGGCACTGTTTGCTGCTTCTTTCATTATAGGTGCAATGACGGAAGGTTCAGCATTGCCTCTAAGGCTGCAGTAGGGCACGTAAATATTGCCCCTGTGATTCCCAGACAGACTAGCCGTTGCACTTTCTGCAGCTTGACTTGTGCCGAAATTTGTTGAGTTTTTGGCCACCATACAAGTGAGGCGTAGGTGACCATGGGTTTAATGATTGTTTGGTATGACCAATGAATCATTTTTGGTTTCAGACCCCATGTCTTACCAAAAACTTTGCGGCATGTCCAGCTTGCCGCTATAGCTTTGGAAAGAATGTGGTTGATTTGGCTGTTCCATGGCAGTTTCTGGTCTATTATACTCCCAAATATTTCACCTCTTTGGAAAATGTTAGCTGGGTTACATTCAGAGTGGTCAATGGAACCAGCACTGTTTTTGCTAGGATTGACGTCGAGTCCTTCCTTAGCGCACCAGCTTCTGATTTTGCTTAGGGCCAATTGCATGCATTTGAATGATGAACTGTATGAAACACCATTCTGACAATATGCTATTCACAGGTTCGTTAATGCAAGGAGCAGCCTGTGACTAATTGATTAGGTTAGACTAGTTGAAACTAAACAACTGATAAATACTGATAGCTAACTTTGTTAGCAAAACGCGGATCGATTGCAATAAACGTATTTTTCTTTGTTTTTGAATGGGATCTCAGCCTCAACCGAAATAACTAAATTGTTTCAAAAAAAAAATATTGTTTCAAAAGTGTTTTATAATGAATATTTTTGTTCTTTCAACTTCTGAATTATCCTATTTCCACTCTATATTGTTTGATGTTATCACTAATTGTCCTAGAAATTATGTAGTAATCCAGTAGAGTCTAGATAGAAATATACTAATCCTAGAATGTGAATAATTTCTGTTTCTCAGAATCTATCCATAACCCACTTGATTGCTTGAGTAATCATGACATCCAAAGTACCTTTGAATAATATATTCGTTATACAGGGGTTGTCACTTGAAACTTTCGACTGTAGTCAATGTTCTAAAAATTTTTTTTGAACTGTATTACACTTTTTTATTTATTATAGTACCAGACAAAAAACAAAATATCTTTTCCTTCGTTTTGAGCTGATAGGTATGAAGTACTTTGCTACGGGTCTATATCATTTGGGCGCGGCGAATTGGGCGCCAGTCAACTCGGCGCGACCAACTAGGCGCAGGGACAACTAGGCGCAAGGGCAACTAGGCGCAAGAGTAACTGGGCGCAAGGCCAACTAGGCGCAAAGACTACTAGGCTAACCTGACCTGACTAACCTAACGTAGACTATCTCAAAATATGAAATTTTTCGATAATTAGGACTGTGGTCTTCGGATTCGTGCAAATATACCTATATGTCGAGGCGCCCCGATGAATAGACACGGCCTATATTAAATCCTCACATGATATTTCGATATTTTTAATGAGAATAAAATGATCAAATGCAAAAAGTCCTTTTCGCTACAAGATTGCAGGATCCACCCTATACCCGCACGCAGTTTACTTTGGGAATTGCCATTTCCCCAAACGTTAAAGTAAGTTTTTCCCGCACTAGTGTGGGGAAAGTGTATACGCACGCGAAAGTTTGTTCAACACGCGACATGAAATATTTTTCCTACAAGCGTGCGTGATTCACCCTATACCCTCACGCATTTTACTTTGAATAGTGTTACTTTCCCACACGGGGCATTTCTCATAATTATGATTAGTAGATGATTTTGTGTCTCTTTCTTTGCGACCAGTCGTTCCTGTGCCCAGTAGTCTTTGCGCCTAGTTGTCCCTGCGCCTAGTGTACTCGCGCCCAGTTGGCTAATGTCCTAAAACCCTTGCTACTGCCTTTTATCCCCGCCTTTGGCATAAATACTACTCTTGCTGCTTTCCAGACTTTTGGAACATACCCCAGCGCTATACCGGCCTGGAATATCCTCCCCAAGATTTGGGTGAAAAGTTCCAAGCTCCTTTAGAGCATTGTTGGTAAAATTCCGTCAGGTTCTGCTGCCTCATATAGGTGCTGCTACAACGCCAAGTTCTCAGTTTTTATGTTATGAACCGTCAAATGAATTTCTGAACTATTGTTGATATCTGTATCAACAATATGTGACATCAGATGTCCATTACCTACCTGATTAGGTGTATTAAAATAGGAACATTGTCCTTATCTAAAATCCATTTCCAGCATTGTTTTTGAGGTCGTGAGGCAGGTGTGATAAAAATACTTTGAAGCACTAAAACATTAAAAGCACTCCCCTTGTATAATAATTATATTATTATAATCAAAAACAGCCGACTTTTTTCGTACAATGTAGGACATGAGTCAAATATCTGGCAGAAAACAGCTATTCCCCTATCGACTACCTCGACGGACATTGCATTGCTTTTGAAATATTCTTCTGCTATGTGCAGGTGCCTCTTGTAATCGAATAGCAAACCTTGATAGATTCAGAATTTTTGTAATATGGATATGGAGTGACGGCCGTTCATTGTGACCATTGGAGCTGATGACGGGCTGTATTATACCAGAAACCGGTCTACGGACGGTCACTCTATCCAAATCAAAGTTTTGCTATCAGATAACAGTATGTCCTTGGAGAGGTGTCCTTGAGAAACATTGCACAAATATCTGTTCACATGTAATTAAATGTCTGTCGTGATTTTAGTCAGATAAATAATAAATTTCTGGTAGATATTTTTTTTATATCCTAACCTGTGAAATTATTGGGAGAAGAGGATATTTCAACATAGTTGAAATAATTCGATTGTTTTGTTGTCACTCTCAACAATGTCTGTCTTTGTATTTTACAACGTTTCTTATAGATTAATTATGAAAAATATTGAGTGGATAAGACTTTTTATTTTTCTTTGGTTTGGCTTTCACAGAAGAGTTCCAATTATTTTATTCAAATAAACTGCTAATTTTCATTTGATATACGAGGATTATAAAACGTAAAATCAGCAATTGGCGAAAGAAAATAAGATCGCAGCGCCAACTATCGGAAGACGTTGAACTACGGGCAAAGTTTTTTGAGTTTACACGTGTTTATATGGCGTATTGGCAGTCTGTTTACCCATTTTTAAACAATTTGTGAAAATTGGTGATTTCCCGAACTGAAAAGTGATTGTGTTTCTATTAGAAGACTTGAAAGATAGTTTCAGTAAGGTGATTTGAAGGTATTTTAACTCGGATCAGTTTTGAATGCTTCTGCAATTAAAGGTTATTTTTTAGATGCAGCTTGGTTTGATGGATTTTTTTGATCACTTGAAAACTTCAGAAAATTCCCGATGTATCACCGAGGGAGAAGCAGTTCTGAACGCAGGACATATAATTTTATGTGGAAGAATGAATTCTGATCTTGAGAATTTAAAAATTTATGCCCTTTGCCTTCAGACCATTATTCAAGATGAAAGAGTCTTGATTGGCACTTTTCATTGTTCATGCAAAGCATGAAATAGTCGGAAACTAATGTATCTAGTATGAAAATACTTATCGATTATCAACAGAATGAATCAGATCCATAATTAATCTCAAATCATGACTTCCTAAAACACGGACACTATTTGTGAACTGTACTGAAACTATCTTTCAAGTCTTCTAATAGAAACACAATCACTTTTCAGTTCGAGAAATCACCAATTTTCACAAATTGTTTAAAAATAGGTAAACAGACCGCCAAAACGCCATATAAACACGTGTAAACTCAAAAAACTTGGCCCGTGATTCGTAGTTCAACGTCTTCGGATAGTTGGCGCTGCGATTTTATTTTCTTCCGCCAATGGTGAGAAACTCAAGTTGGGGAAATTTTTGATTTTGTACTTTTGAGACTCGACGTTCTGACTATAAAAATCATGTAAGAAAAAAATAGATTTTTATTTACCAACATTATCTTTGGATATATCAAACGAATAAGTTTCAAATGCAGGATATAGAAAATAATAATAACTTTTGTCTAATTTCCTCTGCGATTTTTTATTGTTACGACCGGTTTCGGTTCATTAAACTGTTGTCAAGTAAAATAAGTTTCAAAATGATAACCCCTGTATATAGCTCGACAGCTGATATTTCTGTTGCCATTTTGTTGGAAATTTGATGTTTAGTTGTTAGAGTATCGTCTGATCCCCTGTAACCAAAGTTAAAATTGTCTTCTTTTGCTAACCGCATGTGCAGTCCCGAGGCGATTGGTGCCGGAGACTCTTTAAGGCCTGGAAAGGGTCACGTCAAATCCGCTTCGGTCAGTAGTAGTGGCCCTGAACCTACTACTGATCCGTTACGTACTACTAGGTAGGTTTCTTAGACTGGCCGACTTGGGTGAAAACTTGTAGAAGATACATTGAGATCGAAAGTGCATATTTCTAGTTATGATTTGATAAAGTAGCGTTTTAATGGTGAAAAATTATATAAAGGGTCCTTGTTCAGTGATACATTTTACGTCACATCTTAAGGAGGATGTTTTCAGACACGTTTTCCATGACACTAACTCAGAATATTAATACCAATTGAAATTAAAATGGCATTTTCTAAATCACTGTTATAACAAAAAAATCAATTCTACCAATAGTTTGGCCGTAGCAGCATATTTTGATATCTACAATGAACAATATAGTTCAATGGTAATAGTCCTATCATCTTTCTATATACAGCGTGTAAAAGCCAAATGGATTAAATTCATTATTACTGTATATTTATAAAAAATCCCGAAACACGTCAAATTTAAATTATAAATTGATATTCTTCGACGTGAAAATGCGACCCCTTTCTTCAACCCCCTTCGAATGACAGGTACAACCTCCAATGTTTTAAATGAGAAGTATAGGCTTGTGATATATCGTTTAAAAGGTCCCTTCATTCTCTATTTGAAAATGTTATCACTTTCAAGTTTATTGCAACGATTGAGTTAGTATAAAATAAAATCATGTGTGAAACACTAAAAAGAACTATGAATATAATTAATGAATAAGATGTTCAAAATGTTCACCGCGAACGTCTTGGCATCCTACCCTTAAATATAACAGTCTTCTAACAGTATTTAACATATCAGGCGTGATCGACCTAATCGCAAGCGTTATTCCTTCTTTTGAGTCATTTAAATAAAAAAGTTTAGTATTATATATACAAAATGCTCTTCACATACCCCCATAAAAATAAATCTAATAATGTAAGATCAGGTGATCGCGCTGGCCATTCAATCGATCCTCGCCTCCCTATTCACCGATTGGGAAATATTGTATCGTGGTACTGCCGGACATTGAACTGGTAATGTGGTGGTGCTCCATCCTGCTGAAACCATATCGTATTCACTGGAACTTGAGGGTTTCCTGGATCAGGATATAAATTCGCAAAATTTATAATAACATCATTTTAAAGTAGTGCCAAATAATGATCGCCATTCAATGAAAAAGGGACCAATGATATGGTTTCCAACAATCCCTGCCCAAGACCATTTGATCAGTAGCGGCAATTTTGCTGATTAGCATGACCGTTAAGTAAAAAAGTACACTCATCAGAAAACATAAGTTCTCTTATTGGATAATAATGTTATCCAACATGTCCACCATTCGCTTACAGTTCTCTTGAGTTCTCCTATCAGAATCGTCTTCCATGAGCTCCTGAGTAGTTATCATTTTATAGGGATGCATTTTATTTTCTTTTAATATGTTTACTATCGATGTATGGCTAACATTGAATATAGTGGATGCCTGACTAAGTGCATTGGCAGCTTGTTTTTTCATCTGCCTTACATGACCAAACTCGCGAAACTGCTTCTCTATTTTACTAATTGTTGCTTGGGATATAGGCGGTAAATCAGGAAATAGGCGAGTTACTTCCTATTGTGTTAGGGTTTCATTACCGTAACCAATCTTTTCGACACTCCCAATGAACAAAGACGTAACTCATTTTTCATCATATTTCAGGAGAACCAAAATACTGAAATTTTTCATCAATATTTAAATCGAAATACAACTTTTTTCAAGTAGATTTCTTCGTAACTACTTGGTCTAGAAATACGGCTTTTTTATCGTCAGCATCAGTTTTTTAAGCTGAATACGCCTACACCTATAACTGAAAATAGCTGTAACTTTAGTTGCGGCTTTGTTCGTTGGGGGTATCGATTTGTAAAACTGTTATTTTATGCATTTCCGTTAATCTAACCATTTTTCAGGATTGAAGTTAAAGAATTTCAAACTTAAATTATAATACTGATAACTTAAATGAAAACTTATGTAAAAAAATTTGCTAAGGCGTTGTAAAAAACTGACGTTGCCACGGAAACTCTTTCAAGTATTTTCATGGATACCATCTAAAAAGCACATTTCTGTGGTTTTTGCTTACTTTCTTATTATCAAGACCTCAACGGAAAATAAGTTTTGAGTATATTTCGGTAATTTTATTTTATTCTTTTGTAACTGTTGTAATAAATTTGAAAGCGATAAAATTTTCGTATTGAAAATGAAGAGACCTTTCAAACGATATATCACAAGCCTATACTTCCCATTAAAAAAAATAGGTTTTGTACCTGTTGGGGTTGAGGGTACGGGTCGCATTTTAACGTTGAAGAATGTCAGTTTATAATTTAAATTTGACGTGTTTCAGTATTTTTCATTAATATGTACATTAACCGAAATGATGAATTTATTCCATTTGGCTTTTACACACTGTTATAACAACACTCATTCAGTTTTCAATGAAATTGCTCAGGTAATTTTTTCGTGAAAGAATTACAGATAAACTCGTGGCTCACAAATACTTCCTGCTACTTACATTTTCATAATCAGTATTATAGAAAAAAATTTGCTTTATAAAAATTACGATGGCTGATTTAAAACTCATTCTTAAAAGATGTTCACTGAAAGTTGTCCTGAAAATTTATATTGAGAGTAAACGTCATCATTCACTCATAACCATCTCAATTTACTTATTGGACATGGTTTGAAATATAGACCAACACATTCCCTTGGCTTATTCTTTGGACAAAATTAATATGAGAAAGTCTTATGAACAATTTTAAAATTTTAAATACCTTTTTAATCTTATGTGGCCAAAATAAATAGTTTTGATATATTGCTTGATAGGCTGAATGAAAAAAAAATATTAGGCTTGATCAGGATGACATGGATGAACTCAATTGAACAATATTCTCTTTCACGAAGTTTAGGGAACGATGGTGTTGTTTACAAGGGCCCAACAACATATTGGTCATACTATTTTGTGCCAGGGCTAGTACCAGAACGAATTATTTTGACAGAAATCAAGGAACCACATCTTCTACAACTTCAAACTAAAATGCACACTCTTTAATCGTAATTATTCAAGTTGTGTGTACCTTATGATTTTCATATTAGGCAGTTTCGGGCCTATTGATATTGAATAAATATTTATTGATCATAATATATAATCTTTTGACAAACACTAGAGGTTTAAGACAAACAAATTGTATAAAGATTAAAGAAAACTTCCACAAATACACACTCATAAAAATCACTAAGCTCTACAATATACAATGTATTAGGGTCTAAAGGATTCATAAAATTCATCCAATGCTCTAGGATGCTTTAAAGCAAGAAACTCTTTTGATTTTTTCCGAAACAGACGAGCAATATCTTTGATAGCTATTGGCAATTTATTATGAATTTGTATTCTGTTATATATGGCCTATTTTTAGTTCATCACGATTGCAGTGATGCCACATCTACTTACTTGTAACTGAATAAATAGATTTTTGTGGACAGAACAATCAATAATCAACTTTTTAATTTCAACTGGGATACTCCATATTATGATTGAAATTGTTTGGACTTATTGCCTACAGAAGAAAAGAAAAAGAAACCCATATATCCACTTGAAACCATCAATCATACTGAAAGATTGTCTGCTAATCCAAAACAAAAACTCCAAATTATATTTTACATTAGAAACAATTTTTTATTTTTTAAAAAGTATGTCCTATGATACCAATCCATCACATGCACATATTTCACCATCCTCAAAAAAAATGTGAAATAATTTCGGTATCTTTGAATGATTTGACAGTATTCTATACCGGGTGTCTGAAAAACATGAATATGGGACACTGTATACTATTCCATATCGGAATTCTACAGGAAAGTAAAACATTATACGGTGTTTACATTTGAAAAGTTGATATCACTGACAAGTAGATGTGACAACACTGTAATCGTGAAAATACCTAGTCCGCAGTCTTTTATCATGTGATTCAACATGTAAAGCAAATTTCTGTCCACTAGGTCATTGGGTTTAGAATTCCCTGTATATGAAATTCATGTTAAATGTTACATTTTCTGTCTTAAAGCATTATTTTAATGCATCAGTTTGATTGATTCTCTAATGCTAATAATAAAAATAAACATCCTCATTTTTCCCAAAATTAAATAAAAATCGACATTATCACACAGTATTTGGAAATTAGTGGCTTAGTATCTCATCATAATGGAAAGGAAAATTACCGAAAGAATTTATGTTTGGGTAATATGATTGTTTGAAAAAATTTGCTACTGCAATCATCCCAAAATACTATTAATTTCACCAAATAAGAATTTAATTATTCATAGTAAACGTTTTTTGCATTATGTAATCCTAGTTGAGTCGGTATCTGTCTAAGAGTATTATACTAGGTTTCTTATTTAGGGTTTTCAAATTAAAGTATGTTTATCAATAAAAGTCGCAGAATTTTTTTCCTCTTTGTTTTAGGTTGCACTTGAAAGTTGGTATATTGGTTTGTCTGTGTTGAATGCCGAAAGATTAGAATCACTTGTTGAAATAATTCAATTGTTGCTAGAGCTGTCGTAAAAAAAAAACGATTGATAACATATTGTGGACTTCTGTCTGTTACACCCACCACTTCAATTCAGTGAAGAACTATCTTCTAGTGAAGTTCATCCATGTCGTACCCAATTTCAGATTTTTTTATATATGCATTTCGTATATTTTTATGCAGATCAAATGTATTTTCTACTACACCCTCGTCCCCAAGGAGTAGGTGTTTTATGTTTAGCGTCTTTAGTGGAGTCATTTTCACTGGTAATAAGTATCATATATGAAATTGTGATATTGGTTCAAAATTGCGCCCCTTACATCTACTGAGAAGTAAAAAAATGTGTTCGATGATTTTACTAAACTTGATACTGATATGAAATGCATTTGAATACATTCAAGACTTTTTTGTCATGTCATGAAGAAATAAAACTGTGAAGATTATATTTTGGTCAGGAAATGTTCTAGATGAAAACTATTGATGGCCCAAATTTTTCCTCAAGTTCTTTTTATACTCGAGAACATTACTTGTTAACTTTGTCATTTATATTTTTAAATTATAAATTAAAGATAAGTATTTAGATTCAATATTTTTTAATGCAAAATGGTGCTTTCACAACATTCACTGATATAATTACTACCCTCTTATACAAAGAATGATTGGATTCAATTAGATATCTGAACACAAAGCTCGACAGTTTTTTTGAGAGATTGTCAAGTAATGAATGATAATCGTAAACGACCGATATTTTACCCTTATTTACTCTCATCCACCTACAGTGAAAAACAACTAATTTCCTAGCTAACACCACGACTGGCATTGAATTATATCAAACAGATACTTATGCAGTGTTTAACACTGTAACGAAACAGTGCAGGTGGTTGGGAGTAAAAAAGGGTTAGACATAGTCAGCAACAACTATCGTTAAACGATTACAATTTTATTAATTGAAGGCTATTAGTATAAAGATTCAATGGACACATTTCATCATTATCTCACCTACCCTTGTGGAAGGATACGAAACATTTTATTTCCCATTGCTCTGACCTGACTTTTTATCCCAGTCGTACGACCGCCTCCCCGGCAGCCACCAGGCAACAGGCTTTCCCCCGAAACACGTCGTCGAGAAGTACTTTCCACTCGGGCCAGACGAGGCCTAGGGCTACTTATGCGCAAGGCTCCCCAGGAGATTCGCCGCATACCAGACCATCATTTTTTGCCAAATTCAGTCTCAAAGGATTCACGAAAAGGTGAGTGTTTTGAATCTAGATACATGTTGTTTGAATAGTGTAAAAGATGCGGTGGTTGTGAATGGTCGACGTGTGGATAAATATTCACAATATGCAGTGTTTGGTAGAACAATGTAAAATTCTGAACATCAAATAATTATTGAGCAAGACTACCTGAGGCAGAATAAATACAATTTGCGGATTAAGAAACCTTGAGTCATCGGTGAATTATCAAGATGAAACCTCTGAAGAAGGTAGCCACTCGTACTAACGAAACCTTAGGCAACAATTCCGAAGAACGACGGCCTGTAAACTCGAATAAAAATAGCGATAGTAATTTCAAGATACTTGAAAATTTTGATTTTTCGACAAAGCTGACATTATATTGTCGTGATGTTACGCCAAAAAGAATTTATTTTGTGGAAGTTTGAATAATATTATGAAAAGAAGCTACTAAATAAAATCCGTCTTAATTTTTAATCTAATCTAATTTCTTCGTTCATTTTATCAAATTCACAAATTTTTCGAATCAGATGGTTCCAACTTTGGATTTTTAACTAAACTCTTAGCACGCCCCAAACATAAAAATCAAGAGGAGTCAAGTCTGGTGATTGCGCTGGACAAGGAATAGGGTTGCTTCGTCAAAATCATGAAATGTCTAAATGGTTGAACGTAATTCGGGTAATCGTCATTTTCAAAAAAATTATTGTAGGACGTCTTTCCTCTGCAATAGTAGCAAGTCTTCTACCAAATCTGGCAGATCGGTTTATAAAGGTTCTCTCCATTAAGGTTGGGTCAGCCAAATGATGTGGCCGAGAGAAATACATAGATATATTTATATAAATCCTTCATTCAGTCAAATTAGTCCAGCCCACACATTTACACTAAATTGGAGACGGGATGTGAAAATGAGAGAATAGGAATGTGGTCACTGTTTCCTCATCCCATACTCTCAATTCGTTATTTAGTCACAGTTCAGATAGAATTTCTTGTAATTGTGAAGAGTACTAATTGAACATAAAATGTTGAAGTTTTCAAAACAACTCGAATCTTAGAATAGTTTTATTTGAAATGAAAAAATATCTACAAACTAGCGAGTTGTAACTTTTGTATTTTGTTATATGAATATAGGCCCATATTTGTTTTCAGTCACTTTGGAAATTCTTTATTTGCATGTTGTCTTATAGCAAGATAATTCAAACTTCCATAAAAAAATCTTTTTTAGATTGATAATCATTACAATTGAACAAGTAATTGATGTAGGAATGTAAGCTTTCACGGCTGGCGTCAATATTTTGGTTGGTTTCCGGGTTTTGCCGTGGTCTTCTTTGGTTTAAATCTCCAAACGTTTCGACTGCAACTGCGGCAGTCATCTTCAGTGACGTGGTCGAAGTACTCTTCTAGACGTATCAACTGAAACAGTTTCAGTTGCAGTCGAAACGTTTGGAGATTTAAACCAAAGAAGACCACGGCAAAACCTGGAAACCAACCAAAATACAAGTAATTGATGTTTAATGGTCAGTTATTGTCAAACAATCGAAATTATCCAAAAGTTCACATATCTTGAAATCTATTACAGGATTTTCCTTGTGGGAACCAGAACATCAAAAATATTCTTGGCAGAGACTTCATGAAATTAATATGAGAATAACAAAAAAGTAACTAAAATGTATTTAAGCTTTGGATTTTCACTCCTATTCGTTTTACAGACTTAAGCTTTCTCCGGTAAATTTTAATATACCTTCACTTAGAAGAAGATAGCTAGTATTCGAAGTGAAGGCATACTGAAATATATTACAATGCAGCCGATTTAAATACTTATTGGGACGTTATAGAAATATGCTAATGTAATGAGACTTGTTACCAAAAATTCGAGGTAATTTAAATTTGAAGGCGTTGAATTTTTCAATTTTATTTGGTGATTTAGTAAATTTTGATAATTTTTTGAGTACTTCATTTCCATACGGTCAAAAAAAAATGTATTCAGCATGTAAAATATCAATAGTGTTGTAGTATTCCAATCAGCGTAACCTACTCCAAACAAAGGTTTTATTATTATTATAGGTTTGAAGTGCTCTCTCTCTCTCTCCAAAGAAAATAATCTTGCGATGCCAAAGCCAGGAGGGCCGTGAATTGTCGGCTATTTTTTGTTTGAGAAAAATTATAGCATCTAATCACTATCTGTCACTCGTATATTTTTTGTTTATTAATAAAAAAACGCATCAATCCGCTGGGTTATTGGGGAGGAAAAAGTATAAATTCTACTTTTTTAAATTAAATTGTCTGGTGTTGTGTTTCTTGAAGATTTTTTGTTAGATGTCACTGAATCTTATCAAGTCGTTTGTTAAAATATTAAACAATTCTAGCTGCTGGAACCTTACTAACTAGGCTAATAATAAATAATCAAATGAAAGTTTCCAAAATGTGGATCGAAGTAATTCCCTAAAATACAAAAAATATGCCTTATATTGAAGGACAGTCTAAAATGAATATATTATAATACGCCAGAAGTATTATATTTTGTATATGACACACAAAACACTCTGTGGAGTGAAAAAATCATCACATTATTTGCAAAATGTCTTGATTATTTAATAAATCTCACATGTCAAATAACCTCTTATATATTTTTATTATAAGGCCATTATTGATTAATGTAATTGTGCGAACTGCCTTTGCATACGGTTTAAATATCATCTTTTACACTATTCATACATAACATCTGTAACATATAACTCCCCTCCTTTGCTTTCAACCTGCTTTACACTGCTTTTTGTCTTACTAATTTGGTTTTGGTCTCACAGAGTTATGCTTGTTCATCACTCCCTCAATCAACTGTCATATAACTGTCATGTATAACTTTTCAGGGTCCAGTACTCGTTTATTTGTTGTTTTGTGTATAATAATAAAAATGGGGGGATGAAAATTCAACTTTATGGCTCTTGTATTATAGTGTCCTCAAATAGGGCTTGAAAGTTTGAGTAATTGGGTTAAATTCTAGTCCATTGCATGAAAAGAACATACAAAAATAAAAACTATATTATTCATAATATATTTCATCTGTTTAGTTTTCTTCATTTTCACATTTCACATGATTACCAATATTTCAGATTTTAAGTTATCGTTGTAATCTTCATGTGTTATTAACAAATTCAAGTGTTTGTTTTCACTTTTCCTGACTTTTCCATGAATTTTTGTTTGTCATTACAATGTGTTACATTATTTATTGCTGTAAAAATATGTTTGTTGTTTTGGCTTATTGGGTCCCACAATTATATTTCCTTATCATTTCAATTGTCTTAACCTGTGTTCAGATTAATTAGCAGGTCACCTACAGAGTGTCCCAAAAATTAATAATAACATGAATACCATATGTGTAGCTATAGTAAATGTAGCAAGCCATGGAGATTCACTCTCGCGTTCCCTGTGAGTTCATTCGTCAGAAATTGATGTTTACTACTAGTAGATTTTCAATTACTTATTACAACACTCATGTCAGAAAATTGCGTAATTTTGATTGACACGAAATAACTAATTTCCTGGCAATACTGCGATGGATATTGAATTAACATAACATCTTTTTTTGAAATAGAACACCTAAAATATAAAATTTAATCATATTTTTCTTCAAAATCTCCATATTGGTTGATATTGAGTTTAGTTAAATATTAAACAATCAGCACAATGAATAGAATTTGATTCCTAGTGTTATAGTTATAAAAGTAAGTTGTTTTTTTATTATCTACATAACGGACAGCTTCTAATAAGTAGAGGCTAGTTAGAGGTAGAATTGGTAGGGTTTCAAAAAAAAATGCACCATGTTTAGATCGTGCCTACTATTGCTTGTATGCTCTTTTTCGATCAATGAAGATTTTTACAGTGTTCCCTTTTTTATATAATTATCAACAGAATGAAAGAGTTATATTTTGTGTATAAAATTTAATACAATTGCAAAGTGCTTTGAGATCTTAGGTAATCGTCAGTAAAATACTTGTCAAGTATTTATGAAAAGAGATCCAGTAAAAATGGACATATCTATGGTTAACACTTGTATGAAAAGACCTACATTTAAAATTTAAAATTAGATATCCATAAGGGTTTGGATCTATCTATAAAATTACTTTTTGAACTTTTTGAACTGTATTTGCATAATTTGATCTGGACTACCAGACCAGGAGTACCTCGTATGTGGTATCCACGTTTCTTCAGTTGGAAGTAGAAAAATAATTTTTTAGGATGTCTTAAGAATACTTTTCTTTATAAACTTCAGGGTATTGTTTTTAACTAGCCGTTATTTTTGAAATGTAATATGGATCCAAAGAAAATGTATTGTACCATAAAAATTAAATTTAAAACGACAATATAAATGAATGTTGGCTAGAAAACATCAGTTCGTTGTGAAAAAATAAAAATGTTCGCAACTGTCTCCTCAGAAATAATTATTGTTGCATCATCAAACTAGTAAACTGTACCATAACTTTCACTTAACATTTGAACAAGGACCTTGAGTGGAAATTTTTTTTTTCTTATTGATGGTAATAGTCTAATGGTATTTGAAGAAAACTTTCAGATGGAATAGACAATTCGTTAGTTAGGTGAATCATATTAATTCGTATTGGATAATAATGAACAGATAGATATGAAAATTCGAGCCTTCCACCAAATTCTATACAATAGGAGTTTTATTTGCTAGTATTTGAAATAAAACAACTACTTTGCTGGCTAATTCTGGAAATACTATTGGATTACATCTCTGTGATACTCCTGCAAAGGTTCTATAAAACTGAATCGCCTCAAATAGCTTACCAAAGTTATTTGTGTAATTTGAGTTGACAAAGTTTCTATAATATTTGCAAGTGCTCTCTATGCACAGCATGAATTCAGTCCAACTCAAACGGAGAACCACCAACAGATCGGTTTTAAATAGTAACTAGTAACATTTATTTCCTCGAAATCAATTGGACTAAGTTCATGCTGTTAAAAAATTTCACTTACGTATATCTTATAAAAGTTCGGCCAAAAATCTGATAGATAAAATGTCAGGGGCTATAGCTATTTCCTATTGCGTCTGATGTAGCAGAAGGTTAGTTTTATTTTTTTTATATTTGTTTAATAGTCTTTGTTGAGCATCGCTAAATGCTACATCAAGTCGACGTATCGGCTAGGACTCTAGTTTTTTCTGTTACATACACGCAAATAAAACTCCAGACAATCTCTGTGCATGTTATTTCGATGAAAACTAGTCTAACTGCCTCACCAATTCCTGTTGTAAATTCAATCCACCTGAACTACAAATTTTCGAATTATATTTTTATTCTTTAAGCCATTGCGATGTACTTTTGTGTTGTATATTTCGATGTAACGCTTTGTAATGACTGTTTCCTCTCTTTTTTTGGGATTTTGTGTGTGCGCGTGGTGCGTCCCTTGAAAATCCGCTATCTTTTCGAAAAAAAAAAAGCAAAAAAAATATTTGCACATCAACAAAAGAATAAACGATGATGGGTTGTTTCTGGTTCAGGACATGAGATGGATTTCGAGGGACATACCACCGCACTCAGGAGAGCCCCAAGAAGAATTCCACTCGATCCAATCCGTGAGCCATTTTGGATCCAACGCCCACATATGGAGAAAATACTCTACGATAAATGTACTGGACAGAGACGGAAGGAGTATTTGGAGAAGTGATGTTTGAGTGAACCTTTCTATTTTCTTTTGACGTTTTTTCGATTGATTTAGTTTAATGACAAGTTGAATGGGACATTTGGTGAGATCATGATTTTCAAAAAAATTCACCATCAGTTATACATATATATTTTATTTATACCCTCCAATAATTAGGCAAAAAGTTTTCATTATTGAATCATTTAAAACGTTCTGTTTAAACTCCATATTCTATTTCAAGTGAAAATTATCCATTTAGCAATCAAAATTTGAAGTCAATAGGAAAGTTTTTCATTGAGAGAAAAATTGGTACCAAACTGTTAAATAAAAATAAGGTATAGAATGCCCAAAAAATGTTTCACGTGAATGACTACAAAGTTATAGCGTCTCCAAATCACCAAAACATTTATTCTGAATAACTTTACAAAATAGAATGTGCATTTGCTACAAAGTTGTCAAAATGTTTACATGCAAGAAAGATGCAGAATTCTCTTATTTTCAAAGATTTTTGTATTTGTTATGTTCGAGAAATTTTTCAAATTTTCATAAAATAGTTCTCAATAGGTACCAAATTTTCCCAAAATTGACAACACTTGTTTTATTGGTCCTTTCTTTATATCAAAACAAACTTCTGTGCAAAATTAAAACTCATGAGTTTTGAAAAAACTGCTATAGAGAAAGTCAAAAGACGTTACAGTTCATTTAGGAATACTAGAAATTTAATAATTTATAATTTTTTTTTTTTTTAAATTTATGATTTTCCTTATGTCTCAATTCATTGAATAGTTCAACTGGTTTCCACAAATAACAAGCTGAAATAACAAAATTTTGGAAATTTCGACAAAGATGGTCAAAGTAATATCTTAGCTGAATTCCAGCCCAGGGTATTTTTCTAAGGAATATACCAAATGACAGAAATGTGATCCGACATTTTCCAAAATAGACATTATTTTGTAAAACAATTAAATGTTGGTTTACTTCACAATTGGTGGTAATGATGTACTACTTTGTAACTTTTACATGTGGATGAAAGGCTGGCATGTAAATAATATTCCATTATATTTTCAGACTTACTATTAATTTGAATTATTGATCTTTATCTATGAGTAGTATACACAGTCTGAGAACTTATTGAAAACGTTTTAGTCAAGTTGCCAAAGCTGCATCAGTAATTTGTAGCAAAACTGAAAACATTTTTAAGAAACGTAGCAAAATACATTGGATTGTCGTAATTTTTTTTTATGTATAGATATATAATAGATCATTAGTGCAAAGTACCTTTTTCGTTTCTTCCGAATATGAAGGGTTGTTTTAAATAAATATTCAAGAAGATATATTTGAATTTTGTAAAATGTCATATATGTGTCAATTGCTCTTCCATTTCTCTTCATTTTATAATTATTTGTTTTAGGTTGATGTAATCAAATATTACTTATATTCCATTAAAAATGAATGCTTTCGGACTAGGCGTGTTTTGGACATTGTTGCCAAAACCGGTTTTAGCCAATTTAGTGCAGTAGTCCCAACGGACAATTTTTCTCTTAGGTTTTGTAGATTGTTGTGAATACCTTAATTTTTTTAGTTGACCAACATTGCCAATGGTTAACAGTAGAAAAAAATATGTTGAATAAATTAGCTAGTAAAATAATATACCATCATGCAACCTATACTTTGAATGCTTACACCCATCACCTATCTACTTACCTGAGTGTAAGTTCATCGAATATCATTTAATGTTTATGCTGAAAAGATATATTCATGTATTGAATTATATTATACTTGACATTTGTGGTTTCCTCTTGAAAAACTTCCAGTATGTGCTGTTGCTGTTCATAATAGTTTTATAAAGCTCATACATGATCGTTTTTGTTAAATGTAAAGTATAGATTTATTGTAAAATATCATGTGAGTTTTTTTTAGTGCAATTATTTTAATAGACAATCAGTGAGAAAAGACTGAAAAATCGAGTCATATCAGCTATATCGGTTCATTACAGTTGCCTTATTTAAGTTTTAGATCTCACGCACCTCTGTCTTTAAGGTAACCATACGGGGTGTTTAGAAAATTCTTTAATATCTATTTGAAAAAATATGAATTTTGTTCACGCTTTCTGTATATATTCAACTTTCAGAAGTATATATCTATATGTGAAACATATTTTTTCCTACATATCTGAAACACTAGAAAATTCATTTTGAACAAAATATATATTTATATGATTGTTCCACACTAACTGACCAAAGTATTATGATAAAAAAACTTGTAATTTGTTTGTTATGAACTAGGCTTTATACTTTTCCTGAAAGAGTTATTATATGGTAAAAAAAGTGAATGGTGTTTTTGTTGTAGTCGTAAGAATTGTATATTTGTGTGTACGTAATTTGCACCTACTTGCCAAGCTCTATTCCATATAATATTACTTCGAAAACATTCAGAGAAACTATTTTATTTTTCTTGTTTATTGAAAAAGGTGCCTACTGTTACTGCCTATTAACAATGAAATTGTTTGCTCTGATGTTTTCCATTTGCACTTTCACCTTGGATTCAAGATGTGGGCCAAGTGTTTTTTTAATTTTATAATATTTATCTCTCCTTTTCTAGTGATACGCGCCATCTTGAATCCAACCATACCAGTCAACAAAATAGAGTTTTGTGAGTATGTTTTATATTAATTTTTAATCATTATTCAAAAATTTTCAGAAGGAACCATTTTTTAGTAAAAACGCATTTTTTCAAATATTTTTTCATGATTTAAATCAATTTTGTTTCAATGAACTTTCTTATTTAAAATATAATGTATATATTTGTTTTTGTGCCAATCTAGTTTGATTAGTCTAATGATTTGATGAGCTGAGCTGTCGGTGGTCGTTGTTAAAAAACAATGATTAAGTAACCCCATCAAATACCATTATCCAATGGGTAAGAATATCTGAGCACCAATGATATAGTTTAATACAGTAATGGAAACTTCGTGTTACATTTAAATATTCACGGCTCATATTGGCCCCTACCTACCAATTTTTCACCGACTTCAATAAACTGAGTCACAAAATAAATACTGTAATATAAATAACATCACCTGTGTTAAAATGAAAATAATGTCAAACAAAGCAAATAAAAAAAATTAAATATCTGAAATAAAGCGTAAATTAATAAACTATCAAGTAAAACTTTGAAAGAATGCCCAAGTATAAAGTGAGAAGCTTGAAAAATTTATATAAATTCTGGTAAATGAGGTCAATGCAATCAGTTCTAGTATGCTCAAGTAGGATATGACGCAAATACAACTAAACTCAATTTGAGCAAGTTCCATCATCACTCTACTGTGCCCAACTAATATTAATAAAGAAATTTAAATGCCCCTAGCTCTAATATAAACTCATTTTTTACCACAGTCATTTTTTTAAACTCGGTTCAGGTTATTTTGGGTCGTGTTTCCTATTTATTTAGTTATAGTCAAAGTCAAAATATACTTTATTGTCGGAAGTTATAAAAAACTTATAGACAAAGCTTTTTGGTTTTAGATTAATATTAAAATTGAATTCAATTAATTTGCAATAGTTCAATATTTTCGACAAGTTCATTTCAGTTGTTGTTTATATTGAAACGTATACTTTGGTAACAAGCTTATCAAAAAAATTTCATTGTTGGAAAGTGAACGTGAACTAACATCTCACCTTCATGTAAATTTCCACTCATCGAGCACCTCATGACTAACCATTTTCATCGTTTTCAGAGCGTTAGAACCCGGTCAGCAAGTAAAACACGGCAACTCCCCTTTACCTGCAGTTGGGTAAGTTTCATTAGTCGATATAAGTGCAGACTGGATAGTCTTCTCTTTTGCTGAGTTTCGAACCCTGTAAAATAAATACGAGTAAAATGACCCCACTTTTGGACATAAATACATCGAAAATGTAGTTGACGTATCCGAGCGTATTTATACAATTCGGTTCTGCCGACTTACAGAGCGGCTGTTTCGTTTTCAATGGCCCACTCTGTATATATTTAACTTTAGGAAACAGCAAACTCAATAGAGGACTTCGGATAAGGATTCAGTCATACCACCACACAACTTTTGGCTTTAAAACTACTGACACGATTTTCGATAATTTTTCTTCATGTCGAGGTTCGGGGCAGTCTCAGGAACCTCATACTAGGATTGAAATTGTCCATAACAGTGGAAATATTAGGATTTTCCATAAAATACAAATCACTAGGGACTTCAATTTTTTTAGGGGTTTTTGTTAAAAAATGGTGCTAAATTTAAAACTAGAGAAGTGGTCGTGGTGCTAGGGCGTTTGCGTTTCACCCAGGCCACCCGGGTTCGATCTCGATCTCCACCGCCTGGCACTGAGCTAATGTGTTTTGGAATCTATCTGTATGTAAGCTGTAGCTCCTGAATCTCCCTTGCTCGCACAAGCTCTGCTTTTGAAGTGTTATCTCCGCAAACCAAAAGGTGATTCGTGAGAACAAATTTTACAGAAAAAAATTTGCCTTATCGAAAGAAACAAAGATTGATAGTATAGTGTGTTTCATTTGATCCAAAAAAAAATTATTTAGAAACGGTCTCTACGTGTTATTCATTAATATTTTGTTTGTATGTCCATAAAACACTGGAATATTTGTACAATAATATATATTAACACGAAGAGGCAAGGAAAGCACTTCTGAAATACTGATGACCAGAAATACTATTTGGTGAACGGGTTAAGAATAGAAGCAACTTTTCCTTTTATAGATTTACTTTTGACGATACAAAGATTTTCTTATGACAACTATTTTTTGTTATACATAACAACAACATTAAATTATTCATTTTAATACCTCCCTTTAATAGAATATTTCTTGAAGTATTCGATTTTAGATTTCTCTAGGGCCTTGGTAATAATATCTTCAATCTTCAATTTTATCTTCGATGAAATGATACCTCGTATTGATATGTTTGTGATCTTGAGGACATTTTGAGATAACTATGTAGATCCTTGATTGTCTTCAATTGAAGTGATTGGTTTCGGAAACCTTATGTTCGAATCGGTTAAAATATTTTGAATTCATATCTTCTCAAACAACAGTACTAAGGGAAATAAATTCAGCTTCGACTAAACGATTGACGAAGAAATTGTACTCTGTAAGGACTTCAATTTGTGATATACAGTGATATTTAGGTTGCTTCAAGAACAGCTTCTCCCTTCATGAACTAGACATACTAGCGTAATGAATCATGGATCTTGCTTTTTCCGTCAGAGTTCTGTTCATATGTTCACTAACTCTGTTTTGCTGAGGGGTATAGTGAACAGTTTGTATGTGGTGGTCAGTGGCTTAGCGGTCTAATGCACAGGCCGTTCGAAACTCCAGTATAGCGGTAGTCGGTTCGAGCCCGATGTAGTACAAGAGAATTTTTCTCAACTACTTTATATCGGATCGATAGGCGACCGCATGCCTTGTAATCAAATGTATTGTGAATTGTCTTGATGCCAATCTCGTCTAGTGCTAGCTTGGAGTGCACACCGACCACCCGAGGTGGTGTTGTAGGTTTTCCTGGTTTTCCTACAGCTGAAAAGTGAATACATCACCTGAAATATCAGTAAGTCGCCCCGGAGCGCCACGGCAAATTATAATAATAGCCGTCCTCTACCCGCACAGGCTATGCCTTTGGGTACACTCAACGAGTGTTGATGAGAGAGTATTATTATTATTATACCTTTTTGCTTGCCAAACTCATGGAATTCTGAAGATTTTATCCACTCTCCACAGTTATCACTTCTCAATTTTGAAATTCTAGCTCAAAAATGGGCAGTGGCCATTGCTTGATACTGTTTGAAATACTTGTAAACTTCATCTTTACTTTGGTAGGAGTAGGTACACCATAGATAAATAGGCGTGATCATCGATGAAAGTAACGAAGAATTTCTTTCCATCCTATGTTTCAGGTATAATTCATGACATATCTACATCGCTATGTACCAATTCTAGTGGGCGTCTGTGTCTGAATTCAACATGGAATTCTTAATTCTTTGGAAAGGGGTAGTTGAGATTGTTTCCCTTTACAACTAACTTCAATTCTTCATAACTAACGATTAATGAATCGCCACAAACACCTCTCGAAGTTATGTTATTGTTATTATATGAAATGCTGAAAGATTTTGTCAGAAATTCTAATAAAACTTCGTTTATCCGTGAAATTTACCAAGCTCAGAATATTTTTAAGATCGATTCCTTATTCATTAACTATAAAATGTGTAATAAGCGATTTTCTTTGAATTCAGAAAAATCACATATTTTGAAATCAGCGCCATTATTATACAAAAACCCCCTAAAAAAACTGAAGTCCCTAGTGTTTTGTATTTTATGGAAAATCTTAATATTTCCGCTGTTAGGGGGCGTCCATAAATTACGTGAGGTGTTTAAGGGGGGGAGGGGGTCGAGTCAAATCTCATCTAATCTTACGTTGGAGAGAGGGGGGGTCTCGGCAAATATCACGCAATTTTTTTTCTGATTGAAACAAAAAAAAATTATACTATTTTGGTCCATTTAATCCAGATTGTACATGCATAAGATTTAATCTTAAGCGTAATCGTAATACGATAAAGATCATTCACTAATTCGTTCAATAGAAAATAATTTCATTCATACAACATTGATTACTAGTCATAACTAGTCGTAAATAAAAGCACGAAGCAAATTTGTTTTTTTCTTTTTACAATAACAATCCAACACGTTTACGTAAGAAACTCACATTTTAAAAAATCTCACGTGAGATTGGGAGATGGGGGAGGGGGTTGAATAAAATCTCACGACATCTCACCAGGGGGGGAGGGAGGGGCAGAAAATTAAAAAAAACACCTCACGTAATTTATGGACGCCCCCTTATGGATACAATCATAGAAAAATTATTAAAAAACGTGTCAGTAGTTTTAAAGCCAAAAGTTGTGTGGTGGCATGACTGAATCCTTATCCGAAGTCCTCTATTAAACGGCCTAGTGTTCTTGTTAGATAATTTCAAATTTTTGTCTTTTAGAGTTCAGGGGGCCCCAAATGAGGATCACGTGAAGCCTCGATCGCTCAGGTTCACATGGTCAATGAAAACCACATCAAGTAGAGATCCTGCCGAAATAATGGCGGAAATTCGAAAAGTTTTAGACGCCAACAATTGCGACTACGAACAAAGAGAGAGATTTCTTTTGCTGTGTGTTCATGGCGATCCGAATACTGACAGTCTGGTCCAGTGGGAAATTGAAGTTTGCAAGCTACCTCGATTGTCGCTGAACGGCGTTCGATTCAAGAGAATTTCTGGTGAGTTTCAATATTTTGTTACCTCTACTTCTAACTCTTTGGATTTTAATATCAAAACTTTGGAGGTAGCGAACAAAAAAATTATATTAATCATCACGAATTGCTCTAAAATTTACGGGTGTGTTTCCACATGATAGACTAATAATAATATTAATAATAATAATTTTATTTTATTTGAAGACCTAATTTTAATGAAGAAAATATCAAAAATATAGTTTAAATTCTCTTTTGAGTTTCACAATGAGCGAGACAGAAAGGAGAACAAATGATACTTTCATATTGTAGCTGAGATACTATTAGTGCCAAGAAAACTCTTCATAAAGTTTATGATATTGTACAATTCAGGTAGATTTATTTAAAATAATTAGAATATCAAAACAACTCCTCATGAACTAGGTGTCTTATTCGATTTCAGGTCGATTTAATCAACACAATTGGTTGGTGAGAATTTGTTTTTATATTTCAATCAAGCTAATTAAATCGTTATATTATTAAAATATTACAAAACAAAATTGTACTTATGGGCAGATAGACCTTGGTCGAAAGCATTTTGCATTTTCAATTGCATTAGCTATTAGGGTTCAATAAACAACATTAACTATTATTTCGACCTTTAATTGAATTGGACAGGTAGTTCATGAGAATTTGTTTTAATTACGATAATTGAATCTACCTGCAATGTATTACTTTCTATAGAAACAGGGTGGGCCATAATATTTGCAACATGATGAGAAACATGTTCACTATCTTAGTTACAAAAAAATACAACTTTACCATTAATAATAATGTTTATTCATCTAAAATATGATACAATGTTTTGGGAAGATTTTGTGAATATACGGGGAGACCGTGAAATGTTCAGCTTGTACGTAATATAGGGGAGATCATAAATCTAAGTTATATAATATAATGTAGGTTGTACAATTAAAATAGAATAGAATTAATTGAAGTAAAATTGAGTGAAACATGACAATAATAACACAAATAACAATAAAATATATAATAATAATAATAATAACATTATTATTCCCAAGAAACATCAGATGCTTATAATAGGGAAATATCGAAATAAATTGTTCATTATAATTTCTAAAAGCTTATTATAAATCAATTTACAATAAAAGTATGATAAAATTAGTAGAATATATAGTTTATAACATTTTGGAATAATTAAAGTGGATATATTGAATATTGAAATCGATAGTTATTTATTATTTTATAAAAGAACTGACGCCCTTAGTAACTTTTTAGCTTTAAATTAGAACAAAATAATTGTATTTTCTTTTAGCTGTAATTTTTATTTTTATCGCACATTTTTTTACCGGGTATGAATAAATTCCTTATTAATAGTAGTAATAAATATGGTCCATTTGAAAATATATAATTTCACCCCAAAATCGATTACGATGAATTTGCTCATTTGATATTTGCTCATAAAAAACGCAATTTAGTATTTTTAACGGGATTTCGATTTTTCTAGCATCAGACGGATCAATTGGAATAAATCGGAACCATCATGGCACACTTAAATGCAAAATTAAAAATTAAATTATAAAAAAAATTGACGTTTGAAATGTCACTTATTTGGTATCATTGGATTCAGAAAAGTATGCACATTTCACAAATGCAATATACAGGGTTTTCCATTAACAAATCTAAAATTGGTATCACTTCCGGCGAGACCAAAAGTGAAAAAAAAATATTGCAGGTCAAAAAGTGCCACTTACGTATATAAAATATCCCAAATTTCAATCGATAACCTTTAAAACTGTAACGGAGATTCGAGGGTGTACCATGATCCTGTTACACCCGGTATATTAAGAACTCATTGTGAGCCTAGTTACTAGAAAATGGTGTAAAAGCTAAAACCTGTCGTCAGAAATAAGTCAATACATTGTGGAAATAAGACAAAAGTTGTAATTTCCTTTATTCTATAGATAAACATTTATGTGAAAACAAAAACGGTTTTTTACAGGCACTAGTATTGGATTCAAGAATATTGCTAGCAAGATAGCAAACGAACTGAAGCTGTGACTACTTGCCAACGAGCCGGAGATACCCAGCGAGCCAACATAGAAAAAATGCTAGCAGTGTGTAGCGGTTTCCAAACTCAGTTCCTTAGTGATCAGAGTGTATCAGACGATAAAATCAGAAAACACCAAACTGGCTTCTGTTTCTCACCCAACCTTTCGAATATCGCTCTACAAATTTAGTTCTTAAGATTAACCCAGACTCTTTGCTTGTGATATGTGGAATTGAAGAGCGCAAGAAATCCTACAAAGCTATATGTACATTGAGTAGATTTCCCGTTTATGTTTTCAGATTTTTTCCACTGCAACACCCCAAGGACTTTTTTCAAATTGTAATTGTGGAACATTGACATCATTAAGTGGTACTTTATTAGTGTAATGCTAACAAACGAGATAGGAATAAAAAGAATGTATTATTTTATATGGAATCATAAATATTTATTATATTTAGTTGATTGATTTTGCCCCGTTTCAATTAACGATACGATTTTATTTTTATCATTTACTTAACCTTCTCTTCCAGCCAGGATTTCAAAGATGCAGTATCGTGTGAAGTGTGTTGATTAATATTATGGGTTTTGTGATTTTTCGGCAAGTGGTCAAGATTTTTTTCCCTCCTTGTTTTTAGTCAATTTAGAGTTTCAAATATAGAAATAGCGAAAGTAGAATTACAACCAACTCATTCATCTGTCCCAGCTATCTAACTACGATCATAGACGACCTGAAGACTATTTACGTCCTTAGTTTTCCAAGCCTTCAGCCATCCCTAATCGTATACTCTCCAATGTTTTCCTGTTTTTATATTTCCCTTCAATACGATGCTTTAAGTTGATTGGTTTCTTCCAGCCGATCATGTTCAAACTTATAACCATTCGACTCGTCTAGTCGTCATGTTTATAACTTTTTATGTGATTTTTTTTATAGTGCAGTCGCTAATACTGGACTTTCAGTGGGTGCTTCCGCACTTGGATAAGTTTTCAAATTGAATTTGTATATATTGTATGAAAGTTGTGTGTAAGACTGAATGTTAAAACTATATAGAGATGTAATATTTTTAACAATTTTTACTGCATTTGCATTTGTCAGGCGAGTGGAAATTATTCGTTACGTGTATATCGAGAAGCTTAGCAGATAATGGGCTGATAGTGTCGACAAAACGCTCAAAATATGTTAGAAAACAGTAGCTGTGCTATTGAAGAATACCCTGTTCTTGCGAGTTATTTAAAAAATTTACCGAATTTTCGGCTACTTCAGAGGCGTATATTTTTTCTTTTTATTAGAATATCTAATACCTCATTTTTCAACATGTGAAAAAATCCCTAGTGCAATTTTCGAATGAACATAAAATAGTCCTGAAATTACATGGAACATGAAATTAACTTTTGAATGGATTGGTTGGAGATTTGGAAGGAAGAGTTATTTATTCTCTCATTAAAGATTTTTAAGAAAAATTAATGAGCTCAGTTTTTGCAAACTATGGTGAAGGGATGGAAACGATAACGAATTGAAAAGTTGCATATTTGGAAATAGTAGTAACAATTAATGATTTTATTCAAAGTAATATTCTTAAAATCTTCTAGTATGTCTATTTTTTTTTTTCTCTTTGGTCGTTGAATTCGGGTTGAAAGAAATTTTCATCTAAATAAAAATGTTCCTCCCTCTTATACAACTTCAGTTTATTATAATAACATTCTGGAAATATATTTTTTTTCAAATGTAGCAATGTGGGTAAACATTTATTGAAATACACCGTGATTCCAAGAAATTGGTTCATTAAAAAAGTTATCTCATATTTTTTAAGAGATTTTTCGAGTAGATGTCCAAATTGAAGGAAAAAATGTGGAATTGGGCATCTTATTGCTGAAGAAAATCCAGAGTTTGTATTGTCATTTTAATGATTCAAAAATACGAAATGATGACCAAAAAGGATAATAAACGTAATGGAACAAGGCACTGATTTTATAGTGAAAATACTTGCAACATTTCATCATTCATATAAAGCAGGTCAAAAATTCGAACAGAAATAAGCTAGGTACTTTGGCTTCAAATTTAGTGTTACTTTGCCACTTGTACGTCCCCTCCGCACTTTCAGATCCCGTAAAAACCAGAAAATGTACGATGAGTCACTATCTACAATTTTGATCTTATGCTTCCATATGAATAGCCCTCCTATTACACAACTATTTCCCAGTGTGTTTTGACACAACATGAAACTCGGGTGTGAATACTTAGATTTCACTTTATTTCAAATTACTACAATATTGTTTTCATTCAAAGGCTAAAAATCCATCTGAAGTTTTTATTTTTATGACTATATTCCTTTCAACCTCATTCCAATAATCAAAGAAAATAATACACGAAATAAAAACGAATTTTATTGACTAGTAAATGTTTGCCTGTGAGGGTAGAGGACGGCTATTATTATTATTTTGTCGTATATATTCAAAGAACAGAGTTTGCACTCCTAGCATCCAATATACTTGAACTGAACTTTTGAATACTTTTCCGTATTGAAAATATGAAATTTTAAGAAAAAATTCGGGTCTTCATTTATACGACTTCAGTTGAAGATGGGCCTGGACATAAGAAATGTCTGATAAAAAATCTGAGAGCGGCAATAAAATTTGAAAAAGACAAAGAGAAAATGAAAAAATTTTGTATGTGACTTGTTTTTGAAATGAAAAAAGTTGTGCTTCATGTTCACTCCTTCATTTTTATTACTTATTTCTCGTGGATAGGGTATTTTTTGTCAACTAATGAAAACCTAGTCTGCTCGGGCTTATAGAAAAAACATTAAATCTTCTTCATGGCTTTTTTCCTGTTAAATGTGAATGTAGTAGACCACATTAACATAAAAAATGTCAGATCTGTTCATCATGAGTGTACTTAGATAAAAACTCCATCTTCACCTTGTTGGTAAGCCTTACTTCTTCTGAAGCTCCGTTTTGTACAAGATGCTTCAAAGAGGACATTTTTGAAACAACTTGCACGAATCTTCGGTTATTTTATTAATTTGGTTTGTAATATAGATACTTGTTTTAACTCGCAGAAGAAGTAAGGGTTGCGTTTCATTAAAATTATGATAAAATAATGTAGTATGATATACTATGAAGTATAATTGTTAGGACAGCCTAGAATAGTTGATTAAGCTGTAAAGAGCAATGTTTGCTTTTCCATAAAAATACAATTCTTTCACTGGGGATGGGCACTTTATGTTAGTTAAGCTATTGATCATTTATAATAAAAACTGAACTCATTGGATAGGCATTTTTATTTCATTGATGTTACAGCATGTATTTTTTAGGATTGTGCCTGAAAATGGAAAAGATAAGTATGACCTGTTGTTTTTCAAACATCCAATCTTTGTTATCGTTTGATTCCAGTGATATTTCACATGTCGCACATCAAGTTTATTGAAATCAAATTTGTGTGAAAAACGAATTGAAGCATTCTAGCATCTAGGATATATCTAGAATCTTTATTTGCTCTTCTGATAATGCTGACAGAGCCAGTTAGTCGATTTTTTTGAGATGTTCAAAGAATACAACATGAAAAATTGTTAGAAAGTTGTGACTCAGTGACGTTTTATGATTGTTTAAGGTGCTTTAGGTTTTCCTACAGCTGAAAACATCAGTAAGTCGCCCCGGAGCGCCACGGCAAATAATAATGATAGCCGTCCTCTACCCGCACAGGCCATGCCTTTGGGTACACTCTGAGTGTTTATGAGGGAGTATTATTATTAAATAGCAGGTGCTTGAACAAACATTTAAATAAGAAATTAGTATCACGTGACTCTTGAAAGGAAAGGCCAATGTAGTACTGGCACGTTTCCAAAATCAACTGAACGTTTCATTGTGAATTTTACCATATACATGAAAAAGGAGGCATAAATGAGTGAAATCAAAAAGCCGTAACACGACGTTAATAAAATTGATCTATCTTACTGATCTTATTTGATCGTGTTTCCATGAAAAATGTATCACTTTTTATTATATTTGCCATTTTAAAATCAATAATAAGTTATTACATGGCATGATGCAGTTTTATCTAGTTGTGTGTTTTGTAAAATCGCAGACAATACAAAAATACATGTTTCAAATTACCAAAAAATATTTCACGTTCACCAAAACTCTGTCAACAATATCAACATGATAATAACGAAAAAGTTGAAATTAAAACTTTAATTATTTTAGTAAGTGTTCGAACTGCTTTCCTTCACGTAGAATACACACACATATTTCTTTTTATCAATTCTCGATTCGTGGGCTGAAAGCGTCAATCGCGATAAGGAAGCTCAACCATTTTTGATATTTTTTTTAAATCATCGGTGATGGTCCGCGGTGGCATGCGGGTAAAGTGCTCGCTCCATAAGCTAAACATCCGTAGGAGCACGAGTTCGAATCTCCGCACTGCCACCGGTCTCATGCATGGTATCGCACGTATTAAAAGGTAAGGGCTACGTCTTCCCCTAGCTCGCACAAGTCTCTGACTTCTGAGGGTTGCAAGTAGGGGTGCAACCGGTTGACGGATATAACAATTTTAACAAAAACAATAACCAATCCACATTTCGTGGACGTCGCGTATAAACTAAGTCTTTCCATAAAAAACCAGTGGGGTCATATCTGGACTACGAGCTGGCCATGGTGTTGGACCCTCATTTCCAATCCATTTCTTATCAAAAGTGTCGCCCAAAGTTTGGGTAACTATTATAGTACTAAGTGGAGGTGCCCCGCCTTGTTGAAACCACATATTCAGCAGAGTTTGGTTGTACTGGTAAATTCTTCAAAATATTTGGCAATACATGTTAGAGAAAAAGCAAGTACCTCTCTCCATTGAGAATGCCTTTGGAAAAAATGATGGTTCATGTGAGACCAACGGTGACGATTATGTTTGTTTATTATACAGTTCGTATAAACGGCTTTCATCACTCCATAATATTTTGTTCAAAACTGATCTCTACAATATTACCTGGCTGTCGTCCTTGAACCAGATGTATTTTGTAGTGATGGACTTTGTTTTCTGACTAAATACGCTTTATCGACGATTTCGACATATCACAATCTATTCATACTTGTCTGGTAGAACTATATGCGGTTCCAATACCATTTGATTTAGCACTGCAACAGTGTGATTCTTGTTTTTCACGTTTCTGTTCATTAAAACATCTCTTTTGTGCCAATGATTTGACTAAGCTGTTAGTTATTCACTTAGTGCGCACTTCAAGCAAGCAGCAGAATTGTGAATCAGACAACTCACATCACACTTGCTTTTCAAGTCCGAGAACCTTGAGAAAAATTCTCTATCATCTTTTGATTTTAACCGATATAACGACAACACCACGAAGTAGAGCTTTCCTACCTTACATCAAGAGTCACTGGAAATCTAAGTGAGAACTGAGCTCGATGTGACCGCCAGCGATCACTTAAATTTCGGAAAAGCACCATCTATGAAAATATTTATAAAACAGACAGATCAATGTAGGATTCCAGAGCAGTGAGCGAGCTTGTAAGCGAAGCATCACCGACGAGAATCTCTGTTTCTGGGGAGTTTTTGTTTTTTGGTGTGAAGAAAAATGCCTTCAATGGTATTTTTATTTTCAAACGCTAGTTTTGATTGTACATATTCAAGAACCGCTGAAAGTCTTTCTGAAAGATTTTTCACATTTGGTATTTTGTTATACGAGCTCTATCCTAACCACTTCTGAGCTTTGAAATAGTGACAATAGTGACCAATTTTAGAAAATAGTGAAAAAACTGACACTATTTTAAAATAATGACATTAGTGATTCACTGGCAACCCTGAACAGACAACCGTATTTGGAACGCTACATTCCGATAATGTTATATGTTTTACTAGTGTACCCTGTATAATTAAACGGTCTTTTAATATTCAAGGAATCATAGAGTTCTATTCAGTGAGAAATAAGGATTTATAGTTTTTAACGGAATCTTTTAATACTGTTAAAATAAACAAAATAAAAAAGGTTGATCTGTGTGTTGATGAATTTAATGGCTTGATATCCAAGATAGCACAACTGAATAAAATATGAGGACCATTATCCTGATCTAAAATTCATTTACGGCATTGTTTTTGAAGTCATCGTAGCGTCGTACCCTCAAACTTGTTGCGAGTGCTTCAACACGTTCGCATATTCATTGTGTTGTCATTATTCAAGAACGATTTAGTACTTGAGCTATATACAAAAAAAAGTACTTACAACCTGAACGTTGAGACTTTGTACATATTGTCAAGTCAGGTATATTGTTCGCAAAAATTCTCGGTAGGGGGAACTGTCCAACATCTAAAAGTTCCAGGAAATGTCGGATAATGTTACCACCACTTGATTTTTTATATTTTTATCAAACAATTCTGAAAAAAATTTCATGACGTCATAACTTTGCCGAAACGGCCCCCAAGAAAACGAACTGCTACGGAGCATTTTTACAAATATATGTGTCTCAATATTAACAGATATATGAAGTCTCAACGTTTGGGTAACCATTTTTTAGGTATTGGGCTCCAGGACTACAGTATTCTTTATAAAGAAATAAGCACACTAATACGAACAAGTTAAAAAAAATTGGTGATATTTGTAATAAAAAAACATTTAACTAGGCAACCAGGTCTGATTAAAAAAAAATATGAGAAATAGTCTTTTCTTTACAAATATAAATCTTAATTATAATCTTAAAAACAATGAACCACCACTAGTTCTTTGCGGGCGGCCTAAAAACTCCTACCACAACAGCGTGATCTCTCTCATAAGGCTCTAACGTAATCTGTTCCTGAGGCTTCAACTTGTCTGATTGCAACTTCTTGACTTCGGCGGCAAAGACAGCCTCGGGTTGAGCGGTGGAGTCAATACAAGACGCTTTTATGGAAATTACGAAATGCCCTCCGTTTTTAAGGAAATACTGTGCATTCAACGCTACAATTCTAGCCTGATCCGGCTGGGCTACATCAGCGAATATCGTGTCTACCATGCCGATCAACATTCTGTACTTATGTGGATGTCTGGCATCTTCGATTATGGGGATGATATTTGTACGTTTTTTGGCAACGTTTATCAAATCTCGGCCGGACCTGTGTGAGAATTCCACTGCATAAACTAATCCCTCAGGACCAACCACGTCGGAAACATGTGAAACTGTCGTTCCAGATGCAGCCCCCAGGTATAATACCCTGCTACCAGGAGGCATGTATATTTGATCCACTCCACCTAAGATAGCTGCTGCAAGTTTGCTTCGGAAAGGATTCCATACTCTGTATTCTGTTTTGTTTCCTTCATTCTGAAAAAAAAAAAAGATAAATAAATATAATGATATAGACACTCCAGCCATCTTAAAAAACAGTATCACAGCTATTATATTTCACATTTTATTAGCAATGTAGCCCTTATAAACCCCTCAGAAAAAATATAACTAATGAATGCAATTTCAACAGTGAAATTTTCTGGTACCAATCTGGACAAGAATATTGGTCACGAGACATATACAAATCTTGATACAGACAAATTTAATTTCATAATTTATCAAATTACATATTTCAATTGAAAATGACAATATTGACTCATAGAGCATGACAAAGAAAAAAACTAATTATTTCATAATACAAATAGTACTTAATAACATGAATATATTTCAAAAGTATCAGTTTTTCATTCAAAGGCAGAAATTATGATTTAGCAGAAGAAAAAAAGAATGTTCCATTTCTTTCAGAAATTTTGAACTTAATCAATAGAATAATTTTTCAAATGTATGGTTCATTAATCAAATGCTCAATTACACCTATTATTATACATGCATATAACTGTCTGATGTTTTTAATCCATCTGTCAATAATTATTAGTAAACTGGTAATATCTTCCTTAATTAACAGATATTTAGTAACAATTACCTCAACAGAAATCCTCTTCTCTCCATAAACTTCAGAACCTGGTACCAAATTCAAGGTAACAAGTGCATCTTCCTTTCCTCTCGCTATGAAAACACCTTCGTGTCTGTGTGGTTCAATAACTACTGTTTTGCCACCTTTGAAACCGCCTCCACCACCACGACCACCTCGGGCTCCTCCGCGTCCACCACCACGACCACCACCTCCACGGCCACCAAATCCTCGGCCACCACCTCTATCACCGCCAAATCCTCCTCGGCCTCCTCGACCGCCTCGATCACCGCCAAATCCACCTCGGCTACCACCTCGACCACCGCCTCTTCCTCCGAAACCACCTCTACCACCGCCGCCACGACCTCCTAAAATAACAAAGTATTACGAGTATGGCTTCTGTTATATTCCGACGATAATTACAATAAAAACATGTAATTTTATAAAAATTCTTTTTGAAAACTTACCGAATCTATCCATTGTGTTCAAGAGGAATATTTGAGAACTGTAAAATAAATATTTGTCCGACGAAAAATTCAAAACCACGTGTATACAAGATCACAAGAGATGCGAGAAATCGTATCTTTATAACCTCAAACACCAAACCTTCACAGAACAGACAGTGTCCACAAAGTGTTCTATGCAAATCCCTCTTATTCTTCCCAATATATCTTCCTTGTATACCTGGTACAAACTAGCCAACTGCAAAATAACAGATATAAGGGGTTTTGCCAACGTTAGAAATATGTCAACATAAAGGCGAAACCAAACCCCTGCGAATTTCGCGATATTTCTGCGAATAAAATGGCTGCCAGACTTGCCGCAAGAAAGTTCAAATATTTTAACTTTTTGCGAATTCGCGCAAACCACGGAACAACAGAATTCATATCAAATTATTCTATGCCTTCCCAATATTGATTCAACTTGAAATATTTTGGTTGTTGGATCTATCATTTTGATTACAAAAAGATTTCATTTGCACTTATAAGATTTCACAATCAATTATGGAAGATTTGTAGTGTTTGTCAAATAACTATTTAGAGGAAGATGGGGATTCCAATAAATATTTTATTTATTTTCGGGTGACGAACTGTTGTCCACAGAGGGGACAAACTGAAGAGGGCGTCTTCCAGGTTTGAAACC
Source organism: Chrysolina americana (assembly GCA_958502065.1). Taxonomy (NCBI): domain Eukaryota; kingdom Metazoa; phylum Arthropoda; class Insecta; order Coleoptera; family Chrysomelidae; genus Chrysolina; species Chrysolina americana. Next base: position 91,721,623 of record OY293412.1, read on the forward strand.
ATTGCATTCTGCAAGAAATGCTCTGGATGTGACTGAGTTATGTATTATATAGAATTTACATATCATTCTCCCATTCTACATTAATGCCATATTTTGAAATATCAAACACTAGAAAAGTATTATTCGACCTATATTTTGTGGTGAATGAACAGTGAGCACATGCAACATGTACATTTCAAAGTAGATTTGAGTTGAAGAACAAAATTATCCACGGAATTTGTAACACTCAAAAGTACCTAGACCACGATTCTGTAGCATTTTCAAATATTTTTGTTGTATTCAAATCTCGCTTCTGCAATGAGATCTAATTAAATCTTGATGCAGACTACCTAGTATATATCTTAAGAACTCCTGAGCATCTTTCTGGACGTTACTGTTGAAGCGGGGTGTAAAACTTTGGATCTGACTTTTTAAGGACACTGTATTAAACACATTCTGCTGAATCCCCCGACCACAGATCCTTAATATTAGTTATACTTTAACTGCATTCTTGTTGAAGATACTTGGCTTCTGGAGATGTCATACTCCCGTATTACGAATTATAGTCGAAACATATGTAGGTGTTGTTATTTGGGAAACATTGAACTTTTTCCCTTCCATATGTTCAACTGATATTTTAGAAATAGGAAAAAAAACAAACAATTCCTAATCCCAAATATCGAAAAATGACATGTTATGATTCATCATACCGCAATGTTTTTGCCGCATGGGTATATGAACGTTCATGCGGCGATTTTCTTGCGATTTGCGAATCGCAGAAAACCTGCGAATATTCGCGAGGGTATGAACTAGCCCTTACAACTCCAAAATATGAAACTAATATAATTTATAGTATATATCTATTTCTTTGAACGGCGTCAAGATCTTAAAAATACAAGAGAAATCTTTAAAGCAAACTAAGACTGGTTAAAAAAATGTTTGATTTGCACTATTTCAGTAAAAAATAATTTTATTAGAAAATTAGGTCAGTGTTCAAATTTTACAAGTGAAAGTTAAGACACAACTGAAGTTCAATCCTTAATTTTATTTATCATTTTATTTTGTCTTAACTGATATCCTAAATCGCAAAACTTAAAGCTTATAACAACGCTGCCAGAAGACGCTTAACTTTCAAACGTCGCGCGTCGAAGGAAAACCTTTTATAAAAGGTGTATCATTTCGTTCGTTGTCGAGATTTGTGCTGCTAGAAAAATCAAAGGATTATAACGTGTCAGTTGCATAGATATATACTATATATACTTACATATATATAATATATTTCTATGGTCAGTTGTCAGTACTTTCATTGATCCAGAGCCGATTGAAATTTGAGGTACAAATCACTTCTCAGTGTAATGACGTAATGTTGACAAATTTCTGAAGTAAATCTTATATATAACAGATATTTCACCATTACCAATTTTAACCAGATTTGCAAACACAATACAGAACAAATTTTGAGTGTCCAGTGATTTATGTTGGCAGCACTTTCAAGAGATTCAAGCCAATTTTTGGTTTGGATGATAATTTGATCACCATGCATTGGACTTCTTTACAATCTAATCGTTACACATTTATTATTATTTTTGACACACATACCGGCGTATTTGAGTTGTTTTTTGTCGTTGAACCGCATTCAATAATGTTTTAAAAACTTTCAATTTTACGTCATAGACTTGACTATCGCGAAAATGATTTGTGTCAAAATACTGCATTACGTTTTAAAACATTCCGTCTACGACGTCACTGTTTCAACGTTAAAACGCAAAGTTTTTAAAACGGATCACATAATTTAAAAAAGTGGTACCCCAAAAAACAGCTTCGTTTTTAAACAGTTTCGCGTTTTAATTCAAATGCTAAAATTTTAGAATATTTTTCTGGTGGAACAAAAAGATTGTAGTTTGGAATGAATTTCGTAGATATCGTTAACACCATAGATATATACTATAACGAATATAAAATAATATTTCTATGGTTAACACACAGAAAATGTTCGTTCAGGAAAGAAAGACCAGATCTACTTTATGTCAGTTCAACCGAATAATTATAGATGTCGCACCCTTTGCGCAGAATGTGAATTTCAGTTTTGAGACTTTTGACTGTGTTTATGAAGCTGTGCTTTTGAGACCACAAAACAGAAAACTCTAACGTTGACATTTGAAAATGGCGACCATACACATTCAAAGCGGGAAAAATAATTACTCCAAAAACAATAGCAAAATTCAACATATTCCATGTAAAGTATTTGCAGACTGTGATACAGGCGTTTGTAAATTTTTCGATGAGAGTGTTAAAATAGAAACGGATGAGAGTATGAAAGGTTCGTTCGTCGTTGAGGTTATACTACTACACTTATTATTTTCAGCTTTAAAGGCTTCATTCAGAGGTTGCACTCTTCAAGGCAAAAAGATTGATGTTCCTCAAGGATATGCGGGAGTTGTGCTACATGAAACTGTCAGGCCCGAAACTGAAAAAGAGGAGAGAAAATTCTATATCATAAATAAGTTCTCTGATATAACTTATTGGAACTGGGATCGAAAACCAAGTAAAAACGATTTAATTACAAAAGCCTTAGATTGGATAGATATTGCAGAAGCGGTGAGTGTAATTAGAAGAGGCTCAGAAATGTTAACTGACTTTTTTTTTTCAGTTGCATGCACCTGTAGCAGAGGATTTAGAAGAATCTATAGAAGATTAACCCAATTTGTGGATTACCCTTTCTAGAACATATAAATTTCTAATATAATTAAAAGTCTTTTGTATAATTACTATATTTTATTGATATAATTTAGGTATAAAATAATCATAATGACTAGATAATAAAAGTTTATCAAAGTTATAAAAATTATATAATCCCATCTGATACAAAACCACATTTACCCAAACTACCCTAACAATCAAATCAGGGGCTTGATCTGACAAAATCACTCAAACATAATCACAAATATTATGCGTTTGTTTTTTCAAACTAATGGAAGTATAGTACACATATTTAAAACTTACACTCTCTTCATAAATGTTTAGTTCTTGGGCTAGAAGAAATAACAAACTGAAGATTTATTAAAAATAATATTGGCATTTTCAATGCCTTTTTGAGCCGAATTCTCATAAAATATTTTAGATATATTCATTTCACGAGTATTATCACAAATTTAAAATCTAACATAAGAAACGCCCAATATATCATGATAATCAATATTAACATATTTTCCAAGGTCCGGCATAATGTATAATACTGAAGTGTGCTGTTGGCTACAGAGTTTTATTTACCTTAGTCAAATCTTTGGTTTGAGGTTAGTTATATCGGACCTTGATGCATAAAACCTACCTAAGCAAATATTGAAATATTACGAAAAGTGAACTCAATTTGAAGGCTTGGTTACAAAAGTAGAAGGTCCTTCTGACATGAATGTATGTGAATATAAAGTTATCTATCTATTTTAAACTAAAGTGTTTGAAATACAATGTATTTGTATGGATTTTCATAACTACCAATCTAATTCATTTTGAGATTCATGATTTTGACAGTGATACATTATTTGCAACTATTACAATTATTATAATCAATTCACCAATTTTTATTATGGGCGAAAGCTGTAATTTATACTGAGAAAACTCTTTTGGTAGGTAAAAGTTTTCAACAAAATTATTGAATAGTATTTCTGTTTTCATTTTTATAAAATGCAAATAATATAAAAGGTGAATCAGTTCAAACGAACCGGGAATGCAACATTTAAAGAGAAAGCTAAAATTTTATTGGTAATGAAGAAGATAAATCATCACAATAAAAAAACGCACTTAATTCTTTTTGAGATACTCTTCGTAACTTTCAATGATAGCTGCCAAAAGAACATCAACTTGATCAAATTTGTGGACATTTCAGACTAAACTTCTTGAATGAACAGGAATTCAATGTCTTTGATGGCATCATCAATTGTTCTTTCGAAAGCTTCAGACTGAGTATCACAGTAGTATTCTAGACTTCCACTGTCTTGATTAGTATTTCGCAGATGGGATTGTTCAACCATCATCAGATGATGGCTAATGAATTCCAAAGAAGGGGTCTTTAATAAATTGTCATTAGGTACTTTTGATTTCCGAGAGGAATGCTCCCTTGTTTGTTCTTGTTTACCATACATGGGCTGCTCATCTTGATTTAAACGAATATACTTGCTGCATTGTCTGCCAGTGTTCTGTAATTCTGCCTCTCAATGGTCCTCTTGTCTTTGATGTAGGACAGTTACATTCAGCCCTATGCTGTATCACTTCCGTTAAAAATAACGTCACCGTTATTAGCGATTTCCGTTGTTTTGCTATTACCAAGCAATATCATACTTGTAGGACAGTTACATTCAGCCCTATGCTGTATCACTTCCGTTAAAAATAACGTCACCGTTATTAGCGATTTCCGTTGTTTTGCTATTACGAAGCAATATCATACTATCTGATATATATAGTTTTTTAGTTTTTGGAGTCATCGGTCTCTCGCTAAGGTTTCGTTTTTTTGAGATTACTCTGCATTTTCAGCACGATTACATTGGAGCCATAGGTATCAAGGCCTCTTGAACGATCGATTGACGAAAATACTTTGAAAGAATGTGCGTGACACCACCAATAATCATAGAATAGTGAAAATCCACCATAATCGATTTTATTACTGGGATATCGTAGGCAGTGGTGTGCCATAAAAACAGGGTTCATTGGCGCATCTTCGCAACAAAACTGTTACAAATCATCATGGAATGCTCCAAAATTTCACAGGTGTTTCTACATGGTATAATAAGCATTTTATAATTGTTCATAGTTCACCCTGTATATGTTACGCTGTTTCTGACAACTTCCGGAGAGGTCTGCAGTGCGAGCTGACTGTAATCAATCCCACTTTATACGAGCGTTCCTTACTGGCTGCTGCTAAGCAAATGCTGATTTCGTTTCGGGCAGTTTCCCGTGTTTTTATCCTGGTAAATTTTAGTAAGTAGTGTTTTTGCTGGAAATAACTTCTGCTGCGAAACCCGTTGTGTCCTGGCACCCAGAATTGTTATATACTATTCTGTTCTGTAGAAGAGTTTGAAGATCTTCCTCAGCCTGGAAGTCACTTTCCTCCTGACTGGCAGAAACATTGTTTAAAAAGTCGTTTTAAAATTGTTATTCCCGTTAACCGCCTGCACCCTTAAGAGCAACCCTCAGAAGACTTCTATAGACTAGGGAAGACGTAGGGCCATCATACCCAAGAATATCTATTATGAGTACAGATTTGGGTTGAAAGTTGGTAAGGGTCATTATTTAAACAAGAGTGAGGTCGATGAAAAGTATTGTGATTAACTCAAACATTAAAATTCGATTAATGATCTCGAACATTAACGCGTGAGCGAAGTGAATATCTCGACTTGCTAATTCGCAAAATCAAGATAACAAAAGTTTTGGATACTACTGATACTCAAGCACCAATTATATTTCAAAATGATAAAAAATCTATAACTATTGAGATATGGAGGAGTTTCTTCTAAGTCTACCTTACACCTATTTCATTATTTTTCATCATACACATGAAACACTCAAGTGCTTCTATCACCTTCTCTATTTTGCTCAGTCCTCAATCTCTTCTGGTTCTCCTGTTTTATAAACAAACTCAACCGATCGAGCAAAAACTGTTTATCATGTCCCTCGAGAACGAGTTGATTTTTCAATACCTCAACCAGATGTCGGTTCGCTGAATTTACCACTGTATAGTAGAAGAGAATAAGCACGATGACTATAAAGCACAGTAACGCAAAACCGGCAGTACTCAAGAAAGCAAAGATACTTTGAATCCAAGTTGGAGTGTGTACAAACAGACCGCCAATCAAATCCCACACGAGGTTATTATCCCGGAACGGCCCGCAAGTACCAGAAGGCTTCAACTTGAAGGAAACGTAAGCTAGAGGAAAAATAACAAAAATACACGAGATCAACAGAACAAACATAAACATCGAGTTCGTCCTCGACGCCCGATAAATGACATCGTTCGGCTTGGAGTTTACTACACACGCGAAATTTTTGATATAGAACAAGAGGAAGAATATTACAGATGCCATTAGCGACAACATTGGAGCGAAAAACACGCCAAACCAGATGAGAGTCTGAGTGTAGACAATATCCAAGGCGTGCCTAGGTAAGTCGAATGTTTGTTCGCAAAAGAATCTCACCACTTTATTCTCGATATGCCTCGCTAGCAAAGACCGCAGAAAATTGACTACAAATGTTAGAAAAACGTGCACGGCAAAATCTGTCAAGAGCAGTTTGTAAATCTGCTGCCCGACGAAAGTTTCCCAGCAGACTTTGGTTTGGTTCTCACTCCCGATTTCTCTCCAGAGAGAGGCGTACAGTACGACAAGTGAGGCTAGTCGGATGACAACTGTCCGTATGAGAGAATATTTAATCTCTGCTGGAGGAGTGTATTTTTCGAAACTGATAAGGAAATTAAACAACACTGGTATGACCATATTCAAACTGACTATACATAAAGCGGGCAAGAACTCAAAGAATAGTTGTTGAAACTTAGTTAAATCAGACTCTTCGCGCAGTTGCCTGGTTGATTCTTCAAAAATTATAAAAACAAGGCATCCACAACCGGCCAGAACGGCAAACACCACGCTATTGACCACTAATCTAGAGCAGTAAATTTTGTATCGTTCCTGCTTCGTCCGACTGAGCTTCTCTTCTTCCATCTTTTCCGTTTCTAGGCTAGCCTTGATCTCGCTATATATCGCTTTGTGCTTCATCCTGGCAGCCTTTTCGTTATCTATACAGTAATCCCACCCACCGAATACCAGGTTGCAATAGTGATAAAATTGCCCTTCTCCTTCAATAAGGCGTTCTTTGAACCCTTTTGCCGCAGATCTTAGGATAGCAATCATAGAAAGCAGAAAACACACCAGAATGATCGAAATATAAGCGAGAGGCAGATTGTAGTACATGAGGGTTTGACCAGCCATATAGGTAAGGGTTTTGTTGTTATAAAACCCATAAAACAATACGGTACATTCTAAATAACCAGTACCCTGAACCAAATCTACAACTACATTGTTTACAGACATAGTTCCATTACAGTAATCATCTGCACCACAGTAAGTTTCATTTGAGCTTGTAACGTTTTCGCATTTGTCTTTATCGAGTAGGATGGTAGGCAAGGTTATGAACAGAAAAACCAGAGCAAATATACCCAAATTCAAGAAGAAGAGCCACTTCAGGAACAGAAAGAACGCCACCACTCCTGTACCAAAGTTTCCCTCTATCTGCTTCAGGGAACCTTTCCAAAGGCCCACTTTTTGAAAAAATTCTTTCGAACGAGATTCGAACTGTCCCCAAATTTTTCGGCGTTTCCATTTGAATTGTTCGTATCCTTGAAGACGCAGGTTTGGCTCATTCTGTAAAAAATATACATGTTGAATGAAAGTAGCATGGATGTTCCTATATGAGAATCGGATAAGGAAGCAATCAAAGATTTTATATCCTTCTGACAAATACAAATTAAAGAAACAGAAACTTTGTTTCGGTTTATTTTGGGAAGCTACTGCCATAGATAAATAAAACCTTTCATCATCTCAAAACCACTATCTACTATCTAGTTTCCATAAATGAATACCTATTTTTTTCTGAGTTCTTGAACTAACTCGATTTATAGAGAGAATTATAATTTGTTTGAAGGTTATAAACGATGATGTAATTTGTGAGACTTCTGGTGAATAATGACAAGTTTCCAAAGTCTTGCAAGAGTTTATCCTGTTAATCTTAATAAATTAATTGTGTTTGTTTTGATGACTGGTAATATCAATTATTATTGGGTTAGCTTAATTACTCGTCTCTAGTTTTTCTACCTGCTACTATTGTCTCCGCTCTCTTGACGAGTGTTCTTACGTGCCTCTCTTCATTGAATTCGGGTGGTTAGGGTAAAAAGCCAAATACTGTCCGGTGTGAGTCTTCTTTCTATAAACCGATGTGTGGATGGAATAGTTTCAACTTTTACGCCCAAGAAGGGTAATGAGTTTTTGACTTCCTTCTCCATTGTAAACCTGATATCAATATTATTAGACAGACACTGTTGGAACTCTTGGTCCCCATTATTCCATATTGTAGTAAAACTGCACTAACTAATTTTCCTAATTTATTTAAAACACTATTTACAATTATTCACTAAAACATTTACTATTTCAATTTATTTCTACTGTGGCTATCTATCAGCGAACTCTGGAACTGTAACTAACTCTCCATTCTGACTGTCCCGCTTATATACTCCCAAGCAGTTTCCATTCACGACTCTCGAATATTCAGGAGTATAGAACATTTCATCTAGATGGCTCTTCGAATAGTATCGAACAATCGATTTATTCCAGCTTGTTCTCGGCGATCCGTACACCAGCAGATATGCAGTTGTAGTTGAACGAGGGTGCATAATTAATTAGATCAGGGCCGGTCTCGAAATCGTTACAATATTATAAATGTGTCGTCAACATATCTCAACGATAGCTTAGGTTTGCTTTCAGCGTGTTGGATGACATGGTTCTCAAACCATTCCATGTAAATGTTGGCGACGAGTGGGGATGGGGAGGACCCTATCGGAAGTCCATCCATTTGGGCGAAGAAACAGTTTTTTTTTATAAATAGGAACTATGGAGAAATATTTCTAGTAATTCCAATAATGCTCGGATAGGTAAATCAGCTCTTGTGTAGTAGGTCGTCATCCTCGAGTTTCTTCTTGTTGGAATACGATAGATTCCTTCATGGGCACATTAGTGTAAGTAGAAACTTGTCAGAATTCACCAGAAGACGACTGCGGATAGAAGCAGTTGAAACGTTGTGATTATACAATTTATAAGACGATGGAAGTCCGAAATGAATTTACACAGTATTATTATTGTTTGATAGCAATGTGAATAAAAAATTTTAAGTCAAGCAGCACTTATATTAAAAATCTACCTTTGAAAAAATACCAAAGAAAATGTGGACTGATGTAAAAGCAGAACTGTCGAGATCGAAAGTGTTTGATATCGTGGCTCATGAGAAAGAGATCGGAATATCGAAAAAAAGTCAAAATCATATTTTTCTCCGATAGTATATTAGTGAAATATTGATTAATAAAAATTTGTTTACTTTATTCAGTCTGAAACACTTTTTACTTAACGTTTAAAGAATTTTCAAACTATAAAATCTGGTATATTTTTGTTATTGCAAAAAAAAAATATATATATATATATATTAGTACAAAAACTTCATTAAGGTCTGTCGGATGATTATTCAATAAGACCCATACTTGGGAGAATGTTGATATTGATGTACGCAACGAAATATAACTGTTAGGAAACATAAGTAATATGGAGCCGTAACAGTGGTTTCTCACGCCTTTGATTCAGTCAGCAGAGAATCGGCGGACAGAGGTTCTCAAAAGGCGGAGAAATTTAAAAAACAATCAATTTTTTTCCATTTTTTTTCCGTATTCTTAAACACTGTAATTCGCCAAAATGACATTATACATCCATCTGTCATGGAATTGCAAGAGATTAAATCACACTTTGTATATGGACATGTGGCATTATTTGCTGAAGAATTTGTTATTGATTTCTGTTCAATTTGTTATCTCGATTCACTTCCATAGATTAAATGATTAACTGATTATCAAGATAATATAGCGAATATCACTTTTACATGATTCATTGACACATTTTCAAATCTTCAATGAATTCTGATTGGAATCTTTTTACCCTATAGTATTTTTTGAACAGGATTTACGTTAATATGCTGCTGAGACGTGGGCATTGTTACGAAAGTTTAATATAATTGTCCGAATGAAAGCAAATCAATAAATCTCAAGAGAGACGGGATTTTTCAGTTCTATTTTTGTTTATTGTTTATTTAGCTATAACACTAATTATATGTCGATTTACAATTTTTGTCAATTTACAATTAATACAACACAAGTATAAATTTCAAGATAAAACACAATACAACAATAATATCAATCAAACAAGATTGAATAGAGACAAATAGTTTGTCAATTGACCATCATCACTGCTGGGAGTAGCATTGATTCATCAAATATCTCTTTAGCTTAATTTTGAATATATTTACTGAATCAGCACCTCTAATATCATTTGGTAATTCATTATAATGTATGAGGCCTTTGAAGAATACCTATTGGCAAACGTCTCTTGTCAAACCACTTTTCAAATCGGGTAATTCGCACTTATTCCAAATTATACGCCTATTAATATTGTGTCTGCTATTCCTAAGGCGTTTTAATTTGAGTACTATTTAGTAGATTCCTCAGTTCGATGTTGACTATTGAAATAAGTGTTGGTCTACATGGGTTTCAAGACTATATGTGATCTATATGATGGTATACACTTATTTCGTCGTATCTGATTTAGAGAAGGGCCTTCAGGTTGATTCTGGTTATATGGATCAATATAAAAGGCTTTTGATAAAGCTGATCATGCCATTCTCATCCAAAAGTTATCTCACATTGGCGTTCGCGTATCTCTTCTAGACTGGTTAAAAACTTGATCGTTCTATGAATATATGAATGATTAAATCGCAACATTGGATATGCCACAGGGCTCCCACCTAGGGCCTTTATACTTCAGTATATTTATTCATTTATGGATGACATCAAAGAAATTTCCGGTTGTAAATTCCTTATGTATGCTTATGATGATGCTTATATGTATGCTTATATGATTGTTTTTTTACGCGGTTAGGTGTATAAAAATTCCGAAAAAATTCTCAGAAATGTGAAAAGTCATCAGCTTCTACGGCACAATGCAAGAGGTGAGTTTCAACTATGTTTGTGATAACACTGTAATTGTTCATCTGCAGTTTTTTGGATTCACGATTCTGGTTTTTTTTTTCAGTGAAAGACAGGATTCGACATACGCGAAAAAGAATAATTGTTTTAGAATTCATTCACTTTCAAAGAACTTTCCAATGATGCAATACACATGAGAGGATTGCTATTTTTTTCCACAAGAATAAATTTTCTCAAAACTTCGATACACTTGGAAACGCGATGGTTCCATTGGTATTGAACTACTTACACCTATGGAAGCATATACCAATTTTCGTTTTCTCCGACATCCAGGCTGACCCGGAAGCAATAGCATGTCAACAGACTAACTTGAAGCTTGTCTGGGGTTGAATTCAATATATCAAGATCTGCAAAGGGGTCTAGGTCATGTTACTCTTTGTACTTTCCTTCTTGAGTTACCGTTGGGCGATAAATGTTATTTTAATATCATACTTTAGCTAAAAAGTCAACTTATCTGACATAATTGAATAAATCAACAAAATTTTTACTAGATTTCCACAATATACCTGATGACATGTGATCGATTTCTACAATATACCTGGTGGCATATGATAGATTTCATCAGGGTAGTATTAATGTTTTGAATTATATTTACATACTTGTGAAACCCTATGACTCAATATATATTTCGTTGTAAACAAAGGGACAATTACATTTGTTTGTATACTTCTAATCAGTGTATTTATCGAAAGCACTAAGATATCAAGTACTAATGTTATCACAATATATAATCTCTAATTATTTCCTTTCTATAGAATCATACACAGAAAAACGTTTGCTATTCAGAAAACTGAATCACGGCTCAAATTGGCTAAAAAAAAAGAAAAAACTATCTTTCAGTTGAAAAACACTAAAGGAACAAAGCTATACTGTCAAATATAACTTAGATTGAACCAATAAATAATATCAGTAGCAAGTTCAGCAGGTCAATACTTGTCACAAAAAAAGTGAAAAAAAAATTGTCAGCCTAAGTGCTACTCTGTCTACATATTGGGGCAACAACAGTGAACGATATTTGTGAGGCTAAGTACCCCTCAGGAAAGAACCTATCAACGCACCTGTATTATGAAGTTGACATAGATATTTTAGGAACTTTTTATGGACCTATCTACAAAGTTTATGTTTCTTGCCACTAATAAAGATTATCATTATCATTAATAGATTACTATACTGCAAACTTCCAATTCTTATATGTTTTACCAGGAAGAGTTGAATTATCTGCTAATGACAGGTATAGGTATTCTAACTGGGTAGTAGAATGTGGGTGAACAAACTGGAATTTCATTGGCTATTATAACTTTTGGAAAATTTTAAAACAATCCTCATTTCCTGTGATCATTACAGGGTTTTACTAATATTTAAAGAATTTACAACAGGAGATTTGCTGAATACCAAACAAAAACAAAAAATATAAGTACCAAGCTATCAACTAATTGCAGTGTAGTAACAAACTGATGAAGATAACATGATTATGGGATAGACATCTTGGAATCAAGTAACAACATATTAGTGAATGGTGAAGAATTTATTTAATAAGAGTTTTAATTTGGAAATTTATATTGCTGCTAGATATGTAGACATAAAATATACCAAAACAATGTTTCACTGATATGCTTCATTCTCACAAATAAATACTTACAAGAATTCTAATTTTCATCTCTTTTTTTTGAGACATGGGTATTGGCATGGCTTTAATCTGCATGATCTCTTCCCAAGACGTTTCTTCATTAGTTCTCATCTCAGATAAATCAGGCAGCATTGATACTTGAACATCACCAGCCACAGATGTTCTACGAAGTACTGTGGATTCTCTACAAGATCTTGAAGCAGTGTTTCTCCTTACTGTTCTATTATTCGTCCGAAAATCATTAGTTCGGATACGAATAGTGGCAGCCGCTGAAAGTAATAAGTAAATAGTGTTCAAATAAAACTCATAGAAAGATGTCATTAGATATAAACAAATATATTACCAGCTCTCGTCTGTTTGCTGGGTAGAAGAGTTGCTAGTTTTCTGGGATCTCTCTGCAAAACTTCAATCTCCGCGTCAACGGGGTAGCTCTCCTGATAAAATTCAGACCCAGCTTCTTCCCAACCCTGTGAACGGGTGGTCTTCTTTCTGTTTGCGCCCCCCGACATAGTTTTATCAAATTCCCTAAGGAAGAATAACTTAAATAAACTGCTAGTACGATAACCGTGAGTTCAATAGATGGCGAATGATTTACCTCACATTCACATTTTATTGTTTTATTTGATAAGATCTGCGGAGAATAATTGTGATAACATTTTTATCACAAAAGCTCTAAAATCTAAGTCTACGTGACATTACGATTACAGTGACAGTAGTAACACTTCGCGTTCGCTACCGGCCAGCATATGTCATATGTCATAGTGTATTCGACTGGCTGCACTAATGTGCATTTATTGCAATCTTTACAGAACTTGTGTGTTCGGCTAGTATACACTGGTACAGTACCAATAATATTCTTGTTCGACTTGGCATATATTACTCGAGGTTAGAGCAAAATCTATGTTCGACTGGCAATAGCGCTCGCTACGAATTCGAATCTTTCTGCACTGTACTTTGTGGACGGTGTGAACACGGATTCTGCTTTTTGATCATTTGATTGGTCCAGTCGAATGCGCTTGTCACTTTACATGTGTCTCGTGCCAGTGATAGTTGTGCTACATAAATTCGCATTTTTTGCATGTATATAATCAAGAGTTCTGTACCAAATCAGAGCAGCACTAAATACGCTCCTACACACCGAATGCGAGCATTTCAGTCGAATACGCTATTAGTTACATAGCCGAAGTAGCACTGGAGTGGGAATGGTGGGATTTAGGATTCTGTGTACCATATATAATTTTAAAATCGATCAAATAAGTGAGATATCATTATCGTTAAATTCATGGGAGAGAAAGAGACATAACTGTCAACTATAGAATTCCTTGATACACAGAATCTCACCCCTGAATTGAATCTGAATTACACCTGACTTTATAAACGGGTTTAATTGGTACATGATTTTTCATGGTTAGTCACATCACTTCAGGAACTACCCGGTGGTCCCCTTTGGTGGTTTATCATTTTATGTGACACTCATTAAACTCAACTACAAGCTGCTTTTTTTGTTTTCTTCGGTACGTACAGAATGATATTATGTGATAAGGCCAGAACCAATCATAAGCAACTGAATGCTGAATGAGAATAGAATATAGAATTTTTTCCTCTGTCACATATGTCACTGATATGTCGTAGAGCCAACAGGGAATAGCACCCAATAAAGCTTGTAACCTCTTTACCACCCTAGATAAGAAAACAGAAGTAAATTCACTCGCCGCCAACATCCCCATCTCGAATTTTGCGTTTAGCCAACCTATTCTGTATTATTTATGGCGCAAACAAAAAAATCCGAGATCGAACGCCGTACGTGAGACAGGACAACTCTCAGCCGACCCCTCTTACCCCACCGCATGCCACAAAAAAATAAAATCTAAACCCGATACGTCAAAGGTGCCAACTGAGAGTGAAGGTGAACGGTGAAACTATTTCTGTTTACTTATGTACGGTGCCCACCCTCAGAACTTAGACTGTGTTTATGATTCATCATTTACCGCATGGGTATGAACGTTCATGCGGCGATTTTCTTGCGATTTGCGAATCGCACAAAAATCGCGAATATTCGCGAGGGTATGAAAAAGCCTTTACTAGTGGGTATTACACATTACACGGATTCTGGGTGTTGAAAGTTCTGGAAAAGGTTTCGAATTTTTCATAAATCAAGCGTAACGTCTCTAATATGATACGGTACGGACCTAAAAATTCTCGGTAGGGAGCGTAACTCACTAATTTAACGTTAAAGCGTCCAAAAACTAGAATTTCTCAAAAATTTTGTTGAATAAAGGCGGAAACAGAATGCAAGTTTAATGTTCATAGTTTTAATTTTCATATAATATTGGATATTTTTTTAACGCGAAACTATCATTTCCATTATCATTCTGATTACGCCTCATAAACAATATTATTGGTCAAATTCAAGATTAATTTTTCAATTCTGTTTTACATCTTGTTTTATTTGTAAAATTAATATCCAAAATCCCAAAACTTAAAACTTATTACATAAAACTTCCGGCTGAAGGTGAACGGTGAAAATATTTCTGTTTACTTATGTACGGTGCCCACCCTCAGAACTTAGACTGTGTTTACTGTGTTAAGTTCTGTGACGGTGCGTGAACCCTAACCACAGAACTCATATTTATATATCTTGCGTGAGATATATATAATTATGAGTTCTGTGCCGTGAACTGAACTTCACTTGAATTCATAAATGATGGGATTTTCGTGGTTTGTCTCATCTCCACGTTGCTAGGGTTTTGGTTCCCCATGAAGCTTTTTTGCTCTTCGCGTCACGACTTCTGATTGGCGAATAGCGTAAAGTCACATTGGAAACTCACCCTAAGGCTTTTTTGTTTCTTGCTTCGCGCGTCTCTAACGCTTGTCGCTATTCAGAATGCGTGACGCGAAAAAGCTTGATTGTGAACTCACGCTTACTCAGATACTCAGTGATACCAATTATCGATTGTGTCCAGGGTTGGGATTCCTATTAAATTCGTAATATTTCTATTACATTCACATGTGACTTATTACGCTATTACTACAATGCCAAAAACAGCCATAATCTATTACATTTTGACTTGGAGTTAAAATTTCAATTCATCCAGTTATCCGTCCTTTTCTTACCCTATAATGTCATCTTCTGTCCTTTTCTGACAATCATGTAATGTGATCAGGTGACAGCTGACGTATTGAAGGTCACAGAATAGCTCTTTAAAGACATGTGTTCTGTGATCTGTGAAGATAAAAATTAAAAAAATTATTTAAATCAGTAAGTGTGGAATCATGCAGCACCAATTAACAATTATCAAGGAGCGATTATCAATTAAAAACTACCATGTATAAGTTAAACTACATAATCTGTGGCTTAACCAAACATGAAAGATTTGGATTTACCGCCTTTTAAGTTCAGCTTATTTGCTGACATCTGTCAAATTAACCTCTTAACCTTACCTTTTAGAATCTATTACTTTCTATTATATTTTTCACTTGGCTTTTTGTATTTGTCAATGTTAAAATCCCAACACTGATTGTGTCATTGGTCATTGGAAATTTGGAAAACTGCTACAGCTCTAAATTCTTCCAATCCAAAGGGTTTCTGATTTATTTTCATTTCCTCATTTAGAAATTATTTACGTAATACGTAATAAGTTTTGAGATTTAGGATACCTATCAGGGCCGGGATTCCGAAGTCACGATCGAGCATGAATCGTGTCGTTTTTGAAAGATCGTATATGTGTTGCAAATAGCCTACATTTTAACGATTAGTTGACGAAAAGTGGATTCCAAAGTGACGATTAGGCCTCAATGGTGTCGTCTAGACGATTTTGATGATTCCGAGGCTATATGACGATAGTAAATGTGTTGCAAATTGCCTACATTTTACGATTAGTTGACGATAACTATTTTCTTGTCGTCAGTATATCTATCTTGGTTTGATATATGTGTTGCTCTTTTTATTAGTGGTTTTAGTAGTGCTTGTGTATTTGTTTCCATCCCATTATTTACCTATGATCTATACTTCTGCAGTAGGGATTTTTTTTCAGAATGGCTTTCAGAGCAACCCAAAAGTTTACTGGGAGTTGATAATGAATTGGGAAAAAGGGCATAGCTAAGTGGCGAATAGATTACTCTGTTGAAAAAAATGTGGAATTCTTTCGAAGATTTCTGAGGCTTGTGCTCGTAAAGGTACAGCCGGTTGACGGAAACATTAACATTTTTTTTATTATTATTTCAAGGTACCATTACAACTTGCAATATTTTTTGGGAATATTAATATTATTAACGAGTTCAAGGAATAGGATGTAGGTACCTATAATGATATACAAATAAGTATGCACCAAATGTAAGCATTCCTTTGAATTAAATTTCAACAGAAAAAGCAACAGAATTACTGGAACCTACACTATGCGAGAATGGATTCCTAACAAAGATATACATTAACAATTAAAGATACATCTAATAATGATAATAATAGGAGTAGTGTGTACATAACTGCAGTACAATAATTATTAATATTATTATAGAGTATTATACCTATCTATAGTTAGGTATAGGTACCTATCCTGTTTTACTGCAATATCAAATTTTATGCCAATAATATAATTTATACACTGCAATGAAAGAAGAGGCTACTTCAAAAGTATTATATAGAGGTATAGGCATTGTTTAAATAATATTTAAACAATGGTATAGGTTACCTATTGCGATTACAAATTTCTTTAATTTTCAAATGCTCCAAAAACAGCGGATGAATGATTACAGAAATAGTCAGGCAATTTGTCTAACAAATTCAGTGAAATTGTAGACAATCGGAAATTTCCAAACCTATAAATGCATTTCGACTTCTTAAACAATAAACAACGGTCACGATTATCTTTTCAACGTTAATTGGAATTGGTAGAGGACCTACCTATCATGAAAACTTGCCCCTTAATATAACTTGATTATGTTTTCTGAATAGAACATTTACTTTATAGCATACTACAGGTATGCGCAGTGATTACAAATTTCTTACATCAAACTTGCAGAGTAAGTATATGAAAATTGTAACAAACTTGCACTTATTTAATACATTTGCAATTTCAGTACAATACCTCTCCTCTTGTTACTCTTGTTTAGATTCGAGGAAACCTTAGGCAAAGAATATATGTAGATGATATTCTTTGCCTTAGGTACCTACCTATACAAGGTAGAATTAAGCGCAAAAACAAACATTCAAGAAATGAATTTCCTTCACAGAATAAATTCAATCAATACTCTGGACTCCTTCAACTAATAATGTAAATTTAAAATCACAAAAAACTAGCAGATTGAATAAAATATATTGAGAATATCGAGAATATGTCAATTATCAATTCAGAATTTTATGTTTAATGCGGTTTAATTCATCATCTTACCGTTCCATGTTGATTTTATTGTGTTCACTGATCGAGTACCGAAATCACCCGACGATTTTATTGGGAATCAATTATTACAGTCGAATCGTCCAAGAATGTCATTTAAGTAGGTATTTACAGGAAGTTTCCAATCAAACCAAGAGGTCCTGAGTTCGAACCCCGGTTTGTCCACATTTTTTTAATTCACTTCTAATTTTCATCTTTCTGTTTGCTATGTTAAAAACTTATTCTGGATTTTAAATTCAATTACATACGTTAATGCTACTTCATTTTTTCATTTATTCTTATTTTCTACGATCTACGATCATGTTACCTCCATTTTCATCAAGTACCGAGAATACCCGACGATTACTTCTTGTCGTCTGAAGTTCGAATCGTTGATCGTTCGTTCGTGATCGAATCGAAAGTTCGGAATCCCAGGGCAGTTTCGGTTCTAATATTTCAATCACTAACACAAAACACAATCACAGAAATACTCAATATTAGTTCCTTTAGTGTATTCTTTCGAAGGATATTTTTGTGATCTGGATCAGTATTTCAACAAACCTGATTTCATATCTTCATTTTTCATAGTACCTTTAGTGCATTCTTTCGAAGGATATTTTTGTGACCTGGATCAGTATTTCAACAAACCTGATTTCATATCTTCATTTTTCATAGTACCTTTAGTGCATTCTTTCGAAGGATATTTTTGTGACCTGGATCAGTATTTCAACGAACCTGATTTCATATCTTCATTTATCATAACCATAATCGTCGAATAGTTGGGTCAAATTCTAGTTTTTTGAGAAAATTCAATTTCATAGAATCTATATGATATGACAATCAACCATTTCTTGATTTAGAGATATTACTTATTGTGAAGATGATTACTTATATATTTTCAGTTTTTACAAAACAACCCTGTCCACCTTTTACCTAATGCAAAATTAGTCGATCCACGGTCATCTCAATTTATGTTTAAAGTTCAGAACAAAACAGTGAAAATTGAAAATGTAATTTATTGATATAATAAACTAATTTTATTTACATAATTTTGATATATGTTTCTCGTCACTCATCTTGGAAAGTTAAAATTAAAACAGAATTTCTGGAAGAAAATCTCTCAATGGCCTCCCATACTCAATGAGAAGAATGATTTCAATAATATGAATATCAATAACAATAGATCAAAAGTAATGTCTAGGGTATTTTCAACAAATTGACCATTTCTGATCAAACTAATTCACATATTTTGCATCATCAGCTTTCTGAAACTCCATTTAAATGTTACCAAATTTCGGTTCAGTTCAATTCACATTGCACTGTAACAGTCTCAGTTAAATCTGATATAGAAAATTGGGTTAGTCACTAAATTTTTTTATTTTGTTTGTGGCTTGATCTTTTTTGTAGTTTATACCATGTTTAACAAATCTACCAGCTGCTTCCTGATCGAGTTTTGGCCTTATGGTGTGGCGGTCATGAGCCTGAAAGAAAAATTACATTTTTCAATTTTAAATAATTTCATTTAGATTGATTTTCTTCATCATTTTCAATAAATATCTGGATGAATAATTACTTGTCTGGTGATAAAAAGTAAGTCATTATATACATTAATTGATTCAGGACTGATTATGAAATACGTCGGGAGAAATTTATTTGAGTTTTTCCCAATTTTGAATCCCTTACAAAAGTAACATTCTCACCTGTTTCGCTTTCATCATATATTCTTTTATTCTGTTCAGCTGATTTTTTACATCACTTTTATTTGGATCTTCATTTTTGGTTCGTAGGTATAGCCAGTATAAAGTATTCAAAGTATAGGCTACAAACAAATCATAATCAACTTTCTCCTTCAGAGTCAGTTTTTCATAAATATCAGCTTTTAAAAGAGTGTCGATGACATCTTTAATTTTCTCTACACTGTCATGGAAATTAGTTAACTTCCCTTGTATGACTTTATCGTCTTTCAAGTCACCAAATTCCATATTTACAATATGCTATTTTAGATGTTAGAAAAAAAAACCTAACCAACAAAACATCCCAGCATAGACGACATGACACGACACAGGCACAGGACCACGGAGTAAAAGTCACGGAGGCAGTTACAGCCACAAATCACAGAAAACTTGTTTCTGTAATAAATATGTGGTCACCTTTCATAAGTTCTGTGGTGGTCACAGAACAAATGAGGCTTTCATATAAACATTAATTCATTTGTGTGAGGCCATGTTTTGACTTTGGGGATAAGCATAAAGGCGATAACATACCCCTGCAAAATTCGCGATTTTTCTGAGAATAAAATGGCTGCCAGACTTACCGCAAGATAGTTTAAATATTTTAACTTTTTGCGAATTCACGCAAACCACGGAACAACAGAATTCATATCAAATTATTCTATGCCTTCGCCATATTTATTTATTTTATTTTATTTGTAATCAACAGGCACTTAGCCCAATTACAAATTACAATACATCATCTAATATCTAGAAAAATATAAGTGTCACACAAAAACCTTATGAATTCTAATAAATTCCCATTATAAGAACATAGAAAACACCGACCCAAAATAAAGATTACATTTGCAATATTTCATTAATTCGTTTTTTGAATACAGAAACTGTGTTAAAGAATACATCCGTGCTGTCAAGGTACTTATTAGCTAGATTACAGAGTCTATAAATAGGAGCAATTTCGCCTAAATTTGAATGAGGTGTTGAAAGACCGAAGAGTATAGATCTATTTCTTTTATTATATTATGGAACTGAAAACAGTAATCTCGATAAAACTTGAGTACAGTCTATAATACCATTGATGATCTTGTAGAAGCACATTCCCAGACTTCAATTTACATTGTCGTCCGGGAATGTATTGCTTTTACTACGAGGTACACATACTATTTTTTCTGAAATCGCAATCAGCATTATCATAAATTAAGGAATTATACATTGTTTGCGTGCATTCATTTACTGTCTAAAATGTATACAAGCCGTCAAAAATGTTCCCGGATCGTTTGCGATACGGGAATAGTATATTGTGTATCTAGTAGTAAAAGCAATACATTCCCGGACGACAATGTAAATTGTTGGCCGAGGCGATAAGCCGAGGTCAACAAGCATTGAAGTCTGGGAATGTGCTTTTACTACGAGGTACACATACTATTTTTTCTGAAATCGCAATCAGCATTATCAGTGTTATGTATAAGTATTACTCTCTGTACATCAATCAGGTAACCAGATTTGAAGATGTATCGGACTTTGACAGGTATCCGACAAGGAAAAAGTCAGTTAATAAATGTTCACTAAACTTGGTGTCATTACTTTACTTATTTCTGTATTATTCAATTTAATAGCAAACAGAACATTGGTGACGAGTGTATTTCGTTTCCACGCAGGGTTCATACATTCAGTGGAAAAACAGAATTGTCTGCAAATTCATCGATAATGCCACAAACGTTAGTTGGACTTCTCGGTTCGCTGAACATTTTCGATCCCAAGAGTTCTGAATTTTCCGTGTTCAAGGAAAGACTGAATCAATTCTTCGTTGCAAATGATATTAAAGAGGAACAGCGAAAAAAAGCCATACTTTTGAATACATTGAATGAGGAAGCCTACGTGTTAGTGCGAAATTTATGTGTACCCGATCTTCCTGATACAAAAAATTATGATGAGCTTGTGGATCTGCTCAATGATCATTTCTCTCCAGTAAAGTCGTATTTTGCAGAAAGACTTAAGTTTTATACGGCAAAACGTGATTTACATGAAAGTATAGCAGAATGGGAAGCAAGAATAAAAAGTTTAGCCTCAACATGCAAGTTTGGAGCAGAATTAAATTTGGTAATGCGAGACATTTTTGTAATTGGAATGAATCAAACAAAAATTATGGACCGATTATTTGAAGAGGATGCCTCTGCAGACACAATTACTTTAAAAAAAGTTGTGAAATTAGCTTTAGCGCAAGAATCAACATTGCAAGAACATAATTCCAGGGAAGCTGCGATAGGAATAAATGTTAAAACGGAATCAGTGAACTTTCAAAAGCAATATCATTCAAAAAGGCGGGCGGATCTAAACAAATTAGCAAGACAAACTTGAGTCAGTCAGTTAGCAGGAAGCAAAATTTTTCTAGACAACTGTCAAGCAAGTGCTTTGTGGGCGATCAAATCATTTGGCAAGTGAATATGTTTATAAAAATTGCAACTGTCATAAATGTGGCCAAAAAGGTCATTTAGCTCCTCAATGTAAGAAACATTATAATAATTTTTTAACAGAAAACGTAAATACCGTTAGCGATATGTCAGATTCTGAGTTTCAAGGTGAATCAATTTTCAGTTTAGATTGATGGTAATGGTAATGTGAAACCCACGTATGTTAAATTAACTGTAGAAAAGATTCCTTTGAGCTTTGAAGCTGATTCAGGATTCTCACAATGAGCAATATCTGAAAATTTATATTTGAAATATTTCAAAAATATTCCTTGACACAAAAATGATCTGAGTCTAAAAGACTATGTTGGATTGACATTTGAACCCATTGGTTATGCTAACTTCAATGATATCCATGAAAATCATACGTATGTTCTCAAAACGTATATTGTAAAGAATGGGGGTCCACCACTTATTGGTCGTAATGGCTTAAATATGCTCAACTTAGGTATCTGCAAATTACAATTCGCTCATAGTGAATGCGAACAGATTTCTGGTGGCAAAGTTTTCAACATTAAAAATAAAATTGATTTATTACAAACAAAATATGCAGATGTCTTTGAAACTAAATCAGGCACTTTCAATAAATTTTCTGTCAGCCTAACTTTAAAAGAAGGAACTATTCCTAAGTTTTGTAAGACGCGTCCAGTACCGTTTGCCTTGAAATCAAAAATTGAAAAAGAGATTGATAAAATTAGTTGAAAATAAGGTGTTAGTTCCAACTGAATTTTCTGAATGGGCCACTCCCATTGTTCCAATTCTTAAATCAAGTGGAGATTTGAGATTGTGTGGCGACTTCAAAATAACTTTAAATCCCCATTTGAACGTACAGCACTTTCCTTTACCACGTATTGAATATTTATTTTCGCAGTTGAAGGATGGTAAAAAAATTTCGAAAATCGATTTATCTGAAGCATATCAGCAAGTAGTTTTAAATGAAGATTCTCGAAAACTATTACAACACATAAGGGACTTTTTTCGTATACTCGACTTCCTTACGGAATCACTAGCGCTGGAGCTATTTTCCAGAAGATAATGGAGCAAATGCTACAGGATATGCCCGGAGTTGTCTGTTTTCTAGACGACATTCGTGTAACAGGGAAGAATGATAGCGAACATTTTGAACGTTTGGAGCGAGTGCTGAAACGGTTGCAAGAATGTGGCCTCAAAGTTAAAAAAGGTAAATGTTCTTTGTTTCAGGATTCAGTTAAATATTTAGGACATGTCATTGAAAAGGAAGGACTTCATACATCTGATGATAGAATTTTAGCGATCAAAAATATTTCCATACCTAAAACTGTCACTGAGTTGAAATCATTTCTGGGAAGTTTGAATTTTTACTGCAAATTTTTACCCAACATTTCAGAAATTCTTCAACCATTGTATTCTCTGTTAAAAAAAGATACAGAGTGGGTTTGGACAAGGGAATGTGGTAGATCGTTTGAAGAAGCAAAAAAAATTTTAACTTCTGCCCCAGTTTTGGCACATTTTGATCCTGAAAAAACTGTAAAATTAACAGTTGATGCATATCAATTTGCTTTAGGAGCTTCAATAAGCCATGTTTATGAAAATAATGAAGAAAGACCTATAGGTTTTGCGTCACGATTGCTGAATGCTGCAGAATTAAAACATTCGCAGATAGAAAAAGAAGCTGCCGCAATTATTTTTGGTCTAAAAAAATTTTTTCAGTACCTATTTGGAAAAAAATTTTTACTATTCACAGATCACAAACCGTTGTTAACAATATTCGGTGATAAAAAGGGTATTCCAATTTTTGCCGCAAATCGTCTTCAACGATGGGCACATATTTTGTCAGGTTTTGATTATGAAATAAGATATGTTAAATCTTCAAGCAATAATGCAGACTTTTTATCTAGATTACCAACAGTTTCCGATGAACAAGATGATTTGATCTCCAACATTTCATACTTGAAATATTTGGAAGAATCAGATTTCAACTTAGACTTCAAAAAAATCAAACATGCCACAGCTGTTGATCCTTGTTTGAGCAAAATTATTTTATATTGTACTAACGGCTGGCCAGAACGGTGTCTTTCTGAAGAGTTAAAAGCATTTTTCATCAGAAAATATGAAATCTCTTTAGAGCAAGGATGTTTGATGTGGGGTTACGGGTTGATAATACCAAACAATTTAGGGAAGATATTTTGAAAGAACTGCATAGTACACATATGGGAATAGTTAAAATGAAAGCGTTAGCGCGTTCATATTTTTGGTGGCCTGCAATAGATAGCCAAATTGAAAATATCGCTAAATCATGTGAAGCTTGTATTGTTTACGGAAATAATCCACCCAAATCAAATTTAGTAACTTGGAATTGGCCCAAAGAAAGCTGGACTAGACTTCACGCTGATTTTTTTGGTCCAGTTCTTGGTAAAAAATTTTTGGTTATTGAAGATGCTACAACAAAATGGATTGAATTTTTTGAAGTGAACAACATCACATCCAGTACCACAATTAGAATTTTTAGAGAACTTTTTGCAAGGTTCGGTTTGCCTCATCAACTTTGCACTGACAATGCAACAACTTTCATGTCAGAATCTTTTCAACATTTTCTCAGTATCAGTGGTATAGAACATAAAACTGGTGCACCCTACCACCCCGCAACTAATGGACAAGGCGAAAGCGCTGTTAAAATTGTAAAAAAAGCTATTTTGAAGGCCGCTCATGATAACAAATCTGCAGATTTTAACCTTATATTAAACCGCTTTTTGTTTCATTACAGAAACACCCCACACACCACAACAGGGGAAACTCCAGCTAAATTATTAATTGGTCGGAAACTACGTTGTAAGTTTGATTTATTGATTCCATCTGTTGAGAGAAATGTTTGGAAAAATCAAAATTCACAAACAAAAAATTTCAAGGGTAAAAGAAATGAAGAATTTCAGGTAAACCATCGTATTTGGGCTCGCGATTTTCGACAGGGTGTTGACAATTGGTGTAAGGGTATCATCACAGACGTTTTGGGAAAAAGAACTTATGTGATAAAAACAGATGAAGGAATGATATGGAAACGCCATCAGGATCAAATTAAAAGATTTTACTCATACGAAATAACTAACGACGTATCCAGTAGTAAAAAAAATGTAGTCGATATCATTCCTCGTTCGACTTTGGATATTTCAGATTGTGAGAAAGTAAATGTTAATGATCAAAACGGGAATAGTAACTCTGATTTGAATATCGATGGTAGACAAACACAAAATGATGGTTATAGTAGAGTGTTGCGGAGAAGGAGTCAGTTGAAAGCCCCCGATCGTTATGTAGAACGTTAAAAGTTGTTGAATATTACTTGCTGTATTTTGGTTTAGCAGGATGTTTAGTATATTTTATATTCATGTTGCATTTTCTCAAATTATTAAAGGTTTAGTGGTGGAGGTGTTATGTATAAGTATTACTCTCTGTACATCAATCAGGTAACCAGATTTGAAGATGTATCGGACTTTGACAGGTATCCGACAAGAAAAGAGTCAGTTAATAAATGTTCACTAAACTTGGTGTCATTACTTTACTTATTTCTGTATTATTCAATTTAATAGCAAACAGAACAATCATAAATTAAGGAATTATACTTATTATTTGCGTGCATTCATTTACTGTCTAAAATGTATACAAGCAGTCGAAAATTTTCCCGGACTAAAATACTAGATTAGCGTATTTTGAGGCCTGAAGTTGCTCCGAGAAAGTGGGCATTCTTGAACGATTTCAGAAAAAAACAATAACATGATATCGATGTCATTAGCATGCCGAATTGAAAAATACTCCGAACGAATTATATTCGAAAACATGTAGGTAATGTTATTTGGGTAACATTGAACTTCTTCTATGTCCAACTGATATTTTAGAAGAAGGAAATAAACAAACAATTCCTAACCCCAAATTCCGAAAAATTACATGATATGGTTCATTATTTACCGCATGGGTATGAACGTTCATGCGGCGATTTTCTTGCGATTTGCGAATCGCACAAAAATCGCGAATATTCGCGAGGGTATGAAAAAGCCTTTACTAGTGGGTATTACACATTACACGGATTCTGGGTGTTGAAAGTTCTGGAAAAGGTTTCGAATTTTTCATAAATCAAGCGTAACGTCTCTAATATGATACATGCTATTGATGTCATGCACTGTCCTCGGTACGGACCTAAAAATTCTCGGTAGGGAGCTAATTTAACGTTAAAGCGTCCAAAAACTAGAATTTCTCAAAAATTTTGTTGAATAAAGGCGGAAACAGAATGCAAGTTTAATGTTCATAGTTTTAATTTTCATATAATATTGGATACTTTTTTAACGCGAAACTATCATTTCCATTATTATTCTGATTACGCCTCATGAACAATATTATTGGTCAAATTCAAGATTAATTTTTCAATTCTGTTTTACATCTTGTTTTATTTGTAAAATTAATATCCAAAATCCCAAAACTTAAAACTTATTACATAAAACTTCCGGCTGAACTTTCCTTAAGGTTGCCACTTCATTTTAAATATTTTTTTGAACGATTCTGCAAAAATCCAGCGAAAAGGACTGAATTTTATAACATCATAACTTTGCAATTGTTGGGGTATCGAACGCGCCTAGTAGTAGTAGTAGTAATTTGGGGGGTGACCGATATCGCAGTACGCCCACATGGACACTTTTGCCATCCCCAGTCTTCCACAAAACTACATTCTCCCTATAGGCTTCCTTCTCAAACTTTCGTAACCTCCTGACGAAGGCCAGTATGTCCATCCATTCCTGGTCGGTGAGTTACTCTTATTGGAGTTTTTTATTTCAAAAAATTTCAAATCTCAGGCTCCCGTATGCCTCGCACTCGCCGCGGAATTGAGTCGATATCTTTCTCCGTCCTCTTCGCATTTGCGGCAAATGGGGATGTCTTCTATACCAATTAGTGATAGTTGTTATGCTCTGTTAGTATTCCTATAAGTAGGCGTAGTGTTTGGCGGTTTCTGCCTAGAAGCCATGCCGTCCGTGACTTGCTGGAGCCGGCCACAAAGTCTTTCGACTGCCTGCAGTCACTATATTATATCCCTCCAAAGTTTTTAATGTCTTCTTCCACCCAGTCGTCAAGGGCTGAAGAGGTTTGGCCTCTTGCATTGCCTAGTACCAGACACCAGCCCACAGAACGATGTTGCGGAACCGGTTCTAGCAAGTTCGTCTGCCACCTCGTTTCCGCGCACCCCTCTGTGACCCGGAACCCATACCAGCTGAAGTCTCTGAAGGAGCTGAAAACTAGTGAAAGAAAACTAACGTGGAAAAGATTATAGTATAAAATTATTATTTATAAAATTAACAATACTGTTATTTTGATGCATTCATCAACTTTTCCATA
Source organism: Chrysolina americana (assembly GCA_958502065.1). Taxonomy (NCBI): domain Eukaryota; kingdom Metazoa; phylum Arthropoda; class Insecta; order Coleoptera; family Chrysomelidae; genus Chrysolina; species Chrysolina americana. The sequence continues at coordinate 91,748,991 of OY293412.1, forward strand.
TTTCCAACTCGGCACTTTTCCAAAATTTCTTCGTGACGTTGTTTGACACCGATAACACCTAGAGTGGTGTGTGCCTTGTCAGCACTTCCTCTTTTGTCTTTCTTAACTTCACATCCTGATGACGGAAAAACAATAATACTGATTCAGACATCTTGGCAGGAACAGTTCGTGTGATTATATATATTTTTAAACTGTATACTATTGTGTGTGTTGGTTTTGTCGAAATACTTTAGTCTTACGGTTTCAGAATCCGAAGGCAGGCATACTTTCTGACTGTTGCAACAGCCAGATTCTTCACATCTGAAATGAAAGACAACTTTTGAATCATTTCCATAAAAATGAACTTTAAAGATTTCTTCGGTTGCCTTAATCATAATTCATATCTCAACTAATAGTGACAAAAGATGCATTTGGTGGAACACTTTTTTAATCCAAAATATGATTTAACAGAAAACAAAGATTGAAAGTTGGTTCATGTTTCAATGGAAAACAACATTAGTCACATTCTCTCTTTATTTAAAAGAAAGGACCACGCACACACACCTTATGGAAAAAAGTCTTTCATTCAAGTAAAAGTCTCCATTGGCCCAACTCGATCGTATGACTAGATTCGGCGCTAGAGGGCGCCAAATCACGAACTTTGTGATTTTTGGAGAAATTCAGCTGAATGAAAAAATATCAACATCTCATTTATATTCAATATTGTGTGCGACTGGGCATTCCTAGTGATCGCGAGAAATATTTTTCCATAATACAGAGAAAAAAATACGCCTTTATTTTTATACAGGGTAATCAACAATATACTCAATTCTTCAGTGATTGATTTCGCCTAAGAGGTTAAGAGTTGATTGAGTTTATCATTGAGGATCAAACACTCTGTATTCCTAGCTTCATTATATTTTGGTCTATCAACAAACCATTCTGATTGATCCTTAATGATAAATTCAATCAACTTATAACCTCGTAGGCGAATTCCATCACTAAAGAATTGAGTTTATTTTTGACTACCCTGTATAAAAATAACGGCGTACTTTTTCTTTGTATTATGGAAAAATATTTCCCGCGAATATATAGGATTGCCTAGTCTCACACAATATTGAATTTAAATGAGATATTGATATTTTTTCATTCAACTGAATTTCTCCAAAAATCACAAAATTCATGCCGAATCTAGTCATACGATCAACTTGGGCCAAGAGAGACTTTTACTTAGAATGGCTCCAGCTACAAAAACAAAAATTCTGAGATTTTCACCGAAAGACTTTTTCCCATAAGGTGTGTGCGTGGTCATTTGCCGCAATCGGGAAATATAACTCAAACTTTCACTGAATTGTTAAAAAGTTGAAAACTTCCCACCCTTAATATCTTCCTTCAAGTAAATAATATTAAAAATCGAAAAACTAGGTAGATGTTATCCTTGAAGGACGTTTAATTTTATTTTCCATGGTACCCTGACTTATTATTTTTAGTAAGGCAGTTTTCGAAAAATTGCATTTTGAACTTACAGAAGTAGATAGATAGATATTTGATTACACGTTATATAAAAATACATTTTTAGCAAGTCATGGCCCTCATAGTCATCGCAGAACTGTTATTCTGCTCATTGTATTAAAAATTATAACAGAAAAATTGTAGTATATACACACAGACATACGCACACTGAGAAGTATAAAAATTACATTTAAACACAATAACACAAGTCTGGAAAATAAATTTCTACAAAATTCAAAGAGTCTGAAGGAAACACTTCTAGAAAATTCGGTTAGCTTGAAAAAAGAACTTCTCGAAAATAGTCTAAAAGAGGAACTTCGAGAAGATGTGAAGAGCCTGGAAGAAAAACTTCACGAAAATTCGAGAAACCTAGAAGAGTAGCTCCTAGAAAACTCAGAAGGCTTGAAAAGAGATACGTCGTTTACTTACTATATAGCCGAGGACGAATAATTAATTAGGCAATCAGGGCCGGCCTCGAAATCGATACAACTTCTATTTTTAGTAAAAAAATTTGTTCAGCAAATTTCAGTGATGTGGTAGTATTATTGATGCAATTTTACTTGTTGGTCTGTTTAGTGCTAACTTCAAGGAGTGTGGTTCACATAACCCAAAGAAATCGAGATTGAGATAATTTATTAATAATTCCTTGCTTTTGGTTACAGCTATGGCAGACAAACATGTTTTCTTTCTGTCACTATGATTGCGGATTATTTGTAACGTATAACTAGCTACAGCGGTGGAAATGTGAAGAGTATGGTGTTCGACAGGGAGGGGAAGCTTGAAAGCAATAGTTGATACCAGTATAAAGAAAAGAAGATTGTCTATAGAGGTAGAATACTCGTTCATCGTTAGTATCATCTTGTTTTTATGTTTATTTTCTGATTATTGTAATTTCCTATTGCTTATTACAAATAAATTAAGAAATCTGTGTTTTTATGCTAACCGTTTCAATTCAGAAATTATTAAGTACCTCCTTAAAGAAAAATCTATTGAGTAGGTATTCTGGTATATTCCATGTTTCCATCATCATTTGAATGTTGATGAGTTTTTGATCCACCGAGGATGACAATAGAGTGGGTACCCCAAATTATTGTTCGGATTCCATCAGCCATTCTAATGAGCTTGGGTATTTTCAAATATTCATTACCAGAGGTATCCCAGAGTATCATCAAATTGCGTATTATGTTTTACAGCAATGCAAAGAGTTTTCTTAACAATAATTTCATCACTAATGAAACGCGATTAATTTTTTTGTAAAAACAGTCTGTTTTAACCGTTTCCAGCAAAAAAAATCATACGAAGAGTCCCAATGATTTTTTTGGACCTCTTTAATTTCTCTAATTTATCCAGAAACACTGGATCACCCTTTATAGAGATTGAATACTGTTTCTAAATGTACTGTTCTTCCCTTTTTGTAACGTTTATAAAATGTTTCAAGGTAGTAATGATAAAGGTTTGGGTAGTAATATTGATTCAAAGATATTCATAATCTTCGTTGAGTTAATCAAGAATATAACAAGAAAATCAACGTAACCAAAATACTTAAATTTTTCGTTTGATTTTGGTGATATTTTAGGTTAAATATCAACCTTTAGAATTCGTATCCCAGCAACGTGATTTCGAAACGAAAATACATCGTTGTGCCGAAGTGGAATACAACTGGATGAAAAACGTTGAAAACCCGTAAAAAGATAGTTGAAACCGAATTATAACGATATGTTTCAGTAGAATTTTTATTACAGTGAAAACGTTTGCAACGTCCAAATAATCTTGAATCAACGTGAATAGGTAACGTTACTATAAAACCAGGATTAAGGCTAGTTCATACCCTCGCGAACTTCAAAATCTTTCTGCGAATAAAATGGCTGCCGACATGGTTCTGCATCAACGATTGGTCCGGCATGACTGGGAGTCATTTTATTCGCAGAAAAATTGCGAAATTCGCGAGGGTATGAACAAGCCTTTAAACGTATTGCCTAATGACATTGTGCCGTTTTTTCAACGGTGAATGATAGTGGCGTTACTTGAAAAATCCAACGTTTTTTCCACGTACCTGTGTTTATTGAGTTAGTAATGAGGTGGACGGACCATTACTCCACAATGGTGCCAATAAATACGTGGCTGATAATACCTGAGTGAAACGAGTCACTGCCAGACCTGCATTTGAGGACATCATTCGAAACAAGGCTTGTTATTCAAATTCATTTAGTGATTATACTATAACTACTGATATTTTTTATCTAACCATATTAACTGATACCCTTTGAACTTTTGTCCAGTACTGAACGAACGTACATATCTCTTTATTTTTTACGCCCATTGCCTTAAGTTTTTGCAATTATTTCAATTTTTTTAATCAGTGTTCTATGGGCTAGAAACAAATAGACGATAACCCATAATAATTTTTTGTACTGCACCATTCTATAATAATTTTGTTCGGCGATAAATATACAGGTAATAGGAATTGTTGCGTGTTCTTCAGATATTTCACCATTCATACACAAATTAATACGACCGATGTCATTCAGTTCTTAGTTCCTTAATTTTTACAAGAATTTTTGACTCTCCTCATCTACATTTTCATTAAGTGGTTCTGAAAAAGTCAGCTGTGAGGGTATAAGTTTCATGATGTCATACATTTTCGAAAACCCTAAAAAAGCTACCCGCAAATAGAGTGTTGTCCAACTTGACATGAGGAACAGATACACAAAGTAACGCTTAGGTTATTTTTTATTATCTGCTATCATCTGTGAGAAAAATTATTTACTCAGGTTCGGCTGGGAAAATCGCCGGTCCAAGGCTTTCTACAGGTAAAAATCCATATAGAAGACATTTTCAAGAGGAAATCTCACCTCTGGTCAATTCCAGTGTAACTCCACCAGTAAACAAATAAACATGAAAATATGTTTGAATTGAATAACCTCAATCATAAACGTCTTCTGTTCAATTTAGAAAATAGGATGAAAATTTTCGAGATCTGAGGGGTTATCTAGAGATGACTATTTAGAAGGACCCAGTCTGTCCGCCTCTTTTTTGGCATACTAGCTCTTGGTCAAGTTTTTAGGCTCCTTGAAGTAGAAAATGAAGTCTGGAGACTCTATCCTGTAGTCGTAATACATCGAAAAAAAAAAATAGATTACCTGCACACTCTGATGAAATAACACAACCTAGATGGGTAACACGCCGCTCACGCCTTTAAATTTGTTTGTAAGGGAAATCTTCCCTCACCGGCAGTGTCGTGCGTTGTTCACAGAAATATTGAGGTTTAATAAAATAGAAATAATGGAAACCCAATATGAAATGAAAACCTGAAATCATGATGGAAGAACCTCCACATGATTTTGAGAACAGTCGAGGCTTTAATTGACATGTTTTTTCATAATTCATTGATTTTACTCTTTTCCAATTCTGTATACCTTTCTGGATAGTTACGACACTGGTAGCTCACCTCTCTTTTACACATTTCACAATGCTTAATAATACAAACACGATAGTTTTACACAAATCAACTGAGAATTTGCCCTTTATTCACGAAAAAACACTCCAATAAGCCAATTACGAAAACAGAAACAGAAAAGATTTATTTTTGCTTTGTCAAATATCGAATGCAGCGTTGCCGTACTGACCAGACTATATTGAAAACGAAGAATCTCCGTTCGGCGATGGAAAAACTTTCGTTTTTACATGCTCCCAACAAGCTGCAATGAACGTTTCAATTGCATTCTTATTGATATATATTTCATCTAAGACGGTATTTTTCGGTTTTCGTTGCCATGAATATACCCGACGGAAATCAAAATCTAGCTGACATGCTTATTGTATCCTTAAAAAATTGCGACATGGCAACAATGTCATGATTTGAGGGATTACATTTCGCGAAATGCGTTCCCGCTAGATGGCGCTCAGAATTAAGGCGCGAAACTGTGTAATGGTGATCAGTCTACAAATTCCATAAGACCAAAGTGTTTAATTTTATTCTCATTCAAATTTGAATAAATTGTTGGAGATGTCGATAATTGAAATATGTTAATCAAACATTTTCATCTACGTAGTCATTGCCACTATTTGCCTAATTCTATGTTTTCAATGGGAAAATTATGTAAAGAAACTTTGTGTATGGTACTACTGATGTGGCATTAAGCATTGGGACACTGAGCAAATACGCCTATTGTTTGGACTGCTCAATTCTGCAGCCATTTCATTTATTATATTCTGAAACTATGAACATGAAGGAATATCACCAAACTCAATTTAATATCCAAAACTCGATTAATTATGAGAAAACAGATGAAATATATACACAAGCTCTTATGGCAAAACAAGACATTGCAACATTACATGAGTTCAACGAAATAATTATAGGTGTCGCACCCTTCGCGCAGGTTGCGTGAAATGATCTTCACTACTAATTGATTATTAATCATCTAGGTTGTTACTTAATCGGAGCCTGCACGTATCAATTATACAGGGTGTCCCAACGAAAACTTTCCACCCGGATTTACTGGGAAATGACAAATTATTTTCGGAAACGCGAAAACAGGTCGATTTTAATTTCTAGGGGGACACATGTTGGTAATGGATTTAGTCGAGCAACTTTATCCCCCTGACGGGGGCGGCTACCCCCTTGCGAATCATCATAGGGAACGTGGGTCGAGTGATACATCATCTTAAAGCTCTCTTTATTCTCTATCCAAACGTCTATAATTTTTTCAAAATCGAATGAATGGTAATTGAAATTAGTGTTGTTGAAAGGTTCAATGTAAATAGTCAATATCTTACCTGTTCCTATTCAAATTCAATTTATTAACTATTTTAAGACTCAATGAGGGGACAGATAGAAAATGGCAACATCCCACCCGGTCAGGTAACCCAGTCACCCCACGAAAAACGAAAACAAATTAGTCAAAACAAAGTAAGGAGCCAGGCTGGGACTATTAATTGCGAAGATCTTTCAACCAAGTATCAGTTTTATGTCACTATTGTGAGCGAAACGTCCAAAGGAACCTCCTCCACAGAGGTGAACCGACCACGGCACTGAAGCCCGGAAACCTTTTTTTTTAGTTTTTGTTCTGTTGACTTTTTCATAGACAAAAAATACCTGTTTTTTATGGTTCTCCTGCGTGTATGTTCTCAGCATGAATTCACAGTTCGCATGATTCTTATGGAAATATCATTTGATTCGTATTCTGTCAGTTAAGTTTCTGCCTGACAATGGTTTACGCATTAGAAGATCGAATTGAGTTAGTGAAACTTCACTACAAAAATGATGATTGTCTAAGAGCTGCAGCTAGAATTTTCAATACAAGGCATCCAGGGAAAAATGCATCTCATACCTATGTTCAAACGTTGATTGAGAAATTCGAAAGAACTGGGTCTGTGGGAAACCAGAAACATCATCCTGAACGTCTGATAAGGAACGAGGCTGTTGAGGTAGCGGTTTTGGGACACGTGGCTATGGATCCTACTCAAAGTATTCGAAGCTTGGCTGAAGCGTCAGGTGTAGCGCGATCGAGTATTCAGAGAATTCTCAAGTCACAGCGATTCCATTCATACAAACTAAAACTTGTACATGAACTGAACGAAGACGATTTTGACAGACGTCAACAGTTTTGTGAGGAAATGTCTGAGCGCCTGAGAACAAATCCCAATTTGCTCTTCAATATTTGTTTTTCAGACGAGAGTACATTTTTTGTTAATGGAAACGTAAATCGTCACAATTGCCGCTACTGGAGCGATACCAATCCCAGGTTAATATGTGAGGTCCACACACAAACTCCGCAGAAGTTGAATGTTTGGTGTGGTATTTTAGGCAAAAATATTATTGGACCACTTTTTATAGATGATAATTTGAATGGACAAATGTATTTAAATATTCTTGAGAATGCCATCGATCCCATGATAACGGATATTATCGAAAACGATGGAGATTATTCGGAAGACAACCTCCATTTTCAACAAGATGGAGCACCACCTCACTATGCAGTGGCGGTTAGAAACTTTCTGGATGAACGATATACCAATCATTGGATAGGGCGACGAGGACCAATTGAGTGGCCAGCTAGATCACCGGACCTCAACCCGTTGGATTATTTTTTATGGGGGCATCTCAAAAGCAAAGTTTTTGCCACTCCGCCAGAGTCACTAGAGGATCTACGTGGTCGAATTGTAAACGAGTGCGGCAGAATAACTGCAGAAGTATTGGCAAACGTTCGTAATAGTTTCGAAAGTAGACTTTATCATTGTATGGAGGTAGGAGGGGCTCATTTCGAGCAATTAATAAATTGAATTTCGATAAGAACAGGTACGATATTGATTATTTAAATTAAACCTATTACCACACTAATCTCAATTACCAGTCATTCGATTTTGAATAAATATGAACGTTTGGGTAGAGAATGACGAGAGCTTTAAGATGATGTATCACTCGACCCAAGTTCCCTATGATGATTCGCAATGGGGTAGCCGCCCCTGTCAGGGGGATGAAGTTGCGTGACTAAATTCATCAATGACATGTGTCCCCCTAGAAATAAAAATCGACGTGTTTCAGCGTTTCCGAAAATAATTTGTCATTTCCCAGTAAATCCGTGTGGAAAGTTTTCGTTGGGACACCCTGTATAAAAAGGATAATATGGGGATAATTATGAAACATCGTTTCTAAACAATGAAATAACGAAACAAAAAATATTCCATCCCTTGTAAACATTTAAAAGCGAGACTCCTAGTTACGTTAACATTCCAAGATAAAGTGGTGTCATGTCCTGGAATAGATCAGCCGAATACGAGGGGAGGAAACCATTGTTTTTCTAACATGTATTACCTGCTCATGCACCCAGAAGAAATCGTCACTATGAAAGCTAGTTTATAAGGCCCAGCTTCTCAATTTAAAGAAGTAGATATTGTAGTAAAACTGTACTAAACTAATTCGTCTAATTTATTTAAAACACTACTTAAAACAATTATTACACTAAAACATAGACTTCAATAACTATTTCAATTTATTTCTACTGTGGCTATCTATCAGCGAACTCTCGAACTTCGTTAGAAAGTTCGCGTCTCTTCCACGTGATTCATGTGTTTACATTTCGAGTGTGCACCACTAATTGGATGATCAGGGCTGGTCTCAAGGCCGGTCTCAAGGTCGGTCTCGAAATCGTTACAATATATCAGTTTTATCATGCTGGTAGTGGCAGTAGTAGATGCGGGGTGGCCGCTACTGCAGCCAGGAAAGAAGGCCCCCCATGGGCCCTTTTTGCCATCCCCTTGTCTCCTGATCCACGACATGCTCTCAAATCAACCTAGCTCCACGTGGTCTCCTCATATTGAATATTTAAACTATGGGTGTGTGGGTGTGTGTGAGGGTGTGTGTGGGTACTTACCAAGGGAGCGAGTTTTTTCAATTTGCCTATTCCCGAAAGTCTTGGTAGGGCTGTGACTGCAACGCCTCAGCCACCCTTGGGGATTTATCATGCTAACAGTCGTCCAGTTTTGTATGGTGACTTCTCGCTTAGACTCTCACGCGATCCCAAGTTCTATGATGTGCGCATTTAGAGAAAAATTACAAAAATTTTGTTTGTGTGTATTATTTATTGTAAAAAAATCAACACTCGAATATTTCTATCAACATTAACAGTAATTCAGGTGATTATAATAGTTATTTATGCAATAAGTGCAAAAAGTAACGAGTGCAATAAACATTTTTTGCACGAGTTGCATACAAAATTTTTTCTAAGTTCATGCAAAAAGCAAAAAGTTATTTATGTAGGTGCGGCACTAGGTGAAGGAAAATGAAATACGCAATTTAAATAAATAAGTATTACTATCGATTTCATCACCATAATCTAGTTTTCCATTAATATTACTCATTTTAAAACTTTCATTTCTGTAATTGTCAGAATTAAATTTTGACTGACGTTTATATAACCACAGTTGCATTATAAAAATCAAAATCATAGTAGCCATGAGCGCGTATGTTATCACGAGGTGTGGTCATAGTACAGACAGTTTGCTCTATGCAGGTAGGTAGACGGTTTAGAACATAGCGGATCGGTTTAGATGATGGAGTTATTTTCGGGAAGGCATTGTTTGTTCAACTCTGACTGCTAACTTAATACAAAATAATATGAAATACGTAGCTGTTTAAAATGTATGGCCAATCTCACAGAATATCTGCTAAATATGTAGTGGGTTTGAACGTTTATGTTTATCATGATGACAGCACGTTGAAGTAGAATGACAGATGAGTGCAATAAAAACTTTATCGCACTAGTGCAATAAAGAGCTTCTTTTTCCACTGAATATAGTTCAATAAAGATTTGCTTTTTGCATGAATGTAGAAAAAAATGTTTATTGAAATAATAAATACACCAAGAAAATACTTCTGGGACCAACAAATTTTTTAAATTATTTTTAAAATTCCTTGTCTCAGTGCATCATGCCAAAAATATACATTGCTAGTTTTCATTTGAAATATTGCAAAGATTCACAATGCTCATTCACAATTTCATAATGCAGATATAGAGCATATAAATAATAAAAAAAATCCATGTTTTTATTATATTTTTAACTCCACTGCCAGACACAACAATAATATCATTGCACTTCTGCTGAACTTGTTGATCAATTGATGATTGCATGGTTATGTTATACTGAATTTTGCTGGTCACCAAATTCGGAAACCTCGCGGACAATTCTTGGGCTGGAGCTGATAAAAATGTTCTGAGGATTGTTATGCATGAACGAAACGTCGTAGTGAATAAATCTGAAGGACATTCGATATAGACCCGATAGATGTATATTACTGGTGGAATCATAATCCAGACCCGCAATTATTGAAAAACGGGTTCTGAAGGTGGTTCCGGAAAAACAAAACTAGGTTCAATAAAAAAAATAGCATCATAAAAAGTTCTCCCGTCAAAGTGAGTTCTGATTTTCGATCTTATGAGTAATACAAGCTGGAAAAACTGAAAGCGAAGATTTGAAGGTTGTAGACGATGTAGTAACTTGATTACTTACGTTTCGGACGACCATATCGTCTGTACTGTATATTTTTGCTGTATCTATCGATATTACGAGGTGTTTCTATAAGAAGTAAGACAAATTTTGATTTTTTAGAGCTGAATTTTGTTCTGGCAAAAAATCACATGTAGTCGAATGATTCTTCTGATTACGAATCTGAATACATTTCCGACCTAATTTGCCTCTTACTATGATTTTCCGGAAATGTCGGTTCTATCGCTGTTGGCGTGCAGTGTATATTAATCGAAATGATCCCTCTGAATTCTACTGCAAAAATTACGGAAGTTACGTGGGTTTTTCCATGAGAAGCGAGATGCACTGTTAATTCTTTACCGAAAATGCATAAATTTTTCATTTGAAAATGGAACATACTGTATATTATTACATACAAAAAATAATGATAATAATACTCCATCATGAATATTCGTGGAGTGTTCCCAGAGGCATAGCCTGTGCAGATAGATGACGGCTAGTATCAATATTTCTTCTTAATCAATTTTATATTTCGATCAAGAGAGTCATGAACCCTCTAAAAAGGTTGTGGTTCGAGATTCATGCTAATAAAGTACACGAAACTTCATTTCTTCGAAGGTACCGTAATGGTACTCTGACATCATTAGAAAAAGCCATCGATGACTACACTAGCATTCAAAAAGTACCCAACAAATGGAAAAAAATGTTTTTGTGATTTTACAGAAAAATCAATTCGTCATTAACTTAGGCTTTTGTTTAAACCTATTAAGCCACTATCAAGTTATTTTTCAGGCAATAGGTAACATTTGAATGAAATTTTTCAAAAACATCTTTGTTGGAGCTCATCAAACAATGTGAAGGTGAGAATTGAATTTTTCGTGAAATTCTACAATAATTTTATTAAAAATGGCATTGTTTATCCAAAAATTCACCCTTCTTTTAAAAACATCAAAACAACAAATTTATGTAAAATTTTGAACTTTGTGTATTTGCACAGCCAACTTTTCGAGCCATTTATAAGTAATTGGAAATTATTCACTCACTTTTTTTTTCAGTTACCAACTGCGTAAAAATTCGAACGAGTTCGAATATATTGTGCCAGAGAGGTATCAACAATGTGCGTTTCCACCAAGTGGAAAATAAAAGGCAAACATCTGTCAGAAAACAACTACTTCCCTGGCCAATTCCATGACGGACATTGAACTACATCTGACAGATATTTGTGCAACGTTCTTCCAAGAAGACCCAATTGCAAGTGCTTGTCTTGTAATTAAACAGAACATTATCCTTCATTTGGCTGGGAATGACCACCTGCAGACATGCATGTTTCGAGTTTTATTGCCTCTCATCAGTGACAGGATAGGTCGGACAACATTATAATTGTCCTGTCCCTGCCAAATGAATAATAATCAACTGTTAAACTGATTATCTGTTGAAATGTGTCCAGTCATCACTCAAAAATAGGCCCATATCACCGAAATTACTTGATAGCTTGTGGCTATTAGTTAAAGGAATTTTACCGATTTATGAAATAATTCAGATGTACTCAGGCAGTGTAGAAAATAAATTCAAAAAAATCATAACGTTTGGATGAATGATGACAGCGTCAAAACTGATGGTAATACTGTTGTCGAGTATCCAAGTACTTCTTTGGGAAATCGGCTAACAAATCATGATATCCCCATCATCGGCATCATTCTTTTTAGTCAGTTTGAGAAACCCAATGCTGGCTTACCGTACACCGACGTCAAAAACACATGTTCCCCAACACTTGTACATATTCACTCGTACATTGCAGGTAGAGGGTGCGAGAACTGAAAAATTTGCCAAGGAAGCTCTTTGGTTGAGAATCAGCCTTACCAGGGCTTCAGGATGAGCACCTACACACTACACACTCAAAGACTTCGAGGAAAGCAGGTGGAATCCATATGTATAGGCAGAACACCATGCTTGAGGAGAGCAGGGGTTGGCAAAAGGGCCCAAGGGGGAAATAGCCTCCACATTAATACTACTACCACTACTTCTGGTCAGTTTAGAAACGTAGTATATTGATGACATTTTTTCTTTATAATTTCATGTTCTTATTCATGATTTTACTGCACAAATAAGCACCAAGCACTGCCTCCTTTATTATATTGGCTGCACTGCACCGTTTCGAACTTTTTGATGTAGTAACGCATACACAGGAGTTTAATAACAACACCAAATCACTATTTTCAACCCTCATTTTTTATATTGCTGTGAACGGTACGTATATTATTTATTTCTTAACCCTGGCATAATTAACCAATCAGAAAAAATTTACACCGATGAAGTTAACATATCCAAATCTCTTCATATGTAATAATGTGTGATCCAACTTGTTTAGCAAAATCTTTTGATTACCTATAGAAAACTACGATGTGGGGTGTCGTCTGACTTTTATTTCCCAGTCCCACCAACTCTCTAACCAGAAGGGCCCTGGGCTGTGGATCTCTACACGTCATATCACATGGCACTGTCAATTCTAAAACTTTTGACGACGATATGATGTGGAATATGAAAATCACGAACAGTACAGCTATCGATTGGCTAACAGATAATTTGCACACGATCCACCTCATTGTGGAGATCACAACGCACTGGATGCGGCCGAGCGATCAAGATGAATGTTCTTTTTTTAGGATTTTTCGAAATTAGAATATGGGCGCCAGACAGAGAGAGATGAACTTGGCTTGAACGTCTTATTTATTCTAAATTATTATCATAAACATTTGCAATCGGAGTGGTCAGGATCGGAACTGGAATTTTTATTATCCCTGAAGCAGACTTCATAAAAGCAATCCGCATCGAAATGGTGCAGTTATTAGTTCGTCTGAAACATTTTATTGCCCCATTCACTTCTGGTTACAACGAAAGTTCATATTGTTCAGTCGCTGTGGAAAAAAATAAATCGGCATATAGACATTTTCCCTCACACACTATTAGTAGAGGTCCAATGCAATATAAAACCACTAAGATCCGTTCTGGAAGACAGTTATTCCCCCTCTTAAAAACCACCCCTTTGCAAATTACAAAAAAGGCTTGTAGAATTTTCCGGTAAAAGTTTTCTGTTAATTTTTCAGTATGAGCAATAGTTTACGAGAATATGGCAATAAAAATGTATGGAAAACATCAGAATTTTCGAATATATCCTATATAATCCTCAATATATTTTTCAATTTTTAGCACATTATCAAAAATTAAAAAACGTATGCAAGTCACTAGATTTCTAGAAACTGTTGTTTCGATCTAGTGGAAGTATTTTTTATTTCTTATAAATCATTAAATCATTAATATCTTTTTTGCATGTCACCAAAACATGTATACTGGCTGTACGTCATCGTCATACGACCAATAATCACGTATGGTTCTGGCAGTCTGGTGGAGCAAGGGCCAACAAAAAATGGCCCAGGCTAAACTTAACGAACTACAGAGACAAGCGTGTCTGGCGATTACTGGGGCCACGCCAACGACAGCAATGGAAGCCCGTCTCGGATTACTTCCTCTTCACACAATTCTGGAGAGAGAGGCAAGATGGGCAACATACAGACTCCACCAAGCGGCCATTAGTCTACCGCAGGCAGTGGTCATGAGAAGCAGCAGCATGCTGGAGGGCATAATAGCACACAACATTCTAGGAATGTCCTCAGAAATCATGCCCAAAACTATCAGCCTTCACACGCCCTACACTGTGTTCTTCCCTGAAAGAGAAGAATGGGTTCGGAATGAAACTGACCTATGCAGGGCAAATGAACGTTGGTTTACCGATGGTTCCAAAACCCTGGAAGGCATCGGAGCCTGAATATACGGAATGAACCCAGTAGTGAAACGCTCATTCAGTATGGGTAAATTAACTGCGGTATTCCAGGCAGAGGTTATATGCCATTGAAATGTGTGCAAGGGAGCTGGATAATCGACACCACACACGAAAAACAATGAAAATATTTTCAGATAGTCAAGCAGCACTAAAAGCGCTTGAATCCAACTACTTCAAATCCAGAGCAGTATGGAACTGCAGAGAAACCAAAAACCGACTGGCACAACGCAACAATGTTAACCTAGTCTGCATCAGGTCACACGGGTCTAGAAGGGAATGAAATAGCGGACGCCCTAGCAAAAGGGGGGGCCGAAATAACGTTCACTGAGTCAGAACCGGTAATCGGTATAGCACATAGCTCTGCCAAGAATGTTGTTACATCCTGGGCAGACAAGAAAAAACTCGAATATTGGCGTAGTCTACCGTGCCTTGCCCATTCCAAAGCATTTATTGCTTGCAGAAGGAAAAAACAGGATCCCGAAAAACTGCTAGAACTCAGTAGAGCACATCTCAGAGTAATAGTAGGTTTGCTCACTGGCCACTGCAAACACCACATGCATAAAATCGGACTTGCACAAGATGTAGAGAGCCATCTAAGAATGGAGGAGGATGAAACGGCTAAACACATTACATGCCCCGCAGCGGCCAGAACCAGATTCTCAAATTTGGCAATACAACAGTAACGCCAGAGAACCTGGTAAATTGTTCTCCCAATGCACTCCTTAATTTCGTTAAGAGATTGGATATACTGGGGGAAATATAACCATAGAGTGAGCCACAATAGGCCATTGGCCGCAGTGGAGGGCCTGATATGGGCCCATTCACGTTCAAATCTAACCTAATATCTTTTTTGGGGCTCCACGTTTGTTGGCGAAACACCCGTCGAGTGAAATTAACGTTGTTTTGGTGGTTTGGATAAGTTCTATTTCTTCAATTGGAATCATTTTGAAAGTTACTAGAGCTTTAGTAATTTTGAGTAAGTGAAAGCAATTTTTTTTTAAGTTTCTCACATTTGAATGGATGTTTAGTCAAATACCACTAAATAAAACACTAGCAGAATGAAACGTTAATATCTTTTTTTGGATTCCTAAGGATGCCAAGTTTGTTGACGAAACGCCCGTCGAGTGGAATTGAGTAGGTAAGTGAAAATAAAATTTTTACAAGTTTCTCTCATTTGCATGAATTCTTGTTAAAACTCTAGCAGAATAACTGTGGATTCTAATTCATCAAAGAATTATAGTAAAAATGCCATCGTCATCATAGTCTTCTTCTTCGGGTTCAACAGGAGACATATTTTTGCAAGTTGCTTCATTCGCAGAAGAATCACAAGCTTCCGTACAAAACAAGCCACCTTTTTTGCACGAACAAGCATTTCCGCAACAGTAACAGAGTTCAATAATCATCAGGTATTGGCGGTTTTGTCATCATCACTGGGGTTGAAATTTTCCCCTCTTTTTTTCATCCCAATTCCAAATTTCTCGCCTTTAATTTCCAGATACCCACACAAGTGTTAGCACATTCCCAGATTTGTATTGACTTTATCTGTACTAAATTCAGAGCATCATTGCGCTCTGACTATCGGATAGAATGTAGATATGCTTTCTTTCATACCACTTTTTTTTTGTTCAGGTGGAGGAAACCTTTTATATAAAGGTCTGGGTTTGAGGGATTTTCCGAATATTTTCTTGCAAGTTGGCCTGGTTTCTCATTGCCTGCAATTTTCTAGTGTCCTGGAACCCATATCAGTTTGACGTGATTCCGGTCAGCCAGCCTTTGGTGCCACTCAACCGTCTGACAGGATGTTGATATGCGCATTTCCAAAGTTTCTCCTATTTTTCTTACTGGTACATTGGAAAATGGGTGCCTAGCTAGGAGCTGTTTTCAGTATTCGGATTCCTGGAGAACACTTTCCATTTCCAGTCTTGGATCCATCTGTATACCAGATTTTTCCCTGTGAAATATCCTTGAGCTGCGGGCCATTCCACTCAGTTATGTCAGTAGCCTGAATTGATAATTGAAGCAGTACCATTTCGGAATGTGGTCAATCCTCGTTCCCAGCGCGTCCCCGATGATAATTCCAACGATGCTCATATGTCCAAGGTGGAGAGGAGGTAATCCTAGGAGTGTTTCCATGACTGCAGTTGGTGTTGATTCAATTGCCACTATAATTCCAAGACAGGCAAGTCTTTGCACCTTACCTAGTCTTGTTATGGCTCATTTTTGTTGCGTGGTAGGCCACAGAAAGGCGTATGTTTTGGAGCGCAAGACCAACGTGCTGTACAACTAGTGCAGCTTATGTGGTATTAGCCCTTATTTTAAAAAAGCGTCTTTTTATCACTGGTGAGGTAACCGCTTTTTTGAGTAATTTTTCTAGTTGCTGGTTCCAGCTCAGCTTGATGTCAAGAATTACCCAGACCCTTTGTTTTTAATCTTTGGGTGAATGCTACTATTTGTTCTAAAATCTGTTCTATCCGTCAATCAGCTTCCCGCATTACGAGCAACCCTAAGAATTCTTCATAAGACTTGTGTAAGTAGAGAAGACTGAAAGATGGCAAACTATGCCTTGTTAGGGTTGATGTTCAGCCTCTCCAAATCTGTCCATCTCGTATGACTCGCTATGATCTTTTTCATTGCTATGTTGTCAGTGCTTCCTAATAGTTGAATAAGTCCGTGTCTTTCACCAGGTTCAGTAAATTTATTAGGTGTTTTGAATTCATGATCGTTTTTAAAAAGTTGATCTGTCCCTAATGTTCTGTTGCGCTTCCTGAACAGTGCGTCACGTTCAAAGATGATGTAGGAGGCTTGTTACTCCTTATCATCACAAAGTCTGCTCAGTTCTGTTTAAGTTCAAGGGAGCCAGCCGTCATTGTTTAGCAAAGGTGCCTTACCACAGATGTGCTGATGGATCAGGTGGATTGGCCCCAATATATTCGAAATGTTGTTTTCTTTCACTCTTTTATTAGGTTTCCTCATAGAGTTTTGCTGATACCAAACACTGGTTCTGGATCTGTGAATGGTGATTCAGATGCTTGTTCTGCAAGTTGGTCTGCTTTTTTATTGCCTTCTATTCCCCTATTTCCAGGCACTCACATAAATGTAACTATGTTTTGCCAGTTCATCGAAGGCATTCTCAGACTTGCTTTGACTTTATCCGCACTGAATCTAGAAGTTTCATTGAGCTCTGGCTGTCGGATAGAATGTAGATGTGTTTTTTCAAACAAATATCATTGCTTTGAAATAACGAGAGCTCTCTCAGACAACTAGCAGGACTTCTCCTGATATAAACGTGGAACCAACTGCGGACCGGTTTGGGAAATGTCTGCTCCTCATCAGTACAGCCTGATCTGTCGTCAAGATGGACCTTGTGATCAAATTGTGGTATACATCTCGGCGGCGATGACCCGTAAGGTGGGAGACCCGTGTGTATAACACTGAAGATCTTGGCTGTCATAGTATAATGCTAAAACTGTGGCTACGTGCTGATCTCACTGATTGTTGTTTTCTATGGCTCCTGTGATTGGCTGAATTGATTTCCATGAATTATTTTGTTGTGAAATTTATCATCTGGTTCTGTTTATGCATTATCATTATTCTGTGTAAGTTTGTTATTATTTACAATGAAGAAAGTTAGACATTGTTTTGCATCAATTTGAGTTTGCGCATGAATAATCGAATAGTACAGTTTTCCCAGATGTTATGTTATCAGGAAACGTGTTTGTTTTGTATGGCGAGATCAGATATTTCAGTGGAAGGGTTCATATACCGGGTGTAACTTCCATTCACTACATTGCCATGTAGCCAAAATGTATATTAAAAGCTGAAACATATATTTGACAGAAGAACAAATGAAGAGCACAGTTTCCTTCTTGCGCACTTTTGAAACTCCCCATCCATGAAAATAATTTCAATTCGTTTTTGATTGTCATTTTGACAGACTTTTTTTTCTTAATTGAACAAACCCCTATTGAGATTTTTTTTAAGAGTAGCAAAAACGGTTGAAGCATTTCAGAAATACAACAACTTGAAAAACCACCTGTTGATGAAAGCAAATTAACTACCATTCGAATTGTACTAGTAGAATACTCTCTCACATTAATTTCAGGTGGTGACTTCACTCCCTGATAGATGTTTGGAAAACGTGTCACCCGGAGTATATATATATATATATAAAATATTTTAATCATTCGTACTAGAATCAAAATATTTGTTTACTTTGTGTTAGTTTAAAAAAGGAAGAATTTTGAGTGTTTTTTCCGCGGCAGAGATGTGTCCTAAAAAATGCCAGTCATCACTCAAAAGTAGGCCCATACCTCCGAAATTACTTGAGACCGCAAGTGCTCCATCGTGCTGAAAATAGATCATCTGACGAGCCTTCAGACTAAGACCATAAAAAACTTTTCCAACGCTATTGTCGGTCAAAGAACCAATGCTGCTAAATCGTCTTTGCGGGTTGTGGTCATCAAAACTGAACTTAAAGCAAACTATAATTGTTTTATTTGTGTTAACATAATGAATTTGAATCACACCAATGTTTAACTATACAAAGATCAAGAGTTATGTTTTCCCTGAGATTATCAGCATCAGTTCCACGCCAGGATGGTGGTATCATCTGCAAAAGGTGTAAACTTCCCTTTGATGTCAACTTTGATGTCAATAGGGCCCAGAACCGAGCCCTGTGGTACACCAGCTTTATTATACTCAATGTGCGATTGATTTCCTTGGAGTTTCACTATCTGTTTTCTGTCTGTTAGGTAACTTTCAATCAAGAATCCGGCTATACGATAATCCCCTAAAGCCATAGCACTGAAATTTAAACAACAGTGTTTCATGATTCACGCAATATTATTTTTGAGATGGTTGAAAGTAATGATATAAGCCGAAAATTCGACAGATCATTCATTTCACCGCCTTTATGAAGTGTAATGACAATTGCTAACATCAGACATGAATTACTAATATTTCATCATATATACAGATGATGTTTTGTTTTTTATTTCATTTATAGTTTGTTTCAGTTCATATATCTTAATATCAAACAAGTGGAAGTTTTCAGGAATATTTATATCTTTCATAAATTCAGTTGTCCAACACGTTAGGATCTATATCCACATTAGAAGGTAATGAATTACTTATACCACGAATTTATTTATTATAGCCCAGTTTTCTTCTGTTTTATTTTCCCCCTCATATAGCTTGTCTTCAAAATATCTTTGTTTGGCAAGTTTTATAATTTATCTGAAAAATCATTATATATTTAGTGATAGGTTTGTTTTGGTTCTGAAAATTATCAGTCCTGGGACGTCAGGATCATGCGCAGTTGACGAGAAGTGTGCTCTTTAGGTTCATATTCGCTCACTTTTTCTCAAATGCGCATGATCCTGACGTCCCAGGACTGATAATTTTCAGAACCAGAACAAAGCTGATAGGATATGATAGGATTCGTATTTCCTGCATGGCGCCGACTCTTATGTCTATAATGATGCGGTTCAAATAGATAAGAATTATAGGAAAAACTGTCGTTAACCGATAGCAAAAAATATTGCATTAGTATGTCAATAATTGATTACGGATGCATTAATTAGTATTTGTGCACATATTTAAGCTAGGCAAGACAATAAATCGGTGCGATAGAAATGTATTGAATATAGCTAGACGATTTATTTGGCTGGAACACACATGTCTCTGATGTTGTTTGAACTGGGATATTGAGTAAAAAGTCTACTTATTCAATATTTCATTTCCAATTCAAAAGATAAAAATCAAGTATAATAATTATTTATGGTACTAGTGTGTTATGTTGAAAATAAGTCACGCGAGAAAGATTTATAATTCTCAAACATAACATACGAGTGGCATACAATGTTTCATCCAACAAGTGGTAGAAATCGTTTTTTATGAGATAATAATCAATAAGTTTCTTGACCAAATCAAAGCTACTTGCGTCCCAGTACCCTATAAAGGTCAAAATGACAGTGACTTTTTTCAAATTTTGGTAAAAGAAAGTTGTTTGTTTGGTTGCCACGGGCATGATACGTTGTTGGTAAATGGTTAAATGAATTTTGTCAGTTTCTCCTGCGGGAAAGGAAGCTTTTTTGAAGAAAACAAACGTATAGAAAATTGAGGAAACCGATAACAATTACGTTACTTACCTTTATTAAAAAATCGACATTTCAAAATATGACACACTTACGTGCTTGTTGAAAAGCAAATCCCAGGGATACAAACCAAAGCAGTCCAAGACATTGGAACGACCTGAAATAGAGAAGTTTTACCATACTTGAAAAAGGATTTCCAGTCAACCCGATCAATTTGTGTAAAGGATACTTCGAGACCAAAGAATACTAGTTCTAGCCGCTTTTTCGTTTTTTACAAAAATGGGAGGTAAACCAGCCACTGTGTGGGAATAAATACGTTGTCGAAGATACCTTCAAGAATTGCAATGTTTATGAAATTAGAGAACCAGCGCTATACACCGGTCACTGCCTGAGAAGGTCTCCGGTGACTCTTTTGGCCAATGACTACTTTGAAGCGTCACGGAGGATGGAAGTCCTGGGCGGTAGCAGAAGGATACCTGGAAGAATCGGCGCATAACAAAACACAAATTGCAGAAAAAATACAAGGTTCTGATGTGTCGGCGTCTTCCAGCACTATCAGCAGCTGTACCGATATGGGAGCGTCTGGTTCCAATGAACCAACGAATTATACAATGACTTCAAATTCGAATAAATCGTTAGCGTTTTCCTTCAATTTTAATATCAATGTGAATTCTGCTTGTAATAGTAATAAATAAATAGAATACTACTTCAAATATAAACGTGAGTTATAATCCATAACTCACTAGTGACACAAATAGCACTCGTATGAGTTATCGTAGTAGTCATTGTTTACTAGTTAAAATGAATTAGCGAATTATAGTCAAGTGCATTTTTATTACAGTGGGATTGATGGGCTGAATTGAAGAATTATTCTCAAGATTTCAGTGTGCTGTAACCATCTTCCAAGACCCAATATGAAGACTGTGTAGTGTTACGTCCATCGAACTTCAAGGTGCATATATGGAGAATCTTGTAGAATGGCATATCGGGACGAAACATCTTTAAGAAGGGGGAAATTAGATTATTATGAAGAAATAAAAAGAATTGCCACTTTTCGAATAAAAAACTTAAAAAAAGGTGTTTAACCGTAGGGAATATTTAATGAAATTTGTAGAGCCTTTGTTGGCGCTTCTTATGGATCGATAAGAATAGTAATAATAACAATAAATGGTCTTTATTCTGGTATAAATACAAATATGTTGTGAAAGAAGAGGAGAAGTGTCAGTTGAAGCTGTTTTTCAACTTAGCCTTCAATATACAGGGTGTGCCATTTGAAATAAGGAAGATTTTGTACATTTTAAATCACAATGTGTGGCAAGCTGTTTTTTGCACGGTTGATTTCAGATTAATCGTTTGAAAGAGTCACCAACGTACTATATTTGACCAAAATTGAATTTCAATAGGACTTGGCACAACTTTATAATTTCGAATATTATTAGTGATTTTGAATCACATTGTACACTGGAAATTAAGGAGAGTTTGACGTCACTTGTATTTGTCCAATGAAATACCAGTAATATTTGGCGCGAATTTGGGCTAGTGTTTGAATTCATCCCTATTTCTTTTGGTTTCTGGATCGAACAATCCAAAAAAAATTGAAAAAATATTTTTTTACCCAGTTTGACTTGTAAACCTTTGACAAAATATATATAAAAATGACCAGTGTAATTCCCTATTATGTGAAAACGATAAACTAATTTTACCGACATGGTGCAAGACTGACATTTCAAAATTTCGTTGTTGATAATTTTATTTCTTTGGAAGGTACGTGATAATACTAAGAAACGGGAATGTACGCACACGTCAACTATTAGTAATCTAGAGATAACAACAAAGGTGTTTTAGGGGATCATTTCAGTAGGTTCAGTGAAGAGTTGGTAACCAGTAGTAAACCTCTTGGACACTACTGACATTCTTGAGAATGAAGAACATCATTATCCTGCTTTTGGTTGCAGTTCTAGTGGGCAGTCTTTCCCAGAGTAATATGAAAATTAAATGGATGCAGCATTCCAAGCGTGTCAGTCCTTTCAAGTTCCCTTGTTTGACACCTCAGCCCAGAGCTATTGATGTTAGACAGTTGATTATGAATGTGAACGAAGGTGATGGAAACGAACATTTGAAAGAATTGTCAGGAATTATTCCGGTGAGTTGCATGTTGCGTAAAATGATACATCGGATTGTGAATCGATGAAAAAATAATGATTTTTTATGTGAGCTTTCTACAAAAAATTTGATGGATACTGACCAAACAAACAATGATGAGCAATCCAGAACTTCACATAAATCTATACAATTGGTGATTTTAGTCTTCAACGGAAAACAAAAACTGTCCCCTTCCGACCGTCGGATTATATCTGCTCGATCCTTAAAGATATTTACGAGAACTATATTGACATGCTCTATAATTCTCATACCCAACTTTATTTTTGAAAACGAGATGGAAGGTACAGGTCACTTTCATGGTAATCGCCAATCATCAGTTCCTAAAAGAAATAAAAAAATCCTTCAACTCAAGTTGGGAATTCCTAAGATAAACATTGTTATATAAATGCAGCGTCATATCGAGGATCCAGAAGCACCTCAAATATTGTCGAATCTCCGAATCTATAATATTTACTATTACTAGATTTTATATAACTTATCTGTCTTCCATATCTCCATTATCTCCAAAATGATGGCACTCTCTTTCAAGGTGTTCAGTTTCTTCTAGGCGGGTCCCAACTTTGTTCAAATGGCAACCTGTATTCTTCATCAGTTTTTCGGTTTCTACATGAGAAATGACAAGTACTTTATGAAAATCTTTTGTTCGAAAATATTGACGGTTTTCGAGATTTTTAGCATGAAATCTTTTTTTTTAAATTAGTATCTCATTATATTTGAAATTACAAAGATGTGCCAAATCCCATTAAAATAAATTTATGATAAAATATTGTACGTGAGTGACTCTCTCAAACGAAATATCTAAAATCGACCTGTGATATACAGGTTGCGAAAAACAGCATGCTACAAATCGTAAATAGAAATGTGCACAATTTTCCTTATTTCAAATAAAACACCCTATTTATTATCGATCCATACGAAGCACCAACAAAGGCTCTACAAGTTTCATTTAATATTTCCTATGGTTAAAATCAATAGTTTTTTTAAAAAAGCTTTTTTTCGAAAATTGTCAGTTCTTCCAATTTCTTCGCCAATAATCTCAATGAAAGTCGATTTTTTTTTTCATGTTTCACCGCGATCGTGCATCTGGATGCCTTCTATCTGGATACTGTCGAGAATAAATCCTATACTTGCCAATAAACAATTGCTGACTGATTCACCTAATATGAAAATCATATAATTCAAATCAGTTTTTGAAATCAACAATTTGATTAAACTTCTAAAGATTTCAATTCTTATATTGGCATTCACTGAAGATTTCAATACTCATACATACTGACAGGCAAATATTTTGACCTGCCAAACTAATTGTTTTTAAAGAATAAATTTATTCGCTTTTCTTCGAAAAGTTTTTCAATTTTTCGGATAACAATTAAGGATAAAATAATCAACGAATAAAGTAAAAGTCTTAGTTCATTGTCTACTACGTTTGAAACCGAATATTACGTTTTTCCTTTATCACATAATTTCACTTCATTCTCAGAAACCTATGTCGATAACCATGTTATCTTCATAAGAAGTTTGGGTAAATAACTGTGGATTTTCACATGTTTCTCCAACGAGAGTTCAGTTGAGTACCTGATAAAGTCATTTTCAAATCTGGATTTTCAGTTTTTGATAGTCCATTATCACTAATGAGTAAGTTTTCCAGTAGCGTAGACTATTTCACTCATCTTAAAATTCTCACATAATCTGACCAATCGCAAACCAAAGACAACTCGTGTTATCGCGATAACACCAGCTGTCTTTCAATTCTGATTGGAGGATCAGCTTCGGTATTTTCAACGACGTAACCATGGCAACACAAAGTTTGGCAGTTCTATCAATATTAATTGTACATGATTGTGTCAAAATGAGTCGCTTCGGTGCAAATTCAAATGAAATTATGAAACGAAACATTATAATATTGACGATTTTAAAAATTTGTTTATGATTGTTATACATTGTTCGTATTTATATTGATGAAGAAACTTTATTCGTGAAATAGTCTCATAAAATTCAACTCGTCATTGAATTTATCTCATAAGTCTGTCTTTTATTTTTGAACTCAACTGAATTGTTTTGAGAAAACACCACTCGTCCTGCGGACTCGTGGTGTTTTCACGAAGCAATTCAGTTTCGGTCAGAAATAAATCGACAGACTTATCGCGAAAATTCAATTACTCGTGTTATTACTCCTGATAACAGTACACTGCTTTTCAAACAATCTGATTTCCTGTGAATATTAGGAAAAATTGATTTCATGATATGTTCGTTACGCACTGTAGAGCTCAAAGCGCTGTGAAGAAGGAAATTGAAACTTGGTTTGAATCTACTTCTGTCAAGAGGTATGCTTTCTATGAATGCTTTTTTTAATGACAAGGTAAAAAGAGGTATTTGTCTGTCAGTTTCTATTCTAACCGTAAATTATATTATTTGAAAAATAGAATCGAAATATTTAGTCTTCTATATATTTGTTTATCGCATCAAAAACTCGACATATATAGTGTGTTGCAATTTACTAAGCCCCACCCCCGTATCTCTGTGGATTTTGGAAATTTATTTTTATTTTTTTTCAATATGTACTTCTCGGAATGCTCTATTTTGTCAGGTATGAAAATTTCATCAATCACCTTTACACGACATACTACGATCACAGAATGCATGCCGAATTTTAGTTAGTTCATTAAGCTATCAACTCTTCACTTGTTATATCCGATATCCGAATTTTATGATTTTTCATTGTCATAACTAAGAGTTTACAGAGTGAATGCAAACCTTCTAATAATATAACTGTGATGAAGCATCTCCAATTACTTTAACAATATCTGCTAAATCTTGTGAAGTAAACCATTGACGTTCAGAGGCTTTAACCCATTCTCTTGTTTAAATACGCGTTAGTATATTCCAAGCTTGGTTTTCAATATTACACCTAACATGGGTAATCCCACCATGGTATAGCGTTAAACATATCATCCAAAGATATTTCTGATTTGTTTTTCATAGTAGCAAGAGTAGTCAATTTGAGAAATGAGGAATAGAACTATGTGTTTTTTTACCACTACAACGGCCTACATCGAACAGATGTTCACTACGCAAAAATATCACTGACGATATTGTCAGTAGTCAGTATCGACAAGAGAAAAAAATACTGACTAACTTTTTTCTTAGTTTTTTCAGATTTCTCCGGCAACCACTATTCTCCATCGTTGTGTGGGTTCAGGCTGTTGTAAAAGGAGCGAAGAAACATGTCTTCCTAGATTAATAGAAGAAATAGATCTTCCAATTCTTGTTCTACGAAAAGGACAGGGAAGAATTGGGAGAAAGCAATTCATCATGTTGAAAGCAGAAAATCACACTGAATGTGTGTGTGAGAGAATCCAAAAGGAAATAAAATAGTTGACGAGTTTTTATTCCATTTCTTGCGATTTTTGAATCATCAAATGATTCTTGAGCTGTCCGAAGAATCATAGCTGAACTAATATTTAACATTCACTGCGAATTTAATTTTTCATTGTATTCTTACATTTATTTATATTTATTTATACTATTGTATAGAATTATATTTCACGTAATAGATAATAATAACAATAATAACTTTCAAAGATATTAGAAAATGTGTAGGAGTTGTCAGTGATAGATAGATAGATACACGATATAATAATATATAGTGGTTTTCTTCAATAATAATATAATGATAATAATAATAAATTACATCAAAAATTACTTTACTATATATGAATATAAAATGCACGTTATGAAGAATATTGAAGTGGCAAATGAATGAAATTTAGCCCTGAAAAGTAAACTTGAGCAAGGGCATACATAACATTTCAAGAACACACAAGTTGTTTTTCAACTACAATAAGAAGAATGATTGGTATCATTATAAACTATAAACTTTACATTATACATGCCTAAATAAACATACAAAATCAAGAATTATCTACATAATATCATCATAGATTTAATGTACAGGGTAAAGTAGTATCGGAATACATGTATTTCAGGAGAAGAATCTATTTGGTGAGTCTAAAGTACGGTTTTTTTGTTTTGATGAATTCGTTCAACCGAAGGTACGGGATTGTCAACAACCATTTATATATTCGTGATTTGAACAAACTTAATGAGTTAATACTTTTGAATTCTTGAGGTAACTCATTGAATAATTTTTGGCCTAGATAAGTGAAACATTTTTGTCCCATTGCTTTTTGAGCTTTGTATCTTGTATGATATGTGTGTTCAATAGGATTCCAAAATTGTTTGTCTTTATATTGTTTCAATAACAGAACCTTGGCATATAGCTGATTTAAATTGAAAGTTTTTTGTCTCTTTATAAAGCATTTGTGATAGGTAAGTTCTGGGTTTTTTGTAGTTAATTTTCAATATATATTTCTGTATTTTTTGTATATGAGGTGTGACTCCACTGATGAGTGATAAAGGATTTTGGGATATCTATACTTAAGAATGTTTGAGAGATGCTTGAACTGGTAGAATATAAAACGAAGTTTTTTCATTAAGGAATTTATGTGTACGTCCCATCTCAAATAAGGATGGATAGGTAATCCTAGATATTTTATGCTATCACTCGATTTTATGGTAAGCTTGTGATCTTTGTCATTATTGATAACTATCTCTTTGAAGGTTGGCATATTATTCTTGTAAGAGGTTAATGGGATATATATGGTTTTTTTAAAATTAATCGTTAATAGTTTATCATTAAAGTAGTTTATAATTTGTTTAAGTCTTCCTCAACAATACCCTCGAGTTGTTCCCAACATGTTCCTTTGTAAAAAATTGCAGTATCGTCTGCGAAACTCACTATATTTCCTTGTATTTCTTGTTCAAATAGATCATTTATATATAAGTTGAAAAGAAGTGGCCCCAAAACTGTTCCTTGAGGCACGCCAAATTCTACATTTCTTGGTTCATTCAATATTCTGTTGACACGAACTGTTTTCTGTTGCTCAGATAACTCTCAAATAGTTTGTATGGTGTACCTCTTATTCCTATATTTTCGAGTGCAGAGAGAAGATTTACGTGATCAATGTCCCCTCTTTTTATTTTTTGAATGGATCAACTCAAAAAATTGAAAATTGGGATAATGAAATTGACGCATAAGTAAATACCATAATTTGGAGTAAAATTAACAAATGAAAATTTCAAGATGGCGACTGGGCACAATCTGAGAAAAAAAATCAAAAGGGGGGTTTTGTGACACATCCTTCTGAAGCTCCTGACCAATAGTTCACAACCATAGAATATAAAGTTGATATCTCCACCTACTAAAAAATTAAGGATAATTTAATAATTGCCTTACTACATCAAAGTTTAACTTCATAATTTGAGGACATCAGCTGAGTTCAGTTAAGAAGATGCTCGAAATGATTGCCTTGAACTGCTTCACATAAAAACAGCCTATCCGATATTTCACGCCGAACATTTAAGAACACAGTAACGTCGATATTTCTACAAATATTTATTATTCTCTGCCGTATATCCAATATTGAAACAGGTTCACTTTCGTACACCTTTTGCTTCAAATAGCCCCATAAAAAAATCTATAGTTGTCAAATCTGGCGAATGGGCTGGCCCTTCCGTAGGACCTGGACGGCCGATCCAAAGGCCGTGGAAAGAATTATCCAAATAGTTTCTCACCTGTCTGGAGTAATGTGGTGGTGCTCCATCTTGTTGGTGATTAGAGGGTCATAAGTAGTTTCCAGCATATAACAGTTTCCCTGTTAAGTTGTTCAATGAATAGAGGTCCTACAATATGGTTTCTGAATATTCCTGCCCAAACGTTAATTTTTTCTGGATATTGAGTATGAGTTTCCTGAAAAACGTGAGGGTTGGTGTCATTCCAATAACGGCAATTTTGTATTCGGGTAATTGTTAAATGTTTCGCCATTTTGTAGTAGGTGAAGAGATTGACTATATTCTATAATTAATCAAATGGGCCTGCTGATACTTACCACAAATAAACGGCTGGCGTCTCTAACATTTATTAGTTATTTTCACTTCAATTTCAACTGAATTTAATGTTATTAATCATCTTTTCGAATGTAAAAATAGTTGGTAGTATACAGATAAAAAAAAAGGCATTTTTAGGCATTCATTTCAGTCAGTGGAAGGGCTACACAGATAGTATCGTCAAAATACACTAGTTTCCAGTACATTTCCGACTGGAAATTATTTATAGCGTCAAAAGTCGATCAGATTTAGCAACTTTTGGTACCAGTACATTCACCAAATTTTCAATTTTATCAGATTTTCGAAATTTTGGTGGATGCGCTAGAATAACAATTCCAACTGATACCATGTGTCCGATGCACAACCACAGCAGCACGTCACGTATTTAAATCATTTTTCCATAAGGAATACTCCAGTTGAGCTATTTCACCGAAGATCCGATACATCCGGCTAACACGCTATTATCATTAGTATTATTATTATTATTCACACAGCCCATTGTCCAATGAACATTGATTCATAGAAAAAATTGTTCGATCCGAAGAAATCGAATTATATTTGGAAATGACATTGAATGGCGTGAAAAGTTAAGCAAGCGCGTGTCGTGCTATATTTGTAGAGTAGTGGGTGCACTGAGTAATATCAGAGTTAAATTCCTGCGGTTTAATTTCCTGAATCCGATATATCAGATCATTCTTTACAGAATGTATATTGATAAGAATCCAAGAGGTAGAGATATAAATAGAAATCATAGGTGGAAATGGGGGAAATCCAAACAGGACGTTTAATGAAACTATACCAATTACCAAACAATGATTGTTATGGAATATTTTCCATCAAAAATACCATTTCTCACCAGCTGAAAGGCATTGGTATCTGAAGAAATATCAGATCATTTCGAGGTTTCTCTCCCGTTTCCACTTAAATGTCCACTTTTAATTTCCTTTCATAACCTTGATTCTCATGAAAATGAGATTAAGAAAAAAGTGAAGATAATGTCGTGCCAGATGCACTATCACGTGTAGTACTAGCTTTGGCCGAAATTCACATCCTTTACTCTCGTTAAGAAAACACTACTGACAGCTGGTATACATGGTGATTCCTAACCATGGTTCCTAGCTACAGGGGATGATTCGTTAGGTCATCAGTGAGATTCTCGCTGAATGGATTGAACTTCGCCTTTTTTTTCAATATCTAACGTCCAGATGTATGTAATGAAAAATTTGTACCATTCTGCATTGAAAATAATAAAGACCATTATCATTATTATTATTATAAGAAGAAAAGTCTTGAAAAGAAGAAAAGCGTTGAAATTTGAAAATGAAATGAAATGGTAATACAATATTTGAAATATCCTAAATCATTATGGATGGTGAACAAATTACAACCAATAATCCAGAACAAAAATTAACTTGTTCAATTCAAGATGAAATATGTCTAAGAAAAAGCCTACTATCAATGTCAACTGGTATCCAATGCAGATGTTTATGATGTGCAATAGATTAGCTCTAATTTTTTTCTCTAAAACTAAGTTAGATATGAAAACATTACAAGAGATCAGAAAGTTGTATTTTCAAGCCTATTATCAAAAAATAAAAATCTGCGGAAATAAAGTCAGTAGCGTACTTTTTTTTACAATATTTTTGGCTGTGGTGCCCACTGAGACGCCACTGGCCCCAATAACTTC
Source organism: Chrysolina americana (assembly GCA_958502065.1). Classification (NCBI taxonomy): domain Eukaryota; kingdom Metazoa; phylum Arthropoda; class Insecta; order Coleoptera; family Chrysomelidae; genus Chrysolina; species Chrysolina americana. The sequence goes on from OY293412.1 coordinate 91,779,199, forward strand.
AATCTTGTTGGGGCTGAATGAGCGCCTTATTAGTTCAAATAAATGTACCAAATTTCAACCAAATCGGTTCTAGGATATTCATGTTATTTCATAATTACCAGAAACGAAGCAACTCCGGACATATGGTCATGAAATCTTTTCTTTTTGAAATGAAATAATGAATCACCCCCTGCAGTTAGGAACCATAGTTTGGAAACTGATGAAAAACGTTTCGGATCACCCAATAAAATTTTCGTTATGGTAATTTGAGTTATCCAACACACACAGATTCTCGTAAAGGAAAAATTAATAATTTCGAAGAAATGAAATCGGAATTGGAAAGACGTCAAGAAAACCTCAAACTTTTATGTGCGTATGTCCTGGCTTTGCAGAGTTGCGGGTGTGATGAGTAACAACAGCTTTGAATTCCTGCGGTTCAATTTCCTGAATCGAATGTATCATGTCAATGCATGATATATGCATATTGATATGAGAAGGCACGAGTTTTGGGAGACAAAACGATATACCAGATGACACACACTTTTTTGGAACCTAACAACCGCTTCTGCTGGCCCAAAAGTAACCCCAACTTCTTTTTTCAAGTATGACCCTGCCACTACTACTAATTACCGAAAATTTGAAAAGTCAAAATTTCCTTCTCTCCGCACTATAAGTGGAAAATTTCAGGCAAATAACTGTCAACTGAAAACAACTACAATGTTCCTCCGAAAGGATCCTTTTGGAAGCGCTTATTGTAATCAAGCATTCATACATGACATGTATCAACGTTGTTTCTTCCATCAGGATAGGTCAGGAAGCAATTGACAAATGTATCAAAATATAGTGTTTCAAATATTGAAAACCAAAATTCATTACCAACCTGACAGCAAAAAACTGATCACCGATAGCCTGTGGAATATTGTCAATTAACATTTAGAAGAACTCATTTATGCATATAATTCACGATACAAAGGGAATATAGTACAAACAATATGTGATCGTTTTATGTAACCCATGTCAAGACCTGTTTAGTTGTTTCTTTCATGCTTGACACTAATTTTTTTGTATTTATGGGGTAACCAGTTGTAAAGCTATGTTGAGTGAAATTAAAAAGAGCACTCAAATACTCATTTATATTGGTGGTGGGTCGATTCTTAAAAAGAACAAAGGACATTCAAGTTATGTAGGCTTTTCAATGATTATAATTTCTAACAGTGCAGGAATGTGTGAGTTATATAACTTCCATATTCAGCCATCCAATGTTTTCAAAAATTGGGATGTTGGAGTATCTCTATTCAGCCCAAAAATTTGCCATGTGCAACAGTTTTGTAGTCATTGTACTCCCAACCACTCCATTTTCAAAGGACTTGGCACATGTACTGTTTCTGCGTATTTGAAATGACAGGACCAGTGTTTAATATATAATTGTTTTAATAATTTTTCTATTAAGTAGTGGTCAATTGCTGAGAATTAGTTTCAAATTAAAAAAGCTTTGCGCAATATCATGGAAACATGTGAAGAGTATCTGAAGTCATTGTCCAAGAGGACAACAACGTTTTCTGTGCTATCTTTCAGTTCGATTGGGTCTTGAGTTACTGCAATTTGAACAATGTCAGTGCTCGGTAGCGAGGCGGTTAGATGCCGGCCTACGAAACTTCCGCTTGCATTAGACCAGGTTCGAATCCTGGAAAAACGAGAAAAATTTTCTCAATTTCTTAGGAGTCGATAGGCAATGTAATTTGTCTAGATGCCAATCCCGACGTCTGGTGCTTGCTTGGAGTTCGCACCGACCACCCGGGGTGATGCTGTAGGTTTTCCTACAGCTGAAAAGTGAATACGCCACCAAAAATCTGAAAGTCGCATCGGAGCGCCACGGCAAATAATAATAATAGCCGTCCTCTACCCGCACTGGCTATGCCTTTGGGTACACTCTATGATTGTTTATGAGGGAGTATTATTATTATTATTATTATTATCTCTTTCTTGCTACCGATCTGCCAAAGATTCGTGCTTTGGATTTTGTAGCATTCATAGCAAGGAAGAAGTTTTTAGATATCGAGAGCATTAATGCGAAGTCATCATTGATTAGTGAACAAGCATTTACGGCATCGTTGTCCTCAAAACTGTAATAGACTTAGGTATCCTCTGCATATGGCGTTTGAGCCAGGCAAGTCAACAGACTTAGCACTGGACGATCTCAACAGGCTACTAACAAAGTCCTTGGAAGACAAAGAGTTAGCCATAACAACATATTAATAGACAACGAAGGTGCCTTTAATAATGCATCCACTAAGTCTATAGCAAACGTTCTAGCAAAAAAAGAGGCACCTTCATTTTTTTTCCAGCGGATAAACGTCAACTTGAAAAACAGGATTATCATATCAGCAATTGGCGGAAAAACACTAACAGCTAGAGCAAACAGGGGATGTGCTCAGAGATGGGGTGCCAAACTTATCTAATCTAATCTAATCATCGCATAGAAATGCGAATAGCAGTGTCGTAGACTTTTGTAAAATTCGTGAGTGTGAAGAATGAAGAGTAGTGGTCCCAGGATAGATCCTTGTGGAACATCACTCTCTACAATCTTGTATTGAGATAATTTTTTGTCATACGTCACTACCTGCACACGTCTAAGTAGATTCATCAAGTAATCTGCATCATTAGCAAAACTCATATAGTGCAAGACAGGAAAGAGCTGCTGGTGATTGATGCGATAGAAGTCTTTGCTATAATCTAACAGGACTAGGATGCACAATTTATTCTCATCGAGGGCAAAAGCTTTCGATTTGGGAGTGCGCTTCCATAAAGCTGGGTATCTATTATATGTTCTATGCATGCAGAAATTAAAAATATGTCTGACTTATTGTGACAAATTCATTAATGTGTCCTTCTACACTTGGATATATGTGTGTAGATTTCATCGAACTTAATTTTTTTTTCAGACTGTGGAATCAACTTTTAATCAAACATAAGTATGATATATTATATCCGCGGCATTTCGCAGAAAATTTGTTTACTGTATTTACACAACATACTTACATCATCTTCTTTTTTTCAATCGAGTATTGAAATCGGTAGGTTAGGTTTTCAGGCGCCTATTATGACACACTTTGAATATCAATATGATAATACAATTATAATCATTTGAGTGAGAAAGAAAAAATGTAAACAGATTACAAACCGATCACAAAAACGGTTTCTTTATGTGTACTCATACTAATTCTAATTCAACTCATTTTAAATTTAGATCTCTTTTCTCATGATTATAGATTACGTGTCTACATTTTCAGGTCAGTATATACAGATGGGGCAATAGTGCGTCAGAATAGAATAGAATAGAATAGAGTATAGCCTTTATTCACCGTGATAATACAATATTTTATTTTATTACCAAAACTATTTTGGTCAAAACTAGTTAAAACAAGAGGTAATAAACAACTTCAAATATCACAGCTGACGTTATATTAAAGAAATATACATTAAACAGAATATAAGGTGAACAAATTGCTAGATTGTAACGTGAAATATTTTTTCCTCAGTTGGTGTTAAAATCAAATGAGAAATAAATCGTCAAAATGATAAAATGAGATAGAAAGAGATTTTTTATGTAATTTTTAAATGATATGTTATTTGAGTTTTCACATTTTCTGGTAGTTAATTGAAGAAAACTGGACCATTATAATTTTTTGAAAAATAGCAATGATTAAGTCCTTTGGATTCAATTCTTGTTTTCTGTGATTGTCTGGTTTTATTTTCATGCAGATTGGTTTGATTTTGAAATAGATGGTAAAGTGAATCCAGTTTGAGAATAACTCTCAAAACTTTCCTTTGAAATCCAAACACCCTCTGGGCATGGGGAGTGCCTCCAACTAGGCCATAAGAAATATGAGACACGAAAAGTGAATGATTATCAGTGACAATAGTTTCCACAGATCAATTGATCCATTGATCTTCTTAAAACATGTATCATTTTTTCCCGTTTATTTCAAATAGAATCTACATGTTTTTCCCAGAAATTTTTTTGATCCATTTCGAACCCAAGAAATTCCGGTTCATTTTGGTCTATGGGCAATTGCTAATCAGGAATGATTGAAGTGTTTCACTTACTGTAATTTCAGAGATGTTTAGAATATTGTAACGATTTCGAGACAGGCCTCGAGACCGGCCCAGATCATCCAATTAATGATGCACACTCGAAATATAAACAAGCTCTCCGCTGACAAACACGTAGAAGAAGTGAGAACGTTCCAAGGAAAAGAAGCTTCGAGAAAGAGCCATCAAGATGAATTTTTCTATTCTCCTGAACAATCGAGAACTGTAAATGCGACTATATAACTGGATGACAGAGGGCAGGGAGAGTCATAGACAGTCATAGAGAGTTACAAAGACAGTTCGAGAGTTCGCAGATAGAGACTGACACAGTAGATATAAAATAGTGAAATAAATGTTTCAACTGAATAATTGTTTTAAGTAGTGTTTTAAATAAGTTAGAAAAATTAGTTTAGTGTAGTTTTACTACAATATTTTTCAAAAGTGGGCAGGATTGAAATAGGATATTACTTCAGCGATTTTATCTTTTGGTATTGGAATATCTTTTGTTATTTTTAGGCAATTCTTTAAAAGTTGCGGATTTTATGGCCTGACTTATCAAGTTTGTTAGGAGTGAGATAATACTGTTTTCAATTATTTTCATTAATATTTTTCATTTTATTCATTACATTCCCAGTTTTATTACAAGTTAGTACCCTGAATTTTAAGTTTGGCAAACAGTTAACATGTTCTGGCGATGAAGAATTTACTTTGACATATCTCATCAGCTTTGCTTGTAAAAAAATTATTTATTTAATTTTCGTTAAATTTAATTACGATTTGTTTTCTGTTTTACCCCTTCCTTCATTCATTATTTCCCGAAATGTTTTGTCAATATTACTAGCATTTTTTATTTTATCAAAAATAAATTCGTTCTTTTTATTTTTCAACTTTTGTTAGGATAGTTTCTGATATCATACTTTGAGATAATTTGCCTTCATCCACCCCTTAAATATTATTGTCTATCTCCCAATCGGTTGAAAGTTGTGATATTTTTATCGCAGACACATACCGAAAAAATCACTGCCGTGACCATAATGAAATTCAAGAAGCATAATAATGATGCTATTCAAAAGATGTGTGGTATCTCTGATCAGTTTTCATGATCTAAAATTGTAAAGGGTGTCGAACAATTATTGTTTTGTGAACATTTCGAAAATTTTTATTTGAAATTTTTTGATTTTTTCAAATGGAACACCCGGATGTTTTGGTATCATTTGACCATCTGATGTAGGATTGAGATATTGATATTGTTTATATATACAGGGTTATGATAAAGTAATGCACAAAATTCATAAAACGTACAACGATCACTTTTGAAAAAAATGCAAAAACACGTCAAACTGTTTTTTTTATTCCGCATCTTTTGACATAAGTTAAAAAAATAACACGTCAAAGTTGTCAAAGTCATGACGTCATCAACTCATCAACAAATTTTTTTAATGGGAAGCTTTATTACATTATGTGATAGAGCTTGTGCTTTTACACAAGGGAAAAATAGTTGCAGTAGGGCTCATATAAGAAAAACAACGAGAAAAGGGATAAAAAACGAAATAACAAAACCAATTATAAGAAGAGGTCAAACTTAAACTTATCTAGTAAGAACATGTGTTCTTATGAATTTTTTCAATTGTTTTACGAAAACAACGGTTTGTCAGTGTCAGTCGTACAATTAGTGTCACCACAGTTTTATTATTATGGCTCGTTTAACCGAAAGAGAAAGGATAGAAATTCTAACGATGGTAGGTTACGGCGATCGCCTTCGAAGTCATGAAGAAGCATGTGCTTTATTTAACGCAACACATTTTGAAAGACCTCCAATTGCTAGAAGCACAGTAAGCAGAATTGTTGCAAAATTTGATGCAACGGGAAGCGTGAGGGATGCTCCAAAATCTGGACGACCAGGAATAAGCGACGATGTGAAGTTAGATATTTTGCTGTCAGTAGAAGAACAACCTCACGCAACTACAACAGAAATTGCCTTGCAAGAAAATGTTAGTCAGTCGTTTGTAGTAAAGATATTAAAAAAAGAAAAACTACACCCATACAAAGTTCATCTTGTTCACGAACTCTCAGAAGATGATCCGGACAGACGTTTGGAATTTTGTGAAATCTTCTTGTGACGAAAATCCAAATTTTCTTAATAGTGTAGTATTTTCCGATGAGGCAACGTTTTGTCTAAATGGTTCTGTAAATCGACACAATTCTCGCTACTGGGCTCGGGAAAATCCCCACTGGATGCAGACAAAACACACCCAGCGTCCCCAAAAAATTAATGTTTGGGTAGGAATCGTCCGGGGAAGATTTATTGGTCTTTATTACTTTCGCGGGAATTTAACAGCTGAACGATATTTGGAACATCTTCGTATGGCAGTGCTTCCGGACCTACTTGCGGCATTTCCGGATCCAAATAATGGGGACAACATGGATCCCATTATTTGGTTCCAACAAGATGGCGCACCACCACATTATGGTCATACTGTTCGAAGGTTTCTGGATAACCAGTTTGAAGGACGGTGGATTGGAAGACGTGGACCAATGGAGTGGCCACCTAGGTCACCTGATTTAACCCCCCTTGATTTTTTCTTTGGTGACATTTGAAAAGTCGGGTCTACATTAACCGGCCAGACAATTTAGAAGACTTAATGGAAAGAATTAGACACGAAATGACTCGTATAACTCCGCAGATGATCGAAAACTCTATAAATGCGGTCTACCATCGTCTTGGCCTATGTCAGTTAGTAAACGGGACACAGTTTGAACAATTCCTATAAGAAATAGTTTTGGTTTAATGGACTGTTTAGTTAATTGAAAAGTTATTATGAAACTTACGTTTATTTCGTTTTTTATTCATTTTTTCGTTTTTTTTTCTTATGTGAGCCCTACTGCAACTATTTTTCCCTTGTGTACAAACACAAGCTCTATCACATAATGTGATAAAAATCTTAGCTTCCCATTAAAAAAAATTGTTGATGACGTCATAACTTTGACGTGTTATTTTTGTAACTTATGTCAAAAGATGCGGAATAAAAAGAAAAGTTTGACGTGTTTTTGCATTTTGTTCAAAAGTGATCGTTGTACGTTTTATGAATTTTGTGCATTACTTTATCATAACCCTGTATATAATAATTGTGAAATAAAAATTTCATAGTCCAATCTTTCGTAAAAACCCTACACATCCCTAGAGTTGGACAAAATGCTCAACACATGTACTAGCAATTTTTTCTCAAAAAATTATTGATTGGCAGAATTATTTCGTTGAAACACGAAATGTATCCGATAAAAGAATAACCTTCAGTGTGTTTGCCGTTAACTAAATAAAGCTGTTTTGTGGAGAAAATTTGTTTCTTGTCATGTTTTTTTTGTGAATTTTCACCTTGCAGAGTGACGGTTGAAACAAAAGACCATATTTTTACCATATCTACAGATTTTATAGAAATGATTCGTGAATGACAAGGTGGAACGATAAGTTACTGCTGCATCTCTAACCTTTTTTTTGTGAAATCCTCAATATTGTAAAAGAAGTCAATTGGGTTCTTCTTCCTCGGAGAAAATCACAAAATTTAGTAAGTCAATTGGGTTCTTCCTCGGAGAAAATCACAACATTTTAGTAAGACTAATTGAAAATTCAAATAAAATGAATAATAATTTGGTTTTATTTACGAAATAATATCACAGAATATCAATAAATATAAAAACGAAAGATTCAGGCATTCAAGATCATAAATACACATTCAGTCGTTCAAGATTATTGGTTTTGTCATCACAGAAACGCTTTCTAGGATCACTTGAATACAGGTGCCTACTATTGCCAGCAAAAGTCCAACATTTATCATTCATAGCAGTCTTTTCCGCAATCATCCTGACAAATCTTTAATCCTCTCGCATTCTTCATTATTGTAATCCATCAGAAGGATCGCCTCGCAAATATTCATTAGTAGAAAAAAATACTATAGTTTAACACTAGCAATTCAATTGTTCAAAGCTACCCCAAACATTACGGCCCTTATAGATCCTCATTTGATATCCGCCTTCTGCAGAGACTTCTGACATGTACACAACGTATGATTTGTGGCTATGACTTCCACATGCTGACCAATGGCACCAAAGATTACGAGAAAAGTGAGAGGAACTTCTTCATCTTCGAATGCCATACATGTTTCGTTTTCTTTGCAGCATCCCGACGATTCACATCTGTAGAGAACGGTTTCAGATGGATGAATCTGAAAAAAAATCATTTAATGCAATCTTCTTGACTCTCCATGATGAAGAATATGAATATTTTAATGGATAAGCAATGGTAGATATTATAAAAATATGCAAACCTGTTGATTTAAATTCGACGTTGGCATAGTATCATAGAGATGGTTGCAGGACAAAATATCGCAAAATCTTTACACAAAAAGAAAATATATTTATTTAATTTAGAATACTAGAAGTGAATGAAAAAATTTCAATCGAATATTCTTTAATGAAGTAAATCTCTTCACGTTTTACTTTAGAATCCCAACCACAGCCACAGTAACCATGCTTCCCTCAACACTACAACGGTTGCCGGCTAATACGAAAATGCGCAGTCGTTGGTCTCATTAGGTGTAAGTTTATGGAAGAAGTGGTTGTGAATTCGTGGGTTTAGATTATTCATTTGTTTAAGTTTATCAAGAATTGTTAATTTTTTATTCAATGTAAATGCTTGAGAAAATTGAATACATTTTTGAAATGAAGGTATCTTTTTTTTCGTAGAACTAACATGATAAACCTGGTTGACTTCGTAATTATTTCTGAGGCTTTAGATTAATGATTACCAAGTGTACCTACCAGAATTAAAAGTAATACATTTCAATATATAACAAAATATTTTCTATGAATAAGAAAACATTGATTTCACAATAGAGAGAACGAAGTTTTCATTCAAACAACTATTTTCTTGGTTGACAAAAAATTCAATTTACATCAAGAAAGTCAATTTATCAACCCTCCATTATCATAATGTAGAAATGAGAAAATGTTGATTGCAAATTGACCACAGCAAAGTTTTCATTCAAACTTAGTGTACTCTCCTTCTTAGAGTATCATATAGTTACAATGGACTATTCACTACACTCGAATTAAAACACCTTCCTTTACTCAGTTCAATAATACCATTATGTACCTCATTCTGAAAATAATTCTGACAATATCGATTTCTTGTAATGAGACGATATTTATTTCAGTATATTAAACAAACCTTTTCTTAGAATAAAGAATATTTTTTTGATCCAAGCATTAATTTTTATGAGTGTTTCTCGAATATTTTTTTCATTTAGTTTCCCGCGAGAAGTAACTTCAAATCAAGAACATGGTAAAAACCAATTAAGAATCAAATGATGGATGTTGATGTATATTAGGTATTTATTGATTTTTTCAAGGTTAAACTTCGCTAGACTAAAAAATTCCAAAGCTTTGCCGGTGTTTCAAACAACAAATTCCAAGAGAAAGAAAGCGATGTTTGGTATTGTTTTGGTATTTGAAAAAAAGATAAGTGTTGTAGCGTCCCACTGGTTGTTGGATCTCAATCCAGAGAATCGAGAATGATTCATTTTGAAAGTATTAATTTCTGGAATATGTATTATTCGTTTTTTCTTTCGATATTGAATTTCTTCTATCTGTTTCCCAGAAATCTCTAATGTGTCTTTTTATGGAGGTATATATATTATACGATGAAGCTCAGAACACTTACGAAAATATTTAAAAACTGATTAACAATGAATACTTTACTTACCATTGCATTTTGGAGGTCTTTGTTTTCGTCTTGCATTATTTCTTTAGCAGAAATGGCTCTTCGTTGAGGTTGGCCGCAAAAAAAATTCTCATCTTTTATCATATTAATATGCCCGTCCCAATTATTTCTCGTGCTGAGGACGTAGGTGGATCCACTTTCAAAGAAACACAAAATCGTCGCTAACAAAACACTTTGAAATACTTTCATTTTGCTTGGGATGATTTGCTGCGACAAGATATCAACAGAGAGAATGAATGGAACAAAACTAGTGAAGTTTCTTTTTTATATATCGTAGCGGCAAGATTCGCTCCCATCATAGGGTTTGTTTATCTGACTTTGTGGTTGGAGTGCGACTGGGGAATATTAGTTATATGGATTATACCGTGAAGTTCCGATATCCAATGATGATAATGGGGACTCGTGGTGCTTAAATCACCTACTTTATATTACCGCATACCGCAGAGTGGGCCAAATACCACAAGCGAATATTTTTAATGTTAGGAAATTCTAGGATTAATTCCTGAACCCAATAAGTGCTTCCGGTTGAGCACATTTCGTTGGTTCTTACTGATAAACTGCTTTCAAGTGGTTTTACTTCAATATCGTTAACGTCGGGCTGCAACATTTTCAGCCATATTTTTGACAGCATCAGCGTTGCCACATTGAATAATATTATCATTGGTATTAAAATCTGATGATAATTACTAAAGATATAAATCAATAAAAATATTTTGAAAATGTATCGTGCACTGGATTACCAGAAATCATCGCTAGCTATATTTTTAGGCCTAGCGAAGGTTTTTGAGACAGTGAGTTTCTCGCTTTTGATCAAATCCTTAGAGTATATTGCAGGCTTACAATTAGATATATTTCGGAACTCTCTGAAGAACCGACCTCAATTCGTATATACATTAATGGACTCCAGGAACTCTAGAAGCTCTAAAATACGGTGTACCTCAGGGAACAGATATTTCTTTCAGATGTAGCTTGGAAAATTATCATATTAGCAGACGATAAGGTTGCATATTATAACGAAGTAGATTGGGAAAAAACTAAAATTGAAGTGGTGAAAAATTTCCTACAAATTGAAAGATGTTTCAAATATAAATTACTTATCTCAAATTTTGAAAAAACGTTCTTTACACCTCTCACCTCAAATCAAGTTATTGAAAATATACCAGATGAATTAAGGTTAGATTTCCAAATGAGAGCCTCATCTGAACGAATATTAGGTTTGACATGGAGTCCGAAAGACGATCTTTTGAGTTTTTTGATAAATTTTTCAGCAAACACAAAAATATACTAAAGGTGGTTGACATTTCTACGAAGAGAGAAGTGATGAATGGCAATGGTTATGGTAGGTATGGATGGTGACTGATGCGCTGCGACCTAATTAGATCTATTGTGCCCCATCTTCTTCTGCTATTTTAAGGCGTTCTCGTTCACAGCAGTCCCTCAAGCCCCAATTCCTTGAGGAATTTAAGGATTTTGGGGGGGTCTATTCGTGGTATTTCTCCCACACTCAGCTGCTGTGATGCCAGTATATTCAATCTCTTGTGATGTAGAACATAACACTCCATCAATATATGGTGTGATGTTTCTGGATGTTCCCCACAGAATCTGCAGGTGCTGTCCTCCTCTAAGCCTAGCTTCCTTAGGGGTTCTTTGAGTCTGCAGTGCCCCGTCAGAAATCCCGTGATTGTCTCTAGAGTAGTTTTGCTCAGGTTAATCAGTGTCTTCGATCTTGCTCGGTTGAAGTTGCCGAGGAGATCTTTGGCCTGCCTTAGCCCTGGTCTTTGCCAGTATGTTGCTCTCATTGCTTCTTCAGTTTTATTGAGTTCGTCTTGGAAGTAAGATTTTCCAAGTCCGCAAAATGGTTCTGGCCCGATCAGTGGCGTTGATGCCCCTTTTCGTGCCAGGGTATCTGCTTGTTCATTGCCCTCCACTCCAACGTGCCCCGGCACTCAGAGGAGGATCACCTTGTTGTTCCTGCCTAGATCATTAAGTTTGTCTAGGCATAACCAGACCATCTTTGGCTGCTTGACTATCGGAGAGGATTGCGCTTTCCTTATTGTGGTATTTCCTGTCAATGTTGAATTGAATGCACCTTTCGATGGCGTGAATTTTCGCTTAAAAAATACTGGGGAACTGGCCCATGGGTTCGGAATATTTGGTGCGAGGCCCAAAGACTCCTGCTACAGTTCCGTCGGGAGTTTTGGACCCGTCCGTGTACCATGTTACGGTATTCTTTCCCAATGCTCGAATGAATTCTATGCTTCATTCACTCTTGGTGCTTTATTCCGTTCGAAAAAAATTCTCCAAACTAAATATCCTGGTAATTTCGTCAATTAGGAGATCGGCAAGGTGTGCACTTTCGGTGGGGGTTGAGCCCCTTATGTTGTGTGCTGTCCCTTTGAGTCCGACTTTAGCCAACCTGAGGTTTGCTCCCCAAACTGTTCTCCTTACCATGATATGGAAAAGAGTGAGGTCCAGAATTACCTCTATTGCTGCTGTTGGAGTCGACCTCATTGCTCCTGTTATACAAAGACATGCGAGTCTTTGCACTTTCTCCAGGATTTTCTTTGTTATGGTAAGTTCGGTTCTGCCGTTCCACAGTATTGCTCCGTAGGTGACCATAGGTCTAACTATCATGGTGTACATCCATCGCAGTATTGATGGGTTACAGCCCCGCGTTTTTCCTGCAATGTTCCTGCACACCATCAGTGATAATTTTGCCTTTTAACGATATTTTCTAAGTGTCTGTTCCAGAGTAGTTTTGAGTCTAGGGTAAGCCCTAGGTACTGCACCTCTTGCTTCCATTCTAAGTCTGCTCCGTCGAGGCGAACAGCCCTTAGGTGCTGAAACTTTATTCTTCTATTGAATGGTATCACTATGGTTTTTGATGAGTTAATTCTCAACCCCACAGAAAGGCATTATCTTCTGGTAGAAGTGATGAAGGTGTTGATGTCAATTTATGATCCACCGGGTCTCCTAGCAACATTCACAATTGAAGCAAGAATACTAATGCAAGAAGTTTGGTCACAAAAAAATGGTTGGGATGATAAACTCAATTCTGACCTCTTTGAAAAATGTAAGTCTTCGTTGAAACAAAAATTTAAAAATTCCTCGTTGGTATGGTCTCAGTAGTTACATTGTTAAAATTCAACTGCACACTTTCAACGATGACAGCGAAATAGGATATGTTTTTGTGTCATATTTTCGGACGAAAGATTTCAACCAGCACGTCATGACATCGCTGGTGATGACTAAATCAAGAGTGATTTCATTGAAACCCATGACTGTACCAAGAATTGAAATTCAAGCAGCTTTTCTTGGCTAAAATGTTTCTAAGATAGTTCTGTGTTGGATCAAGTCACATCCAAAGAACTATAAGAGTTCTGTTGCCAATAGGATAGGAGAAAACGTGGACAATACAAACCCTGAAGATTGGTATTGATTTTCGACGAAGATGAATGTAGCTGACGATCCAACTCGAGGTCTCTGGAACATTGATAACTTCTTTGAATGGTTTGTAGGCCTCCAATTACTGAATTTAAAAGAAGATGCTTGGCCTCAACATAGAGGAAGGTTAGAAGTTGACACGGACATAGAAAAGAAGAAGGTTAACATTTCAGTAGTGAGCGATAAAAACCAGAGAATGCATCGCCAGAATAATCGAAGAAAACGCAGTCGCCTCTCCAATTTCAATTTGATTTTGGATCACAACAATATCGCGAAGCTTAGCTGCCGGTTAGATGGAACACAACATCTGAATATTCATATGACAGCCATAATAATTTATGACTCAAAACATTGCATGACTATTATTCTGCTAATAAGATATAATCATAAGTTGAATAACCATCAGGGAAGAGAGCAAGTTATAAACCATCTTAGGGAAAGGTTTTGGATCATCAATTCAAGGATTGCTGTAAAAACTTGTGTTTCATCGTGCATAATATGCAGAAATAAAAATGCTAGACTTGAAACTAAACAGATGGAATGAATGCTGAATATCAGAATGTGTTTCATCGTGCATAATATGCAGAAAGAAAAATGCTAGACTTGAAACTAAACAGATGGAATGAATGCTGAATATCAGAATGACACCTCAAACCAGAGCATTCATGATCACAGGAATGGATTATTTTGGTCCGATCATGGTCACCATTGACAAAAGAAAAGAAAAAATGTACGAAGTCATCTTCATCTGCATGTCCACACGAGCCATCCATATCGAATTGGGTTCCTCCCTCACCACATATTCTGCTAACTCTATTCAGATCCAACAGTTTTGCTGCATGAAACATATAAAATGGTTTGAAGATCCACCAGCAGCAAGCCACATGAGAGGAGTGAGAAAGAATGATAAGATCGGCCAAAAATGCCTTGAAGACCATTCTCACCCAGTCCCAATGAAAAAATGTTGCAGACTTCTGGTCGAAACTGAATAATCAGTGAACTGACGTATGTTTCTTCAGGTTACCAAGATGAAGAAGTTTTATCGCCTTCCTTATTGGAAAGGCTAATGTTACTTCATGTACGCACGGAAACAATGGCGAATAGCACAAAGATTCGCTGACCTATTTTGGAAAATATGGCTACGAGAAAACGTTCCAACATTAGTGAAACGAAGCAAGTGGCAGTACAATATATGTGATGTTTCTGAAGGGGATATCGTCATAGTTGCAGATGATAGTTTTCCTAGAAACATGTGGCCAAGAGGAATTGTAACACGAACTTTTTCAGGTAAAGACAACAAAGTTAGAGTTGTTGACGTCCTTTTACAAAAATTATCCTGCTGAAGACAAATTAGTCAATTGAAAGCTCCAGAGAATGTTATGGATTACATTTCATTACCTAATAATTTAGTTCTGTTTTGTTTGTTTTCTTATATTTCAGATATTGTTTAATAAATAGAAAGAAAAGTCATAGAAGAACTTTATTTTGCCAAAAATGAGAATATTGCCGAAACTCCATACTTATTCTTCGGAAGAAGTTATTCATGATCCACGACAATTATATTTCTATTACTTTGCCAACTACTTCCACAACTCTGTCTCACACATAAATAAAACTGTAGGACAAAGAAGTTCAAATTACTTGGGCCTCAAAATCATTAGCTCTCTTCCATTCGGACTCATAAATATAGAAAAAAAATCAAGAAACTCCTGCAGAAATTAGTATTAGAAAGTAAAGTAAAAATTGAATAAAATTATTTCTCTATACGTGATTTAAAGACTTAATTTGTTCAGTTGTGTTCTATTCAGCTGTTCAATAAGGACAAAAGTATTTCGATTTCGTCAAAATTTTAATAGGAGAATATTTGTTAAGCGATCCTTCTGACGGATTCTTATAATAAAAAGTGAGAAAAATGAAAAAAAAAAACTGAGTTCAATGTTTTATTTTTAGATTATCCGAGTTCTTATCATGTTTACTGGCTTGACTGATAGACTTATTATGCAGGGAATCATGCCATATCAGGAATTCACCTTAATTGTTACTATTCCATACAAACCGCATCACGTCAGTAACAGAAACAATGCGAGACATAAAAGGTTGAGGTTTTCTGACTGGAGGTCTATTTTTAAATGGTTTTTTCGTTGGAATCCCGGGATTTATTCAAGGTTTTTCTTCATTACTGATTGGAATACTAATAACGCAAGTGCAAAATTGGAAAAATCACTTGATTTTTTGCTACCAGAAACGTTCCCAGGTGAAACAAAAGACTTATTATTATGAGGAAGCAGGCAATATGCCTATTGAATCTTGCAAGATATCAGATTCAGCCCTTCAGATATTGTGGTATTGATGCAGTTCATTCACAACACCAATCCACTAATTTTAAGACCTCCACACGTGTGTCGTTCACCAAGTAACCATGCATGTTCTGGAGAAAAATTAATCTCTCAGTTTCAAATGATCACCTCTGTCAAAATTAACATTTTAAAATCGATATATAACCCCACCACGAATTGAAAATTCCACCTTATCAAATATTTATAGCAAAATAGAAAGATGCATTTTTATATGATAAATCGCTAATTGGTATTCACATCAGTTTTGACAATAAACCGTTTCAATGTTTTTATTCGTGGTATTCATTTACTCCAATAATGATCTAATAACAGTTGACTGTTTCGAAGTACTATCTCAATTTAGTTTTCATGTCGCGTTGAAGTTGTAGAATCGAAATGTGTTTTAATTCACTTCAGTCAGGGGCAAACATATCGCTCAAATCGCACCAGTTTAATTCAAGTTGTCAAACAACAAAGTACCTACGACAAGTATTGAAAATGTGTGTGTTAATATTCCGTATGACTGATTTTTCATGTTTAGTTAGCTGATATACAGGACGTTTGAAAAATTATCACATTAACCACTTTCGATATAATTATTTTGGATTGCAATCATACAAGCATTTTCTGAGAGACAAAATTCGTATTTGAAAGTAATCCTCCAGATTACAGTCTTCAGAAATTCAAACAAGACACCATTTCCTACCTGCTTTTCCTTGATTTTTACGTTCTTTTATTCACCGGAATAGTGAAGCAGAGTGTAGTCAGCAAAAAGTTCCAGCTAACATGTACTAACGTGATGTATTACACCATTTATGAATAAAACAAATACGATTGGTCCCTATACTGAACCTTGAAGCACTCCATACATGACATTATCTATATTCGAATAAATGTTATTATATTTGACGAGTTGTTCTCTATTTTGTAAATAGCTCTGGACTGGAACCAATCAAAAACTTTACCTCCATACTTGCTTAGTTTTTTAAGGAATAGGTCGATATTATTAGTTTTATACGCTCTTTTCTTGTAAGTCCAAGAAAACCATCGCTTGTCATGAATATCTACTTTCAACTTTGATATTAGAAACTGTTTCACATGAATGAGATTTTCTGAAGCCTGTTTGTTGTTCTTTTTCAACGATAAAACAAAATTCTTCAAATTCGTTTACTGGAGTAATGTTTTCAACAATTTGGCGAATGCTATACAAATGAAAAATGAATTGAAACCGTTTGAAATTTCACTGTCTATCACTGAATTTTGATTATTTTTCCACATACTAATTCTTTTAAAGATTTCCACATTGCTTTGGGATCGTCTTTATTTTGATCAATTTGTTCCTCATAGAATTTTTCACCATTTTGTCTATTCAATTTGGTTACATGATTCCTGACTTCTTTGTCATTTGCTTGTTTGTATAATCTGTTCCTTTTCCATATGCCTGCTATGACTTGATCCGAAAACCACATAATCAATTAGAAGTTATTAAAACTTAACGTTTCTTTCAACGCGCATGTTAGTCCGGAAAAAATAGAGGTTAACGTACCCCTATTTTCGAACCACCCTGTTTGAAAAAAAATAATGTCATTTAACTTCGATTAAGATTGAGGGTATTCATCCAGGCTAAATTGAATTTTTAATTTTTATCACTTTATTCATCCTGTTGTAGAGCACATAGAAATATAAAATAGATAAGAGATACAGGGTAACATCGAACTATCACTTACGCATGATATTTCACGAATAAACAGGCGTTTTACTAATTCTCAGAATCGTTATATTTCGAACGAAGTTTGAAAATATTGTGCCAGAGAGGGATCAATAATGTGAAATGAATACGGGGTACCCTTCTCTCTAAGTGTTTCCACCAAGTGGAAAAATAAAGGCAAACATCTGTCAGAAAACAATTCCGAGATAACGCTCTTTGATTATCTAACGCTCCTTCACTAATCTTCATGATTTTTTTACCTGGAGAACTCTCAGAAGTGTCCTGGTATTTTCTTCTTCTCCGTATTAATTAACACCAGAAATATGAATATTGATAAACTTGCTAATTGAATATGTCACGTCAAGCATGCGGCCTCTGGTTTGTTAGCTCTCGTTATTATTGATGTTGTTTATTGGTACTTGAATATAATTTTTTTTCTGATGAATCATTTTCGAGGATTTCCAACTTTCCTCAAACTAGCTTTCAGTAAATTCCAGTGGTTGTACTCGATGACCAAAGTCTGCATAACTTGAATCATTTGAGTAGGTGACACGTTAGTCATGCAGCATACCTACAGAGTTATCCAAATTAAGATCAATGTACACTGAAATCTGAAATGAAATGAATGAAAAGAGTGGCGGTTATCAACAATAATGCCTAGAAATTTGAGTTGTTTCTCAGGTGGATTATAATAAACATACCATAAAATGCAACATCATAAATTAATATACTTTATGCACTAGCGGGCGGTAAAGTACACTTTACCGCCCGGTTCGCCGGGCGTACAGTGGCACTTTACTGCCCGTTGGCGCATCATGGCCCGCGGGCGGTAAAGTAGACAATATACTAAAATTGTCCATATATACCTACGCACATCATTTCACGGAAGACCTACCACGAAACAATGAATTCAGTTCAATAAAGAAATACTCATTTAACAAGTTTTATTCATAATCTATATTTTTGCTCCATAACCCTGAAAATTAGAATTTTATATTAACTATGCAATTGTTACAATTTTGAATATTAAGGGTGGGATATTCACTTTTCTCTTGAAAATAATTATTCCCTTTTGAAACATTCTCACCACTCATTTTCGATGTGGATAGTAGGTCCAAATAATTATTATTTGGTATCGGTCCATCACCATCGCCGGCAATTTTTTTGGCAATATTCAATTTATTTAAAATCGATTGTTCAATGTAGCTCTCTGCTACTGTAGTTGATTTCCAACCAGCGTGTCTTTTGATATTGGTGATACTTTCCCCAGCATCAGCCAATAAAGTGGATGAAGAACGCCTGAAACAATGACCCGTATATTCTTCTGGGCCTGGTAGCTTCAAAAATGCTGCAATTTTTCTTGGAATTTGACCGAGGATATTCTTCCCAACAACTTGTTTTGTACATTTGTTGTTATTATAGAATATAAAAAACGCCCATGTTCAGTATTTGCGGGACGTAGACTAGCATATCTTCTATAAATATCCAAATAATTAACTGACTGGTTTTCAGTACTGCAGATGGTAAATGTTCGTTGTATTTCAGTTTTTGACTATCGAATTGTAATCAATAAAGCATAAGTTAGGTCTTGAATGTCATCAAGCTTGAGATTTGTTAATTCTTCTCTACGACAAGCACCATGTACCCCAAATATTAATGCAACCTATAAAAGAATCAATAAGTTTTTTAATTACTTAATAAATATAGGTAGGTATAACATTCCTTCATCATCAGATATACATTATCTGGAGCTTCTTTTAGAAAAAGTTCGATTTCATCCCTATTCAATATTTTGGATTTCTTCGGCTTATATCCATCATTCTTCCGTTTCAAAAATGCTATAAATTTTGGAAATTTGCTTATGTTTATATTATTATATTCAAAGTAGACTTTAACATCGAATAGTATGACCACAAAGAAGATGGTTTTCGATTCTTGGACTTCTCAAAAAAATATCCCCGTAATACATCTTCTGTAATCACCTTCACATTATTTTCATTGCGCCATTTTGTGAACTCATTATACGTCTTTTCGTAAAGTTTCTTTGACTTTGTTGGTAGCAGTTCGAGTTTGGCACTCTCAGCCGATTCCAAAATTTCCATTGGTATGTATATATTATGTTCTTCATCTGATGATTCCATAATTTTCGTGTTGAGTTCACTCACACACTTTTTCAGATAAACATGAAGATGACCGTTTACCTTGTTTATTGAATTTGTTGCTAGACAACAACCTGCTTGCTTAACAACGTCATAAATAGGTGGGTATGTACTGGGTATTCTGTGTTCAATTTGAATAAATGAATCTATTTCAGTATACAGAGATGATTATTGACTCGATAATTGCGATATAAATATATATACAGTGTCCGCCAAAATCTTGGAACCATATGGAAAACTTTTTTATTAATAGCTTCTCAGAAAATGTCATTCTTCATTAAAGTTAGTTTCCCATGCTGTTCCAAGATTTTGGTGGACACTGTATAAACCGCTAGTGCATAAAATTTTGTATGTATCACGTGCGTAAAATGCGTTTATGGCCTTCGGCGTGTAATGGCCCTCGGCTAACGCCTTCGGGCCATTATCCACGCCGCAGGCCATAAACGCCTACTTTACGCCCTTGATACATAAATAACTATTGAAGACTATTTTTAGAAGCCTAGTTCTTATCAGCCTTCATAATTTATTGGTTTGCATTGAAATAGAATGCAGGAAATCAACCCACAAGAATTTACCTTCACTGTTACTACTTTGTATACCCACAACATCGATTGTACGCAAGAGAAAATTTTCATGACACAGTTGAATTATATTTCTGAATAGTTTCATTTCATGGAATCATGAGTCATTAAGCTTTTGTAATTTACTGATTTCGCAGAACCATAAAAGGAACAGAACAGAAACTTTTTTCAAATATAAAACATATTTATCTTTGCCTTATTTGAAAAAAGAGAGTGAGTTGGTTATTAAAAAGTGACAAGTTCATGAGAAAAGCATTCATTATGAATATTGTAATGAGGTTCTACTCAAATTGGCTGAATCTTCACAAAATATTGACAAAGGAGCATTAAATCATACTCACTCTATCTGGAAAATTATCTTGAAAAGCAATGGTGGAGTGCAATTGAAGCTTCCACCTCAATACGAAGAATGCTTCTGAAGGGGGTTCATATTAATAAATATTCTGACCGAAAGAATGTGAGCAAGTTCCATCATTTCTTGACTTGTCTTGAAGTGTCCAACAAAAAACATTTCAAAATGTCATATTACTTCAAAAATAATTTCCACTTAAAAAAAAAATATTAAAAACAGGGTGTTTCTATTCCGATTTTACAGATGTCTCAAATTCAAACGTTCTATTCCTTATTAAAAAAAACAGAATTCATCGAACTGCTTTACACGTACCTTACCACATTTTGAAAAAATTCAATTTTCGACAGGTAGCGGACTTTATGTAACTCCATCTGAGTAGGCCATTTTCACATACAGGATATATACATCATTATGGAAAGTTCTTCCCTTATGATGCCATCTGTTCGAAAGACATTGTTTATTATAGATGTTTTCCCATGACTCCAACTTCCTACCCCTGCTGTGGATACTAATTAATTAATTGAAGAACAATTTTCCTATTTCAAATTGACCTCCATCTTTCAGATTTCAATGTTATTGTCTGGTTACTGCACCTAACACATTCTCTAGAATAGCGATACTAGGATATAATACTCCTAAAAACGAGCGTATCTTAAATTAAATACGCCTCGGGTATCGATGTTCTAGGTATTTACAGCGATATTCATCATAAATCACCAGCCTTCATTTAAAATTATAATTGCATTTACAATAAAAGTTTCCTAACGAAACTTATGTACGTGTGATGTATCGGTGAAATGTGAAATTCCAATTTTAAAATATTCTATTCATTTCTGATTTAAAAAATATAGTTATAAATAACATTTGATGAATAAAACATTACATTTTTTATTGATATGAATGTGTCATAGTGGGGAGAAGAAATGTATTTATATTCAGTTATTTAGTCTTGTATAAAAAATATCAAGTATTTATTTGAAACATCGGAATAGATACAAACAATATAGATCAATGATAAAAGATCTTCGATATATTCCCTATCATTTTCAATACATGAATCATGGCATTTTCCTGAAATTTGAAAGGTACAGTAATGGTCTTATTATAAAACATACTATTGAAATAATCATAATTGAACGAAACGAACAATGCTTGAGATTTTTTTTCCAATGAATATTCAGAGTTTTTGGTTTCTCCGTTAATCCTGGAGTAATATATTATGTATAAATATCATCCAGATCATTGTGTGGGAGGTTTGGTCTCGAATTTTGACCGCAAGCCCCGTTCAGCCTTTATTTAAATAATGCGTATTCCAAAATACCATTAACATCATTGAAATTTTACTTTTAAAAGCAGTTTTCAAACAGAAACCACAACCACAAAGAAAAAAGCAATGATTTATAAATATAATTTTTTTATCGCTACTTCACTCATTTAAAATCAGTTTCCTGGAAAGCTGGTTATATTATTCATCCGATTCGTCAACAAATACATTGTTTATTGGCTGTGTGATAATATTAATAATATAATACTAATGTTCATGAGTTCTCGAGCAACATCGGAGATGTACGAAATCGGAGATGGACGAACTTCTGAAGAAATTAGCCACTAGCAATCCTAATAAACGATAGATTTTAAACCTCGAAATGAAAAGTTATAGTTATTGGCAAACCTTGGAAGAATATTAGCGATTCCATCATAACCCTTCATTAATCCCGTGGAAGTTAATTGTTAAAAGTTAATCTTTTGCACTTTTTCAATTCTGTTCTTCTTGTAATCAGTTGTTAAACCCCCCAAAATTGAAAAAAGATAAAATTAATGTCAGCCATTAGCCCACTCAGAGTGCTCTTTTTATTTATTTTCCTTTACAAGAGAAGAAAATAACGCTTAACCTCTCGTGTCCACATCAGGATTTTATTGCATAGAATTTGTCGGTGGTCTTGCAATTATTGCCAAATGCGAATTCGCAAAGACCATAATAGTTAAATTCACGTAAAAAAGTACTGGGAAGAGCTAAGATCACCAGTTTTCAAGGGTCAAGAAATTCATTTTCTCCAGAAATACTTAGGAGTCATCTTTGACCATAAAATCCCCACTAACAAAGTAGTTCGCCCTGTAAGTTTCAGGTGACAGCCATTCAGTTTCATTGGAATTACACGGGGTGTAAATTTGAAAACTTCCCACCTTCAAATCTCCCTTCCAGTAAACAATATGAGGAATCGAAAAAATAGGTAAATTTTATTTTCAAGGGGGAAACTTTCGGGGAATATTTGTAGCCCTCGTGGTTCATTCCCCTAGGAGGGGTAGATGTTACCCTTAGAATCTTAAATGGAAAGGGGGGTCAAGTGTCGTATCATTTTGATTAACGTTCAATTATTTTTCCAATGATACCCTGACTTTTCATTTGTCGATGAGCAGTTTACAAAAAAATTGCATTCTAAACTTATACATTTAATTAGAATTTGCCTGTTCTGAGAAAATAGTTAGAATAGTAGGTGGCACCCTTCCAACCCTTGAATGATAGAAATGAATTCATTACAAAATAAAATTTAATATGCGGGAAAAACATTGCAAATATAAAATCTACTCACGCTTATCTTATAAACTGATCGAAATGTCGTCTATTTTGCTGTAAATAGTAATAAAGTCTATTTTGGAACTCCCCTCTAACATTACGGAAAACTTTACTAGGAATTGACTGGCGAGCTGCTGTAGTTCGTCTTTAAAGTTCTTCAATATCACAAGTTTGTGTTTTAGAAACAACGGATTCAAGATGCCCCTCAAAGAAATAATTCTAAGGGATTTAAATCCGGTGATCTTGGAGGCCATTCAACTGCTCCCCTTCTGCTAACCCATCTATCCGGAAATCTCTTGTCCAATCACTGTCAAACGGAAAGAAAATAATGAGATGGAGCACCGTCCTGCTGAAAATGTAAGAGATCCTCCTGCAAAAGTTCATTACCTTCTGCATCAATTTGAGATTCTAGCTCGTAAGTTATAAGATGGTCGATAGTATCTTCAAGCATTTCAAGGTACAGTACTCTGGGGTTATTTCTTTTTATTTGTCACTGAACCAATTTCTTAAATCTTATTCACCAAGCACATATCGGTGACATACATTACAATTTTGATGTTAAAAAGACATGCCGCCCTTCGTGCGCACTTTACAACTTCTCCAAAAATTACAATTATTTTAATTCTTTTTTGAAGAATGTGAACCATTTTTACACTTTTATACACTTATTAAAGTAATTACTAAACTGCCCAACAGGTAAAACTGTATTCACAATAATACCACATCGTTCAAATTTGCAAAACAATTTTTTGCCTGAAAACAGAAACTTTTTACAGCAGAAGTGGCAAAAAAGGAGGGCTATTTATTAAATTGCTGCGACGTGAATTGAAAATTCACAACTTTACTACCATCTACGTTTCACTATAAGACAATTTTTTGATGTGAATTTCTTGGAGCTAATGGCTAATGTTACCTCTGATAAAGGGTTGGAATTGTACCACCTATTATTCTAACCAGTTCTGGTCAAACCATGGATTTCAGCACAGGCAAGTTCAAATAGTTCTGTTAGTTTAGAACGCCATTTTCGGAAAATTCTCATCAAAAAATAATACCTACCTAAGTCAGGATACCATTGGAAAAATAATTGAATGTCAATCAAAATGATGTGCCCTTTCCCATTTAAAATTCTAAGGGTAACCTCTCCTAGGGTGTTGACCACGACGGCTACAAATATTCCTTGAAAATAAAACTGACCTGTTTTTTCGATTCCTCATATTGTTTACTGAAAGGAAGATATTAAGATTGGGAAGTTTTCAAATTACGTAAAAGAATGGACGATATTTATGAACGAGTCCGTTTAAACATCCTGAGTCAGTGACAGAATGGAGACCTACGACATCAAGGCCGATGCTGGCGGATACCAGACAGGTGACCTAGCCTGGCTGTACAACCCTAAACGTTGCCGTGGCCTATCACCGTAGTTTCGGAACTCGTGGGAAGGTCCATATAGATAGATAGATTTATTTAGCCAAAAAATACACATATCACAGTGTGGCAACGTCTTAGGAATACTTTGTCTTGACAGCGAGTAAAAAAATAAAGAAATCATTACTACATACACATTAAAAATACACAATAAATTACACATTAAAAAATACCAATTATAAAGGTACTGACAACCTATATTTGCTACTACCTATTATATAATATATGAATTCACATGACTGTCAGGGAATCTTCCTCATATTCCTCAATACTGTAGTAGCATTTCTCAATTAGATATGACTTCAACTCTTTTTTGAAAACTTTGTATTGCTTTATACTTTTAATTTTTTTGGGTAGTCTGTTGTAAAGATTACTTCCAGCACATTCTGGCGACTTTTTATATTTAGATAAATGATGTTGCCTAATGTGGATATAGTACTTTTGTCTTGTGGAATAATTATGAACATTCTCATTTAGGGTTAGTTTTGCGAGATTCTGGCGAATGTAAATTAATATTTTATATAAATATATAAATGGAAAACTAAGCATTCTTTCATTTTAAAATCTATTTTTGCATGTTTCTCTATATTCAAGATTGAAAATTATTCTGATAATTCGTTTCTGCATTATGAAGACTCTAGGGCTTTCCGTGGCTTGACCCCACACTATGATATTGTAGAATAATACCGAATATATTAATGAGTAGTATGCTGTAATGAGATCTTTTTTAGTTAGTTCAGTTTTCAACTGCAATATGGCAAAGGTTGCTTTGGCTAATTTTGAACACGTGGAGTCGATATTTGAGGCCCATGTTAGCCTATTATCTATTATTGTCCCAAGGAACTTAGTTGTTACTGAAACGTTAACTTCCTTTCCAGTTAGGTTTAGTGTTTTGAATTGATTTTCATCATCTATTTTGGCGCTAAAGTGAATACAGACCGTTTTATTTGAGTTTATAATAAGTGAATTGCTAGAGCACCAGGCTTCAAATTCTTGAATAACAGTAGTTGCTCTAGATTTTAAACCTTCTATATTTTCGTCATCTATTATTATTGATATATCATCTGCCTAGATATATGTTGCACCATAACTGATATTGTCTGGTAAATCATTTATGAACAATAAGATTATGGAAAGAATAAACGACCTCGTCTACAGAATATATAAGCCACCACGTCCCTGTACTCAAACGGACAGAAAGTTCAACATGGGGTAACCCGAGAGGAGCCACGAGACCTTTTCAAGGTGCCTGCTGATTTCGCGTTAGCTCACTGTGTGGCAGAAGATCTTCAAATGTCCAGAGCCATCGCCGTAGTATTCTCCAAGAATTTTGGTCGACTCCAGGAACTTCGGGAACAGAACTCGGAAGTTGGAGGGGTGGTAAAGCTGAGGAAGGGCCAGAGAAACATCTACTATTTGGTTACCAATAAGCATTCTCGAGATAAGCTGTCTTATGAAGATATCTGGAAGGCCTTACCAGATTGAAAGGCAATCACAAAATTGGCATGTGGGATTGATGGGCTCTACTGGAGACTTATAAGAAGCATGTTAGAGATAATATTCCTCTAATGACATTTCGGGACGAAACGTCTTTAAAAAGGAGGCAATGTAACGATCAATTATGTACCCTCGGCTTGTAAGTAAACAACGCATATCTGCTGGCTAACGGATCAACGTTGAGTCATAACTCCGAAGAAGAAACGAGAACTTGCTAAGGAATAAAATTGAACAATCGAGAGCCATCTGAGTGAGTCGTCGTATAGACTAACAGTTCGAGAACTGTAAATAGAATCTGCTTGTCGGTATATAAGACGCTCGACATGAGATAGCGGGTACAGTTGTAGAGTGCAGTTGCAAATATAGTTCGAGAGTACGCAGACAGACAGCAACAGTTGAAATAGTGGCTGTGATATAAATGTTGCAAATAAATTAAGTTATTGTTCAAAACGAGTTTCAAATAAATTAGCAAAATTAGTTAAGTGCATTTTTCCTACAGTAATTTTAAACATGACAGCAGGACTAAATAAACCTACTAACTATTAAATTAAGTGCTCAAATTGCAAGCCATTTGCCTCTTGACACTATGCAAGGCGATGTTGAAACTCTTGGAAAATATTTGTCAAAATTCTCGTCTGTTAATCCATCTATTGAGAAACATATCGAGGTATTAATTCACGTACATGTGTGCGTAATGCGGTGTAATGCGTAAAGCTTTTAACGAATTTGTTGAAACCTTTACTTGCTCACTGTATACTATAGCGTAAAGCGTAAGAATACAATGTTCTTTGAAATGATAACGTGTTTCTCTAGAGTCTACGTTGATTGTTTATGGTAAAATCATCTTTAGAGAAATGAAAACTCTCGATGGAACTGATCCACCTCAAAGAATAATACTGCATGAAATGTGGAAATAAATGATAGCGTATTGTTTCTTAGACGCCATACAATTCATATTGTACGATAATTTTGCTGTCAGGGATTTTTATATGGATTTTATAAAAATTCATACAGAATAGATAATAGATGGAATGGCGTTTTTGCCTATACTGTTTTACTTCAGGAAGCTATATGCTCTCGACCAAAACCGATAAAAAACTATTATATATTTAACCTGCGGTAGAAGTCCATGGTGTCTCGAAGTGGAGTGGTGTGGAATTTTCGAAGAATAAAAACTCAAAGTCATCTCCACAATTTGTGGAGATTACTTTGAGTTTTTATTCTTCGTAAATATTATATATTTGTACGAATACCATGATCCAGAATGATCTAACAAAGCTATGATATGACAATAAACAGTCATTGAATAAAAAATTATATTGAAAAGAACTTGTATGGAATGAAACTGTCGTAGTCGTTTTCCATTTGGATGCACCGTACATACTGTAACAAGCTGGTGCTGGCCGAGATCACTACATATCTGTCCGCTTCTCTTCAGCTTGTGAGGAATGCACGAGTCGCCACTCTCGGATCTCCGAAGAGACCAAAAGACAATCAAAAATTTATCGCGGCTATACTGAAGATTCTCAAACAATCGAGATACGTCCATTAGGGATATAAATACCACGCAAGCAGCGAACATGGCAGTTAGTAGACAATTTTTACCATCAACACAAGGAAACTGGGCTGCATGCCAACGCACTTAACTGTATTTTGTACCAATACTATATCATATTGAATATCAGTATCTACTGGTAGAGAGAGCATAATAATATCGAAATCCCAATATTAATAATTTTTATTAATATGTCTCAATCCTGAATGAAAATTTCTTATTGAAGTTCGGTTAATATTCAAACTTACGCACTGCGCAGCTTAACCATATAAAAATCTCGGATTTTTTTTTTCAAACGAGCGTTTTAGGTATTGGCCGCCTAAATTTCATCTAGCACTGATTCGTTCTATCTACGAAGGTTTTGAATTCAATGAAGAACTTTTTCCAGAAATAAAAAGAAAGCCGGAATGTCGTTCGGTAAGATGATTAAATGAATGTTTAAATGAATGAACTATACTAAAACTTCCAGCAGAATATATATCAAGTAGAAAAAAGTATATTTGTATAACAATCATATCAGTGACAGAAAAATATTTTGTATAACAAACAACAATATATACCGTTTAAATTGAACAAAACAGTGAAAAGCCCATTTGAGACCCCGGAGGGTTGCACATGGGCATGAGTGATTTTTGTTGTAAATGTAAAGAGTTACTAAAACTAAAATAACTTATTTGACGTAGAACTATCTAACATGATTTCAATTTTTGTTATACTTCTATATATGACTGAATGGGGGTGAAGACTCCGTATTTTTAATATTTTTTTTTGCTAAATTACAGTAACAACAATAATTGAATAATAACAGGAGAGTTTTCGATTACAGTACAGTAGAAAATTACCCATGAAGTAGAGTGCTAAAATAAACAATAAACAACCAATTTATAAGCAATCAGGGATGAATAACAATTTATAGCTAAAATATTTAGTGAAACTTAGTGGTTATTTTCATAAAATAGATATCAATAAATTAGATTATGAATATCCTTTCTTGGAGTGTGCTTTAGATAATTTTTAAAATGTTTCTAAAATTCACAAAACTTTGTTCACAATTCAAGTTTGTTGATTCTAACACCCCAATTCAAGCTTTTTTTTTCAAATTGTTATTATATAATCATGATCCACCCGCGTTATATATATTGTTAAATTCAGAATCGAAAATAATGTTGTTTCTGTTACGTTGTTGGAAAACAGAGTAGGCGAAGTTAGGGTTACTTTCGGTCGAACAGTTGAAAATAATCGTTCTTGATTACGTACCTATTGTGAATTTCAAATTTTTATCACTTAAAATAAATAAACTTCAGGATGCTACATGTCTCCTGTATCACCCGGTATACTTATATACACTATATACTATTATTAGTTTTGGTTCCCATATTTCCGTATTCATCAAATGAATTGGAGAAGCTAAAAAATACTGTAAAATCCCAAATTATGGTTACATCAACACACCAGTGTTTAGATGATGATGTAATGAGTGAATTAAAAAAAATCTTGAGAGACAAAGTTGTAGTTCAATGTTCTGAAATTGTAATTGTAGTTATATTTCTTCTGATGGGGAATCCGTAAATAAATAAACGTAACTTTGTTTATTTGGTGATAATCTAAACGAAAAGTATTACGGTATCGTCAATTATTCTCGTGGGATTATCCGCAATTTGTTAAATCTCAAAAGACTCAAGTAGGTATGTATGCAGTGGAAATTATCAACATTCGTGTTGTTAGAATGAAACAGGTTATAGTTAAGGCGGATTTATTGAATTCATGAGCATACTTTTTTCACTAATGTATAATTCACAGAAATATTTAACCTGCATCAATGCATAATGGATTAGTAAAATGTGGTTTACCACTTCCTTGAATCACTATTAGCAACACTGTCCAGGAACTGCAAAACCAGCGAAAAGTAAAATGATGGGTTTTCTTTTCGGTGGTTGGTAACAAAGCGATTAGATTTCGGCCGTTGAAATTACTGCTAGCGCTTGGCCAGGTTCGAATCCTGAGTGTGAGAATTATTTTCCTAATTTCGTTGGATTCTATAGGCGACCGCATGCATTGTTCGACAGGGCAAGTGTGATGTGAGTTGTCTAGATGCCAATCCCAAGGTCTGATGTAAGCTTGTGCACACACCACCCGGGATGGTGCTGTAGGTTTTCCGGGTTTTCCTACAGCCGAAAAGTAAATAACCCATATAGTCCCGAGATACTACAGTGGATAATAATGATAGCCATTGTCTATCGACACAGGCTATGCCTTTGGGCACACTTTATGAGTGTGTATGATGGAGCTACAGGGATTTGGCCTACACTTGTACGTACATTGTGAGTTCCGGATTTTCGAAAAAAATACTAATTATCATTTTCAACACTTTTTTGATAGTAATTTGTTCTCAAATTGTTATTATTTAAAATATCTGGACTAATGATCCAGATGGAAGATAAGATTTGACAAGAAAACAAAGAATTCGGCTCTAAATCGTTTATTATGCAGAAAGAAAAACAATAAAGACAACATCTGAATAAATGAAGAGTTTTAAATGTACTATAATGTATCAATCATCAAGTTACCAACTCAGCTAGAACCGATTTATCGAATGGAATGAAAAGGTATTTACTTAAGTTTAGTAATCCCTTCTGATGAATATAACATGGTAAAGTGGAGAATTCAGAACAGAAGTTGTTTTACAGAAAATGTTACTTTCTCAGTATACAAACAACTTACTAGATTTGAAACAAGACTGCCTTTTGACCAATATTGACCCTTGAATTCCCAATTGGAAACTGGGTATGGTGTCGTGATATAAGAGTTTTTGCATAGTTACGTAACTAATGAAATTTTGTTTCATTTGCGTATTCAATATCAGGTACATATTGAATATTTTATAACTTAGATGTTCCCACGTTATGAGAAAATACCTATAACGGAATTAATAATAAACACTCGTAGAATGTACCCTTAGACAAAGCCAGTGCAGTTAGAGGGTGGCTATTATTATTTTCATTTATTTTTATCCTTTTTAGAAAGATATATTCAGACTGAATAGAAAATACTTCGTCTGTACGTTTCACAAACTATTTTAAATATCTCCCAAAAGTACGTTTTCTTCCATTATTCATTTATTGTGAATTGAATCATATATTACAGATCGTGTATGAATGGTGACGTTTAATGATGTAATATCTATCGGAAGGGACATAAAATACAGAGTACCACAAGGGTCTGTTCTTGGCCCATTGTTATTCCTATTATACAGTGTCACACATAAATTTCGCGACATTTGGAAGTTTTTTTATTAATATTAATTGGAAATTTTGAAAAATCCCAAAAAAAAGTTGCTCAGTTTTCAATTTCATACATTTGCTCCAAATTAGTTCTCTCTACTGTCACTCAGACTTTTTTTCAATTTTTTTTTAATTTTTCGAATCTTTCGCTCTATCGATTCGAACGAAACATGATTCAAATTTCATAATTTTGATGAATATGAGACTTCAATGTCATATCTTGCCCAGAAAATACCCACATTGATCTGTTACCAGAAAATAAAAAAATTGCACCTCCAGACATTAGTCTTTCTTGTTCATCTAGTTTTTTAATTTCATTGTTAAACTGATGTGGATTTTCAATGTATGGACGTTAATATGTCAGTAATCGAATAAACGAATTTCTCTTCATTCTTATTACAGTCGTATTTCATTTTTTAATAGATTTTTATTCAGTTAGATTATTCTTCTGACCAATAATTCAGCTACAAACAAACCCGAAATATAATATTTTCCTGTAAACTAAACAATGACCTACAGTTTCATAACTCGAGAACGGATAAAGAATGAGCAATTCTGCAAATGTCAATCGATTCATTTAGATAATACCTTCAGGAAGGAGAGTAGGTATCTTTATTGTAGCAAAAAAAGTGAATATCGTGAATATTTTTACTCATGTTTTGAAATGATTTGAAAATGTACCGCCGTTCAAAAGTAGCTGATAGCAGTTGTCGTTTGAGGATGTACTCCGAAGAATGTTTAAAAAAGTCGAGGTAGGTTAGTGTGAATGATTGAGGAAGAGTTATTTTGATATTGTGTATGCTGAATAGGATGAAGTCATTGAAATCCACACCAATGAATGGTGAATCAGTCGTAGATGATTTTGGACTGTAAAGAATAAAATTACATTGAAAGTGAAACAAAAATTTTGACCTCACCGTAGAGCCTTCGCAGACTGTTGGGATTTTCTCACAACTAGAATGCTCAAAAAACCTAAGATCCTAAGACCTGAGAACTTCACTTTTTCGGTAGGGTTATGAAACGAGTTAGTCCATTGCTTGGGTTGATGATCATTGTTTTGTCCACATCATTTACAGGATTACTTGATATCGGTGGCCTTTTTACATTGTCTACAGAAATTGATTGTCGTTTCGGTAGCATATATTATATAGAAGAGAAGAGGTCCAAGAACTGATCCTTGGAAGACACCCTATTGTCCGGTATATGCATTGGATGTCACATCTTTGATACTTGCCACAATTTTTTGATTTGCTGTAGATATTCCATCCAGTCAACAATAATATTACATAACATACGATATCGAAAGCTGTCTATAGACCCAACAAAAAAGAAAGACGTTACAAACTGATGAACGTAACAAAAAATGTCATCAGATGTTTATCCTGAACTCATGCTGATTTTCACAAAACAAATCAATCAGATTCAGATACTGCATTATTATATTTGCTATACAAACTTATTGTTGTCAAGTTGTTGATGAACATAACTGAGTAGACGACATGACGAAATTTTAATAGATGTTTATCCTGAACTCATGCTGATTTTTACGCAACAAATCAATCAGATTCAGAAGTTGCATTATTCTACTTGCTGTAATTTTTACGGATCCTCTCGATAATGAATTCAAAAGTGATAATTGTCACCTTCTTTATGGAGTAGAATGGCATATACGTTGGCATTCTTCAAACTGTTTATTCCTAATTTATTTAAGTAATCTCGAGATTATAGTAGGGACCCCGATTAAAGCAAGCAACAATTCTTACACCGATGACTTTTTGAAAAAAAGTTATTTTTGCATGTTTTCATATAAATGTAAATAAATTGTCATACAGGCATTTTTTCTCTGACAGGTTTTTTTATATATAAAAATATCATAAATAATCTATTCATAATATCACATATCGAGCATTATCACAACAATTAATAAAACATTCACAATCATTTGATGAGGTTTTCAGCGATTTTTTGGCATCCGCACAACGTATGATTTTTTGCAGATATGGTGAAGTAATTTATAGAAACACCACGAATCGCCATGAATGTCAAATCTATATCATCTTCGTCCATAGCATCGCATCTTTCATTGTACCGACTGCAGCATCCAGAATTTTGACATACGTGCAAAATTGTTCCATAGGGATGAATCTGAAAAAAAGAAGGAAAGTAGTGATACGCTCTGAGTTTCCTTCATTATGAATTTTTCTAGATTAACAATGGTTTTTCACACACCAAAACGTGTTTTAATCACAAAGTGATCATGTGCAGATAAAATGAAGATTAAAATGTTTGATGGCGAGGTGCTGAAAATAGTGGTTTGGTGTTAGGAAACAACTCCAGTGTTTTTTCTGTCAAGAGCCCCAACATAAGAAACATACTGCAAAACTTTAGGAATGGTTTGCAGAACAATTTCCAGTTTTAACTCTAAATTAGCACAAATAATAATAATAATAATAATAATACTCCCTCATAAACACTCGTTGAGTGTACCCAAAGGCATAGCCTGTGCGGGTAGAGGACGGCTATTATTATTATTTTCCGTGGCGCTCCGGGGCGACTTACTGATGTTTTAAGTGATGTATTCACTTTTCAGCTGCAGGAAAACCCGGAAAACCTACAGCACCACCTTATATATATATATATATATATATATATATATATATATATATATATATATATATATATATAATAATAATAATATATATAATAATATAATATAATAATATATATAAATAACAAGATATAACTTGAAAATGAAAAAAAAATTGTTTATCCGGTCTTCGCTTTCATTTTCTATTAGTCAACTATCCAGTGAACCTTCTGACAAACGTCAGAAAAAACTTAGAAATATTTATTTTGTCTTCGGGTTCACACAAAAAGGCAAATCCTTTCTACTGTATTCATCTGATTCACACTCGAACAATATGCGATGTGTCCCAAATCTCATACAAAAATGTCTATTGGAATCTGTTAGAAAATTTTGTCGAATCGTTATCAAGTATTGATAGGTATGGACGTCAAAAATGTTTGCACAGAACTAAAATGTAATTTTTTTCAGTTGTTTTGTCAATGCGAAAAACATCATATATGTTTTTTCACTAGTAAGAACATTACCTATGTAGATAGATAGATAGATAGATAGTTTATTCACTACTTTACATACTAGCGTACATTTGTAGCATGTCATGTTGTATACCCAAAGATAGACAAATATAGAAACGAAACAACTAAAAAAATGTAGATATAAATATAGAGAACCTTAGAGACTGTTAAATATATAAACAAAACAAACAATAAATGTAAATATAAGTGTAGAGGACATTACAGACATTTTAAAATTCATTGTATATATAAATATCATAGAAGTACAGACACAAAATTAAAATTGGAAAGGAAGAGCATCTTCCCCATCAAGTAGTGTTCATCGAACAATAAAATTGAGATATTCTTCAACTGAATAAAAGCAGTACCTCAAAAGAAAGTGTTTAATTTTTATTTTGAAATTGTGAGCATTCAAATGTCTAACTTGTGTAGGTAGTTTATCATACAGTGCCCGTCTAAAGTCCGTTCCACCCCAACTAATTTTTGAACCACCTGGTATAATGCAACGAAATTTGGAAGGCTTAAATAGGAAATAAAAACCTAATTTTCCATGAAAAAATCGTAGCTTGAAGTTTTGAAATGGCAGCTGAGCGCCATCTTCAATATTTTCTTCAAATAGAACACCCCGTATATCATTGCATGCTCTGTTAGGGATGATCATAAGGAATACAACAATACCAAGTTTGGTGCTATTATCTCCAAAGACTACGGAGATATTACCTATTCTTTTATCCATAAGCCAAATGAGTGTGAGAGAGAATTTATTTTTCCGTACAGAAAAAGTTTCTCTCTCCCACTCATTTGGCTCATGGATAAAATAATAGGCGATATCTCCGTAGTCTTTCGAGATGATAGCATCAAACTTGGTATTGTTAGATTCCTTATGTCATCCCTAACAGATCATGCAATGATATACCGGGTGTTCTATTTAAAAAAATATTGAAGATGGCGCTCAGCCACCATTTTGAAACTTTTGGCTTTAATTTTTTCATGAAAAAGTAGGTTTTTATCTCCTATTAAAGCCCTCCAAATTAAGTTGCGATATACCAGGTGGTTCAAAAATTGGTAGGGGGGGAACGGACTTTAGACGGGCACTGTATACCCCAATATTCAAAGAATTCCTATCTGGCCTCACCAATCTATGCATGGGTTTTCTTAGCAAATCTCGTGATCTGGTAGAATATTGGTGAATCACAGTTTCCGCTTCATAACCTTTTCTGTTATTGTGGATTTCTAGAAGAGTGTAATATAAAAAAATTGTAGGAAGTGGCATAATTTGGAGATTGCGGAAAAGTGGTCTGCAATGGTCTCTGTAATTTGCCCCGCTCATGATTCTGATGACCTTTTTTTGCTGAACAAATATTTTTTGAGCATGGCAGGAGCTGCCCCATAGAAGTATGCCATATATTATAAGACTATGGAATAAACTAAAATAGGTGGATTTAAGAACATCAGTATTCACGAAATATTTTATTCTACGGATCAAGAAAGTATTGCTGGCTAATTTATAACCTGAGCTGCCCAATTTAGTTTATCATCAATCACTACACCTAGTAGTGTAACAGTTTTACCAGTCGAGATATTCGGATGAGAGGATATCAACAACTCTTGATTTTTATCATTGTTCAATTTCATATGTATTGAACCAATTATTGGCATGTTCCAAAGAAAATTTCGCGGATTCTGATAGAGATTTTAGATTCTTATCAGAATTCATTAGGGTAGTGTCATCTGCAAATAGTACAGTATTTGTGGGGAGCATATGAAGGTACAAATCGTTGATATATATAATGAACAGCAAAGGCCCTAAAATTGATCCTTGGGGAACACCATGAGTGAGTTTAGCAATAGGTGATTGACTTCCGTTCACCACCACACACTGAGATCTACCACTCAGATAAGATTGGAAAAAGGTAAGGGGTATGATTCAAGTGTGTGCTGTGCATGTTAAAAGCACTGGTTTGAAGATAATATTTTTTGACACGAAAGTATAATTGTGACAACATACAGTAGGCGTTACTAAGAGCCAATTTATGCAACTTGTCTTTATCATAGTCACAATAATTATCACAGTCATAGTCTCAATTGTTGTTGTTTGAGACTAAAACTAAGGAAATTGCAAAATGCTCCTACTGAAATGTACAGTTTCAATTTTACCTTATGATTAAGACAGTGACTGTGATTAAGACTATGATAATGACAAAGTTGCATAAAATGACCCTAAGGAAATGTCAGCGTTTGTTCCCAAACAAATATTGTTTCTTTGTGGTAATTCAAATCTCATGAAAGAACAGGATATAGAAACTTTTAATCAAATCAATGATTTCCAAAGAAATCGAAGAATGTTCTGAAGCATCCGAGATAGGTATATATAGAAACAGAACTCGAAATGAAAAGCCGTTCACCAGAAAAATTTGAACACAATACGAAGATAATTAGGTCTAATGATTATTTTTTTTACTATAGAGCGGAAAATAATTCATTTCATACTGTATCGTAATACACTTTCACATATTTGATTTTAGTCCGAAAAAGGCAATTTTACGCTGTTTTACCGGACTAGTCCTTCAAAATATGCAGACTAGCCCTGTAACAAAAATTACCGAACTTGTCCAGTAAAATATTTCTGCTCGACCCGACTGGCTTTTGCAACTTCAAAAGTAGAAAATGAAGTGTTGTACGTCACACGTCTGATAAACTTTTTCCAGCACTCATTTCGAAACTCTCTGTTACAATCTTGAGGATTGTGCACGCATTTCAG
This sequence comes from Chrysolina americana, assembly GCA_958502065.1. Classification (NCBI taxonomy): domain Eukaryota; kingdom Metazoa; phylum Arthropoda; class Insecta; order Coleoptera; family Chrysomelidae; genus Chrysolina; species Chrysolina americana. The sequence continues at coordinate 91,815,819 of OY293412.1, forward strand.
TTAATTTCACAAGGATTACAATACAGGTATAATAAAACAATAATTAATCAAAGTAATCAGCTTTGTATTAAGCTCGGTTCGTTTCTTGGAAAGGCTTTTAATTACCAATTTCGTTCTTTCTTCTATATCGGATTATTCAGAATATCTTTTATGAGTTTTGAATTGACACTCTTGCAAACTTATTTTCACAAAATCACAAATTCTGAGATCAAACTCAAACTCCTTGAGGAAAATTGTTCACATTTATGGAACATATATAAAAATAATGGTTCTGATCATAGACTTGGTGGTATGATGGACACGCTGCTCTCAAATCTGAAAATTAAATCGGCTTGCCGTGACGCGGCAGAAATCTCAGCCGAAAAAAAATAGTATAGAGCTGGAATATTGAAAAATGCTCGATCTTCACCAATTTTTTAGAAGAAGAATAAACTCTTGCATCGAATTTATTTAGCTGTTATTGTGAAGAAGGTGATTCGAAAAACAAAGCTACAGGCCTGTGCCTGAATCTATTCGTACACATTTATAGAAATTCCTTTCGGCAGATATTTTCTTATCAAGGTAATGAATTCAACACGTCGCCGTCGATTAGTATGAGGTCAACAACTACCAGTTTAATTATAATTATTCCTACTCTCTTGAAAATGTACAACAGACAAGGATTATCATCAGTACTCAGAAATATCTTATGATGATAGGAAAACATGAGTATTAGTTCAAACCATTTACAGTTTATTTTTCAAGAAGTTATAATAGACTAGAATAATTTTTTTCAACTTTACAGAAATAATTGCAAAGATTCCCAAAATGTTACAAAGAAAGGAGCTGTTTGCAATACTGAAATATTATGTTGGTATTTATTGTCTAGGGAGGTATACTCATTTGAATTAGACTGAATTTTTGGTTGTTATAGAAAAGATTCGAGTTAATCGTGTGGAATCAACAGTAGTAGTTGTTGGCCGACAGAACTTCTATTGTATAGGATTTGGCGAAATTTGGATTCTCAATCCACCTGTTATTCATTTATTTAATGGCCTTCCACACGAACTGTAAACTCCAGGCTGAGCCTCAAGTATGAATATTTATATAGGGTCCTACAACAAGGTCGCTGTCTTTCATATCTTGGTTATATAATATTAATGGTAATAGAAAGATGGATGATTTTCTCAGCAAAATTATACTAATTTATGAGCTCCACAAAATGAGAATGATGGCACTCACACAGAGTGTTCAGTCTTTTCTGGGCGGTTCTCAACTTTTTTTTAATGGTCATCTGTGTTGTTTATCAGTTTTTCAGTTTCTACATGTAAATAAAAAGTTGGACAAAAACTATGCATCAAATGAAAGAGTTAGGTGTTTCATTACGAGAAATGTGTTACAAACATAACCTCTCTAAAAAAGGTAGTGCATTGAGATTATGGCAAAGGAATAGGATAAATTTCCATTTTTTTGAAATAAAGTTTTTTTAAGGAAATTTATTTGTGCAAACATTGGCGTATTAAATGAAATTTGTAGAGCCAGATGTTTATTGGCAATGTTTGGGAAGATGTTTTTTGCACCCTGTATATCACAAGTCGATTTCAGATATATCGTTTGAGAGAGTCGCCAAAAATGAATTTTAATGAGACTTGGCACAATTTTATAATTTCAAATATTATGAGTGACGAATTTCGGAAAAAAACACTCAAGCTAAAAATTTTGAAAACCGTCAATATTTTCGAAAAAAATATGTACATGAAGTACATTTTATTTCTCACCTAGAAACCGAAAAACTGGTGAAAATACAGGTTATCATTTAAAAAAACAAAATTAAGACCCGCCCAGAAAAAACTGAACACCCTTTGTAAGTGTCATGATTTTCATTTTGTAGATCTCAGAAAATGGTACAATTTTGCTCATAAAATCATTCATCTCTCTATTACCATATTGGAGATACGGAAAACCTTGTTGCAGGACCCTGTGTACAGTCCCATAAATCACCCCCTGTTTTGAAAGGATCAAGCATTTTTTATTAATATTACTTTGGTCAAATGATAGCTCATAAACTGCTTTCCACAATAAATTTTTTAGAAATCATTGGAGATCAAGTGAGACATAATTCGAAACGTCTTTCAATGACGAGGGCAAAATTTCCAAGGTGGCGCTCAACGCAATTTTTTGAGATACATATATGTCATTGTTGTCAAAGAGCTGTTTATAAATAACTAAACAAAAAAAAAATTAAAAAATTGATCCGTTCAAAAGTTGAAAGGGAAGGGTTGTACTTTATAAAGGGACATCCTATTTTCCACGATTTTTCAATGTATGTGTTTTCTTCGATCTCATACTGACAATATCTTCTGACAATAAAGTAAGTGACGTTTAGATATTATATTGTTAGGAACGTACCCATTAATAACAACTCAGTATTTCAACTTATATTTTTTATCCTTTTTCAGACTATTTCGAAATAACTAATATTATTATTCATTTCAAATGTGGGACAATTTGAAATTTTTTCTATATTTTCAGAAATTTCGATTCCATTTCCAATTTTTTTTTCGATAAATTATCTTCGTAATCATTTCATAATTGGGTGGGTCAATCACAACTTTACCTTTCGTAACAGAAAAACGAACATTGTATTGCTGTTTTCTTCAAAATGTCTATTTACCAAGTATAAGCTGGGTCGAATCAAAATTTGACAAGAAGTATTTATCAAAAATTGTGATAGTAAGGTAATTTTTAGAATTGAACAACATGAGAAAAACTAGATTTTCAGTGGCCAAATTCCATGAATTTTATCAATTTATTGATTTCTAAATGATGTAGTAAATATAGCGAAGAAATTGGGAATTCTCAGATTGTATATCATTTTCTTACTCACTAAAACAATTTTATGAATCGATTAGACTATTTTGTCAAAATCAAATATGTCATTTCGTTCAAAATATTCAAATCTCAACTAAATTATTTCTCGACTTGTCTCTAATTCATCAACTTTTTCACACATTCCCAAAGGTGGTGAACTTTTTAGAAATTTTCAAACAATTTTCTGCTATCAAACTTAATTTTCTCAAATCAATAAAATGTTTCTCCAAATGACATTCATTCAACTTTGTTCAAGATATTTATTAATTTTTATTTCATGGTTCCAAAAAAAAACCAACCAATTTGGGTAAGTAACACGATCAATAGCATTACCATAATGAAGTTTTCATAAATTTTCGAAACAAGAAGAAGAATCCTCACTGGACATTCTTAATTTAATATTTTCGAGATGCTGGTAAGGCCTTTTTTCCAACGGTTATCTTGGTGATAGAAATCCCCATTTAGTATAAAAAAGGTTGAATGACTTACAAAGAACCAATGAAATAAAGATTGACTGACTATTTGGTCAACAACTGAATGAGTTCAGTCAGATCAAACTGCTTTAATTATTTTATAAAGGAATCTCCACTTTTGATATTATCAAATTCACCATTTTTTTACTTGATATCTAGAAATGTTCCCTCAAATATCAAATTTGTTTTTATTCCATTCAAACAAACCGGCTCAAGTAAAGTTCATTCACTGATCCCCAAAATGAGTTAGTAGAATTTGAAAAAATCGCCTGAAGCCCGCAATGTATTGGGTGCCACATTCGTATATGAATTTTCAAACCAATAATTTTCTCACATAAGCGTTGAAAGAAGGACAAGGTCATACAATTCTTCATTCACAAGAGCTGTAGTATATATAAGAAAATGTTTTGAATACTTACATCCTGTATTATATTTTTGTATTCCTGGTAATACTCCGTTTCGTTCAAGAGGTCTCTCAAATAAAACATTCTCGGTTGCGGCTCACTACAAGGGAATTTTTCAGGAGACACTCTTCCACTGTGTTTCAGAAACTCGTTCTTGTTGCAGACCACTGTACAGACCCACAACGCGACTACGAAAACCACTTTGAAGTCGATCATGTTTCCTGCTATGGCACTCTCGGTAAGCGTATCGCGTTGAATGGTTATCTTGATTGTTCTGCCGCCAATTTATAGAAAGCGCGGTTTTTAATAATTGCTCGATGGGAATCCCACTGAAGGGCCATAACTAGATGGATGGCGCCCGAGGCGAACCATGTGGGTTTGTCTAATCATCAGCTTGAGGTAGTCCGAAGAGTAGCTTTTTGTAATTTAAGAAGCTAAATTGAGATTTGATGAGCTACAGGCAACTTTTTTTTAAATTTTAGTACCTCGTTTTGGGGATCAGTGAAAGAAACGTTTGATTGATTTCCAACTTTACTTGAGCGTTGTAACAGATTTCGAAATAGGGGTCTCTTTGTAAGTTTGACACAAATTATTAAACGTTTGTTTCGATTGATTAAAAAAGCATTGGATATCCAAAGAAGTATTTCTAGGTATCGAGTAATCGAGTAGTGAAAACTGGAACCAAAATTAAAAAGATTGATTTCGATGGTTGAGAAAGTTTCGAAAATAAGAATTTCAAATAGTATAGATATCTATATTGAAATAATTGAAGAAGTTTGATCTTCCAGCTCATTCATTTGTTGGCAGAAATGTGTGTCAATGGTTCTTTACCGGTTCTTTGCAAATTAGGCAATCTTTTTTATACTCTAAGGAAATTTTCCAGAAAACGGTTGAAAGTAGGTACAAAGACTTCCTGAAAAAGAAAAAACGCCCTATTAATATCTTGAGTTGTCTTTTTCTCAATTTCATAGGAGTCATAGGCAATGTAAATTTTCTAGATGCCAATCCCGACGTCTGGTGCTTGCTTGAAATGTGGTCTCACTCTCGAGAAAAAAATATTCTTTTGTTTGTTTATTCAGTTGAAATGAGATTTAAAATCAAGTGTGTTGTCTACAATAACACCAAGGATCTGATTTCAGTTACTTCTTCTATTTTATTATTTATCTATAAATTTTTCTTTGATGATTGAGTTCCAGTTTATTCACATTCATAAACAATGATATTTTTTCCAAGTACTCATTTCTTGAAGCAATTTCAGATCTTCATCACTAACTGCAACCATTGTATCATTCGCAAAAAATTCATGAATTCAATATAACCAACATACCTTATATCATTCAAGTAGAGTCTGAACAGAAACGGTCCTGAAACTCTGCTTTGCGGAACACCTGTGTTTATATCCTTACTAGTTGAAATGTTTTCATTCACTTTAGTCCTCTGTGACCTGTAGGTGAGCTAGCTCATGAGACAATTCATTAAATTTCCACCTATACTATATTTTATTTAATTAAGCAAAAAATTTGTTGTTGTTAAAATTGTTATTACCGTCAACCGGTTGCACCCCTACGTACCGGAAGACGTAGCCCTTACCTTTTAATACGTGTGATGCCATGCACGAGACCGGTGGCAATGCTGGGATTGGAACTCATGCTCTTTGGCTTATAAAGCGAAAATTTTTTTGGTATTTCATTTCAAAAAATTACTTTCTATTATATCATTAGAAAGGAATGGTTATGCTGAATAGTACAGGCAAGAAAAAGTTGTATGTTCCTATTTAAGTTATGGACCTACAGAGTATTGTTTTTTTCCCAATTTTTACAATATTTTTTTGGCGGCTTTTTATAACGCCGGCGAATGAAAATAAAATATCACAGTAGTAGCAACTGTTATCAAGTGACGTATGGTTTCCATAGCCAACTTTTCAATTTTTGGCTTTCATTTTGCTTCCACAGCCTACTCGGTGAATTTCAATAATAATTTTTTTCTGATCTAGTTTCTGGTTAGATACCAACTTGTGATATGTCATTAGAAAGGGAATTGAATGCTGAATAAAGCGAAAAGAAAAAAAATAGGGTTTCCATTTAAAATAAGAAAGTTGATGTTACTTCCGGTCAGACCGGAAGTTAACTTCGACATGTCAATATGCTCAAATTCTAGCTCTTATGTCATTATATCGACGCTCCAAATTTCACAAACCTACTTCATACAATAACTGAGATATTCCGTAGGCAATACTTCCGTAGCCACTCGGTATTTTGTAAATCGTTGTTAATCGTATCAGCCGCAGTGGTCATGATGGTAGAGCGCTAGTCTATCAATCAGAGGGACGTGGGTTCGATTCCCAGCATGGTCACTGGTCTCGTGCTAGGAATCGCACGTTAAAAGGTAAGACCTCGTTAATCCTAGCTCGCACAAGTATCGACTTCTGAGGGCTGTCGTTCGTAGGGGGATGACAGCTGGTTAAAGGAAAAAACAATTTTTAAATTTTTGAAAGTGAGTATGTCTTCAGTACAAAAGTAAATTAATGTATTGTCTGCAAATAGATGGATTTGGCAGCTTTTAATACAATTGACAATATCATTTATATACAACAAGAACAACAGTGGCCCCAGTGTGCTTCCCTGTGGTACACCGTTATTGCCCCTGTGATTCCCGGGCAGGCTAGCCACTGCACTTTCTACAGCTTGACTTGTGCCGAAATATGTTGAATTTTTGGCCACAATACCAGTGAGTCGTAGGTGACCATGGGTTTAAAGATTGTTTGGTATGACCAATAAATCATTTTTGGTTTCAGACCCCATGTCTTACCAAAGACTTTGCGGCATGTCCAGCTTGCCGCTGCTCCAAAATAGTTCACCTTTTTGGAAAATGTTAGCTGGGTTCCATTCAGAGTTGGCAGAACTGTTTTGCTGGGATTGACGTTGAGTCCTTCCTTAGCGCACCAGCTTCTGATTGTGTTCACGGCTAATTGCATGAGTTCGGAAATGTCTCCGTCATGTTTGCACCTAATGGTGACGACTAGGTCATCGGCATAACCTTGAGTCGTGAAACCAGATTCGTGTAGCTTTACTAGCAGGTCGTCGACAACCTTTTTCTGCTGTCATCTTGTCCGTCTCTTCTCCAAGGGTTGCCGCAATGATTCCGCTTTTCAGCATTGATTGTGTCCATCTGATCAGTGCATCAGGACATTTTGAATGGTTCTATCGCCGTTAGAAGATGCCTTTTGAGTCAAAAGTTTTGACCGTAGCATTCGATTTTCGTCGAAAGTTTATTTTTGGTGTAGATGGAAATATTGCATTTTGAAAAATCACTCCTCAGTTGTGATCATTTTTGTGAAAGGATTTCACATTATTTCGGTAATTTTGCATTTTCTACGCCCTGTGCTGAACTGCTTAATTACATCGTGGTATGGGAATGTAATCGAATTACTATGTAAAACAAAACAAAACAAAATTAAAATTTGATGATAAAATTGAGGATGAATTGATTGTTTAGTCTGATTACATCCGCATATGTTTACGAACGAGATGTTTCGTTGTCATGTGGCTTCTATCACAAAAAAAAGTCCTCAAAGTATACTTTGACGAGGTTATTTGAGGAGTAGGAAAGTTCGTCGCAAATCTAACAAGTACATTATTTATATCGCCGAAACCTGTTTTGACACACATGATTTAAAATATGGTTGAGAAGATGAGAGTAAATATTGCATTGTGAGTACACAGTGTTCAAGGAAAAAACATTTCACAATTTCGCTTGCAAAAAATCGCCTAATGGATATAGCTGCTTTGCATTTGTCGCCATAAACATTCTACAATCCTGTTGACTGATATGGATCTTAGAGAGCGATTTTATTCGAACAGTACCAGTACCAGTACCAGTAAAGGAATGTTTAAATCTAGTATTTCGATTTATTTTAAATGTAAATACTTGGTTTGAGTTGAATTCATTTCATTCGATTATTATTATTTTGGAAGGAATTAATCGATTAATTTCATCCAAATAATAGGTTTGTTTCAATTTATTCGTAAAAATGAGATCACTCATACCATTGCAATTATTTGATAAAGTCGAACGTCTATCATCTGGGTTGGAAGAAAAATTCGAATTACTTCATTTATTTTTTTACATTTGGTTGTAATGTGAGGGACTTCATTTTTATATTCTATTTTACAATCGAGTAGGTATTTCATATCCTTGAACCAATTTTATCAATTCTGAATTAACCAACTTATTCATTTGGTTGGAAGGAGAACTATTGCCCATTCAATACAATACTTTGATGAAATAAATGAGAAACAGAAGTGGTGCCTTTCATGATAATTGGGAGGCATTGTGATTCTTGCATCAAACAAAACAAAATAGTTGATTGAAAATATATAACACTGGACTTTAACAAATGCTTACAGTATCAAACAAATATTTGTTTTAGGATTAAAATACACCCCCTTTTCCTGTGAACTAATAAGTTTATTTCGTCATATTGAAGCAACAAATTTGTTTGTCTGAATTCAATACTATTTTTTTTCTGTGATAATTCAGTAAGATTCTTATGCCAACTATTCCTATAAATTCTATCATTGTCATTGACAATGTGTCGTTTTCAGACAAAATCAGCTATTCCTGAAAGTTTTTTAGTAAGCGGGTGTTACGAAAAGGTATAAAATACTCTATGGTTATGAACTTGGGATTCAGGAAAACAATGTCGAAATATTCCGGCAATATTGTTGACTCATTCAAAATATTCTCAGAAACTATTACTCATACACCGATTTCAATAAAATTGGGCACATGGAATATATGAGATGGATGCAAATGGATGTAATATTTCACTCATATTATGTCTATCAAAGTATATTGCACGTGTGATTCAAAATGAGTTCAAATCTTTTTATTAATTTATTCACAATTTGGTAGATAATAAAGAAAGTGCATATGGATGAAACAGTTTCTTCTCTTTTCAATATTTGAAGGTGATATCAAGAATACCTTGTATTTTGACAATTTGATGAGACCATATTATTATGAACCTCAATAATCTGAATGTTCTGCGATTATTAATTTTCAGATGGTCGAATGGAAATATCTCAAAATAAAAGTTACTGGAGATGAATTAAAGAAAATAATAGTCTCTATGTGTCTTGGTCGAGTGATATTCAAGAATATTATTTAATGAACAGCATACAATCATTCATATACTCGTTCAAAAAAGTTTCAACATTTGATTCAACTTTTATTTTGATAACTATGCATGCATTAAGTTCTATGGAGAAAATAACCGAAAACGAAACATTTCAATTTTGAGTGACTGAGTTATGTCGAACTTTGACACTTAGACAAACAAAAGAGCTCCTCTCATATTTCTCAGTTTACATATTTAACTAAATGACCTCTTGTTTACCTGAAAATCCGCTTGTTTACCTAAATGGCCGCTTGTTTACCTAAATAGCCGCTTGTTTACCGAAATAGCAGCTTGTTTATCTGAATAGACGCTCGTTTACCTGTACAGCCGCTCATACATACATCAGGTAACTTCAATCATGAAATTTTATAGGTGTAGGCATGTATAAATGAAAAAATCAATTCAATTATTCCACGCTCATGAAGGCAAACTAATACTAAGTATATAAATGAAAAAATCAATTCAATTATTCCACGCTCATGAAGGCAAACTAATACTAAGTATACGTATATGCGAAAAAAGATCAAAAAACAAAAAAAATTTAATTTCAAGTGAAAGACGACTATAACAACGTTACCTGAATGACGCCAAACGGAGTTCAGATAAGCAGTCGAGTGCCGAGAGAGTAGTATTCTGTCTGAGTTAATATCAAGATTTTTTTCCAACAAACGCATTAAGAAATCTTTTGTAGCGCTTTGAAAATATTTTTGCGGGCGGGAATTTTTTTCCACACTAGTGCTGCAAAATGACATCTGCCAACACTGCAAATCGATAATAAATAATATCCCCGAAAAGGATGATTACTAATTCTGAACCAAGAATCCCTTTTTCATACATCGATTCAATTGATTTTATTCACCAACATTTTTCAATTGCATCGACCATCCTTTTCACGAATAAATTCAAGGATACTTGGGCTCTGCAACTGAAGTGGTAGGTTTTTGCAGGAATTTAAAAAAACTCATGTTTATTACTTACTCTGGTTATGGTTGAGTCTAGTAATGTTACCATTTGAACCTAAAGATTTTATTTCAATGTCGATGTTGACTCATATGGAAAAGGATGGTTATTTATTTCGAATCAGCAGTTGCAGAATTGTTCGATCTTGGGAAATACTCGATAATTAAAATGACTAGATACTTGTTTTAGTCTGGTTGAATTCCATCAGGCAGGTAGACGTTATACAGAGTAGCGCAAAGAAAGAGAAACAAACCAGTTTTGAGATATAAGGATATTTTGCAGAATTTTTTTTGACAGTTTTAACAACCTTTCAAATTTTATTATTTTGTGTCGTTTGAAACAATTTCACCCAATCATGTCAATATTACACTGACTATTTGCCTCATATTATATAAACCAATCAAATGCCATAGTTTTCTCATTTCGAACCAATGAGAACAAGACTTTTTGAAAACACTTCACGTGGTATTTTTAAAACGGTGTTTCGCTTCTAGCTTGTGTATACATTTCCATAGTTACGACAATCACGGTAAATATAGAAACGTCAGTTTGACATTGATTACACGAGATGAACCGTTCTTGCAATACGCGTTTAGTCTATAATATAATGTATTCGTGAAATTTTCTGATCGAATATCCCTTCAAAATGCAGAATTTCCAAAATACTTTCACCTTGCCAGGCACTCAAACTGTGTTGCTGTACAAAACTGTGATTCTAAGCAACACAGTGTTTCTAAGCAACACAGTTTTCGTGCCAGCAAGGCGAAACTATTTTTTCTGAAATCGTTCAAGAATGCCCACTTTCTCGGAGCAACTTCAGGCCTCAAAATACGCTAATCTAGTATTTTAGTCCGTTGCTAAGCAACGAACTTTCCCGGACCGTTTTCGGCACTAAACTGTACGGGAAAATACTTTTTCTGAAATCGTTCAAGAATGCCCACTTTCTCGGAGCAACTTCAGGCCTCAAAATACGCTAATCTAGTATTTTAATCCGTTGCTAAGCAACGAACTTTCCCGGACCGTTTTCGGCACTAAACTGTACGGGAAAATACTTTTTCTGAAATCGTTCAAGAATGCCCACTTTCTCGGAGCAACTTCAGGCCTCAAAATACGCTAATCTAGTATTTTAGTCCGTTGCTAAGCAACGAACTTTCCCGGACCGTTTTCGGAACTAAACTGTACGGGAAAGTACTTTCCCGTATCGTAAACGATCTGGGAAAATTTTTGACGGCTTGTATAAATTTTAGACAGTAAATGAATGCACGCAAACAATAAGTATAATTCCTTAATTTATGATAATGCTGATTGCGATTTCAGAAAAAATAGTATGTGTACCTCGTAGTAAAAGCACATTCCCAGACTTCAATGCTTGTTGGTCTCAGCTTATCGCCTCGGCCAACAATTTACATTGTCGTCCGGGAATGTATTGCTTTTACTACTAGATACACAATATACTATTTCAAAAATTCTGCATTTTGTCGGGATATTACTACTGATCATTTCATTCACACATTGCTACACCAATGAAAATTCATGACTGAAGTCACATGATATGTGATAAGAGCTGCTATTTAGGTAAACAACCGGATATTTAGGTAAACACGGCTATTCATGTAAACAAAGCTTTCTTTTGTTTGCATAAATGTCAAACGTTGACAACTCAGTCGCTCAAATTGAAATGTCTCATTTTGGGTTGTCTTCTATGACAGAAATTAATGCATATATAAGCAAATCCACCCCAGAAAATACCGTGAAGAGTAAAGAGTACATGAACGAGTATATTTGAATGATTTTGTACTGTTCATGAAATAATCTTCCTGAATATCACTCGACCATGACAAATAGAGACTATTATTTTCTTTAATTCATCTCGAGTAACTTGTATTTTGAGACAATTCAATTCGACCATATGAACATTAATAATCAAAGAATAACTCCCTCGAGCTAAAGCTCTCGGGAGTTATTCGATTATTAATGTTCATATGGTCTCATTAAATTGTCAAAATATAAGGTAATCTCGATAGAATTATGAAGAAAATAATAGTCTTGGGATATTACCTACGACTATTCCACGCACTTGGCAATTCACCAATCAGAACCTCTACTAAAGTTCGGATTATCGATAACACCAAACTTGACTCTTGACTCTGATTGGCCTGTCAAGTTCAGTGTCTTCAAATGTATGACAGTTTAACTTCAAATATAAGTAATCACGCTAAGCACGCATTTAATAAAAACAGATTATTGGTTTGATTGAATATGCATTTCGTTCGATGCCAATGTTTCCTGTTCATCAATTTCATTAATTTTCCAGATCAACTTCCTTACTTTTTTGATAATTTCCTCTAATTCTAGTGAATTTCAGATTTTTCACTTTTCACTATGTTTGTGAAATAGTCTAATAAAATTCCACAAGTGATTGAATTTTCGCTATAAGTCTGTCTTCTATTTCTATGAACTCAACCGAAGCAATTCAGTTTCGTTCAGAAATGAATCGACAGACTTATCACGAAAATGCATTCACTGGTGGTATTACTACTGAAAATGTAGTCAGCAGTTTCAATTTTATTTCCAAACTACATACTCTTATAATATAACCAACTTTCAAAGTCAAAAAAATATTCAACTCCAGGGAATTTCAAGTGTGAAAGGCGAATGAATCAATTTGCCCTGATGAGTTACTGCTTTAACAAAATTGTTTAATTTTGTCAAGAACGTATCATATCCTGAATTTGCCTATCTGAAAAAATAATTTGACAATTCATTTGACTTTGTCAAAAAAAGATCTTATAGGAAAACAAATATTCAGAATTGAAGGGAACTCCCCGAGAGAAACCATCACTTTTCCGATTGCATTAAACTGGGAGTTTTTTCTTAGTTGAAAACAAGATGATGTCATGCCAGAGTGAACTTATATTTCAAGGTGTTTGTGTTTTCCAAAAGAAAAAATATACAAGTGTAACCTTCAGCGACAATAATCCTTGATGGAACATTAAATATCTTTCATCAGTATTCGGTTCAATGAGGAATCCCCAGTTGTTGGTAAAATTTCGTTCTGTACAGCAATTACCGGGTAATTATCTCTGTTTTAATAGCTACTCTCATTAACAATGGTAGAGACTAGCACGCAATTTTCAAATAATACTGAGTAAAAGTGATAAGCAATACAGTAATTACCAAAATACACATGTCTGAATATGAGAACTTTGCAAAAAGCTGGTTAAGAGACTAGGTATCCATTATAAATCACCAATCCTCCAAAATAATTAAACAGTGTTGGAGCTGTTGTTTTGTAAGGTTAACCAGCCAGTAGGTATGAAAAAAAACGATTGAAATAGAAATTACCAATTGATTCTATCAATATCCAGAAGAGAAACAATCAAGCGGTTTGCAAATTCTTGGGAAAAATACGTAATCAAAATTAACTGTCTATCTAGGTACTTTGAAACGAAAAATAATGAATATAAAATATAACGCACTTTCCGTGAATAATTTGAACATCATTGCCTTCATTGGGAAGTTGACATTCACCTGCCCTTCTGTATTATGTGGTATTTTGTCATTCTGTTTAATAGGTAAATGTTTTGCTATTAATAAAAAAGGCAAGTATCTAACGGAAAACAACTACTGGTCTCTACGGCCGTTAAATTATATATGTATTTAATACTTGGTGAAGTTTTCTACAAGAGCTATCGTGCAATGTCCTTTGACTCTCATGGCTAAAATTATTTTTCGATTTGAATAAATACCTGCCGATGAAAATAGGTTTTTATGTGTATTTATTTTCGAAAATATTGTCGGTTTTCGAGATTTTTAACAAGACAGCTTTTTTTCCAAAATTCGTCATAATATTTGAAATTATAAAGTTGTGCCAAGTCCAACAACAATTCATTCTTCATCAGATATTATTCGTTGGTAACTCTCTCAAACGATTTATCTGAAAATTACCTGTGATATATACAGCCTGCCACGCATTGTAAATAAAAATGTGCAAAATCTTCCTCATTTCAAATGGAACATTCTGTTTATTATTGATCCATAAGAAACGCCAACAAAGGCTCTACAAATTTCATAAAATATTCCCTATGGTTAAGATCAATAGTTTTTCTTGAAAAGCTTTTTTTCGAAAGATATAAATTCTTTCTCCATCATCTTAATGAACGATCTTTTTTACTGGTAAATCCATATTTGACGACTACTATCGAGAGATATGTAATGTTTTTAAAACTTTTCTCGTAATTCAATACCTTCTAACTCCTTCATTCGATGCATAGTTTTTGTCCAACCACCCGTTCAATTACCCGTTTTGAAGATAAACAAGGACCCTGTATATATTATTTTGTGTGAATTGGAAGTTTTATTTCCTCTTTATTTTACAAATAATGGACATTATCATCTTCATTCAGTAAGGCCTTTAAAACGTTCTCTTATATAACAGTACTTTCAAAACACTCAATCCCATCATTTAGTTTTACCGATTTTCATATAGATTGTATGGTGGGTTTCTTATAAATGTGTCAAATGTTCGTGGAAACGTACCCAAATTTGTAACTTTTTTGTTTGGTCATAATGAACTCAGTCACAATTTTGACAGTTAGGCCCGATTTAATAATGAGCTTAAGGTATTATTTAGTTCAAATAATTAAAGCTCTTCAAGAAATAGCTCAAAAAATAGGGGAAGATATAATTCGCATAGAACTGATAATCGATACGAGTGTTGGAAACACCACTATACATGACTTCAGAAAAGTACCCATCGTCCCCACATCTTAAAAAAAATTATATTCAAGGTCAAAGTTCGCATAAATGTTTTTTTTGTCTTATTTAGCTAAACGGTAAGTTTTATCAAAAAAATAGGCCAAACAAAAATAGTACGAATAAATCATTTGAATTGGGATGAAATAAGCATTGCCCAAGAAAAACTACGGGAATGTGACAAAAAATTGAACAAGATCATAAATGAGCCTTTCACCACAAGACACATGAGTACTTTCACGTACATGGATGGTATTAAAATGTTGCATAAAGAGACGATATTTTGGATAAAATAAAAATAAATGCTACGTGTATTATCGGTGGAGGATAAATACACCGTGTTGTATTGGATCGTGACGAAACATTTAATATTATTTTAGATAAATACGTTCAGTATGTACGTAGACATTATGGTTATTGAGTGATAGCTATACCGATTGTAGAATCATCTTCTGATGTCAATTTTGATAATATATGACATTTCCCGCAAGCCAGTAAAAATTTCTTGCAAATACCCACAACAAATCTCGGTTCATATTGTTTTTGTTTTGATCGAAGCTTTCCTGTAAGTATATCATGGCGTTCAAATCAGTGTCATATAACATACATAGTAGGTGAATAAGATCCAGAAAATCTATTATAGTGACTCAAACAATAAACTTCAATTGAATAATTGTGTTCTACAATCTTATCTAGAGTTACAACATTTCCATTCATAAAAACGTACGCGACGAATTCTTTGTGATGATACATCAATTCATCGACACTTATTACTATTCATCATGTTTACAAATATAGGTGACTTCCTTTTGGTAACGGGAAATCAAATAATTAAAATGAGAGAACAGTGTTTCGAACCCTTTATTAAAGTGATAAACAATTGATGACTATTCCTTTGGATTTTTGATGAATCAGTAGGATATGAGTATGTTTTCTCTTACCAAATAGAATGCTTGATAAAATGACACTTAATTATTTTTCTCACAGGAACCGGATATCATTAATAAATGAATATATTGAGGTAGGTATTCAAATTTCTGCAGAAACATAACATCATGAAAATTATGGAATTGTATTGAAAAAATCAATATTTGTTCAAAAAACAATAAATATTCAAAGAAGGTTTAAATCATTTCTGGAAGAATTCATATTATTGACCTCGTTTTTTGGTATAATAAAAATTTAAATACAGTTATAATGAGGGTTTTCATGTGAACATTTGTTTTTTGAATGAATATTTTGAACGAATTCTCATTTAGATTTCGTTCGGTGTTCACTTTCATCCTTGCTTTTTTTTTAAATATAAAATTCTCCTTAGCATCCAGGTTATTTTTTCATGAAGTTGGTGGAAGCAAGCGTAAGACTAACTATAATAACCAGAAGGCCAGTGGTAATAAGTTTATTTTAAGAAATAAAGCAATACAAATTGAAAATGGTGATTGACATTCAGAAGTCAAAAAATCAATTTTTCTAAACAACCCTTTTTGTGGCAGTAACTACTCTGATGTACACAACTTCCACTAACAATATACAGAGTAAATCACATATTCTCAATATATTACATTTTCTCCCTCATAAGATTGAACGAAAATACAATTCAATTTCTAAACCGAACAGGCTTTAGAATATCACGTTTAGGTCTTGAAGTAGATACTGATTCAGTATTTATTGAACTAAAACCATCTGTATTTGGCTCATTATTGCTAACAGAAGAGTCAGACAATTTTTCAATTTCTTCTGTCTATTGATTATTTTTACTGGTTGTACTTGATGTACCAGCAGAAGGAATAGGCAAAAGTAGCGCAGGTACTTTTGGAAGTACGTCAAAGTTAGATTTTATTTTTTTATCATTACAAGCAATAGTCTGGTTCAACTTTTGACCCAATTTTTTTATTTGATCAATGTGCCTTCTCCAAAACTTCCCATTTATTTCACAAAGAAAATTTTTTTTTCTAACACTTTTATTATAACCGCTTCTACCCAGTCTTCGCTATTAGATATTCTATAATCTTTAATCATTGTGTACATTTATTCCTAGAACAAACTTTGGAAAGATGTCCAACCTTTTTACAAAAATTGCAAACATAATTTTCATATTTACATTTCTGCTGCCCTGTATGAAAATGTCCACAACACTTACATTTCCATTTCCCTGGTGATTTTTTAAAATTTTCGTGTTTACTGATCGAAACCTCTTGAACATTTCTTCTATTTCCTTGTTTACCATTGCAATTTTTCAATACATTCACATCATGTTTGTTTTCAGCTAGATTCGATACTTCTTTGGTGAGGGCTATCTCCAATAATTTATCCAATTTAACATCAGACTTTTCTTCACATAAACCATCTCTTATTTTGCTCTTCTGCATCATACATACGAATTTGTCTTTCAAAATTTTGTCTAACTATGAATTATGAATTCTTGCATACCACTTGCTAACTGCTTCACTTTCTTCCTGTCTCGTAAAACTCAATTCTTTCACGATATACACAGGTCATTGGAGAAAAATGAGTCTTCAGTAGGGTGCACAATTGTTCGTAAGACCTTTCCTTTGGTAGATTTGGTGTGCATAAATCTCGAAGTATCTTGTATGTATCCGCTCCAATCAAACTTAGAAGTGCTGACACTCTGCGATCATTTTTGGGATCTTTTTCATTGAACGAAATGCTATTTACAATGAAAAACTGCTGCAGTTGTTCCTGGTACAATAACCAATTGTCAATTTTTGGATCAATCGACTGAATTGCTCCAATTAATGTCATAATTATTCAACTTTCTGATTGCTTTTTTTCTGAATCCTCGTCGCCAATATAATAACCAGAAGGCCAGTGGTAATAAGTTTATTTTAAGTAATAAAGCAATACAAATTGAAAATGGTGATTGACATTCAGAAGTCAAAAAATCAATTTTTCTAAACAACCCTTTTTGTGGCAGTAACTACTCTGATGTACACAACTTCCACTAACAATATACAGAGTAAATCACATATTCTCAATATATTACATTTTCTCCCTCATAAGATTGAACGAAAATACAATTCAATTTCTAAACCGAACAGGCTTTAGAATATCACGTTTAGGTCTTGAAGTAGATACTGATTCAGTATTTATTGAACTAAAACCATCTGTATTTGGCTCATTATTGCTAACAGAAGAGTCAGACAATTTTTCAATTTCTTCTGTCTATTGATTATTTTTACTGGTTGTACTTGATGTACCAGCAGAAGGAATAGGCAAAAGTAGCGCAGGTACTTTTGGAAGTACGTCAAAGTTAGATTTTATTTTTTTATCATTACAAGCAATAGTCTGGTTCAACTTTTGACCCAATTTTTTTATTTGATCAATGTGCCTTCTCCAAAACTTCCCATTTATTTCACAAAGAAAATTTTTTTTTCTAACACTTTTATTATAACCGCTTCTACCCAGTCTTCGCTATTAGATATTCTATAATCTTTAATCATTGTGTACATTTATTCCTAGAACAAACTTTGGAAAGATGTCCAACCTTTTTACAAAAATTGCAAACATAATTTTCATATTTACATTTCTGCTGCCCTGTATGAAAATGTCCACAACACTTACATTTCCATTTCCCTGGTGATTTTTTAAAATTTTCGTGTTTACTGATCGAAACCTCTTGAACATTTCTTCTATTTCCTTGTTTACCATTGCAATTTTTCAATACATTCACATCATGTTTGTTTTCAGCTAGATTCGATACTTCTTTGGTGAGGGCTATCTCCAATAATTTATCCAATTTAACATCAGACTTTTCTTCACATAAACCATCTCTTATTTTGCTCTTCTGCATCATACATACGAATTTGTCTTTCAAAATTTTGTCTAACTATGAATTATGAATTCTTGCATACCACTTGCTAACTGCTTCACTTTCTTCCTGTCTCGTAAAACTCAATTCTTTCACGATATACACAGGTCATTGGAGAAAAATGAGTCTTCAGTAGGGTGCACAATTGTTCGTAAGACCTTTCCTTTGGTAGATTTGGTGTGCATAAATCTCGAAGTATCTTGTATGTATCCGCTCCAATCAAACTTAGAAGTGCTGACACTCTGCGATCATTTTTGGGATCTTTTTCATTGAACGAAATGCTATTTACAATGAAAAACTGCTGCAGTTGTTCCTGGTACAATAACCAATTGTCAATTTTTGGATCAATCGACTGAATTGCTCCAATTAATGTCATAATTATTCAACTTTCTGATTGCTTTTTTTCTGAATCCTCGTCGCCAATATAATAACCAGAAGGCCAGTGGTAATAAGTTTATTTTAAGTAATAAAGCAATACAAATTGAAAATGGTGATTGACATTCAGAAGTCAAAAAATCAATTTTTCTAAACAACCCTTTTTGTGGCAGTAACTACTCTGATGTACACAACTTCCACTAACAATATACAGAGTAAATCACATATTCCCAATATATTACACTAACACTCCTGTTTTTTTCTCCAAAATCTTACTATTTTCGAAAAGTCCGAATAGGCTTCCATCATCCAGTGAGGGCTATGCTCCACTGTTCCGTTTATATCAAAAGATTCATTATGTGTCAGCAAAACTCTTGCTCATATAATTTTCCATGGTACTCATTTTATATTCATTGTGTGTTCATGTTATGGATAACCCGATAATTTTTCAACTACTCTTGATGTCATTGTAGATTGTAGGGGGGTCGGGCAGCCTCACAAGCACCTCGACCTGCAAGGTCATTTGTGCGTGACCCTTTATCCATTCAAGACCTGGGATTCTGAGAGAAAAATTTAAACTAAAATCTAGAGCAATATACCAAAATTAATACATTATTTGTAGGAAAAGTTGAGAAAATGTTTGATGGAAAACGAACAACATAGAAATATAACAGCCTATGTCTAATTTGTCCCATTTTCTGAAACGAAGCATTGATCAGTACATTATTTGGGATTTTTTTCTCAAGTGAACAATATCTATTTTTGTTGTCTTTTAAAAGAAGGCTATTGTTTAACAGAGTGTTTTTTTCTGCCTATGGCGTTCATAAAAGTACAGACCTGCGTTGTTCAAATAGGTACAAGTATTTCCCACAACAATCATAATTTTCATTCCAATCGTTTTTTGTTAAATATTTTACGACTTACTCTTATCCGACCTCTCATGACATCACACCTTAATAGGTGAGGTCTTCCTCAGATTGCACATGTCTTCGAAGACTTCTGATCAACTTATTAAAGATAGTCAATAAATCAGCAGATGAATGCATTATTACTCATACTCATAGTATCATAATAGTGTAATTTCACATCACAAGCTGTTGAACACATGTTTGTTCAAAGAGCTAGGTATCACAGGGTCTAATTCACTGAATAAATACATTTTTGTGGTAAAATACTAAAAGGCAGGAAAGTGAAGAGACGCAGGAAGTGAGTCAACATTCTTCGAATATATAGTCATGTTTGTGAAAAACCGCGTTATATGGATTTGTGCATTCCATTACCATCATATTTCCGACCAACAAGAAGGGGACATCATCATCACTTCATATTGCCTAATACCCACCTTCTGATATAAATAGGGCCATAGGTATTTTCTGTAAATCTGACTCATTTTTCCACTTTGTGGAAATGTTTCTGGAGGGTATTTCGACTTCGTCGAATCTATTCGTTTCATTCATCTTCAAGAGTGGCCGATTGATTACAACATTTCGAGAAATAATTCTATTCTATTTCTACCATGCGCTATAATCAAATTTACAAATTCAGTACTTGTAATCAATTCATCTAAATATGATAACTATTAATTAAATTCATCTAATAACTAGAAGTAAAAAACATGAAGCTGAATTATTTTCTAAGACAAAAATAGGACAATGGAAAGTAACAACAGAGTTGAAAAGCAGAAGTATAGGTATGAAAGAAAACTGGAAGAAACAGCAGAGTGCTAAGTGGATGAAGACCAACGATATCGAAGATAAAGAAGAATACCAAACATTGAGAAAAGAGGCAAAGAAGATTGGCAACAACAACTACAAAACATTGAACAAGAAAGTGAAAATAGGAATAGAAAAAGCCTCTACAGAAAAGTAGAGAACATAAATACAGGAGTTAAATTAACGGAATGAAGAATAAGCAAGAAATAATAGCATTTTAAGAAGGAATGAAGAAATTTGAAATATAATACTCACTCATAAATGAATATGATTCGAGAAAAAATGCCAAAGAAGGGAGACAAAAAAAAATAATAATCATCCATACAAAAAAGACAAAGAAATCTGTAAGGATTACCGAAGAATAACACTACCCAATACAGCATACAGAAAAGTAATACCTAAAAGATCATATCAAGGCGGATTTTTTACCCGAGCAAAATCAAAACTAGACTAATAGAGTACTGTCACTGAATACTAGGATGAAGACGTAATACAAGTTGACTCAAGCAAAATAGTATCAATTAAAAATCTTAATAATCATATAATAGCTAATTACTATTTCAGATTGTTGTTTATAAAAATGGTTAGCGTATATTCCTAATAACATATTATGAAAATTTAATCATCAGCTATTTCAGATAATTATTATAATCAATAGTTACATAGATATTATGCATCGTTATTTCCACAGATCAATACACATTCTTTAGATGACTTTATTCCATTAATAGACGGGTCTACCATTCAAACCCGAATTCCAGTTAACAAACATATTATTACCTACTGAGTCTATTTGAATGATAACATGATGTGCATCTGTCCAATGAGTAGGAATGAAATTGGGCACGAATATAATGTGAATATATACGATGATTAGAATAAATCTTTTTTTTGCGCTTGAGGGACAACCAATAGTGAGAAATAGATTGGGTAATCCAGTCTTCCGCATTGTAATAATAATAATAAAATGCGAGGAATACGGAGAGGACATTCAGCTCGTAGACGGAAACATCCTACATCATACTCAACTAGGGGAGGATTAACGAACGCCACTCCCAAGAGGTAACTACTGTTAAAAACTCTCTCCGCATAAGCTCCGACAGATCTGCTCATCAGAACTGTCGGGGAAGAACAAAGATGCTGCAAGTAATATGGGCTTGAGAAGAGCTTTGACAACTCGACGTGAAAACTGGCAAAATGATGCATCTCCACAGGAGCTCGCATTCTAAATCGTCTGTTCCTCTGTTCCCCATACTTCCCCAGACAATGGGGAGGACGTGAACTTTTGAGCTTGGAGTGTCTGCACAACATAATGGTACTGGATGGAGCCTGTAAAGTCATACTGAGTTCAGATCCCCTTCTCTGCTTGGTATGCGATCATGAAAAAAGCTGGGATTGGAGCTTTTCTTGTCAAGGCAGTAACCCATGCAGTCGATGAACTCGGGCTCGTATTCGACACTGAACAGACGAACTCAAACTCTGTCACCGAGTTGGAACCCTTTCAGCAAAAAGCCCACGTCAAAGCTGCGGATAAGCCAATGGATGGGGTCTTCAAAAACATTGAAGACCTTGGCTTATCCAGAAACCTGACCTTCGCTTTTCTGGGCTGAAGTCCGAATCCAAGGGATTCATAATGGCCTGCCAAGATGGCGTCTTCAACACCCTCGTCTACCGTTGTCGCGTGATGGGTATAGAAGTCCCTGACCATAGATGCAGAGCATGTCGTGGGGCAGCTGAGACCATAATGCATTTGCTGTCAGCCTGTCCAGCTTATGCGGCCTCAGCCTATATCCACAGGCAAATCGCGGCCCTATGAGTGTTGTACTACCATCTACGACACTCGTACGGTATAGACGAGACACCGGTGTTGCCTCATGCTCCGGGAGATATTGAGTTCGTTGTGTAGAATGTATTAGAATTACTCATTTCCCACCCTCATGCCAATAAATAAGATTTTCGTCATTGAGTTTTCAGTTCCTGGCGAAACGAACATCGTCCAAAAAGTGGAAAAAAACGGACTAAATATCGAGATCTACTCTTTGAACTCCGCAGGCTTTACCCAAACCATTCTGTTAAGATGGTGGTTCTAATAATAGGGTCCTTGGTGGAGTGATGGACTCACTGCTCTCAAACTTGAAAATCATACCAGCTGGCCGTGATGCGGTAGAAAACTTATCCGGAACAATACAGAAGGCTGTAATTCTTGGTTCACTCCGCTTACTCAGGGTACATGATTCTCGGATCCAGTAATCACTCACCCCAAAGACGTGGGGAGTGTTTACTGGGGTGAATGACAAACCAGCGCTCTCTCCGGTTGTATCGGGGCTCCGGTGACAGGGCCTGACTGGATTGTTGGAAAAAAAAAATAGGCAGGGGAGCAACCAACACCCGAGGCCCCGATAAGTAGCTCTTTTGGTACTTGACGGACAATAATGAAAAATGGATTAGGAATCCCAGTCTTCCGCATTATCAGGGGAGATCTTAGTATCTTGTGGTTGTCTTCATTAAAGGGTCAGACTAGCATAAATATGTATTATATGCATCCATACAGGTAAAACTGGCGCCTTATTGTTGGCAAATTCTTTGTAAGAATGATAATGAATGAAATCATTATTATATTGATAAACAAGTCTGTGTGATTGTGTGATATGTTACCAAATAGATTGCACTCAAATTGCAAACTTCCCGCACATTGAAGAAATGTATGAATTATATTTTGTACTATGAGATTTTGGGCAAAACCACCAATAATTCATTAGTCATGGTCATTTTCAATGGTAAGTCTTGTGGTAATTACGTGCTGCAAAAAAGGTTATATACATTCGAAATGCATATATTATGCACAATCATTCACGCATGATTGCAGAGAAAAAATGAGAAGTCGTGATATGAGTCAATACCACAACTAAGAATAGTCTTGTGTAGTCAAAGTTCGGATAGTTGATTATAGGGAGCACTTGCAATAGTATTATCTGCAGCAAGAACAAGGGTATGTTTGGCATTAGCCAGTTAGTCCCAATATACCGGTGTTTTGAAGAAATTTCCATTTCCGTCAACTAGCTGCACCCTTACGAGCAAACCTCAGAAGTCTTCGAGATACTTGTGCGAGCTAGGGAAGATGTTGACCGTGCTGGAATTTGAACCCACGCACTTCTCGATGTTTTGGTTCAATAACTCTTAACATTGTTTATAGAGAAAAAGATAGTCAATGCCTGTGGAATCGGCTTTAGAGCAAAATGCGAGTGCCATCTAGCGTTTTCAATAGAAAATTAGGAGGAACTACAAAAAATTGTAGAAGGTTTCTACTCAAAACAAAATATTCCATGAAGTATTTTTTGCAATTTCAACATATTTTACAAACTGAATAATCTCGAATCTCATGACCATATATAATTGGTATCTTTAAACTGTACTGTTTTTTGCACTAGTTCAAAGAACAAAATTCCGAATAAATATTTTGTTTCCCTTTTCCAGTCCTCTTTTCAGACGGCATCGAATATAATATTAAATCGCCGACTATTAGTTGGTTTGAGGGCTTGAGGGGTGCCAGGAGTAGCAGCGAAAAATTCTTGGTCTTCTGGAAAACATCCAAAGCTACGGCCTCTAAATGTTTATTAATGTATGCATGCTCAATGTGAACGGAATCAGAAGCAAGTACCACCTTGTAGCTGATTTCGTTCGCGCATATGATTGACGTGATACTCCTGTCAGAGACGAAGATCCAGCCGAAATATAAAGCTTTGTTCTGGTTCTAAGAAATAGTAGTTCTGGGATGTCAGGATCATGAGCAGTTGGCCAGAAGAATGAACTTAAGGTTCAAACTCGTTCACTTCCTTTGAACTGCGCAAAATCCTGACGTCCCAGGACTTGTACTGTTCGCAACCAGAACAAACCTACTAACTGCGGCTCCAGGGGATATACCACCATCAGTGCAGACCGATCTTACGTGGGGAGAGGGGGAGGTGTCGCGATCCTCGTGAGGAAGAGCATGCCGCATATATCCCTTCCACAAAGACAATATTCGAAAGAATATAACGGCATACAGCTGGAAAAAGGAACGAGGATTAATGCGATATACAACCCCCCAGATAACAGGTTCACGGCTGCGGATTTAGATTACCTCTGCAGCAGCGCATATAAAGTAGTGCTGGCGGGAGATTTTGACGCGAGGCGTCCTGAGTGGAACTGTGCCAATTATCATAATGCAAATGGAAGGGCACTCTGGTAGTACTCGACAATATTGTCATAGATTTCCCGGACACCCCCCACACATTTCCCCACAAATGGATATGATCCCACAATCATCGACTTGGTGGTAAATAAAAATATTTCTGATATCTTGAATCTACGAACTAGCTTCGAGTTTATCTCTGATTTTGACTCTGTGTTCTTCACAGTCAGCAAAGACTTAACCCGAGGGGTAAAAGAGTCCTGTATGATAATTCCTCCGCTGACTGGAAGAGGAGCAGGAGGATCATGAACTCAAAAACTATCTCAACTCCACAGATAGAATAGAACAAGAGACTCAGAGGTGGATCGGAGGCATACAAGCAGCAAGAGAAGCTACCACCTAGAAGAAGGTTGTAAGTGATGACCAGGATCTCCCTCCAGGCTACATCCTAGATTTAATCAAACAGAATAACAAGTAAAGGAAAAAGTGGCAAATCACCCAAAACAGGTACAGGGAAGAGAAATAAATGACTTAATTAATTGATAATAGAGAAAGCTGGAAAACCTCAATGTCTGAGACGACTCCCTATGGCAGGAATCCAGACGCCTCCGAAGGAGGCATAAGGACATTCCTTAATTGATTCGGGTTGCGTTTTCAATTCCTTGACGATTCTGTCTATTATAACAAACACTCATGGTAATAGTTATTCGATTTTCTTCTAATCCAAAATTATAATAATCTCTTCTTCACTTTTTTGTAACATTTAATTCTGGCTCCTCATCAATATCGAATGAACACGCTGAGAGGTCTTCGAAGAAGGGAAACAAGTAATAATAATATAATAATACAGTTTATTTCCAGAAGCAAATATGTACATTTCAATTATTGATTTTGAAGTTAGAGAAGTTAGAGAAATAAATAAAAAAGACGTTATTTTAATTGTATTGTATTGAGACATTCTCAAATAAGACATTGATTACTGATTTATTTATAATTAGTGTAACAAAATATGACAATACATTTCATTCATCCTATGGAAATATGCAGAAGGTGAATAAATAAGGAAACGTTCAAAAGAATTTGTCGATTCTAAAAAATAATTGTAGTTGTAGGTAGTTGAATGACTAGAATATAAGTGAAATCAATGGCATTTGGATGTACAGGTATAACATGGTAGAAGAAAATGTATGAAAATTATAAAAATGATGTGCATGGTATGAATGAATATGG
Organism: Chrysolina americana; assembly: GCA_958502065.1. Classification (NCBI taxonomy): domain Eukaryota; kingdom Metazoa; phylum Arthropoda; class Insecta; order Coleoptera; family Chrysomelidae; genus Chrysolina; species Chrysolina americana. The sequence goes on from OY293412.1 coordinate 91,841,757, forward strand.
CAAAATATATACATATATATTTATAATTTTTTTTTTTCATCTATTATGGGACAGCTTATAGGATCTATCAGTCTTGCAATCTCGATATTTATAATAATCCATTAGGAAAATCACGGAATAATTCAATATCCCTTGGGGAATATTCTGGGAATATATTTGTACTATTTGTGATCGCCAAACAAAACATTTTCATAGCGAGATGTTCGCATATCATTGAGGAATATATTGATTGAATGTGGACAGATTAACTCCTACTTGAGCAACTACTTTCACAAAATATAATTTGAGAAAAGTAATATTTTAAAGGCTTGTTCAAGTTAGAAATCATAATTGAAGATAATATATTTATGAGTTGAACCAAGTCTTGTCGAATACATGTTTCATCTAAGCACATAGTTTTATTTCAAAATTCGGAATCAATAAACTAAAATACCGATGATTCTGTGAAATCCTGGATGTTACTGCATGCTTTAATTTGAGTGTACAGTATGGAATTATCAGACATCTTCTATCTGATATGGTTATAGGGTCCCCCTCTAGGTAACTTATTGATATTTAGTATATATTATATCGTATGATACAAACTCTCCCTCATCAAAACATTAGGATTTCTCTAAAAGTTATAAATAATATCACATATTGAGCATTATCACAATTTGAGAAAAAATATATCACAATCACTTGATGCGACTTTCATGTATTCTTTGGCATCCGCACAACGTATGATTTTGTGCAGTTATACTGAAGTATTTGACAGAACCACCATGAATCGCCATGAATGTTAAATCTACATCATCTTCGTCCATAGCATCACATCTTTCATTGTAACGACTGCAGCATCCAGAATTTTGGCAGGTGTGCAAAATTGTACCAATCGGATAAATCTGAAAAAAAATAGTAATAAGCTCCAAGTTTCCTTCATTATGAATTCTTCTAGATAAAAAATAAGTGGATATTTTCTTAGTGGAGCGTTATTCAATTATTTTACTATTAACATCACCATTTTTTAAACTTGTCGATTTGAAATTTTTACCAAATTATTAAAATTTTCGAACGTTTCAACTTTTTCAAGAATTATGATTTAAACAAACTAAAGAAACGAACTTCTATTATAGTAATGTGGAGTAAAAATTGAATAACTTCAATTTTAAAAGGCTTGGGGTGCTTGATATCAGTTACCTTAATTTTTATTGCTGTAGCTATTCGTAAAGGCTATGATCATGAAAATGTAAGTAAAAAGCACCTATCGCTTTTTCGGCATTAGAGATAATTTTTAAAGATTTGTTTTAACTGTTTTTTTAAAATTACTATAAATAAAAACATATTTCTTCAAACTTCATATTTTGTTATTATTATAGGGAAGATTGGTTTCTTTATACCTGGTTAACAATAGAACTAACTATAACCCTTTTCGATTTTTTTAGGTACAGAGTTTTAGAGATATATATTATTACTTTATAAGACTGAATGAATGACTAAATAAAATATAAAAAATACAAAAATATTGCATTGTCATCCAATACTGAGCTATTGTTAGAGTTACTCTGAAATTGATTGAAAAAAGAGGCATAATTATTATTAATATGAAATTCTTGTATTTACATCGATCCCTGATATGTAAGCGAAATTTTAGATTATTCTGAAGTTTTAAAAACTTCATTACAAAGTTACATACATAAATTTATCAATACTCACATTCTGTATCCGGTATTTGTAGTTCTTTTCATACTCCTTTTCATTCACGAGGTCTCTCAAATAAAACATTCTCGGTTGCGGCTCTCTACAAGGGAATATCTTTGAAGAAACCCTTCGATTATGTTTCAGAAACTCGTGATTTTTGTCAGAAACCACTGTGCAGACCCACAACACGACTACGAAAACCACTTTTATGTCGATCATGTTCGAAACTTTGACTCTTTCTATAAAGCGTGTCGCGTTGAATGATTATCGTGATTATCACACTGCCAATTTATAGAATGAGCGGTTTTTCGAATGCGAAGCATGCCGCTATAGTTGCTCGCGGGAATCCCGACTGAAGAGGGCTATTCGCTATAGTCATTGGTTTCCGCAGACGTTTCTTGGACATTGTTGGGAAATACTGAACGGACCTGCGAGTTTTTTTTATAGGTTTCCGAGAATGGACGACTTATGAATTCTGTACTCGTACCTACTTGGCTGTATACGACCTCTTTGCTCACTCTTCACGAAACAGCTCTCTCACTACACTAACCATCTCTAGCTCATGTGTTCTCGACTCCTGTACTGGTAAATAAACAGTACAGCCTTATGAACATTCATATCGGCATCTTCCAGAACTCTTTCTCTCAGTTAATCACATATAAGACCAATGATAAGAACACTACACACTAACGATTCCTCCTAACGCACCCTTCATTGCCTCATTTTTCAGATGAGTCATTCTTCGCTGCAAACTTTCTCCTTCAACTTAGTTTTTGGATATTGTAACAACAGAGCTTTTTTTTCGTTTTAAGTAGCCTTCAAACTTCAAATTGGTTTCGAATTTCTATATATAAAAAAATTCTACTTTTTTAAAGAGTAATACCAATCTAGACTATCTACATAACAGAATGGTACTAGATAGAACCTCTATAGTAAACAGGAATTCAGATTCCCCTTTATACATGGTCTGCGACTCAGAGAAAGCAACCCAGAACATTTCCCTGCAAGGCAGCAGCCCGTGTAGTCAATGATCTTGGTGTGGTGTTCGATACTGAAGGAGGTGACCCAACTCGGTCATCAAACTGGAGGCCATTCAGCAAAAACTTACATTGAAGCTGCATAAAGTGAGATACTCCTGCAGCTACACAAGGATAATCTGATTCATGGTGTATTTTCCAAGACCCTTGTCTTATCCAAGAATTTCACAATTTCATTCCTCAGGTCCAGTAGGCTGAAGTCGGAGACCAATTCCTTCAATGATGGTATCTTCAACACCTTGGTCTACCATAGTCGCGTGTTGAGTATAGAGGTCCCAGTTACTAGATGCAAAGCACGTAGTGCGGCTCCTGAAACCATAATTCAGTTGATGTCTGTTTACCCAGCTTATGCGGTGTCAGCCTGTATCCACAGTCATAACGCAGCGCTACTACCATCTACGCCACTCGTAGAGAAGAATAAGAAAATCCGAATCTATTGGGGCTACTCATTCCTAACCCTCAGGCAAATACAAGCCAATAAGCCTGATGTATTTCTGCTCGTCCAAAGTAAGATTCTTTTCGTCATGGACTTTTCCTCTCGAACGAATATCGTCTAAAAAGATGGGGAAAGCGGACTTACTGTTAAACATTTTGTTAAAAGCTGTTTCTAATAATTGTGTACCTTGATGAACACGTTGCTCTAAAATCATTCTGGATTGCCGTAATATGGTAGAAATCTCCGCTGGACGAATGCAGAAAACTGTCACCCATGGTTCACTGCGATTGCTCAGGGCACATGGTTCTCGGGCCCAATAGTCAGCTAGAATATTCCTAACAGAAATGAATTATAATGTTCGTCTGTTCAGTACAAATTGTACAATTGACTTCATCTAGTGAGTACCATTTCAAAATTGATGAACTTTTCCTTAGTAACATTACCGCACTCTGTTATTTCGACTGGACATGACGATGAATTACTTGGCACAATGATCCATGACAAACTCAACTGTTCTTCTCATATTGATTAGTTGAGGCGGAAACTCACCAGTGTTATTTTTTAAATCGTCGAATAAAGAACATAGTTGGACGAAACAACTTATTTCCATTTGTTTCATGACTGTATAATGTTTGACATACCACCAAAGGGAAGGTTCTGACAATCTGGTGAAAAATTCAGCAGAAAAAAGTGATAAAGAATCAGAGGAACGAGTTTAAGAGATCGTCGTTGTTCACCCTTCAGTCTTCTTCGCTCTCCGCTCTCCACCCTCCGCTCTCTTCCCTCTGCTCTTCGCTTTTCGCTCTCCTCTCTCCACTCTCAGCTCTCAGCTCTCAGCTCTCAGCTCTCAGCTCTCAGCTCTCAGCTCTCAGCTCTCAGCTCTCAGCTCTCAGCTCTCAGCTCTCAGCTCTCAGCTCTCAGCTCTCAGCTCTCAGCTCTCAGCTCTCAGCTCTCAGCTCTCAGCTCTCAGCTCTCAGCTCTCAGCTCTCAGCTCTCAGCTCTCAGCTCTCAGCTCTCAGCTCTCAGCTCTCAGCTCTCAGCTCTCAGCTCTCAGCTCTCAGCTCTCAGCTCTCAGCTCTCAGCTCTCAGCTCTCCGCTCTCCGCTCTCCGCTCTCCGCTCTCCGCTCTCCGCTCTCCGCTCTCCGCTCTCCGCTCTCCGCTCTCCGCTCTCCGCTCTCCTCTCCGCTCTCCTCTCCGCTCTCCGCTCTCCACTCTCCCTTATCGCTCTCCACTCTCCGCTCTCAGCGCGTACTCCGCTCTCAGCGCGCACTCCTCTCTCCGCTCTCCACCCTTCGCTCTCTTCTCTCCGCTCTTCGCTCTCCTCTCTCTGCTCTCCGCTCTCCGCTCTCCGCTCTCCGCTCTCAGCTCTCAGCTCTCAGCTCTCAGCTCTCAGCTCTCAGCTCTCAGCTCTCAGCTCTCAGCTCTCAGCTCTCAGCTCTCAGCTCTCAGCTCTCAGCTCTCAGCTCTCAGCTCTCAGCTCTCAGATCTCAGCTCTCAGCTCTCAGCTCTCAGCTCTCAGCTCTCAGCTCTCAGCTCTCAGCTCTCAGCTCTCAGCTCTCAGCTCTCAGCTCTCAGCTCTCAGCTCTCAGCTCTCAGCTCTCCGGTCTCAGCTCTCCGGTCTCCTCTCCGCTCTCCTCTCCGCTCTCCCTTACCGCTCTCCACTTTCCGCTCTCAGCGCGTACTCCGCTCTCAGCGCGCACTCCTCTCTCCGCTCTCCACCCTCCGCTCTCTTCTCTCCGCTCTCTGCTCTCTGCTCTCCGCTCTCCGCTTTCCGAAAATACGTTTTTACGAAATTTGGTCCATATCAATCTTGTGGTTCTGTAGCTCTTACGAGCAAATGTGCGAATTTAAAATTAATGAAATTACCGCAATGCCTACTTGTGCTCCAGATCGGCAATACTTGTACTATTACTACTACTACCAAATTATATATACTTAATTACCTACACCGGACGCATCGCAAACATGTGAATCAAGCAAAATAAAATCAAAACCTAACGATCCTATTACACGATTCTCCGTAATGACAACTAGTCAAGAGTTATGCAAGCTTTTCAAGATTATAGATTGAGTTTTTTCGATCGGACACTATTGAACACTTCTTCAATTTCAATAGCAATGGGAAAAACACGCATACAGACTTTTCAGTCCTTTGGGGAATTCCCAGTCTCGTCGTTTCCCCTGAGAAAAACAGGTAATTTCCCGACTGTTCAAAACTGGGAAAGTTTTTCCATCGTTGGCGTTAGTAGAAAAATGTCGTTCGCGATATCGATGCATGAAACAAGAGAATGCCATGCAAGCGAAAATTTACATGGAGAACCTGATTTCACGTTGTTGGTGTTTCCCAAAAAGGAAAGACTTGTATAACCTTCAGCGACAATATAATTCATGATCGGAACTCGAATATATTTCATCAGTAATCGGCACACTTTCAAAAGGGAATCCCCAATGTTATAATGTGGTAAAATTTGATTCTGTAAGCCAAATCACCAAGTATGTAATTATTTAGGTATTTTTTAATAGTTACTCTGCCGGTTTTTCAATGTTCAGTTAAGAGTCTAGTTGGCTGGCTGACGGCTAATAATAATCCTCGGGTCCATTAGCGGGAGGAATGAAATAATTACCCCACCTTATTTGAGCCCTTCATGTCGAGTTGAACGTATAATTTGAGAAAAATCCGGGGTAGCATGTCGTCCAACTCGAAATGAAGAACAGATATAGGAAATCTCAACAGTTGGATAATAATTTTCTTTGGTACCTACCTAGGCCTCAGGACCTTTAGCCGTCAGCCAACTAACTGAGACTTGACTGAACATTCCAAAACTTGCTCAGCGGTTGAGAATAGCACACAAATGATTAATAATACCAAGTAGAAGGATATGAGCGATACAGTATACAGTAATTACAGATTTGCTGCTAAAAAGACGATCATAAATCACCCATTCTTCAATAGCGTCCGATCAAGTTAGCTCAAAAAATAGGAGTTTACAATATTTCGCATAGAACTGATAATTATTGGTAGGTACTAGTGTTGGAATAGTATATTCGGTAACAAGGTTAGAATGAAAATTCGATGCGAGTGGAAAGTTCCGAGCGCGAGCCGAAGACGAGCGGGAGGAACCTCGAGCATCACGAATTTTTATAACCGAGTAGCAGACTATACTTTCTCCACGATCAAATATTTTAAAATATTTTTAAATGGAAACGAACAAAAGATAATTTTCACACTAAACAATAACTATTATTTAAAAACACTGTTTATCAGAAAGGACTAATCCTGGACTAACCAGAACAATTTTTTTTTATCGCAAAGATGCATTAAGAATAAAATATTAAATTAAAAAAATTGCCTTGTCGGTGGCTTGTACCCACAACCTCTCGGCTATTATAAATAAATAAATAAATAAAAATATATTGTGTACAATTTCGAATTAACATTCCATTAATTTCTACATCACATTACAAAAACATATCTCCTTCTTTCTTCGGCCGCACGGGCTTCGATGTCGGGGGATATGGATCCGGACGCACGGAGAGCCGCCTCCCCCTCCACCCCATTGCTGGGGAGGAGGGCGAGCGCTTGTGCCAAGTGGTGCCTAGGACCCCGATCAAGGGGCGCTGACTGCCGCCTCCGCTGGTGTTGGCGGTTGGTCGTGGTGTAGAGCTTATATGGGTCGTAGATGACATAATAAACACGCCTCCTGCCAAGCTTATGCGTGTCGTTCATTGCATTCCATTGGATACTGCTGTTGTCTAAGTTCACGTGAGGCTGATTATTGCGAGCTTACCCCGGAAAAGGCTATAAGCAAAAAAGCGGGTCTCGGCTATTATGCCAATGTTATACCATCTGAGCCATCCGGCATCTCATTAAAATATCAATTTATAATATATTTCATACTAATTTTTTGATTTTTTTCGTAGTAAATTTTCCAGTATATTATTTGTACTTGTAATTTCAGGTGGTGTATTTTTACACTCTGATTCTGAATCACTGGATAAATTCATGATACTTTTTATATTTTCAAATGAAAACTTGACATCAATAATTTTGACACTACTGAAATTTGCCATTATGGTGACAATTTCAACTGCGTCAAGGCTAATGTTATTATTGCTACCCAGTGTGAGAATATTATTCTATTACGAGAGAGAGAATGTAAATACATTTTCCTACGACCACATGGGAAAGTAACGTATATCGCACTGTATAGTTACACAGAAAGAGGCTTATATCACAAGCGTGCAAAGTATTTTCCACACAGGCGCAGTAAGTAACTTTCCGCACGCTCCGATGGCACAGTTCGTAAAGCAGCGGGACGTATTTGTCTTCTGACGAAGAGTAGCGGGTTCGATCCTCGCCGTAGATCCTTTTTTTTATTATGATATTAAAAAAAATTACACTTTTCAAATAGATTGCTTCAAATATTTTGTATTCATAATAAATTATTAAAAATAAATTCAGTCAGAATGGTTCTCAGTCGGACTAATCATTCGATTATGTCATCTATATTTCTTGGAGTTTGATTTAAACAAATATCCATTTAAAAGCATTCTGAATCATCTGAATAAAGCAATCTTGTAATCGCCTTGTTAGTTATTTATTGTATATAAGATGCAGGCTTTGAAAAATTTGTGTGAAACGTCCAAATATTTTTATAGATTATTCAATAATCTACATATATTAGCAGCAAACAACGATATTCATTGGTATTGTAGCTCCGATCAGAGCAGACGTGTTTTTAATCGCTCCGCTAAATATGAAGTTTTGATCGTGTTCATCGCTCGAACGGGATATCAATATCAATAAAAACATACGAAAATAATACTGTGCCGTATCATACACAAAAACAATAAATAAACGGAAAAAGCTAATTACGGTGTTCGTTAAGTGGCCTCACACCAGATGCAAATAGCTGGCAACTGAACAATCGCACAGTTGCCAGACCTCTCAAAAATATGGAAGCTCTAAGGGAAGAAATTCTGAAGAGCAAAAGGGAACTGCAACAAAGTATACAAGCAAGTGAAGTCAATATAAAGCTGAAAATAGAAACAATACTGAACGAAAAAATTAGAAAATTGGAACGAGAAAACGAGGATCTCAGACAGCAAGTAGAAAAGTTGGAAAGGAGTGATAGAAGGAACAATATAGTTATATTTGGATTACCAACAGAAGAAAATCAGATAACTGTAGAAGAACTCTGCAGAAGTTTGAATGACCTATTAGGCACAGATATAAATTCACACAAAATTAATAATTTTTACAAACTTGGAAAATCCGAAAGAAGTCCAATCAAAATAGAATTTATATCAACACTTTCAAAAACAAGTGTACTGCAAAACTGTAAGAAGCTAAAGGGAACCAAAATCAGCATAGTTCCAGATCTAACGAAATTACAACAAGAAAAGAACAAAATCCTAAGAAACTATTTGAAAGAAATTAGATCCTCAACTCAAGATCACTGCTACATAAGAGGCGAAAAATTATATAGGAACAACATAGCGTACACAGTGGAAGAAATTCTAGAATTCGAAGACAAAAACGGCATTAACAACACCCAAAAATCAATAAGCGAACCTCAGACACCCTCCAAAAGAAATTCCGAGTTTTTTGAAATAGCAACTCCACAAGATTATATAGAAATTAACAACAAGAACGAACAAAAGAAAGATCCAGCTGCAGAGAAAAAGAAGAGAGAAGAAGAAGAAGCGAAGAACAAAACAAGAGAGAAAAATATAGCTCCAAATCACACACAAACTAGAGACAGAAAACCATCCCTCAGGTCCCAAAACAGAAATTAGATGAATGGATAGAGAATGCAAAAATGGATCCATATATAAAAAACTACAGGAATGAAATCATACAGGGACAACTGATCAACAATATAAACAATTTTGATTATAATCCTCAGAGTAATAGTGAATGTAAACTCAAAATCCTTCATGTGAATATCCGCAGTGTAAGTAAAAACTTTGATGAATTACTCATTTTCCTGAACCAATTCAAACAACAATTTGAGATCATCATTTTAACAGAGACTTTTATTATCACAAGTGAAACTTATAATATACCGGGCTATGACAATCTCTATAGTCATGGAACATTGAATAGGAATGATGGAATAATGATATTGATCAGTTCGCAAATAAAGTATCAATATAAGACTGTACAAATCGCTCTAAGTACTGCTATAGAACTACATGTTGTCGTTAACCAAATCAAACTAGTCATAACAGCTATTTATAGATCACCTAGTACCGATAAAAATATCTTTAATACAGAACTTTACAACTACTTGGATTCGAAGAAAAAAAATAAATTCCACATAATTATCGGAGACATAAATATTGATTTGCTCAAAAACAACATAAATGAAATAGAAGATTACAAAAATGTATTGAATTCATTTAATTTTATATCTTATATAAATAGAATAACAAGACCGAGCAGCAAAACATGCCTGGATCATATATTTGTGAAAAATCCCAATAACGAAAATAACTTTAATTCCTATGTATTCGACTACGACATTACTGACCACTTTCCCATTTCCTTGGAGTACAACTGCAGCAAAAACACAATCAATGACCACGAACAAAATAAATATAAAAAGTACACTAATTATAATTCTTTAAGAACCGACATCAGTAATGAAAACTGGACTGATATATACAATACACAAGACGTAAATGAAATGATGGACACACTCATACAGACTTTAAAACGATATATACAAAAACATACAAAAACTATAAAAATTAAAAATAACAAAGTAAAAAAAGCCTGGATAACACCGGAAATATTGAAAAAAGCCAATGAAAAAAATAATATGTACATTCAATTACGTTCAGATCCTCATAATATTAGGCTGAAGGAAAGGTACCGAACCCTCAAAAACAATCTTAGACAAACTACAAACACAGCAAAGAAACAATATATGAACAAAATCATAGAAAAGAGTCCGAACACATCCAGCGGCTTATGGAATGCTATTAATGACATCTGTCCTAAACCAAAAACAAATACAAAAATAGAAACTATAGAAATTAATGGAAAAATCATAAAATCTAAAAAGGAAATCGTGGATCAATTTAACATTCATTACAGTGAACTAGGAGAGAAATATGCAAAAGAAATAATCAAACCTACTAATTTCACAGACAATATTGATAACATTGAAAATAGTATATACTTGAAACCAACAAATGAAAAAGAAATCATGGACGTCATCAATGACCTAAAACCCAAAAAATCACCTGGATGGGATCTAATTAGATCTGAAACAATCAAACAACTGAGTAATCAAATAGCTGTTCCTCTGAATTTTATAATTAATAAATGTTTTGAACTAGGTAAATTTCCAGATTGTCTCAAACTAGGAATCATCAAACCCCTGCACAAAAACGGAAGTAGAGAAAAAATAGAGAATTACCGTCCAATCTCCTTACTGTCTGTGTTTTCTAAAATTTTTGAAAAACTTATGAAGAAAAGAATATATGAATTTCTGGAAAAATTTGAAATACTATCTAATAATCAATTTGGATTTAGAGAAGGTCGTAGTACAGAAGATGCCATATTAAATCTTACATCGGATATATATAAGGCGCTGGATAAAAAACAACCACTTATATGCATTTTCGTGGATCTGTCAAAGGCCTTTGATACCGTGTGCCATCAACGTTTACTACAAAAAATCTACTCCTATGGTATAAGAGGTCCAACCTACAATCTACTGAAAGATTATCTGTCAAACCGCAAACAAATAGTTGAGATTGATGGGACTAGAAGTGACTCGAAAACCGTCACTTACGGTGTTCCACAGGGGACGGTACTCGGGCCACTATTATTCACACTTTATGTAAACAGCCTAATGACATTTGGATCTGGAGGTAAACTCATCAGCTTCGCAGATGACATGGCTATTATCTATAAAGGGGATACCTGGGCAGATCTGAAACCAATAGCAGAACACAACTTGAAGCGAATATGTGACTGGTTCAAATTCAATACGCTGACCATGAACAATCAGAAAACGTATTACCTTCCTTTCACCTCCTATTCCAATCACTTACCCGATCTAGGCCCTCTAATAGTGGACAACAGCATGATCATTAAAGAAAAAGACCGATCAAAGTATCTGGGAATCACTATAGATAGACATTTGAGATGGGACCTCCACACTGGGAATGTGAAAAACAAATTGAGGGGTTTACTGAGTAAGTTCAGATACCTTGTGGAATACCTGGATAAGAAAAATTTAAAAACATTATATTATGCACTCGTACAGTCTCAACTGAATTACGGAATCCTGGGTTGGGGAGGCGTGGCGGAAAGTAATCTGTATAACTTGACTATTGTTCAGAAATGGATTTTGAGAATCATATATAAAAAAAACATAAGATATTCCAGTGACTTGTTATATTCGGATAATGCTATTTTCGATATAAGGCAATTATTTTGCCATCGAATACTGACGAGTATTCACAAAAATAAAATTAAATTACAACCAGTTGAACATCAATACGACACTCGAGCAAAAAAGACATCAACATTTGTACCGAATCGAGAAAAAACTATAGGTCAACGATCCGTTGAATTTCTAGCACCCAAGTTATACAATTTACTACCGGAAAATTTGAAGAATATGAAAAATTATAAAACATTCAAATACAACGTCAAATTATGGATAACAAACACGGAGAGAAAATTTCTTAACGACCTCATTGAATTGAAATTTCTGAATTAATTTTAGTCTGCATTACACAAACCTGAATACACCTCATATAAAATATACGAAAAAAAAAAAAAAAAAAAAAAAAAAAAAAAAAAAAAAAAAAAAAAATCCTACGAACAATCAATATATCAAAATAAACAAAATCCGACCCAAAATACCAAAATACCCAATCGCGACCATACCCGATCTACGACTACCCAACAACAAGACTGTAAAATGAACTCTACATAACCAAAAATTAATTAATTATCTGTCCTATGATATACAAGTGTACTTGTTATGTATGTATTAAACAAAATTCGACTCAAAATACCCAAACGCAAAAAAAAAAAAAAAAAAAAAAAAAAAAAACTGTATCATGAACTCTACCAAAAATTAATCAATTATTCACACTATGAAATGAAAGTGTATATGTTAAGTTTGTTATTTATTTATTCACTTGTTTTATTTTATTCAATAATGTTTTTAAATAATATAAATGCATAACTAATTTTAGGCTTCATTATATCAATTATCACATACAAGCTTCTAGCTTCAGTGATTTATCATGTTTATTTTTCCTACTGTATTACACCTTGTAAACATTTCTTTTTTCTTGGAAATAAACATTATTATTCTGCTGGTTAAACCCAGTTTTAGTCTGCCCCAATCAACCAGAAACTCATCAAACGTCAACTGATATAACCAACTTCGCAATAATTAAAAAATAATTAACGAGCTAGACATAAAAATAAATAAATAGATTAATACTTAATCGACGAGTATTTCAACATAAATTTTAATATTTAAATATCTGCCTTCCGGTCTACCTGATGTGTCCATTTGAAAATTTGGTTTCGTCGAGGAAATTTGTCATAGAAAAAAACTATATTTTTGCATTTATATATATATATATATATATATATATATATTTAAAAATTGGAACAAAATTTTGGTGACAAGTGACACATGGTTGTAGAAAGTTATATATAGTCAAGAGAGGGGAATATAGCAGCTGTTCCATTTAAATATAAAAATTGTATGTCTTCGTCGTAGCATTGTGGCTATTGAAATGAATGTAGATGTGAGTGATTTTAGCGGTAGGATAATTCTGCTTTCTTCGGCGAAAATTTCACAAATACGAAAACCCTTGCCAGAAAAAATGTTTGCTTGATGTTTGAAAAAATAAAAATTCTATTCGATGAAGTAATTATATTACTGTAATTGGTGAAAAAAAAAATAAAATGATTGTGTGTGATATCAAAGTCTACGCTGACAACTTCAAAGTTATAGTAGCACGCATGTTGCAGAAACATCAATGAAATTTTGAACACCCATAAGCCTGGTCCATCCCTCCGAACATCAATTAGGTTGGAGGTATTTCTTGTTCCATTCTGGTTAGCTGGATATTCCTATCCGTTGATGTAGATGGTCCTGCAAACTCTCCAGTTCTCAGTCTCATACGCAAATCAAGACATCTGATGTCCGTCATCAGAGAATGACTCTTGTCCGCCAATTCTTTGTCGATATTAACTTGCTGGTCTTCCAATGCATTATATGTTGCCTTGGCACAATTTATTTTATCCTGGAGCTCTTGTATAGTTTGGCGAAGCTGAATAACTTCCTCTTTCAATGCCTTTTCAGCTTCGTCACGAGCAAGCTCGAAGCCGGGTCTGGAAAAAAGGGTTTAGTAGCTTAGTAATCCAACTGATGAAGTTAACTTGGTTAACGAAATGCGCATCTTGGAATGAAATTACTAGTGTGGTGAAGAGGAAAATTCCTTTTGTTCTCATTGAGAGGTTTTGTTACCCCCTATCTAACTCGATACTGCACTCTTGTTTGAAAAATCGCCGAGACACGTTGACTTTTAATTTCTATAATGTACATTTTTGTTACCACTGATTTCATCCGTCACTGGAGGGAAGCAACCCTTTCGAAAAATTTATACATGGGGATTTCATCTCACCTGTATGACCTATTTTCCAACCTAGTCTCTGCCAGTTTCAGCCCATCTGTTTTTGCCATCAAAGCGTCGTCTAACGCTCTGATTTCTCGCTGCACCTTCTCCATTTCCTCTCGCATCTTCAGCTGCTGCCATTCGGTTTCGTTTCTCGCTTTTTGAGTCTCGTATATGCGTTTGCGCAAGGTAAAATCGACTCTATCTCTTTGAGCTAACATGTCGTTTTTAGCTCGTTCTCTTACAACGAAAAGGGCTTCTCTGAGCCTGAGCGTATCTGCCAGCTCGTTATCCGATAAATTTTTGACGTTTCTCGAATGCTCTAGCCAGGCTTCATATGGAATTGATCTGAAATATTAACGAAGGTAAGTGGTAAAGTTTTTGCTTCCTATGAGGAAAACTAAAATGATGTCTGTCAGACATACAGTAGATTATATTCAGGACCCAAGAAAAAAATAAATCAAATACGCCTCGTTATGCCTATGGATATAGGCTGAGTCCACATAAGCTTGATCTCAAATAATCTTTCAGTTTTTTCCGAGGCTTATACCTACACAGTTTTGATCGAATAAATTGATAAATAGATAATCAATGGCAGGTTCTAGCGTGCTTCGTAGGTTGTGTAAGTTGTGACTTTCCCGCCTTCTCCCAGTTATGCGGGGGGTTTTCTTGGGTTTTATGTAAAAAATCAGACTATTGGACTTTTACTTCCGAGTTTTCAGTGCACTAAGGATTTCACGGGTGTAGAAAATGGTTCGTTGAGCTGATTATCGTTCATGGAAAATATCCAATGCCTGGTAAAAGAGTCCACCATGCTTTCTTGGCCTATCCTGGCCTGATGACCATTGGCCTGATGACCTATTTGAGAAGTAGTAATTTGTTTTCCACTGTCAACCTAGAGTTCCTCGAAATTAGTGGATACGTCTTTTTGACTGCGGCTCCTGATCGTTGCATTGCTGTATTGCTATTGCTAGATTGACGTACTTTATCAGTATTAGCCTCCTATCCAGCTGTACTCCTACATACCGCGTGGAGTCGGACTCGTCAATCTGATTACCCAGGACCCTAAATCCCCCAAAGATTTCCACACTCGTTCTTTTCTTTATGAAATTTAGGTACGGCACGACAAGTGTCTCCAAAAGCGTTTCCACCAGGTCCTCAGCTGTCACGATGCAGAACGACCTCGCGTATAATGCTGTGTCATCAGCATAGACAGCCGTGCTTATGTTTCTGTGCATTGAAAAGTCGTGATTATATAGCGAATACAAAAGTGGGGACAAGCTCGATCCCAGCGGCACTCCTGCTCTGTCTACCATACACTCCGACATGCCTGCCCTTGGTTTCTCCATAACTAATCCCTTTATCAGACGGTATCAAAGGCTTTCTTTGCAGATTTCTGAGTAGGACTGTATTAACCTTGTCCATTCATGTTGTCTTGTATCTAGGGAGCCTTTGTTTCCTTTACCTCCTCGAAGCTGGTCATAGCGTTGATGTTTGCCTTGGGGCTTCTCCAAACTCTCTGGGTTTTCTAGAAATCGTCTCCTGATCTGGGGTAGAGTCGGCGCTCGTCTGGAATGTGCTCCGATAATTTTTCGTGAATAACTCCGCTTTCACTGGGTCAGCCATCACTAGTGTCCGACTATTCCCTACGGCTGGAATTTCCTTGTGCCTACTCCGGAGACGTTTGGACATCCGCCAGAGGGCGTTATCGATCACCTTGAGGTTTTTAAACTTCATTTTTGTGGCTTTTTATGTGTTTGTTTATTTCGTGCCCTAGGTTCATGATATTTTCTCTGTGTACTGGATTTCGTGTGCTCCGCCATTTATTTCTGTACTTGTTATTTAATTTGATGAGACCTAGGATGTAGTCGGGACGAAGTTCTCTATCCTCCATTACGGTCTTTTTTCTGGTGGTGGCAACTCCCACTTTCTGAATGTTTCCTATCAGCCTCCGGGTTTTTGCATCCACATTATCCGCGGTTACTTGCGGTGAAGTTATTTCGTTCATCAATTTCCTGTACTCCTTCCAGTCAATGGTTTGATGATCATACATGATTATTGGCCCCTTAGGGGGTAGTCCACCCTTGATTGTAAAGACTACAGGATCGTGATCCAAAATCAACTCGTCTTTGTACACCACCAGGTCGATTGTCGTAGGGGTCTGACCGTTCCCAGGGGAAATGCGTTGGAGCGTTAGGAAAGTCTATTATTACCTCGTTATCCTGGGAGTAGTTCCAGTGCACTCTTCCATTCGCGATCCACTAATTGGTGCAGTACCACTCAAGCCTCCTTGCATTGAACAATAAGAAATAAAAGTTTCTATACAACTTATATTTCTACTTGATATACCAGTACGAAAAAACTTTGTTATTTGCTTGTTCCAAGAAAGTTATTAATTATTTCATCAGGATAATATTCACGGGGCTAATGAATAATAAATTTATGAAGATATATAATTTTCTCACCCTTTAACAGTTCGCAGAGGGTCAATCTTGAACGTAATGTTGGCACAATTTTTATCCAGCGTCAGTTGATCCTTATCAATTTCGAATGCCTCGGTTTTATCGTTGATGTCCAGGTTTAACTGGAACTTGACTTCCTCGAGTTTATTCAGCTTTTCCCACGTGGACTGACATTTTTCAATCAGAACTTTTTTCACATTCTCCACTAGACACAACTCCTACAAACAAATGAAGTTTCGATAGGCGTGTATACAGTGAGTTTCAGAATTTTTGCACCATATGAACGATTTATAAATCACATTAAAAAGTATATTAGCAAACACAATTATATAAAATTGACATAAATATTACGTAACATGTAATACATGTTATGTAAGTATATTTACATCTCAGTTACGTAGAAATGTCCGCCTCAGTGGCACCTCTATGTTACATCTCAGCCTTTACGTAACTATTTGACATAAAAATGTTCCGTCAATTTTATGTAATATTTACGTTAATGTAACAAATGTTACAATAATTATAATTCATTAATTAGAGCGGCTTTACATTTATGCAATGCATTTGCAATGCAAGACAGGTATTGCAAGGCAATGTAGAAATTGTGTCTTACATTCATGCAATTATTGTTGTGTTGCCAGCAGTTTATACCAACATAAATATATTTCGAGAAAATCTAACCTCAATAAAATATTTTGATATTTTGTTGGTTTGTACTTAACTGAAATTCGAAAAATTACATTCCACCTATCACTAACGCTTTTGATGAATTTTCTATTTCTTTTTTAAGTTGGAGTTAAAGGTTAGGAGACATTCGAAAAACAATATCTACAGGTACTTTGATGTGCTATTGGCATTGAATTTCTCACCAGAAAACTCACTAGAATTTCTCACGAATTGCGTGAAAATTTCAACCAGTCGAAATTTTTTGGGCTTGTACATAACTTGCATGGGCGCAAGCGCAATGTAAAATTTAGTCTTGCATTGCACAAAAATTGCATGAAAATTGCATAATGTAAAGCCGCTCTTACTCAAAAAATACGCAGCATGAAAAAATAAATCCCATTTTTCATAAATAAAGCAATCGTAAACTTGTAGATTAATTAATTTATTTAATCAGTTTTTCTCAATGAATCACACTGGGCACTTGTTATGAACAAACATACAGCATGAACTATCAATAATGATCTTCAAAAAACTAATGGAAATTTGAAACATTTTCAAGAAACGTCAATATTTTAGTATAAATAATGAATTGGACAAAATTTTGTAATAATATATCATTATAGTATTTTTGTGTAACAAACATCTTTATTGGGGTGGTTCAATGGATTTATTTCACAATAGTAAATTTAATTCACTTTTCAAATATAAAAACTAGTAGGTACCTTTTTGAGTTCGGTATCCGCATCATCATAGGTGAGTTCGGTTCCTTGTCTGCAATCTCGAATAGATATGCACTCAGATATGACTCCAAGAGGTATTCCCAAAGCATCCAGTTGTCTTTCAGTGCTGAATTTTTCATCCTTCAGCAGCGATACTTCGGTATTCAGTCTTTGAAGGCACGATAACAGTGTCTGAAAATAAAACATGTATTTTCTTTGGTTTGTTCCGCAGATACAGAAACTCAAATATGAAATTGACTACTTAAGCGACCAGTTACTCACCAACAACAAGTAAGTTATTATTAATGATATTGATAGTAATGAACTACGCGAAAATTGATTAAAAGTAACGTTAAAAGTCAGGAAGTTTTAGAACTTAGGGCAAACTCAATCAACTGAATATGAATCATAATGGAAATAGTCTTCTTGATTTTCCTTCGTCTGCAGATATGGGCCCTATATAATAATCGCTTTGAGGAGTTTTCTCATAAATCGCTCCAAGACAAACATACAACGTACAATACTACCCAAGAATCACCAACAAAACTGTTAGTCCAGCCTGAGTATGTATTCCTTCAAGAAAGCGGTCTTCTACAACATTGGTGATTTTGTTAAAAAATTGATCAATAAGTGTTTTAGGTGGGAAAATGGTCAGAAATGATGTATTATGAAAACTACCATTCTAAAAATGTTGCACACTCTTATACAAGTAGTCCGATACATTTGATATAATAATAAAGAAAGACAACTATCATCCAAGGACTTGGTGAGTTGCTACACTACTTTCCGCACAAAATACCAGGGACTATATCAGGGCTCTTCATAACACCAAGCATCTGAAGAACAACTGGCACAGGTGGATGCGAATATTAACGAAAGTCTTTCAAACAAAGCTGACATCTGGCAAAAATGTTGATGAAGTTTTCATCTAATTGCTAGATGAAGAGCATCAGATTCCTGACTGAATTGTCGACGGGCAAACTGTGCTTATCCCAAAAAAAAACGGAGATTTGTTTCATCCAAAGAAGTACATCTCGAAAGAGGACGATACGAGGAATACGGAGACAATATCCTACTCATAGACGGAAGCATCCAACATCATCTTGATGCTGAAGAGAGGTAACTCTTCAAGGCAAGTATCAGTATAAAGTCCGACAGATCTGGTCATCCAAAATCTTGACCATCTCATTCTTCCGGTCAAGTAAATGGTATCTTCAATACACTGGTCTACCAAAGTCGCGTGATATATAATAGAGGTCCCAGAGACTAAATGCAGAGGGTGTCGGGGGGCCTGATACCATAATGTATTTGCTATCAGTTCGTCACGCTTATGTGGTTTCAGCTTATATCCACAGGCATAACGTAGCGCTACGAGTGTTGTACTATCATCTACAACACTCCGGAGGATCTTGAGTCCGTTGTGGAAAATGAGAAGTGACGAACTCATTGGAACTACCAATTCCCCATCCTCAGGCAAATACAAGCCAATAAACCTGAAGAAGTCCTTGATCATCAAGCTAGGACGATTTTCGTCATAGAATTTTCAGCTCCTGATGGAACTAACATTGTCCGAAAAGAGCAGGAGAAACGGACTCAACACCGAGATAAGGAGAGTTCAGTCTAGTTAGAGGTTACACGTATTCAACTCTTGAATGCCTGCAGTGGAAGATGATCGATCATCTTATAACTATTATAGATTATCAAACATTTGATCAAATAGTTTACTGCGGGCTACAAAATATGCGTCTCTCGAGGTACCCTCAATAACTTTTCTGATACAGCCTGTTTCAAATTAGATTAGATTGTAAAGGGTGGGCTTTGTATGAAGGCTATGCGGCCTCTAAGCACTTCGGCCTATTAGATATTTTGTGCATGACCATCTCGAGGACTGGGATTCCGAGACTTGGTATAAAGTTCACGGGTTTCCTGCATGCTGATTTTCCAAAGTCGGAGGACGTTAAGAAGGCCCTTTCTAGGATATTGAGCCTTTTGCAGTAAACCTCGGGTATTCGCAAAGCAAATGTTCTGCAGTTTCAACGAAATTCTTGCAGTAATTTGGAATTTTTTTTGAAGTGAAACGTCAGAGGAAGTTGTCCGCCTCGAGATGGCTCACTAACCATTTCGCTTGTCTCTGCCCTGGCACTTCATTCCAGTGATATTTCATTTCATCGATTACCCTGCTTTGGAACACTTCTTTCAAGTGGGCTTTGGAGAGTCCAGAGGAAGGTTCTGGGCCAAGAAATTGTGTGTTTTCCCCTTTTCGGCAAGGCAGTCTGCTTCCTCATTGTCTGTGACCTGGTTGTTTTCTGACAGCTGCCTTGGGGATTATTTGTTGTCCCAAGTCAGCTCAGTGCTGCTTTGGTGTCTGACAGTATAGAGATTTTTTCCCTCCGGGAGCATGTGATTCTGTTCGAAAGATGGCTGTGATGTTACAGGATTTTGAGGGCCTTCAACTTGATCCTGTAATGACCAGCCCTTTCCTTCAGCTTGGATCCATCCATTTCAGTTAAGGTCCGTGCCCTATACAAATTTGGTGATTTTTTGTGATCACTTTGGAACTGCCTTTCGAAGTTGTACCGAATAGGCATATTATATGGCTGTTTAGGCACTAGAGCAATTTTTTTCCTTGAGGGCTGATGAAATGATGCATATATGACGTGTTAAAAAACGCCCAAATTCTAGTTTTAGAAATGCTGGGAGTGCAATCTCTTTATTCGACAGTAATTTCTCAATCCAGCCGGATGTTTCAGGTTGATAGGCGTGTTGGTTCTCCGACGACATTGGATACTCTGTATCGTTATCTCGAATATTTCTATCAACTAGTTTTTCTATCGTTTCAAAGAATGGGAGATGAAAATCAAATTGGCAAGTTTTCGATAAATCAATATCAATACTCTATGTTTTCAAGAAACTAGATAGAATGTAGTGAGAAGTATGGGTTGAAGTTGATGAAATAAAGTTGAATTTGTTTAGCAGAGCGTTCTGCATGGTTGTGTTATGATTTATCGGGATTTATTGTTGATTGTCAATCTGTAAATGAACAATACATAAAACTGATCTAGTATACTCTACAGCCACGAACCCCAATGTTGCACAATCGTGAAAAATACTAACTTCTCTCCATCTGTCCAGCTCCGTAACCCTGTCGGAAAGTCGCACATTGTTATGGTACGTGTCCCAATCTGAGCGTATTTTAGTTTCGTTTCTGAGCTGTCTGGATTCGTGACGCAAATTGAAGGCATCGTTTCGGCGAGTGTCGTTCGTTTGCTGGCTCTGCCACTGTTTCGCGAACCAATCAGCCAAACCGATATGGGGAATGGGTTTTTCGAAAGTAACAACGGACATGATTCCCTGAAAAATAGATTGGGATCGATTAAAGGAGCATGGGTGGTTGAGACAAAACGTATATGTGGGTCAAACGCAACGGTAATTCAAGAATGATTTTAGATAACACGTTTATGGTACCAATTGAAGACAGAGATTCACATGATAATTTTTTCAGAGTTCATCTTCCATACTAATTACCTACTATAGTTTATTTCTTTACTCAGTTGAAGCAACTTTAGAAAAGTCAGCTGGAGAGTATATATATAAGGTGTTTGGAACATTTTTTTTTGGAATACTGGGGAAGTAGTTAGTTTCTGTCAGATATTTGCCTTATATTTTCTACTTTTTAGGAGTGTGTGGAAATAATGTAATTTCAATTCGGTCGAAATCATTCATTTGATATCAGCCTAACTTTTGTCCGAATCAATGCATATTCACTTCTCGAGGAGTGCTTCTTGCTTCACTCGCTAGCGGCACAGCGACCGACTAATTGTAAGACGCGGCTTCATTCGTCTGTTAAAATTGTGATATTTGAGTATTATCATTCGTTGGGTGCGAAATTTTGGAGTACTCAGTGCTTTTGATCCCTATAGACACAGCCATCTTAATACTCCAAGCAATGGAGAGAAAATTAGCAACACCGTAGGGCCACTATTTGGCAATCGACCGACTATTCGTTTAGTTAATGACAATTTGTCGGTTTATTTTAAAAACTAGGCAAAAAACACAATTAAATCGTAGAGAAAAGAAAGACGAATAATATGGCGGTTATTTCATTTTTTTTATCACAATCTGGAATCGCAATTCATTCAATATCTTATAGGTATATAAGACAACTGTCACGTTCAGTTGTTCCATGCCCGGATATTTTAATTTTTTCTTATTGAGTGAAGGCGTCTTCTTCAGTAAATTTGACGATTACTCAATTCAATATAAGTCATTAGTTATTAATGTTAGGTTTACCTATTCTTTGTTCGTAATATTTATTGAATAGTGGAAAAAATTAAAGAATTGAATTTCTACACGTTTTCGACAGCCAGCGCTTAAATTTATTTCCCGCATTTATATCACTAGACATTTCGATTGATATGTGTCCAATTGATCAATTGATGCTTTGTGGCAAACACAATACAAAGCAAAAGTATGGTCAAAACTGTTAAACGTTATAAAACTGTAAAACAGCGACGTAAAGAGAGGCTGCCTGACACTCCAAGTAGATAATACCGAAACATTATTTACTAACTGCGAATAGACGGTTTTCACTAGTTAAAGCAGAATAGAACTCACCTCTGATATCGAAGAAATTAAAAAATACCTACTACCTATCCGATGAACTGCTGTATGCCTAACAACACAAAACACAACTAATGTATTGACAAAACCTGTCAGCTTTGTACACACATGGAAACCAACAGTCTGAACATTTCACCCTTTCGAAATATTAGACGTACTTGCAGTGGCGTAGCCAGCAATTTTCTATGGGGGCGTAATGAAAAAATTTGAATTGCCGAATAACCGTAAAATTTTCGTTGGGGCCCAGGGTCCCTTCTCTGGCTACGCCACTGTGTACCCGCCTATTTTTCTGAGTTAATATGAGAGTTATTGCAAAAAATTCCCTCAGCAAAACTAGTCTAAAGACAATCACGGGATTTTTGACGGGGCACTGCAGATTCAAGGAAGCTAGGCTTAGAGGAGGACATCACCTGCAGATTCTGTGGAGAACATCAAGAAACACCACATCATATATTGATGGAGTGTTTGTTATGCTGTATATTACAGAAGATTGAATATACTGGGATCACACCAGCTGACGGTGGGAAAAACACCACGAATAGACCCCCTCAAAATCCTTAAATTCCTCAAAAAACTGGGGCTTGAGGGGCTGCTGTAAATGAGAACAACTTGAAATAGCAGAAGAAGATGGGACACAATAGATCTAATTAGATCGCAGCGCATCAGTCACCATCCATACTTACCATTACCATTACATTGGTGCATTCAATAGAGTGGTATACATAACCAAGATCACCTCAAACAAATGAAGAAGAAAGCGGAAATGACATTGTCTTTGGTTCTTACGTCTTTAGAAGCACACAATTCCATGTTGACTACTATTGTTCAAAAAACAATACCCTATTTAATTCTAAGAAACACAAGAAAATGAAGACAATAAAAAACAATGCATTTATATTACTATGCTATTTTGTATACTTATACATCATATTATGCCATCCACAACAATAAGTTGTGTTACTATGCTCCTCAACCTCTATAAACATTTGAATGTGATATTTCCATCATTGAAGTCGAACTTAAAACTATAATCTATTTCCCTAGTAGTCCGTCCTGAAAAAAGACAAACCCCTTGACGAGTGTACATGTCCCAGTGAATGTCTTTTCCTATCTCAATAGGAATGATTGGTCCAGTGGTGATTGTGATTGTGCTGTTTGGCGAATCATCCAACTTCCAGTCGACCCATAGGGCTATGCCGTTGCATTCCATATTGCTGAAAAAATAAAACGTAATGAAATGACAATTCTGAGCTCCGATCAAGTAACACAACCTAGATGATTAATACTCGGAACGTACTGAAGGTAAAGGAAGCATGTAAAAACGATAGTATTTCCATCGCCGAACGGAGATTATTCGTTGTCGATATAGTCTGGTCAGTACGGCAACGCTGCACTTGATATTTGACAGAACAATAACAATAACAATAATTTTATGTTTTTATTTCATTACAGTGATTTTTTGTGAATAAAGGGCAAACTCCGAGTTAATTTGTGTTAAATTATCGATAGTTTTTATTATTAAGCAATGAAGCATTGTGAAATGTGTAAAAAAAGACCATTTAAACTGGAAATCAAAATATGTCATTTCATAGGTAAGCTACCAGTGTGGTAACTATCAAGAATCCTAATGGAAAAGAGTAAAATTATGAAGAAAACATGTCAATTAGAGCATCGGCTGTTCTCAAAATCCTGTGGAGATTATTCCTTCATAATTTTAGGTTTCCATTCCATAAGTATTGGGTTTCCATTATTTCTATTTTATTGAACATGTTTCTGTAAACAACGCACGACCCTGCTGGTGAGGGAAGATTTCCCTTACAAATAAAGTTAAAGACGTGTGCGGCGAGTTACTCATCTAGGTTGTGTTATTTGATCGAAATTTCCGAGAGTCTACTAGTTCTACTGATGGAGATAACATGGTTATCAAAATGTGCACCTAGGAATTAAATACTTGTGTGGTGAAGGAAAAAAATACTTTTGGTTTTCTTTAAAAAAATTTAACAACACAGACAAAAGAACCTTCTAGTATATGTATGAGATCTCGGTAACGGTAAAACATAGAGAGGTGGTTAAATGGGAAAAAAGTAGCGTACTTTAGATCGGTTACGCGAATCAATTTGTTTTTGGCTATCTTTTCATTTTGTGAACATTCGATAGAAAAAATTGCAATTTTATAGACTATCTGAAAATGTGAGTGAAATTGTTTAACAACGTATCGTACAAATTGGGCTATCCTCAACTTTTTATTTTCAAAAATGTATTTTTATCGAATTTTCTCAAATTCAAGAGTAATGATTATTTAAAAATTTTATAGGCTTTTGTGGAACCTCTGCAATTTCAAGTTGAGAATTTTTGAAAATCGATCGGGCAAAGGAATTTTTGACGAATTATTCCTTTTTTATGCTTTACCTTGTCTCTGAGTACACACATCATATGTTTTCGGAATCAGCATGAAATTTTGCGTATATAGTGCGAATTTCAAGTGGATCAGATGGTTTTGTATTTCACATGATTTTTTATTTCGAGTAATATTTTCTTTCATCGATCAAATTGAAATTCACAGAGTAAACTAATTCCATCATTCTGAATCGTTTGGCTTTCGCAGACTTGTCTATCTTCAACCGTTTTTGAGTTGAAAAGTTCATCTGCAGTTGAGAGTGGTAATTTCCTGCCAACATTTTTTATGAATTCTTTTAATAATTTTCGTAAGTTTAATTTTTTTATATATATGCTTATCGAATTTAAAATGGATTTCAAGTTAATTAAAGATTTTATAGGCTTTTACGGAACCTCTGCAATTTTGAGTTGAGAATTTTTGAAAGTTCGATTGTATTGGAGAATTTTTGCCGTATTATTCATTTCTAATGCTAAATCTGAGCATGTTCAAATCATACAGTGCGGCTTTTAATAGCCCCCCCCCTGTTAACTTTTGAACGGTTTGACGTACAACCTTAAAAAAACGGTTGGAGGGTTTCACCGATACTATTTTTTGACATAAAACACATTGTGATTGGTCGATAGATGAAATTAACAGGGCAGTGACTATTAAAAGCAGCACTTAGTGCGAATTTCAAGCAAACCTGATAATTTTGTATTTTACATGATTTTGAGTTTCTACAGGAGTTTATAGACGCGTTACATACACTACTTTTTCTACGAATTCATACTAGAACAACAAAATTATTGTATTTCAATAAATTGAAAACTTTTAGGTTATCATGAATTTTCAATTGACAGATCAAGACCTACTCTGTCAGGCAGGTTTTCAACACATGAAATCAAATAGTAACCATATAGTGATGTATTTAAAGAATGGAATTGCCATGCTGTTTTCAAAATTTTGCTTATAACAACCATATACATTTTTATTTCTAACTGTAAATCATTTTGAACTCTGGTATGGAATCCATATAATTTTTTGAATCAGAAAATATTGCTTTAATAATAGAATCGAATAGAAATAATAGAATAGATGGAATACTGAATTGAAATTAATAATTAACGAATTTGATTTGCAATAGCATTTTTATAATGGTTTATCTCATCATCTTACCCTTGAATTTGGAATTTTCCATTGTGTTGCAATGTATCCTCAGCAAGATTAATCAAATCTATCTCTGCTATATCAGTTACAACACTGAGTGCGCACCCAGGATATTCCCAGAGAGGTTGAGCTTCTACATTATCGTCACTAATGTTGCTGGATTCCTATAATCATGAAACAATTTATGAATATCAAATGAGCAGGGCATATTCATATACATCAAATTAAGTAACTATGTTCTGTAATATTTTTACTAATGATAATTCACTATATTTCAATATATCCCATTCAACAATAGTATTTTTAACACAATACAAGTTGAAACGAAGTACCCCAGGTATCAGTGCTGGGGCCAATACTCTTCAAAATCTATAATGAAGATCTGCCAACATTTATAAATATGGCAGATGTTTTCTTGTAAGCTGATGACTCAACATTTTGCATCCAGGAAATCTCCAGAGAGTATCTCTTGAAAGGCGAAATATATTTCAACTTGAATGCTCTTTCCTTCAATAAAAACAAGACAATAATAAAACCTTCGCAAATAATCATGCATATGTTGTGGATGAAATGGTGGAGAAATCTCTTGGTTTCTTCATAGATGCAGAACTGACCTGGAAAGTACATACGAACTAATAAATAAAAGTAAGCTATTCAGAATCCCGTATGTTCTGTGGAATCTCAATGCATGATATCATCGATATTTTTACCTATGAATGGATGTAAAACTAATGCCTTTCAAAACCTACTCAGCTGCAGTTATAAAAAGCCATCAATGGTAACATCATGTTATATTCTTTACTGTATAATACTGTTTTAAGTATGTCTATTTTGACCTATCAATATGTTTTTATTTTAATGTGCAATTTGAAATGTTTACATACACTTAATGTGTTTATGATTATTTATGCACTTGCATATTTTTTCTTGAGATGCTGTTGTACTTAAACAAATTGCTTGTGTAACTGTGTGATATTTTGCATGTTTTTATACACCGATTTTGTATTCAAAGATGAATAAAGATCTTATCTTATTATTCTAGCATTTTATGAGTGAGGCTATATTTTTCTGTCCATTTACCTCAATGAGCTTATCAAAATTCTTCATCAGGAATCCTTCACAACTCCCCAGGGGACTTCTGATCTTGAACAAGTCATTGAAATGAACAGCTACACCTCTAAGAGTAGCTTTCTTTGGAAATATTTGAACATCGTCGGCAATGAATTTCCTCAGTCCTTTCAACAGATACAGAAATAGTAAGTTATCCCAAGGCAAAATGCTGCTGGTGTAGTATGGTTCACCCAACACTATATTTACATCCCTCAGGTCTACTTCCTTCAATTTATCTAGTGATGGAATTACTGTTACATTACTAATACTGTTGTTTTTGATATACTCCTCCAGAATTTGCCTGGATAGGCGGTTTGTTTCAACAAAAGATACCCTTTTGGCTCCCAGCTTCACAGCAGCGAGGGCCAGATAAAATCCATCACTCACCACGAGTATTTTACTCTCACTATTTACATACTTCTCAAGAAGTGAAAGGTACTTCTTGTTCCTCCTGGAATCATTCATTTGACCTATTCTTGTTCGAGAAAACGTAACATGCAGTCCACATTCACATATAGGGTTCAAGTAGTGAACATTTGAAATTCTCAAATCCTTCACTAGATTGAACCACAAGGAATACTCATCATGACAACTGATTAAATTAATTTCTTGGGCCTTCTGAACAGGAACTTCTTCAGGCAGATAATAAATAGCTTGCATCCAGTGATCTCGCCATGGTAAGTTGGTTTTTGTTCTTGAGGAAGGATGTGCCCATCGTGGGGCACAACTCAGGATTATTTTTCCCTCAGTATCCATCTGCAGTTCCCACCACATGAATACAGCGTGTGCTTTACCATCCCGCTCGGATTTCACAGTGTTAATTGTGGACCTGTCAAAAATGAAAGGTGTTCTACCTGACCAATCAAAGCGGAGAACAGGTAATGGAGCAACTATGGTATTGAACGAATCCAGAGGAAGTTGACTGAGTTGAATATCGTGTACTGATGTTGAACCCGGGCAATTTTTTATAGATTCCGGAATTCTTATCAAACTTTCACCATCGTCACTGAATACGTCTTTCAGCTTGTTCCAATTTTGAGCCAGAGGACACTCGACAATCTGGGCAAATATAGTGGCCGACTCGGGAATCACAAATGAATCCTTTTCCAACAAATTCTTGTGTGCATGACTGAAAGTAGAGAGGGCACCTTCGCCTATCAACTCTGTATCGAAAACTTCAGTAACCAATATATTGCAGCGTTCTCTCATATCTCCACCCTCTCCGACAATTAAATCAGTAGACCTTTTCGGTATGATTCGAATTCTGTCTTGGAAACCGTTCAGTTCAATTACTTTTAGAGCACAATCGCCCATAGGCTTGAAAGCTTCACAGGCTATAACTGAGTCAGCTCCATTTCGTACAGCCATCATTGAGAGTAGCCCAGTTCCTGTTCCAATATCGAGGACGTTGGCCTTTTTGCCTCTGGCATGTGTCCTGATTATAGCGTCTTTCAGAGCACGCTCATAGAGTTGGTTTCTCTCAGTATCATGAAGCATATCGGCGAAGGCTGATCTAGCAACTTCCTGGTGGTAATCATAGTCTTCATTTTCAACCACCCAATCGTTTGTTCCTGTTATTGGATTGAGTTTTTGTATGAAAACACTCATTTTCGAATATTTTCTGTTGAAATTAAGAACATTAGAAAAAAACAGTTTCAAAAACATACGATAAAGAGGTTATATTTACAAAACAAAGTTTTACGTTTTACGCAACTCGGCTCGATCCACGGCACAGTTAATTTGGAGCAAATATCAATACAACTA
Source organism: Chrysolina americana (assembly GCA_958502065.1). Classification (NCBI taxonomy): domain Eukaryota; kingdom Metazoa; phylum Arthropoda; class Insecta; order Coleoptera; family Chrysomelidae; genus Chrysolina; species Chrysolina americana. Next base: position 91,870,463 of record OY293412.1, read on the forward strand.
AGTGCATTTTTGGTTGTATACCTATAGGTAACGAAATCTAAAAGGATTTAATAACATATTTAAATCCATATTTGAATGAATCACTGAAGACAGAATCTTCGGTGAGTCTGCAGATTGATAGGAAAATTTGGCAGATATGATTAGTCAGTAAGTCTTTCCAAAAGTTATTCTACTAAAGTATTGAGACTACTTTAAAAAATGGAAAAAATTTGTATTTGCCGCCAAAACAAATCATCGGTTAGCGGAAGTCCCCCACCTAAAATTAGCGGCCATATTGAAATACGCAATTTCCCACTTCCGTCCTGCCCATTTCGTCATCGAGCGTCGAACTAGCGCGAGTGCTGCGAGTTAGCTCCAATGACTTTTTTAAATAATACAAGTAATAATGGATAACAGAAGTAATATGTTACAATTATGTAGACTGTGTTTAGTTAAGGACGATGTTAATATACCAATTTTTGAGGAACACGGTGATATTAGGCAAATATTCCTGAAAATTAGTTCGTGTCTACCGGTTAAGGTAAGTTGGCGTCACCCGCCATGTTTCTGTTTGTCGTTCTTGATAGTTGATATTCGACAGATTTTCTATTTTTGACATCATTTTGCATGTTTACAAAACAACATTGAAGCGATGAAATGTTTGATATCCATTATGGAAATGATTTCAATTAGTAGTAAATTCATTTGAGAACAATTTGTTTCATAATTATCTAGGCGTTGGCCAATGATTACAAAATTGTATTGTGTTTACATAAATTTTTTTCAATTTCTAACTTTTTCTGGCACTTTTGTTCTATTTCGGTGATGTTATTAGTGATCATCTTAGTTAATTCATGAAGCTTATTGGTATGCTTGGCTTGGGTAATGGTTATTTGAATGTTTAAATCAATATACAGGGTGGAGAGGGGGGTCGCGAGGGGCTGCGACCTTCGGTATGTTTACGCTGCAAGTGACTGGAAACTGTTAGCCGCTTTCAACTGTTCAATGCATTTGTTGCCATAGTTTTCGTTTTCTTTTGTTTCGTCAGTCTTTTTTTCTAACTACTCAAGCGTATTATTCAAATAACAAATTCTTGCATTCTTTACAAGTGTTTCCTAACATTGTAACAAAACGACAAGATGATATTATGCACTTGGAACAGTTGCGACTTTAATTTTTATTGCCAAGTTGCCAACTTAAGCGACATCATTTATATAGGATGGTTCTATGTAGTTCAGAGAATGTATATAATGCCTTGGCAGCCATTTTGCTTGCAACTCTCCGGTTTTCTCTACCTCTACCCAGTACAATTTCCCCTATGTGGTCTGAAGTACAGCCTGTACAGTTGTGTTCATGATTATTCCATTGGCGTACTAAATTATGTCTCTTGGGTCAGTTATTATGAAGGTTCACATAAAATTGAAATCAATATTTGGAAAGTGTTGAAACCCACTTTTGCCAAGTTTTTTCTGCAGGTCTCTGATCCAGTGGCGTTTTTGATTATTTCGGATGGAACTTACATACTTGATTATTATCAGTTACCACAATTGGATATGAAGTGGACATAATTTTTGTTTTTCTTATTCGGAGTTTTGGTGCATTGAACATTTATTTCAATTTATCGAAATGGAAGACTAGTCAAATATTGGAATTTTTTTGTTACATTGCCTGTCAATTAATTGAAATATCAATTCAAAATAAACCAAGTAAAACGCACCAGTAGGATAATTTTTTTAAAATGTTTCGAAATTGTATGCCCAATGCTTGACAGTGCAAATATGTCATGTTTGCAACTGTTTTCAATTGGGCAAATATTAATTTACAGGGTTTTTCGCAGAAATTTTCCATCTATGACATTTTCTGTAGCCCGATTCTCTGTACATTTCTTCAATGAATTGTTTTATAAAATTGAAATCATATTTACTTGAATAAAAAACTTTAATAAAACTCCTTGAACTAATTTTCACAAGCTATCAGAATTTTTTTTTGGAACTTATGTATTTTGGTCTGAATAAAAAATACAAATTAAATTTTTGGTGGTCTCAAGTAATTCGGGATATATGGGTCTATTTTTGAGTGATGACTGATATGTTTTAGGACACACTTCTATCGCGAAAAAAACTCAAACTTTTTCCTTCTTTAGATTTGCACAATGTACACATCCTAGTTCACCCCTTTTTTCGCATTTTTTTTATAAGATGACATTTTTCATCCAGAAATTCAACCTGTTAAGAATATCAAAAACAACAAATTTGTGCAAAATGTTTAGTGAATATATTCATGTTGGGGGTAACTTTGAACGGCCTACATTTCGAGCCATTCAACTTCAACATGAATAGGAAATTATTCAATCTCGGTATTTTTTCCAGTTACCAACTTGACATGAATTGAATTCACTAACCATTTTGTCCAGAATTTCTGTTTATGTGGTTATGAAAGAATGATGAGTTTTTTCATAAAAAGTGCCGTTTTCCATAAAGAAAAAGTTTTAAGTGTTTCGGTTTTTTTCGCCATGGGATGTGGGCTATAAAATGCCAGTCATTTGTTTTTATACAGTTCGACTGTTTTACCTTTACCCATGGGTCATCAATTTATGATCGAAGAAATCACACAGAACAGAATTTTACCAAAACTTTGAAATGATGTTAAATTAGTTTAACATTTATAGTTTTGTACTAATTGGCTTATTTTTCTGTAATTGATGTAAAACATTATTTGAAATATATACCATTGTTAATATTGAATGTGAGTGGGTCTTTATTTAACTATATTCTGTTCCTTTGTGGAATTCCGAAGTAAACATTGGGTTTGTGAAATTAACTTGATGTATGCTTTTATTTTTGCAAATCTTCTATTTTGCTCTTTTTATTTTTCGTTACCGATAATATTTTTTTCATAACGGTAAATTAAGTATGTCAAATTTAATAATAATCCACCCTGAAACTGAATGAAAATGTATGAACTTTAGGTCTAATTGATGATACATGAATGCATCTAAACATAATAATTTTGTAACGTTCATTGTGTAGGTATATAGGGTTTCAACAAATACGTATTTTCAAATGTATTTGTAGTTGACACTTTCAGATGCGAGTTTTGTTACCTATTCGAAATGCACATAATTCCGTTTGAAAATGCATTGAGTATTGGAATAAACTATTAAACATCATTATTGATTGTATACGAATGGCAGTATTATAAGTTTTAGTACTGTTAATAGTCCCGAATTCTATATTAATTCGTTGTAATAAACGGTACAAAATATCAGTGGCTGATTAAATACATATAGATTTGATCATACTTTCGTCATGCTTATTTTTTCGGATTCATTTTAATGTTCGGCGGGTTTTGTAGTATGGAGAGAAGTTGCTTTTTTGTTGATGTCTCTACTAAGAGATACCTAATACCTCAGTACCAACACTATTCCTGAAGGTAAACCTATCAACATTTTTGTTTGTTCTTTGTTGAAGCTAACGTTTGTTTAGAAGCAAAATTAATGCATTTTTTAAACGTATTTATTCATGATCAATTGCCTTGTATGTAATATCATTTATCTCATTGTTACAGGTATCACGGGAAGACAAGTTGCCTAAAAAAATATGTGATGGATGTTCCTTTAAGTTAGATACACTCTATGAGTTTTGGAATACAAGTGCGAACGCGGAAAAACAATTATTAACATGGTTAGGCGAAGCAGGCATGAATTCACAGATGGTAGACGGTACCATATCGGCGGTGGCACAACAAATCAAGCCTACAGACACGTTTGTGAAACAAGAAACGATCGAACCTCCTGATGTGCACACGGAAGACAACGAAGATGATAAGGAGTACATGTTTCAGCAAAAATTCGAGGAGGTGAGTTTTAAATTCCTGATTGACCTGTTGGGTTGTGAATGATAATTTTTGTTTTCGTCAGTCAACGTCGGCAGGACCCTCTGCTACCGTTACCTCGAATGAGGAGGAGGAACCTCCTCCTCCGAAAAGGGCTCGTAGAACCGCCGCTGTGAAAGCTGCTATCGCTATGGACCATGATAGTGACGACGATGACGATTCGGGAGAGCCAATGACGAAGGTAAGGATTGAAATTGTTGGACAGTCTGAAATAAATAATATGAAGAATTTCAAAGAGAATTGTAAATGAAGAATACTTTTACTTGAATTTTTTATTATTTAATTTCAATAATTAATGTTAATCATTGGAATGCCAAGGAACAATAATTAAGGTATTGCCCTACACTTGTGGCTGAATGATTATTACTCCAAATCTGATTAATTGACCTGTTCTTGATCCTATAAGGTTGAGGATTCTATACATGTATAACAAGTTGATAGTGAATTATTTTTCAATGACCTGTATTTTGGAAAGGACCTCAGTTATTTTCTTTTCATTCGGTAGCAACATCCGTAGAACGAAATTTATTGAGTCAAATCAAATCTTATATTCTTTATTGTCAAGGATTAAATATCTTATGGATAAAAAAAATGTTAAAACTAAGTATAAATAATAAGTCAGACAAAACTTCAAAAGTAGAAACAGATAAAATTCAATCTATACAAAATATATACATACATTATCAGAAATCTCAAGAAATGGAAACTACTCAAAACATCAAAAAAACGTCAATATCACTCAAAGCCTACTAAATACTAATACTATTGTAATCTTGTTTATATTATGCATCTAAGTGGCTACTTGCGCTCATTACCTAACACTTTACCTGTCTACATAAATTACAATTACTAAATATTCTATAGCTCTATAGCTTACTTCTACCTATTTGTTTTCGATTCAGTGACAACCTTCTTGAAAATTAATGACTAATACCAATACTGATTTTGGCAGGGGTAAGGGAATATGGCGTACTCCGGTGTTAATTGTGCCTTTCTGCCACTATAGGTAAAACTGATGTTTTTGAATATGACGAACGGTTCAAAATACATAAAGGCATGGTAAAGTTAAAATCTTGATATCAACGAATTCTTGCAAGTTGTTTTTGAGACCAGTTTATATATCTCATAGCACGTTTCTGGAGCAAAATCATATGGAAACTGGGCCTCGAGGTACACCACAACATACTATTTTGAGATCATAGGATGCATTCACAGTTGTCTTCAATAACTCAGGAAGGAGGTGGAGAAAAACATGATAAGTTATGTCATCTAATACTGTTCAGCATTGGCAAATTCTGTAAAAAATGTACAATCATTACCTTTGTGTACCTTCTACAGCAATTATTAAAATATAATTAAACCAGATTAGCCATTTAAGCAGGGCTTCAGAATTGCTGTTACCGAATAAAGTTGATAAAAATATTGTAAATCTACGAACCACATGACAAATAAAACTTGCATAGGGATTTTTTTTTCAAAATTGAAATTTATGCCCAATGCTTGACAGTGCAAATCTGTTATGTTTGTAATTGTTTTCAATTGGGCAAATATTAATTTACAGGGTTTTTCGCAGAAATTTTCATTCCGTGAAATTTTCTGTAGCCCGATTCTCTGTACAATCTTTTTAAACATTCCATTCAACAATAATAAGAAGCCGTAGTGAATTGGATGCAAAAAATGTTTGTGATAATAGTAATGATAAGTATGCAAACGAATTCAGTGGGGAATTTAGAGTTAAAACAATGAAATACCTATTTGAAGAATTTGACAATGCCTTGGGTAGGTATTAATATAAAAATTATGGCCTATAGACATTATTTACCAGATAACATGGGCTGGTTTTTGTTCAATGAGCAGGTTTCATTATTTCCCTGTTTTTTTTTGGAAAATTATTCTTTATTGCACAACAGATTACTCCCAATTACAAGACATAGTTAACAAGTATGTAAATTTACATATTTGAACAACAACAACAAAAAACTGATGTTATGGCCACTGTATGAAATGAAATGTTTCAGTATATTTCGTATAAATATGGGTGTAATCAAAAAATTATTACTTTCAAAATCAAATCAAGCTTATGGGTTGGAGTAACAAATATTACTGGCTAACAGTCTAGATAAACCAAACCTCTACATTATTCATAGTTTTGGAGTAATTATCATGTACCTTGTAAATGGCAGGCAATACCTGCCTTTCCTTTATTTCTGTAATAATAATCTTAATTCAAATAGGAAAATCTAATATACACAATAAAAATTGGGTAACATTATGAACTATAATCAATCGAAGTACATTTTCCTATTGTAAATTTAACTAAATTTCAATAACATTTACACAACTTCTCACAAACTGTTGATTCATCACAATAACGTTGAAATATCACAATAAAATCAACAGAAAGGTAAGTTTTTCTTTCAACTGGTTAACGGAAAAAATCAACAATTTTTTTTAACACAAAAATTATTGTTTATTCTGGTGGAATAGTTGTGTATTTGGTTTTGGAACATCATAATTTGTCTTGAATATTTTCTTTATTTTAAAATATTTCTGTTTTGTTCTAGATGGAAGATGAAAGTGATGAGAGTGATGGAGAAGATCAAGAACCCTCATTTGCCGATGCTCCATCCACGAGCGCTGATGATCAGCCTGGCCCGTCTGGTGTAGGAAAAGATGGAGTTGAAGCACCGTGAGTACTTGTTTTATTTCACACCAAATTGACCCTATTGCACCTGAATGTACCCGGTTTTGGCTGGTTTTGCTGCTATATTTGTTTAGTTTGGGAATTTAGTTTCTTCTAGAAAATTCAGACTGTTCTTTATAATTTTATCCTTCTAAATTTGTATTTTTCTTGAATTGCAGTCATTTTGTTAGCATATTTTTCGTAAACATTTTGAGTATTTTAATTTGAGGTAAGTTTCATTTATTTTCAATTTGGCAAAACCAGTTGGTTGTTCTTTATAAAAACTCATGTTGATGTTCAGAAGCAATCTTTCCAGTAAAGTTTTTAAATTGCGCTTGAAGTACATTCAGGTGACCTTTTGGATCTGACAATAAATACTAAAATTGTAAGTTGTTTACTGGAATGTTTTTGTATGCTGGAGTTTGGTTCTAATTAATCAGTAAACTACAAAATTTTATTTTTGCAGAAATATTTTTTACTTGGCATTCTTTTGATTGATTCATCATGAGTTTTTCAGTCTGCATTTGAGCTGTGTGAATCACATACTTTTGTTTCTTTAAGCTGTGAAAAATTGACTTTTGTGATTTTTTCTTTTTGATGAAACAAAATTTGTGATGCAGCAGTAACAAATTTGCAGAGTAATAAAATGTTTTTCATACTTTGAGGAAAATATTTTATTTGCTTTAAGTTTGACCATGATGAATGAATACTTGAAAATGGGTTTTGTTATTTTTAATTATTTGGAAATTTTTAAAATGTTATTTTCTGAAGCATTTAGTGGTATCAAAACCATATTTTTCATCAAAAATGAGGACTGTCCCAAAAATATTTTTGTGAGAATTGAATACTGTAGTCTAATATTCACAAAATGCTAATTTTAAACAACTAACTCTTGAACTTTTAGAGTTGAAACTTTTCGATTCTGATAGTTCTGGTAGAGTTGGATAAGTTTCTTTTTGTGGGTTTAGTAGAACCAACAAGAAACTAGTTATAAGCTGTACATGTTGCAGTATCAATATTATATGAATACAGCTACTTTTCTGTGTTCATATAATTTTTTGGTATTTTGAATGTGTAGTGCTTGAAATTGTTTTCTTGGGCGTTCGCAAATGTTGAAAACATTCTAGTTTTTTATTAAAATTGAAAATAACAATCAAATTTTGGTTATAATTCCATAATTATTAAGTTGGTTTTCAATTTTGGTATTCGTTGTCAGTCATTGTTGTTGTATTTTTACTTGTTTTATTTAACAGAGTAAAGGTGTGTTTGTTTCAAAAAACCATTTAATTGTTGATCTGTTAAAAGATACATTTAAAAAAAATATCCTATGAATAATTATTAAAATTATGAACAAGTACTCAATTAATATGTTTATTCTTTGGATATTCTATTCATTACAGAAAGTCTTTGAGGCAAATCCACCTTTTTCTGTAGCGTTTTATTCCTTCTGTGGCTTTGTCATTCTTTTGATAAAGCAGTTCTCACACATCATTGTTTGTAAATTTGCATTCAGTGATATATTTTGTTCCAGTGCAGTTTTGCACTGGGAAATATCTGTGATAAGAGGTAGATCAGTGTTTATGTTTTATCAAAGCAACAATTTTGTTTTGATGAACGTTTTCAAAACATTGTTTTGTTTTGATCAAACAAATGATAGTCAATACAGTGTTGTTTTGACTTGAACAAGTGAATCATTAGCCAAAGCATTTTTTTGTTTTGGCACTGCTGATACAATCAAAACTTGAAAACTTGTTTTGATGAATTGGCATTTCTCTATAAAACAAAATACTATTTTGATATTTTGTTTTTGCGAGCACAGTGATAATACTGTTCAGACTCCAAAACATAATTTTGATTTTGGTGAGTGATTATTTAAATTTTGGTTTACAGTATTTCTCACTGTTGTGTCTTGATCTGTGTCATATCGAATTCATTCATATGCCACTTATTATGTTACATGGTACAGGTAGTTTTTGGTGATTGTGAAGGCCAGTACTTCTAAATATAAGGTGCATTGTCGACATTTTTCATAAATACCTACCAAGCAGAATTTACTTTTGTTATCCGAAGGATTACCAGCTTTAGACATAGTATTGCCAAATCATTGTTTTGAATTTGGCATATGTGCATTTGTTCTAACATAATCAAATCATTCCCTTATTTGTCCATAGCTATATCTACTAGATATTAATATTATTTTTACATCGTTTTCTTTAGTAGAGGTAAAATGAATTTTTTATATTAACGCATTTGTTATTTATGAAGTAGCCAAACGTACTTGATTTGGTGCTTGTATTCGGTTCTGTGCATTTCCTAATCTTAGAACATTTTGATAATACATATTATTTTGTTTTGGTCATAGGTACTTGAATCACTAATAATGACGTGACATGTCACTGTTATGTTACATGATCATTGTTATACAGCATGATCACTGTTATATTGTGATCACTGTTATATGTTTTGATCGCTGTTATGTAATGTGATAGCTGTTATATGTAAATGTGATCGCTATTATATAATAGCTTGTACTATATTCTGAGCATTGTTGCATACTAAGTGACTACCCTCATATTACTTGTAGTGTGATCTGCGTTAAGTGTAGCGTGATTCCAAATTATGTAGCGTGATTTACAACATATGTTGCGTAATTTACAACATATTTTGCGTAATTTACAACATATGTTGTGTGATTACCCATCCACAAAGCTCGATGACCTAGTGAATTGCAAACATCTGGCGTTGAAAATGCAAGGCTTTGCATTCTGGTTTTGGTTCATGTTCCCATATAAAGCGGAGATAGTGTATTTGGTCTAACTTATCATTCATTTAGTCCTATGTGCACAATATTTATTGTGCATATATAGATAACGTAAAATTATTAATTTCTTGCCGATGCAACTATTTCCTATTTTAAAATCTATGCATCTTCAGAAATTATTAATAGTAATGAACCAAATGAATTATTGGCATGCAAAAAATAAATTTTGTCAAGAATTTTCCTACTTTGAAAATTTTTGATGTGCTTTATTTCTTCATGCCCCATCATTTGGTTTGTTGGAGGTGTTAAAAGAAAATAAACTCTTTTTTTGTATGTGATTTTAAATTGGGAAAAATGTTGCTGGTAGTGATTTCTGATTTTACTCTTTCATCAATGATGATTCCAATTTTATGTATGAAATTGTGTTCTTGGGGCAGGAAAAGGGGTTAGTTACTCAACGCTTGGCTCGAAAAGTGACACAACTCAAAATTTGACAAAATTCAGTTAACCCCTCAAACGGCATTATAACCCAGTATTTCTATGTAAAAATGTGGTACATGTATCTGCCACTTTATACCATACATCACTTTTAAACATAGAAATACTGGGTTTAGAATGCCGTTTGAGGGGTTAACTGAATTTTGTCGAATTTTGAGTTTTCGTCACCTTTCTATCAACGGAGCGGTTTGTTCTGGGGTGGTTTTTTAGTCCTTTGAGGGATGTGGTAGGTTAGGTTTTGTACATCATTAACTTTTCCCTATTGAATACTGTATAAAAGGCTTTGTTTGGTGAGCTTACAAGTTGAACATTTTTTGAGTCACTTCTAATGAGCCATTTTGTGTTCGTAAAAATGAAAATTTTTGGTTACTGGTGTTAAATAAATTTATGGAAATTGTTTACTACACTGATTCGGTACTTCTGTTAGTATTCTTTGGCTCTAAATATTATTTAATTAATTTATTTGAATTATTGTTAATAGCTACAATGCATGAATGTTTTGAGTTAAAAATTCTGACAGTTTAATTCATGCTTTTAGATGTGCTAGTTCATTTTACTTATGCAGACTTTTCATTTAAACTCTTGGTATAAAGGAAACATTAACAGAATCTTTGGGTATGAATTTTTCTTGATCATAATAAAAGAATTTCTGGATGAATTAGATTATAGTTTAGGATAAACTTTCAATCCGTAACTTCAAATGTTTGGCAATGAATTTAACTCCGGAATATATAATATCCACTCATCATGTTTTGATGCAACTGTTTTATACTAAGGAGTTTAACTTTGTGACGATCCATTGATTTTTGGAAATTTTCGGTCTATCTCATTTCACCCTGACTCGATGTCATCAACAACGGATTGGAATTATTGTGCAATTCCAAATAGGAATGCATGTAATATTTTCTAATCTTTTTTTGATCGTATCCAGCGAGGGTAAATAGTATATAGTAATTGAAAACAACTATCAACTACGAATTCTATTGAGATGACATCCACGGTATCCAAGACGACCTAGAAGATTCATTCTGAAGATATCCACTTCATCCTTGGCTGACGACGTCTTCCATGGCACCGTTCCAGGTTCTGAATTATTCAAGGTGTTGCTATATGGACTTGTTCGAGATAAATCCAACTGTAATTGGGAAGAGAATAAATTATTTGTTTTCAACTCTAGTATTTATTCATACCTACCTGACCGATTTGGATAGATATTTCTTTCTAATCTAGAATATTTCAACATTCAGGAAATAGTTAATTAATGGTAATCGCATTTTTACATCATTTAGAGTTTGTTTATTTAAAATAATTAATTTTTCGAGATATAAAAAAACTTTTTTGAAATAAAACTTTTTTCATTTTCTGAATCTATTGCATGAGGTTCTCCAAAACACTCGAGAGATATTATGTAAAGTTATTTAATGAACCAAATTTGCAGTTGGTTGTCCGTTAAACCATAATACTTCAAAATTAAAAAATAAAAAACATGTAGTTCTGATGTGTCAGAATATAAATTCGACACATCGATTTTTCTTTACTTTTCTATACATTTTTGAGTGATTCTCATTGAGAAATTTTCTCAAAATGCAAACTTGTATGTCTTGCTGTTTAGAATTTTTTTAGCAGATATTTTAATTACCGCATATTTGAACATTCAACATGTTTGAATATCTAGATAATATATTGAGTTGATATTTTTCTAATATTTCAATTTCTAGATATGGAAGTGAATGGTGAACCTTCTGAAAGGGAATTTTTTAATTTTAGAATGGTACATTAACGGTTCTGTGGATCCCGTAGCACTTTTTTGTTTAAATCCTGGAAATCACCAAATTTCGATGATGAAGTAGATTGAATTAAAAAAAATATATGCCTAGAAGTTCCATTATCTGACCTATGGCGTAGTGAATATAATGGTTTTTGGGGCCTTAAAGTTAAATTCCATGTGCCAAAGAATAAAGCACAACACGCTTGGCCATCATCATGATTGAAATGCATTATCTTTAAATCATGAATGTGTCATAACAGATCTCGACAATCCGGTAATTAAGTTGCTGTAATCTCAACTAATATATAAAAATTGAAAGAAAAACATGATATTTAACTGAACTGGATCTGAAAATCGTTACATACTTGAGCAATCTTCAATTGTGTTTCATACAGAGGAATTTTGACTGTCTTCTGTCACATTTGACAGTGTGAAGTGGCGTGGTACCCTTGGTTAGGAAACTGCGATTAGATTTGATTATTCAAATTAAATTCAGGAAGGGAAATTGTATGTAATATACCAGTAACGTACTGAAAAAATACTGGCATGGTAGGGAAATTACTAACTTGAAATTGCAAGTAACTACATCTCTTCATGTAATCAACATCACTTGAAAATTTATTGATATCGTTTATTTAAAAAATATATTTTGGAAACGAAATTACCTATAAATTGTTTTTTGATTAATTCAGAGACTAATGCAGTAAAAGAGCGGCTCTTAGGTTGATAGATAAAAATTAAATAAATGGTAAATTCTTTGGTATATCTAGGAAAATTAACTATCAAAATAAAAGGTCATTGATCTGTTATGACGTAGCTTGACATTATTACCAGGCGATTAGTAGTGAGTTGGTAGTTCCAAAGTATTGCGTTTTGTAAAACTCCACATATGAAATGGTAGGAGTTTCTTTGGATTTCGATTATGTGAAGGGATATTTACTTACTATGAATTACTGACATTTTATTATTGTTAACTATCAGAATTGTGGCATGCGAAAGAAACTGATTACATAAATCAATTCTTTAGTTCGAGCAGTGTCTGTTGTTAATTTTTGGACTCAAAACCTTGGGATCGGAGTGATTTTATTTCGGAGCTCCAGAAAATTGCGTTTTGTACTTTGGCACCAGAATCACTTGAAATCTGTCTAAACAACTACTACCGAATTACTATTATTTCGTATCTTAAAATTTCAATAGTATGTTCTAAAAATTCAAATATTTGGATTATTCCGTTTTCATACTAACATTTCACAGGATTTAAAAATGTGATTTTTTGTGACAGTTTCTTACGCATACAAATAATCATGCCATGCAGTTTTTACTTATCTGAAGTAGGTAATGTATAATGAAAGGTTGAGTAATCTACAGTGTGTTTCACTTCTCATGGAAACACCCCCGTATCTTCCGTAATTTTCAACGTAGAACCATGAAATTTTCAGGATTGATAGATTCACTATAAATGAACTCGCTACACAGAAGGCGTCATCCTACGTGATATACACTGCACGAAAATAGCGATGGAACCATCCATATTTCCAGAAACTTATATTAGGGGTCAAAATTGGCCAAACATTCCTTCGGATTCGTGTTTAGGATCCCCGAATTACTACTAATACACCTGTTTCTTGAAAAATTTTCAGTCCTGAAAAATTCAAATTTGTATCACTTCTCATGGAAACGCCCCCGTATCTTCCGTAATTTATGACGTAGAACCATGAAATTTTCAGGATCGATAGATACACTAGAGATGAACTCTACACGAAAGGGGTCATCATACGTGAAGTAAGTGAAAAAAAATTGAATTTTTCAGAACTGAATTTTTTTCAGGAGACAAGCGTAGTAGTAGTAATTTTGGGATCCTGAACACGAATCCGAAAGAATTTTTGGCCAATTTTTTTGCTCCCTAATATTACTTTCCGGAAAATTGGGTGGTTTCATCGCTGCTGGAGAGCAGTGTATATCACGTAGGATGACCCCTTTCGTGCAGAGAGTTCATCTCTAGTGTATCTATCGATCCTGAGAATTTCATGATATTTAGTCAAAAATTATAGAAGATACGAGGGTGTTTCCATGAGAAGTTAAACACACTGTATAATGTTGAATAACCCTGTACCTAGTTTGAAATCTTGGACACCATTCCTCTGCATAACGTTAATGCTGTCATTCATTGATTTGATTCATTATGTTGCTTTCGATTGGTACATTTATTTTGTGAAAAATGGAATAATTGCAGAAGGCCTGATAAGGTAAGTGAAACAATTTGTATTCTAAATTTTTTCAGGGAATTGGTTCAAATGTAAGCACTGAGTGATTTTTTTTCCAACTAAAATTATTACAGATGAGTTCATCGATGGTTTTTGTTTTCATTTAATTTTTGTCCTAGTGAAATTAATTAGTTTTCAGTTGAGGTTTAACATCTAAATAAAATTGAATTTAAATATTCAAACCTTGATTTCATTATCGGTTTATATACATTCTAAAGTTTTTATTGATGATAGTTTTTGTAGTTAGGTAATTCATGTCCGAATTAAATGAAAAGTAAAATTTCATATCTACTTGATAGAAAAAACACTTTCAGTTGAGGAGTAACGTCTGGATAAAATTAAATATAGTACGAATTTATTATCGAGTTGAATTGTTTATAGACTGATGACTTGGTATAAAAGATATTTTCAAAGGACAAACATCTTTTTATACAGGGTGTAGAACTAGTCTCAAACATTCACCCGTATGAAAGTTAGATTATGACCGAAATTTCGAAAAAAATGGCACTTTATGGCCGTAGTAATTTACACTGTTCAGTTATGAACATTATCATATTCGAATGTTTTTAAAAATTTTGTTATCAACGTTTTCTCTGGCATTTCACTAGAATGATCATTTGAGGCATTGTTTTGTGAATCGCTTATTTCTTGATGTTAATATAGTTATTGATGTAAACAGTTACGAAAAGCTGCATTTTGTGTAACATGTTACATACAAGCTTTTTTCTAATTTTGAATACCCGGAAAGCCTGTGGACTTGAATGAAATATGAAATGTATTTTTTATTTAAAAATCTGGAGAATTGAGTAGATATTTCTGAAGATATGTTTCCATAGTAGCTAACATCTGCTATTGATGATCCTAACAGCTAACTTGTAGAAATTGACAAACGTTATTTTTTATTCAATTCCAAAGACAGAAATAATTCACTAATACAGATAGAAACATCTGATTCCGGTTCAGATATCCCAAGCGATATTGAAGAGGCTGCAAAAATTGCTGTGCTGTCATTGATTCCTGCCAAGTCTAAAGCGAAATATGAAAAGTGTCACTTTATATGTCCAAATTAGAAAAATATTTTTTAACAAGATGTGAAACTCTTCAAATGTTTGAATCCACCAGAAATTACTTCAATTAAATAGCTAAATATCGATAATCAATTAAAAATAGATTTTTTATAATTTTAACTCAATTTATTTCATTGCTTTTATAGAGGTGATTTTTTTAAGAAATTATTTATTTAAATGATATGATATGATTTGAAATAAGTTGGCAACATGAAATAGTTACGTATTTTCCAATTTCATAAAAGGTTCTGCATGTTCTAGAACTTCATTTTAAAATGGATGATTGCTGGAAGACGAAACGTTTGATATACAAAAAGTCTCAATGTAAGACAGCGTTATATTGAAGGTCTTGGTTTTTTCGGAAACTAAAAGTTCGGGTTGAACCGCGTCTAGAATTTGTTGAAATTCGACGTTTCGGAAATCTCCACTCATACTTTGAATTTCGAAACTATCTGAACGGTCTGTTAGGAAAATGCACAAGTGCTTAATGGTGAAGATCGAATTTGAAAAACCCAGTATAGAGCCCTTTTCACAAATTAAATTCGTACCTTAGAACACCCAAAATTGAAACAGGTTAAAATATGTAGAAGTTATTCGAAACCCGGCAGACTAAAATTCCAAAATTTTGTTGATTTTATTAATTCAACTATTTTAATGTCCAGAAGTGTTAAAATTGCTATAATTGAAGTTTGTTATTCAAATATTTCGTTTAGGAATAAATAGTGCTGCTTCATTATATTGTTAATCCACACCTGACAGGCCATTTTATAATTATTATAACAAATGAATAGTCACAATAAGAGAAATAAAAAAATTTTGGAATGCAGAATTCGAAATTTTGCGACAGTTTTTGTTATAGTAGTCGCTCAGCTCTATAAAGAGTATAAAGGCTCTTTTTATTACTCCTCATTTTATTTTGTTTCTTATATTATTTTATGTGATAACTCTTGGGGGTCTTCATCGCTGGAAAAAAAGGATTCAGAAACGATTTTTATTTATTAATGTATTAATGTATGAAAATAAAAATAATGAAAAAATATTTCAGTATTGAATGAATGAACAACAGTATGTTTCCTTTTTTTTTCAGCATTTTCTTTATTGCACCATCATATCGAAAGACTCTTTTTGTGTGGTTTTAATCTCAATATAGACATTTAAGTAAGTAAATAATAGACTTCAATACTGAGATAAAACCAAAATATTCGTTCGTTTTAATGTTGGTAGTGAAATAAAAATGCCCAAAAATGGAGTGGAAATATACTGTTCATTCATTTAATACTTTATATTTTTTTAAATTTTCATACTTCATACATCAATTTAAAAATATCATTTCTGAATCCTTTTTTTTTCATGGTTAAAGGCCTTGAAGGCCACGTGAAATAAGAAGTAAATTCGCTAATAGTTAATTTTCCTGTTTTAACAGATTGAATGAAAATGAAACGACAATTTTTCTGATATTTATCTATTTCAATCAACCCTGTTTTGGCCATGATTTAATGCAACACCCTTTGCAAGACATTATTTTATTCAAACGTTGGGATTCATGAGCCACATTTTAGATGTGAAGAGTACATCAGTTCTAAGATTTATTTAGAATTTATCACAAAATTCGAATCGATACGTACACAACAAAAATGTCGTTATTGACAGTCTAAAACTGGTAATTTAATAACTCTGTAAATTGGTCTATATAATAGGATGCCATGATTCACAACATACTGAACTTCAGAATAATTAGTCGTCAGCCATTTCACATGGAATAATGTGCGTGGTCCTTTGAACTTGCGTAAGAGAGCAGTAGACCGACGTTATTACTGATATGACGAAACCAGAACAATAATAAGTATTTTTCCTACTACTGCGTTAACGTGAGTTTTTACGTTGATAACAAAATACAGATCAGGTAAAATATTGGCATATAGAATTCTCAATACCATGATTGATTGTTATTTCGTGTAGCCAGTCGATCAGTGCGAATTGAATGGCGATGGAGATTAAATTTGTTTGAAATTGGTCGAGTGAAGTTATTTGGTAATTTCTTCGCTTAAATAAGAGATGAATTGATTCCCTACAATTTTATTCTAGAATATTCAAGTATTCATCAAATGTACGTGTCAGGGTGAATTTATATAAAGATTTATAACATTTAAGATATAAGTATCTATGAATGGTGATTCGTCCTCTTCTATAATATAACCAACTCGACCGATAGAAATTCTTAAATCTCAAGTGATAAATCGATGCTAAATCTTTTTATGAATTGACCCTCAGTGCCAGTCTATCAATTGGAGTCGCAGCACTACTATTAGTAAGACCATAACGATGAAAAATAGAGATGTTCTTGCGAATTCTAAAATGCTTTGGTTCACAAAGGAAGAAAATATATACCTACAATCTTTAAAATTGTGCTCGAGGAAATAGTAGTCGAATTGAATACTCGAATTTATCGTGCATTAGTTGTTTTGAATTGGTCGACTGGCCGAATGCACTATCAACCAAACGTATTGGGAACACAACATACCGATATTTTACCAGATCTGTATATGAAGTCTCAAAAGATGGGTGATAATTTTTCCCGGTTTTTGGGCCCTGAGCAGCTAAGTACAATCGTGGTGAAAAGTGATGCGTAAAGAAAATGAAGGTAAGTAAAGAAATTTATCTTTCGTCGCAATCTTGGCCAAGGAATATTTTGAATCTTTATACTTGGTTCAATCCTTTAAAATTTCTGAATAAGGAATAATCGTTTATCCTGAACTTGAACGTTTCTCTTTGGGCAAAAATTAAATTCGTACATACCGTTAGTACTTTTTTCAAGTCTACTTGAGGTTGACAAACTCCACTAATGATTCTCGTCTTGTTATTTTGACATCTTATAGCAATATAACTTTCGAAGTGTCCTATCAACTATTTTTTTCAATATATCAATGATTACTAGACATCTTTACTATTGAAACTGACAGCTGTCAAATCGAAAATTGTAAATTACAATGTATCACAGGTATAGGTTATTATCCAAAAAAATTCGAAAACTCGGTTAAATTTAAATTATGCCATATTTTTGTTGGAAGTCAATATTTCTTTAAGAAATTTTAGTAACGCACCGATTTGAATATATTGCGAATCCAGCTGATGACACAGTTGAATTTTGGGCAATGTAATAAATTCGAACTAATCCTTAGCAACTCATTCTCATTCTGAATCCAATATTAAATTGCTCTAGAAAATTTTATAGGGGTAAACAACCCCCTTTTCAAATGACTTTGTAATTTTTTGACAACAAAGTTTTCAAATTATCTGCAAAAGTGTACTTTACAGTATTTTTACGACTGTTTGAATCATCATACGAAATCCGTTTTTTTTCATACGTTTCTGGCATTAACGTTCATGAATTGAGAAAGATTAAAAGATATTTTAAAAATAATTGATTGTCGTCTTACTCGGGACCGAAATTAACTGCTACAATACACAGGGTGCAATCAAATTTTCAAAATCACTTTCATTTTCACCTCTCATTTCGAAAACTTAATGTATTAAATTTAATAAAAAAAAATTGTATTTTTTTAACAAATCATTAGCCACGTAAAATACACTTGAGTCGATCTTATTAGGTATTTATGGAAGTCGTAAGAAATTAACATTTACATACAGCTAGCCCGTAGGAAATGAAAATAAATGTGTGCTACAACGTGTGTATCGCCCAAGTACGACAATGGACTGACATTGAAAAACGCAAGTTGGTATAAAGCAGGTACTGGGCACATGAATGACCACTATTTAACTAGCCATGAATGGAGAACGCAGTCATAACGTTTCTACATTCCAAATGCCAAACTGTCAATTCACTTTATTTTGGTTCTCCGAACCAAAAGTAGGTTAATGTTATATTTCATTAAATGATGTTCAGTTAACGAGGGTTAATCTCATTTTAATAATTTTCATATCACCATGCCTCCCTCAAGCTCCAGGCCCTGCAATTTTTTCTGGGTAGCTTCGAGTTTTACACAAGCTGAGTTTTACAGCGAGCTGTTTTAAGACTATTGACATTTTCTCTTTCAACCAATTCATTTTTTCGGATACACTAAAATCAATTTTGTTTATTTTCCACGATAATTTTATATTTGTTGACTAGTTTCGGTTATTACACCCTTTTCAAAACTGTTTTGAGTTGAAAATGAACCATTTGAGAGATAGCATTGGTGAAGATATTCCAGATAAAGATGGCGTTTCCACGTTTTGTGGTGGTTATAGGATACCAAGGAGGGGACATGAGGGGACAAAGAGAGCTTGAATTTGATTTTATATTGTAGGGTAACATGGTCAACAGTGGCTAACTGGTACACAGTGGATTTTCCCCACCATATGGCCATTTCAACGGTTAGGTAGGTAATCTAATAAAATAAGAAAAGAAGTAAAAGGAATCACAAATGGAGTGTGAAATTTCAAGTGGAAAATAAAGAAACTTGTCTCATTCTGTTCTATTTTTAGTGAAGATGAATTTCCATGAAATACACAAGTCGTCAAACTAGTATTATCAAAATAATCTTTATAAAAGACTTTTCCTAGGAATGACCAACATTTTCAGAGATTCTTCATCTCTCCATTCAAGAAAGTAACCATTAGGTACAGTGCCCATAATTGTTGGCTTCAAACATGTCGCATGCAGATAAAGGTAATGCTCATTCGTTGTACTTGTCTCCATTGTCTGCGTATAGTTTCTCGTATCATTGGCGTTGCAGAATGCTTGGCACCTTTGTGTGTTACAAGGCAGAGTGAGAGACCAAGCTGACATCGCAGGCAAGTTGCATTCGGCCATTCTCATTAGAAAATTGTGAGTCACGTTTCGATAGCAAGGCACTTTTTTTAATACGACAAGAGAAACCATTTCACTGTCGCCAGTGTCACAAATCTCCAATTATCCAAGCTCCACGGAACGATAGCAAATTTAGATGAAGATGAAAGAGTTTTCAGAAAACCTGGGATCTGGGTAGGTAACCAGAATTATTTTCCAGAGCGTCTCTTTGCTCCTTCACTCGCACTTGCTTTCTAGAAACTATTGGAAGAAACTAACCCCGAAATAGTGATTCTCCATCAAGCAAGCCTACTGAAAAAAAGTTGCATGTTAGACTAGACTAACAATTTTCCTCAACCAACCACATCTCAGGAAGCGTTCCCGGTAAATTGAATTGAAGTCTTAAAGAAATATGATCTTTATCAAAAAATATGAAAAAAGTCGGGCAACGTAAATGCAAACCCATCCTTGGCAGTTGAACTCGCAAACACTACATACGAAGATCAATCTAGGAGAGTCAAAGCAGATGTAAAAAACAAAACGCCACCAACCAAAAACGTCACTTTGATTCAGGGAGATGATGAAGTGTCATCCAGTGACAAGAGTAAAGAAAGTGATGACTGGAACATATCGAAAGGAATAAAAGGACGAAGAGGAGTATAATACTGTTCAAGATGAAACACGAACAATGTGCTGGTTTAGAAGAAAAGATCTCATTTGCATTTTCTGCTGTCTGATTTATGAATTTCAAATTAGGTATATTTCTTTTAGATTCATCTGGCTGAATAGAGGATCTACGAGGTTCAATTATAGTGGCTTAAATTGAACCGACAAAACAAATCAGATTTTTATTTCTTTCAGATTAATTGTTCGTTGTATTCATTTAATAAAAAATATAAATTAGTTCATCGATGATGTATTGAAAAATTCGTAGCTTAATGGAAGCAAACAATATTTGAAAGTCAAAATATTTCATTATTCAACATACTTTCCCTGCAACGCCTCTGGACCTTAAAAATAAATTCATGTTGCTCTGCATACCAGACTCTAAAACCTCTTCTTCGGGAAAAAATTCACGACCTCCAAACTTTGTTCATTTGAGGAAAGAGATAATAGTTGGACAAAGGCAGATCTAGCTGAATAAAATTACGAATTGTTTGCATGACAACATGCAACTTGTGTGAAGAGGCACTGCCCCGCAAAACCGAAACACCTTTGAAAAACTGTCCACGTCTTTTCTCATTATTTTTTCTCGTAATGTCGAATTGTAATTCCCAGTTATTATTCCACCCTTATCCAGATAATCATGATTACTCCATGGCAATTCCAAAGGACTGAAGCAAGGACTTTTACAGCAAATTTTTGAAGACGAAGCTTCTTAGGGATTGGAGAACAAGAGTGTCATTCCATTGATTGCTTCCTTGTACGCTTCTGGTCCACAGTATTCTAGCCTCTTTCGTTTCATCCATAAACAATTCCGTTCTACACATTATTCTCTAATATAATAGCGCTGCTTCAAAATCGATAATTGTCCCTATCTGGTAATAAATTACAAGTTGTGCAAACTAAAGGGTAGATGAAGAGCGCAATTCTTCAGTAGTGTGGTAATTGATCTGATGCGCTTTGGAATTTTGGAATTGTTTGTGACTTGGTTTGTATAATTTCAAGTGTGTTACACGCAATTATAGGAATCTTATAGGACTATAGAACAGCCTTAATTTCATCATATTCATTTTCAGATTTTCCTATGAAGAAAGTGTATGCCATTCATTGAGCGAACCAGATTCCAATAATGTTCAACTTTTGCATTGTACCAACTGCGAGAAAGAGTTCGATATCAAACACGCTTGTTCTAACCCGAAAGTGGCATGTGCTCTTTGCAGAAAACACATTGTAAATATGGATGTGAAGAAGCACAAATGTTTTCTGAAGTTCATCAAGCACGACATAGAGAAATATTTTCATAAATCAACCATATTTTTGAAAAACACTAGAGCTGCCAATAACAAACAAAGATCGAAAAGAGGGGATTCCAAATCTAACAAAACACTAGAAGATGAGCGACGTGTTAGAATATATAGATGTAGGAGATGTCGACTAGAATTTGATTCTAGAAATAGTTACAGAAAACACTTACATCAACAACACGATGAAAAATACAGCGTATGCCCGATGTGTGGAAAATCCGTAGTCAATTTGAGTCAACACAAAAACGGAGTTCATGGCGATCCCAGTTCGTTCAGGTGCTCTAATTGCGAAAAATCTTTTTCTTGCAAGAAGCATTTGCAACGCCACATGCTAGCGCATGCTAATGAATTCAAACACAAGTGCGGTACTTGCGGAAAGGGGTTCAAAACTCCATTCTCGATGAGGGTGCACATGAGATCGCATGATGCTGTGAAACCATTCGAATGTTCCGTTTGTCTGAAGACGTTCACCACGAAACAGTGGAGGGATAATCACTTGAAAACGCATCGGTAGCTGCATTTTGCTGTTTCGATGCAATTCATTCATCTGCATTCTTTCGAGGAGAAATTATCACCTGATAGGGTCAACTGCGAAGTTACTGAATGAATGATTTCGTCCAACTTGGGAGTAACCGAATCGTCTCGAGGAATGTATGCTGCATTTTATAAAAATACAAATCACTAGGAATCTTTGTCAAAGACGCGTTCAAATGAAAAATGCTGCCACGAGAAGTCCAAAGTATAAATGAAAAATATTACCTGAGTACGATTATTGTCTCCTATATACAAGAAAGCGTAATAAAACCTACAATCAATTCATGTACTGCACTTGATGTACACCGCAGGCCATCAAACAATGAAGAACCAAATGCTATAAAACGAACTGTAAACAAAAAGTCATAGGTACTTTCAACGATTGTGATACGGAATTTAGTTGGGGATGGGGGAAAATTGTTTTCCCCGAAGTTACCTAAAGAAATTGGTCTGTAGTAATACTTTTGAAATGAATGTAACGCCTACATCATTTGAATTAAGTGAATTAAAAAAAAATATTTTTGTGTCGTGAATGAATCAACTAATAAGAAGTTTTTCTCTCTCATAGAATTGCTTATTTTTATTTAATTGGGGTATTTTGGGACCCAACAATCCCGATGTTTCCTATGAACACTACATTCACCTAGGATAGACCGGGGTCGAAAGTAACAGGCGGCGAAAGTAACAACCAAAATATCTGAAGCTACGAAAATGACAACGGTGCTTGTGCTCCAAAGTAATGCAACGATTTCGAGGCCGGACCCGATCGCCTAATTATTTATTCACCCTCGGCTTGTAAGTAAACAACGTGATATCGCATATCTGCTGTCTAAAGCCGGCTACTCACACACCTGCCGCAGCGGCAATTTAGGGTGTAAAAGTGGGGTTGACCCTTAATTGCCTCCTAGATTGTGACGTGTGTAGGCAAGCAGGGCCAATTTCCTAAATCGCCTTCTTTGCAGGGCGGCAGGAGCGCCGGACCTTCCTTGCTTCCTAGATCGGCTCCAACCGCCCTGTCAAAACTCGCGTGTGTAGCATGATTGGGGCAATTTTGACTCAGTTCTGTGAAGAAAGCCGTGCGGAGTGTTCGTTTTTATTGGGCAGCTCGCTGAGGTGGATCGCCAAGATGTCTTCAAAACATTCTAAATCCATTCGTAAAAAGTTTTCAAGATCATCAACTTCCAATTCTTGCATAACGTTCATGTGACACAATTATTATTTCCGTTTCTGTAACCAATTCTTCATCCAGTACGTCCTTTTTCTTTTTTTTCTTCTGTAACATCACGGAAGCAGCCAAGGCAATGCCGATCTTTTGATTTTTTATAAGTTTTGCCACCATCTTCACGACTCAAGTGATAGTCTGCTCTGCGGTACGTTCACTGTCGCACTGAACGGCAGGTACGTGCGTAGAGACGCCTCCTAGATTGCCCCAATCACCCTGCACCCTAGATTGCCCCTGCGGCAGGCGTGTGAGTAGCCTGCTTAACGGATCAGCATCATGAGTCATCGCCGAGAACTAGCTCGAATGAATTCGGTCGCTTCTATCTGCTTCGAGAGCCATCTGAATGAGTCGCCCTATAGTCTGGTTAGTTCGAGAACTATGAAAAGAATCTGCTTGTGGTTATATAAGACGCTCGACATGAGAGGGCGGAAATAGTCGCAGAGAGTGGCAGATATAGTTCGAGAGTCCGCAGACAGAGAGCGATAGTGAAGATGAATTTGAAATAGTGACTGTGATATATATGTTGCTAATAAATTAAGTTATTGTTTGAGACGAGTTTCAAATAAATTAGCAAAAATAGTTGAGTGCATTTTTACTACAGTAATATTTTTCGAGTTCATTTAATGTTGAATATATATCTTCTGGCTGCAGGTATGTACGTCAACTCACATGTATTATTCAGTTCATATATTTCTGGATAGTATAGCCACTAGCACTATCAATTTTTGCCCCCATTCATCACAAAAAACTGAAAAGTTCTTAAAAAGTACCTACGATCGGTGGCAACCACCGACCACCGCCATCAGTTTCAAGTAGCCTGATTTGTAATTATATTTTTAAATTCCAGAATGCCTCGTACGAAGGTTAGAAGAACTGCCAGAGGTTCCAAAAAAGTATCAATTTATGAAGCAGCATACACCGAAGTGAAAAACGGTACATCATCTATTCGTGCAGCGGCAAAGAAATATGAGTTGTGTCATGTTTCTTTAGCAAGGTTCAAGAAGAAAAAAGAAGCACTAGGTGCGGATGGGAAAGAAAATTGTTTGGTTACCATGGGTTATAGACCTTGGAACAAAGTTTTTACCGAGGACCAAGAAAATGTTATGGTTAATTATATAGTGAGGGCAGCAGACATATACTATGGTTTTTGCCCCAAAGAAATCAGAAGGTTTGCATACGAATTAGCCAATAAATATAAGTTGGCAATTCCACCACAGTGGGGAAGGAACCAGATGGCCACTGTAGACTGGTTCAGCAGGTTTATGAAGCGACAACCACATCTATCTTTAAGGTGCGCACAACCAACTAGTTTATCTCGTGCCACTAGTTTCAACGAAACCAATGTAAATTTTTTTTTTGACAGTCTGCAAACAGTTCTGGATAAATATAATTTCGAACCTGAAGATATCTACAACGTTGATGAGACGGGGATTACAACAGTCCAAAAGCCCAATAGAATTGTCAATAGAAGGAGAACTAGGCAAGTTGAAGCATTGACATCTGACGAGCTTGGAACCTTGGTCACGTTTACCTGCGCGGTGAATGCTGTTGGTAATTTTATACCTCCAATGTTTATATTTCCAAGGAAGCGCTACCAAGAACATTTTATCCGGGATGGTCCAATTGGAAGCACTGGCGCTGGAAACGAAAGCGGTTGGATGCAAGAAAATGAATTTCTAAAGTTTTTAGAACACTTCCAGAAATATACGTCAGCATCGACAGATTACAAAGTTCTTCTACTACTGGCCAATCACTCGTCGCTAATTTCCATTCAAGCTCTTGATTACTGCTCTGAGAACGGTATAGTGCTATTGTCCTTCCCGCCTCACTGCTCGCAGAAATTACAGCCACTAGACCGTTCTGTATATGAACCTTTAAAAAAAGCTGTTAATTTAGGCAGTGATGCCTGGATGCGAAGTAATCCAGGAAAAACAATGACACTTTTGAATATTCCATCCATAGTAGCTACAGCTCTTCCGATTGCACTAACATCAAGCAATATTCAAACAGGCTTTAGGTGCACGGGAATATTTCCCTTTAATCGAAATATATTTACAGCTGCAGATTATGCACCATCATAATATGTTACAGATCGGCCTGCACCAGCAGTAAGTGAAGTAGATAATAATGCTGATATTAATACGACAGAACCAGCAAATGTAGTAAATGAGCCCTCACCAGATCAACCTAATTATGAACCTACTCCATCGACATCTTTTCCTGCTTTAGTTGAAACTAACAAACAATTGGAAAATAAACCTGTAGTACCAACTTCGCGTTTTATTCCAATTAAAGAGTTTTCATCGAAGGCAGTGAGACCTTTCCCTGAAGCTCCGCCAAGAAATGAAGGAAATAAAAAATAAAAGAAAATCGGCCATCTACACCGATACCCCTGAAAAGGAAGAAATTGGGGCACAAAGTGAAGAGAAAAGGAAAACAAGTGTTGGATTTTACTGACTCTAAACGAAAAATATAAAAATTATCCTGAGAAGAATAACCAAAAAAAGAAAAGAAAGAAGAGAGCGACGAAGATTACTATTTATGCCTTGTCTGCTTTGAATCCTACACTTTAAGTAAACCAGGGGAAGGTTGGGTACAATGCCTTAAATGCAAGTATTGGTCACATAAAGAATGCACAAAACAAGAAGACATGCATATGCCAAAATTGGACCCCGTTATGCAACAAAGTACCAACCGACAAAAACAAAATTTAGAGTAAAATTAGAAAAAAGTAGTCTTCTGATGATTATTGAAAACAATATAATTATTAGACCTTAGGAAACAAACTGCAAAACCTTAGGAACGATATTTGAGTTCTAAAATACGTCATATATCATTTTACCTAAAACTGTGGTTCCTTATTGCACAACGGGGTCCAATTGTGACTCAAATTGATGATTTATTATGTTGGGTTCACTGTTCTATCTGATATCGATACAATTTTTTCTTTTGATCTTTAAGAACGTTCCTTTGTTTTTTGCTGTAGTTTGGATGCGACCGTTCAAGCACTTCTGTACCTGTTTTGAATAAAAACTCCTTGTTTAAACTTATGTCCACTTTGTTACTATCGACCCCGTGTCAAAATGGAGCAGGACCAAGTTACTCTTGCTGCTCTGATCTCTATGAGCTCATTGGGGGTAGTTCACTGTTTCAAATGTAAATCTCGGTTTTTCACCTAGTAACGTCTAGGCTCTTGATCTGATCTGATGTTTACTTTTGGCCCTGCGTATTCGGAAAGTGATGCGGTTCTAGGAATTTGTCATTATCAATTCCCAATACGAGTTTTTCCGTAACATCTACCAAGATTACATATATTTTGATAGTTTTCAACAAAATTGAGTATGATGAACATATCCTGTATGTAGACACATTTATCCTTAGCTCACCATGCGTCTTGAAGATATTATTTTCATCAACGACGTTAATTACTTCTCTCACCATTGTTTCCGTATCATTCTGGATATTGCAATAATTTCACATTCAAAGAAAATAAATTGACAAACGGGCACTGAGTTCTATACTAATATCGCATGAAATTCACAATAACCAAACTCCTTCCAACAATAGATCAGTCAGCATGATTTACTTGATCTGGAGTAAGTTGCTCTTGCATAACGAACAACATCAGATCACTCGATCTACACCACCGAACATGTGATTGTTACTTTGATCAAATTCATGTTAAATTATCATAGTACGTTTATTCGAACATATTTCAGCTGTCGTAGTGTAGTTTGAAAAATCAAATATACCAGTGGTCAAGCAACTGGTATTCAGATTCACAAGTGGTACTTGAAATCTCTTAAGATTTGGTCAAATAACAGATTCCTGGATACTGTCCATAACTTCATCTGTTGCTACCCTGGAAAGTAGAGCACACATTACCAAAAGCTGGCGCTGTAGGTACCGAAAGATAATTTTAAGTCTGCCGATGTCTCAGGGTCATATTGTATGCGCTTGACCATACATATCAGGGGGTGGTTGCAACATTTGGTTCTTGGGTGGGTAGAGAACTACCATATTCTCAACCCCGGGAAAATGTGTTCCTCTCCTCTATACTTTTCAGGACTAGTATGGTTTGGCTTTATTTTTGTAATATCATGTTTGGACGCTGATTGGTGGAATTTTGCCAGATTATTTTTCAACACTCAGGGTCCTTGTTATGGTTTTATGTAACTTTTAATTCAAGTGAGATCTTGCCTGCTTTCAAATTTGAAATCATAGAATTGGTAGTGTAGTTCCAAGTAATAGCACCTGGACACAATACAAAAGTTGTTAATATTGTTAGTTTTACTTAGTTCGGTGACATCATGCATGTTTTCTTCCAAATTAGTTTGGGTGACACACAAATACATAAACGCTCCAGTAGCACAGAACAGTATAGTGAAAGGAATGAGAGGACAGATACTCTAGCAAGAGCGGGGGCAGTAACAACTGTCATTGGACTAGACCCAGCGTGTGGAATCCTGTTTTGAACAGGACACGAATAGGTTACGAAGCATCAATCTCCATGGAAGAATGCCTCAAGCAAAACTGACCAGAAAATGATGATGATGGAGTCAACCGACTTCTCTCAGGAAGGTCCTGCTGCACTGCCACCAAGACTTCAGACTATGAGGACGAAACAGCCCCAACATACTGTTTGAATGCGAGGTTCTGGCTTGCATGAGTATGGATATATTTGGACACTGTAGTGCAGAGAATATCATCCCACATGAGTGCGAGATCTCCAGGAGTTCAGCAGAAGATCTGGATTACCTACGAGATAGACCTTACAGCCGGTTGCAGGAAGGTTCTACGTAGAACGATAATAAATAGAAACAGCTACGAGATGCACTTCCTCAGGTGAAGAATGCTTTGCCATGCAGCTCTGAGAAAGGATGATCGGTAACCAGGCTGATGATATAGGGATGGGAAGGCATCTGCTACCATTTTATCATAGCATTGGCTATGAAAATATCTGAGAAAACATCAAGATCGACAACTATTCGACGATGTTCAAGACAAGTAAGCGAGTTTTTGTGAGCGATGTGTCACCGAGAAATTCCTTAATGCTGAAATAAATTTCGGTACTGTGAGATCGAAAACGTTATTAGGTGAGATTAGTTTGGGGCTACTGAACTGCGTCCTCTTCTCTAGAGAGTATATTACTGGATTGAAGATAACTGAGTTTTGTTTTACTTGTCACTACTGGTTTCGGCTTTTACACATTGAGTTCTTATACTATACAGTATGGTGCAAATGAATGGAATAAATTCATTATTTTGTAATAAGGCGACTCTACAGAAAAATCCTGATACCCGTCGATTTTTATTATCGAACGCGCATTCTGTCAAATATTTTTGATACGCATGACGTCATTGGTGTGAGCGTGATGACGTCATCGATGATTTTTTTAAATGGAAATGTGGGTCATGTGATAAGTCATTGGAAAGGTCTTCCAATCAGCTATCCAATCATATTCATGATTTCAAGTAATTTGGGTTTTTATTCTAACAAACAATTGTAGTAATAAAAGAACATTCCCATTCAATGAATACAAACAACTTCAAAGCAAATGTTCAAACTGCCGACCATCTGCTATAAGACAGTGGGATAGACGAGCAGTAAATTCTTCTCGAACTCTGCCAATAACGTCCTGAGTGATTCGTCCCATCTCGATGCGTATACGGTCTTTGAGATCACGGATATTGTGGGGTCTATTTTGGTACACTTTACTTTTCAAGTATCCCCATAAAAAGAAATCCAGAGGTGTTAGATCTGGCGACCTAGGTGGCCATTCAATTGCTCCTCTTCTTCCTATCCACCGATCTGGAAAGACGTTGTTCAAGTAGCGTCTCACCACGACAGCATAGTGTGGCGGCGCACCATCTTGCTGCAGCCACAAATCAGTTCTGTTTGGGAACAGCCGATTCAGTTCGGGTAGCAAGAAGTTTTGCAGAAATTCTAAATATCGAGGACCTGTCAAGGACTCATCGAAGAAATATGGTCCTATTATCCTATTCTCTATAATTCCCGCCCAAACATTCAATTTTTCTGGATATTGAGTATGATATTCCTGCATCCAATGTGGATTTTCAGTAGCCCAATACCGACACGTCTGACGATTGACATGACCGTTTAGGAGAAATGTAGCTTCATCAGAAAAAAGAACTTTTCGGAAAAACATCGGATCTGTGTTATTTTTCTCCATCATAATTTCGCAAAATTCAATTCTTCTATCAAAGTCGTCTTCCAGAAGCTCCTGAACTAAACTAACTCTGTAGGGATGCCACTTCGCCTTTTTTAGCGTTCGAAGAACTGTTGAATGGTCAATGTCATTATCTAATGCTACTTGCCTTGAACTGGTATGGGGATTATCTTGAAAAGCTAGTAAAACATCGAGTTTCTTGTCATCTGGAATTTGTTTCTTACTACCTTTGGGTAGGTCTTTCACATGACCCGTTTCTCTGAATTTCTTTTCAATTTTGCTTACCGTGGATTGTGAAATTGGTTCTCGGTTGGGATATTTATTATTGAACAGAGTACAAACTCCTTTGTGCGTTCGTGTTTTGTCTTCACAACCAATCATTATAAGAATTTCGATTCTTTCTGTGTCAGTGAGCTTCATATTGATAATTTTTGAATATTTCTAATGTTATAACCATTAACATTCGACAAGCCGATTGAGTTTAATTCGAATGTAGCAGTTTCGATGAGACCCACATTTGTGAACCGGCAAAAAATCAAGTAAGAAGCTATCATTTCGTTCCCAGGGACGGCCTTTTCAAAATTAGATCTTGGTTACTTACAGAGATTCGAAAATCATTAATTGGACACAGAATTTAATAATTTTGTAATGAGTGATCTATAATTTCAAAATCAATTTTTTTCTGCATACAACAACCATTAGACAAATTTTTCGATATGGTTGGATAGGTAAATGAAACACCTTTCCAATGACACATCACATGACCCACATGTCCATTTAAAAAAATCATCGATGATGTCATCACGCTCACACCCATGACGTCATGCTTATCAAAAATATTTGACAGAATGCGCGTTCGATAATAAAAATCGACGGGTATCAGGATTTTTCTGTAGGGTCGCCTTATTACAAAATAATGAATTTATTCCATTCATTTGCACCACACTGTATATCTATCTATATATAAAATTATCTTTTATTTGATAGCTGCCCTGTGGCCTAGGCATCAGACGTATCTGGCTTGGGTGTGTTCACCTCCGCTTTTTGTGTTGTTGTGGGTCCGGTCACCTTCGCCATATTTGGTTATTTTTCTTGTTAAGGTCTATATTTTGTTCCGGTGAGTAGTTGGGTTGGAGTAGTTTTGGTTACTAAGGCAGAGCCCTGCATGTCGTTGAAAGATCTAAACAACCCTGCATGTCGTAGAAAGATCTAAACAATCCTGCATGTCGTAGAAAGATCTAAACAACCTGGTGTCGCGGAGTTGGTTTTGCTCCGATTCAGTATTCTCACACCTTGACTTAGGGAAAATTCATTCTCATGAATAATAGCAATCATTTCACGATCGTTGAATAATATACTATTTACCTGTGGCTATGAACGATTTGTGAAACCAGTAACCAAATTATTCTCATAATGTGATTCAATTTCAGTTTTTTTAATTTGCACCCGATTAAATCCGAATTATGTGAACATCCCAAAAATATTGGTAAAATGATGGACTGCGAGGACTTTGAGACGTGGAAGAAAAAGAAATTTCCAAATGGAGCAGACAAACGCATATCTAGTGAAAGACTCCTCCTCTCGCGAAAAACTTTGAGGAATCAGGTTTTCAAGTGTTCAACATGTTCCGCAAAATTTTTGTCTGCAGCAAAACTGCAACGGCATGTTCAGACCATTCAGCAATACTTTTTCTGCAATCTTTGCCTAACTTATTTCAGAAACGAACATCCATGTGCCGAAGGATATAAAGTATGTGCGTTTTGCAAGTGTTCTTGCAATGACAAGAATTCAAACACTTCGTCACACTTGTGTTTTCACAACCGATCTCTTGATGATTTCGAAGTATTAAAGAATAAACTTCTTTTAATGAGCTTGAGATGACGATATGTGTATTCACGTGTCAAATACAAGTCATTTTGGATATTTCAAACAAAATTTACTAATAAATAGAATTAGAATTAGCTACGAAAGTGAACTGTATATTTGATATTGTGGAATCATTAAATACGAAGAATTTTCCATAGTCCGCTTTTAGTTTTTGAACCTATGTAATCGACCATTTTCTTTTCTCAGTATTCTTAAGCCTCTCACCGCTTATGGATGAAAATTAAGTTTTGGTTGGGGTTTTCATCAATAGTTCTTATCTGCTCTGAGTACAGAATTGTTAAGTGCTGGATCTTGACAGAAAATACATCGGCCAACACTGTTTGAAATACAACATGCTGGACTTCAGTGTACCCAGTGTCTAAAGAATGTTTGTACATCAATATTCAAAATTCTCTTCTACGTTTTACTGCCGAAATTTTCAAATATTCTGTTCTCTCTCAAACTATCTGGGAAATTTTGTGTTTATTACAGCTCTTTCAAGTTATAAACAGTGTCTAAGTAATTTTTGTTTGCCAAAGTTCAATTTGTTTTTTCGTTCATAAAAATACTCCTGTTTCAAAAATTTGTGGTTCTGAAAGTTTCACTAGTTTACCGGACGTAAAACTTAGGACATGCACACCATGATAGTTTATTGAAACCTGTTTTACCATAATTGGCCAGTTTATCCTTACCTCTATATTCCTAGCGTTTTACTTGTTCTGATACTCATTTTAATTTTTTTTTTTTTTGGAAATTTATCTTGTTGGTGACTTATATTTATGTATTTCAATTGAATGGATTAACTACAGTTGTGAATAGTCGAAATAGGCGTCTTAAATATTTGCTCTCTTGTATATAAGTATAACAAAAGCTAGTTTTTAATTGGAAAGCGTTTTGTCACATGTTATAGGACCGAGCGCAATTGTTAATGTTGAGAAATTAGAATAATACCTCACAGAATTCAAGATTTTTATCTCACCTTGATTTCTTTATTGTTTCTGCTTTCCTTGGATGTTTGTTATACTATTTCTTTTTCTGTTCATTAGCTGGAATTTACTAGGTTCGCGAAGTTAGCATGCTTTTTCAACTCTGTTGATTGAGATCTCTATTCTCAACATGATAAGGTCATAAGAGCCAGTGATGAACTTTCGTAAATGGATAACAGGAATCAATAACACTTAAATATTTATTTTTAATCACCACCGCCAACCAAACATTTAATAAGGGACATTCAGCAATTAATTGTTATATAAACTGATACTGAATTATAACATGAACTGATAATGACATTATATAAATGAGGCAACATCTTGAGGGGATGCAAAACAATGGTGTTCAATCAAAATACAATCAATGCATTAAAAATTGAATAGACCAACCATAATGACTGATGAAAATTCACATCAGCTTATGAGAAATATTGTTTATGAAACTGAATAATAATAATAATAATTCAGGCTCGAGACCCTGATAGGATAAATAACTATCAGTGGAAAAAATTTAGTATGCGATCATGAAAAAGCTGGGATTGTGGCATTTCTTTTCAAGGCAGCAACCCTTGCAGCCGATGAACTCGGTCTCGTATTCGATACTGAACGAACAAACCCAAACACT
This sequence comes from Chrysolina americana, assembly GCA_958502065.1. NCBI lineage: Eukaryota > Metazoa > Arthropoda > Insecta > Coleoptera > Chrysomelidae > Chrysolina > Chrysolina americana. Next base: position 91,903,559 of record OY293412.1, read on the forward strand.
GTCACCGAGTCGGAACTCGTTCAGTAAAAAGCCCACGTCAAAGCTGAGCAGAGAGGCTCCTATAGCTACATAAGGATAAGTCAATGCATGGGGTCGTCTGCAAGAACATTTAAGACCTTGGCTTAACCAGAAACCTGACCTTCACTTAGCTCTAGTCAAGTGGATTGAAGTCAGAAACCGAGGGATTCATAATGGCCTGCCAAGATGGTGTCTTCAACACCTTTGTCTACCGCGTGATAATAATAATAATAATAATAATAATAATACTCCCTCATAAACACTCGTTGAGTGTACCCAAAGGCATAGCCTGTGCGGGTAGAGGACGGCTATTATTATTATTTGCCGGGGCGACTTACTGATGTTTTAGGTGATGTATTCACTTTTCAGCTGTAGGAAAACCCGGAAAACCTACAGCACCACCTCGGGTGGTCGGTGTGCACTCCAAGCTAGCACTAGACGAGATTGGCATCTAGACAACTCACAATACACTTGCTTTTCAACAAGGCATGTGGCCGCCTATCGAATCCGATATAAAGTAGTTGAGAAAAATTCTCGTACCTACATCGGATTCGAACCGACTATCGCTATGCTGGAGTTTCGAACGGCCTGTGCATTAGACCGCTGATCCACCGACCACCTGATGGGTATAGAAGTCTCTGACACCAGATGCAGAGCATGTCGTGGGGCAGCTGAGACCATAATGCATTTGCTGTGAGCCTGTTCAACTTATGCGGTCTCAGCCTATATTCACAGGCATAACGCAGCGCTACGAGTATTGTACTACCTACGACACTCTTACGGCATTGACGAGACAACGGTGTTGCCTTATGCTCAGGGGGATATTGAGTCCGTTGCATTGTGGAGAATGAGAAGTGCCGAATCTATCGAAACTACTGATATCCCATCCTCCTTCGGAGTCGGGCTCTTTCGACAAAATATGAAAATGCAGTTTTTTTACTGACAACATTCTTGAATGGAAAATTATCAGGTTTATTTTGATGCACGAGTGTAATTCGGTAGAATATTTCCGGGGTCATTAATGAAATCCATAAACTGTTTCCAAATATATTGATGTTTCAACATTGTATTTTTTGGTTTGCTCTTGGTGATTTTTTCTTGAATTACAGTTATCGAATCATTCCCGAAACGTGACATTTCAACGACGTTTAAAATTCAGTATTTATGCCTGTCAAGATGACAAATGTACATTTTAACAATCGTTACTATACATACACGGACCGAGCGGGTAATTTTCGATACCTACCGGGTAATTTTCAGCCTGAAAATGTCCCGCTTCATATGGGATTTTTAACATACGATGGAAATATTCGTCATAAAGTTTTCGGCTTCTGGCGAAACGAACATTGTCCGAAAAGAGGACATCTACTCTTTGAACTCCGCAGGCTTTACCCAAACCATTCTGTTAAAATAGTGGATCTGATAAGAGGAGTCCTTGCTGAAATGATGGACACACTGCTTTCAAACTTGAAAATTAATAATTCTTGTTTCACTCCGCTCACTTAGGACACATGATTCTCGGACCCACTTATCACTCACCCCACGGACGAGGGTAGTGTTTACTGCGGTTAATGACATACCAGGGCGCCCTCCGGTTGTTTCGAGGCTTCGGAGACGGAGCCTGACTGGGATATTCCTGATGGAAAAAAAAATCATTCACATCTGGACTGTAAAGAGTTAAAACGAACAATGCCCTTTTTTTCCAAGGCACAATCGAATTTTGGCGATTCGATATCCCCTCAGTTCTCAGAAAGTCCTTCAGGTTGACTATTAGACTATCTTGCCTCTACAAAAATATCTGAAATTATTCAAAATTCAAAAGTGCCTTATTTTATGATATTGTATGTTGTCCCATTTGTTAATTGGATATTTCACACTTGAACACAAACTTCACAGACATGATTTATTTATGTAAGGATCCTTTGTAACATGTACCCCAGAAAGTTTTGAAAGATTAAGTTGAAAACTTTAAAACTGTTGGGTATTCGATACGTTCACAAGAGGAAGTGTGATGGGTTTTGTGTGGGCATGTAACATCAAACTCCAATAAAGAAAATTGATAAAGGCAAACTTTTGTTCATGCCTTTATCTATTGTATATTATTTTTAAACATTACAGAGACTACGAGAACAAATAGCATTCTTCCCTTTCCAACATAAGTTTCACTCCTAGGTAACCGAATTATCTTCATCTGTAGAATAAGTTTAGTCACAAAATTATTGATTCAAATGAAGTTTATATTACAATTTAAAATAATATTTGATATACATGTACGCACATATATGTAGAAAAATTCATCTGTACAATAAAGTGCATTTTGCCTGTAGCGTTTATTTTTGTTTGAGAAGATAATTTGTTTTTATTGCAGTTTCCTTACCGATGGTTCCATTAAGTTTATATGTGTGACCTGCCTTCAGATTTTCCTAACGAAGCAGGAACTGATGATCCACGAAGAAAATGTGAAAGTAGCCTATGACTGCGATACGTGCCGAAGCACTGAAAACCCCGAGGACATAATCTGTGCCTGTCCTACAAATAATAAGAATTGCATGTATTGCAAGATGCCAGTTTTTATGGAAAACCCCAAGTCGCATAAGTGCTTTCACTTTGTGGTATCTCCGAAACAATTCATCTGCCTGGTATGCTGGCGTGAATTCCAATCACCTGCCGACCTGAGAGATCACACGCAAAGTGTTTCAGAATATTACAAATGTGATTCCTGCAAGGCCTTCTTCCAGAAAGGCCAGCATTCCTGCGAATCTCCTACTATCAAGTGTGCTTTCTGTAAAAAGCGAGTGAGAGATTATTTCAGTCACCCATGCTTCCACAAGAAAACTTTGGAGGACTTCGAAAATTTGAGGAAGAATGAAGAATACGTTTGCCGAGTATGCGAAGCCAAAGGCCCTAAAAAGTTATTCTTCGAACATTATAAGCAACACACCCACACTGAATGCGATCTTTGCGGGATCAGCGTTCCAGCAACAACACTCCGCCTGCACAAATCCAAGGTACATCAGAGGGTGGATTGCGAAGCCTGTGGAGAGTATTTTGAAAATAACTCGGACTATTGGAAGCACAAAAAAGAAGAGCATTTGCCGCGAGTGTGTCCACGTTGTGGCAAACATATGGCGAGTACTAGTTTGAGAGCTCACATGAAGCGATGTCAAAATGAAGATCCCCAATTCAAGTGTGAATATTGTGGAAAGTGTTTTGCTGTGTCTGGGTATTTGAAACGGCATATGCTCGTTCACTCCAATGAATGTAAACACGAATGTACAAGCTGTAAAAAGAAATTCAAGAATAGATTTAATATGAGGGTTCATATGCGAATTCACGACGAAAAGAAACCATTCGAATGTTCCATTTGCTCCAAAACCTTCACAACTAAGCAGTGGAGAGATAATCATATGAAAACACATAAGGCTGAATAATAAAAATAATGATTTGATTAGGTTGTTTCTGTACTTCCCATAATTCTCGAAATTACTATACCGGGTGTCCCACATTTTATGTGACAGGCAATATCTGGTTTGTCGGAGGAGATATAGAAAAATATTTCATACAAAAGTTTTATGAGTTCATGAGAGCTATATTTTGGTATAATTATATTATATTATATTACATTAAATATACAGAGTGTTTGGTGTAGGTGCTACAGACAAAAATGCTATTTTTTAAAATAGAAAGCACTGTATATCATTAAATATTCAGATTCTACGCTTAATTCTGATATCATCTCATGTTTAGTTTTTGAAATTCGGTTACGGCGTTGTTGAGTTATTGCTTAAAATGTGAAGTCTTGAGAATGACTATTATTTTTAAAAATATCTCATACAATAACTATTCTCTCTGCATCAGATCACATGAAAATTAGTCAAAATTATGATTGTTCGTAGTTATGGTTTCAATTTTGAGTTGTGGAATTCAGTCAGTAATCATTTTGAATGTGAAACAATTGCGAAATTGAAAGAAGTGTATTCAGGAACAAATCGGCAATAACAATGTAATATAACTTGATGAATCATTTCATAAGAATAGTACATAGATATGTAATAAAAAATGTTCAAAGTGACGCCCATTAGATATTAAGCAGGCTTCGAAACGTCGAATCACTCCTCTCGAACAAGTAGCTCTTATATTAGGCGTAATATCATCGAACGCTAGTCGAATTTTCACTTTCAGGTCATCCACATTCAAAGGGGGATGGGGTGTGGTGAAAATAATATCTTTTAAATAACTCCATAGGAAAATTTCAAGAGGTGATTAATCTGGGGAACGAGCAGGCCACCGAATTGGACCCTTATTACCAATCCATCTATTTGGGTGCGTTCTATCCAGATATTCAGTAACAACCTATGAATTGTGGAGCACCATCTTGTTGCCGCCAAATTCCTTGTCGTTCTGCTATGGGAATATCTTCCATCAACTGGATCAAATCATACCAAATGGCACGCCAAAATGACAATAATTTGACAATAACCAAAGTTGTTGATTTTATTTTCACATCATCGTTGTCAATGATATGATAAAGCTGTGAATGTAACTTGATTATTATGCAATTTGAATAAATCTCGGAAGTTGCACGTCCTCGATTATCATAAATCGCATAATAATCTCGTTACATTAATAGCTATTATTCAGTAGGATTCTAGTTCAATTTAATAAAAGATATAGACAGGATTCGTGTACGCGTTAAAGTTTTTTTCCCCTTATATTAAACCTTATTTTAAGTGCAATAACTCAACAACGCCGTAACCGAATTTCAAAAACTAAACATGAAATTATATCAGAATTAAGCGTAGAATCTGAATATGTAATGATATACAGTGCGTTCTATTTAAAAAAATAGCATTTTGGTCTGTAGCACCTACACCAAACACCCTGTATATTTGAAAATTATATTGAAATATAACTCTCATGAACTCATAAAACTTTTCTCCTCTGACAAATCAGATATTGCCTGTCACATAAAATGTGGGACACCCGGTATATAAGGAATACTTACCTTGGTTGATGTCTCATAATCTAATCATATTAGGAGTTTCACCTTGGAATGAAAAATAAATTATAGATTAAACGACTTACCTGTAAGGAAGTTCTATCCAAATTATACGAAGAACCACGTCCGCGAAGACCAAAATGTAGTTATGCCTCTGGTAGAACACGAATCACTATTTTGAAGCTGCTAAACACAAAAACCTAATCTTATCTTTGCTCGATCATATCGGCAGATTAATCATTGAGTTTGACAGAGCCTAGGACAGAAAAATTAAAAAATATAATAATGGTAGTTAGTAATGGGTAAAATTCCGCCTTAATCAACAAAATTGTTAACAAAACATAACATTTTTGATTACCAAATATAGTATTTCTATCATAAACTGAACTACTTTGGCTTTTGTTTCGTGTAATAGAAGTTTGCAGTAGTCCAACTCGCAGTTTTCCAAATTGTTTCAAGATTGAACCTGGAACGTAGTGCTGCAGATGAGGAAGTATATTGCGTGATATGACCTCTGAAAAACCAGGGCCACTATATTCAACCCAGTGTCATTCCAGCTTGAAATGGTTTGGAATGGAAGTTCCTGATGAGAACTGTCAGAAATTTGAAAATGGACTACACAAAATCCGTTTTTTTCTTATGAATTTTGAAACTACCAATACCGAGTGTGGTTCAGCCAGTGCGGATGCTATGAAAAAAATCTGACTATTTTCATCAAATCTTGTTCTTATAGAATTTTTCTCAGCTTGATCTTTGTACGTCTGCGACAAAGTCAGTGTGGATAGTTTTAAAAGTTAAACTTGCCGAACTCATCGATATCGCTAAGGTCAAATATATTCCACAACCTTTTGTAAATCCGAAGTGGCTTTTTATTTGGGAAACTCAGATTCCCTTCAAGAAACGTTAAAAAAATATCAGTTTTTCGACTTTAAGTTGAAACATAGCATGCATAGCATTACAGACGATGAACTTCGCCCTTTATTTCGCTTGATATGTTAAATATGTTAGTTTTGATAAGTTTTTCACTTTATGAAATAATAAAGACGATATTATTATTATTATTATTATTACATTGAAACAAAAACTTGAGGGCTGCCCCTATGGCAGTCTAAGGAGCTACAGCTCGTTGTTCATTTAAATATGTAAAAATAATAAGAAAAATGTATCCATGGTTGTGTAGCCTGCGCGGATACCCTTTGTGCGGTCAGATATTATTTCATTCAAAAGACGTGTAAAACATTCAGTCATGTTACGGTGAAAACATCTATTGCTTGAATAATTTGAAATCATCATCTTCGATCTGTCCTTCCTGTTTGTTCAGACCATGAGATCGTTTGAAAAACGTAATGAATCAGCCAATATGATCGAGCAAGGAATAGGTTTTTGTTTTTTGCAGTTTTAAAATAGTGAGTCGTGGTCCACCAGAGGCGCAACTACATTTTGGTCTAGGAAGACGTGATTATGAAGTATAATAAGCTGGGAATTCATACACCTTCATTTTGGCGTTCTAAAAGTTATCTTAAGAGTCTTGTGAAATCTTGTATCTGCGTTGTGAGTTATTGGAGGTCAAAGGTCACAAAAATCGGTTCTTCGCGATTTTCTAGAGGTTTGTGGCTTCAACGATGTTAACATCCAATATAATATCACTACATTTGGGAGATTACAACGCTGTTTTGAAGAATATCAGGTGCATTTTATACTCGAGAAAGCATGGGTGTTCAAGCTTTTGATTTTGTGCAAAAGAAGTAATTTTACTATGCTCTTCTATTTCTACTTTGTAACATATTTTTCTTGCAACTAACGGGGTGAAGAAGTGAGGAAGATAAATCACCCAACACATCGATAAAGGGTTTCCTTTCAGATTTCTTTGATTTCAGAACATTTTGACGCCATTGATATATATCTGAAAATACGGATGAACGGATTAACTAATTCTCTTATATCCATGCAAAACATTTTTCAGAGATGGAACGAGGCCAGAACACCCCTGGACGTGTTTTGGATGCGAAGCATATTTTCTCTCCTTCGACAATTTCCAGATGCACGTAGCGAGAATAAGAGAAACTGTACAGTACTTCTGCAAGGTACATAATATCCACTTCGATTCAGAGTCTGATCATTCTTGTCGAGTACCCAAAAGATGTGCGTTCTGTTTCGAAGAAGTACCACACGACTTCGAAGGGCATTCGTGCTACCACAAATTTTCCGATTTGGACTTGGCTATTTGTGACGTCTGTGGGAGGAAGTTCTCCAAAGAGTTTCTCGACAAGCACTTGAGAAAAGTTCACCGTGCTCGCAAACGCAGCAGAAAGTGTACAAAATGTGGCGTGAAGTTCGACAACGAAAAAGAATACTACCACCACAGATATTTATTCCACTTCAACAAGAAAAAGACCAACGCAATCTGCCACATTTGTGGCAAAACATACACCAGCAATACTCTCACCGAACACATTAAAAATATCCATAAAAATAATCGAAAATTCAAGTGTGAAGATTGCGGGAAAGCTTTCGCTACGAAATATAAGCTAGATCGACATATGATAGTACACAGTAGTGAGATGAAACATCAGTGCAGTATTTGTAGTAAAATGTTCAAAATGCTGTATTCTCTGCAGGTCCACATGAAAATGCATGTAAATAAAGTAACATTCGAATGTGTAGTTTGCCAGAAGTCGTTCAGCACGAAACAGTCCAGAGATAATCATCTCAAGAAACACGGGCCTGGATAGGTGTTTGGACTGAGAGCCAGTGACGAGGAAATATTTTGAATATCAGCGCTTGTTTAAGAACAACTGATCTCGTTTCACTAATACATCAAGTTCAACCTTATCTTATATTTGTTTCTGTCGAACCCTACGAGATAATTTTCCTCCGTATCCTTGATTATTTAATAGTATTGTGTAGTTGGGCTTTAAATGTACCTTTGGTTGCAAGACAATCAATCATCCCATCAAGCTTTTCAATTTCTTTTTAATCTCCATTCTTTGATGAATCTACCAATTTTACTTAATTTCGACGGGAAAAAAAAGGAAGCATCTATTCTGTAGTGCCCAGGAGCCACAGAACCAATGAAGTCAGTCATTACGATGCTCTCTATTACTTACCACTAACAATATCCACTCACGCGTAATCAATGGCCAAATATCCCTCTCATATATCAGTCGGTGGCTCAGTGGCTAAGGTCTCTAGCTCGCATCAGACAGACGTTCGAGGCTCGGGTACGGAATCTTTTTTCTCATGTACACGGGTCTCTTTAGGTGGCCACATGCCTTGTTGTGCATCAAGTGTGATGTGAGTTGCCTAGATGCCAATCTCGACGTCTGGTGCTAGCTTGAAGTGCGTACCGACCAACCGGGGTGGTGCTGTAGGTTTTCCTACAGCTGAAAAGTGAATACACCACCGACAATATCAGTAAGTCGCCGACCTCTCCCGCACAGGGTATGCCTTTGGGTACACTTAACGAGTGTTTGGGAGTATTATTATTATATACTTGTATTTTTTATTTGCCAATAACTACTTCACATCTACACGGCTCCTTGTCATTTATTTATTAATATATGGGTCTACCTCCCAAACTTACACTGAAGCTTCTTCTTTTTAGTTATTATTTACGAAAGGTGTGAAGGTGTATCCAGAAAATGTAAAACTGGAAGTATTTAGCGAAACAAGGTTCTGAAGGAGTAGTTCTGCATGGAACCGTTCTGTTCCTTACTGTCAGGTCCAACTCATGAGAACTCTGGATCTTTTGATGAGCTTCTGGATATTTCTCACTAAGTTTTTCTGTGGTATGATATCTTCTTCACTGCAATGTCAGAAGATATCCTCATGCGAGATACATATCTTCGCATTCAAACAGTATTTGGGGTTTTGTCATCCTCATCACATAACCAGCATTGTGTGTGGATTCTTGATGTATCCCCAGCAGATGCAAATGTTTTCTCTGGTGGCAGAGCCTTGTCAGGAGTCCTGACACCTTCCTGAGAGCTCTATCGTAATAATATCTTCCCTAGATTCCTAGAGCCCAAGCGGGGATTCCGGGATTTACTGAAGCGCGGCAGATTAATATATAGGGGGATACGTACCTCCACCAAATATGAACCTCATAAATAAGTCCGCGCGTCCAGGATCAAGGATCCGATTAGTAAAAAATAATTGATCTTCAGAAATTCTCGAGCGCGTCAGATTAAGGTATGGTGAGTTAATTTGACAATTTGAGGGTGACGTAAAGAAAGGGGAGGGCTTTTATTTTGAAAGAAATAATTCAAGGATAATTAAAAATATATAATCTGACGATTTCCTCAAGCCGAAATAACAAAAATTCGTCGATAAAGTCTAATAAGTGCAGCTGCGTAATGCCTATATTCCCATCTCCGCGTTACTATTTTTCTCTTTCTTTATCTATTTGGCTTGGCCAAACTTAGATTTTGAATATAATTTGAACCGATTCGTACCGGTACATTTTGAGAAATCTCAAAAACACTACGATTTTTTATTTCAAATGTGTTTTGATTGGAAAAACTTTTAAACGGCTCCATCGATCGATTTCAAAAACTAATCAGCTCTTAATATCAAAAACCACGTCGATCTCCGCTAGTCCGGTCAGAATCGGTTGATTCGTTCGTGAGTTATCGATGTCGAAAGAAAACCGAAAAAAGTGTTTTTTCGGAATCACTCGAAATTTCTAGTTCGATCAATTCACGCCAACCGCGTGAAAATCGGTTCATTTATTCAAAAGTTAATGCGGTTTGAAAATTCAAAAAGTGTATAAACTTCTATCAGACTTTTGAGCTCGGAGAGCTCATAATGACACAAAAATCATATTTTTGAGCTCGGAGAGCTCAAAAATAAAATAAGTGAAATGTTGAGCGCTTAGGTATGGAGTTAGCAGGAAGTTGCAGGGATGGCCTTTAGGGTCAACCGTTTTCCTAGTTTTTTTTTGTCAGATTAGGCGGATCCCTCTAGATAATCGTCAGCTTAGGAGACAGCACATCTAGGACACAAAGATGAACCATATATATCTTAATCTGACGCGCTTGAGTATTTCAAAGAACATTGTGCTATCAATATCTGGCGCGCTCGAGTATGTCCATGCAACAGTTTTTTTACAAATTTGAAAATCTATAGCCGCTTCCCCCACCAATGAAAAGGTATACATTACATAACATTTTTTTCTTCTTATCATCTAAGCTTTGCTACCCAATAGGTCTCTATGACGCTCGAGTAAATCCACATTTAGCATCTTGGGCTCCCCTACTATTAATGAAGAATAGAATGCACCAGCTCTCAATTTCACATTATGTTTCTATGCGATGTATATTTTCTTTCAGCATGATACAGAATGAACACGCATCCGTTGATGGGGTTCCGAAATCAGTATTGTAATTAGTATTGAAAAAATTTCGAAAATAGGACTTGCAATCTATGGTCAACTGAACTGTTATAATGCGTCTAAATTTTTTTTTTACATTCAAATCGCTTGAAACGTATTGTCGGACGACAACCTCATCCCAAAATAGTGACTTTCCAATGGCTTGAGGATTCCAATGAAATCTTCCATAGACTGCTTCTTATTTTCGAACTTTTTCTCGTAACGGTTTCTACCTCTGTTTTCAAAAGGACTCATTCCTATTTCAATATGCCTTTTACAGACTCTTTGCACACGATGTTTGGAAATTCTGAGATTGTTCACAAATGTTTGTCTGCATACAGACACAACAGTATCTCTTGCAGCACCGTCAGTCGATGGCTGTAGAACAGCTCGTTTTACAAAGTATTTGATAGTCACTCCCTTTTTTGGGTCTTTTTTGGCCTGTTCTTGTGTACTGCGAGCCCTTGCTAGATAACTAGCAGAGGTGAATTTCAAAATGAAATAATCTTGCGTAATTTTTACTGTTGTATCGTAGAATGTTGCTTGGAAATGGGTAATGCCTCTGCGCGTTAGGTTTTGGCACTGAAATGACTTGGTATTGTGATTACACTGAGGAGTGGAATGCCTACGATAAAAAAATATGTCAGCTGGTAAGCACCTAGTGTATTATAGTATGCCAGGCTTCGTACAAAATCGGAAGTGACAACCAGGAGGTTGTAACTTTGTATACTGTTTAAGTGTGACGAATCTGACAAGATGTCGCAGAGAGAAAACCTTGAAAGTGATGAGTTTTCCTTTGTCGCCAAATCGACATCTTTGGAGCTTCGGACTGCTGAAGATCCTTATTAATTTCGTCGGACAATGGTGTCATTGAAAATCTCATTAAATTTTTGTATTCTCCTAGAAAAATCGAACACAAAATGTTCGATACTTCTAGGTTGTCCCTCACTCCAAACGTGTCGATATCACTACTTAGGTTGGCGATAGGCAGCAATCTGATTTTTCTAGGAAAATACAAGAATTAAATGAGATTTCAAATGCACCATCATCCGACAAAATTAATAAGGATCTTCAGCAGTCCGACGCTCCATAGATGTCGATTTGACGACAAAGGAAAACTTACCTCTTACAAGGTTTCCTCTCTGCGACATCTTGTCAGATTTGGCAAACTTGAACAGTATATAAAGTTACAACTTGCTGGTTATCACTTCAGATTTTGTACGATGGCTTGCGTAGTATTACCGTCATCTTATTATCTAAATAAAAATCCTGCAAACAGGTGAGTAAAGTTCGTGACGTAACCTCACACAAACAAACGTACCTCTGTTTCTTCCTCACATTCTGTTTCCAATTCCCTGGGTTCTCTTCCGCCCTTTGCCAGGCGTTTGTTTGATTGTTTCCATTATTTTCACAATCGAAAGGTTTTACTATGAATACTATGAACGGAAAACCAAGGAATTCGACTTGGACGAAACAAGATGGATTTGGCAACTTTTGTGAATAATTCTTATTTTTCGACATGAAATTGAACGAGTTATGGCTGGTTTTGTGACGAATCGGTCTAACTGACATGTTCGGATGTCTCTTTCGCCATAGAACGTACTTTTATCGTATTTTTCACAGAATATGGGCATGGTCAGTGTTGTGATTGAACCTCTCATATGGTTTCGAAGGGAATTTGTTCGTTGTTGAGAATGCACGTTGAAGATATTCATATATTTTTAAGACATTCAGGTATATTGAGTCTACGGAATTAGAACGAATTGACTTGAATGAGGATTTGAGTCTGGTAAAACCTAACGTAGGATTTCGTATTTTTACCGCATTACTGTATAGTGAAGCCAATAACCAGTCCATAATCCTGTACTCACAATCGTGAACTTTAGTCAATTATTGAACTAGAGGTAGTGGATTTTCTTAAGAGCTATGACCTTGAATATATCTGCGCGTCGCTTACAGGCAACAACTCACAAAATTATTAAAAAAGGAAACCGAAAACATTGACTCTACTACTTCACTATAATAGCCTAACCTAGCCTAGCCTATAACAGCCTACGTTCAGTAGTCGACTGCCGAAACGTAAATTTGGTCTCTGCGACTACCTCTACTAAATAAAATTTCATACAAACGTGTTAGACCCGAATCAGTACATTGTTTGAGATATATTTTATCTCCTTTACCGTGGAAGTAGTCAGTTTCAAATTCATGCGGAATAAGTGTGGTTTAACATCTTTGGACCTTCTCTTGGCGCTTGCGCGGGTTAACTGATTTTCAATATTACATTTTCGGTGTGTTGATGTTTTTATTATCAAAATTGATTCATATTCGTGTTGATGAATTTAAGCTGTACTCTGTGACATTTATTAATCGTATGCGACAAATTCTACTACTAAGCCGTTTCATTCCACAGGACGACGAATGGCACTATGCAGCTGCGATGTAACCAATGCAAAACGAATTTCAAGGCGTTGGAGCAACTCAAATTTCACATGGAACACCTCGAGGCAAACCTGAAAGTCTTTTGCAAAAGGTGCAAGAACTTCGTTCGCATAGAGGAGTCACTTTTTCATTTCGACATCACCTACTCTTGTGTTCTCTGTAAATTGATACTATCGAAAAGCGACTTCCTAGCGCACGCGTGTTTGCACAAAGAGAGTTCTCAAGCAGCTGCCATGAAGATGCGAAGGGAATGCGGGATATGCGAAAAAGTCTTCTTCACTAATTTCGACATGGACAGGCATATCAAGGAAAAACATTCTTCTCTCGGGGCGCATTCCTGTAAATGCTGCAATATTTATTTCGAAGAAGCGGATGAATTCTTCCAGCACCTTACTGAACATAAGTCAGCTACGGAAATAACGGAACCAAAGATTTCAAAAACGAAAACGGCGCAGACGCCCATTACTAGTCCCCAAAGGAAATCACGTCGTAAAAAAAGTTTCAAATGTTATCACTGCAGCGAAAATTTCACTTCTCGTCGCAACAGGGATAATCACAAGAAAATCCACCGATCTCATAAAAAATAATACAAAACATACCTGATATAGAAATTATATATTTATTTAGTTTAGTTGATAACGCATACGTTTCACCTTTAGCACATACAGTGTGTAGTAAAGGGGACATATATTTGTTTTCATTGTGTGACACCACAGAAGTTCAGACAGCCATTGGACTTTCTTAGTGTTTGAATGATGGTTTTTCGGGTTTCAATGCCGACCTATATTGCGAGATGTTCTCAAAGACGAGTGGTTGGCATTTTCAAAAGAGATGTTGACAGTTCACTATGTCAGATATTCTCCTAGAGTCATTAGTTTCGTTATAAAATCCCGGTATTTATCCAGGTACGGTGTTATTGTGGTATTTGTGAGAACAAGTAGCCAGGTTTTGTTTAGATGACGTATATCAAACAGTGGACAGTGGACGGAGTAATCGTCAATATCTCTCTTGGAAATCCCATCCATTCGTGTTGGCGAAACGTCGAGAACGTCTCGCAATACACTTTGGCCTAAAAACCCGAAAAACGACCAATCAAGCAATGACAGTTACAAAAGCCTTACACAATTATTTATACTTCTTAGTGTTATTAAACAATAGCTTAGAACTCGTCCTTTACAGTCAAATTGTGCTATGGTTGTCATAATAATGATTGTAATACAATCAAACGTACTGTTACTGGCAGATTAAAGATACAAATCAGAAATATAATTTGAAATTTTTCTGAAAAGCCTTTGCTTTTTTTTAAATTGGATAGCATTCGAACTAAAATTGCTTCTTCCGTGTGCGAAATAAAGAAAAAAATTGAAATTTTTTATTCTCTCCTATTTTTAGTTCAACGTGATTTTGTCTGTGTATGGATATGAATTCATTGGTGATACCTCAATTCGTTTATCAGTTTTTCATTCAAATGACAGGGTTGTGACGTCGATGATTAAAACCACTTTAAGACTTGCTCCGTTTTCATATTTTCACCGTTACTCGTATAAGGAGGGAGATAATTAAAATTTGAAAGGTGGTTTTACTTTGATAAGAAGATTTTAATTTTCTTCCTTCCTGTATCCAATAACAGCCAGAAAATATGTGCAGTACTTTTCACAGCGAACGGAACAAATATGTAAAGATTAGAGCAATTGATGATTGTCCAGCGATGAGTCAAAGATAGCCTTAAGGTGCGTATTCACTTGCAACAAAACACTCCGAACGAACCAAACGCGCCGCGCGCGCTTTATCTAATTTGTCTTGTCAATACGTTGCGCAGAATCAAACTGAACGCGCCAAACATTTTCCGAGGTTTGTCGGTAAACGAGATTTGCACAAAGGGAATCAAGCCTTGTTCATACACTCGCGAATTTCGCAATTTTACTTCGAATAAAATGGCTGCCGACATGGTTCTGCATCAATGATTGGTCCAGCATGAGTGGGAGCCATTTTATTCGCAGAAGAATTGCGAAATTCGCGAGGGTATGAACAAGGCTTTATTCTTTTCCCGGTGTTCAGTGGATACGGATGTTTGGTGCGCTTGCTGTGTTTGTAGCGTTCGTTCCTTGTCTGAAAAGCAAAGAAAATGGACTGGAGCGGGTTAAAATGCCTAGAACTGATTGACCAATTTAAACTGCAACCTGTATTATGGGATCCTACGAAATAAAGTGTCTTTCTTGGCTATTCTAGGACCTACTAGACATATTAGATTCTCAAAATCTTCTGCAGCCATCCGCGTAAAATTTTTGATATGCATATAATCCAGGTCACTGAGTATGGCCATATTTTTTCGTCGCAAAAAGACGTGTCTTGCCCACATTTTTCATTTTGTTCTCCTTTTTTCAACGCTTGTTAGCGCATCTATAATTAAAAAAGCACCAGCGGCTACTATCACATCGTCTGCACCCATGTCGACGAACACACAAACAACACTGATTACAGGTGGGAACGCAGCGAATACCACCCGAATTTTTGCGCAAAAAATTTTGTTGCAATCAATTCAGCGCGCGCGGCGCGTTTGGTTCGTTCGGTGTGTTCTGTTGCAAGTGAATACGCACCTTAACACAGTGTTGACTGATTCATTCGCCAATTTAGCTGTGGGGATTGGGCAATAGTCAATTGGCCTTGTTTATTATCTCCTATGTTTCGTTCATCCTGAGACGAATGAGCGTATATTATGGTTTAGTTCCGAGAAGAAAACATGCATTTAAGAAAAAATTAATATATAATATTAACGTTGAGGAGAGAATGATGTCACAAGCGTGAGTGCAGCGTTGCAGACATGTGCATTGTTGAGAAGTTTTCAAGGATTTTTGGGATTTTAATTGAACGGTTTTATAGTAATCACAATTCAATTAAACAACTAGAGTCCACATAAACCCATGGAATAGATTATAACTTTGCAATAGATTACTGCTTCTTACGACAGTTGAATTAGATCGATTTCTCATAGAAGTGAACGGTTTCAGTTAAATTTCACTTTTCATAAATGCCATGGGTATAACCTACTCACTAAAAGTGAAGTAGTCTAGTTAATACACTACTAATTTGTTGATACTATTTTGATAATGCCTTATGCATGTTGATATTGACTATACACTGGTTTATAGCAGAAATAGATAATTTCTGAAAATAACTTTTTTATCATCAAACAGATAATATGGAATAACTCACAACGTGGACAATGAAAGTCGCTGGTGTTATACGATTATTTCGATAGAGCAGAGTAGGCAACTTTTGAAATTAACTTCTTATAGTATCATCAGTATTGAATGCATTTTACTGCGGTAACGTTATATATGCAATTACCAAATATGACGACCTTCTCTTCTTAACCTCAGAAACCACATCTATTGTTTACAATATACGTGACTTTTCCAAACCATTGTCCCAACTTTTACGCATATCAGAAGCCAATCTTTCCTGGTTTAAATGAATTATCAATCTAATGTGGTCAAAGCACCATACATCTATGATTCACCTGTTCAGAAGTTAGATGGGAGACTATTTGCTTTATGTTGCCATTTTTTATTGTATTCGAGTACATTTGAAGAATTTATTTTGTTTGAAATTTAGATTAGAAAAATGTGTGATTTTTATATTTTTATAAAAATTGATTTATTTTTACATTTTTTGTGTTGAATCATTTGAAAAATTGTAATAATCTGCGTGGCCTCATTGAGAACTTTCTAAATCTGTTTGGTTCATTCATAACAGTGCAATTTTTTAAGTGGTTTCTTCTGTGAAGTACCTTGACGATTTAAAATTGTAGAAATATACGAATGAGAATTTACTCGTACAATCTAGTTGAAGTTTTTGTTCAATCTATACAATCCTCACTCCATAGCGCTTATTAAGGGCCTTGGCCCCAAATTGTACATTAAAATACTTCTTTGTATAAGTGAAATGTTCTGTCATCCTAGTCTCACATTACACTCAGAAACATAAAGCCCGGAATGATGTCTGTTGATACGTTGATATAATTATCCGGAATCGAATTGGTGAATAAATTTAAGTGGTGCAAAAATGCAAAAATTATTTTCAACAAATTACAGTACTATCCAGGTGTAATTACATGTGATAATACTCGTAAAGGTGAACGGTGTTACGATCTTCGAAGAGACTAGAATGTTGATATGAACGTTGCTTACGTATTTTCTAAAAATTAATGATAAATTGATGTAAATGTAGGTGTTTGTTATGCTATTAATTCTTGGGGAAAATGGTTTGACATTATAATTGATTACTATGAAGCTCTTTGATTCGAGCATCCTCCCGATATAACATAATCGTCTGGTTTGAATATTCATCAATTTTTAATCGTGAGTTGGTGATTTCATCGAGTTTATCATCGTTTTTTCTTCATTTTTTAAGTTTTTGATAGACACTGTTCCTCTGTTAATCTGAGTCAGAAAAAGCTAACTGGGCTCTTCTGTTATTTTGTTACATTCGTTCAATTTTCGAGTTTTTGGTATTTTTAGAAAGTAAACAATAATTTAGGAAAAAAAAAACAAGTTCGTTATATGCTTTTAATTTATAATTGAGTTGGAAGAAATGGTTTCGGAATATTAGTGTGGTGGCTTACGGTGAATTGCTATATTTTTCATTTTCTATAAGTTTATTTTCTGAATCATCGATACTACAACATTTGGAATTGGAAATTTTTCGATCGTTTTTGCCGGACGCCAAAAAATAATTATCGCGATTCGAAAATTTCAAACTGTCGATATTTTCTATTCATATTTGTTTTTCCATCGTTGTGATTTGTTTGTTCATTCAAACTATATCTATGACCAGTCAGATCAGTGACTACACCAAAAGTTATGCATGAAATTTACCAAGCGTTAGCGACATTCTCAAAATATAGTCCATGTTTATACATTTATATCGCGAACGTAGCGAAAATAGCTTTCGAGGGTATGTGTGGCCGAATACATTTGAAATAATGCAAGCTTTACAAACATAGCGTACATAACGCTTTGTGTGGCCTAGACATAATGTCATATGACAGATGTCATATAAACAATTAAATATATATATGGTGTAGAATTTTAATTTGAAGAAATACTCTAAAACATATCTGTGGAACAGTTTGCTTTTTCAATTATCAAATGTAAATATCCGATGATGTTGTTTATTTTTCAGAATATTTTCAAGAAAGCTGTCCCTTGGATTAAAAAAAAGTTTCTCCGTAAATCATTTTTGAGTTCCATTGGGGGGTTATTCAGTTTGAGTTAAATAGGAAGAGCTTTACGTTATTGATTGGTGCAAATATCAAGAAAATATACCAAAGGGTGCGAAAAGGTGGACTAGGATGGGTGGGTATAAAAATGCCATATGAATGCAAATTACTTTAGTTGATGTATATTTCTTTTAACGAACTCTTTTCTTTCAGATCGGATAAAAGTTGTTCCGTGCAATGCATACATTGTGGAAAAATATTTTCTAGCGCTATCAAGCTCAAGAATCACATGAGAGCGCACAAGAAAAAGAATATATCTTGTGACATCTGCGGAAAATTATTTCTGTATCAGAACACAATGGTGAAACACAAAAAGTCGGTGCATCTTGCCGATTACTCCCACAGATGTGAACTGTGCGACATGTCCTTCAAAACCCCTCTGACGCTCAAGCAGCATATGCAAAACGTTCACTTGAAGAATTACAGTTTCACCTGCGACAAATGCGGTAAGGGGTATTTCCTGAAGAAGATGTTGGATGTCCACTACAAAGTTGAACACGAAGACGTTAGATTCAAGTGCGAATGCTGTCAGAAGCCATTCAAGACCCTCCAGGGTTTGAACAGCCATGTCGTGGTGCACGACCCAAGCCAGCCAAAGAAAGAATATCGTTGTTCCGAATGCTCGACTGTTTATAGATCCAGATCCACATACACGGTTCACATGAGGAAGCATAGAGTAGGCGAGGAAAACCACGTGTGCGATATTTGCGGGAAATCCGTGACGAAAAAGGACAGTTTGAAAAATCACATGCGCACCCATACGGGGGAGAGACCGTTTGTTTGTTCTACTTGCGGGAGGGGGTTCAGCACGAACAATTTATTGAGGACTCACGTGCGAATTCACACCAACGAGAAACCGTACGTGTGTACGATTTGTAAAAAAGCTTTCAGACAAAGACCCGCGTTGAAAATACATTTGAGGTATCATACCGGGGAAAAACCGTACTTTTGTCCGGTTTGCGGACGGTCTTTCATCAGTGGTACTCTACTGAAGAATCATAGGTGTCAGGGAGCTAATTAGTCGGGAGGTTATAATTTTATTGTGTTGTTGAATATTTATATGTATATTTTATTCGGGGTAACTCGAGTCGAGTGGACAAATGGGCGTCCGAGTTACAAAAGCATCACTCGTTTTGAAAATTTGGCAGTGGGCTTGAATTGAAGTTTCGGATAATGTTTTTACCATGTATGTTTTTGGTATATTTAACAAATATTCCTACAACTTTTTTTTATTCAGTTTTCTACGAAGGCGAAGAAGGGTCCGACTTGGTATCTCAGAATTAGCTAATTCCGAAATACTAAGTCAGAATTCCGACCTAGTAGTTCAGAATTAGAACACGTTCTGTCTGTCACTCCTAATTCTGACTGAGCAAAAATTAATTCTTTATCAATAGTGGCCTTTCTACGCCTTCGTAGTTTTCCATATATTCCGTATATTCCATATTGGCAGACTTATTGATTTCGATATGATTTGACCACCAAGGTGGAATGATAAATGTTGTTTCTCCATGTTTGTCCATAATTTTGAACAATATATCGCACTCAATATTTTATAGATGTTCAAATTAATTCTCCAGAAATGTATAATAATTTCCTCAACAACTAGAGTTACGTATGCGTTTTTTATAATATAATTATATCTTCTTGTCTGAATAGAGGACCGTGTGTTCTTATTTGTTAAATTTGGTAGAAAAAAAAACCTAGAAGAACCTAGAAGAAGAATAAGAAAAATACTTTAACTTCACTCCTAATTTCTTAATCGCATATCGAAATTTTGTTTCATGGTGCAAATTACTCGCGCATGACAAGTAAAAACTCTAATGAAGATAAAAATTTGGCAACACTGAAATCATTGAATCTGATCAGTATTATGAACATGTTCAGATTAGTATAATTTAATATGAAAAAGTAAAATATTATATGAATACGTATTTTGAGATACAGATGAAGTACGCGAAATCAATCGATTTTATTTTCACCATAGAAATATCACAAATTAGTTTTCAATAGTTAGTTCATCAATGCCAAATTTCTCAGTTTAGTCGAATTTTCTTAACATTTTTTAATGTGGCTAATTTGTAGTTCCAACTGATCAAATGAAATCGATGCAAATAATTATCAATTCTATTCCTGATATGTTGTAGCATTTTGTATAGATTCAATTAGTCTCGTAATCAAGTACCTCGTAACTTCAATAATTAAGTCAGTTCCAAAATTTTTTTTTCAAGAAGCCATCAGAAATATCATTGAAAAAAGCATTGTCTTTCATTTGTTTATTGAATTATGGTTATTATTTAATTATTAGATGTCCTGCGTTTTTTTTGCAGTATTAACATGCTGCCACATGGAGTATTCAGCAAAATATGATTTTTGATCTGTGTGAAATTTCAAAATTAAAAAAGACAGCGTCATTGAAATAGCTTGTATCTGCCTAGAATCTACATGATAACTATTTATCTTTAAAAAGATAGTCAGAAAAATGAATTTCTGTATTTCATAAACGTATTCCCATCAGGAGTTCCTCATGTGCAGATATGCAAGAATTATGTATTTCACGTGTGTATTTAACCTACTTTTGTTGTTATTCAAAACGATAGGTGCCTAAGACAGCAATATTTTTACATTTCTGTATTGTTGAATATTTATATGTATATTTTATATTTGTTTCGTAGTGTTTGAATAAATTTACATTTTATACCCTTTTACTCTGGTTTTCACTCGTGTCAACCGATTTGAAACAGTTCTGTTTCTTCGTATTCATTGAAAAGGAAATGCTCAAATTGTTCGTTTTCGTCAAATGGTTGCCTCGTAACACAATCCTCAGAAACCTATTCGTGAAATAGTGTCAGATATCAAAGAAGAAAGAAACGTGCAATCTTCAACACGGTCAATAAATATTAAATAATCCATCGAAATTATTAGTTCATTCGACAGACCTAAGTGATTCCCGATATATTCAGAGTCGCCTCGTTTCAGTGATGTTTATTGGATTTTGACGACAAAATATGTTTTTCATGTGAAAGACTAATATGGAATTACTGTTTTCATTGAGGAAATCTTCGCTTAAATTGTGTGTTTCGTATTATGGTGATCATATCAGCTACCCAATGAGTTTCTATTACTAATACTTATAGTACATATTCAAATCGAAAATGAGTTTTTGGCCTAGCAGATGGATGATGAAGATTAGAACTAAATACCGAAAAAATTGATCAATCGAGATTTGAACCCGGGATGGCTCGAGATTCGAACCCGGGAAGGCTTGAATTAGGGCTACTCTATTTATACTATTTCAAGAACCGGCGACTCGCATTCCAAATTCTGCTGTGTTTGAATGCGAAGATGAAGGTTAATATTTTTAGTTTCTTAATTCTTATGTTTATGAATACTTTGTATTTCAGTGCTGACGATGGAATTTATTGCTCGGGTTGTGATACAACATTCAAGACATCCCAGGAATTGACATTCCATAATAAGGTACAACACCAAAGAATTTGCTTGTGCGATATCTGCGGCAAAATATTCGGGCATTTCCGTCTTTTATCGTCTCACAGGAATGTAGTTCACTTGAAAAAACTTGCCTTGAAATGCGACTTCTGCAATAAATCATTCGCCTACAAGAAATCTTTGAAGTATCATATTCAAGCCGCACACCTAAAGACCCTTGAGGAATTTTCTTGTGATCAGTGCGAGAACACGTTCACCAGTAAGAAGGCGGTCGAATTGCACAAGTCGTCTATACATCTGGCCGTTCGCCACCAATGCCAAAGCTGCAACAAAGTCTTCAAGAACCTGCAGTACTATAGGATACATGTCAAAAACCATGAGCTAACCAACAACAAGGTGGAGCTCCGCTGTAAGGTCTGTTCCAAGTTGATGGCCTGTCAACAGTCTTTCAAATACCACATGAAAAACCACCAGGGGATAAACACCCGTGTTTGCGACGTTTGCGGAAAAACCCTTTCGGGAAGCGATAGTCTGACAGCTCACATGAGGACACATACCGGGGAAGCGCCGTATCCGTGTGATCTATGCTCGAAACGTTTCAAGGTGAAAAAGAATATGAAAATCCACCGTCGCATTCACACCAAAGAAAAACCGCACGTTTGTGATATTTGTAGTAAGGCTTTCAACCAGAAAGGCACCCTCATCACCCACAAACGTTTGCATACGGGGGAGAGGCCGTATGAATGCGTGATTTGTTGTAAGAAATTCATCACCAGCACCGTTATGAAAAATCATAAATGCAAAACGTAAATTTATTCGATAACTGTGTTTTCTTTCATTCATAACCTGCATCCGTATTGGTCCCAAGGAAACATTTGTTTTTCGGTAAACGCCTAAACAAGTATTCAGCAAAAGCAAATGATTTTTCAAACCAACACTCATGATGCTCGTGCCCAATAACTGGGGAAAAAAATTAAGAGTACTCAATCTGGGTTTCGCCAAAGGTTTCAGTTGCGCCACAGCCCGTGTAAAAGTGACCGATGATTTTTATAATGCAGTGTACCAAAATAAGCTATGTGTACTCGTCTTTATCGACTACTTGAAAACCTTCGATAGGGTCAGTAATCCATTGCTACTTGGCTAATCCAGCATGTGGTAGTTTCTGTGAAGCGGTTTGTGATTTCATGAATAACTTTCTGAGTAATAGTGCCCAGGCTATAATTCTAGGTGGTGAATCATCTGGCTCTGCCCGTATAACGAGTGGGGGTACGCAAGGATCCATTCTTGGTCCCTTACTCCTTATGCTATACATCTCTTAGTTTCATAAGAGTGTCGTGAACTTTTCTTCACATTTTCATGCAGATGAGGAGGATGAAGTGAAATTAGTATGCGACAGAATGAATGTTGATCTAGGATCCCATATAGAGAGATGTCTAATAAATGGAAAAAACTTCTACTTGAAAGGAAAACAAGTCGTGATCGAATCGTACAACGAGTCAATTTGCATGTCAATAATATGGCTCTGAATGTTTCGTCTTGTGAAAATACTTACTTGGATTTATTTTTGGATGTTGATCTGAGATTTAGAAAACACTTTTCTTCCATTATCCAGAAAGCACTCTACTCTTTAATTTTAATGGATTTATTTAGCGCAGTAGGTATCCCTACGCTAAGTGCCATTTTAGTGATGTGAATAGAAAAAACAAATATATTCGCGTCATTTTATTGTTGGAATATCTGCAAGTTTCTGAATTTTTTTTGTTATTTCAGGAATCCACTCGTTTGTTTGGAATGCAAAAAAGTTTTTAAAACTATGCGTATCTTGAAAGCTCACATTAGGAGATATCACCGAATGAAGACCTTTCCTTGCGATTCATGCCACAAGAAGTTTTCGTATGCCTACCTGATGGAAAATCACAAGAAAGCGGTTCATTTGAGGGAATCGGATTCGAGCTGCAATATTTGCGGTAAGATTTTCTATGGAAAGCAATACCTGTCCAACCACATAAAGGCCGAACACTACAACATCAAAATCGCTTGCGATCAGTGCGACAAAACTTTCATTAACGAACAGGCTGTGGTGGCTCATAAGAAAACTATTCACTTTGCGGTTAGCTATCGTTGCGACGATTGCGGCAAATGTTTCAAAAGCCGCGCGTATTACACCGAGCATGCGAAAACGCATGCGCCCAGCTACGCTCCCCAGAAAATACAGTGCCGAATGTGCTTGACGTTTTTAACGACGAGCAGTTCTTACAAACGTCACATGCGTCTTCATGACGGAACTGAAGCCCGCGTTTGCGACGTATGCGGAATATCTGTGTCGTGTAGGGATGGCCTCAAGCATCACATGAGGACCCATACTGGCGAAACACCTTACGAGTGTGATCTGTGTCCCAAGCGCTTCAAACGGAAAATGAATATGAAAATACATCGCCGCATCCACACGAATGAGAAGCCGTACGAATGCGATTCGTGCGGTAAAGCATTCAGCCAAAAATCCACTTTGATCATTCATAAGCGGACTCACACTGGAGAGAGACCTTTTGAGTGCGTGGTTTGTTCGAAAAAGTTCATCACGAAGACTGTTATGAAGGATCATACTTGCAAAATGTGAATGGCAGATGCAATAAGTTTAAATTTAAATTATGTTATTCGACCAATAACAGTGTTAATTATTTGCAGTAGGTACATTTTATATTATACCATTTTTCTCTAACATATATTTTTTGTCCACGAGCTACCTTTGAAGAAATATGCGAGTTCTGCACAAGTTGAATAACATCTTCAAAACTTCTATCTCTTCAGTGGTAATTGTTTGACTTTGGTTATATTGAAATTGACATATTTTGGTACGATGAATCATTTATTTTTTGCCACAAGCCCTAAGAACCACTACTCTGGCTGAGCATTTAATAATCGCTGTTTTATTCTCTAACTAAACAAACAGAATAACACTTGTTAATTACCTCTTGCCATTTCTCTGGACATCAACTCAGCTATGAAACCTCATATGGGATCTAGATAAGAGCAATATTTGACTTACCCAAATAGTCAATATCGTGCTCCCTTGGATAGGTCTTCATGGCAGTTCGAAGAATAACTAAATATACGCTAATATTTCCATACGCACAGGTACCGGAAGGGTTCACTAATATTCCTTATTGTTTAAAAAATTCCTTATGGCAAATTCAAATTCTAACTAGATTACAATAAAAACAAATTTGATTTGGTTGTATTCAATTCATTGGCTTGCAAAAATCTGGTACACATGTTGAGATATCTATAATAATATATAAAATGACTAGTTTAGTGGCATTTGCGTTGAGGCCGCTATTACAGCCAGGCAAGTCGGCCCCCTTGGGCCCTTTTGACATCCCCTGGTCACCTCAACCACGACATGCTCTTAAAACAACTTGGTCTCCCTGAAGTGAATCTTCAAACTATTTTGTGTGTCTGGGTGCTTGTCAAGGTAGCGAGTTCCTTCAGTCATCCTCTTCGTGAAAGCCCTGGTAGGGCTGGTTCTCAGCCGGGCGGTGCGGCGGCCGCGGAAGATTCCGTCATCGACTACCATAATAATAAGAACCGCCAATTTTTGGTTTGGCACCGCATTCTCCACCAGCCCCTCCAAAAGCTTTCGAGTACCTTAGCATTGATTTCATCTGCTGCCGATTATTGCTAAGGTATGGATTTGGTTACGCCAAATCATCACGTTTAGGCCATATTCGTCCAAAAACGACATGTGCCCAGCTACTATTTCTTTTTCCAATGGTAATGCTCTGCGATGTCAGTACCCGAGCAGATTTAGCTAAAAATATGTAAACGAAAGTGTTCTACAGGGTGCTGTTTTCCTTTAAATAAGGAATTGGATTTTTATCACTTTTTTAGGCTTCAATTGTCATATTTTACTTATCATGATTCTGAATAACATTGAAAGTGCAAACAGTATCTGGAAATCTATTGTATTGAAGCAGATGTAAGTGATAAACAAAAATCTAATTTTTCATTTTTTCCTGTAATCTCGGGAAGTGAGAGAGCTAGCTCAGATTTTTCAACATAATACGCAATTTTGCCTTCACATAACCCTCTCTATAGCTGTTACCGTTTCCGAGATCCCCATGCATCTACTCGAATTTCACTGTGTGTGTGTGTGTGTGTGTGTGTGTGTGTGTGTGTGTGTGTGTGTGGGTGCGTGCGTGCGTGCGTGCGTGCGTGCGTGCGTGCGTGCGTGCGTGCGTGCGTGCGTGCGTGCATGCGTGCGTGTGTGTGTGTGTGTGTGTACGTGCGTTTGGCATTGAATAAACCATTTGCCATAGATTTGTGATACTAATGAAGATAGACATGTTTCAGTTGCAATTTATTAACAACATTAAAAATCCATTCATCAATGTATTATAAACATTTTCGTAAGTTATACGAAAATAATATCGAAACAGCGTTTTTCCTCGACCCAATAGAAGCAGACTTTTTCTCACCAACAGCTATATTTCTTATTTGGTCGCAAACGAAATGAAAATACCATTGTGGTTCAGGTTATGGAGGAAAACATGAATACTTCGGCTGTAACAGAAATACGGCCCCGGTATCCAGACCCCTCCCCTCGAAACCATAACAAACTTACTGGAATACATTTCATATTCTTCTTATAATTTGTGCTAGAGGGGTATTTGCATTACTTCAAAACACTATCATATATTTTCAATAACCAAAGTTCACACATCAAATTAAACTTGAACAATATTTTTTTTTTTATTTTGAGACTTTCTGAAATTTTACTTTTTGTTATTTCAGGAAACCAATCATTTGTTCGGAATGCAAAAAAGTTTTTCAAAATACACGTGGTTTGAAAGTTCACATTAGGAGAAATCATCGAATAAAGAATTACTGTTGCGATTCATGCGACAAGAAGTTTTCGCATGCCTACTTGATGGAAAACCACAAAAAGTTGGTTCATTTGAGGGTATCGGATTCGAACTGTAATTTTTGCGGTAGGATTTTCGCTAGCAAGCAGAACCTGACTAACCATATAAACGCCGAACACTTCAACATCAAAGTCGCTTGCGACCAGTGCGACAAAACTTTCGTTAACGAAACTTCTCTAGAGGCACACAAGCAAACGATTCATTTTGAGGTTAGGTATCGTTGCGAACATTGCGATAAGACGTTCAAAAACCGAGCGTATTACAGAGAGCATGCGCGAAGGCATGCGCCCAGCTACACACCTCAGAAAATACAGTGCGAAGTGTGCCTCCGATTTTTGGCGAGCCGCCGTACTTACAAACGGCACATGCGCAGCCATGACGGCACTTACACCCGTGTTTGCGTTTGCGAGGTATGCGGAAAATCCGTGTCGTGCGGTGAGAGCCTCACGCTTCACATGAGGACCCATACTGGCGAAGAACCTTACGGGTGTGATCTGTGTCCCAAGCGCTTCAAACGGAAACTGAACATGAAAATACATCGTCGCATCCACACGAATGAAAAACCGCACGGATGCGATTTGTGCGGTAAAGCGTTCAACCAAAAATCCACTCTGACTATTCATAAGCGTACTCATACTGGGGAGAGACCTTACGAATGCATAGTCTGTTCAAAAAAGTTCATCACGAGGACTGTTATGAAGGAGCATAAGTGCAAAATGTGAAAATTGGCGGGTGTAATATTTTCAATTTTTAATTTATTTTATACCACTAATAGTGTCAATTATTTGCAGTATATCTTATATTATAATGTTATTATAGAACAGTACATTTTTTGTCCAAACGTCACCATTAGGAGTAATAGGCGGTTCCTTACTCATATATGAAATCTCCAAAACTTCCATCTTCAACGGTAATTGTATGGAAAATGGCACATTGACACGATGACTCTATATTTTTCGTCCAAAGGACTTTTATATTTAATTTATATTATGTGTCATTCATAGAGACTTAATTTCTAACCATAAATATGACAAATACGTCCGTGAACTTTAAAAAACGGTATAATATCCATTATCTTATCTAAAATAAAATTCCCACTATAAAAATTGTATGCCTACAAAACCTTTGTTTCAGTCGTAACATGTTACCTATATTGTTTTCGAAACCATGAAACCTCTATTGTGAGTACATTTCATTGCATATGTCGCATTTTTGTATTATTTTGTAAACTACAATCAAACACAATAATAAGTCCATAAACGGGACACTCAAATTGTGTTTAGATGAATATAATAATGTTACACCGACAAGTAACTGTTGCATTGAAAAAATTCATTCTGAAAATTTCAACCAAGGAGTATTCCCTAAAACAAGAGCAATTGAGATAATGAAAGCACTGCAATCCAAAATAACGCACTGATAATAGACCAACGATCACTTTCGTTGTTTATTTGAGTCAGTTCACATTTCATCGACTCACCTACTGTTTTGTGAGTTTCAAACTCGCAATTCCCATTTCTTTGGTGGTGTTGAGAAAGAAATCAAGACAAGAATTGGAAATACTTTTTGGATTCCATGGAATACGGGAAGTTCATAAGTTACCAAAAACGTTTCATGTTGACAGACAAATATGGTTTTTAAAATATGAACAAATGTTGTACAAGAGAAAGTGAAAGTTCTGTTCAAGCAATACAAATTTTAAGAGATATTATCCGTCAGTTGTCTATTTAACTAACTTTCTGTTATCAACAGAACACATATTTGTATTCAAAGCAGTTATTTTTTATTTTAATTGCAATGAATCGAGCAACACCTACATAATGCTTTCAATATTTTCGGCATTGGAGATTCTTTTATAAAGTTGATAAAATATTTTGGTCAATTATTTGGTCCCACGAATGGTCAGTTTGGTTGAATCATTTGTTTCACTCAATTTAAAAACACTTGATTTCGATGTTTTACAGGAAATATGAAATAGAAAAAGCAGATATCTTGAGCTTCGAATGCCAAATATGCCTGAAACGTTTTATCTGCTCCAAGCAATTGAAAAGCCATTCGATCCACCACCAGAAAAAACACATATGTTTATTTTGTGGGAAAACGTTTCCGTACAAATCAGCACTCGCATTACACTCCAACACACATTCGAGTGGCAGTCATGAATGTGATTATTGCTCGAGGAAATTCAACGATCAGTATCAGTTGAAAAAACACACTGAAAATGTTCACTTGAAAAAAGTGAATTTTCGTTGCGATCAGTGCGACAAAAAGTTCTATCACCTCTACAAACTCACTCATCACAGGAGAATAGAACATGAAGGTTTCAGATTACCCTGTACAGAATGCGACAAAGTATTCAAAAACAACACCAAGTTGAAAGCCCATATGGAAACGCATGACAGCAGACTGAAAGTAGAAGTGAAATGTCCTCAATGCCACAAATCTTTCAATAAGCGATACTTGTCGCACCATATCACCAACAAGCACCAAGGACACGTTTGCGACATTTGCGGACAAGCACTTTCCTCGAAAAGCAGCTTGGAGCATCACATGAGAACCCACACTGGAGAAAAGCCGTTCAAGTGCGAGATCTGCAATAAGAGATTCGTGAGGAAGTTGAACCTCGATATTCACAGGCGAATACATACCAAAGAAAAACCGTTCACTTGTAAAGTTTGTGAAAAGTGCTTCAACCAGAAGGCGTCGTTGAACATCCATATGAAGTACCATACAGGGGAAAAGCCACATGGATGCATAATTTGCTCAAGGAAGTTCGTCACCAAAGCTTATTTGCGAAAACATCGTTGTATAGAAGAATTCAGTGTTAAATGAATAGGAAAATGTATCACGTAGATAAATAAAATCTTCATATTGTCGAGTTGATTTTTTTTTTCGGAATTCCATCATTTGTTAGAGCTCGGTTATGGCTTTCGCTACCGAAATTCAAACTACGACTATTCCTTTCCAAGTTTATCGTTGTTTTTCGGAATTGCTTCCTTTGGAACCCGGAAAGGAATAGTTGTTTTTCTCAAACACGATCAAGTCGGTATGAAATTTCAGATCGTTTTGAAGTTGAGATTTTATAAGCTATATAAGGTGGTAATTCACAAGTTACTTTCTTGTTATTAGAAGTAGTACTTGACAATTTTTCCTCTTTTCTGCTAGCAGACAGTTGTCTGATGAGTTATTGTTGAGGTCCTTGTTCGCTTATATTTTTTCGGAATAGCTTTGTTATTTATTTAGTGGTCTGTCTACAGCCACCCAAGTGAAAGCGAACAACTGAATGTTGGCAAAGGCCCTTGTCAACATATCCACTTACCGAAGTCAAGGAGACCCTACTGGGTAAAGTTTGAACTTCAAATCTGGGACGATACCAGTTGTATATGTACCTTTATCGTGAGTTCTATCGTTCTCACCAGCTGCATGATGGAGCATCCTGAAGTAGAATAATAACTTTAGAAGGTGAAAGTATTACCGAAGAAGGAAAAAAATACACTATACAAAACCTATGACAAGAAGTTATAATATATAGAGGATTGTGTCGTGGAATGTAATTGCCATACAGAAATACTGCACAGCCTCAACTATAATGCAAATATGCCCAACACTGAAGTACAAGTCATTGGTCCCGGACAGAGGACCATTTACTTCATCTATAGTGACTCCCAAAGATCCACAAAGAAGGATGTATTATCAAGACCGAGAACCAGCTCTAACCTACAGCTTGGCCAAGTATCTCCTTCTGGTTTTGAAGCTATTACTAGCCAGCCAGCCACTTCCTCAATATCTTGGACACGAGAATCACTTGACATTCTCACGGAAAAGACAAACAACAAGACAAACGATTGCATAGAAGAACTGTCTTGTGGATTATGGAATTACTGACAGTTTGTCTAAGCAATTCGTTATTTCAATAAAATTATTGTATCTACGTCCTTCCTGGTAGACAGACTTCCAATGAGCTCTCCATTATCACCGAAAATCGAAAAAGAAGTCCTTTTTGAGCCTGGCAGTTTCCAAGACGGTCAATAACTTCTCGTTGGACCTTAGCGACAGTTTGTTGAGTAATATTGTTACTTTCATTTGCTATGCTAGTTTTCAATTCCTCGATATTATCTGGTCTAGTTTTGTACACGACATTATCTAGATGGCCCTAAGGAAAAAAATCTAATGGAATAAGGTCTTGGGGGCCATTCAATAGAACCACGCCTTCCTATCCACCTGTTGGCAGACTTAGTCGAAATACATTCTAACATCAGCTGCGTAATGCGGTACCATCATGCTGGTTTAAATTTGGTATAGCAGGTTTATACTGGGTATAACATAATCCTACAGGAATTGAATGTACCATGGACCATTTAAGGTTTCTTCGAAATAGTGGGGTCCAATAATTCTGTTTTCTGCAATCGCTGCCCAAACATTTATTTTCTGAGAATACTATGTGTGATGTTCTCTCATCCATTTTGGATTTTCCTTAGCCAAGTACCTGCAATTCTTCTGATTCACTGTTCCTGTTAGTGTAAAGGTAGCTTCGTTAGAGAAAGCAATATTTTTTACTAGCGAAGGGTCAGCATTGCACATGTACATTAACGTTTGGCAGAACTGCATCGGTCGGTCTGGATTGTCCTAGGAAAGTTCTTGGGTCAAAATTTTAGGTGTAGCTGTAACTGGGATATCTTGATTTTGGCTAATTCTTCTTAGGCTTCTTAGGCGCCCAGCTTTAGGGAGAATCCGGGCGTTCGTACTCTATCATCGTATCCAATCATCATCAGAATTTCGATACTCTGAATAACAGAAATGCGCATTGTATTCCTAATTTTTTCGAAAAAAAGTGAATCAATGAAATATGAACTTTAAAACTGTGGCATAAGCCAACAACACGGCTAATCAGCAAGGTATCAACGATAATAAAAAGAATAGTTTTTTTCGGGCATAGAAAATACGAACACGCCAGTGGCGTGCTGAAAGAAAACTTCACTAAGCTAGGAAGGACTTTATGTTGAACCCTCAATTGATTAGTTTGTTCAATTAACCGAACAAAGTAAATTAACTCAAAATAAATAAATCATTATTTTCTCGAAGGTTTCCTCATTTACCTTGACAAAAATTTTGGTTTTGCGGGTTCAAAGACATGCTCTTTCAAATGGCACTATCAAAAATAGAGGTTTCAATTTGAAAAAATGTCAATAACGTCATAACCGACACATTAATGACGTCATCAATGCGACTAAAACGTCAAAAGATACGCATCTTGAAATGAAACAATATCATAGTCTAATTGGTATGCATCAATAAGTACGATATTTAATTACATTTCGGCAAGAATTTCTGCATTTTTGTCTATTGTATAATATATCATTGAATGAAAATCATCATCTTTGTATTGTCGCAGGTCTACATTACGATCATTTCGACAGCCAATTATATTCAACTCTAATAGAACTAGTGGTATGATTAGCATCGATTATATTGTGATTGATATTGAGCTGGAGAATTTTCGAGTTCGAAATCAGTGCTGTGTGTTTTGCCTAAAAAGTTGGGATGATTAGGGTATATTTTCAAACTCTATGCAGACAGCCAAGTTTTAAATAACCCTTTCTATGTTTTACAATCACGCTCAATTTTCCACTTTACTCTGAAGCCCTGGAATGATGTTTTTGATTGTTATTTTGATTTTGAAATTTAGTTATTACTAAAAAAACTTATAATGCTTTTAATTTTCAGCAAAGACTTTAAATGTGGAATTTGCGATAAGGTGTACAAGACCCAAAAGTCTTTGAGTAATCACGGAAGATACCACTTGGAAAAAAGATTCGGGTGTGATATATGTGGAAAAAAATTCATTTATCCGCAGAAGTTGAGATGTCATATGGACATAGTCCATTCGTTGGTCAAACCAAAAAAATTACTCTTGCAATGCGATATATGTGGAAATAATTACTCGGGAAAAAATAGCCTCGCCCTGCATTTGAATTACGTCCACTTTGGTGGGAAGCAGAACGGAGAGAACCATAAAGTTCAATGCACCAAATGCGAAAAGAGTTACTACACTGAACACGCTCTCGAAAATCACATGAAAGTCATCCATGACGGATTTCGCTTTACTTGTCCACACTGTGGAAAGAACTTCAAAGACGAGGTGTATTTGCGAGGTCATGAAAAAACCCACCAAACCGACTACCAGGGTTTCGAGAAGGAATGCGAGGAGTGCCGGTTCGTTTTCAGAAGTAAGGGGGGATACAGCCGACATATGAAGAAACATGCAGGAAAGGCATACGTTTGCGATAAATGCGGCAAGAGTGTAACGTCAAGGGAAAGCTTACGAAAACACCTGAGGACTCACACCGGCGAGAGGCCGTACAAGTGCAAAGAATGCGGCAAGGATTTCAATTCTCCGCAGTATCTCGTTACTCACCAGCGCGTGCACACCAAAGAAAAACCTTACGTTTGCGATATTTGCCATCAACGTTTCACCCAGAGATCTTCCTTGACGGTGCATATCAGATACCACACTGGAGAAAGACCTTTCGAGTGCAACGCATGTTCCAAGTTATTCGTTACCAAAACTATTCTGAAGAACCACAGATGTCGAGCACACCTCAAAATCGTTTATAGCGATTCTGAGTAAAAATATACAGTGTGTCCCGCTTTTCATAAATACACCCTAATATCTCTGTTAACATGTTGACTGCCATGTCGTTCTATAAGACCGAGAAAAAAAATATTCCGATGTGACGCCTCGGTCTCATAGACAGAGATTGGTGCTGATACACCGAGCCAACTCGGTCTATAAGACCGAGTCAGTTGAACTGCTCGTGAAGCCGTCGGTCTACATTACTGTTAATAATATCAGGCCGAGACGGCTTCAGTGACAATTTTGAATGGCAAATTGTCTTCATCAGACACACAGGCCGAGTCGGCAGGCAAATCAGTGTGTACACAAAATTTTTGGAATGCGAATACTGTGAAATAAACGTTTATTCAATGAATAAAATGTAATAAACTTTTTTATAAATTACAATCGAGCAAAATTGTCAAAAAATACGTAATCTATATGTTTTTATGATTTTTTATACAGAAAGGTCGGATTCTTCAAATTTATTCAAATATTTGAGTGCGAAGCACACAAGCGCAGAACATCAAATGAGCAATGAACGACTGGATTCCAGTGTAGAAAAATCGGGATATACTCGTAACATATTCAAAATGCAAGTTGAGACAATTATTGTATACAGCATTAGACCGAGGTCGACCCTTGCCGTACCGAGCCGACGGACCGATGCGGCGTACAGGGGTATACACGTACACAAGAGCGCCGACTCGGTCTATGAGACCGAGTTGAACAAATATAATTTTTTGGATCCAGAGTGCCAAATTCCGAAAATTTCAAAGATATGCTTATATCTGTAGATATTATCTACGTATAGTGTCTAATGGTTTCTAGGTAAAAAATATTGATTTTGTCTCGGCTCTGTTACCAAGAGTGAAAATATGAGCCCGGCAGTCAACGCGTTAATAAAAATGCGACTTTCTTGAAATTTTCGAGGTGATTTCAAGTATTTTGAAAAAATTCAGTATTTAGCATAGTGAATATTTACCATTGGCGTGCGGTGTTGGGGGGTTAAAAAAGCTTTTTTTGGTAGAAAGATATTAGGGCTTATTTTAGATATCTTTCTATCAGACCCAGAATCAGCATCCCCAGAA
The DNA here is from genome assembly GCA_958502065.1 of Chrysolina americana. Lineage (NCBI taxonomy): Eukaryota > Metazoa > Arthropoda > Insecta > Coleoptera > Chrysomelidae > Chrysolina > Chrysolina americana. The sequence continues at coordinate 91,937,740 of OY293412.1, forward strand.
ACCCCTTAATTCATATTTTACAAATCTTGATTAAAGTTCATTCAAGCAGAAAAAAACTTTTGGGATTTTTCAATAAATTCTTTATTTGTAACTGTGGTAACAAAATTACGAATTATATTATTTTAGATTCTTGTGTTTTCAACATAACTAACTTCTGAAACAATACACTTCTCAACAATTCTTCTCAATCGCACATTCCCTTTTCCTTAAGTTTGGGGAGTAATTTCCTGACACGCTTGCCTAATTGCAATTGAAAAATCTTCTCCATTAGGTGGTCGAGTAGCATACACTTCATTTTTCAAGTGCCCCACGGAAAAAAGGCCACAAGGGGTAATATTCGGCGATCTGGGGGCCATATTCTAAAGGAGAATTTTTACCTATCCACTTCATAAGGAAAGTTGCATTCAAAAAGTTCCTAACTCTCAGAATTATGTGCGGAGGCACCATCTTGTAATATTAGGTTTTGTCTCTGTGCTTGAGGCAATTCTATGAGAAATTCATAAAAATCATATAGTAAAAAATTTAGATAATTTCCTCCGGTCAGTTTATCCAAAACCTACAATTTTGACTAGATACCAAACCGTTTGTTCAAAACTTTGTCTCGTCTGTGAATATTTTTCGTTAAATTCAGTATCTTCGCAACTACCCTTATATATAAACCGTTTCAAATCACACTTTTTTCAATACGTCTACATCTGCATCTGTTCAACAGGATTTTAATGTGCTTCAGATAAACTCCGTATCGGCTAAGAATTAAAAACAAAATAGTTCATCATTTCCTGTAAATTTTTTCAAACTGCGCCTATGATTGCAAGTACCTCCATTTAAAATCCAAATTTCAACGCGTGTTTAATGTATTTCTGCAACCTGTTTCGTTACGAACTTATATATAAGTAATGGTCATGAAAAATGAGACCGGTGAGTATTCGAATTCTTTCTTTTTTGATTCTGGCAAATCAATTTTTCAATGGGATAAGACGAGTATCATTCAGTATCTGGTTTTTATTCACCGAATTTTTTGCGGTACGGGACTTATACATGGTGTCCCAGGACCAGCGCCGGATTTAGACTTCGGCGGCCCATAGGCAGAGCATGTGGTGGAGGCCCTCAAATCGTTTGTGGTTAACTGTTGAATGTTTAGAAGAAAGCAAGTAAATAAGTTGGCTGACACAAAATTTATTAAAAATCAAACTAGATAACAACTAAAATAATTTTAGTTTACCTACAAGCTAAATTATTTTTCGTCTGATTTTCAGTTGTAATATCACAAGAGAGTGAGAATAAAGTGAAAATAAATAAATAAATAAAGTGATTTTCTACTTTATCCAACTCTCGTGTGGTATTCGATAGATTATTTTTTGATGCCCCAATCATAGACCTATTCTCTATACATATAACATTTTTATTTCAACAATTCACTTGAATCACTATAAACAGAATGAAGTTTGGAATTTGAAGTTCTCATCATGAAATATACAATTATTATGGATGTTTTGTCCTTGGCTGGAGGATTCCGTAACATTGTTTTGTTCTGTTGGATTGGAAGCTATTGCTTTCTCTCTGTCCCTAGGTTATCAATTGAAACTGTTTCCAAATTGACACGTTATTCAAAATAGTATTCTTACATGCATTTTCGTTGATTTGCTTAAAATTGTTTCGAAATTCTGCTAAGATACGTTCGTCGTCTGGATATTGTCATTTTAATTGCACCTCCTTAGTCTTGTCTTGAAAACTGCTCCAGTCCTTGCGAACAATCTGTTGATTTTGGCAAGGATATCGTGAGAAATTGGTGCTCGATCTCATGATGGCTTTCATTGAATATTCCAGCAACCTGACGCGTAGCCCTTTCATTATTACCAAATAAGCGGATAATTCTACTTTTTCTCCAATTGTAAGAACTACTATTCGGTTTTGTGCCATCTTATTAACAGTTAAGTAACACTGCTTGACTTGATTATTCGTACGAATTACTAAATGTCAAACAAAAACTTTTTTTGAAAGCATTCTTTGATTAATTTACTTGGAAACAACCCAGGTCAGCATGCCAACGGTAATACAGCGCGCGTAGCAAAATTTCGAAAAAACCTAAATCGTAATATGAGGGCAATTGCGAGGATACTGAATTTAACGAAACGGTATGGAGGTGTTTGAGATGCAATAAAACTAAAAAGTTTGAAATAAACTACCTATTAGAAAAAATTATTTTAAAATCTGCTAAAATCAGCTCTCGAGATTTTGAAAATATGAATGGATTGAGGGGTTCTTGGGGATGCTGATTCTGAATGTGATAGATGTTGTCTAAAATAAGCCCTAATATTCCTTTTCCAAAAAAGATTTTTTTAACCCCCCAATACCGCTCAACAATCACCACAAAAATTTCAAGAAAATCACATCATTAACTGAGATATTAAGGTGTATTCATGGAAAACGGGTCACACTGTATAGCATCGGAGCTATGAAGGGTGAAGAAAAAATATGGGACTGAGAAACAAATGTGAGATCGATATTTGATGTTTCGAAATGAAAACTCAATCGAATATGATATTATATAGTTGTATAGATGATGTGCTTAGATCCATTGGCAAAGCTAACTCATGAAACACATTTTTCAAAGAAATTCTATTGTACTAATATGAATAAAAACAAATGAATTAATGTGCCTATACACTTCACAATAGCTAGACTTACTGAAATATTACTCATGAATTCAATCCTAGTGCCTGTCTTTCAGGTATATTAATTTATGGTTATAGTATGGGCCGCAGTGGTCATGATGGTAGAGCGCAAGTCTATCAATCAGAGGGACGTGGGTTCGATTTCCAGCATGGTCACTGGTCTCGTGCTAGGAATCGCACGTTAAAAGGTAAGACCTCGTTAATCCCTAGCTCGCACAAGTTTCGACTTCTGAGGACTGTCGTTTGTAGGAGGGTGACAGCTGGTTAACGGAAAAAACAATTTTGAAACAGTATATTTATTTATGGTAAAGTTCGTAATTAACTCTCTTCGCATCATCTTAGTAACTAGTTGTCGAGCTACGTTCCTGTGCCTCTCACTCTTCTAACTCGTTCCTCTTGTCCACAGTGTGTTCAGTGGGTCATGAATGAGAAGTCCTGGGTTCCTGTCGCCTAGATTTCTTCTCCTGCTCGGTGGGGCTATAGAAACATTATGAGTCTCTTGAACTTTGTTGGAGCATCGATAACCTCTGTTTAAAGGTTGTAGACCATGAAGTAACTTGATTACTAATATTTCGGACGTCCATCGTCTCAATGGGTTTGAAAGGAGTCAAATATCCTTCAAACCCATTATGACGATGGACGTCCGAAACCTAAATAATCATCGATAACCTCCATATTTCGACTCTGAATGCATTGCTTAATGGAAAGAAGCACTCTCATTCTTGATGCAAGTTCCCTCTCAATTTCGTTGATATGTGGGCCCCAAGTGAGCCTTCGGGGTCTGTTGTCAGATACTTGACCCGTGGTTGGCATCTCCTGCCTACACTGACGAGCTGGGAGATGTCTGGGTTGACGCAGATCTTTCAGTTTAGGAACGTGCCTTCGAGGTTGTCCACTGCGTTCTGCAGGTAGACCCTCTCTTCTCGGTTCACTGAATCTAGTAGTGCGGTGTCGTCCACACACAGAGATATTCTGACTTTTACCTTTCTTGGGATGTCGCTGGTAAACAGAGTGAGAGTACTGTTCCTCTGGGGACACCTACGTAGATTTTGTTCGTATCCGAGAGGGATTCGTCGATTTGTACTTGGAAGTTTCTTTTCATTTTGTGTATGAGGCCTTCGTGTCACACGCAGACGAATGCCTCAGATACGTCTAACAGAAGCAGGTGTGCGCTTCTACCTCTGTTCAGCTCTAATGGCCATTTCGACCGTCCTCATGGCTTGCAACTCAGTGGAGTGGTTTCTTCTGAACCGAAATTGCCCATCAGGCAGAATATCCTTCTCTTCGAGTTCTTCCGTCAGCCTTTCCAGGACTATTTTCGCGGCGAGCTTCCCTGCTGGGATGATACTTCTACGAGAAGGTCAGGTTTTAGCTCATGACTACGATAACATGCCGCCATTTCTTGGGGAAGTGCCTTGGTTGCAATAACTTGTTGATGATGAACAGCAACGCGACTACTTGGCTTTCAGGGAGTTTCTTCAGTATCTTGTTAGATATTGCGCCAGTCCCAGGAGCTTATTTTGCACGTCGAATGCCTCAACGGAGGCGAGGCGAATAACATCGTCATCCATGTCATTGAGCAGTGCCTCGACCCTCTCTTCCAACAGAGTGTCTTGGTCCACGTTGTCTCTCCAGCTCACGTAGAGCTCAAACTGACGTTCCATCGTATCTGCGAAGGCCTCTGCCTTGTCTTCTGTAGATTAGCACATTCTGCAGGTTCCACATATTGGCGGTGATTCCACCGTCTTGTTTTTTGCCCATCAACAATACGCCAAAGCTCACTGTTTCTGGATTTTAGCCCTTCAAGGATTTCTGCGCACTTTTCGTTCCTGTGACTTTGTTGGCCTTTTGGCTGGCTGTAATCTTGTCACCAGGAAACAGAGTTCATTGGTATATCTTCGTCTCAATTGGTTTCGCTTCCGTATAAGGCTCTGAGTGCGTTCTTGAGGCTATACTATACTACTACCCGTCTAACTCAACTGGACCTTTGATTCTTACTGGAATGTCGTTGGCGCCAGCTAGCATTTCCTGGAAGGCGGTCCAATACGTCTTTTCCCTCAGGAGACATTCCTGTGGTACGAGACGTTCACATAAGCGCTATGTCTAGGATGACTGGTGCACCCACTGTTCCATAGTTAAAATTAATATTCCATATTTTCTCTTCGATCGATTGAGGTTTAATTACTCTCGTATGAAACAATATGTTGCAAATTGATTCAGTTTTTTGATGATATCAATAATCAAATCCCCTTTTAATCCCACTTTTGTATGATGTTAGTACGTTTCTAATTCCTTTCTTGAAATATAAAGAACGTTTGTTGTTTTCTATATTTTTCACTTTTGTGAATTTATTTTCTGATATTTTTTGCACAACCCGTCAATTATTTCAACGTATTTAGAGAAATGATTAAAATAATGATAAGTTGTGTTGACACATCTCCGAACCGATCAGAAGGCAGTAGGTAATTTACCGATCAGTGGTCACAAAAATGCCATTTTGACATAAAAAAAATGTAAAATGAAATCAATTAATTAGGTTACTGCCTGGATGGTTCAAAAAACGTAATAACCATCACAAACGGTAAGGCTACTGGTTTCAAGCAAAATAATGTCTTCGACCTGTAATCAACCCTTACCGCTTTTGATGTTTAACACGTTAACTGCCTGTTTCAAATGTGGGGACTTGCCGAATAACCAGCCTTTTTTTGGTGAAATTTGTGCTATACTGGTTCATAATGTCTCACATTGCGCATAACCCATCAACTGAGTCATCGGCCTTTGGTAGGAAGAAATCAGGACTTGGCAGATGCGTCTCCTGCAGTCAAGGTGTTAAATAACTATTAATGCTCGCCTTTATGATATGACCAGTAGCTAGTGATTTCTTATGAATGTTGGTACTTGAATGTTCGACGTTTATCAATAACTGTCGGAATCCTAGCTTGTTCTGCAGACGTAAACTGGAAAATCAAGAATACTTGGACGGATTGTACGCATCTACATGTTGGTCCTTTGATTGGTTTGTTTAGGTTTTCATGCATTGTCGATTTTTATACGAAAAATACTAGTGTTTTGAATTCTTTATCTTTCGCTTTTCACCTCCTATATCTCGTTCCTGTTTTAGGTTGAAAGGAAAGCTCGCCATCGACTATTCTGCTGTTTTCCATTGCGAAGTAGATTATAGGGAATACAACTGCGATAGTTGCCCCAAAACGTTCGCTTCCTTGTCGAATTTGAGGCGACACAGAAACACTCACCGAGAAAAAATGTTCGCCTGTGATATGTGCAACAAGTCCTTCCACCAAAAATACAACCTCGAATATCACAAGAACTTCAAACACTTCAGGAAATTCACGTGCAAGTGCTACTACTGCGACCAAGTGTGTTTGAACAAAAACGGGCTCAAGCTGCACATCGACAACGTGCACTTGAACAAGTACAAATTCTGCTGCGACCAGTGCCCGAAGGGCTATAATTCGAAAAGCGAGCTCGCCAAGCACGTCCAGTTCGACCACGAAGGGCTCCGATACACGTGCTTGGTGTGCGAAAAGGAGTTCAAGGACAACAACCACTTCAAGCTCCACATCAAAACCCACGACCCGAATTACAGCAAGCCGGAGTTTACGTGCAAGATTTGCCAAAAGGTGCTGTCCACGAAGTCTTTCGACAGGCACATGAAGATGCACGCGGGAGACACCGACAACAACGTTGTGTGCGACATTTGCGGCTTGGTCGTTTCGAGCAAGAGCCACCTCATCAACCATCGGCGCACGCATACAGGGGAAAAACCGTACGAATGCGACTTCTGTGATAAACGATTCGCGAGGAACGAGACCTTGGTGGATCACAGGAGGGTGCATACGAAAGAGCGGCCGTATATTTGCTCGGTGTGTTCGAAGGGGTTCACGCAAAAGTCCGCTTTGAACGTTCACGCGCGGATCCACACCGGTGAAAAACCGCACGATTGTATGTTCTGCACAAAGAAGTTCAGTACGAAACATTTGCTTAAACATCACAAGTGCGCTAGAACCGGTTATCATGCCGTAATGTAACACTTTGTTCGTCATTTCTTAGCGCGCGAGTTACTTTTTGCGGAAGAAATTAGGCGTTAGGTCGATTGCACCAGTCACACTTTCGTTTTTTTTTAATAAGGTTCTGCGTTGACTGTACTTATATATTTTCATGTAATCAAGAATTTGTATCATATACAAGCTTTTTGATATCTTATCCACAGACCGATTCAATGATTTGCGTAAACATTAATAGGCGCGGAAGATTACGACGAAATTAGTGACAGTTTCTATCCAAGTGCAAATAACACTTGTTGATAAACACTAATTTTGTTCTGGGGATAGGAAAAATAAGGTTTCATCAACATCATGATATATGACTAAAAGTACCAGAAAAAAATGTTAAAAACAAAACAACTTATTTTAGGATCAGACTGCTGTAACTATGGTAGCTTCATTCAATTTTGAGTGTCTTTTCGAGTAGCATTTTTGTGATTTCTGTAGTGATAGTAGGTATTTCACTCTTGTGCTGTTTTCATAATAATGTTTTACCATTCCTTGAATACATAGCTGAAATTACAATTTTCTGAGAAATTAACTTCGAATGGAATATTTTTCTGCGGGTTAGCGGTTGTGCATTACTAATTGAGTAGATATATATGGTGGCTATTTATACAATCGTTTTTATTTTAATTTAAGGCGTCAAATAACCTTCATAAGCTGCTTATTATACCAAGATACAACCTGCAAATACAGTGAAGATATTATGGAGAGGCCTGGCGGCGTTGCCAAACAACAATGGCCACAATTGCTCATCACAATCTGGCAACACTGCCACCCGATTCCATATTTACAATACACTGCCGTAAGAAGCCCACGCTGTATTCTCGGGTTAAATACGACTATCGGATCGAATAAAACTGCCTGATATCCGCACTGCCTTTCTAACTACCTCTTTTTATTGATTTGTGATTTGTGACATTTGCAATATCGGAATGTTCCATTTATACCGTGTGTCTCAGATTGAGCACAGCGATACACGATTAGCTCTTTGAAAAATATCATAAAAAATGATAATTAGATATCTGCAGTTTCTTATAAATGAGTTTATTCAAGGAAATAGTAGACGCATTCGAAAAACTGGCTTTCGCTTTCCAACGCTCACATAGGTTGATGTTTGAGACCGATAAAACATTTTAAATATATATGAAATCAGGCAGACTGTATGCATTCTGTTAAATATTGTTTTTTTTATGTTCCAAATTGCCGAATGAAATAGAACGCCCAATTAAAATTTGCACAAGCATAAGTATTGATTTGGAATAAACCAGTCTGTCTGAAAAACTCGCAGCTAGTTTACCAGCTCGGCATCTCCTATCAGCTAACCTTCTCCAGAGATCTTTGTTGCCTTTTTACTCAATCTAGGACTAACTGTGGGAAAAAATGGTGATTTTTTTTATTGCAATTAGGAAAACCGATCACATTTCATGAGATGAATTGCAATCGAATAAATTTCAAATATCTATCACTGATATGAATAGTACAATTTAAAAATATGTATAATCCATATTCGATCTCAGTGAGGCTATAATTATTGAAAAGAGTGCTCATTAGAAAATATCCTGTTATACTTTTTTTTCTGAAACTTTGGAGCCATACTTAGTTCTTTCTGCCATGCAGAAGTAAATGAATGGTAGATATAAATATTATTAAATATCAAATCACGTACTTATCAGTGAACAAATGAAACCCTGAAGTAACAAGAGTCATTTGTCGTGATAACTTGGAATTGTTCTCATTTTAAATGATTATTACCTTGAATACCATTTTCTTTTGAAGCTAATTTGTCACTATGTGCAATAAATGTAAAAGTTTCTCCATTTTTTGGAACAAAACCTGTCTTTATTTTTTTTTCATTCAAAATTTACAGCTAGTTTAGTTCCACCAAAAGATAAATTCGTATTTCACGTAACGTACTGGAAAAAATTAAAAATATTTTGGAAGAACTGTTTTTTGCGACAAAACCGCATTTGACGTTATTTTTCTCTTTGTTACGATTTTTGTACGAAATTGTCCGTGTACAAAGTCATAAAACGGAAGCTAGCGACTTAACTTGTCATGCATTGTTGTTTTAGATCTATAGATTTCTCTATTTCTTGCAATACTTCAGTTGTAGGGCTGGTGTATATAATTGAGGTAAAAGATATTTATGTATGTTGTATGTTGCGTTTTATAGTTTATATTTTGAAGCAGAGATTTGTGTTCATTGTGTATTATTTGAAAAAAATAAAATTGATTAAAGAATTTGGTGTTCTATTCATTTTATTCTCATTTCGATTTGTTCAATCAATTGACCAATCTGAATAAATGTACGGTAGTTCTCACGATGGGTGGCCATTAAAAAAATGTATTATGTTATAATCGGGTCAACTCTGTTTCTCAGTAGCAAGATTGTTATCATAGCAAGACATTTTTCACAACAAAATATATCTCAATTTTGTAGAAGGCTTGAAAAATATCGGCAGGAGATGTTGCTGCCACATCATCTACTGCCAATAAAGCAAGATAGATATCAAGCCTTCTACAAAATCGAGATATATTTTGCTGTGAAAATTGCTTTGCAATAATAACAATACTGCTAGTGAGAAACAAAATTGACCCGAAAGTCCTATTATCATTTGAAATTAAAACATTTTTCTACGTCTCTCCGTTATCAACTGACTATCAGTTATTTCGGATTTTAGCATGACTTTATATATTTCAAACACTCTGTGGAACATAACGTCATGAATAGAGTTTTTTTAGATATGATAATAGTACTTTTGACCGCTTGATGGAATTATGGGAGAAGATCGGGAAATGTTAATGTTAACATTGTTAACCTAGGAGCCAACATTTCGATTTAATCGATTAATATTCATTCCACTTTCATTTTTTATGTCAAAAGAGAAAGGGCACACCACTCATGAAACTGAATTGAACGTTGATGATATGATGTATCGAAAGTTTGATGAAAAATAGTTATTGAACGAAAAATATTTTTTTCCATCATTAAGGCAAAATATAAATAAAAACATTTAGAAAATCTGTTTTTACTGGTACTCTATATTGAACTGACAGTTTTATCGAAATCGGTCCGAGTTTTCGAGTAAAATTGTCATGCAAATTAGGTATCTGCAATTTTCCAACAAGGGCCTGTAGCAGTTTGTTGGATGATTTTTTCATATCAAGATATTCCTTTCCATTCTCAACTTTTTTCTCTCGCTAAAAATTCTTCGTAATGGAGTGACTGCTTTCAATACACAAAGTGTTAGGGGTGTAGGTGTCTTTCGTACTTTCAAAAAAATCATAGGTGTATAACATGTTTCATAAACCAATCCTTTTCAGAAACCTTATGATTATCCAAGTCAACAAACCATTTCGATGAATATGGCAATTTTTCGGGTTAACCTTGTCGAAATTAGGGCAGTGATGCTCAGAATACCCTGTTTAATCTATAACGCTGGTATGTTCCACTCAGTCACATTCTCATATACAATTTTACATTTTTCGTAGCATTTTTTAAGTTTGGGTAAGAATGCTGAGGAAAATTCAACTTCTGAATGGAAATATATTTGAAAGAGGATGTTGGTGAGTATTCTATAAAGACTGGGTGTTTCACAGTGCATGGAACATTAGAAGTATCTAGAGAACACAACGAAAGATCGTTTCGAAATTTTGTGGGCACAGATTGTAATCATACATTTTCTATCATTCATAAATATTTTCATCAATACAGCGTTGTCGATTGTATAAAAAAGTAGTAGCTACTTTGTTATTTCAAGCGGAACACCCTGTATAATATCTTTGAATGCAAACAGAAACTTGCCTAGATCTGTGACAGGCAATGAGGAAAACGCAATAAATACTTTGGTATAGTTCTGCGAAAATCCCAAGCTTCCATTCGTAGTGCCGTTCATAAATCAGATGCACGCAGAAAAAAAACTTGGTTAAATCTTCAGTTAAAGCTTCACATGTGAACTTTGACTACAAGCTTCATGAAGGTTAAGCTTTTAAAACCGTAAGACGTCCCATAAAAAATTCTATGTGAAAGAAAGAGCCTTCCTGTAAACTGAAACTGATATCCTATTGATCGGCAAAATACTCAATGGTCTTATACAACTCTGTTCCAAATTGCAATATTTTTTGAATTTATATTGTAAAAAATTCGTAATTTCTTCGGTCAGGTATTTTCTTCTCTAAGGATTCCAAAGATGATATAATATACGGGGTGTTCAAATTGAAATATCAAAATAGCTGCTACTTTCTGATACGAATAGCAACACTGACAAAAATATTCGAAATAATCTGTCGTTCGGATATCTAGATAACTTCTGAACAAATATGAACACTCAGTCCAGTTATTCCTGAAAAACAACTCGTTTTTTTCCAGGCCCGCTACCGATCAATTCATTCAATGTAAAGTATGCCAGAAGAAGTTCGACAGCTTGGGAAAACTAGGAAGACACTCGAAAACTCACACAGAAAAATCTCTCACGTGTGAATTATGCCATAAAAAGTTCAAGTGGCCAACGAGCTTGGGCATGCACATAAAAAAAGACCACCTGAATGATTTTTCGTGCCAGTGTCAAATCTGCGATAAAAAATTCATGCACACTACCCAACTAAAAAGCCACATGGAGAAGGTGCACATGCAGATATACAAATTCAGTTGCCAGAAGTGCACCAAAGGCTTCAGGTATCAGTTCGAATATGACAAACATATGAAATTCCAACACGAAGGGCTGAGGTTTCGCTGTGCGCACTGCCAGAAGGAGTTCAAGGACGAACCTTACTTTCGGGAGCACTTGAAAATCCACGATCCGAACTACGAAAAGACCTCTTACTCCTGTCCCTACTGTGGCAACATCTACCACCACTACAACTCCTACACTAGACACATGAAAATCCACACCGGCGAGCAAAGGGAGCACATTTGCGATATTTGCGGGAAAATTCTGTGCTCCGGTCCTAGCTTGAAGATGCACATGAGAACCCACACGGGGGAGAAACCCCACAAATGTGTAATTTGCGGGAAGGGATTCGCCAACGCTGCGACTTTACACATTCACAAACGGACGCACACTAAAGAGAAACCTTACGTTTGTAACGTTTGTCAGAAGGCTTTCAGTCAAAAACCCGCGTTGAACGTTCACATGAAGTCGCATACCGGCGAAAAACCCCATGTTTGTGTTGTTTGTAATAAAAAGTTCATTACTAAGTATGTGCTGAAGATTCATCAGTGTTTGGGGCCTCCAAGTTTGTTGTGAAAATAAAAAAAACCCGGCAAATTTCATCCCAGACGTAACCTTGAGGTGCGCAGTATCCTTATGATCGTATTAAGGTGCGTTCATATTAGAGTGAACAACGCACGAACGAATTTGAAGGCATTCACTTCTTCGTTTCCACAAGTTATAATAATAACTGGCTCTCCCAGTTTCATAGTTATGGATGAAGAGTGTGGATAAAAAAAATCAAATGGATGATGAAAATATTTCCAAAACCTACAAAAATTGTTTTATCTAAATATATATATCGCTTGCCACTCACATACATTAGGCACAAATTTTGTTCACTCCTGCTTTGATCTCCGTTTAAACAATACTGGTTCTAGTAAATGAATTGTTTTCGTGTTTGATCGCTCTAATTAAGACACACCTTAACCGTCAAAATGGTAGACGCAGTCCCAAAAAACTCAATTCACCATCGAATTAGGTTTTCTACGTTTTTAAATTGTAGTCCCACCAAAGGTTCCAAATACTCATTTGTAACACCTTGTCACGGTGCAATTTTCGTGGTATGCAAGTTCGTAACTACATAATTGCAAGAATCTTGCCTAATCCTTTCCATAGTGCAATATATGGCAAACTTGGCAATGTTGCCGACCAGAATATTTGGAAGTTTGTAAGTATAATAAAACCTAACATATTTGTGGAACATTCTTCAAAAAGAGACACCCACTATTTGCAGAAAAAATGAATCTATTTGTCAGACAAATAGAGCAACCAAGGAGACAAATTTCCGTATATATACTTGGTTACTTTGATTAGTAATTTGGCGGTCCGTACATATCAAATTCCTGAAAAACCGATGACTATTTCCCAAAACTTCGATGACTTGAAACCATAGCAACCATACTTTTTCCTTGGTAGGTTCGGTAACCGCTTGTCATTTGTCAATTTAACTCATTTTATTTGATTGAATGTTGAAATTTTCAATAGAAAAAGTAAAAATTCCTTCTAATAACCAATAATAATCAGTCCGACTTCAAGTAAAAAATCTGGAAAATATCGATAACAAATTTGAACCAGAAAACTAGTAAAAATATAAACAATTTCCAACAAACTTCGATATTCTGGTACAGATAATTGATTACAACTTTTGATACTTTAAACTTTCATAGCAAGGAACTTGCACCGTGTGAAGATGCTTCTACATCAGTTGAAATTTTTAATTTCTGATATAATTATTATTATTATTTTCCTTATGTTCCTAGTGCGAACTCAGTTACTTTTATGCGTAGATAACATATGAAATTTGCCAAACAGTGATGAAATGGTACAGTATGGATTAGAAGAGGTTGATTTTTTACCAAAGAACTTAAACCAAAATAGATTTATTGTATATTTGTATATATGTATACAGAGAGGGCACGTTATACTACAAAATAATAAATTTTAATTTTTATGACAATGACCAACTTTATTTTATATTATATTCGGAAGTTTATGAAAACTTCTTCAATAACATTAGTAAATTAGATGTTACCAAAAATTAACGTTGAAAAAAATATTTGAAATATTTGGGACAAACATCCGATTTGAAAGTTTTTCATATTAAATTAATTTTTGGAGTTGTTTCTCCTGGACATAATATTTAGAACCGTTTTCTTTTGAAAATTTATCAAATCTAGTCATGAAAAGGTTGAAGAGTTTTGAAAACCTTACATTCCTTACAAAAAACTGTATAATTCCAGAAAAATGTATAAATAAATATATTTTCATCTTATTGCTTGCTTTACTTGTTGATATAACATACTTGTGCTTTTCAAAATTTGCTAATTTCCGATTAGTTAGCGAAAAACTCAAAAAATTACATATTTTCCACATCTTTTCAAATCTAATTCAAATACGTATGTATATTGCTCAAAAAATCTGCCGTTTGGACAATTTTAGAAAGTATGTATACTAAAATTACCATGTAATTCTTCACGAATAAAGTGTCAATTCATTGATATAAGTATTAACTACCATGAAAAGCTAGTAAGTGATGTTCTTCAGAAATTTGTTAAACAGTTATATTTGGATCAATGAAAAGAAATAATACCGACTGAGGCCGAAAATACCCTTCTCACCACACATTTTCACAAAGTGGAAAAATGAGACAAATATCCGACAGAAAACAACTACTTCCCCATACGGACATTGAATTACATCTGTCATCCATTTTCTCTCATCATTGCAACAATAGAGTCGTCTTGTTCCACAAAACTAACGATAACATTCAAAAGCCGTATTGTATTCCCCTCCGAATGAAGCACTGACTTACAATCACAGCACCAACTGCATAATTTATTTGGAGTTGATCTCGTTTTTGAATGCCCAGATGATAAATTGAGAAAATGTGATAACATTCAATTTATGAAGATTTTCATTTAAAAAAAATGTATCGGCATGTTTTCATACTACCTCATTAAATCATCATGAAATAATATAATATTCCATTCAGGTGACATTCCGGTAAATCTGTATAGGTTTAGAATATTCTGATACGCTAATCTTTGACTCGGAAATATGTTTCAGGAAAGCCCAAAACGAAGTTTTCAGCTGCCCTACTTGTCCAAAAGTATACGGCTTTGAAAATCAGTTGCGCAACCATAGATGTCACAGGCAAAAAAGAAAGAGGCTGGTAACGTGCGAAATCTGCAACATTACGGTCATCGCGCAAAATCTCCGAGGTCATATCGATCGAAAGCACTTGAACGAATACGCGTTCTCGTGCAAACTATGCGACCGAAAGTTCAGGCACGCCATTTATCTGAAAGTACACGTGGATAACATTCACCTCAACAGATATAAGATATACTGCGAGGTCTGTAACAGAGGTTTCAACTTCCCAAACGAGTTGGATAAGCACCGAAAATTCGAACACGAAGGTGCTAGGTACTTCTGCAAGAAATGCCCGAGGATATTCAAAGACTGTAGGCGATTTAAGATTCACGTGGCTTCCCACGATCCGGACTATGTGGAGCCTGTCTACGAATGTACAGAGTGCGAGCAGAGGTTCAAGCAAAAGCATTCGTACAACAAGCATTTGAGGAAACACGGCGGCGAGAAGTTTGAGTACGTTTGCGAAACCTGTGGTAGAGTCACCACCACCCAAACTAGCTTGAGAGAGCACATGCTCATCCACACAGGGGAAAAACCGCATGAATGCGAGGTTTGTGGTAAGAGCTTCAACAAAAAGTGTCTGCTGGTGACGCACTTCAGACTGCACACCAATGAGAAGCCGTATGAGTGTACCGTTTGCGAGAAGACTTTCACGCAGAAGCCGGCATTGAACGTGCATATGAAATATCATACGGGTAAAAATTTGCACGAGTGTCAAGTTTGCGGAAAGAAATATGTGACTAAGTATATGCTGAAGACGCACAAGTGTAAAGGACCTGTTGATAATAATGGGAATACAGCAAATATCAGGATAAAATGATTTATCTACTACTTTGGCCAAGTTAAGTTGGCATCCTTTTCAATCCATTTAAGGCGTTGGCGCCCTTTATTTCAGTCCACAACCGCCTGTGGCGCCTGTATAGCCCAAGGTGCGTGCTGAGGCGATTTGAAGGACAGAGAAAATATTCCGTTATAGCCCTCACTACCCTCGTAAAACTTCAAGTTATTTATCTAGATGACGAGACTCAAATTCTTCTCCTATGGTTTTAATAAAGCTTGTTAGGTACTGAGACATCAAAGTCACCATTAATGTGAAATTATTATTTTTAATAATACCAACAAACATTCGATATTACAGGGTATAATTGTGCAAGGAATTCGAGAATGTCCGTAGTTGTATTTTGTTACCCACTCGACACTGTCGACGTAAATTCTATGGTATTTTATTATCTAATTGAATCACAAAATCGAATTATCAGAAGGAAGTTTTTGCATAATCTCTGAATTATCTGAGGGACACCTTCGTTTTCGAATATTCCAAAATACTATCTCAAGAACAATATCTGGAAGAACCAAAAAAATACTTGGAATCCAACACTCCGAACTTACATTTTATAGAAATAATCGAAGTGGTTGTAGTTATTGCTACAGAATAAAAAAACCGGTCAACACATTTTTCATGTATATTGTGGAATATTTATGTACCTTGAATATGCTACTTTTATATGCATTGAGTGTTACGAACAAAATATTTTGTAACAACGATATATCCGGAAATGTTCAGAAAAGTACCATGTTTATATTTTTTAATTTACTTTGAATTTGTTTGTGTTACTTTCCTTCATTTTGCATCACTTTCAATAAACTATTTTCTATAAAGTTTTGTTTTCTTTGTTTTGTTTTATCTCAAACCACAATTTTTAGCAATCAATTTCGTCATTTGAAATTGTTTTCAATAACCCGGATATCCTATGCGGACTGCTTATAAAAATTCACAAAAAATATGCCAATATCAAAAGGTTAATGAGGAAAAAATAATACTGTTGATATGTTCTAAAATAGAAATAGACTAGTTTTTATTTCTTTCTTTCTTCAATTCGGCAGTTACCTTTGGTATCGACTTATCAATTTAGAAATTAGTGTATGGAAACTTTTCAACGAATTATCAGTTGGTTCTAAAAACAGAACTCCACTGGTTTTTTCAGAATTCCTTATGTTTTTTTTTTAGGTTGTAGTCTTTCTCAAGACAATCCCTGGTTGACATTATCAGGAGGGGTTCTCGATTTTTTCAGTGGATTTGTGTCTATAGATAATCAAGCGTGTGTAAAAATTGCTTAACAAGCTAACTTCATTAAAAATATTCATATTATGAACAATTGGTCATTTTGTGTCTAGAATACCCCTGTGCAACCGTTTGAGTTTTAGTATGCCTGAAGAGGTCAGAATAAGATGTAGGAAGATCTCATAAAATACCAATATTTAGTTAGTTACCTTTACGAAAGTGGTGAAATAATGGAGAAATCATTAATTGAAAGTTCGAGTACGGTCCTGGCTAGCGCTCGTTCAACTATTAATAATTATGAAAGTTCGGTAATGCCGGAACTGTCCGCAACTAGTGGCGCTAACCTAAATGTGACTGACTTGTTCGTGTATAATCCGCTGTTTTTCCCACTTGTTAACTTTCTTTCGAAAGAATGGAACATCTAATCTATATGAATAAAGCTTTCGATATGATGTTAAATTATGGGGCAGTTCCGCATGTGGTGATTGTAGTTATACCTGAAAATTTCTTTTGAAACTTCGCCCAAGGCCTGGAATGTTTGTTAATTAATTCAGTGCATTTAAAAAACAAGGAGAACTCACTACTCAGACAAACAATAGTATAAATACGTTGCAATGTGTATGCGAACAGAGAGATTATTTTTGTCGCGTTACAGAGACTTCTGATGATAACTTTGAATTTTTAGTACCTGCAAATACCAGGACCGTAATGGCACCATTTTTTAGGTGAGTTCTGGCCCTTCGTTATTTTTCTACTTTTATGTGGATGATTTCTGCTGAAATAATCTGTTTCGACAAGTCATATATGCTGTTGAAAAAGAAGACTCACCTTTAGGAATATGAGAATGAGAATATAAGAACAAAAATTCTTAATCACTTATTAGTTATTGATTATAATTCCGAATTATATCATTTCTGATATATGAAAATTGTTTATCATAATTTATATATTCATAACAATTACCAGATTTCATTCAACTTGCCTTGTTTATTTATTTGTTAAATGTTCATTGTTCGGGTGGAATCTTACAAGTAAATTTCATCCCAATTCTAGTTGTTCGATCATGAAATTTAGCAGTTACTCGATTTCGTTGAAAATGCATTATGAAACTTTTGTTCTCTACATATCTACTATACTTCTTATACACCGATGATGATCAGTATGTCCATCTACCTCAGGTCAATAACTGATTATCTGAATATGCCACTTGCTATACATACACTATATATATTTAACTTGATAGGTACAAGAATGCTTTTAAAACACCGTATTCAATCTGACACAAGGTTACTAGAGGAGGCATAAGACATTTCCATGGGACATGAATTTGGTTTCGTACTACCTACATGGATTTTTGAAAAACTTGCAGAATCCATTTTCTTGCAATGGTTCAGTTATTCTCACCTTTCACGAAGAAACATACATTTTTCAAGATAGGAATAGTAAGAAAGAGTATGAGCTAAGCTGGGAACCAGGTAATGCATATGGACGATCAATATTTACGAATATTGTATACGGATCCCAAAATTTGTCGAAAAATGGAAAATGTGTCGAAATTAAATAATTTCAACACAATCCTCTTATAGGGAAATATTTGACAGGAAATAACTAACAGAAAAATGTTCAATGCTTCACAAAAAGGAAACTTTTGAAAATGCTTTCTGTAATCGAATAGTAGAGCTTTAAATAATATGGAAGATGCGACCACCTGTATGTTTATTTCTACGGAGCTAGTCTGGAGATACGCACAATAAGCTTTCGTTGCTGCTGTGCCTCCTGAGTCGCAGTATTGTTTTTCAGGAGTATCCCTCACTTTGCTTGTCAGATAGACGGGGAAATACCTATAAGTGAACACCGCCTTAGCTCTTGATGAAGTCATTATATATTGTCAGTTTGAAGGTGAATTTGTAATGGATTTTTCTTCTGTGATGACCTACTCTCGAACTATTGAGAAAAAGAACCATGAAACCGGTCGACAGTTGATCACTTCGATACAATTCAACAAAGTTACTCAATAATCTTGGTGATGTCAACCGTAAGAGTAGTTGTTTACTGTCAGATATTTGCTTTACCTGTACTATTACATGCGTAACTGTCCACATAGAACTACAGATACTACCATAACAGTTGAATACGTTGAGGATTTTGATTCTATAGAATTAGGTTGCCATTGACGGAAGCTACTATTTTTGTTTATACTTACTCATGGCCTTGCTTTTGAAGACGTCGTCAAGAAATGTATAACTCTGCTCATATCAAGATAATCTACTAATTCGAATGTTATTTTAGGCAAGGCGTCAAACTCGAACGTGATCACAACAAAGTGTACCGCTGTGAAAACTGCGGCAAGGAATGCTCCAGCTGGCACCAACTGAAAACCCACTTTCGGGGCCACGAAACCTCCACCAAGCGCCAAATCGCCATAAAACTCGAAGAATTCAGATGCGAGTTCTGCGCCAAGCTACTTGGAGATAAGGGCACGCTCGCAAGGCACGTCGCCGAAGCCCACCACCGAGAGACGCGATTCAACTGTTACAACTGCGACCAGAAATTCTACCACAAGTACATGCTGGTGCGGCATATCAAGGAGAAGCACACGGGCAGGCCTCCCACGTGCGACATCTGCGGACTGGAGTTCTCCACGTACGCGACGTTGCGTAGACACACCACCGACAAACATAACGTCGACTACCGCGATTTGTATTGTTACGAATGCAAAAAGTCCTTCGTCGGGGGCATCAGCTACAGGAAGCACATGAGGAAGCACACCGACGACGGGGCCAAGTTCGTGTGTACGGTTTGCGGCAAGATTCTGTCCTCGATGTCCAGCATGAGGGATCACATGACGCGACGCCACAGCGAGGAAACGCCGTACGAGTGCGATCAGTGCGAGAAGGCGTTCACCACCCCTTTGTCTTTGAAAAGTCACAAACTAACTCACGTCGGTCCGTCCTTCAAGTGTGAGCTCTGCCACAAGCAGTTCATCCAGCCAGCCTCGTTGAGGATCCACATAAAGAGGGTGCACGTTAAAGTGCGACCCCATCAGTGCGACATTTGTATGAAGTTTTTCGCGACAAGGACGGAGTTGAACAAACACCACGTGAGGTGTAAAGGGCCGAAGCAAGAAAAAGAATTGAAGTCTGAAACTATTCTCGCGGTTGGTCCTAACACGGTGGTTACGAGTGATGAAATAAATCAGTAAGGTGTTTTGTTAGACTTCCGTGCATATTATATTAACTGGGGAAGGAGAAGAGCAGACTTATCTCATTTTATTGCAATACACTACACGCTTTACAACGTCCTAGAATATTTTTTGCTCTGGTACTCAGAACGTGATCTGTCTTGGTGAGCAGTTGATCACGTTATTATCGCGAAGGCGATATTATTGTTTATATAAAAGTAGTTTGAACCTGGAGTGAATGCGTTAGCTGCAGAAAGTTACAGAGAGAAAAGGCTTTATTGGGTACATGCATCAATACGAAGAAGACAATATTCGAAGAGACCCACCTTGTCTTGTGAGCTGCTGGGTTTATTGTTATTACATACTGTACAAATTGCCCACATTGCTGCCCGCCGCGGCAGTTCGGGTTTCATGTGGACGAGACTTTACTTTTAGCTCTGTTATAAACGCTACGTTCTCAAGGTGGTTACTTCTCGGGCTCAGCTAAAAAGTTAATGATTTAACAGACTTACATACAAAATGTGATGGACGGAAACAAGATCTATAGTTTCCACTAACTAATACTGAATTATATCTATTTGGACACATCATCGAACATTAAAGAATGTGGACACATTGGAGTTATGTTAAACAAATTGGATTAGTCAAAGTGGGTGCTGCTGAAACCTCATTTCTGTGTATAAGTATCAGACAAAATTTTGGAATAAGTGATCTTTATAGTTCCATCGAAACCAATAAAAAAATATATTTTGCTCCATAATGATCACAATAAAAATAAAAGAGATTTTTTAGCACTAATCCCGAATAATACAATTTTCTACTAGCCGGTTGATCAGAATTCGGTTACAGTGTCTTGTTATTATATACAAATCAGGATAGTGAAAACATTGAAACAGCAAATTGCATTGCATTTTTGTATATACGCCATCCAAGAGTTGAAGTTTTGCTGGTCCATTCTGAGTTACTGTCCATTCTGAGTTCTGTAACTAAAATCGTTATCGTATCCCACAATTATGAGAATA
The DNA here is from genome assembly GCA_958502065.1 of Chrysolina americana. Taxonomy (NCBI): domain Eukaryota; kingdom Metazoa; phylum Arthropoda; class Insecta; order Coleoptera; family Chrysomelidae; genus Chrysolina; species Chrysolina americana. Next base: position 91,958,615 of record OY293412.1, read on the forward strand.
CATAATACAGGGTGATTTACCACCACCTGCACTTTAATGGGGTACTGGTCTATCATGGGAGAAGGCACCTGTAAAATTTGGGAGCTATCCGCGATGATTGAACTATTTTGTGTAAGTGGTGGTAAACCACCCTGTATAATACAGGTATTTTTTAACTCATTGAAAATTGTTTGCGGGGCCATCTATCAAATTTTTAATACACGCCAATGGTTAGAATCATTCGTATACTTTGTTTTATTTTTTCTTTCATCGTGCATAGTGAAAATAATGAACAGTTTTCTTTGTCCTTGAAATATTTTGAGTCTCTTGAAACTCGTATAACTTCTCACTAGTCAATTGATCCGAAATTGAAGAATGACATCGAGTGTGAGTTATGTTGGCATTAATGTTTCGTGATCCGATTCATTGGTAGAGGATTTTCCTGTACTTAGTTGAAACCAGTATACAGCGATACAGGCAGTTGATAATGAAACACGTTGCCATTGTGCATACAGATATGGTAAAATATTATCGGCATATAGCGTTCCCAACACGTTTGGATGATTTAAATGATCATCAGCTGGGTTCTTCTGCAGATTCCATCGCTTTTATTAGTTTATTTATTTATTTATTTATTTATTTATTTATTTATTTATTACAGTGTCATTCAGATACAAACAGACATAAACTCCAATAAATTATCTATAAAAATATATCAATGTTTAATTATTTAATTATTAATATTTCCATTCAAAATTTATGTAGAAACCAGTTGTGAAAATAATACATATGCAAAATAACAAAATGCCTTTACATCAGACTATTATATAATAGAATAGCTTCAGAATTATTTGAAATAATGATTTAAAACATAAATACTGAATTGTATTCATTGCAGGAAGAATTGTTTCAGAGCATGTCTAATTTTTTGTTGATCTGAGGAAAATATATAAATTTGTTCATTGCACCTAATTGTGTTTTGAACAATTTTATGTGAAGGAGAAATACGTCCACGTCATAACTCATGAACTTATCACTAGTAATCCACTTATTACTATACAAATGTTGTTGAAGACACTAGAATATTCTCTAGATTTTTTTTGGTGTAGTTCAGCTAGGTCGGATAATTGACATTTTTCAGTTTTCTATTTTTATCTGGGTTTCCCTCGATTAAACATTTTACAGGTAATATGTCAATGTGTTTTTTTTCTGAAATTATATTACTTTTTTAATAAAAGATAAGAGTTTATTTCAAAATGTACCTCTTGATTTTCCTTAAATTTGTGTATGGAGATAAATGATTGGTTTCAAAATAGCTAGCAGTTACAGTATTCAGTTTTATCAAAAGGAAATTTCAGGTAGAAATGTTTTTGAATCTAAAATAAATTATTTACACAATATATTGATTGAAATTTTTCATTGGCAAGACTAAGGATCTGAGACTAGGTATTATTGTATGATTGTCTTATTAGCCTTATAAACCATCAGAAATTTCCCCAAATCGTGCGCGTTCTCTATCTAGAAGATTTTTCGAATTATTGTAATGTCATTAGTTCTTGACGTCCGATAGTTTTCACAAAATTCACGGATTCTTCCTATTTTATTTTTACCAATTTTCGCAATGTTTTTCGACCGACTAAAATTTTTTTTGCCATAATTTTTCACGTCCGAAACCGTCGAAAATTTTTCAAAGTTCCTACATCTTTTCTATCTATCTTTCGGGGGGTGGGGTCAAGGGGTTGAACTTTTTTTGAATTATGATTAGCTCAATCGGATGCCAACAAGGACTCAAAGAATCGATTGCAATTTGAAGCGGAAAGACTGGCAGCCAGACATACGAACAAAGCAAGTTAAAAAAAGATTGTAATAATAATAAAACGAAAATATTCGACCATGAATTTATGACCCCCCCAGTCTCAAGAGAGATTCCGATATTAAATATCAGGGAAAATAATCGTGGAGCCATAAAGCAGTAAAAATTAAATTACGTATTGATAAAGATGTGTCCCGATATTTTCAATAAAAATTACTTTGACATTTTTTAAGTAGTATGAACTCTCAAATTATTTCAAAATAATAATAAATTTTAAAGCTTATACGGATAAGCAACGTCGACAGTCAATTTCCTTACAAATAACACCAAAACATTTATCACATGTGCTTGCAGAAGTAGGTATAAATATGAGGGTTCGAGTCGGCTATAGAATTAGTTCTCTAACCCTCTTAGACCCTACCCTCTTTAACGTGTTTCGATACCTTTACCAAGTTTAATCAGTACACTTGAAGAGTGACAAAAGTTTAAATTGATGGTTGGATCTTCCGTTATAAAAGAAGTGTTATCAACAACATATCTTCCTATCCGCCTAATCAATGTGATCTATCGCATATCGAGGAATTTTTTTATTTTCTGAAGTGTTTGAATGAGTTTTTTTTTTTGTGTGGGATAGTATTGATATTTTCTGCATACTGTCTGTAAGTTTGTTGGTCCGAGACTTGGGAGCGAAACAAATTCGAACACTGCGTGTTCCCGATATTGATCGCGTTTTAGTGATAGCAGGTGGTTTCCGCTGTTCTCAAGATTATTCTGAAAAGTACAGGCAGTTTGGTAAAAGTTTCTTCCATAGTCGGAAAATAGGAACGGAAAATGGGGGTATGTTCTACAGAAATAGTATCTGAAAATGGGTGACACTGCATTTCGAATCAACTAACACTATTATTATATTACCTATTTCCATAATTCTCGGGCCTCTCTAGTATTATGTAACATGTAACTAACATAATTATTATGACCATTGATATGAAACTAAAGGAAAATAGAAACAGTCAACATAAACTACTTACACAAACTCTTGAACCTGATTTGAAACATAATATTATTAGAATCAGATGTAGAAAATATGCTTTATTGCTGACTCATTGAAGGACTTTTGTCAGTTTAACTTCAGTTCTAACTACTGGAACTCACCGAATACCAATTTTGATATGTAATAGTATGACAACAGTAGGGTATGGGTCTATCGTGAGATATTTTACCAACACGGTTATTTCATTTTCCACTTGAGTTAATAGAGATATATTGCAGTTCATAATAATGTCAGTCAATAATAAAGTTGTCCTTATTTTGACATATACGCACGCGCAATGTGAATCTGGAAGAAGGACAACTTTATTAAAATACTGCCTGCCTTTCTTAGAGGACGATTAAGGCCGGATTTAAAGTTCCTTTATTTTCACTTCGGGTGATAATTATATGACTTTTTCAACAAAAATCGATATCAAAGCACCCTTTGGTAATTGTATCATAGTATAAAATAAGTTATGTAAAATGATAAATCTGAAAAACTAGATTTCATTTATAGGTTATGAATAACGAACGCCCTGTGTAAATAATGGACGAACAGATATAACTGCAATATATCTGTTCTTAATCACAGAATAATGCCAGTCACTATTAAAATAAAGTTGCCTTTAATACTGGTTGGCGTTATTGCAATATCTCTCTATTGTATTCAATATAAGTCAAAATAAAATATATTGAAAATCGTTGTTTTCATTCCAATTTTGATGGATGTTTCGATAAAAAACTAATTTTTGGGAGTTGAATGTTCTACAGGACCTTTTATAATCACTGAACTAATTTTCAATAATTTGAAATGGATTCGCGAAACAATATAGCTGCTAAATTATATAAGGGTAATGTAATTCTTATTCAAATTTGAAAAAAATTGCTGAAAATGTTGAAAGTTGAAATTGGTTTATCAGATATTTTCACCTACTCACTTCTTGAACAACTCTTTGTTTTCCATAGAAAACACTGGACAATTAGTTCTAGTACTGGATTTTTTTGCAATTTTTCATGAAACTTCGAAAACAATCACCTATACAGACATTTTCACTTCTCACATAACTTTGTTTTTGATTGAAAAATGATATAGAGAAACTTTGTCTGTGGTACGATTGATGCATTTGGCACCGACTGAATCTCACACCTTTTCGGAAATGTACGAATACTGACAGCCACATTATCATCAAAAGTAGTGCCACTTATTCTAAAATAGTTCAACTTCTCTCCAATCTACAATAGTAGATTTATAGCATTTGCTAATATGTTTATTTTAGAACGCTCGTATTGTAATAGGATCTAGACAACCACCTATTGAATCTGCCATCGCCACGAAACGAGCAAGATTAGACTAAGGGTGGGTTCCCAATGCATCGTTTTTGCTTTTTGCATCGCGCGTCACGGCTTCTTCAGGCATTGTGATTGGTGGATTGTGTCGAGCGTCAGAAAATTCGTCAATCAGAATCCGTGACGAGCGACGCGAAAAGCAAATACGATGCATTGGGAACTCACCCTTAGGCTAGGAGCGCACATGCGATTTTCTGTCGCGCGATCGTTTAGTCGCAAAAATGAAACACGTAGTTTTAAATACGAATGCGCTCATATACGACTAAATAATCGCCGCGACTAAAAAGATGCAACTAGTCCCATTTTTGAAGCGACGCGATTGTCGCAAATGAAAATGAGTCAAAGGGGCATGACTGAACCTGCACGCACTTGCGACAATTCAATGGCGATCTAGATGCTGCCGGTTCCAATACAATTTGGAAAATCAGTTCTATCATAAAACTGTGTAGCAATAGTCAACCAATTGTCTTCGGTGATATCTGGCATGTGCAGAGGTTGCAAACATATCCAAAATTGTTCACATGTGTCATTGACAATTTCCCTGATTGTAGTTGCTCCCAGCAGGTATTCGAAGTGTAAAGAATTGAAGCTATTACTGGTGGCAAGATATCTGAAATTAATTTAATTTAATCAATAATAATTATACGTCTGTTCGCGGTTCATAAAACACTGTTTTATATTACAGAAAAAGAAATTCAGAAAAAATGGAAGAATGTGGAGGATTGTTTCGCAAGAGAACTTGCAAAACAACGAAAACTGAGTTGCAACAAAAAGAAGGAAATACGTTTACTTTGATTCTCTATTATTTTTGTTTCTTTCTAGACCTACTAGTGGTAACACTGCACCTTTAGAAACTAATAACGATGACAATCATGAAGAGCAGAACTCACCAACTCCACGTCCTACGCCTTTGCAAAATAATACCAACAACAAAGATGGCATTAACACTCCCATTCGACGTCAGAAGAAAACCGTGCAAAAGATAACATCCTACGAAAGCTCGTTATTAAACATACTACAACAAAAACAACACGAAGAAATTAACGAGGAGAAACAGTTTGCTATGATGCTTGTCCCCATGTTACAGAAACTGAACAACGATCAAAAACATTATGCTCAAATAGATATCCTAAATGTAACGAGATATGCCAGAAATTTCCATCCTACGCCATTCGTTCAATATCCTCACACACATCGTAGTAACATGGTTCCATCAACTTCATTGGGCCACGCTACTGCCTACCAGTTGCCTTCGCAAGTTCCATCCTCAAACTTCCAAATGGAGCCACCCGGACATCTGCAAACAGTTTCCCAGTATTCCCTGACTAATAACCAACGTCAGAATTCTGCAGGTTCCGTGAGGACTTACTTGTCAGAATTTTCAGAAGGTTTACTATCCCCCACAGCGGGTTCCTCATCATGTGACTACTCTATGGCATCATCGATAATACCCAGTTATTTGACATGTCGAATCAATAATTATGTGGTCCATTGATTGGTTTTTTATAAAATTTGTTACAATTAAAATTATTCAAACAGATACATATATTGTATAAATAAAAAAATAAAATAGCATGTTGCATGTCTACTTAACTTACCTCAAGGAATGTATTATCCTATTATTTGAAGTAATTCATCAAAACTCTTCACACTCATCCTATAGTATTGAAAAAATTTGCTAGGATGGTTTCTTAAGTCGGTATAAATTTTGTAAAATTGACCTTTTAACAGCCTTGCACTCATCAGTGGATGCACCCAATACTGCTTTTTGCGCCGTTTTCTAGATTTGGCTCGTAATAATAAAGCTACCACGCAAGCGGTTTCAGTCAAATCCATGTTGTTACTGAATGTAGTTGCGATTACTTTGCCGCAAGTGCGCGTATGAAACATTTTCAAATTATTTTTTGGCGATTGCGATTATTCAGTCGTGCGACAGAAAATCGCATGTGCGCGCCTAGCCTTAGACGAGCGACAGAGAAAGGCACAGACAAAAAGAACGCAACACTGCATATTAGCTCAGAAACTGTACCGCGCAGGCCTGGATGAGTAGTGGAAGGGATAGATAGCCAAGTAATCACTTCGCAGAAGTAGATTTGGATAGATGGAATAAACGCAGTTGTGCTATTGCTAGAGAAGAGAAGAGAGCAGAGCGCAGCTGTTATACATCATTTGGAGTTGAAATATCTGCCAAATTCATAAACTGTCTCGCGTAAGCCTCGTGGAGTAGCAAAGGGGGCTAGGTGAGCTCTTCGCAGAAGAATTCAGTCATGTGGCATCCAGAGACGAAACAACGTACCTGCAGAAGAGTAAGAAGGCCTGAGGAGGATCCCTGGTGAGCATGAGTTTTATAGGATGAACAGTTATTATACCGTAGGGTTCGTAAGTTAGACCGATACAGGGTGGAACCTGTCAATGGAAGAGCTACTTTTTTCGACTTAATAACTACACAGGATTATAAAAGTATAGTTAGACCGATACAAGGAGGAAATTGTCAATAGGGGTCTGAGAAGGGGGCCATTTGATTCTACGATATTTTCTGAGCACCGTTTATATAACGTTCATAACAAAATTTCTGTTATGTACATTAGATGGACCATCAATTTTAAATTTTATATTTTTGACGTTGCCAAATGAACAGTTTCTGATATATACGAACAACTTGTTTAGTTTTAAATGGGACAACCAGTATATTTTACAATTTTTCGTTACAGTTTTTTTATTACCGATGCAGTATACATTTTATTGCAACCGTGGGCCACTTGGTATTTGTTAGAGTTTAAAAATCTGATCCCTTTATTTGCTTTAAGTCGATGCACAATCATTTCCACACCACATCAGATTTTTGAGGAATTGATCCTGAAGTAAAACGATTTTTATTTTTTTAAGCGAAAACCATGCGGCGTACAAAGAAAACTCAAAAGATCAAATTTGCTCAAAAATAAATGAGGATCTCAAAAGTATTTTTTTCAGGAGAAAGCAGTGGCGTAGTATTTTTTCTCCAAAAATATTCAATGCAAAACCCGTACGCACGCCACTGGTTGAGAAAATTAAAATGTTTGTGCATTAAAAAATGCACCTTGATGCATAGAAGACATGTACCAAATTTTATAAAAACGTCTACAATATTATCTCAGTTATTATTGAAAAACTGATTTTTTTTCAAAACTTTATCACCCTGTATCTCAAAAGTTAGGACTTTTAGGACATACGTTTATAAAAAGTTTTTTACTTAAAATAAGTCAAAGAATCACCCCCTCAAATATTAGCATGTCTTTAAGGAACACCCTGTATATTTGAGTTTCAAATAATTTCGAAAGCTTTTAGTTTAATTTCTGAAAATATTTTGGTCTTACTCAATGGAATTCGATTTTTTTTTTGTGGTGGTTTATATATGCCAGGAATTTTGAAAAAACTAAAATAATTCTGAAATGACGCACTTTTGACCTATGAGGCCTTACATAAATTTATAGAAATCTGAAAATGTTTCAGATGAACTTTTCGGAAAAATCCTGTTTACAAATTTTCAAGAAATTAGTTCCAGTAGTTTTTCATATCATAACTACCCGTCGTGAAGGACTTCATAAACAGCGTGTTTCAATAAATAAGCAACAAATGGCATACTTTTTTATAAAAATAACGATAAAATTCTGCAATGATATTTCATTGTCATCTATTGAACTACCGATTTCGATTAAATTCATTTGTCATATTTTTTTATTTAGGTACCACCCACTGACACGTCATCGTCTTGTCATTCAAATCTTCTTGATGAGATATTCCAGCAATTGAAATATTGGCGTTATATGAATTTATAACAATTTCTAAGACATAAATCACTGTTGATATTTTCAGGTTTTTTCATCATCTGTATTGCACTATATCTGAATATTGTAGCATGTTAATGAGAATACAATTAAATATTTACAATTATATTTTTACTGTTTGTTCAAAAATAGATGAATTATTCCTGATGACTTTTCGAAAGAGAATATTTTTCTTACTTACCAAAGACTACATAACTTTTCGATCACTCATTTAGAGTTTTCGACTACTTTTTTTTGTATAATCAGTAATACATTTTTTCCATTTCTTTGCAAACTTCCTATACAATAAAAATTTCATCCTCAAGTCTTTGAAACAACTGGTGGCTCCTACAATATTTTAAGTGCGACTGAATCGTACCCGTAATTTCACTCGGTATCCTAAAGATTCCTTTCAAGCGTGCGCCAAACAGTGCGTTCAGTGCGACAGTTCGCAGAGAACGTTGCTTTTCGCCTCGAACACCCATCTTTTGTACCTATTTCTTCAATTTATTGCTATTGCTGCCTCGCGTCTTTTACAGCCAGTTCCATAATCAACACCACAAAGGTCCTTTTTCAAATAAGGGGGACTTTAATTTTGATTATGGAACTGGCTGTTATATACTTACCGTTGCCCTCAAGAATTGGACATTACAGAACCAGAAGTTTACATTGAAGAATTCCTGGACTTCTGCTATCAACATCGGCTGTATCAAAAAGGTTAGTTAGAATTGGATAGTATTTATTATTATTTGTAGGCTTCCTAAGCTGTATTGTTGTAATAACTTTGAAACATACAGGTGGCTCCTTGATTTGAATTACACTAAATTCATGCTAGACGCTATAGAAAGCACTGCATTCTTACGAAACCTTCGTACAAAGCTGGACGGGGATAGTACCTAATTCTTTTCACATACACTCAGATGACATTTTTATTGTATATGACAAGGCTAAAGGTTGCACCTTTGATCCCTTTGTTCAGTATCAATATACAGATCTGGAATAATATTATCGGAATATCCGTCCAGTCGACCAATACAAAATATAACAATCAGACACATTGGATAATCAAGTATTTAACTGGACTGCTCTGGTATACAGTGGTTCAGTCAAATACTTGATCATTCATCGCATGTATCTGGTATATCTTGTACTGGTCGACTCGGCCGATATTCCGATAGTTTTTCTCCAGATCTGTATACCAAATATGTTATCTATTGCCAATACTTTCCCTTGAACTGTTTCATAATCTTCGTTTAGGATATGCTAGCGTTGTTTGTGCGCATATTAAAACTATTTGAATAATGCCCTACGTACATTGGCTCGTCAGAAGTTAGTAGCCGTCAAGGTGACAACTATTTATGACGGACAAACTTGCTGATTCGGGATTATGAGCAAAGGTTATTGGCCTTTAACGGTGAGTGCATGGCATCACACGTTAAACGGTAAGGGTCTCATCTTCTCTAGCTCGCACAAGTCTCTCGAACACTTCCCGAAAGGGTGCAGCCGGTTGACGGAAAGAAAAAAATGTGTAACACATTTTTTTACAATAATTTTGAGCGTTCAATGAAATTCAATATTTCCCGCCTGAAATATTGAGCACAGTTGATTTATACATACGCCAGAGGAATGAAAAGATGATTTGTATTCGATATTTTAGAATATTTTAAAAAATTCGCTGAACGCCCTCTAATATATTTGATCAACTTGATCTGTGATATAGACTATGATATTCTGAAAGATAAATGACTTGAGATCCGTCTAAGTGAATTACTTTTATATTGTGCAACTGTTGAGTAAAGAAATTTGCTTGTCGCTGATGAGCACAGGCCGAGTGTATTGATCTATTAAACACGGGCTGTGGTTTGTTTTGTATTTTTCATCCTGTTGTCTTTTTCAACAATCATAAAAAAAGTTCTTCAGCATTTAATTTCTGCATAATATACTATTGGTTTGAATCGCCAGCCTGCTGCAAGATATCCACGAATATTTGAATTTTTTCAACATGGTTTATTTCCATTAAAGTGCACCCACGAATATTTCAATTTTTTCAACATAATTTATGGTTTATTTCCGTTACTTCGATTAAAATGATCCATACATTATAAGACTTGGTAAAAATCGTCGAAAATGGAAAATATTTCATTTGCTTGCTCAACTACGACCTGGTCATGAATGTTCAAACATGACCTATAATTCTTTGATAATTTAAAAATACATGAGTAAAATAATCCAAAATTCTTCTTGTTTTTCATTCTACGACCTACCCATGAACATATGTGTTAGAAAATAAAACTGAATCTCCCACGAGAACCTTATCCTACATATATTTGTTACTTAATAAAGTTAATTTCCAGATTCGAAGAACAGCAAGATGAGCTCGATTCCATCACCAAAATTCAGTGTGGGATGTGCGCCGCCGTGTTTCCGAACAAAAAGAAATTCGTTGAGCATTCCATGAAACTGATGGGACAACAATACACTTGCTGCAAATGTCGGTCCAAGTTCAAAACTTGCATGCAGCTCTACCAACATTACGAAACGCACAAAACCGTGGACTCCGATGATATTCTAATGGAAGACGATGAAGAATTGACCTTGAACTATGGGGATGACGAAGAAATCTTGGTGCAGCCAACCATTACCGAGTCCAGCGATTTGTTTTATATTCTGGACGATTCCTCTTGCGTAAACGAGGTTGAAGTTGAGGTCGAGGAAGACCAGCCAACGGCTGGAGCGCAGCCTAGACCTCGCCGGGAGACGGTTGAAATCGTCAACTTGGAGCACGGCTACGTAGTGTCGAACGTAGGTGATTACATCGAAGAAGAAGTTGACGACGGGGAAGGTAATATCCTGATTACCAGAAAGCTGGCGGACCCGCACAAGCCTTCAACTAGTAAAACCAATATACCCTCTCCTAGGTCGCGGAATCCGCAGCCCAAGAAGCGGCACGAAGTTCCCGATTTTTCCGCCACCAATTACCAGTACATTAACGCCAACAGCGACATAGAAGTCCCCCATTTCAAGTGTCTGAGGTGCGAGCAACTGTTCATCAACAAGTTCGGCTTCTTCAGACATATCGAGAAGGGCAAGTGCTACATCAATAACTGTGACGTATGTACCGATACTTTCACCAAAAATACAGATTTCTACGAGCATTACTTGGCCGAACATACGGATCGGGCCATTTGCAATTTCTGCTTCAGAACGTTCATGTACGAGAAGAATGTTAAGGAGCATATGCTGAGGCACTTGGATCAGTTCAGACATCGATGTGAGGATTGCCAAAAAGGGTTTTATACGGTCAGGGAATACAGGAACCATTACAAAAATCGGCACATGGGTATCAGGCACAAGTGTGACGTTTGCGGTAGGAGTTTCGCAGATGAATATTACTTTAAACGGCACATCGCCACCCACGCCAAAGCGGCTAGTAATAAGGCCTCTACTTACAAGATTGCTAATTAATTTACTAGTCTGTATGTACGTCTAACGCCACCAACGTCTATTATTATGTTTTTAGATTAAAACTACTTTCAGTCCACCGAGCTGTTTGAATATCTGAGAGATCGAGTAGCGGCAATGAGGAGAAAATTGTTGTACACGAATAATTTTCTATAAAGGGTATACTATGATGAGATGAGTCGATATGTATATGAGGAACTAAAGGGAGTATTTTTCTGGAAATTTGTATACGGGAGTTTTCCGAGGAGCACGTTTCAGTTAAAAGGTTTTCAGTTGTCTACGACTTCCGGTGATACTGAATGTGGATCCCAAAGTTTTTTTTTTAATAGAACACCATGTTTTTTATTGTATTTTTATAATCTTCGATGAATTTCAATAAAACTTTATTCGAAACATCATATGATTAAAGGACTCCAGTTTTCATTTATTAAAATTTTTTGAAAACTCTGGCAGAAGCAGCCTCACAAAAAAATGTATATTTTGAAATCATGGAGAGGTCAAAAATTTACAGAAATTGCCTGACTAAGACCTGAAGCTTCCTAAATCTTTAGAATCTTTTCAAAAAAATTATACTAGAAGCTCAAAAATTTGTGCCAAATTCGGCCTTGCGAAAATTGTGTAACTCAATATTTTCAAATAGCAACCCCATTTTTTCTCAACGCCTAGCTTCAGGTCTTATTCAGGCAAATTCTTGCAATTTTTGATCTAACTCTCTTTGTTTCCAAAAAATCAGTTTTTTTGTGAAAGGCTGCACTTGTAAAAGTTTCAAAATAATTGAAGTAACTTAAAACTGGAGGCCTTAAGACCTACGATGTTTCTATTAAAGTTATATTGAAATTATCGTATATTCTAAAAATGCAATGAAAGCCAGTTTAAAAATACAAAGTTGGGGTAACCGGAAGTCGTACACAACTAAAAATGGTTCAACTGAAACGCCTTGGAAAACTACCGTTTACAAGTTTTCAGAAAAATACTGCCAGCAGTTTTTCAAATACATATTGACTTAGCTCATCGTGGTTATACCCTGTATAACATATTATTGATTTGAATGAGTTCAACGACTTACAGATACTAAACTATAAAATTTCAATTCATAGTCAGTGTCATCTCTTGTTGGATTATCCTCTGCTTCGGCTTGTTACGCTGATAAGAGAATGTGTCTCTCGGCCACAAATACTTGAATTTCCTGCAGCAATGGGAACATTTTACGTAACCAGGATTACAGGGGTGGGGGCAGTAGGTCGTATGCATTGTCATCTTCAGCTTTTGTTTCATCGGTTGGTTCTATAGTAGTGATGGGTACGTTCTCTTTGGTCGGTCACCAAATTATCTTCAGAGGCTTCTTCGAAAACTTTATCCAATATCACTTTAATCGTAGGATGTTGATTATCACTCAACACCGCACGAATGTAATACGAGCTATAATGAACTATCGTAAACAATTACACCTACTTCACTGAACTATGATTAAACTTGATGGAATCGAAATGCTAATTTTAGATATGTTGAACTTGGTAAATACATGCGGTGTTGCTGCGTTCACGTGAAAATCAATTACCTCTTGCATCCATACGTTATTTTACCAAAATTGCGGACTGTAGTTGTTATCCTTTGCCTGAATGATTTTATTATCATAATGTTGGACAGTTGCCAACGCATATATTATGTTTTGGCAGTTACTAAGAACTTCTAAGAGCTGTAAATTTCAAACCAGACAAAGTTATTTTATATATTTATTGTTTGGTGAATTCATTATAATTTATAATATACAGTGTGTGAAAGCCAAATGAAATAAACTCATTATACAAATATACAAATATGTACAGTAACCAAAATAATGAGTTTATTCCATTTGGTTTGTATACAAAATCGCTCACTTGAGTTGACACGATTTTTCTTCTCTACTGATATGTGAACCTTCATAAAAAAATTCCGATTATGTATTTTACCTATTCGCAATGTTGACGATGATTGCATTGCGGGCCTTAGTTCAGATGGGAATTGACTTTTTAAAAAAGAATTCATAATGTTGATGCGAAACTTCGTATTCCATTTGTAATCGAAATTATAGAATTCAAAAATTTATATAAATATTGCTTCTGTTATTCAGTTAGTGGTAAATAAAAAACTGTTTTTTTTAATAGGTACCTTATTTACCAAGTCACTTATGAGTTCCTGAAATAACTCTGTTCGTTTAATGATTGGAACTTGATTCAAACATCAAGAAAATCCTTTTTATTCTTCTGCTCAGAACTAGTTGGTTCTGTGAAATCAGAGATTTTTTTTATTTTCCAGTGTGAGGACTGTGTCAGAGTTATTCCAAATAAAACATGAAAACTGATTCAACAGATTTCTTTCAGTTTTTTCATATATTTTGTCCGATTCAAAGTGCTCCATGATTTAGTATGCATTGCCACATGTAAGTTGGGATTGAAAATGTAACATGTATGTAGATACATCTGATGTATATCTTCCAAGGATAAGGTAGTTGTTTGTTGTATTAGATATAGTTTTGACTATTTTTATGATTGAAGGTGTTCCAACTGTATCATTTCGTTTGTATTGAGGAAGTTTAGTTGCATCCTCCAAATAATCAATTAAAATCGCATGAAATTAATGTAAGTATTTTTTAGGGGTTCGAAGAGACGTTACAAAAAATCCGACTTTGAGAAGCAATTACTCGCAAAATACAATATAAGAGAAAGTTTCATTGTATTGGAGAGAATGAACTTACAGAAAACTGTAAACGTAAGGAATAGGCCACAGACGAAGAAAAAGGGAAAAACCACAAGGACATTCACCTGTTACAAGTGTTGGCAGAAATTCGAATATCTGCACGAATTGCAAAATCATAAGAAAACCCACGTTGAGGAGAAGAAAAAGGAAACCGCGCCAAATAGAAAAGGACAAGCTAGAAAATACGCCAAAAAACAGAAGGTGAGCATAGAGAATTTCATGCCAGGACCGGCACCTTACCGCTGCGATAACTGCAAAGTCGACTTCCACACTATCAACGAGGTAAAGTCGCACCCGATGAACAACTGCAAGTTCAATTGTAGCAAATGCGATCGTGTCTATAACACCGTCCATGGATTCACGGTTCACATCCTGCAGCACAAAATAAATGCAACGAAACCAAAGTCGAACAGCCAGTACGATTGTCCTGAGTGTCCAGCCAAGTTCACCGACGTAATCCAACTAAGGAGCCACAGCCTCATATCCCACAAAATAATGACAAAGAATAAAAATCAAAGTACGGTCATTGTCGAAAATGAAAACAACGACGATGATCTGTCCTGTGAACTTTGTTTCGACATATTCAAATCAAAAGCCGATCTCGAAGAGCACATGGAATTCCACAAACAGCTGGAGACGAACTCCATAAAAAATGAAGATGCGAGCGAAGTAATAGCAGATGTACCAGTCGACATCACAGATGCCCCAGTTGATGTCACAGATAATGGTGGCATTGAAAAGAATAGTGACAACATCGTCCTTAAGACCGACGTAGACAGCTTGAATACGGATATAGTAATACCGAAAGATGAAAATGCCGATGATGAATAATATTTTGGAAAAGGATGATAGGCAAATATTGCTTTGAAACACTGGATTTGGAAAACTTGAATATGCTTGAAAGCATTTTCCGCTCACGAAAAGTTCAATGTTCACTTAAAGAAAAGCATTTGAACGTTTAACCAATGTGGAATATTGTTTGCCGATTCATCATGAGCTTCAATTTTTTCAACTTTTATATATATATATGTATCACGTTATATTCCATATTTGTTTTAGTCTGTGTAGGTATATTATAGAAAGTAGATAGATACTGACTACATTTCACCAATAAAATTGTTTCAATTACTTTCAGGTGTTTCATCAAACTTACTTGTGAAGTTAATTTATTTTACATAAAATTTCGTATAACGTATGACGGAACATAATATGCATATACATCTCTATTTTTGTTGTTTTGTTGACAACCCGTCTTTTTTTCAGTTTTTCGGTTTCTGCATGAGAAACAAAAGTACTGAAGGTACATCTTTTTTCGTTTTTTTTTAATTTTTAGCGTGGCAATTTTTTTTCCAAAATTCTTCGTTCATAATATTTGACATTATAAAGTTGTGCCAAATCCCATTAAAATCAATTTTTGGTCAAATATTACATGTTGGTACAAGGTGCGAAAAACAGCTTTTTACCGTCATTTTTCATCTGCATGCCTTCTATCTGCATAATGTTGAGACTAAATTGTACTAGTCAATAAACAATACCTGTCAGATTCACCTAATGTGAAAATTGTATCAATCAAATCAGTTTCTAAAATCAACATTTTGATCAATTTGTATCGAAACTTCTCGATACAGCAAAATTTACATAAGGTATACTGGCAAAGTTTTCAATACTTATAAATACTGGCAGGCAAATATATTTTGACTTGCCAAACTCATTGATTTTCAAGTAATCAGTGTTCCTATTCGCTTTTGCCTGAGAGGTTACTATAGACCAGACGATTGTTGTGTTAAAATTGGCATTTTCGTCAGCAGGCTGCACCCTTACGAGCACAACCCTCAGAAGTCTTCGAAAGGCTTGTGCGAGCTAGGGAAGACGTAGCCCTTACCTTTTAACGTGTGATGCCATGCACGAGACCAGTCATCATGCTGGAAATCGAACCCAAGCCCCTTTGGTTGAGAGGCAAGTGTTCTACTATCACGACCACCACGGCCCATGATGGCACAAATTTCGAGATAATCAGTAAAATAAATTATTGTAAATATTCCAAAACATGCATTCTAATGTGGATTAAAATAACAACGGAGTAGTAGTCGAATTCACAACTTGTTTATCTTCTAAACAGGTAATTATAGGATATTTTAAAGAAGGGGTTGGACAAAATATAAAGGAATCAGAAGGTGTTTCATTATGAAAAATATTGAAACAAACAAAACATATCTCGATCGCAGTCGTCGAATAAGGATTTCTCCGTAAAAAAGTTCGTTCGTTACGATTATGACAAGGAAATAGGAAAAATATTAATCTTTCGAAACAAAAAAGTCTTTTTCAAGTAAAACTATTGATGCTGATCATAGTGAATATTCAATGAAATATGTAGAGCATTTGTTGGCGCTTCTTATGCATAGATAATACACACGGTGTTCCATTCAAAATGGAGATTTTGCAAATTTTAATTTACATTGTTTAGCAAGCCGTTTTTCGCAACCTGTATATCACTGGTCGACTTTAGATTTTATCGTTTGTGAGAGTCACCAACGTATAATGGTTGGTTGGTTTGAGGCTGACGAGCCAGAC
Source organism: Chrysolina americana (assembly GCA_958502065.1). Lineage (NCBI taxonomy): Eukaryota > Metazoa > Arthropoda > Insecta > Coleoptera > Chrysomelidae > Chrysolina > Chrysolina americana. The sequence goes on from OY293412.1 coordinate 91,975,355, forward strand.
GCAGGGTTTATCCGTGAGGGTGACCCTTAACACTGAGACCAACTGGGGTCTATTGTATTCTGTCGTCAGTAGTTCCTAGTTAAATAGGCCCGTATCTTGTATCAGGTTTAGTAATCTATTCACTAGGTGTTTCGGATTCATGCCTATTTCTAGGTTGGTCTGTCCGAATATTCTGTAGCGCTTGTTGTACAGCGCGTCGCATTCGAAGATGATGTGAGAGGCTGTTTCCTCCTCGTCACCACAAAGTCTGCACTCCACGGTTTCTCTGTTTATTCCCATGGTGTGCAGGTGTTTCCTAAGGGCGCAATGTCCGGTTAGTAAGCCGGTAAGTATGCGTATCTTAGGTCTGTTCAGGTTGAGAATGTCAGCCGTCAGTGTTTGGCTTAAGTGCCTCACCATGGCTGTGCTGTGTCGATGACCTTCGATTTGGTCCCAATATGTTTGGTGTTTTGTTTTCTTCCACTCATTTATTAGGTTTCCGCATCGGGTTTTGCTGATGCCAAACAGTGGTTCTGAGCCTGTGAATGGTAGTTCAGAAGCTCGTCTGGCAAGTTGGTCTGCTTTTTCATTACCTTCGATTCCTCTGTGTCCAGGCACCCACCCAAGTGTTACCTTGTTGTGTTTTGCCAGTTCATTGAGGCTCTGAAGGCATTCCCATACCTGCTTTGACCTAATCTGTACTGAATTGAGAGCTTTTATTGCGCTCTGGCTATCAGAAAGAATGTAGATGTGTTTTCTTTTGTACCCACTGTCTAGATTCATCTGTATGCATGTCCTTATGGCATGTGTCTCAGTTTGGAATACTGTGGTGTTGTTGCCAAGTGGAAGTATTACGTTCCTATTTGGCTTCACTCCATGTATTCCTGTTCCAGTTCCTATCTCTGTTTTGGAGCCATCTGTGTACCAGATGATGTTGCCAGATGATAGTGATTCTACTCCCGAGTCCCATTCGTCCTACTTGAGCTGTGTTCTGAATGGTTTTTCGTATGAGTATTTAGGTAACATGTAGTCTGATATCATTTCCAGTTCGGTAATATTGACTACATTAGTAATTTTGGTGTGCCCAATTTGTGGTTGGGATCTCCAATTACCTGTTTGTATAAGTCTGTATGCGCTCATCCTCGCCTCTCCCATGACTGTGATGTCCAATGGTGGGAGGTTTAGGATGATTTCCATTGCAGCGGTCAAAGTGCTGCTCATGGCCCCGTGATACACAGACAGGCGAGCCTCTGACACCAACGTATAATAAGTGAACCGAAAATGAATTTTGATCTCGAAAAGCGTAAATATTTTCGAAAAAAAATATTACATAGTGTACCTTTTATTTCTCACGTAGAAACCTATAAAAAATACAGATTTCCGTATTAAAAAACAAAGTTGGGACCCGCCCAGAAAAACTGTACACCCTGTGTGCCATAATTTTCATTTTGTAGAACCCAAAAAATAGTATCATTTTGCTCATTGAAATCATCCATCAATCTATTACCATAATGCAGATATGGAAGATAGCAGGACTCTGTATAAGTGTTAAAAGGAACAACTATGGAATGAGTGAAGATAGGTATAGCAATTTCTTTCAATAGCAATGCTGACTTTACTATGTTTCGTTTTAAACTGTTTCAAATATGTTTTTCTGAAATCGTTCAAGAATGCCCACTTTCTCGGAGCAACTTCAGACCTCAAAATACGCTAATCTAGTATTTTAAACTTTCCCGGACCGTTTTCGGCACTAAACTGTACGGGAAAGTACTTTTTCCGAAATCGTTCAAGAATGCCCACTTTCTCGTAGCAACCTCAGGCCTCAAAATACGCTAATCTAGTATTTTAGTCCGTTGCTAAGCAACGAACTTTCCCGTACCGTTTTCGGCACTAAACTGTACGGGAAAGTGCTTTCCCTTATCGTAAACGATCCGGGAAATTTTTTGACGGCTTGTATACATTTTAGAAAGTAAATGAATGCACGCAAACAATAAGTATAAATCCTTAATTTATGATAATGCTGATTGCGATTTCAGAAAAAATAGTATGTGTACCTCGTAGTAAAAGCACATTCCCAGTCTTCAATGCTTGTTGGCCTCGGCTTATCGCCTCGGCCAACAATTTACATTGTCGTCCGGGAATGTATTGCTTTTACTACTAGATACACAACGTAACGATCCGGGAAATTTTTTGACGGCTTGTATACATTTTAGACAGTAAATGAATGCACGCAAACAATAAGTATAATTCCTTAATTTATGATAATGCTGATTGCGATTTCAGAAAAAATAGTATGTGTACCTCGTAGTAAAAGCACATTCCCAGACTTCAATGCTTGTTGGCCTCGACTTATCGCCTCGGCCAACAATTTACATTGTCGTCCGGGAATGTATTGCTTTTACTACTAGATACACAATATACTATTACAGTGCGGTTTTCAATATAGTCCCCCCCTGTTATCTTTTGAACAGTTTGACGTACAAACTTTTGAAAAAATGGTTGGAGGATATAACCAACACTACGTTTTGAAATAAAACACATTGTAATTGCTTCATAGATGGCACGGGGAGGCAAATCAACTTAAATTTTTTAAAAATAATGGTTGGGCCAAGTTTCACGGAATTCTAAAAAATTTAGATGGTTGAAAAGAGAATTGAATTATCATAGTATTTAATTGAAAATTTCATTCTATTTTCTTATTCATCAGAAATACATTGCATGAGATTTGGGAAGTTTAAATACATTTGTCCCATTCGGAATTGTGTTGAAGGTCCATTCTTAAAAAAAGCAGAAATGTGCTTGCGTTACCTTTTAAATTATAAAATTACCTGTATTTTGGACAGGTTGATCTACTCGTAGAGTGAGATGAATTAAGTAGATTCAGTTCAACTCTTGTTACAGGATGTTGAGGGCAGTTCTGTTGATATTTCCTTCCTGGATCTGAAACTGGTGAAAATATTCAGAATATGGTTACGAACCCAATAATTTTTTGATAAAAAGTTGCCTTCGTATTGTATGCAGAATTGAAATCAATGTTATCAAAATACAGTGCATATAACTGACTAATATTACACATTGCTGACACTTAAGTTTCGCGAATAAAACCGAAAGTTTCGACAAAAGTGTTGTGTTCGTGACGTAACAACATGTGGATACCAGTAGTATTGTTTCTCATCCAGAAAACAGTGACTCCAAGTGACAGGTGACTATATCTTCTCTAAAAACTTCCCGAGCATATGTAGAGAATACAGATATACTGATTTCAAGCATGATACTTACGTATTTATGTAGAAACAGTTTGGTTCAGGATTGACTCCATTTTTTGCGTCAAATAAATTATCCATTCCTACTTTATTTTTTCTCTACCTGGAATAGTGAGAATTGAACCCGTGAGTGGAATTTTATTACATTTTCGTTAGTAATTCAAGTTCCTGAAATGAAATCATTTGGGTTTGCAGATGTTAGGACTCGTTTGAATAATACAGATGTAATCTGGGAACATAATGTTAAGGGATTGAAGACTCATATAGTCATCAGATGGCTATTTAAATAATGTCTCGCAATGATGAACAAATAGAATAAATGTTGACTTGTGAAATCATGAAAAGTATGTACTTATTGTATTCCTCATTTTCAGAGCTTATTTTCTTCAGTTATAACTACTTCTGTTTATTTAGCTCCAGATTTTCAAAAAACATTACCAATATTATCGAAAGGAGAACAATAGTTGAGTGATATGACTGTGACTGAAATCAGCAATACGATGCGAACTTGAACCTTAATAAACGTTAATAAACCTCTTAAGTTTAATGGATTTTTCATTGATTTTTTTAACCGCTGACTTTTTATTGGTACATTTTTTTGACCACTTAATAATGTAAATTTTTTTCCAGGGCGAGAATTCAAGGAAAATCTAAGAGAAAATTGGACTGGGCGACTAGGCAGTGTAATGTTGTTTTGACAGATGTCAAATACGACAAATCTGTGTCACGTGATGGCGAAATATATATAATCAGTGACGAGCGCAAGAAAAATCATACGTGCTACATTTGCATGGCCAAGTTCTCGTCTCATTCAGATCTGGATATTCACAAGAATCTTCATAACGATAGTGATGTAGAGGATGATCTTTTTGAAGAAGAATACGGCGTTAAGCCAGGAAACAGTCTTAGTAAAGGTAGTGCAAGCATTACCATTGATGAAAAAGTAAAAAACCTTGATGTTTTAGTCAGAGTTCCTGAAAAAAAAACTGTTTCGCCTATAGAGAAGACAAAGTTACAAAACGATACAGATAAAAGTATCACTGACTCTGTTGATAAAATGAAACCACCTTTTAAATGCGTTGTGTGCGATGAGTATTTTGAAACGTCGGATGAAGCCAAGAAACACGCACCAAAGGTTGCCAAGGAGAAATGCAAATTTTCGTGTCATTTGTGTAATCGAAAGTTCAATACACTTTATGCTTTCGTAGTACATATGATGCAGCATAAAACAAACATCGTCAAAAATCAGTTGACTTCTAGGTCAATGTATACATGCTCTATTTGCGATAAAACTTTTAGCGACTGTTTCCAGTTGAAAAGACACGAAATAACTACTCACAAGAAGAAACCAGTGAGTCAGCCAACCGCCCAGGAAGCAGCTTCTATGCTCCCACTCAACGCCACTACGGAATCACCCGAAAGCGAAAGCATGGTAACTGAGGAAAACGAGCCGGCTGAAACTGACTTCACCTGCGAACTGTGCTACGATATATTCACAACCAAAGAGGAACTCGACAGTCATACAGATTTCCACAAACAATTAGAGAGAATCTCAGAACCAGTTATCACTGACGATGTAGAAGTCACTGTAGAAGTCATCGAAGATCACAGTGATAAACACGAGATCGTCACAACAATCCAAAAAGCTCAAACGAATAACTTCACTCGCAAGACCAACACCATAGACCGAACATACGATAAATTCACTTTGGCACCCAACCCGTCGATTTCTACAGTACCGAAGCAAAAACTGACTGCGAAAATTAAAGAAATGATCGCTCCTAAATCCGCAAAAACAGACGTCAAACAGAAGCCGACACAAACAATATTTCTACCAACCGTTCAGCCGAAGAGTAAGGGGAAGCCTGGACCAAAACCGAAATCGAAAGCAGCACGAAAACCGAATACTGTGGAGGTACAAAGAACGAGTCCCACCAGCTTTTCCGTAGTGTACACAGAGGCAAATATTCCGAGCCCTTCCACTAGTATTGATGTGTCTAGTAAGATGCCTCCGCTGTACGCCAAACCCTCTCCCTTTGCTCAAATGAAGCCGACAATTGACGGTCACGTTGCTAAAGATGGAACAAGGGAGAATAAAGTTCCAATTCCGCGTTTGAAAACTCCGAGGGTGGAATTCAGCTCGGCTCAAGTACATAATACTACTCCTGTCTGCAGTTCAGCACCAGGACTCTTGATGAACCCTGTTTCTAATCCGGGATTATCCTACATGCTTAATACCCCAGTACCCACTTTTACTTCACACTCGTTGAGTGCAAACACCGTAGTTTCGCTTTCGAACAGTAGCTTGATAACCACCGCAGCTGTGGCGCCCTCCAGCACGCAATACGCTTATGTTGTCATACCAAACAGCATGTCACCGAACGTTTCTGCTCCGAGTTCAGTTTCAAATTCAAGCAACTTTATCCCCGCCGTAAATGACGCACTTCGTCAACATTTTTCTACGAATGTAACGCAGCCTTCTCTCGACCCTCCACCGGTTCCAGCCCAATTACAAGAAAGCGATACACCTAGCGGTGGCATGACCATGCCGGTTATTTACAACGTGATGAGCTTGAATGAGTCTGCAAAACCTGAAATGATCGGTATGCATGAAACAAACGCTACAGCGACCGTGCCGCAGGTTAAAACTGATTCACTTGGTCCTTCAGAAAACTTGATAGCTAACATGGTTGACTCGAAACTGGCCAATTTTCGGCCTATCCTTCCGGCACCAATCGTAACAGATGAAATTATTTGTCTTGATAGCGACAGTGACACAGACATGGCCAAAGAATCAGCTCTGCCCGCTCCACCAAACGACTCTGACGAGGGGGAGAATTTGGTGATCGATGATAGCGCAGTGAATCAAAGTGGCGCAGACTCTTCCGACACCAAGGGGGGAGGTATTGAAAAGCTTTTTGATGGAATCAGTGATTCCAAAGACGCGGCTGGTGATGATAAAACAGAAGAAAACGGCGAGAGCAGTAAACAGGAAAAGGAAAAGGAAAAAAAGTGGAATTTCCCAATCAAATGTGATACTTGCAACGCGAGATTCCAGAGGTACAGATCTATGAGACTGCACAACGAGAGAAAGGTTATGTGTAATGAATGCCAGTTCAAGTGTTGTCGAACAATTGAACTGAAAAACCATTACCTGTCGAAGCACAGAATATTCTATTGCTGGCGATGTAACTTCCAAACAAAAACACAGGACGAGTTTGTTGAACATCGAAAATTCCACACTTGTGAGAAATGCGGCGGTGTCTTTGTGGAAATAACGAGGCACACTTGTAAAAAAAACAAAAAAGCAGTAGCCAAAGGGAGCAATTCGCCTATTACGGTATCAGAATGAATCAAATGCCAGAAATTTCAATGAGAACTATAATACCTTGACTTATTTCACTTTGAAATGATTTTTTTGTTTTTTTATATTTCTAAGTTCTTTTCTGAAATGTGATAGAAGCCAGAGCTAGCGCACCATCATACCAATATATTTTAGTTAACGTAATCAATGAATTGGTCCACAGACTTTTTCATTACATTTCATGATTACGTATCAGGTACATGCTGATTTTTTATATGTTATCGTTAATCATGTAACTTTACAATTACTGGCCAAGAAGGTATTAATTATTTGATGGAAAAAAATGAAAGGGTAGGATGTAGCGTTTATTATATCAATTTATTTTTCGTAATTGTTTTTTGGTAGAAGATGGACCGAAGGCGAAAGTCATTTGATGATCGTATCATTGTTAATATGTTAATTTTAATTAAATAATTTGACTAATGATTTTCTGAGCACTGAGTTCTTATGCAAAGTTAATCAAAAATATCAAAAATTCAAAAATTTTCTTTTCTATTTTTAACTATATAAATAAGATTATTGACTCACTTTTGATCATTTCACACATTGTGTCAGAGTTCTTTCCTATTTTCAATTATTTTCGTAAAATTTTAAATGTCATTGATTATGTTTCAGATTATTGGTCCTCACTTCCACAGAATAGTTGTGAAATAATTTACAACATTTTGATTTTATTCCCTCACTTATTTATCTAACTCCATATGATATTCATAATCATCATTTGAATTATTTCATTGCAAATTTCTATTGAAATGGTGATACATGATCGTTAAAACGAAATGAAATGATCGAGGCAATTAATTGTTGCATGAGGACTTTTTTTGTCTATTTTTCTATCACAATTCCGATTCAAAACCATAATTATGTACTCTTTGAATTTTTAAAAGTACCACTATGAATACCAATTTCATTCAACTTGCAGCAGCAGGTCCTAAACACCCATGTGTAATTTTTGTTATAAGAGCTGTTGCCATCAACGTTTAAACTTTATATTTTTTTCCATTTGAAATCTATTCTTTCATTTTATTTCATTTTATTTTGTAATAAACCAATTTTTCAGATTTTTATGAATCCTCAATGTTACTATTATTAGTCTGTGAATTTTCTTTTAATGGAAAATTAGAACTACAGCACTTTTATGGTCATATATTATTATATTCTCTGTCAATAAATATATTATTTACTATCATTGATGTTGTTTCACTTTGAAAAATAATAAAACCAACCATGAAGTCGAGGAGAAAGATATATTCAATAATGAAGGGCTGTTCGATATAAGTGTATGTCATAAAAGAAAGGAAAATAAAAAAAGAACGGAATAAAAAAAAATGGTATTTGATTAATGATGAGTGAGTTGGGTACAAGGATCGAATGGGGAGAAATATTGAAAATATATATTGAGTGTATTATTCTATAGGCAGAGTGTCGAAAATCGAGAAAATAGTAAGACTCTGGAGAGTCTGAACTTTGACATGGCCCTATAAAACGTTTGACCCATGCGCATTTTGTATTGGTAATTGAAGGCGTACAAGAAGAGGAACAAGTGCTGACAACAAGTCTTTATTATACCAGCAAGTGTCTAATATCTGAAAAAATTACTATTAATTTCGAAAGATTCCGCTTACCGCATATAGAGTGTTTGAAAGTGCGCCAAAAATCAGTGGAAGTGAAGGTTTTCATTAAAATTGCGTCAACAAAAAGTTTTTGTAAATATTTTCCTGTTCCTACAGAATTGGTTCCATCGCCATAAGCGACACTAGTGATGAATGGTGAGAACTATTAGCAGTTAATTTAAAAAAAAAATCCCTAACAGTTGTATATCAGACAAGTGGATCAATGATTATTTGCCATTTTTCAATCAGAACTGACATGGAATTTAACAAAATTTGAAAATTTACTGCTTATAGTTCAGTATTTCCAAAATACTCTGTAGTTCAGGTGATAATACTACGCTTTTATGATACATCACTATGTTGTAAATTGAATGAGAAATATAGGTCCGTATTTGAAAATGAAAGTTGATGGTGACAAAATTTGTACGATACTTTGTATATTTAACCACCCTGCTATCTCTTACCGTTACTGAGATCCCCATGCTTAGACTTGAGTTCGTATAGTTCTGTAAAACTCACCTGATATCTCACGAATATTCATCAACATCATGAAGAATTTTTTTCATTTTGAAATTATTTCTGTTAGGGAAGGATGGTCCCATACCAATCGCAAAGTACATATGTTTTGAACAACGGTCTGCGTAACATTATGTTCTGTTTCCTTTTATGTAAAACGGCGATATTACATAATGGTGGAAATGTAACACGTAAAGGAGGAATTGGGTATATCTGAAACCTTTTAATTTTATGTCAGAATATCTCCATTCAACTATTTTCAAGACGATAATGACAATTCTTGACTTACCCAACTTTGTATATAGGAAATAGAAGATACGAGTTTTATTGTTTTTTGCCTAGGAAAACACTAGTTTTATTATTTTTTGTGAAGAGAGTTACTCGAGGTTCCACTTTTCGAACAATAAAAGATGGTTTCGATCTGTGGCTCATTAGCATATTTCCATACATTTATGAAAAAAACAAAATCCTGGTTCAATCTGGATTTAGACAACATAGAGTAATCTACCCCCATGATCAGATTCAAACAGAATGGTTTGGGAAAATCCTGCAGAGTTCAAAGAGTAAGTCTAGATATTTATTCCGTTTTTCCTCCTCTTTTTGGTCCTACTTTGATGGTTGACTACTACATCAGGCTTATTGCCTGAAAGTAGATAATGAGTAGCTCCAATAGATTCAGCAGTTCTCATTCTCCACAGACCCAATATCCCCTGGAGCATAATGAAATACCGATGTCTCGTTTATACTGTACTGTCTTGGATGGTAGTACAGCATTCGTTGTGCCGAGTTATGTCTGCGTTCATCTGCCTTATTTTATCTCGAGCATATATTTATTAAAGTACTAGAATAGTACTTGATTATAATACGTAATCCTTCTACCATTTTTTTTCTGAGTAGTCTAGAGTTGATGGTCGATTTGGAAGACGCCTTTTCGCCATTTTAATTTTACATTATATGTATTGTTCATTTTCGATCTTACTGAAGATAAATGAAGTTGATATGGTAAATACTGAAAAATTAGGGATATATTTGTAATAAAAATGTGCATCTTCCTCATAGGTTAAAAAATCAATACCAAAACTCATTCGATTCTTTTTTTAGATCTGTTTCTGCCGACAATCAGGAGAATGGTATCTCGAACACGAGAAAACGAAGAAGAAAAAATCACCACTACACTTGTCTAGTTTGTTTCGCAGAATTTTCATCAAGCAAACAATATGTCCAACATAAAGCCCAACATAATGAGGTTTCTACTTGTTGTGTTAGTGATTCGGAAGATTTGTGTAATTCAAACATGAGTGAACAGGACAACCCCATCGAAATATGTTCACCTAGAAATGTTACCGAAGTGGATCCACTAGATTTCAGCATAATTTTAGAAAATTCAACAGATCCTGAAACCATAGTCATAGATGAAGATCCACTGTCTCCAGATATTGTAACTGTAGACAGGGATAGTGAACAAGAACAAGCAATTGAGTCGCTTTTGATAAATTCTTCTCCAGAGGTTTCTAACGACCGGCCAGATATCGTTTCTTACGATTTCACCTGTGATATTTGTTATGATATATTCTGCACCAAAGAAGAACTAGAGTCTCACATGGAACTGCATTCGCAGATCGAAAAGAGGACCAAAGAATCGAACGAAACTGATAACATTTCCGCAATTTTGTCAGAAAGTCGCAACACAAGTTTGCCGAGCATTTCTGAGATCGCTTCACCTTTCCAAGGGAACAACGTGCCAGAAGAGGGTAGTCCTCAAGACGACAGCCCAAGCAATGATAAAATTGATGGTTTCATGTCCAATTTCCTCAGACCTATTGCAAACAAAAGTCCTCAAACTCCCCTTGAGACTCAAAACTTTGTGGTTCATAATTTTGTTCCTGATATCAACGCAAGCTCGGCTGTACTGCCTCAACAGCAGCTCAATGTGTTACCACCAAACAACAACTCGATTACCGAAAATCAGTTGAACGTTGTTTCAGATGCAGATGGAAATCTGTATGTCGTAGTTGGTTGTTCCGTTACTAATAGCGAAAATAGTGTTGATCCTGTCACGTCTTTATATCAGGACAATACTACGCCTACTGTACTCAGTCCAGGTTTTGTTATGGATCATATTCCGGTAGCATCATTCGATAATGTGCTTGGATCAGCTTCTCAGTCAGTAAACCAAACGCCTTACATAAGCGACAAACCTGTAATATCTTTGGCAAGATTAAATCAAAATATAGAACAAATGAAGGCGAAAAACTCAAGCGCCCTTGAGCAATCTGTTGTTACTCAGAATAGACTCAAAAATAATGAAGAGAAAGTCTTTCTGGTAAAACAGAAACTCGTTCGGATGAAAAAGATCAAGGACAAGATGTCAAAATCTAACGATTTTGAAATAATAGAAGAGTATCGTTCACCACAACCAGCGAGAAAAAAGCCCAGTAAGGCCAATATTCTGAGGAAAATTGTGAAAAGAGTTCCTTCTCGAAGGAAAGTACATAAAGATTTTATTCGGACTGTCCAGTCGATGGATGCCAATGATTCCAATGGTTTTGCTTCTAGAGGTCCTTTTTTCCATGTAGATTCTCAGCAAGAGGGGTATTCACACTCTAGCAACTTGAAAAATGCATTATTACATGGTTCTACCGGTTTTACGTTCGAGAGAACAAATCAGTCTTTTCCTAGTCAAACCGACGAGGACGAAGCACATGTAGTGCATATAGCAAACGAACCTGAAATACCCCCATTATTATATCAAACGTCAAGGCCGAACATGATAATCGACCCAGATCCTCACCCTGTGGGGAAAGCACCCACCGTTGATCGGATTTTGATGCCCAGAATCACCAACGTCATGTCCATGAATTCTGATATCATGGAGTCTGATAGTATAACCGTACTCAGCGACGGGGAAACAGAAGTTACTACTCAGAAAGTGATAAGCGGGCTCAACACAAATTGTGACGACGATGAAGATGATATCGAAAGGGCGTTGCCCATGTCATTGATATATCGTCCAGAGGCGGAGAATACCGGGAAATAATTCAGATTGCTGAATTATCAGATGTGATATGGATATGGTTCCGTGTCCTTATTTTTAATTTTTTTCATTTGTAATGTTTTATTATTACTATTGCTTTTCTGTTTTGGATGTGATTGGAATTGGTATTCAGTTCTCCTACACGTAAATAAATATTTTTATTTATAGTGGTGTTGTTTTCTTTCTAGCAATGAATGATTACGTTCAAAAATTCGCTAACATAACCATTTATAACAGGTGGTTTATGAAGTTATTGTTTTGCGACGTCCAACATAAAGAAGATCTAATTCTGGAACATCATAATTATCATCACCTATAATATTGTAATAAAAATACACCAACGTTCCCCTAATTTATTTTGTCTTGTAAAATAGAACTTTCAATTTATTTCAATCAAACAAGTAATTATTAAATTGATGGATGTAGCCGTTACTACCTGGTGGGAGATCATCATGAAAAATGATTAATAAAACGTCCTAAGTTTTATTTCATATTTTACCACAAAGCCAACTCTGCATTGTCTATTTCAAAACTGTCAGCGGTCCGAATTTCCTTATACAGGGTGATTTACCTAGGCCGTGCATTAGGAGTTTTTCAAATTATCATTCCACATTATTTTTAATGTTATTTTTGATCTGTTTGTTATTTGAATTATAATAATTGGATTTTTTGGTATTTCATTTCAAAAAATTACTTTCTATTATATCATTAGAAAGGAATGGTTATGCTGAATAGTACAGGCAAGAAAAAGTTGTATGTTCCTATTTAAGTTATGGACCTACAGAGTATTGTTTTTTTCCCAATTTTTCCAATATTTTTTTGGCGGCTTTTTATAACGCCGACGAATGAAAATAAAATATCACAGTAGTAGCAACTGTTATCAAGTGACGTATGGTTTCCATAGCCAACTTTTCAATTTTTGGCTTTCATTTTGCTTCCACGGCCTACTCGGTGAATTTCAATAATAATTTTTTTCTGATCTAGTTTCTGGTTAGATACCAACTTGTGATATGTCATTAGAAAGGGAATTGAATGCTGAATAAAGCGAAAAGAAAAAAAAATTGGGTTTCCATTTAAAATAAGAAAGTTGATGATACTTCCGGTCAGACCGGAAGTTAACTTCGACATGTCAATATGCTCAAATTCTAGCTCTTATGTCATTATATCGACGCTCCAAATTTCACAAACTTACTTCATACAATAACTGAGATATTCCATAGGCAATACTTCCGTAGCCACCGGGTATACCGTCCAACCGTTTTAGTCATATTTCTGTTTTAAGTGTCATTTAGCCCTATGCTATATCACTTCCGTTGAAAATAACGTTAACGTTATTCGCCACTTCCGTTATTGTACTATGATTGGTAATAACAAAATAACGGAAATGGCGGATAACGGTGACGTTATTTTGAACGGAAGTGATACATCATAGGGATGATTGTTTATATTAGGTTTGATACTACATACAACATTCGTAAACCAACTCTCTCTTCTTGAACTTTCATTGAGAACCTGCCACCCAGTTATAGATTTGTTCCTAATTATCTTGGGAGTGTGCGCTCTGAACGGAATAGGCTCAACACGTTTGCTTTTTTGCTGCCTTATGTATGCAATGGTTTATATGGCTTTTAGCCTACGTTCAGCCTAAGTTACCGACTGGAGTGAACCCAGAATGGCTTTGGTTATTTCTAATACCGGAGAGAGTAAAAATTAGTTAGGACATGAATCATTAGAATTCCCGTCTGATGATAGCCTTTGTAACGACATTTTTCGTTTGAAATTGTGACACACTTTGGGAAATTTAACTTGGCAACACGGCAAAAGGATTTGACATTCGAACTTGACGATTGTGGTTTGTTTTTTGTTGATATGCGGCAAAGCTACCTAATTTAAGATTTGTGGAGTTGAACATATAGGGAATATATTTTCAACTGGCTAAAGGTTCCAGATTTGGCTACATGTCTACATAAGCATATTTCTGGACCTTACCCGTGAGGATATCAAAAATACAATTTCACTCAAGTACCAATCATTACATATTATATTCTTCAAGCATTTGATAATATTTTGTGTCTTTTAGGTGCTTTTTAGTTAGGCCTTTGGGTACTCGATCTCATGTGCCGTCATTGTAAACCCTTTGCCTAGGATATTGACATCTGGAAGTCTACCGAAAGTATATTTCACTTCAGTGAATACCTAGATCACCACACCACTGGCGGATCTGATGGGGGGGCATGGGGGCCATGCAATACAACCATGAAACAGAAATATTCTTCTATGCAGTACGAATATGTGAAAACACAGGCGGCCAAATCAAAGGGCGGCAAAACATATTACGATAGAAGAAAAATAATTACTTTCGGAGACAAGGCTTCATAAAATGCATTTTACCATTAGCGGTAAGCAGGGAGCGGTGGCGCTTTTCTCTTTTCTGTCACTTCTCCGCCACGAATCACCCCTCCTCCCATGGAACGAAGCTGTATATGCACCTGTTTGGTTAAAAAAATGTATTAATTCATGCCCCCCCACCTCTGAAAAACTCCCTAGATCCGCTAGACACATGTACTTTAAGTAACAACCTAAAGTCAGTTATTTAAATTTCAGAGTTTTTTTTACCGCTGTGGGCTTCTCTGCCTGGTGAACCTCCCTTGCCTATCAATTAGAGCCACTAAGTAGGGTTAAGAACATATAATAGAACTTGCGATAAAACAGCATAGCTTCGACCACCAGCTAACGTACCCAGCATTTAGTAGAAAAATATTCATTATCCTTCTATATGTCATGTTATTGTAAACGCTACAGGTAAGGTGCATCATACTAATTGCGGTTTTAAGGTATATCATTATGGTACCTAGAGTGGTAGATGTGTTCCGTATTGGATATTTTCGTATATACTCCATTTCGTACTATAGTTCTCTTATATCGCACCTGAGAGGTGTTTGAATGGATTTGGTTATTGAACTGTGACCGTAGACCACCAGAAACGTCACTATTATTTCAATAGTATGTAAATATGTAAGAAATCCTAATAGTTACTTGGTGTAAGTACGAACAATGAGGGATCAGTAATTGTAACCACCATTCAATTTTTTTCAAATTGTTTTTTCTGTTAACCAGCTGTCATCCCACGTGGAACATTTTAGGTACTCACAATGGATAATTAATATGCGGATGTAAACCATAACATGTCCTATTTGAAAACTCTATGTTGGTATAACTTTCTGTGTACATAATTTTAATTTGACATTAATTCAGTTTCAATCCTGCTCGATTATGTCTATATTAACCACCCAAATTGGCGCAGGTCTTGTTATGCCAGACGTTTTTTTCGTGAATAATCTGACTGATTACTGATATAATTCTGTTTTACTCGGATATAAATTTTACACCTATCTGATCAGCTTTTCCTTTTTAGTTGTATCTATCAAGATCACCTCTACTCAACAAATTACAGTCTGGACGCTTTGAGCACATCCTTGCAACTTCCTAGCTTCTTGGATCTAGTCAACTGCCAAAAACAGTCAACGATATCAGAAGACATTATGGAAACGTCGGTTGTTGACCAACTGAACGATTCCGACGAACTCATGAATCTCTTGTCGACCGAGGAGAACTGTACCGCCATTTTACAAAACATTTCCACCAACGAACAGTTTCAGCGGTTGATGAACGAAGAATCGGAGTTCGTTCCCACCGAAGAAATAGAACAGTTGATAAACAAAAGTTGCGAAATTCAACCTGCGCCGGTGGTGAATATTATAGACTCTAGAGTCATAGTTGATGGGGAGGAAATCAGGGAGGATTTTACGAAAAGCGCGGATAGTCCTGAAGGCACTGAAGAGAAAATTAAGAATGTCCTCAAGTGTGACCAATGCGAGAAAATTTGCACAACGAAAAAGCTTCTGAAGAAGCACGAGCTCACGCATACGAAACAGCGGGAATTTCCCTGCGAGGTGTGCGGAAAACTTTTCAGGTACAGGTACGAAGTGACGACCCACCTGAAGAGTCATAACAAACCAACCTACCAGTGCGAAATGTGTCCCCAAATGTTCATCCACAAATCGCATCTCAATGTCCACAGGAAAAAACATTTGGGGGAATTCGTTGCGTTTTGCGATGACTGCCAGATAGGTTTCCCCACTACAACCGCCTTCAAAAGGCACAGGAATACGGTCCACGATAACCTGCGTCTCATTTGCGACCTGTGCGGAGCCAAACTGAGCACCCCGTGTGCGCTGAAGGAGCACAAGCGGACTCATGATCCGAATTATGGTAGGAACAGAGCTCACGCTTGTGACACCTGCGGAAAACGGTTCCTCACTTTGAGAAACCTCAAAAGCCACATGAAAATCCATTCCAAGACATCCTTGTACAATTGCAACATCTGCGGAAAATCCGTCAGTAGCAAAACGAAACTGGAAACGCACTTGAAGATGCATACGGGGGTGCGAGACTATAATTGTTCGTTTTGCAACAAGAACTTCGCATCCAAGGAGTACCTGATGCTTCACCATCGAACGCACAGCGGAGATAAACCATTCGAGTGTACTATTTGTGGGAAACGTTTTACGCAAAAGACTTCTCTGACGGTTCACATACGGTTTCATACCGGTCAGAGACCGTATAAGTGCGAGTGCGGGAAACAGTTCGCAACGAAAAGTCATTTGATGGCTCACTATAAGACACACGACATCGGAGGGGTCGATATAGAATATATTACGAACCATCTCATTTGAAATTGGAAAATAAATGTTTCACGTTCGATGAATGTCTTTTTATTTGCTATTTCATCCGGTTTTATAGGTGGTTCAAGTAATTCTTGTGATGGTTGGCGCCCAACTCCAGGAATATGATCGGTTTTCGAGACAATTGAATCTGCAAAGCAGTCTCGTGTGCCAAAATCTGAATCGTGAGAGAGCCGCACACCTTTCGTAAAAATTAATAGGGTATAAAATTCCAAGACTACCACAATCTCTATACAATACGACATATTGTTCCGAGTATCTGATAGAAAAATAGTACCGTCCAAGCTAATACCTCCACGATTATATCATTACATACCCCTCATAAGGTTCTAAGGGGTAAGTCCTTTCTCTGAAGGACGATGAAATCATATGTAATTCGGAAAATAAGGTCCACCAGTGTTTCAGTCAGGTCGTACGGAAGCGGTGATAAACGCATTTGCTAATTACGAATGAATCAATCAATCAAAAAATAAATTATGATGCAATGAATGAGATTCTTATTGACAAAGCATAAGATCATATAATTATAAATAAATTAATATGGAAAAACCACATGTCAGCCTCAATAACTAGCAATAAAATCAACAGAAGAAGTAAAATAACTTGAAATATTTCCATCTTTGAAGAATCACAGTAATATGATATACACATTAAAATTTATATCTGAAGTGTATCATTGTAGAACTCATCCAAAGTGTAGTATGCCTTATCCAATAGTAACTCCTTGACTCTCTTTTGGATTAGTTATTCAGAATTCAAATTTTTTATGTCCTGTGGTAAATGATTGAAAACTTTTTTTATAGTTATAAAATAGTGAATTCCTAACTTGTGTAGAGTTGGGCCTTAGGAAAATCAATTTTACACGTCTGTCTGATGAGAAGACGAGAATTTTTTGTACAGTTATTGTTCAACTTGTGTTTTTTAAACACCACACATACAGTCCCCAATATGAATATTGGGGCGAGGGTCAATATTTTCTGTGATTTGAATAGGGACCGACATGTATCTCTGAAGCCAGCTCTGGACACAAACCGAACCGCTCCTTTTTGAAGAATGAAGACTGCCTTAGTGATGTTTGGCCAGAGTTCCCCCAAAAGCGGACAAATCTAAATAGAAGCTCGCCTAGTACCCCTATACAAAGGTAGGGAGATGATTGTTCCAAATAAATTCAGTTCAATCGCTGTTCTAAAAGGTGGAAAATTGTGGCTGAATTTTTATATTCCGAAAGCAAATCGCGTGAGCAAGTTTTAGATTATCTGTATGATTACGATTTGTGGAAGCTGGACTATGTATTAAACCACAATAGGCAAGTTTTTATATAATTCAAGTTTCACAAAAAAAGAAGTTTCAGGATATGACTAAAAATATTCCTGAAGAGTAAAATATTCTAAGGGTGCCATACCCAATATTTAGTTAATTTCCCCCCCCCCCCCGGTAAATAGCGCCACGGCAAACAATAATAATAGTAGTCCTCTCCCGCACAGGCTATACCTTTGGGTACAATCTATGAGTGTTTATGATAGTATTATTATTATTATTATTAGCATGTCACTTGCTATATCGCATGTCATTGTCCACAGCCCCAGGATTCTTGCTTCTTCAATGACTAGCAGTATTTCATTGCTAGTCGTAAATTTGCAACTTTGTTTTGTCATTCGGTTTGACCAAAATTATTTGTTTCATCGTGATAATTTTTTTATGGTTATCCTATATTATTTTTTCTTAAAAATTTTTGGCTTAAAATTATGACTTAGATTCTGTTGCATTCAATTTTAGGTAAGCTGAGTAATTTTAACAAATCATTATTTATAGTCATCTGTCGAGAAACAGATATATTAGAGTGTCATCAGCATACTGATGTTATCCAACAGTGACTTAGGCATTTGCCAAAATCAAAATACATTGTGAACAGTAGAGGGTCAATACCCTTGGGGGACTCCAATTTTTCTCCCTGCGACTACAGAACCTTGATTCGTAGTATTTGGGTTTTTTCTAGTAATTCATACTCTGCGGTTAAAATGGTCCAGTACTCTGACGAATGTCTCTTGTACACGATCTGTAGACGCAAAAATGTTATTATTGATACAAGCCGCTGCAGATGTACTACGATTGGTTCTGAAACCCAATTGGATTGGCAGAATACATTCCTACAAATTGGAATCATTTACAATAATATTTTATAAAAAATTTCTTCCAAAAAATTCATTTTTGAGTGGACAACAGTGGACCTCAACTTCAATATTTATTCATTTAAATGAAATGGTAATAATAATAACAGAATTTATGCAGTTTGTCAAAGTACAAAGATAGGCAAAAAATTGAGAGTTGAGAAGTGATTTTCAATACAGCAATAAACAAAAATTAAAACGATGAAGCTTATGGATTCTACGTGTTGAAATTGGGAAAATTTCTGCCTAAAGACTATTGGTCGAAGAAAATACAAGTGTTGTGTTACGTTTAAGGTGATGAAATGTGAGTTTAGTCCAATAAATTACTTGCAAGATTCAGAAAGTAATAATTTTGTATTCTGAACTCAGAAAATTGGACAGAATAATTTCGCTATTTCAAGAACTCGAAACCCCATTTTTTTTTCTCTTCAGTGGTTTCTACGCTGAATTCTGAAAACTTTGTGATTACATTCCCACACCTAAAATCGATGGTTATGACTATTTTTTTATGCTTGAATAAATACTATTTTCTGAACATCCTCTAAAATGATTTAGATATTTCACTCATACATGAGTAAATTGTCTACATTGAAATATAACGAACGTAAGAATTAATAAATTTTTTTACGGTACTGAAATGAATACATAAAAAATTGGTGCATTGGTAAACATTTCGATAAAACTTCTCTATTTCTGAAAGGGATTGTTTAGGTACACATATTGAGTTATATTCGAGCTGATATTGCGTCATAAGTGCTTCTCAGGTATACTCGTTCAAATATAATAGTGATTTCTATGACAGCGTTAACGTTTTTACTTTTTCAGATATTCGTCATTGATGAAGGATCTCAACGACTATCTTGTGGAATTGCACACGGGAAAGCTGGCCTACCAGTGCCAAGATTGTTTCAAATCCTTCACCACAAAACACTATTTCAAAAGCCATTTACTAAGCCACAAAAACATTGCAAGGTTCGAGTGCCCAGATTGTGACAAGAAATTCAAGCGAAAAAGTGATCTGAATAGTCACAGCAAAACTCATCAGACAAATAGAAGCTCTTTCATATGTGAAGTTTGTAAAAAAGTGTTGAGGACTAAGCCATCGTTGGTTCTTCATCAAAAAAGGCATTTGAAGCTTTTTAACGTTTACTGTAACTATTGCATGAAGGGGTTCTATTCCAAAACAACCCTGACGCTGCATATCAATTCCAAACACGAAGGAAAATCTTCCTTCGTTTGCGAGGTCTGTGGTCGACCGTGCTACGACAAAACAAGTCTGGAAAATCACAGGCTGAAGCACGACGAAGACTACGGCAAAACAAAAAACATCAAATGCAAGCTCTGTAACACCAAATTCATCGACAATAAGTATCTCGCGGTCCACATGTACAAACTGCACAGCACCGATCACAGCCACAGATTTGTCTGCGAGAGTTGTGGCAAGAAACTCTGTTCCAAAATCAGTTTGCAAGAACACATGATAGCTGTCCATCAAGGTCTGAAACCACACAAATGCGACATATGCAACCAGAGCTTTGCGAACAAAACAACCCTGAGGCTGCACGAAAGGCGACACACGGGGGAGAGGCCCTATAAGTGCCAGTTCTGTTCGAGGGCATTCACCCAAAGTCACAGTCTCAAGTTACACATGAGGCTGCACACAGGAGAGAAACCGGAAGTTTGTGGCATCTGCGAAAACAGTTTTACGTCGAAAAACATGTTGAGGTCCCATATGAAGTCGAAGCATAAGATTTTTCATGACCCGGTTTCGAAAAAAGATTTGGATGTGGTGTTGAATCAGAGTAGCTGAAATTGTTCGATAATGATTTAACTCCTGCCTCAACATTTTTATGTTATTATTGTATCATAGTATTATTTTAAATATCTTAAATTTCTTTTTTGAAGTCAGTAAAGTGTGTCCGGAACTTGACTTGATCTTCACCATTTCAATAATTAATTTGAAATCGATCAATCTCCCATGCAAGGAACAAATCTATATGGCTAAGATGGATTCAAGAAATATTTGGATCATCTCGAAATGATTCTTCTCAATATAAGAAAGGGTGGAATAAATCTAAAACCACTATTTACTTCAGCTACATACCACGAAAGGATTACAATAATGTCTCATTGTCTGTGAATTGATTCACGATTTACCTCTATATAATAAGTTGTCTTCTATTTGGCACTGAAGAGAATTGATAATTTTTATTATTTCATATTGGGAGAGAAGTAATGAAATATTTAAATAACTGAATATGTTACTGTTGAAGACCACTTATTACCACTTGAACCAAATCGTTCCGTTTTTTTCTATTTCCAAGTGCTTATTTAGTAAATTTATCGTTTTTTATTAATAAATTAATACTCTTATTAAAACTTACTCAGTTTTATTCGAAATATTTTTTTATTAATAACTGGCAAATATTTCCAAATCATCAGATCAGAAGGAATTTCTGTTAATCACCAATTGTAAATTTTTTACCCTTTATTCAAACCCAACCGGGTTAAATCTAGAGTCGCTTCATTTGGTTGTTTTTATGCAGTGAATATTTCGAGAAAATGATCATAGCAAATTTCAGCCAGAACATTTCAATCAGTTTTGTTTAAAGCATACGAAGTACTTGCCAATATTTTTTATGGAACTACTATTAGTTTTTTAATTCATTAAATGTAGGTGTTCGGTAACTCTTTGTACAATAAATATTTATTTTCATTAAAACGAAGTTTTACTTAATGAAGTTTTTTGGTGAGTACCTACCTACATCGTTTTTAAAACATGAAGCAGGAATAGACAATTTTCTTCTCTTTCGTTCCAAATCCAAACTTTTTGCTATTGATTTCTCCAGCACCTTTTTCAATTTTTAATGACTACAAGTCAAAAAACAAAGTTGTAGCTGCTGCAGAATTGGGTATCTATTTTCAGTTTCCTGTGTTTTTGTCGATAGTGGACGGTATTGCATTAACTAAAGTTTTATACTCCAAAATATATTCAACACAAAGCATATACCATCTCTTGAGGTCAGCTTTGAATCTAGCACGATATTTTGTCCGAAGTGGTATCCCCCCAGATTTCCAGAAAAATTATAATTCGCAGAAGTTTCTGTATCATTTCCCTTTGGTCTCACCATGTTCTTTGTACAGTACAGGTTTTTTTCTTCGATTGAACTCAAAGATAAATTTTTTTTTCGAGAAACTGAATGAAAATTAACGAATAAACAATCTGAAAACTACAATGAAGGTGGCTCTAGTTTCCGAGTCACTTGCAATATTGGCTTCTTTAATGAGGAACAATGCATTTGTATGACATAATGCAATACCTGTCACTGCATTAGCTAAGGAAGATGTTTTCTGATAGATACCTGCCAAAATGTCCTTCATCGTAGGCAAATGGAAGAATAAAGGACAAAACCCCGGTGATAAACAACAATCGACATCTCATCTGGTTTATCGAAAACGTTTTTTGATAATTAAAACAAATTTTTCAGAGGGAAAGTAAAACTACAAATACAAATCTTCAGTGAAAAACTGATTTCATTTTGTTTCAGGAAGAAGACCAGGATCAAAAACGAAGTGACCTCTTTAAACTGCGACCACTGCGGCAAAACTTTCAAAAACCCCCGTCGTTTAAAAAAGCACATGCTGGCTCATAGTACCGAGAGACCATTCTCTTGCAAACTCTGTGATAAAAAGTTCAAAAGAAAATACGACGTGACTGTTCATATGAGGGTGCACGGCGAGTTTTCATCTTTGGAATGCGACATCTGCTCCAAAAAGCTCAAATCCAAAAGCTCCTACGTTATCCACAAGAAAAGACACTTGAAGGCGTACGTGGCCAAGTGCGAGATTTGCAGCCAAGGCTTCGTTACCAATCAAGAGTACAACAACCACATCGGTTCCAAACACGGCACCAGCAGCCACATTTGCAGCATCTGCGGAAGGGCCTGCTACGATAAAGCTGCACTTCAAGGTCATATGGCTAGGCACGCTGAAAACTATGAATCGAACCAAGATCACCGATGCGAAATTTGCAATAAAACGTTCTTCCAAGAAAAGTACCTGAAACAGCACGTCATCAGGATACACAAAGATGGCGGGCAGAGGTTTATGTGTGACCTCTGTGGGAAGAATTTGCATTCCAAAGGTAGCCTTAGGGACCACATGCTCGTCCATAAAGGGCTGAAACCTCTGGACTGTAAGGAATGTGGAAAAACCTTCGCTCTGAGGACTACCTTGAAACTGCACATGCGCACACATACCGGTGAGCGTCCGTACTGTTGCAAAGAGTGCGGCAAATGCTTCACGCAGCGGGGACCTTTGAATATACACATGATGTATCACACGGGAGAAAGGCCCCATAAGTGTGAAATTTGCCCCATGGCTTTCGTTACGCGAAATTTGTTGTCGACTCACGTGAAGAAGTTTCATGGTGCATTATAATATTCATTTGTGTGACACGAATTGATGCACATGCACATTAAAAATGTTGTGGATAGTAGACCGAAAGTAACATATGGCCTTCGAAAGTGCTTTCGAAATGTTTGAAAAGCGAGTACGAAACTGAAAGTATATTTCGAAAATAAAAGAAAAAATGAAAATATGACATCTGTGGAAGACAACACGCATTCTTTTTTCTTTCAGTATCCCAAGGTAATGTTTATTGTACCGGGTGGCACACTAGGCTGACTGGATAGTTGCTCAATTAACAACTTCATGTACCGTAGACAATCTAGGATTAACTTCAGACGTCGAAGAATATGTAATGGAGAGTATGGCATCGTTGTCTCTGCTGATGATGTTAACTTTTTTATGGATAACAATATATAATTGGGATTATCAAGAAGTTTCATTTATTATTGCAGATTTCCTGGAACCCCTCAGTGTTATAGTCTAATGAAGGTCCCTTTTCAAAGTCTCAGTCTCAAAAAATTACACAGAATAGAAGACCATCGAGGTGAGGCAAAGTAAGACGAAGTAACTTGAACATTAAAACAATGCTATATAGTATCACATTCACCATATAATATCACCCATTTCAATTTCCTTTCTTATCACGGTGACATAATATACTATAGCAAATTGGAATTTTCAATAATTTTCAAAACTAAAAGTGCACTTTTCTGCATGCTAGTAGAAAAAATTACTTTTGGTTCCAGACCCCATGTCTTATCGAAGACTCTGCGGCATGTCCAGCCTGCCGCTATTATAGCCATTGAAATAATTTGGCTGATTTGGATGTTCCATGTCAGTTTTTGGTCGATTATAACGCCCAGATATTTTATTTCTTTCGAAAATGTTAGCTGGGTCCCATTCAGCAAGTTTATACTTCTGACTCCTGGTGAATGGAACCAGTACTGTTTTGCTATGATTGACATTAAGTTCCTCCTTTGCGTACCAGCTTCTGATTGTGTTTAGGGCTACTTGCATGCGGTCGGTGATTACTCCGTTCTGTCTGCCCCCAATGGTGACGACCAGTTCATCGGCGTAACCTTGAGTCGTGAATCCAGATTCTTGTAGCTTTCCTAGCAGGCCGTCGACAACTAGTGACAACAGTAAAGGCGATAAAACTCGACCTTAGGGGCAACCTTTTTCCACTGTCATCCTGACTGTCTATCCCCAAGGGTCGCTACATTGATTCTGTTTTTCAGCATTGCTTGTATCCATCTGATCAATGAAGCATTGATATTCCTCTCTTCTAGTGATCTGGTTATGGAGGCATGTGAGGTGTTATCGAATGCACCCTGTATGTCGATGAAGAGCCATTGATTTTGCCACGTATGTTTTCAATGCTTTCAATCAGGCATTGTAGAGCATTAATCGTGGATTTACCTTGCAGTAAGTGGAAATATTCCATCCTTTCCTGGCGAATTGAATGGTTTAAACCTCTGATACTCCATTTCATTCTTTGGTTTGTGAAGATTTTCCCAGTTAGGCTGGCTCTATTGGGGTTGTGGACAACCTCTACCAGGTGAGCACTCTGCTGCTCTTTCTTCACAGCCGTTTAAGAGCCAGAAAAGTTCGTCTGCGAATGAGCACTTAGGCTTTCCTTCGGGTTATCAGTATATCCCCCGTTCCGTGTTTTGATCAGGCCGATGCCGTTGGAGCGTTCTTTTGAGAGAACTTTCTGTAGTCTTTGTGCTTGGTCCAGTTCACTGATCCCCTCGCACATTTGTCGTTGAGGGGGGAAACATGATTTTCGGATTCAGTAGAATCCGTCTTTAGCCTTTTCAAAAAATCAATCTTGTTCAAAATATCTCTCTTATCTTGACCAGTTGACATTTTAACTTCAGAGTTATATATTTCTGTTTCGTTACTTTTTGTGAAATGTTTGTTATTTTTAACATTTTCAGAATGTTGTTGAATCTTGTATTATTGTATTTTTACGTATATTTTAGAGCGTCCGAAAATGGCAGGTGAGCTTGCCAAAATGCTTATCATATCCCTTTGAAAAATAAATACGTTCAATATGCAGTATACTTTCATTTTCTCAGGATTAAAAATGTTTTCGATATTGTGTGGTAATGGTTTTATACTTGATACGCGTTTTGCATTTTGTTGTATAACCATATTCCACCTGACTTTATGAAAATCCTGTTTATATTTCCAATGAAATCATATTACAATGGTTCTCGAGTAGTTGATGAGAATTCTCTTCAGAAAGATGTAAAAAAAAAGTTTACAATATGTTTTTCACTTGGTAAGTACTCCGAGAGCAGATGGTTTTGAAATTAATCTACCCTTACTTTCAGGTGCAAGCGGAAAAAGTCTAGTATCAAACTGAGGGTCGAATGTAATGTTGAATCCACTGTAGGAGGAGACTTCGCTCAACTCAAATGCTGTGATATCTGCGGAAAATTGTTCAAAGACAAAAGACTACTCAAAAAGCACCTTACAGCGCATAGCGAACTAAGACCGTACTCCTGTGAAATTTGCAACAGAGCGTTCAAAAGAAGACACGAGTTGAAGTCGCATACGAAAACCCACGACGGATCTGTCTCGTACGAATGCGATTTCTGCTCCAAGAAACTGCGATCGAAGAACTCCTGGCAAACGCATAGGAACAGGCACATGAAACTGTACATCGTCAAATGCGAGGTGTGCGGGCAAGGCTTCGTTACAAACCACGAATACAGAAACCACATGACGGCCAAACACGGGACCAGCAATCACGTATGTAGCGTGTGCGGGAGAAGTTGCTACGACAAAACTGCGCTAGAAGGCCACATGGCGAGGCACGCAGAAAACTACGGTGAAAACCCCAGCTTTAAATGTGAATACTGTGATAAATCCTTTAACCAGGAGAGGTACTTGAAGCATCACTTCATGCGGATGCACAAGAATGGCGGGCAAAGCTTCGTCTGCGACTTGTGTGGAAAGGAGTTACACTCCAAAAACTCTTTGAGAGACCACTTACTCATTCACAAAGGACAAAAGCCGATAGAGTGCAAAGAGTGCGGAAGAAGATTCACCATCAAGACCACGTTGAAGCTGCATATGCGCACCCATACGGGGGAACGTCCTTACGCCTGCCTGGAATGCGGCAAAAGGTTCACTCAAAAGGGGCCGTTGAACACGCATATGCTGTATCACACCGGAGAGAGACCGCATAAGTGTGACATTTGTTATATGGGTTTCGTTACGAAGATTTTGTTGTCGAACCACGTCAAGAAATTACACGAAACCATCTGACGTTCTTTCTGATTGAGAATTATTCTTTTGTTTTTCGAATGGCATCTTTCAGCATGGATTCTTTTGATATTTTGTGTACAGTATTCGTTTTCTGCCATTGAAGCTTGTGGAAATTGTTTCATACATCATAACGATAAATGGATTCTAAACAATCCAGTCTTCTGGATAAACCTATACACTTTGGTTGGCCGGATTGTTTATCAGCATATCGAACCCAGTTATATTTTATTTTATAGAGTATATCAACAAATTCATTATAACTTGTTTTGCCACATCATATAGTATTTTTTAACACATCCACTCCTACAAGACGCATTTGAACGGAGTTCGAAAAGTTCTTCCATCATTGCTAGGTAGAATATTGAGAAAATATTGAAACATCCCTGACGTGCAGTTCGGATTTCGTAGAGGTCATAATACGACCTCGCAGGTGGTCTGAATTGTGCACGGGGTGAAAGAGGCCTTTAACAAATGTCTCAACACATTCATGGCCCTGTTGGATATGGAGAGAGATATGGATCGAGGGTGGTCAACAAGATGCTACAGGCAGGCATGCATTTGAATACAATGAGATTGATGGATTCAGACCTTACAAGACAGTAAGAGTGTCTGGAGGGTATCTAGCCGAAGCAGGTGTCCCAAATGATTGTGCTTGTCTCCCCACTTGTATTCCTTATATACGTATGATTTCACAAGGACCGAAAGGGTGAATGCGGCGATATATGCGGATGATACCGCATTATACGCTCATTCATTCTCAAGCGTGGTCGCTGCAAGGCAGATCCAGATTGATCTGGATCGGGACGTCGTGCCATATAAATAAAATAAAATAAAATATTTTTTGAAAGTGTGCGTCATTCACCCTATACCCGCACGCAATTTATCAATTGTTATTTCTCCGCACGCTGAAGTTATTTCCACTAAGTTTTTACCTGTTTACCTGTTCGTGTAAACGCGAATGGTTTTTTAAGGGTGCTATAGGAGTTTTTTTATGCGATTGTAGAAAAACCTTTATCCTAATCATACGAAAAGGTACTTTTTCTACAAGCGTGCGTGTTCCGCCCAATTCCCGCACGCAATTTAGTTTGAGAGGTGTCATATTCCCGCACTAGTGCGGGAAAAATTTTCCCGCACGCTAATATCACTTCAAGTGAGTTTTTCCCGCACTAGTGCGGTAATAATTTTTCCCGCACGTGAAAGTTTGTTCAAGAGCGCTACATAAGAAGTTTCAAGGCGCTTGTAGAAAAAATCTTGATCCTTACTCATACGGAAAGGTACTATCCCGCACTCGACTGCTTGCCCGAACTCCGCTTTGCGTCGTTCGGGTAACGGCAGTCTCATGCGGGAATGGTACTCTTTCCGTACTTGTTAGGATAATAACTATTTCCGCACTCAACTGCTTACCAAACGACGCGATACAGTCGCATGCGGGGAATATACTCTTTCCTACGACCACACACTGTACAGTCTTATATCCACACGTGTGCGGAAAATTACTTTCGGCACGTGTGCGGAAAGTACCATCCAAAGTATTATTACTTTGACTCAAACAAAAAAACGAAAGAGATATTCATACTATTATTGTTTGTATTGGAGAAAAATATTGTTTCCAATATTCCACCCGTTAGAGAGTGGGTGACCCGAATTCTCACTGCCGTCGACTCTCTTCCTACCCAAGTCAATCGAAAAATCCACAGAAACACTGCATAAGCAGTATGTAAATATTTGTGTTCAAAACATTACAAAGTCGCTCAGAGTGTCCATTCATACATTTACGATTATTTTGTATGGCTGGTCCAAATATATGATCCGTATATCAAATTTTAAAATCGATACCGAGTTATGAATTCTTCAGATCTTGTTACAAAATGAAATAAAACTTGTTCGCAAATATAATTTCAAAATTATGGACCGTAATAATACAGATGGTACAGCATCACTAAATAACATTGTCTGCTGTTACAGGTGGAACAAATCCAAAAGAAGATTGCCATAACCTATCAAAATAACTATTTATCAAATCTTTGTTTTAGGTGCATCAAGAAAAAAACAAGTAGCTTCACGCTTTTCGTCGAAGGAAAAGTTGAGTTCACAGAGGGAGGCAACTTCACCAAACTAAAAACTTGCGAGCTGTGCGGAAAGTTCTTCAAAGACTCCAGGCGATTGAAGAAACACATGACTTCGCACAGTGAAGACAGGCCTTACGCCTGCGAAACGTGTCACAGACGGTTCAAAAGAAAACACGAAGTCTCGAATCACATGAGGGTTCACAACGGAGGGATGTCTTACGAGTGCGATTTCTGCTCGAAGATTCTGAGGTCCAAAGGTTCTTGGGCCATCCACAGGAGGAGGCACCTCAAAGAGTTCATAGCCAAGTGCGAAATTTGCGGTCAGGGCTTCGTTACCAATCAGGAGTATCAAAACCACATAGGATCGAAACACGGCAACAGCAACCATATCTGCAACGTGTGTGGTAGGAGCTGTTACGACAAGGCTTCCCTGCAAAGTCATCTGAAGAGACATTCCGACGATTATGGAACAAAGTCAGACATCAAATGTAATCTGTGCAACAAGACGTTCCTTCAGGAGAGATATCTGAGGCACCACCATTTGCGCATGCACAAAAATGGCGGTCAAAGGTATGTTTGTGACCATTGTGGGAAAGAAGTCAATTCCAAGCGTAGTCTTCGAGATCATTTACTGATTCACGAGGGTCTCAAGCCGATACAATGCAAGGAATGTGATCGGAGTTTCGCGTTGAGGACCACCCTAAAACTGCACATGCGTACCCACACCGGAGACCGACCGTACAAGTGCAAAGAATGCGACAAATGCTTCACTCAGAAAACACCGTTGACAGTGCATATGAGGTACCATACCGGGGAGCGTCCCTATACTTGTACTGTGTGTGATACGGGTTTTGTCAGCAAAGGGGCACTGTCCATACACCAGAAGAGTAAACATGGCGCTGCATGATTTTTTCGAAGTCAACTTATTTTTGTTCTTGTTTGTCGTTTCATATATATTGTTTGCCGTTTTTCAACGCTTGTATATGATGAACAATCTAGTCATATTTGGCAGAGTTCCATCGTCCTTATTGCACGATCTTGTTTCCTGAATTGGTTGAGACTGAGTTATAATTGTTTTTTTTTCTTTTCGAAATACAAAGATCATTGTTTGCAGAACCTTATAATAAATACGTGTTTTTTTTTCAATACAAATATTAGATTTTTTTCGAAATAGTTTTAGTACATCTTTCCCAGGGCTCATTCTTTTAACAAACAGCAAACCTTTGCAATCGACACCAGAGGCATAGACATAAATTCAAGAAATAAAAACAATTTCATTTCTACCTCCTTCTTGGTTTTTCCGATGTTGTCTGAAGATATTAGTTTTTTTTTTCTTCTTGTGAAAACCAGAAAAATATAAAAGTACAGTTGGGAAGAAGTCGATGTTTTAGTATCTTTTCACTACACTCGATGGCGAATGATTTAGACGAACACAGTTTCTGAAAAGGTGACTGTGACCTCATCTGTGATACCTTCTATAAATTCTGATTCACTTCTTCGAATACCATTTTGATGTATCATGAAAAACATGTGCTCATTACTTCTAACCAAGTTTTATGTTCTTCATCGGCCCAAGTATTGAAAATCAATGTTGGGTTTGGAAAAAAGCAGACATTCAAAATTTGTAGGCATTGAAAAATCTGCCGAACAATCAGTGATGTTGGTGAGGTGAATCAAGAGATATCAACGAAAGGTGAACCTACATATCATGTAAATAGATCAAATCTATAATATTGAAATAATATCTTCGTGCAATTTCTAGACTTGTATGTACTTTTTTGGCAACATGATAGCAAGAAACATTTTACGTGCTTCCTCAAATGTTCCTGAAGATTTTTCAAATTTAATCTTCTTCATTATGACATAAATATGATATAGTACGAAAGCTTAGAAGGTCCAATATTATTCAGATTCTCAGAATTAGCTGATTCCGAGATACCAAGTCCTAAATCCAACTTAGTAACTCGGATTTAACTAATTCCGAGATGTTAAATCAGAATTCTGACTTAGTTTCTCATAATTAGCTAATTCCGAGGTACTAAGTCTGAATTCCTAATTCGTGACTCAGAATTAGCTAATTTCGTGATGTTAAGTCAGAATTCCGACTAAGTAACTCAGAATTCACTAATTCCAGGATAATAAGTCGGAATATTGCGACTTAGTATCTCAGAATTGAATTAGAACACGTTCTCTCACTCCTCATTCGGACTTTGCATCTTTGAATTAGCTAATTCTAAGATACTAAGCCAGAACTCCGACTCAGTAACTCAGAATTAGCTAATTCCGATATAATAAGTCAGAATTCCGACTTGATATCTCGGAATTAGAGCACGTTCTGTCAGTCCTAATTCTGACTCAGCATCTCGGAATCAGCTGATTCTGAGATACCAAGTCGGAATTTTGACTTAACATCTCGGAATTAGCTAATTCTGAGATACTAAGACGGAATTCTGACCTAGTATCTCGGAATTAGCAAATTCTGAGATGCTAAGTCAGAACTAGGAGTGACAGAACGTTTTCTAATTCCGAGATACCAAGTGGGAATTCTGACTTAGTATCTTGGAATTAGCAAAAATAAATTATTTATCAATAGTGGCCCTTCAACACCTTGCTAATATAGTGAGTGACATCATCTCGTTATATCTTGTTATAATACCTCATCCTTATAAAATTATTTTTCATAGAGGGTGTATCCTGTCAATTGGGGGGTCGTGATGATTAGGCAAGCGATTGTCTTTATGTTAGTATGCATTATAGTAAATTTACATCATGAATTCAAATAACTGTGGCAAAAAGCAATCCAAAGTGTAAATTTTGAATAAATAGCTTGGGTATATTCTCAATATATCATCGGAACTATGTTCTCACAGCATAATATAAATAACTATATTGATTTCATAGGAAAATGTCAACAACACCATCACAGTCTTGTGTACTGCAGATCCGGAATTGTGAAATTCTTAGATATGAGATCGAAATTACGAATTTCCGAGTTATTGAGGTATATTTCGGAATGCTAGAGTCTGGATTATATAAATTCGAGTGGGGAGTAGAAATTTCGATATCTAGATTAAACAGTTTCATTATTCTGAGTTAGTTTGTCAGAATTCCGAGGTATTTAATCGGAATTATAAAAAGTATGGGTCCTCCAAAGATTTTCAAAAAGGTTTATCGACTATTATTTTGGTTATGTTAATTACATTCATATCCGCATTCCAACCCTTTTTTTGCTTGAAACATGGGCGAGAACAATTATTATGTACAATTATTATGTTCCACCTTCTACATATATTCTTTTACATATTCGTAGATGCAAAAAGTGCGTGGTAATGGTAAACATATTTTTTCCGAGTGTGTGACAGCACAGGTATTCAGTATCCTATTTAACATAGAATATAGGGTATTTTCTGTATCGAAAACTAGTACTATTACAAAAAATAATGGAATGATTACCAAATTTTCGTGTATCAAAAATTACTTACCATCTCACTTTTTAGGCTGAAAATTTCGAAAGAAAAACCTCAAATAAAAGTAGAAGTAGAGCCAGACTCTGTTGCGAGATCGAAAATCAAAAGAGAACTTGACCCAGACTTCGTTCCGAAAAAGAAAAAGTCTAAATTGAAGCCAAAGTCCCTCAAATCAAAAGAAACGCCTAAGGAAGAAAACTACCAAGACATCGGAGAGAACCTTTTGAAATTTGCCTGCGAGATATGCGACGAAAAAATCGAATCGAGCATTGCATTCGCTCATCATTCCATTAGTCATTCTCAAGATAACAAGTACCACTGTCACTACTGCACCTACAAGAGCTCATTGCTGAAGAGGATCGACAAACACATGAAGTTCCACGGAAACGTTGGCAAACAGTTCTCGTGCGAAACATGCCAGGCCGTGTTTCCAGAGTGTATCCAGGCCATCGAACACAAGCACTTCCACACGGGGGAAATGTCGTACCGTTGCGAACTCTGCAACAAGCACTTTATGTTTTCCTGGCTGTTGTTCACCCACAAGAGACTGTTCCACCCATCGATGAAGGACGATCCCGCCAGTTTGTTTTGCGACAGCTGCAATATGTCTTTCGGCACCCGCTCGGGATTGCGGAAGCACATTTTCCGCAAGCACAACAAAATACCGAAGGAACAGCCGCTGTGTGACGTTTGCGGGAAGACGCTGGCCAGCAACGAGACTCTGAAGTTCCACAAGAGGACCCACACGGGCGAAAAACCGCACGGCTGTGCCACTTGCGGCAAGTGCTTCAGGAAAAAGGGGCTTCTGGTCGAGCACGAGCGGACACACACTGGGGAAAAACCATTTGCTTGCCAGTATTGCGATAAGGCTTTCGCCCAACGGGCCCCTCTGAAAATCCACCAAAGAATTCACACTGGCGAAAGGCCGTATATTTGTAGATTATGTGGAAAAGGGTGCATCTGCAAAAGCGTTCTTGATTCGCATTTGAGGAGTTGCGCTGGCCTTATTATTCCTTGAAATTGACGTAAGATATTGTTGTTTTGGTCCGTTTTGTATTTTATATAAAAAAGTGTTTCCAATGACTGACTCGTTACTAATATACAGTGTGATTGATAAGTGAGGAGCTAATAAAACTTCCGAATTACACGAAAAAATATATACTCTTATCACACAACAAACTCAGTCGCGAAGGCTGAACTTTCGTCTACATCCGCGGTAGACATTTTCGAAGGCGGTGCGGCAACAGACGAAACCGCAGATTAGTCAAGAAGATTTTACCGGTAAATGCCAACACTATAGTGTGATTCTTGATGGGGGATAATTAAACTGGTTTCAAAATTTTGTCCGAATTGAAATCTGGAAGTTTGCATAACAGGTTGTTATGGAACTGGATTTATGCAATCCTCTCATAGCGATTTATATCATCTGTGGTGTAATTATTCTGTTGGTAACCATGCAGTCACCTCTGAAAGCCGATTGAGATACATGCGTGCCTACCCTGCATGAAAATTGCATGCCTGTTGACGTTTACAACTGTGCGTGAAAAATGCATTGTGAGCACTCACAGAATGAGGACATGCTTTAGTTTAAATCATTTGAAAAATTCGAATACATTACTCCAGCATTGACAAAATTATTACAGAACCAAATAAAATATGACCTTGCCATAGAAGCACAAGTGAATTGTCATGCATATGCATCTAAATCGCACGTGCTACAAAAACCCTGGATGGGCACGCATCTATCTGAACCGGCTTTAACGTCCCTGCGAAATAAGGGAGTCAAAAACTTTTTTTTCTATAGATGAGTGTATGAAGATGAAAATAATAAAAAAATCCTCAAGTATTCTGCCGCGTGAAGGTAAAGAGCAGTATGTGCAAGAGTGATTATTTTGAGTTACTTATTACCATTCTAGTATTTTCTGTTCTACACAATTCATTTTTATTCCGATTTCAAATCAAAGAGCATTACGTTATTGAATAAGTATGATTTTTCCACAAAAGAAAGAAATCTCCCACTTTGCCTGCCGAGGTCTGCAACATGAATATCTGCATTTTGTCAAAAATGTTACTTATTGCTCTTTACCTGCACACGGCAGTATTAAACGAATGAACAGTATATTTTCACTCGTTTTTTGTGCATTTTTGTTCATTGCTACCATCAAATGAACGAATATTTTTGTGTGGTTTTATCTCAGTATTAAAGTCGTATCATTTACTCAGTTGAACGATTATCTCACTTTTTTATCGAAGCTTCAGTTTCTCTTTTGACTTCCACAGCGAAGAAAAAATCTGTAATATTACTCGGGAATTTTAGCAAAAAAATTAGCTCTATTTATTTGTCTTGATTTGAAATGTTTCCTGTATATTATTTACTTCTTCAAAAATGGAATTATTTCTTTTATATTTCAATGCCAAAATGACATCTTCAACAAATTTTCATCAAACGTTTTATTCTTCAGAATTTTGCTCAAATTTTCAATCGGCTGAGAAAATGAGCCAATAAATTTTATAGTCATCAATGAATTCATCAATAGTTGTGATTTCGTAGAAGACACTATTTTTGCACTAAATAAACGTTTAATGCTTGTGTCTTTGTGACTATTGGGTTCCACATGACTTGAAACATAATTTATTTTTGAACGGCATTCCTTGTAGAGATAGATAAATATGATCTCGAATATATTCTAGGAAAATGTATGTACAACTACAGTCTTTCAATATTTTCTGAAGATTTAAACCGAATCTTACAATTTTAATGTTGGTATTGTTACAAAAACCCACGTAAAATAATTCTTTTGTCAACTGAGATAACTAAACTGGTCAATATCAATAAATGTTTCATTTTAGCTATATTTGTGAAGAACCGAAAAAAAGAAATCTACAAATCATTAAAACACTTTCAACTTGAGAACAATGAGAACTTTTTGATCTTATTCGAACTCACCTGGTATATACATGTGGAGAAGTATTAAACATGAAAAATTGCCCCACCAAAAAAAACTTTTATTGTGAGCGTATCGTTTCTACGAACAGTTTGGAAAATAAATGATAAAATTACTTCCTAAAATACGATTTTTGGTAGCCTATTTCTAGGTTCTATCGAAACAGTTAGAACCTAGGAGAGAGAAAAAACTGTAATTGAAGCATTTGCCTTTTCATGGAAAGTATGGAATATAAAAAGTGAATTTTAATGTCTACCTAATTCGTGTTAATTTATTGAATGAATTGATTTGGATTTTATTTTATGAAAGTTTTTGTATATTCCTCATTCAAATAGTTTATCTTGAAGATTAAAATTGTGATGTTGATTCTTGGAATTTTTATTCTAAGGAAAAAATATTATTTTATTATTGTTATGAGAAAATATTAATATATAAATTGTGCAATATTATTTTCTTTATTACAATTATATTGCGACCCGAAAACTGTTTTTTTTATTCATCCATAACCTCTTTTATTAGTGTTTTCAGAAATCATTGATATATAAAGTGTGCAATATTACTTTCTTTACTACAATTATATTGTTTCTCGCAAATGGTTTTTTCATTCATCCAAAGACCTTTTTATAAAAAATGGTTATTTGTTTCCTAGGTATGCCTTCTTGATGGTCATTACTCGTAGCTTATTACTGTATTGTAGGTATGTAATGGATTTGTACATAGTTCAATAATCAACAACAAATCATCCAACTATACTCACGCAGCTCTTGTTTTAGGTTTTTCGACGCCTCAATTCTAAATAAGCTGTTATACGGCCCTGGACTCTCAATAACCCCCGTGAAACAAGAACAATACGATTGCAGCTTCACTCCTGACAACTTCACTGCAGCTAGTCCAAATACCTTCAATAATTTCAATCCTTTCAATGGTTACAGTGGAGCAATGGCTTCCTTCTTCAATTCATTGCCCCATCAATCCAAACAAAATATCATCATACCCAAAGATCCTATTGATATATCCAATTTTCCAAAGCCAGTGGTCCCAGAGATTGTTAATATTCCAGCACCGACCCCAGAGAACATAATCGACTGTTTGAAAACGCAGAAGAAGAAAAAAGAGAAGCAGAAGAGCGTGGAGCGTACCCAGCCTCCTACTCCCCCCATTGAGCTGGACGAACCAATACACTGCGATTCTTGTAACGTGACTTACAAGAACAATGTCGCCTTTGCCTTGCATTCCGAGAAGCACAGCGAGGACGGGAAATTCACCTGTCACCTGTGCGACTTCAAGAACGCCTCCAGGTACCACATAGAGATGCATATTCGCGCTCACGAAGGTACCACCAAATACAAGTGCGAAATCTGCAGCAAAGCCTTCACTGTCAGTACTCATGCGATCGAGCACAAGTACTTCCACACCGGGGAAAAACCGTTCGAGTGCGACATCTGCGGGAAACATTTCATGTTCTCGTGGTTCCTGACCTCCCACAGGCGCACCCAGCATTGGGAGCAGGTAACTGGGAGCCCGCTGGTGAAGTACGACTGTACCATCTGCAAAAAACACTACACGTCTTCAACTGGTTTGAAGAGGCACAACCTGAGCAAGCACAACGCCACTGGGGTGGATTCCTCGGTGCTTTGCGACATCTGCGGGAAGAGGTTGTCCAGCAAGGAGAAACTGAAGTTCCACAGGCGCACCCACACGGGATACAAGCCGTTTTCTTGCGACGTGTGCACAAAGAGTTTCTCGAGGAAGGAACAGCTGAAGGAGCACGAACGGGTGCATACTGGAGAGAAACCTTACAAGTGTCAATATTGCGGAAAGGGTTTCACACAGAGGAGTCCCTTGAGGATACACGAGCGCACTCATACAGGGGAGAGACCGTACGTCTGTAAGATTTGTCAGAAGGGGTTCATTTCCAAAGGGGTGATGGACACTCATATGAAGACTTGTCCAGGTATCATACCAGATGATGATATGTATTAGGTTTCTGGAGGTACAATAGCGATGTGAAGCAGGCACTGACAGAGTTTCGATGATCTGAATCAGCAATGTTTGTTCTATTGAGGTTAAGACACAATTGAAGTTCCGTGTAGTACGTTTTAGGTAGAGTTGTACAATAAGAGTTCACCAACGGTTCAAGTAAGCCGAGTTTAATTGCTAAGAAACTAGAAATTTCATTGGTTAATCCCTAGCAACTGAACTCGGTTCGCTTAAAATGCTGGTGAACTTTTATTGTACAATCCGCCCTTAAGGTTGATGGATCTACGTTTTCGATATAATAACAGCATTCAGAACAGAATAACAGAATTCGAAAATGAAGCTTGAATGCTACCAATAAGATTGTTACCAGAATAAAAACGATAATAATGTTAATGAATATACTTTATTTTTCAAGAAATAGAAACTACCCAAAACTATCATTACTATTATTATTCTGCTCAAGCCCCATGAACAATATTGTTGGTAAAATTCAAGCTTTATTTCTGATACTGGTATACCAAATTACAAACCTCAAGACCTATTACATGAATCTTCAACTGTGATTAGGGCGAGGTAGAAATGAGAATGGAGAGCGTGGCATCAAAATCAGGTTGAGCAGAATGAAAAATGTGTACATTAAAACTTTCAACTGATTGATTTTTGACCACGTTTTCGCTATGACAAAATCATTAACGCGGAGAGTATCATCGAGTCTGTTGAAATAATTGGAGACATTGAAATCCACCATTCAATAATTATTTATTGCAAGTGACTTATTAGCCATGTAAATTATACAAAAGAAAAATAAAAACGAGAGCTCAGCTTCAGTGATGCTTCTATTGAGTGTTTTATATGCTGATAAGACATGGAATGCAATACAAAATGTTATCCACAGCTGACATGTTATAAATACAGACACCCTAATTTGGGTGATTCCTTGACATTTATGAGAGGTGATATACAAAAAAATTTACTTGGATGAGACCATGTCAAATAATTCTCGATATCTAGTGACTTATGAGAAGCATTATGACTGGATAAAATATACTTCTATGAAATATGAAAAATTTGGCGCACAACTATTCACAGCAACATTTTTCCAACCTCATGAGCTGAATGGTGGTCGAAACATCACTGTCTGTTTTATCATCGCTATCATTGAGAACTCCTAGACTAGATCTAAATAAAAATGCTAGTGTCCTTAGCGAATGTTATCATCAATACGATTATCATTCACTGAAGGAAATCTCACTTTAGAAACTTCTGGGTTTATAGACTGAAACATGCTTGTATTAAATTGTTTAAACAAATATGTTAGTGGTAAGTTTTTTAATTTATTTCAATAAGTTTTTGAATGTAGCTGTCAATTAATTTTTTAGTGCTTGTGTTGAAGTGAATATAGTCTTCGCAATAAAAGTTATGTAAAATAAAACTCTACCCATCGTATCTTGTAGGAAAAATGTATCGATCGAGTAATAAAAATTGAGACAGGACGTTATTTTGTTTGTCAGCATTGTTTTTATTTCAGAAGCTAGAAAAAACCCATCTATGTGTAAGTTGGTAGTTATTTTCGATACCAGCACCCCACCCAAAACACTTCCTCAGTATACCCGACATAAGTTTCGTTGACAAAGTTAGAGTCATCAGGAGAGATAATTGACTAATGTAATCAGTCAAACTCGTACAATTTTTGTTCATTACCACCCTTTACCATATCTGACTGATATATAAGGAATCAAAAGAAATTGGTCCTTTGTTCATGTTTATCAGTACATACATTTTTAAGTTACATTTCTTCAAATAACCAATATTTGAAATTGAAGAGAAACTTAAGTTTGAGAAGTGATACTATATTTTTAATATTTTTCAGTTACCACTACTATATTTTTAGTAGTGCCTTTCTGCGTTGCCGAAAATGAGCTTATGTTCTATGCCAGTCTGAATTCATGTTAGCAACACAAGATTCTGTATCAGTTTTATGGACGATATAACTTGATATCGTCAGCGAAGACGGATGTTCGAAAATAAACATTGAAAACATCAGGAGCCTCAAGATAGATCGAACGATTCAATACATTTTTGATTAACATTACTTTTTTATCCTGATCATATGGTCATATTTAAGAACGAGTTAAGAAAGGGCCTTGTCTTCTCGATATACTTTCTGTTATAATAATTCATAGGTGTAAACTCACAAATTCCAGTTATTTTTATATCTTGACTTATCAGATTCTGGGAAACTACTAATAATCAAAGATGATATATTTCATGTTTTCGACTAAGAATCTTGATAAAATGTAATTCACTTTTACCGTCTGACAATTGACCTATTTCAAAAAACAATGGCAATTATGCAAGTGTATGGTTGGTCCAGTTGCATAAATAATAGTAGGGGATCAAAAAAAGATTTAAAATTTGGAAAAACTGACTCTTTATGCATCTACGATAGTTGAAATAATCAGAATATAATTTTCTGTTACATAGTGAAATTCACTCAACAAAACTGACTTGTCACGTTTTCATGTAATAAAAATGATAATAAATGCTTGAAGAACTTGGCATATCCAGAAACCTGACCTTCGCATTTCTCAAGTCAAGTGGGCTGAAGTCAGAAACCGAAGGATTCATAATGGCCTGCTAGGATGATGTTTTGCAGAGCGTGTCGTGGGACAGCCAAGACCAAAATGCATTTGCTGTCTGTCTGTCCAGCTTATGCGGTCTCAGCCTATATCCACAGGCATAACGCGGCGTGTTGTACTACAATCTTCGAGTCTCGTATGCTATAGACGAGACACCGGTGTTGCCTTATGCTCTGGGGATATTGAGTTCGTGGTGAGAAATGAGGAGTTCCAAATCTATTGGATATACTCATTCCCCACCCTCAGGCAAATCCAAGCCAATGAGCCTGATGTAGTTTTCGGCTCCTGGCCGAAAAGAGGAGGAGAAACGGACAAAATATCGAGATTTACTCTTTGAACTCCGTAGGCTCTACCCAAACCATACTGTTGAAATGGTGGTTCTGATCATAGGGGTACTTGGTGGAATGATGGACGACACGCTGCTCCCGAATCTGAAAATTATACCGCCTTGCCGTGATGTGGCAGAAATCTTAGCCGGACGAATGCAGAAGGCCGTAATTCTTCGTTCACCCCATGTTCATGGGGAGTGTTTACGGGGATTAATGACACACCAGCGCGACATCCGGATGTATCGTGTCTACGTAGACAGGGCCTGGCCTGGGAAATTCCTGACGGGGAAAAATTCTTTTATTGGTAGAAGAAAACTTGATAATGAACATTAGAAAAAATAAATGATAATTTTCCACCAAAAGGCAGAGTTACTTTTTATCTGAACCACAAGTTATCGGACAAGAGCACTCTTCCATTCAAACTAATTATTGAATCACTAAATGTTAATACTGTTCACACTATTTTTGGAGTTGTATTCCCAGTAGATGTACTCAGACGAACCTAATAGTTCAATAATTATCTACTATGCTTAGCACCGCGCACTCAAAGGCGAGGCGACCTCCTTTCCTTACTTGCTCAAGAATTTTGACACGATGGTTCCTAAGAGTTGCCCTAAAGTGGTAGCTGTATAACGGAAAAGAGATTTTTTTTACAAAAATAATATCATTCCCAACTCCGAATCATGGTGAGTATATTCGACCTCAGAAAAAATTCACTGGAATTCTGTTTCAGGAATGTCGAAGATCTCATCAAAAATGAACCTTTGGAAGACATCGATTACCCAGAGTTCGCAACAGTGCAATTGATCAAGAGTTTAGGGTCTTACCAGTGCGATCTATGCCTCAAGACTTTCAGACATATATCCACCGCCATCGAACACAAGTACTTCCATACCGGCGAAGAACCGTTCTCCTGCGAAATTTGTAGCATGAACTTCAGAACTTTGCGCTCCCTCAATTCGCATCACGATGCCGAACATCCTGATTTGCCGGATCGAACCCTGTACCAGAAGTTCCGATGCACGCTTTGTGACAAACGGTACAACTCCTGGAACGGTTTGAGACAGCACAACATCAGACATCACAATTTGGACGGAAAGGACCGTTCCGCGCCTTGCGATGTTTGCGGCAAAATACTATCCAGTAAGGAGAGATTGAAGTTCCACAATCGCATACATACTGGGTACAAACCACATTCTTGTACTGTTTGCGACAAGAGTTTCGCTATGCGAGATCATTTGGTGGAGCACACGCGGATACATACTGGTGAAAAACCGTTCAACTGTCAGTATTGCGGTAGGGCTTTTGCGCAGAAGAGTCCTATGAAGGCGCATGAAAGAGTCCACACAGGAAGCAAACCGTATAGCTGCGAGTTTTGTCAAATGGAGTTTACTTCTAATAGTAGCATGCGTAGACACCAAAAAAGATCATGCAGACTTCACGTCGAAAAAGTAGCGAAACCATAATGATTGAAGGAAGTTGATAATTTTCCTAGTATATTAAATATGCTCACAATTTGTTAAATTGAACTTCTTAAATACTAGAGACTGGTATAGATACATAGATATGTGATTTATTTAGCAAAGATCCAACGAAAACAATAAATACAAGAAATAGTACAAATAGTACATAGTATAAATTTAAAAAAAATTTACGATCACAAGTTTAAGAACATAACGATCACTAGAAGATGGGAAAAACTAGGACTAGTGTTCTGAAAATGTTCCTTTTAGTTTTCTGCATCTGGAAATGAATCCCAAATTTTTTAATATTTACAAATTTGCAGTTCACAGCATCCTTTAAAGAGTTAGTGTATGAGAAAAACTTTCATAAATAATTTATTTTGGAATCCCATGTAGGCGTAGATTGTTCCTTTAAAGGAGATGAAGAATTACTGACTCAAACGGGGTCAAGTGTGATTTTTTTTATTAATAATCGCTCATATAGGCTTATTTGATTGAATAGCAAAACTTTAATGAGTAAAGTTATTTCTTTTCTGATTTGTGTCAAGTTTGAATATTCTATTGCAATTATTGTTACTTTCCGCCATCTTTTCATGTCTACGAAATTTCTGATATATTGAAAAAATTATAACTTTGACAGAACGGTTTTATTCCACAAGCTTTCTGATTCCATTGAGTTTTAATTACTGAATATCGATGAAAACATATTTTTGTTTGAGATGCAAAGTTGATGTATCGTTAAGTATTTAGGATAGTCATTTTAATCAATTTTTATCAGTACTAATGAATTATGACAAATCATGTCAATTAAAGCATCGGCTGTTCTCAAAATCCTGTGAAGATTATTTCATCATAATTTCAGGTTTCCATTCCTATTGGGTTTGCATTATTTCTATTTTATTGAACCTCAATATTTCTGTTAACAATGCACGACACTGCCGTTGGGGGGAAGATTTCCCTTACACACGAATCTTAATGCGTGTGCGGAGAGTTACTCATCTAGGTTATGTTATTTGATCGGAGGTGTTGAATAAATGGTAGTTCGTGTCCCCGTTGCAAAAAAATAGAAAGAACTGCAACATATCTCTCCAGTTCAAGATGAATGCATATTAACGAAATTGTTTTTTTTTCCAACCAATTTGAATAATCGACGTACTTAATTGTAGTCACAAATGAACAAGAAAGGAAGTTTCATCCATAATATCCTATAATTCAACTTAGATTCGGAACCTTTAATTGAGTGATTTTGAGTTTGATGATATACAGGGACTTTATGAAGAATAACATTCTCTGAGGAATTTTCAATAATTGTTTCTTATTTTTTCTGTAAGTACAAAAAATTATCTACCGGCCACAATATAGGGAGTCATTTTTTTGTGTTGATGAGCTTATTATTCTGATTATTTCTAGAATGCATTTCTTTTCGTTTTAAAATTTCATTACCTGTATATTACGCGTCACAACCGTGTATATGCCCAGAATTTACATTTTTATTTTTATATTGATTGAAGTAATAATGAATGATATTATTATTAGTTGATGTTATTTTCATTTATATTGACGTTCAATATTGAATCAACATTTTTTTGGTTCTTTTCCTTCCCACCCTACCACAGCCCCCTCAATTCAACCTGGTACTCTCATTCGCATATCATTTTTCAGCAAGATAAGTCTGCAACTAACAATACATTGTTAGGCAGAAATCCGCCAAGGCCTCTGAGTGCCTTCGCCAAAATAGTTGTCACTTTTTGTTTGTTGTGGGAAAAATATCTCAGTTTCCTCCACAAATAGTTCAATTCTCTGAGGATCTAGATAGAAACGTTTCGAACATACTTAGTGTTTATCTTCGGTTTGAAGTACAAACTGTGATGAGGGGAGGGGACTGGAAGTATATTATGATTACATGGTTGATAAACTTCGAATGTTACTTACAGAAAGTAAGTTTATTTTTATATATGGTCGACTTTTCCCGAAAGGTAGGGAGGAGGTCCATTCGTATACTGACTTGAACATTTCGTCTGTTTATTAATACACACGAAAGTGAAAAAACAGTTTCATTAGACACTTGAATGGTGAAAAATTCGACAGTAGGAGAAGTTCTGCCGAGTTCGTTGGGCATTTAACATTTTTCATGATTTTGTGCTTCTCGGATACAATTTTCTTTCAAAACAAAGATGCGTTTTTCATGAAAATATCGAGGAATTTATGAATCAAAGAAAATTAAGTTGTCAGCTAATAAAATTGCAAATGCAATAAAAGACATTAAAAATTATAATGTATAGGTCGCTACATTAGGATTTTCAGACATCTCAGTTAAAAGTTAACCTCCAAGCTGATGATATCTTAACTTAAACGAAGTATCTAAGTGAACTTCATTTTCTGTCTTTTAGCGGCTTGTGTAAATTATTGAATGCTGAACCCGCTCTGTAATTTCAGTATTGTTTAGTTTCTTCTAACCATTGTAGTATTACTGATCGAAACAAATGAGTACTTATACAATGAAAACTAACATGTCCTTATTGACAATTGTGTCAGTAATGTCAAGCATTCAGGAAATGTTGAATTTGAGTGAAATAGTATTCTGCTGAATATTATTGACCGAAACAAACTAGAAAACTGTCATACTCTTGAGATACAAAGAATAACAAGAAAAGGTAAACGGCGTCAGTATACAGTATTTTATTGGTAACTTCGTCTTGGTCCAGTCGATTCATCCTCTGTGAGTGGATTATGTAACTATAAGCATTATAACTTCACATACACATTACCCCGCCTGTTGACTTTTGGACCAGGCAAGATAAAGACATCACATGAACCTGGATTTGATGATATCAAGGGTCGTGAAAGGTCTCCTTAAATCGAAGAGTAGATGTTAGCCGATTGACGTATTGACCAGCATTGTGTTGTCAGGGACTTTTTCTGTTCTGGAGCAAGTGTTAGCTGACATCAGCGCCCTCTTCAATTCTATTGTAATTTCAGAAATGTTATGTTTATAATCAAAGCAAAATAAACCTCTTTGTTCGTTTTTTCGGTTAATAAGCAACCCTCAGAAGTCCTCTGAATACTTCTCATACCTCATATAGTACCAGTAATGTAAAATGTAGAATGTGATTTCTATATGTTTAAGAATCTTCTTACTTATTATGCTTTGTTCATATGCTGGTGGTACGAATATGTTGCTGAAATTAGCTTCAAATTCAAACCTGCGCTCCCGCCATTTCGTAGTTGACCAGACAAATAGTGTTTATTCAAATACGACATATTCAAGTGGAATGTTTTGACGCAGTATCATATTATTTTCGTGATATTTTGACCCATTTTGACAAACCTTTACATTTTTTAATAATGTTCGAGAAGTCATACATTTTTGGTTATGAAATATTGCATAAATATAAAGAGACAGAATAAGCTGGGTAGAAACCAGCCTAGTTTTCATAGCGTTTGCAACGAGAAGATAAAAAATATTTCGTATCGGTTACAAAAGAATCTGGAGATGACATAATATGAACTGAATACTTAAATATTTATAGATTTATACTAATAGTAAAATGTGTAATGAATGCTTCCATAAAGCATTATATCTATCTACTTGAAGGAAGAAAATTTGTATTTCGTGCAAAATATTTTTAT
This sequence comes from Chrysolina americana, assembly GCA_958502065.1. Classification (NCBI taxonomy): domain Eukaryota; kingdom Metazoa; phylum Arthropoda; class Insecta; order Coleoptera; family Chrysomelidae; genus Chrysolina; species Chrysolina americana. The sequence continues at coordinate 92,020,248 of OY293412.1, forward strand.
TTTAAAAATTATAGCAGAGCGCTTTCGACTGTTAAGTCATCATCAATGCGTACCTGCAAGTAAGTAATGATTGAAATTGAATTTGATTAAATGAAATTTTTTTGAAATTTGAAAGTTATGAAAAGTGAGGTTACTTACTCGTCAGGTGTACAAGAAGCCATATAAAAATATCATGTCCATGGACCAAATTAAAATGTTACAACATATTTAAAATTGAACAATTTTCATCCTATTCAAGGATTCATAAAATAGAGATATGGGATACAACATCTAACTTTGATCAGAGGGTATAATGTGATGAGTTCTCATTAGACTTTTTCTCATTCCCTTAGCTTTCCTTGTTGGGGTTGGATAGAACTGCAAAGAGGCCTTATATTGATCAACTGCTTGAAGGTTTCTTCATTTCTTCATGTTTGTGCTACCCAAATTGCCTATTCTTGGACTAAGATAGTTCTCATTAGACTTTTCACATGTCCTCAAGACCCAATTCTGGGTGCTCAAACATTGGAGCTAATTCACTTAACTTGGGTCACCTCTTAGGTCCGTTTGTCTTTCCACTATGAGTGAAGTTCTCATTAGACTTCTCCTCGGTGTCTCAGCAATACTTGGTTGAGGATGGACAGAGCCATAGAGAACCCCCCTCCCTACTTTCTTTCTGATTATTTCCCACTCATTACTTAATTTGATAATTTATTCCTTTCTACTAGGTGCTCTCCTCTTCGAGTCACCCAAATTGCCTCTTCTGGGAATGAGAAATTTCTCATTAGACTTCTCCCATGACCTTGAGCTCAATTCTGGTAGCTCAGAAGGTAGAGAACACACAGAAAATCTTGATAGAGTTTTCTCTGGTAGTGTATTTCTGGAAAACGAAAGGTTCCCATTAGACTGATCCTTTTCAGATCTACATTTCTTTTTGAACTCATGTCTAGATTAGTTCATTTTCTATTTGTGTTCTGTGACTCTATGTCACATATGTCAGTGGTCACTGTCACTTGTCAATAGTGTCATTGGCACACTTTGTCAATTTAAATTTCATTTCCACTTCAACCATTCAGACAGATATGATGTAGTATCCCATATATTTATTTTATGAATCCTTGAACAGGATGAAAATTGTTCAATTTTAAATATGTTGTAACATTTTAATTTGGTCTATGGACATGATGTTTATATATGGCTTCTTGTACACCTGACAAGTAAGTAACCTCACTTTTCATAACTTTCAAATTTCAAAAAATTTCATTTTATCAAATTCAATTTCAATCATTACTTACTTGCATGTACGCATTGATGATGACTTAACAGTCGAAAGCGCTCTGCTATAATTTTTAAAATAAAAATATTTTGCACGAAATTCAGGCATTTTTTGAGGTTTCAGAAGATTATTTCTGATCAATTTTAATTTTTTAAATGTATTTCCTTCCGTCAAGTACACACAATTCCACATGAAAAATTTTCAAATGAGAAGACTCAAGATGAGCTGATAAATTATGTCCAAATGGAAGATTTAGACGTCTCAACTTCTCTAAAGGGGTGATAAAATTAAGAACATATCATTTATTTTTAACAACAAAATCTAACGTTGTCAGGCTCAGCGATAAAGGTCTTCGGCCGTGGAACTTCTGTCTCGCATCGGACAGAGGTTCGAGGACTCAGAACGCGAGAATTTTTTTCCTCGGGTGCATCGGTTTCTTTAGGTGACCACATGCTTTGCTGATAAGCAAGTATGATGTGAATTGCCTAAATGGCAATTCTGACGTCTGGTGTTTTCTTGGAGTGGTCGATTTGGCCCATATGGAGATTCAGACGTCCCAACATCCTTAAATGAAAAACGTGTTTTTTTTTATCGTTAGCAATTAATCCTAACATCGTCAGGCATTTTTGTAGGTTTCCGATGACTCAAAGTGATCGATTAGGTTCATACGGATACTTGGACGTTTCAGCTTACCAAAGGAAGTAACAACCCTTCACCAAGAAACGTATGTGGAGGGTTGTCACCCCTTCAGGAAAGTTGGGACCTCTAAATCTCCGTGAGGACCTAATCGACTAGTTTATCTTGTGGAGGGTTCTCACTTTTCTCGGGAAGTTGGAACGTCTGAATCTACATATACACATAATCGATCTGTTCATGTTGAGTCCATGTAAATATTAAAAAATATAGGTTTTTTTATTTACGATGAATAACATGTTTCTTAATAGGGGGTTGTTTCCCTTTTGGGAAGATGGAAAGTTTGTATCTGCATATGGGCAAGGTCGATCAGTTCATGTTAAGTCCCCAGAAATTTTAAAAAACTCCTGACGATTATTTACGATGAATAATATGTTTCCTAATTGAGGGTTATCTGTAACCCTTCAAGGGAAGTTGGAACGTCTAAATATCCGTATGGACATGATTCATTAGTTCATATTGTGTCCTCAGACACCTAAAAATGCTCGACATCGCCAGATTCTTTTGCAACCGATATCTTCTCGTTGCTAACGGTATCTTCTTCCATTTATGCATATCCAAAAATGTATAACTTGTATGTGTTGATATAGAACTGCTGAAACGTTGAATTTTTCAAATTTATATTCATTTCAAAAACATTCAAATGAGTCAAAACATGAGGAAAATCTGAAGATGTATCAGAACATTTCACTTGAATCTAACGTAATATTCAGCTTCAACTCTATTTGTGTTGTCAACTATGAATAATTGGTGGGAGCGCATATGAAATTTGCCGATTAGTACCAGGAAATATTGTCAAACTCCTTAGGATCGGTTATATACCAACTGAATAATCGTGTGTTATGATGTTGAGGACTGATGATTATGATTATGATAAGGAATAAAATGAATGAATTGAAATAAGAAATGATGATAAGCTGACAATCAAGATTCAAAATGTTACGTTTCATCAGTTATATTATTATTATCAATAATACTCTTTATTGCTCAGAAAATGTGTTGATACACTGTTTCAAAATAATTGCATATCGCTAGATTTCTTCCTGCTGACCTTCACAAATTTTTAAAATAACAACATAATTACAAAGAACAAAATAGACATCAAACAATAAAATTAGAATGAATTATAAATTACTCCTGATTTGGGAGGGGGGGGGAATTGAAAAAAACATTTTTTTTTCAAATAATTACAATAAGAAAGACTTTAACTGATTCAAATTGACAGCTCAGATATTTTTTAGGCTGGATCTGAAAGTGAAAAACAACGGTTTTTTCAATGATGTGTCGACGAAAGTGATTTCAAATTTTTGAAAATTTCATAGTGAAATTGTTATCAATGAAATTTGTGGCATGTGTGGGCGTTCTCAAAAAAAGTTAGTATGTATTTGCTCTGGTATGCCAAATATCACCGCCAAGAGGTCGAAGGTTGCAATGCAAGTATGCCGGTTCATGGGTGTTCAAAACTTTGTACCCTAATAATAAAATATGTCAGAGTCGACGCTGTTTGATAGGTAATAAATTTAGTTGATTTCTGTACTCACTAACATCATCGAACTTCCTCAAATTGTATATAAATCTAGTACCGGCATTTTGTAAACGCGCAAGTTTGCCCAATTGGTTTGTATTCAGTCCCATGTTTGCCAGGTCAGCGTAATCTAATAAAGGGAGCAATAAAAAAAAGTTTGAAATGGCAAGAAGTTCTTTAGGCGGCGAAGTTGGTGAATAGTGTAATAACACTACCTCAAATTAGCAATTTGCGCGTCCTAAGAAAGAGTTCCATCCATAATGATTCCGTTTTTGAAATTGTTGACTATGTTGCCATCGCAATTATAATTTCGTTACCATGGTGATTTATTCGAATCAGATGCCAATTATAATGAATTGAGTTTCGGTGGCGTTTACTTCTCTCATGTTATTTCTGTATGAACTTGTTATGGGTATTGGGTAGTTGTATAAGTCCGCAAGCCCTCGTACAAAATCCTAAGTGATATCAGCAAGTTGTAACTTAGTATACTTTTTAAGTAATGCCAAGTCCGACAAGATTTCGCAAAAAGGAAACCTTGATAGTGGTAAGTTTTCCTTTGGCTTTCTGAAAAACATGTCAATTTAGCATTTATATGTAATCTAGTTCAGCATATCAGCATCTAGTTTTTATGTTGAAGTGAAAAATATTTACTGAAAGTAATCTAAACAAAAATGGTCCGACAAAAAGTTTTGGTACTTTCAGTTTGTCCGCCACTCTAAACGTGTAGAGTTCACAACTTGTAGGTTGGCGACAGGCAGCAATCTGAGTTTACTAGGGCATACAATAATTAAATGAGATTTTCAATGGCACCATTGTCCTAGAAAATTTATAGGGATCTTCAGAAGTCCGACGCTCCAAAGATGTCGATGTGACGACAACAATGTTGGTGATAACCAGCTGTCGGACAAAAGTGGCAATTGAGAAAACAATATAATACTTATCGGAAGTATCGATTGTCCGACAAATATATTGGACTCTTTTGCCTGTCTGACAAAAAAATGTTGAAATTTTGTAATTTCATTATTTCACGCGATAGAAGTAAAAATTCAAAATTATATAAAAATACAATGTCGCTTTACAGATTCTCAACTTGAATGATAGATAAACAAGATTTTTTATAAATAAAAGAATCATTCATCATCTTCTTCAGTCGATTCTTCGCTCGCACTCAAAGTATCTCTTTCATCGCTCTTCTCGGATTCTGATTCTGCTGCAATGGAACAGTGAACGTCATCTAAATCTATAATAATATCGAAATATTTATGCAGTGTGTCCAATTAAGTCGGCATCATATGGAAAACTTTTTTATTATTAATTTTTGGAAAAAAAAGATGTTCTTCATTAAAAGTTCTGCCTGGTCTTAAATCTAAAATTTTTTCAGTCGAATCAGAGGTTTCTTGAAAAATATGAATTCCATACTGAAGTAAGTACTTTTATTTTTGACAATATCAAAAATTGTTTCGGGAAAAAGTTGGTAATAATTAAAAAGTATGTTACAATGACTTCTATCAACCATGAAAAACAAAATTTTGTTGTTTTTCACATTTTTCTTTTTTTTGGTAGGTTTCGGAAAAGTACTCAGGTTTTAGGTTTTCGACCATGCAGAACTTTTTAAGAACAATGTTTTTTTCCCAAAAGTAACAAAAAAAAAGAAAAATGTAAAAAATAACAAAACAAGTGATTGTATCTCTGATCGTACTTTTTAATTATAAACAGCTTTTTCCCATATTATTGTCAAAAATAAAGGTACTTTCATTTTGGGTTTTATGCCATTCAGTACTTTGTGTTATCTGAGTATTTGGTTTTATTTACGATTGTATATTTATTTTTAGTAATAACAATATTTTCATCGGCATAGAGAAGAGGTGAATTACATTGCGACTACAGAACAAATAATTCAGATATGTTAATCTTTCTATTTGTTTTTCAGGAATAAACAGTCTGTATATGGTTACATGCCTAAATGTGTGGGTGGTTTTGGTTAGTGTTAATACATAAAAAGTGAAATTTTGATTTTTTTTGTCAGTTTTTCAACAAAACCAACTTATCGTTGTCTTATATATTCCATTTCTTTGAAAAAAAAGTCAACACAACATTGCTAGTTATCACCAACATTGTGTCGTCAAATCGACATCTTTGGAGCGTCGGACTACTGAAGATCCCTATTAATTTTGTCGGACAATGGTGTCATTGAAAATCTTATTTAATTATTGTATGCTTCTAAAAAACTCAGATTGCTGCCTGTCGCCAACCTACAAGTTATGAAATCGACACATTTAGAGTGGCGGACAAACTAAAAGTACCTGAACTTTTTGTCCGGCAATTTTTGTTTAAATTACTTTTAGCAAATATCTTTCACTTCAACTTGAAAACTAGATGTTGGTCATTACCTCACATACAAATGCGAAATTGACATGTTTCTTGGAAAGCTAAAGGGAAACTGTCAAGGTTAAACTGTATACAACTGTATAAAAAGTTACAACTTGCTGATTATCACTTAAGATTTTGTACGAGGGCTTGCGGACTGAATCGTTCTTGTGAAATAGGAGTTGTTTAAGCAATATTTCAAGTTTTTATGGAAAGATACGTTCTCGATATCTCTTCATATTCAATATGAACATTCCACATTCAGTTCAGTGTTGGACAGGATTGACTAGTTTTTAGGATATTTTTCGCGTCAGAAGAGGATGATGAGAAAACAACAGTATTGTAACTTCGCAGTTACTCAACGCTAAGTTGATTGATATCAACAGCTCAGTTTTACATGTAATTTATATTCTCAAATTGTTTCATGTCATAATGAATTGAATTTGTTTCTAATTATGGGTAAAAATATCCAGTCCCTATTGAAGTGTTCGCATTTTCTAAATAACTTTGATTTCAGATCGCTAGCAATAAAAAAAGAAGAAAAAGAAGATTCCGACTATGAAGTGAAACCATCCAAACCAAAGATGAAATCCAAATTGAGAAAACGTAAGACCCAAGTCAAACGCAAGAAAGCGGATATATCGCACCCGCCGCCCATCGAACTGAACGAACCCATCCAATGCGACGTATGCAGCGACACCTACAAAAACAACGTTGCTTTCTCCTTGCATTCCATCAGCCACAGCGACGACGGCAAATATTCTTGTCACATTTGCAACTACCGGAACGCGTCGAAGTACCACATAGAAATGCACGTGAGGGCGCACGAAGGCACCACCAGTTTCAAGTGCGAGATCTGCGACAAAGCGTTCACGGTCAGTACCCATGCTATGGAGCACAAGTACTTCCACTCCGGCGAGAAGCCGTTTCAGTGCGAAATCTGCGGGAAGCACTTTATGTTTTCCAGATTCCTAGCCTCCCACAGACGCACCCAGCATTGGGAAATCATTACCGGTACGCCTCTCATCAAGTACGACTGTACGATTTGCAAGAAACACTACACGTCATCCAGCGGGTTGAAGCGGCACAACTTGAGGAATCACAACACCGAGGGCATAGATACGTCTGTTCTGTGCGACATCTGCGGGAAAAAGCTTTCCAGCAACGAAAAACTCAAGTTCCACCGGAGGGTGCACACGGGGTACCGCCCGCACGCTTGCGACGTGTGCGGCAAATGTTTCTCCACCAAGGAGCAGCGCAAAGAGCATCTGAGGGTGCATACCGGTGAGAAGCCGTACATCTGCAAGTTTTGCGGGAAGGGATTCACTCAGAGGTCGCCTCTGAAGATCCACGAGAGGTCGCACACGGGTGAAGCGCCGTATGTCTGCATGCTGTGCACCAGAGGGTTCGTTTCGCGAAGTGCCATTAATAACCACATAAAGCATTGCAACTTTAATCCGGCGTAATTGTCACTTTACGTGGTTCTTGTCACAGGGTAACGTTGAATGATTTTTTAGATTGTGCGTCAAATATGAATTTGGTCAGTGCAGAATTTTTACTTTAGCTTAAACCATATGCCAATCTTTTTTACACCAATTTTATCTAAATTTTCCTGTTCGGGGCATGATTAAACGCCTAAGATTTTCACTATCACGATCGAGTTCACAGGCCGTCGTTCTTCGAAATTGTTTCCTCACGTTAGTCACGTTAGTCTTGGTCTTGGTCTCGAAAAATAAATGTAGTCTTGGTCTTGGTGTTGGTCTTGATGTTTCAAGACCAAGACGAGACTGGCTCAGTCTTGGTCTTGATAGTGTCTTGGATCAAAATTTGTCTAGAAATTTGAATTATTCAATTTATTTGTCCAACAGTTTATATGCATATAATAGGTATTTCGTATTTCTTAGTCTTTAACAATGGTCAATTTTTACGGGTAGAGTAAGCTAAGTAAAAATTTCTCATTTCACCATCATGATATAATTTTTAAGAAATCCTAAATAAAGATTAAATTAGACCCACACAGCACACAGGTCGACTCCCAACAGGCCAGAAAAAAGGTTCAAAATGGTACGTAATCTACATCGTCAAAATTAAAATTGGAATAGCGTACTTTGTCATGACCGCAATCTATCATAATATTTAGTCCAAGTTCTTGCACACGAATTCAAACACAGAATATCTCGTCTGATTCAATGGCTGCTGATCATTTCTAAGTTTGAGTAGCACCCTCATATTTGGATTCATCGTTTTTTTTATTACTACTGAGGATGTCCCGCTATTTCTCATCGTTATATCCGTTATTTGAATACTTATAGGAAGATAAAATGAGAACAGCCCATAGAGACATCAAATAGTCCTTCTGATTGCACCCGTAAAACCTTGTTTCATTCAACCAATCTCAAAAAAAAACCCTACTTTTTCAAAATTATTTAATTTAATTGAAATGATGTTTCTGCCCTAGCTGGGACATACACTGTCTATATTTATCATATATGTTCCTATTGATAATAGTAAAAATAAAACCGCAAATTTTATTTCTTCAAAACCATTCTGGTGACACTGTGTTTCTGTTCATATCAGTCCTCGGTGGAATGCAATCGCCACCTAAAAGTATACTGGCTTGCCGTAAGATGACATAAATCAGTCGATATCCTTGGTCCATTTCTAGTACTGCTAATCTGTATCTGAGCAAAATGAACTTTAACGAAATAGAATGAAATATAAAGCTGCTTGTCATCTACGTAGTGATCTATAAGACAATTGCCGCTACATTGATGTAAGTTACATATGTACAAGCTTCACAGCAACGGACCAAAAATAGAACCTTGAGTTTCATCTCAGTTACAGGCAAAACCTGTGACATAACTTCATCCATGATAACTTTTTGAGAGCAGTCGTAATGATGATTAGTTTCTCGGGAGTGATGCAGCATTCGCAAAAAATGCAAATTAATAATATTTTTTGGCGCATGATTTCAAGGTCGAGAGTGTCAAATGCCTTAGTGTGATCAAGCAGCACTAGACCAGATCGCTTCATAATCTATACATATTTTGGTCGACTAAGAATTGTAGTATACAGACCGTTTCTTTTATCATGTGGTATCATTGCTATATTCTAAACCGTAATAGATACAAAGACGATTAAATGGGAAAAAAGGTTACTATTGTGGTGAGCAGTAAATTGCTCATAGAAAATTTACGGGGATTCTCGCCCTTCCCAACTTATACAGGGAAAACTGAAAATGCTGTTTTTTACGAATAGAATTGTTATTTCAGAAAATATAAAAAAATGAAAAAGGAAAGTTATATTGAATTCAAAATTTACTAAATCTACGTAACGATAAATTTTTAATAAAACGTTTCGTGTCAACATCGCAATCATCAACAATTTTTTTCAAATACGGGCCTGTCTATTTCATCACCAATATTGATAGAACGATAAAATCACAATTCAGTGGTATATTACACTCGACATTTTTATAACGTTTCATATAAAATAACTAGCATCATCAGCGACAACAGCAATTTTAGTTTTCCATGTATAAGTCGGGAGTCCCCGTAGATTTTCTCTGACCAATGTACTGCTCACCACAATAGTTACATTTTTGTCCATTTAATCGTCTTTGTATCTATGGTTTATGATATCATTTCAGAATAATGTTTTCAAGTACTTGATACTTAATCAAACCAAATTCATTTTTGACTGGCAATCCTTTGCCCATTGTATTGAAAAAATATTGGTGCTGAAATTTAGCTGTGTGGCATCTTTTTATTCCTATTTAATGTTGAAATATGTAAGAGTGAGTTGATGGGTATGGAAGAGGTATGAAATTGTATAGCAGTGGTGTATGTGTACGATTCATTTGACTAAAAATATAGTATCATACCATTACATTTTAATGACATTTCGAAATATCAATTTTTATCTCAAGAAGTTGGATGGGTATTATATTTTTGAATTCATTACGTCAATATTGATTCATAACTTGTTTGTGAATTGTTGAAATGTTTGTAAGAATTGATTTTTGTGTAAATAAAACTGTTTTATGAAATGTTTTACGGATTAGTTCACCATTCCTGTACCGAAGTACAGGATTAATTCCTGTCATGATAAATGTTTTTCCTTTCTCCATGGCCAACTAAAGGAATACAGGAAGGCAGAAAAACTTTTTTGATGAAACAATTTCATTTAGAAAAGTAGCGGCCTGCATAATTGGAAAAAAAAGTATTATTATTTTTTGTAAAATTCTTGATTTAAGAAATATTTCGACACTTCGAATCAATTTAAATTTTAAATTCGGTGCTTTATCATCAAAGTTTATCCAGTTCTAATTCGGTTATTTAGGTTTTGAGACGAAATTGGTTGTAGCACAACCAAATTTGGCATGCTCTTGCTTGGAAGCATATCAAACAAGAAAAAAATTGTTCAACAAAAATCAAAGTGTGGAACACCAGATATAAATAGTTTTTGGCTGTTATCTTGAAAAGTATATAGTTTATCAAAAAAAGATTTTAACAGAGTTCAAGATAAATCGATTCCCTAAAAGAATGATCCCAAGTGATACCTTACGAATTTCGCCCATTTTATCAGAAATTGTGTTTGAAAGCCAATATCAAATTTCAGGATCCAAAATGGAAAACTACCTTATAATTAAATGTTCTTAACCCACTTCCAATAATCCTTTTGTGCTGTTCACAAAGGATCTTCAAATCACAGATATTTTAGTTTATATGGAATAATTATACTCGAATTGAAAAGTTCATCTGAAGTTGAGGGGTCATTTCCCTCAAAAAAATATTCTTGTATGAAATGAAAATATTTGAAAAATTCGACCTTCCTCGGGAATTTTTGACGTTTGATTGCCTTTTCCGGACAAACTTTTTATCTGAAGATGCACAACTCATATATTTTCGAATTCAGCATCAAATTCTTCGTATAATGTGTGACTTACAAATTGATATGACCATTTTGTATTTTTGATGATTTTTAGAACTTTTTTCGAGTAATTTTTTTCGATTGCCGTTCGATTCGAAATTCATGGAGTATACTAATTTGACCATTTGAATCGATTAGCGTTCGCAGAATTACTTTGTCACCAACCGTTCTCGAATCGAAAGGTTCATCTGAAGTCGAGAGGTGTAATTTCCCTCCAAGAAAGGGTTCAATTTTTTTTTTTCTATTCACTTTAGTAAAATTTAATCTTTTTTGAGTATGCACACTGAATTTGAAGTCGACTCCGAGTCAGTTAGAGCTTTCACAGGCTTTTATCGAACCTCTGCTATTTCGAGTTGAACATTTTCTAAAATTCGATGGTGCGAAGAAATTTTGATATGTCCTTTCCCTCCAAAAAAAAGTTACAAGTTGTTTTCACTCATAATAATGAAATTTAATCTTTTCTGAGCATGCACACCAAATTTAAAGTCGATTCCAAGTCAATTCGAGATTTCACAGGCTTCTCATCAAACCTCTGCACTTTCGAGTTGAACATTTGCGAAAAAGCGATTGTGCAAGGGAATTTTCGACGTTCTATTACCTTTTCTGGCCAAACTTTGTATCTGAGCATACACAATTCATATATTTTCGGAATCAGCGTGAAATTGTGCGTATAAAGTGTGATTTTCAAGTTGATATGACCATTTTGTATTTTTGATGATTTTTAGGGTTCTTCCCCTTAGAACTGTTTTCGAGCAATATTTTTCGATTGCCGATCGACTTGAAATTCATGAAGTATACTAATTTGACCATTTTGAATCAATTGGCGTTCGCAAAATTTTCTATCTTCAACCGCTCTCGTGCTCTTGAACTGAAAGTTCATCTGACATCGATAGGGGTCATTTCCTTCAAAAAAAGTTTTTAATCGTTTTTCTACTCACATTAGTAAAATTTTATCTTTTCTGAGTATACACACCAAATTTGATTTCGATTCCGGGTCAAATAGAGATTTCATAGACTTTTTATGGAACTTGTGCTATTTGAGTTGAACATTTTCGAAAATTCGATCGTGTGACGATATTTTCGACGTTTCATCGACTTGATATTCACGGAGTTCTGGATCGATTGACGTTCGGAAAACTGCTCTATCTTCGATTGCTATCTAATTGAAAATTTCATCTGAAGTTGAAAGGTGTAATTTTACTCAAATGAGTTGGTCACAAAGTATATACTCCTTGTTAGCAACCAAAACTTAAAATTTAAAAATGTTTTGGATATTTTTATCAACTATAATACATTATATCAATAATTCACTTGTCGAATTTAATACTGCTACAATTCATCCTTCACTACTGGCTGAAATTTGTCGTGGTTATAGGGGTAGGTATACTTACAAATCATATATGCAGAGATTTCAAACAACTCTGAGAAAAACTGAACAAAAATCTTCACAATTTGTGAATGTCAACCAACAAACTTAATCATCTATAAAGTGTGAGTGAGTATTCGTTATAATCTAATCCTTTCCTCCACTAGACTGAAATATGTTTCGTTTTAGGTTGAGAACATCAAAAATGAAGCGTCAATTCAAAAAGCACTCCAAGCGTGACAAATCGAAGAAGTCAAAGCACAAACGATCCGTCGAAGATCATCCCCCACCGCTCAAACTGGAACAACCAATCAGATGCGACGATTGCGAAAAATGCTTCACCAACAACGTCGATTTCGCCCTTCATTCTAGAAGCCACGACAAAGATGGAAAATACACCTGCCATCTGTGCATCAACTTCCGCAACGCGTCCAAGTACCAGATTGAAATGCACGTCAGAGCGCATGAAGGCACCACTAAGTACAAATGCGAGATATGCAACCAGGGGTTCACGATCAGCACCCACGCTGTCGAGCACAAGTACTTTCACACAGGGGAAAAGCCATTTCAGTGCGAAATTTGCGGCAAGCACTTCATGTACTCTTGGTTTTTATCGAGGCATCGAAAATCCTCGCACTACGAAATACTCACGGGGAGTCCCTTAGTGAAGTACGACTGCTCCGTCTGCAACAAGCACTACGCGACCGCGTCCAGTCTGAGCAGACACAAACTGAGCAAGCACAAAAAAATCGATGGTTCCGTGCTTTGCGACATATGCGGTAAGCGGTTATCGAGCAGGGAGAAGCTCAAATTCCATCTCCGAACCCACACCGGCTACAAACCCCACGCTTGCCACCTGTGCCCCAAAAGCTTCTCCAAAAAGGACCAGCTAGTGGAGCATGTCCGAGTGCACACTGGGGAAAAACCGTACATATGCAAGTACTGCGGCCGGGGATTCACTCAAAGAACGCCGCTGAAGACCCACGAGAAGACTCACATCCGGGACGAGGCCAACTCTTGCGCCATTTGCGGGGTCATCGGTGGGTGTTTGCACGTCCCTAGGAAGTTCTCGGATAGTTCTCTGATGCAGAAGGCCATAGTTCCGTGTTCTGTGTGCGGGGAGCTCGGCCCTTGTCCGCACCTGCCGGGGCTCTCCTTGAGAGCCAAAGAGGAGATCAATCCTTGTCCTGTTTGCGGGTCGCTCGTGCCCTGTGAGCATCTCTTGAAGATGAGTATGATGACGCCTTCCAGAGAAGAGATCCACTCGTGTCATATTTGCGGGGAAACGGGGATGTGCTCTCATGTACCCAGAATGCCCATCAAAACGCCTTCGAGGAGTGAAATCACTTGCAGTTTGTGTGGACAGTCGGGTTCTTGCGTTCATCTCCAGAGTTTCTTTCCGATGGGGTTTCCTTATTCTTCGTAATGCGGTACGAATATAACGGGGAATATTTCCAAATATCTTTGCAATGTTTAAACCTGAATGTGAAGCTTAGATTTGAAGTAATTAGGCCTTATGGGCTGGATCTTGTTGATGCTGTCCTCGCGTTTTTATGCATGGGCCACAAATCTGTATTCGCGAAGTTCTCGAATTCTACCGAATAATGCGTGTAGCCAGCATGAATTTAAACGGCGTATTCGACGACGTTATTCAATCAGACACTATACTGTGTATTTCTGACATTTGCGTGGTTAGTTAGTTTTTGATTGTTCCAATTCTTAGTTTATGTTTTGTTACATGTCTTCATCCACATCGACTACTCTTAATTCGTCCCAACCTTCAATTTCTTTGTTTTCTCATAGTTCATGAAGATGTGGAATTTGACTATAATAATAAAATAAATATCCGAAATAACTTCGCCAGACGAACCCTAACCTTTAAAAACAGCAGTTTTCGAACCAAATTCGAAATTACCTAAGCCATTCTTCTGTGTTAAAACAGTCAAATAAAGGAGCAATTGGACTGTTCATTATACCCATATTGTACAAAGTATTTATGAATTTCACAGACATGTCATCAACGAGAATATTTTCATAGGATAATCCTAAATGTCAGAAAGTTAAAATTCCAGATTGAAATATTACCTAGTACAAGCTCTCATGACCAACATCCTAACCTTATATAAAACCCACAATTGAAGATATGAAAAACTTAACGAAACATGTGGAAAGTACTTGATCCCGACATGCTATAAAAAATGTTAATTTGTTTATTTTTTTGGAGTTCGGAATCTTTTACTGATTTATTCCAAAACGATTTTTTTTTTCAATGAATAGTGCTAATTTCATTAAGGTGCTCTGCGTTGTAAAAGGGTGTTTTTTCGTCAATTTCGAACATAAAAAAATTAACAACATTTTTTTTAGTCTGTCGAGTTTTCGAATTTCTTTCAAATATTTTCAAATTTTTTTCACATCTTAACTTCCGGTGTTATATGGGGAATTATATATAACGAATAAACTAAGTCTATGTAGAAATTAGACAAAAGTTATTTTCCTTCACTCAGTATTTCAACACTGATATCAGTTCCTGGGATAGAAAATTTGAAATTAGAAAACCAGTTGAATTCGATTTAATTTAATATTTAGTTTAACGGTATAATCAAGTTACTACGATATAGTCACGGAGTTCGTTATACGTACTTTCTTTTGACACCGTGAATGGCGTGAATATTTATAATATTAGTCAGTATTTGAATTATATTGAAATCCTACCGCAATTCTGAATCATACAGTTCATTCATAAAGCAGTGAGTACATTCGTTAAAAATTCATTGAATAACTTTTGGGAAAAACGCTTGAAACTGATAATTATTATTTCAATTTGAGAATTTTTTTATGGAAAATAATTCATACATAGTGATTCATACAGGCTGAATGACGTTCCTAAAGCTGCTCGACCCATGGTACCAGAAGACAATCGGCTAAATGTTTTTTAACACTAGAAGAAAATCCTCACTCAACAAACACCCCATTGCCTTCTAATTTTAACATGACAGCGTCAAAACCCATTAAATCATAAAAAGTAGTTCTTATAAAATCTGCCTTATCCATAAGCAAAAATAACTCTGTGAGCAAATGCACTGATGATAATAATTTCGTTAAAAATAATACTTTCTATTAAGGCTACATTTTTTTGAATGGTCATGTTGTTGGGCTACGGAGAATCCCTGATGGATGATGAAATGTCATACCCAACTTCTTGAACAACATTTTCATCAAAAGTCTCCACATTATGCAGCATCAGTTCGCTCTTATTTAGATGAGGTGTTCCCAAACCGTTGGGTAGAGGAAAGAGGGCTGATTGAGTGTCCACTGAGGTCGCCAGATTTAACCCCCCTAGAATAGTTTTTTTTGTGGATACTCAAAAAGTCAAGTGTTCGTTAGTTATAGTTATTATTCGTTTTGTCTACGGTCACACAGTTAATGGTGCACAATTTGAACATTAAATTTATGTCTTTTCAAAGTTACTTCTGCCTTTGAATTTTGTACTTTTTAAATTATAAAATCGTTTCTATTATTTCATTTTCGTGCACCTCTACTCATGATTTTCTTCGGTATGTATACAAAACTGTATTATTTTATATGATGTAATAAAAATAGGGGTTTTTCTTCAAAAAAGTGTCAATGACGTCATAACTCTTACACGAATTACCCTGTATGTATCAATTTTATTTTAAAAAATAAGCGAAACAAAGTGAAAATTGACGGTTTCAAAAGGTTTTACCAAAAGTTAGTCATTGACTTTCTAAAAAATTTATCCAATTCACTATATAATTTCCTGTTGTGTGGATGTGATTGAGTGATGTTACAGATTTCACCTTGTGCATTCATTATCTGAAAATTTTACTCCTCGAAAATTTTAAATTTACTTAGTTATATGTTTTATTATTAATATTATTTATTGATAATTCTGGATTTGTATTAATATTTTTATTGCGGGGTAAAAGTTTTCATTGAATTTGCAGTTTTTAGAGATTATGAGGATTTTCAAGTAATCAAACTTTGTGTATTACATATGGTTGTTCTATTGTTAATTCGAGTATGTGAGAAAATCACATGATGTATTATTATAGCTTTAATAGTTTATTTACCTTTTTCCTGTTGACTATTTTCATTTCAGTATTTATTAAAATTAAAAATTTCACCATTGTTTTTTTCAATACCAGTGTATTTATACTTTTTCATGTGCAAGTTCAAAAGTGTATCAGTGTATCAAAGCTCAGTTATGAGTTTTCTTCTTGTGTATACAACTCTTCCTAAGAGATATGTAAACAAGAAAAACCTATTTTATTTTCAGATTTCTTTCATTATGTTCTTCAGTATACTCCCCCAATATCTGCTTTATAAACATTTTATTTTTCTATATTTGTGGTGCGCAGTTCAAATCTAAAATAATGAGTAGATCTCAACAAAAAAAATCGAAAAAAGTATGTTCCTAAATATTATCATATTAAATATCATCATTTTGTTATCTAAATGTTGCAGTTAATCCAAAATGGTTAAATATTCGAGCGCATCAATTCACAACAGCTCAATTATATAACGTTACAATGAAAAATTTTGAGCCTACCTTCTGACTTTACGTACTGGTAACACCTTCCTGTAGTATGATCAAATACGGTAGGCTGTTAGTTCTGACAATTTCAGTTTCATTCACCATTCTGCAGTATGATTATATACGGTTAGCTGTTCTTGACAATTTCACTTTCATTCTAACATTTTATGTATGTTTTCACTATATAGCTGAATGAACCATTACCAGCAACCCTGTGAAGTTTTCAGGAGACTTGTACGATCCCAACGCTTGTTACTATGCCTGGCAGAAATGTTATCATTAGTGTTTAATCAGAAAAAGAACATAATATTATTTATTATAATCAACTCAAAAATGAATCAAAGCCCATTTTATATGGAAAGAAAATGAAAATTCCAGTATTTTTTTTATTGGACTTGAAGATTGGTAAGTTGATGCATAATCTTCAGATATGATCACAGATTTTGAAATTGCAAAGATGTACAGAGTCACCGTTGAAGTTCATATCACATTGTATATATTTTTTTCTACTGAAACTTTCTTCTATTTATTAAAAAATTGAAAATTGAAATTGAAAAATCGACATGAAAAATAAATCAGTTCACGCGAATTTACAGATCATGAACAGTTCTGACTTGTAACATATTGCAAAATAATGTTTACGGTTCTTTCTTATCCATCGGCAATATCTGTCTAATTCGACACATTTTTTGAATAATTAAAAGTTATTTCTAAAAAATTCTTAGGTTACTTCTCGAAATTTCGAAAGATATTCAAGAAATAGTTTTCTTCATGGTTTCTCAAATTACAATTTTTTTAAATCCAAATAGACCCGTTCAAAAATATTTTGTGATTTTTTTTTCAATAAGTACTCCAAACATGCGTATGAAAGGTATGTCACATTTGATGAAAAATAAAGTTTTCAGCTCAATAGCAACTTAATTGATGGTTAATAATTGAGTATTAGTTTGGGGATTTTCAAAATTCAGATTCGTTGTATTTTTTTAACTGAAATGCCTTTAATCCTGTGATGAAAATGAATGAATAGCTACCAAAAATGTTGTAAAATATTGAAACTGGAGAAATTTTCTATCAAGTATAATATAAGCCCATCAAGAATTTGTGAAAAAAAACCCATATTCATACGGATAGAACCTTCATTTGATGAGTGTATTACATTTCAGAGTATTTTTCGGATTTTCAGAAAATGAGAAAGTGTTGGATTGAGAAAATTTTGTAATAATTGAGTTTTTACAAGTTTGTTAGGTCTGAGGAATACTATAATATTAAGAAATTTTGTATTTGGCAGTTTTGTACATATATAACCGAAAATCATAAAGTCATTTAGAATTATTTTCAAATCATAAACTTTTAACAAACTCAGAATTTGAATTTACTAAAAAAATGTCGTATGCAATGCGGACTTTAACAGCATCAGTTTATACCAGGTGTCCGCAGAAGGTGGTCGCCCCTATAACTTCTTTTCGAAGATAACTGATGAAATTGGGAGAATCTGTAAAACGACATTAAACCATTTTTCTTGTCAAAAAACTTCAGTCCTATTATTTTAGGAAAATACAACTAAGGATTTTCTGTGCTATGGAAAATATTAATTATAAATTTGCATTTTTAATTTGGTCGATGTACACTGTTAGGTTTCAATAAACTTCCTTTAAAAAACCCAAGAAGGTTACGTTTGATCATCCTGAAAGTTAAGCAAATCAATAATCCCAAAAACTGAAAATATATCTCCTTGCATGCATTCTACTACCAACATCATTTCTCAACAATAATATACACAATGACTATCTGATTTACTTTTGTAATATACAAGAAGAATGAAATGTCAACAAGAACATTTTTTTCGAAACATCTCATAGATGTTGGTTCATCAGTTGTGTTGACCACAGTTACTCGATGCATTTTAAATCTCATTTCAATCTCAAAATATTCTTCATTTCAAAAACGATCTAACGTAATCTTTTTCAGTTTTTTAACGCAAGTTACATCAAAGTTATCGTAAGAAAGTGCTGTTTTTATCCAACCCAACAAGCAACCGTGTTGCAATTAAAATAAATAAGCAAAATAAGTATTCAACATGTATTTTACAGAACAGATACCTTTAGAAACTGTTTTCAAAATTTCAGTACTGAATTTTGTGATTGGAAAGTAAAAATATATCAAAGGGAAAAAAATTTGCTCTAAAAGTGACAAGAAACGCATGATTTTATTTAGAATGTCATACGTTGACAAAATAATTGAAAATATGCCATATTAAAAATTGAAAGTTCGTCACTTCTGGTAAAAACGGAAATTGCATAAAGCTGAGGTCAAACAATGCAGTTTCATGTTGTATACAAATCCTCAAAAATTTATTCTACCATAATAAGGTTTAGGGGCGAGCCACTTTCTGCGGGCGTTCGGTATAGTGCGATCTATCATAAAAATTACCTAAGTAAAGGGATTTGATAGAAACCCAGTGAATTTCATTTTCAAATTTTCGAAAACAAACAAGTGAATTGACCTGGCCTAATCAAGATGATATACGTACTCTTCACTATGGCTGTTCCTATTCAATTCAGCGGCGGTTGTCCCCACCCATGTGCTGAATATTACTAATACTCTAATTTTTAGATCCGATGTTGCAATGAAAAAGCCGAAACGTGGCAGAAAAAAGAAACTTCGCGTTGCCGAAGGCGACGAACCGGAAAAGAGAAAGAAACCGAAAGCACGGCGCAAAAGCAGCAACCCGAAGAGAATCATGGTGAACCATCCACCGCCAATAAAACTAGAGGAGCCAATACATTGCGATAACTGTTCCGACTCCTACTACAACCACGTCGATTTCGCCATCCATTCCATCAAGCACAGCGAGGACGGAAAATTCACTTGTCACATATGCAGTAACTATAGAAACGCCAAGAAGTACAGTATAGAGATGCACGTGAGGGCGCACGAAGGTTCCACGAAGTTTAAGTGCGAGATTTGCAATAAAGCGTTCACCATCAGCACCTACGCGCTAGAGCACAAGTTCTTTCATTCCGGCGAAAAGCCTTTTCAGTGCGAAATCTGCGGGAAGCACTTCATGTTTTCCAGACAGCTGGCTTCGCACAGACGAACTTCACACTACGAAATCCTGACGGGGAGTCCTTTGGTGAAATACGATTGCGACATTTGTAAGAAACATTATGAATCAGCTTTCGGGCTCAGGCGACACAAGATGACCATCCATCATAACGTCGATTTGTCCGTCATCTGCGAAGTTTGTGGAAAGACGATTTCCACCAAGGAAAAGCTCAAGTTTCACATGCGCACTCATACCGGCGATAAACCGTATCCTTGTGAGGTGTGCGGCAAATGCTTCGCCAAGAAGCACCAGATGATAGAGCACACGAGGGTCCATACTGGGGAGAAACCCTATATTTGCCCGCACTGCGGCAGGGGATTTTCTCAAAGGACACCTCTGGTGCTGCATGTCCGCACTCATACTGGTGAGAGGCCGAATGTGTGCAGGATTTGTGGAAATGGGTTCATCTCTAAGACGTCTTTAGAGGCTCACATGAAGAATTGTTTTATACCGTTTGCTACGTATTAAAAACAGTTGGTGGAGTGAATTGAACGTTCACAAATCTGAAATTGAAGTCACAAAGGACAAACGTGAAAGCTATAAGCTCTAGATCCAGCAATTGCTCCTTGAAACATTTATCTGAACACCTCTTTCCTTGGTCGTTACTTGATGGAAATTCATAGTATTTATTTGACATTGAGGTAAACATGATCAGATTACCACAGATTTTATTACACTCGCTTCCTGACATGTTTCGCTAGACTGTAATTAAGGTAGTGGGAACCTACCTTTTCCTATGTGTAATTCTTAGAACCCATACAGCTTATATCAAAACTATAACAATGTACCTGGATAATTCACCAATTACTTATAAAAAAATTCAACAAACAAAAACAAAAACCTGCCCGAACTAATAAATTAAGATGAAATTGTTCGTTTACTCAAAAATTTGAATTTTTCAGTTCAGTAATTTCTAAGAAACCTTTGTTTTCGGCATAAAAAATTTTGAAACGTTTATCATAGCTGTGATCTTCTAAAATATGATTAGTGTATGCTGAATTTGTTTTCCTTCTTGTAATTCATACGTATGCGGTTTTTGAATGGTCTACCTGTCTCACCTACATATACTTTAGGGCATACCCCGATAGTACTTTCTGTCGATATATCTCGAAGGTCTGATCATTGAAAATCTGTTGAGTCCTCTTCTTGCAAAAATTTTCATATAGAACCTTGAAACAATGATTCCAAAACATCCACTCTCGCAACAGTTTTTGTATTGGTATATATTACAAAATCCAGTTACAAACACCATTTTTCATAAACAGACATTACTATCCATAATAAGTCCATACATTCATATCAACGTAAAATATTAGCGTACAATAGTATATGTATACTTACATAGATTAATAAATTTTACAAGGAAAATTTCAACAAAGAATTTAATATCATTGAACAAATAGCAGTTATCAATGCATATCGCGTTGATTTGATAGAGACAATTTTGGATAAAGAAACTACATAAGAAGGCAATCCAAGAAGTTTACCCTACTTCCAGGAGCATTGAAAATAATAATTAAGAACTTTAACTCATTTACGATCAGATACAGAAAAAAATTCCTAATTTTTACCGAAATAAAATTTAAGGATAGCTTATAGAACACCTTGTAAAAGTTTATAAATTGATTTGTTGTCAGACAGGTAGACTCTTCAAAAACCGCATACGTGAACATTGTATGAGTTATGAGAGAAAGAAACTAAATCCAGCATACGTTATTAAAAATTTCAGGTCACTTTGATAATGATGAAATTTCGAAATTCCTCTTGTCGAAAATAAAGGTATTGCACTTCATTACTTAGGAATCAATAACCTGAAAACTTGAAATGATCAACTAAACGACCAATTGGATCTTAATATTCTCCTTTGTTGAATTTATTTTCTGAATAAGTAATTAGCTAGTTTTTCCTGATGAATTTACTTTCTTATAGGTTAATTAAATTGTGTATTAATGAAGGCGATAATTAGCTTTGAGAAGTTTCGGTGTTGTCATTACCAACACACGTCTGCATGAATGATCGAATCCTAATCTACATTCAGTGTTATAATACCGTCGTTTATTACATCGTTTTTTAATAAAATGCAATATTAATATTGCCAGAAGAAGGTAGCGTTGAATATGAAAAAGTCATAGTGTTAAAGTAACCTTCTGTATAAATAGTTGAATAGTTAAATAGTTCATAAAAAAATGGCAACTGAATCGTGGTCTTTATCTTTTGAATGGTTTTAAATTAAAACTTTATATGTGCCTTCAGTGTCTTTTCTTTTCAATAAACTATACTAATGTCATCTCTGTCATGTTACGTTGATAGCAATACCAAATCGTCTTCTTTCTCCTTTTCTTGGAGAAAATTTAGAAATTTTCTCTCTGCCATAGCATGAATGCACATATTCAACAACACTCCAGACAAAACTGCAATAATAATTGTCATTTGCGCAGTATGCGAAGCGTATTCCGCGTGATGATTCCGCGGTAGATAGACCGTGGCTTTAGGTGTGGATAATGTATTATACATCAAGTAATGACCAGGTAAATCCAGTTTTTGGATTTTTTTGGCCTCAACGTGATCAATAAATAACCAAACCATTTCAATATTTCATTGAAAATAGGGAATTTTCACATTATTTTCAGGTAATTTTTTTTTGGAAGGGGTGTCATTAAAACTGAATGAGAGAAAGTGGAAAATGTAGAATTTCTGAAGGCACCATGTTTTCTGATCAAATCAAGAATTTCCTATTCCTATTAGGTCATTTATTTTCCTGCCAAGAAATTTCGCAAATCTAAAAGGTGTTCACGACATAAAGAACGTGTATTCGAAGTCTCGACATTTAGGTTTTCATGAATGTCCTCAGGTATGGGCCGAGGACTCCGAAATCGCTAGGTATAAGATTTTAGTTCATGACGTTACTTCAGTTTCCGAAATCAGAACGTTTGTATCTAATCCACTCCACTAAGTGTTCAATTTTGTAGATGTTTTCGATTATTGTTGTCAATTGTACTATTTGATAGGTAAACCGTAATAAGCGAATTTAATATGCACGGATAATGAAGGTTTATTATTATTCCTTTGTCTCATTTTAGTCAATTTATTTTATTTGAATACATTTTTTTATTGGAAACGTTTCTGTTTGGGTGTTTGTTTCCTGATTATTAGACTTAATTCGCTTGATTTAGATAGTTTTTTATCTGTTAGTTCGAGAATTCTGTCCATTTCGTTATATGCTGTTATATAATATGTGATTATTTTCCCATAGTATCCTTTGTTATTGTTAAGTATGAAAGTATTATTTGTTCTAAACCAGTGTTGATTTTTATTTCGATTTTAAGAGTGTGTACGCTTTCAATATTGCTCTATTAATTGAAAGGCCTTTTGGGTTCTTTCGATTTTTTCTCCCAATACTTTTACTCATTGATTTGACTCTCAGTCGAGTCAAATAAGAAAAACAACAAAAAAGTTATTTTTTTTGTCGTTCTCCAAAACTTCAAATCACTTTTTTCAGTTGTAACATACATATTGTACTTCAAAAAATAGACAGTATAAATTCAGATGATATAATGGTAGGTACCTAAAGGTAGTAAGTACTCTTCTATATACAAGAACAAAAATTAAACACTAATAAATAAAAATACAGCTTTCATTGAGAGAGCAATGAATGGTGAACCTTATCCAAAATGGAATTGTTGTTAGAACCTTATTTTTCACTTCGAATTGTTTCTGAAGATAAATAACTGTCGAATTGCTCTCTGGAACAAATAACTTCAGTCTTATTTCAAACCGGAAACTACCAGTTGGATTACTTGCATGTTACCAAACCTGCACTGATGATGGGTATTTACCCTAAATCCACTATACAAGGGGTCTTTTGTTCAGACTGAATTGTTGTTGAACGAGAATGAACTAGCAAAGTAATTGAATAATAGGAAATTGATTTGAAATTCCATCGTTCTACCATTTAAATCCATAACGATGAAATTTGTGTCGATAAAAATCTAACAGAAGACATCTCTAAGCCATCTACGATCGCTGATTAGACTGAGTAGTAAATGCACGCAACGCGCTCTGTGATTGGTTTAGGACAGATACCTTCCACCATCTTTGTAATGACGGGAAGTTTAAAATGATACTGCATGCACACTGAGTTGAAAAAGCGTAGTTTATTAGCCAATATAACCTAATTTTACTAACTTCACGGAGATATTCTGTTTACGTAAGGTTGATCAGGTCTGGGGTGGGATTCCGTGTGCCATAGAATTCTGTAGTCGACACTTATATCTCTATCTCTCCCAAGAATCCAACGATAATGACATCTCACTCATTCGATCGACTATAATAATGCTATCCAGAATCCCACCCCTGGTTGGGTTGGCTAATAAACTAGACATTTTCAATTCAGTGTGCATGTAGGGTCATTTTAAACTTCCCGCCATTCCAGAGATGGTGGGAGGTATCTGTACTGAACCAATCACAGTAGGCATCACACGTACATTTTACTGTAGTCTCCGCTGATTAACATCCATTTAATTCTCAACAAAGGTTCTACAAGAACATCTTTGCAGGTGCGCTCTAAAAACAGTCAGAAATCCGCCCGACTCAAATAGGAAACCACCCAAAAACATGTTTCATGGCTAATTCCACCCATCAGTGTGAAATATTTCACGTCAAGCAATAGAATGATTCGGAAACAATTCAGATTAGCATACGCAAAATATATCTGCGATAAACATTGTGGTGTGACCAACTATTGCCACATACTTACACACAAGCATTTGAAAGCACAGATGATTATAAATAACCATATAACGTACGTAGGTGGACTCCCATTTGAGTTGGGCAGATTTCAGAGTTCATAGAATCTCTGTCGGGAATCTAATGGGTGTGAATCAGCGGCCGTAGAGGGCTCGGATGTTCTTCGTTGGATTTTTGCGGACGAAAATTCCAGTTAAATTTAATTCAGTAGGAGGGATTGGAAACTTGAATCCATGTTTAATTGTTTATTTAATGTGCCTTTTGCCAAGTCTGCCATTATACTTTTTATGTATGCCAAATAACTGTTGCAAAACAGTTGCACGACGATCTGCCAAATGTATTTTTTTCTAACAGTTGAATTATTCGACAAACTCAAATAGTAAGGCAATATGGTCCTTTCGAGAAAAATCCAGTCCTACAATATACTAATTAAAGTTAATAGAGCATAGCATCCATCCATATATGTATAATTAGATATCCAGTTTTATGTTCTTTTATTTTATGTGCAATTGCAGATAATAAATATTTATTTAATCACATACTGGCATTTTCATTTCCCTACCTCGGTAAGTATAAAGTGATTCCTACTCATTCAAATGAATCTTCGCGTTATAACTCGTCTTTTGTTTCAGAACCATCATAACTGAAGGAGGTGACCAAAAATCGAAGCAGAAAACAACGAAATCCAAAGTAAAACCCGCCAAGGGAAAAAAAAGATCAGTCAGAACCAAATCGAATGATGACACCGAAGGCTCCGTAAAAGCGAAGAAAGAGAAAAAATCCCGGCGGAAGAGTAACAGTCCGAAGAAAATCGTCCTGTCCCATCCTCCCCCAATGGAACTAGAGGAACCCATCCAATGTGACGTTTGTAGCTCGTCCTACACCAATAACGTCGATTTCGCTTTCCATTCCTTGAGCCACAGCGACGACGGAAAATACTCTTGCCACATGTGCAACTACCGCAACAGTTCCAAGTACCACGTCGAGATGCACGTGAGAACGCACGAAGGTACCACCAAGCACAAATGCGAGATTTGCGACAAGGCCTTCACTATAAGCACCCACGCGATCGAGCACAAGAACTTCCACACCGGCGAAAAGCCGTTCCAGTGCGAAATATGCGGGAAACACTTCATGTTTTCCTGGCACCTGTCCTCGCACCGCAGAACCTCTCACTACGAAATCCTCACCGGGAAACCGCTGGTCAAGTTCGACTGCGCGGCTTGTAACAAGCATTACGAGTCTGCCAGCGGCTTGAGGAGGCACAACATCAAGAAGCACAAGTTCAACGAGATAGACTTGTCCGTGATCTGTGAGATCTGCGGGAAGAGGCTCTCCAGCAAGGAAAAACTCAAGTTCCACTTGCGCACGCACACCGGATACAAGCCGCACTCCTGTCATGTCTGTCCGAAGAGTTTTTCCAAAAAGGACCAGCTCATCGAGCATATTCGTACCCACACGGGCGAGAAGCCGTACGTTTGCAAAATTTGCGGGAAGGGTTTCGCGCAGAGGACTCCCCTCAAAACTCACGAACGCACGCATAACGTCAACAGGTCGGGCAGTACTTGCACCGTATGCGGATTGGTTTTCAGATTGACGGACGAATTCGACAATCACGTTAAAGGGTGCTTGGCTGCCCAGTTGCAATTTCCTTATATCCTCAACTATAAAACCGAAACTCCGTGAAATGAGACTCTTAAATGTAGGGAAAATAAGGTTGAATTCACAATATGAATGAAAAATAAAGGGGCACTTGAATAGGGGAATGTCGGCTGAGCATATCAAGGCTGCTCTTACTAGAAATGGAAGGTCTAACGTGTTATACAGTAGACTCCAAAATTTAATCAGAGGTTTTGATAGGGATCCAAGGTACATATTCTCTCCAGCTTTGAAATTTCCTGGGAATAACTCGTACCTTCTCCTCAGCTAGAAAACTGTGAAAAGAATTATAAAGTATGGAAATGAAAAGGGTAAAAATCGCAAATGTGGATATAGTTATCACTTAGCAGAGAATATTAAAATATGTCAAGCATTGACTACATTTATCTCGAAGAGATGTGTATCCGCTTCAAATTCGATGGCATTGATTCGAGTCAAACCACTTTCAGTCGCAACATATAAGTGGATAGAAGAATCTTATACTTCAATCCGATTGAAAAAACCTAACTTCACAGCAATATTCAAATTTCGTAACGTGAAATTTCTCCTGCGAGTTAAATTCCAAATGGTGCTTTCATCAAAGGCACCAAACTTTTGAAAATGTCTGCAACCATCCTTTTCCCATCCATGATTCCAAAAATATGTTATTTCTTGATCAGTTGAATGAAAAAACTGCTCCTTTCATTTTAAGAAAGATCGTTGACAATCAACAACTAATTTGAATTTGGCTAATTTTAACTGGCATTTGTAACAATTTCAAATTGGTTTATTTCATAATTTCACTTCTCTTCAGGGCGATCGGTTGGATCCAATCCTTTATTTTATGGAATTGAATGATTCAATCCAATCCGAAAACTGTATATATCGATTAGGTGGATAGGATTCATTCAAGTATAACCCATTTTGAGCGGATCCAAAGTTGTGAGATGAATGTAGTCTGTGACTTTTTCGAAAATAAGAGATGAAATCTACTGAACAGATATCTTGTAGAGGATTTTTCAAAATTAGTGCGAACTTTTTCAGTTGTTTTTTTTTTTCGAAAATTGAAGGGGGTCTCTCATGTAAACAAAAGCTCTTAGGCCTGTTCCCAAAAGTCACTACCTGACACAATGCTTATAAACACCCAATTCACTTACTTCAATTATCAATCTGTAATAGATAATTGTCAACACTGCTCTTTCATTGAGAGTCAATGAGTAAACATCAACAGAGATATAGATAAATCAACTACAATATATCTTGGAATGAGCAAAGATACTTTATTTGACAGATTCATCAAATACACTGAAGGTATTGAAATAGTTCAGAAGGGCACCGGATATGAAATCTTGTTGATTCATTATATGTCAATCAATTGTCAAAATTTATTTGAGGGTATTTTAAGTGTTTTGAAATGGTTGAACAGTTCAGTTTAAATATGCAGATATATAGTAATTTAATGAGCGCAGATTCTTGTTGTGTGTTTCCTGGTAGAGAAACTTTTGTATCGCAGCTTGAAGGATACAGGTAGGAATCATAGAATTATTGGACTTCGAGCTCCACATAATATATCATATAAGAAGGAACATATCGCAGACTGTCCTCAAAAACGTCACAAATCAAAATAAGCCGATTATGAGATAATACCGTACCTGACACCATATCTTTATAAGCCACATGTATCTTGTAGAGAGATGTTTACATGATAATATTGGACGTTTCATATTATATATTTCACCGGTCAACTCCAACTTCTAAGTAATTTCCACAATTGTACGGAATTTGTTTTTACTGTATCTGAAAAATCTTCATTTTTAAGTTGTGACGTTATTGTTTTTTTTTTTTTTTTGTTTTTTTTTTTTGTTATTGTCGTCAACCAGCTGCACACCCTTAAGAGTACAACCCTCAAAAGTCTTCGAAAGACTTGTCCGAGCTAGGGAAGACACAGCCCTTACCTTTTAACGTGTGATGCCATGCACGAGACCGATGACCATGCTGGGAATCGAACCCATGACCCTTAGGTTAAGAGACAAGCGCTCTACCATCATGACCATCACGGCCCATTGAGTACAGTGTTCGACATATGTTTCTTTACAAGTTTTTCCAGCATGATTAGAACCTGCTAATGTTTACAGGTAAAATATTGATTGCTGAAAAAGTATTATATATTATTTCCTTTCATGTGCAAAAGGTAGACATATTTATCGCTAAGTGTCAAAAGGTTCGAAATTCAAACTATATAAAAAAATTAAAATGTCACCTGATCATGAGTTCTTTAAAATGTTGATGGCCTATAATGAATTGCATCTGAGATAGAATATGCGGTTTAAACTTCACTGTGAAACTGAATATCACCGACTTCTATCAAATGACTAAAAGAGTAGTTATATCAACTATCTCCACATATGAATTGGTGATATACAAGATAGTACTCTTCTAGAACCTGTGCACTAGTATCTGACAAATGTGACTTAATCATCGTAGACGACAGTAGTTATTTTCTATTAGGTACTTATCGATATAATTCATATTATATTATGATGTTGCGGACAGCAGGATCAAAAATCAATGTGTTCATAATTAACGTTATTTGAAGTTTATTCAGAACCATTTTGATAGGGTTTTGAAACATGTGTTATTGTTACGTTGATACACGATGGGGTTGTTGAATAAAAATCTTGTTGAAAACATTCATAATACGTTATTTTAAAGCCGTACGGATCGATCCTAAAATAATCTCTCAAGCATATAGAAACTATATTGACTGAGATGATGGTTATATTGAGCGATTTTTCATTTTCATAAGGTGTATTGTTAAAATATTTCAACTTCTGGGTTTCCAATATTTTTTCAAATAGGAAGGACATTGCCGTGTTTGCCTTCACACATGAGTCGTTTTATCAAAATAACTCTCATTCAAAGTACGTGGATAGTACAAAATCCCCAGATGTTTTTTTTCATCAATATTGTGAATTGAACTCCTTTTTCACAATACTACCATAAGAGCGTTCTAGAGAAAAGCTTTCACAGTTTCCAGTGAGCGAGTCTGTCTATGCCATATCGAAAATAGTGCTGCAGATGTTAGAAGATGGTGTCAGGAATGGCGTGAGGAATTGTATCATCCTAGGTATTATATTTCCGTTTGTTTTACTATTCTATTCCAGTTTATTTATTGAATTGTTATAATAAATGCCTCTGATATGAAACTGTTCAAAATATTGAAATTAATTTGTAGCATTATAGTTCGTAGAAGTCAACGTATTAGTCGCATGTTTGAAAAAAAATCAATATCAATTCATCCTTTCTACTAACCATTTTGAACGACTTTGAAATATTTCTTTCTATCCTTCAGATAAACTTCTCTTCCGAGAGAACGCATTGATATGCCACAGTCAATTGCAATAGCCTTCCTTTTCTTTCCCACACCAGATAAAAATCTGATATTCATTTACCGAAGTGAGTCATCACATATATTATCAAGAATAATGAACATCATGAGTAACATAATGAAAAAAAAGACAAATTACGGGTTCAATTCTGGATGTTGGTTTTAGTAAAATAATCCTCACATTACCAGCTATAACGACGATTTCTAACGGCGCGAAGCCGAGTCCCATTAACGTTGAAAGTGTTTTTACGCCATTTTTTTTTACTTCGAGAACAATGCTGAAAATTAATTTTGGATCAAGATAATTGCCCTTATAATACATCATATGAGGCTCCGATCGCCGTACAGGTACCACATCAAAACTCACACCGGGGAAAACCTTACATCTGCCCTATTTGCAGCAAGGGTTTCATTTCGCGAGCTGCAATGAACAGTCATGTCAGGAGTTGTTATAAAGTATAACTATTTGGTAACAACTTCACTTGATTTATGAATCACCATTTCTATGAATTATTTCGCAACTTTCTGCACAACGTGATAAACATTATTTTAATCACGAAATTTCTTAAGTCGGTCTGTCGAAACATCTTTATAATGTGATATGGAAATGCGTGAGAGTGATAGAAAAAAAATGGTATGTGAAAACGGTTGGAAAGTGAAGAAAAAGGGCAATAGTCGAGTCTTGTAATGTTAAATATTCTTGGGTAAAATATTTTATTGTTATATAAATAGGTGAACAGCTAGCACTTTCAAGTTCCATTCCAAAATGGTTTGCGTTTGTTGGTATTCACCTGATTCGACTTCCTTACGCAACCCTCTATATACGGTTTGCAAAATCTTCAGTATTTTTCATGAGAGTATGATTCAATGGCAGTATTCTGAATTAGGACCTCGAAAGAGAATAATAATTGTAGGAGACCCAATCATTATCGCGATATTATACTACATAGCATGAAACCGCGATACTCTATTGACAGGACCCTTATAGATCACCATATAGGGCAACCAACAGAGGTGTCAGATTCCGGCTCCAGTAAAATCGCTTTGTGGAGTATTTTCAACAATAAATATCGTCAAAAGGATAACGACGATTTCTAACGGCGCGAAGCCGAGTCCCCTTAACGTTGAAGGTGTTTTACGCCATTTTTTTTACTTCGAGAACAATGCTGAAAATTAATTTTGGATCAAGATAATTGCCCTTATAATACATCATATGAGGTAGGTAATGGTTATCTGATGTCACGTATTGTTGACAAGGAATCTTATTTATCGCTGTTATCTAGCAACATACCGAATTAAAATCCTTAATCAATCCAAAGGGCTGCAAGAAAAAAACACCTCATGCATAGTATAAAGATTGATATCCTTATACTATGCCTCATGTGCATAAGTGAACCCTTGGGATTATAAAGGATAATCGCCATTAAAATGTATATATTCAAGAAATCAAATAAAAAAAAAACAATTCAGTATATACTTCAACTTGAGGAGGTCACAATGACCTTTCGATAGTACAATTGAATATTTGGAAACATCCTTGATTACTTCGATACAGAATAAAAGTAAATCCCACGTTCTCATAAGGAATTCTTGATGAACAAAATTAATATCTAAAGTACTGAGATATCAGGTATTATGCTTTGCTGAAAATACTGCAGTAAAATACCGGAGCCTGAAAGTTCATGCCCTTACCCCGCCAAAGAAATTGCTGTCAGCATCGAATCCTGGCTGAGATATAAAGCGTTGAAAATATGCTAATAATTATGTTCTGAAGAATTCGTACAGAAACCAACCGTCTCGAGAAAAAAAACGAGTAATTATCCATATTTCATCTTTGGACCTTTACATCAAAAGCAATTGAAAATCTGAATTCCAATTTCTGTAAAGTCTAGTTCTTGTTCATCATTTTACAACTATATTTGTTCTAGTCAACATACATATTCTCCTTCAGAATTTGAATGTATACTTATGTAATGAAAAAAATTATGAATTCAATAGTGAACTTTGCGCAGCAATGCCACCTTGTAACAGAGTTTGGCAATACTAGACATGTTTTCTAAAAAAATCCAAAGATGGCATTATGGTAACAATGCTCAACACAAAAATAAAATTATTTTTTTCGGAAATGGGCTGGCTGAAGGCGCCTATATGGTAGCAAGAGCCAAGAACTAGAAAGAGAGAACTTTTTTTCATTTTGTGTTGAAAATTGTCTTTTATTATTGCTCGAGTGCAACTTCGAGTCGCTGTTGTAGAGCTGAAGAGTGACCGACAAAAAATGCCCCAAGCCAAAGCGCCCTTATTTTCTATACAATTTAATGATAATAGTCCCCAATGGCATAGCCTCAGCGGGTAGAGTGAGGTTATTATTATTATCAGAGTTGGTTATTATTATCATTGTTCACTATAGGCGAACTAGCGAATATATTTGCTGATAATCGGCCCTGATTTTGAATGAATTCATTAGCTTTCTTTGAAACTTTTTCTAATCGTTTTTTTTCCAAAGTTTACCGTTGGAAAAAAAGATTCTCGCACAAAATAACTGAAAATATATTTTTATCTTTTAATTTTCCATTAGATGAGAAACGGGCAATGTTTATCAAAAATTTTTTTCATGTCATGTGTTATATTTGTAACATACATGCATTACAAAATGAAAATATTGTGTTGATTGATTTCATTTGGAGGAAGGAAGGAGTCATTTCCCTCCATATTTTATTTCTACTTATATTCGTGATATTATTGACGTTGACGTCACAAAAGGAATATTATGAGCCAAACCTTGAGTCTGAGCATAAAAAATCATATATTTTTGGAATCTGCATGAAATTTTGCGTATATGGTGCGAATTTCAAGTGGATCTAATGAATTTGTATTTTTCATGATTTTTAGGGGTCTACCCCTTTGGAATTTTTTCGATTTTTCGAATAATTTCGTATTATATCGAATGACTCGAATTTCCCAGATTATACTAATTTGATAATTCTGATTCGATTGGCGTTCGCTCTATCTTCAACCGTTCCCAAATTGAAGATTTCATAATATCTAGAGTGGGAAGGGTAATTTTTCTCCATATTTGTTTCCAGTGCTATTCGTGGAATTTTTTACTTTGTATTACTTTTATATGTCAAACCTTGAATCCATAAACAAGTCATATAATTTTGGAATCTGCATGAAATTTTGCGTATATAGTACGGATTGCAAGTGAATCTGCCGATTTGGTATTTTTTATGATTTTTCGAATAATTTTGTTTCACATCGATGAACTCGAAATTCAGATATCATACTAATTTTATCATTCTGAATCGATTGGCGTTGGCAGAATTGCTCTATCTTTAACTGTTCCCGAGTTAATAAGTTTATTTGGAGAGAGCAAGGAGTAATTTTCATCCATATTTTTTTCTACTTATATTATTCGTGATATTTTTGACGGTGTATTCCATTTATAAGCCAAACTTTGAATCTGAGCATAAAAATCATATATTTTTAAATCTGCATGAAATTTTGCTATATAGTGCGGATTGTAAGTGAATCTGCCGAATTTATATTTTTCATGATTTTCGGAAGTCTACCCTTTTAGAATTTTTTCGATGTCTCGAATAATTTTGTTTTATATTGATTCCCAAATCATACTAATTTGGTCATTCTGAATCGATTGGCGTTCGAAGAATTGCTCTCTCTATCATTAATCATTCCCGAGTTCATCTGGAGTGGGAAGGAGTCATTTTCCTCCATATTTACTTCTACTCTCATCCGTGAAATTTTTAACATTCCATATATTCTATATGCCAAAATCTTAAGCACTAAGCACTTTTATTTACAAAATGCACGCGATTACTGAGTACTTCAAAAAAGTCAGGGAACATTATGCATAAAGCATTTCTCAAACTGTTAGATACTTAAAGGCCAATTTAGATGAATTTTTAACCCTGCATGAGATATGAATTCTTGTCGACGTTCATACATTTGCCCGTCGGCGTGCGTGAAAAACACAGGGTGAGCAGGCATGGAATTACGAAATGTTCTATTTTAAAGAATGAAAGAAAAAGTGAACACTCCAGTATTGACAAAATTATTACAGAACCAGTCTTCTAGCTTCAGAGAGAATAATGATTGATAAAGAATTGAAATAAAAGTGAGACATTACTCGTAGCGAAAACCGTAACCCCCCAAAAATGTATAAAACTAGTACAATGGAATTCTCCTCTTTCAAAATTATTGACTCTTTGAAGGCCTCTTACGTAAGTGCCTACCGGGAAATTTTCCGGTATTCCGGTGGTACAATTCGACACAAGTGGCTTCATATTCTGAACTGAACAATATTTCACTACATCTATCGATTAGAGTATAATATTCCTTAATTATCGTATTTTATAAATATCACATATACTCACATTGTTATGTACTGTTTCAGTATGTAAATATATCGAAGTCAGTATGAATACTTTACCTATTTCATCTTGATGTTCAGGATGTCAAATATACCAATGTTTTATTTGACTACCAGTGTATTTTTTTTGGAAATGTCACGTATATTGGTGAGCATCTTTGAAAGTATCTAATTCTTCTTATAGCTGTGTAACTAATCATCCTTTTTTTCAGCAAACGAAAGAAAAAAATTAACGACAAACGGAAAAACTCCACCCACAAATCGAAAACTCAAACCCCTTCGAAGAAACCCCAACGAAAGGCGCGAAGGTCGTCTCCGCCTCCGGAACCAATCAAACTAGAAGAACCTCTGCAATGCAACCACTGCAACAACCTCTACTACACCAACCTCGAGTTCGCCATGCACTCAATAGACCACAGCAAAGAATCAAAGTACTCCTGCCATCTGTGCAACTTCCGGAACACGTGCAAGTACCGTTTCGAAACGCACGTTAGAATACACGACGGTTCGGCAAAACACAAGTGCGGAATATGCGAGAAAGCCTTCAGGTGCGGCACCCACGCCGAAGAGCACAAGTACTACCACACAGGAGAGAGACCTTTCCAGTGCGAGATTTGCGGAAAACACTTCATGTACTCCAGAAGACTCGCTTCGCATCGACGAAACTCGCACTACCAGCTCCTCACCGGCAAACCCAAAGTTAAGTTCGACTGCGAATTTTGCGACAAAAAGTTCGAGTCCCTGCCCGGGCTGACGAGTCATAAAAACAAAAAACACCACAATATAAAGATAGACATGTCGGTGATTTGCGAAATTTGCGGCAAGAAGATATCGTGTAAAGGGCGGCTCAAATACCATTTGAGGGTTCACAGCGGGGATAAGCCGTTCGGCTGCATGGTCTGTTCGAAAAAATTCGCGATGAAAGATCTTTTGATCGAACACACGAGAGTGCATACCGGAGAAAAGCCCTATATTTGCAAATATTGCGGGAAAACTTTCGGGCACCGATCGCCGTACAGGTACCACATCAAAACTCACACCGGGGAAAAACCTTACATCTGCCCTATTTGCAGCAAGGGTTTCATTTCGCGAGCTGCAATGAACAGTCATGTCAGGAGTTGTTATAAAGTATAACTATTTGGTAACAACTTCACTTGATTTATGAATCACCATTTCTATGAATTATTACGCAACTTTCTACATAACGTGATAAACATTATTTTAATCACGAAACTTCTTAAGTCGGTCTGTCGAAACATCTTTATAATGTGATATGGAAATGCGTGAGAGTGATATAAAAAAAATGGTATGTGAAAACGGTTGGAAAGTGAAGAAAAAGGGCAATAGTCGAGTCTTGTAATGTTAAATATTCTTGGGTAAAATATTTTATTGTTATATAAATAGGTGAACAGCTAGCACTTTCAAGTCCCATTCCAAAATGGTTTGTGTTTGTTGGTATTCACCTGATTCAACTTCCTTACGCAACTCTCTATATACGGTTTGCAAAATCTTCAGTATTTTTCATGGGAGTATGATTCAATGGCAGTATTCTGAATTAGGACCTCGAAAGAGAATAATAATTGTAGGAGACCCAATGATTATCGCGATATTATAATACATAGCATGAAACCGCGATACTCTATTGACAGGACCCTTATAGATCACCAAATAGGGCAACCAACAGAGGTGTCAGATTCCGGCTCCAGTAAAATCGCTTTGTGGAGTATTTTCAACAATAAATATCGTCAAAAGGATCCTGCACCTGTCTTAGAGAAAAAGAGTCCCGTCAAATGGATGAAAATTCGGTATGATATAGTTTATGATGTCCTTATCTCCATGGGCATAACAAGATCTAATGGACAGTTTTTGAGAAACAGGGTGTTGAATATGAAGAGGCAGAGTTGTCATTTATTCATAAAATCAATAACGTGGCAATTATTTTGTTACAAAAAGTGAAGGATAGTTATAACAATCTCAATATATTCGATAGAGTTGCCATGAAGAGTTCTAAGACTCCGTATACAGAGTGAATCATTTTCTACTAGTCACTGTTAAGATTTTTAAGTACTTCTTTGAACAAACTTAATTCGCAAGTCTACGAGCTTTGCACCACAAAATAATGATCATATTATATTAAGATTTCAATTTTATTCATATATGTATATAGAAACAATGCATATAAATACAAATAAAAAAGACAATCCTGAGTGTAATAGTAACTTCAGATCACCCGATATTAAAATCAAATGATGAATTTGTTCAAATAATTACATATACTTTTAACATTGACTAGTAGAAAAGGAATCACCCTTCATACGGAGTCTTAGAACTCTTCATTGCAACTCGTGTCGAGAATATTGAAATTCTAATCGCTATCCTTAACTTTTTGTAACAAAATAACTGCCACATAATTGATTATAGGTAGGTAAAAACCTCGCCTCCGCATGTTTAATACCCTGTAGGTACCTCGAAAACTGTACATTAGATCTCGTTATGTCTGTGCAGACATTTGATCAGAATATCATAACTACATTATACCACATTATCAGCCAATTCGACGGGGCCTATTTTTCCATTAGAACCGTGCAGGGTCCTTTATAATTTTTTTATTTTTTACAAACATCTTGAAATATATTGAAGGGATCGTTCTAGTCACTAGAACTTTTGCAGAGAATTGAAAAACTTACAAAATTGTTTTTTGTGCAAACAAATCGGTACCTTTTTCGCTGAAAAAAATCTCTGAAAATAGATAATTATTCAAAATCATTTGTAAGAAACCAAAAACGAGGTGATCTTTGATACTATTGCTATGAAAAACCATCATATCAAGGAACTTCATACATCGACTCGTGACAAAGTTGACAATAATTAAACCCCTTTGCAAATCATTCGGACTTCTACCTGCGTAATTAGTGAAAATAAACGCCCTTTTGTGAAAAGGGGTCGACATTTTCAGAATGTACCTCTCTGTTCCATAATATAAAATTAATATGATCAGGTAGGCCGGGTCAATTTTAAAAATTATTCACTTTCGTCAAATGTGTTGCCAGAAGTCTTGGTCAAAATTCAATTTGGTCTTGATTGTGTAAACATTACCTGCAAAATTTTTGTGAATGTCATTTAGATATAGCACTGTTGATCAGGTTAACAGAATAACATACCCAAAAATGTACAATGCAGGTTTGATGAGAAATAAACTGCATTTATCCTACTTAGTCCAATCAAATAGGGTTTTTGCCAAAAAAAAAATGTTGAAGTTTTTCTCTCAACGGTTGTATACGTATTTTTGGTCAACTGTTTAACGATGCTTTTTTATACAAAATTGAAGTAAATTAAATTCTTACAATTCACATACAGCAACCTAATTCCTATGATGTTCCAAACCGCCGCTAGAGCACACCAATAATTGTCACTTTTAACAATTTAGTAAACGTCCTAGGTGCGTAATTGGCGAATTCGCCAATTTAAAAAAAACGCGAATCCCCCATTTTAGCATACATCTGCTTATGGTGAAGAAAACAGAATGTTGCTTTGTGCAGATTATTTTTCATATGTCAAATTCTGACGTTTCTGATATTTCAACCAATTAAAGCGGATTATTCTGGCCAATCATTCGGTTTTATACTGAGAACTATTTCTGATACCGCCACCACTCGGTTCCTCTTCTGACATCGACCTCACTGGTGCAAGTAAGCAGTCTACTAGTGCAAGTGGCTTCTTCCTCAATTTTTTCAATTTCCCTGTCTTCTTGGCCATCACTACGGTATGTGCAGAAGCTGGAATGAGATTCTCAAGGCCATCCAAGAATTCATCGGCTGGAGGGTACCGTTTCTTCATATAATTCAGATCGTGGATCCTCAACGACGATAGCATCTGCTGCATTCTTATTCTTTCTTCGGCACACGGCAACCTCTCCTTATACCAACAGTTTGTACAAAGCTTGTGTCCTGTAGCCTTGAAACACACAATGTAAGGAATAGTCGCTGTTACCAATACATCATCGCAGCTCTGCAATGAGTCGTGATTTCACTGTTCTTGGGTGAGGACGAATCTCACCTTCAGTCTAATTCATCAGTTTATCAATTGTGAATTTGCATTCCTCGCCATTTTCAAGGAATGTGAAAATAATTTGCATGGCTCCTTCCAAATCTTGTCTGACTCTTAATAGAAATAGCTATCATTTTTTCGTTGGTTCACTGCTTTCTGAATTTCTCATGAACCTCACTTAAGTACACCTCTTCAATAGAACTACCTTCTCATTCCCTCGCGTTTTGCTTGAATTGTGGAAAATTTAATCTACTTCAATATTTTATAATCATCATCAAAAAAGGCATCGTTTGTTAACTGTAAACGAAAAAACGCTAAAAAAACACTGTTTTCATAATTACTGAACTTAACTCATCTCTGACGGGGTGGCAAAGTTGAAAATCAGATTCGGCGACTGAAAATATATAATAAAACCATTGGGAAAATAAATTCCGGAATATTTTCCTGGATATATCAATTGCAGATGTTGTATTCTTGGAGTAAGTGTAAGAACTAATTTTTTGTTTCTACTGCAAAAAATTCGAAAATGTATTTCAATTGAAAAGTACCAAACAAAAGCGTTGATCTCATTAATATTCCTTAAACTTGTATTCTCTACAGGAGGTATACTCTCACAGCAACAAGAATGAAATCAAAATTAATTGAAATGAATTAGTACCTCTTTTATATGACACAAGCCGTAGTGTTCGAATAGGACAACTTCAAATTCTTCAGTTTCAAGTTTGAAATTCATAAAAACATCGTAACTAAGTTTCCATACACCATTAAAATAAGAGACTCAAATTGCTACAGCCATTCTTTAACTAAATAAAATTGCTCTTTACCTACACTCGATATTCCTACACATTTTTCTTTTCGTATTTGTGTATATGGATACAATAAGTATTAAGAAGTTTGTGATAATATGTTTTTGACGCAATATCTAATTAGGTAATTTTTCATCTCCTGTTATGTCTAATAGATACTTTCAAAATTGTAATGTTTTCGAAACCCTGAAATATTATTTATGTTTTTCAACATTCTCTAGGTATTTATAAAAACGTGAGGAATAAATCTCGAAATATGTTCATAGCAAAGATCCCATTACCTGACTTATTCATTTATAAAAATGTGAGAAATGTATTTTAATTTATCTCCAAATATGTAAAGTATTCTTCATATCTGAATATATTTTTTTCGTATCTGTAAAAAATATGAGCAATTAATCTCGATTTATTTTAGACTAGCGTAAACATATAATATATAAAATTTAATTTTATGGATATATCCACATAATTTGCAAAAGAATGTACTGTACATAAGATTTATGCGATTTATTTATTTCAATCTATAATAATTTATTTTATTTACTACGTAAAAACTTTTGTACTCAAATAAACGAAGTTTATGTGTGGTATGTCTTTTATTTTCAATTTTCAGTATGATTTCCAAGTGAAACAGTTTCAGGTACGTAATTTAAGAACTCAAAGAACTTTGAACAAAGGCTTTGAAGAATAATAAAAGTAAAGCTTATGGAAAATAAAACTGGTCTGCCCTGTATTTTGTATGGAATGAAATAGTTGTATCCCAAACATATCCTTTAGTCCTTTCACCAAACTGTTGTCATTCTAGGAACTCCCAAGAGCAGAGAGATAATGGACTGAAAATTAACTCGAAATCCAAGAAAATGATGAGTTTGAAAAAACGAACCAAAATAATTTCACAAAATATACAATTCCAAAAAAACAAAACGCAAATCAGAGGTACTAAAAGAACGAAAAAACAACTTCGCTCACCTAAAGAGACAAAACAGTGCATGAATAAGTCGCATGAGCCTGTTGAATCATGGTCCTCGGATAGTGAAATAATTACAAATGTACCGCATCGCAAAATCACTGTCTCCAAAGCTAACGAACTCAGAAAAATCAGAAAGTCAACGAATGAGGCGCTACCGAGAAAAAAGAGAGAACTCAAGTATCCTAGGAGAATGGCCATGTCGATCAACGAACTAGATCAGCCAATTTCTTGTCAATATTGTAATGAATCATTCAAGACGAACTTGGATTACGCCCTGCATTCCAAGGCACATCGCCAAAGCGGTGATTTCACTTGCCACCTATGCAACCGTATCGTCAAAACAAAATACCAAATGGAAAACCACATCCGCATCCACGAAGACTGCAAGAGGTATAACTGTTTGATATGCGGCAAGAGCTACAATTCCAAAGTGAGAGTTATAAGACACGAAAACACTCATAGGGGTATTTACCACCACCAATGTGAAGTTTGCGGCAAAAGTTTCGATTTATCTACTTCTCTCAAACTTCATAAAATTCGCGTGCACCATACTGATGATGCTGCGAATGAAAAAGGCACCGCGATAGCTGCTGCAAAGGAAAATAGGAAACGATACGAATGCAAGGAGTGCAAAGTTTCCTATAAAGCTCCGTCAAGCTTGCTCAAGCACAACCGAATGAAACACGACCCGAATTTGGTGCCTGTTCTGTGTGACTTGTGCGGAAAAACGTTCCCCACCAACGAGCGGCTGCTGAAGCATCGCAGAACGCACGAAGAGAAGACCAGGTATCCTTGCGAGATTTGTTCAAAAGCGTTCACGTATACATACGGTTTGAGCCAGCACATGCGTATACACACCGGCGAAAAACCGTTTGTCTGCAAGATTTGCAAAAAAGCTTTCAAGCAGAGTTCCCCCTACAGATACCACATGATGAGCCATACAGGAGTGAAGCCCCACGTGTGCGAAATATGCGGGAAGGGATTTATCGCGGCAAAATCTTGTAGGAATCACAGGCGGACTTGTTCAGGCCCTGAACATGGAGATAACGCGGTCAAGGAGAAAGAATGAGTAGGAAAGAGTTGAAATTTGGTAATAAAGTTTTGAATACAGAGAAATTGAGTGTTTATTGTAGAAATAATATTACGTATAAGTAGTTCTTGTAAAAAACTTTACCAAGAATTTATCAGATAATATTTAGCGCTAGTAGGGGGCAGTAGTTGTTTTCTGTTGGAGATTCACCGACGAGTATCTATTGTTTCACAGTAATCATTGAGCTTGCAGACTCAATATTTTTCCATAAAAGATTTCTTTCACTTCAACAAAAAAAGAACCAAAAAAAAGGCTATTGTATAGGTTGAAGTGGAAGACTGCAATATCCAATAAATTTTTTCATGTTCCGCGGTTGATCTAATATTAGACGTAACTCGTGAACTGGGGAAAAGATTGTTTTGTAATTCTGGCGATAAATGAGTATATATTCAGCCCTATGCCGTATCACTTCCGTCAAAAATAACGTCACCGTTATTCCCCATTTCCGTTGTTTTGCTATTACCAAGCAATAGCAAAATAACGGAAATGGCGAATAAGGATGGCGTCATTTTTAACGGAAGTGATACAGCATAGGGCTGAATATCTCCATTTCTACAATATATTCAAGAGTTTAGCTTTGCCAGATTCCTTTAAAACTGCCATAAACTTTTCAAAATCCCCATCCGTCGAGAATCAAGATTTCCATCATAGCCCAAAGACCTTAATTGATTTTCCATAATACGTTCTCTAAAAAAAATGTATTCATCTACTCCCGTTTTCATTGAAGTGTCTGCATGTTTTGCTGATAATCAAATTATAGCCAGAAATGGTCAATAAAATCATTCAATCCACGTTTGAGTACTAATTGTTTCCGTAATACCTTCAATTTCACGAACTAATGACGACAAAAAAAATATAAATTTTTTTTTTAATGGGATTTCATTAGTGATCTTTGAATCATTAGAGTTGGAAGGTTCATTAAATGGTGAAAAAGTTATTGTTGTTTCCAGTAGTGAAATCTGATATCAATTATCAGGACTGGCTTTTGTGTTATTGAGAAAAACAAAAACTCAACAATTTTGACTTTTGTTCATTCTATAA
Organism: Chrysolina americana; assembly: GCA_958502065.1. Taxonomy (NCBI): domain Eukaryota; kingdom Metazoa; phylum Arthropoda; class Insecta; order Coleoptera; family Chrysomelidae; genus Chrysolina; species Chrysolina americana. Next base: position 92,062,160 of record OY293412.1, read on the forward strand.
AATTCCAAACAATATAAAAAATGGCTTGAACGGCATTGGATTTTGAATCAAAGGGTTCTTACACTCTGGGCTGTGCTCAACCTATTTTTAATGCTGACCTATTTTTCTTCTTCTTTTTATGATTATTTTTAATCGTTTTGAGAAGTATTTGATTCAAAATCTGCTGCCGTCGTTTCAGAGAAGAATGAAACAATGAAATGAAAAATATTTGAGCATTTTTCAATAATAATATAACGGGAAATTAAACAAAAATCCAGTATTACTATGATATGTCGTATTAGATTGGCTCTGGAAAGAAATTCAATGTGTCCTATGTTTTCCCATTCAGCCAAACTCCTAACTCTCATGGTTGAAAAGTAACCATTATAATCACATTAAAATGGAAGCCACCCTACCCTGTTTGTCGATTTGCTATCAAAATTCAGATAACGGCTGTATAAATTATTTTCTTGACAATTTGATTATAACACAATATTTGCAGGGTTGATGAGAAAAATATTACAGCTTTCCAAATGGGTATCAATACCGGGTGATTCAGCTAAGTATTCGCGACCTTTTTACTTTCTTATTTGTAGAAAAAACGAAAACGTCCCTTCCACCTGTCACCCGTCGAAGATTTTCATGTCAACTTCTTTTTTCAAATCAATTAACATATTTTTATTGTAAATTATATTATAGGCTTATGTAACCATATTACAAAATTTTAAACATAATAACGTCGAGAACATAAATTACTGTGAAATTAAACTGAATATGTTTTATGCAAAGTTAACAGTCGAAGGAGCCTTTGACAATACATCCTTTGATAGCATGGTCTCAGCGGCCAGGAGGAGAAGCGTTGACGAAACCACCTGCCGATTGATACCCTCAAGGCTCCAAAATTGGAAAGCAGGGGAAGCACGCCCAAATAACCTCTGAACTAATGCAAAATGCACTGAGTACCGTAGAGAAATGGTGCAAAAGAGAAGGACTGAGGGCCAACCCCAGCATAACCACAATCATTCCTTTTACATGCAAAATAATTCTTTGGCTGATCATGTCAAATACTTGGGGCTGTTTCTGGAAAAGAAAGTAACCTGTAACATGCATCTGCAACATGTAATCAACAAAAGCAAATCATCATTCATGATGAGCAGGAGAGCTTTTGGGAAAACATGGGGATCCAGAATCACATATGGCTAGCAGCTGTGGTGGCCCAATGTGAAACAAAGACTGGCAAAGACTTAACCTTGGTAAACTTCAGAGGCTCGCTTGTCTGTGTATCACGAGCGCCATGAGCAGCACTCCGACCGCTGCTATAGAAATCATGCTAAACCTTCCACCTTTGGGCATCACAGTCATGCGGGAGGCGAGGATGACTGCATACAGACAATTGGAGATTCCAACCACAAACTGGGCACACCAAGAATATTCATGGAGTCAACATTACCGAACTGGAAATGATATCAGACTACATGTTACCCCAATACTCATACGAAAAACAATTCAGAACACAGCTCAAGTGGGACAAATGAGACTCGGGAGTAGAATCATTATCATTTGGAAACAATATGGTACACAGATGGCTCAAAAACAGAGGTACAAACGAGTATTTTCACAAAATTAAATATCGGCAAACTCCATTCAAACGAATCAAGTATGATTTTTCAATACGTCCTAGTAGTTTTCAGTACAATCATGTTCATGGCTATCTGTGATTAAGTTCAGAAGAGTTCAGAAGTAGGGAGTGAATTCCAAACAATCCTATAAGAGATGTTTTTTTTTTTTCAGCACGTTTCCACCCAGTAAAAATCTCATGGTAAGAATAATAATTACGATCGAAAGAATTGCTATAAATTTTACTTTCCGTTTCAGAAAATCGAAGATTACTAGTGCAATCAAGTGTGAAAATTTATCAAAATCTACAGCATCAGACATAAAACAGTGTAATAAAAAGATGATTGCATCGAAAGCAGTAAAGTCAACAAAAATGGAAAGAGCTTCTCATGAGCCCATGCGAAAGAAAAAATACCGTAGGAAATCACAAGTTCCAAAAAGAGAGATTATTCAGCCTTTTGAATTGGACGAACCAATCCAGTGCGAGTCTTGCCAAGAAACTTTCAAAACCAACCTTGCGTTTGCGTTACACTCGATAAAACACAATCCTAACGGTAATTACTCCTGTCATCTTTGCAACAGCACTCTTAGAACGAAATTCACTATCGAAACACACATACGTACTCACGATGGCTGTTTACGGTACAAATGTGGCACCTGCGAAGGATACTTTAACTCTAGAAAGGATCTGAAAGACCACGAAAACATCCACCTGGGAATCACACCGTACCAATGTGAAGTCTGCGGAAAACACTTCCACTTCCAAAAGCATCTCGCATCTCACCGACGCACCATGCACGATTCCTCAAAGAAATTCGCGTGCACTGAATGCAATATCACATATAAGTTCTCATCTGGGCTCTACAGGCACAAACACATGAAGCACAGAGACACTGATCCTTCAGTCATATGCGATATTTGCGGAAAGACGCTCTCTTGCAAGGAAAAACTGACTTGCCACCAGAAAATCCATACTGAACGCGATACTTTTCCTTGTGTGGTTTGTCCGAAAAATTTTTCGCGGGCTTCGCAATTGAGAATACACGTTCGAACGCATACAGGTGAGAAGCCGTATGTCTGCAAGTATTGCGGTAAGGCTTTCAAGCAACATTCTCCGTTCAGGTACCACATCAAGAACCACAAGGGAATAAGACCTCATGTGTGCCAGGTTTGTGGAAAATCTTTCATAGCCAAGTCCGTATGGAGAGGACATGTTAGCGGTTGCAAGAAGAAGGCAAATGAAGCGACTGACTGTGAATTAAGGGGAAAACAGTACCAGCTTCAACCAGAAGTTTACTAGATGCCTACACAAGACATTGTATTGGATCAGTAATCAGATTCTTCTTTCAATATTTTCAAAAACGCAGTAAACTCCTTGAAAAAGAGTCATGTTTTTTTTTCAATCTCATTCACATTCAATCACATTCACCACTGAATTATCCTCTGTTGAAATAATCATTCAGGGTCTTCAGTTGGAAGTGTATCTTCATTAATGAAACCGGTTCATTGTATATGACGAAACGTATTGGTCCAAGAACGGGGTTTTGTAGTACACCATAATTTTTTGCGGTTATGTAGTGAATCACGCACGCTTATAGAAAAACTATACAGTTACTACTATGCTACTTAATGAAGTTTGTGTATTTTGCTATCGTTCCCATTATATTGAGCTCTTGTAATCTAAATTGAGCAAGGGCCTCTAGATAAAATATTGAATACAATAAGAATAAATTATTCAAAATTTTCAATAGCACATTTGTATATAATACAGATAACCTTCATAGTACTTTGTGCAATAAGTACCTGGCAGTACTTTCCACTGTATTTTCTGTACAATATTAATATCGTCGGCAAACAGAAAACTGGTACTGCTCCATACGACTGTTTAAATGTTATCAGATTCTTGGTAAAGATTCTGCAAAAAATATTTTGCAATGAACAACATGAAATCAATCCCATTTTAACAGGGAGTCACCTGCATATTGGTATAATTCAATAGTTAATCATTGATACGTTTTATCGTAAGGACCTTGTACGTATATAATAATAATACTCTCTCATAAACACTCATAGAGTGTACCCAAAGGCATACCCTGTGCGGGTAGAGGACGGCTGTTATTATTATTCGCGGTAGCGCTCCGGGACAACCTATTGGTGGCGTATTAACGTTTCAATAGGAAAACCCAGAAAAGCTATAGCACCACCCCGGGTGGTCGGCGCGAAGTCCAAGCAAGCACCTAGAATTATGTCTTGAACATGTTCAAGTTAAATAGCTCTATAGGTTGGCCACGCAAATATGCAAAGAACCGCGTTAACAACCTGACATGAAAAAATTCACTAAACATTTTGCATAGATTTATTGTTTTTGATGATCTAGAAAGAACATTGGAGTTTTGGATAAACAATGACGATTTAAAAAAAAAATATGTGTAATACGGGTGAATTAGCTAGAAAACACACTGACCGACCAGGATCGACCGTCCGCAACCGTCCAGCAACGATCAACATTTGAAAGGTATCAATAAAAACTTTTAGATTCATACTGATCGAACAAAATTTTCAGCAAGTTGAAATTTCAAACATGGTCTTTGAAAACCGGTCGAGGGCGGTCATTCAGTGCCAGATATCCGAAAAAAATACACGTGTTGGAAATTTTCGTTGTTGTTGGACGATCGCGGACGGTCGGTCATGGTTGCTCAGTGTGCTGGCTGCCTTAGGGTGTGAACACTGAACTAGTGTAAAGAGGGAAGAATTTTGAACGTTTTTTTCGCTGTAGAAATGTATCCTGAAAATGCCAGTCATTCAAAAATAGGCCCATATGTCAGAAAGTACTTAAGATCGCCAAAAATTTATTGAGTTTTTCGTTCAGGATAAATATAAATGTATGTACTGACTTCTTACAAGTTTTTTCATGTGAACGTTTCTCTTTCATCAGGCAATACCTGAAATTTTTATAAGGTACAGTGAAGAAGATTTAAGAGCAGGTATATTCGATACAGTGTAACAAAATTTGTATGTGGAGCGACCTTCTGCGTATAGTCTCTTGTTCTCCTCTTGTTCTTCCTTTCGTAACCTCAATAGCTCAATTTGAATCTTGATCCAGATCCACAAGATAAAATTTAAGGAATTTGTACTTTGTACTATTATCTCCACATCTTTTATTCGAAGTGGTAAGTTCCCAACATTCGTTTTTATTACCATCATTCAACGTAACTTTTTTTGCAGTGAACCATATCCGCCGATACTGAAGATAAAACAGGCCAAGATAAATATCAGTCAGTCCTTAAAGTCGCAGATGAGAAAGTGTGAAACGAAAGCAGTGGCAAAACCTAAAAAGAAAAAGAAACCTTTACTAATAATTGTTGAACCTACGGATTTCGATATACCTCTCAAGTGTGACTTATGTCAGTCGACATACAAAAACAACCTAGACTTTGCCCTCCATTCGAAAGAACACAGCGACAATGGAACATTTTCCTGCCACATATGCACTTATAAAAACTCCTTGAAACCGCTCTTCGAGCTCCACGTAAGAGCACACGAAGGCATCAACAAGTACAAGTGCCAAACCTGCTGCAAAACGTTCAAAAGAACCGTTGATGCAGACGAGCACAAGTATTTTCATACAGGAGAGAAGCCATTCCAATGCGAAATCTGCGGGAAGCACTTCAGCTATTCCAGAACGCTGACTACACACCGACGCCTCACACACTACGAGGTGGTAACAGGGCAGAAACTGGTAAAATTCGACTGCACTATCTGCAACAAGCACTACGCCACCCACTCTGGTCTTTATAGGCACAACTCGATGCACCACAAGGAACTGGGCTTCGATTGGTCCGTGTTGTGCGACATCTGCGGCAAAAGTATCGCCACGAAGAACAAGCTCAAGTACCACATGCGCACGCATACCGGTGACCGGCCGCATGTCTGCCACGTATGTTCGAAGGGATTCGCCAAAAAGGAACAGCTCAAAACTCACGAAAGGGTGCACACCGGGGAAAAACCTCTCAGCTGTGACCACTGCGGTAAGAGGTTCGCGCATTTGGCACCCTTCAACTATCATTTGAAGATCCACTCGGGAGAGCGTTCCCATGCTTGTATAATTTGCGGGAAGACTTTCATTTCGTTGAGTAATATGAAGATCCACATGAAGACCTGCGATCGAGGAAAGATATCTGTTGTCCCTGAGAAGTGAATTGTAGTTTGTTACCATTAGATTAAGTGAGCGTTGCTGAACGATAGGTTTGATACATCTTCTTCACACTGTGTGAAAGTCGTGTCAGTGTGGGTCATTATTTTGTTCCACGTCTTGGTTGTGCACACAATTCAGAAATTACAGGTCAATCAAGGACCATTTTAAAGGACATAAATAGATTTTCATGAAATAAACAAATGAGATCATTTTCATCTGTCGGAATTTTTCAATATTGGATAGTTATTTATCCAAATAAAATACCTTCCAAATGAGCAAGCATATTTCTGTCCGGTAAGCACACTTTATCTCACATTTCAATGAAAAGTATTCACTTTGAACAGTGGTTGATGAAACAGTTATCGAACTATTGACGAATAAACCTCTCTTTAAAAAATTGTTGTTTGTTTTTTTAAAGCAAAGTGGTCCACTGGTGGCCAAGGTTTGATTCCTACTGCCTGCTCCTGAGCTAAAGTGGTTCGGAATCCTCATATACGAGAGCTGTAGGTTCTGGATCTCACTTGCTCGCAGAAGCTCTGCTTTTAAAGGGGTTTTCTCCATAAACCTAGGTGGTTATTAAAAAAAAACAAAAAAATTTATTAATTACGCCAAATGATCAAAATAATCCTACATCATCGAAAATTGAATTAAAAAACTATTGTGGTTGTGCCAAAAAAGTACACCAAAACTTTTTCTGTCCGAAACTCCACTTCTTCGAATGGTAATGGTACTCTGACGTATAGCCGATATGAACATACAGATAAAATACTCGAATTTTACCGCCATGAATTTGTTCGTACTGGTTATACCCAAAACTAGTTATTATAGGTGGATACCCCATCGATGGTACTCTCGAATAACGTCACAGTACCATTATGGAACCATTGGAAAAAAATTGATTTTGACCAAAAAACGTTTTGGCGTACTTTTTTGGCACGTATGTCGATCTAAAATATTATTTTATTCAAAATTGTAGTATCTTAGCACTGTTTTAATGATTTGGAATCATTTTAGGGGTTTCAAAACTCTCTAAATCGAAATATAAAATGGCAGGCAAAAATATCAACTTTGAGGTATTATTGTATTCAAGTAATTATAAATCCCTTCACGTTGTGAGCAATACGAATTTAGCAATACTTCTTCTCCTGACGATACATGGTACTGACGTCAGTGATACACCCTGTATAATTTTTCACTGGGCCATACTGTATATTTTTCTTTCATTTGATGAGACGTCCTGTACATTTTTCCATTGGTAATGTGTAGTTTTCCCGACATGTTGATGCGACGCTCCGTACAATTTTTCCTCTAACACACAACAATGGAATACCCTGTATAAATTTTTTTATTACGTAACATAGACGCCGCTGTGCTTTTTTCTTGATCAATGTATTTTCGAGACATGCTGTATTCATTGGGATCGCACGTTGAAACGCTACAGCCCCGTTAAACTGTCAAGTTTTTTTTTTAAATGATTTATTTGAAATACACTGTATATGTTTTTATGTTATGGTTACCCACCTCCGTAACCCCAATGACTAATTTTACGACCAACGCCCTTCCCCAAACCCAGTGCCTAATATTACAACCGGCAACATCCCATCTCAGTCTGCTTCATGACACGTATCGCTTTCATATACTACACGGACGGATCACTAGCTTTGAACTGAATCGCTTCGATGCTCAGTCTATCCTTATCCGCACCGATTACGTCACACATGTCTCTTTCCCACCCACTAGCGCCTCTCAACTGCAACTTGTAACGCTGCCGCGCCACCAGCGCCATCTAGCGGTAATTTTTGTACTAGTGGGCCAGTACTGTCATAGTTGCACTACTATAATGATATACACTTTCGCAAATTAAAAAATATTTTCTTCACAAACATGTCGAATAGAGTGGTCACTTTTGATTTTCCGAGTTTCAGAAATATAGCTAGAAAAACAAAGAAGAATAGTGGAGTGTGCCATAAGTTTTTGCACACGGTATATTCACTCTACCTGGATTCTGTGTTCCGGAGATATACTTTTGTTTCATTGAAAAAAGCGTGGTATTAACTGATTAGTATCAATTTTTTTCTCATTACCCACACTAGTTTGTGTTATGATATCTGGTCAACTAGAAGTTGTTATTAAACTCTTTCGAATCAATTTTGTTTGCTGTATATTACCAACCGTACTGTCAATTTAAAAAACATTTGTATGAAAAATATTTTTTTAATGTTTCCATAATTCTTAGCAGAGTGTTAAAGAAACATTTCCACTGTTTAATTATGTTTATTTTTAGCAAGAAAACAAAAAGAAAGTACGTCAAGAAAAAGCTTAAAGAACCTAGAAACGGAAAAGAAGAAAAAGCAAAACCCGCCAAAAGAGATCGAAAACCAAGAATAAAGTCCGAGAAACCCCCCAAAATCATAGCCAAACCCGTAGATCTAGAAGAACCTCTCAAATGCAAACACTGCAACGCAGAGTTCAAGAACAACCTCGACTTCGCATTCCACTCGAAAGACCACAGCATCGAGGGAGAATTCTCTTGTCACATTTGCGACTACAAAAGTACTTCGAAGCCGCCATTCGATCTGCACATGCGCGAACACGAGGGCATCAACAAGTACAAGTGTCCGTGCTGCGACAAAACGTTCAAGCAGAGCAAGGATGCCATGGAACACAAATATTTCCACTCGGGCGAAAAGCCCTTCCAGTGCGAAATATGCGGGAAGCATTTCCCGTACACCAAAAGCCTCTCCGCTCACAGGCGCAATACTCACTACGAAATAATCACGGGCAAGCCCTTGCAGAAATACGACTGCAAGATCTGCAAGAAGCACTACGAGAGCCATTCAGGTTTGGTCAGGCACTACTCTTCTAGTCACAAAGAACTCGGGTACGACTATTCCGTCGTGTGTGATATATGCGGAAAGACCATAGCCACGAGGAACAAGCTCAAGTACCATCTGCGGGTGCACTCGGGATACAAGCCGCACGTCTGCAGCATTTGTAACAAGGGCTTCTCGAAAAAGCAGGAACTGAAGATTCACGAACGGGTGCATACTGGAGAGAAACCGTTCTCCTGCTCGTTTTGCGGAAAGAAATTCGCCCAGCTAGCGCCTTATCGGTACCATATCAAAACGCACACCGGAGAAAGAACCCATGTGTGTATGATATGCAAGAAAGGTTTCATTTCGTTGAGCAACATGAAGATTCACATGAAAAATTGCGATCAAATCATCAAGTGTGAGCCAAAGTAGTTCAAATAGTTTCTTGTAAATGTATGTACAGTTCGCTTTAAGTACCGTGTGGTCGATAGGGAAGCAAAATATGATCTCCAGTTTGTTGAAAGGTGATATACAGTGACCGGCGGATTTTTTATGCAAATGAGATAAAATAATTTGGAATTTCTTAGAAAATTGTGTTCATCGGGAAAGTCTGTGTATCTTTCCAAACTCAAAATGCCAACCTGGCTTATGCGGAATCCTCCAAATTAATCAGAAGATGATGGATTCTATTAAATCAGCTCAGAAGTAAAATATCATTATTTTTCAAAACGTATATGTTGAGTGAAGGGATATTTGGTGTATGTAAATCCTCATGAAGGAATATTTTACCGACAATTCGAACACTTAATATCTAATCGAATACACTAACCGACTCTGTTATCATACTTGATATTCAAACCGTCGGATCACACCCTCCATTCAGCTATTTTATGTAAGATTATATTCAGTATGATGATAGCGGTAATTCCGACATGAACAATAAAAAACTGAATTTAAAATGATGTGTACCAGCCGTGAATTTTTCCACTGTCATTATACAAACTATCATCTACAGTCACCAATATGAAAAAGATCAATTGAGATAGTGAGAGGCCGAATTATGAAACAATTGCCGGTACACAGTTGGTAACTGCACGCTACTAGATGATAGTGGTTTATAACATAAAATTTTAAGAAATAATTCATATGAAAATTATTCCTCCGTATAAAAAAACGCGCTGGTCTCTGTAAAATGCTCACCAAAAGGTTCTCCATCATATGTAAATAACCACATACATCATTCCTCTATCTCTCACTTTCTTCTCTCGCCCCCTACTACTGTTTCCCTTTCCACTGTCCCTCGCCTCTCTGTTTGTCTTTGGCTCTGATATATTGGGATGAAGGCATTTTTTATTAAAGTATTGAAATTATATTTTTCAATTTCCGAACGTTTATTTCAGGAGATTGAGCTCGTTGAATTCGGAGATATATGTTCGAAAGATTAAACCCGAAAGCCAAAGATCTCGGGTTTCATTCAGAACTTAAATATTCAAATTAAGAAAACAGTGATCTTTCCGTGAAACGAGGTCATGATATATCATCCCCAAAAAACAACTATATGAATATAATCAGTTCTGACAAATAAGAGGAAGAACCATTCGTTATCTATTATTACTATTGTCCTCTGTACTTGCACTTTTAAATCTGCGCATATTTTGAATACAGAGACTATCAGAAGAACAAAATTTACATATGATGTTGACTTTCTGAGAAGCGCTGCCTAGAACAAGAAATGTTGGTTGTGGACATTTCTAAAAGTTTTGCCATGGTCTACTGATTTTTGAAATTTGTTTCTGTTGTTTCATAAAAAGAATAAAATATTTCATCAAAAGACATGGGTAATTTTTTATACTAATTATTTGGCACATATTCATCAAAAATGTTGCTTCGTTGTTTAAAACTTTTAAGCTTACTTTATTCTTCCACAGTTCAGAACGAAATTTAGCTGGAGAATAAAACGAAGAAAACACTGGAAGAAATAAATCCATTGAAAGTTTAGTTAGTTATTTCATCACAGCAATATTTATGATGACCGTATTAATGGTCAACTTTGAGTACATGGGTTTATGTTTATATGCAAATGAAAAGAGACTGAATGGAAACCTGTAGAAGTTGCTGCTAATGTTTTCAAATTAAAAGCTTTTTTACATGGTTTGTGAAAGAAATTAATGTGAAGGAATAACAATTAGGATAGATTCTTCCAACGAGGGCAATACACCTATTCTTTGGCTAATACAAGGAAAAAGAAGTAAGAGCTGACGCATTTTTTTTGGTTTCAGTAAAGTTCTTGAGTATAGTCCAGACGAAATCTAAGTAATCCTACTGCAGCGAGGAGCAGACCTACTGATTCTGTATCTAGTCAGGCTGCTGAGGGTGAGCCTGACGTACAGGTACAGCCCTGAACCAGTAGAATTTGTCGTGCTTGCTCCCTTTGCGAGCATACAGTATTGTGGAACCTCGTGGTAGACAACCTACCAAAGAGAGGTGTATGTTCAAGGCTATGCTGACGATATCGTTATAATGGTTAACAGGAAGCATACTGAGGGCCTTTGTGCCTCTCCTCCCAAAAAAACACGATTGTTCTTTCCGCCAGAAAAAAAAACCTTGATTCTAGCTTTTTGAAAATTTGGAAAAAATACAGGCAAGCCTAAGGATATCACTAAAAATGACCAGGCGGTCATTTGACGAAATATGGGGACTTGTACCCAAACAATCCCTTTGACTTCATAAGTGTTTGGAGAACAAGTGACAAACAGAGAGAGGGTAGGTAGTTTACAAAGACTGGTCAGCTCGGAGTAACTGGTGCTATCCAATTGTGATTTCCCTCAACTGGCTGCAACCTTCAGAAGTCTTCGAAAGACTTGTGTACGCAAAAATGACTTCAACCTTCTCTTTCCATGGGACATACACCATTATCATGCAAGATGGGAAAGTCGCGTCATCAATCATCCTTGGAGAATGCTGCAGGCAATACTAACGGCAAAATCATGGTGGGGCCAACCGGTGCGCTCAAGCCACTTTCTCAAACTGGGCTGGAACTCTCTCAGGAAGGTGGTAGAACTCCTGATATGGAAACATCTGCATCTGCTTTAAATATTACAAGACTCCACACTATGCAAGTTATGTAATGAGGAGGACAAAACAAACTCTAGCTTGTATGATGACACTGTGGTGCAGCAGATATCATCCCATAGAAAAACCTCTTGAAACGTCCAGAAATTAATCAGATTTCCCAAAGTACGAGATACACCGAGGTGTAGAAAGATTCTTTGCAGAAGAGATCAAAAATGTTGTAAATTGTCAAATATCAAAATAATTGACACGACTTACACTTTTTTTTAATGGTATATCATTGAATATTAAAAAATACTTAATTTTTCTCATTATGTAAATATGCTTGCTTTAAATAAATAAAATTAATTCAATTTACATATAACAAACAATTTGAAACAATTGAAACCATTTTTTGCACTTATAAGTACTGCTCCATTTGACGCCCTTCATTTTCAATGCACGTGATACCTATATACTTTTTCGGTATGTCCTCTTAATTTTTAACAAAGTGTCTATTGTTTTGCACCTGTCGAATGGTATTTCTAATTCTCATCTTCAGATTTTACAAAAAATTGCACAGTGTGAAATAGACAATATTGCACGGCGACAAATAGACAATATTTCCAACGTGACTCCGTAAGAAAAAAATCACAAGGTGTTAGATCAGGACTATTACGAGGCCATCTAATAGCACCCGATTTTCCAATCCACTGTGGAGATTTCCTATTCAAGAACATTTCAACTGGGAAAACACAATGTGGCGGTGCCTCATCTTGTTGCCAAATTAAATATCTTAGAGGTAAATCGTCAATAAGTTCTTCAATTTCTGCTTTCAGAAAATTTAAATAAACCAGACCAGTCAATGAACCAATAAAAATTATAGGATCCAATACACCTACCTAGATACTGAATTTCCTGTATTTGATGAATGTTTCAGAAAAATTACAATAATTTCAATCATATTCACACCAATTTGCGCTAAAGTAATGGAAAGAAAGAGCAAGTGTGGTATATTTTCATAATAAAAAAAAAGAAATATCTGAGTTGTGTAAATAATTTTGACATTTAACAATTCATAAAAAATTTGTCTGGGCAGTATAACACTTAACAAAATAATTTTTTTTATTCGATTCAGCTCAAAAATTGAAAATTTTACAGCCTTTTTAAAATGAGACAAATTAAAATGAAAACACTGTACATAACTGCTATTAATAAAAATAAGTAACTCAACAATGAAATCGAAAATGACGTTGAAATAAACTGTATTTTTTTTAGTCGATAGAATAAAATTTTTGTATGTTGGTGAAAACAGAAGTATTGCTAACTCATGCTCTGCGTTTTTTGGAACAATCTCATTTTTGTGCGGAAAGATCCACTCTCCGTAATTCGTGTAAGGGAAATTTCCACTATTTGCACTAATTTATTTTCAGTTTTTTTTTTCTTGTTATTGTTTAGGCTTTTCTATGGACATGTATCGAATTGTTGTCCAATAACTTTGAAAACCAACCCAAGACAACGCATTGAATGAAACGTAAGTATTATAAATAAAAAATTTTCTTTTGTGAATAATACACTTTTTTTCAGGAAATCCGGAAAGAAATTGAAGAGCGTGACAGTCAAGCCTCCTGTGGAACCTCAAATCGACGAAGAATCCACCAATCTCATCATCCTCCTGAAAGTCGACAAACTCCTAGTCTGTGGAAAATGCTCCAAAGGTTTTCCTGACCACCTCGAATTGGCTTATCATTCCAAAAAACACAGCGATTCAAGAGAATACTCCTGCCACATATGCCCCTTCAACGTAAACTCGAAATTCCGCATCCGACGGCACATAAAAGCCCATGCGGGTTACAAATGCCGATTGTGCAACAAGGTTTTTAAACGGGGACGCACAGCTCTCAAGCATTCCTACCGCCACAGCGGCGAAAAGCCCTACAGATGCAACATCTGCGACAAAAAACTGGCAAATCCAAAGAGCTTGGATACGCACATGCACACCATACACCATGAACTGCTAACGGGCAAGCCTCTGAGCAAATTCGACTGTCCCATCTGCAAGAAACACTACGAGTCGGAGACGGGTCTGAGAAGACACTACTCCAGCACACACAAAGAGATGGGCGTTGACTTGACAGTGATTTGTGAGGTGTGCGGGAAGAGAATTTCCAACAGAACGAGGCTGACGCGCCATATGCGCACCCACACCGGACAAAAACCTTTCCCTTGCAGCATTTGCAATAAGAGTTTCGCCACAAAATGCCTCATGATCTCCCACACGAGAATCCACACCGGCGAAAAACCGTTCGAATGCTCGTTCTGTGGTAAGAGGTTCGGCCATTCGGCACCGTATCGGTACCACGTAAAAATCCATACAGGAGATCGGAAATACCTCTGCAAGCTTTGTGGAAAAAGTTTCATTTCTGGCAGTAACTTGAAGATTCATATGAAGAGTTGTTATATACCCATGAAAGGGGAGAGAGTTTGAAGATGGTTTTGTTGTTGTTGATGATATCAATGAATTCAACTGGATATGTTTTCACATCTATCTATAGTTTACCCTTAATTCCATTCCCTACTGAAGGGGAGCAACCCTTTCGAAAAAGTTCAATAGAATGGGATGGAGAGTGATGAATCATCTGAAGGAATGTGTTATTCTCCATTCAGCAGTGTAAAAAATTTGAAATTGGCTTCATTACGTGTTGGGTTCATGATGTTTAAAGATTATAAAACTCCACAAATAGGAAAGCAATTGAACTAACACTAACTCAATCTGTTGTAAACAAAAAAAGTTCATAATGTTCCCCGTTGACCTCCTGGCAAAAATAGAGTTTATTTTTGATTGCAAAGTTTCTCGAGTAATTGTTGTACATACTTCCGTGATCTGCGTTCGCAACTCCTGAATAGAGTTACACTGAGTCTCGTATACTTTAGATTTTAGATAATTCTTGGAGTCCATTCCACAGATCCTGGGCCCCCGATCCATCATCCTTCTTGAACAGAATTCAAATAATTCCTCACAGCAAATGTGAAATGAGGAGGAGCTCCATCTGGTTGGAAAATAATTTTCATGTCAAATTCATTCATATTATTTTCGACATTTGCCACCATCAGTGGATCCATCACTGTTTCTGACATTTCCAAATAGAGAGCACCAGTCAGACTTTCCTCAATAAATAACGGACCTATAATGTGGTCACCCAGTATTCTTGCCCACACATTAACATTTTGTGGAAACTGAGTATGAGTTTCGCGAAAAAGTATCCTCATCACTGAAAAAATATGTTGCAAGTAGCTGGGATATTGTAGACGGCGGTCTGGATCATCGTCCGTCAGTTCATGAACCATCTTATTTCATTTTATAGGGATGAATTTTTTTCTAGAACTCTCAATACAGTCACCTGCGAAACCTCACAATTCAAGGCAACAGTTCTACTCGATGAAGACGGGTTATTCGCAAATTCTCTCATAATGTCCACTTTTTCATTTTCCTCAGTAGTTGATCGCCCAGAACGTTTTTTATTTTGCACACTGCAGTTCTCATGAAAATTTTCCACTAACGATTTGAAATGATGTCTATCAATGGGGCGATCTAGAAAACGTTCATTGAACATTCGTACAGCCTCATGAATTGAAATTAGCCTCACCAAAAATAACAATCGCTTCGCATTTCTCATTCAACTCACGTGGTGCAACCATTGTTTGCAGATGAATATCAATAAAAACTCACAGCTAGAAAACACTGAGTCGCACTCTCCTTGATATCAGTTTAATTTTTTGCCCATTTATCTTGAAAACAATGCAAAAACACCAACAAAAACGCGTAGTTAATAACCAGAAATATGGCAAATATTGACTTCTGACCAAACCTGATATCATGCAGGGACGAATTTTAATTCTAAGAATGAGTGCGCAAATTTTCGTCATTCTGAAACAATAATGACTAGAGGATTGATGTGGGAAATTTCAATTTATTTGCACGGTTGGATAGAGAAGAAACCCGCCTTTTAAATGATCTATTACTCACCACCACATGCTATCTGAATTTTTCGAAAGGGTTGGTTGCTTCCCTCCAATCAAGGATGAAGTTAGGGGTAAACAATTCATACAAAATGTAATTTTTGAAATGAAACACATTGTGATTGCTCGATAGATGGCGCGGGGGGCACATCAACTAAAAAATTTTAAATGGCATGGGGGGTCATATGCCACATCGTTGAAAAGATAATTCAATTCTCTTCGTATTCCGTGACATTTTACCTCCATGATAATTTTAATTTTTAAGTTGATGGGCCCCCTCCCGCCATCTATGGAGCATTTACAATGTGTTTTATTCCAAAACGTAGTATCGGTTTTACCCTAATAAAAGCCGCACTATAGAATATTTCAATCATTGGTTTTTTGTTTAACAATACTAAACGATTTTTTCAATTTCAACAGCAGTATTCATGAATTTCTGATTTCTCTAAAGTTGGAGGTTTGATTTTTGAATTTTCCAATAACATTTGCCGTAATTTTGAAAAATAGAACTGAAAACTATCACGATCATTGGATCGTATGGAAGTTTGATAATTTCGACAATTCTTCTGTATATTATCGATTATATCAAATTACGCGTTTTTTTATCTTTTAAATTTATTTTTGCGTTGATAACCGAGAACATCATATTTTCGACTTTGTTGGTCGGCTTTTTATAAGCTATTGCATACCTATATGCTGTAACTTACCACCAGCGAGCTGCTATAATGACAACACCGAACTTTGACCAAAATCGTGATTAGCACTCAGTATCAATTCATAACAACTTCACTCATGGATAACGTTTAATGATATAATCCACAAAGTATTTGATAAAATCACTCAAACGAATCTGCAGCAATTTCTCACCAAATGAATTGGTATTGGTATCGATACCCATCTCTACGCCTCGCCTAGAGTATCGTGGAGCATTTTTTGCATTTTTTGTATGAATACATGGAATTCATTTCATTTCAAGTTCGATGAGGTGATGAAGAGCGTTCAGTTAAACGAGTTTTACCTGAGGTGTTTGACAAGAACCCAATTCACCCTCTGGAAAAACAAACTACGATATTGAATTTCAATCACATAGTATATCAGAGGTACTTTAAAAATATTGTTTCAGACGATCCTAGTGAAACATATCCAGTTTAATCAAGTACCGTCAAATATTTTACTATGGATATTATTGAATTTTTATTCGTTACATAGTCTTTGTTTGAGTTTTGTATATTTATTTGTAATAAAATTATTTATTGATATATTAAGTGGTTATTTAATTTTATTCAACGAATAATTGCAGTAATGTTACCTAATGAAAATAATTCTTTGACGACTATAGGATTTATTTTTCATACAGTATAGAATAGAATTTATCTTGGGTATTATGATTTAATGAGAGCGTAAAGAATAGCGTGCTAAATCACTCTTTTTTGCTCAGCGATTGTTATAAGAAAGTATACTATATTAAGAGTACATAATAGGTCGTGAACAAAAATTAATGAATAATATTTGTATGTACGAATTCATTATTTCTTTCGTTACTGTACTATTCGTAGCAGCAGTGCACATTGATAGAAGTACTGTGTGGTGTTGGTATACGGTAATAATAACGAAATGAAGTTTCTTTTGAATTTGGATAAGTGGTTTACTTGTTCTGCTGATAACATCTACACGGATGTCTCAGATGTAGTCCAATAATCAAGTATTTAGCTGAGATTATTTTTTGACAATTCTTGCAACCAATCGAATCCATCAATTCAAAGCATTCATGTACGTTCAGGCCAATCACAGCATTATAGTGGGAATTTTCTACCTTGAAAATTGCCGCGGGAATTTTTTGTACTATTTTGTTTTTATTATGTGACAACTGATACTTTTGATCTGACGTATGTCATCAGTTTGCATGAAAAGTGAAAAATGATTCGAAAACGGTTTAGTACATCATCATTCTATGAAATTTTAAGAAAATCAACGAAAATGCATGTAAGAATACTATTTTGAATAACGTGTCAATTTGGAAACAGTTTCAATTGATAACCTAGGGACAGAGAGAAAGCAATAGCTTTCAATCCAACAGAACAAAACAATGTTACGGAATCCTCCAGCCAAGGACAAAACATCCATAATAATTGTATATTTCATGATGAGAACTTCAAATTCCAAACTTCATTCTGTTTATAGTGATTCAAGTGAATTGTTGAAATGAAAATGTTACATGTATAGAGAATAGGTCTATGATTGGGGCATCAAAAAATAATCTATCGAATACCACACGAGAGTTTGATAAAGTAGAAAATAATCCTCCAGATTTTTTTCTCAAACTTGTTGCAAGTTTTCAAAAAATCTGGAGAATTATTTTCACTTTATTCACTTGTGTTATTACAACTGAGAATAATGCTAACCGATGAAATTCTTATGGTAGAGTAAGGTGCTTATCTTGTACTCCAGGAATTGCCATCGCTGAACTCTTCATGTCGTTATGCAGCTACACAATCACGTGGTTATATTTCTAGTTGCGTAAAATATATTTCATTTACTGCCCCGAATTATAAACTTGTGAAATTTTTTACAGGAGATAGCGCTAATCAGGTGATTTCTCATAATCTATCCAAAATAATTGTAAAAAGGTCCGTATGATGTATCCTTCCCCACCATCTAATGAAATGAAAAATTTTAGGTCGAAACGCACCCAGACGCAAAAACTGAAGAACGGAAATAAAGGCAAAGTTGCCAGAGAAAAAGAAAACAAAATACAGAATATGTTCGAATTGGAAGAGCCGATACAGTGCACGCTGTGTAAACAAAAATTCGACGACACCGTAGACTTTGCCCTACACTCCAGGTATCACAACACCGAAGGAAAATATTCCTGTCATTTTTGCGACAAGAAAATCTACAAAAGGGATCACTTCAAACGCCACATCCTCTCGCACAACGGTTACCGGTGTGAACTGTGCAACAAGATCTTCAAAAGGAAATCCACAGCCCTCAACCATCGCCACAGCTGGGAGAAACTGTACCAGTGCACAGTTTGCGGCAAACACCTGGGATCCTCGTGGAGCCTCAACACCCACCTGGCCAGTGTACACAGGGAGAGTGAAAACGGGGAACCTCTACCGAGATTCCAGTGCTCCGTATGTCGTAAGCACTATCTGTACGAAAGTGGTTTGCGCCTCCACTACTCCAGTCAACACAAAGAACTCGGAATAGACTACTCGATCATTTGCGACATATGCGGGCGAAGGCTGTCGTGCAAAAGCAAGCTCAAGCAGCACCTTAGGACCCACACGGGCGACAAACCTTTTTCTTGTACGGTTTGTTTCAGGAAATTCTCGACGAAGGATCTGGTGACGTCTCACATGAGGGTTCATACGGGGGAGAAGCCCTATGTGTGTATGTACTGCGGGAAGGAATTCGGGCAAGGGGCTCCTTATAGGTACCACCTCAAAACTCATACCGGGGAGAAGTCTTTTAGCTGCCCTATTTGCGGTAAAGAGTTCATCTCCAAGGGAAATATGAGGATACACATTAAAAGCTGCAATACACAAGGTGGCCCAAATCATCCACCAAAACTAGAAACAATCCAAGGTGATGAAGGTCCAGAGAAAATATCGTAGGAGTGTTTGAGTAGTAGCACAGTTTTATTGACCATAGGAGCATGTTTACTATATAAATTATAAAAAGCGACTGAAGAGAGTTAGTCTTGTATAGTCTTCTGTAGAAACTTCGCACGAATGTCTAACAGATGTGGTTCAATGGTCGTGAGGGCAGTAAGTACCTGTTTTCTGTTAAATAATTACCAAAAGAATTCCTATTCTGTAGAATATTTTGGAAGGTTGAATTTGAAGGTATCCTGACGAAAATATATTGTGTAGTATGTCTGTCCTATGAAACCTCTACATAACGCACTGGTTTTTCTGGTTCATTCGGGAGGCAACTGGTATTCATTACTTATTGTTGTGTCCTATATGAAGAATTTTCACCCTGAAATTGATATACATAGTCTCTCGTTTCAAATTAGACTGTCCTTTATCATTTACAATATTTTCTCGAGAGTCTAAAAGATATAATTCAGTGGAAGTATGGATCCATAGTTGTTTTCTGTTGGATGACTGACAACAAATTTCTTATTGGATGAATTATTGAAGGAAGTTGATTTTAAAATTTAACAGTTTTTATTTATTATGGTAACTTGTTTTCTAGAATGAGAATCCTATATATTGTGGCGTTTTTCAATCCTACGCTAAATATTTTGTTGTTTTACTGTTTTTGATATCACCCAAAAAATTTGGTATTCATTAATGGAAATATTGAATCACTGACTGAATGTTACAATTTTTTTGTGGTAAAAAATACGGAAGAATAGAAATTATTCTAAGTAATTATTTCACTAAGTCTTGACGTCTCTTCCATGAATATATTTGCTCTTTCGAAATAGTGATATACTAAAGTTTAAAGTTTCATTGGACTTTTCCGAGATAACTTTTTTGCTCGGGAAGATTGGCTTCAGGAGTTTGTTGACTCTTCATTCCCACTCTAGATATACAATTTCATCAGCAGTGGCTCATATTTCCATCAGTTTTCTAGTTACCCTATGAATCTGAGATGTTTTATATTCCATATATAATTTTGCACGCTTCTCAAAAACTTCCGATGAACCACATTAATGGTGTCAATTATATTTACGAAACAGGCATCGGATGTAACTGATGTAATGGTGATGCTTTTTTATTTTCATTTATTCATTCTATGTACAGAGTGTTTCATAAGTACCCACAAGCAGATTTGGCAATGTGTTTTAAAAATGTGTTAGAGTGTGTAAAAAATAAAGCACGACAGCTCACTTTTTTCTATATATTAGAAACACACTCTATATATTACAACAAATGTGTATTCGAAAACATTCATGTGGACAATAATAAATAATTGTTTTTAGAAAAATGTTAATGTGTTGGGGACAATCTCAAAAAGATGTTTCTCTCAATTGTTATATATTATAAAATATTTTAATAAATTGTATATTTCGTAAACCACAGTCTTCTGTTTTCCACTTATTACCAAATAGGTCCTAGGGTGAAATTGTGGGGGGTGGTATGTTTCGGTGTGGAGGAAGAGGGTCATACTCATCATGTGGTCATTTTACTTTAACTGAAACCAAGAATGTTTGTAGGGCTGCCTACACCGTTTGATAAATTTTTTTAAAATTTCATACTTTGAAGTAAGTAATTTGAAAATTCAACATTTGGCAAGAAAAAAACAAAAAATGAAGAGGGGAGCCTCGAAAATTATTAATAGTAGGTTCCAAAAAATTCTAGATCCGCCACTGCTACTTTATCCACAGTAGCTACTCCATTTCATGTGCAAAAAAATGAAGCTTCAATTTGAGAGTCCACTCAAATTTATGCATATGACCCATTGTATCCGTATGCGCATGTTAATAAAATGAAAGAATGATTAGTACAACTTCACGAATACGCTGAAGGGCCAAAGTTTTTATTTTTTAATAATCCCTCTTATTTCTCTTATTTCTGGACCCCGACTTCAAAAATTGAAATTTATCATAAGCTTGTCGAGATACATTTGAGCGACGTTGGCGATCTCTTGAAAAATTATAAATAAACTTTCGAGGGAATTTCTGACGATTGATTCCTTTTTTATGCTAAACCTTGTATCTGAGCATGTATAAATTATATATTTTCGACATCAGCATGAAATTTTGCGTATATAGTGCGAATTCCAAGTGAATCTGATGATTATGTATTTTTCATAATTTTTAGGAATTTTCGATAATTTTTTATTCTGCCGATAAACTTGAAATTCGCAGAGTATACTAATTTTATCATTCTGAATCGATTGGCGCTCGCAGAATTGAACTATCTTTCACCGTTCGTGAGTTGAAAAGTGTAGAGGTGAGAGTGGTAATTTCCGCCAATTTTTTCATTTGGTATGAGCTCGACGGGATACATTTGAGGATACTTGACCATTATTTGAAAGAAGTGAAATGCAAATTTAAAAAAATTCAGTGTCCTTCAATATCGAAAATTGCGTTACTTGACTTTAATAGCCTATGAATCTTTTGATAATGCGAAATCAGCTCATATTTTTCAATTGAAATAGCATTTCACTTGGAAAATGTTGATTTTTCGGGTAGGTGCTTTTTTCGACTAAAAATCGTCTGAAATTTTGTTCATTCGTCATCGATATTTGTTTTTGTGATATTATTCGGAATCAGGCTCGTCGAGATACTTTCGAGGGACGTTTGCAATTTTTTGAAAAATGAAAACTTTTGATAATCTGATCGCACGAGGGAATTTTCATCTGAACCTTCAATCTGAGCATATAAAAATCATATATATTCGGAATCAGGAAAAAAATTTGCGTATATTGTGCTGATTCCAAGGGAATCTGGTAATTGTGTATTTTTCATGATTTTTAGTCAACGCTTTAGGACATTTTTCATTTATTTTTTTTGCCGATCGACTTGAAATCCACTATACAGTATACTAATTTTATTATTCTGAATCAATTGGCGTTCGCAGAGTTGAACTATCTTCCACCGTTTGCGAGTTGAAAAGGTAATCTAGAGTGGAGACGGGTAATTTACTGCCAATTTTTTTTTAATTATCTCGACAGGATACATTTCAACGAATTTTTTTAATGAAGTGAAATGCAAATTTTCTAAAATCCATTTTCCTTTCATATCGAATATTGCATTACTTACTTACCAGTTGATGGTCACTGATTTGTCTACATTGACAATTAGCCACCAGCTCTTGTACATTGTCTCCTGAAATTGTGATCGTCTTATCGTTAGCATATCTTGTTACATGTGCATTTGTAACCTATTGGGGTAGATCATTCACGTGAATACAGAAAGAAAGAAGTCCAAAAACTGATGCTTAAGGAACACCCAACAAGTGCACAGTATTTGCATTTCGTCTCACATCGTTGCATCTCACTAGATTTGTAACATAATATTTCACCCATTTAACAATGTTACCTAAAAAGTGATAGCTTGATGCCCAATATTTCAGAAGACACGGTATGAAGATATGAAGAGCGTTCAAGAAATCCAATATGAAACAGATGTGTTTATTCTGAACCCATGCTGATTCTTACGCAAAAAATCAGTCATATTCAGATGTTGCATTATAGATACAGATGCTTTCGATAATGAGTTCGAAAATGAAGGTGAGAAAGTCGTTTAACTAAGTGAATGATAGACTTCAGCAGTGAGATAAAACTACACGAAAAAATTCGTTCGTTTTGATGGTGGCAATGAACAAAAATGCCCAAAAATGAGTGGAAGTATACTGTTCATTCATTTAATAATTGAACAATATTTTTTATCATTTTTATCTTCATACACTTATACATCCCTCCATCAATCAAAAAAATTAAATCGTTTTTGACTCCCTTCTCTCTCAGGGATGAAAACCGTTAAGTAATCCCAAGATTGAAATCGGGATCCCGAGAATAAAGTCAGGATCCCGAGGTAACGGTAAGGATCCTGAATTTGAAGTCTGGATCCCAATATTCAGTCCGAATCCCGAAATTGAAGTCAGTATTCCTAGATTACCTAGAGTGAAGTTGGGATCCAGAGATTAAAGGCAGGATTTAGAGATAGTTGGGATCCCGAAATAAAACTCGTGCTTCAAAGTTTGGTATCCCGAGATTATTAAAAAAAACACTGGCCCTTTAGCGCCTCCGCCAGTTTTTCGATTAAAACGAACGATAAACCCTTAGCACATCGCCCCGCATCATAACTCTCAGAGAGTAATCGAGTTTTTGGAAATAACATTTGGTGTGCCGATTGAATGTCATTATTTGGGCTTGTGAACATTCTTGTATGAACAAAACGCTATCCAAAATACTCGTACAATAAATACCCATTGTTTGGTTACTTATTGCATTTCTAGACACGATTGATATGACAACACATATGTATGAATGAATGTTCACTAACTTTTTTTTAGATCTTTCGAGCACCTCCTCATTCCGTGTGACCCGCTAGACGACGACATCGACTATCCGGAGTTCGATACACTGGAAACTCTCGGACCGCCGCGTCAAGAAAAGCTTGGAACCAAGTACAAGTGCGACATATGCTTGAAGGCATTCAAAAGCGAAACTTTCGCCAAGGAGCACACCAAATCCTTCCACACGGGAGAGACGCCTTTCGAATGCGACATTTGTGGTGTGCGCTTCATGTACTCGCGATCCCTGGCGATACACAGACACTCGAAACACAGCGATGCCCCGCCCGGTACGTACGAGCAGTACCAATGCACCGCCTGCGATAAACAGTATACCTCTTCGAACGGACTGAGGAATCACAACATAAGACATCACAGCATCACCGAAAATGATCGCTCCGTAGCATGCAGCATTTGTGACAAGAGATTATGTAGCAGAGGAAAACTGACCATACACATGCGGACCCATACCGGGGTGAAACCGTTTGCTTGCGACGTTTGTAAGAAGAGTTTCGCGAGGAAAGAACAAATGAAGGAGCACAAACGGGTGCATACCGGCGAAAAGCCGTACAAATGCCAGTTCTGTGGGAGAGGCTTCGCGCAAAGGACGCCCATGAAAACCCACGAGCGGATCCACACCAAGAAGAAACCGTACAGTTGCGATATTTGTAAGAAGAAGTTTGCTTCCACTGGTGCCTTGGGAACTCACAAGAAATTTTGCACTAATGACACGAAAAATATAAAAAAGGAAGTAGCAACAATGAAGGATTGATAATTTGAGTTTCATTTTGAGTTCGGTCGTACACATTTTTTCAATTATTGTTTTTTTTTACGGTTGCCGACTCTGTTTCTTCTCGAACAATATTTTGTCATTGTGCCTTGTAATATAATAAAAAATTCCAGTACTAAAACGCAAATATTTGAATTGGATCCCAATACAAACATCAATGTCTGTTTCAAGGTGTTCTAAAGATCAGTTGCAGTTGTAACATATTTTCCGACGGTACTGACAACTGTGCCAGTAAAACGAATACCTTCCATACCAGTACTCTGGAATTGCCAGATAATTATCGTGACATGATGTCATCTTTCTTAATGTTCAGCCTTATTTATACTTACATATATTATCAATGATTATAGTGTCGGCACGGAAAGAAATATCAAAGAATTACAACTTTTTCAATTTTGTTATATTAGATGATGGTCGGTGGACCAGTGAGTTTGATTACAGCGGAATCGCCGGCATGTGCGGACGACAGAAATTTCAAAATACAAATAGATTATAATGAAATATTCAATAAGTGACAAATTCAAACCTGAAGGTGATGAAGTCTTAATAGACATGATATGACACCATCTGCACTGTTATAATATATAGTATTGGAGGAAAGAGCTATAAAAGATACGGTATTAAAAAACAATATTTGAAAAGAAATTGGTGTAATAATGAAGAAAAACGATAACTTCTGAACTTCTTCTCCCTCTTCTAACATGTTTAATATCTTTCGTTTCTATTCACGATACAAACAACACGCTTTTCACATGGCAGACATAAACATGTTCTATATTTCTAACAATTCACCCCGGGCGGAAATCAGTATCCTCAGCGGTCAACGGACTGTCCGCTTTCCGCGACCGAATGTTCAAAGAAACCAAGGCTTTAGACAGACGATCGAGGCTCCAGTACACCAAAATCTTTTTTTTTCAAGTACTCGGCTCTCTTTAGGTGGCCACTTGCCTTGTTGTTAATCGAGTGTGAGTTTCCTAGATGCCAATCCCGACGTCTGGTGCTTGCTTGAAGTGCGCACAGCTGAAAAGTGAATACACCACCAAAAACATCAGTGAGTCGCCCCGGAGCGCCACGGCAAATAATAATAATAGCCGTCCTCTACCCGCACAGGCTATGCCGTTGGATACACTCTATGAGTGATTATGAGGGAGTATCATTATTATTATAGATTTTTGTGCGAATTCATCTATAATCATAACTTTACCATTGCAGTTGCTTAATCAATCAATAATTTCTTCAACTTAAGGCCAGTTCCACAGGTTACACTTAACGCTTCAAGTGTCACTTGCAGTTAGGAATCCGATAGAATATGTTGAATGGTTTGTGAAATATATCAATACTCTCACATTCTAACTGATTCATAAATTTAAGCTCCGCTCAAAGCACTAGGCGGAAGTGGTGCAATCCGCCCTTAATGGGATATTGTATGCTCAAAGCTACTAGTGAAGTCACCTAAAACAAATGATTCTTGCAACGCGCATTGTTCACCAAGTGTAGTGGTGTTATGAGTTATAACAATGTTTCACTGGTAAACAAAGTATTAGGACATAAGCAGGATAACTTCAGATGACATACTCTTGCACTGATAATGCTCAACAATCCAGAAATGAGCCTGGCGTTCATCGCATCCAAGTCTTGGAAAATGGGATAGTTTTGGTGTTCGATATCTAGAGGCATTTGCAAAGATTCCTGCGTTATGGAATTTTATACAAACGTCTTAATTTGTATTTAATTACTTACTGAAATGGAACAACAGAGATGCTGGTTAGTTTTTGAGTTTTGCCGTGGTTTTTTTCCTTAAAGTTCTCTAACGTTTCTATTACAACTATGGCAGTCATCTTCAGTGTCGTTTTAGCTGTTAAAACAAAAAAATTCCCACTCAACGACATATATCTCTGGAGCCGAAGGCTTTAATTTTTGCTTCATGATGAAGGACTAATAACAAGTAACAAAATTTCTAAATTTCACTCGAATCTATGCATTGGGAATATTTATTAACTATGTGGGTTTCCATAATACGAACAAGGGGTGCCTCCGTAAAATATTTCAATAGATGGTGGGGCAAGCGTTTAGTTTGGAAATTCTATTGGTGAAAACTACTGCATTCAATAGAAATCGCAAAGATGGTTAAATTCTATCAAGGCATACAATTTTCCTACGCTATCGTACTTGGTAGTTCAATTTTCCCTCAAAGAATAATTTGTGAAATATTGTCTTATGTTATACTGAACTGTTATAAACGTGTCGGAAGAAATCGGTGTATTTCAAGGCCGTTTATTTTGGAATACTGAATGCTGATCTATTGGATTGACACTCTGCTATAAAAATTCTCTCTGATCCCCATTTGAATTATATGACCTCGGCGCTGCCTGAACACGTTGACTGCCATATCGGTCTATAAGACCGAGACAAAAACATTCCGAAGTACCGCCTCGTCTCATGGACCGAGTTGTCCTGCTCGGTCTGATATTGAGACTGATATGTGTTGTGTGTGTTTGTTTTTCCGTTAACCAGCTGTCATCCCCTTACGATCAACAGCTCTCAGAAGTCGAAACTTGTGCGAGCTAAGGATTAACGAGGTCTTACCTTTTAACGTGGGATTCCTAGCACGAGACCAGTGGCCATGCTGGGAATCGAACCCACGCCCCTCTGATTGATAGACTAGCGCTCTACCATCATGACCACTGCGGCCGAATATACCAGGCTAACTCGGTCTATTGAAGTCTATTGAGTCAAATTGAACTGCTCGTGAAGTCGTCGGTCTACATTACTGTTGATAATATCGCGGAGTCAGACCGAGACGACGTCAGTGACACTTCGGTTTGCAGGCAAATCAGTGTGTACACATAATTTTTGGACGGCGAATATTGTGAAATAATCGTTTATTCAATGAATAAAATGTAAGAGATTTTTTATGAATTACAAACGAGCAAAATGTTCCAAAAATTCGTTATCTATATATTTTTATGAAACTTGTACAGGTTCTTCAGGACATCCTTCACAGAAAGTTCGTATTGTTTTCAAATTCTAATCTGGCTTCATCCTGATTCGTTCTTGACTCTTTCGTAACACTTAGAGCAAGGTCTTCGTGTTTCATAAGGCCACTGAGCAATTTCAGGCTTCATCCGTTTTCGAGTGTGTTGATTCCAGTACTTGAGTGCGAAGCACACAAGCTATAAGTTGCTTTTTTTCGAAATTCCAAAATCTACGTTTAAAAATTTAAAAATTTTTGAAATCTGAATATTCACGAGGTTGATGAACAACTGGGGAGGTTCAAGAAACCATCAAGAGGCTCACTCAAGATATTCCAAAAGAAGTATCTCGTACAGTTAATCTACATCATTAACAGTATAATAAAATGGTATCACTACCCAAAGTGGCCGAAGCATCATTCCTATCCTCGAACCGGGGAAACAGGACTCGAGGATCGAGAGCTACCGCCCAATTTCGCTACTTAGTGTGGTGACCAATGTGGTGAGGAAATTCAGTGCTCTCGAAGAAGAGCTGGAACTCGTCCCAGGTTCAATGACTCGCAGGTTTCACGGATGGTCCATGAAGTGAAGGAAGGCTTCAATCGAGGGCATAACACGGTGATGATCCTGCTGGATATCCAAAAGGCGTTTGATACCGTCTGGGTCAAGGGCCTCGTCATGAAAATGCTACGGACAAATACGCAAGTGAACTATTTATTCTCTATGTCAAGCTTTCTTGTTGAATTTTTCTTAATTCACAGACAGGTCAGCAGAAGCTACTGATCTCGAAAAACGATATACCGAGGAGTAAAATGTCAGTACCCTTAAAATAGAACATCAAGCTTTCCAGAAAATATTTAAACTTACAATAATTTTCCGTTTTTGTACACTAAATATTACTTTAATTCGATTGGGGTCATTCCTGGGATTGTGATTCCATTCAGAAATTAAGCAACCACAGCTCAAGAATGTACGTTAAAAATGGGGAACTGATTTTTCAGCGACAAATGCATTAGTGCCCCCAACTTTTTGGTGAAAATAGATACACTAGTGCATTTTCTGCGAACAAAATTAGTTATTTTTTCACTGTTGTCCACATGTTTGTTTGTTTGTCACATTGCTAATGGCATTTCTCTGTCTGTTGAATTCCAAGGTTGAACGCCATATGGGTTTTGGTAAAAAAAAATGATATTGTGCAATTTTCGAGCATTTGTCTTGACGAATATAACTCGAAATAATTTGCAGGTGTATCATGCTAAGCACCAATGCTTTCGTATATCATATTGCCAAAATATTTAGTAGGTATGGGAGTGCATTTTTCATGAATATATGT
Source organism: Chrysolina americana (assembly GCA_958502065.1). Lineage (NCBI taxonomy): Eukaryota > Metazoa > Arthropoda > Insecta > Coleoptera > Chrysomelidae > Chrysolina > Chrysolina americana. The sequence continues at coordinate 92,090,906 of OY293412.1, forward strand.
TTTAATTTTTGTCTACGAATTTGAAATGAATTAAACAACACGATTGGTCGAATATGCGGAATTAGTGTCACCAGGTTCTTTTAATTGTTATTTATATCAATTTTCTACATATCATAGTCAATTTTTGCTAGAATATCATCAACTAGTGATAACCACAATTTTCCTATATCTTCGAGTCTTGAAATTCAGGTGAATTAAAACTCACTATTGGAACTGTTGAAAAAGTTCGATGAAGATGCCATCTAGAAGTTGTTACAGAAGTACACTGCGGTTTCTTAATTTTGTGAGCACAAAACTCTCAACAAGAGCGAATTAGTCGGTAAATTAAAGTTTTTATACATCTTATTTGATACTACCATTCACGTCCAGAATCAGCACATACTTATTTAGATCAATTAATCAATATAGCTCAAGATGGCAGCTGATTGATTCTACACTATCCTCATCAAGGTTTTTTACTGTTAATTCGTTAATAAATTTTTGGTTGACGTATTGTTGATTAGTTTGATTTTCATGACTTACTTTTCTAGGAACAAAAAGAAAAAAACAAGGAAAAAACGACAAAATACAGATAAATCTACAAGTAAAAAACTCAAATCATTCATTATCAACCTCATGGAGCTTTCAATGCCACTGCATTGCAAAATTTGTGACGAAAATTACAACACAAACCATGAATTCGCCTTCCACTCCAAAGCACATGACGCAGACTTGATGTACTCCTGCCATCTATGCGAATTCAAATGCGATGCCAAAAAAGAAATCAGGGCCCACATGATGAACCACAACGTTTACAAATGCGAAATGTGCGACAAAATCTTCAAATTTAAACATGGCGCATACAGGCACGCGGAAATCCACTTGGATCAAAACAGTGTACAATGCGAAATATGCGGGAAAAACCTCCAAAGGCAATCTTTGAACACTCACCTGAAACTTCTTCACTCCGAGGAATTTTCTGGTGTGTCGTACGATTGTTCCATTTGCAAAAAAGCTTACAAATATAACTCTAGCCTCAAGAAACACATTTCTTTCAATCATAGAGAGCTCGGAATCGACGTTTCCGTCGTTTGTGACATATGCGGGAGAAGGATTTCCAGCAAAAGTAAGCTGCAGCAGCACCTCAAAATACACAGTGGCGAGAAACCGTATTCGTGTACATTTTGCGGGAAGCAGTTTCGATCCAAGGACACCATGAAATCGCACATGGTCGTGCATACTGGGGAAAAGCCCTACGTATGCGGGTACTGCGGAAAAAAGTTCGGCCAGAGTGCCCCATATCGATATCACATCAAAACTCACACCGGCGAGAAATCGTACAGTTGTTCTATCTGTGGGAAAGGGTTCATCTCGAAAGCGAATTGGAAACTTCATGTGAAAACTTGTGATATATTGTCGAATGAGAGGATTAAACGAGAATGAACTATGTGTGGAGTTTTATTGTCTTTTGTTTGAACTCAACCAATAACTATGGAATTCAAGAAATCTAAACTACTCAAAACACCAAAACAATGTCAATATTACACGACGTGCATTTCGTCAACAAAGGTGGCATCCTCAGTAGCTCAAAGTTCACTTAACTACTCGTGATATTCAAATCTTGTTTATACTACTTATCTGTGAGGCTCATTGCACTTATTATGCCCTCCCGCCTACTTTCCAATTTGGAATTTTACCTTCTCAACTCCCTACATTATTTGTGTACTAAATCTAATTACTTACTTCATTTTATAATGTAGCTGCTGTAATCTATGCTCTACCTACTTTCTCTCAGATTCAATGACCAACATTCTTGAAAATTAATGACCAATGATTTCTTTATGAAGAGGAGAAGCCTTAACTGTACTATAAACATGAACAAGGGGCTGTACGGTATTGGACCTCTATCCGCATTCATACTATTTTTGTATTTTGCATCGAATGCATCAAGAAGTCTATGGTCATAAACCTGTCTAATTGATTTCAAACTTTGACTTTAAATCGGTGGTCGTGATCCAAAGCATGTTTGTTCACCTGATTTTCGAGGTATCGAACATCAGATACGAGCAATGTGCTTTTTGGACCGCACTTTCATAGCCCTTTTAGTTTGACCCACATACTTCTCACTGTCCTTGCAGCCAATTTCATGAATCTCCGACTTTACTTTTTTTGTCTCTTCCTTGGGAGCACCCAGGATCTGTTGTAGCTTATAAGAGGTTTTGTATTGAGGGTTTGCCAAATGCTATTGAAATTCCGAGTAATTCGAAGTTTCGTATGGGATAACAATATATTCAGGAGATTGTATTTGGATAATCATGATCGACTCGTTAACATTGCATGCATGACAGTATCACTCGAAGATGCTCTAATCACATGTAAGAATAAACAAGAGCCATCTAAGAAACATCTAGACGAGTCATCGAGTGTTCCGAACAATTCTAAACGGTGGCCTCTCATGTCGTCTCTAGACTTTCTTCAATGATCCAACTGAAGCCTACCGCGAGTATAAATACAGGGTGGTCGGAAGACCAGTGGCTAATGTATCTGGAAATGAAGCTTTTGACTCGCATCGGACAGACGTTCGGTACGCGAGAATCTTTTTTCTCAAGTAAGGTCTCTTTAGGCGGCCACATGCCTCGTTGTAAATCAAGTGTGATGTGATTTGCCTAGATGTCAATCCCGACGCCTGGTGCTAGCTTGAAGTGCGCACCGACCACCCAAGGTGGTGCTAGGTTTTCCTACAGCAAATAATATTAATAGCCGTCCTCTAACTTTACAGACTATTCCTTTTGGTACACTCTATGAGTGTTTATGAGGAAGTATTATTATTATTAGTAGAACGCTTGATAAGACAATTATAATCAGAATCCACAGAGTTGGATCAACAGTAGTGACATAAATTAATAGAGTTCGTTGAAATAAATTTGTAGATTTCAGTTAAGTGAATTTTTATTACAGTATTCAATCGAGGTACTGAAACCCTGAAATATTTAGTAAATCAATTAAATCTACACACATCAGTATTGCATAACGCTGGTAGGTACTGTTTTTTCGAAAAATTGAGTAGTTGAGTTGTTTTGAAATGTTGTTGATGTTATCAAATAAAAATGGATTTTCGTTGATATTTTCATTTCGTCTGATTACTCATCTTTGATTGATTAAAGATACGTCTGGTTTATTTGAAAAACTCAAATGATATTAGTCCAAAATTCACAAAATTATTACAGAACCAAATAAAATATGACTTTGTCACAGAAACGCCAGTGAAAGGCACAATATGTGAATGGTCATGCAGTTTTCAGACACAAGGGTCGAAAATGCTTATAAATCTCACGTGCCTCAAAAACCTTCAAGGTCCTTTCAATCTTATTAATGCACAATATGTATTCGATCCTTCTAAATAACAAACAGAATTGCCTCAATCTACCATGATGAGCAGGTTCTCCTTGCATCCAGCAATCCTCTTCCTTAACTCTTTCTTTATATACCGGGTCAACTGTGGAGAGTATTCGCATCGAAAAGATGCGTGTAAAGCATATTATCGGACTGTAATTCTTTGGATCTGACATATATTCGGTTTTGGGAATGAGCACGATTTGTGATGGTGGGTGTTCGGAAATTGTTTCCATCAATATAGTAAGCTCGGGTAAGTGTGACCGTGATTTTCATTAGTTCTCATTGCATTTAGTCCATCTGATGAACCTGAACTAATATAACAATGAACTTTTGCAGGTATTTACTTCGAAGGTCAGTCTTTGTAATACGCCACAGAAAACTGTTGAAAAACGTATTCTATGAATTTTATTTATATATTCAGATATATATCTCCATAGGTCACACTTCCCCGGAAATTTTGGGCAAGTGTGATTCTGGCCAAATTTAAAGATATTAATGCACGTAAATCTCTCTTTGGGGCAGATGTGAGTAAACAGTAAAGGAACTTTCACCACAATTTATTTGTTTCGATATATCTTTATTCAAAACATAGTTAGGAACTTTTTAATATTGAATTTGAAATGCCCCATTGGAAAAAACAAAAAATAATCGTGAAAGTGAACATTTGTTGAAAAAAAAAATTAGAGGTAGAAATCTGAAAAATCGAATGAGAATTTCATTGATCCCCATCTTCTGACGAGTGGTGATGGAAGCACAGTTGTTATTTCATCCTCAGAAAGTGTATCAATGGCCAGGTATATTGTTTGGCTCTCTGAGATTTCCGTATATAATTTCGTACTATAGCTGAAAAAATATTACTGTTTAAATTGGCCAAATGAACCAGGTTCCCACTTACCCCGACAAATAGGTCACACTATCCCCAATAACATTTAATTTCGGGGTAAGTATGACATGCAATGGAAAAATGTAAAAAAAAACAACTTCATGAAAAAACGGCAATCTATAGTCAGATTCATTGTTTAGGCAGAAGAAAAGTGTATAAAATGGATTCTTACCTTAGATTTTAACAATACACTCACAGCTTGAAATAAACTCGTTATACTCGTTCGGGTTGATGAATTGTAGGTTAGAAAATTGGGGAAAATATTTGGATTTCACAAGATCTCTTTTGTATTTTATATGATGGTTATGGATTCATTATGAGTGTCGGCTATTCGTCAATAGATGGCATTGGGCTGTCGCCCGGTTTAGCGAAGATAGCGAGCAAACTCACACTTGCCCCAAATTCACACTTACCCGAGCTTACCTTACTTAGTTATTTAACCAATCAGGATCTCAGGCAGCAAAGATCTTCGATCCTTTGATAGCCTGTCAAACTTCTTCCGCAGTTCAGGCTGGTGAATTTTCCTGAAAGAAGCTTCTAATTGCGCTAGGGCTGGAGTATCTACGTTGACTGGTGACGGTAACTCATAGATGTCCTTCCAAGAGGTTTTTACCAGCAGCCAGCGAGTTATCCAGAACACGTGGAGGCTCTTGGAATAACCTAAAGAATGTATCGCGGAACTTCATGTTTTCCGCGATGCTTCTCGCCCGCCTCCGCAGTGACTTCTTTGCGGTCACCATCATTCGTACACAGTGCTGTTTGATGGTAAACAGCACACCTTGATTTAGTGTGTGGTGAGCTCATCTTCATTTTGCTGCTAATCTTTTGTATATTCGTTTATGTCTCCCAATCTGAGCGGCGTCATATACGGCAGAGTTAATCTGCCAGATGTCACTTGATCTCTGCAGTCACTCTTGCCAGTTATTGTGCCTTCAGGGGCTTGGTGTTATGAAGCACCCAGCGGGTTCTGATATCCTTCATTGGTGGTACGATGCGGGCCTCCTCTACATCCAAATTGAGAAGTGGTATATCTGCCGCTTCAGTCACTTCTTCAACCGGCTGAGAAGAAATTCTGACGAAGCCTCGACCCCGAAGATGAGATACACAATCCCTCAGATTTGGCCTTCGTTTTAATAATTGAGTAGAGCAAAATTTTCTATACCGACTCCAGCAACTGATCGTGGTGAGTTGAAGATCATCTAGCTCATGTTCAATTAGATATTTAACATTAAATTCCAATTTTCAGATCAGCTAGAAGTGCAGCAAACAACAGGTGGTCTAGGAAAAGAAGAAATGAGAAATCCTTGAATCGCAATGTGGCAAATGATGCTTTTCTAGAAAAGTTCCCATTTATTGTGAATGTCAATGAAATGAAACAATCAAAGACATGCAGTCTCTGTGAAGAGAGTTTTGAAAGGCACTTAGACTTTGCCTTGCATTCCACGGCTCACTCGCAGGACTTGGTATTTTCTTGTCATTTATGTAAAACTGAAATTAACCAAAAAATGTTGATAAAACACATGGAAATTCATGAACAATTGAAATGCACCCTTTGCAATAAATATCTCAAGAACCGAAATTACGCCAGCAAGCATTCCAAACTACATTCATTCGAAATGGAACTGGTCAAATGTCGTCTGTGCGGACAGCAACTAACAAGGAGGGACCTCAAAGACCACAAAATAAAGGAACACCAGGGATCCACGCCGGGGTCTGTCAAATGCTCGGTTTGTGACAAAGAATACCTGAGCAGGTCAAGCCTGCAGAGGCACTACTCGTCCAGTCACAAGGAGTTTGGCATTGATACCTCGAAAATATGCGATATGTGCGGAAAAGTGTACAGCAACACTCAAAAACTTCAAGAACATATAAGAATCCACACCGGGGTCAAGCCATTTGAATGTGCCCTTTGTCCAAAAAAATTCATGACGAAGCAAGTTCTGATAAAACACATGAGGTCGCACACTGACGAAAAACCACTGGCTTGCAATTTTTGCGGAAAGAAATTCAAATATGACGGTGGGTATCGATACCATCTCAAGACACATACAGGGGAGAAAGAGCACTGCTGTCCTATTTGCGGAAGAGCTTTCATTTCCAAGTCGAATATGAAAGTTCACATGAAGGGTTGTGGAATGTCGAATTCCAAATGAATGTACACATATTGACCCAATGATAATACACGCATATACTCGAAAAATGCTAGTGCTTAAAATATCAACGATTCTGAAACAATATATTATTTCATAAGCGTATGCCATTGAGGTTCTCCAAATGATTTTATACATTGGTGCAAACTCCCTGTTTACATAATACTACTCGGGTAATGAGCGGAATTTCCATAAATTCATCTTTTCAGAGCTGTAAAAAAAGTACTCAAACACCAAAATTAACCATTAGTCTAGTCAACAAGTGACTTTTTGGTCAACTTTTTTCAGCATTCTCGGAAAAATATGTTCCAGGTGTCATTCGATTCGGAATAGCAAGTAGACGACTTTTTTTATTAAAAAAATTGCAAAAGTTATAAATAATTTACTATAAAAGGGAGTTTAGTTTTTGCGAATATCTCAAAATGTAATTGAGATTTTTTAAATCTAAAAAAATACTGGGTTATCGGAACTGTAGGACCAATATTACTCTAATTTTCCCATAGGGATAAAACTTCATCAATAAAAATTATTTAATCATCTAAGGATTGAAAAAATTTAGGGGATCACTGGATAGATAAATGAACGATAATCCGCTGGAAAAAATTTCATCGCAATTTTTCAATTAGTTAGTTATGCAATAGTTAATTAATAATTTTTTGCTGTTCGAACATGAACATTGCAAGTGTGATAATTGTTAAACTATGAATTTGAGATTTTCTTAAAAGGCTCCAGAATAAATCCCCGGTGGAAAAATTAAAAAATATATATTTTTTACTTTTTTATTAACAATTTACGTAGTATAGTTGCAATATAAAGAACTCAAATTAATCGAGAAAAAAATTACTTATATTTTTTTCCCATTCAACTTACTGTAACAAAAGCAGCCTTGAGTTTTTTTTGAATGATGAAGAAATAAAAAATTATTTCAAGGAAAGATTTTCCTTTTAAAAATCATAATTTGCATCAAAGATTAGGATTCCAAAAAAACTTTTAATTATCTAATTAACAACTTCAAAAAACTCATTTCCATGCAGCTTTTGATAAAATATCACCATTATTATATTTTAAAAAGAATATTTTTTTCGATGATAAATTTGCAACTACGTAAATTGTTAATTAAAAACAGGATTTTTTTTATTTTTCCAACAGAGATCTTTACTGAAACCTTTCAAGGATAACTCCAAGGGAGGAAAACATCTAAAATTTATAGTTTAACAACGATTACACTTGCAATGTTCATGTTCAAGCAGCAAAAAATTATTAATTAACTATATCATATCCAACTAAAAAATTGATATATTTTTTTTCCATCGGATTATTGTTTATTTATCTTATACAGTAAGTAAGCCCTATTTTTTTAAATTTCTTGTCAGAGTCAGAGCAACCGTTTTCGGCCGTATTCTAATTCCTCTGGGAAAATTATAAATATAAGTTTTACAGTTCCGGTAGTCGAAACCTTTTTTAGATTTGGAAAAACTTAATTACTTTTTGAGATTTTTGAATTATTTTATTTGAGATATTTACAATTCTTCATTATATTACCGTTACTCACATTAGTAGATAAACAAAGTCAGTTTTGGTATCAAAATACACCAGATTTCACACTATATTACCAAAAGTATCGAGATTTGGTGATTTATTTTCTGGGTGAAGTCTTCTGTAGAAATGATCACCTAATCGTACACCGAATAGTAACTTAAGCTCAGCGTAATATAGAGCAGACCGAGATTGTCCATGAAAAATAACGTGGCCGCAGTTGGTCCAGTATTGCCTGCATTACATCGCAGAGGCGAATCTCCAAATGTCTCTAAGAGGGATAAACTTGAATGGGCAAAAATAAAACCCACACCTTAACTCGTGCGGTCGACTTCTTATATCTCATCCTTTGGGATGGCTACTGTGTATAGTTTACAATGTGATTTCATTTATTAATATGTCACTAACTTCCTAAACAAATTCAATTCGTATCATACAGTTTTTAAAGCAGATTTTGAATTGGTATGTAAGTGAGAGTCTATGTTGAGACGCTGTTCGTACTGAATGTAGGTAGAGCTAATCTACTTTCAGTTTTGATCCGTTTCTTATGTGAACAAGAGCAAGTAAAAGTTGCGAGTGATGCTCCAGCATTAGCTGTTCTTGGTTGTGCTTTCTCATTTGTTAATACGACTACGTCAAATTAAGCTTGTGTTTTTTGTACAAATGGCAAACTAGAAAACCATACAAACGCAAAAAGTACGTTAATTTCAGTCGAAGCATTGACCTCTGCTGATGACGGTAAATTTGTTAGCACATCGAGGGTTTTGGTATTTGGCTAGTTGTTTACGTATCTGAATTTTTATTTACTCCCAAAGTTACAAATGTTCATATATTTGACAAGTGCAAATAAAATGATATATCATTCCCAGAAGAGATTTGAAAGAATAAATCGAAATGTTTTCAATTTGAAAACAACATAATTTCCTAGGAAGCCAGATACCTACATGTACGGAAATGTAAACCTAAATCAGAGTAAATCAGTGTTCGAGTAAAATTAAAGAATTGGAAAAAAATCTAAATATCCATTGAAATTACTAGTAGATTAGTTACAATCTGGACCTTGATTTCAACAGCTTTGACTGCGTAACTATAATTTCACTACGGTTGGAATTGAATTGGTAAACTATTCACTTGGATAAATTATCAATTATTTAGTTGAATAATGAAACTGGATTGTAAAAAATCCAACCATCTGCAAACAAACTCCTATGCCATTGTAATTTTTGGCGGTAGGATCCAACATAACACAGCTAGCTCCCCTTTTGGCGGATTTCAGTCGTTCTCTTAACTGAGCATTTCTCTGAGAATTCAATTCAAATAAATTAATTTGAATAAAGAATTAAAAATAACACTGTTGTGACTTTTTTGATCATATAGTATTTATTATTTTCATTAACATCAGTTTTCTCTATTTTTTTTTTTTTTTTTTTTAATTTTATTCATTCAGATACTGTAACAAACCTCTGCGATGATGTGAACGAATCAAATTCTAATCTTCAATTCATTTCAGATCAATGATAGAGATAGACCATAATGCCACTGTTATCATAGTCGTTTCAGAAGATGGATTCAAAGAAGATATAACAGTATTTGAAGAGGGCTTCAATCCTCCAATTGAAATAGCTCAGGAAGAAGACGCAGATTTCGAGGAAAGCACGGTAAAACATAGCAAAAATCGATCAAATATAGAATCCATACATAAAGGTAGGAGAAGAAAAACGACTTTCAATTATGATAGAAATATAATAACAGTATCGAGTATTGGTGTCTTTTCTACAACTGCAACAAACCGAATGAAGAAACGGTCCGTGGAACAGCGGAAGGCACGGTTGAATATGCGCAATAAAAAGAAATCAGAAGGTACAGATATGACGGAAACAGACATTCGAAGTAGCAATGAAAATGTAGCATGCCAGAACGGTTCCCATTCTACCGCGGAAACATCTACAAAAATTGAAAATGAAATCCTGCAAGACACTGAATTCAATGAACAGTGCGGACCAGATACCAACGAGGATACGAGATCTAATGAACAATACGAAGGAGGATCGGATTCACAGAAAGGGATAGAAACCAATACAAAGAAAAATAATAGGGGTAAGAAGAGAAACAAAGTACTTCGTTTTCAGTGCAAAATATGCCAGACCATTCTATTTAGCGGCGATAGCTTCAACGATCATCTGCGGTCCCATCGTTCCGAATACGAAAAGGAGGAATGCAATCTGTGTAAGAGAACAATGAGCAGAAAAGACCTGCAGAATCACAAGAACACTGTGCACAGGGGTAAAGTACCCGGTCATGTCAAATGTTCTGAGTGCGACAAAGAGTACTTGAACGCCAACAGCTTGCATAAACATTATACCTATCATCACAAAGAGTTCGGCTTTGTGGATCCGTCGATAAAGATTTGCGAAATTTGCGGGCGCAAGTGCCGCGGCAATAATGCCTTCGGAAACCATCACAGAACGCATACGGGGGAGAAACCTTTTCTCTGCACCGTCTGTCCAAAATCGTTCAGGATCGCGGATTCCCTGAAGAGGCATATGAGGATCCACACGGGAGAGAAACCGATGACTTGTAAATTTTGCGGAAAGGAATTCGCTCACAGATATGCGTATTGGTACCATCTCCAAACACATACGGGCGCAAAACCGTACTCCTGCCAGACTTGCGGCAAAGGATTCATTTCCAAATCGAATATGAAAGTACATTGTAAAGCTTGCTCTGTGCATAAAAAGAAATGAATGTCTGAAATTAAATGGAATTTTTTGTACGTGTTTTTTTGTTTCAAACTATAAGTTTGTACTCAAACACATGAGGGCCATATTGAGATTGTTGATTTGAAATTCAAATTGTGTCAGTTGTGTCAAAATATGTTAGTTTATGCAGAAGGAAAATACGAATGATATTCAAAGGCATTAAGTGGATGAAGGTGCCATGTGGCATTTTTTTAAAAGATTGACCCATTGCAATTTTCAAACCTCCAATAAACGGATAATTGTAAATTACTAATATTCTACGGGAGTTTCTTGATGATAAAGGTGTCTTGTCACACGTACCACCAGTATTTTCAGTGGATAAAGGTGTTATGTTGTAGAAATTTGGGAAGTTCTGTTGATGACAGACCATAGGCAATGATTATTATCGTACTGTGGGTAGTGTTACTGTGTTATTCATAAAAGATACGGATTTAATATAAAAATATTACAATGAAAAATTATAGACCCATCTCTGTCATCAACAATTTTGCCAAAATATTTGAACATGCATTGAAAAACAGATTGCTTGATTTTTCTAACATACACAGCATTATAACAGACAGACAGTACAGTTTCATTAAACAATCGAGTATTGAAAACGCCATAGCTGATTTTCTCGATAAAACAGTGCGAGCTTTAGACAAATCATCAAAATGTCTGGCAATTTTCCTTGACCTCGCAAAGGCCTTCGATACGGTCTCGCATAGTATCCTGTTGAAAAAATTTGAAAACTACGGAATTCGAGGTACCGCATTGGACCTGATGCAAAACTATTTGGGAAATAGGCCACAAAAAGTTAAGATTGGAAAAGAAGTGAGCACGGAATCGACTGTAAAGATGGGTGTACCCCAATGGGCAATCCTGGGACCACTCCTGTTTTTGGTTTATATGAATAATATAATTCAAATAAATCCAATGTAATATGCTATGCTGATGAAAAAGTCTTGATACTCACCGGTACAAGCTGGGACGAAATAAAGTCAACCGCTGAAGCAGATCTCAGGAAATTACAAATATTTAGGAGTGACTCTGGACCAGCACATTCGCTGGACAGAGCACATCTCAAATGTAAATAAACGACTGAGAGCATTGTTACACAGATTTTATACATTGAGAGATATCCTGTCACGCAAAAACCTACTCATGCTTTATGCTTCTTTACTGGAATCTATTCTAAGATACTGTATTATAATTTGGGAAGGAGCTTTCATTAATAATTTACGCCTGCTACTTACCACACAAAATTCTATTATAAAAATAATATTCAGAAAAAAAACAGTATTCCACACAATTACTCTATGAAGAATCAAAAATCAGTCTTTTGTATGACCACCAATGCATATTTCGAGTATACGAAACCAAAAATACACGAAAAAGCCGATCCGTCCAACCAACTAGACAAACTAGAAATGAAGAATTAGCAATTTATATCGTTAAAAAAAGCTCTAACACAGAGAACATTTGTATTCTTCGGAACCAAATTTTACAATTTGATACCAGTATACCTTAAAAATATTGAAAAACCAAGTATGTTTAAATCATAAATCAAAAACTTTATCCAAAGTAACAAGGAAACTTTCTACAAAGTACAATAGTTGATCAAAAAAAAAGGAATGCTCATCCCTCCATTGTCGCTATCCCTGCTCTCTACAATACAAACTATCCAATATTAACAAAATTTTGAAAATAGATATAATTACAAAGTATACACACACAAGCATACTATACACATAGTTACATTTACCCTTTTTGGTCATGTATTCATTTCTGCTTTAATTTGAATATAGTTATGTACAGTAGGTTAGGTTTAGGTTAGGTTTGAACGTGAGTGGGCCCATATCAGGCCCTCCACTGCGGCCAATGGCCTATTGTGGCTCACCCTATGGTTATATTTCTCCCAGTATATCCAATCTCTTAAAGAAATTGAGGAGTACGTTGGGAGAACAATTTACCAGGTTCTCTGGCCTTACTGTTGTATTGCCAAATGTTGAAAATCTGGTTCTGGCCGCTGCGGGGCATGTACATAAAATGTGCTTAGGCGTTTCATCCTCCTCCATGCATAGGCGGCACTCTGCATCTTGTGCAAGCCCGATTTTATGCATGTGGTGTTTGAGTTTGCAGTGGCCAGTGAGCAAACCTACTATAACTCGGAGCTGTGCTCTGTGCTCTACTGAGTTCTAGCAGCTTGTCAGAGTCCTGTTTTTTCCTTGTGCAAGCAATAAATGCTTTGGAATGGGCTAGGCCCGGAAGACTACGCCAGTACTCGAGTCTTTTGTTGTCAGCTCAGGATGTTATGACATTCTTGGCAGTGCTATGTGCTATACCGATTACCGGTTCTGGCCCAGTGAACGTTGTTTCGGCCCCCCCTTTTGCTAGGGCGTCCGCTATTTCGTTTCCTTCTAGGCCCGTGTGACCTGGTATCCAGACTAGGTTAACGTTGTTGCGTTGTGCCAATCGGTTCAAGGTTTCTCTGCAGTTCCATACTGCTCTGGATTTAAAGCAATTGGATTCAAGCGCTTTCAGTGCCGCTTGACTGTCTGAAAATATTTTTATTTTTTTTCGTGTGTGGTGTCGATTTTCCAGCTCCCTTGCACACATTTCAATGGCATATACCTCTGCCTGGAATACCGTAGCTAATTTACCCATACTGAATGAGCGTTTCACTACTGGGTTTATCTCGTATATTCCGGCTCCGACACCTTCCAAAGTTTTGGAACCATCGATAAACTAACGTTCATTTGCCCTACATAGGTCAGTTTCATTCCGAACCCAGTCTTCTCTTTCGGGGAAGACCACAGTGTAGGACGTGTGAAGGTTGATAGTTTTAGGCGTGATGTCTGAGGGCATTCCCAGAATGTTGTGAGCTATTATGCCCTCCAGCATGCTGCTGCTTCTCATGACTACTGCCTGCGGTAGACTAATGGCTGCTTGGTAAAGTCTGTATGTTGCCCATCTTGCCTCTCTCTCCAAACCTATGTGAAGATGAGGTAATCCGAGAAGGGCTTCCATTGCTGCCGTTGGCGTGGAGCGAATGGCCCCAGTAATCGCCAGACACGCTTGTCTCTGTAGTCCGTTAAGTTTAGCCTGGGCCATTTTTTGTTACCCTTGCTCCACCAGACTACAGAGCCATACGTGATTATTGGTCGTATGACGGTCACGTACAGCCAGTACACTTGTTTTGGTGACATGCCCCATGTTTTGCCACATATTCTGCGGCATGTCCATTATGATAGGCTAGCCTTCCGAATAGTCTTTTCCAGATGCAAGTTCCAATTTAGCTTTTTATCTAGGGTTATTCCCAGATATTTTGCTTCACTCGCAAAAGGAATTGTTACACCTTTGATGTAAGGAGGTATTAATTGTTCCAGCTTCCTTTTTCTGGTGAACGGCACTATGACCATGTACAGTAACATTAAGTAGTTGTAGAGCACCCCCAAGATACAACACACACACAGGCAATTATGCCTAGGTTTGTTGTACCCAGAGGGCCAATCCTCCTTGTATAAAATAATTTAATATTTTGTCAAACTATATATGAAATATTTGAACTTGAAAAAAACTTGAACTTGATATAACGTGATGGAATCTAGGAGCAAACGGATTCTGAACTTATTAAAAGAAAACAAGTCCTAATTGAAGTTAGAGCAAACAATAATGGAGATATTTTATTATTTTTGCTTTCTCTAGCTGTTTATAGTGGCATCGATTGCTAAGATCATTAGCCGCTATGTGTTCTGGGTAGGCTGTGTTACTAACTCCATACGACACCTTGGGAGCAGCACTGTTGATTTTAACGCAACAGTAAATCGTGCAGGACTCACCCCAGTCAAGCAACGAGATTTCAACAATTTAATCGGTGAAATTAAATTGAAAAAACCCCAGCTCCGACTGGGGCTCGAACCCGGGACCTTTAGCCCCGAACCCGGACGCCATACCACTTGCGTCACGCCCCGACGTATATTTTATTATTATTGAGTTATGTTAAGTGAAGTTCATGATTTGGTAATATTAGTCTGTCTTGTTGATTAAATCTTCAGAATACTGCACAGGATATCATTAATCCAAGAAAATATCACCAAAAAGTATACCTTCAAATACGCAGTGTTATATGAAAGAAAAATAGTACCAATATGTAGAGATTCTTTTTGAAATTGGAAAAGCGAAAGTTTAAATGATTCAAAAATTATTGAAAAAGGACGTCACAAGAATAGTTCACATAAGATTAGTGATGTCATCAACTTGAAATTTTCGTCAATTGTCAATTTGTCATCGAAATTTATTTTTGTGGTATGATTCCAAATCAGCTCGTCGAAAAACCTTTGAGCTATTTACGATTTTTTGAAAAATCGAAAATAAAGTTTTTGGAAAATTCGACCGTGCGAGGGAATTTTTGACGTTTTCTTCCTTTTTTATGCTTAATCTTGTAACTGAGCATATACATATCATATATTTTCAGAATCAGCATAAAATTTCACGTATATAGTACGAATTTCAAGTAGATCTGATGATTTTGTATTTATCATGATTTTTAGGGGTCTACCCCTTAGGACTTTTTCGAGTTTCTCCTTTTTTTCGCTGATTATCTTGAAATTTACAGAGTATACTAATTTTATAATTCTGAATCGATTGGCGTTCGCAGAATTGATCTATCGTCAACCGTTCGTGAGTTGAAAAGTTCATCTGGAGTTGAAAGGGGTCAATTCTCTCCAAAAATAAAAAAAAGAGTTCACTCTACTAGTTTATTATCACCACATTTCATCCATATACAGGCTGTTTCTTTTATCATGTGGTAACATTGCTATATTCTAAACCGTAGTAGATACAAAGACGATTAAATGGGAATAAAGGTAACTATTATGGTGAGCAGTAAATTGGTCATAAAAAATTTACGGGGATTCTTGCCCTTCCCAACTTATACAGGGAAAACTGAAAAGGCTGTTTTCGGTTTTTTACGTTTAGTTAAAAATTTATCATTACGTAGTTCTAGTACATTTTGAATACAATAAAACTTTCCTTTTTCATTTTTTTATATTTTCTGAAATAACCATTCGATTCGTAAAAAAACGAAAACAGCATTTTTAGTATTCCCTGTATAAGTCGGGAAGGGCGAGAGTCCCCGTAGATTTTCTCTGACCAATGTATTGCTCACTACAATAGTTACATTTTTTCCCATTTAATCGTCTTTGTATCTATTACGGTTTAGAATATAGCAATGTTACCACATGATAAAAGAAACGGCCTGTATGTTCTTCAAGGGGGAAATATTGCTACTTAGTGCTGATTGTAATAAAGCCATTGACTATTATTCTTAATTTTTTTGGAAATAACCACCTGCATGCATGCATGTTTCGAGGTTATTTCCTCCCATCAATGCTAGGGTAGGTCAGATAACAAAAGAGCCGTCTTGTTCCACAAAATGAGCGATAACATTCATAAGCCTTATAGTATTCCCCTGCGAATGAAGCCGTGACTTACAATAAGTCAGCCGCAGTGCCAACCGCGAGGGAAAAACAAACCAGCATTAATCGGTATCACATACTCCAGGAAGAGTTGATGCAATAAATCGAACAAAGTTCGAACTTTGAAGAAATATAAAAGTTTTCTTGAATTTGAATCTCAAATGAGGTTAATCAAATAAAATCAAATCACTTTGTTGATCATGTGGAACATAAATTAAAATTTGTCAGATTTGTAAGTATAGAAAATAATACTAATACTACAGATTAAAAAATTCGGCGATGTGTTAAAAATTATGATCTAAAAGAAACCTTTTGAGGGTGTTTGTTACATAGTTTTAATCCCAAATAAGAAGGTGAGCTAGCCTATATTTGTAGGGATTTTTTGGAAACTATTTCGTTTTCTCCTATTAAGATTATGGTAAGAAGAATTGCGATCATATTTCGGACTTGTTGGTGTAAATGAATACAGACATTTCAAAAATGAAAATATCCGGAAAAGTCAAAATTTCAAATTGTTTGGGCAAGTCCCTGCAGATTATACTCTGATTAACGCCTGCTAAAATTCTTACAATCTTTTTTTTTGTGGGGAGCTTCCCCAAAGCCAAACGCCTTATTTGATTATTGATCCTATGTGTGCATAGTACTAGTTTACTCGACTCAAGATTTCATATCAAATACGAAACAGAACTCAGTGTTCAGACAGTTATCTAGCATGTGACCTAAAAATTAACATTCTTCGCTTAGAGAAATGGTGTTCTCATTATCATTTATTTTGATTTCAACGTTGGAACAATTTTTTTGTCTGTGGTAAAACCGTACTAATTAAGTCGTGGGAGTTGAAATGAAGTGAATTAGCGCCAAATGATTCGACACTGTTCCTTTAAAAAATGGTCGTCTTTGTCCGAAATTAGAAGTGATAGATGCTTACACAATGCATATATTATCAGCAACCACAGCCTCAACATCACTGCAATATAGCATAAATAGTAGCGGTCCCAACACTAATACTTGAGGAACTCCAAAAGTCAAATCTTGAGTACCTAAATTGAATTTACAGTGACTATTTTCATATCTATGGTTCACCGGAACTAATTGGGTCCTAATCCTATAGTGAAAGACTATCTATTCGAGGGCATTTCCTCTTATTCCATATGAATATAATTCATTCAATAAGTAAACACCAATATTTTCAATCACAGCGGTGATAGTAGACATATTTGATCAAAAATCATAAATTATAAACTCTCATTCGTCAAGTACTTATACTTATGAATTGAAGAATTGAAGTTTTTCTTGTTCTTCTTTGTTTTTTATATGCATAAAGTTCTAATACTTTATTAATTTAAAGAAAATATTATTGTTGAGACATTGAATCCACCTTCAGTTTTTTTTCAATGCCCGTGTATCTACTCAACCTTGTATTGTTCTAGAGCTGAGGTAATGTTTAGTGTTATTTGGTTACATCGCCAAACACTGTTGAGTTGGCCAGATTTTATTATTGATGTCAGTCATTTCCTTGTTGAAGTTACTGAATATGAAGTGTCGATTTTGGTTGAATACTGTTTTGAGGTAGTTTATAATTTCTTTTATTTCAAATTAAATCACTATATCCATTTTTATTTCAGATCCAAAAAGAGAGTATCGAAACCCCGTAAGACAAAGGGCAAAAGCGCAAAGAACGAAATTCGCAAAGAGAGTAGAAAGTACTGTAAATTCACCTTGGAAGATTTCGTGAACTTGAACGACGTAACGCAGCCCTTCACCTGCAAAATGTGCTCCAAACTGTGCAACACACATTTAGACTACGGTTTGCATTCTATAACGCACAACGCAGGCGACCTCTACGTTTGCCACATGTGCGATTTCGCGAACGACTCCAAAAACGTTTTCAAAAAACATATCAAATCCCACGATCTCTATAAGTGCGTGAAGTGCAACAAAATCCTCAAAACCCGACTGTCCGCCTACAAACATTCCAAGTCCCATTCCACGAATAACAAAGTGCAGTGCGAGATATGCGGCAAGCATCTGAAGAAGCAGTGCCTCTACCTCCACAAGCGAATGCTCCATTCCGAAAACAAGGCCTCCATGGCGACCAAGTGCCCCATTTGCGGCAAGGAGTACCAGAATCCCAGCAGCCTGAGGCAGCACTACTCATCGACCCACCGGGAAGTGGGCATTGACGTATCCGTGGTTTGCGACATATGCGGCATGAGACTGGCTAGCAAGGCGACGTTGCCTCAGCATATCAGAACGCATACGGGGGACAAACCGTTCGCTTGCGAATCTTGCCCCAAGCGGTTCATTTCGAAGGATATTCTGGCGGCCCACATGAGAATTCACACTGGAGAAAAACCGTACCAGTGCAAGTATTGCGGGAAAAAGTTTGCCCACGGCGCTCCGTATCGATATCACATCAAAACGCATACTGGAGAGAAGGAGCACTATTGCCCGAACTGCGGAAAAGGATTCATTTTGCGAGCTCCTTTGAAGAATCACTTGAAACGGTGCATGTCTTTGGTGGAATGAATGAAGAGTTGTAGGATTTTCTATTGGATTATGATCTGTTTCAGTTCATCTATACGCCAGACGACAACTAATTGGAATGGGAATTTTATAGAATAGTTGAAAAACCAACGAAACTAATTCATTTCATATTTGGTCTCTTCTTTGTCAGACTCGAGTACTTGCTTGGAATACTACAGGAGCAGTTCTCTGAATGCTTGTGGATTTCAATTCAATCAAATTTTCTACTCTATTTATTTCTGAAGTGAAATGATGGTAGATCTTTGACCCTCAGTAACTTCCTCTGTTTATCGTTTACATATTTTGGAAGCCAATTTGTCCTGGTTGAACTATACACATACGCGCTGCGTTAGACTTACGAAGAAGATAAGGAGAAGAAATAAATGATAGAAGAGAAAGAGGAAAAAGAAGTGAACCATAATCCTTATGTCATAGTCTTCTTCGGTGTAAACCATCGATTCTTATGGAAATTGTTCCATCACAATTCGGATATAGTTATATGAGATTCTGGCCGCACTAAGACGTTTCCTGTTTCTTCAATTTCCGTATGCCTAGTATGTTCTTGAAATCTAGCAAAAATTCACCTTTTTTATCACTGATATGAGCTGAATAGATACAAGGAATTTCATACGCTACAGGTATGCTCAAGGGGATTTTGCCCTTTTTATCGATCTCAGTAAAATCTTTCTGTTCGCTATACCGAATGCAATTTTATAACAAGTGCTTGTTTTCTCCTGCCTCCATTGTGGATGGAAATTAATGATAAGACAACTATGACGTGATTTGAGGGGTATGATTAATTTTAAGTTCCTTCTTTTTCTCATCTTCTCCTCTTTTATTCTTTTTATCTTTGTCTGCTCTCCTTCCTTGATTTTCTCCCCTTCTTTCTTCTTACATTCCTCCTCTTCTTCCTTTCTCTTCTGTTCGTTTATATGGTCTGTAGTCTTTCCAACCCCATCGGAGGGACAACTGGTGCTTGCTACTGCTTATTGTCACTTACTCTACAATATGTACATGGCAATTATCATTCTGGTCAGCAGGTGGGTTTACGTTTCAGTTGTACTGGATATAATTCGGCGGTTTTAGGGGTCTTACCTGTTTTCTGTTATTCTTGCGACAAATTTCCTGTGATATTTTTTATCTTGTCGTTTGGCGTTAATCTCCAGTAAATGAATACTCTGGACCAAACTATGATTTTAAATGTATAATTTTCTTTATTTTATAGCTTTATTGATTAGTTCCATCGCTGATAAAATAAAAATGTCCTTTGTAACAGTTGAATTGATTGAGTATATTATGTTCTACATAATTTGAAAGAAACTTTGACCCATTTATTTTAATAAACATTTCAAAACTGAATGTGTATTTTTTTCTTTGCTGATGGAATTATGAATACTAAAAATCAACTCTTGAATGAAGTGGTTTCTTTTCATTTATTTGAATCAATTTATATTGATTATTGAATGATATCAGCTTCTCGACTACTCTATATGGAATTATTTCCAGTAGTTAAAGGAAAATAGTTATTTATGCAACAAGTGCAAAAAGTAAGTGTTTATTGCACTCGACGTGAAATTGTCCGACGAAGCCGTTAGACCGAGTTGGACAACACGTCGAGTGCAATAAACATTTTTTGCACGAGTTGCATACAACATTTTTTCTACGTTCATGCAAAAAGCAAAAAATTATTTATTTAGGTGCGGCACTAGGTGAAGGAAAATTAAATACGCAATTTAAATAAATAATTATTACTATCGACTTCATCACCATCATCTAGTTTTCCATTATTATTACTCATTTAAAAACTTTCAGTTCTGTAATTGTCCAAATGAATTTTGACTGACACTTATATAACCACAGTAGAATGACAAATGAGTGCAATGAAACATTATTGCACTGGTGCAATAAAGAACTTCTTTTTCCACTGAATATAGTTCAATAAAGTTTTGCTTTTTGCATGAATGTAGAAAAAAACTATTAAAAGTCCATTTTTTCAAATGGAAAC
This sequence comes from Chrysolina americana, assembly GCA_958502065.1. Lineage (NCBI taxonomy): Eukaryota > Metazoa > Arthropoda > Insecta > Coleoptera > Chrysomelidae > Chrysolina > Chrysolina americana. Next base: position 92,111,599 of record OY293412.1, read on the forward strand.
CCCCCAATTCAATCAATTCATTCGATTCAGTATCGTTTATAAGGCTAGCTTTGAATAAGGTTATCTATCCATGCCTACATTCAACAGACAAATCACGTAATTTTGAGTTTAGTTATTTTCAGTTGGTCATGCGATTCGCTGTTATGTTAGATACAATCATTTTCCATGGAAATGTCATTTCAGGCTCATTTGATTGATTCAAATGAAGACTACTTGAATATTTCCATTATTTACGGCAAATGTGATAGGGTTATCTCAAGAAACAAACACCGTCATAAATTACTGTTGAACGAATTATAAAATACTTCGTTCTGAAATTACAAAAATATAGATGAATACATTCTGAAACTATCCAAATAGAAGAGGGCAATCAACTGAATTTACAATTCTGATTCCCTTGCAGCTTGTTTATAAGACATTCTTGGATATGAGACAAAATATCAGAAAATAGCAATTTTAATATCTTCATCATCAAAAATTTGGTTGTTCCTCTGTACTCTTGCTTCGTCGAATCTAAACATTTGAAGTTTTCTGTTATTCGTTCAACAGCATTTCGTGAAGGCTGTTTCTGCTGATATCGAATCGAAAATGTTTCTTTACATCCTCCATAAATAATGAAAAAATGTGAGTAATCTTCACTTGAATATTTTGAATTAGTTGGCATTATTACTACTTGTTTCTGACGCAACCGCAGATGCCATTACCAACTGAGACTAAATAAACTGAAGAATGCATGATTTTTTGGAAAAGAGATTAATTAGTCAATATTTCGAAAATTGTTGAATGTGGGCATAAATAACGGTATTTTGAGTAATTTACGATACTGAATCGAATGAGATTTGAAAAAAATACACTTTCCATAGTTTTTTCAACTGCATCTTTATCATTGTCTGATATAATAGTAATCGAATGAATGTCAAAAATGAATGATCCTGTGTAGAAATAAAGAAAATGTTCGGTTTGCACGCGCAGTTTCAACTTGAAATTTAAAATATTTCGAAAACGGCAAGACTTGGTTATAGGACATTTTCTAAGAAATATGTTCAGAGTATTCTGTAAAATCTAAAAATGTGGTAATATATCCCGTTAAAAATAAGAATATCCCTTATGCACAATAGAAAATTGCCAAATGTTCAAATTCGAACCACTTCTCATACTTTCCACATGGAATAGAAAGAAATATGTGCTTATGTGAAATATCAAAAATGTAAGGGAGGGGGTTGATCTGAAGGTCTATTCAAACCTCTTCAGTGTCCATTGGAATACGGACACTGTTTAGTATCGTTGTGGTATAAATAAATTTGTCTTTTCCATGCAAAGTTTGATTGCTATGATTTCTATTAAAAGATTTTACAATGAGTTTTGTTTTAGTATCAATAACGGAGGTGGTGAACTAGTCTCCTGTGAAAACCTCAAGCTGGAAAAGAAATCAAGAATAAAAGATGAATTTCCTATGAAAGACGATCCCGACTTCATATTTGTCCAGGAAAAAAGCCCCCGAAAAAAACGAGAAAAGAAGTCTGGACCGGAACTCACCCTGGAGAAATTCGTAAATCTCAACGAAGTAACCGAACCTTTATTCTGCAAAATGTGTCGTATGGTGTACAATAGCCACCTGGATTTGGGCCTGCACTCCAAAGTGCACAACGAAGACGGTTTCTTCTCCTGTCACATGTGCGATTACCGGAAAGACGTCAAGAAAACCTTCAAGATCCATATCAAGAGTCACGACCTTTTCAAATGCGAGAAATGCGGCAGAATCCTGAAGAGCAAGCTGTGCGCATACAAACACTCCAAATCACATTCCACGCAGAACACTGTCCAGTGCGAAATTTGCGGCAAACACCTCAAGAAGCAGTGTCTTCCGATCCATAAAAAAATCCTGCACTGCGACGATCGAAACGCGTTGATAACCAAATGCCCTATTTGCGGGAAGGAATACCAGAATCCCAGCAGCTTGAGACAGCACTACTCCGCTGCTCACAAAGAGTTGGGCATCGACGTTTCGGTCGTGTGTGACATCTGCGGAATGAGACTTTCTTGCAAAGGCAAGCTGCCGCAGCACTTGCGCACACACACCGGGGACAAGCCATTCGCTTGTGAGTCTTGTCCTAAGCGGTTTATAGCGAAAGACATACTTGCCGCCCATATGAGGGTTCACACGGGAGAGAAACCTTACGAGTGCAGCTTTTGCGGAAAAAAATTCGCCCACAGCGCTCCTTATAGGTACCATATCAAGACACACACTGGAGATAAGAGGCATATGTGTCCACTTTGCGGTAAAGCATTCATCTCCAAGGCCAATATGAAGATTCACCTCAAGAGTTGCAATTTCCCTGTGAGATAATTATGTAGTATTAGGTAATTTTTAATTCAAACTGTTTCTACGTGATTCTTCTGTTGAGATTTTGATCTGTATATTTCGAATGCAGGAGGAAAGATAATCTACCCCAATGGGCAGGAGGATTTCAAACAATATTGTTGAAAAACAGACTATTTTTCAAAATAGTTTTTGGTGGAGGCAGCCCAATTTTTCTTATGTTCACTTCCCAAAAATCTGAAAAACCAAAAGTTCGATATAATGAAAATGTATACATTTGTAGAAGGTCTAAAATATAGTAATAGTACTAATGATGATATCAATAGGAAGACATAATACTTCAGCCTACTTGACATGAGAAAAACGAAAGTCATATTTTGGATAACGCAGACTCTTTGATGTTTTTGAAGAAGTCTCATGCATAATACAAATGGGTAGATATTCCATTTTCTTTAATCAGTTAACTTCGGGCTTCCAAATATATTTTTCAGGCAAATGAAACATATATCACAAATGCGTCATTGATAGTTTTTGCAACGCCCAACTTTGTCTATCCAACCATCCATCCATCCATCCAGTCAGGTCACCTCTTTATCTTTTTCCTAAATTCATTTTCCTTCTTCAAACCAGGTGTTTTGGATTCAAAAACCAATGGATTCGTAACACTGCCTATCGTGAGATGCCTAAGACAATTATGCATTTATTGTCAGCATAGTTTTCATATGCGGTGTCTGCTTGTGGATACATTAAGTCTGTGTCAGCATAGTTTTCATCTGCAGTGTCAAACTAAGTAAATGTCTACAACCAGATACCGCAGATGAAAACTGCTGACAACAAATGTACAAATACCTGTGGATACAGACTCAGTCTGTACCGCACATCGCATCGCACCCATCATAGTGTACAGTATTTCCCGAGCGATGCAAATATATTCGTTTCAACAACAAAAAATAATACAGACTATGTCTGTGTCCACAACCAGACACCGCAGATGAAAACTATGCTGACAACAAATGTACAAATGCTAGAGATACAGAAGCAAGACTGTATTGTGGATTCATACTCTGTATATGTCCACATTCTCGCACCGCACATCGCATTGCACCCATCATTGTGTACAGTAATTTCTGAGCGATGCAAATATGTTTCTTTTAACAACAAAAATAATAGAATAGAATAAGTCTGTATCCACACCTAGACACCACAGATGAAAACTATGCTGACAACAAATGTACAAATGCTAGAGATACAGACTCAAGTCTGTATTGTGGATACAGACTCTGTATATGTCCACATTCTCGCACCGCACATTGCATTGCACCCATCATTGTGTGCAGTAATTCCTGAGCGATGCAAATATGTTTCTTTTAACAACAAAAAATAATAGAATAGAATAAGTCTGTACGAACACCTAGACACCACAGATGAAAACTATGCTGACAAAGAATGTACAAATGCTTGTATTGACACTCAATTTGTATTGTGGACACAGACTTTTTATGTGTAAATATTGGCTCACCGCACATCGCACCGCACCCATCATGGTGTACAGTTAGTACTCCCCGTGCGAAGCAAATATGTTTGTTTCAACAACAAAGAATAATAAAGACTGAGTCTGTGTCCACAACCAGACACTGCAGATGAAAACTATGCTGACAATAAGTGTTCAAATGCTTGTATGTGTCCACATTCTCGCACCGCATACATCATGGTTTACAGTATTTCTTAAGTGATGCAATATTTTCATTGAAATGATGTAGTGGGAAAAGTGGGAAATTCGCGACATGTTTCACTATACTGTAGTTTTATCAAGCGATAATGGTTCACTAATTTTTAGTGAACCATTATCGCTTGATAAAACTACAGTGTAGTGAAACATATCGCGAATTTAATAAAGGTTTGTGGAAATTTAATCGTTTACCTTAGTGCTTTATACTATGGATTTCCATCAAGTAACGACCAATTCAATCCAAAATGATGTAGTGGGCACAACAGCGTACTGCCACTCGCCTGACGCGTTGTTTGGTTTCTTCGCATCGCACCAAAGAATGTATCTCAGCATTGCTCCTTAGTCTATGTTCACACTGACACACTGCGGCACCGCACTTAGCATGGCGCACCGCTTTTTACCTCGCACATATCCTGACACCTTCGCACTGCAGCAAGAAATACAAATCAGTAGTAGTTTCGACACTCGAGCATTGTTCATCATAGCTATAAATAAGGACAATTTGATCAACTGCATTTTCATTCGTGAAGCTGTTTGGAATAAAGTAGATGAAGTCATTACCACAGCTAAATTATTATTTACATTCAAAGTAACTATTTTATGTTATATTTAGCATGTGCATCTTTTGCCAATTCGAATAAAACGGAATATCTTCATTGGATGAAATAGCAGTTGATGAGAACAACTCAAATGTTATCGTATCCATCGATACAGCAGAACTGAATGAAAGGTTCGAGCGGCGATGCGGATGCGATGGTACGGGGCGTTACTGGGGTATCCTGTAACATGCTAGGTTCAGGGCAAAGTAAGAGCCAAACTATACACCACGCTAAGTGCGGTACTATGTGCGGTGCTATGTGCGGTGCGCTAATGTGTACATACGCTTTACTTCTTTCGCACGGCGTAGAAAAAACACCTGTGTTACTTGATACCCCGATATATAGTCCATCGTGCAGAATCACAGACATGCATACATACACACTGATATTTTGGCTTCGGGCAGTGATCATCTTCGCCATTTATAAATTCTGATAGAGCTCTGTTGCAGGATGAAGACAGGTAGGCAAAAAAGATATTGAAAATAAATCCCTAAAGAGTTATTTGGGGTGGTTTTATCATTACATTTCCTATTTAATGCAAAGTACTGAAATTATTGCCAGCCTTATTGCTGATGAATCTTGTATTCCTCAATGAATTGAAAGAGGATAATATTTCGAAAATTTTCTTTTTTGTCTGTTTATTTGAATGCACGATTCTTCTTAAATTCGTATTATACAAAACAGCTATGGAATAGAAGTACCATATGTTCTGCAATAATTGATACTGATTGTAGTTTATAACAATGTACTGAATATTTATAGCTCCTTCTTGTGTTTTAATACTTTTACTTGATCAAAATGTGAACGTTTTTTAACGTTTTTAAAAGCTCATTGTTTCGATTAAGAAAATTTGTAAATAATTCCTCGAATGAATTCCATGTAGTGTACGTTTTTTGTAAGAATAAAATCTGAATTGTTAGAGTGTGCGCTTCATTATTTTCAAACCCTATCATTGGTAACTTTTGAAAAAATTGAAACCACCATTTCTAATGTAAGTAAACGAAGCTCTCATTCAATATCAATACTTTTCTTCGAGATATTCCGCATTTATCGACGGTGTAGGGTGGTTTAAGGTGGTAAATTAGGTTGGTAAATGAAATCATGTGAGTATCCAAAATGTTAATCATTGTTTTCCTAATTTATTTATACTACAATGATTTTATTTTGTAGGTCGAAGAACAGCAGAAACACGAGATCTTCTACGAAGTCATGCATCCAGAAAAAATCCACGAAGGAAACAAAAGAAAATGAATCTTTCGACGTCAGCCAAGACTCAGAGTTTATTCCCGAAAAGAAGTCATCGAGCACAAAGGTGAAACATCGGAATTCAGAAGAATTACTCAAACTAATTCTAGAAAATTTCACCAGCTTAAACGAAACGAAAGCGCCTCTCGAATGTAGCCATTGCTTGAAATTATTCTCCACTCATATGGATTTCGGACTGCATTCCAAAACGCACAACAGAAAAGGTCTCTTTTCCTGTCACTTGTGCGAATATAAAAAAGATACCAAGAAAACGTTCGAGAACCACATCAGGAGTCACGATCTTTACAAATGTCAGAAGTGCAGTAAAGTAATGCGAAGCAAGCGCTGGGCTTACAAACACTTGAAAGCGCATAGTCTGACGAACAGTTTGCAGTGCGAAATCTGCGGCAAACATCTGAAGAAAGAGTCTCTCTCGACGCATCTCAAACTGATCCACGCAGAAGACAGAAGTTCTCTCATCACGAAATGCCCCATTTGTAGCAAAGAGTACCTCAACGCCGGTAGCTTGAGACAACACTACTCGAGGGCGCACAAAGAGCTAGGAATCGACATTTCTGTAGTGTGCGATATCTGTGGCTTGCGACTCTCCTGCAAGAGTAAGCTGAAGCCCCACATAATGACCCATACGGGGGATAAGCCGTTCGCTTGCGCGCTGTGTCCGAAAAAATTCGTGGTGAAGGACAAACTGAACGCACATATGAGGGTGCATACGGGAGAAAAGCCGTACGAGTGCAGATACTGCGGGAAAAAGTTCGGTCAAGATGGACCGTACCGGTACCACATCAAAACTCACACCGGTGAGAAGTCCTACAGCTGTCCTCTTTGCGGAAAACGATTCATCACCAAGGCTAACATGCGGATACATTTGAAGACCTGCAATATATCCAATAGATGATTCTGCGCTTGAGGAACGTATGGAGCTTCTTCATTCCGTTTGGGTTTTGGTACAAGTCATTCCTATTAGGATATGATTCGGTGGATAATTTCGAACTTCTATTTTTTTGGTTTGTGGCAGTTTTAGTTCGTAATCGACGCTGTCACAATACTTTTTTTAGTGCCATGTTCAAAGTAAGTTCAAGATATTGGATTTTAAGGAAACCGATCAATAAATCTCCTTTTCTCGTCATAGTAAGTGAAAAATTTGCTTCGATTTTCTCTTGTGAGGGTCGAAGTCGTGAAACTGAATAATTATCGAAACTTGCAACAACTCTGTCAACTGTAAAAATATCCGTAGATTCAAGTAAAAAACTGACTAATGGTGAATGAATAAGGGTTAAAAGACTTTCGTGTTCATTACAAAAACAAAAAGCGAACTGTTTTACTCTATATGTACCTAGTTACAATCGCACTGTATATGTCCATTCACAAATCAAGAATTTGTGTCATTATCGTCTAATAAACTGAGATCCGGCAGCTGATTCCAACAGATTTTTATTTATTTTTTTGTGAAAATTGATTCAAATAAATGACCCACCAAGAATTAGCCGCGATTACCTTGTATTCAATATATCATAATTGATTTATGTGAATGAAATGCTACTGAAACGTTATTAAAAAGAAAATGATGCACAGAAAACTGATAAAAGATAGAAATTGCGGAAGTTCCCCTATCTTCACGTGAAGTTGACGAAACATCGCATATTCAAAAAGAAAATGCGACACATTTTTTTTAGTCCGAATCTAATTAGTGACAAAGAAGCAGCAAATTATGGATGCTTACAAACTGATGAAAGGTAGAAATAGCCGAGTTATTTCGCTAACTTCAAATGAAGTTAGTGCATATTAAAAAAAGAGCGGCAATTTTCTTTCCTCCGCACTGCTTAGCGACAAAAAGTCTGTAAAATATGCGGATACCTTAAAACTGATGAGAAGTAGATGATAGGTGACGGCGGATGTGTTTCATGAGGAATGATCTGCAACGAGAGGTGGTGGAGGGTGATGACTAATGGATAATAAATGAGGGAGAGAGAGAGAGAGATGTGATAACAAATCTTCGATACCGGTAATACAGAGTCCATACATGATATCGTCTGGGAAGTTAGCTGATGTCACAGTCATCTCATGGTTTGAAACTTGGGTGTCTGAGAGTGTACTCAAATACTTGTATGCCCGTCAAAAGGTTTGAAACTTGGCTATGGTCGGTAATACAGATCCCATTCTTAGTGGTGGGTGTGAAGTTAGCTCCGACTGGGCACCAGGAACCAAGAATTCTGTCTGGCCTTGTCTAGCCCTAGCGACCCCCTCCCTGCTAATTACGGAAGTTGTTTTGCTAATTTCACGAGAAATTAGCACCTATAAGTGACATAAAAGCGGCAAATTATGCATGTTTCCAAGCTGATAAAAGACAGAAATTGCGGAAATTGTTTCGCGACACATTTTTTTTGTATGAAGCTAGTTATCGACAAAAAAGCAGCAAATTATGGATGCTTACAAACTGATAAAAGGTAGAAATTGCCGGAGTTATTTCGATATATGAAGTTGGCGCATACTTAAAAAAAAACTAGCAATTTTTTTATCCGCAGTAATTAGCGACAAAAAAAGGCTGCAAATTATGGAAACTTCAGAACTGATTAAGAGTTGAAGTTGCAGAAGCTGTTCGCTAAGTTCACGAGAAGTTAGCGAAACATCGCAAATTTTTTTCAAACAGCGACAGATTTTGTTTCATCCCAAACGATGAGCGACAAAAAGGCTGCAAATTATGGATACTTAAAAAAAGATTTTTTTAAGATGAGCTATGAAGATTATTGATTTCAGTCAGTAGAAACATCGAGAAACACTCAGGAATCAAGAAAGTTGAAGTTCAATTTGTATATAAATTCAAGCTACGTAATTGTCTATCATATATTTACAGTTTTTCGAAAGGAAACCAAAGCTCTATCCTCTTTGTATATGTATATCTATATACTTTAAAGTCCCTTATATTTGACAATGTCGTCTGAATAAATTTCGTTAAGCAATTTTGATACAGTTACATTTTTTTCTTTTTTTCTCGTACTATATTAATGAATGCCAAGTCATAGCAGCACAAAGGAAAAAGTTTTTTTGCATCGGTATTTATTTTTGACATTTGCGCATTTTTTTAATAAATAACAAATTGGAAATCTATTTTGTAATCTTCGTCAACCGGCTGCACTTCTACGAGCATCTCTCAGAAGTCTTCTGTGATTTGATAGACGTAACTCTATGACAGAAAATAGACTTATATAATGCCATTCACACTTTCCTGAAAACTGAGAAAGTCTTAACTTTTTTGGAATGTATAGATATTCGCCCATGTTTCTTTATGCACCTGTTAGAAAAGTTAACTACCGCCAATTTAAAATTTCTCACAGGAAAACTCTCAGTTCGACCTGGAAATTTGCAGGTGTCTGAGAGTATACAACCATACTCATTATTTTGTCATATACAGGTAGGTCATCATTATAGAATAGGATAATTATTGAGGTGATATTTTTAATTTGTGTCGGCCTTTGGTTTACTCTCTTCTTTCCGTATTAACTCATTCACTTTCCAGGTCCAAGTCAGTTAGGAAAGAATTGAAATCGATCCACGAACATTCCAAATCCCAAGTCAGAAGATGTAAAAGGAAATCGCAAAGTTCAGACTCTGATCCAGATTTCGAGATCGAGGAGAAAAAGTCCATCAAAAAGTGGAAGTCTGAACCCAGCAATTCTGACGGATTCACAAAATCTATACCAGACGAAGAAAAACCTGAAAAGAAGAGGAAAACACGAAATCGCGACCTAAACGAAGAAGTCGAGAACAAAAAACAGAAAATTAAAACTAGGAAAAATATCAAACTAGAACTGGTGAAAATCGAAGAGTTCATAAACTTGAATGACGTGAAGGAACCACTGAAATGTAGAATATGCAACAAGAGTTTCACGTCGCATGTGGAGCTGGGTTTGCACTCGAAAATTCACGATGAAAATGGACTTTACGCTTGCCACCAGTGCGACTACAAGTATGACAAAAAATCCTCGTTCAAAAACCACGTGCTGAGCCACGACCTTTGGAAGTGCGAAAAGTGCAATAAAATTTTCAAAAGCAAACGCTGCGCGCTCAAGCATTCCAAAACTCATTTTCCCAAAAGTTTCGTCCAATGCGAAATTTGTGGCAAAGACGTGAGAACCATTTATTTAGACACGCACAAAAAACTGGTCCACGCCGATGAAAAACAGATCCAAATCTACAAGTGCACCCTCTGTGACAAGTCCTATAAAAACTCCACAGCTCTTAAAGGCCACTACTCTTATAACCACAAAGACTACGGCATTGACACGTCCGTCATTTGCGATGTTTGTGGAATGCGACTGTCTTGTAAAGGAAAACTCGCCCAACACACCCGGACCCACACCGGAGACAGACCTTTTCCATGTACTGTATGTCCCAGGAGGTTTATATCGAATGATATCCTCCGGGCTCATATGAGAGTACATACGGGCGAAAAACCGTACATCTGTATGTACTGCGGAAAGAAGTTCGCGCATGGCGCCCCCTATAGGTACCACATAAAAACGCACACCGGGGAGAAATCGTTCATTTGTTCCATTTGCGGGAAAGGTTTTATATCCAGGGCGAATATGAGGATTCACATGAAGAGCTGTATGTTTCCTGTCAAGCTGGTCAACTGAAGAATGATGATGATTTGTTTGAGTAACTGCTTGATGAATGAAGTAATTTATTTTTCATACACAGGGTACACAAATCAATTCAGAAAATTCCTCTCTTCAAATTCTACAAGGTAGGATTTGAGGCGAATGCCTTACAGACAACTACTTCTTGGTCTTTGAACGACAACATTCCTCAAGCAAATAGTCTGCTCAGTGTAGGATTTGTGGACAGACCTTGTGATCTAGAAGGGTTTATGTTTGGGATATGTTCACACACAAACAGTACATTTAAAAAAACAACATCTGCACAAAAAGTCCATTTGAGTTAGCTCTATTTTCGAAAAAGCTGTTTGGACAGGTGACAATGTAGTGCTTTTGCAAAAGCATGCCCTTGAAGCATGTAGTCTACCTTTCAGATTAGATTAGATCAATAAGGGGCCTATGTGCTTCTAGGGGCCCCCCACTGCGATCTTTGCTGATCTATTGTGTGTACCTTCACGTTATGTTAGATTTTCTTGTCTAGACCCCTCCCTATTACTAGATTTTACATGCCAGACCTCAGGTTCAGGCTTAGTTGGTACTCCATGAATTTTGAAGATGGGTCTTTGATGAACTCTTAGGCCTGCCTCATTCCCGGCGTCTTGTTCTACCATTTAACGGAATTGCTTTTTTATTTTTTCAGTGCTTTTGCTATACTACAGAAAGGTTCTGGACATCGTGCTCTTTCTCGGGCTATTATAACCTGTGAGACCAAACTAATGCTGCCCAACTTTTGTAGGGTTTCCAAGCAATCACAAACGAGTTTGGAATCAATCTACATGGAAGTAGATAGATAAAGGGGCTACTAGGACCAAAATCCGTACTTTCGGGGACAAAATGAACTATAAAAATTTGCACCACCTCTACCGACGAATCCACATATTGACAGCTGAAATTTGCTGGAATTTCTCGCCGATTGTACCCGAATGATGATCGTAGGCATTCTTCATGCTTTTAGGAAAAAAGTGATGTTGAAATGCTTTGGTGCAATTGGGGTATGGTCGGCAAGAAATTCCAGCAAAGTTTAGCTGTCAATATGTGGATTCGTCGGTAGAGGTCTGACTTGGGAGAGAGTAGAGCAAATTTTTATAGCTCATTTTATGCCTGAAAGTATGATTTTCTACTCATGAAGCTGATTACTCTTATAGCCGCTTGTCGATGGTCTTTACCTCTAAAAATCTCCTGCGCATTGATGTATTGCTTCAATTTCGGTATGGAATATCGTTCATAATTAATTGAAGGCCTATTATAACTGTTTTCAAGAGTTTTCCGAAGCTATAATTGATGAGCATCTCATCCAATGGCATTTCCATTATGGGGTAGGTTTTCAACTATTTGTATAGCTCGTTGTACATCTTACCGTGTAGTCTGGTGATGGACGCTTACCCTCTAGTGAGTCTATTATTAACTGGCTCGATTTGGCCTTTTATGTAGACGAGAAGTGGCGGTAAGTTCAGCAAGACTTCTGTTGGGGTTGTCCTCATAGCTTCCGTGGCTGCCAGGCAGACTTCATTTGGATCGCCCCAGCCTGCTGGTTCTTTGTCCATCAAACCACCGAACCATATGCTATTACGGGCCTAACGACCAGGGTATATGATAATTTTTGCTTGTAACCTCTAGTTTCTCTTGTACATTCTCCTGCACAGGTTGAGGGCTATCTTCAAGCTTTTCTGTATTATTATCTTTAGGTGTTGACATCATGTCAACTTGTGGTCAAAGTAGACTTCCGAATATTTTGCCTCTTGTGCAAATGAAATTTCTACCCTGTTAGGAACTGGGGACTTCAATGCTGTCAGTACTTTCTTCTCAGTAAAATCTATCCTTTTGACAGTTTGTCTATGCTCCAAAACTATTCCTTTTGCAATGATGGCAATATCAAGCAAAGAATACCTTTGTATGTTAGCCTCTTCAATAATTCGTCCACTAGGATGGTCCACAGGAGAGGTGATAACACCTCTCAGTGAGGACATCCCCTGCCTGTTCTAGCGTTTATCCACCGAGACAGGAGGAGTGAAACCACTTTTCTTTCTAGAGCTTTGGTGATTAACCTCTGTAGATGCCCCTTTGTCCTCTAGGTATTTTTTTCGTAATTGTTGATAAGCGTATTAGTGCTTCTTGAGGGGGTTGGTTTATAAAACCTCATTTCTAATGTATCTGTCTAGTAGTCTTGCCAGAATTTCAAGCAGGAAGGACACTAGACTGTATGACATGCATTTAATCTTAGGTATATTAATGACTCTTCCCTTTTGCCAATCAGTGGATTTGTGTCTACAAGCCCAGAATATTCTACATATGTAGTTGACCTTATTGGAGCATGAATTATGCTCAATACCTCTATTATTTTTGTCAGTCGCATTGGATTAGATGAAGCTATGGTTTCTTGGTACCTCGAGTATGAGAGTTGATATTGAAAGTGTTGATATATAGTTCTGTTGAGCCCGCAGGGAGTATTGCCACATATTCTGCCAATAGGGCTGGCTCCCTTGTTATCGTCCCTGTCCTCCCTGACTTCTGTAAACACACTTTCTCCTAATTACTTCTCGATTCTTCATTGTCGCAAACACATATAAGACACTTAGCCACTCTGGCCAATGTTTTTCAAATAAATTAATCAAAAGACTTCACTTAACTCGACCACACCTTACTCGATTTGATATTGGGATAAAAGAAGAAATAGGAATCCCTCATGATCTCTACAATCATATATATTTCCCCTCTCCTACCGCACACAACGCCAGGGTTGGGTGCGCTTCTACCTTTTTGAGTCACAAGGGAAAACTTCTGAAGATTTTGATTCACGAACTATTTCAGCAATTTTAATTGGCCCCGTTTAGATATATCGTTCTATTCTCTCCCTTATTATGTTCGATATTTATCTTGATAAATTCAACCTTCAATCTATTTGAGATACAGTTTTTAATTGTATATGCATCATATCGGAAATACGTAGTATGAATTTATCAAAAAAAGGCAAATTTCCAGTGCGTATCTTTCAAACATTTAGAGATCGAATAAAAATATATCAAAACAAACTTGTGGATCAGTATAATCACCATCAAATACCTCCGAACATATATAAAACTCACAGATCAAAAGGTCTGTCCAAAGCCACTTTACTGAAATTTCATTGAAAAGTCTAAATATCTTCTTTCGTGGAAAACAGCAAACTCACCTGCTATTCGACTTCTCTTGAGTAGAGGAAGAAATGACTTAGGTTTTGGCTGTCGGTGTTCAGAATTTTTTATTCTGATTTGAAGGATGTCGTCTAGGAATTACTTTCTCACTTATCGAGCACGAGCTACTAGCTTTTTCAGGAATCTTCATTTACATGACTCACGAATTCGTGATCCCGTGACCCACAACTGGTTGTCAACCAATCACATCACAAAACTCTTTGCCGTCTACATTAAGAAGACAAATATAACCATCGAACATGAGATATAGGCACCTCAAAGGCTCATTTATGGCTCACCCTGTCGAAACTAAACCAATCTGCTTTTCTGAAAAGCAATTTAAGAATATCCTCCCTGGGGAGCATAGCTCGAATAGCTGTTAGATATTATGCAATGTATGCGGAGGTGTTACTGCAGGAAAATATTTATTTTCTGACAGATATATGCACGATATCTTACTTCGAAGGATTTACTGTAAAATCTCGTAATGGTGTAAAAATGCAAAAGTATATAAGTACGAATATAATCGTGAAATGCAAGAATCGTACTTTGAGAAATGAAACATCATCGAACCGTATTTCATCAGAAAACACAGTCAGTAAGCTTCAATCACAGAAAGTATTCACTAGAAATCGTACTGATCCATATTAGTAAAACACGACATCAGTATTATAGAGAGTATTTATTGGTCAATGTGGAATGAAATTCCAATTGAAAATATCCCAACAGGAAATGAAAATAGTCGTAACCTCTCAGACCAAATGTGCGATAGTTAACATCGATATTATGAGGAGGAAAAATAAGTTCGAAATGTCTACATACAGCTGCTGTTAGTCAGAATCAGCAGATTTCCACATGTCTATGGAATCGGCGACCAGAGTCTCAATACCATGCATATATTATGAATATGGCAATATTGCTCTGTTGGATTTAATTTTTTTGGAATAGCATACATTGTTTTGCATTGAGAAGTAAATAAAAGTACTTGTAACTTAATTCTTTCTGTATTCGATATTCAAAGAATAAATTTTTCTTTTTTGTATTTTATGATTGAATTGAATGTCAATAACAAAGCAATCAAGAAATTGGCTATTTGTCTTGATTTCAACTCTAGGACATTTAAATTGTCCTTTCGTGATGCATCTTTACATCAAACCAGTTACATAATTGAAGGTTCCTACCTTATGTGCAGATGCCCAACTATGTGAAATGTTGAATCTTCTGCATATCATCTACTACTACAAGGAGTTCGGTAACACTGGACAGGAAATAATAATATCTCGAGAATTTGAAGATATTATGTGGGGTATAGTTTTTAAGTGAAACAATTTTTTTGGAATATTTTTTCTGAAATCAAACTCTGATTTTTTGTTTTATAGAGATCGACCATGTAGGTATATTAAATGGCTCATCTTATTGAAAGTGCACAATGAACCAAACGACCATTCAAGAACATTTTTGAAGCTAATTTTTTATTCTATAAGCATGATAGCAGTTGAAAAATGCAAGATATCAAGCGGAGGGAATCTGTTTCTGTCGAAAAACTTAGATATGTAACTTGTAAGTGACATGCTTGGTTGGAAGGTATAAAAAATATGCTGATTCTGTTGCAACTAGACACTTGTATAAGTTATATATTTTTATTCCTATTTGTTTTGTCCGGGGATATTTCTTGGTAATGAATAACAATGAATATTATTTGACAATTCTTACAACCAATCGAAACCATCAATTCAAAGCATTCATGTACGTTCAGGCCAATCACAGCATTATTATAGTAGGAATTTTCTACCTTGAAAATTGCCGCTGGAATATTTTATGGTATTTTGTTTTTATTATGTGAACTGATACTTTTGATCTGACGTCTGTCATCAGTTTGCATGAAAAGTGAAAAATGATTCGAAAACGGTTTAGTACATTCGATGAAATTTCAAGAAAATCAACGAAAATGCATGTTAGAATACTATTTTGAGTAACGTGTCAATTGAACAACAAGTTTTCGAAAAATCTGTCAAATTATTTTCACTTTATTTTCACTTTCTTGTGATATTACAACTGAAAATTTTTGGTATTGAAATGAACTGTTTAGTACCACACTCATTTCTGACAAATATTTCACCTTTTTCTGTACTTACTCTTTGTCAAATATACAGAAAGTGTGTACAATACGCTGTTTTTCTTTCTAGTCTAAATGAAATCTTGATTGTTGACGAGGACGTCCTCTCTAGTTGCATTTATTTCACTATCGTTGTAATATTATACAGGGTGTGTTTTCTATAATTATTAGCAATTGATTCAACTGAAAATTTGAAATTGAGGAAATATAAGTGAAAATGACACACTTTTGAAATATTGTGTTAAAATAGTTGTTAATGTCGATTGTCACATTTATTTCGATTTGATTAAGTTTTTGGAGCAGGATCTCCAAAAACTCCTTTATGAATACATGAGAGCCAGGAAGAACATTGATTATGTCCACCAGATTATTGAGAAGATTATTATCTCTAGAAATATTTTTTCAATCTTTGAAATTCTCTTGTCAACCATATATCACAAATTAGTATTCGTTCGTGAATTAGCATTGCATAGAATCCATTTTATTGAAAATCATCAAGTTGGCTGTGATCCGAAGCTTTGAAATGCAGAGATTATAATTAAGCCGTTGTCAAAGTTGTCAGTAACTCACGATTTTGAAAAAACTGAGCCTAGGAACTTCTCTTTCATTTGGCTATTTGTAAAGAAATTATATATCCTTCATTTTTGCTTTGGTAGTAACATGATTTTTCCAAATAATTTCGACCAATGTACGAAATACCCTTCCCTTTACCCATTCCCATAAAGTGAAAAATATGAGGCAAATATCAGACATAGAACGACTTCCCCTTGCGGATATTGATTTACATACAACGTCCATTTGTGCATCGTTCTTTATATTGTATACAATTACAAGTGCTAATCGATACCTACATTTTTCGAACTTTGTTTTAAATGTCCTATAATCTTGAGCCACTCACTCCCAAGATTTACTTCAATAAGGTATTAATATATGTAAGTTTCCCAATTCATCAAAAACTGAGTTTTTGTGAAATATTCTTTCATGATGAATCGATAACGTCATTTTTATAGAAAATTGAAACGTTCACAAATGCACAACAGCTTGGTCAATGGTAAGATATTCAACTGTACGTTCATGTCCTCCCACGGTAACTTGCATTACATTTTTAGGAAAAGATCGAAACGATCACAACCCAAAGGAATGAAAAGAGGTCCCTATAAAGTCGAGAAGAAAACCCGAAGAACCCGTCGAAAAACCCCCATCAAGGCATCAGTGGAGCCAGTTCCTCTGAGTCAAGCTTTGGGGTGCTCCGAATGCTCCGAGTCGTTCAAAAACAACGTGGATTTCGCCTTGCATTCCATAGCACACAGCAGGAACGACCAGTACTCCTGCCACCTCTGCGATTTCAGGCTGAAATCGAGGTACCGTTTCGAGAAGCACATCAGAGCCCACGAGGGTTCCAACATGTACAAGTGCGAGATTTGCAACAAACCTTTCAAAATCGGCACTCACGCGTTAGAGCACATTTATTACCACAGCGGGGAAAAGCCCTTCCAGTGCGAGATATGCGGGAAGCACTTCATGTACAGCAGGTTGCTCAGCGCGCACAGGCGCCTCTCGCACTACGCCATCCTCACGGGCAAACCGCTAGTGAAGTACGACTGCAAAATTTGCGGGAAGCACTACGAGTCGTACCCGGGACTGCAACGCCACATGTACAGCAAACACAACGACGCCGGCGTCGACAAATCCGTGATGTGTGACGTGTGCGGTAAGAAGATCAAAAACAAGGACAAGCTCAAGTATCACTTGAGGATACACACGGGAGACAAGCCGTTTTCTTGCCTGATTTGCCAGCGGAAGTTTGCCAAGAAGGATCTTTTACAAGCGCATATGCCGGTGCATACGGGGGAAAAGCCATTTTCTTGTAAATTTTGCGGAAAGTCGTTCGCTCACAGGGCGCCGTTGTGGTATCATAGAAAAACTCACACGGGGGAGAGACCGAATGTCTGCCCGCTTTGCGGTAAGGGGTTTATTTCCAAACCAGCCATGGACAGTCACGTCAAGACCTGCAATAAGACATAGTTTTTCGTTGCTGTAATGTTCAGTAGAGTTTTTTGAGGTATTGTTATTTTTCACATCTGTAAAATAACAAAAGATATATACCATCAAAATACCATCAAATGGAAATGGATTATCAATAATCCAGCCCTTTTCAAAGGACCACGCACACATCTTATGCAAAAAGTCTTTCAGTCAAATTGTCCAAATTTTTGATATGTTGTTGAACTCGGGGTTTTGAACAGAAGTTACCGTGGACACACAAAAAATTCTATGTATAGTTTACGAGATACAGAGTGTTGAAGTTGTAAATTGTCACTTTCAGGCCATTATCAACTGAACTTGTATGGGTAGGAATATCACAAAATTATTAGTTGGTTTTTTTATCTACACCACAGTATTACACTTGGCCCGGGGAAACAGTATATTTTCTGGACATTTTTTTAAACAATATGCAGGGTAAATCATGACTTGTCTGAGTTACGGAAATAGTATATTGTGTATCTAGTAGTAAAAGCAATACATTCCCGGACGACAATGTAATGTATCGTAAACGATCCGGGAAAATTTTCTTACGGCTTGTATACATTTTAGACAGTAAATGAATGCACGCAAACAATAAGTATAATTCCTTAATTTATGATAATGCTGATTGCGATTTCAGAAAAAAAAGTATATGTACCTCGTAGTAAAAGCACATTCCCAGACTTCAATGCTTGTTGGTCTCCGCTTATCGCCTCGGCCAACAATTTGCATTGTCGTCCGGGAATGTATTTCTTTTACTAATATATACTACTATTCCCGTACAGTTTAGTGCCGAAAACGTTCCGGGAAAGTTCGTTGCTTAGCAACAGACTAAAATACTAGATTAGCGTATTTTGAGGCCTGAAGTTGCTCCAAAAAAGTGGGCATTCTTGAACGATTTCAGAAAAATTAATGTTATTTCAAAATGAAGCATCAACCTTATGAGTCGGATCGTTCTGAAATTGAAGTTTCTGTGTTAATTATATAAGATAAGATTGCTGAATTCAAGAAAGAAGTATTTTTTATACATATATACAGAGGAGATTGAAAGTAAACGTGTATCTGATATATATTCTTTGGATTACGTAATTCGACCATTTCGGGGCACCAGTTTTATGTGCCATGAGACCAATTGACAGAACGTAAATCATGAAATTTTTTGTTACACAAGAACTCTTCCCGTATTATTGTTCGCATCAATCAATTTGTTTATACTGATGGTGGCCATGGTGTAAATTTCATATGCCTATATCGTTATTTCATTAAGTACGGACTAACCCCGTATTTTGAACAAATTCTGCATATCCATAATCTGAGACCACTCGCTACAGGGAGAAAATTTGGGGTCATTTTGTCAGGAATCAATTTCAAATATGCTTCAAAACAATACGTTCTTTCAGCATCATCATCCTTAAACAAAAGCCAGACAAAAAAAGTCTGTATTTGATACACAAGTTCATATTATGTCTTCTCTGTTGAATGAAAAAAAAATGAAAAATTTACCCAATAGTTTTTCTTTACACAGGGTATTTCTGTAATTTTTGGTAATTTTGGTTTATTTTATTGTTGAGTCACACTGTATACTATTCAAAATTCATGTTTCTTCAAGTCATTCCATGGTATATATAATCGGTGTTCTATATTAATTGAATCACATAATCCGAAGTGAATATCACGGAGACACTTACCTTCAATCCATTCTGTATATAAAATGTATTTTCATGTATTATCAGTTCAGCCAATCTTATCAAATATATATAACACTGAAACATTAATTTTGATACGGACTGGTAAGATTTCAACAGATTCAAATAAAGTTTATTGGTATTTGATATGATACAAGAATAATGAAAAGAAATCAGGAAAATTAACCGATCCGTTTTCTTTATACAGGGTATTTTTATTTTTCTTAATATTAGTCTCTTGTATACTTGAGCCACACTGTATAATATTCATAATGTACGTTCTGTCAAGTGACCACATGGCACATATAATTGGTACACTGAATTGATCCAATTACGTAGTCCAAAGAATATATACCAGATACAAGTATACGTACAATCTCCTTTGTATATTTTAAAAAGAATATTTTTTTAATTCAGATAATATATACTGTTCTACTTGCCAAGTGTGAAACTGTGGTGTGGATAAAAAAAAACACTAATAATTTTGTGATTTTACCACCAATAAAGTGTAGTTCGTAAACTATACATATAGAATCTTTGTTTGCCCATGGTAACTTTTGTTCAGAAGTCCGAGTTCAATAACATTTTCAATAACAAATTTTGGAGAAATTTACCGAAAGACTTTTGCATAAGAATGTTACGTGGTCTTTTCCTATACTTGAAGAAGTTTACAAAAAGTTTAAACATTGCCAGGTGTCGTGCAGAAGTGATTTGGCAGTCATTAGAGGCTGTTGGATTATTTTCTGTTCGTTACTACTGCCAAAACTCCTATAGTTTATGGAATTTGTGAATGTCTGGATTATAACTAATCCATTTTCATCTGGTGAAATTATGGCCTTTCTTTAAGTATGTCCATTTATTTATTTCACATACTAAAATATTTTTAAAATTCATTTGTTCTAGAGGAAAAAGTAAATTTTTGTCAGTTTCATAATGTAAGTTAAAAATGCTGTAAAAACAGCCAAGCCAAGTTGTTTCTTGATAAAAAATATCACCCAAGCAATAAAAAACCTCGATTCCTTTCGAAAACATCTAGTTCAGAATTGAGTTTTGTTACTGTTGTGTGTTGAGCTTTACATCAAAAGATGTGAGATAAAATGAGCGAAACTATATCATGAACACCTTCTGTAACTACCTGAGTACTTTAAATAATATTGTCTCATATTTCCACGTATGATGTTTCTTGTACAAAAGTGTTTTTATATTCATTACTTGTTTGTCGTTCTGTCCAGTACCTAGTATAAGAAATAAGACATGGTGTGTTCCTCTTTGTATACTCATTCGATGATCTGTTTATAATATCCGTACTGCTTTAAATTCAATGTCCGCTATTTTTGGTACAATAGTATTGTCTGACTTTTTATTATTTATTTTTTTATTTCGCACAATGTATATATGTAAGTTCGTTTCACTGACTGCTTTTTGTATATTTTTATTAAATAAAAATATTACTTAATGATATTGATAGTTTATGAAGATTGTCTTCCAGAACGTGTGTATCTCTAATAAAAATGTATCCTTCGTTAAGAAAAAAATTACTCCGTATAAAATCGGTCATTGTCCACTCGATATCGGTGGCCTTTCTACATTATCTCCTGAAATTGTGATCGTATCGTTAGCATATATTGTTACATGGACATTTGTAAAAGAGAAGAGGTCCAAGAACGGATCCTTGGGGACCACCCAATTGCACTCTGCAAAGAGTTGTTTAATCGAGAAAAATTGCTGATCTTCGTCGTTTTGTCACCTTGATGAAGCAACACGTTTGACAACTGCAGAGCCTAACCTCTATCCGCTGCTTACAACTGTGTTGTCCAAAACACCTGGGTTGTCTGAGTTGCTTCGCCACTATGACCTATAAATATACTAATTGATGCATTTTTTTAATGATTCGAAAGAGTATGAAGTATCGAAATTGAAGGTGAGTACTTTCCTCAATCTAATAAATATCGTATTAAAGCTACGATTTGTTTAACATGTTCACTCGCCAGTTGATTTTTCTTAGACTGTACGAATCAGCAGAAATGCAAAATTGTAAAAATAATCATTATTGGAATCTCTTGTAACATTGTCTCTATTAATTTATGCATTCTGACAACATTAAAACTCTGATTATCTCCTTCAAAAGTTACATCACTATGTCGTCGGTCCAATGCCAAAGTCACGAATGTGCATATTTGATGTTTTGAGAAAAATGCCTTTCAAAAATTCAAGACGTTGCTTAAAATAAAGATATCATTATTTAATGTTTTACAACAGAAAACCTTCCGATAGTGGTTCAGTAACCCAAAATTATATCTTTATTTTTAGCAACGTCTTGAATTTTTGAAACGCATATTTCTCAGAACATCAAATATGCACATTTGTGACTTTGGCATTGGACCGACAATATACAGTGCGGCTTTTAATAGTCCCCCCTCTGTTATCTTTTGACGGTTTGACGTACAAACAAAAAAAAAACGATTGGAGGGTTTCACCAATACTCCTTTTTGAAATGAAACACATTGTGATTGCTCGATAGATCGCGCGAAAAAATGTAAAAACGAAAATTTAAAAAATTTGGATGGTTGAAAAGAGAATTGAATTATCTTTTCAACGATGTGACACATGACCTCCCCCTATTAGGCCATTTGAATTGTTTTAGTTGATGTGCCCCCCCCCCCCGCCATCTATAGAGCAATCACAATTTGTTTTTTATTTCAAAAAGTAGTATCGGTGAAACCCTCCAAATGTTTTTTTTATGTTTGTATGTCAAACCGTTCAAAAGCTAACAGGAGGGAGATTATTAGAAGACGCACTGTATATAACATGAATATGGATGGGAATTACCATCACTTGAGTTATCTTCTTCACTCTGCTTTGCTCAGGAAATTGTTTCCATGATGTATACAGTAAACAGTAATCGATTATTACTTTTTTAAAATGATACGGATCAATTATTTCAAAACGAACTATATTATTTTCTTTGCCGATGCAACAATTTGAACATAATCAAGCACAACCTCAGGTCCTTCGTAGAATAAATAATTTTTTTGGTTTGTTAAACATTTATTCATTTTTATTTAATCATAAAAGAATAATGGAAAGTTTCAGCTTTTTCATCTTGATACACGAAACATAATAAGGAGCAGAAACAGAATAGCATATGCAAAAGAGAACGTCGTGTTTTTTTGTAGATTTTTTGAGAAAAGGAATAAAATGTGTAAACATTAAAAAAAAATCACCAGATTGGAAACCATAGTATTCAGACCCTATATATCTCTTCCGGGATCGACATTGTCGTGTATTATTAAATGAATTTACCACTTATCATTCTTGATGAATAAGGTTTGCTCAGAATTATTGAATTTTCAAAGTCCCACTAATGGACATATTCTCTCATATAGGCAACAATAGCAATAATATTGGTTAAATTGAATTTTTGGTGTTTATCGTGTGTTCTGGTGAACATGTCAGCAGATATCTACTGGTTTGACCCTCACAACATATTTAACTCTACTTAATCAACATAGTTTTTTTATTATATTGATATTGACAATTTCCAACAAATAATTTTCCGTACGTCATTATTTGCTCATGTTTAACGTCAGAGTGACCTCCAAAATAACGTCATAATAACGTTAATATGATACCATAAGTCACAAACCACTGACGTCATTATCATGACGTCAAAATGATGATTTCAGGATGACGTCCAATATACGTCCTCAGAGGAAGTAGTGTGACGTTCAACTGACGTCAGTGTATACCTTCTGAATAATAAATTCTTGACTAGTGTAAAATTCAAATGCACCAAAAAACAACACATATTATTCATCAATAATAAAAAACACATTCATTATTCGAGTAAATGAATATTTGGAATCTTCGGTGTGAATAAAATTCAAGAAATATACTACCCTAAACACCAACACAACGTCAATATCACTCGATGAGCGTTTCGCCAATAAAGTTGACTGACATTCTCATGCAATGAGGTTGTGGATATATTAGAGTCATAAATCAATCACAACATATATCAGTAAAGTAAAAATGACGTCTAATTGACGTCAAGATGTCAGGTTATGTGACTTCAATAACTTCTAATAACCATATATTGACGTATATATTTCGTCAGCTTGTTTATATATGCAAGTAAAGTAATTCGATTAAATCTCTGTTGTAAGTTTTTCCCGTTTTTGGCTCTTCATTCAAAAGTCCAGTAAATTTCCATTTTCATTATCATTTATTTTTAGTCAATTTTTGTCTATTCAGAAAATAGTTATAGGAGCAATCTGAAACAATTGGTGTTCTATAGAAGAAGATTTGTTTGGTTACAAACATCCTACTGTAATGTAAATGAAAAGTGGTCTTTTGATAGAGTTCGTAACATTGAAAATGGGAAAATCGTTTTCCTTCAGAATAGTTGATCTACCATCTAAAACTGAGGAATAAAGCATTACTTCGTACAGACATTAAACCCTATAGATACTGCCAATCCCTACCTACATTTTCTATAATAATAATAACGGTGACGATATTTTTAACGGAAGTGATACAGCATATGGCTGATTGTCATTGTCTCTAAAGTTTCTTCAAAGATGCATTCTTAGATTTTTACGGAGTATTCTCATTTTCCTGATTTCTTCGTTGACTGCAATTCTACAGTGAAAAATATCATACCATCATACGTTAAAATGTCTCAAAGACTTCTGAGGGTTGTTTGTCACGGTGCAGCTGGGTATCGTCAAGAGAAATGATCAACATAGCTAAGTGAACATGTTACAGTGAATCACCTCGTAATTTTCGACTGCTAACGCTATACTGCTTTCAGAAACGTAAGGACGCGCAGGACGCGACAATCCAACGACGTCAAGAAACACCCGAAGAACGGAAATTCCACAAAAGACGATAAACCCAAAAAACCAGCTGTCCCTCCCATAAAGCTGGAAGTCCCTCTACGATGTACCGTTTGCGACGAACTCTTCCGCAACAATGTCGACTTCGCCTTGCATTCCGTGGAACACAGCGTGGACGAAAGGTACTCGTGCCACATATGCGACTACACGAACAACTCGAAGTACCGGACTGAAGCCCACGTCCGAGCTCACGAGGGCTCTTCCAAATACCGATGCGAAATCTGTAACAAACCGTTCAATATCAGTACGCACGCCAAGGAGCATAAGTACTTCCATACTGGAGAAAAGCCGTTTCAGTGCGAGATATGCGGCAAGCATTTCATGTTTTCCAGGATTTTGACGAAGCATAGGAGATCGGCACACTACGAGATTATTTTTGGGAAGCCTCTGGCCAAATATGACTGCAAGGTAAGGACAAAACTGTCACTTTCTCGTCAATTCATTTTTCCAAGGTCAACTCTTACTCATCGACATAATACAAGCCAGTTTTTTGGTACGTGATTGCAGTAGATTTAGGACCCATTCGTTCAATAACCTTCTCACTGAACGCTTCTGTAAAAATGAGTTCTAATTCTGGACCTTCTTTTAAATGGATTGGCTAATCCTTGCTTGACAAATTTGACAGCCGTTCCATTTCTGTATTGCATTACGTTCTGGCAACCGGAAAGAATAGTTTTACTCTATTCTGTTCTGCCAGGGTATTTGAGGACTTCCAGAGTACTCTGGAAGGTCACGTCAGAGCCTTAATTGCTGTCTGACTATTGGAAGCGACGTTCTTCTGATCATTCACATAAGCCTTCCTCAAATGTTCGCAGATACATCGTTGTAGCTTAAGCTCTCTCGAGGACTTCCACAGGTTACTCTGGATCCCATTTTTTTGGCAATTCTTGATCCATCTGTGAACCAGTTCAGTCCTCTTAGCTTAGAAGACGTTCAGGTTTTTTTAAGAAAACCTAGTAACAGTAGATTTTTGATCACACTGTATAACTTCAAATGAAATTCATTATCTCACTTCGTGGGTTACCTCTTATACTAGGCCATGATAATCTTTCTGAAGATTCAGTGTTGAACTTTTGGAGATATGCATTTTCAAAGATGCCAGTGCACGCACACTCGAAACTGTTTACAAAAATCGTAATAACTCGAAAATAGTTGAAAACTGCTGTAGGGATATATTATTCGAACTGTTCCAAATTTAAATAAAATAAAGGGTGTTCCAATAAAAATAAACAATGTTGAAAGGTTTAATCAGAAATGCTACGTCACTGACGATATTTCTGATCGATTGTTATTATTGATTCATGTGATCAAATGTTCAGAATTTTGTGTGATTGGCAACATCAAAAACTTCTAATAAACGGCATATAGTTGTCCACCACCACAAAGTATAAAATTTACAAAAATTATTTTGATCCTCATATCTTTTCTGGTGTTTTCGTCAGAGCTAGATCAAGATAAAAAGTAGCTAGATCTAATATCTAAGTTTCATTATCGAACAACTGTCATCAACTTTATATACGTCATCAACTTATATACGACCCTGATTTTTTAATAAACACAAATATTAAAAATATTTTTTGTTCAAAAATCAACGATGTATCACGGATCACACATGGAAGTTTCTTAATGTGTTGGGTCGTATCGAATTTTGATGAATTATTAAAAAAATAAATTAGAAAATAATCGTTAAGTAAATTAGATATCTGCTTAGATCTGTAGAAAATCAAATGTTTGAGTTGACATGTTGAATGATTCTCTTAAAAAAATTTGATGATGGCCGAAACGGATCTGCATTAGTGATACATCATTAAATTCAATGTCAAGTGAATCTGAAAATTCTGTATTTTTTTATGATTTTTAGGACTCGAAGAACTCTTTTCGAAAATTTTTTTGCCATCGATCATTGACTTGAAATTCACAGAGTATACCAACTCATCATTCTCAATCGATTGAAGTTCGCAGAATTGCTCTATCTTCAACCTTTCTAAAGTTGACAAGTTCATCTAGAGTTGAGAGAGGTTACTTCTTTTTAAAATTTTGTTTTCGTAATTTTCAACTATTCTTGACTTGAAAATTTCATCGAGAGTTGAAAGAGGTCACTTCTCTCAAATATTTCGTTTTCGTAATTTTTCTATTAATTTTCGTGAAATTCAACCTTTTTTTATATGCACACACATACGCATAAGCAACTTCAAGTGGATCTGATGATTTTGTACCTTATATATGATTTTTAGGGGTATATATACCCTTAGGAGTTTTTTTTGGGAAATTCTTTGATTTTGTCAATCTACTTGAAATTCACATAGTATACTAATTTCGTCATTCTGAATCGATTGGGGTTCGCAGAATTGCTCTATCTTCAACTATTCTCGAGTTGAAAATTTCATCAAGGGTTGAAAGAGGTCACTTTTCTTCAATATTCAGTTTTCGTAATTTTTTTTACAAATTTTTGCGAAATTCAACCTTATTTATATGCACACACATGTGTATATGCAACTTCAAGTGGATCTGATGATTTTGTACTTCACATGATTTTTTAGGTGTCTTTTTTGGGTAATTCTTTGATTTCGTCAATTTACTTGAAATTCACAGAGTATACTAATTTCGTCATTCTGAATCAATTGGCGTTCGCAGAATTGCTCTATCTTCAACTATTCTCGAGTTGAAAATTTCATCAAGGGTTGAAAGAGGTCACTTTTCTCCAATATTCAGTGTTCGTAATTTTTTATAAATTTTTGCGAAATTCAACCTTATTTATATGCACACACATGCGTATATGCAACTTCAAGTGGATCTGATGATTTTGTACTTCACATGATTTTTTAGTTTTTTTTGGGTAATTCTTTGATTTCGTCAATTCACTTGAAATTCACAGAGTATACTAATTTCGTCATTCTGAATCAATTGGCGTTCGCAGAATTGCTCTATCTTCAACTATTCTCGAGTTGAAAATTTCATCAAGGGTTGAAAGAGGTCACTTTTCTCCAATATTCAGTGTTCGTAATTTTTTTATAAATTTTTGCGAAATTCAACCTTATTTATATGCACACACATGCGTATATGCAACTTCAAGTGGATCTGATGATTTTGTACTTCACATGATTTTTTAGGAGTTTTTTTGGGTAATTCTTTGATTTCGTCAATTTACTTGAAATTCACAGAGTATACTAATTTCGTCATTCTGAATCAATTGGCGTTCGCAGAATTGCTCTATCTTCAACTATTCTCGAGTTGAAAATTTCATCAAGGGTTGAAAGAGGTCACTTTTCTTCAATATTCAGTTTTCGTAATTTTTTTATAAATTTTTGCGAAATTCAACCTTATTTATATGCACACACATGCGTATATGCAACTTCAAGTGGATCTGATGATTTTGTACTTCACATGATTTTTAGGGGTCTACCCCTTTGGAGTTTATTTTTTTGGGTAATTCTTTGATTTTGTCAATCTACTTGAAATTCATAGAGTAAACTAATTTCGTCATTCTGAATCGATTGGCGTTCGCAGAATTGCTCTATCTTCAACTATTCTCGAGTTGAAAATTTCATCACGGTGTTGAAAGAGGTCACGTTTCTCCAAAATTTAGTTTTCGTAATTTTTCTAGGAATTTTCGTGAAATTCAACTTTTTTTTATATGCACACACATGTGCATATATAATTTCAAGTGAATCTAATGATTTTGTACTTTTTATGATTTTTAGGGGGCTACCCCTTAGGAGTTTTTTTTTTTGGGTAATTCTTGGATTTTGTCAATCTACTTGAAATTCATAGAGTAAACTAATTTCGTCATTCTGAATCGATTGGCGTTCGCAGAATTGCTCTATCTTCAACTATTCTCGAGTTGAAAATTTCATCAAGGGTTGAAAGAGGTCACTTTTCTTCAATATTCAGTTTTCGTAATTTTTTTATAAATTTTTGCGAAATTCAACCTTATTTATATGCACACACATGCGTATATGCAACTTCAAGTGGATCTGATGATTTTGTACTTCACATGATTTTTAGGGGTCTACCCCTTTGGAGTTTATTTTTTTGGGTAATTCTTTGATTTTGTCAATCTACTTGAAATTCATAGAGTAAACTAATTTCGTCATTCTGAATCGATTGGCGTTCGCAGAATTGCTCTATCTTCAACTATTCTCGAGTTGAAAATTTCATCACGGTGTTGAAAGAGGTCACGTTTCTCCAAAATTTAGTTTTCGTAATTTTTCTAGGAATTTTCGTGAAATTCAACTTTTTTTTAAATGCACACACATGTGCATATATAATTTCAAGTGAATCTAATGATTTTGTACTTTTTATGATTTTTAGGGGGCTACCCCTTAGGAGTTTTTTTTTTTGGGTAATTCTTGGATTTTGTCAATCTACTTGAAATTCATAGAGTAAACTAATTTCGTCATTCTGAATCGATTGGCGTTCGCAGAATTGCTCTATCTTCAACTATTCTCGAGTTGAAAATTTCATCAAGGGTTGAAAGAGGTCACTTTTCTCCAAAATTCAGTTTTCGTAATTTTTCTATGAAATTTTGCAAAATTCAACCTTTTTTATATGCACACACATGTGCATATGCAACTTCGAGTGGATCTGATGATTTTTAGGAGTTTTTTTTAGGTTATTCTTTGATTTTGTCTATCTATTCGAAATTAACAGAGCATACTAATTTCGTCATTCTGAATCGATTGGCTTTCGCAGAATTGCTCTATCTTCAACTATTCTCGAGTTAAAAACTTCATCTTAAGTTGAAAGAGGTCACTTTTATTCAGAATTTTGTTTCCGCAATTTTTCTATTAATATTCGTGAAATTCAACTTTTTTCATATGCGCACGTATGTGCATATGCAACTTCAAGTGGATCTGAAGGTTTTGTACTTTTTATGATTTTTAGGGGTATGTTTTTTAGAGTAATGTTTTGTCTTGTTCGTTCGACTGTACCAGTATGAATAAAATGCTTAGGTATATCGAAATTCAAATAGATTCGTAAGAAGTGCTTGAAAAATGAAAACAAACAATGACAAAATGGCATCTTCTCTCTGTTCACATGAATATACTTTATTGTTCTCCACCATTTCATCTTCTATACGTATGCAACAAACATTTCTTCCCAAAATTTATAAAATTTTAACACGATTTTATCTCCTGTAGGTATGCAACAAGCATTACGAGTCGCTTCCGGGCCTACAACGCCACATGTACAGCAACCACAACGACACCGGCGAGGACTGGTCCGTCATATGCGACATTTGCGGCAAAAAGATAGCCACCAAGGAAAAACTGAAGTATCATCTACGGACACATACAGGTGATCGACCTTTCGCTTGTCTGTCATGCCCGAAGAGGTTTCCCAAAAAAGACCAGCTCAAGGAACACGAGAGGGTGCATACCGGCGAAAAACCCTTCGTCTGCATGTACTGTGGAAAGAATTTCGGTCACAGGGCGCCGTTTAGATATCACATAAAGACCCATACAGGAGAAAAGCCTTACAATTGCCCTATTTGTGGAAAAGGGTTCATTTCCAAGGCTGCGAAGGAAGGGCATGCTATCACTTGTACTAAAAAATAAGAGAGTGGTAGAACAGTCTCAGATATGATTTACTCATTATTCAAATTCATTTTTTCGTTCAGGATAAGGGAAAGAAAGGAAGTTGACAGTTTGATAACAGAAGGATTATTATAACTCAATATCAATAATATAATATTCAGTTCAGTACCAACCATTTTATTTGGTAATATAATTCTATTTTCCCGAAGAAATTTGATCGTGCATGATGATTTTTCGGGTTTTTAGGTCGGCGTTCTTTACGGGATTGTCTCGACGTTTCGCCAACACGAGTGATTGGCATCTCAAGACAGATTTCTGCAGTCTAATTCAAAAACATTTACAATATCAGTAGTAGGGAAACTATATGCGAATTTCCAAAAAAAAAACAAAGCAATGAAAGAAAAATTTTATTATATACAAAACAATCTTCACTCAGAACGTTATCATGGGATATCTGAATTTACACGAATGTAACAAAATTGGTAGTCTCTTTTAGACAAATATGCTACTTGAATTTATTATTTTATTCGAGCAATAATACAAATAAAATTTTCTAGCATCAAAAAGTACTAGTCATCCAAATAAGGAATCAAATGAATATTATTGAAAATAGACAAGTTTCTTCAGTAATGTATGATTGTAATATTAATATTTTCCGTCCCTGGATAGTAATTATGCATTTCAAGCACACAGAAGTTTCGATTGGCATCTAGGCAACCCACATCACACTTGCTTCCTCACAAGGCATATCTGTGTTGTACTGTTTTAAAATATTTATTTAAAAAAAAATTTGTTCCTACTTATGTCAAGTGAAAAAATTGAATTCATGCCTCGAGGAAATATATCTGGATGTGTTATGACTAAAGTTGCATGTCGTTCTAAAAAGAGTTTAAGAATATAATACTTCAATAATTGAATCCTTGCATGTTATTTATTGTCTGTAGTTTTTGTCCCGTGAAAAATCAATATTTCAACTTAGAATTACTACACCGTTATGAAATATTGAAATCAATATTCATGTGAGAAAAATATTGATATAGGATATACAAGTCATCAAACTGTCACTTCATCTGCCTTCAATAATCTTCGAACCTGAACTCTGATTGAAATAATACTAGAAGCATTCCATTTTCAATTTATCAAATGATTTTCTTGCAATAAGTGCCGTACTATTTTAAATAATATAATGTTTTATTTGATGTATTTTACTTAATTATACATGGTGAATCGTTATCAGAGGGCACTTTGAACCTATGAAATGAATTGAACTTTAAAATTTCCTGAAAGTATGTTCAAGTTTTGATTACTAGATCGAGTTTGTTCAAATAATATTAGTGAAGCTACAGAGTTGTTTCATAATGAATTCCAGCCTATATAACTGTACATTTTTCCTTGGGTTACAGAAATTTGGACGATACCTATAGATTTTTTTTACTATTTGGCTCATTGGCTGTGATCGATTCAAAATAATAATTAACCCAACCATTTTGTAGAACATAATGTTGAAATCTTACCATTGGCAATATTTAATCCGCAGAAATATGGAAATATCACAAATTAGCCATTTCTGTAAGTACTACAGTTGAGAACAAATTATTCTAGAATATTCCATGGCCATATTTCGAAAATTGGTGGGTATGAAACTCATGTTCTACATAACTGTTTGTTTGAGTTTATCAACTGTTGAATTGCACAAGTCATACCCCTGGCATAGATAACGATTTACTTGTTTTGTTCAACAAGTATTTATTTTTATAGTAAGTTTTTCAAGAAGCCATACTGAAACTGAAGCTGTACTAAAACTGACTTCTGCTGTGATTGGTATGTTGAGAAATGTATTTATAGTTGTGTGGCGCTAGAGGTCTCATCCCTCATACATCCTTGTAGCATCTACATTATTATTTTTGTTTGAATCTGCAGTTCTGTAAAGTATGATGTAGTTTCATTCAGTTTTTGATCAGGAGTATGTTTTGTGTCGTATCGACATATTTGTAGCTAGGTACCATATTAGTTTAAGAGAAATGTTTCGGAAACAGGAATTCTCCTAATGTGTTGAATTTTATAATCACACCAGAAGAAGAAATACATGTTACTGACTAAAATAGAAACGAAAGGATAATTTCAATTCAATTTGTTGACAGTTTTGCCCTGATAATCAAAAATAACAATAACTCATCAAATAATTGGAAGAGTTATTGATTTGTATAGGAATATAGTTCTGTTTCTATTTCAGCTAGCAACTTTCATTTAAATTTAACTCAACAACTTGAGAACTACATACATCCATGTAATTTTTGAAGAAGCTTTGAAGATATTATTGCTCCTTTTTTAGTCCATATATAGCGCCATACGACTATAATAACTATAATATATTCAACAAGAGTATATGAGATGAATTATATCTGTTTTTAATTATATACTTAGCTAGTATAGAAGTTTTGTTGTTTTCATTACTTTTTCGAATTTGATTTTTATCTGTGTCGAAATGAATTTACTGATTTTGACTGTTAATTGAAATATAACAAACAATATATTTTTATAATTCAAAATAAAATAAACCTCAGAGTACCTATATTATAATAATATTGAAAAATCTCTTCCTATTATTGGTCAGTAGTATATTTTTTGTAGTAAGTATTTTAAAATTTTGTTTTCAATTATACTGAAACCACCTTTTTTTAGAGACCACCCTGTCGAAAATGTCAACAGGATAAAAGAGGAAATAATTGAAGATGACGATTATGAGTCCGAAAACGAATGGATCCCAAAGACGGAAAAAGTAAAGAAAAATAAATTGAGGAAGGAAAAACTCAAACAGGAGCGGAGGGAGCTCAAGGAACAGCTCAAGAAAGAAAAGAAACATCGAGAAGGTCCCAAAATGAAAAAACCAAAGAAAGACAAGAAGGAAAAGAAGAGCAAAAAGCACAGGGAACCCAAGAGAGAAGACCATCCCCCACCTATGGAATTGGATGAACCCATAATTTGCGACATATGCAACGAAACATACAAAAATAACGTTTCATTCGCCTTACATTCCATCACCCATAGCGATGATGGGAAATATCACTGCCACCTTTGCACTTACCGCAATGCGTCAAAGTACCATCTTGAAATGCATGTGAGAGCTCATGAAGGGGCGACAAAGTACAAATGTGAAATTTGCAATAAGGCTTTCACGGTCAGTACGCATGCCATCGAACACAAGTACTTCCACACAGGTGAAAAACCATTCCAATGTGAAATTTGCGGAAAACACTTCATGTTCTCTTGGTTCTTGGCTTCTCACCGCCGTACCTCCCACTATGAAATTTTGACGGGCAGCCCTCTGGTGAAATTCGATTGCACCGTCTGCAACAAGCATTATGCCTCAGCTTCCGGTTTGCGGAGGCATAATCTCAAAAACCACAATGAAGCAGGGATCGATTTATCGGTGCTCTGTGACATATGCGGAAAACAGCTGTCCAGCAGAGAAAAGCTGAAATTCCACAACCGTACCCATACAGGGTATAAGCCGTACGGTTGCCAGGTCTGCCCTAAACATTTTTCTAAAAAGGAGCAGCTGATCGAGCACACCCGGGTGCACACGGGAGAAAAACCTTACGTTTGCAAGTACTGCAGCAAAGCGTTCACCCAAAGAACTCCCTTGAGAATTCACGAAAGAACTCACACGGGAGAAAGGCCGAATATCTGTCCAATTTGTGGGAAAGGGTTCATTTCCAAAACCGCAGTCGAAAGCCATATCAGGAGTTGTTATAACCATCCCCAAATCATCTTGCAAGAACCGATAGCGTACCCTCCATATTTTCCATCGAGTGGTACCCCCATGACACCTATGACGCCTGCTTCCGATATTTCTGAAATTGAGCATAAATTTTCGCTCTCTGATGCCTTTTTGGATCCACGACAGCATGTCGATGTTATTGGACATGCCACGCAAATGTAATGGAGACTCGTAATAGGAGTATAGCAAATTTTTCTGTTTACAACTTCAAATACAATTTTTAATTTTTTTCTTTATTGAGGTGTACCTACGAACTATTATTCAGACATTCATTTTAAACCAGAAAGCCAAAGTCAATTTTAGGAAATTATTCAACTGGAGAGCTCTGAAAGTTAAAAAAAAATATAGATTTTTTCCTGGAGTTATAGCCTCTTACATTTATCTTCATTGTCAGTTTATAGATTCGGCCATTTTCAAACGGGTACAATTTTAACTGCACCGAAACCTTGACTATAAATTTGTTATGTTTCGAGTAGGTTATGAATTTTAATTTCTTTTATTTAATTATAGAGAAACCAGCATTTCGAAAACTAAATAAAAAATATTTTATGTATATGATTTTAGTACTTGTAGTATTTTCAGTATTTATAAAGTTAAAACTGGGTATATATTATTGTTATAGGTAGGGGTGAAAACTTTAAGAGAATATATATTTTACTTATTTTCGTTGTATTTTCAATCTAACTTTATTATAGGCAAAAATTACTAATCCTATGGATAATTTTTTTTTCAATCGTTTTGAACATATTTTTAATAAAACTGTGTTTATTGACATGACATAATTTATTGCTAAAATAGAATTTCAACGAATATCCTACTATTCCCAACTGTTTCCTACGCCTATGGCAGTTATTTGAATTCCGACATTAAATAGGTGAAAAAGAGTTGAACTTCGGTCGTTGACGACTATTGTTCTTTATTAAATCACAACTTAGTGATTATATGACGGCAAATAATAATAGCCGTCATGTTTCCGTCCTTAAGTATAATGAGTTTACTATTATTATTATTATTTCACTGTCAGTCACGCACAACCGACTAATAAGAAAAACATTTAAAAATTTGTAGTTTGTCCCAATTTTTTTCTCGAAAATAGCTAGAGAATTGAAATATAAAATATAACAATGCTTTGATTGTTTTTTTCAATTTGAATCTGCATCATTTCAAAATAGTGTCGTCCATTATACCTACACAACCGAACGTACCCATCAAGGATATAACAAAATAAGGTGAGATCATTTTCCAGCTGATCTTAATAATAATATCGAATAAAACACTCCAAAAAACAACCGTCTATGCTATAGCAGTTTAGAGAGTACTCGTCGTTGAGATAATGAGAAATAATTTTCATGAAACTACGGATAACGGAAACGGAAAAGTTAAAAAAAATGGATTTATTCATTTTGATGATGGCAATGAATCAGAATACCTCTAACTATACAAAGGATACTTGATCTCTTCAGTCACAACCGTCGAACCGTCTTGGAGAATTTAGAACGCTGTGATTCAGTTTCTATGGAATTGCATGGCGAATACGTCACGTTCAGAACGTTACGTCAATCTTCTCGAAAACCGACCGTCCCAACTCTTACTAGTTCCCTTGGCAAATAGTGCATTAGCTTTCTCTCGCGCATGCTTGATCTCTCTTCTGCGCGCTTGTGCGTGTGGCAGAAGGTAAATGACGCGTTCCAAGATGGCGATACACAGGGTGTTGTGTTGTTTGTGTATGTGAAAAGCAGTATTTACAAATTTTGTGAATTTGAAGAAAAGTGCATTTCCTTCGTTGAATATCCTGTTGTTGCTATATTTTCTTCAATGGCGGAAACCGAGGAGGAAAAAGTGTAAGTTGGTTATTGTACCAAATCAGTTTATTTAAATTTGTTTGGTCTTGTGTTGACGATAGCCGATTCCATGTGTTCTGGAGCACATGCGCAATGTTTTCGATTAATAAGAAAAAAATTATTTCCAAACAGGAAATTTTGGAGTACACTCGTATTTTATTTTCTAGGTATAAAAGTATACCATGGTTACCGAAACTTTGACAGTTGATGATTTTATGCTTGCATGTTTATTTGAATGTAAATTGAAGACGATTATTATTAAAATCGTTCTGTAGATGTCCAGCTCTGGTTAGGTAATTGATTTCGATAATTTAATAGAAACACCAAAATTTTACTACATATGAAAGATTGTCTGAATAGGTATGCAAATTTGCTATATTTCAAGTATTTAAAAAAAACAGTTCATTATAATACAATTTATGAAACTGTAAACATTCATTCATTATGCTGATTTTTCACCATGTCACTATCTTGCCCATTGTACTTGAACAAGTTTTATATCAGTGTATCATAACCAATGCATATTCAGTTTATTCATTGAAGTAGACTATAATTTTTCATGAGTAGGTAGGTATCTACTACTTCAAAATTTTCTTTCGAGTTCTTATAATGATATATCGAAATGATAATGCAGGATAAGTATTGAAAGCTGACTATTTCAATTTGCTAACTAACAATTTTTATTCTTAAAGTCAGATATCTTCAATAAATTTAAAATAATAATAATAAATTGATTTTATTGTTTATAATAGTCGAATTTAACAAATCATTTAGTGGTGTTCGGTCCAAATAACAATTTTATGTTTTACATATATTACGAAGTTTGTCATTCTTAGTTTTGTATTGTCTGTTATTGAGTCAATTTACTTCACAGAAAAATATCCAACAGGAACAAATACCAATACTAAGCAAATCTGTAGGTACATAATTTGAAATCAAATCCATTTCTTCAGTTATACTCACCATAAACCTTTAAAAGAATAGCAAAATGAAATGCCAACATACCCGAATGGTTTTCAGGTTTTGGAAATGAAAAAACCCAACAAAAATTTTGCTAGTATTACAAAACAAAGTTGATTTTGTGTATCTATTATTATTATTTATTTTGGTGATTATAGATAGTGGACATTGTCAGAGAAAAATGATAACTTGAAGTCAATAATTTTCATAATTTGTATAATTTCTTATGGCACCTACGAATTATCTGAATTCCACTACCCAAGCTTCATACAGTTTTATATCTATTGATTTCTTTCATATGAAAAATAGAGGTCTTATGTAGAAGTAATAACTGTCTTTTGGTAAGTTTTTCAATTTTAATCTGCTACAAATTCATCTTAAGACTAATAATTATTATCTGAAAGCCAAAGACTCCCGACCAATGTGAAAATGTTCCTATTCAATAAATAATTCACCTTCTTATTTACGGATTGTTACTTGAACCTATAGCATAAATAAATCAATATTATGTTCCGATTTCAGTGAGGCATTCTTCTAGTTTCAATGATATTTCACATATGCTTATTGATTTAGTCCCTAATGTTTAATTGTTGATATTCTCAACACGTTTGTATGTTAAAAATTGAACAGAAACGGTAACTTGAAAGATGTCAACTAATGTATTGATGAATCTAAAAAAGTCAAAAATCTTGATATTTGTTGAGTAACAAAGAAATACACATAGGTAAAGGATATTAAACGCCTTGGAAATTTTCAAATTTATATTGTACATTTTAAATCCATTGCAAATTGCAGAACTTGAGAAACGCATTTTGAATTTTTTCATATTTGAATAATTGGGCAGCTAGACATAAATTGCTGTAAAAGACGAGCCAAAATTTTCCTTCAATTCCTCTTATTAAACATCAACAATATTAATAGGTATACCTAGGTCTCTCTGAACAGATATTTTTTTTAATTAATTGGTTGAAGCCTTTTTTAGTACAATGTAACTAAACTGGCAGAAAATCGCGAATTTACATGTCCAATAATTTCATCAATTTTGTGATCTTGAAATATATTGATAGGTGTAAATAGAAAATTGTCGAGGATTTGTACATGACCAATAATTTATGAATTTTACGGCAATTTTTGGTATATTTCGGTCGGTAATATCTACCATCAGCGCCACGTCAAAGAATAATACTAAACACTAGTAAGATGTCTAGCTAGAAACCCAGACATCTCAAATACTACATAACTACAAACCTTTAAATCCACAGCAAATAACCTACTCAATTAAAACCATACAAGGGTCGAGGTTCAACCTTTTTATGTCGTTAAATTAGTATTCCTGAAAATCGAACACCAGAATTAACTATTAAATTGTAGTGTAAATACAACCAATATTGGCCAATTCCATTATTCATTTGTTCATGAATTAGTCTCATCATTGATCAATTTCATTGGGCCGTGTAAATTTACACAAGTAATTTGAGTATGATTTACATCACCACCATAATTTGAAATCAACGAACGCCACTGGATCGTTCGCACATTGATCATAACCTCTCCCTAACAATGAGAAATGTTCCTTCCCACCATATATATTGATGGAAATGGAAAATCAATAATCCTATCAAGAATCCTGATTAGTCACTGCTGGAATGAATAACAGAGTGATGCATTTAATCAATGCCTGGAGAAATTTGAATTTATTTGAAAAATCATATCGTTCATTTTAAAATATGTGTTTGGGAAAATGTTTGCATTCCCAGCGATAAAGGACTTGAAATTTCCATATCTCACATAGCATACAAGGAAATGCATGATTTGAAATGAGCCAAGTCCGTGAGGAATATTTTTCCATAATACAATGTAAAAAACAGGTCTGTTTTTCTACAAGGTAGTCAATAATATACTCAATTCTTCAGTGAATGAATTCGCCTACGAGGTTATAAGTTGATTGGGTTTATTGTTGAGAAAGGTTTGTTGATCGAGCAATATTTAATAAAGCTATGAATACAGAGTGTTTGGAATAACTCAATTTTTAGGTGAAAAATTCGCCATCGAAACTAAGTAAACCAAACAGCTTTGTTATACTTACTTAGGTCGATCAATAAACCATTATGATTGATCCTCATCCAATCAATGATAAATAAACTCAATCAACTTATAACCTCGTAAGCGATTTCATTCAATGAAGAATTGAATATATTGTTGACCATCGTGTAGAAACACAGCCGTGTTTTTTCTCTACATTATGGAAAATATTTTTTACGGATTTTAGGAATGCCCAGTCATATACAATATCGAATATAAATGAGATATTGATATTTTTTTATTCAGCTGAATTTCTCCAAAAATCAAAATTCATAATTTGGCGCCCTCTAGCATAAGATTTGTGCGAAGTTGACGTTTTCCAGAATTTTGTCGTAATTTCGATTTTATTGTTGAAATTACGACTTTTTTCTCGAAATTTATACTTATTTGTGTTTGCCACGTTTCGTTTTCAATTTTCGCTTTGTTAGGAGATGCTCTCCAATGTAAGTTAATTGACATATTTTTCTTATCAACTATCACACCCTGTTTATGAGTAAAAAATGGAATGGCTTGACTAATCAGGTGGCAATACTTTTAAAATCATTATTCAAATCTCACTTTTTACAAATGGTTTGGTATAATATCAAATGTTTGATAAAAAATGTGTCTTTTTATGTTGGCATTATAATTGTCTTAGGTAAGTTATTATTAACTTATGTTTGGGTACAATAAAAACTGGATAGTTTTGTTATAGTCATTATTGTTTTGATTCGGGCATGATAGGAAGTAGGTATATTTTCAACACACTCTAATGCTCAGTGCTCAGTAGAAGAGGGAATGTAATAAACTGCAATATTTCAGACTTAAATATTTTTAAAAATCATTATAGTCCTCAAGACATCAAGCCAATCCGAAGACAATTTGAAAAACTGCATATTAAATCTCTGTTATTGCCTGAAAGATAGAATCCTCAGTTATTGTAAGTCAAAAATACTTTTTTCACTACGAATAATATAATTATTCATTTCTAATGAGTTGAATGATGTAACACTAAAAATAAAACTAAGAGAATGCCTTCAATTGGATTGTAGAACATTTTAGAATGGCCAAATCAGCCGAGTGATTACCATGGAATATATTATTTACAGATTCCCTATGGATTTTTTCACACCTATAGTAACGTTAGAAGAAGCACCTCCGAAGCCTCAAACACCAAAATCTTCGCCAAAAATAAAAAAGATAAAAATTAAAATTGAAGGCACTGAAGAAGGGGACATTTCTGGAGAGATCGTCAAGCCAAAACGGGGTAGACCAAAGAAGATCAGTACCATAGTCAAAACTGAAAATACTGAAGAAGCCGGAAATACCGAAGAAACCGCAAATACCGAAGAAGTAGTAAAACCGAAACGAGGTAGACCCAGAAAAGCCGCCACTGGTTCAGTAGCAGATGCCAAAAAAGATATTACTAGCATAAACTTTGATAATGAAGATGACGATCCTTCGTGGTCTACAGGAGCTAATCATAAGAAGAAGAAAAAGAAAAAAGAAATTAAAATGAAAAACAAAAAATCTTCTAAGAAATCATCGAAAGTAAAAAATGAAGAAGTTGTTATAAAAACAGAGCCCTTAGATGAGAATATCGCTGGGAATTTCGAAGGGGAAATCAAAAAGGAAATCAAAGAAGAACCTGCCGACTCCATTGAATTGCCCGTTATAGTTCCACTGACAGAGGAGGAATTCAAAGCAATGATGCCTCCGGAAGACCACAGAAAGTTTCGATGTCCCCTCTGTCACAAAGAAAAACAAGACGTAACAGAACGGACCCCAAAAGATCTCAAGGAACACTACAAGGACCAGCATCCCGGCAAGAGGCTAAGACAGTCTCGCTTTTCCAACGAGGTGCACCCTTGTGATATCTGCGGAAAGGAATTTCGAACAAACAGCGCTGTCAAAGACCATGTTGAAACACACAACAACTACTTCTACTGCGAAGTTTGTAACGCTTCTCAGAAAAAAATCCTTGATCACATTATACATTTGAGGATACACTCGGAACCAGGCATATTCCAGTGTCTGATGTGTGAACTCAACACTCCTGATATCAACAAGATTACGGAGCACGTAAACAACCATGAAGATTTGTTGAAGTATTGGTGTCAACCCTGCAAAAAGGGGTTTCAGGTCTTGCCGTGGTTTCAAGAGCACGATAACTACCATACAGGATTGAAACCGTTCGACTGCGAGTTTTGCGGAAAATGTTTCTTGTATTCGCGCTATCTCCATGCCCACAAGATAAACATGCACAAGGAAGATATGAACTTCCCGACCTTGCATGAGTGTGTCATATGCAAGAAGCAGTACCAGCACAAAAACAGCTTGAAGTTGCATATGAACTCCCACACGGGTAACTTTTCCATCTGTGATATATGTGGCAAGATGCTGTCTAGCAAAGAAAAGCTCAAGTTCCACATTAGGATCCACACAGGATATAAACCCTACAGCTGTGCGTATTGCGAAAAGTCATTTACAAAAAAACCTATATTGGTGGAGCATACACGTATCCACACTGGAGAACGACCTTATATATGCGATTACTGTACGAAAGCATTCTCTCAAAGGTCTAGTCTTGTCATACATATGAGGGGACATACGGGCGAAAGGCCTTATGTCTGCCAATTTTGTACTAAAGCCTTCGTTGCTAAAGCAATGTTGAATATTCATTTGAAGTCTTGTAAGGGGTTGATTGTAAGACACGATGATTTCTAGACTTTTTGTGAAAGGTTGTGACACAACGGGGTAAGGTAACAGTCTGGAACCTATACATTTTCGGATATGTTGTTGAAAAGTATTTCTCCTGACAGAACCCAGTCATGCTTTGTTTTTTTTGTGCACAATGCAGTAAATGGCTATGTCTTCAGATTAAGGGTTGCTAAGTGTTTTTATTTTTGAACATATTTATTTATAATAATTAACAATTAATAAATAATTTTAAATTGAATACCATAAACAAAACTATAAAAATATACTTCCTTATAGATAAATAAATATTTACAAGAGATATTTCAATACCAGACTCATATCTGGATCTTGTAGATTGCCTCAGAAACTGAGTACAGTTTCAGTGATTCTCTGAAGTTATTCAACATAATGTGAATTTGGTGTTTAAAGTCGAGCAGCTTTTGAGAAATTTTGGTGTAGGTTTATTTTCCTTTATAGTCCTTGGGCCAAATACCGAAAAATAAATGACAGTTGTGACTGTTTTGCAACGAATGCCCCAAAAATTTTGTTGAATAATGTTAGCACTGTTTATTTAAATTTTTATTGCGTGATTTTGATGAAAACAGCTGTGAGAAAAAACGAGAGAATGCCTCGCTACCGAGAATTTTTGCAAATTCGCTAAGAATAGATATACAAAGTCTCAATGGTTGGGTAATCATTTTTTCGCCCGGCATTGGTTTCTAGGCCCCTAATTGTATTACCGGAGTCAAATTTTAAATGATTTTTATTATGTGACCAAATTATACGTTTCCATTTTATACCCACTTTTTAAATATATGGAATTTTGATAATCAAACTATCTGCAAAACAATGCCCAATACTGATATTTACAGATTGTGCTTCTTACGAATTTTTCTCTCTTTTCTAAGTGGAAAGAAGCAACTTATTGTTTACTGATAAAGACTCTATCCCCGAAGTAGTGATGTGAATATCACACTTAACCCAAATTCATTCGAATACCAAGTGAGCTATTATAAGTTTTAAAGTTTTATAATAAGTATGAAGTATCGCTTAATTCATATTACTGAGAAAAAAGTCACATTCTTATTTACCTGAAAAATACTTTGATGTGAGTAGTATGAAATTTCTTCTTAGTGACAAAAAATGATTTGTCTCGTAATGAAATTACTAAGACATAATGATATTCAAAGAATTCAGACAGAGATGAGTTATCAAATTGAAAATTAATTTGAAAAATTATGCATCATACTGAATTATCTCACTTTTGAACTTTCCTAATGTAATACGAAATGAATTTAGTGACTCTATTTTTCAGTTTTGAAACTAAT
Source organism: Chrysolina americana (assembly GCA_958502065.1). Classification (NCBI taxonomy): domain Eukaryota; kingdom Metazoa; phylum Arthropoda; class Insecta; order Coleoptera; family Chrysomelidae; genus Chrysolina; species Chrysolina americana. Next base: position 92,154,270 of record OY293412.1, read on the forward strand.
TTTACAGTGGTATGAATCAACATATTGTTATTGTTACGTTGAAGATTTTGTTAGGTTTAGTTTCTTCAGTCATTTGAGAAATCTGTCTCCACTTGACCAAAACACTTGATTGCTATACTCCATAACGTTTTCACTAACAAACTTATCATATTCATGGTGATAAGTGATTTGATTAAAACATTCAGAAGTAATCTTGTTAATACTATTTCACCTATTTATTTTAATAACTAATTCATTTTTTATAACTATCCTTCTTGATCGAACATTACAAAGCACTGAAAGGAATCAGTTCCATGTTTTTGTTTATTAGGTAGTACATTTTTTACCTACACATCACCTCTCAAATAACCCCCATTATATTGAGGGTTGAAGCGCTGTTTTCTTTTAATAATATATCTCACAAACACTCATACGAATGTACCCAAAGGCAAATCCTGTGTGGTAAGAAGAGGGCTAATAGGATACCAGAGACCATCCCTGGTGCTCTAGTCCACTAGGGGTAGTCTGGTGTCCTAGCAATATACATTTTTTTCAATAAGGTTTTCAACCTGTATCTATGGTAGCTTGATAAGAAATTAACTCAAACAAGCCATCTCGTGCTGTTCACAATGGTAGGAGTCTGAACGAATGTACTTCGAGTAAAGTAATTAGTGTTTTAGTAAAGTGGGTGTTCAAATAAAAAAGTCAACATATTGTTTGTTACTTCTTTCAACATATCTGAAAATTAGAAGGATTACTGAACTGCTGGTAATAAATGTGCAATGTACATCTAAAGTATATAAAATATAATAAATATAAGGTAGTTTTTGAAATCAGGTCTTAGGGTGAAAAATTTCATTATCATGTCTTTGAATGTAATAATATTTCAGTGCTCTACGAAATGGAATGAGACATGAATGGCTCGTTAATGATTGATTCTGGGGATGGAATGACATTTCTGAACAGCTACTTATAGGTTATGTTAAAATTGAACGAGCAAAATAGTTGAACAGATCTGCTAATTCTAAGTTGTGGTTTCAGAATGAATTATTATATTTAGGTTTCCATAAAACTTTTTCAAATTTTGCTTTGTATAAATGCAATTGAGACAATGTGCATTTAAGGTGATGGATGAGTTTCTGTGTAATAATTAGTTTGCTATGTTGAAATATATCTATAAATAGAGGAATCTGGGGAACAGGTTTTACACATTTATATGTATTTCTTAGCAGTAAAAAACTAGCTAGACAATGTTCGTAATAACAATAACAAGTTTTTAGAACCAGTAGTTTGTACTTTTTTGGCAATTTTTGATTTGTGGTGAGTATATCGTGTTGTAGATTTCTTTGCCAATTTCAGCCGGATGAGATATTAGATATTACATATACAGAGCTTTCATTTAGTCCAATGTCTCATTTGACCAAATTCTGTATATTCCAGTAAAATTTGTGGTTCTTAGGTTTTCGCTTTTACTACAAATGTCATTACCCCAGTAATCATTCACTAGTGTCGTTTGGTGAAATTGCGTTGAATACATTTTTTTTATTCATCACCTTCAAAATGAAATTATTAGAACAATTTTTGGCAGATCTCTAAGCTATCAAACACATGTAAGTTTGGTTGCCTAACGGGATTAAATGAAAGCTGTGTACAAGTAAAAATATTGATCATAAATATGCTACAAATTTTAGTTTCAATGTGATAAATGGTAATTAGCATTAGTTGATTTGATGTAGGTTAGTCTAGGTAGTGATTCAAATTTATAAAAGAGTATTTATTTACCTAAGACTACAAGGATAATTTGAATTTTGAGTCTTGAAGAAACCATGTGTTGATAATACTGATCATTCTTCAAGATTTGAACGGGAATTATTATTAAAATGCCAAAATATTCCTAGTCAGATTGCGATTGATTTTATTTTAGATGAAATAAACATTGAATTCAAAACTTTTAATTGGGTGTAATGAAAAATTGTTGGCAAATTTCAATATTGATTGAAAAGCACAACCAAAAATTGTTCATGAAGTTCAATTAAACTATTTATGGTTATTGTGAATTATTTTGAGGTATATTTTATATGTTTTGTTTTTATATTTATTCACCAAGGTTTTAAAAAAATATTGGGTTACTTGTCTCTAGAAAAAAAATTGTTAATACTCAAATATTCAACAGTTCTGTAAAAACTAGTTAAATTCTAGTGAAAAGAAGTTTTTGAATGATTATTTATGTTGGCAATTTTTTTTTTTTTCATGAAATATTTCAGCAAGGACCGAAACAACCATCTTGAAGATATGCATTTATGTTAGAAAAAACGAAGTCTAGAAAAGTATTGCCATTTTCTTTTCGACTCGAACCTTAATTCGACATAAAATTGTATAGTTTCACAAATTTCTCATCTAATTTTTTGTTGTGTGTATTTCAGATTTTTAGTGCCGATAAGAGAAATGTTGTTTATGATATTCAGAAAAAGTTTATTGAAAAAACATATTTGTAGAATGATGGTAATAGATTAATTATATAGATGTATATATGTTGGTAATTCAATGTGGTGTTCTTATGTGTATTACTTTTGTATTTAATTTCTCAAAACAAGAAATATAACGTTGTTCAAAATTAATTTGTTTGCATTCCCATTAGTCTACTCTGAAAATTATATTCCTAGGTATTATTTGTGATAAAACTAAATACATCAAGACTGTTTTTCTTTATTTTCTATTATTTTCATCATTATTAACGCCCTGTAATTTTAGGACCTACCAGTTAAACGATAATGTTTGGGAAGAAATTGTGATATCTATTGTTGACGAAGATTCGGACGAATGTACGCTTGAATATTCAGATGACTCTAAACCCATGGACATAAATGATTTCATAAATAATCTGAACACTGCAATAAAAAATGAACCGCCAGATCAGGATAATCTGTTCATAGAAACACTTGAAACAAAAAATAATCCCTCTTCAACAGATCTTCTATACATAAATGGTACACTTATGGACACAATCGACGACCACTATATGACCGAACCTGAGTCCGATAGATCTGATCGAAGAAGGAAAAAAAAAACTATTTTCCACGACAGCTTATGCGCCGTCTGTGGTAAAATAGTGAAGGGTAAGAATATGCCCAAGCACATTGCCAGTCACAGCGATGAACATTGTGACATTTGCATGGCGTCATTCAAATCAACCAAAGAACTGGAAAGTCATAAAGAATTGCACTTGGAAAACGATTATCCTTGTGACGTTTGTGGCCTGAGTTTCAAAAATGCTAGAGATTTTGCTCTTCACACAAACAAACATTCCGGAGAATATTCCTGTCCAATGTGTAACTTCAACACGAAGAGCAAAAGCTCTGTGATGGGACATATCAAGAGGCACGAAGGAAAGTTTACCCACCATTGCGCCATCTGCGGAAAGGGTTTTCTGGGTAAAGCACTACTGATGACTCATGAGGAAATTCACCTGGACATCAAACGATATGCGTGCGATATTTGTGATAAAAAATTCTCTGTCAAAAGGTACTTGGATGTCCATCGCTCACTCAACCACAAGAAGGAACTGTTTGGTATCGATCAGCTCTATAAGTGTGGTCTTTGTGGAAGGGAATTCACATTCGAGAAAAGCCTGCGTCGTCATCAAAGCGTCATACATCACATTGGGGAAGATCTCACCGTCCAATGCGAAGTATGCCACAAAGTGATCGCCAACAGTTATAACCTTAAAATGCATATGCGCATTCACACTGGTGAGAAGAATTTCTGCTGTGATACGTGTGGGAAAGCCTTTTCGGGCTATAAGTATTGGAAAAAACATCGAGTGACGCATGACAGGCAGAAACCAGATGAAAGAAATAATAAGAATGCCGAAAGTGAGCCAAGCCGGAATAGATTCCCTAGATCGAGGAACTATTGCTGTGAATTTTGTGATGAAGAATTTTCTTCTATAAAAGCTTGGAAAAAACACGAATTAATGCATGTATCGTTAAATGATGAAGCCACTGAAGAAGAAAAAAATATGATTGAAATCGAAGATATTGAGTTTGGGTTTAGTGATGAAATGCTTCCATATGGGATCAACTGAACTTAATATTAAATTCTGAATGTGTCCAGGAAATATTTATACTTCACAAAATTATTGCATCATCAAATCTTCAATTCTTGATGAAACTGAGGACTCACCCACCTATTGAAACTCTTTTTCCCTACATTGTGAAGTAGTTTATTTTTGGAATGCTATACATGGATGATGGTTGACTCCTCAGTAATTTTGTTTGTTAGCTCAGGTCCCATCTCTTTTCATTTGATAGTTTACAGTTTGTAATGAACATTGATTGAATTCAATGAATATTTCCAAATAAATGAAGAAAGGTTGACGTCATTAAAATCCTTTTTTGTTTCATATTTTGAACTTAATTGTCTTGAACCAAAAATTGTGAGTGATGTTGATAAATCGCCCTATATACTTATTGTTACAGTATTTCAGAGAATTGATTTATTTCTTAAATTCAATCAAAATATACCTATCATTTAAAACACCAGGTCTACTTCTATTGTTGTAGACCATAGGCCCAAACTTCCTGTCCAACGTTTCAGAATTTTTTCTTCAACAATAAAATTCTTGTCGGGACTAGAAATTCTGCCAAATGTGTTTAATAAATGAGGTAGTCGTTTACCAATCCATGAAAATACCTACGAACCAGCTAGTTGTTAAATAATAATGATCTGCATCTTAGAAATTCATACCTACCTCTAGTGAATTCAAAGTATTCCTTCCTACTTCATTGTCAGAAGTTATAAAAACTCATCATTATGAAACTTTTGGAAACTGTAGTACACCTTTTCTGCTAACAAAAGTTTCACATCTATTATAAATGATAGAATTTACTACTTCTATGGGAATTGGAAGTTTCTTGAAATCATTAGATATTCTGTCTGGTATTATAAAAAGAGCTGCCAATAGTGAACCTTGTTTTATGTTTGTGTATCAAACAGTGTCTAGTATACAAATTGAAATAACTGTTGGAATTTTTATTTAAGAAAGATGGTCAGCGTGAATCTTGATTATCCCGCTTTACATAAATATCGCCCTTTTTACTTGTTACATTATTTGAGAAAATTGGTTTATTTCTTGGGTGTTCAAAACATACCCGCCATGTAAAAAACTAGGCTACATTTATGTTGTAGACCATAGACTTCGCACCTATACTTGGGTTAACATTAAAATATTTTCTTAATTGGTTTTCTTATGTGATGAAAATAAATTATTCTTTGGTTTTTCTGCATAATATGATTCAAATCAGCATTTTATTAGTATGTACTTTGCAATATTGTTTATATCAATAGAGCTTAGAAAGGGAGACGAGGAATATCTATTTCTCATAATGTCCATCAGGAATGTGAATTTCATATAATTTTTGTATTGAGGCAGAGTTGATGGAAAATCATGGTGGAAATGATTATAAACAGTTTGAAAATGATAATTAACTTTTTCCCTATGTAAGTATACTCCTAAGGAAATCGAGAAGTACATGCAGAGTATAATGAAGTTGTTTGTTAAGACAGTAAGCTAGCAAGTATCAAAATATAAATTATTTTTTTATATAGTTTTTGTGACAGAAACAACAGTTGTATATTTTTTAGGGCTGGCGTTACCAAAAGCCTAGATGAAGATTGGGTGGCACCTAAAGGTAAAATAAAAAAAATGAAGATTGTCAAAAAGAAAAATATAAAGATGAAGACGTCTCCCAAAGAAAAGAAATTAAAAAAACCTGGCAAGTACATACCCAAGCTGAAACCCAATCACAAAGCTAGAGCTTGGGTATGTAAAATATGCTTCGACGAGTTCGATACAAGGAAAGCCCTATTTGACCACAGAAAGTGTGTGCACGAAGACACTGAAGACATGATAAAAGAAGAATTTGAATCGGCGAAGTACACATTCGACGAGACCCTTGAGTTCTTCACTTGCAACAATTGCTCTGCGGAGTTCCAGACAAGAGAAGAAGTGGAAAAGCATGTGGAAACACACGAAGAAAAGTATGAGTGCGTCATATGTAATGTAATAGTAAACGGAGCCTTACATTTCTCCTCCCATATGCAGACACACCGGTTAGACGGACATTTTCCCTGTCCTTTATGCACCCACACTACTAGTAGGAAGTCAGCCATGCTGACTCATATCCAGCGTATGCATTACAGAAAGTACGATTTTCAGTGTCGTACATGCGGTAAATGCTTCAACGACGCCACCACCTTCAAAGAGCACGAAAATTTCCATTTGGGCGTAAAGCCATTTATTTGTGTGGTATGTAACAGAGAATTCATTTATTCGCGATACCTCATCGCTCATCAGGTACGAAATCATAGGGTTCAGGTTCTAGATAAGGATTCGAAGACGCAGTGCCATATGTGTCCCAAAATGTTCGCCAGAAACGAAACATTGGTCAAACACGTGGTCACCAAGCATTTGACGTACCATGAAGGGCCTCACGAAAAGAAACACTTGTGTGACGTCTGTGGTCAAGGATTTTCGAGAACCGATAAGCTGAAAATTCATTATAGGAAGCATACGGGCGAAAAACCCTATTCTTGCATGTATTGTAGCAAAAGCTTCATCAAACGAGACTACTTAATAATGCACGAACGAATTCATAACGGTGAAAAACCGTATATTTGTGATCATTGCGGAAAAAGTTTCAATCAGGGGGCACCTCTGAGGATACATATGAGAACTCATACTGGCGAGCGGCCTTACAAGTGTCCTCATTGTACCACTGGTTGCGTGTCTAAAGGGGCGCTGAATGCCCATATTAAGAGCTGTCTCAACTCGTTCTGATGCCTCCTTCGGAAAGAGAAATAGATTGTTTATTTATTATTTACATTATTTTTATGGTTTCAGGTATCAATAGTAATGATTTAAAAATATTATTCGCACTATTTATTCTTATTGTCAGTACTCTGAATCTCTACCGCAAATGAAAACTGCAATGCCTTTTTTGTTCTCTATTCGTAAGTGGTAGTTAGTTTTAAAGAATGTTTCAAACTGACTGACTTCTGGACTCCAAACTCTGTCATGATGATGGACTTACTCACATCCCTTATGCTCAGAAAGTTGCTTCTTTCATATTGGCCGTTTAATTTATTTTGTGGTAATATTGATCTCTTCTCGTGACAGGTGTGGGAGAAGTTGAATGGGAGAGCAGGTTAGACCACCAAAATAATTATTATAAATTTTGGCATTTGCCTACTTGGAAAAAACGATGAGTTTTGTACGGTTTTACAAAAGCAATAATATTAGTCACTGGAGTTGCAGTACCCAGAACACCAGCAACTTAACTTTTTTCAGTACAAACTTGTGTTTTTCAATTGGGATTTCTAAGCACCATTATGGGAACTCTGAAAACTGGCAACATCCTCATTCAACCTCTCCCACACCTCATGATTTCCGAGATGTAAACGTTAGCACAAGGTGAATGGAATGTCTTCATATGAAAGTATCATAGAAGCTGCAGTTGATTATATTTTCATAAATATGCGCCTATAAGGAAGATTGTTTTTCTAGCAGAGCCGAATATTAAAGTAATGTATTCGTGTTTATGGGTACAAGAGCGAGCGCCACATACATAAATATATTTATGAATATTGAATGGAGGTTTTCTGTGATAAGGAGTGTTAGTGCTGATAATAGCTGTTCCTAGTCTATAAATGATTAGAAATTACAAATTTGTCCTGTATTCACGAATTTGAAATAAGTTTTAATGATATCCAGTGAAATTTAACGTACTACTGACCGATTGTTTTGAAATTTCTTTTCCTTAAGTTCCCATGTAATGGAAACATGTATTAAATCAACTCAGATAACTGAGTGTTCCTTAAATTTCAAACTCAATTCCTCTGTTTATTGAATATTTTCGAATACTAGATTCCCAATATTTTTTTCTCTACTATTATAAGGAAATGTCAATCTTGATTTATGAGATGATTCTCAAGTTTGAAATGCTTCAGGAAATGAACACATCATTTCTTCATTTTAAGGAACGTTCTTCTATCTGGATTTGATTTCTAAGTTATATCTGTTAGGCATTGGTAGCTCTATATAGTCTACATCACGTTTTATCTCATTAATGCATATATATTAATATATTTTTATTAAAAAATAAAGCATTTGTTTTTTTAACACCTTTCAATTTAACAGAATATATCACATATATTTTTCACAAAATAAAAGATATAAAAAAACCTGTGTTGAAAGACTACGTTTTTTTATTTATTCTTCAACACACATTTTCCTTGGTAAAAATAAAAAACGTTTTCTTAATTCTTTCAACCCTATGAATTTCAATTTTGGAACGAATATTGTCGATAAACATTTCTGGGAATGAGCGTTATTTTTTTTGCAAAAATGTATAGTAGTTCCTGTGAGTATAACGTTTGAAATTATAATATATTTACTAATGATTTTCTTTTTAGGTATTTTCCCGAATTCGAAGTTGAAATGAAAGTGGATGATGTAGAATACAATATTGGAGCAGCCTACCTAAAAGAGAAAAAGGTCAGAACACCGGAAAAATTGTCATCCCCTCTGAAGAAAAAAATCAAAGAGGAAGATGACGAATACACCCCACCAGGAGTGAAAAAAAAGAAGTCACCAGCGTCGAAGGAAAAGAAATCCCCCAAACCTTGCAAAAAAGTCAAGAAACAGGAGCATAAGATATGGACTTGCAGGCGGTGTCTAGAAGAATTCGACTCCCGTCGGGATCTCACCGATCACACTAAAACCTACCACCCTGAGGAACCAAAAGACGCTCCTGCCTTCAAGTTCGATGAGGAGCAAGAACTGTACACCTGTACCACCTGCTCAGCAGAGTATCAAACTAAAGAAGAAGTCGAAACTCACATCTCGAAAATTCACGAGGAATTTTATACTTGCGAGGTTTGCAAACACACCTCCAAGAAAGCGTACAGCTTTGCAGTTCACATGAAGGTTCACAGTACCGATGACACTTACACATGCCCTTTGTGTAACTACAACACACCCAGGCGAACTTGTTTACAGACCCATATCAATAGAGTTCACTACCATAAGTTTTACTACACCTGTCCGACTTGTGGTAAGGGCTTCAATGACTCCGTGATCTTCAAGGAACACAACAACGAGCACTTGGGAATTAAACCATTCATCTGTGTGGTTTGTAATAAAGACTTTGTGTACTCCCGCTACATGCTCATCCATCAAACAAGATATCACACTGTTCATATAGAAGGGACTCTGCACAAAACTCAGTGCAGTATTTGCATGAAAGTTTTCAGCAAAGTGGCCACTCTGTTGAAACACATCACTACCAAGCACAATTCGGGAAGTTTGGACAAGCCTGAAAAGCGCCATCTATGCGATATGTGTGGAAAGGGCTTTGGAACTTCGGACAAACTGAAAATTCACTATAGAATCCACACGGGGGATAAGCCTTTCGCCTGTCGATACTGCGAGAAAAGATTCACCAAGAAAGACTACTTGATAATGCACGAAAGAGTTCATACTGGAGAAAAACCGTATCCGTGTGAATACTGCACCAAGTGTTTCAACCAAGCAGCGTCGTTGAGGATCCACGTTCGTGGGCATACTGGGGAAAGGCCTTACGTCTGCCAGTTTTGTAATGGAGGGTACATTTCAAGAGGCTCCTTGAATTTGCATATGAAAATTTGTAACGGGGTTCCTGCCTAAGTTTCTAGGAAATATTACTCAATGATTTTTTCTTTACATATTTGGTCAGTATCAAATAATCCAGAAATATCCTTGCGTGGTATGCATATTATGTAATTTGTTGTGTAAATGTAACTCATTTCAAAGAACTATTCGTGGAAGATCCAGAAATGAATAGGTATCTGTTAGTTGTATAATAGTCATTGCCGATATAAAAAAACTTTTAATTTAATTTGATGTAGAGGGGTAAAAATAGTCAATATTTTTTTGCATAACATATACAGTACGGCTTTTAATAGCCCCCCCTGTTAACTTTTGAACGGTTTGACGTATAAACATAAAAAAACGTTTGGAGGGTTTCACCGATTCTACTTTTTGAAATGAATCACATTGTGAATGGTGAAAGATGGCGCGAGGGGCACATCAACTAAAAAAATTTAAATGGCATGGGGGCCATGTGTCACATTGTTGAAAAGATAATTCAGTTCTCTTTTCAACCATCTACATTTTTTAGATTTTCGTTTATACATTTTTTCACAATATGCATTTGAAATTTCAGAATAAGTGCGGTTCTGACGGATATGAAGCCCTTTTCTTACCTGATCACTCTGTAACTTTTGAACGGTTTGATGTGAAATAACGGGACAGAAATGTTTTTGAATGGAAAACAATTCTAAAAACTTTTAGATGGTTGAAAAGAGAATTGATTTATCTTTTCAACGATATGACACATGACCCCCCATGCCAATTAAAAATTTTTAGTTGATGTGCCCCCCGCGCCATCTATCGAGCAATCACAATGTGTTTTATTCCAAAAAGTAGTATCGGTGAAACCCTCCAAACGGTTTTTTATGTTTGCACGTTAAACCGTTCAAAAGTTAACAGGGGGGGGGTGGACTATTAAAAGCCGCACTGTATGTACTAAAGAAATTGGTATTTATTGAAAAATAAAATCAGTTTTGATAATAACACTGCATAAATCATATATATTAAACTGATTTTTGAAATGAACAGATATATGTGTACCCCAAAAATAGCATCTATTTAGTGGCATTAATGTTGATGATGTTCATTTACTTTCTTTCATGAGACTTGTATAAAATTTAGAAAATGTTTTTTTTAAAGAAACTACTAGAACTGACTTGTTCGTGACTGAGCCAAGTACTGATAATAGTTTTTTGAAATGAAATAATACTGTTGAATGATAATTTCATGAGTAGATCAAAGAATATTTATTCGATTAGAAATATTATAATTAGTTTGTATGAGAATTCAAAATTAGTAATTTTTATTACTCGTGTGGTTTTATATAAAACGTAGTTCAAAGAAGATATAAAGTTATTTTTAATTTGTGCATAGAAATAGACTCCTTTCATATGATTTTCATCAAAATGTAATTTTTATTTTTATATTGTTCAGTACAAAATTACTGAAATAGTTGAAGTTAAGTTGGGAAGTAACAAGACTGGGAAATTAGAATGTTCAGCCAGTGTTTTATAGTTTTCTACATATGCTGTAACACTGTCTCATATGGACATTCATGCAAAACTAGGTATTTATTATTGTAAAAGTTTGAGAGGAAGTATCCAAATATATATATATATATATATATACAATTTGAAAATATTCAAGCAAATTGTTTTATTGAAACCAGCACATGTTTCCTCTAAAAAATCCGCATTTGCCACATCTCAGTGGATCATCTGGCAATGTATATATTTGATCAACTGGATTGTGATGGATTTATCAAGAGGAGGCACCTAGAAATTACAGCGTCATGATGTCGATCATAAAGTCTGAGAGAGTGGGGAAGTACCACGACAATCACATAACTTTGACAACATCGAATTGCCCCTCTCTCCCAATAATAATCATGGGTGGATAATGAGCTAGAAGTCTGTCAAAAAATTCACCAACTCATATCACAGTACTCATCAGCAACGGGGATTGACTCCAAGACTACCACTAGTACTACTGGATAAATCTCAACCATCCCCGTGTCTGCTATTCAGCCACCCCCTCTAGTTTGTCAGGCCATGAAGCTGTATAAAAAATCGAACGCAAATATAGGAAAATATACCTAGAATTTACAAAACAGAAAAAATCATACTATTGGTTCCTTCACCCTATTTGACGTACTGATTGCGTTGTAAGTTATATTGTTATTGGAGGAAAATAAATCCACCGTTGGTGCAAATTTCTTTTTTAACCTTAGGGGTGGCTTTTCCAAACAAAAATGAACAAGAAAACAAAAATTTCAGAAAGAAAATAAAAACTGAGTGAGAACTTATTCAAAAAATAGAATAAAATATTTACTAATCACTTATTTTTTCATTGATATTTCAATACTTCTAGAAAAGTTCTATACAGTGTCACCGTTTTGAAATCTGCATCATATAGGATTTTTTTTAATAATTCAGTTTTTGTAACTGATCGTGAGGTTCACGATTTTTTTTCTGTCGATCGGCTACACCTGTTATAAGCTATGAAATTTTTTCTAAAAAATTCGAAACAGGTAGGTATTAGGTTATTTCTACATATTTTGAAAAATATGTGAAAACTGTATTTCATCCTCAGAAAGTGTATCAATGTCTTTCACATCTGGCCAGGTATATTGTTTGGCTCTCTGAGATTTCCGTATATAATTTCGTACTAAAGCTGAAAAAATATTACTGTTTAGATTGGCCAAATGAACCAGGTTCCCACTTACCCCGACAGATAGATCACACTATCCCCAATAACATTTAATTTCGGGGTAAGTGTGACATGCAATGGAAAAATGTAAAAAAAAAACAATTTTATGAAAAAACGACAATCTATAGTCAGATTCATTGTTTAGGTAGAAGAAAAGTGTATAAAATGGATTCTTACCTTAGATTTTAACAATACACCCAAAGCTTGAAATAAACTCGTTATACTCGTTCGGATTGATGAATTGTAGGTTAGAAAATTGGGGAAAATATTTGGATTTCACAAGATCTCTTTTGTATTTTATATGATGGTTATGGATTCATTATGAGTGTAGGCTATTCGTCAATAGATGGCATTGGGCTGTCGCCCGGTTTAGCGAAGATAGCGAGCAAACTCACACTTGCCCCAAATTTACACTTACCCGAGCTTACCTTACATCAAATTTGGTAAAATCTGAAAAGATCAATTGACATGTTACACTTATCTGCTGGAGGGATTTCTCTTCTGTAGAAAATATTTCTAATTGGATATTTTCAACAAATACAAGTATGCTAAAAAGATTGAGTCATACTTAACGCTAAGTGGCTCTTGTTCTGAAACATGGAATCCTTTTTCAAATCAATATGCTTAAAGTTCTGGCTAATTAAGTTTTTTGTATTGTGATAAAAATTAGTTGAGCAAATTTTGCTATGGCATATAGAAACTCAAGTATGATGTATTTTTCAACATAGGTATTTGTATATTTTCTAATATCAATTTTCAATAAAATCACCAAAAAATATCCCTCCAGCAGATGAGTGTATTCCATTGCCCAGAAACAGTAAACTCTAAATCTAGTTCGGCTCGTTATCAGTACACTTTCCATAAACTAGTTAATTTCTCGTATAAAGTGGACAAAACTGTAATTCAATGTTCGGCTCATCGCCGGACAATTATCAATGATGTCGAGATCTTTTTTCCATATTAGATTGGCCCAGGCTTTGCCATGTCTAGCTCTTCCGGACCACCAGGAAACCTACGCTGTGTGCATTCCTCGACTAGTTTGGTCAGCAGACCCATAATTGGGCTCTGAACCCTTGGTAAATCTTCACTTGCGCATTCGTCTGGTGCAGAATCGCTAAGGGGTTGTCCAGAATGTTCTAGGTACGTTGAATCCGTCCACACGATCAGCCGGATCGGCAATAAGATGGAAGTTGGTCGGTAGTGGCTGCCTCCATTTTTCCCTCCATATAACCTCGGAAACGTTATATACCACGACCTCATCGAATGCACTAGATGTGGCTGTTTGCGTGAAGGTAAGTTAATTATGACTTCTTCAATCTTGAAAATCGATAATCTTCTAAACACAAATTGTTCATGACAACGTAGGTAAACACAATCAGATTTCCAAAGATGTTTTATTATGATCACATGTTTCGCTACACAGAATTATGTATTGAATACATAGTGTGCTGATGTCGCTTGATAAAACTACTGTGTAGCGAAACTTGCGCGATTATAATAAAAATCCGTGGAAATCTAATCGTGTTTACCTTAGTGTCATATACACACGAAATGTCTCTTTTTCGTCGGCGCAATTTACAGACACCAATCAAGCACCAAAGCCAATTTTTTTATACTTTTGCTTCTTTTTAGAGCAAGGAAAACCTAACTTTTTAGTGATTTTTTCTGTTTGTTGTTGGTAATTTGAAATCAAATGTTGGGATTAAATAAAAGTTTTGTTCTAAAATTTATTCTTTTCGTGCGAGTTTGGGAAGACGAGGCCCTCGCCTTTTAACGTGTGATGCCATGCACGGACAAGAAAGTGCGTACGAATTCGAAAGAAATGGTCGTATGCAAAGTTACCACAAACATGGCATTTGTTTATTTCGTACGACCAATTTTTTGACGAATTCGCATTCAATGTAACCGGTAGCCTTATTTGAATTTCGATAACGGTTAATGGTGCTAATTGAATCAATGAATATAATATATATATTAATAGGAAATTATTGCTCACATTTGAATTAGAATAGTTGGCGGAATTTTATTTTAAATGTCCAACTCGCCAAAAAAATTCAAATCAGTAAAAAGTTAGTTTTTTGTATTTTTCTCTGAAAAAAATGTGAATTGCAATATGAGTTGATCAGCGTATGTAGGTGGTATCGACAAGGAGGCATTTTGGGCAATTTTATATGAATAATCGATTTTCAAGATTCAAGAGGCCGATATTCATTAAGTACTGAAAAAGCGCTGCAACTTTTTTTCGGATTCGTGTACACAGGATAACAATACGTAAGTACCAACAGTTCCTTTTTATTTTCTTATGTGAGCTAAAGTTACCACATGTTTGCTCCCCCTCGCGATCCAAGCAGATTTTTAATATCAATCCACGTATTTCGTAGCTAGATAATGTTACTCAGTGAATAAAAGATGATTGCAAATTGCAGATGCATATAATTAATTAACTACTTTTGCCTGACTAGAAATACTTTTTGAAAGTACTCAGTAACCGTGAGCACTTTATATATAAAAGTGCTTAGTGCTCAAGTTAAAAAACAAATGTGATGTCAAAAATTCCACGGATAGGATTAATAAAATGTATAATTTGTTTTATTCTTAGATTCAAGGGTTGGCATATAAAAGGAATACCTACAACGTCAAAAATGTCACTAGTACGATTGGAAAAAAAATATGGAGGGAAATGATTCCTTCACTCCTGATGAACTCTTGAACTCTGGAACGGTTAAGTAAAGATAAGGCAATTCTGCGAACGCCGATCGATTCAGAATGATCAAATTAGTATAATCTGAGAATTTTTAATCAACCGATATTAGACCCCTAAATATCATGAAAAATACAAATTCGGCAGCTTCACTTACAATCCGCATTATATACGCAAAATTTCATACAGATTCCGAAAATATATATTTTTTTTCATGCTCAGATTCAAGGTTTGACATATAAAAGGAATATAACGACAAAAATATTATGTGTAGGACTGGAAAAAAAGGAGGGAAATGACTCCTTTCCACTCCAGATGAACTCTTCAACTCTGGAACGGTTGAAGATAGAGCAATTCTGTGAACGCCAATCTATTCAGAATGATCAATTCAATATAATCTGAGAATTTTGAATCAATCGATATTAAACAAAATTATTCGAAAAATCGAAAAAATCCAAAGGGGTTGACCCCTAAATATCTTGAATATTACAAATTCAGCAGATTCACTTACAATCCGCAATATATACGCAAAATTTCATACAGATTCCGAAAATATATATTTTTTTTATGCTCAGATTCAAGGTTTGACATAGAAAAGGAATATAACGTCAAAAATATTATGTGTAGAACTGGAAAAAAAAGAGGGAAATAACTCCTTTCCACTCCAGATGAACTCTTCAACTCTGGAACAGTTGAAGATAGAGCAATTCTGTGAACGCTAGAATTATTCGAAAAATCGAAAAAAGTCCAAAGGGGCAGACCCCTAAAGATCATGAAGAATACAAAATCGGCAGATTCACTTGGAATCCTCACTATATACCCAAAATTTCATGCAGATTCATGCTCATGCCCTGGACTCCTATGATTAGAAATGTTTTATAGAATCGAAATGTGACGTCATATTCGAAATATCGGTACTATGCTTCCCATTTCTAACGTTCGAATATGACGTCACATTCTCGACACATTTCGATGCTATGAAACATTTCTAATCATCGGAGTTAGAGTGCAGATTCAAGGTTTGGCATGAATCAAAAATAAAAGTAGAAAAAAATATGGAGAGAAATGACTCCTTCTTTGTTGAACTTTATGGGTTTTCAGTGACTGATTGTGAAACTAGGTATTCTTTTTTTTCAGCAGATTTGTGAAGGGATAGCATAGGTTTTTGAACGATCCATAATTTTTTGAAGTACACAATTTTTGTGGCATGAAATGTAACAAGACAGCATTATTGAACTTTATTCGTTTGTAAAATTACCTCTCTCCATTTTAATGTAGAAAAATCGAATGCAATGACAACAATAATAACAAGAATAAAATATTCATTAAAGGAAAACATTATTTACGAAAAACGAACGCTATTTATATTGCCATGGACTGTTTCCAAGACGCCTATATTGCACGCTTATATTTATAAGCATTTTCACTAAAGAGGAGAAAAAGTGGCAACGAGAAATCACCTATCGCCAAATTTCAAATATCTCCGAAAGTAAAAACATATATTCGGGATATCTCATCACCTATTTAATGACCCCTTGATTGCACAACTTTTAGCTCATTTAGTCTATCCCTATGCTGTTCATCCTCATCTTGGTACACTATACCGGGTGGCTACGGAAGTATTGCCTACGGAATATCTCAGTTATTGTATGAAGTAGGTTTGTGAAATTTGGAGCGTCGATATAATGACATAAGAGCTAGAATTTGAGCATATTGACATGTCGAAGTTAACTTCCGGTCTGACCGGAAGTAACATCAACTTTCTTATTTTAAATGGAAACCCTATTTTTTTTTCTTTTCGTTTTATTCAGCATTCAATTCCCTTTCTAATGACATATCACAAGTTGGTATCTAACCAGAAACTAGATCAGAAAAAAATTATTATTGAAATTCACCGAGTAGGCCGTGGAAGCAAAATGAAAGCCAAAAATTGAAAAGTTGGCTATGGAAACCATACGTCACTTGATAACAGTTGCTACTACTGTGATATTTTATTTTCATTCGTCGGCGTTATAAAAAGCCGCCAAAAAAAATATTGGAAAAATTGGGAAAAAAACAATACTCTGTATTGGGAAAAACAGATTTGTTATTTGAAGAATAATAATTGGATTTTTTGGTATTTCATTTCAAAAAATTACTTTCTATTATATCATTAGAAAGGAATGGTTATGCTGAATAGTACAGGCAAGAAAAAGTTGTATGTTCCTATTTAAGTTATGGACCTACAGAGTATTGTTTTTTTCCCAATTTTTCCAATATTTTTTTGGCGGCTTTTTATAACGCCGACGAATGAAAATAAAATGTCACAGGGGTAGCAACTGTTATCAAGTGACGTATGGTTTCCATAGCCAACTTTTCAATTTTTAGCTTCCATTTTGCTTCCACAGCCTACTCGGTGAATTTCAGTAATAATTTTTTTCTCATCTAGTTTCTGGTTAGATACCAACTTGTGATATGTCATTAGAAAGGGAATTGAATGCTGAATAAAGCGAAAAGAAAAAAAAATAGGGTTTTCATTTAAAATAAGAAAGTTGATGTTACTTCCGGTCAGACCAGAAGTTAACTTCGACATGTCAATATGCTCAAATTCTAGCTCTTATGTCATTATATCGACGCTCTCAATTTCACAAACCTACTTCATACAATAACTGAGATATTCCGTAGGCAATACTTCCGTAGCCACCCGGTATAGTGTGCCAGCAGGTCTCAAGGCTAACTAGGAATGGATGGAAATATTGCACTTCAAGATGATTTCAGTACATTTTTTAACAAAGAAACACTAGACGCTATATATTTCAGAAGCGCGCCGACAATGAAAATAACTATCAAATATAGACAGATTGTCGACCTTTCTTCGATGTTTCAAAGAAGTAGGTGAGTTCGTAACCGACATATCACCAGTGGATAAATCACCCTTTTTATGAGTACATTCATTTCGGACTTCCATCGTCTTAAAATTTGTATATTCACAACGTTTCAACTGCTTCTATTCTCAGTCGTCTGAAGTTTCCTAAGGCTTGCAAGAGTTTATATACCTGTTAATCTTAATTAATTGATTGTGTTGTTTTGTTGGCTGGTAATCTCAATTAATTATTGTTGGGTTAGCTTAATTACTCGTTTCTAGTTTTTCTACTTGCTACTTGTTCATTGTAATCAGGGTGACCTTCTCTTGGTTCACGCCAAAACAATCAATAAGTTGTTTCCAAACGTTCTTGACTTCTACGCTGGGCTGACTGAAGGCTCCTGTTGGCTTGAATATAAATAAACAGCCTCTTTAAATTTCCTCTAAACCAGTGTTCTTCCCTATGTATTACTCCGGCATTCTTCCACTGCGATACCGGATTTTGACATGTCACCTCGCTGCGTTAAACGTTTATGTCCATCTAGTCTCACCGCCAGGAGTCTCTTGGTCTCACCGATTTACGAAAAACCGCATTCCCATGGGACGTCTTAAATACAGTTCTTGGTGGAGGTGGTAAAATTTTAAAGAAGGTTTAAATTTTTTTTAAAAGCTTACAAGGATTTGAAATAAGTTCAATATCAAAAGCTCCTTCAAATCCGAAAACACGTTAAGGGGTTTTCTCACGAAAACTCAAATTACGTCATCGTCTACAACCTTCAAACATACCCTTTTCAATACAACCAGAATTCGATCGAATTGAAAATAGAAAAATAGTTATAGACTAACAGTGATAATAGGGTTAACGTCAGACACGCTTGAAACCTTTTCTTCCTGGTTCTGCCCCTGCTTGGCTGGCTCTGCAGTTTATGAATAACTGAATAATTTTATTGCTGGCGCAGTTTGGGTTTGTGTTAAGTGCTTGAGCAGACCAAGCCCGAAGAACTGCACCTCATCTAAACGAATCAAAAAGGAAGTCAAGAAAAAGTCCTGGGTGAGCGTTGTCAATATTTGAAAAGCGACCGACTAAAGTTCTATTGTTTTAGGAAAGAAGAAGCTGAAAACGAGTATTTGAAAACTCGTTCAACGCGAAAGAGAGCCTCAACCATTAAACATTATTACTCAGGATCTGAAGGAACGGACGATGACTGCGATTTCGTGCCAGAAACTAAAAGACGTAAACAGAAACTATCCAAAGATGCTGTAGATATGGCAATAAAGAGTACCAGGACTAGGGCTACTAGGAAAAACTATGACTTAAACAAACAATGGCCTTGCAAGAAATGCGATGAAATCATGCCAACTAAAAGAAAATTACTTGCCCATAGGAAAACAATCCACCCGAAGGTGGATATCGTGGAGCATACATTCAAATTCGATGAACTACAAGAGCTTTACGTTTGCAACACCTGTTCCGCAGAATACATAGAAAAAAACGAGGTCGAACGTCATGTAAAGGCGCACGAAGAACAGTACGAATGCACCATCTGCAATAAAAAATTCAAAAAGGCTTACGACTTCGGTACTCACAACTTCACTCATGACCCCGAAAAGATGTTCCGCTGCCCACTTTGTTCGTATATCACCGCGAAAAGAACCGGTTTTCTGGTTCATATAAACTACACCCATTTGAAAAAGTTCGGGTACGTATGCGAGACTTGTGGAAAAGGATTCAACGATATCATTTTATACAAAGAACACAATAATGAGCATTTGGGAATCAAACCTTTCTCCTGCATTGTCTGCTCGAAAAGTTTCACCTTCTCTAGGTATCTTCTCACTCACCAAGTACGATCGCACAGAGTAGGCATCGAAGGCCAGCTATTACCCAATCAGTGCTCCGTATGCAACAAGGTTTTCAGCAAGGCCGTTACGCTGCAGAAACACGTACAAGATCGCCATATCAAAAACAATCTTCCCCACCTCAAGAAGCACCTTTGCGATACTTGCGGCAAAGGCTTCGCCCAAAAAAACAAGCTGAGAGTTCATTGCAGAGTTCATACCGGAATCAAACCGTACACTTGTTCCTACTGCGCCAAAAGTTTCACAAAGAAGGACTACCTGGTAATGCACGAACGAGTTCATAGTGGCGAAAAACCGTATTCGTGTGAATTCTGCGGAAAGTGTTTCAGCCAGGGGGCGCCACTCAGAATACACGTTCGAACACATACTGGGGAGCGACCTTATATCTGCCAGTTTTGTACAGCGGGATTCACGTCGAGGGGGGCTCTCAATATGCACTGTAAAAATTGCACCGGATATATCTGATTTATTTTTTTCTTTATTTTATGCTTTTACTTCTTGAAATATTTTAGAAATATATACATCACTACCTGTTGAATTATTTATTTTATTATCATCTTCATTCCTGAATGTGCCAGAGGTAACATAAGTCCCCCATCGCAATATCGAAAATTGCGAAGAGATAGATGACTGCTAGAACTTTCCCAATTTCTGGTAAATATTTACCTGATAGAGAGGAAGTAAAAACGTATATCGTTGTATGAAGAGTAACAAGATAGTATGACAATCATATGGGATACCGATTGGATCCGATGGGAGACTACATAAAACGGGATAGTTTATTAATACAAATTATATTTGGTGATGAAATTCGAGAATCGAGATTATTCAGTGTGTGAAATATTTTTGTATAAATTGATAGTTTTTATTTCCTCTCTATTTATCAAATCAGATGAATTTACACTATAGAAGTTTATTACTGTTGTAATTTCTTTTCAATATGGTAACTTTTTGTTTACATTATAAATGTCAAAATGACGGTCATACTAGCACTAGTGTGAATATGAGAGTTCATATCGACATTATTTTAGTGTGAATATGACAATGGTTGATATAAGTCGATTTATAGACTGCTTCAGATTTATTTGTTGATAAATTCAAAATTTCCACCTCTGCGGCAGCTTCAACATATTTTGTTTTTGCTACAGATTTTGTAGAAATAAATAACCAAAAACCAATACATTTTATCGAGATACAGTCTAGATAATTCAATCTGACAACTGTCATAGTGAAATAAATACGATGTACCTTTCTATCCAAGCGTTTCCACCAAGTGGAAAAATAAAGGCCAAGATCTGTCACAAAACAACTACTTCCCTGGCTAATACTACGACGGACATTGAACTACATCTGACAGATATTTGTGGAACGTTCTTCCAAGAAGACCCAGTTGCAATAAGTGCCTGTCTTGTGATTAAACAAGAGATTATGCTTCATTTAGCTGGGAATGACCACCGAAACATACATGTCAGCAGGTTCAAATGAATGAGAGATGTAGGTATTTTTTTTTTAAATTGCAATAAAATGTATAAATGTGCAGTCAGGAACAGCACTGCAAATGACACACAATATCAAAACCTATCCTAAATGTTTGAACTGTCGTAGAAATTTCGTGTACGCATGAGTTCGAGAGCTCAATTATTGTAATTCTTCAATGAACAATGAAAGATGAGAGATGGCCGTCTTATTAGCTGCTAAATCTTAATTTAATGTGCAGATGAAAGTATTAAAATGGTGAATTCATGCACGCGACTTAAACATTTAAGTGTGATTTAAGAAATTCGTAAGTTGGCTACCTTCAAATCTTTATCATATTTCTCCCTGCAAATTACGTACTGCGCATAATATACATTATAATTTCAAATGTTTTACCTACTGGTGTTTTTTTTATATTTTTATTTTTCAAAGAACACCTGTGAATTATTTTTACGACAATCTAACGTTAAGTCTTGAGTTAAGACTATGTTGTGCAAAAATTCACTATAAAACCATGATGGTGCTTGTTTTCTTGTATTCATATTTCTTAGTAGTTCCCTTCTCAGTTTGCTGATTCACTATGAGCGGTAATTGGTCGTTCGTTTGTAATGAGAAGTTGTTTACATTTGTCAAGAGCAAAAAGCTTCCTGGTGTAGAGACTATATATCATCAGAATAATTTAAAACTAAAAATCTATTCGGATTTTCACTTCAAAAAACCCATAGAAAACATCTACCAAGAAACAAATATGAAATACGGTAGGTATTCGTTTCTAGCAATCGATATATTAAGTACGATGAACAATTTAGTTTAAATACAGACAATGATACATTCTGAAAGGGAAATCTCTCACCTAACGAAATTTTGCAAAACATTCAACCAAAACATGCAAAAAAAATTGTATAGAAATATTTACATACCTCACAAACCTGTTGAATTACTTATTACACTTTCACATGAGTCAAGACAAAATTAAAGTTTTTTGTTTTTAGCGTTCAGTTTCACGATTCTAGATTTCCTTTAAATACGCAACTATCATTTGTCATTCTTCTGGTCACGCCACATCCTAAATCGCAATGCTCAAAAGTTTCTGTGCTCTACGATCTTTCCGTGCTTCTTGCTAGATACCATTTGTTTCCGAGAAAGATAATTTTCCATATTGCCTACTATTCCATATTTACACCTCCTCTCCTTGTCTTGATTTTCATAACCGTTTTTGAAACCCTCGTTCACAAAAAAAATCTAAACTCTCAAAGCCCTCTTCTTGGATATTTTTCACGAATTCCAATGGAGACCCGACAATAGGGAACAAGCGTGTCCCCGTTTAAAAAAAATTGTTTGTACATAAACATTACCGTCTGAGGAACAGAGAAATACCTACTCAATAATTGAAATTTTTTGTTTTCCTTTTTCAAATTCGAAATCAAGTATGCAATTTCTTTCATTCTATTTGAAATCGTACTCCTAGCGACTCTGACGGATATTTTTGGCAACGTTTCTTCACACCGGTGTGAAGTTAGCAGCTAATTTCCAGCAGCCAAAATGCCGAACATTACCATATCCATAGACGTACCAATTTTTTTTTATTTCTTATTAGATCATAGATGATTCGTATATGAAATAGTTTTATGGAATTTCAAATATTTTCAAACATCAATTTACAGTAAATGAGATATAATTTCAATGGAATGAGAAGAAGTAAGGTTCGATGATAAATAAACTCTTTCTCGTATAAGAACAGAAAATACTCTTTCGATGAAAAACTTAGTTACCGGACTTATTAGGGTATAGAATTGATTTAATAATCGAAAATATGAACGAATGAGCCATGAAATGAAATGAAAAATAGCACATCAACAAACACTAACTAAACAAGCCAGAATCGAAACTTTGGGAAGCAAACGAAATGTCAGATTCAGGGAAACTGGAAAAAGCATAATCACATAAAAAAACATCCAGTGAAAAATGAATCAGCGACAGGCAGTCGGGGGGGTCGAAATCACCATAAGAAAAGAAAAATAATTCGAAACTATAAGAAGAAAATGAAATGTCAGATCCATATTTCAATAGAATAATCTAATTCACTTTACGAAACACCCAGTGAAAAAATTAATCAGTGACGGGCCGTCGGAGGGGTCGAAATCAACATAAGAAAAGAAAAATAATTCGAAACTATAAGAAGAAAATGAAATGTCAGATCCATATTTCAATGGAATAATCTAATTCACTTTACGAAACACCCAGTGAAAAAATTAATCATTGACGGGCTGTCGGAGGGGTCGAAATCAACATAAGAAAAGAAAAATAAATCGAAACTATAAGAAGAAAATGAAATGTCAGATCCATATTTCAATGGAATAATCTAATTCACTTTACGAAACACCCAGTGAAAAAATTAATCATTGACGGGCTGTCGGAGGGGTCGAAATCATCATAAGAAAAGAAAAATAAATCAAAACTATAAGAAGAAAAGGAAATGTCAGATCCATATTTTACTGAAATAATCTAATTCACTTTCCGAAACACCCAGTGAAAAAATTATTCAGTGACGGGCTGTCGGAGGGGTCGAAATCAACATAAGAAAAGAAAAATAAATCGAAACTATAAGAAGAAAATGAAATGTCAGAAACATATTTCATTGGAATAATCTAATTCACTTTACGAAACACCCAGTGAAAAAATTAATCAGTGACGGGCCGTCGGAGGGGTCGAAATCATCATAAGAAAAGAAATATAATTCGAAACTATAAGAAGAAAATGAAATGTCAGATCCATATTTCAATGGAATAATCTAATTCACTTTACGAAACACCCAGTGAAAAAATTAATCAGTGACGGGCCGTCGGAGGGGTCGAAATCATCATAAGAAAAGAAATATAATTCGAAACTATAAGAAGAAAATGAAATGTCAGATCCATATTTCAATGGAATAATCTAATTCACTTTACGAAACACCCAGTGAAAAAATTAATCAGTGACGGGCTGTCGGAGGGGTCGAAATCAACATAAGAAAAGAAAAATAAATCGAAATTATAAGAAGAAAATGAAATGTCAGATCCATATTTTATTGAAATAATCTAATTCACTTTACGAAACACCCAGTGAAAAAATTAATCAGTGACGGGTCGTCGGAGGGGTCGAAATCATCATAAGAAAAGAAAAATAATTCGAAACTATAAGAAGAAAAGGAAATGTCAGATCCATATTTTACTGAAATAATCTAATTCGCTTTCCGAAACACCCAGTGAAAAAATTAATCAGTGACGGGCCGTCGGAGGGGTCGAAATCATCATAAGAAAAGAAAAATAAATCAAAACTATAAGAAGAAAAGGAAATGTCAGATCCATATTTTACTGAAATAATCTAATTCGCTTTCCGAAACACCCAGTGAAAAAATTAATCAGTGACGGGCCGTCGGAGGGGTCGAAATCATCATAAGAAAAGAAATATAATTCGAAACTATAAGAAGAAAATGAAATGTCAGATCCATATTTCAATGGAATAATCTAATTCACTTTACGAAACACCCAGTGAAAAAATTAATCAGTGACGGGCCGTCGGAGGGGTCGAAATCATCATAAGAAAAGAAATATAATTCGAAACTATAAGAAGAAAATGAAATGTCAGATCCATATTTCAATGGAATAATCTAATTCACTTTACGAAACACCCAGTGGAAAAATTAATCAGTGACGGGCTGTCGGAGGGGTCGAAATCAACATAAGAAAAGAAAAATAAATCGAAATTATAAGAAGAAAATGAAATGTCAGAAACATATTTCAATGGAATAATCTAATTCACTTTCCGAAACACCCAGTGAAAAAGTTAATCAGTGATGGGCTGTCGGAGGGGTCGAAATCATCATAAGAAAAGAAAAATAAATCGAAATTATAAGAAGAAATTGAAATGTCAGATCCATATTTTAATGGAATAATCTAATTCACTTTCCGAAACACCCAGTGAAAAAATTAATCAGTGACGGGCCGTCGGAGGGGTCGAAATCACCATAAGAAAAGAGAAATGATTCGAAATTATAAAAAGAAAATGAAATGTCAGATCCATATTTCACTGGAATATTCTTATTCACTTTCCGAAACACCCAGTGAAAAAATTAATCAGTGACGGGCCGTCGGAGGGGTCGAAATCACCATAAGAAAAGAAAAATAATTCGAAATTATAAGAAGAAATTGAAATGTCAGATCCATATTTTAATGGAATAATCTAATTCACTTTCCGAAACACCCAGTGAAAAAATTAATCAGTGACGGGCCGTCGGAGGGGTCGAAATCACCATAAGAAAAGAGAAATGATTCGAAATTATAAAAAGAAAATGAAATGTCAGATCCATATTTCACTGGAATATTCTTATTCACTTTCCGAAACACCCAGTGAAAAAATTAATCAGTGACGGGCCGTCGGAGGGGTCGAAATCATCATAAGAAAAGAAATATAATTCGAAACTATAAGAAGAAAATGAAATGTCAGATCCATATTTCACTGGAATATTCTTATTCACTTTCCGAAACACCCAGTGAAAAAATTAATCAGTGACGGGCCGTCGGAGGGGTCGAAATCACCATAAGAAAAGAAAAATGATTCGAAATTATAAGAAGAAAATGAAATGTCAGATCCATATTTTAATGGAATAATCTAATTCACTTTCCGAAACACCCAGTGAAAAAATTAATCAGTGACGGGCTGTCGGAGGGGTCGAAATCATCATAAGAAAAGAAAAGTAATTAGAAACTATAAGAAGAAAATGATTAATTTTTTCACTAGGTGTTCCGTAAAGTGAATTAGATTATTCCATTAAAATATGGATCTGACATTTCATTTTTTTCTTATAGTTTTGATTCATTTTTCTTTTCTTATGATGATTTCGACCCCTCCGACGGCCCGTCACTGATTAATTTTTTCACTGGGTGTTTCGGAAAGTGAATAAGAATATTCCAGTGAAATATGGATCTGACATTTCATTTTCTTTTTATAATTTCGAATCATTTCTCTTTTCTTATGGTGATTTCGACCCCTCCGACGGCCCGTCACTGATTAATTTTTTCACTGGGTGTTTCGGAAAGTGAATTAGATTATTCCATTAAAATATGGATCTGACATTTCAATTTCTTCTTATAATTTCGATTTATTTTTCTTTTCTTATGATGATTTCGACCCCTCCGACAGCCCGTCACTGATTAACTTTTTCACTGGGTGTTTCGGAAAGTGAATTAGATTATTCCATTGAAATATGTTTCTGACATTTCATTTTCTTCTTATAATTTCGATTTATTTTTCTTTTCTTATGTTGATTTCGACCCCTCCGACAGCCCGTCACTGATTAATTTTTTCACTGGGTGTTTCGTAAAGTGAATTAGATTATTCCATTGAAATATGGATCTGACATTTCATTTTCTTCTTATAGTTTCGAATTATATTTCTTTTCTTATGATGATTTCGACCCCTCCGACGGCCCGTCACTGATTAATTTTTTCACTGGGTGTTTCGTAAAGTGAATTAGATTATTCCATTGAAATATGGATCTGACATTTCATTTTCTTCTTATAGTTTCGAATTATATTTCTTTTCTTATGATGATTTCGACCCCTCCGACGGCCCGTCACTGATTAATTTTTTCACTAGGTGTTCCGTAAAGTGAATTAGATTATTCCATTAAAATATGGATCTGACATTTCATTTTCTTTTTATAATTTCGAATCATTTCTCTTTTCTTATGGTGATTTCGACCCCTCCGACGGCCCGTCACTGATTAATTTTTTCACTGGGTGTTTCGGAAAGTGAATTAGATTATTCCATTAAAATATGGATCTGACATTTCATTTTCTTCTTATAATTTCGAATCATTTTTCTTTTCTTATGGTGATTTCGACCCCTCCGACGGCCCGTCACTGATTAATTTTTTCACTGGGTGTTTCGGAAAGTGAATAAGAATATTCCAGTGAA
Organism: Chrysolina americana; assembly: GCA_958502065.1. NCBI lineage: Eukaryota > Metazoa > Arthropoda > Insecta > Coleoptera > Chrysomelidae > Chrysolina > Chrysolina americana. The sequence continues at coordinate 92,181,483 of OY293412.1, forward strand.
ATATGGATCTGACATTTCATTTTCTTCTTATAGTTTCGAATTATATTTCTTTTCTTATGATGATTTCGACCCCTCCGACGGCCCGTCACTGATTAATTTTTCCACTGGGTGTTTCGGAAAGTGAATAAGAATATTCCAGTGAAATATGGATCTGACATTTCATTTTCTTTTTATAATTTCGAATCATTTCTCTTTTCTTATGGTGATTTCGACCCCTCCGACGGCCCGTCACTGATTAATTTTTTCACTGGGTGTTTCGGAAAGTGAATTAGATTATTCCATTAAAATATGGATCTGACATTTCAATTTCTTCTTATAATTTCGAATTATTTTTCTTTTCTTATGGTGATTTCGACCCCTCCGACGGCCCGTCACTGATTAATTTTTTCACTGGGTGTTTCGGAAAGTGAATAAGAATATTCCAGTGAAATATGGATCTGACATTTCATTTTCTTTTTATAATTTCGAATCATTTTTCTTTTCTTATGGTGATTTCGACCCTCCGACGGCCTGTCACTGATTAATTTTTTCACTGGGTGTTTCGGAAAGTGAATTAGATTATTCCATTAAAATATGGATCTGACATTTCAATTTCTTCTTATAATTTCGAATTATTTTTCTTTTCTTATGGTGATTTAGACTCCCCCGACTGCCTGTCGCTGATTCATTTTTCACTGGATGTTTTTTTATGTGATTATGCTTTTTCCAGTTTCCCTGAATCTGACATTTCATTTGCTTCCCAAAGTTTCGAATCTGGCTTGTTTAGTTAGTGTTTGTTGGTGTGCTAAATTTCATCTTATTTCATGGCTCATTTGTTCATATTTCCGTTTATTATTAAATCAATTCTATACCCTTATACGTCCGGAAACTACGTTTTTCATCGAACGAATATTATCTTGTCTTATACGGGAAAGATGAGTTTATTTATCATTAAACCTTCATTTTCATTTCATTATAGTTATGTCTCATCTATTGTAAATTGATGTTTGAAAATATTCGAAATTCCATAAAACTATTTCATAGTCCAATCATCTATAATTTAATAGGAAATTGAAAAAAAATTGGTACGTCTATGGATGTTCGGCAATCTTCGGCATTTTGGCTGCTAGAAATTAGCTGCTAACTTCACACAGGTTTTCTTCACACAGTTCAAACTTTCACCGGTAGGGCTCTTGAAGGATGTGTATGTAATATTTGTTAAAACGAATTTTTCACGGGGCTGAAAATAAGAAGCGGATTTAAAAATCAGCTAAAAATACCTATGGTATATATACTAAACTTTCCATTGTCAGCTTATTGCCGACAACAATATCTTGAGATTTTTGATGATTCACTAAATTCAGTAAAAAAAAGGCGGTGGTGATGTCATATTCAAACTTTTCCACTCTTTTCGATGCAGATGTATAGTAGGTAGGTTTTCGAAAAGTAGTCGTCTGTTTTTAGCTATATATGGTCCAAGATGGCCTACGTTTGCTTAATATAGCCAATATAAGTGCTCTGCACCAATTCTCATTCAATTGAAATGTAGGTCACTTGATCTCATTTTCCGTATCAAACAATGAAAATGAACACTATTCTAAAAAATATCCCTTACCCAAAATTATGTCTTTTCCCTTTTCTCATACGTAAAACGTAAAAGGACCGATTTTCTCCAATATTATTTTGGGGTAAGTAATTGTAACAGTCATATCAGTTTTAAATTATAGTTTTGTTGAAAAACTTGTCGATATTTTGGATGTTTAGGTTGTGAATCTAGTGGATCCACAAAAACTTGAACCAACGTCAACTTATTTTCATATCCGAATAAAATTGGCGGTAATATCTTTTAGTTTCAAGTCATCCAATAGAATGTTGACACTGAAAATTTACTTCTGATTTTCCGCGAAGTGGCGCCGCCGTCACATAATTCAAAAGAGAACCAGCAGAGGCGCTGCCGTCGCGAATTTATTCTTAAAATGAATTTATAGCAGTCTCAACCCGATAGTCGGATAGATTAGCTTTCACAATTTCAAAACAGATGACCTCCAGTTTGATGAAATTATTTCCTTTGATAAATTCGATGATGATGATATAATACATATATTAAAAATCCTATTGGTCAAAAATGCAATGTCACTTTGACACCGAAAAATGTGTACTTTAACTTTTTAATCGACAATATTTCTGTTTTCCATTCGGCAACGGAACTTGCGCCATCTGTTCATCAATGGCTAAACTATTAACATCTTCGGACAATGCTAGCAACTTTTAATTTTAAATTGTTTTCAACATTCTATAGACAATGCTCATTTATACCATTGTTTAAGTAAAGTCTTAGACAATGTTTATACCGTACAATGGTTTTGATATTGCTCATTATTTCTGAAACAACCACAGGAAGTTATTCGACTCAAGATCAAGTCATTATCTATATACTCTTTAGAGAATGATCAAGTTGTGTTTGAATCAAAGAGCAGTTTCAAACATTGAAATTTCGCAAAAAAACAGATTTAGGGAATTGTTTTCACAATATGTGATTTTTTAGACAAAAGTTTATGCAGAAAACACAAATAATAAAATCATGCGTGTTTACTATTCACCAAATTTTCCAATATTTGGCCAAACTTTCTCATTCATCGAATTCATCCGATGGAACAAACAACTCCGAGCCGATTTATAATGCGAGACCGCAGACCGCTAGTGTCCTCTGGCGGGTCTAAAATGGACTGCTAGAATTATCGACAGATCTTGTGCCTGAAACCTGCAACTCGGACGCTTATTTGTAAAGCTGTGGACCCATCTACTGCTTTGAAATGAAGATGTCGCTGTATCGCGCTTTTGAAAGATTTTATTACAAATATAACAATGTGGAATGTTTTCTAGGTCCCAGGCCCAGGGGCAGTTTAATTCGTCTAGACGCTGAAACCGTAAATAACTAATTAAAATCATATTGCATCAAAATTATGTCAATTATATTCATGTTTTTTAACTAAAAACGCTAGGATAAGAACGTTTATCGACATTTGTCCCACAGGTACTTCCTATGTTTATTGTTCACTCATCACAAAGGCCAAGCTATCCTAGTTGACTATGTACATCACTGTATATAAAGTGTGATTTTTAGGCCGGAGTCCCATGCATCCGTTTATCCGACGGTACGATGATGCGAAAGTGTTTCTATTGGTCGAAATTCAAATATGGACAGATAAAATTTGAATTTCGACCAATATGAACACTTTCGTATCATGGTACCGTCGGATAAACGGATGCATGAGACTCCGGCCTTATTCGTTCTTCGATAAACTGTGAAAGATGGTTCCTTTGAAAATTTTTTGAGCGAAAATACTTCGACATGTTTTAGAAGAATCATGATCCCCATTTTTCACAATGGATTTTATCTAAAAGCATGTAGAATAATTCATGTGCCAAGTTCTCAGGCAGTTTGGAAATCTTGGCACAAATGTGTTTATGTGTCTGTTCTTCGCATCTTCGGTACTCTTCCATCAAATTCATCTCATCATATAGATTGTGAATGATCTGAACACTCTTATCATCATTTTTCCCGTAGTTTTCCTGCATTAAAGTTCTCTGATTCATGTTGGCTTTTTCAAGGGCCTTCACTGCCAACCAAGTACATTTACCTTCTCTGATATCTGAACCGGTTCTACCTGTGTCTTCGGGATTTCCATAGCAGTCTAGGAAATCGTTCTGTAAAAAAGTAGATACATAATCAATGAATTGATTAGTACTATCAGCAGTATATTATACAGTGTGTCCCAGCTAAAACTTGTCACCCCCCTAATATCCGAACTCATGAAAAAATTGAAAATCGCTCAGACCCGTCGATTTTTATTTCAAGGGGGAACACTTCCACCAAATAGACCATCATTGTGTTGTCAACCCCCTCAACCCCAGCACCCCCTACTTCAGAATTTTCAATGGGACTACTATACTTGTGATACATCATTTTGAAGGGAATTCAATCTCAAATACATCGGTGTACTGAAATTGAGGATCGATCAAGTGTTGTTGAAGTTTTCATGAAAACTAATTTTTTCCAGATATTTTTAATTTTCATCACCTAACATGTTATCATCGTATGAAAGGTTCAAAATGTGAACCATTCAGTTCCATACAGAAGTATAAGCGATCTTCGAAATTTCTTCGCACATTGCTCAACATTTCTGGAGTCACTGCACGACACTCCACAACAATTCTCCTGCGTAGATCATCAAGAGAAGTTGGCTGGGTTATATAAACTTTGGATTTCAAATGACCCCATAAAAAGAAGTCTAATGGTGATAAATCAGGAGATCTAGCCGGCCATTCTATTGGTCCTCGCCTTCCAATCCATCGCCCTGTGAAATTGTCATCTAAAAATTGACGTACAGGTGCAACAAAATGTGGAGGAGCTCCATCTTGTTGAAAGGTGAGCTGACCGTCAAGTAACCTATCATCGTCTTCAAGTAACTGAGTGATTTTGGGGTTCACAGTTGTATCAAGAAGTTCAAGATACGTTTGTCCGTTGAGGTTACCGTCAATAAAATATGGACCTACAATATGGTCTTCCAGAATACCAGCCCAAACATTCAATTTCTGGGAAGTTTGTGAATGAGTTTCCCTGTACCAATGGGGATTTACGTCACTCCAGTATCTGCAGTTGTGCCTGTTCACATGTCTATTTAAATAAAAAGAAGATTCGTCAGAAAAGCACACATTGTAGAGGTAATTATTATCACCAATCAATACTTGACTCATGATTTCACAAAACTCTGTACGTCTGTCAGGATCATCTTCATTTAATTCTTGTACATTCAGCATTTTATAAGGATGGAATTTTGCGTCTTTCAGAATTCGATGTACGCTGCTTTTCGAAACTCCAGAAATAGTCTCAAGTTGTCTTAACGATTGAATGTTGTCCATCACTGCATGTCCTACAACTGCAACAGCGACCCCTTCATTTCTCATAGGCTTCTCTCGTTCATGTTTTTTATTCAGCACTGATCCCGACTCCAAGAACTTATTCATCAATTGAAGCACGTACTGATATGATGTGGTGTTTTCTGGATGACTTTCATTGAAACTTCGAGCCGTAGCTCTAGCACATAGTCCATTTTCAAAATACGCAGCTACAATGGATATTCTCTCTTGTACAGTATAAACCATTTTCGAATGTTTTCAAATTGTTGAATGCAGTGACTCGAATACATCAATTACCAAGGCGTAAACAAAGATATGCGTATACAAAAACACAATAGGGCAATTTTTTTTTCATAAAAACGTCTGTCTCACCTTCGAAACTATTATTTCTGACAGCATATTATTTTTCATTACAGTGGCGTACCCACAGTGAACCTTTTTTACGACGCTAACATTTGAGGTGATGAAAAATTAAAATATCTGGATAAAACTTATTTTCATTAAAACTTCAACAACACTTGATCGATCCTCAATTTCAGTACACCGATGTATTTGGGATTGAATTCCCTTCAAAATGATGTATCACAAGTATAGTAGTCCCATTGAAAATTCTGAAGTAGGGGGTGCTGGGGTTGACAGCACAATGATGGTGTATTTGGTGAAAGTGTTCCCCCTTGAAATAAAAATCGACGGGTCTGAGCGATTCTCAATTTTTTTCATGAGTTCGGATATTAGGGGGGTGACAAGATTTAGCTGGGACACACTGTATACCACGGGTTAAAGGGACCAGTTTAACCCAGCGAAGAAAATGAATCACTTCAGTCCTGCGGTGTATACACAATTGTTTGCACTTTTGGGGGAATTATAACGAGAATTGAGTGACCTGTAGGTATGAAGATTCAATAACACCCTTTCAATGTTATATATCAATTTGAAAACTTGTCAGATTCAATTGTAACACTGATAGGTTGTTTTCAATTTCGTATTCCACTGGACTGAATATTTGCACCCAGAGTTAATCCAGCCACCTTTAATTTTTTTACAAAAACAGGGGACTAGTCAGATCGTTGTAAAATGGTGAAAATTAACCATCGCTCAGAAATGGGGAAAATATATAGTGGCGTGCCTCAAGGTTTAATACTAGAGCCAACATTATTCCATATACCGGGTGACTACGAGGTGAGGTATGCCCCCCAATTTTTCTATAGTTTCAAAGAAACAGGTTTCAAATTTGGTACATCGATATATTACTCAAATTCACCACTTCCGATTTAACCGAAAGTGACCCCAAACTTTTTTTTCAAATAACACCCTGTACATTTTTTTCATTGTCCGGAAGAACACGCAATTTGTGATAACACTGTTCTTCAAATTTGAAAATTGGTTGAAAAATGGCGGAGATACAGTTGATTGTTCAATCGAACAAAGTTGGCCATGAACATCAAACTCAAGTGACGAACGGCGTCAACATTTACGAGAGGAAGGTTCGACAAAAGATACAGCTGAAAATTGAGCTTGTCATGTAATTGCAGCAACCATATTTTCTAACAATTATCAAAAATTTACTCAGAACGGAGTAGTACCCCATAAAGAAATGCTCACAACTGCCATTTCTCAAATGGCAACATACTCTTTTCACATATTCGAATTTAAAAATGATGAATTATCAGATTACTCGAATGAAAATATTTGATTTTTTGCCCAGCTTTCGTAGGTTCAAGCCGCCTCTGTTTGAAAATATTTAATTTTGAGAACACTTATAATTAAACATCTCGTATCTTCGATTCCATTCAGAATTCTCCGAAACTTTTAACACGATAATTTGAATAATTCATAACTTTTCAATATGAAAAGAACATGTTGCCATTCGAGAAATGTCAGTTGTGAACATTTTTTTTGGGTACTACTTCGTTTTGAGGACATTTTTGATATTTATTGGAAAATATGGTTGCTGCAATTATATGAGAAGCTCAATTTTCAGCTGTATCTTACCTCGAACCTTCTCGTAAATGTTGATGCTGTTCGTCAGTTGTGATGATTTGAGTTTGATGTTCATGGCCAACTTTGTTCGATTGAACAATCAACTGTATCTCCGCCGTTTTTCAACCGATTTATTATTTTGAGGAACAGTGTTATCACAAATTGCGTGTTCTTCCGGACAATGAAAAAAAAAATGTATAGGGTGTTATTTGAAAAAAAAAGTTTGAGGCCACTTTCGGTTGAACTTTCGTATATGTGAGCTTGATATTATTGAAAACAAAAACAGTTTGAAATTTTTAGGAATGCATATTGATCGGAAATTAATAAATCTAAATTTACAGAATTTTTACCTGTATTTGATAGTAGTTTCCCAAAGACAGTAAGAGCGGTCTAACTTGTCGATGCGATTCTTTATCTGAAATATTTGCCAAAAGCATCGCCGCAACAACTGGACCATAGAAAACACTATATTCGGCCTTACCCATCGCCATCAAGTTATAATAATCTATGGTGAACTGATCCAAATCACATTGCATTACATCCAACGATTGCCCAAGATATGTCTTGAAACTGATATCCAGAAATAGCTCAGTGAGTGCAAGGTATTGCGGGTGGTTGGAGAAATACTTCTTCAAAATAAAGTAAACGCCATTTTCCATGTAGACTCCATCAATTATTGCTTTCAGTCCAACATTTCTGTTTCTAAACCAGCAAGGCTTGCCACCACGAGTTGATGAATTATCTACGATGTCATCCAGAATTACTATAGATGATTCCATCTGAAATATTCATAGTACTAAATTAATGTAACTGCATGGAACTTCAACACTGTTACCAAAACTACTTCAACATAGGAATTTATTAAAAAATTGGAAAGAGTGTCAGTAATGCAAATTGGTAGATTTCTATTCGGGGATTTTGATACTGACATTAACCTTTATTTACACTACATACTTAGGAGATAAGTAGTATTTATCCGTCGAGAACGATTTTGTGGCCAAGCATAGTGAAGGCTGGCAAAAGTTTGAGCTAGAGTGCCATTTCTGAAATATATCAAGATATCTACATCTTGGGAGTGAAATTTTCCGTGTGACGTAATCTGAACGACCGCACTGACTATATGATTATAAGGCCAAAAACTAACATTCATCATTGTGGTAAGTCGATAAGCCATAGAAGAAATAAACAGCGAAATACTAATAGCTATTTTTGTAAAATAACCCTTTTGGGTAAAAGTACCATTTACTCAATAAACAGGTTTTAGGTTAGAAAAATAGAGACCTTTTAAGAACCCTTGAAAGGTACCTTTATCCTCAAGGTGACATTATGAAATCGATCAAAACTGACTACGACAGGGCCAAAAGGAAGATACCCAAAAAGCGTTAGATAAATTTCACCCAAAGTCAACGACTAATATTGTGGATCCCCATCAAAATGCATCTGCCTACTCACGACGTGTTCACGAGGCTGAATAATCAGAACGCAGACCTTTCAAGCTCCTTCTGGAGAATCTGGAAGAGAAAGGAATAGAAGCAAGGTCTTTGACTTGTAGGTCTAGATGAGGAGCACATAAAGCTACTAAATGGCCCTTCTGTAGTGCTGCAATGGCTGTCATCCTCGAGGGTCTAATGGCTCAACGCAAGATTTCAAGGGGAACCAACGCAGGGATCTCAGGCGGCTATTCAAGGGGAGTCAAGCCTACCGACCTAGGTTAAGTTGCGAGTACTCCGAAAATTTTATCCAGAGAGAGATAAGGTTATCAGAAGAACCTAATATGGTACCCCTGAAACCACATGTACCTGTAACCCATCTCCCATGGGTGGAGAGAGCTGGCCGTATGTAGGAAACGACCTCTCAGAACTCTAAGTGCCCAAAGAGGGTCCTCAGTTAAAATAGGCCAATCATGTTATACCAAAGGGAAGGAGAGAGTGGCAAACGTCCGAAAACCGATAAAAGGTAAGCCAAAAATGTTTCCTTATCTACTTTCCACGTCTGTTGAATTTACCCCAGATAAAACTTCACCACGGATCGCATATGTCCCTTAATTCAGGAGCTTTGGACATATCAGGGAATGATAAGGCGAGTGAGGATAGGTGGAGGGGCGGCTCAGTACTGCACCTCAGCAGGTTCCCCGTGGTTGAATATGTATTATTAATTATTAACACATAAAAATTATACTAAAAATGAATTATGGTGGATTACGTAATCCAATCTTCCGCAAAAAAAACCTATACAATAGGTATGGTCGTCGGCAAGTATTCAACAGAAAACAACTACTGCCCCCTACGACCATTGAATTATATCTGTTTAATACTTGGCAAAGTTTTCTACAAGAACCACTTTGCAATGCATTTCAAATATCAAAGCTGAAATTATTTTTCGATTTAATTGGGGGAACACCTCCGTACCGGTTTCATGGTCATTGCCAATCATCAGCGAAGGCTAGTTCGACCCAATTGAATCGAAAAATCCTTTCATCCTAATTGGAAATCCCTGAGACAAACACTGAAGTATGAATTCAGCGCCATCTCTGGGTTCCAGATTAAAATGCACTCCGACTACGTGTCGACTTCAATATGAAGCCAGAAACTCCATGAAAGATGGGCGACACTACTTGACGGAAGATCATAAAACTAAAAATAAATTATGGTGGATTACGTAATCCAATCTTCCGCAAAAAAACCTATACAATACAATACGACCATACCTATTGTATTACGTAATCCACCATAATTCATTTTTAGTTTTATGATCTTCCGTCAAGTAGTGTCGCCCATCTTTCATGGAGTTTCTGGCTTCATATTGAAGTCGACACGTAGTCGGAGTGCATTTGAATCTGGAACCCAGAGATGGCGCTGAATTCATACTTCAGTGTTTGTCTCAGGGATTTCCAATTAGGATGAAAGGATTTTTCGATTCAATTGGGTCGAACTAGCCTTCGCTGATGATTGGCAATGACCATGAAACCGGTACGGAGGTGTTCCCCCAATTAAATCGAAAAATAATTTCAGCTTTGATATTTGAAATGCATTGCAAAGTGGTTCTTGTAGAAAACTTTGCCAAGTATTAAACAGATATAATTCAATGGTCGTAGGGGGCAGTAGTTGTTTTCTGTTGAATACTTGCCGACGACTATACCTTTTGTATAGGTTTTTTTGCGGAAGATTGGATTACGTAATCCACCATAATTCATTTTTAGTTTTATGATCTTCCGTCAAGTAGTGTCGCCCATTTTTCATGGAGTTTCTGGCTTCACATTGAAGTCGACACGTAGTCGGAGTGCATTTTAATCTGGAACCCAGAGATGGCGCTGAATTCATACTTCAGTGTTTGTCTCAGGGATTTCCAATTAGGATGAAAGGATTTTTCGATTCAATTGGGTCGAACTAGCCTTCGCTGATGATTGGCAATGACCATGAAACCGGTACGGAGGTGTTCCCCCAATTAAATCGAAAAATAATTTCAGCTTTGATATTTGAAATGCATTGCAAAGTGGTTCTTGTAGAAAACTTTGCCAAGTATTAAACAGATATAGGTCAATGGTCGTAGGGGGCAGTAGTTGTTTTCTGTTGAATAATTGCCGACGACCATACCTATTGTATAGGTTTTTTTGCGGAAGATTGGATTACGTAATCCACCATAATTCATTTTTAGTTTTATGATCTACCGTCAAGTAGTGTCGCCCATCTTTCATGAAAATTATACAGGATAATTTTGTTTTACGAACTAACATTTGCTGTCAATATTTTTAATAGGATTGAAATAAATAATAATCGAAATATTATAGACAGACGTTTTCAGTTACTAGTATAAGTTATAATCAATGGGAAATGCACAAGAGTTTTTTTTTTATCGGATAATTTTAGTTTTCCATCGAAATAATCTTGCCAATCAATAATTTAACGAGAAATGTCTGCTATTTTGATTGAGTATAGTATGAATGAATTACTTCATTGTTCGATAATTTTCAAAAGTTAACATTTTCAATATCCAACATGGCATTTAGAGCATTAGTGTCGATCAGAACAAGATGATTTTATCAAAGCAGGCTTATTATCCATGAATAATTATTGAATAAAATATTACCATACTGGGTGATTGAACAATACTCGAAAAATACATTCTATATTTCTCACCATCCTGCCACACCACCCAAGCATGATTGCTAGTTTAATATTCTCAGGTGAAAGATTCTTGTATTTTTCCAGTGCCTCATAAATGACCACCGTTGCAACTCCTCTGGCATTTGTTCCTTGATCTACATTGCTTTTCAGAACTTTGGTAAGTTTTTCTTTAAACTTTGGAACTGTACTCCAAGGCTCTTCGTTGGTGAGACTTTCTACGAATTCAGGAAAATGTGACATAAACTCTTCATGTTTTTTCTGGGAGAAAGGATTTTGTCCTGATGAGAATGGGTTCCTGGAAAAATAATCATTTGAGAAATGTCTGTCGTGGTATTAGCCAGGGAATTAGTTATTTTCTGTCAGACGTTTGCCTCATTTGCCTTTTGGAAACGTGTGGAGAGAAGGGTACTTCGACGTTGTCGATATTATATTCCTTTCATTTTATCGGCATCTTCGGCAAAAATTTTCGAACTTTGTTCGAATTTATTACAATAATTTTTTCCTGGAGTGTCTTTGCTTTCCGGGGAGTGTTCATCTTGATTTTCACTACGGATAGTGCTGCGACTGACTTAGTGTAGGTCGCTTGCAGAAAGTGCAGCGGCTAGCCTGTCTGGGAATCACAGGGGCAATATTTACGTGCCCTACTGCAGCCTTAGAGGCAATGCTAAACCTTCCGCCATTGCACCTATGTGTAATGAAAGAAGCAGCAAACAGTGCCTTCAGACTGAGCCAGACAAAAAACTTAAAAGCAGGAGATCTGATCGGACACTTGAAGATTTTGGAACACATTTCCCTAGAAGCCATGTCTAAACCGACAGATTTCATGCCAGTTAGGTACGACTTCGAAATGCAGTTTGAAGTAGACATAAACAGCCACCAAACTTTCACAGAAAACGGACCTCAACTGGGAAAGGATGCATCAGTGTGGTACACAGATGGATCTAAGATGGACGAAAGGGTTGGAGTGGGCGTTACAGGACCAAATTTCAGGCTCTCAAAACCCCTTGGCAACACCCCAACCATCTTTCAAGCAGAAGTACATGCTATAGAATTGTGTGTCCAGGAATGCCTTGAAAGAGGCACTCGAAGGGCAGAAATCTATATACTGTCAGATAGCTAAGCAGTACTAAAAGCTCTGAGGTCATACACCTGTGAGTCTAAGTTGACTTAGGACTGTAAACAATCCCTTCTGTAGACTCTCCAGAGCCCACTTGAAAGAAGAGTTCCGACGCTGGGTAACGGATTAAATGAAATAAAGTGCCAGGACAAAGACAAGCGAAAAAACTAGTGTATCTATCGCCAAAGAAAGCTAAACAGTTTCTCGAGTTGGAAAAGAAAGACTTGAAGATGGTTACGGGACCTCACTAGACACTGCCCTTTGGAGTACCACCTTAAAAAGATGACTAAATCAGAACAGTGATAGTTGCCGCTACTGCGAGAACTTCGCGGAAACTGCAGAACATTTGCTGTGCGAATGCCCAGCGCTTTTCTGCAAGAGGCTTAAATTATTGGAAGGGGCCTTCTTAACGCCCTCCGGCATCAGGAACTTACCTCCCAGGAAACTGATAAACTTCGCAAAAAGCCTCGGAATCCCGGGTCTCGAATAGATCAAGGGTCACGCACAAAAGAACTTAAAGGTCGAAGTGCTTGTGAGGCTGCCTTACAATCTGCAATCTAGTGTAGGTCGCGGCTTCATTTGTGAGGAAACATTAGTTGATCAGTTGATTTTTATTCATTGCGCAGGGACAGGACAACTCTAATGTTATCCGAACTACTCCAGCACCTACGAGAGGCAAAACCTCGAAACATGCAAGTCTGCAGGTGGCCATTCCCAGCCAAATGAAGGATAATCTACTGTTCAGTCACAAGATAAGCTCTTACAATTGGGTCTTCTTGTAAGAACGTTGTACAAATATCAGTCAGATGTAGTTCAATGTCCAGCGTAGTATTAGCCAGGGAAGTTGTGGCTTTCCCACAAATTGAATTCAATTTAAATGGAAAAAGACTCACCTGTGAACAACTCCCATTGAGTTCGTTCTTTCAGTAGATTTCAATAAAATATGGCCATGGAAGTGTTTTGCTGCCAATGTAGAATAGTACGTCCACTTTTTACAGTTACACAATTCATTATTTCGAACAGTTTTTTTCACGAGGGGAGCAATAATTGTAAAGCAAGATATTTGTCTAGAAATCATTCCGCCTGCTTGAAGAGCACTCAACAACTATTAATTCTGTTCACAAGTTGATGAAAAATATCTCCAATGTAATGCGATCGTGAGGAGAGCTGATTTGCGAATGTTGTTCTCCTAGTTTTCCAGTGATAATTGCTGGTAGTCTCCGTCATGAAATCCGGTTTTAGAGTTATACATCTGTTCAGGGGTACAGGGGCGGATTCAAGGGGGACCATAGGAGCCATGGCCCCCCTTATGAACCCAATAAATATAAAAATTTAGGTATCCTGATTTACCAACAAACAAACGCACGGATGTCTTGTAACTCACCCGCACCCCCATCAAATATCAAATAATGGTAATGCTCTAAGCTCTTTTGGTCTAGGATTTATGAAATATATCAATTAGTTTGAACTTGTTTTTTACTAAAAAAAAAGTGACATATGAAAGGAAACTAAATATGATATTCTTTTTACTAAAAATCAATCTTTTTATGAAATAACACTTGACTATGACTCAGTAGACCAACAAAAAATTCCGCTATTTTGCTAATGTATATGAGCCATGATTTTCTATGCCCCTCCTCTCAAACACCGCCTGGATCCGCCCCTGCAGGGGTATAATCCAGTTTAAAACCATCAAAACTTATCTTGAGATTCGGAATTAAGTGAGAAGTCAAAGTATATCTTTATATGTGACTCTTCACATTTAACTCAAAAAATATCGAAACACGAGAAAAAAAAGTTTACTGTCATCTCTTCTAGATCTCTAAAATTCAGACTCGTTTCGTTTTGAACGAAGCGGTGTCGCTAAAAAAGTTGTAACGATATTCTGACAAACGTTTCTTTCCTGGTCACAAAAAATTAACCAACTATTGAAACTAAACTCAATATTTCAACTGAGGAACATGAAATACGTCGAATACTGGCTGATAAGGTAAGCTGCAAATGAAACTGGATAACTTGGAACAAAAAATTAAACTGAATCAACTCCGTGTTTATGAAAAGCAATCTGAAGTCGACTATCAAAGAAATAATGTTCGAGACTTTTGTTTGGAGAACAATGTTTTTGCATTGGAACAAGAATGGGTGGAAAACATCTTAAGACAAGGTTAGTCATTGTCATGTTTTATAATAGTATTTTGGTGCCCAGGACTAGACTTAAATTCAAGTTCGTAACTGAGTTACAGTTCGAATATTTTATCTTTACCCATGCGTCATCAATTTATGAAGGAAGAAATCACACACCCTCTATCTCTTTCTAACAACCGCTATGAGCGAATCAAAATTCATTAACATTTGTCTTCTAAGCTAAGAATTACGGTATTGTGATGATGACGCACGGGTAAAGATAAAATAATCTAACTGTATCTTCAAATTCATGAGAAAGGTAGGAGCTATAGAATGTCATCATTGCAAAATATGAAAAGTGTTGGTTAATTTTCAGACAGTGATATCTCGAACTCGTAGTAAGCATTAAATATTTCCTCAAATTCACTGATGATTGCTTTCGATATACAGTGTGTTTCACTTGTCATGGAAACACCACCATAACTTCCGTTATTTTCGACGTAGAATCACGAAATTTTCAGGATCGATGAAAACACTAGAAATGAACTCACTGCACGAATGGAACCACCTATTTTTTCGGAAAGTTATATTAAGAGACAAAACTGGCCCAAAATTCCTTCGGATTCGTTTTCCATAATTACTAATAATACACCTGTCTCTTAAAAAAATTTCTGTCCTGAAAAATTATCATTTGTTTCACTTCTCACTAAAGGAAACGCCCCCGTATCTTCCGTAATGTTTGACATAGAACCATGACATTTTTCAGGAAATAGGTTCCTATATAAGAAGTTATTTGGGGATCCTGAACACCAATCCGAAAAAATTTCTGGCAAATTTTGCCCCCTATTCTAACTTTCCGGGAAAATGGGTAGTTCCATCGCTACTGGCGTGCAGTGTGTATGACGTAGGACCCCTTTTATACAGTGAGTTCATTTCAAGTGTATCTATCGATGCTGAAAACTTTTTCTTCTGATTCTTCGTCAAAAATTACGGAAGATACGAGGGTGTTTCCATGAGAAGTGAAACACACACACAAAAGAATATTGAAATGTCAAATGCAGAACCTCATCACCGGCATAAAGGTTTTAGTCATTGAATCACATAATGGTGATTTGTGATACGAGGGCGAATTTATGAAAAACAAGAGAAATTGCTAAAAAGTTTGAAAAGCCGTACATACCTACCTCGGAAACTATCAGGTCTACAACAACAAAAAACATGACAGGCACTCTGTACCTTCAATACGCTTGAAGGAATTAACGATCTTCTTATCACTCACGAGCTATAGACTCAATTTGGTGCAGCCGGTAATGTCTTTTTACAGTAAGATCAGATATATTTCCATCAGGACGGTACTCCACTTCATTATTTTCTTCCCGACCGACATTCGTTGAACGAGAAAGTCTTGCAAAGTTGGATTGTCAGAAAGGGAGCAATTTAATGACCTCCGAAATCACCGGATTCAACTACTTTGGACTTCTGGCTTTGTTGATAACTCAACTCCATAGTTCATAAAACACATGTTGATAAGGATGATCTTGAAAGGCGAATTACAACCGTATGTCGGTCAACTCCGTTTGACCTTTCCGAAATATTAGAGTATATACTTAGTTCGATAACAGACTTTATTTCTATTTAAAGCATAATGGACAACATATTGAACGGTTTATGAACTAGTTATTACCTGCTTAGTACATAACCTACCAATTCCCACTCCCATTCTATTTTTCGGAAACTTAGAAGGTTTTTTGAAAAAAAAATTCAAACTACAAAATTATTAATTTATTGAAACAATCAGTAATTGGAAAACAATATTTCAACACAGAATGGTGTATTCGGTAACACTGTTAGAATGAAAATTCGATGCTAGAAACCACAAGTTCACATGCATCACGAATTTTCATTGACACTTTTTCCTTGACCAAACATTTTTTAAATAAAATGAAACGCAATCAACAATTCATAAGAAATAATTATTATCCCTGAGTTATCCTAAACTATCTATATACTACAAAGAAAGACGCTTGAAACCTAATAATATATAAAATACACTTCAAAATATTCAAAACTAATGATTGGGTATCCAGGCATGCATGAACTGAAGGCCTTCACAGGTCTAGATACGGAGTTGAGCCAATCAAAGTACCAATAACGTGGGATACTCGCATTTTGATTGGTTGGATTTTGTTATATCTTTATGCCATGCCCTTTGCTAGTGAATGGGTGTACTGACGAATATGGAGGCCTTATCGTTGCCCGTCAAAAACTCATGCTCCCCATTTTCCGTTATGCACCTTGTCTAAAAACGTGTGAAATAATTCATGTGGCAAGTTTTCAGGTAGTTCCGAAATCTTAGAGCAAAGGTTTCTGTGCGTTTGTTCTTTGCATCTTCTGTACTCCTCTACCAAATTCATCTCATTATACAGATCGTGAATGATTCGAATGCACCCATTATCATCTTTTCCGTAATTTTCTTGCATCAAAGTTCTCTGACTCCTGTTGGCTTTTTCGATAGCCTTCACTGCCAACCAAGAACATTTACCTTCTTTGATATCCGAACCAATTTTTCCTGTGTTTTCAGGGTTTCCATAGCAGTCTAAGAAGTCGTTCTGAAAAAAAAATGATATATTAGTATTTGTGAATGGAACGTATTGTTTTTTCTACTCCTGTTCTATAATATCCCCAATTTTTATTTGTCATCTGCAGTAACCCACTTGGAAGTGGTAATTTTTTTATAATTCGTCCGATTTTGACGAACTTCTTAGAGTTAGAGAAACAGTACTCTGAGAGATATTTTTTTTCTCTACATAAGCCAAGGTCTGCTGCGTATATTTTAGGTGTTGAAATTCAAGACATCCTTCCCCTCAAATGGTCGTCTATCAAATTAAAATTGATGGGAACCCTGTGCATAACGCAGTAGTGGTAGAAGAATGGCCGAGTAATAATTATGGAAATCGGTAGATAGGTCGAAAAAGTTCTCTCATTGAATGGCCGCCAAGATCCCTGGACCTGACACCTCTAGATTTTTTCTTTTGGGTACTGTAAAAGAAAAGGTTCACAAGTCCAGATCACAGTCAGTAGAAGAACTGTACATCAGAATAACTGCAGCTTGTGCAGGAATCATACCCCAGGACAAATGGGAAAAGTTGTACTGGATATAAAAAGAATGTATGATTAGTGCAATGCAGTGAACGGCCGAATGGTTAATTAATGTTCATTTCTACTGCTGCCTTCAACAGTTTATTAAATATTATTTTCAGTTGTTTCATTTTTTCCATAAGTTACTTGAACAGAATAAAGAAGTTCGACTGTTTCATTTACTTTTGCCAGAAACCATGTGAATCATCATCATGTTGTTGCTGTTTTCCTCGACCTAAAATAAGCTTCAGAAACCATTGACAGGGGTATATTTTCATTATGGTATTGAACGCAAAATTCATGACTGAATATCAAATGTTCTTACTAACAGATAACAGCAAGCTAGGGTAAGAGATATACTCTCGTGTGAAATTGATGGTATCGTTGGAGTTCCTCAGGGCAGTGTCCTGGGTCCACTACTATTCATACTATATGTGAACGATATATATTATTTGTTTATTGATTGTGAATTTATAAACTGGTTTGCTCTAAGAGATAAACGGGGTCTTCCAAGCTAATGTGAATAAATTCATAGCCGTTGAGTACCCTTAAATTTTACCTGAATTTGATAGTAGTTTCCCATCGACAATAACAGCGGTCTAACTTGTCGATGTAATTCTTCATCGGAAATGTTTGCTAGAAGCATCGCTGCCACAACTGGACTGTAGAAAAAACAATATTCTGCCTTACCGATCACCAATAAGTTATAATAATCGATTGTGAAATCATCCAAATCACATGGCACTAGATCCAAAGATTGTCCAAGAGATATCTTGAAATTTATGTCCAAAAATAGCTCAACAAGAGCAAGGTATTGCGGATGATTGGAGAAGAATTTTTTCAAAACATAGTAAACGCCATTTTCCATGTAGACACCAT
Organism: Chrysolina americana; assembly: GCA_958502065.1. Classification (NCBI taxonomy): domain Eukaryota; kingdom Metazoa; phylum Arthropoda; class Insecta; order Coleoptera; family Chrysomelidae; genus Chrysolina; species Chrysolina americana. The sequence continues at coordinate 92,199,744 of OY293412.1, forward strand.
CAATTATTGCTTTCAGTCCAACACTTCTGTTTCTAAACCAGCAAAGCTTCCCACCACGAGTCGACGAATTATCTACGATGTCATCCAAAGTTAGTACAGACGATTCCACCTGAAATATTCAGTATATAAACTCACAAAAGTACTTTCCTATTATTGAAGTGAATGAATAAAAGGAAATGTCGAAGATAATGTCTTTTAATAATTGCCATAAATTGCAAGTTTGGCGATGAAGTGCATGGAAACGGGGGACAAAAGTTGTTCGCTCAATTAGTTTCATTCAAGATTTGTAAATTCTGTTAATATATGGTTGTCCTACAAATACTGATCCATATTTCGGAAACATGCAGTATGAGTGAAAGTAATGGTAGAAAATCCTATATATTCTTCTCATAGTCTTTGGCGAAAACTTTTTGGTGATAACTCCCCAAACTATTTCATAAGTTGTCAACAAATTTGAAAAATATAGAAAATGATTGAGTACTATCCTTCAAACAGTACAAAAAATTTCTTATCTCTTTTATGGAATCCAGTTAAACTTTCAAGCTTTGTTGAAAATTTTATGGCAAAATACTAACGGTTGACAACAATAGTATATTGTGTATCTAGTAGTAAAAGGAATACATTTCTGGACGACAATTTGAATTGTTGGCCGAGGCCAACAAGCATTGAAGTCTGGGAATGTGCTTTTACTACGAGGTACACATACTATTTTTTCTGAAATCGCAATCAGCATTATCATAAATTAAGGAATTATACTTATTGATTGCGTGCATTAATTTACTGTCTAAAATGTATACAAGCCGTCAAGAATTTTCCCGGATCGTTTACGATACGGGAAAGTACTTTTTCTACAAGCGTGCTTGTTCCGCCCTATTCCCGCACGCAATTTAGTTTGAGAGGTGTCATATTCCCGCACTAGTGCGGGAAAAATTTTCTCGCACGCTAATGTCACTTCAAGTGAGTTTTTCCCGCACTAGTGCGGTAATAATTTTTCCCGCACGTGAAAGTTTGTTCAAGAGCATCACATAAGATGTTTCAATGCGCTTGTAGAAGAAATATTGATCCTAACTCATACGGAAAGGTACTCTCCCGCACTCGACTGCTTACCCGAACTTCGCTTTGCGTCGTTCGGGTAACGGCAGTCTCATGCGGGAATGGTACTCTTTCCGTACTTGTTAGGATAATAACTATTCCCGTACAGTTTAGTGCCGAAAACTGTCCGGGAAAGTTCGTTGCTTAGCAACGGACTAAAATACTAGATTAGCGTATTTTGAGGCCTGAAGTTGCTACGAGAAGGTGGGCATTCTTGAACGATTTTAGAAAAAAAATATGATTAGCCTTTCATCCAGAAAAACTGATTTTACATTCATATTAATCATCTTGAAACACTCTTTGCCTGCCTAAGCAATAAGGTTTGCCAGCGAAAGAAACTGGTTTCGAAGGCTTACATCATTCAATTAAAAAAATGTTTTTTTCCGTTAATCAGCTGTCGTCGCCCTACGAACGACAGCCCTCAGAAGTCGAAACTTGTGCTAGCCGAGGATTAACGAGGTCTTACCTTTTAATGTGCGATTCCTAAAACTTTCTCAGGCCATCAGAAAAATAAAATGAAGTCGCTGGGCTTTGAACCCACGACCGGCAAGCCAGAATGATTGAAAAGCATTGATTGAGTTAAGTAGTATGACTCACAAAAATACTGTTTTTTGCCCTGTGATTACAAATAACTATTGATTCATAAACATTAGCTCCTTCGCCAAATTTTAGTACCACATTTTTTTTTTCATTTTTTACTTCACTTCCTAGCCAGTTTCAAAATAACAAAGGTAGGTACACCAAAAGTTACCTAAATTGTACGCTCAAATTATTATTGAAAATGTGGGATTTTTATTATTACGGAAATCTAAAATTTACCGTTTTGTATCATATTTCTTTATGAAAGGGTACAAAAATTACATTATGTGGAAATAATTGCTCAAATTATCCTTGATTGTCGAAAAACTTTCCTCAAACACTATCGCTACTTGTTGTTAGTTTCGGAATATTGACACTACAATCCACATTGAGAATACTGAAACTGTATTCTACCTGGTCACCTAAACCTCATTGTCATCTGTAATAGCAATCATTACATGCTCGTGAAACAATACACTATTTGTCTCTAAATCGAAATAATCTCATAGATATTTGAAAAAAATATTTAAAAAAACTTGGTACTTTTGGATATTTGTAATTGGCCTAGAAATGTCTAGAAAAGACAATTGGCTGCTCTCACCATTCTAACACACCATCCAAGAATATTTGCTAGTCCAATATTTTCTGTTGTAAAATTTTCGCACTTTTCAAGTGCTTCATAAGCAACAACCGTAGCAACTCCTCTGGCATTCGTTCCAAGATCCACATTGCATTTCAGAACTTCTGTGAGTTTCTCTTTCAGCTTTGGAACCGTACTCCAAGGCTCTTCACTGGTGAGAATTTCCACGAATTCAGGAAAATATGCCATAAACTCTTCATTTTTCTTTTGGGAAAAGGGATTTTGTCCAGATGAGAATGGTAAACTAGAAAAATTATCATTTGTAACGAAAAGAAAAAATCTTAGAAAATTTTGAGAGAGTTTTGAATATCTAATTTCCAATCTTAATTTTTTGTACTGGCATTCAACAGGACTAACTCAACTCTCAAAGATAAAATTCTGATGAAAAATATATGTAGTCCACGTAATAGAACTGGGTGCAGAAAATAATATCTGCTGATATTAAAAACCTTTCAATATAGACGTAAATTCAAGTTTGGATCATTCACCAGTTAGCCGATATTCCAAAAATCGAATCGAATAGGAGAATTGGATGCACGTGGGCTACCGTTCAGATATTTAGTTTAGCTTTGGTGAATTCACAAGTAGTGCTTCTCACTACCGGCGTTTGGAAACGTTGTGTAGAAATTTCTTCCAAAAGGATACGAGCTTTATTATTTAAAACTCACCTGACAATATTCCTCACTGAACGTGTTCTTTTTATCAAAATATAGTCCTGATTATTTTTTGTGGCCAATGTAGAATAGTGGGTTGACTTTTCATAGCTGCACAGTCCATTAATTCGAGCAATTCGTTTCACTTGGTGAGCAACAATTTTCAAGCGAGACATTTATTTAGAAATCACCACTCACTACTTGAATAACGCCAATGACTAGGTAGCTATTCAAATGCTGATAAAATTTTGTCGAACGAGAAAAGAGGATAAAGATGTCTTGGATTTCATACCGTGTTGTCCTTCGAAGATAATTATTGTTGGTAATCTCAGTAAACAAAGAGTTTTTTACGATTTATTGCCAAAGAGTAGAGGTTCTACTCTTTGTTATTGCCTTATTGTATGGCGATTCAGAAGACCGATCGAAGTTAAGGTTAATAACCTGGGCCACGCCGACATTTCTCAAAAAATAATCCCACAACAAACAAAATAAGTATTGTTTGTTGTGACCTCAGACCTTGAACTCGTTTTGGAGCGCTAAGCTGATTATTGCATCCAAAATGTGACACTAGAATTTAATCGTGTTAATCTTTTTTTTTCTGAACTTGCAATGTGCAATATTGATTTTCTGTTTTTGGATTTAGCTACTTTGTATTTTCACGTAATGGGCCGTGATGGTCGTGATCGTGGAGCGCTCGCCTTACAATCATAAGGTCGTGGGTTCAAAGTCCAGCACAGCCATCGGTCCCGGATCTTTTCCTTGCTCGCACAAGCTCCTAGGAGCTTCTGACGGGGTTCCTCTTTCTGGAAACCTGGAAGATTCGTAACAGAATAAAAAATGAATAGAATAGAATTACCTACTGAGGTTTGTCTATTGAAAATATTTTATTCATATCTATACCCAGGTGCTAGTTCATCTAAAATTTGATTTTTATTTTATACATTTTTATTAATTCAAAGACTATTTGAATTAAAGTCTTCCGCATGTACATACAGGGTGTTACATGTGTTACGAAGTGGTCTGGTCGAACAATTCTACTGTTACGAATACATTCCACCCCAACTATCGATGACTGCGTCTAAATTACACTATTTTATGAATAGATTCAGATTCAGAATAGGTATACCATGTCAAACCACTTTTCCAACTTTTTAAATAATGTAGTAAAACTGAACTTAACTAATTTTTATAATTTATTCACACATGTCTTAATCAATAATTTATAACACAAGTCACTATTTTAATTTATTTCTACTGACACTCTCTATTATTCAAATATCGTACTCTGGCTGATTCCAAAAACTGTCTTCTCGCCGTGGAGATTCCTTTTATACCTATAGCGTGGTGAAATGGCTCTCCAGTTCTCTCTCGAATTTCTACTATCGACTAGATGTCGCTTCTCGAATGATCTTGTGTCAATCGCCAGCGGCGAAGTTAATGGTGACATCATCGGCTATAAATAGCGATGTTTTCTGTGATGTCTACGAGCTCCGTCAGGACCGGCTTGAGGAGAAATCGTCACAATAATAAAAAAATTGCGTGAAAACAGGTGCCAGTACTCGGCTTTCAATTTGGATTAAATAGCTGAAGTCCCAGTGGCGTTCGTAGAAATTTCCAGTTCCAGGAAGGAATAGAAATTTGATAATAATAATAAATATCTTTATTTCAAAATTGAGCTGACAATTACAATTTTTGTAAAAGGCGGCACAGAATGAAATGACGTAAAACTAAATGAAACATGTCAAAATGAGGATACTTGGAAGACGATTTAACGCGTGATAAGGGGGTAACCATCCTTAAAATGACACCGAGATTTTCAGTAAATCACCACCAACTCAAAATGTGGAAACACCATTATAAACCCATAAAATTTTAGGGTCAATGAAAGAACAATCGCAAAATTATATAAGAAAAGATATGAAGGGTAAACCATCCTTGAAACATAAGTTGTACCTACCCATTTTAAGCAACACACACTACAATGACACCTTAGATTGGAATAGAGTCATTTTGAAGTAAAATTCCGAGTTGTAACTCGGAAGTTTGAAATTCCGAGATATAAGTCGGATTTTGTTATTTTTAATACCCTTGAAGTCCAATTCTTTTTTCCCTGTATGGGAAGAAGCAAAATCTCCTTTAACTATTACAGAATACCTAAAATCATAGGTATTCGGCGACTAATTTAGGTTACTTAAGCTATATGCACCGATATCACTTAAGGTTGCCTTGGGACTTAAGTGGCGGTTATAATAAAACGATTTTGAGCAAAACAAAAGACATTAATGTATATTTTTTTCTATAAAATTCGGATTTTGCGAAAAACTTCTTTCACTTGACCAAGATTGTCTCTGTGAAATGTTATTGATTTTTATTGAGAAAGAATTGATATCTCAATTTTAATGGCGAGGATAAATTTCTCAGATTATCGACCAGCTTGCTGAAAATGAAAGGTGGGTTATCGTAAATAGAAATGAGAATTTGTTCTCCAATAAATGAAATATACAGGGTGAGTCAGAATAAGACCGACAAACTCCGACTACAGATTCCTCACCTCATTTCGAGATGAAGAGTTCCTATCAAGGTATGTCCTAAAACGGATCCCCTCTGAGATATAGGGTGTCACAAGTACAAAAAAATATTAGATTTTTTTTTTTCTCCAAAATTACCGAAGCAAAAAATATCAAACTTGGTACACTAATCAAGGTTTATCAACGTGATAATTGGAAGTTATAATTTTTAATTTTCGTAAACCAGTGGCGTAGTTACGTTGGTATGTGGAAATATTAAAAGCCAAAACACTCCATGTACCTTCTGAGAAAATGGAGAAAAAATGAAGATATGTCCTTAGTAGCAAAATAATTAAACATTAAAAAATGTTGAGGAGGTTGACAAATAGTCGAATATGTTGTGAGAAATTAGTGTTACCTATATGAGATTATTTTACAGAGGAAATTATTTTGCTACTCCAGGACATATCTTCAGTTTTTCTCAATATTCTCAGAAACCTTTACTTTTAGGTACATGGAATGTTATGGCTTTTAAGTTGAGTATCAATGAGCCTAACTAATGTCAAACGCTCACTTGTCCATTCACTTGTCCAAAGAAAATGTGAAGGAAAATATTTCCACATACCAACGTAACTACGCCACTGGTTTACGAAAATTTAAAATTATAACTTCCAATTATCACGTTGATAAACCTTGATTAGTGTACCAAGTTTGGTATATTTTGCTTCAGGAATTTTGGATTAAAAAAAATAAATACAATTTTTTTTTCGTACTTTCGACACCCTGTATCTCAGAGGGGATGCATTTTAGGACATATCTTGATAGGAACTTTTCACCTCGAAATGAGGTCGGATTTTGTCGGTCTTATTCTGACTCACCCTGTATATATAGTCTAGTCAAAAATATTCGATTAATTCAGAAATTAGATATTGCTCGTGATTTATATATGGAAGTAACTTATTTTATTCATTTGAGAAACGACATTTTATCTTTATTAGGAGATTTCCTTCAAGTATTCATATTTGGGCATTTCTACGGTTTACGTAAATCAACTTCTCCTTTTTTTAAAATACGCGAGCCACCACTGGAAAGTAGCTGCATATATTTCTAACATTTCGTTTCCTACCATAGAAACAACACCACTCAAAGTAATGAATGAAAACAAACCCTTCTCGCTGAAATTTATGTTGTTTTAAGTTAATTTTTCGATTTTTCTCCTAACTACGACGATCTCAACTTCAAGTAATAAGTTAGGCATGTGGGTGTATGGGTAGTACCTGGCAAGGGTCAATTCCTACAGAAATTGTATCCGAAATTTTCAAGTATTTAACGAAATATGACAAACTGTCATGTTCGATGGTCTGTCAACAATGGCAAGAAGCTCTAGATCGACGGGATTTATGGAAAAAAATCACAATTCGCGTGGACCAGGATTTTTTGGAGCCCAGCACGACATCGCTGACACAGAAATATTTGCGACATATTCAAGTATTGGAATTTGGTTGGGAAAAACCCCTCATTCAAAATCGATGGCTTCCGTTGAAAGTGCACGAACTCACCAAAAGGGTAGTGAAATACATATTCAGTTTGATTGAAAACGATGCTCAGGTTGAATGCTTCAAAATTTTCGAGTGGTACGATATATACCCATTTAAGAAAATCATATATCACCTATCCAGATTTCTCAAGTAAGTTTGCATTGATCAAGTAAGGCCCGTGAATCACGATTAAATAGTTTCATCAAATTGCTTAGAAGTGACGTAATTTCAATTGGTTTGCTTCAAATTATGTGAACCAGAAATGAAGTAGTTTTGGTCAAACTTGAATCAAAATACTCGAACGTGAGCCACGGGCTTTACTAACACGCCAAATGACACCAGAAGTTGTTCATACATTATAATAATATTAGTAACAATTATATAATTCTGCTCTGGAGGAGTTGCTACACCATAACATCTGGTCAAGTCAGAGTCCAAACAGAGCAGGTTATCTTTAGAAAGGGTGTGATTCAGGGACACTCCCTCAGCCCTCTTCTCTTCTGCATCTCACTATTGCCATTATCCATTACACTACGGAAAACCCGCGGCACCCCCAGCAACCGGAGGCATAAGATGACCTCAAACTATATGCCTCCTGAGAAAAGGATCTTCACCAGTCCTTAAGGGTGGTGCAAGAGGACACGCACGCTATAGAGTTTGGGATAAATGTGCTACAGTTCATATCAGAAGAGGACGATGCGAGCAATACGAAGAGGACGTTCAGCTCGTAGATGGAAGCATCTTACATCATCTGGATGCCGGAGAGACGTATACCTACCTACAGGGGTGGAACAACGCCACACCCAAGAGGTAGATAACTACTGTTAAAAACTCTCTCCGCGGCAAGTATCATCATAAACTCCGACAGATCTGGTCATCACAACTGTCGGGGAAGAACAAAGTTGCTGCAACTAATATGCTTGCCGTTCCGATTCTCCTTTGGAGTAATGAAATTAACTCAGGAAGAGCTGTGACAAATCGTTGTAAAAACTCGAAAAATGATGCATCTTCATAGGAGCTTGCATCCTAAATCGTCCGTTCCTCGGTTATACTCTTCCAGAATACGGATGGAGCCTGTAAAGTCATCAGGAGTTCAGATCCCCTTCTCTGCTTAGTATGCGATCATGAAAAGCAGGGATTGGAGCATTTCTTTTCAAGGCAGCAACCCCTGCAGCCGATGAACTCGGTTTCGTATCGTATTCGACACTGAACGGACGAACCCAAACTTTGTCACCGAGTTGGAACTCGTTCAGCAAAAAGGTTCAAGTCAAAGCTGTGGAGTGTGAGAGGCTTCCTACAGCTACATAAGGATAAGCCAATGCATGGGGTCTTCTTCAAGAACATAGAAGACCTTGGCTCATCCAGAAAACTAACCTTCGCTTTTCTCAGGTCAAGTGGGCTGGAGTCGGAAACCGACGGATTCATAATGGCCTGACAAAATGGTGTCTTCAACACCCTCGTCTACCGTAGTCGCGTGATGGGTATAGAGGTCCCTGACACTATATGCAGAGCGTGTCGTGGGGCAGCTGGGACCATAATGCATTTGCTGTCAGTTGGTCCAGCTTAAGCCTTAGTTTCTTCGAACATTCGGTCGCGGAAAGCGGACAGTCCGTCGTCCGTCGCCTTTTGGTGATTTTATCCAACCAGAGTATTTTAAATCAGACCGGTTTTCTTGAATCCGCTTAGCTGAGCAGTACTGCGTCATTCCGCAGATTTATGCCGGCTAGTCGGTCGATATCTGTTTAGTTTGATTTCAGCGGAATCGCCGTCATGTGTGGACGACCGACATTTCGAAATACGAGTAAATTATAAACAAATATTTGAAAAATGAGGGTCAAATTCACACCTGAAATTGATGAAGTCTCAATAAACTTGGTGAGGCAGCATTCACCAGTATATAGTGATGGAGAAAAAAGCTATAGATATGGTGATAAAAAACAAAATTTGGAGAGAAATTAGTGCGTTAATGAAGATAAACGGTAACTTCTTCTTCCTCTGATAACAATAACAACACAACCAATTGTTTTAGTTCACGTTTCAGTACCTTTCGTTTCTATCCACGATACAAACAACACGCGCATCATATGCATGGCTGACACAAAAGAAACTCATTTTCTATATTTCTCTAGTAAAACTGCACTAAACTATTTTTTCTAATTTATTTAAAACACTACTTGGAACAATTATTCAGCTAAAACATTTACTTCACTATTTTATTTCTATTATGTCAGTCTCTATCAGCCAACTCTCGAAATGTCTCTCTGACTATGACTATCCCGCCATCTGATACACAGTGGTTTATATACTCGTATTTACAGTTCTCGATATATCGAGTCCACATAACGATTCGTCTAGATGGCTCTCTCTCGAAACTTCCATTTCTTAGAACGTTCGCGCTTCTTCCACGTGATTCATGTGTTTGTCAGCAGAGAACTTGTTTACATTTCGAGTGTGCACCACTAATTGGATGATCAGGGCCGGTCTCGAAATCGTTACATTGTCCCCTTCTTAAAGTCGTTTCGTCCCGAAATGTCATTTTTGGAGTGTGGAGATATCTGCGAGATTCTCCATATCTGCACCTGGACGTTCGATGGAAGTAACACTCCACAGTCTTCGAGATGGGTCGAGGAAGATGGTTTCAGCAAACCAGAATCTTGACGCCACTGGATCTGAATATTGTCTCCAACATGCTCCTTATAACTCTCCAGTCCAGCCCATCAATCCCACAGGCCAATTTTGGGATTGCCAGGTCCACAAGATTCTGGTCCAGCATCGTATCTCTTAATCTGGTGAGGCTCTTCCAGACATCTTCATAAGACGGCTTATCACGGGAATGCTTCTTGGTAACCAAATAGTAGATGTTTATCTGGCCCTTCCTCAGCTGTAGCTGTAACTTCCGGGTTATGTTCCCGCAGTTCCTGGAGTCGTCCGAACTTCTTGGAGAATACTACGGCAATGCCTCTGGACATTTGGAGATCTTCTGCCACACAACGCGTAGTCGGCAGGCACCTTGAAAAGGTCTCGTGGCTCCTCTCGGGATACCCCGTGTTGAACCTTCTATCCGTTTGAGTACAGGGACATGAACCTCTGAAACGGAATTTCATCCTCCGATGGTCTGACGGTGCGAACTTGGTCGTGGTTTCCGGCGTAAGGAGACAACCTATTGAAATGGACTACTCTAGGTTTTCCTCGTGGTGGCTTATGAATTCGATTGACAAGGTCGTTTATCCTTTTCATGATCTTATATGGACCTTCCCACGAGTTTCGAAGTTTCGGTGATAGTCCACGGCGACGTTTAGGGTTGTACAGCCAGACTAGGTCACCTGTCTGATATCCACCAGCATCGGCCTTGATGTCGTAGGTCTCCTTCATTCTGTCGCTGGCACTCTGGATGTTCAAACGGACTCGTTCGTAGATGTCGTCCATCTTCTGTCGTAGTTTGCTGACGTTGTCATCTCCCGCAGTGTCTTGTCCTGGTGGTGTCCCAAACTTCAGGTCACAAGGAAGTCGCAGCTGTCGGCCCATAATAACACTAGCAGGGGTTTGGCCGGTTGACTCGTGAACTGCGGAACGATAGGCCATCAGGAACAGATGCAGGTACTGGCCAATCCTTCTGATGATCAGAGACTACCTTAGACAGGTGGCGGTTTATCGTCTTATTCATCTGCTCCACCATTCCATCCCGCCTTGATCCGAATGCAGCTCTAACGGAACGCCGAATCGACAGATCCACTCCTTTACTAAGATGTCGGCAACGGTGATGGCTTCTTGGTTGGCCATATGCTTCGGCCCACTTGATGAAATAATCTATCGCCACAAGGATGTACTTATTCCCGTGGTCAGATTGGGGAAACGGGCCAGCGATGTCAATGGCGATCCTTTCGAATGGGCTGCCCACATTGTACTGGCGCATCGGAGGGCCTTGGACTTTGTTCGAGGCCCATTGCTGGCAGCGCATACAGCACATTTTCTACACCAGTCGTTGACGTCATTTTGGCAGTTGGCCCAGTAAAACTGTTGCCTCAGTTTTTGGAGGGTCTTTGTCATTCCCAGATGTCCTCCGGTGACCCCATCGTGGATTTCTCGGAGCACTTCTTGTCTTCTACTCCTGGGAACTACTACTTGACGTCATTCTTTGTAGCAATTCGGTAGTTGATTAAACAGGGTTATTGCCATGTATTTTGGACCCCCTTCTGTTTTTTGGAATCGGTGACTCGGAACTTCCAGTATCGCAGAATTTCTTGAAGTTGCTTTATAAACAAAACTATCTATAAACTCAGATCCCTTTTCAATATTTCGTTCAATTCACAGACAATTTTAGAAACTTCACTTATATTGATTCAGTACTGCGTGAAAGAGGTAAAAGTAAGCTCAATGGATACATAGAATAAAAAAAAGATATTACTTACGTAATTTTATCCCATAATGGGTAATTTTAAACACAAATTTCTCAATAAAAAATCATACAAAAAATAAGTCTCCTTTTTTGTGAATAATTTTTTCAGGTGCGATCTACTCTTAGTTCACAATTGAAAGCACCAGACTTCCAAACGTTTTATACAAAAAAGTAGGCACATTTTTTTAAAGAAAAACGTTATCTTGTTTAATAGAGTGATACGTAGACGGTAGAACCATTATAAAATATGAGATCTTCTGATGTCATTTTGGTAAAGAATGAACACAACTGTGACATTAAATTTTTCAGAACACAGAGGAAATTACGCCGTCTAATATTTCGGAACGCCAACTTGCCAAAAAATGAGTGTTTAAAAATTTTTGAGGCATGCGTGGTATCAAAATACACCATAAAGTATTTAGAAATCCGCAATAACCTATACATTTACAATACTGCATTCGATACAACAGAATTCGTCATGCACTTGAAAGAATTTGCTTTCCTACAAGAATTAAAACTGGATTATTTCATCTTGTCGAGACCAAGAGTTATGGACGTCTTGGCGGAAAATGGACAGCATCATCTGCATCACTTGGAATTGTTTTTTGATGAAACTGATTTGGAGAGTATAATAATTCCAGAAAGAAAATGGAAAAAGCTCAAGGAAATGTGCCCAAATTTGAAGGTGTCCATATCAATTAGTGAGTATATTTGTACCATACTGGAGTGAAATGGTACTTCTATTGTCTAAAATGGGAAGATTAGTTCTTTGCCAGTTCAAATCACGACGTTTTTCAGTTGATGCACTCGTCTTTGGGTGAATGTACTACAACAAACCTTCTTGGATATGCGAGTATATTCATAGGCCGTGTGAAAGTGCATACAGTTGGTTGTTGACGCATATTGCTAACGTAAATACAAATTGAATTTGAGCGATCAGGGGTGTTCATACATTTCAAATATTTATGCCTCTTTGAATTTTTGCTTGTAGGTACCAGAGTGTTCTTCTTTATGGATGACTTCGGCCTCACACCATGCAATGGTGTGCTGATTCATCTAGATGTGATCGGCTATTCTTGACTTTGATGTTTCCTCCCGAAGGGTAATTTTCTATTGTGTTCCCTGATTCTGATATCTGGTAGCCTTTTTGTTTTTCCGACATATGAGATCTACCACATTCATAAGAAATGCGTAAATGGATTTTTGAAGTCATTCTTCAAGCATTCGGTAGTTTAGTTTTTGAAGATGGCTGCGGATGGGGTTTCCATACTTCAAGCATATTCTGATATATTATATCTTGATACAGTTCGCCGCATTCACTCCGATAAACCTATGACATAAGTTTTTTTTTTTTTCTTCAATGCACCATTTTCAAAACTAAAGCATTCTCATTCCAGAAGCGATTTTTGCTTTTTCAACACTTTTATTTCGACTCGCTCTTCGCCAGCCTGGTTTTGCAGGTTAGGATTGGGTTTACTTTTCACCGTTTAAAATAAAAGTATTTATATTTAAATTCCCCGTACTCATACTTTTCAGGAAACGTATGCCACTATGAACAAATCGAGTTTATTTTCCTAATGGAAGATATTCCGTTGAGTTCTTTTTCGCTAGTAACAAGCAGCAGATATAACCAGAGAAGAAGTCGTGACTTTGAAAGAACTCTGTTGCGTCTAATTAACAACTACCACGAATCATTAGGTAAATAGCCATCAGATCGATAACGAATTTTTCCATCAACAGTTTTATTTTCTTAGAATGTGTTAAGTTAGAATTGAAAAACAACAAAGAAAATCTGGATAATCTGCTGTTTGAAATTATCTTGAAATGTCCTAAACTGAAGAAGTTACTTTTCGATGGTATAGTCGCCGATGATATGAACCTTTTCCATAAAATTTGTGTTTACCAAAAAAGCGCTCGAGGTAATCAAACAATCGAGGACCACTTGGATGTTATAATCATTAATAAGTTATTTATTCCTTTTCAGGTCTTTGCGTAAAAGTGTTACCACATAAATACAAGTCTATAACGAATATCATACATATGTTTTCTTGAAATAAAAAATGTGAGTCTCCTTTGTGTGTATTTTTCTTGTGTCTATCCAAGGAACGTTGCACAAATGGAACGTCAGAATATATTCAATGGCTTTATTACAATCAGCATTTCCAAATAGTGTCCTTGAGGACCATTGCACAAATGGATGACAGATGTAATTCAATGTCCGTAGGTGCAAATAATAAAAATGTGTGTGCAGAAAGGTATTTTTGGTTTTGTCGAAATAATTGTTTTGCTGGAGGGAGTTCTTGCTATAAATATTTCTAAACTTGTACTTATATATGATTGCAAACATCAAACACGAAGAATACCTAGTGTCCTTTCGTGGCATCTCGCAGCACCTTCTCTTTGTAGACAAGCACTGTGGCTAAATGCACCTTGCACTAAACGGAAGAGAGGGAGAGGGAGAGGGAGAGGGAGAGGGAGAGGGAGAGGGAGAGGGAGAGGGAGAGGGAGAGGGAGAGGGAGAGGGAGAGGGAGAGGGAGAGGGAGAGGGAGAGGGAGAGGGAGAGGGAGAGGGAGAGGGAGAGGGAGAGGGAGAGGGAGAGGGAGAGGGAGAGGGAGAGGGAGAGGGAGAGGGAGAGGGAGAGGGAGAGGGAGAGGGAGAGGGAGAGGGAGAGGGAGAGGGAGAGGGAGAGGGAGAGGGAGAGGGAGAGGGAGAGGGAGAGGGAGAGGGAGAGGGAGTGGGAGAGGGAGAGGGAGAGGGAGAGGGAGAGGGAGAGGGAGAGGGAGAGGGAGAGGGAGAGGGAGAGGGAGAGGGAGAGGGAGAGGGAGAGGGAGAGGGAGAGGGAGAGGGAGAGGGAGAGGGAGAGGGAGAGGGAGAGGGAGAGGGAGAGGGAGAGGGAGAGGGAGAGGGAGAGGGAGAGGGAGAGGGAGAGGGAGAGGGAGAGGGAGAGGGAGAGGGAGAGGGAGAGGGAGAGGGAGAGGGAGAGGGAGAGGGAGAGGGAGAGGGAGAGGGAGAGGGAGAGGGAGAGGGAGAGGGAGAGGGAGAGGGAGAGGGAGAGGGAGAGGGAGAGGGAGAGGGAGAGGGAGAGGGAGAGGGAGAGGGAGAGGGAGAGGGAGAGGGAGAGGGAGAGGGAGAGGGAGAGGGAGAGGGAGAGGGAGAGGGAGAGGGAGAGGGAGAGGGAGAGGGAGAGGGAGAGGGAGAGGGAGAGGGAGAGGGAGAGGGAGAGGGAGAGGGAGAGGGAGAGGGAGAGGGAGAGGGAGAGGGAGAGGGAGAGGGAGAGGGAGAGGAGAGGGAGAGGGAGAGGGAGAGGGAGAGGGAGAGGGAGAGGGAGAGGGAGAGGGAGAGGGAGAGGGAGAGGGAGAGGGAGAGGGAGAGGGAGAGGGAGAGGGAGAGGGAGAGGGAGAGGGAGAGGGAGAGGGAGAGGGAGAGGGAGAGGGAGAGGGAGAGGGAGAGGGAGAGGGAGAGGGAGAGGGAGAGGGAGAGGGAGAGGGAGAGGGAGAGGGAGAGGGAGAGGGAGAGGGAGAGGGAGAGGGAGAGGGAGAGGGAGAGGGAGAGGGAGAGGGAGAGGGAGAGGGAGAGGGAGAGGGAGAGGGAGAGAGAAACGTCCATCCACTGTCATAACATTATATTTCTATGATTACAACAGAAAAATACTCTAGTATCAAGTACCGGGGCTTCTTGAGCTAATGTTCACACTCGCATCCGAAATGTAGTATTGGCTGATTATTTGAAATTAACCAATAGGAACCCGAAGGTAACCACCGATTTCATATATATAAGATGAAGCATTCCCTTGATTGGCTCAATAATAACGCAAACAATTGACAGTATTCCTACGCAACTAGGGAACACCAGCCCACTAGCTCACGGTCACATAGTGTGCTCATGACACCACCATGCAGTAGCGGTTACTTGAAAAGAAAATTCACTGCACTACTGCTGCTAATCTGATAACAAACCGTTAAGTTTTTACATTTCCTTCGTGTTTCCCGCCTAGATGTTTATAATATTTCTCGCTATCCTGCGAGCTGCGCAACTACGGTAACAGAACCTCTACGAACCTCCACTGTTGAAAAACAAATTGGTTGCGTTGTTTGTTTAGGAATAATTGGCATAATTGTTATATCAGCCAATGGGCTGCGTTATGTGCGTAGGAAAAATCTGAATAACTCTACATAAATTTGCATTGTTTAAGGGCCACTTTGGTTTGTTTACTTCTCCCTCTATTCATAAGAACTCGTTGAAGGTAACATTATATCGGATCATCGTATCGTCGAATACTCCGAGCAGTAAAAGCTCGGAAGTCGAATATGAGTGTGAACAGTGAGCTGGTGAATTTTGACAGATATCTTTTTCTATTCAATGATTGAGCTAGAATAAGAGTGATATTTTGGCGTAGAACTGAATTCATAGCTTATTGAACTCAAGTTACTGGTCTTACGTCATTATTTTAATGGAACTAAGTTTCTCGCCAAAATGAAGTTTTTTCGCGATTCCATGTTGAGAAAGTAAATAAAGTAATCCTAATTCGAAACATAACCTCAATTTCTTAAATAATCGAGAGAAGCGAGCGCATACATTTTTTCATTGATGAAATAATGTTTGAAAACGGTATTCTACTTGATGTACATCAGCAAGTTTTTGCCTTTACTTATTCTGTCGTTTTTCTGTCACTCTGATATCAATGGTCTCTTTCTAATAACCAGTCCATATTATTGTAATGTCTATGGATATTATTACTTATGAAATTTTTCGTGGATGCTTGCCTTCTTCAGATGGTAAGCAAACAAAACAATCAAAATTAACCTGCTTTCGCCCCCTCCAGCATGCTGCTCAGACAACGATATTTGACGAAGCTAGTCGAACACCACTCAACATCTTCCGAACTACTACCCACAACTTTGAACGCTCCTCCAGAGGAGCTTCCATCGCTTTCCACGAACCGCGTTCCAAATATGAAATCATGACGTAATGTGACGTCATGAGTTCGTCGCCAAAGCGGAGTATTCCATCATTCTTAGGAAGTAGTTTGTCGCCAAAATATCGCTAAGGTCTCGTTCATACCCCCACGAACTTCGCAATTTTTCTGAGAATAAAATGGCTGCCGACATGGCTCTGCATCAACGATTGGTCCAGTATGACTGGGAGCCATTTTATTCGCAGAAAAATTGCCAAGATCGCGAGGGTATGAACAAGACTTGTAAAAGAAATCACACTGACCGACCAGGATCGACCGTCCGCGACCGTCCAGCAACGACCAAAATTTGAAGGGATCATTAAAAACTTTCAAACTTCACTGATCGACCAAAATTTTCAGCATATTGGAATTTCAATCATGGTCTTTTAAAACAGGTCGAGGACGGTCATTCAGTGTGAGTTATTCGATAAGAATACACGTGTTGGAAATTTTGGTCATAGTTGGATGATCGCGGACGGTCGGTCATGGTTGTTCAGTGTGCTGGCTGCCTTATAGCGCATTCGACTAAAATGCTCGCATTCGGTGTAGGAGCGTATTTAGGCTGCTCTGATTTGGTACAGAATTCTTGATTATATATACACGTGCAAAAACTGCGAATTTATGTAGCACAACTATCACTGGCACGAGGCACATGTTAAGTTACAAACGCATTCGAGTGGACCGATCAAATTATCAAAAATCAGAACCCGTGTTTGCACCGTCCACAAAGTACAATGCAAAAAGATTCGAATTTAAATTTTTACCCAAGTTATTTGTCCTGAGGAAGGAAATAAACATTTCTGAAAGCCTGACAAGATAACACAATGTTTTCTTCAAGACCAACACAAGACTGCAACCAGCAACAGTCAAGATTATTCCAATTCTACAAGTATTGTCAGTCACGATTTACCCAACTTTCATAAGTAACTACACTGTACTCAGCTACACAAAATGTGGTGTAAATTACCCTACACCACACTACAGCACTACACCTCGTAGCAGATGAAAATAAACACCAAATGAAAAAAAAATCAAAAAGATTATCCTCTGGTTCCTCGTTCGTTCTTTCAAATAATAATCTAGAATCTGGATTAGTATTCCACGAATTTGATTTGATACTTCATTAAGCCGCTTTCCGATTGCCACAGGGAGTAACTCCGGATAGTTTTAAGTGATTTGACCAACCACGAAAAATCATGTTCCATTTGAACCCATTTATAAAGTCAGGTAAAGTTCAGTTCAGGGGTATCAAGCTTTACTGGATGCTACTCCGGAAAACGGCTTTGATTTCAAATTCACGTTCGTAACTGATTTTTCGATAGAATGTTGCGCTACCATAAAAGACCGAATCAGGTGATATATGCTTGCTCACCCTGCACTTTTAATCTTGCATGAGAAATGCTTGCCTGTCGACGACATTTTGGTGACAGATATCTTAAGGCTGATACAGATTATACCTGTGCCTGTCGGGGTTCGTGAAAAACGCAGGGTTAGCTCGCACGGAATTAGGACATGATCAAGTTCAAATAATAAAAGATGCAGTGAAAAATACGTCGGGATTATATGAAAGACTCAAATAGCATCACTACAGCATTGACAAAATTATTACAGAACCAAATAAAATATGTCGTGAAAGTAAGTGAAAGGCGTTTAAACCGCATGTGCTTCATAAACCCTGAATGGGCACGCATGTATCTGAATAGGCCTTTTACATTTTAGATTCTAGTTCTAGATGGCGTGAATGTAAAATGAAAATGTAATGTTTGAACATTTCAATTTTTGAAATTTGTTTATATTCAACATTCAATCATCAACTAATGTAACTGTCCATAATCAATAATTATAAACAGTTATTGGTATCGGTTAACTCTGTAGTGTAGTGACCTATTAGTGAGGTAACTAAAAAACTAACATTAATTACTTTGTTATAAAGATAAAAGTTGTCTTTAGTACCAAACCATTTTATTTCAGAATGACAAAATAAAATCTCAAATGGATGATATTATAATAACACCATCTGACGCTCTGTCTATAACACCAAGTTCAGAGCTGAAACCAGAATTAAAAGGAACTCATGCTTCTATTCCAGTTGATAATTCTTATCAGATTAAACCATCTCTTGAAGCAAAGTAAGAATGTTTATTTTTAATGTTTTCCTTGCTAAGATAGCTTTCACATAGGTTCAAAGAAATACCTGTCAAGGAAATTATCCGGAACGTAGTTTCGAATCTGCTCACTGGAAAGACATATGATCCAGAATATGTTAAGAGATGGACCATAGCAATAGCGAATGAAGTCAATGATAAAGTGAAAGGTACATGTTGATTCTAATATCAAGAACAGTTTCTGCAATACAATTTCAGATTTGGACATGAAGAGATACAAACATATTGTACAAGTGATATTGGGCGAAAAGAAGGGAGCAGGGGTGAAATCAGGAGTAAGGTGTCTCTGGGATTCAGACGTTGATAGTTTTACTAGCGAAATTTTTATGAGTGTGAGTATGTTTTTGGTACATAGCATTCAAAATTGAGTTTCCACCGAATCTAGGAAAGGTATTGAAATTAATTTTCACTGTAGATCTTTTAATTGCCAAGAGTATTTAAATATTGAATTCTGTGTTATAATGAAAAGTTATTGATTCTTATAATAGTATAATTCAACAGATAGGTCATGGAGGTGAATTGATGATACAACTTTAATATTTTTTATGAATTGTGGGGTATTAACATTTCACAAATCTTCTCCTTTTAATGCTTAATTATATACAACTACCATTTACAATTTTGTTGTGAGAATTATTATTTAAATAATCATACAGTTGAATATCCATAATTAAATATAATTTTCTTGTTTCAGGATACAATTTTTTGCGTGACTACAGTTTTTGCTGTATTTGTTTATTGATTTGAACATAATGAAATTGGATTATAATTTGTATAGGTTATTCAGATTTAAAGAGCCATTATGTACTTTTAAACTTTGATACAGAATAAAAATCCACTGACTGATCATTGAACTTTAATTCATCATACAAGATTCGTAGGTTGGAATGAGATATTTTATGTTAATAAAAGCATCTTCTCCTCCATGTTTCTCTAAAATTTCCAACGTTTCATTTATAATATCAGCAAGGTTATCTCCCCTCATCTGACTGTAGTCAATTTCATCGCCGCAATTCACTAAAAATGAAAAACCAATCACAATTTATCAAATTCTGTTCAATTTGGGCTCTCAATGGCCAGTGATTTTCCATGAATTGATAAGGAGTTAGCGAAGAAATTAAATCTTGTATGTTTCTTTAATTACTGTCTGAATACATACTCACCATTTCTTTCTTTGAATAAATTTAAAACCGGTAAAATCTGGCGGTAATATGGAACTAAAGCTTCTCCGATCATATCACCAGATTTAACCAATTGCTGCAAAACTTTCAAAGTTGTGCACATTACTTCTTTATTTTTTGTTTTGAGAGCATCTGGAAGTAACAGAGTAGTTTTGGATATGTATTTTTTTACTGAGTTATTATTACCTTTGATAGGTATGATAAGTTGGGGAATGCAAGGGAAAATTTTTTGTCCTCCGTGTGCTAACAAATCAGAAATTCCTTGTTGGGCAAATAATTTATAGGGATTTTCTGTTTCTGAGAGGCCATTGAAGAACATAGGTAAGTAGTAGTGGAAGTCCAGTTTACTAATATCTGCCTGAAAGATTCAAAAATTCACATATGAAATTGCTAAGCATTTGAAAAAGTATGTGTAATAACTGTGCAAAGTTTCTGGTTTTGTAAATTTCAAGAGTACCTTCCAAGAAACTTTCCCTCCTTTCGCTTCTCTTCCTATGGGTAAATTTCCCCTCATATAATTCATCCGAAAACTCGTTGGTTTTGGAGGAATCTCCTTATAAGCATTACATTTCGGCGGAGGGGCTACACAAGTGCCTTTCTGGAGGGCTTGTATTGTAAATGCTGGGACCAGTCGACATCCTCTTGCTTGTTTGTTTCCTGATAAGGGTTTTTTCAAGTTTGAACGAAACTCTTTGCCACTCACCATTTCAGGACAATGTAGAAGGTGAAAAACATTCTAGTAGTTTCTATCAATATGTGTCAAAAAGTTAAGTTGATGAGCATGTGCCGCTTGTTACTATGGAATTTGTTTGATCAATGAAATTAACAGGAAAATAAGTGATAGGGGTTTTTAAATTGGATCTAGATTTTTTGCTTGCCTTAAAAATTAAAATTTTAAGCCAACTCCTCTCAATTGATTTCAGAATTTCTGTATTTCAAAATTAATAGGATTGGTATACAGAGTAAGGCATAATTACAGATCTACATTCTTAGCAGTTGATATGACTCATTGAAAAAGAATTTGTGAAGGGTATATTTACAATTTTTTGTGAATGGTTATTGATATATCTACCTACCATTTTAATGTATGTCGTATTTAATATAATTTGAAAGATGTTTTTTAATTATTCAATCTATAGACTTAGACCCAGGTGCGTATACAGCTTTGTTCCATGGGGGGGGGGGGGAAATTCGTGGCGCGGAAGTGAAAGAAAATAAAAAATTGCTGCAGACGAATTTTTTTTTTGTTCAAGTTCAAATGCCTTTAAATTGATAGTTACATTTGTCAGCGGGGTATCGTATCATTAAGGTGGGAAAAAAAAGGATATCAAATTCAGTTTGTTTCATTTAATATGAAAAAATAAAAAATAATTTAACGATATTAACAGATACATTCTATAACTAAATACATTTTACTTTAGCATATATATGTAAATGTTAATTTTGATTGAAACACTGAATTTTTTTCGATTGTTGGGGGGGGGGTTACTTCTATTACCCCCCCCCCATTATATACGCGCCTGCTTAGACCATGCTTTTGCATATGAAAAAAAAGACATTATCAGAGGTTGGATCTGATGGCGGCAGAGCGATTCAGAAACGTCCTAAAACGCTCACAAAGTAAAGAAATTTTATTCCAGCAGCTGAATAAAATGGGGTAAGATTATGAATTGGTAGAAAATATCCCTCATAAAATTCTACATAAACACATATAGGTTGAGTATAGTTTTAATAATGAAAAATGTACACAAATTGTTTTGATGTTTTCAATCCTTTCAATAACGTGGTACTTACAATAAATAAAATTCATATAAACAAGTTGAATTTGTTAAATTTTTACTCTTTTACTCTCACAATATGCCCCGTGCCTTCAATTTTCCCATAGAAAGTCGAAATCAATAATAAATAAAGCTTTATTTTATTTACTCCTCACACTATGTTTTATCAAATTCAACTTGACATCACATTTAAACTAAAACAACTCGTCTTCAACCAACAATCAGTAACTCATCGCTGGGAAAGTTATATTCTGGTACTTCTAGGTTAAGGGGTGCTGGACCTTTGCGAATACGACCAGATGCGTCGTAGTGAGAACCGTGACAAGGACAGTAGTAGCCTCCAAAGTCACCAGCATTTGCGATGGGTACACATCCTAAATGAGTGCAAACGCCTAGTACCACAAGCCATTGAGGGTTCTGGACTCTGTCATTATCATGTTGTGGATCTCTAAGAGATGAGACTGCCACTGATTGTTCAGCTTGAATTTCTGAAGAAGTTCTGTGTCGGATAAAAAGTGGTTTACCTGAAAAAATATTTCTTTCATTAATTACTTTCATTCCTGAGAAATTCAGTTTTTGTTGATAATTGGGAACCAATCCTAAGTACAAAAAGCAATATTTCAGATATCAAATAACAGTAAATGACTATCTTGAAATGCAAATTATTTCAAAGGATGAAGTCCTGTCATGTACGAAAACTATATTAGGATGAAATATATCCTTTTGCTGATATTTACCTCTCCATTTGAAAGTTACAGATTTCCCTTCAGGTATGGTAGCCAGCTTGATCTCAATCTTAGCCAAGGCCAAGACATCAGCAGATGCACTCATGGAACTAATGAATTGAGTAACTACAGATTTAGCTCCATATGCAGTACCAACACTCAAAGCTCCGGCCATCAAATATGCGAAGTTCTTCCTTGAATCTTCAGAATCAACTGCTCTGGCTTCTGGATTCTTCGTGCTGTTCTTGCGATAGTTAGACCAGTCAGGGACTGTTATATCAGTATGAGCCCATCTGATCTGGCTGGTAACAGCTGGACCAGATGTGATGGATACATTTCCTTTGGGAAGAGCCAGGGGTGTAGTTCCAGAAAATGGAATATACACAGTAGATTTCGTCGGTAGTATTGCGATTTGTTTTCCTGTGTTCAGCTGGTTACTTACAACTTGGCTAACTACTCTGAGGCAGCCTGAAACATTCGTGGGTTTCATCATATTTCAGCAAATACTTTTGGGATAAGTCTTATGCAACTTATCAACGGCGAACTTCGCGCAGCCAACAAAAAGAGGGGCAGAAATGAACATCGCAATAGACAATTGACATAAGACATGGAAAACCGTTTCTATAGCAGAGCAGCTTTCCAATGCCACATTGAGTAAGTAGCTCTGAGAAACTCCTGTTAGCTCCAGAAGTGATCTGACTAATCCGACAGACTACGTCAATTGAACCCCATTTTCCCATTTATACTTAAAGTCAGGTGAAGTTAACTTCAGAGGAAACAACCTCTAGCATGGGCATGGTACTTTTAGTTACTTTGGTTAGTCATGCATCCGATGTTCAAAAAAGGATGTATCACATGGAAATTTTTTAAATTTACATGAATACGATACTCGTATCCGATGGAGAAATTTACACAACAGATGCAACTTAACCTCCAATTTTTTTTTCGGCTTCGGCATCTCTTGAAGTAAATTTTGATACCTTGTTTCTTTCGGTTTTTGAAAATGCCGCGAACCCAAAATCGAACGCATTTGAATAAAAAAACGTGTCTTTTCACATGAGGTAAGTTTCGTTGAGTTGTCAAATGTGACACATGACACGTGGATTTAAATGAGGTTATAAACTGGTGAAAGGTGAGAGCCGGATTTATTTGGATTTCCTAACATGGCTCCAAATAACGAAGAAACAATTAAGGCTTTCATGAGTTTGGGCCTGAGCGAACAGAAGGCAAATGAAACTCTAAAAAATGTAGCAGTTAGCAAAAACCTCAATAATATTTTAAATGAAGTGAGTGAAATGACAAAATTGTCCACTGCATACTTTCATATCATTTATGTGCCGTAGGTACGAGCTCTTCAACTCCCAGAAGGAGCTGGGACGCTGTTGTATCACTTAGGAACAAAAATAAAACCTCAAATATCTCATCATCTTCCAATCTTAGTAAAGTATATTGCTACTAATAAACTCGATACTACAGTACGTGTCGACAAAGCCATTGAATATGCCCTTTCTCACATAAAAGAAATCAACACCGATCGCCTAGAGGAATATTGTGGAGTGGGAATTGTGGTAACACCAGAAGAAATAGAGAAAGCAGTAGAAAAACAAATTGCCAGCAACAAAAACGAACTTTTGAAAAACCGTTATCGATTCAACACAGGTCCTCTCATGCAAAAAGTCAGAGCTGAATTACCTTGGGCGGATGGTAAGGCAGTTAAGAACGAAGTTGATTTACAAGTGAGTAGATGTTTACTTGATGCTTCATTTAATTATAGTAAAACTATTCTCAAGGTCTTCGACTTACTGGGTCCAAAAATTGAGGCTGATTTGGCACCAGTTCTGAAAATTGATAAAAAATCTTCAAAACCAGTTAAAAATGAGCCCAAACAAAAATCTGATGCTCCAGAATCAAATGAAATAGGAGGTATATATTGTATGCAGTAGTGCTTACAGAAAAATTAAATATTGCTATGCAAATAGCATGTATGATCATTTCATTTTGTTTTTTATTGTAGATCAAAGTCTTACAATACTTGATGTTATGAAAAAAGTTAATTTTCATGCTCCCGGAGAAAACTACAAAACTGAAGGTTATGTAGTAACAGAAAATACCCATAAATTATTGCAAGGTCATTTGAAATGCACTAATGGACAGGTGTGTGGTACCCATCAATGTCTTGGTTTCTTCTAACATCATTTTGTAGGTTAGAACAAGATTTCCTCCAGAGCCAAATGGTATTCTACACATAGGCCATGCAAAAGCAATCAATATTAATTTTGGCTATGCTGCAGCAACCAATGGTGTCTGTTTTCTCCGTTACGATGATACAAACCCTGAAAAAGAGGAGGAGAAATTTTTTACAGGCATCAAGGATATGGTAACATGGCTAGGTATTCCATCAATTTAGTATCGTTATCATTAGTAATTTTATATTATTTGATAGGCTATACACCTTTCAAAATCACCCACTCCTCAGATTACTTTGACCAGTTATATCAGTGGGCTCTACAATTGATAGAAAAAGGTTTGGCCTATGTTTGTCACCAAACTGCTGATGAAATGAAAGGCTTCAATCCACAGCCATCAATTTGGAGAGAACGACCAATAGAAGAGAGCCTCCAACTCTTTGAGGCAAGATATTCCCATATGTGACTGCCTCTCAACTAACAGCTTATTTTCAGGATATGAAAAATGGTAAAATTGACGAAGGTGCAGCGACGCTGAGAATGAAACTTACTCTTGAAGAAGGAAAACTGGATCCAGTTGCTTACCGAGTAAGGTTCACACCTCATCACCGTACTGGTGATAAGTGGTGCATATATCCAACTTATGATTACACTCATTGTCTCTGCGATAGTATTGAGAATATAACTCATTCATTATGTACCAAGGAGTTTCAATCAAGGTAAATACCTTTTTATTTATTGTATCTTGCTACTAGTATATTTTACAATATATTTCTTCTTTCTGTTGGTGTCCCTGGGATGTTCATGATTCAGAGATGCACAATTATTGCAATGTGACTTGAATTATTTTTCATGTTAGTTCGATATTAACAAATTATTATTGAATATTGAAAATTGTAGTGTAGATAGCACATCTCTGACTTAAATGGTCAATTTTGTCTCCACTTTTGGAATTCTCTTCATCCTCATTCTCACCTCCCACCCCCCCCTGCCTCCTTTAACGTGTCCAACCATATTCTTCGTTCATCTTCATATGACATGCATTTTAAATTAGTAAAAATACAAAAATGTTATTATTTAATTCACAATCACATAAATAAGTAAAGACATTGTTGTAATTACTACTAGCTGAATTCTCAGATATTTAATGTTTTTTGTTAATGTTGTATTTATTCAACCTGTATGGGATTTTTTTATATTCACTAATGAATCAGTTGAATAATATTGGTCCTATACATGATCCCTGAGGCACTCCTAAGTTTCTGTAACTGATATCAAGATGGAGCTTCCATATCTGACATATTGTGTTCTTACTTCAAGATAACTTATCTGAGCAAATCCATTCTGGAACTGACCATTTATAATAGCTTTAGTTTTGCAATAAGGAGTTCATAATTTCCATGATCAAATGCTTTTGCTAAATCTGTATGAATAGCATCAACCTATTTCTTATTCTCGAGAACATTAATAATATAGTTTTGGTATAATCTAAAATGTGTACAAACCATCTTGTTGATTAGCTATAATATGTGCAATCCCAGGAAAGTTTCTTTGTTAGCAGGTTGTCCTGTATTTTTTAAGTTCAGACTGATTGGATACCTGTAGTTTTTTAATCAAAAGTCTGGTAATTACATGGTTATTAAAGATTTATTAAGTAGTGAATGTATGGGTTGAGCCATTGTAAAAATACATTTCTTAATCAAATGAAGAGGAATTCCATCCTGACCAGATTTTAACTTTCAGAGCAGTGCCAAATTACATTATTTCTTTTTCGTAATCCCATACTGTTATTTTGATTTAAGGATATTCAGATGACAATTGAAAAGTTGATGGTAACAGCCTCCGTCCGTTAAGATTTTTAACGGCCAGCAGTCGTTATTAAGATCCTCAGAATCAAAATGTAATTTTTCAGCAGGATTACGAAAAGTCTTGAACGACACTACGACACACGGCCGATACGAAAATAACGGAATCGGTTGTTATAATCCTCGGCTGCGCCTCGGATTACAATATTCAACCTCATCCGTTATTTGCTACATATCGGCCTTGTAACGTTAATAACTATAACATTTTTTTACTGTATAGGAGCTAATATCAACAGTCATGCTGAATCTATAGTCCGGTATTTGATGACTATTTTATACTATTTGTTTTAGATTATTTTATTTATTTGCCTTGACTATTTTCTGTTGGGTTTATGTTCAGTCTGCATACCTCATATTCTTCTATACTTCCATAATTTTTTCAGGCGATCGAGTTATTACTGGCTTTGTAATGCTCTGAATATTTATTGCCCAGTTCAGTGGGAATACGGACGTCTCAATTTTAATTATACTGTGGTGTCGAAACGGAAAATCGCGAAACTCATAGATGAAAAAATTGTCAATGGTAAGGTTTTTGATGATCTTTCCTTTGTGAAATTACATGTTTTTCCTCTCAGATTGGGACGATCCAAGGCTTTTCACTCTAACGGCCCTCAGACGACGTGGATTCCCACCAGAAGCAATAAACAACTTCTGTGCCCAACTTGGTGTGACAGGAGCTCAAAGTACTGTAGACCCAACAATGTTGGAGGCATATGTGAGGGATTATTTGAACAATACAGCTCCCAGGTAATTCGTTTTTATTTAGAAAAAATGTATTTCAACAAAGTTCTCACTGTTGTCAGGAGAATGGTGGTGTTAGAACCTTTGAAGATATCAATAGAGAACTTTCCTCATGATGACCCTATCACTATTGATGTACCTAATTATCCCAATAAATCCGAGTTGGGTAGTCATGCCGTCAAGTTTGACAGGACAATTTATATTGAAAAAAGCGATTTTATGGAGGTAAAAAACAGTTCAATTGCGAATCCATTCAAGGACATCCCAAGTCATGATGTTTCAATGAAATTTTTTTCAGGTAGCTGATAAATCCTATCGTCGCCTGACCAAGAATCAGTCTGTTGGTATCCGTCATGCTGGCTACATTTTAGAAGTAGTAGATGTGAAAAAGCGAGGTCCAGAAGTGACTGAAGTTGTATGCAAATGCATTGAGGTCAGTAAAGCATCCAAACCAAAAGCATTCATTCATTGGGTTAGCTGCCCACAAGAGATTGAAGTTAGGCTGTATACTTCTCTGTGAGTTGAAATGCCAGTTGTCTTGATATGTGATTCAAAGATGATTTCTCATAGGTTTAAACATAAAAATCCTGAAGATCAGAATGAAGTCCCGGGTGGGTTCATCAGCGACTGTAATTTGGACTCGCTGCATATCTTGAAAAGTTATGCAGATATGTCTCTCAAAAATACTAGTTCCTTTGATAAGTTCCAGTTTGAGAGAAATGGATTCTTCTCTGTTGATCCAGATTCCTGCAACGATAAGGTATGAGTAGATGTGATAGTTTGATTTGAAATAATTGTTACTTTCTTTTTTAGCTTGTTTTTAATAGAACAGTTAGTCTCAAAGAAGATGTTGGGAAATAGATTTTCAATAAAACATATTTATTTAAAAATGGATGAGTTTTATTTTATTATAGTTATCCGTAAATTTCATCTGGCGTCTGAACTTCTGTTGGAATGATGAGTTGTTGAATAGAAGGACACAGAGGTCAACAAACACCAGAGCGTTTCTTAGCCTGAGAAATAACTTCGTTGGGACCGTCGTATGGTAACTGGAGCGGTCCTCTTGGTGCGTCGTGTATGACGAAGGCGTGGGAGGCGGTAGCAAGATCTTTGAAAACGAAGATTTTGCGTTCGCCATGCCTGGTGCCACTGACTGGATGGGGTACCTGAAAATGTTGACGCATCTCACAAAGTCCGCAGTCATCGATATCTCTGGCGGAGGTGGCCGCCAGGAATTCACCAGGAAGACGAAGTGATTCGCCGTAGATCATCTCTGCGGCGCTAGCTTGCAAATCTTCCTTTCAGGCTGCACGGACCCCCAGTAGAGCTGTCACTGTCGTGTCGGGAGCGTGTGAGTCCACCGATCACGGCTGCAGAGGGTGGTAGGCCGTAGTAGTCCTCAGGTGGTCGGTGTCCATCATCAGCCGGTTCAGACATCGAAAGAGGTGCGATTCGAATTACCTACCTTGGTCTGTAGTCAGGCGGAGAGGGACGCCGTAGCGCGCGCCCAGTTTGTGTAGAACGCTCTGGCTACGGTCTCAGCTTCCTGGTTCTGGAGGGGTATTGTTCGGGCCACCGCGAGAAGCGGTCGACGTAGGGGAGGCAATACCTGTATTCCTCGGAGTACAGATGACGATGAGGTCGATGTGGACGTGATGGAGCTAGATGGTACTATAAAATTGCACAGGATGCAGGAACGGACCCATAAACGACAGTCATTGTTGATGGAAGGTCAGACATAGCGCTGTATTACTAGCTTCGTTGTCGCCTTGACACCGGGCTGTGATAGGCTGTGGATCGCATCAAAGGCTGGTTTGTGGAAGGTTGCTGTCTGGTGAAGTTCCTGCAGCTCTTGGTCCTGTTGCTGAGACGCTGCGAGTGCTTCGAAATTATCGAGTGGGGCGGCAATGGCGTCGACATAAATGTGATGGATATCGGTGGTAAACTGTCCTATAAAAGAGCAGTTATCAGACTTCTGGCGAAAGACGAAGGTGAGCGGCTTCCACCATGTGTTGGAAGTACTTCACAGCCTCGTAGATGGCTAGAAGCTCCCGGTCGTAAGAGTCCCCTATATTTTGTTTCAGTGCTGCTCAGCTTCTTCAAGAATCCAAGAGGTTTCCATCCATCATTCACTAGTTGAAGCAGGACGGCTCCGACGGTGTCTTCCGATGTGTCGCAAGCGACGCAGACCAGGGAGAGCTTGGCGTGGAGATGTGGATGCGCAAGTATCGTCCCCTTGGCGAGGGTGTCCTCCAAAGCGTTGAAGGCCATTTCGGCGACGTCATTCCATGTAAATGGCGTCTTGCCCTTGATGAGGTCGTTGAGCGCAGCGCCTGAGGTTCCAGAGGTCCTATGCATGAAACGTCGATTGAAGTTCACCATGCCTAGGACCTATGTATAAAAACTCCAGAGGTAAAGTAATGATAATGTTGAACCCATAAGACATTTTATTCCTAGAAAGTGTCGGAAATATTCTACCGTTCGCCCGCAAATCATATACAGAGATGTCATAAAAGAAGAAGTTCATTATGGTTTTTTTGCAAATTTTCAATCAAATCTAATCTGATCGAACTGAATAGCCTGTTTATCAAAAATATGTCTTTGTGTACAATTTGAAAGCGCACGCGAAAATATTTTCAATACTTTCTAGGGACCTATAGGACCCTTCATTTTCGTGCTAACATATCAGAGAGACTGCAAGAGATATTATTACGTCAGGCAATGTCAAGGGCCGTATTTATGGCGACTTTATTTTGATAGTGACTAATGCTATGCCATACTTGACTCTGGCATGAATTCAATCATACTTTAATCAAATTTCGTCAAATAACAGATTGCATTATGGTTCACGGGAAACGGGGAGAGACATAACTATCGACTATAGAATTCGATAGTACACTCGAACTATCGAAGTCCTGAAATATTTCGATATATGTCGTGCAGATGACGTAATAGCTCTCTGCAGGATGACCAACAACAAAAAAATCTGTAAAGAATGTCAGTTGTCTGCCAATGACGTTTTGATAAAAAAAATACGTGTTATTTCGAGAAGTTACTCATCGTTTGTAGAAAGTCTGGTGAGCTGTTTCATTTTGATCTTTAGAATCTCCAGTAATTGTTGATCTATAAATAGATTTAGGCCACATCAGAAAATATAATTCCATTTATAAATATACCTAGCGGCAGAAACTTTTTCGTTGATTCGATTCACACAAAATGAGTTTACAGTGGACTCTCATTGCCGGGTTTTTGTACTTGGAAATAGCCGTCGTACTTCTCTTAGTTCTGCCAATAGCAAGTGCGAGAAGATGGAACTCATTTTTCAAATCAAAGTTTTTACAAGGTCTACAGAGACAGGCCGGATTCTATTTCTTGTTACTCTTAGCAATATTAGTCTTGTTCCTTCTTGATGCTATCAGAGAAATGAGAAAATATTCGACTTTAGCTGGTGAGTAAGCAGGCCCAATGCGTCTCATTAAAACATTACTTTCATTACTTATTTCCACAGAAGCTGACGAACATGGTCATGCCCATCTTGATCGAGAAATGCAGGGAAGCATGAGGTTGTTCCGAGCCCAGCGTAATTTTTACATTTCCGGATTCGCTCTTTTCTTGTCCTTGGTAATAAGACGCCTTGTTATTCTCATTTCCAATCAGGCTACGCTTGAAGCACAGTCCGAGGCATCGATGAGACAGGCTCAGAGTGCTACTACGGCGGCAAAATCTTTACTTGCACAACGTGGAGAAGTTGCTCAGAATGAAACCAATGAGAGTCACGATAAAGATGTAAGTTTTCTTTGTAAAGAGGGAGATATATGAGTTTTCAGCTCAAGCAGAAAGTTTTATATTTCTTGTAAAATGGCAGTACTAGTACAAAATTATTTTCTGTGTTTTAACTAAGAAAATTCACTCAGTAGATGCAAGGGTATTAGTAGATGAATTTGCTGTAACCTATTCTCAAGAAAAAATGTTAATATTCATGTTCATACTCATTGACCTTGAAGTGCCAAAGTCCTACATCTAATCAATAGGTATTCAGAGGACATTGAGTTATTTATATGATAGCTTCAATCCAAGAAAAATTATGCTGAATCACAATATAAATATTTTTTGATGATTCATTTCAATATGGGAACTTTCAATAGTAGGTGGATTTCATTAGTGTTATCTATGTAGCCATTTTACAATAGCTAATGATATTTCTTCACCATTTTTGATGTTTTATTTCTTTCATATTGAAATGAAATAGGTTGATGTTCTAGGAAGATTGTTTGTTTTTCCACCAAATAAAGTAAGGAGAAATGTTCCAAATAGAGTGAGGTGAACTAAAACTGCTATGGTCTTACATTCATTAGAAATAATTGCTAACACATATTTAGGATCTTATTAAATTAATAAATATTCTGAATTCCTGAAAATTTCACTTTCAATGTGATGAAATTGTTAAATCTCAATCAACCTAAAGAATATCGGTTACATAGGCCTGTTTCTGCAGGGTATTAGGAATATGAGATTGCCATAATTTCCTAGAGATGATTGATGCAAGTCAATCAAACCAAAAGTTATGTAGAATATGGGTTGTGATGCTGACTTATAAGTTTTTCAAGATTTGTCTATCCTTATAAGAAATAAATATTTATTAATGTTATAAATCTTATTAGTTCAATGAATATTTGAGACAAATTCAGTAAATATAACTTTGTAATGCTGGATATACAAAGTTACACATCACATCTCCATTTTTGTTAATAATGTTAATCTCACACACTTGAAAGAATATGAGTGGTAGAAGTTAAAATAGCAAAGGCACCACCTATTTCGTTAAGTCACCCAGGAGCAAATGAAATGGTATATAAACTACCATTGTAATTTATATCTATTAATTTGTTTGAATTTACTGTTATATTATCATTGAGGTAATTAATGAATCTTTTTCTATAAGTTTAAATCCATTTGTAGGTAATTGAACTGAAGGCTAAACTTGTCAAACTTCAAGACGAGCTAAAACTGGAAAAAAAAGATAAGACTGCAGTTAAGGAGCAAGCTGACAATTTGGCAAGAGAGTATGATCGTTTGGCAGAGGAACACAGCAAGCTTCAGAAAAAATTAACAGTGGGATCTGGTGATAAAAAAGAGGAGTGAGGTTATATTTGCCAATTTAAATATTTTGATATGTACCTTATGTCTACCAAGGCTTTAATCAAAGAGGCTGTTTGTACTAAACTAAAAAATTCCCTTTCAAATTGTAACAACTTGCTAACAAAGTTAGGTGTGGGGAGAAAATGGCTAGTTGGATAGTTGAAGAATTATATTTAATTTGTTGGGTGAAAGTCTTGGATAACTGTTGGAATTCATGTTCCATAAGCTTGAGCATAGGTTATCCCACTTATAATTTCATGGTTTGCCGAAATTCTCTTGTGTTTTTACTTTGCAATACATATTTTTTACAATTTTCGATACTTGAATTTACTGTACTGGTCAAGGATTGGATGAATAAAATGAAAATAATGTGTTGATAATATTTAATATTATAAAATTATTTATTCCTCATAATACTCACAGAGCTATTCATCAACATGATAATATATAGAACGGCTTTACTTCCACTGGCTTTAGGTTTTGTTACAATTACACTGTTGATAGTCATAATTCGAATTGTTTTTTTACTACCTTAAATTTTGTGTTAGCATTGTTTTGTGAAAATAAATAATTATAGTTTCTTGACCAATGTCATTCGATTTCATTTCAAAAATTAACCATCTTTGAAATTAATTCCACCAAAAACTAACAGAAAAACTCTTCTCCAATGCTGTAACGTGATGCCACCACTTTACAGGGATGTACAACATTTCTCCTGGTCCCAACAAACATTTGTACATGGAGGATTTTGAAAATTCAGGGAACTTCTCCAAATCTGGCTCCAAGGGATCCACTTGAGATGTGTTGTTGAGCAGTTTACCTTCATGGGGGTACAAATTTGGAGTATCTTGCGTGGAAAATAGAACAACTTGTTTAGTACCATAAATCTGAAAACAATGATGCTTCATGTCCTGAAAATATGCTAATTTGTGAATATGATATGAAGATCAGAATGAAACATGAAACGTAAAAACTGCTTCTATCCGCAGTGATTACTGACAAATTTCCAAAGGCTTGTAAGAGTTTATATATCTGTTAATCTTAATTAATTGATTGTTTGTTTTGAGGGCTGGTTATCTCATTTAATTATTATTGGGTTAGCTTAATTACCCCTTTGTAGTTTTTTCTACCTGCTGACTATTGTAATCAGAGTTACCTTCTCTTTGGTTTATGCCAAAAACATCAATACTTTTGGAGTTCACCTACCATACATCAAAGTAATCTCCGAAAACCTTGAAAGGATTTGGGACAAGTACATTATTAAGAGCCCCTTCAAATCAAACTATACAGAATCTACGGATTCATAGTTTGTCATATCTGTAGGTATATGTGAAGTACGCAAATTTGATGACCAATACCTCTTTAGAATTAATCCACAATAAACCACATGGATGTTGAATGTCAAAATTGTAGTATTTTGATAATATTCCATTACCTGGGCAAGGAGATTATTTTTTGGGTCATGGTGCAGGGGAGACACTGTGCCCTTTGGGCCTAGCCATGCATTGATATCAGGTTCTGTAGAATTTTCGTAATCAAGACTCAAACAGCAATATTCTGGCACAAGAATGTCCTCCTTAAGTTCAGTTATCTGTAAAAAAAAGATTGACGAGTGTTATTTATTGATTTTCAATAATTCAAGACGGGTATGGACTGTTTTTTTCGAAAAAATAATTCAATCTGAACATTTCTTATACCTGTTCAAACAAATTATGCTGTGCCAAATATCCAATATCATTCTTGTCGGACAAGTAGTGTTGCAAAATGAATTCTCTCAACGTCATTAATTTTTGAGACCAGTTTTCATCTACATAATGCGAACCTATTTCGATTGGTACTGTACGGTCTCCAGCTATCTTCAGTAAATAGTTGACATCCATCCATTTTTTTGTTGCTGGCCAATAGCCCATACAACCTGGGAAAAAAATTAATTGTGAACAATTCGTAATAATTATGGTCAATTATTCATTAAATTGTAATTACTAAATAACATAAATGAGTGTATAAAGGTCTCCTATTACGACTCAAAATACACAGTTTTTATTATTTTTACCGTTTATGTCAGGATACTTGATAAACTGAATGTAATCGTTTTCAAATGAAATTGTATTTCTGAATCACAATTGTCCATCAGAAATTGAAATTTGGTTTAAAAATGTTGTATTTAACTGGTGGTAAGTACTGGGCATGGATGATATAAGGTAGTATAGTAGAAGCCCTCCTGTATTGGTATTGAAAGTCTCCAAATGCATACAAGTTTTTGAAAAACAAAAATATTATCCATATTCTATGAGAAAAAGATTGAAATTTCAGCAGAACCTGTCCCATGTACATATCAACGTTTTTCATTAAGAGTAGTGGAAAATAAAGTAAATATGATGAATTTGAATGCTTACACTGCCACAGCATGTACGGCACTTTCAAGTTGTTGAAATGGATTTTTTTTATTGTAGTTCTGCATGTTCTAGAACCTAATTTACAATAAGAAAATCTTAAAATTTGTCAGTTGTATACGAGTAGTGTAAAAAATATGAATTTGGTGCAGAACTAAAGTGATCATATTAGAAATTGTTATAAAAAGTTTTGGAACGTTGTTCGAATTTATGTAGGTACTATGAAAAGTTCTTATGTTTCTACAAAAAATACTTTTGATGAATAACTTTCTTTAAAAAATAAAATAAAAGAGTTTTCCATATGTCACCAACTCAAGTGAACACAATTTTTGCAGAGCATCAACGAAGTTTTTTCTTTGTTGAATCATTCGTGCAAATTTACATTTACGTTTTTTTCCGAGAACAAATAACTTTTTCATCTCCGATGTTAAACCAATAAATCACCGTCTGTATTTGCAAAAAATGTAACGGAGATGTATTACCAAAACCGGCCGGTCGCTTTTTTTAAATTCAGGTCCTAGTCCTAAACTTACCTCCTCAAAACTACTATCCCTTCCGCCAGTTGTACAGCTCTCCTCTCTGAGACAACCACCAGTATAACCCTTTACTGTTTCGAAACACCATCGCTAATATATGATCGGGAAAATTTTCCGAATGATAAATCATGAAGAAACCTTGGTTGATGCGCTACAAAAACAACAAACAATAATATTCGGGCGTTATACCTATCAATAAATACACGTCAAAAAAACTCACCTTTTAATTTTACTGGTATCTGTGGAAGAAAATACGTCTTATTGAAATATTCCAAAGAGGGACACTCGATATCAGGAACCATTTTTCCTGGTAGCTCATCAAAATAACTCGCATTAAAATCTTCATGTTTCCTCTTGCTATTATTGTCCACGTAATATTTAATCTCATCTTTCTTACTGTTGGCTAACTGATCGATCTTTTCTGTTATATATTTTGCCGAATTTGTCAAGAGCTTAGAATTTTCTTCCAAGGGGGCTCCTAGCAGGAGCCCCATATCTAAACATTTCAAACACGCTCTGAGGACTTTTTCGGTATAGTTTTGAGCATTTTTCAAATAAATGACACACTTGAAAAAACTGGCTAAGGTAAAATAACGGCGTATATATATGGGTACCTCGCTCCAATGTCCAGTATTCAGTTCATCATGCAAAAAGTCTATAACGCTATCTATTTCTAATATTTTATTTGTTTCTACATTTTCATCTGAATCCAAACAGTAGTGTGAACAGTTTTTCAGTGTGTCTGTTATACTCCCGTTCAAATGTTCACCTTTTATTTCGTATAAAGCATTTTTATCTTCAATATATTTTCCTATTTCTGACAGGTAGTCACCCATATTGTGATATATGGATTTACATTTGTAAATATAATTTTCGAAACTGAAACAAATATATATTATATCAAAGATAAGTAATTTATCACGCGCCATATATTATCTAACACTGATTCATTTGTTGCCAATAAAAAGATTACAGGCATGTACCTATCATCCATAGCATTTTTTCTTTATCATCTTTTTAATTTATTGGTTTGTTTGTATAAATGCATGGGTTTGACTATTACATTTTTCTATATCAATGAAATTGAAACTGTTCTTGATCAGGTTTCTATGGTTGAAAAATGTAGCAATTCAAATTGCACTTGCAACTTTTTATTTCAATAACAATGATCTATGCTTCAATGTCTACCAATGCAATATTTTTAGTTGTGAATTTGTTTGCGCTCTTAAAGTTATCAAAATCAGTGAACGTTGTCTTGAATTCGTATGAATTTCTTGGCGTTCATTGGTTCAGCTAATAATTTTTCACACTATCTAAAATTCATGAGAACATCGCGTAAATATGAATAATTTTGTAGATACCATCGTTTTTTAAAGCATTTTCTAATTGCAACTTCATGGATCAGCGACATCCTACTGTTGGAGAGAGAGATGCTACTTATTTATTTAACCTATATGAACCAGATATTTTAACGTGCGAGAGAAGCGAGTATATTTTGTTTGGTTTCCTATCACAATCATGCACTAATAGAGAAATTTATCGTTAATATAGGGGTCACTAACGATCAATTTCGTGTACTATAAAAATACTCATTAATAGGTATGAGGTCAACGGGAAAATATTTACTCAAAAGGACTGGTTTTTATAATCTAAGGAGGCTTTGAATACATCTGTCTGACATAAACTCTATAATCTATATCTTCTCAATAAAACATTCTAATACACGAATTATAAATTCGGTTGAACTAGTAAATAGAAAGTTTGCTTGACTTCATATTGCGTGACGTCACGATCACATATCCTCATACAAAACGAAAACAATTGAAAAGTGCACAAGATTTATATGGATTTATATGATAGTGACGTCATCACTCTAATAATAGCAGTCTCTTTCTAACATTGATTTAAAACGTCCATATCTTCGTTATCTTTAAAGATATAAAAAAAATACTGTCTCATTTTAGTTATGCAAAATAGCTTTAAATTTTGGTAATAAAAAAAGTAGTCATCTAGCCTATTATACCTATGTATTACTAATCACTATTTGACAAAAACACAAGAAACAATTCAAATTAAATGTTCACTCTCCTTGCCTTTTTTTCAGCAAACTGATTTATTAAATCATTTATATTTGATGATGACTTAAGTTTTTCTAAAGTTTCTGCCTCTATAGACAATAGTGACAGGTCTGAGAGGCGTTCCTGTCCCATTGAAGTCCTTAAGTAATTTTTTATAAATTTTAATTTAGAAAAACTTTTTCAGCAGTTGCTGTTGTAACCAGAAGGGTCATAAATAAAAATCAAGCTGTTATTACCTCCGGAAAACTGGATGAAAGACTATTGAATTATATGAGTAATAATTGAATTAGTTCCTTGAGTTAATTTTTTGGATTTCTGATTTTAAGCATGTTCTAAGAGTCTTTAATTGGTCATAAAGGTTAACTGAGATGTCATTACTGTATTTAGCAGACAGTTTTCCGGAAACACTGCTCTCCGTGGTTCGTATGCAGATTAGACGTATTATTTTACGGGGCATCCCCGTTGAAGTATATGACTGAAACGGGGAAATCCCGCAGCCAACGATAATAACCGATGCAGTGTAGGGTGTTGCCAACTTTTAAACGGGAAAAAACAATTTGTTTACGCACGTTGGGGGCTCTCGGGTTTGGGGGCCCCGTATAATTGATATGGCTGATACGGCGGTAGCTACGCCCCTGTATTTACGCATTCTTGAAAAGGGCGGCAGTATTTTGCGTGAAATTTTACTAGAAAGTTATCATTTGATATTACGACTAAAATTCAAAACTTAGATGAAACTCAAATTAATTACTCAAAGTGCAACAATTTGCCAATAGGTATAATGTATAACTATATAATAACTATATTGTAGAAAAAATACATTTTCATCGTAATGTTCACGCTTTCATACAAAAAAGTCCTACTTTACGAACTTGTACCATAAATAACTATTTTATGAGTAATTAGCAGGAATATTTTTATTAAAAAATCAAAAAGTTATTCCTTCTGTAATATACCTACAGAAAATATTCTGGAATAATATGATAACAATATTATTTATCCAAACTATTCTCAAAAGGATTTTCTGTAATATACCATTTGATTGAGTTTTAATAATCTTCGATGATCTTTATGAAATAAGTACGTGTATTTTAAAAATATTCGGGAGTAGTTAGTAGTAAGGTATGATACTTAATAATGATTC
The DNA here is from genome assembly GCA_958502065.1 of Chrysolina americana. Lineage (NCBI taxonomy): Eukaryota > Metazoa > Arthropoda > Insecta > Coleoptera > Chrysomelidae > Chrysolina > Chrysolina americana. The sequence continues at coordinate 92,238,035 of OY293412.1, forward strand.
ATTTGAATATTTCTGTAAAATTTTTATAATATTCCATTTGATATTGATGTTATAATCCTGTAAATAATCTTCGAGGATGAAAATATTACAGGGATATTAATTTTATATTCCCAATTATTTATAATGTTCTCTAATACCTATGTAATCCGTTGGGATCGGATAATTGAAAACATTTTATGAATATTCTCTGCTATCTGGGATGATAACATCAAAATCACTATCTGCCATGAGTGATGGGTTCAAATGAATAATTTTCATTATTCACGCAGTTTCAGATAGTAGATGAAAAAATATACTCCATATGTCTTGTGGACAGAAAACAAGAAACTGAAAGTGAACAAAACATATCACACACATAGTTATTTGCTATTATATCATTTGCAAAGGTACATATAACTATACTACAAGAGTTATAACTTTCAATAAAAAAAAAACAATTTCCTTCACTATATTTTATCAGGCAAGTGATTAAGTTTAAAAAAAAACGGAAAACTGTCGATAGAGTCCGGTAGAAGAAAAAAGTCGCATTTCAGTTTTTGTTCACGTTAACATTATAAATAGTTAAATACCTGCATATGAGTTAGGGTAAGATATCGTTCCTTGTAATTTTCAATAAAAATTATTGGGAAGAACACAAACAAAATGTTAATCACACACTACCTCTGTATACTGTATAGTAAACAGTACTGAGTTTTAAAGACTGACGGTAAGTATGGATGTAATGTAATTAAAATAATCAACATAAGATTAAGGTTATGTCGATGTTGTAAATCGTAGTGTTTATAATTTACGGCGTAAACACGTAAACCTTGAATGTAAGCGTTAGCGTAGAATCACAGATCACAAATCGTTTCGTAGATCCACAAACAAAAGTGGTGTGGTTGGTATTGTATTTAGTTTAGTTCACAGAATACCCACACATACTCTGTGGTCTAGTTTAGAGTAGACCTCGACTTAGATGTGTTTGTGTGTCTGTAATATTTATTGTGTACTGTGTACTTACTGTCCGTATATGAATTTCACGAACCTAGTTAGATGCGCTGATCAAATCATCATAATATACTGGGCACTGGAATATAATATGCTGTAAAAAATAGTGAGGTGAAATTCAGCCAAACTATTCTAGAACGAAAACGATTAGTAATGGAATGGAAATATTTACCTCAAGTAGTACTTATAATAACAATCGAGTTATCGTTTGCTTGAAAAGTGGCATATTCTGTAAGCATTAATATTTAATTACCATCTTTAGTTCATATCAACAACAATAAATGGCATTTTCTGAGCTTAAATTATACTTCTAGGTGGAACTCAGCCGTGAAATATTTACCTTTGCACCATCCCCAGGAGTTAATTTGCAATCGTGATGAATGATTTCAAACCGAAATTTGTAAAACCTGCAGACACCTCGAGTTTCCTAGAAAAAAATGAATCATTTGCTGTAGAAACCTCAGATTTTATTTATAATAGACATATCTCTCAATCCTTTCAGACCCAGAGACAGAGATTACCCATATTCAATAACAGAAACCACATACTTTATTTACTAGAAAAATATCAAACACTTGTTCTGATTGGAGAAACGGGCTGCGGGAAAAGCACACAGATTCCTCAGGTGAGTAAAGTTCTCTTTTTGTTATGTGAACTACCTGCTAGTTGATATTTAGGATGTATGTTATTAATTTTATCTATTTACCAACATTTTTCGATATAAGATTCCAGAAAAACTTTCATTCGTTATTTTTAGTATGACTATGCTGTCAGTCTGGTACACTTGTTTAGATATATATATATATATATATATATATATATATATATATATATATATATATATATATATATATATATATATATATATAAATATATATATATATATATATAAAGTGAATAGAGTATTTTCGTTTCAATTCCGAGAGCTCACGATCCGTGGACAGCGCTGTTTCGTTGTTACCAACTCATCAGCACGGCTTTATGAGGTCTCTCGAAGTTGAAACGAATGCACTCTGAATTAGTACCATAAGGCAAAGAGGGTAGATGTCACAAGTTACTATTCATATATATATAAATATATATATATATATATATATATATATATATATATATATATATATATATATATATATATATATATATATATATATATATATATCCCAACAAACAAAGATGTAACTCATTTTTCATCATATTTCAGGAGAGCCAAAATATTAAGTCGAAATACAACTTTTTTTTAGTAGTAGATTTCTTCGTAACTACTTGGTCTAGAGATACGGTTTTTTATCGTCAGCATCAGTTTTTTAAGCTGAATGCACCTACACCTATAACTGAAAATAGCTGTAACTCTAGTTAAGGCTTTGTTCGTTGGGGGTATCAATATATCAGTTTTCAACAATAAACTCAAGAATTTTTTTACACCTTTTTGTTTTGGATATTGAACTATTGTAGGTAAGTACACCAATTAAATTCGAGCTTAGATTGTTTTTTTAATTTCTCTACAATTTCTCTTGTGCCGATTAGGCAAAAAAAACATTCTTTCAGATCTCAAATGTGTCTCTCCATCTCAGATCAAGAGGGTTTACTTCTTGATCTGAGCTCTCCATACATAATGTTGTCCTTTGTGAAAGGCATTACCTACATTTTCTTGCGGAACTAGTAGTTCCAAGCTATATTCTTATAGGTACTTTGTTTTTTTAAAGTAATCCATAGGAGTAAGTTCAGGTGTCCTTGGAGGCCACCGATACACTGAAGAATAGATTGAAACACGTTTTTGATGAAACCATAGATGAGATAGATAGATAGGTATTTTTATTTGACCACCGTATGTTTAAACATTTGTAGTAAGTCTTAAAAATACACATGTTGAAGTTACAGACACTAAAAGAATACATATAGCATGGATGAGTTATACAAATACAGTTGAAATAACAATTTTGAGTAAAAATATCACAGGTTGAGAGAGACCTTTTACCACACCAAAATGTTCACTTTCAACAAATACAGTGACAATTTTATGACAAAATTACCCCATTGGGAAAGGAACAGTGATTTGTGTGAAAAAATGTATGTACTTTTTTTATTATCTTCAATTTCATCTTATACTCATGCAAAAAAATTATATCTCATAAGTTTTTCTAGTTCCTTGTGAGTGCTACTAAATTTTGGATTTTAGGGGAGATTACCTTTTTTTTTCGTTCGGAATTTATTTGGTTATTATTAAATATAGTTTATCATTGACATCATTAAATATGATTTTGAATATTCCAAAATAATTATTTTGTCATTTTCTTAAATTACCTAATTTTCGTGCATTTTTCAATAATTAAATTACCATCAACTAAGTTGAAAGTAATTTTCAATAATATTTGGTATCTTTGTTGTTTGGGTAGTTTCTATTTCTTCAATGGTCATTTTCAATCAAACACAGACGAAAGCCCTATAACAGTTTTTTCTAAAATCGTTAAGAATCAAGTTTCTCACATTACTACTTTTTGGTGGGCACTATATAAAAATATGATTTTACAGATAGTACCATGGTAGTCATTATTTTCATTCGTCTACGGAAAAAACCACATTACTAATCATCCTCAACTATTATTACACATCCAAAAGACAATATTGAATGATTTTAACTTTTAGGAACAAAAAAACATAAAATACTTATATGATAGTCTGAAAAAAGTTTGAAATATGTATCATTTCTGTGATCAGAACAATAGAACATCAGAAGCCATAACTTGATATTTCGAATTTTGCCAACTTTACAGAAAAACGATTTTTTTACATACAGGCTGCTACATGTATCATATGTGTCACAGCGTAAAAATTAAAGGCCAGACAGAATCTCCTTTTTATGATTTATCAGCATTTTATTTATAGTTAATCAGAGTATAATCCATGTTATAAAAAAGGATTCAACTGTCCTCTTCTGATAATAAAATAGATAAATAGCATTACAAATATTTTTAACATTTTTAACACCCTACTTTGTAAAGGTCACCTTTTAACTCTCTTGAGAGCCATTAAAAATGTCATTTTTAGTGAGAGTTATACAACAATTAATTTTATTTATTGAGTATTTGAAAAACATCATTTTAACATTTTCATTTTACTTCTAGGTCAGTGGCCACAACTCCTCGGGTATATTTTAGTTGTAAACCTTCAATAAACCGGAATTTAGTTTATATTTTTCCTATCTCTAAGACAATATATAGCATACTCTACTTTTGTATTTTAAGACTGAATACCGCCCATGTGTATTGCGGCCTAACTTTATTTCAAAAAGCTACATTCAAAATATTTAAAAATGATAGGACCGTCATCACAAATCAGCAAAATTTTATTCACTTTGCTCGTCTTGCTAGTATTTTATTTTTTATACATGGATTTCAATTTATATATGAGGATTCAGAATTATCCTTTCGAGAGCAACGACAATAACACCGAAAATTACAAAGATGTCACTTGGGTCAGTTGTGATATAAACCCTCTCTGCGAAGTTACAGTCAAAGCTGTTCTTCTAGATCATACTAATTATTATTTGTTTGCTCCTCTAGTCCAGATCGTTGATGACATACTGAGAATAAGTGATACAAAATGGATAACTCCAAATTCCATAAGTTTCTTTCATATCTTTGTCGCCATTCTAAGCGCTAAATGTATTTCCAGCAATAGTCTAGCGTACAGAAGGGTAGGAGTTATTCTTTTCGAGTTTCGAACTTGGTTGGACGATTTAGATGGGCATGTTGCTAGAGTGAGGAAACATATAAAGGGAGAACGATCTGAAATAGGTACCTCAGGATATTACATTGATGGCATATGCGATGCCATTGGATGTACAGCCTTGATAATTGGCTTATTTGTCTTCTTAAAAAATAATCCTCCCAGGAGAGGATACATACAACTTCCCACCACTGTGGACAGCAAAGAAACTAACATTGTGTACAGTTTCAAGGTCACAATTAGGAAAGTTGTGAGAAAAGTTTGTTGCTTCTCTCTTCAACTCATCATCAGTTCCACAGCTTGGAATCGCTACATAGCGATATACCAAGATTTGTTGGAGCGTGCCGACTTACCCCCCAAAGAAACTATGCTTCAGCATGATGTCTTCAAAACAACTTTCTTTTTCCTAGTAGCCTGGCTATGGAGAGTAGTGAACGTGCACAGTCTAACACACTTATTGTTGCTTTCGATATTTTGTGATAAATTGTGGGAGTTTTTGAGAAACATTCAGTATGTGGGTTACGGCATATTGTTAACTATTATATGTGTTACTGAAATTAATGTTATTGATGTTAAAAAATTTATATTCCACAAACTGAATGGAACAAGTACTATATAGATTAATATTTTTTTGAATTGTTGACTTTTTGTTGTGTGATATTTTTAGTAGTTAACTATATTGTTGTTTGCTTAACAATAGATACCTAACTTTATTCAGGGCCTTTTTTTTATTGAATGTGAGAATGAAAAGACAACTTGCCAAATAATAACCTCAGTGAATAAAATTATATTAATGACTGATGTAAAAAGATGATCTCGAGAGATCAGCCATTGATTTTATTATAAAAAAGAATACTTTGGTACAAATATGAAAAAATTCATTGGGTGATTCAAATTCAACTATAGGAATTTCCGAAATGGATGGAATTGACAGATGGTTGAATTAATAAGAAACACAAAAATCACATTTTAAGTTGCCAAGATATTTGAAATGTTTTTTTTTTTTTCTATCAAGTATCAAATATAGACTATAATAAAAAGTACTTTCCCAAATGAATCTTAAACTTTCTCATCATCATTTCATCACCCATCAATTTAAACAGTTTTTTCCTCTAGAATTCAATGATTAGTATATCAGATGTGGAGCGTTTATTATGTTTTCAGTCAATAAAAATTATATTGCGTTACAAATTTTGTATTTTTTCGACTATTAGCTCAAATTCCCATGTAATGCAGAAAGTAATGATATTAGTCATAATATCTGTTGAATTGTATTTATCCATCGTAGGAAAAGAAATTTAGTCCATATTTGCACTAGACTGTTGAACTTTAGAGAAAAAAAGTGTATAAATGCAAAACGTTAAATTCCTGCTGTGATGATTTAAAAACGGTAGTTAGGTGAGAATGTTCTTTCGATGAAGTTTTCTCATTTTCATCTTATTTTAAATATCACTGTCAGTATGAATTTACATTCAACTTATTTAAAAAAAAAAATCAAGAAATTCTGATAACATTCTCTTTTATTTTTGGAATTTTTGTGGAACTACAATTTTTTCGTTTTTCCAACTTCTGCTGTCTTTGAGAATCTTGTGTAGTAAAATTTTAATCACTTTGTTTCAAATTTAACTGAAATAATTTCTAAGATTTGTATGAAATTTCAAAATAATATGTTTCATTTGAATAAAAATTGAAAAGTAGAATCCAAAAAATCCTTGCAACATCATTGTGTTGATTGATTAAAAATTGAAAATAATTTGTGGTTGATCACTCGAGTTTTAGTGCCTAATAAATATCCTTGCTGAAATAGTAGTAGCTTGAATTTTTGTGTAAAACCTTGTTAGAATTCTAATATAGATGTTATTAACAAGGAGGCTTTGAACCTGTTTTGAGATTACTTAATATTGCCTATTAATCAATCTTCCGAGTACATACAAGGTGTTTCCTAACTACGGTTCCTAACTGCTGGGGGTGATTTGTTAGGTCATTTTTAGAAGAAAAGTTCTTCGTTTCTGAGATATAGGGCGTTGAAATATTAAAAAAAACGATAATTATAAAATATCATGAATATCCTAAATTATTACGGATGAAGAACAATGTAACAATGATCCAAAACGAAAATGAACTTTTTCCATATAAAATAAAATATGTGTAGGAAAAACCCTACTATCAATGTCAGCTGGTCTCCAATGCAGGTATTCATGATATACCTACAATATAGTGGCTTTAATTTTTTTTTCTCGACAACGAAGCTAGATATGAAGAAAATACAGGAGACCAAAAAGTTGTATTTTCAGTTGATCAATTCAATATGCGGAAAAAAGTCAGTGGTGTACTTTTTTAAAATATTGTTAACTTTGGTGCCCACTAAGACGCAACTGGACCTAAAAGTTTCAATCTAGTTAGATCCAAATGAGCGCCTTATTTTATTAATTCAAATGAACCAAATTGGTTCTAGGATCTGTATCTCAGAAACGAAGCAACTCCGGACATATGGTCATAGGAACTTTTCTTCTTAAAATGACCTAACCCCCTTCAGTTAGGAACCCTAGTTAGGAAAAGTATAATCCATGGTTGACAAAAGTCTACAATATAATAATTTAATTTTCTCTAATTTATATTTTTTATATAGTTTTTATGGATATTTTATTTCAAGATGAATATTTATGTTAAATGGTGAATATTTTTGTAACCTTTTATGTTACGTTTTACATCACAAATGATAAAAGAGATTATTTTATTTCTTTTTTCAAAATCAGGATAGATTTTTTCGATTGAAAAAAGAATCCGAAAAATTTATTAATTAGTGAAAAAGCAATGATAGGATGAAAAATGGCAAAAAATACTTGTCGGTGCCAGGCTTCAATAAAAATAGTTTCTTCTTTAAATATTCATTTGATTATTTGCATGTATTGTCTTGGTTATAAATCAAATTATCATCATTCATAATATTGATAAAACTCTAAAAATATTTGTATTATACATATCTGTATTAACTCCGGTACTGAGAATATTGTGAAAATACAGTATTTTTCATTATTGGATTGGAGTAGGTCTAGAGATGATTGCCTTTAGCACTGTCCCAAAATTTCCTGATACACTGATAAAAGTATAGTAGTATCTGCAAGTGACTTTATTCACGTGTTGATAGTGGTTTGGTATTGGAATAAAACTCGAGTATACTATTACTATAACAAAGGTTTCAAATAGTGCAGTTACTCAGAAGCCTATATACGTCTCGATTCTTTTATTTAAAAATTTATTCAGCCTTATTCTCTAACACTGCTTTTTCTATACTACTAAACCTTTTTTGCCATTTGAAAACACATCAAATAACAAGAATCTTCCTGTTGTATTGAACTCCACAAATTAGTTTTCAATTGTTAACTCTCCATATCAACAAGGAACACTTCCTGTTACTGATATGAATTTGTTTTGTAGCCAAATGTGTTGCTTTGAGGTACTATTATCAAGGCATGTTCGATTTATGTCAATTGAAAATTAGAATTATTATGGTGTGACTTCCTGCTTTACATTGATTTTCACTCTCGTGAAATGTACAGTAATATATTTTTGTAAAACTAGTCTTCAGAATGTATTGTCTAAGGGTGTTTCATGTGGGTGCTGAAATTGAACTAGTTGGGTATAAGGGTGTTCATGGAAATGTCCCTATTATTATATACCTGAAATATTGTTGAATTTTGTGATTTTATAGTAGATGGAGTAGTAATAAACCATTTGATCAAATATCAGCTGTATATAAAAAAAGTTTTGTGAAAAATTGACGAATTTTACCATGACTAGTACGTTTGTCGTTGAGTTTCTGTAGGTAAGGTGAAAAATGTGAAAGGCAAATTCATCATAACATTATTATGTAAGCGATTCATTATTTGAGTTGTATTGTGGGAAAGCAATGAGAAGTATTTTAAATAAGGAATTGGCAATTGTGGTCGTTTGTTGTTGTTTTTTTATGACGTTTTATATTCATTTTAAGAATTGTTATAAATATAGAAAAATGGTGTTTTTTGAATGCTTAATAAAACTCGCTTTTTCATCGTGAGTTTTTCATTTCTTTCTTCATTCCCTTTATCTTCTACAGTACATGATCGAAGCTGAATGGCCTGGACAAATTGGAGTTTGCGAACCACGACGGGTAGCAGCTACTACTTTAGCCAGCAGAGTGGCTGATGAAACTGGTACTCTGGTTCAGCAAGACCATGTGGGATATGCTGTCAGATTCGATGCTTGTTATAATAAGCCAAAAATTAAGGTAGGTCAAACTCGTGATATTCAAGTTCATTTTGTATCGACTATGGTTTTCCTAGTTTGCTCAATAGGATTTGGCAAATGGGGAACAGAATAGGAAGCTGCCGATTTGAATAAGTCGAAAATATGATTGGGATACTTTTTGGGAGTGATTAGTTGATCAGTCGAATAAAAATGATAATTTTCAAGAATTTCATACATACCAAAGAATAAAATAGGTACAATATATGCACTTATACATATAAGTATATGTTGATTCAATTTTTTTCCCCAAAATACACCAAACATACAAAATAATCATATGATGAAATATGGTTACAGTAATAGAGATAAACATTTGCCCACATAGAGAGACAAATTTCAAATATTTACAAATAATGAAGACAGTAGAAAGCTCTTGAAAGATCATAAATGCATTAATTTAACAGGAATATTGGCAATCCATATAGAGAACTTCATTTATTTGAGTAGGTAATCCAATTATACAAAAAAATATTTACAGTACTCTACCCATTACCTAAATTAGTGATATGATTTCATAATGGCCCAAAGTCGTTGTTAGACTTTCATAAATTGACTGAAAAATGTCTTAAACCCATTAACGTATTTGAGATCAAGGCTGGATTTCATAATGAGAATAGCTGATAGTCTTTTGCCTATCAGCTGCAGGGGTATATCGCATACCATGTTCTTATGGAAAAGTATATATCGGAACCACGAAAATATCCGTTGGAACAAGGCTGAAGAAACATCGAAGAAAATGTAGATTAGGCCAAACAGACAAATCGGCAGTAGCGGAACACGCTCTCATTGAAGGAGATCACAGGATACTTTTTGAAAACATAATACTCCAAACTGGATTTGGAATTCCATTCTCAAAAATGCAAGAGAAAGAATAATCAAAAACAATTCAGATGCGGGAGGACAAATGACACGCTATTCCATTTGATTTGACAATTTTCCCAATAAACAATCCGAAATTTTGAAATGTAGAAAAGACGAAGTTTTACGGAACTGTACATATTTCCCCTGCTTGTAACGTAAACAAGTAATTAAACATTATCGGGGTACGAAAAACAAGACTTGATAATACGCCGTGCAAACATAATTATTTGTTTTGTTACGAATGTTATATGTGGTAACGAATAAGGCTATGCATTGTTTGTAATTACACCGAGTAACGCGATGAGCTTCTTGAAGCTAAAACGCGTTCAAATAAAAAGTTGTATTATTTTTGTTTTGCAATCTCACAGAATGCATTACAGTGATAAGATACGAGTGAAACATGCATTTCAAATGGAAAAGTTCATCGAATATAAAGCGTTTTTCTGAAAAACTTACGATAATAAATTATCAAATAAGTCTTGATAGTTACTCGGTATTCAGTAGACCACAAACCAGTTGATAAGCTCTAGTCTAGATCACACCTAATTGGTGTACAGTTGGGCAAAGTGTTTCAAAATAATGACCCCTATACCTGTAATATTATCAAACCACAGATCAATGTCGAATTATGTTAACCCAACAGGAAACACATTTCCGGGAGTTTTACGTCGACAAGAATCACGTTCCACAAGTGAATATCTTTCCCATAATACCACTCTGTTGAGGTTGTAAAGCTGTTCAAAGTGAATATTTTGATGGTATTTCAACACTAAATAGTTTCATTTTCAATAGATGTCGCCGAGCGCCACAAAAAGAGAGCGTTTTTCCTCACATGTGCCTGAACAATTCGAAAATTGAGGACTCATATCATTATATTATTATAAATACTATTATAGCTTTCTTCTGCTCCTTCGGATGCATTTTTATGAGAATGATGGTGCATTTGAAATCTCATTTAATTCTTATATTTTCCTAGAAAAAACAGATTGCTGCCTGTCGCCAATCTAAGTAGTCATATCGACAAGTTTATAGTGGGGGACAACCTAGCAGTAACGAACTTTTTTGACTGATTTTTCTAGAATACAAAAATTTAATGAGATTTTCAGTGGCACCATTATCTGGCCAAATTAATAAGGATCTTCAGCAGTCCGACGCTCCAAAGATGTCGATTTGGCGACAAAGGAAAACTTACCACTTTCAAGGTTTCCTCTCTGCGACATCTTGTCAGACTTGTTACACTTAAACAGTATACAAAGTTACCACTTGCTGGTTATCACTTGAGATTTTGTAGGATGGCTTGCTTATTATACAGTTTGTCTCACTAAGTTGGAACCATATGGAAAACTTTTTCATTATTCATTTTAGGAAAAAAAGTCATTCTTCATAAAAAGTTTTGCATGTTCTAAAATCTAAAATACAATCATCAGATATAAAAAAATTTCAGTCGTATACGCGGTGTGACAAAAAATATGAATTTTACTCGAGAGTAAAGTACCTTTATACTTGAAAAATATCGAAAATTCTTATAGAAAAAAGTTGTTCAGAACTAAAAATTACGTTTAAATATGCAATTGCATCCACTTACATGAAAAAATAAATTTTTTCTTATTTTGTCAACAATAACAAAGCATATGCATTCACTGTGTTTAAATTGCAAAATTGTTAGAAAACATTGAAAAACGGAAAGGTGATGTTTGACATAATCAAAAGAGATAAATGTTCATTCAAAATGAAAAAAGAGTAAAAAGTAACATAACCCAATATTTCAATGTCTATGGACGTAATTGCATATTTGAACGAAATTTTCAATTCTGAACAACTTTTTTTTATAAGAATTATCGATTTTTTCAAATATAAAGGTACTTTTCTCTTGAGTAAAATTCATATTTTTTGTCACACCGCGTAAATGACTGAAAAAATTTGAGATCTGATGATTGCATTTTAGATTTTTTTTTTCAAATGTTATTATGACTTTATAATTATTATTGTTGTCAATTGTTCATCAGTGATTATGATTTTTATTTTTAATTGAAATTGTTAATTTATCATTATTTTTTATTTTTTTTTCAACATATTTACAACTTCCTCATACCAGAACTTGTTCTGTCTGGAAGCTATTCTTTCAATAAATAAATAAATAAATTTTAGATGCAGAACTTTTTATGATGAATAACTTTTTTCCTAAACTTAGTGAGACAAACTGTATATCTATCGGTTTTGATATAAAATATAATTTGTGTTGAATATGGTCCAAAACATAGGCCAAATTGAACTTATAAATTATTAGTACTCTCAATTATTCATGAAATGTTGATATTTTGATGTTAGTTTGGACAAACATATAGTATTTAATTCACACCGAAAAATCGACTGCATGTCGTACAGGGTGTGCTAAAATTGCTAATTATTTCCGTGATGCATAAAAGTGATCCAAAGTTCGTTTTTTCAAATGAAACTCCTTGATAAATTGAATGATGAAGAAAAATGCTTTGAGATGGCATCATGTTCCTACACCTAAATCATCAAGTGTTCTCAGAGTCGATTTTTTGGGAATTTTTTTTTTTAAAGAATTAAATTTTACGTAGTCCTGGACATATCAAACTTTTGACAGTTTGGGACTCTAATAAGTAATTTATAGATACAATGAATGCACATACAACATTGATTATTCAAACCAACTTCTTGGGAAATTATTTGTCATACACGAACAATGTGATCAAATCATTGCCAGAACTTGCAGTAAATTTAACCAAATTCCTTAATTATCACCAAGGAACGACAAGAAGTTTGTAAGAATACAAAATTATTTCGTTAAACATGGTAGATGTCTGATGTCACCACTCCTTAGGGATTGAAGTTGTAGCAATCAAGTCCGAGCATTTTATAACACTGTATAACAGCGTTACAAGAGTACCCGAGGTTAATGAGGTTGAAGCGTTTTTTAACTACTTATTTTATAACTTATCTAACCTCGCGATATCGTATTCACAGATTAGATAATGAATTGGGGATTTTCATAAACCTTTGAAGATGATTTAATAACATATTCAACAGAATTTGTCTGTTTGATAAAAATTCCAAACCCTCAAAATTATCTGTAGATATTAGGGATTGAATATTATCTGATGTTGCATAACTAGCAGTATTTTTACGAACATTCTTCAAACATTTAATCAGCTAACGAATGAGTCATTTATTTTTCAACCGATGAAGGCAAATTGATGATGAATGCTCGTTTTTATACATGTTCCATTATCGACATCCTTGAAATGTACATTATATACTCAAGTTCCAGGAAATCTCGATTTACATATTGTATTTCATTTTGTTGTCTGATACCGGTGGATGAAATTGAAGAATGTACCTAAAGGCATAGCCTTTGCGTGTAGAGGACGGCTATTATTAATATATTTGCCGTGACACTCCGGGAAGACTTACTGATTTTTGGTGATGTGTTCAGCTTTAAGCTGTCAGAAAACCTACAACACCAAACCCCGGGTGGTCGGTGCATACAGGCAACTCATATCACACTCGCTTTAAAAAATATGGCGGCCTGATGAAACCAATACACTCGAGAAATATTCTCACAGTTCCAACGCCCGAAGACCAAATTCAAATGTTTTATATATTCTTTAGTTATTGTATAATTCATTGTTCTTAAAGTATTTGAATGTATTTTCCAATTCTTCGGCTTCTACGGCACCATATTGGGAGGGCGAAGATCAAGATCACTAGTTTTATATGGGGAAATGGAAAATGGATCGTCGCCGGTCCATCGCTCGATGTCAACGCCATGCCGCTCCTTACTCCCCCCATAGAAAGACACTTGCTACGTCCCTTATTACGATGTCAGTGGACAGGTTCGTAAATATTTCAGTATCAAGTTGGTGTTGGGGCAGAATTCACGCCTCGTGCGATGCTTATGTGTGAGAGTGATGCCATTTCAAACAAAGACCAGACGGATTTTGTCAGTGAAGCTAGGAGTGTGTGATGGAAAATCCCAGAAAAAGCTCACTGCGAACCCTCTTTGACGATCTCGATTTTTTCGGCATTTACTCTGATCTTATATTGTTCTCCATATACTGAAAAAAAATGCTCCGATCCAGATGTATCTAGATCTGCGTTACAGCGGCTACGCTGGCGGCTGGAGAATGAATGAGCGTACAATGATAAAGTGGTATCGTCCGCCTGTATCGCCGCAAGGAATCCTGCGTATATAGGAAATAGAAATGGGGAGACGATCCCTGCTTTGATTGGGTATCATTCTGTTCACTCTTACTGAAAAGGATCGACCTGTTAGGTAGGAATCGATCAATATTACTGTATTCATGCTTGCAAGTAGCATCTTATATCTTATCGACCATACTCAATCGCGAAGGCCTTTTCCATGTCCAACAAGGCAAAGACCATGTAAACACACCCTACGTCCGTAGGGTGAATGATTACTGATTCCGAAAATCATGTGCCCTGACTAGCTAGAGTTTAGCAAGAATTACGGCCTTCTGCTTTCTTCCGGCTGAGATTTCTGCCGCATCGCGACTTATTAACTCGAAATTACCTAAACGTAATTACGGAATAAAAGATGTAATGGTCAAATTACGACTTACTTAGTCTTCAAAACGATGTTTTTCGTTGCGTCTTTTGGTAATATTCGATGTTAAATACCACTGTTGCATTTCCCATGTCAGTACGTATATTAATAATTCCGTTTGCATTGAAAATATCCATACCACCGTCCCGGGAGAGTCCCGGCTTAGTACGACCAGGATAGCCTGTCTTGATGGATTGATTGATTATTGGACTCATCATCATGAATTTTCCATGGGTATTCATTGCCTGAGGCATTATCCCAGGAAAATCAATGATGAATCTTGACTCATTTCTTCGTGCCCTGTTGGATGTCCCTAAAGAGGATCCCACAGGCTGGTTCTGGTCGAATGAGAGTTGTTTGCCGCATCTTTTGCTAGGGCATCTTTACCCTCTCACTCCCCTGGATGTTCCTGTGACCTAGAACCCAGACAATTGCGAACGGAAATAGCTATTACCTCATAGAAGAAGCACAATGTTAAGTTGCATGAATTTCAAAGAAAAACCAACCTCCACAATACAACAGTCGGAAGAGGTGAACAATAGCGACAAAAATATTAGTATTAATGTTTCACTGACAAAATAAAATAATTCAACAGTGGTCAGTGGGCCGTGATGGTCGTGTGGCACAGCGATCGCTTTACAAGCATAAGGTCGTGGTTCAGCCCAGCACGGCCATCGGCCCCTGATCTTTTCATTGCTCGCACAAGCTCCTAGGAGCTTCTGAGGGATTTCTCTGAAAACATGGGAAAAAAATACACCTCGGACTACAAAAGCAAGCTCAATAACCTTGATAGTCAAGAAACGTACAGAAGACTACCAAAAGACCCAACAAGGAAGATCCTGAAGACCATCAATCGATCATTACTGCCTGAGACGAAGAAGAAAATTTTGTTACCAACAAGGCATTTCGGAACGTGGAATTTATGATGGTGCAGTTGAGCAATACTAGAGAATTCATTCGACTGCTACTTTCCTCTCGAAATTATGTCGTTATTACGTCTCATAAGTCGGAGTGATGAGGTAGTAAGTCTTAATTTGATAATAACGACTTTCAGTTCGTAATTATGTCATAGTAAGTCGGAGTTATCGGTAAAATAAAATAAAAAATGGAGATGACCCTTCTACGATTCCATACTACTGTGCCTAACGGATGAGACGGATCAGTCTTATATAGTCATAGGTATATATATATATATATATATTTGTTTTAATATTATGATTTTTTTTATTGCAGTATATGACGGAAGGAATACTGTTGAGAGAAATGATGTATGACCCTCTGTTGAAGAATTACTCCGCGATTATGTTAGATGAGGCTCATGAACGTAGTCTATACACGGATATTTTGATGGGTCTCATGAAAAAAATATTAAAGGTAAATGATGATAAATTAGTTTCAGAAAATGAATCATGTTAAGCAAGCCATATCTGAGAGACTATAAAAATGATTTATCTGCTTTCATTAATTTTTCCATCAGGGAAATGAATTTAGTATACCGCAAATATCAAAAGTATCCTACGGAACATAGCACCTATTCTACTTATGCAATGATAAACTAACATTCTCTGTCATAATTGGTTTGTGCTGACATTATTCTTCCTCAGAGACGAAAAGAATTGAGACTGATTGTGGCTTCTGCAACACTGAATGCCAAAGAATTCCAACAGTTCTTCAACAATAATCCGACCAGTGACACGAAAAAAGACACTGCAGTGATTCTTTCTGTTGAAGGACGGCAGTTTCCTGTTGAGATATTTTATGTTGTTGGTAAGTAGTCTTATCACAAACTTACAGAATAGGTCATTGCTGATTGAACTTCACAACTGGATGGAATACAATTATTTTCTGCATTATATTCATTTTCAAAAACTAGAAGGATACGTTAAAGAATGAGTTTAGAAAATAAATACGTTTTTTAGAACCTGTACCATGTTACATACAAGCCTCGGTGGATGCAGCCTTGAAAATAAACGCTTCAAAAGACCAAGGAGATATCTTGATATTCCTGACTGGACAAGAAGAAGTAGACAGAGCCGTTCGATTACTGAACGAACATGCTAATCTTATAGAAGAATCGCAGAAAAAAGGAAAAATTATGGTACTTCCCATGTATGGTTCCTTGCCATACCACGACCAACTGAAAGTATTCAAGCCTGCTCCCAACGGCTATCGAAAGGTTGTAGTGGCGACCAATGTTGCTGAAACTTCGGTCACTATACCGGGAATTGTCCACGGTATTAATTTATTTTTTATGGGCGAATGAACAAAACAATTAATTTCTGTTTTATTAGTTATCGATTGTGGATTTGTGAAAATGAAATGGTACAATACTGAAACACACACAGACAGCCTAGTGGTCCTACCAATAAGTAAATCTTCGGCTGACCAGAGAGCTGGCAGAGCGGGAAGAGTCAGATCTGGTAGAGTATACAGGTAATTTCTGGAGTCTCTATTGTGGAATGGAAAAGTTTCATTGTTTAAATTTATTGAAAAAATAATTCACCTCAAATAAGACATTTTACCATCAGAACCCATCATCTCATTACTTTATATGGTGTCTCAATTTGATTATATCATCTTTGACAAATCGGCAAGTGGCACTGTATCGTACTTTGAAATCGTAAAATTTCAGGCTTTACACAGAAGAGTATTTATCGAAACTGGCAGAGAGCACTCCTCCGGAAATGGTGAGAACCAACTTGACCTACGCCGTGTTGCAAATTAAAGCACTGGGCATCGACAATATACTGAAATTCAATTTTCCCACCCCTCCGCCTGTTGAAAATTTAAAAAGTGCTCTGGAAATTTTGTACGCTTTAGACGCTATTGATGTTCAAGGAGAACTGACAAGACCTCTAGGGTTTCATATGGCTGAGTTTGCTCTTGATCCCATCTACTCGAAAGTTTTACTCAGTTCAGGTAAATGTTCATTTTGCTCCTCATATTTTCATTAATTTTATCAAGGAGCGGTTGCTATTTGATATAATGATCTGCAATTTATTAGAATATTTTAGCAAAACATGATGAATCAACTTTAACTTCAAATTATCTAAGCTCTGGTTGATTTCCATTCCTATAAACTGTCACAGAAATGGTCCTACGACCTACTAACAGTTCTCCAATTATTTACCTCAATTTCACACAATAAATTTATTATTTTTATTATCAATAATTTTTCAGGCGAATTCGAATGCTCCCAAGAAATATTAACAATTATTTCGATGCTTCAAGTTGAAACTGTGTTTACAAAACCCACTTCTGGAAATTCTGCCATAAGAGCTAGAATTCAAAAAAGACTCTTTGAGGTAGAAGAAGGCGATCTCATTACATACCTAAATGTGTACAATGGATTCATTGAAAGTGAAATGTCACAAGGGTTTTGTCACAAGAATTTTCTCAGCTACAAAAGTTTAAAACGGGTTGTAGAAATCCGAAGGAGACTCGAAAAGATGTTGATTAATTACGACGTACCTATTGTTTCTTGCATTAGTGAGTTCATACCAACCGTATGATTGAATATATCAAGTTAACAAGAAAACGATTTTTCAGGATCTACGGAAACTATTCGCAAGTGTTTAGTGAAAGGATTATTCCCCAATGCTGCATACCTTCATCACAGTGGAGTTTACAAGACAATCAGAGGGGATATAGAGCTTTTTGTCCATCCAGATAGTGTTCTTTATTCCGTTCCTCAGCCTCAGTGGTAAGACCCACTTATAAATAGTTGAGTGTTTAATTATTTGCACTTCCGCTCTCTACCCATTCCAGTTCAACTTTCTCTAGATGATCCTTTAACACCCATCTCCTTTCACATAATACCTGCGTGCCCCGCGAACTTAAGAGTGCCGAAAGTTTAGTTCATTTCCCTAATGGAAAATGTCCAAAAACACTAGCTGAATACTTAGCTGTTAGGATTTTTTTTGTTTTAGTGCGTTAATCACGTTCTGTATTTTATAAATATTGTTGTAGAACTGGCTATTGGCGAAAGAAAATAAGATCGCAGCGCCAACTATCGGAAGACGTTGAACTACGAATCACGGACAAAGTTTTTTGAGTTTACACGTGTTTATATGGCGTTTTGGCGGTCTGTTTACCAATTTTTAAACAATTTGTGAAAGTTGGTGAATTCTCGAACTGAAAAGTGATTGTGTTTCTATTAGAAGACTTGAAAGATAGTTTCAGTAAAGTGGTTTGAAGGTATTTTTACTCGGATTAGTTTTGAATGCTTCTGCAATTTAAGGTTATTTTTTAGATGAAGCTTGGTTTGTTGGATTTTTTGATCACTTGAAAACTTCAGACAGTTCCCGATGTATCACCGAGGGAGAAGCAATTCTGAACGCAGGACATATCATTTTATGTGGTAGAATGAATTCTGATCTTGAGAATTTAAAAATCTCAAATCATGACTTCCTAAAACACGGACACTATTTGTGAACTGTACTGTAACTATCTTTCAAGTCTTTTAATAGAAACACAATCACTTTTCAGTTTAAGAAATCACCAATTTTCACAAATTGTTTAAAAATAGGTAAACAGACCGCCAAAACGTCATATAAACACGTGTAAACTCAAAAAACTTTGTCTGTGATTCGTAGTTCAACGTCTTCTGACAGTTGACGCTGCGATCTTATTTTCTTTAGCCAATACCAGTTTAGTAGCCACTTCCAGAATATTGAAAGGATTCTTCACTGGCAACTGTGGAGTAAGAGATATATATCGCGCGGGAACAGAAAAGTAGACCTTTACCCTAACCAAAAGAAAAGGAATTTTAAAGCGTCTCGACCACGAAAAATGGCGCCCAACGTGGGGCCATATGCACGTTTTTTGTAAATGTCCTTGTCAGGCGCCTGCTAGCTCTATTTTTTGTTTAGAATGTTTAAGTGAATTTTGGGACACTTTATATGTTCCTAAGTATCACCCATCTTTGTATCATCATACCATTATTATCTTCAGTTTTTTACAAAAATAATATTTGGAAAGATAATTTTTGAATATTAGTATTGCAAACTGGTTTACTTAACAAAAATTATTTTCGTTTTAGGTTATTATTTTGCGAGGTGGTGCACACCACAAAACTTTATATGAGAGACCTGACAGTCATTGAGAGCGATTGGTTACTGGAATTGGCCCCACATTTCTATCATAAGACAACATTCCATGAATAAATGGGGACTGAATAAAATATTACTAATTTTTCAATATTCGTGTTTATTTCATATCAAGTCGCTGTTTTTTCCTTTCCAAGTATTCTTGTACATTGTCATATTTTCTTTTATACAGTACTGTTATGGTATTATCTTCAACCTGCACGAAATGGCTTTTATATTTCTCAAAGAGAGTTTCTAGAAAAGGCGTGTGTTTTTTGATAAAACTGTTATTTATTTCAAAATAACAAAGCTTGTTGCTTAGGACATAGAGATCACTATCAAAACAAAATTCAAATGGATTTTGTACAATTAATTTTGTAATATAACGTGACTTGAGGTCCTCCAAATCTGTGCTGAACAACTGTATGGCTTTATATCTATGAACTGAAACAGCTATGTACAGTTTATCACCAGAATGAATTTGTAAATCAGTTATAGGAAGAGCTGAAATATCCACCTTTTCTTTATCCATATCTTCACAAAAATCTTGTAGCAAACTGTTTTCCTCAATATATTTGTTGGTATCAATCATGTCTAGCTGTTTTCCTTTTGCAAAATCCCAAAAACGAACTGTTCCATCTCCAGAAGCTGATATCAATATATTTTTTACTATTTTGAGTTTTGTTACAAACTCCGTATGGCCCAAACAGTAGCTAGCTATATTGTAACAATTTGGAAAATGTGAAACACGAATTTTTTCATCTCTATCACATGTTATAATAAATCTACCACATTCACTAATCTGGATATCTAAAATTACACTCAAATGTCCGAGTAAGAGAACTGGTTGTTCCTCTACATTCATAAGTTTGTATAAATACACATCACCAGTTTTGTCGGCCACTAGAATATCATTGGAAGGGGTAAAGCACACTTTACTTGCTGTACGATGAATAATGAAATTTCTCACTACTTGAAAATTTTTGTCATACACAATTACTTGCTTATTCTCTGTTGAAACTACGATATATTCATTGCAATCAGAATATTCCAAAGATGTCACAGTTCTTGATTCTTTTTTTAATAGCTCTTTCTGGCCCTTCGTTAAATTTTCTGGTAAATCTGGTTCAGGAATTTGTAAAACCCGATCTGTGCATTTTTCCAAATCGCAATAGATAATGCTATCGGTTGATGATATGAATATTTCATTTCCCGTTTTTTTGAATAAAACCATTTTATAAGAGGAAAAACATAACCACAAAACTAGACAGCACAAGCACACTCCGAGTGCATTCTGTCATTCTGTGTTTCTCTGTACCATAGGCGCGTTCGGTATTTGCAAATCTGACAGATCGATTCAAAATTTATGCTCCGTTCGCCTCTACTTGTCGTTAGGCCGGCCTATCAGATGTAAATCGGCTCGCTCGGAAACAAAGCTATATTTTGGCGTACCACTTTTTTAAAATCATTTGGTCTGTTTTAAAAACTTTGCGTTTTAGCGTTGAAACAATGACGTCATAGACGGAATGTTTTAAAACCTAATGCAATATTTTGACACATCGTTTTCGCGATAGTCAAATTATGACGTTAAATTTAATAAGTTTTCAAAACATTATTGAATACGCTTCAACGCCAAAAAACAGCTCCTGAATGTCAGATGCTTGTATTATCTGCCCGTGCTTCTCAACTCGCTCATTTACAAAATCCGAAACTTTTGGCAATGGAGTAAAATATTTTTTTCTATAAAGTCCCATTTTCTTCAATCTTCTCTTCACCGTTGCTAAACTTATGCCACAGATTAGAGAATCTGTGCTTATGCACTGTTTGTGAAATATAGTCAAAAAAGCTGTAACTTCTTTGTAACTTATTAGACCCAAATAAAAAGTAAAATGCAATATAAGCAAGGTCGAGGTTGAAAATTACGGTCAACGGAAAAGTTTTGTAACGAACTTGTGAATTAAAATGGCGATTAACAATCTCGAACATAAAATATCTATATTGTTAATTGGCCTTATAAATACACTTGTTCGTTAAATAACCATTAAACTAAACAAATAGACAAAAATGATCTATTTTCCTACCCAACAACGAAAGTAGCATCACCAAGAAAATATAAGGTTATAATAAGAAAAAGGTCATTATAATGGAAAAAAATCCAATATAATAAGAAAAAAGCTAATATAATGAGAAAGAAGTCGATATATAATGAGAAAAAAGTCATTATAATGAGAGAAAAGCCATTATAATGAGAAAAAAGTCATTATAATGAGTTTTCGAAAAAGAAGAGTGCATGATACCAGAAAATGCTTTCGTACTAATTGGATACTATTCTTCGTTTGAAAAACGGCTTAGTTTTACTTTTCACTATTCTTCTTGGTATTCACAGAACAGTCACAGACTGATAGAGTAGACGTTTTCACTCAAGGTTCATTCGTTTGCTACGAGTGTAATGTATTTACACTCATTATACTACATTACCCATTTTGACTCCAGTGTAGCGTGTAGCTGAGTGCATCAGTTAGGCCGGAGTCTCATGCATCCGTTTATCTGACGGTACGATGATGCGAAAGTGTTTCTATTGGTCGAAATTCAAATTCGGACGGATAAAATTGGAATTTCGACCAATACAAACACTTTCGTATCATCGTACCGTCGAATAAACGGATGCATAAGACTCCGGCCTTACACGAGGCAATGTGTCAATCCAACAATGACGTCAACGACTATAGCTGCTTTCCAATTCCAACTCCGGGTAGCACCTGGAGTGAACTGACAGATAATGATAAATTATGTTCCAATTAGACCCAATTTATAAAGTCAGGTGCGGTTCACTTCACGTTCAGCCCCCGGACTCCGATGATTAGAAATGTTTTATAGAATCGAAATGTGACGTCATTTTAGAAATATCGGTACTATGCTTCCCATTTCTAACGTTTGAATATGACGTCCCATTCTCGACACATTTCGATGCTATGAAACATTTCTAATCATCGGAGTCCCAGCCCAGTTCAGGAGTAGCAAGCTCTATTTGGTGCTACTACCCCTGGCAATTGGAAAGCAGCTTATACAGTGGCATTAGTACTAGTAGTAGTGAAGTAGTGCATATCGTTGTCAATCCAATCAGCGAAAGAATTTTGAAATTAGGTTTGTGGAAATTATCAGTCCTGGGACGTCAGGATCATGCGCAATTGACGAGAAGTGTGCTCTTTAGGTTCAATTTCGCTGACTATTTATCAACTGCGCATAATCCTGGCGTCCCAGGACTAATAATTTTCAGAACCAGAACAAAGCTATCGAGTGTATATTACATCAAGTGTACGAAAGTGTCACTCTTCGATCACGAACACCTCTGTGACTAGTGTGACTTCGATCGCTCGATCTTTGATGCAACGAATGAACCTTGTTTTCGGTTAGGTTAGGGGTTGTAGAAAGTTTGAGGTTATGGTAACGGGAATTCGAATAATTTGATTTGAATCTTTATGTACAAAAAACAGAAGTAAAATATCTTATAATGGCATCTCAAAATGAGTCAAGTCCAATACTCAGAGAATGGGCACCTCTGACAGATTTATTTACCAAATTACCGTCAAAAACGCAGAGTGGGATATTTTTTCAAGAAATCAAAATCACTTGTGTGGATGTTTTACCAGAATATCTAGCGCTAGGCACCACTGTAGGAAAAGTTTATTGGTATGATAGAAGGAAAAATGGGAATCATGACATGCTGATACTGGAATGTGAAGTATGATTTCAATTAAATGATATTTATTTCTTTACATATCCAGCGATTTTCGGTTACCTTGTGGCATCTCACAAAAATTCTTTCATTATATTCTTTAAAGACCCTGCTTGGGATTATATGTCAAAAGATAAGAGCCTTGTATGGGTGAAATCGGTAGACGGAATGAAAAAACTCTCAAAACAATCATATTTCTCACTATGGGGTGTCAGATCTATATGTAGTTCCAAATAAAATTCCATTCCTAAATAAAACATCTCTTATTTGAGCAACTAAATGCTTGCTTCAACTTTTTACATATTCAAGCAAACATTATTTTTTAGATTGAAAATCTCATTTTGAATTTTTCAGGACAGTCCAATAACTGCCTTGAAAATCATATCAACAGTAGATTACATGGTGGCTTGCGGCGATAAATCAGGACATATTGCTATATTCCAAATTCCTAAAACCCATCCTGAATCTATACCAGAAAATCTAAAACCAAACGACAATCAAGTTATGAGGTTTGATGTGTTGGAGCACAAAGCCCCTATTAGTGCCATTGAATGGGCAAAAAATGGCATGAAACTTTTTTCTGGAGATAAAAATGGCTGTATAGTTTTCACCGAGATAGATTTTTCTATGGTAAGCTGAGCCTCTCCACCTTCTCCCCCATGTAAGTGGCATTTTTTTCAGAACCTTAGTAGATCAATGGAAATTTTGGATGAAAGTTATGCAGTTGTTCAGTTGAGCTACAAGAATCAGCATCTTTTAATTTCCACAATTTATCGGAGCATAATTTGCCATAAACTTGATAAATGGAAGGTTTGTCAAGTGGGAAAGAAGGATAGAAAAATGTATGTAACTCACTGGATGATGATGGGTGCATATCGTCGATCCAATGCCAAAGTCACGAATGTGCATATTCGATGTTTTGAGAAAAATGCGTTTAAAAAATTCAAGATGTTGCTAAAGATAGAGATATCATTTTGGGTTACTGAACCACTATTGGAAGGTTTTCTGTTGTAAAACATTAAATAATGATATCTTTATTTTTAGCAACGTCTTGAATTTTTGAAAAGTATTTTTCTCAAAACATCAAATATGCACATTCGTGACTTTGGCATTGGACCGACGATATGTTTTATTTTACCCTTGTACTATTGCATTATTGCATACCCTAATTTCTGCATCTGGGTTATTGTATGGGGGCATCATCACCGTCATAATAATGTGATTTTTTATGGATAACATTATTTTCATGTTGTAGCTTTGTCTATATAGTCATGAGTCTTTTTACACCAATCCATTTGTTTAATCAAATCAAACTATGTATTTGAATCTATGATAGAAAAATGAATGGGCTTCTGTGAAAATTGTCTATTAAGTATCACTCTACTATAACTTTCTTGATGTGCTGAGAGGAAACATTTTTGTTGAGGGGTAGAGAACCTAATAAATATCTTCGGCTTCTAGGCTTGGTACTTTTGGAGGAATACTCTATCAACGGAGCTACAAACCATCAGATATATGCCTCTATTGTACAAGACCCGGGCTGAGAATGTGGATAGCTGATATTGATGGAAACGTTCAAAAAACTTTACTTTTCAGAGTAAGCCCAATATATTTTCTCAAAATGTGAACTTTCCAATATAGCCACTAAATGTTCCTATTTGCTTTCAGGACCTGCTAACTAAAGATTGTCCTGAAGTGCCAATAATAAATCCTATCTCACAAAATTTGCGTTCTTTGAAACCACACAAAGAGGCTGCTTTCGGAATCTTGCTACCTTTTAACGATAAACTGCTTGTTACATATAATAATGATGTTGTATATATACTAGATCCTCAGGAAATGACTATTTTATCTACTATAACGCAACTGAGGAGGTATTTCATTCCACGAATTTATATCTATTCACCCTAAATATTTTAATTTTCAGTGTCTTGAATGTAGCCACTCACAAAGATGAAATATTCATTTTGGAAGAAGACCGCAGCTTGATAAGGATTTCTTATCGACCAGAACCATTCAGTGGTGAGTGTTGATAAATATCGAAGGGTTGGGATATTTAGTCTTATTTCACTAGATTCAGTACTTTTGGATTCTAGTATCCCTGACCAATATGCCAATGCATCCTTCAGATATGTGTTTTACTATTGAATGTTAACAGGTAAAGCCTGTGGCATACATTCAAATGGTCTGATCAAACATCAAACTTTCTTGAAGTGAAGTAATTTGTAGTGCTTTGTTTCAAATTTGCCTGTTATATAATATATTTGTGGAGATACCTGTCTACAGGTATATTTTATAAATTGAATTTCCCGCCTTTCATCGGTATAGAAGCAATTTAGTATCCTAACGGAAAAACTAGGTATTCCGTGTAGTAAACTTTCAAAAAAGTTGTACAATACAATACAATCTTTATTTGTCCTTAGAAAAAAAATATTTTATAGACATGTCAGTTTCCTAATCCTGAATAGTTGTAAATATAAAATATAAATAATTAATGGTTGATGCTTGGTCAATACATACTATAGTTAAGAAAGTACAGTAAGAATTAAAATACTACAGTTCAGTATACAAGTAAGACAAACACAATAATATTGCAGTTGGTGAAATAATTTGGTATAAATAAGGTATTGATAGACTGTTATGTTGTAGTGAACAAGTTTCTCCTATGCTTGATCAATTGAGAAAACTCCTGATAGTTATATATACAGTTAGAAGATAAAATATTTTGCAGTTTTGATTTAAATTTTTTTAGAGGTAAGTTACGGAAGTACGTCGGATATAATATTGAAAGGTACCTCTGACGCGGAACAGTGCACTTTTAACATGTAAAAACTGTCAATACAAGCTCTTATTCAGATTTCCCTTGAACTGTTATTATCGAATTGGCACCCCTCAGATCTTATCTTCTGTTGACTCTTGATGGAATTTTTTGTTTGGATACTATAAGCTTTGAAAAGTCTGTTTAGCAAGTACCATTTACGGATCTCAGTTGATTGAAATTGTGCAACATTTCGAATGTAAACATTTTTTGATGTTAGTTAACGCATAGGACTGAGGAGTCGAAAATGGTATTTGAAGGTTTTTTCCATTCCATCGACTTAGTTATAGTGACAGCTTGTATACAAGTACAAGATCGACATGAACCAAACAGGTTTGCAAAAAAAAAAGACATTCTAGATTCCCAAGGTTTTCGAGAATCAATGTAAGCAATGTGCTTTTCAATCACACCACTATTAAATTAAAATTCAGTAGGTATAAATGTGAAAGATCCATGACATTGATTCAGTATCGTTGGAAACTTTGAAAATTATTTTGGTATTTTATTTCAGTCCTATAGTTTTTATTTTCAGGGCATACATTTTCCACTGAAAACAATGCATTCCTTCCACTTGCATCTTCTATAAAAGACCTCACAACAAAATTACGGGCAACCAGAATTTTATCTGCAATACCTCCAATTGTGGAGTACATTCCCACGAGTGATGTCAATATCCACATAGATGAGACGACGGTGGTAAGTGCAGAAGAAGCTCAAGAATCTCCAGTAAAAGTTCGAGGCTACGACCCAGACGTTAAGAAAAAATTCGATGAAATCGGAAAACAAGAATTTGAGGATAACATACTTTTCAAAAAAAGGAGGCATCCTAGAAAACGATCTGGTATCGCTATAAGCATTAGTAGTTTGAGCTCCAATAGTTCGGAGGAGAAGGATCTGAGTTACACAAGGCCTACTCTAATGAATCTAAGCGCAGTAGGCATTCTGCCAGATCTAAGGAGTCCCGAGTCTCTCAAGTGTGACATTGAATATAAAGAGAAAATTCTAGCAGATATCTTGAGCCTAGACAGAGTCAAAATGCCCGATAGCAAAAATGACATCAGAAGAGAAGTAGGTGAGAGTAGTCATTCCCAAACTAACTGTGATTATAACTCAGAAAACAGAGGGACCAATGAGTATGTCCCTAACGACTCAAGAAACTTCAACAGACATTTTCGGGAGGGTGCGACCTCCAAAAACGGGAACTCTTCTGGAAAAACTCTCAAAAACAAGAACCACGGTGATGTAGCTCACAAAAACCAAGGCCAGGTTGAAACTATCAAAAACAAAAAACCTCATGATGAGGCAACTTCCAGAACTAAATGCCAAGGTGGTGGTGCGATTCCTAAAAATAAAAAACAACCAGAAGATGATGTTTTTAGACCTGCTGAATTTTTCGGCGAATCCTCTACAGGGTCAAAGACACCCAATGAAACGCCAGGTATGTCAGATTTGAAGAAGCTATACATCTAAATTTTCTCATTCTAAACATCTCTTATATGCATATTCTTCCTCAGATCCTGTTCATTATTCAATTGGAGTTATATTAATGTTGATTCTTTCAGCATGTATGAATATTCCGAACGAGTGGCGATTGTCCGATATTCAAGTGAGAGAAAGAACCGTCAGTGTCTTGTCAGATAATTCTCTGAGTGACTGGGAAATCGTTTAACAAAAATGTATATCATTTCATTTGCTAGTCATCCATGTTTTATGTTGATATTATTTTATTGCCTTCTTGTAAAGTGGTATTATGTATTTTATGCACAATTAAATGGTTTTTATTACCTTTTTATATAATCAATGCAGTTTTATTTGTTAGCCATGGAAGGTTTTTTTCTGTTTTCACAGCTTCTGGCAATGTCTCTAGTATAAGGACACTTTCAGATAATACTGCTCTGAAATATTATCAGTCGTTACACCGTCAGAATCATAACTGGGTTGAGTTGTTAGGGAAACCCTCCCTTACATCGTGGACAATCCTGGCAACCTGATACGACGTTGAATGTCCCCTCCGGAAGCCGAACTGCTCCGCCGGTATGAGTTCGAGCTTCTCTTCCATGTTTTCTAAATCTTTTTAAGAGGATTCTGTCCACCGACTTGGCTACCACACTGAGCAGCGAAATGGGGCGGTAACTCTCAATTCTCGCATCAGGCTTCCCCGGCTTCAAGATGGGAATAATCTCCGCATACTTCAAGCATTGCGGATAGTGTTGCCATTTGATTATTGCGTTGATAATATAAATCAGTTGGACAAGACCCTTCTTTGGGAGGTTCCTGAGCGGGACTGTATCATCCTTGCCCATGCCAGGTGCCTTGTTTCTAGGTAGCCTCTTGGTTCTCTTGTTCATTTTTGGCATTAGGCTGTTCTATAAATTATTTGGCTTCCCTAAAAACTGATTCCTGTTGTTGAGTGGAGTCAGCACTTGTTTGGAACATAACAAAACTCCAGTGAACATTTCCGCTTCCTTGAATCGATCATGTCTTGGAATAACGGAGACGGTAAAAGGCAGACGCGGACCAAGTTATGTATACTTGAAGGAAGAAAATTTGTATTTCGTGCAAAATATTTTTATTTTAAAAATTGTAGCAGAGCGCTTTCGACTGTTAAGTCATCATCAATGCGTTCCTGCAATTAAGTAATGATTGAAATTGATTTTGATAAAATGAAAATTTTTTGAAATTTGAAAGTTATGAAAAGTGAGGTTACTTACTCGTCAGGTGTACAAGAAGCCATATATTATGTTATGTATGTCTGAGGTCAATTATGTGAATAAAAAATAAATCATCTAGATTTTTTAGTTCTGGAGTCATACAGGAAAAATCGAAAATTTCAAAATTCTTTTGCCCATTTCTTTTCATTTTGAGAGTTTTTGAAACTTTTCGCTCTTTGCCATAGCAACTTTTTGTAGACTATCTAAATGGATAAAAATTGCATACAAACTATCGTACAAATTGGACCAAACTCAACATTTTTACTTTCAAATAAAGACCTGTATTTTTCATTGCATGTTTACAAGTGCCAAAAGTCATGCTTCATATTGGCGTAGTATTTTCATCTGAAATACAGAGTGTAAAACGATGTTTCGGACTGAAATCGATTGCAAAATCGAACAGACAAATATTAATATTATAATTATATCTGTATCAACATGATATGAGATAATATTGCATTGTCGCCCTTTTATGGGATATGTCTAATGTTTCAAGTCTCCAGCTCATCAAAATTTGTATCTAACAAAACTCCAGTGCGAGTTTCAGACTGTGCTTGCAAGTGAACCTTCTTTCGAACCAACATTTGAATGGTTTTCTCCAAAGTGAATGAGCATATGCCGTCGCAAATTCCCAAACAGCAAAACTTTATTCACAGCTATCACATTTGAATGGCTTTTCTCCAGTATGAATAAGTAAATGTATTTTCAGACTCTGCTTATAGATGAAACTTTTTTCACAGAAATCACATTTGTGTGGTTTTTCTCCAGAGTGAACAAGCATATGGTGTTGCAAATTCCCCAACTGAGTGAAACTTTTCTCACAGCTACCACATTCAAATGGCTTCTCACCAGAGTGAATGAGCATATGCCGTTTCAAACTCAATTTATGGAAACTCTTTTGGCAACAATCACATTTGAATGGTTTTTCGTCAGTGAGTGTAAGTATATGATTTTTTAGCATGTGCTTGCGCATAAAACTTTTCTCACAGCTACCACATTTAAATGGCTTCTCACCAGAGTGAATGAGCATATGCCGTTTCAAACTCAATTTATGAGTGAAACTTTTTTTGCAGCAATCACATTTGAATGGTTTTTCGCCAGTGTGTGTAAGTATATGAATTTTTAGCATGTGCTCACGCATGAAACTTTTCTCACAGCTGCCATGTTTGAATGGCTTTTCTCCAGAGTGAATGAGCATATGTCGTTTCAAACTCAACTTTCGAGTGAACCGTTTTTCGCAGCAATCACATTTGAATGGTTTTTTTCCAGAGTGAATGAGCATATATGCCGTTTCAAACTCAACTTTTAAGAACTGTTTTTCGCAGCAATCACATTTGAATGGTTTTTCTTCAGTGTGAATAACTGCGAATGTCTTTTTGAACTCTGCTGCTGGGCACAACTTTCATCATAACCGTCACATTTGAATGGATATGTTCCAGACCTGATTTCCAGATTAGTATTTAATCCTTTCAATTGATTCCTCACATGGGTCTCAGCATTGAACTCATCTTTGCATGGACCACAGTCGATAGGATTTTCCTCAAAGATGCTTTCACCAAAATATTTTATTCCATTTTGGTTAATAGAAGCTTCAGGATTGTCAACAGTTTCTTCCTTTATATCAATAATTATATGTAAACTCTTGCTGTCATAACTGCAGGCATTTTCAACAAAATCATTAGTCTTTTCTGCCTTATTTTGATATGCCACATCAATTAAATTTCCTTTCAAACAATTTTCAGTTTCCAGGGCCTCATTCCTTTAAATGGTATTTTTCCTTTCATTGCACAACGATACACTAATGAATAATGATATGGTTTCTAGTTTGTTTATACATTTGTTACATATACTATGCCTATTAGAGAACACGTCTGGTGTCACCTGAAAATAAAATGGATTTCAACATTGGAAACAAAAACAGTAAAGCACTCACATCCATGTTTGTAATATTCTGAAATATCTTCATCAAATGTGCGTTTTCTTCAACTGGTCTTAGGATTTTTGTTGAATAACATATTTGACATATTTCAAATGCTTTGATATGTTCTATATTCTCTTTATATTCCTCAATTGTTTCCTCCCTTTTTATCAAACGGTTTTCAGACGTTCCACATTTATCTGTTTTTACATGTTCCTTTTCATTTTTCATCATGAAAAGTTTGTCTCTAAATTTGCATCAGTATTCTTTGAGGTATCAATAAACAATAATATATCTTCTAGCGTTTTGATGCAGTCATTGCATATATTTTCTGGTAAACTGGCTGTTGAATGGACCTTCGGAAAAAAACATTTGATCAAGTCAGAATTCAAATTGTGCCCGTATGAACAATACTTGTAAATGGTGTAAATGGTCTCACTAGAAATGGAGAGAGATTTCAAAATTTGCATCTTGGATACGTGAATTAGTTTTTCTGTCACACAAAAAGAAAAATCTTTTGAGGTTCAGAATCAACAACAACTGATTATGATACACAGTCGAAACCTGATATAACATCAACTGATCGGTTATTAAGAATGAACTTTCTAAATTCTAACTCTACTCAATTTGGAGTGGAAATGTATAATTTCTGCAACAGAACTGTATTTAAATATCATGACATCAACACAAAATGAGGAATTAATATTTGCATTCCCTTTGATGTGTTTCCGCAAATTTACATATGTTGTTGAGAAATATTGAGGATGAGACGTTTTCAAATTATAGACTACTAATTCGGTATTCCACCGTCTTGAATATTATAACCACAGTATAATGTTCAAGAGAACTATTAATTATACTGTGTTATAACCATGAAACCGTAATACATGTGACACAAGAAAATAAAAACCTATAATCTTGGAAAATGAAAACTAACCTAGAAAATGAAATATAGCAACTTACGTCAATCGTGGTAATGGTTTGGTATAGATCAAACAAATGATTTTCCGCCTTGAATAATCGCGAATGGCTTCGCTTTAAACAAATTCGGCAAATGAAGGGAAAATGAACCACATTAATGTCATACTCCTGGTTTTCATTTTTCTCAAACCTTTCCATTTTTCAAGTACTACTAGCTATCTCGGGCTCGGGGTAGATCCTGAAGTGATGTGACAGAGACGACAGTTGATTTACCGAACGCTAGGTAGGTGCAAATGGATTGAATCGAGCTGTCAGATATGCATAATCCTAAAATAACACTTGAATCCAGCATCACAAAATAGAAAGCATGGTGCGAGAAGAAAAAACGCTACATTGGAAACTTACCTTTAGGCGAATTTGGTTCTAACACAGTGTAGGTAGAATTGACACTCCGACGGCACCTTTGATCTTGTGGTACCAATTTGAATAACCTTGGAAGTGTCATTACATAGCTTTTGCCTCCATTCATAAATATTTAACCAGCTCGTTTAGGGAGTCTACAACTTTTACATCTCATATTGATAGGTCTATTCGCTGTTTCTGCATGAAATTTATATTGTAAGAGAGTATAGGAGTAAATTTATTCGCTGTTGATATTGGGCCAATGCTAGGATTTCTAGGTTAGGTTATGATTATTATTTGTCTTGAATAAAACTTCAAAATTACAGTGATGATGAAGTCATAGAAAATTTCACGCATTCGGACGATGAATTATCGTTCGTCTGACGACGATGAATCATGTGGTCAGCATTCCCCTCTGGATTATATGTGGTAGCATTTTGTAAGTTTCTGGTTGCGCTAATTCAAACGTTTCTTTCGAATCATTAGCAGATGATCTTGATGATGAACTAAAAATCAGATTCACCACAAATAGTTCAAATTGAAATATCATAATTAATTTAGTACTTATGCTAACCTCTCATTAGGATTATTCCAAAATACAATCTACACACCTAACTTCACACTATCCAATCTGCAGTCTGTACTACACTTTTCACACATTAAGTGTAACATCTAGATTTGGTGGTAACTTATTTGAAATTATTGCGCTACAACAGTTTGGCAACGAACATAGTGTAATCACCGAACGCGATCAGTGTTACAAGACCTACTCTAGTGTACGAGATTGTAGTTATTGGAGACACAGCGAACGAACTTGATGTAGTTTGGTTCTCCAAATTGTTATTAGACAAAAGTTGGTTCATAATAACTGACTAAATCACAGCATACCTATTCGAGTGTCTCAACTCGTGTCATCGACGAATTCGTTTCAAATTTTTTTGTCGGTCTTCATTTAGAACAATGCGAGCCCTAACAATCGGTAACATTTCAATTCAGTTGCAAAAATTGTTGTTTTTTTGTTGTTATTCCCGTCAACTAACTGCACACCCTTAAGAGTACAACCCTCGAAAGTCTTTGAAAGAGTTGTCAGAGCTAGGGAAGACGCAGCCCTTACCTTTTAACGTATGATGCCATGCACGAGACCGATGACCATACTGAGAATCGAACCCATGACCCTTAGGTTAAGAGACAAGCGCTCTACCATCATGACCATTACGGCCCATGGATATAAATAAGAAAACAAATATTGAAATTATTTATTAATATTTATATATTACAAACATCAACATAACCTCTAATACTACTACGAAAACTACGAATTTCATCAAAAACCCGACGATTTCCGAAACGATACTCGATCGTGAAATGGAATAAGAAAGAAATTTCATATCGAGTTTATCATCGTATCATACGATAATCGATGGTCGTGAAATAGAATCTCCCTGCTGAATACGAAACGCCAAATACCATGAATAGAAAGGTTGACGCACAAAACACCTATTCTGTGGGTTGATGTTGATTAGAAAACTACCACATTGTCGCGCATGCGCACTCAAGTTTTGAACAGTGAAATATAGGCAGTTACGCTTCTGTAACCATATCTATTCTGTGGTTCTGATTAGTCCATACTTGGAAGTTGGGTCAATTTGAATTCTTGCCGAGCTTCAAAAATTGACAACTGACAGTTGAAAATCAACAAATAAACATTAAAATTGTACCATAATAGATCGGAAGAATCTAAAATTATTGATTTAGTATTACTGTGTACTGTTTGTTTCGTTACGTACTACATATATCACAATGGTTGAAGAAGCTAGAAAATTTTTGCAAGATATTATAGCTAAAGTCACCGGCTTGTACTGTATTTTGATTACAGATAGAGATGGTGTACCATTGCTGAAAGTTGCAACAGATAAAACACCAGAACATGCAACAAGACCAAACTTTATATCTACTTTTGGATTAGCTATTGACCAAGGAAGTAAATTGGGCTTGGGGAAAACTAGTACAATAATATGCTCCTACTCTCAGTACCAAGTGATTCAAATGAATAAACTGCCTCTTATAATATCATTCATTACGAGTGACTCTTGCAACACTGGACATGTACTGGACTTGGAAAGGCAATTGGATCCAGTTATTTCAGATTTAGCTTTGGTAGTGGCAGAATCGTAGAATAAAATCAGTTCAAAAGTTCATATTGAGTTATTTAATTTTTTAAAAATATTACCTCTTATTAAATATTAATGTATTTTCATTTTCATTCCCTCACCAGCACTATGGGAAAATTGTTGGTAATCAAGTGGTCATTTTGAAAAATCATGACAATGTTGACTTCAAACTCTGAAAAATAAATAATTAAGAAGTTGAAATTCAAGTTAATGAACCAACCTAATTTGAAATTTGTTGTTATCAATGTGGGGCAAGTAAATAACCTTGGAAAGACCATATAAATTGGAATAGGAATGTTTTGGGGAACATCTCCATCCCCTATTTGTATATTTTGAATTTCTGTAGCTGCAAATAAAATTATAGTTGGAAAATCATTTTCCACTTCTTGCATTACCTTCCCGAGCATATCCTTCAGCACATCCACATGTTTCAACCCTAACAAGTTGTAACTCTATAGACCTAACAGGTATCTCACATTTGACCAGCACTAGTTTTCCTCTGAATGGTTTTGTAATGTTACAACACACAGAGTCCAGTTGACCATTCAACAGAAAATCTGGGGCACCTTTAAACAACAAACTTGCTATATTTGATTAGTGTAATGTTATGCCCTTACCTACACCTCCTGAAGCTAAAGTTGACGGGTTCAAAGCAAAATTAACTGGAGCCCTTTTGTCTTTGAGGGGTAACTGTGGGCATGCATTATAACCTGGCTTGTACTGTACTAAGAACTGTTGACTTTTCTGCAAGTCTTTCGAGAGAAATGATCTTTTTATATCGCATCTCAAACCATAGCCTATATTTACATATACTCCATGATATGTTTCATATAGTACACGGTTGGGTTTTGGCTTTAGTGGTATTTCAAAAGGTATTTCTGTGATACCTGAAGGTAACCTACCCGAACTGCTTACTTCACAGGTTACATTCAGTAGCTGAATAGGCTGCAAATCAATTTTTATCCAAAAATTCAAAACTTGACTGAGTCCTACCTTCACTGAGTTATAGAAAGCTTCTATGATACCCACATTTTTTGAGCTGACTTGTAAATTGACTGATCCATCCATTGTTAAAGTTATACCTTCATGTTTAAAATCAGAATTGGCTGATATCACTATCACTCCATATACACTTTCCTAAATATAACAGACAACTGAGAGTGAAACAATGCAAATCTTGTTAGTATTAGTTAAAGTTCCATAAACGTTGTGATTGTTTGCCTTTTGATGAAATCTAAGTCCGTAATCTTAGGAATAGTTCTTAGGTATGGGTGCATAAATTGACTATTTTATTCAATTCTTAGATAAAATAAATAAAAGGTAGTTTAGTATAGAGATACGATTTCATTTCAAAATTATCATTGTTAAAAGGAGAGTTTCTCAAAGTACTCAAGCCAAATGTGGAGAAGATATTAGTAATCATTGATTGAAAGTTTGCTTTTGTGGGACTGAACACACTAGGTATTGTATGCCCTTCTTCATGCTGATTCTTGGCAGCATATTTGGACTAAACTATTATCATAGGTAGTTTGGAATAAAAATTAGAAGGACAAAAATGGTTCAGGGGGAGTATAAATATTTAATAATCAGAAGAAAGTACTGAAAACGAAGATTCTTAACTAGTTGGTTAGTGAAAAAACTAATAGATCACGTTATTCTGAATTATGATGCAAAGCTAATAAAAAATCATCAGACAAAAAACGCTCTTCACTTACTTCTTCATAGTAAACTTTGTCTGCTCGTTTCAGTCTAATATCGAGGTTTATAGACATATTCGAATTTCTAAAATTAAAAATAAACAATTTTTGAATGTTATGAATTATGATGTCATTGTCAATTTGTCAATGGTTCACCAGTCACAGAAGGAGAAGGTGTTCTGTGACTGACCATACTGACCAATCCACTGTCACAGAATAGGTACGGTTACAGAAGTGACACTCTCCTGCGGCACCTTGGATCAAATTGAATGACCATGGGTAGATTATCTGTCATCATTGCATTACGTTTATCTCCGTTCAGAAATATTTAGCCAGCTCGTTTGGGGAGGCTACAACTTTCACGTCTCATATTAATTTTATTTGGTTCCCCAAATTTTTATTTGAAATGCAAACTTTGGTTTCATAATAACTGACTAAATTACAGCATATCTGAATACGAAATGCCAAATACCATAAAACCACCACAATTCTGCGCATGCGCATTTTGATTTGGGACTATGAGCACTTCTGCAACTCTACCTATTTTGTGCCACTACTGCCAACTGCCACTGTGACAGTGGAAGTGTCAGTACTGTCAGTGTCAGTAGATACTGTCCTGTCAAATCTGTCATCTGTGGTACTTTTGTTTATAGTTCAAATCTTCTATATTTATTTTATAGTATTATATTGTAGTTGATGTTGGGGGATGTTATTTTAATCGGTTGTCAAAAGGTAGGGAAAGAGAAAACTGAAAATAGAACGATAGACCATATATACGATATCAGTAATAGAACCTCAGTCTACGTTTTGATACATTGGTGCTTGAATATCAGAGAGGAATATGAACAAAAAAATTAGTTTCGGAAAAATAAGTTCAAACTTCGGCCAGAATAGCAAAAAACTTGAAGCAACTGGAACCATAGGCACTTTTGGACCTCCCAAAGCGATCGAAGCATTAGAAGACGATAATGACGGACAACAACTTGAAAAAGTTATGGGCATTACAACATTTGGAAAAAAAGCAAAGAGTTTTGATATCAAAGACATGATTGCTCAGGTAAAAGCAACGGCAAGAGAAATAACAAAGAAACCAGAGGAAGATGACATCATTGAAAGTGAGGATGATGACGATTTTATTGGTCCCCCTATTCCTGACAATGTATCAGTAACTCATAATGAAACTGAAGAAGTCAATAAAAAATTCGATAGTGAGGAAGACAGTGATGAATTTGACGAGGACAACAAACATGATAGTTTGTTTATCCCATGTTCCCATGAAGCTCAGATGGTCCATGGAACCAAAGCCATAACAGCCATAAGTGTAGATCCAAGTGGAGCTCGTCTTGCATCAGGTATTTGTTAAAGTCAATAAAAGTAATCTTATTTTCAGAATTAAACTTGATATAATAATTCAAGAATTGAAAGAAATTAATAGGTGCTTCTGGGTGACTTATTGGGCTACAGTGGATTATTTGCATTCAAAAATGCAAGGAAACCTATAATTGATGTGGTGTCAATCTGTAAAACTCTTTTATAAAAAAACATGTTTGGGGTCTCCAGATACTCAAATTTATCAAAGACATCTGATAAGGGTCTTATTACACAACTTTTGAATTTAAACCAGTCAGTTCTGTCTTTGGCCAAGGTGTAGTAATGGTTTGAATAAACTCCAGAATCATGTTTAGATAAACTTGAACAAAGTGTTTATTGAATAATTCCAAATGAACCATAATTTTACATAACATTTGTAATCAGAGTTTAAAAAACCAAAATCAATACATTTGATAGCTTTCCACAGCTGAAAAGTGAATGTGCTATCAAAAATCAGTGCCCAAGAGCACAAAGACAAATAATGTTGATAATGTTCTCTACCAACATATATTATTATATTCATTACACCGAGTGTATTATTATTATTAGTTGTGATCTTAAAAATATTAGAAAAACTATTGTTGGTATATCAATTCTTAAAAGTTTGTTTTGTTTAGGCTCTGTGGATTATGAAGTAAGTTTTTGGGGTTTTGCTGGGATGGATTCAAACATGAGAAGTTTCCGAACCTTGCAACCTGCAGATAATCATCCAATTAGAGGTCTTCACTATTCTAATACTGGTGACTTGCTTCTTGTAATTTCAGGAGCAAGTCAAGCCAAAGTAATTGACAGGGACGGTTTCGAAAAACTTGAAACTGTTAAAGGTGACATGTATATCACAGATCAAGCTAGAACTAAGGGGCATACTGCTGGACTCCTAGCAGGTGTTTGGAATCCTACTACTAAGGAAGAATTCCTGACAACCAGTGGTGATGGAACAGTAAGAACGTGGGATTTTTACGAGAACGGAAAACACCACAAGAGCATTATCAAGTGTCGAGCACAAAATGGATTGAAAGTTTCTCCAACAGCAGTGAACTATAACCGCGAAGGCAAAGTAATTTCTTGTGGATGTGCCGATGGGTCTTTACAGCTCTGGGATTCGCGCAAAAGTACCGTTGCTCCAGCAATGCAGATAAGAAAGGCTCATCAACCAGTAGAAGTGACCAGCATTTGCTTTTCTCATGTGGGTGAACATTTGCTGACAAGAAGCTGTGATGAAACCATGAAGCTCTGGGATATAAGGAAATTCAAACAAGCTGTGCATGAAGTTGGGAATTTGTTCACTAGGTATGATACCACAGATGCAATTTTCAGCCCAAATGATGCCATAGTTGCTACTGGATTATCGTTACAGAAAGGTAGGTTACCATTTCAAATTACATTACTAAATTTTCTTTGCTTATTAGAGAGAAAGACATCTTTGCAACATATTGTACAACGAACATTTTTTTTCTAGGAGAAAAAGAGGGTATAGTTCACTTTTACAATACTTCTAACTTCAACCTCATTCGCAAATTACCAGTTTCTCAGTCTCACACCATAAAACTTTTCTGGCATCCAAAACTCAATCAAATATTCGTTGGTGGGGGCAACGGTCTCATCAAGTGTTACTACGATGAAAAGCGGAGTTTGAGAGGTGTTACTTTATGTGCCGTCAAAATACATCGTAAGACGCAACATTCAGAAATTGTCAGCACAACCCAAGTCATCACTCCACACGCTTTACCATTATTTCGACAAGAACGAAGAAAAACCAGTCGAAAACAAATGGAGAAGGACAGGTTAGATCCTGTGAAGTCACACAGACCAGATCTACCTATTACTTCGGGACAAGGTGGCAGAGTGGCTTCAAGTGGAGGAACACTGAGTAGCTATGTTATTAGAAACCTAGGATTGAGTAAGAGAGTGGAAGATGATCAGGATCCCAGGGAGGCTATATTGAAGTATGCAAAAGACGCTGAAGAAAACCCATATTGGATTACTCCAGCATACAAAAGTACACAACCCCAGGCTTGTTCAAGTACTGAGAATACTACAGATGATGAGCCAAAGTCTAAAAAATCAAAAAATGAGTAATAATTATAGATTGTGAATAGGACTTGTATATATGTGTACATATATTTTAATTTTTTGTATTTATTTATTTAGCAATAAATTACATTTATTACCATGTTGAAGCATTATTTAAATATATACTTGTCTAAAACTCTGTATAGATATGATTCAATATTCGTCGGGCTAATAGCCACAGAAGGTTAGACACAGATTATCATTCACACAGTAAAGGCATACGATTAAGAGTTACCTAGTTGATCTATCAAAACCGTAAGAGCTAATTTCGCATATAATAACTATGTGAAAATACTCTTTTGTTCAATAATCCTACAGGGTACGATATGAAGCCAATGTCGAACAGAAGGACACTACTTTCCTGGCCAATATCACAATGGATATTGAATTATATCTGACCTGAACTTTTTGCTGTCTGCTGTTAATATGTCTTGTTATTGGAAATTATTTCTGATTTTTACAAAACAGTTAACTCTGTATAAATGACTTTATGTAATTTTAAAGTTACAATCGATAAAATTGAGTACTGCAAAAGATTGTATAATTAAAAACTGTTGTACAAAAATGGTTTTATTGGCAAAAGATGATCGTAAACTTCACAAAAAATATAATAAATGTGCTATAATGTGATAATTTGATATGTCATATAACTGACCAAAGTAGAAATGGAGCTTCTCAGCATGTTATCAAAATGGTCAAATATAAAATGTTTATTGGTTATTCAAGCTCGTTTACATAATTCAGGTTTTCCGAATCATAGTATATTTTAATACTCTCAAAATTCCTCAGTTCTCTGGTCTCTAGCAGGAAAGTGAGGAATGTTTCCAGGATGCAAGGAGTTCATAGAGTGCTTTTTTATTGCACAAAATGGATTTTTTGTAAAACTGCTCAAATGTGGTAGAAAATGGAGATGATACTGCTAGCCACCTGAAAATGTAGGTAAATATTGATAAAACTTTTTAGTGTTTGAAAATTACAATAAAATTTCTTAAATTTTCCAAATTTCATGAAACCCAAGTAAAACATTCGGAAATCGTTTATTAGCATCTTTAATATTGCTTTTAGAATAATTTCTATTGTTGCTGCCAATGATGGTATTGAAAACAAGAGCACTTTCACTGGTGTTTAACATTAAATAATATACAGCAGTATAATTATGTAGAAACAATTTTGATTTTTATAAATAAAAAACAAGACTGCCATACTGTCAAACACAAAGAGTAATGTAACAAATATAATCATTTAATAAATAAGGCTTTGACAATTTAAAAAATCATAATTAGTACCATTACAGTTACAAAGAAACTGATCTTAATTAGTAATTCACTCACTGTAAACCCACCACTCCTTCTCATACCCCTCATGAACATGATCCAGCAAGGCCATCCTTCTGCCATCGCAGTAACGGTACTTATCTTGCACCTTTTGTTTTATATCTATGAGATTTTCTTGGGTTATATCTCGCTCCAAATACTCGCTCAGCAGCTCAGTGGCACGTTCAAGATCCTTTTGATTATCTTCGAATATCACAGACTGGTTGTTTTTCTTCAAATAATATGCAAAGACATATGTGTACATCAGCGTTTGCCGACACTGGCACAGTATGTCCACGGCCTTTTTCAGAAACTGAACCTCTATCCAACTCATGTTGTGCTGCTGCATCTCCTCCATTTTGTCTTTCACAGAAGCGTACAGCTTATGCTCAAACTTGAGAGACTGCATGTGGTTCATGTAGCGATTGCAGTAAAATAAGTAGCGCTGAAGAGCTGACCTGGATTTTTCTTGGGCGTCTCTAGCAGCTTTTGCTTCGTCTTCATCATATCTGTTACAGTTGTACCAAGAACTGCCATGGGGTTCCCAGGGGCCCAGGCACACCCAACAGAAATCCGCTTTGCAATTCTGGTTTTTGCAAACCATATGATTACAACCGCCGTCTTTTTCTATTGTAGCATTGCACTTTGGGCATTCTTTCGTATTGGCTGCTATCCAGTTTGAAGTTTCTGAATCATCGTCGCATTTTTTCTGCCATCTTTTCAAAAGAGGGCATTTAACAGGATCATGCCAGTTTTCGCCACATGCAAAGCAGAACACATGACCACAACGACAGGCTACTGGTTTGGCTTCCACATATGTTACCTGTAATGAAAAAAGTTGATTGTATATCAATCACTATAGCATCTGAATTGCAATAAAATTAGAGTTTGTATACATAATTTTTCGAGATGCATGGAGTTCTGGAAACAGACAATTTAAACATAATTCAAAAGAAAGAAAAATATGTAATGAATATGACTTCTTTAGCAGCAATTGATGTTATTATTATTTCAATTTGAAGAGCTCCATAAAGAGTATTTTCATAAAAAAAGTTAAATAACTTCAAACTTCCATACAAAGAAAAAGTTATACATACTTTAACAGCATAACTGCAATCGGGGCTTGGACACCACCTTAGCAGACGATTACATTCTACAAAACTATTTGTAATGAG
Source organism: Chrysolina americana (assembly GCA_958502065.1). Taxonomy (NCBI): domain Eukaryota; kingdom Metazoa; phylum Arthropoda; class Insecta; order Coleoptera; family Chrysomelidae; genus Chrysolina; species Chrysolina americana. The sequence goes on from OY293412.1 coordinate 92,279,883, forward strand.
ATGCTGATATTTCAATTTCACTCTGGGATCTTTCAATAATCTCATAGCAGTCTGATCGTCTACCAATATAGGGCAGTTGTGAGCTGCGCAGGCTATTGTTTGGCCTACTCCTTCCTCCATTACTTTGGTGGTTAGATACTCGTTCCAACACTGATAGCAAAACCTATGTCCACATTCCAAACCAGTCATTTGTATTGGAGGAAAAACCATATAGCAAATATCACACTCCTCGGTTCCTAATATTTTATTTGAGATTTTGGGCTTTGCTACACTAACTTTCTTGAACGGATTGATGACGCGAGCCTCGCGAAAAAGTTCGTCTTGATTTCCATCAAAGAATTTTTCCATCAACTTCTCTTTATCCCAGTGAAAATAGTTCAATAGAATCCTTGTTGTTGTCGAAGGTATTTGAACTACAGTGTTAACATCTTTGATGCAGTCAACCATGTGTTGCACTATGTCATCAGTGGAGAGTACTTCGTACTGATACTCCTCGTCGTAACACTGCAGCTCCTTGCTGTGAGACGCATTGTCCACCTCAATAACAAAATCAACATCGTCACCGCTAGTCTCGTTACCAGAGTCGTCATACAGATTTTCATCGTCCATCTTTATGCTTTTCTGTACTGTTTAAACATTTATATAGGTGCTTGAAGTTATTGAATATTTCAGTTATTCGATTTATGACACTGTCTGATTTAGACAAACTATTAAACGCCAAAATTGTTTTGTTTTCTATTCCACCATTCACATGTTTACAAAAACTATTGTTGTCAAACGAACATTTCCAATTTTTTGACAGAGGCGTCAGGTGTCGTGTCAAGTGTCAGTACTATCGTAGGAGCCACGGAAAACACATGTGTTCTGTGGTAAGAGCCCATGGCTCACGGTCAAATGGTTTGATCAAACTGCTGGCTCTGAAATTATGTAATTCCTATTAGTTTGTTATCTCATGCATGTACCAAGTACGTCAAAATCTGACTGACAAAAAATATCTAGCATTTCTTTTTCATTCTCTCATAAGTAGCCATATAATAACATATTCTCGTTTCCTGATATTGGTTGCGATGATCGAAGGAAACCTAATTGGGACTTTTTCATTGTGAAGGTAAGGTTCAACGCAGATTTAAAAAGAAAGTTATTTTCTGTCGGTTCACATTTGATAACCATTTCAAAGAACACAAAAAATATGGAATTTTATATATCGCGGAGAGTATAATGTATCCGTATATTCATATCCTATAGGTACATTGTTATCTGTAGAGCATATCTGTATTGGTACATACACAGAATATGAACTCATAATGTTACTTCTCATGTACATTTATAGCATGACATTCTTAACACAAATGACCATGACATACTAGGTACATCTCATAGATGTAAAACGAGTACATATGTAGTACATACTCAAGGTTACATCTCGTATCCAACTTTTTACATCCTAGGTACATCCCATAGATGTAAAATGAGTACATCTGTCGTACTTACTCAAGGTCTCATCGATAACATAGCATATGGTTGACAGGTAGGAACTAGTCGCATCTTTTTTTCACTGAACATTTTTTTTTTCATCTACTTCAATACTGCAGTTTCAAAATAATAAGCTCTAATAGTAAATCAAATCACATATTTGTGTTTAAACTTTACAGTTCACTTTCGGTTCATTTATATTTGAACGTATTGTGTGGTAATATTATGATAAAAAAATCTGATTGTTGTTGCTGTCAATAATTTTTTGAATTTGTAACAAGATTGACCATTTTACTTTTTGAAATAAAAAGTCTATCGATTCTATTATTATTAGTATTTTCACTACTCCAGCACAATATCAATTTTCAAACATACATATTGTTCATAGTTTGAACTAACAGAGGATTAAAACTCGGTTTGGAAACGCCATCCAAAATACGAAGCTACATTAAAATTGATATTCTCGACAAGAGGTTTCCACTAACAGACCTTATATTGAAAGTAATAACGATTATCCCTATTCTTGACGGAAATAAGCAAAATAATCAAATCAATAATTCCTTATGGGCTTTCAACATAAATAACCCATTCTTGTTTGGAAAGATTTTTAAAGCTCCGCCCAATCGGGACGACAGCACCCAGATTTAGGTAGTCTATTTGATCGTAAAGCCCGTTATTTTGAATTTTACAGTGCACTTATTGTTTTAAACCATCGTTATCCAAGTGGAAGAAAATTATAAAATTATAAATCCCATTCGCTTAGGAATGACCACAACTGTCCTGTTCTGTGACGTAATATCAATTTGCCGTTTTCTTTACATGCTATTGGTGGATTTTGACACGTCATTTCCTAGCCAATCATTGGACTAGAATAAGAAGCATCGGTGCAAAAATCCCTAAAAGAAAGCAGTAATTTGCCGCTAGTTATAAACATTAACCTAAAAAGTTGAATTTCAAAATACAATTTATTTTTCTGTTTTTATATTCATTTATTCATTATAGATCAATATTTTTCACTTGAAAAGTATGAATATGAATGGGCATCTGCTGAGTTGCGAGAAAAATGATGATCTATCGGTTTTTCAAGACTTTCAGAAAATATTCACACCTAAATCAAAAGAGTTAACAGAAACGAAATTTTATATCGGCGAGCAAATTTACTCTAGGAAAGTGATTGTTGAAGAAATTGATATCGTTCTGAGATTGGCTCAGAGAGAATGGTGTTTTTTGCAAACGATTGCGTTATATGATGATGTATTATCTTATGAAGAAATAACATATTCAAGAGAACTCATAAATAAATCATTTTGTGCAATAAAAGACTCATTATTGATTTGTGAATATCCTTCACAAAAAGATAGATATGTATTGCAGACACTAGACAAAGTTGCTTTATTTGCTAATACTGTTTTATCATTCAGTGAACTAAGTGATGATTTTGTTGTCAAGCTGTCTGCTGTGAAAGAGAGTGATACTAGGAATCCTGTATATCAGTATTTTCATATGTTTCTGGAGGTTCATTATCATATATTGATTTTGAGCTATATTTGTAATGCCTCCAAAGTACTTATAGAAAACAGAGTTGAGGTAATAATAATCAACCTTATTGAGCTAGCCAGAAGAAGTTATCAAAGACAAGCAACTCGAGAGATATTTGGATGTTCCTGTATTAGAAATGTTTGGTTATTACTGCAGTTTTTCCTTGAAAAAACTAAAAGTGATGATTTTTTTTGGAAATTATTCAACAAGAATTTGGAGAAAGAGGATCCATTATTCACTTTATGGCTATTGAAAGACGTTGCCAGCTTACAGTCATATAATATCCTTCTCAAGAATGAAGAAAATCACTGTGAAAGAATTAAACAAAATTATGAGTTGATACAAACCAAGTTGAAGCCTCTTTTGTTGAATGCTGATTCAGACATGTTAATGAAACTTTTAAAATATATTGAACCTTTAATCTGTAGTTTGTGGATGAAGCAGGCTAAAATTGAAACATACCAAACTCTATGGGACTATTACAGTAAGAGGCTTAATGTCTCTAAGAAAAGCTATACAAACTCCACTGCCACAGAATTGATTGAAATGCTGGACAGAATACTCAGTAGTCCAAAAGAGTGCAAAGACGATTTTGAGAAATTTGTTGCCATGCTCATGTGCCAACTCAGGAACAACCCTGAACATTGGGGCAAACTTAAAGGGAGGATTTACTCACAGTTAGGTCCGAACAAATTGAAAGAACTTTCTGAAACGGGAATCATGCATGTTATGTTACTTTTCATCGCTTTGTCTACAGTTAAGTACGAAGAAGTTCTGAAGAAAATTGTTTCATTTTTTGAGGCTCTTCCATCAGTAAAAAAGAATACTCCTTTGGTGTGGAATATTTACATTACATTTGTAAGTATGTGGAATAAATATTTTGTACTTAATATTTCTTAGCCAATCAACTCAAACACCTCATATTTTTTTTCATCAAGATATCTAGCCTCGCTATTAGTGTTCATACAGATCCCTAAAGTAAAGCCCCTTTCATTAAAACAGATATTGCATCAAATTATTCGTTCATATATTTGAAGCTCTCCAAAACATTTTATTGAACTTTTAAATCATTAAATAGTGTCATTGTTCAGATTTTTCAGTATTGTTCTATTACCCATTTCATATTATAAATGAAACAAATTTGTTTGATTCACTATGAGATGGGGTAATCATTAGTTTTATTTTTTTTTTCAGAATATAATACAAGTGCGAAATGGACTCAGCCTTGAGAAAACAGCTCCACCTCTCTTGTCGCAGCTTCAAGAAATATCGGCGGACAGCAAAAACTTCCGTATAATCAAGGGGTTTATAGCAAATTTTGAACATCTTTTGAAGAACAGTAGTAGCATGCAACTTGAGCAGTCAGTATTTTTGAACTCGTGGTTGTCCAAATATTTATCATCTTGTTACTATGCAGACCTAAACACCGCCTTGGATGTTTTGGCATTTACTCTCGAAAAAGTTGAAAATCCTGATTGTTGGTCATTATGGATGGCACCGTTCAAAGAACATGTGTATCCTGTCTTAAGGCAAGTCTCTGGTTCTCATAACGCTCCAGGAACAGTTGGAAAAATAGCAGGAAAACTCTGTTTACTCATTCCAGTTCAGGCAAGCGAAATCTTCAACTATTTTACTACTGAAAACATGAATCCAAAAATATTGTCAGAGTTTTTGACTGTTGTTTTGAAAAATTATCCCAGTAGTTATATCTTGAATGGCCCCCAAGAAGCACAAGTAGTTACATCTTGGGTTAAAATATGCCTGCTAACAATGGAGTCTCCTGACAGTTTGACCAGAAGTGTTTTGAAACTTGATCTCTTTCCCACCACTCTGAAATCACATATCAGTACATCGAAGGATCCCATTTATGCCTTCATCGAATACCTTGGAAGTGACATCAAGGAACACTCCAAGTTATCTAACATCAATAAGCTATGTGAATTGTCCTTTGGCCAGCTTGATAAGTGGCTAACACAGTATTTGTCTCAACCTGAGAATGAAGCCGTGGTGTTTCGTGTTTACACTTGCATGTCACTTGCGTTTTTACACTGTGGAAGTCTGCTTTACAGTCGAAATAGAAGTTCCTGTCCTCTGATCAAGTTGACCCAGTGCCTGCTGATGCCAAACGACTTATTGATTGGAAAAAACCTACATGACTTTGTCCTGAATGCTGTGAAGAAAACTTGGCATCTATTTTATGAGGCTTTTGTGAAGCTGAGGGCTGAATCGGATATGTTCATTGAAAGAATGCTTAGAGACATGGTTACAAAATACATGCCGTGTTTTTCCACAGGTGAGTCACCCATACTGAAGTGTTTAGAGAATGAAGTGGTTGCTCCTGTGATGTTTGAAAAAATTTGTTACTCCTACTTGAAACACCCCATTAAGGAATCCGACGCGAACTTGCTGAAGGCTTTGAAAATTTTAACAGATATTGTTCAGTGTACAACTTCAGTCCCACTTCTGAAACTGATCGTCATTAAAACCCTCTACGGACTGTTTGAAGTAGTGATTTTCCATTCACAAAGGAACGTTGCTATTAGTTTAATAAAAACCATTACTTGCTCCCCTCTTTATCCTCAAATTATAACAGAATTCGGGAATGAAGTGACTGCTATTACAGTAAAACATATGGCATTCAATACCATCAACTATTTTCAACTGATGATGATATTGGCAAAGTTCATTCCTAATGATATCAAGGAGTTGTTAGGACACGTCAAACAGCAGGTTATAAATGTTGAGAGGTTGAGGGGTGTGGGATTTGATAGGAATTTGAGACTGCAATTTGAAAAACTAGAGGGTGCTGTAAAAGTGAACAAGTGATTTGTTAAGTTTATTTCACATATTTTATACAAAATAAAGAAAATGAAAACTGTGTTATTGATCTCACGGAAAAATAATTACCCATTAATATGTATTTGAATGAAATTGAAATTATACAGGTTTATAGTCTAATTTACTTTCTAATTTCTTATTATCTGCAACCTTCCTTACTGCCTTCATGAAATCTTCTTGAATGACATATTCCCTTTCTGCTCTAATGGCAAACAGACCTGCTTCAGTACACACATTTCTACAATTGAATAATAAATATTTATTGGAAAAATAACTGGTTACTGCAAATTACCTCAAATCTGCTCCATTGAAAGAGTCTGACAGTTTCACAATTGCCTCATAGTCAATTTCTCCATGTTTTGCTATGGGCAAAGCATGAATTTTGAGAATCTCAAGCCTTGCTTGCTCATTTGGTAGAGGTATCTCAATTTTTCTGTCCAAACGACCAGGACGCAATAAAGCAGGATCCAACGTGTCAGGCCTGTTAGTGGCCATTATCATTTTAACCTAGAAGCAAGAAGTCATGCAAAAATATAATGCAAGATAAAATACTTTTTACCTGCCCCAAAGAGTCAAAACCATCCATTTGATTGAGAAGTTCCATTAGTGTCCGTTGAATTTCTCTATCAGCAGAGGTACCCTCAGAGAATCTACGACCACCTGAAAAATTACCTCAACTACTTTTTCCCTACAAGAAAAATTGTAACATACCAATAGCATCTATTTCATCCATAAAAATGATACAGGGTTGGTGATCTTTGGCATAATTAAACATCTCCCTGATCAGTCTAGCTGATTCTCCAATGTACTTGTCGACAATTGCACTGGACACCACTTTCAAGAAGTTTGCATCTAATTGTGAAGCAACTGCCCTAGCAAGTAGAGTTTTTCCTGTTCCCGGAGGTCCGTACAAAAGACAACCTGTAAAATTAAACCAACATATTTAATGAAGAGATGGGTGATATTGTGGTGTCAAGTTTCCAACAAAATAATACTTGCCTTTTGGAGGTGTGATTCCAACCCTCATAAAAAGTTCTGGATTGAGTAAAGGTAATTCAATAACCTCTCGGAGTTCTCGAATTTGCTCAGATAGACCACCAATAGCAGAATAAGTGACATCTCCTGGATCTTCATGGCTCATGTTGTATACCAAGGGGTCAACTTCTCTAGGCAAGTATCGCATTATAGTCAATGTTGTCATATCTAAAGCCACTCGTGTTCCAGCTTTCAACTTAGCTTTATCAAGTTGTCTTCGACAGCCAACAACATAACGTGGACCATTAGTAGCTTTAACTATAACTAGAAAACCACCAGAGGTTACATTAAACTGATTAGACACATGATAATATAGAACTTACATTTCTCCTCTGTCAACTGCTTCAATACCTCGCCTACAATTTGACCCATACTTTGAAGAGCTTTCAAATCATTTTCCGATTTATCATATTGTTTTGTTAAATCTTTCAACTGCTCCCGCACTAAAATTTATTTCTTTATACCTATATAACAAATCATAATATATTTCTTACTTTCTTTCAATCTCGATTCCACTTCCTTATGTTCTAATAACTTTTTTCGATAGTCCTGAAGACCCTTTTCACGTTCGGGCTCCATTTGAGTCATTTTCGAAAGATTAAATGAATTGAATTTCTTATTTTTCAACAAACTACAAAAACCAACGATGGAATGACTAGCAGTAGTTCAGCAGCACAAAACACTTCAGTTTTTCAGATATGTCAGATATGTGGTCAAAGAACACAGCGAAAATATTCTATTCTGACATTTGATATAAGGCTGGCGTTACATGCACCCGTTATCCGATGACACGATGATCCGAGAATGTTACCTCCGGGTTCCTATTGGTTAATTTCCAATAATCAACCAATTGTAACATTGTCGGATAACGGATGCATATAACGCCAGCCTAAGCCGCTAGGACAGAGTGACAGCAGTAGCTTGAAATGATTTGACATACCACGAAAAATTGAAGGCGGATTTGTCGGATTCATAATGCACAATTTAATGCATATGCATAACTTTAAAATACAATTCATAACATTTCAATACTCAGATTCATATGAAACCATTTACCCGTTTCATAATTTATAATTCCTAAATGGTTCAATATGAATCTTGAGTATTGAAATGTAATAAATTGTATTTTAAAGTTATGCATATGCATTAAATTGTGCATTATGAATCCGATAAATCCGCCTTAAGAGAAAAAGAAGAGACAAGAGCTGCTTTCCAATTACCAAGGGTAGTAACCCCAAAAAGAGCTTGTTACCCCTGAACTGAACCTGAGTGAACCGCACCTGACTTTATAAATGGGGTTTAATTGGAACATGATTTATCGTGATCTGTCAAATCACTTGAGAAGCTATCCGGTGCTACTCCCTGTGGCAATTGGAAAGCGGCTAATGACAAGAGAGAGAACGTCTCGTCTTTAACCTTAAATTATCATACATTCATTATCATAATAAATAATAAGTTGTTAATCATTACTGTGTAGTATCGTATGCAATATTAAATGAATGAATATGTCTGCACCTGGAAATGCAATGGATTCTTTGAGTGCAGCTCTAAAGTGCAATATAATTCCAAATCAAGAGTACCTACTACAAGGTTCTGTTTTAGACAAATATGTTGAAGTATTGTTACACCGCTTAAGGGGTCTATGTGATAACGTTGATAGTGGTCCAGAATCGTTTCACGACCATGAACTTTGTTTTTCGTTAAGAATTACAAATACAGGAACTACAACCCCAATGTCAGTGTTTGCCTTGAGGGTTAGAAGATCTCTAGATGTGACTGATACACCTTTCCAATTAAGATACATTGGGCAGCAAGAGCTAGGCGATAAAAACAGACCCACAGTTGTACGTTCTAGTATTGACATGGCATGCAGTTCTACAATAATTGACTTTTTGACAGAACTCGGATGTAGATTAGATTTTGAATATATTGCAAGAGGATATATGTTTAGGAAAGGTAGAATGAAAATAACAGTATCAAAAATTTTCAAAATGGGTGGTAACAAACCTGTAGAAGGAATGGAGCCAATGTCTCAGAGCTATATCGTGGAACTGTCTGTGCTAGCACCTTCAGGTCAAGATGCTATTGGAGAGGACATGAGAATTTTTGCTGAACAACTGAGACCTCTAGTTCAGTTGGAAAAAATTGACTTTAAAAGATTGGGAAATATGATGTGAACAGCTGTTATAATATATTAAAGGTAAATTGAGAAAAGTCAACCTGTGATTTTATGTATTTATTGTGTTTAATTGTAATGATATAATAATAATCTATAACTACCTTAACAAATTATAATGAAAAATACTATGTGATGATTTTATTTATCTTTACTTGAACTATTTTCTGAGTCAACTTCAGTAATTGTTTCTAATATATCATTTCGAAATTGAAATTCGTTAAAATCATCAGAATAATTATTGGAACCGTCCAAGCCTTCAATTGGTTCCTCACCATAAATATCCTTCTCATCTGCCATCAGTTGAGCCAAATATTCTTCAAATGGATCTTTGTGTTCGGTTGTGCTTAGCAGTTCAGCTGGACTTAACTCATCACCAATTAAATCGAGCACTTTTGATTCTATATCTTCTATAATTTCAGAAACAATTCCGCTGGCAGAGGGCTCTGGCTCTGTGGAATCGTAAGTATTATGAAAAAAATTAAAAATTATTTGATTTTAATGGTTATCCTCACCAAGTTTTGGTAAACTCTCAAATTTGGAATAAATACTTTCGTGAATAGTTTTCAAATTTTGTTTTTGATTCAATGAAATCTTCTTGCGTATCAATTTTTTCTCCACATCTGGTAAAACAAAATGAAGTACAAGGTCGGCTATCATTTCATCTTGCTTATCTGAGGAAGTTGCCAAAGCTCTAAAAAAAAGGCAAATATGTATATAGTTCAATTTGGATGACCAATTTGCAATTGCATCCAAGTAGCCTCACTTTTTGTATGATTCATCTGTTTCTTTCTCAATTTTCTGAGCCAGTTTGACGACATATTCTGTTGCTTCCTCATTCGAAGCAAACTCCATTCCTTCTGTAATAATATCCTGGAGATACACATCAACACTTTCCTGTGTAACTTTGACGATTTGTTTGAACATCTCATCATGTTCTCTTCTCCTTCTCAGTTCTTTTTGTCTTCTACCACCTTCGGCAGCTTCCCGTATATACCTTTCCCTTTCATTTAGTAAGCACATCGCATGTGCTTTTCGTTCTTCCAGGAGCCTTCTTAGTTCCTTATTCAAAAAGTCGAGAAGGGTGCCTACGATGGCTCCTTGGAGTTTACCCAGAGATCCTTGGAGCCTTTGAACCTGAAAATTTTGATATAGTAATTTCAGTCAATCACCTTTATAAAGTTTATTCATTCTTAAAGTAACATAATTTGGGCTGTAGTTGGTGACGTCAGAAAACGTTGAAATTTTAGTTTCAAGTGCTTATGAAAAAATGTCTCCCTCTATTGAAGCCATATGAACATATATTGTGATTCTACATTCTCATATTATAATACCCATATTGTCTTGCATATTTGGTATTAGATAACAATATGGTCATCTTGTATTGAAAATCAAAAAGGTATAATTTATCCCTCGATGGAAAAGTACTTTTTTAAAAACATGTGAAACACATTGTGAGAGCAATGAAGGACCATGAAAACATCAGTACATAATTTCAGTTCTATTGATTGATCCTACTGACGTGCAAAATCTCAAAGAAAACATTTTTCAGTAGAATTATTCTGGGTTGTATCTCAGTAAATATAATCGAGAACTATATGAACTTTACCATATTCAGTTGAATACATTCTTCTCGTTGTTGTGCCTTGACTTTGTACTTTTGTTTTGTTTTTTCTTCCTTCTGTTTTCTCAGCAGTCCTACTGAATGCTTCAGTTCCAGTATCAGTTCCTTGCATGTGTCCCGTCCTTCATATATCTAGAAAAGTGAATGACAATACTTCCAATATTTAAATGATACCTGATTGTACCATCATTTGTGCTGCACGACCTTTTATGACCTTTTGAAGTAAGATAGCGGCTTGGTATTTTAGTTCTTCGTTTTCCGGGATACCTTCTACTTCCGGAGTGTTTGAATCTTCAATTGTAGTTTCTAGTTTTGTTCTTAAGGACAGAGGTCGTCTCACCGTTTCTTTACGGAGACCTTGAATGATTAGTCGAATCAAAAATAGCAATAAATCGTTAGGAGAATCTGTTCATATAGGCTATACCTTTGAGTTCTTCATGAAGTTCTTTCAGGACAGGAGCAGACCATTTAGTTTCTCTGATACATAATCTTCTTCCTTTCCATTTCGACTGTAGTTCATATTTATCTATTTTTGTAGCCTGGTCTATCCACCGCGGTAAGGTACTGAAGTTTTCTACGCCTTAAAAAAAACGAACCTCTGAAAGATCGAAGTTGAGTTTAATACTGAACAGATATTCCGTTTGGAAATACTTTTGAATAGGTTTCGAAAAGTGCGGGGCTGCGCTTTTTGATAAAAACGATATTTTTGCAATAATTTAATTATGAAGAATTACCCCGTCATTGAAATTGTTGGTCAATAAACAAATTTGTAATTTACTTATGTTGATTTTAATTTTATCGCAGCAACACACAAATTTAGTAATAAAAACCATTAAATAGGTTCACTCTATTCAGGAGTCTCAGTATTTTCAAAATGCAATAATATACAGGGTGTTCCATTTAAAAATCAAGGATTGATATCACTTCCCGCCAAACCGGAAGTCCGATAAAATCGCCAAAGACGTCAAAATGCAGCATTTGACGTTTATATTGACTGAGTCGAGTTTCATTTTACTATCTTGAAAAACAAAGGGCAAAATAATCATTTTTCAATGCTTTTCTTTCCCACGGAATATAATAAATACTTGTCGTGATCCAGATGGTTTGGTAACCAAAGATATTTATTTATTAAAAATTATTTCAGCTGAACCCTTATAAAAAATTATCAATACTTGTTTCTCGACAAACATGCTTCAGTTAGAGATATTTACAAAGGTGGTGATACTCAAAATCCTAGTAATAATATACCCATAGTATTACTGAGCATTTTCTCGAAAATTATTGAAAAACTTTTGAAAAAACGTTTATTAATTCTGTCAATAAAAAATAAGTTTTTGATGAAAATTAATTTGGATTTCAAGAAAGCAGTGGTAATCAATCAGCAGCATTACAATAAAATTCGGGAAGGACTTTACAATATTCAAAGACCTCAAAAAGGCTTTTGATACAGTTAATCACTTAACACATTTAGCCCTTTGTATCTCGTTGAGCTCATTCACTGCTTAAGATGTATTGATCATTGAAAAAAAGGTCCCTGGAATGAAAACTTCCGAACTAATATAATAATTACCAATAAACTGTGCTTTATATTTCTTCAATTTTTCATCGATTATTTGATGCCAGCGTTTGGGATGTTCACCATATCTTCTCAGTGGACCGTAGATTTCTGATTTTTTATCGATATGTTCATCGATTATGTTCATTTCGTGGTACTTTTTACTAAATCCTCTCCTTTGTGTTTCGAGTTTTCGCAGTTCTGGAAAAAACAAAATATTTCTATGATCTGTTATTATTATTCTCGATTGATGAAGCAATTGATACTTTCACGGTCGGTGTTCAAACTAGATTTATTTTTTCGCGGATTTTGAGACCGTCGTACTTTCGAGTTTATTCCCTAAAGTTGTGCTAGCAGGGGCAAGAGAAGTTCAACGTTTCAGAACCGTTAGTATTCAATACATCCAATGGAAAATTGTATCATAGATTTCCAGATAAGCACATTAATTTGGGTTTGGGATGAAACTCCTGAGTGTATTAGTCATTGCACTAAAAGTTTCAAAATTTTGTTTGTTTTATCAAAGAGTATTTTCGAAACTGACACGATTATAAGTAAATTTTTAAATTTCCATCATTGGAAATTCCATATTTACGCTCATTCTGTTCATTTTGAAGTTCGGTCATCATAGAGGATGAATACTGTATCATGAATGCCTTCCATATATATTATGCCAAATTCCCTCTTACCTCTTGCTGTTTTTTTCCTGATTTTTTGCAATTGCTCTGCTTTTTCTGCTTCTTTTTTGGCCGCAAAATGCCTCATTTTCATTTCGGTTCTTGTTTGCGATTTTTCGTGAATTTCACTCAACATTTTTTCGAGAAGCTGCAATCGAAGTTCTTGAATTTCATGGATTTCTTGTTCTCTAAACGCCCATTCGTCTCTTTCCAAGGCCTCCAAATAATCTCGGAACTGAATTAGGGAGTTTTCATTTTTTATATCCGGTTGGATGGTTTTTTCCCAAGCCACTTTCATCCTTGCCCTTTCTATGAGACGGACTTCCTGCATACCAGCTGGCAGCCCACTACCTAGAAGAGATAACGATTCAATAACACCGTTAAAACTAATTAATAACATTTTTATAAAATAATTGCCCTTTGTCGAGCCTTTAAAAACTTGCATTCTCGTACCCAATGAAAGTTTTGAAATTAATTTATTACTTGTCTAGAAATAAGTGTATACATAAGTAATACAAAAAAATTGTATTTTTTATTGATATTGTGTAGTTGAAACGATTGATCAACTTTCGAAAAATTAACACCACCTTTTAATTATCAATTATTATTAAATTGAAGAGAGTTCTATTCACTTCCGCAACTGAATGTTAACGGTGTAAAGTTTTGATCACTTCTGAATTATGAGTGCAAATAGATTTTATATAAACACATAATTTGACTTTCTCGTGTTAGAACATAAGTTTGTTACAAGCAAATAATTTGACTTTATCATGCTAGAACAGAAGTTTGTAATAATATTTCTTCGAAAAGTAATAGAAGATAATGTTATCGATAGTATTTATCTTTTGATAGAAATTCATCACATTACAAATCTGTATGAAACATGGTTTTCTCATATGAACACTTTGCATTTTCATAGTCGTGGATATAACAAACATAGTCTGAATAATTTACCGGAGAGTGATGAAATGAAGTCGAATCATTTTTACTTTAATTACAATAATAGAAGAAATGAAAAATAATCGAAAAATTACTTTGTAAAACCAAAACACATTAACAATATTTAATCGAAAACGAATTATGCCGGAATCCGAAATGATCACATAAGACTTTTGAAGAACCAAAATTCGTCGAATTGAACATCACAAGAAGTTAAATCCGTGATACCATTTTAAAATGAGAATAAACGAAAATGTGAAGAATCATATTCGAGACAAACCAGCAATCACAAAAACCAAACGATAAATTATCGTAACAGAATATCGTAAGTCTGCCAAGCGTAATATTCGGAAGTTATTAAAATTAAACTTATCGAATCAATATATCACAAGACCTATAATTGACATCTATGTCTATGTCTATTACCGAAATGGCAAGGCTCACATTCAATTTACTACCAGAATTATCAAAGGAAATATTTGAATCTTCAATTATATCGTGAAAGTAAAATATATAATGAACGATTTATTTTAAATCCGTGTGACGTGATTCGATTTGTCAACGTTTGCAAGTGAGCGCCATCTAGGAGTGAATAGAGCAAGTTTTATAACGAGTTGATCGTTCTCTACAAAACACTGGTTCATTATTCGCTTTCTGTCCGCACTTTATGCTAGATTTCGATTCTGGTCATTTTATATCTCACACATTTCGGTTCTACGGATTTTACTTTATCCAAGAATATAATACAAGCAAAATGTCAATGCGACCTCTGAAGACACAACTTATGTCTACTTACCCCATTTCAGGAATTCGAACTTTAAAATCTCCGGATCTCCTTTTCCGATAATCTTGTATGGGGGCTCCCAGGGTTCGGTTTGCGCACTCGACTCTCTGAACTTAGTCTCCACGGAGACGTCTTTTTTCTTATCGTCCGCGTGGATGGAAATTTTCTTATTGACTCTTTCTATGGTGAAAGAGACCGTGTGTTGGTGTGGGAGCACATCTTTCGGTGGAAAGTTGACGATCGGACAAAAATATTTGAGTCTGTCGGCCCCCAGCACGTCAGGTGGTCGGTGCAACGCTGCGTCGTAGGTTTTGGTGGTCTTCTTCGGATCTTTGTAGGGGAGTATGGCGGTCGTTCGTCGCCGGACCAGTTGGACCCTCGGGTGGTTTGGGAGGTCCGAAAACATGTTGGGAAAAATCGGGCATATTTGCTTGAGAATATTATAACAGCGTGATTATTTGTTCAATCAATGTTGAAGCAGAAGAAGTACAAAGTTAAAATACGCCTACATAAAGAGTGGTGTATTGAATATGTTGTCGATGAAATATGGCGCATAAATGTGGAGTTACTCTATTGCGATTATCTCCATACCTTTGTGAACTAAATCTAATATAACTTATATGGGCTCAGATAAAAGGTGAAGTTGCGAGAAAAAACAACGTTTAAATTAAATGACGTGAAAGTTTTTTTTCAACGAAGAATGGCGTGACAGCAGATAACTGAAAGAAGTGTATTGGACATGTCATAAAAGAATAGTAAAAAATGTGGGACTTGGATAATCACGCCAATGTTATGGTTAAACCTGTTATTATCATTCCTGGTTTCGACAATAGTGATATATACTTAGTGATGATTCTGTGACAAATTCCGATCAAACCTCAGATTTCAAGTATAATGAACCTAAAGTTTCATTTTATAATTATTTTTGATGTTAGGAAATCACAAATTCTAAAATCTATTTATTACTATTCAATTATAGTTATCACAAAAATTTCATTTGAAAAGAAATTTTCTCCGCCACTGGAGTTTTCTTCCCTCTTCCCTTACGTCTCTTGGGCACCCTAAAGCTAAGAATGAGTCACTGACTATTATTTCCGTCTTATAGTATAGGTGATCTTTTATTATTACTATTATAAAATGCATTGGAAGAAGAGGTCCTATTAAGTAGCCACCAAGGTCAGTAGACTTGGCACTATCAGATATTTGCCTGCTGGGCTCTCAGGTCAATTTCAAATAAAACCAAACCTGAGTTTCAAGAGAAGCTTTTATTCAAGTGCACTAAAAAGGAGAAAATTAGTTCTTATTTAAATAAAAAATAAAATTAAGTCTGTTCAAAAAAGAACAAAGGGAGGATTACTTAAGGGACAGACTGTATATGATTTCTGGAGGTAGTAATTAGTATTTTCAATTTTTTTGTGTTTTAATTTCTACCCTGCTGGCGTAGGTAAACAACTAACTATAATCTATAAAGTATATTCTACCAATGTGTACTCAATACTTACAAATTTCGCTGTGGATAGCTTTGCAACCATTGCCGCCTTATAGTGGTCGATAGGACCTGACACGGTAAAAATGGGATCTAGAAGAATATTTGAGTAGGCAAGCAATCAGTTCTTCATCGTTTCCGAAATGGTATTTATTTATTTTTATATACTCACCATACATATAATCGTGAGGTCTGTAAGGAAAACAGTGTGATGTCATCTTTTTGGAGTTTTACGGGATTTAAATTAGAGAGAGATTACTCCAGATGATTTCAACAATTGCGGATTCTTTCAGAAACGTCAGTATGACAAAATGAGGTTGGTAACTATTAGATACCAATTCGATTGATCAATAATTATAAAAGAGCGATTTAATGAAGATTTGTGTAGTATGTAACGTGCGTATTTTAGTGACTCCCTACAATACTTCTTTGTGAAAAGGAGATCAATAGTATTCTTTATACAGGGTGAATAATTTAGGACAGACAAACCCCAGGAGCTGAACATTATTTTAGACTGAAAACTTTTTTCTATCATCGTGAAATTCTTATCAACTGAACCACAGGGTGTAGGACAGTACAAAGTGCACGGAAAATTCTTAATCAGTACATGACTTATACGAACTCTGTAAATTTCATGTGATGATAATTTGTCCAGCGGTGTGTAGTTGATAAGGCTCCCAACAAGCTGCAATGAACGTTTCAATTGCCTTCTTATATATTGCTATATATTTCATCCAAGATAGTATTTTTGGGTTTTTGAAGCCATGAATATACCCGACAGATATCAAAATCTAGCTGACTTGCTTATTGAATCCTTAAAAAATTGCGACATGGCAATAATGTCATAATTTGGGGGCAAGATGCCTAGAAACCCTGGTGCGATCACAGATTCGATTTTGTTTCTACCAAAGTTGTTGATACTGTAATTGCATTGATACCGTTGGCTTCATTCGTCGATGGATGGCGCAGAAGTCGAAAATAGCCGAGTTTCCAACATTCCACGGTGCCTTGATTTGTCATTTGATTGTTTTTGAATGTTGACATGACACTTGTCGCTTGTCCAACCACAGAATAATGCTCCAACCGTCAATCGTCAATAACAACATTAATCTGTAATTTTGCCGCCATCTGTGCTAAAGAAGTGAAACGGTACCAATGCAATAAAAATAACATAAATCAAGTAGGCCGTAAATCAACACTTGTATGTCGGTATCACAGGTATAAGTGATCACACCAGAGTTTGAGGGATAACATTATGAAAAGATGTTACCTTCAGTTCTATTCGAGTATTACTCATTTAGCTTGTGTTACTTGATCGGAGTGATAATAAGGTACTAAGATTTCAGTGATACTGTATTCGATCAGGGAGATACTCAGCAAACCTTTTCCTGAGCAAAGGATGATTCTTCTTCATTAACATTTTTTTCTGTTATCCATATATCAATCTCTGGTAGAAGTCTATTTTACCTCAGGAGTGGTATAGATGAGTAGGAAAATATGTAATGTAATTTAGTAGCCAACTGTACAAAAAAATCCTTAATTGTTCTATCCAGTATTCAGTTTTTTGTAGGAAAATAAGATGAATGTGAAGAAAAGTAAGATTTTTTTCTACACATAGGGGGTATTTTTGCCTCTTTGAATCATACCCATTACACAGCTTTGCGGATGATGGAACCCTTCATAGCGCTTTCTCTTCAAAAGCTCCAATATAAGTAAAACCAAAAAATAACGGAGTAAGAACGTGAAAGATTTATAAATGGACTTGGCAAAAATCTATAATGGGGATCCAATAACTTAGTGGAGTTCATTACGAACAAAACACTCACTCACTGCCTCGGGATGTGTTCCCTGAGGCATATAGGACCAGTCAAAGAAAGAACTTCCTTAAGAACTATTTGGTATGAAAAGAAACAAATATTCATAATAGTTAGATATAAAATTTATTTTTATGCAAAATAAATGAATATACAATTAGTTCAACTATTATTCTTGACTGAAACCAAATGGCTGATGCGTACTAAAATCCCTATAAAAGGTTAACCTAGGCGACATTATGATAAACGTTCTGCAAATTTTCTGCAGATGAGTTCATCTTGTTTTGTACGTAATAGTATTTTACAATATGTACAAATATAACAATTCATAAAGCTATATTTATTTCATTGATATTCCCATAACAGTAATTCTACTGGTCGAAGATACCCCTTCATATAAGGCTCATGGCCAACTTATTTCTTTATTTGCAATCACTGATGGTTGTTGAGGTGTTTTGGAATATCAAGTTGATAATTGTTCAAAACACTTTTTGGATATTGTTTTGAAATATGGATAATTATACATTAGGTACATGAATATATTCCTATATAATTTATACATTATGTTGTCAAACCCAGAAACATGTTTATTGTCTATAATGCCATAGATAAATAATGAAGTGGAATGAATACTACATACATAAATTCATATTAATAATAATTATATATTTGTCCTATATAAATATCAGTAGTTGATATTTTCGCGCTCCATCCCTTTCTCCTAATACAAGAATCAATAAGTTTGATGAAAACAAATTTTAATTGTTAATATTCTACGAAAAAACTCGGTTAGTTTACTTTGTGGGGAAGGTGTAGAATTTATGATTCTAAACGATTCATGCTCTGATGATTGTCTCTACTCACAGTGTGCATGTAGGTACTCGACTACGCAACGATTTCATTTTGCTTTACTTTTTAATTCAGTCTACTTCTGAAAGCGGGACAAACTTCCTTAAAGCACCTTCTTGTTGAAATACAGAGCTTTCATTCAAACTCAAGTTTAAATTTGCCGCTAAAATGTATCGGTCTTAGGTTATCACTACGTTATTCAGAAGGACATCGTCACATACAGCAACAAGATAAAACAACGTATTGATGTAAAGGATACTAGAGCAGTTTTTACTAAGCCCAATAAGTACCAACGAGTACACAAAGAGGAAGTAAAAACCCAATGCTATCGGAAACTATAGACAAATGAGTATCCATTGCTAAATATCTCAGAACTTTCAGATCAGCTTGAAAAGTGTCAAGTGTCAATACTCCTCTTGCTCGATCTGTCATCAGGATTTCATCATATCGAAACTGAATCAAAAGATACCCAAAAACAGTATTTTCCGTAGACAACGTCCACTATGAATTTGTTTGTATGCCATTTGGACTGATGAATGCTCCGTCAACGTTCCAGTGCATACAAAACAAAAAATATTTTGCCGAAGTCATTTACATGGGCGACATCATCGTATATTTCGCTACCATCCATGAACTGACTTACTGATATAGTCGAAAGACTTCAAAAATAGAACTTAAAGCCATCACTAGTTATAGAATCAACTCTACATCCTCAAAAAATTTGGTATTTGGATAGCTTCTTCTGGGAGATTGTAACAGATGAAAGATATCGTGTAATTTTACAAGAAGCTTTTGAACAAATGCACGATGATAAAATGCAATGGGGCTATATTACTATAAACAAAATAATTCGGTTTTTGAAAGATTATATAATATAATATTATTACCATTATACTAACGTCGGTAGACTTCTGTGACCACTGTCACCAACGTGAACAATATCTTCAATATCTACAAGAGGTGTTAATCATCACGTAAAATGAACTCCAGTGTTTTTTTATTGTATGAAACGAACAAGTAATTGAAGTTTAGATGAAAAAGATGAACTTCGATTATGATTTTTTTTCATGTTGTTCTGAATTTAGTTTTAATTTATTTGACTCCACTGAAGTAAACAAAGTTCAAAACAACTACACGTTAATTAAATTTTACGTTAATAATTGTAATTTTGACAGTAAAAAGGTCAATTTATTGTTGCCGTATTATTTTTGTATATTTTTTTTCTTTGGATTTCAATTATTTTAAGATCACACATTTGTTTTCCCCAAACATATTTGCTATCAAAGTTATATTTTCTCTACGTCACTGTTTTCCCCAGTGTCCATGGTTCGAATCTCAACCTTCAGTGTTGGATACGGGATTAAATGAAAGCTCTGTATCGTTGCGTCTTCCAGTGTTTTTGTAACACACTGTATATATGCATTCCATTGACTCGGCACTTTCTGTATTTAAATTTCTTTAACAATCATACCTACCTTGCGAGATGAAATAATTCAATCAGTCAGTTGAAGTCTTGTACGACCATTTGAAAAAAATCAACCCTACCACTTGTTTCTTTCGTGAAAACCCATACATATAGGCTCTAACCTTTGATAGAGAAAACCCCATCTCCAAATTTTCCCAAATAACTGGGCCACTTTTGTTTGTCTTTGGGTAAAAAATTTGCACACCTATCATTTTTCGTTTTACTCACGCACTTGCATTCTATCCTTAATCTATACACAGTCATTTGTCCTAATCGCAGCTGGTACAGTTGCTGGAAGTGTTCGAATCCAATTTTGAGACTCTCTTGTTCCTCTAGACACTCTTTCTCAAAGAGAGCCCTCTGTTCCGCGTCCGTGGTTTCTTGATATTTGTCAACTGCTTTATCTGAAATCGAATCGACTTTGAGAATGCAGTCATGCGATAATTTCAAAATTACAATAATGATTTCAACAACGCCTAAGTGAATAAGTGTGTAATAATGAAGGGGAAACAAATTTTATTCTTATTGTTTCAACTGATTCTTGATATATTGACTATATTTCTATACGATCACAGCGTGTATGAGTGTGCGATATTCCATAATCTATTTTTTATAATTCGCGTGCAGAACAAGTGATTTCAGATGGTAACTAACGATTTTAAATACCTCGAACAGAATGTTTATTCATTACCTTCAGAATTTTCTTTAATTTTATCTTCGATACACTCTTGGATGTCTTGCTTTGACATCTCTTGTTGACCCATTAATGTTGGGATCCAATATTTGACGAAGACCAGATCTATTGAATTCGTTCCCCTGGTTACGTTGAAGGGATCCAAGATGGCACCTTGAAAATGATACCTAGTTGAAGACAGTGGCGGATCATAGGCGAGGCGCACGAGGCGCGCGCCTCGTAGTTGTCCAGACAAGAAGCGCCAAACAAACAGGGCAAAACAAAGTCAGAAATAAAAAATAAAACCTTCGCGCCTTCTCATTGAACTTCAATGAAAACATACTAGCCAACGACCTATCCTGACTGCACTGCTGCTGCATTGACTTAGTGTTTACTGACCATCGAATGCGAGTATATATCGATAGTTTTTGGCTATCGGAAACTATAGATAGTCTTTACCGATAGCATTGATAGAATAAAACTGAAGTTGTTGTAAATTAAAAATGTTTTCGTTCCCAAATTTGTCACAGAAATGTCAAACTGTTTTGAATGAGTTGAGTAAATCTTGAAAAGATAGGAAAATAATAAAAGCACACCAAAATTATTCAGCTAATACGTCGTATAAAACGTGACAGAACTCATACGTCATCAGTCATTTGTTTATTTGAATAATTTTCGCCAATTTTTGACTTGTTTCTATTTGAAATTGTTAGTTTGTCCGATCAAGTAACACAACCTAGATGAGTAACACTCAAATAGATCTGAAGGTAACATCTTTTCATAATGTTATCCCTCAAATCATGACATTATTGCCATGTCGCAATTTTTTAAGGATACAAGCACGTCAGCTAGATTTTGATATCTGTCGGGTAGATTCATGGCAATGAAAACCCAAAAATACTGTCTTGGATGAAACATATAACAATAAGAAGGCAACTGAAACGTTCATTGCAGCTTGGTGGGAGCTTGTAAAATTAACGCCGAACGAAGATTCTTCGTTGTCGATATAGTCTTGTCAGTACGACAACGCTGCATATGATATTTGACAGAACAATCATTTGAAGCTACCAGTGTCGTAACTATCGAGAAAGGGAAACCAAATTGGAAAAGAGAAAAATGAATGAATTATGACAAATCATGTCAATTAAAGCATCGGCTGTTCTCAAAATCCTGTGGAGATTATTTGATCATAATTTCAGGTTTCCATTCCTATTGGGTTTCTATTATTTCTATTTTATTGAACCTCAATATTTCTGTTAACAACGCACGACTCTGCCGTTGGGGGAAGATGTCCCTTACACACGAATCTTAATGCGTGTGCGGTCTAGGTCTAGGTTATGTTATTTGATGGGAGGTTAGTTTTGTAGTGAATTTAACCATGACTTTTAAATTTAAAATATGGATAAGGTGAACACTTCGTTTGCAATGGACAGGATATATGCAGAGTTCAATATAAAAGAAGTACAAACAAATCAAACTTATAGAACGACATTAATCAAAACATCGAGCTCTCTGGAAAAATTCAACGAGTATGGGTGAAGTAGAAAAGTATAATGCAAATGATGTAAGTACTTCTGCAATTTCTACACTAGCAAAAAGAACCAGAATTGTTAGTTAATACGACATGGAATATTGATTATCAACTCGTTCTTACCTTGCCTCATATTTGACAGCACTATCGATATAGCGATTATTCATTGAAAAATATCGGACACTATTGATAGTCAAAACATTTTTTTAATGCTTACAATTTTGTTTGTACCTTCGGGGTATTTTATACGGATTTTTGACGTATTCGTTGGTTCACGAACTCAGTACTTCAGTAGTACTCATTTCATTAACTTGGTTCAAGATGTTACTTAGCAACTACCTTCAGAACATGGCGTCTTATCATTGAATATTCAGTCTGTTTCACTTGAAATGGCTTTTTCATTTTTCAGTTGATACAAAAATTTGAAAATCCGTTATATTAATCTTATGAAGCTGTTCAAGATGGGTAAACTACATTTCAGTCTTTGCAAAAAACTAGCCTACTGTGATAAAAAAAAATTACATAAAAAAACGAAAGAGGGATTTTTTTTCAAAAATTCTTTTGAAAAAACTTCCGGAATTACCTCAAAACCCCTAATTCCAAATTTGGTTGAAAATTAAAAATAAAAAAAATCACCCCAAAGAAGTTTTAATATTTTTCGCAATCGCAGTCCGAATAAGTAATCATTATTAATCAAACAACAAAAGTCTTTTTACGTAATGAAAAATCATCAGCTGGTAAGTTTATCACAAAAAAAATTCAAATCCCTTCTAGTTCTTTTTATCGAAAAGGAAGTCATGGAAAGACTGAATTTCGATGATGTGATAAATGACTTTGCAAAAAAAGTCCAGAAACGTTCATATTTAGACTAACTATTTGTGGATATATGGCCTGCTGTGAAGGCACATTCCAGAAGGAAAGGGGCGCTGAAGTCAATTGCGCTTCAGTCTGCCGAAGATCATGATCCGCCACTGGTTGAAGATATCGAATTGACAGTTGTAGAAATGTACCACTTACCAACTGAAGTGATTTTGGATGTGCTGAATGAAAGGTAGTTGACGTTTCTTTTTCCTCTATAATTTCCATCCACCCAGTCTCTCATTTCCTTTTCTGATTCCAGATCCCATAAAGTCGTAGAAGTTTTCTTGGAGTCATTCAATTCTTTATCAATGAGCTTATGTATTTCTTCCTTTTCTTTAATTTTATCTGCGTGCGTGTTAACATCCCTCTGTTCGAATTTGGATTTTTTTAGCCGCCTTTCTTCGTTCTTGATGAAGGTATCTTTAAGTATTTCTGTCGGAACATAGTCGACGTCATGTAATAGTCTGTTTCTTGACATTCGAACATTTCGGTAGTCGTAGACACCGTTTTTTCCTCCGAACAGGTCTTTTTTTCTTGTTTTTGAAATACTTTTGGACGTGTGGTTTTTCGTTTTCTGGTCTTTACTTCTGGGGTCCCTGTTGGAGTTCTCTGTATTGTCATTCATCAGTAGGTGTTTTTGGTTGTAAGGTACGGTATCGTCAATTTGATAGTCATCGAAATTGGCGTCCATTTTATCCATGCCATTCATCATCGGCTCCTGTTGAGTCTGCTCCCAATCATAGTCTTGCTCAGTCATTTGTGGTAGCTGAAACATCGTTAACTCCATCAAAACATCTGAATAGATTCGCCCTGTATATTAATACTTGTTGCCAGCAACTGAGTATTTGTTTACTCTAATGAAATGGCATCTGACAGAACATAATGAAAATATTAAACGAGATATAATCGGACAAAATAATAATACAATAATTTCATCGAAATATACAGTATCATAATAAATGAAACGAATAATTTGGACAGTCGAAATCCCTTTCGCTCCATATTCTCCCGCAAAGTGCAAAATAAGAGATAAAAATCTGTCAGAACAAATCTCGTATTACTCCAGGAAAACTAGCATGAATTCGAACGAACAAAGTTTGCCGGAGACTTTCAAATAATTAGTGAAAATCTCCTCTCCACACTATCTCATAAAGTGAAAAATTTGGGGGAAATATCAAGTTGTTAGAAAACAACTACTTCCCCCATAATGTTTAAAATTATCATATCAATTTGTCATGTGAATGTTACAAATATCATCTCGCATATAACATTAATACGACAAAATCTCGGAAGATATCAAATTCTCTTTCGATTGTCGAATACTGGGTATCTGCCGTAACTTTCAAAAATTCCAAGAAACTACTGAAAAATCAGCAGACACTTTCAACTTTTTATCGGATATATTTGTTATCAATATCCCCATGATAGGTTTTGGGCTTCAAGAAATAACAGATTAATTCTGAGAAAACTATATCGCGAACTTTTAATAGAAAATATCGAATGATATTAGAAAGTTTTCAAAATCTCAAAACGTCAACTTCTGAAAACGCCTATTCTCGATACAACTTCCAATAGAAAATATCGAATATAGTTTAAAAAAATTCAAAATCTCAAAATGTCTACGCCTGACAGTTATCTCTTCTCCCTGGAAACGCCATGTTCTTGATGCAATATCATACTGTTTTTTCTACCCATTCAACGTTTATATCTTTTCAAAAGAAAGTTATCTATTCTTTCCCAACCTGATGTCTCCAAATCAAATCAAATTCTATTCCTTTAATACCTTTTCATCCTCAGTTTGATCAATGTTACTTCCCCACTTCATTACTTAAATCAATTGTAAAAACTAACAGTCAACATGAAAACAATCTATTTTGATTGAATTTTGTCACTATGTCTACTCACCCGATCTTCTGCGTTATGGTTTTCATTTCCAGGTGCATTCATGTAACTTTTAATTAATCCTGCATTATGATCTTTGTGCCTAAAACTCGACGATCCATATTTTCTAATTTTAAGAGGATTGGGATCGACGTTGTAGTTCTCATTAACTTCGCTTTGTCCAGGTGGTTGGATGTTGATTTTTGGATGAGCTTTATAATACTCTTTGAACTGTTTTATAGGAGATTTCGTTTTGCTGAACTCTATCGGCACTCTTTCCGCTAAAAACAAAAGTATTTATTGAATTTCCATCTAGACTCCACAAGTTAGGGAAATTGTAAAGAATATAGAAAATCGGTCTGAACCATTTTTGAAATATGGTTCCACAGTTTTGCATGAAATGAATGGCTGTTGAGTATTTGAAACAGTAAAAAAGCAATTACCTGAATTATAAACTACGAATCCTGGTGGTTCATGAAACTGGCTCAGTGCGTACAATTTTAAAATTCTCGTCTTGTTAAATTGGCTTCGACATTCGTCGTATTCATTGCTAAGTTTACCTGAAAAAAAGATCTGAAGTAAACCTTATTACAATCGATAATATTCTGCATTTACCTTTGGGGATGTCCACTGTTTTTAGCATGTCTTCATTTCCGCATACTGCTGTCCAAAATAAGTACATATCGTATCCGTGAGACTCAAAACTCAGTACTAGACCACCCAATTGAGTTGGTACACTGCCGGTCATAGGATTGTAGAAAGATTTTCCTGTTTTTCCGTCAATTATGAATGTCTGAAAAAAAACAATGTAATGGTATTTAATATACTGAGATTTCTAATGATTATAATTTTCAAATACCAAAATGAGTGTACTCATCAGAAGCAGAGTCTTTGTGAATAAGAGACGGTATCTTTTATTATTGGCCGTGGCGATTCAGGGCGTTAATGATTTCCGATGGCGACTTCGCCATATATTAGTTTCAAGAAAACCGGGTCCAGATGGGTTAGAGTGGCAAGTCTGAATGAGCAGTTCAGAAAAGGCATAGGATGGAGAAGTAACTAAAAGGAGTCATTCTAATGAAATTGAAAATGACGTTGGAGTTCCTGAGAGAAGTATTCGCGCATCAAAACTAAGGCAAACGTTTCTCCAGACAATGGCTTCTTCGAGTACAATTATTGGGGTTATGTCTGTGTACCTGTCATCACATACATTCTTTAATATCACTTCCATCTTTTCGGGGGTGATATATCTTTACGGGTTGGACACATTTTTTTATAGAACGGACTCTTGATAATTTACAAGCAACTTTTTTCCATGTCCCACAACCAATATAAGCAAATAATTCGATTTTCCGGGGGATACGATTGAAGTGAACGTAGATTAATTAAACACACCTGTGTATAATTGTGGTTGAAAATATCGTCATATTTCTGATATACGATCAGAAAATCCGTGACATTATCGTAATTGAAGAACGCTGGTGTCGGGCTGATATTGGTCTCGGATTTTGAACCCGGTATGGTATAATTCCAAATTTGTTGAAACGTTCGTCCATCGACTGCAACCAAGCTGGAATTCAGCATAGCCGTCACTATATCGGGAATTTGGTCTCCAGTGATGTCCACGAGTACAGATGGGGTCATTATGCCCCTGAATTTGTCTTCGTAAATCGTCTTTGGTTCGTTCGTCTGAAAAAAATAATAGCAACGACTATTAGGACATGAGCATGATGATTATGATATAAGCCGAAGGCCTTAATGGTCATTAAAATGTTGCATGAACAATTTTTTTTACAAAAAATGATAGAAACAATTTCAGATTTTCTTTTAAATTAGGCGTGTAATTTGGGATTTGGAAAACTGAATGATATGAATAGACAATGTGGATTTCAAAATGAGATAAGGCGTCCATATTCCGTCAACTTGTGCTATCAAATTTCGTAGGTTTCTTATCGAAATAAACAAAGTTTTTTTCTGAAAAGCTGCAAATGTTATTTTTGTTCCCCCAATCAATAAACTGCAAGTAATAATTTCACTTGCACATATATGTTCTCTGATTTTATTTGCAAGAAGCATAACGTTTCGAAAAGTAAGCATGACTTCTCAAAACTGATACATTTTAACTCTTTCAGATGTTTAAGGCAATAGTTATTGATAAAATATTGCTGTGTGCAGTTTTTTATTGGGAATTAACTTGAATCTCATTATCTAGTGTTTGTAAAATATTCGTTGCCTTGTCCTTGACATCTTTATACCCTTTTGAACCTCATCCAAGTTCAAACTCAGGTCCAGTATTGAATTTCTGTTGACAATTTCTGTGGTGTAGAAAGTATCAATTCAGTTTTTCCAACTCTTGTAAATTTTTTCCTTGATTTCATCCATCTCTGTTTCGACAGGCCCCATTCTTTCTTGTAATCGAATGGCAACACCATAAAGTTCTTTTTTTGAGCTTTTCCTCCAGTCTCTTTGAATTTTCATGAAGTTCTTCTTCAAGATATTTGGTAGTTTCGTCGAGTTTATTCATTACCAAACTCACATCAATTTCAGAAACTCCGAAAAAAAAATTGGGGGTCGAAGAAGATGTCTTTTGAAAGCTCTTACAATTCTCTTCACCATATTCTTTAAATTTTTTAATTTTCTCCCAATAATTTGAAAAAAATTACATGTTGAAATTCAATTTATTGTAGTTGCTTACTCATTACTTAATTGAATAAATGTTCAAACTGACGAGCGTACGCTTTCATACAGAAATAAAGATTTTGTTCGAAACGTTCACGCACATTCCGAAGAAAAAAATCTAGGGGTGATAAATCTGGCAATAGTGGAGGCCCTTCAATGCTGCCTCTCCTCCCAATCCAATGCCGTGGAAAACGTTGGTCTAAACACTGACGAACAATCGTCGCATAATGAGGATTTGCAAAAAAAGAATGCTTGGTAGAAAGAATAACATTTCTTTATCTGATCTGACAAATCATTGGTAATAATGTAGGCCTGAAGTTGAGGGTGAAGTCCTTAGTGGGGACTAGAAATTCTGTAATTTTCATTAAGATCTTCAATTGTGTCTGCTAACTTCATTTATCAGTTCCACTGTTAAGGTTAGTACGTTATACTATAGGTTGAGTATTGTTTTATAAGATATTGTTTAGTTTCCTTAAACTAGTTAAATTTTTGCATTCCATATATTGATTTAACATTTTAATATATATGTTCTTTGTTTTCTTACCAATTTCCCAGAGGTAATACTATCAATTGAATTCACACTAAGGTTACCAGGAGAAGATGGTGAGCCTGTTCCAAAAATAACTAACGAATTCGTGATATTTTGAGCTAGAATCTGTGGCATGTAGAAAGTCTTGGCATCTCCTGGAGTCTTGAATCGTTTCAACTCTTCTCCGGTCTTACCAGAAAACAGCACCAGATAGCCTCTACCTGTTCCATCACCTAGAATAAATCACAATATATTAGGTTAAAGGGGCTCAAGATTCATTGTATATCTGCTTACTCTCAAGCGAAGATTGTGACGCCAAAACGTCTGGAATTGTATCGTTATTTTGATCCGGAATGAAACTGCCCACTAAGATATTCATTCTGCCTGTATTTAAATGCCATATTGTGGATCCGTTTTGGGCATTGATGATGGATATTGTCTGAAATTACATATATATTGAAATAATGATGGTTTTGATAAAAAAAGTTAGCAAGAACGGGTGTTTCCAAAAAAGGGAATCCGAAG
This sequence comes from Chrysolina americana, assembly GCA_958502065.1. Classification (NCBI taxonomy): domain Eukaryota; kingdom Metazoa; phylum Arthropoda; class Insecta; order Coleoptera; family Chrysomelidae; genus Chrysolina; species Chrysolina americana. The sequence continues at coordinate 92,308,813 of OY293412.1, forward strand.
GAACCAAAATCAAGCCACACATTATGAAAACGAAGCATAATTCGTCAAAAGAGTGTGAATTTGTGAAAAACGGCGTTTAAAAATAATCATCTTATCTATAGATCAAATCATTATAATTTGTCTGAGTATGGAATTATGGCAAAGAGATAAAATGACGAAGGCACAAAAAGAAACAAGAATGAGAAGCACCACGAATAGAAATATGAAGAACGAAGCCACAGATAGAAACAAGAGAAGAAACCACGATGAAAAGAAGATGAAGAACGTATATGAGCAAAGAAGAATAATAAGACGATGCAAAATGAGAACGCATGAAAGTTAAAATAAACACAACAAGAACAAGACTGGCTCCATAAAACAACAACGTAGCAACATTATTTGAAGCAAGACAAGGGGAAAAAGAACAGCGTTTGATTCATGAGTCTGAGAGAATTTTTCTCAAGTTGGTCTACGAGTTGGTGCTGTAGGATTTTCGGGGTTTTCTACTGCTGAAAAGTGAACACCCCACCAAAAATCAGCTAGTCACCCCAGAGCGCCAGGACAAATAACAGCAATTCTCTACCTTCGAAGGCTGAGCCTTTTGGTACACTCTACGAGTTTTTATGAGGGAGTCGTTATTATAAGGATGACAAAAGACAAGTGGCCTCCAGGGTAGGGGCAATTTAGCGAAAAAAGGCATGACATTTGCTATTATTTCATTATTCTTTAACCTTGTTTTTTTCTATAAAATTGAAAAAATTATGGTTCAACAGAACTTTCGTCTCTAGCTGACGAACAACAACTGCCTATTCCTTCTGTGAACCTTAAATTTGTCTTTTCTTTTGTGCCTAGTACCGGGTGTCCCAGGCCAGCAGATATTTCAGTTGTACATTAAAAAATATTAAAAGAAATATTTGTGGTAGGAGGCCATGCGCTCTTTTATGCACCATCTCAAAATCCACCACCTGGCAAACAACCCCCGAGAAACCGCCCCTAACTTTAGTTTTTGAAATTGCACCCTTACGTATGTCCCTTTCATGTCTCATACGATGGCATGCAGAAGTATGGCAAATAAAAAGACAAATGAAATATTGATTTATATGCTCATCTGCGTTTTGAATAATACATTACACTACAGAAATAGTTCAAAACGTTGGTCAGCACTTGCCACACATGCTTCAAGGAAGCTCTAATCATTTCCGGAGTAACGGTATTACAAGCCTATGAAGTTTTCTGCATTGAATTTTCAATTCCTTTCGGTTGAGTTTCGAAGATAACTCGTTTCAAATATCTTCATAGAAAAAAGTCTAATTGCGTCAGATCTGGAAAATCCAGCGGTCTTAAAAGGTAATATTGAGGAAAGTAGTAACTGTATTACGGTTATGTGAGGGAGCACCATCTTGTTGCTACTACATTTGTTGTCTTTCCTGGATAGGAATATCTTTTGATAGAGCAGGAATACAATTTTACAACAAATTTATATATCGAGGGCCCGACAAAGTGTCTTGGAAGAAAATGAGGATCGATGAGACGTTCATTAAACCACACCACACGATCACACCACACATCGTTTGGAAATTAATTTCTCTTATCCAGTAAAGGTTGTTCTACAACGTTTATACAATTTTCTTCAGTTCTCACATGAGTGGGATGTACTTCATGTTTTTTCCTGGAAATGATCCCATTCGCATTGTAGTTTCTACATAAGAAAAAGTATTGCGACCTGGTTATCGACGATCAGGAAAGTGTTGCCCCGCACAGCCTCTCTGCAGTTCATTACAATTTTTGACATTCACCAAAAATTACAAGCATATCAACGTTTCCGTTGGGAGTGAAGGTAAAAGGCATTTTGATATTTAACAACGGTATCACGACTGATAGCATTTTGTGATCCAGATACGTAGGAATGAAATGAAACAAAAGAAGTTCTTACATTTGAGTGTCTCTTTTTCTTTATCATCCACTTTTTCTTGTCTCTACAACGTTTATGTATTATTTCAATCGAATCAAAAGGACCCACTAACGCATTCAATTATCTGGACTAACTGATGTCTTCATAACTACATATTATGATATGATTGAATGAGAAATGAATAGGACTGTAACTTGAACCACAACAACCAAGGAGGTGCAATTGAAAAAACTAAAGTAAGGGGTGGTTTCTCGGGGGTTGTTTGTCAGGGGTTGGATTTTGCGATGGTGCATGAAAGAGCTTATATTCTCCTACGACATATATTTCTTTTTAATATTTTTTTCTGCGAATAACTGGAATATCTGCTGGCCTAAAAGCTCTGGGACACCCAGTATAGTTCGAGAGTTCGCAAATCGACAGAGTAATGACAGAGACTGTGATATAAATGTTTCAAATAAATTATGTTATTGTTTAGAAGAGTTTTCAAAAATTTGCGAAAATAGTAACATTCGAATCAAAATCTTACCCCTTTCTCTCCAACGGCTAAGCAGTCATTCAACCGATCCGCGTTCACGTCTGCTGAACATTGTAAACTGTAAATAGTGTCATTGAACCAATGTCTCCAAATTATGTCGCCATTCGCACCGTTCAAAGCTATGACTCCCCCTTCGCAAGGCGGTGGGACCCCCATGAATATCGGGCAGAATATATGAGGCGGCAGTTTATCGTAATTATCACCTGAAAATTCCAAAATACATGCTGGGTCTCTATAGGAGTTTTCTATGTTCAATTATACCAGTTCCGAAACCGAATAAGACGTCTTCTATGCCATCATCATCTATGTCTAAGGTGCGTACAGCCGAATCTGTGGTGAGTTTTGGCAAATTCACCGACCAGACATCGGTTACTATCAAATCATCACAAGGTAGCAATCCAAACCTTGGTTCAGCTGTCAGCGATTTTTTTATAACCCAGTCCCTCAACCAGTCCAATGGTAAAGGGTGTATTGAAACCAGTACAACAACCAAAATTATCAGGCCTGGAAAAAATCTCTCTGGAAATATTTGACACATACAATTTTTTCGGTTTTCTTTTATTACCCGGAGCCCGCAGTTGTTATTAGCAAGAATGTGAAGATTAATATTCTTGGTGACTTTCTTGAGTTTTACTGCTGATGATTATGTATAGGTTGATACACAAGTAGAGACATTTTGAAAAGTATAGTCCTATCTCACAGGATTCTCAATATCGTGAGTTATTTTCAGATGTTTTTTCTTTACTCAAAGAATTCATTGACAACATGCAGATATTGATTAGGTTTATGACAAATTTTCTAGTAATATCAATTGATGAGCTTGGATTTCAAATTCGGCTCACAGTCATCTCGATGTTTTTCAATGAAATGCAATTCAACAGCTAACTGCATGATATAGGCAAACGGAACAGGTTAGAAACATATGCAGGTTGACAATTGAAAGAAAAAAGTTAGGGACAAACAAATGGTTGAAAAACAATGGCGTCAAGTTCAAAAAGAGTGGCATTATTCATAACCTGCCTCAAGTGAACTCAAAATTATTATCTATTTAAATAAAAATATACATGCTGCTATACCGGGTGGCTACGGAAGTATTGCCTACGTAATATCTCAGTTATTGTATGAAGTAGGTTTGTGAAATTTGGAGCGTTGATATAATGACATAAGAGCTAGAATTTGAGCATATGGAATGTCGAAGTTAACTTCCGGTCTGAGCGGAAGTAACATCAACTTTCTTATTTTAAATGGAAACCCTATTTTTTTTCGTTTCGCTTTATTCAGAATTCAATTCCCTTTCTAATGACATATCACAAGTTGGTATCTAACCAGAAACTAGATCAGAAAAAAATTATTATTGAAATTCACCGAGTAGGCCGTGGAAGCACAATGAAAGCCTAAAATTGAAAAGTTGGCTATGGAAACCATACGTCACTTGATAACAGTTGCTACTACTGTGATATTTTATTTTCATTCGTCGGCGTTATAAAAAGCCGCCAAAAAAAATATTGGACAAATTGGGAAAAAAACAATACTCTGTAGGTCCATAACTTAAATAGGAACATACAATTTTTTCTTGCCTGTACTATTCAGCATAACCATTCCTTTCTAATGATATAATAGAAAGTAATTTTTTGAAATGAAATACCAAAAAATCCAATTATTATTCTTCAAATAACAAAACAGATTATCGCCATACGCAAAAATAACATTAAAAATAATGTGGAATGATAAATTATATCCTGTAGGTTCTAGGTTAAATAGGAACATAAACGTACTTGGTCTGTGCCATCGTCCATAGATATTCTAATATCTACCTATGGACGATGTTTGTGCTATTCAGAATAATCATTCCATTGCAATAATCATTCCATTGCAATAATCATTCGAACCAAAATATTAACAAGTAGGCTGATTAAGATGTATTTTGAAATGAAACAAAAAAGAAACGAGAGCTCTCACGAACGCTGCTATCCATATTATTTTGACGTTCGAAGTAGTGTTTTTGATTCTGCCATTTTAAAAGGGTTTGGAAATCGAAATCAGTTAGTGAAATATTCAAAACAGGCCCCGTTATTCACGAACCGAACAAATTGACATGCTTCTCATTTATGGTGAATGTTTAAAAAATTCTTATGCCGCTAAACGATTGTATTTAGAGCGATATCCAGGGAGGCAGCAACCGTCAAGAAGGTATTTCCAGTGGCTTGAAGAAAAATTAAGAACTGGGCCTGATGTTCACGAAGACCAAGAAGCATTTGTTATTAATGAGGAAACTGAAATTAATGTATTAGCTTTAGTACAATATGATAGCACAATTTCCTCAAGGCAGATTGGCGCCGAATTAGCTATAAGTAAGGACTCTGCTAGGAAAATTTTGAAAAAACATCGATTTAAATCCTTCAAGTATCAGTTGCATCAACATTTGTATGAAAATGACGGTGAAAGTCGCCTGGAATATTGTAATTGGATTCTTCGACAAAATGCTGAGAATCACCTATTTAACTATTATATCTTGTTTACGGACGAGTCAAGATTTACCAACAATGGATTATTTAACAGGAATAATACAAGGTAGGTACTGTACTTTATTTGGATTATTGTCGATAGTCGAAGTGTAAAGTGCTAAAAGTGTGAACGGTATTTTGTTTCAGGTACTGGGCGATAGAAAACGAGCACCGGTTTCGACAAGGTGGCTTCCAGGAGAGATTTGGTGTGAATGTTTGGGCAGGAATAGTTGGAACTCATATTGTTGGCCCCATTCTTTTTCAAGGCCAACTAACCGGGAGAGATACTTTAATTTTTTAACGAATGAAATTTCGGAATTCATTAACAACCTACCAGCGGAAATAACTGAGAGAATGTACTTCCAGCAAGATGGCGCCCCTCCGCATAATTCAAGAATAGCGAGAAATTATCTTCAAAATCGCTTTCAAGAGAGACTTATAACAACCCATGGTCCAGTCAGGTGGCCATCAAGGTCACCTGATCTTACTCCGTGCGACTTTTTTCTATGTGGGCATCTTAAAAATAGGGTGTATTCCACACAGCCTACAACTCTACATGAGCTAGAAGTAAAAATTCGTAGAGCTTTCCAAGATATCACGCCCCAAATGTTGAGAAACGTTTTACATGAAAATATCACCAGAGTCAATAAATGTATTGACGCTGAGGGAATGCATTTCGAACATTTGTTTTGAATTTATTTTATCTTTAATCCTATCAATTTGAATTTTTTTTTTTCGATAAATCTGTTTTTTGTTATTTGAATAATAATAATTGGATTTTTTGGTATTTCATTTCAAAACATTACTTTCTATTATATCATTAGAAAGGAATGGTTATGCTGAATAGTACAGGCAAGAAAAAGTTGTATGTTCCTATTTAAGTTATGGACCTACAGAGTATTGTTTTTTTCCAAATTTTTCCAATATTTTTTTGGCGGCTTTTTATAACGCCGACGAATGAAAATAAAATATCACAGTAGTAGCAACTGTTATCAAGTGACGTATGGTTTCCATAGCCAACTTTTCAATTTTTGGCTTTCATTTTGCTTCCACGGCCTACTCGGTGACTTTCAATAATAATTTTTTTCTGATCTAGTTTCTGGTTAGATACTAACTTGTGATATGTCATTTGAAAGGGAATTGAATGCTGAATAAAGCGAAAAGAAAAAAAAATAGGGTTTCCATTTAAAATAAGAAAGTTGATGTTACTTCCGGTCAGACCGGAAGTTAACTTCGACATTCCATATGCTCAAATTCTAGCTCTTATGTCATTATATCGACGCTCCAAATTTCACAAACCTACTTCATACAATAACTGAGATATTCCGTAGGCAATACTTCCGTAGCCACCCGGTATATACAGTGAGTGTGATTTGAGACCCTGTTATTTTGGATCCCACGGACCGATTTTGAAAAATGAAAATTTCAAGTCTTAGTACTCGACGACCTCTATTCAAAGATTGTTCAAAATTGTTGTTTTGAATTGTTTTTCCGTTAACCAGCTGTCGTCCCTCTACGAACAACAGCCATCAGAAGTCGAAACTTGGATTAACGAGATCTTACCTTTTAACGTGCGATTCGTAGCACTTTCTCAGGCCTTCAGAAAAATAAACGAAGTCGCTGGGCTCTGAACCCACGACCGACAGTCAGAATGATTGAAAAGCATTGATTATAACCACTAGGCTAATTTGGCAGATATGGATTTTTCTTATTTTTAAGGCCTACACTATGCTCTGCTGAATGGGTCGAGATTTCGAGAAAGATCAATAGGTATTTTTTTCTCGAATAAGTGGGTAGCCTATTCAATTTGGGCGTATTTTGAAAACCTATAGTTTTGAGGACACGTTTTGACCTTTCCTCCTGATGTTTTTCCGCATATTACAACAACATTTAACTTTAATTACTTCCTACTCTAATTGTACTGTAATAAATCTGTATTTTGTATTGCTTCGATAACTCTAGTACCTCTAGAATAATTTCCTTTCTCATGTAATAAACAGTTCTTGTAACTTGTATGAGAAATAAATATCTCATATAGGGTGTTAGTTATATCATGAAAAATTTCCAAACTCATGCTTTTCTGACTGACCCTGTATAAAAGTCTGAAAATTTCACAGAAAAAAGTAGCCATTCAATGAAAAAATACTTCGCATACTCATCTACGAAGTTACATGGTTGTAATAGTTTCATGAAGTTGTCTCTGGTTTAACCAAAATCAAAGTTGAAAACGTGTATTTAATTAAGTATTTAATTAAAGAACAATGACCAAGAACTGTAATAAACGGAACAGTTTCGTCAAATATTGGTGTATTCAATAGTTCATCCTTCACGCTTTATGCATTTTTCCTCAATTGGTCTGGTGATATTTCACCACACTTTTGCCTTATCCTCTCCTTTAATTCGTTCTAGTTTTATGTTCTGTTTTTGCTAAACACTTTCTATCAAATATCCCCACAGAAAAAATCTAACAGACTTAGGTTCACTTGAGGTAAGTATTGAATGATGCCGCTTTTCTTACTTGACGCCATTGTTTTTTAAACCACCTGTTCGATCCTAACTTTTGTTTTCAAATGTCACCCTGTGTATTTTTCTAACCTGTTTCGTTTACCTATATCACATTGATATTCGTTTTTCAGTGGGCTGCTGAACTGCATTTCATTGAAAAACATCGAGATGGCTGTGAGCCAAATTTGATGATAGTTCGATGCTTTTGGCGGTTTCAAATCGCACACACTGTATGTACATATCTCCTGTGTTGGAGAATCTCAAGTGAGGTGTGAATTTCAAATATTGACTTCGAACAATGACATTATAGCATTAGTCTAGTTCTAGTTTTAACTTCACACAAATCTAATGACACACTTCAAAGGGTGCAATAAAAAAATTATTTATTTACCGATCAGGACAGTCAGAGCTGCTATTCCATAACAGCACGGCTTGCAGAGTACTTTACAAGGCGGTTTGCCTGTCAGTCTTGTGCCAAGTTCGGGTTTTCCAGGCTTTCTTCTAGGAGCCATCAATGGCCTCTTGACATTGAGTTCTTCTGCCAACTGGAAGTCCTGATTAGAATTAATGTTCTCTCAAACATACTGACCTACCTTGTATCCGTTTTTCCCATCTCTGATGAAGACTTCGTCTTCGACATCGCTTAAATCGTCTTCATCCAGAGAAATGCTCTCTCTGACTTCCCCCCTCAAACTCATTCCTGGATATGATGAAATCTTCATTGGAGCTGGAAAAAAAAAAGGAATTTTAGGGCATTCGTAGGGTTTCCGACACAATTGAGACGTTTCTCACTTCCTTTACCTTACCTTACCACAAATATATCTTACCTAATTAAATGGTGAATTGTTCTCAACTAAATTAGTAGGTAATATATAACTTCTAGTATCACAGCCTACTTTTCTGTAAGTATATTCAAAATTTCACATGAACGAATTTTCCGTGGATTTCAATAAAAATGAACGTACATCTTTGCACTTTACCGTATTTGTAAACATATGCTGTGAAGAGAATATTGCAGGAAAGCTTGGTTCATTTAGCAGTTCTGCACAACTCCAAAATATTGATTTCCTGTGAGGATGCTTATAGAATGCAATGAATGAACGAAGTGAATAAAGATACATAATTTATTTATTAGTTATGTTCTCAAATTAAATTCATATCGCACCATCAAAATTGCTTCTAAATAGTATACAAATTGGAAAAAGTTTATTATTTTATTGCTTTTCATTGCGATCCTCTGAATTATGTGGATGATAAAAATGTGTGAAATAAATGCTGGAGTTATTTTCATGTAAATTTTCAATAATTAAACAATTTTGATGTTTTTATAAAGGCCCGCAGATTGAAAAATACCTTGTTCAATATCGGATCCCTATTGGGTAATTTAGCATCCACAATAAAAAATATTATTGTTATAAATGCGAACTAAAAATATACCTGTCAAATTGATGATCTTTTTATAAGTCGGTTCAAAAAAACACCTTCACATCACGTTTCTATTATGATGTATGATTCCATCTTACTTGCACTACAATGTTTGACAAACTCGAGTTATTTGAAAGAAGTGGTTTATCCCTTGATAGTTTACTATCACGTTTTTGCGGTTATTTGAAATTTACTTCGCCTGCTGTAAGTGATAATGAACTGATAAGAACTTTAAAGTGGCAAAAAGATTATTGAGTAAATATTTCTTAACTTGTATATATTAACTTGTATATGTATAGTTCTCGATACCAGGGTGAGTGCCCCTTATGTTGATTCCCTAATTGAAGTAACAACTTTAAGTATCGGTTAAAGAAGTTGACCGTTAGTTTTTACTTATCAGCTACGACATACATAAAAATTATACGTAAATTAGTATCATAGGAATGTAAATGGGTATTTACGTTACTATTTTACATGAATATGTTCCATTAATTTTATGTCACATTTACGTAAATGTGTGTTTGCTGCGGATACTAGTTTTTTTATTAATTATCTCAATAAAAAAATTACAAAGAAAAATAAGATTTTTGTGGTTTCTATTTATATTCGTATAAAAAGTATCGTAAAAAACTCGTTTGAAATCCTCTTTGCACACTTTTTCGACTTGTGGACCTCGCCTTCGGCACAGTCTCGCTCATGTGCAGTGAGTCGTTTTCAAATCTTTTGTTGAATATACTATTTTTTTACGCGCGTGTGTAATTTACCATATGCCCTAACGTATTTTAATTTTTGCGAAATGTCTCTTTCCGCCGTTATAAAAAATGTTGAAATTGTTATTTTTGTCAACCGACTGTACCTGTGTACGAACAACCGAGCTGAGGAAGAAGACGTAGCCCTTACGTTTTAACGTGTGTTGCCGTATAGAAACTTGTAAATTATATTTAGGTACCGAGTACAATGAAAAAAGACAACGTTCCTTTTTCATTCCAAATTTCGTGTATGTTTCATGCGTTGACCAGTGGTGTACATACAAACTTTTCACCTCAAAATGAGGAATTTGTCTACGAAGTTTGTCAGTCTTATTCTGACTCACCCTGTATGTATACCTGCCTACAAGATAATACACGTCAACTTATAAGGTGAACAAGGCGCATAAAAAAGAAACTGACTAATCTGGAGTGCGATTATAAACACTCGATCTGCATTGAGTTTGACATTAATTTATCAGATTTGAGCCCTTATGAAATCCAGTACAATTCAAAATACATGCAATTTGAGTCGATATCAGTGATCTATAGGATAGTCATAATTTCATGCTATCCTACAGACAGAGCACTGATATCGTCTCAGATCGCATTACGTCTTGAAGCTTTGAATATCAATTTCGCTCTCGCTACCGATTATAGTCGCTACCACCCACACCGACACAACCTCACAGATCGAACATTGGTCTCCTGACTATAAAATGTGGCTCCCTCTAGTAACCATTAGATGAAGTTGTACGTATTCAGTAAATTAATACATTTTAGGAGAAATCTTCATAATTCAAGTCGCTGGGTGGGTCATATCTGCGCCAATAATTTGCGCCAAGACTACAGACGGGAACCTGATCAAGTTGCGCGTCAACAATCTGCGCAAGTAGAAAATCATTTGTTGGCCGGTCTGGTTGGAGCAAGGTGAGTGAATCAGGCGGTATATCTAATAATTGGTAATTTTTACTGTAGATCGTGTCCTTTATGTTTTATTGGTTTTCCAAGGCATATCAGAGAATGAGTTTTATTGGCTTTCACTGAAATATCTTTGATGGTTCATGAAATTCACAAGTTTTTTTTACAGATTATAACTACTAGGAAGCCATTGTAGTACTTGCACTAATACATTTCCACTGCTACGATGCAGTACAATAACGTATTCCACAATAATACTATGTAAGTATAATGAGTTTTTCAACATTGATATGGCTTTGGCATAGTTATTCTATCATTTTTCGAAGATTTTTTTGACCGTTTTTATGAAGTACCATAAACCCGTCAAACCGTGACACGTAAGTATTCGCATTATCTTTCATTTTGCTAATGTCGGCCATTTTTCACATGTGAAACATTTATTGGAGTCCAACGATAATTTCTTGATAATAGTTATTCATTTCGTAATGAGTACGCTCACCAATGAATAGCATATATTTTTTAACATCGTGTGTAAAAATTAAAATGTCACCAGTCCATCATAATCCTTCCAGATTTTACCAGTTTATTTCGAAATCGATAGTGGACTACCTTGAACGAAAATTTGAGTGAATTAGGTTTTGCAAAATGTTTAAGCCATATTTCAAAATCCGTATTAATTGTCTAATGAAAGGAGTCTTGATTTGCAAAGGAACAAAATATTTTGATGGCCAAATTATTAATTAAAGGTGGATTGATAGGTACAAGCTACTTATTTTAACTTTCACATAACTGATATCAACTTTCACGTGAATTTCGGCAAATGAGTCAATAAAACTTAAGGAATCCTTCCACAATCGTTTGAAGATTAAAAGTTTTTTAAATCCAAAACAATTATTTAGTAAAACTAACTTTTTTGCTAAGAGCAATGAATTGTTCTTTGATATCTTTAAGAAGCACCCTAAGTCTGTCATAATGAGAAATTATTTGAATACTAAATCCTTATGGCTCTTATTACCTGTACACCCTTATCATTATGGAGATTTAAATGATATCAAACAATTCTATTTAAATTGTAATAGAACTTTGATATTCACAGATTATGGGTTTACAAAACCATGTCAATTATACTCGCTGACCCATTCAATTAGGGTTCAGTTTGTAGACATACCTGACCATCAATGAACCACTATGATGATCATTTGTTCCTCTAGTATAATACCATTAATCTTCATTCTTGAAAACAAAAATTTAACTTTAGCTATCTGTATTCTAACAGAACTGTACTTTTGACCATGATTTTGAGTCCTTCATGTCAGAAATAAAAACATTAAATAAAATCTGTGAATTTTGAAGATTCAAAAATTCTCGGAACTTTAGAACAAAACCAAACCAAATAACTCTACTCTTGCAAACTGGAAGTTGATATAATTTTTCCAACTGAAGCAATTGCATATAGGTATTTTTATAAGGTTTGGCTGTACTCGACCTATCAATTCAAAATTTAAAGAGCATACTAATTGTGAAAAATGTACAAATATTTTATTGTGCAAAGCCCTTATAGATTGTGTTCATTGAGGTTCATGTAATTGATTATGAAATATTAGGTTCAGACCAAGACCTGACCGGGGTGATCAACAACAATACAACAAACCATCAAATTATTGGTGCGGTCCCCCGCAGCATTCCATGGCCCCTGTACAAGATTTTGGTGGTCCCAAAATGTATAAGAAAAAACAGCAATCTCAGGATGATATTCAACTGACTTTACCCGTTTGGACAGAAGAAGATCTGAAACCATTCAGGAAAAACTTCTATGAACCACACAACAACACAAAGGGTAGAACTCAGACAGATATCGATAATTATAGGGAGGTGAAAGATATCATCGTTAGGGGAAGTGATATTCCCAACCCAAATTATTGTTTTGAGGAAGGAAGCTTTCCTGATTATATTATGCAGGTGTTGCTGAAGCAGGGATTCAATGAACCTACAGCTATCCAGTCGCAAGGTGAGGGTTTTGATATTTTATTTCATAAAATTTTTCAGGTTGTAGCATGATCGCAAATTTTTAAATGTTGCAACAATTAGAAAGCTTTCAGCTATTGATTGTGAAAAAAATACTCAACCTCATACCAAGAAAATCAGACAATGTGTAAGTGAAAATGCTTTTGCTTTTTTTTTTTTCGAGACTCATTCATGTTACTAAAAAATAGTGAGAACTTTTGCAACATTTTATTTACCTGACTATAGATTTTTAATCCTTACCTGATACAAATACAGTAAACTCTTTATTACATGTTCTGAAGATGTCACTTTGCCATTCGAAAATATCACTAGGCGTCATTACCAAGACTGCGGTGTTGTCAATTTTTTTTATAATGAGATTGATTTGAAAATATTGAATATGTCTTTTTCAAAACACTGAAATATTGCCAATAAATTCTACAAGGTGCATTATCACAATTCAAGTTTAGTTCAGTGATTAATTTTGCAGCAAAAACTGTCAGCACATTTCAGTAAAAACTGCTAACAGATTTCAGTAAAAACTGTCAACCCAATGTTGAGTTGCGCCAACAGAAGCTAAGGACAGAATTCTGTCAAGATATTTTTTCATTGAAGTATTGTAAAACATGTCATGCACAGTGAATGTTTTAATGTTTATTTTCTTATTTATTCAATTCCACAACAGCAACACAATACAAATGATAAATTAATACTAACAGAACAATTATTTAGTGAAGCTCTAATCAGAAAAAAGGTTACATTTTCTCAGTTACAAGTTACAAGCCTTTTTATTTTATCTTGTAAATTTAATCCTATCTTTCAATCTTTTATCATGTATCAATCAACTCAAATTGTTTTAACTATAACATTCAATCCTACTATCTCATGTATATTTTATCTGAATTGGGTTAATTCCCGTTGAATAAAAAAAATATTCACAAAAAAATCATATTTTAAAATAAAATTAAAGCAACTAGAAAGACAAAATGCATAAGTTTGGCTGTTGGTTTTGGTTTATATTTATGTTCAAAGAAAATTGTATTCCATTACTAAATGCCTGTGAGTGTTCTATAAGCAAAACAATAATACATTTTTTAATGTAATATTAAAAATAATGACCTAGTTATGACGTGTTTCAATACAGTCAAATGTGACATAATGCCTGCCACTAATTTAACCCCTAGTAGTAGTAGTTTGTAGGCAAAATATGTATATTTATATGATGTTTGATACTCTTCTGATACTCTACTGATTGTAATATTTTATGTTGACAAAATTTACTTTGTTTTTAAATACGGTTACTATAAGACTAAACATAATTATTTCAAAAATAAAAAAAATATGTGTGTGTAGAAACAGTACTATCAATGGTAAAGAAATATAAATTCAATAAGTGAAAAAAAGAAGCAGTAATATCATTAGTAAAGAAATATTAAATGAACTAAAAACCAAGGTTTGGGTGAAATAGGGTCAGTTGGAAGCAAAGCGTTGTTTAGCACACCAAATATTAATATTTAATGATCTCACTTGAATATTGTTTACATTTTTTGAAGAAATCCTCTATTTACTTTGTCGAATTATGGTATTTTCTCAGCGACAATCGGAGGTGAATCACAGAACAGTTTAAATTAATCTGGCGGCCACGTTCTCCTGACCTGTCTCCCTTACACTTTTTTTTCCTCTGGGCCCACTTTGACGTTGAGCCAGAAGTGTTCATTTTAAAATATTGGGTGCTTGTATTCGTGGAGCGAAATGACCGTCATCTTGAAACTGTTGCTCGAGTTTTATTCTGCAAGATGAATATTTTTTCATAAGTAAAGATAACCGTTGCAAGAGAATTTTTTTTTCACAAATTGGTAAAGCCGGGAACAGACATGCGGTATTCGGCAATTTTCGAATACCAATTAATCACTTTTCGGCAAGTAGCGACTAATTTAATAATAGATGATGGATTTGTTGTTAAAATAGAATAGAATAGAACTTTAGAATAGAATAGAATAGAACTTTATTAATCCATAAAAACCACATACATGGTGTTGGACAGGTCCAAGAGTTAAAAACTAGCGTTTAAAACCAGTATAGAAGATATAAAAACAAATATTCTAAGGATATATACACACATAGGTATATACATATACATAGGCACAAACATAGAGACTGTTATCAAAAATAAAAAATATACCTGGATAATTGAGTAAAATAATATAACATATACAATATATAAATGTCGAATTAATAAACATACCTATGGATAATTGAGTAATACATTAAAATAAGTATAAGAATATATATAAGAGTAATGAAAGAAAAAATTATAAGAATGAAGTATAAAATGTACATTTTGGCCATCAAATTTATAATATGGGTTCTGCCATATGAGTATCATCAAAATATTCTGATAATGAATAATAAGCTTTCGAGTAAAGCAGATATTTCAGTTTTTTTTTAAATGTATTGATAGTACGGCAACTTTTAATATAATTAGGAAGCTTATTGTATATTTTAGTGCTCGCATAAGAAGGTGATTTTTCGAATAAGGTTGTTCTGTGAGCAGTGGTCAGTAAATTATTCCCAGTTCTTGTTTTGTATTGATGATGGGTATTATTTTTTTCGAATTTTTGCTCATTTTTTCTGATAAGTAAGCAACACTTTAAAATAAAAATGCAGCAAACAGTATTTTTTTGGTTTTGAATATATCTCTGCATGAGTCACGTGGCTTCATATTGAACATCAATCTAATAATTCGCTTCTGGGCTACGAATATTCTGTTGACCTCGCTTGCATTTCCCCAAAGAATGATATGGAATGATATGGCAGAGTAGACAATTGCATAGTATACCTGAGTTAAGATAGATTCGTGAAGCTCGTATCTCAATTGAGTGATGGCAAAGTATGACTTAGAGAGTTTTTTTGATGTTAACTTGATATGGTCAGACCACGAAAGTGATCTATCAATCGTCACACCTAGGAACTTTGTGGAGTGGTGCATATGGGGAAATTCGTTGGCTAGCTTGTTTTTGTTGAAGAAAATGATTTTGGTCTTTCGAGAATTCAATATAAGTTTATTTGAGTTGCAGTAGGTTGTCATTTCTTCTATTGCCTGTTCAATGCCATTAGTCATATCTTCAATGGTAGACTCGGCTATACCCAGAGTTGTATCATTAGCAAAATTGATGAGGTGAAATCGATTACTGATATTCAATGGAAGATCGTTAAGAAAAAGGAGAAAAATGAGTGGGCCTAGAATTGAGCCTTGGGCAACTCCAGTATTTATTGTAAATTGATCCGATTCTGCCCCATTCAAGGTTACAAAGATTTTTCTGTTAGATAAAAATGATGTAATTAATTCCAGAACATTCCCCCTAATACCCATATTATACATTTTTGAGGCCATGAAGTCTTTATCAATAGAGTCGAATGCTTTCGACAAGTCAAAAAAGATTCCCGCAACATATTTTCTATCATCAATCCCTTTATGTAAAAAGTCTGTAAAGAGAGTGGTGGCAGTTTCAGTGGATCTGTCTGCCCTGAATCCCTGTTGAGATTCTGCTAATATATTATGTTTGTTCAAGAATTTCACGAGTCTGTTATATATGAGTCTCTCAAGTATTTTTGAGAAAATACTCTGGAGACTGATAGGTCTATAATTGTCAATTTCTGACTTGTCTCCACTTTTATACACAGTGATAACTTTACTCAGTTTTTGGACATCTGGGAATTCACCCTTCACAATGCATATATTTATGAGAGAAGTTAACGGATCAGCTACACTTTCACAGACTTCTTTTAAAACTTTCACTAGCACGTCATCTGGACCTGTTGACATTGTATTCTTCAGGTTGCGTACTATCGATTTTATTTCCTCGGTGGTGGCTGGCTCAAAGAAAAAGGTATGTGGGAGTATTTCTCCAGTTGTACAGGTTTGGAATCTGTTGGCTCTGAAATGATCCTCCATTTTTTTCTCGATTATATTTGAGAAATATTCTCCGAAGCAATTCGCTGCTATCTCAGAATCAGTTATTTCCTCATTATTTATGTTTAAGTGGATATCTAGCTTATCACGATTTTTCCTACCAAGTTTTGAATTTACTTCACTCCAGATTTATTTTATCTTGTTATCGGCCCGACTAATATTCTGATTTAGTTTTTCTCTTTTGGCATTTCTTAATGATTTCCGATAGTTTTTTCTTTTTATCTTATAAATCCTTTCCAAGCACTTACTACCTGATTGTTTAAACATATGAAACGCATTATCCAAATCTTTTTTATCGTGTTTCAATTCGTCAGTGAACCAGTTTGTCTTTTTATATGGAGTTATTGTTTTAGGCGTTAGTGGGCATGCCTCGTCGTAGGCCTGTTTAAATTGGTTTATGAATAATTCAAATTTGGTGGATGGTGATAATTCGTTATTCGTGTCCCATGCTATTTCGTCCAATTTTGTTTTCAGATAAGAGATGTTTTTCTTTGCAATTTTACGATGGTAGCTTGTTACTTCTGTTTTAAAGTTGGCTTGTACATCGGTGTAGTTGTAGGACAGGGTAACTGCTAGATGGTCAGATAAGTGAGGATTAAATATCGATTGGGTGCACTGGTTGGGGTTTAGGTTGGAAATAATGTAATCAATTCCACTAATCGAAGTTTTGTTGTTTTTATCAGTGCATATTCTTGTGGGTGACGTTAACATATTATGGCATCAAATGAGTCCATCATGTCTTTCAATAATTTGAAGTTATTATTATTATAAATAAAAGAGATTATTAGTGTAACGCTTTTTGTAAAATTGGTTGGTGAAATATTAAAAATTTAAGAAAGTATTTGAGATTTCAAACTTCATATTCTAATTCTGTCTGATTCTATAGATTTTTGTTTCATTTTTCTCATAATTTTCTCTAAACCAGTTTGATAAAGTGGCAGTTATAATAAGCCTTTTTGACTGCTGGGCAATTTTCTGAGAAACAGCTTTTCTCATTTTGTTGTAAACTTCATGAACACACTGTTTGAATATACAGAGTATTGTTTAATTTAGGAGATTTCTCTTCGGATAGTTTCTTCAGTATTATTCAATAATTCAAAAGATTGTGTGTACTAGTGAACTGCAAGTATGTACCATATATAATATCGTATTTTTTTATTGTAAAATATTAGGTCTATGTAGAAAAAATCAGGAGACAAGAAAGTTAAGGAATACACAGGAGTTCTGAATAATAGTTTTAGTTCACAAAATTCAACCCATTTCAACCCACTGGAAAGTTCTGACGTAAAATAATGGTTGTTAATTTCAAGCCCTT
Organism: Chrysolina americana; assembly: GCA_958502065.1. Taxonomy (NCBI): domain Eukaryota; kingdom Metazoa; phylum Arthropoda; class Insecta; order Coleoptera; family Chrysomelidae; genus Chrysolina; species Chrysolina americana. The sequence goes on from OY293412.1 coordinate 92,326,632, forward strand.
ATGGCATTGGTTATACTGTCATAAAAGTCCTATATTTACTTATTTATGAAGGAATCTCCATAATTTATTCCTACATTAACTTTGATTCAAGAAAAAACTCAAACACTCGATTTTACTTCGGTTCTTAAAGGTATCTCTTACATGGTTGGACTGAGATTTTTTTTATACTTCAGAACGAGTTTTATTGCATGAATTGGCACACTCTGTAAGTACATGGAAAATGGAATTTTGCTGCAACTTCTGAATTTTTTTTGATTTTTCAACTTTTTGATCGTTGCCGTCAGTGATTGCCAACCATATATCTATTAACTACGAATATGGGTAACACGCTATAAGACGCCATGCATCAAATTGAAGCCAAAAAAATAATATCTCTTTCTTTTTCTCGCATGGGCGCTGAGAAACTACTGCGCATGCCGTATTCTGAAACATGACGAATGTCATACATTTTTAAGGTTGTGCTTATTTTGACATTTTGACAATTTCAACCTTCCCATATTTGCAATTAACTATTATTTTTCTATAATGTGGATAAAATGAAGTGAGAATTATGCAATTAAACTTCGTGTCATTTAAAAATCGATTGATTCATTTGTTACTCTATCTAAACATAATGACTGTTTTTTACCTGCTACCAGAGTTTCATCAATCAATTTTCTGCTAAAAGCTGATAAAAACTCATTAATCATTAAAATTGAGGATATGTGGATTGACTATGTGATGGAAAGTTGTTTGAAAAGGTAAATCTCGTTCCATATCGGCCTCATAACCGCCGAGAAAAATAGTTTGGTGGTAGTGATTAGTGCTGTATTTTTGTCTCCTGAACACAACCGAAGTAACGTGGCGATCTTAAATTCTTTCAGATATGAATTTAGAAATTTTTACAACTGGGTCATTTTCTCAGGAGTAAAACCCTTATAGTATGAAAATATGAACTTTGTAAACAGATACGGATACTAGAATGCGTTATGTTGAGATATGCTTCTCCTCAAATCTTCTCATATCTTCTATAATTGTTGGTGTCGAACCATGCATGCTGGAAAGAGACGAAAATACAAAATCGTGTCTTTGAATAGGAATCTCCTGGCGCAACCGCATTAATTCAGCAGCGTACAATTCGAGGTCGATGTTCATTTGTTTCGGTATCACATAGGCTGTCTTTATTATCCATATTCGTAGTTAATAGATATATGTTGCCAACATGCTTGTTAGATTAAAATACGTATTACAAACAAATCTTTAAAGTTCATATTTTTTTTCCTCACCAGGATGGCCTGTGGTATTATCAGGCAGAGATTTGGTTGGAATCGCCCAGACGGGCTCTGGCAAAACTCTAGCCTACATGATTCCTGCGACAGTGCACATAAACCACCAGCCGAGACCACAACGGGGAGAAGGGCCTATCGCACTTATTCTTGCTCCAACCAGAGAACTGGCTCAACAGATACAAAAAGTTGCACATGATTTTGGAGCCAATACCATGATCCGTAACACTTGTATTTTTGGAGGGTCTCCAAAGGGACCGCAAGCGAGAGATTTGGAAAGGGGTGTAGAGATTGTAATTGCTACACCTGGTAGGCTTATAGATTTCTTAGAAAAAGGTACGACAAATTTAGCGAAATGTACATATCTAGTTTTGGACGAGGCTGATAGGATGTTAGATATGGGATTTGAGCCCCAGATTAGGAAGATAATACAGCAGATCAGGCCCGACAGGCAGGTGCTCATGTGGTCAGCTACTTGGCCTAAACAAGTACAGGCACTGGCGGAAGAATTTTTGGTCAATTATGTCCAGGTAAGTGAGACATTGAAGAATCTGTGAAGTACAGGTTTTTTTAAACTAGAAACTCTTCTTGTTACATAAGAACCATTGAATAATGTGATTGAAAACTTGTTTATCTTTTTGAAAATACATTCTTAGCATAAAATATGGTATTCTAAGAGAACAATTGATCCCTGATTGGAAATAGTGTCTAAAACGTTCGTCAATTGAATTTGAACATTGGAGACAAATGTTTCTATAATAATTCACAATATTGGTTTTTCGGATATTTTACATTCAAATTTACTCTTACTGAATAAGAGAATAATTAGATGAGATACTGGAAGGTGCATAAAATTCTTAACAGTAATGTGTTTTATATGAAGGTGTAGAAGGGCCACTATTATTAAAAAATTTATTTTTAGTCGGAGATTTCCGACTTGGTATCTCAATATTAGCTGATTCCGAGATGTTGAATCAGAATTCCGACTTGGTATTGAAATTAGCTATTTCTGAGATACCAACTCTGTTCCGACTTAACATGTCTGAATTAGCTAATTCTGAGATACTAACTTGGAATTCTGGCTCAACATCTCAGAATTAGCGAATTCCAAGATACTAAGTCTGACTTAGTATCTCGGAATTATCTAATTTCGATAGAAAATCGGAATTCTGACAACATCTCAGAATTATCTAATTCCGAGATGTTGAGTCAGACTTCCGACTTGGTATCTCAGAATTAGCTAATTCAGAGATGTTCAGTCGAAACGGAGTTGGTATCTCAGAATCAGCTAATTCCGAGATGTTGAGTCAGACTTCCGACTCGGTATCTCAGAATTAGCTAATTCCGAGATGATAAGTCCAAGTCGGAAGTCTTGAAATTAGCTATTTCTGAGATACCAACTCAGAATTAGCTAATTCCGAGATGTTGAGTCGGACTTATCATCTCGGAATCAGCTATTTCTGAAATACCAAATCAGATCTGACTAAACATCTATCAGAATTAGCTGATTCTAAGATGTTAGGATTTCGACTTGGTATCGAAATTAGCTAATTCCGAGATTCATGTCAGAATTAGGGGTGAGAGAACGTGTTCCAACTCGTGAGATACTACGACGGAATTCCGATTTAGTATCTTGGAATTAGCTAATTCCGAGATGTTAAGTCAGAATTTTGACTTGGAATCTCAGACTTGAGTAATTCCGAGATGATGAGTCAGAATTCCGATTTTGTATCTCAGAATTAGCTAATTCCGAGATGTTAAGTCGGACTTACCATTCCAAGATACTAATAACAAATAATTAGCAAATTTCGATATCAAGTCTGAATTCTGACAACATCTCAGAATTAGCTGATTCCGAGATGTTGAGCCAGAATTCCAAGTTAGTATCTCAGAATTAGCTAATTCAGACATGTTAAGTCGGAACCGAGTTGGTATCTCAGAAATAGCTAATTTCAAGACTTCCGACTTGGACTTATCATCTCGGAATTAGCTAATTCTGAGATACCGAGTCGGAAGTCTGACTCAACATCTCGGAATTAGCTGATTCTGAGATACCAACTCCGTTTCGACTGAACATCTCTGAATTAGCTAATTCTGAGATACCAAGTCGGAAGTCTGACTCAACATCTCGGAATTAGATAATTCTGAGATGTTGTCAGAATTCCGATTTTCTATCGAAATTAGATAATTCCGAGATACTAAGTCAGACTTAGTATCTTGGAATTCGCTAATTCTGAGATGTTGAGCCAGAATTCCAAGTTAGTATCTCAGAATTAGCTAATTCAGACATGTTAAGTCGGAACAGAGTTGGTATCTCAGAAATAGCTAATTTCAAGACTTCCGACTTGGACTTATCATCTCGGAATTAGCTAATTCTGAGATACCAAGTCGGAAGTCTTGGAATTAGATAATTCCGAGATACTAAGTCAGACTTGGTAACTTCGAATTAGCTAATTCTGAGATGTTGATTCAGAATTCCGACTTGGCATCTTAGCATTAGCTGATTCCAAGATGATGAGTCAGAATTAACATCTCGGAATTAGCTAATTCTGAGATACCAAGTCGGAATCCTGACTCAGCATCTCGAAATTTGTTAATTCTGAGATACCAATTCGGAAGTCTGACTCTACATCTCGGAATTATCATGTTTCCATTTTTGTTTGAAGTTTTTTTCATATGGGAAAGTATTTTAATTCGTTTGGTTGAAGATTCCAGTATTTTTCCTTGCAGTATTCTGCCACTGCGTCTTATTATATTATATTTAACCTCCGTCATCACTTAATTTGAGGTTTTATACCTTGCTTTTTTCAAGGTTAACGTTGGGGGTCTATCTCTTTCTGCCAATCACAACATTAAACAAATTGTGGAGGTGTGCGACGAGTCTGAAAAAGAAGAAAAAGTAATAAAATTACTCAAAGAAGTCGGCTCTGATAGACTAAATAAAATAATAGTATTTGTTGAAACCAAAAAGAAAGTTGACGATATCACTAAGGTAATTAAACGCGAAGGTTTTGCTGCAATTTCTATCCATGGAGACAAATCCCAACCAGAAAGAGACTACGTTCTAGGAGAGTTTCGTACTGGAAAGTTCTCTATACTAGTCGCTACAGACGTCGCAGCCAGAGGTCTAGATGTGGAAGATGTCAAGTACGTCATCAACTATGACTACCCCAATTCAAGTGAAGACTACGTCCACCGTATCGGTAGAACTGGAAGGTGCCAACAAGCAGGAACAGCTTATGCATTCTTCACACCTAACAACCAACGCCAAGCTAAAGATCTGATAGCAGTATTAGAAGAAGCTGGTCAGAATGTATCACCACAACTTATGGAACTTGCCCAGAATGCGAGAAACCCTCAGAATGGTCGCAACCGGTGGCACAATAACCGCAGTAAGGACAACTCGTCCCCCAACAGCCAGAACTCTGGTGGAAAAACTTGGACTAACACGAAAGTTTTTAATAATTCAGGGGAATATAGGCAAAATAATTCTTCCAACAACGGCCTAAGGAATGATGGTATGCAGAGGAATCAAAGGAATAACTATAATAACGGATTTCAGTATCAGAATAGTCAGTTCCAAAATGGGCAAGGGTATCAGCAGTCGTACAGCCCCCCCAACATGTACCAGCAGCAACAGCAGATGCAGAGTGGTGGTTCTAACAGGGGTTATGGTGAGTTTGATTTTTACTTATCAAATGGTGATAGAATTCCATATAAACCTGAATAAGAGATGTGTAAGGTGTTAACTTCTGCTGGGGTACGAATTTTTCGTCCATCTAGGTTGTAATTTATATTTAAAATAATTAACTATTTCATTCATTCTTTCAAAGGATAGTCCCAATTATAATTTGTTATAATTCATGAAGACTAACAAGAGTATTCTGAAATTCTTAAGGCTGCTACAGACACACTTGTATAGTTCATATCATAAAAGCAAAATAATGTTCAGCCAGTAAATAAGAGATTATCTGACGCTACTTGCATTTTGATTGGCTGAATCCATTATGTATCCATGCTGTATCCTATGCAAGTGTTTCTGTGAGGCCTTCAAGATTTATAAATGAAGCCCTTGATTTGAAATTAAATTTACAATCAAATATGATTTCTGAATCCTTTATCACTTTCTATTTATTGATTTATATTATTGATTTTCTAGTCATTAGAAACAGGGTGGTTAATATTCTAGAGAATGCATGGCAGTAACATTTTTTATATATTCAAGTTCATGTGATTATCAATACACCAATCATAAAACTCTATACGAGTATGTGTTTATAGTGTTTCAAGGTTGGTTGTAAATCAATCTTTTTGGTTTATAGTATTCCAGGGTTGGTTGTAAATCAATATTTTTAAACTTGGCACAATCAAATGTCTACATGTAATGTCAATGCTGCAAAGGACAATTATTGAGCCCTTTTGGCTGGGAAGATGCTTTTTCAATTAGTTCTTTATGGAACAATCTCTCGATGGACTTTCAGGTTTTACATCATTCAGAACTTTTTATGGAGAGTAACTTTTTTTTTTTCGAACAATAATAAAAAAGTTTTTTGTATGCTGCGAACTTGAGTGGGCACACTGAATATAACAAAACAAAAAAAATTACAAAAACAGATTTGAATACCTTGCAAATGGAATGAGATGTATGAATGGGTTTATATTTGAAATGAATTACCCAAAACATATCTAAATGTCTTGCAAATGAGATTCATCAGTTAGTATGTATCCTAATTAGAAAAAGTAGGTTTATTTTGTAATTGAAGTACTTTTTTGTACTTGATCAACCAATGCACCATTTGCGCTACACTGTTTGGGACCTTTGGTGTAGTAATGAATGCACTGAAGTTTTCCTACTATCAAACTATTATTTCAAACACCTCAAAGTGGGATTCAGTCACAAAGTGACCATCTTCTGGAAGATCGAACTAAACATAGTTACAGAATTTGTTTAATTTTTACTAGTCTGGTACAGTTGCGGCCAATAAAAAACGGGACCACTCTTATAGCAGATTTTTGTTTAATTCTAGCTGCTTGAATGTGTGTTATGAATATGTCATATGGCATAATTGAATATTTGACAAAATTTCAAACAATTCCAAATTAGGAAGTCATTATGCTGCATATAAATGCAGTGACAAAAGGTGAAATAATCGCAAAAATAATAACTGTCCCATTTTTTATTATAATCTGTCATCAATTGTTTATTTGTTTGTTTAGGAATATGACAAATTACAAAAACAAACAATTTAGGGGGGGTTGTACAATACAAGTTCACCAACAGTTCAAGTAAACTAAGTTCAGTTGCTAGGGATTAGACAATGAAATTTCTAGTTCCTTATCAACTGAACTCAGTTTGGAACTGTTGGTAAACTTGTTTTGTACAACCCACCCTAAGAGACAAGACCTCATTCACAACTATACTTGAATCAACAAATTAATTTGTCGCTTGATTTTTGAACGTGCATATATGGATGTATTAAATAAATCAATTATTCTTCTATTTTTATTTAATTTAACTACTATTGTAATTGACTCATTTTGACCATGGTTTTTACTGAGATGAAAAGACATGAACTGAAATTCTTAACATTTATATTGAAGAGTTCATTAAATTCAGGCAACTTATATTTCTATCTACAATCTATTTCAGCTCTTAGGTGTTCCAGACTTGATAGATGTAAAATGTTCAAAATATCAAAAGATTTATATCCTCTCCTCTGATATCTAAACTAGGATATCACCAGATCTTGAGAATTTATTTAGAACTCTGAATTCTGTTGAGATCCACTTGATAAAACAGACACCACGTTCAGATATACTGAATAATTGACAAAACAAAAGAACAGTACAATATTTTAATAGTGTTGACGGAAAATTGAATGGAGCCTTATAATATAAATAATTTTGAAACAATATTACCAATGTGTGTCTTATTTGTTTATATTGGAGTCATTTAATATGCCAAGATCTCGACACTATCCGCCACTGACAAATTAACATGTCTCACTTGGTATGAGTATTGAATTGGATGCATAATTGTCGAAAATGTGATTTGATAACTCACGAATAATAAAAGACAGAGAGAGAGCCCTTTTCCATCCTTGTTTTGAAGTGAACATATCATTGTTAGTTTACATTCACGGGCCTTCGAATCCAAGTTATGTCCAGATTCAATCGGGCAGTTTCGTGTATTCCCGCTCATTTGTTATTCTTTGTTGACATGTTTTTCGTGTGTTGACATTGTTGTATTTATTTTGTGATATTCAGAACTTCCTCTTTTTCAAGAAATGAGATTTTAACGATAATTGTAATTAGTGAAATAAAAATTTGTGAGGTTTTATGGACTGACTGACTCAGTTTCCGGAATGTGATAAAATATTCCATCGGTAAGTTTGAACCATGACACATTCTGTTTCAACCATTGTCGTCACCAGGATTGTTTTGTCGAGTTTTTTTTTAATCTGACTATAAAGCACAAAATTCCTTATTTGGTAGAAAAACGGGCGCCATTTCTATAATGATTAATAATAAATTAGATCTCCTGTATGAACCATTTGAACAGATTGATACATTTTCAACTAAATTGATTTATTAAATCATATAATAACCTTCCGATTATTAAAACCTTTCCACTGCGGGAACCTGACATCTACGTAAAATAATTTCGTGTTCGTACTACGGGAACGGGATAAATACCCGTTACCATTTTGTGGGTTAACTGCGGGAACTGCCTATAGATGATAATTTGTTTCTCACCGAGACGTTTACAAAAAGTTACAAAACTTTAGCGCTTCACTGCGGGAGCCGTGTTAATCAGCCTATTTGTAGCAGGCACGAACCTCGAAAGTTTGTTTACCGAATTTATATATTCTATAATTACGTTGGCTTGCTGCAACAGTACGTTCGTCCCTATATAATTGTAAGTACGGCTCTGCGATAACTACATCGATTCACTGCGGGAACCGTGTTGATCAGCACTAGCTCACAACAGCCGTACAGGAGACCACATTTTATAAAACACTTCCGGCAGTGAAAGGTTAACTAAACCTAACGCCATTGTTTTATAGTCCAACTCACTCTATGCAAACAAACTCTCCATAACGTCTTACCACCCGCTTCCCCCCTCGCCAATGAATTGTATAGAAAAGGATGATAGTCAGATACCGCTTTCAAAAACATGTATTTTGTTGGTATACGCATGGCATTTCTGTCTTTTATTACTCGTGAGTTTGATAACATTTGTTCGTATTAAGATGAAGCATAGTCATCTTGCACCAACGGGAAAAATTGCTTGACTGATCTTGATGAAGTAGAGTGATATTTTTGCAAAAAAGATGAGTGGCTGATTTTTCAGATCTTCAGTATTTGCAGGTACATGATTTTAGGTATATCATGACATAAAAGTGGCATACTTGACGCGCTGAATTGGTACATTATCAGTTTTTATTGGTTAACAGATGAAAATAAAGCATTGTAAACATCAAGTGTACCACTTTTATAAGAAATGAAGGCTACCGAACTAGTATGACTAAGGCAAATTCTGTACCTAGTATTAGTTTGATCTTACTTAACCGTCAAACATTCAAAGAATGAATGGACGTATTCACGTTTGAAGTAACTTTATTCATAAAATACAATTGATTCCAGCCAATTCTCGTACCTATAACAATCAACGCTACAACCAGCGACAATCCTACCAGGGAGCGGCCACCACTAATCCCAACATGTACACCTTACCACCTCACTACATGATGCAGTCCCCCGCCGCCGACGGACTTCAGTCCATCATCAGTCACAAGTTCTTCCAGAATAGGGGTCTGCCCAATGCGACCAACCCGTGTGCATACCAGTCTATGGGTCAAGGACAGGCGACTGCTTACAGCCAATACCCCGGAACCGTTCAGTACACTTATCAGTACACCCAGCCTCCTACTGCCGCAGTGCAACAATAAGTCCGTTCATTTTCTTTGTATAACAGAAAAGGTGATACTGGCATGTCGGAAAATTAAAAAGAAAACAAAAGTTGAATATTAGTTATCGGATTTTACTATAGCAGGGTATTTATTTGTACATATTTGGCTGAGCTTGCGAGGCCATTTTGAAATTTGATAATTCGAAACGAGATGGTTTTCTAAAAATCTCTCTTTAAGCTTGAGACAGATCGTGCAAAAAAACTTGCGGGAGAATAATTAACTCAACCCCAATGATTTTTTTTGTTATTTATTTTACATCATCTAGGCTGTGTTTACTGTATTTTGTAAAACTGACGTGTTGGTTTGATACCTTTAAGGTGGTGGCAGCACTGCTTTCGCTTGATGTTCTAGTTCTATTATCCCTAACGAGGCTCTCCGACTTGGTGTTTGTTTTCTGCTTCGGCAACGTTAACGACTCCTCCCCGCTAATGTTGAACCGTTAAGCAGTTGATGTTTATCTTTTAGGCTAGGTTTCACCATCCCCAGTACCGTTTCATTAATCACAGGCGTTTAAATTAGAGTTCAGTTTTCAGTTTGTTTGTAATAATGACAAAAATGTTGAAATATAAATCATTGGTATTATTGAGTGGATGACATTTATACGTGCTGGTCATTTCATATTTGTTGAACTCTCGTTTTGGTCATAGAGTGACTGAAATTATCATTCTTTGTAATGCCATTTGACCACTTGGAAATTTTCATTTCAGCTGGTGTTGGTGAAATCAGCACTCTAGTATATACTATGTGTGAGTTGTTAGCATTTAGTAACCAGTAACTATCTGTATGCTGTTGAAATGCACGAAACATATAGAAGGGGAGTTTGGGCTTTGTTTCGTTATAGTATTTTATACATACTGATGCAATTTGAAATGTATCATACTGAACTAGTTGATATAAAAAATACTGTACAAGCAGTCAAAAGTTTATATTTCTAAACCAAAGGTTTGTGATGTGACAAATTGATTGGATGGAAACTGTAACTACTTTGGAACTTGAAAAAATGGAAATTTACATAAAACTAGTGAAATTTTCGTTCTAAACGATTCACTGAAAGATAAAATGCAGAATCAACTCCTTACAAGGGTTTAAAAGGAAATCCAATAGAATATAGGCCTAAAATCGACAATAGATCTACTCAATCAACAGTTAACAGTTCATTGCTTCATGGAGAGGTATAACCTGCAAAATATCAACTGAATTAGGAAGCCAGTGTAGAAGAAAATAACTTTTTCGTTGGTGTGTACATACAAAAAAAACCGTGTTGATATCTTGCAGTTATGCTATTTACACATTCTGAATTTCTGGAAGGACGGCTCATTTGATACGGACGGAAAATAGCAAATACTTGAGATTACATTTAGAAAGAATCCTCGCTAAGCATTATATAGCAAAGAGCATGTTTTTTATATAAATGGGGAACATTTTCAGTACATTTTATTTCCAAGTCCTCGGCATTGCTTCAAACTCTGAATTCACTGCTCAAATTTTATTTATCCACTTTGTATTTAAAGGAAATGAAACATGAAATTATGCTGGAGAGTAAATTAAGTTTTGCATCATAAAAAACAGGCTTAAAATTGCATTTCTGAACACTTCAAATTAAATGATGTATTTATGGTGTATTAAAGTTTGAAAAAATTCTAAGCCTTCTAAGAATCCTTAATTTTGTTACGTAAATGTATCCCTGTTTCTAAATCTGCTGGTCATCATGATGTGTAGTAATGAATCTCAATTTAGAACAGACATTTCTGAAGTTCCTACAGTTATTCATCCATTTGAATAGGAAACGTAGTTTTATTTATTTGAATAATATATTTTGATTTTGTTGGAAATTGAAAGGAAATAATTTGGCATTCAGCGGATTATAGCTTTTGAAGTATGGATGTTTGACTGTACCGAGATCAGCCGGCGTGAGAGTTTCATGTTTTTTTATGAGTACGTGTCGTGTGATAGTGGATCGTACCGAATTTTTAATTTATAAATCGCGGATCTTTTGACATGACTGCTAGTGTCGTGTACATATGTGTAGTATTAAGTATTTAACTCGTTCGTCGTTTATAGCGTGGTGCTGAAGAGCTCACGTCCATCTGTGATATTTAGCGAGTAAAGGTAGCAAGAGAATAATATAATTAACTTTTCCGAATCGGGAGAAGCTCCAAGGTGCGTTGTTTGAAAAAAAAAAATGCAATGTATTTTACATTGACAGGAATGTGATATTTTCCATTAAGACTGAAATAACTATATATATTTTTTTTATGCCAGGCCGCAATATCCGGTCGAAATGGAAACCTCAAATTCACCGTTTGTGTCGTGTTTTTGTTCCTTTTATGAAAAAAGAGTTGAAGAGCGATTCTCTGAAATCGGACATAGTGCAACTATTTGTCATGCACAAAGAAAGTTATTTCATTATTCTATAATGTTATCATATCGCGCCATTGCATCGTAACGATTGACGATTTTATATAATATTTAATATTTTTTTATTTACAGTCGATGAACGATTCCTTTTTGGGACATTTTCACAATCTCAAAGTACCTTGTAATTATAGGTCTCGACCAGAACTGTCTTGAAAAACAAAATGTGATCCTAAAAGAAGCGCGGGTTTTGGTCATGATTAGTATGATAGTTGAAACATTTATTAGGTTACATGGCCCTCGCATCGAAAACTCTCTAAACGATAATAATATAATTATTTATTATACTCTTCTGTAAGTTTCCAACAAGTGCATTTCTTGTATGTAATACAGTATTAATATTCTAGTTGTAATTTCAAATATCTCTTTTCTTTTCGTTATTATTATGTTGATTGTTCCATTTGTAAATTGGATGTATATGGAAATCCATTAAAAATTTAAATAAAAGTTTAACTGATACAAAGTCTTCTCATTCCTAGAATGCAAATTGTTCCTATGGTTGTTTTAATAATGAAGAACTTATTAGCATTGCCTAAAATCAAGTAATGCTCGATGTGTCGAATGTTATGAAGCCACCCCAAAAAAAATTTACATTTGAGAGAAAGCTGGTTAACATTACATCAAATAGCTGAAACCACTGCTATTGATTCTTTGACAACGTTTTAACTTTCATAGTCTTCAGAATTATAAACGTAAGGTTCCCTTGTTCAAATTGATTCCTTTCTGGTATGACGTATTTTCAGTTTTAAAACAAATATCCACTTCTACTAGATTGTATGGGACATTTCCATACATTGCCCAAGTAAACATAAGCAATCCTAATGAAGGAGTCAAATTATAGTTCTTGAATGTGAAAGAAGGTCTTTCCAAAGTCAGTTTAATGATCCAAAAAAAATTGAAAGAAATATAATTGAATTTACTGCTTTGCTCTCGTACACAACCATAGGTGTATATTATTTTTATTTACTTGAAATTTTTCAGCTGTTATTTCCATTTCTTTTCAAAAAGAAGAAAATTTATTCTACTGACTTCAAAAAAACAGCAAAAATGTGGGATGTGGATGTAGGAACTGAATTAAAGATTTTTTTATAAACTGAATTCTATGTTGGGGATCAGTAAATTAAATAACTTTACTAAAACAACTTTTACCCCATTATAATAATTGTGTTTCCCATTGGTTTATCACACCTCATTCAAATAGAAAGTGAGGGCACACAATATGTAACTAAAATGGCTGTGAGATTATGATTTTATTGAAAAATCAAGCATTGGAAGAAATTTTTTGTCTGGATTTATTGATGAAGTTATTTATTATAGTTATTAACGTTACAAGACCGACATGTAGCAAATAACGGATGAGGTTGAATATAACAACCAAATCCGTTATTTCCGTATCGGCCGTGTGTCGTTCAAGACTTTCGTAATCCCGCTGAAAGATTACATTTTGATTCCGAGGAAAGAACAAACCACGGACTTGATTCTACAGAAAAATCTCAACGGCCGTTAAAAAATCTTAACGGACGGAGGCTGTTAACATTAACTTTTCAATTGTTATCTGAATCAAATCAAAATACCAGTATGGGATTACGAAATAGTTATTATTGTTACAAGGTCGATATATAGCAAATAACGGATGAGGTTGAATATTGTAAACCGAGGCGCAGCCGAGGATTATAACAACCTCTGTTATTTGCGTATCGACCGTGTGTCGTTCAAGACTTCGCAATCTCGCTGAAAAATTACATTTTGATTTCGAGGAAAGAACAAACCACGTACCTCGTAATTCAACAGAAAAATTTCAACATCGTGTTGAAATATTTGAACAAGTGATTTCTTAACGGCCACCGGCCATTAAAAAATCTTAACGGACGGAGGGCCGTTAAATCAAAATTACAGTATGGGATTACGAAACCGTATTGATAACACCAACTGTTGATTATGTCTATTAGAACAGGTAGATATTTTTACTTCCCTATTAAATAAAAAAATCATTTAATCAGATAGTTTAAAGTAGGTAACAGGGTATACATTCAGCAATGTAGATATTCATGAGCTTTATCAGCAAAATTCAACATGTAACCAGGAATTTTGATAAAATTGGTATATGTGAGACAACTTCTTCATTTTCATTATCACTCTCGGATTCAGTTGCGGAGTAGTTCAAATCTGTGCTGTCCAAACTGTCATCCCAGTCATCAGAGCTAGAATCTGAATCGTGTCCAAACATATCCAAAATATCATTTTCCATTCCCGTTATAATCACATTGGTAAAAACCTGCAAAATAAAATAATGAGTTAACTTTCCAAGTTTGATTTTTTACATTGCTAGGGAAATGTTGGGGGAGCTTTGAACAGTTTATCCAGAATAAGGAAAGTGAAAATCATCTATACTTGTTTTTGACTAAATTACATTTTGTATTGTTTAAATCGAAAATATTTATATATAAATAAATTTCTTTTACCTTATTATCTTCGAGTTGTAAGGGATTGTTCTGTAAATTGATTTTAGTATGAGACATTGCAAAGATGGTTCTTTCTGACAAAGAAAAAAATTCATTATTCTGTAGGTGCAGGTACTTCAATGTTTTTATTTTTGATATTCTATAAGGTATATAATTGAAGTTGTTTTTATTCAAATTAACATGCCTCAACAATTGCAACCTATCTATTTCTTTTGGTAATGATTGCAAACTGTTATCTTCGAGAGTAAGCCATCTGAAAATTAAATGAGTAGTAATAATGATAGTTTGATGGTACTATTGATTTCTTATTGTCAATAGAAATGTTTCATTTATAAATATATAGGGCATTCTAACAAAAACTATTACCCCTTGATAACTTTTGATAGATAAACGAAAAAAAAAAAAACACGTCAAGCATATACTGAGTATTCATATTTGTTACAACCTTCTACCCCACTTGCTCTTCCATTTTTCAAATGGAATTTTCCCTATTTTTTGCGATAGATTCTCGTTGGTTAGCAGATTCCAAAAATACTTAAGGTTAATGATCAAATATTTTTCTCATAATGAATTCTTGGAAATTATGAATTTAGTATTTTCAACAATTTATTAGTACAATCGTATGTCTTGTTATTGTTTCACGCTCAAAATATTTATTATCATAGTTATCTTTATTTCTATGTTTGTTTACTTGCCTCAAATTCGATAAACTACAAATTTCATCTGGTAATTTTATTATTCTGTTATGTCTGGCTCCCAAAGTTTCAAGTTTTACTAAATGTCCTATTTCTTTAGGCAATCTCGGCAAACAGCAGCTGTTACACCATAATATTTCTAAAGATACAAAGCAACCTATATCCTTGGTCAAATCTTTGATGGGGTTATGGCTGATGTTGAGAGTTTTCAATTGTAGTATGTTCTTCAAGGCTTCAGGAAATATATCTAAATTGTTATACTCTAATGATAAGTGCTGAAGATTTTTCAATTGGGATATACTGTTTGGTAAGTCTGCAATTCTATTATGGCCAATTTTCAGAGAGTGTAGACCCTGGCAATTCAATAAAACATCTGGGAAACATGTCAAATCAAAATCATCTAATGCTAAAGTTCGTGCTTTCGAAGATTGAACTTTTTCGATTATAGCGAGAACTCTATTTCTCTGGATAAAGTCGTAGACGGGATTCATTCTAATAACAAATTAATTTCAGAAGTTTACAGTAGTTCGTTTTTCGCGTTCATTTTCTTTCCAGTTTTTGACATTTAAATCAAAGATACCGCTGTGCGTTCAGACTTTGTCATATGACTGACTGACAAAACAGAAGTTATTATTCAAGAATGCGTTCAGAAAAGATGTCGGGTATAGAATGTTTAGGGTGAGTTTCCAATGCATCGCTTTTGCTTTTCGCTTCACGGATTCTGATTGGCGAATTTTACGACGCTATTCCCCAATCAGATTGCGCGATGTAAAAAGCAAAAACGATACTTTGAGAACTTATTCACTCCGTTGAACGCAGTGGAAAACGTCCGTGTACTATAGAATTCTATAGTCGTCACAATAAGTGAGATGACATTATGGTTGAATTCATGGGAGAGAAAGAGACATTACTGACTACTGTCGACTATAGAATTCTATGGTACACGGAATACCACTCCTGGTTTCTAAAAAACTACGTCAATTGACATTCCACAAGCTATCGGTGATCGTTTTTTTGCTGTCAGGTTGGTAATTAATTTTGGTTTTTAATATTTGAAACACTTTATTTTGATACACTGACTGAGCCATGTGTCAGCAATGACAAATGTCAAATTATTATTGGCTGCGGATTGGTTATAATAATTTGACATTTGTCATTGCTGACACATGGAACATGTCAGTGTATCAAAATACTGTTGCGTTTTTCAGGTTCAATAAGTGGTACACATATAAACTCGTCTTTATTGTCACAGAACAAATAATACAACTGACAACACTATTTGACACTTTGCAGTTCAAATAAATACTTCAAACTTCACTTGGTAACGTTACAACAGTCAAATGGTAAAAAGTAAACAAAACTCAAAAACTTCCCAACTTGGCAAATCTGATCGTATTTATAGGATAACATTATTCTAGAAGCTATAGAACTTTCAACAGAACATTCCATACTAAGTTCTCGAATAAACTTTAATGATTCTAGTACATTCTAATGGGTTTCTAGAAGGCAAACAGAAGGATTCATGATCTTTCTATCTACTACCAGGTTCGTAACAATACAGTGTTCCAAATAATAAAAACGATCACCGATAGCCTGTGGAATATTGTCAATTTCACCTCAGACTCGGAAGTTCAGAGACTGAGTTTTGAGCTCCCAAGTGTGCCAACTTTCTTGGTAAAACGCGCGTCGAGTGAATTAGGGAAGTCAAATGGGCCATAATAAAGCGAAATAATGAAAATAAACATAACTTATCACAACATAATGTTGCTGGAATGAAAACATGAACAAACCTAAACAGAAAAAACATACGGTGCATTCCTCAGGCACACACGTGACACGACGCTCATGATTGTCATTCCTGTTCTACTAGCATATGACTACGAGTCTTTTGGTTGAAGTTGAAGAGCAATTACGATTTTCATAAAGTAATTTTTCAAATGGCATTAACATGCCCAATCAAAATAATTCAGCTCGCCCATAATGATCGTTATGTGAAACGATTATACGACCGTTTTGGGAGTTGACAATGCATAGGGGAACGCACCCCTAGAGTTTATTCTTCTCGAAACAAACCTACTGTCTGCGCGCGTTTTAAGATGAAAGTAGGGATTTCCGTTTCCTTTGTCATTTGTTTAACACGAAGAGCATGCAAGTTCGCCATTTTATTTAAGTGACCGGTACTGTTTAGGTGTGGTGGCGTCACTAGCGTAATATCATTGATAAATTAAAATTTTATTCTAAAATAAGTTAAAAAATATTAATCATACACATCTGCCCTGAATCGCGTATTATTTTGAGAATTTAAAGTGTTCATAGGTATATCATCACGCCAAAAGAAATAATTTTTGGGCCATGTAAGTATTTCATTTAACAGCTATAATATGAATATGGTGGTTTGAAATTGGTTGTCTTTTAATTAAAGAAATCCGAGGTGGGTAGATGAGAAGAATGAAAAATTTGATACCTATACTTCAGTATATGATTTTTTGTGGTCAGATGTGCTGAATTTTTTCGAGTAAATTGGTGCAGTTCAACGATATAAATTATTGATCTAATTTTTTGAATGTGGTTGTAATTTGCAATTATAAACCACGCCATTTAATTTGATGACGTCAGGTGTCAGTAACCAAATGTATCAATCTGATTGGTTCCGGATATCAATTTTTTTATCTGAAAAATTTGCACCGACGGTAGATTTTTGATTTCTATTCTATCTATTCACTCTCTATAAATAAGTAAACGGAGTTATCTATCAAAGATTACTTTTTTAAACTTTACAAATGAAATTAAAATTTTAAGTGGCTTGCATTTTGCATGCTTTTCTGGTGTACGTTGGTGTTCTTGCTTGTAGTTTCATGGTTTCATTCAACCTTACTTCCACTCTAGATTGAGCGGCTAACGGCATCACCAAATTTCATAGAGGCTGAGTATCTAATACTTTTGTAGATAGAGCTCATCGTTGATTAAAAATGGTCGATTTTTGAACACCAATTTCGACCAATGAGTACAAATAATATTTTTCCTCTACCATTCACTTTGTACATAAGTGTGCGTTTGTTTTAAACAAATCACAGAGATCCGTTCAAATTGAACTAAAATGTAATAGTTTTGTCAAATCTATTGCTGCTACAGTAGAAACCTTTTTCCTAGGTCGTTTGGAAGACAGAACAGTACTGGTGGAGGAGGCAGGGGGGGTTCATTTCGAGGAAGAGACAATTTTTCAAACTCTGATCGAACCTCTTTCGGAGGTGGTGGCAGAGGAGGCGGCGGGAGTTTTAGGAGCGGTAATGAGGGAGGTGGCTTCAGGGGTGGAAATGATAGTGGTGGATACAGAGGCGGAAATGATAGTGGCGGCTACAGAGGAGGAAGGGACGGGTTCCGAAGTGGAGGAGGAAGAGGGGGAGGTGGTTTCAGAAGTGGAGGCGATTCAGGTCGTTTTGGGGGTCGAGGAGGCGGAAGAGGTGTTCAAGGCGGGCAGTTGTATAAACCACAATGGGACAACATTCAATTGCACCCAATAAAGAAAGATTTTTATGTGCCTCATCCTGCTGTAGCAAACCGGTCACCATACGAGGTTGAACAGTATCGGAGATCGAAAGAAATTACGATTGATGGAACTGCCCCAAACCCTATTCAAAATTTCAGTGAAGCTTGTTTTCCTGACTATGTTATGAAGGAAATTCAAAGTCAAGGTTATGATGCTCCTACTGCCATCCAAGCTCAAGGTTGGCCCATCGCTTTGAGTGGCATGGATTTGGTTGGTATTGCAAAAACTGGTTCTGGAAAAACATTGGCCTATATCCTTCCAGCAATTGTACATATCAATAACCAGCCACCAATATCTCGTGGTGAGGGTCCGATTGCTTTGGTATTGGCACCCACTAGAGAATTAGCCCAACAGATCCAACAAGTTGCCAGTGAGTTTGGCAGTTCCTCATATGTTCGAAATACCTGTATCTTCGGAGGTGCTCCAAAAGGCCCGCAGGCTCGGGATTTGGAGAGAGGAGTTGAAATATGTATAGCCACACCTGGACGGCTCATTGATTTCCTGGAAAAAGGAACCACGAACCTGGAAAGATGCACATATTTGGTGTTGGACGAGGCTGATAGAATGTTGGATATGGGTTTTGAACCTCAAATTCGAAAAATCCTTGAACAAATCAGGCCTGACAGGCAAACTCTCATGTGGTCTGCAACATGGCCCAAAGAAGTAAGGAAACTTGCAGGAGATTTCTTGAAAGACTTTGTCCAGATCAACATTGGTTCATTACAATTATCTGCTAATCACAATATTCTTCAAATTGTGGATGTTTGCCAAGAACATGAAAAAGAAATCAAGTAAGTTAATTTTTTTTATTGGAGATGGTGGTTTGAAGATAATGAATTTAGTCCTGAGTTTTCTTTAAGGTTTACTACCATATTGAGCACAGATAAAAATGTTGAAATTACAAGAATAGACCTGCATATTTCCGATTTATTTATGAAGATCATGTCATTCATAATTGAATGTAGTTATGCAAAAATGCATTTATTAAAACTCATTCTGATATTTGCAGAAGCCTACCAACCATACAACGTCAGGGCTGCGATGTCATAGTGTGTTGTAGGGTTGGTAATAGGGTTCTGCAAATTACAGAATGAGTTTTAATACATGCATATTTACATTAAAAACTTTTCACGATTTTTGTGGGTTGGTAGGTTTCTGCATAGCTACTTCCAATTAATTCTTTGAAGAATGTATAGTTCAATCCACATTTCCCCCAGTCGCTAAAATAGCAATAAGAACTTCGGTTATGAGTTACAAGTTGGCCTGTATAATTCAGATTTTTACCTCTCATAATTCCTAATCAATATATTAACATGTTATTGATATTCTACATACTTTCAATTTTCAATGCAGTTTCTACCATATACAGAAGACCAGGGGTAGGATTCCGTGTACCATAGAATTCTATACTCGACAGTTATGTCCCTTTCTCTCCTATGAATTTAACGATAATGACATCTTACTTATTTGTTCAATTATAGAATTCTATGGTACACGGAATCCCACCCCTGGAAATTTTCTCCCATGTCATAATGTTGTAGATTGTTCATCCGGTGCTAGCTTGAAGTACGTACCGACCACCTGGGGTGGTGCTGTAGATTTTCCGGGTTTTCCTATAGCTGAAAACATCAGTAAGTCGCCCCGGAGCAACAGGCAAAAAATGATAATAGCCGTCCTCTACCCGCACAGGCTATGCCTTTGGGTACACTCTATGAGTGTTTAGAGAAAATATTATTATATTATTATTATATAATATTGAATTATCCCATAATTCTAAAAAATGTAACTTCACTTTTAAAGGTTGCTGAAATACTCAATAATCTAATTTTCATCATATTTTGTTATAAATTGTCCTATTCTCTGTGTTATTATACTATTGACTATTAATATTGCAGACTCAATCAGTTGTTGCAAGAGATAGGCAACCATACCGAACCTGGTTCAAAAATTCTGATATTCGTTGAAACAAAAAAAAAAGTAGAGGCCATCACAAGGGCTATACGGCGTTTTGGATGGCAAGCGGTATGCATGCATGGTGACAAAAGTCAACAGGAAAGAGATTACGTTCTTAGCGAATTTAGGCATGGAAAATCCACCATATTAGTAGCTACTGATGTTGCTGCTAGAGGATTAGGTAAGCCTCAGCTGGGTATAGCTTCAATGTTTACTTTAAGACATACGGAATCGAACCATGTTTAGTTTGAAATTTTTTCTTAATGATGTTCCTAGTACTGAATTTTTTCAGTACTGCTAGACTATAGTAGCATTTCCCGGATTTCCAGACTGGTTGGATTTCACAGCTTTGTTTTGGCATGTACATCTTGCCTTGATAACGACATTGAATATAGGAATTTGAAAGAAGGGGTTTATAAAATAAGAGTTTTGTTTAATAGTTACAATTTGAAGGTTTAGAAATCTCCAAAAAATTTTATTGTTCCGGGTTTTGAGAGAGAGTATTACCCTATTCAAGAATCCATCTATGGCAAACTGTTATAATTGAAAATGTATAACACAGTATATGGCAACACAATAATATTACTCAATATCAATGAATCAAAAAACCGTGGATTCAATTACTGAAGAGTTTTTAGTGAGACTTGGTTTATTAGAGCGCAAAGAAAAACAAATTTATCTTCTAATTGTAAAAATCAATAATTAGGTGTTTTTTTTTTTATTATTTTTTGGAAACTAGTCTTTCTTTAAGTAATACTACTTAGCATCTCCTTCAAATACTTTTTGAACCTTACTAAAGTAGGGGTCAGAAAATTCAACAATATACTGGGTGTTCTGTTTACAATTCAAAAGTTGAATGGGGAGTCTGAAAAAATTTGTTCAGAGTGTGGTAATTGATGTCTTTATTAAACTGTTTTTACCGTTTATTTTGAAATCTTGAAAAACAAAGAACATCCAGTTTGAACTATGTCTTTTGCAATTGATATAGATGTTTTTGGTTTGATGTAGGGGAACTTATAAAATTCAAACACCGGTAATTTCAAAAGTTAAATATTTTTCCAATTGTTGAATTTTTATAAAATATTTTTACATATAATATTAGGTATGGTAGTTGTTGAGTTAGTAATCAGTCTGGGTTATCCTTTTTTGTTTCAGAGGCACATGCAGGATGAGCGTTCATAGCATTCAAGAGCAAAAAATACAATGAAACAGTGCTAATGATACGCCTTAGTTGTGTTCTTACAAAAGGATGCAATTCTGTGTCTTGCGGTG
The DNA here is from genome assembly GCA_958502065.1 of Chrysolina americana. Taxonomy (NCBI): domain Eukaryota; kingdom Metazoa; phylum Arthropoda; class Insecta; order Coleoptera; family Chrysomelidae; genus Chrysolina; species Chrysolina americana. The sequence continues at coordinate 92,348,214 of OY293412.1, forward strand.
CCTCTGGCTGTCTGCCGTGAGGTGGTAGAAGACCGATGGAAGATTTGATGTTTGGCCGCATCAAAAATGGCACACGTTTGACACACAGAATATAACTTCAAGGGGGCACAAATAATGGGCCATTCCTTAAAATTTGTTGATTTCTTCGTTTGTCAATTCTCATTTTACTGAACATCAACGGGTCTTAATTTTTGTATTTTTTTTATTACCGCCTGAGAATTTTCGCACTGTTTTTTTTTCGCCAGAGACTGATATTTATTAATCAAGACGGCATATTTACGCTTCAAATTCGTAGCACTTCTATGGGTATTTTTCGGTGCTAACTTGGATTCAAAACATGCCGCAATTTGGAAATTTGTAGTCTTAATAGATGCCTGTTTTTGAATAATTTTATAACAATTTCAAAAAAATTGTCCCTTAATATTTTTCCAGTATTGATATTGCCATAAATCTTAGGGGGTACGGGTAAGGTATTGGCTATTTTTCTAATTGAAATGTTTAGTAATCCAGAGAAGGGAATGGCCTGTTTTACAAATTATTAGCTTTTGTCAATTTTAAAAATCGTTTTTGTCAGTTTGAAAGATTGAGATCACTAACTACATCGGATTGATTCTCAAAGTATCATTTTGAATTGTGCCCCCATCCAATGGAGCCGCAACAGCCACCTAACTCGAAATATTGGTGGTGATGTCAGCGGCCCGTATGCCCAAACGTAAAGTAGCTCGGCTGTCCATCATCGAGGGACTTTCGAATATTGTCGCCGAGCTGCGAAACAAATGTCATTCAAATGAGAATTTGTCTTCCTGTCGGTCCTGCAGTTACTGAATAATTTGGCATGGCGCGTACGCTAATAAATAAAATGCGGTGTATGTAGTATTGAACAAGAAAGTACGCGTCTGCCTTGCAGCAGCCAACATACATTGCTACTATAGCTGTAACACTATGAATTGTTTATAAACTTCAGAGCGACATGGATAAACATTCACTTTCATGGTTAGTATTCTTGTTTTACTATTCTAACCTTGATTATTTTCCATTTTCACAAACAAGCGTTTGTGAGTTTGACCCGTTTTCAACAAGAATTGAATTGTTGAAATAATTAGAAGGTGCCGTTTACTTCTGAAAATGATAACGATATTGTACCCCCATTGCTCTTATCAATTGATGTGAACTTATGGAAAATATTCAACATTCTATTTTTTTAAGTTACATCTCTTTCCGTTGAATTGATTATCTGACAATAAAAATTAATAACTACCATCTAATAACAAACTCGAATTAATAAGTAAGAAGTAAAGGATTATTATTGAATGATGATTTTGGTGGTGCTCTTTCATCTGGTCTGACCGGTATTTATGCTAACACCATTTTAGTATTCAGGGTGTTTCGAAACTTATCCGACAAATATGTGTTGAATAATAATATAATAACATTTTACAAAAGATGTTCGAAATGGGCTCCATGGGCTTCAACGCAAGCTTGGACCCTTCGAATCCAATTCGGCGTACTAACTGAAATACCCCTCCATCCTGTTCTCGAAGATGCAGATTATCGGCAGCCGTTGCGATCAGTTAACGCAATTCTTCGATAGTTTGAACTGGGGTACGGTATACCTCGTTTTTTAGGTGTCCCCAGAAAAAGAAATACAGAGGATGAGATCGGGAGGCCAAGCTATTGGTCCGTCCCGTCCGATCCAGTGTATTCGGTACTTGGTTCGATAAATGCCGGACTTCTAAACGAAGAACTACATCCGTAATCGGACCGCCAAGGGCACATCTTCAAAAAAGATCGGCAAATCATGCCTAAGAGATTCCAAATATAGGTGACCACCCATTCTATTTGGCGATATGAACGATCCAATTAGACGTTCATCGACGAAACCTGCCACACATTTAAAGAAAAACTATGTTTGAAGTTCGTCTGAACTATTTCGTTAGAATTCTCGAAGGACCAAACGTGTGTTTTGTTAAGACTGGTTATACCATTACGAGGAGCCACAATAGGCCATTGGCCGCAGTGGAGGGCCTGATATGGGCCCACTCACGTTCAAACCTAACCTAACCATTACGAGAAAAAATTGATTCATCGCTTGCCAATACATCGACTGTAATTCGTGCATTTCTAGCATTTTCTTAAAACAACCATTTACAAAATCGTACTCTTAAGGGATAATCTGTAGGTAGCAATGCCTGGATTTCCTGGATGTGGTAACGGTACAGAAAAGCCTCATGTAATATGCGCTACGATGTTGCATGTGACACTTCCGGGTCCTGCTGGGCTAACTGCCTTTTGCTTTTTTTTGCGGATTTTCTTCCACATATTCAAAATTTGCTGCTCGATATTGGCCAAACTTGGCCCTCGCCCACTCCACGTCTGGGGCGCAAATCTCGGGAGCACGTGCTCTCGAAACAACTGCGGTGAATATTTCATGATGTGGTGAGTGCCTATTGGGAAATCTTTAGACAAACAAACGAGAAGTCGCGTACGAGTTCTGCTTTGCTTCTCTGTACACTTAAAACGTCCACTAACTCTTCATTACTGTACAATGTACCATTTTTATGGATGTACTCGCAAAACACTTTCTCATAAACTAAATTCGCTAAAATCAATGGATCTTCGTTCAGATCAACCACCATACAAAATAAATTACTTAATATAAACAACAACGTGGTATTTCGTTTTGCTCAGGTTTTTGCTACATTTATCTTTCGATTTTATTTTGTAGTTCAGACTACCTTCAATGACAAATAGGTTTTTATTTTTTTAGTGTAGTCGACTTCTTATGCAACACGATATGTAGCTGAAAAATTTGTCGGATAAGTTTAGAGACCCTATATTATTCATAATTTATCATGTATTTATAATGTAAATTTGTCCATGTGTTGAGTTCTAGCATTTTTGACATTGTGTGTAGACTATATGGATGAGTAAAAGTGGAGAAAATTCTCCGAAAATCACTCTACTACACTGTTGTGTCTGCTGGATATTATATATTTGTTATTAGATGCTTAAACTACTATTTCTTCAATAGAGATTTCTACTGGATTCTTGAACCCTGTTAAAAAGAGACAAAAGTCCCTAATTTTTCCATACTTGTTATAAAAGGACTAATTATTAGTCGCTATATTGATATTGGGGGAAGTTTGATTGACAAGATAGCTGCATGCAAACTCTAAGCACACAGTTGGAGCCACCCATGAATAAAAAACGTAAATTTTCGTATGGATATTCTATTTGTGTGAGGTTACATTTTGAAAAATTAAGAACTTTAGTCTATTTTCATCAGGATCTACAGTCTGTATAAATTTCAATTGATTTGAAGTTTTCTAAAGTTATTTGCAAAGAAAGCAAATATATCTTGACGAACAATATTTCTCGCGGAAAAGTGATGTAACCAACCATTCATGAAACCAGCTGTCTAAATTATTTGTCATTATTTAGATGTGGAGGGCATAAAGTATGTAATAAATTACGACTACCCAAACTCTTCAGAGGATTACATTCATAGGATAGGCCGAACTGGGAGGTCCGAGTGTACTGGTACATCTTATGCATTCTTCACTCCTAGTAATTCTAGACAGGCAAGAGACCTCTTGGCAGTTCTCAAAGAAGCAAATCAGGTAAAGTAAACTCAAGTTTGCCAGCAGTTGATACAGTGACAAATTTTTTTGACACAAATGAAAAAAAAATGATTATTTTGGAACAGACATTGGAAAACTTCAAATTCTTTAAATACATATCGGTGATAATTTAATCCCTATCATTTTCATTGTCTATTGTACATAAAAAAAATTATATTTTCTTCTCATTTGTATCTAAAATTTTGAATATCAGATGCTGCTTTTATCTTCAAGTTTAGTTATTTGGAACTGCTAGCACATAATTAGAGCCAAGTTAATGAACAATTATTCACTAGGTGTCGAAATGTGCAAAATTATTGTGGAATGTTGATTTCAATTTCAGTTTGCATTCAACTTGTACTTTGTAGAATCAAATTCCTACATTTTTTTAAATAATCTAGTTTATTTTGAGGAACTAATGTGGAAATGAAACTTCTGTATCTAGAGACAATAACTTCTTATTATAAATTGTCACTTTTAGGTTATAAATCCGAAATTGGCAGAGATAGCCAATCGCCCAGCAAGCTTTGGTAGAAGCTTTAGTCGATACAGTGATGGAAGAGGGGGTAGAGGAGGTAGTAGAGGAAGCGGCGGCGGTAGAGGAGGCCGCATGGGCAGTAGCTATGGTGGAGGCGGTGGAGATTTTAGGTCACGCGAGAGTACAGGTAGACCAACCAGGTTCAGTGGTGGTCCAGGTGGTGGTAGCGGAGGAAACCGGCCATCGAATGGTTATGGAAGTAGAGGATGTGAGTATTGATGTAAAATATTCTGAAAATTGACAACCTAGAAATGGCTGGTTTGAAATTATTCTAATATATATATTTCTTATTTTTTTTTGTTTTAGCTTATTGAGAATGAAGTCGTTATCAATTCTCCAGTATTTTTCTTCAGATGCATTCCTTGCACTATGGATCTTGAAAATGCATCATATTCGTTTCTGAATTATAATCGAAAATTTCTTAACATGTTTGGCATGTTTCTAATAAATTTGAGATTTAGAGAATTACCATTGTTAAATTTATAACTGTGATTAGATTAAACTTTTAGTTTGTCAATGACTGTAAAATGTATTAATTTTAAGACAAAGATAATAAATAATTTTTACTTGTGATAATACGGAATTTGACTGGAGCTTTGGGGGGAACTAAAAGAACAAAATTTTAAAAATATCTATTTATTTCACTGTACAACAAACAAAACATCAGAACTTCTTTAGAAATTCTGATGAATAATACATATTTTTGTAAAATACTAATAAGTCTTGTACAACAAGAAAGAATAATGAGACTTCAGAAGCAGTTTGAATATATTATGACTACCAATTATGAATGCCACATTTAAATTTACAAATTCTTGAGAAATCTCAACATTTTTGTCTTGTGAATAAAATATATGCAATGCTAATTAAACAATTGTTCAAATTTCAAGACATTTCCCATCTGTTCTGAGGATCATTTCATAAGCTCTTAGGTGCACAATTGCAACGATCTACCTTAAATTGTCTTGAAATTTGTTAATTTATAACACCATAATAGTAATCCCATATACAATATTAGAAAACTCGGACTTAATTAATTTTGACTATAGACATTTGCAAGAATATAAATTTTATATTGAAAATTGTCATATATAAATGCTAAATAATTAATATCAAATCTCGCATGAATCAGCATCACAGCACAACTAAAGAAAAGGCAGAATTCGTATTAACCAAAAACTGGCTATTTGAAATTAACTAATATGGAATGAAATATAACGAAACTATCAATAAAAACATCGAAAATTACTTTGCCACAGACATGAGTAAAACCCCTAATTACAATAGTTCCAATAACAATATCAGAAGTTGTGGAAATAACTGATGATTTTCAATAATGCTAAAAATAGTTTGAAATTTTAGTTACAAAACTCGCGAATTTGCTTAAGGAATATGACTGGTCTGTGGCTGGCCAATTTGAGAAGGAAATGGTAGGCTTAGAAAGTGATTGAAGTGCAACTTGAATCAATTCACTGAGGTGTTGTTCCCCTCATCTGGGCCATAAAAAATAGTGTAACCATTGTGGTTTATAATTATTAATCATTAGCAAGATAATGGATAGAGGTGCATTTTCATGTGATGCTAGACGCTGGATCTTGGCGTCAAATGCGTTCACGTGATGGAATGTCAACGTCATCTGGAAATAATGTAGCGTCAAACTCTGTTCAAGCTTTCACTTGAGTTTACCGAATGGTGAGAATGCTCTTCAATCATTCTGGCTTGCCGGTCGTGGGTTCAAAGCCCAGCGACCATTTATTTTTATGATGGCCTGAGAAAGTGCTAGGAATCGTACGTTAAAAGGTAAGACCTCGTTAATCCTTGGCTCGCACAAGTTTCGACTTCTGAGGGTTGTCGTTCGTAGGGGGTCGACAGCTGGTTAACACATTTTTTTTCTACTGTAACAAGCTTCGAAGAAAAAAAAACGAAGTTTACCGAGGTTTCTGCAATTATGTTCGCTGTTGATGTTACACCAAGATATTATTATGATATTCACGTGATACAATCACTTGTCGCCAATAAATATCTAGAACTTAATTTCAGATACTTGTTGTCTGAATACGAAGAAACTGTTGGAACTCCAAAAATCCATGCTTATCTCGACATAATTTGAATAATGGCGGATGCACCGGAAAAAGGTAAATAGCAGTTTCATCAAATACAAGGGCAGCTATATCCATGCTTATAAACCCACGTTTGATTATAGTATTCTTCAGACATTGCCACATCACGTGACCGCATTTGACGCTGAAAAACAGCGTCAGCATGAAAATACACCTTGCGTCGTATTATTGATGAAAAAAATTAAAATGAGATATTGGGTTTCCCTTATTTGGAAAAGCAACTATCGTCAGTACAGTGTAGCCAAATGCAGGGATGTGCATCTCATTATCATTGAAGCTTTGTCTATAAGTTGTTCTAACTTCTGACAGAACAAAAGAAGATTCCCCCTTCACCACATTAGGAATTTCATTCCTAATTCCTAAACTCAGTTTAGTAATCCTCTAATCCAATACCCCATTTTCTAACTTCTGATTGATAGTAGACTCATATTTTAGAAAAAATAAGAGATGAAAGGACATTTTTATATGTAATATATCAATTGTTATATTAATTAAGACTCGAAGAAAAAACCATTTCCTTCAAAAATAAGCAGGAGTTGGATTCCATGTAGCAAAGAATTCTATAGTTGACAATTATGTCTTTCTCTCCCACTGAATCCCACCTCAAGACACCTTAATGCAAATCAGTACAAAATATCAAATTTCACTAGACTTCTAGTTTTATTGTACCTAATACTAAGATAAAACAATAAAATACTATTCTGTTAGAACTTACCACATACTTGAAAATTTTATTTAAAACATCTGATTATGGCATTTTTACCTTCTATATGAAAAAAAAAACGATATTTTCCCCAACAAAACTAAGTATGTACAGAAATCTTGTCCTTTTCAAGAGACCAACTGAGTATCACATAAAATAAATTTTTAAAATACATATATAAATTATAACGAGATCAAAACTAAAATAGTAAAGACTAGGATTGTGAAGACTAGGGAATGTTTAAATAACCTTACCTAAAACCGTCGGCTCGTCTTTTAGAAAGGTACTCGATCTCTGCATTGTGGGCAGTGGCACTTGAACTGGTTTGGCAGGCTGAACACCTTTCACCACCCTCCTTGGAGATTTACCAGCATCTTTCAAAGGCGATGGGGTCCTGACATTCGCTTCAGAAAAATAAAATGTCAATGAGAATGAAATCGATTAGAAGACAATTTCGAACAATCTCTTTATTTTTCATAGTATTGTCATTATACCAATCATTTTCGTCGGCAAGAGTCTTTGGCAAATGTTGATAAAATTTCAAACAATTGAAAAAAAAATCGTCGGGAAAATTAAAAATGATTTGTCGGTAAAATATTTTCACAATTTCTTTTTCTATCTGTTCATAAAAACTTGGGAGGCAGAAAATTGAAAAAAAAAAATTGTCGGAAAAACTATTTAATTTTTTTTTCAACAATTAAAAAAATCAAAAATTAAAGGAAAAATTAAAAAAAAAATTGTCGGGAAAAATATTTTCACAATTTTTTCTTTATTTTCGAAGAATTTCGTCAAAAGTCTTTGGCAAATATTGTCAGCAAACGTTGTCGGCGATTGTCGTCAGCGATTTTCACGGCCGATGATTTAGACAAATTTGGTCGACAAATGTTGACAGCACGTCGTCGACGATTTTCGCCGGCAGTTGTCTCCGGCGATTGTCGTCGGCCGATGTTTTCGAGAAATTTCGTCGGTAAGATGGCAAATATTTTCACTTTTTTTTCAACAATAAAAAAATGAAAAAACAAAATTTGGCGGGGAATATATTTTTTCAAATTTTATTACGAAGGATAAATAAATAAAAAGCTTCGATTAAAAAAAAGTCAAGGTCATAGTCAAGGAACACTTGCATGTCTTTTCTCTAGAAAGACCGATTTCACAGAAGTATCCATACCAATGTCCTCCGTTTCGATGTTCGGTATCACCATCAGCAGTATCCTTTCATGGGAAAAACATTGAGATCGATTGATTGCCAAAAGCGTTTCTCAAATGTTTTTTTATTTGTTTTGAGTGCTATTCCACTTCCCGTCAACTGATTATGATTTATAAGGCACTGATTCCACCCGTCCTGGAATACTGTTACCATATAACGCACATTAAAACTTTTCGATTCTGTCCAAAAGGGCCAGAAATTCAAGAACAACAATTCTTTTCTACTTTCCCTCGGCTCTCACATGATTTCTGAATATTAAAGGATGTTTCTTTATGTGGGAAAGAGAACATAAGAAAACGAAACACGCTGTGAAAGCCTCAATCACTTCATCAAATAATAAGTTTCGTTAGATACCAAACCACATTCAATTCGCGAAGATACTGAGAGTAGGCATGCCTAGGCATATGATCAGACTTCTAGACTTCTACCTGGTTGGTAGGGCTTTAAGGGACAGAATCAATTGTACCAGCTCGGCAATGAAGCCGGTCGAAGCGGGTGTGCCGCAGAGATCCTGCCTCTCACCACTTTTATACTTGTTATATACGCATGAATTAACAATGTCGGAACACATGAGCACGGCGGTATACGCCGATGATACGGCAATATTCGCACAGGCGGGAGAGACGAGCAATATTGCTGTTGCCCGGTTGGCAACACCCCTGGATGGGCAGGTCGTGCCGTATCTAGCGAGTAACAAAATAGTAAATCCGGGAAAAAAAGAGCTCATAAACTTCACTAAGAAGAAGAAACGTAGTAACGTGGAGATTACAGGGGGAGTTTATGGCTCGAGAAGGCAAAGTCTGTGTGGTACCTGGGGGTACAAAAATTGGACAGGAGATTGAAGCTCGTCAAACACGTCAGCTTGGCAATTCAGCTCGTTGAATTGCAGGTGCAGTAAAACGGACATACCCGTTGATAGCGAGGAGTGCCAAGCTCTCGAGGGAAAACAAAGCGTTGATCTACAAACAGATCATCAGGCCATCGATGACCTAAGCCTGTTCAATATTTTGCAGCCTTCCCGCGTACCAGATGGTGCGACTGGAGAGGATGCAAAATAAAGTAGTTCGTATCGTCACGGATAGTGACAGGTACATTCGGCTAGCCGCATGAGCTGACCAACTTCGAGGCGATTACAGAGTATGTAAAAAAGATCGCAGATAAATTCTGTAGACATCACATCCTTGGAAGCCCTCTGACCAGGGACATCACCAGGATCAAAAACTACCATAATGCCCCGAGAAAGCATCAGGGGATTATATACCAGGCACTGGACCTGTTCCATGAGCGAATAGAAGATGACTAGGAAATGAGGTGTAATGTCTAAACCGGTTTTTCCCGAGTTTTTCCGGGACTTGAGCAGATGATTCCATCCAGGTAATACCAGTGACCTGATGCTAGAAAACACCATTGCATAACTTGGAGGAGGCTGGGAAACCACTTCGTGCATATGGCCCACATAATAACGTGGGCTCTGTCTCCGGACAGATTTGGGGCGACTTTGCCCGCCCCTTGGAAACAGGAGTGCGGGACTAAAGTCTCTCACCCTGAAAGCGTTCAAAACCCGAACCTATCCCCACCCTGTGGTTGCGGCTATTGTTTTGATATGTCTCTCATTTATTTATGTCCTTAAAAGTGTGGCAGTATTTTATCTATGTTTAATATTAATATTTTTTTTTTATTTTTGGAAATTCGTTTAAAAGCAATTGGTAGGTCTGAATAACGAATTCATCGTTAGAAGCATATACTTGTAATTTTTTAAAACCTACCTTTAATCGGCGAAGTCACCCTGCTGTCCAACTTTCTCGGAGAACTCAGCCGACTATCACTCTTGAGCGGAGAACTAGACCTGCTATCCGGTTTTCTGGCAACAAGAGAGGACGGGGCATCTTTCTTACCCTTGCTAGGATTCCTGGAAACGGTTGCGGATGGCCTCTTGGATGGAATCGGTTTGGGGACCGTGGTTTTAACAGGAGGTTTCAAAGTGGTTTGCACAGGTTGTTTGACCGTGGGTTGTACAGGTTGTTTGACCGTGGGTTGTACAGGAAGTCTAACGTTGATAGGCCTCAGTGGAGCCTTTACTTGGTTCTTGATGGCTGCTTTGGACGCGGCAGACCTCGCTGCACTGGCAGCGGTGGGTTGCGTTAAGGTACTTCGGCGATGGGTGGATGGACTCGGGGGTACTTGGGGGGCCTTGGCGGCGAGCAAGAGGCTTCGTCGAAGAGAAGGGTTAGCGTTCGAAGTATGTAATCGGCCCTGTTGATTAACACTAGGACTGGAGTTTCTTGACGAGTCCGAAGAGCTTATCAGGGGGCTATGAGTGCTGAGTTTAGACGTCGAGGAGGGTTTTCTGGTTTGTGATGGAGTGGCACGAGGTAGACGGCTTGAAGGTTCCAGGCTGGGACTTAGCTCTTTGATCCGCGTTCTGTAGATGAAAAAAAGCAATGAGGAAAGTCGTTGACACGTTCTGAATGAGTATTTGATTTAAATAATTGGCGCCCAACTGATTCTTCAAGCGTGAAGTAGCTTTATTACATAGGCTCAATAAGGCAATGTTGATAAAAAAAATCACAACTCACCTTAACGGCGTGTCAAGTCGCAACCAAGCATTGCTCCTAATTAATCTGTCGGACTGACCAACAAGGCATTGCTCCAATTGAAGCTTCACTTTATTCAATAAATCAGCAAAGGGCCTGCTCCAGTTCTGGTCCAGCATTCTGCAGCATCTATGGAAAACCAATTCGAACTGATAACAAGTCTACTGATTTTATTATTGAAGGTGTTTTTACCTAGAGTAACTGCGACAAGCTTGGTCCACTCCCAAATTCTTAGCTGCCATCAACATTCGATCTTCTATCTGGCAAATGCCAAATCCCAGCCCTGTATCCAAACTCAGTATATACTGCGAACTCAACACTGATGCGAAATGCTGACGGTGATAAAGGTGACAGGCATCAGTCAGTTGCAGTACCAGCTGAGTCACTGGTTCCGCCCAACGCATCGTTGGAAGAGTTGCGAGAACCTGAATAGAACGACATTTTTGAAAGAATTATAAGGATTTTCTCGTCACCATTTTCAGAATTTAGTAGAGAACGATTAAGAAACTCACCTTTTCACAGGACAAAATGGTTTCCAATACTCTATCAGGACTCATGTGTACCACATGCTGCTGGTAGCACTTCTCTCTCAACTCTCTAGGAAGACTGGCGAAGGCCCTACTCGGCCAAACCCTCACGAAGTGCTGCGTAATCCATTGCAAGCATCTAATGTTTTTTATTAACAACAATATTTTTATTAACAACAATATTTTTATTAACAACAATATTTTTTGATTCATGATGTTTGAAGCTGACTATAATGTTAATGGATCTATCATCATCTTCAAAGTGTTATTTTCATGCAGCTTATTCAAATACACATACCTTTGATATAAATCGTCCAGACCGTAAGCTGCAGATAAGGGCATCACTTCCAGGACACCTGTACAACATCCAGCGCATGGTTTGTGGAAGTTGTGGCAGTGCCGCTGCTTCAAGGCGTGTTCCACTACCTCTTTCAAGCCCTCCAGGCCGAGCATATCGGCGAGGGAAGCTAGTTCGACAAGGCTGATGGAGTCGGGCACATGGGCTGCACCACTGTAGATATGGCATAGAGCGAAGTAGACAGATTCGTATGAAAAACCCTGCGTTTTAATGGAAATACGCCATATTAGTAATGGTGTGAATACATCGATTGAAAGGTAATATACAGAAGTTCACACAAGTCACAAAATTCTATAGAATAAATTGAGAAGGTGCTGAATTCTGCCTAACTGCTTTGCGAGCTGTAGTGCCATGCCGACATTCAATTACATCCGATCAACGTATGACGTAAGAAGGGTGTTATAGTCGAAAATGGGCCACCACCCACCACCCTTATAGTGGTTTCGAAGTAATTCAACAATCCATATAAAAAACTATAAAAAGCAATACCATATCATGAGTGGGATCGAATGAGAAAGAAACATACATTTCTTCCAAGAGATCGATCATATTGCATAATTTCTTGGTAGAGGGGCGATTTTTTCAGATGACCACATACAATTTAAACTTTCACAGCAGATTTTCAAAATCACATAAAAATATAGAAAATTCCTTGGCAACATTGTCCGACAAACTTTTTCGGACAGTCCCCCAATGATTTTTGAAACTCAGATTATCGGGGGACTACCACGAGAGCTCAGATTTTCAGCAGGATATTTTTTTATTTAGTATGATTAAAAAAATTTAAACATTGAGACTAAAATCTGAGCAATTATATTTTTATTATTAGATCTGCCTAGAAATAATAGTTTAGGCTTATACCTGTGGACACAATGGAAGTTTTATGTAATATAAGTTTTAAGTTTTTGGATTTTCCATATATTTTTTTACAAATAAAACAAGATGCTAAACAGAATTGAAAAATAAAGCTTGAATTTTACCAATAATATTAGGCGTTATCAGAATAATAATGGCAATGATAGTTTGGCGTTAGAAAAAGATTCAAAATTATGAAAATTAAAACTAAAATTACGCCAATTATATAATTACGAGAAAACAAATGAAATTTCCCTAAGCCTTTCGAATATTCTGCGATACTTTTGTATCACACAAGTGCCAATCATTTACAAAAAAAATAATTCTTAGCAGTATGTAAGTAGTCAGACAATATAATATTTTGGAAAAGTAGTAAAATCCATTGAACAGAGAAGGGGTACGAAAAGTTTTGTTTGTAGGAGAACGTAGTTTTTTTACTTATAGCAATGGTACACCTACCGATAAGTTGAAGGAATGAAGATGTATGTGATTAAAAGATCTATAACTATTATAAAAAAACATTAAAAAATTTGAAAATTTTTCCTTACCTCTACCGCAAAATTATCATTTAAAAAAATACAGTTTTTTGAAGATATTTTTTTTCCGTAAATTTCATTAATTCTTTATTCATGATGTAAAACATTAATCATAATGTACTTAATATGTAAAATCTAGTAAGGGAACTCAGGGTACGAATATATTTGCAATTTTTTTTATTACAGTCATTATAAGCATTAATTTGTCGCGAGTGTTTTGTTTCCGAATTCAAATATTGATGATGTATCGACTCCTCGAATAATTGGGAAATCTTTCCGCATTTGAATGTTCATTTAAAAATATGACGTAATGTATCTAGTACCTTCCTATATGTATATTGATGATGTCTTTTGATGGTGAAATCAGAAATTTCATCTGACTTTGAGAAAATCTTATTTTTCATATGCGAGATGACATTTATCATTTAATTTTTACTATTAGGTGAAGATATAGAGATTCTTTATATTACGATTAATAACTGCGATAGCTATTTGGGCTTTTTCGATGATATCTGCCATGGCTTTCCAAACATTCACAAAAAAATCATTGAAATGGTTGTCTTTGTTTTCATCGGATACAAGCTTCTTAATGCTTGTTGAGTTGGCGGAAATTCAGTCGGAATGTTGAAGACAACCAATAATTATTGAATCGTAGACGTTTAGAATTTTTTTTGTTTCATTTTCAGGACTCTGAATTATAGGACCAAGAACATTCATATCAAAATGGAATATTCGAATGGAGTATAGATGAAAACAAACTAAATTATATTCTTTCCAACGACTGTGATTATCACTTGTAAAATATGTCTTTGGTTGAACTTTTCGGCTACTTCTCTGCTAATACAAACCCCATCACCAACTGAATAGCCTTAGTATTTCTATATTTCCCCCTAAGTGCAGAGGCAATTTACGCATTTTACGATTGTCAACGAGAACTTTACACAATTTAATTGAACCAACGTATTGAAATTTGATACTGGGGACCAAAATCAGATTCTGAACTTTTTCAATGTTTTTTTAATTCTCAACGCGTCGCAAAATTTCGGAAATGAGCACCATAGGGGATGCCGTTGTCTGCCGAAATGTGCGTCTTATATATGCATACAATTAGGCCAAAGCTCTAGTTTGGATTTCAAAAAATTACGAATTTATTCGGCTGCGTTTATTTTAAATGAGACACACTGTATAATCAGAAACTGCACCCATAAAAGGGCACGTGCAAGTAGGCAATGAGGAAAATCAGTAAGAACCATCTACACAATTTGCTGCTTTCAATTATGTAAGTCAATCATCAAATTTGAGAGTTTAGAAGAGAAAAACACCAATCTTGTAAATAACTGAAATAACTATATATAACTTGCGTATTCCATTTCATCGTAAAATACCTCGAAACTCTTTCTTTCGACACTTTGAATGAGACGCACAACAGAAACCAAAGTAATTTTTTGCTTCGATAATTTTTATTATATCGAAATTTTGACAAAATGCCTGAAGAATATATTTGTCACTCATGAGACTCGTCGATTTTCAATATAGACAACGAAAATAAAAATCAATCAGGAAGACGGTTGCTTCAAAGACGCTGAATTAAAATTTATCGTTTTCAATTTGGGAGAACAGCTGGGTCATTTACCGGTTTCTAGGACGCCATAACATACTACTATAACCTTCCGATTATTTCTATCGGTCAGATAGTGATTCACTTTCGAACGTTTAGATAAATGTCAATCAACTTGCAAAGAGAAATTGCGATAAAAACTCGATTGCTCGTATAGGAAAAGTATATGGCGATTAAACATTCATTCACATTTATTACTTTCGATTTTATCGAACCAATTAATGACATTTTAAATTTTATAGCATATTGGATCATATTAGCTCCTCCGAAAATTCTGGTTCCTACTAGACACTTCGAAGAATAATCCAGATGAGTCACATAACTCTCTTAACTGCTCCAAATAACAACGACCTTTCTCGTCATCTCTCGGCGTTTCTGGATTGATACAACAGAAGTCTAGGGTAGGTATAAATGCAGGACTCTTGACCAGAGTTGTTGGCTCAGCGGTAGTGATATAAATTATTGTATTTAGTGTAAGTAAATTAGCAGTTCTGCAAGTTTAAATTAATTACTTGATTATGGTTTAGTGCATTTTTATTGTATTTTTTTAAGTATTTTGTAACTCCAGCATTGTATATCATTATAAAGTTTCCTAATTGCGCATACTCCTACCGGAGAACTTTGCGATGAATCTGAAAACTTGCTCATGGTTTGACAGATTCCATCCTACGCGTGGCCTCAAGGTGCATCCTAACCACATCAGAGCGGATCGCAATTTTATGTACAGTCCGACAGTAAGTTCATTTCTCTGTGGAATTTAATCAATGCGCGAAAAGTGCTGAGAGCAAAAACACTCACATTCAGAAAGTTTTTAAATTAGAATTAATTAGATTACCTTATAATCGTTAAAATAAGAGTATCATAAAATTTATCTTTGGAGTGTACGTTACAGCAATTATTTCAATACCAATGGTGAAACAAAACAAACAGTCGAAAACTTCTCTAATAATATCCATAGGCTATTTTCAGTGAATGGGTCAAATATTTACTTTACCATCAAACACTTTTTTGTATAATTGCTTTGTTATTCTTTTCTAAAGATGAATATTTGTTTAGATTACATAATTATTCATTCCGAGTAGTTCAAGTATCTCTGAAAAATAAGCAAAGATGGGCAAATATGTTTTTCAAAATCAGCCGCAATATTTCTCGTCTACACTTTCAGATCAAGAGGGTTTACTTCTTGATCTGAGTCTACACTCTACATTGTAGGTATATCGAGATACCTCCATTATCCATATCAGTATTTCAGAAAATTGAACCACTCATTAAAATTCGCATTATGTCCAAACTAATGATTATATTAGAAATGGCAGGTATTGTTCACTTTAGGATTTCCCGTAAAATTCACCAAATACTTATACTGACCTCGGAAATCGTGGCCAAAAAAAAACATTAAACAGAAATTCATGGTGTTCGATATGTATGAACTTCATACACAACTATATTATCGATTTTATTTCTGTGAGGGTTCTAGGAACTAAATGATTAAGTATCTCATTGCATAACATAAAATAATAATAGATAAAGATGATTCAAGTAAGATAAAGCCTTAATATAATTACAGCAGAGCTGAGTTCGCAGACGTGCAACAACAAAGTTCATGTCTCTGTTTGTCAATGGTATAATGACATGAGTGTAATTATTTTGGACTTCCACTGCATAAGAAATTATACAAAGTCGATTTGGGAACGTTGCAGAACACTGGACATGCATACGCCATTGCTGGCCCGATGACCAGCTTGTAGATTAAAACTTAGGTCGCCATTGTAACGCCAAGCTGACATGTCTACCAAGGGTTAATCCTCTATTCAGCTGTACCCCCAGGTACTGCACAAACTCGGCCTGACTAATCTTGGCGTTCAGAGCCCTGAATCTACCGAACAATTCCACGTATTTACGCTTTCTCTTCTTGAAGTTCATGAGCTCAGTTTTTGCTGAGTTATCACTATTTTGATCTTTGCCATATACGGACGACTTGCCTGTGCCTAACTTGCCGTGACGTCAGCACAAATTGCCGTTTACGATTTCCATAAGCACTGGGAAATCGTGCGTGTATAGCGAGTACAACAGTAGTGACAGGCTCGAGCCCTGCGACACTCCTGCTCCTGCTTTCCTTACTGTGGAGCTGGTGTGAATCCATCAATCTTACCATGTGGCTAGACATGCCTGCCCGTAGCATCTTCATGACCCAGATGGTGTCGAACGCCTTTTGGATATCCAGCAGGATTATCAACGTGTTATGCCCCCGATTAAAGCCTTCCTTTACTCCACGGACAATCCGTGCAGCCTAAGAGGTCGTTGAATGACCCCCCTGAAGCCGAATTGCTCCACAGGGTTGAGTTCTAGCTCTTTTTCGAGGGCACTGAATGTCTTCAGTAAGATTCTGTCCTCCACCTTGGCCATCGCACCAAGCAGCAAGATTGGGTGGTAGCTCTCGATCCTCGAGTCCTGTTTTCCCAGTTTAAGGATGTGTAGTTTATTAATAGTTCTCAAATAATAACTATAATCAATATAACTACACCTGACTTTTTATCTTTACTTTTCTTATTGACAATTCTGTAACTAACTCAACACAATTTGTTTTGTTCACTCATCTCCCAATTATTTATATACCGAGTGGTAGTGGTGATACATAGCACCACAGATGCTTCAAGCAGGGTAGTACTGCCATATTATTACAGTTAATGATGTTGATTACCTGTACGAGGGACTTTCTTGGGAGGTTTCTCAGTAGAGCGGTGTCGATCCAGTCCGCGCCCGGTGCCTTGTTCCTGAGGGAGCCTTTTGATGGTTCTTGAACCTCCCGTAGTTGGATATCAACCTCTAGAAGATTCCGCTATCCAGTTCAACATTAGGTGTTTCTCTGAACAGATTGGCTTCCCTAGTAACTTCCTTGTGTTCTTGGGTGACATCGGCGCTCGCTTAGAAGACACCCTGGAAATATTCCCCGAACCAAGGACCAAGGGAAGGCGGAAATGTCTTCCCTTGGTCGGTCATCATCTACCTATGGCCGTTTCCCACCGCTGGTATGCCGTTGTGCTCTCTACAAAGCCGCTTCGACATCCGTTATAAGGAACCGTCGTTGGCGTTGATGCTTTCGAGCTTCCTTTTCCAAGTTTCATTCCTGTGGTTTATTATGAGGTCATTTATTTCATTCGCTACTTGTGTGACCACCGTTCTTCCACTCAGAATTCTTCTGTATTCCTTCCAGTCAGGAGTGGAGTAGCAATAAGTGGAGTGGAACCGTTCCAAGACTAGTGGGCACGATCGGTCAGAGTGGCTCCACATTGGTTGTCTCGCATTGAAGTCCCCAGCTGCTGCGGAGGGTATTCACATCCATATCGGTGAATCTGTTTCTCGGGGGCTTGTATATCGCATACACCCTTACCCCAGTCTCCAGGCTATAGAAGCCGATGGAACGTCAAAGCCATCAGATATAAATGCCAATGGAAGATCAAAGCCATCAGCTATAGAGGCCGAGGGAACGTCAAAGACATCAGATATAAAGGCTAATGGGAGATCAGAGCCATTAGGTATAAAGGTCGGAGGAAAATCGAAGCGATCAGGTTAATAATAATGATAGCCGTCCTCTACCCGCGCAGACTATACCTTTTGGCACACTCTACGAGTGTTTGTTTACGAGGGAGTATTAATATTGTTATTATAAAGGCCCGATGAAAAACAAGATATTTTTAATTCAACATGTTATCGTTTGATTACCGGAGTGGTGTTTTAGTGTAGTGCCCGTATCCCAAACACACATTTCGATATAATAGTAAAAATAATCATCAAACTGCACTCACCTGCATGGAAATTACATTTCCGCTTTTCTCCAGCCAATTTCCGCTCAACAGCGCAGCAAAATACTGACATCTCGACGCCAAAATACACTTGTGCGCCTTCAACTTGTGCCCTTCGACCTCCACGACGACATCCGGTCCGATTTCTTCCAGGAACATGCGCAGTAGGTCCGTCCCCAATTTCCGGACGCATCTTCTCGGCTGCGACACATCCGGGGGCGGCAAAGAAGCGTCCGAATCCGAATTGGTTTCGCTGTTTTCCGCCTCCAAGGGGTGCGGGGCCGTCCGATACCCCACCGAGTGCGACATGAGCAAGGGGCTCTCTACCCAGGAGCTCTCTGGGATGGAACGGCTCATGCGGGGCACGAAGTTGAGCTCTACTCGAGGTTTCTGACATTCCAAATCCGACAGCTTCACGAACTGCGGGCAGGGCTGCAAAACGATGGCCATGTTGAAAACAATACAACGCAAAGACGTGCAAATACTGAGCTTTGTCACGATCCGAAATATTCAACAACAAATTGTTTGATAAGAGTTCAACATCACGAGCAAGACAGAATTTTCCTGCTCATCGGCGCAGTCGATTCACCTACTACAATTTTTTTATCAAGAATGAATGTACGATGTTTATTTTAACGTAATAAATGTCGTTTGCACAGTCTGTTAGCGGTTTGCTAATGAAAGTTTCACTTTTTTCGCGGTGAGCATTTCTTGACGAATGTGGAGATATTATTTGATAAGTTTCTTTTACGAACGACTATGTGGTATTACGACATCAAGCGTTGATGACACACTCGAGATAATTGAATTTTGGAATAGCAACGGAACTATCGATAATATTATTGTGATGCACTAAAAAATAATGGCTGTCCAGATACCAGTGTCGTGTGATTTTACTTCAATAAATAACAATTAACTAGGTATATGATGCATTGAACAGTGAACCTGTTATTCTTCGATCATTTGGAGGGGTACAGACAGATGTGTTCATTTTTTCGTATCCCTGAGTTGAGAATACTCGTTGTATTTTGGATTAAGTAGCCGAATCCAAGAAGGGGCCATAGACAGGGTCGCCAAAATTGAAGATGGATAGTATAAGCGATTGAGAAAGAAGCTTCTTCGTACTAGGGGACAATCTTTGTCTATGTGGATAGAGAATCTTGAGAGTGGCATAGGATTTATTCATTAGCTGTTTCATGTTTGTAATGAGTTTGAAATATTCATTGAAAGTGATGCCAAAGTTTTTTGCAGAGTCAACCGAATCGAGTATTTGATGTCCAATGTTGAGTTTCATATGATTTTTGGCATATTGCCTTTGATTGTTGTTACCGAAGAATAGGACATGGCATTTACCAAGATTCAGCTTCAAATTGTGTTTGTCAGACAGAATGTTTATTATTTTAAGTTCATCATTTATTTGTTTTTGAGATACTACCTATGGTATTATTAGTTGCAATCCTATGATATAACTGTGTATCATCAGCAAATGCTTGTATCTGACAATGTTTAACTTGGAATAAAATATCGGAAGTGTATAACAAAAACAGGAGAGGACCAAGAATTGAGCCTTGAGGTACTCCTGATATAACACTTTTAAGGAAAGAACTTTCATAATCAATATGCACTTTCTGATATCGGTCACCCAAAGTATTTTTTCGCGCAAGATCGTGAACACGTCGTAACTCATGCCTGCTATTTTTATCCCCAGTTCTTTCGACTTATTCTGAATTTTTTGAAATATTTGTGGAATATTCTTGTTTTATCAAATTTATTGATTCAATTATTTCCCTTTTGAACGATTATAACTTTCACTGACTTGACTGTAATTGAAATATTCAATCAAGCATTTTTTATTGTTTCTGACTTGTTTCTTACAAGTTTAAATTTCTTTTTGAAAGCAAGGCACATTTAAAGTAGTACATTAGATGATACCAACAGCTTTACAAAACCTCATCTACATTCCCATCAAATAAACTTGATGCATATCATGAAACGAAAAAAATTAATCTTTATAATGCCTGTTGACTGAAAAATCTTTTTTTAATGTGATTTTCGGTTTCTTAGATTGACGATGTAAAGTCCAAAATTCCATTGGACCATTGTAGAGGAGGATAATTTCGCGTTGTCAAAATTATTCCATTTGAAAAACAAATTGTCACAACCCACCTTACAATCTATCACTTTTAGATCCAAAGGAGAAGTTAGACGTGAATTTTGAAGTTCATCCAACATTCAAATGAAAAATTTCTATATTATTCCATCTAACTATTATGTGCTTTTGTTGGAGAAATCAGAAAATATACAGAGTAAGCAAAAACAAGTATGGAGAACAGTCAATAAACTAACGGATAAAAAAACTAATAATGAGTATCCACAGGAAATGTATATTGGAAATAATTTAATTGATAATAAATCAATTATAGCAAATACTTTTGCTAACCATTATGCAACCTTAGTTCCAAACAATTTAAAACAACATTTCCTTAATGAATCGTCTCCAGGTACCACGGATTTGACTTCAACCGTGAATAGCTTCTTTTTTCATCCTGTTTCCTCTTCAGAAGTCTTCAATGTTATTGCTGACCTCAAAAATAAAAATTCTACTGGAATAGATTGTCTCTCCACGAAAATTATCAAATCTGTATCCGAGTATATCGTTGAACCTTTAGCATTCATTATAAACAGATCTGTTGAAGAGGAATCGTTTCCAGACTTGTTGAAAATAGGAAAAGATATTCCGCTACTTAAAAAAGGTGATCCTCTTGATACTGATAATTATCGACCTGTGACCATTCCTAGTGTTTTGAGTAAGGTAGTAGAGAGGTGTGTTTACAATAAATTATTACCCTTTTTGGTAAAAAACAATATAATCAGCAAGTACCAAAATGGATTTTGCCCAGGAAGATCGACGGAAAGTGCGGCGGCAGCTTTCTTAGAAACTATTTATAGTGGTGTCGACAGAGGAAAATTTGTTGCTGCACTTTTCTTCGACCTATCCAAAGCTTTCGATCCCATAGATTTTGATTTACGCTGATAAGTTGTACACTATAGGTATTCGTGGAAAATTTCTAGCTTGGGTACTTTCCTATATGAAATATAGGAGAATATATGTAAGATAGGACAATACTGACTCTGATATGTGTGAGGTTAACATTGGAGTTCCACAAGGCTCAGTTTTAGGGCCATTGATATTTTTACTTTACATAAATGATCTCCCGCAACATTTGGCTATAAGTTCGGTAGCACTGTTTGCAGATGATACTTCGATTTCACAAGAGGCCGATAGTCCTGTAGAACTTCAATGTATACTCAATATTATTAGTGAACGATTCACAGATTGGTGTCGCAGAAATAGGCTTATAGTTAATCCAGAAAAAACAGTTTTGATTCAATTCTTTGGCAAGAAATATACACATGAACTTCCCAATATAGAAATTACCAACTTAACAATATATCCATCAGACACAACCAAATTTTTAGGATTACACGTAGATTCTGGACTAAGTTGGAAATTTCATATAAAGTATGTATGTAAGCGATTAAACTGCAGTTTTTATGCATTGCTACAACTGAAAAAGGTTTTGGATGAAAACTGTTTGAAGGATGTCTATTATGCAATGGTTCATTCAGTTCTCTCTTATAATATAATTGCATGGGGGGATGGAACAAACATAGAAAGAGCTTTTGTAGCTCAAAAACGTATTATTCGCGTATTATATGGTCTTCGTTATACAGAATCCTGCAGACCCATTTTTAAAGCAAAAAATATTTTAACATTACCCTCTATTAATATTTATAGTTGTCTACTTTATGTAAAAAAAATTAATACAGGATGGAAACTAACGCAAAGTGTCACATATATCCAACTAGAAACGGAAATCTTTTAAAATTACAACAACACCGTACTGCGTTGTTTCGAAAGTCACCTTCTGTAGCAGGTACAAGACTCTTCAATTGTTTACCATCAGCCATAAGAAATATTTCAGAAATTCCTTTATTCAAACGGGAAGTTAAAAAATATTTGTGGGAAAGAAGTTTCTATTCTATTAACGAATATCTGGAAAACTCTTGAAATAGTAATGTGTACGCCTCGTGATAATTGTGATGAGATTCAAAGATGCTTTGTCTGACACGTTTATTTTAAAATTTTTCATTTTTATATTTTACACCGACGATTTCTATGTTTGATTCATGTTTTGTATTGACAATTTTTTTATCATCAGATTTATTCAAGGAAGGAATATTTTAATATTATTTATATTATAAATCTCAGGGCCTCTTTACCGTCCCTTTTAATGTGAATAATTATATTTAAATGTGTTCATGTATATATGTATGTGTATATATAACTTATATCTATTTTTTTTTGACATGTCCAATATCATGTAATATGATCTTACTGGATCAAATATATTATTATTATGAATACCAAAAAATTTTATTAGATTTACTGACCTTCACACAACACTCAGTGTCCATTTTCAAGAATATAGAGATGATAAAAAACAATACAAACGCATATCAACACCCTAATGAAACTGCCGGCGTAGTATTCATAGCATCACACTCTATTGTATGCAGGTCACTACTATTGTATGTATTATTAATATCGACTCCATATAAAAATGAACGTTCTTTATGAGCATTCCTTCGATATCTTCGGATAAACATGTTAAGTGTCAAATAAACTAGAGTTACTCATATTCTTCAAGAATGAATCATTTCAGGAATTGACTAAAAAGTTTATTGAAGGAGAAACACAATTATAATTGAGGAGTCGTGACGAGTGTTTAGATTTTATTTGATATATTTTACAAGTGGTTTTGATAGTTTTTAATAGACATATGATTAAGCATCAACACTTTATCGACTATTGGTCTAAACCTGTTAAGTCATAAAGATAATATAATAATTCCATAGCGAGACAATTGGTAAAACGTCGCCGGATCTTCTAATGCATGTAACGTCTGTATGAATTTTCAAGACACAGTCTGACGTTACATAAAAAAATTGAGTGCCTCTGGTTGGTTGAGGCCCAGATAGAGACGAGCTATAAATTTTAATTATTCTTAAGATTGGTGTACAATGTCGACTATGTGCTTATTGAAAATATCAGCGGTACATCAGATATCTTCTTTGGCTTTGACTCGACAATGTAATTATGCTAGCGCAGAATAGTGAATCGCATTGAGTATCAAATAATAAGTAGAATACAAAAAGATATAATAACTTCTAAGAACTTACATACTTACGATAAAACTGGTAGTCAAATGCAGGACACCATGTATATAGTGTCTCAAAACTCATGAAAAACCCCCTGTAGCTTCCGTAACTTTTGACGTAGAATTGTGAAAGTTATACAAACGATAGATATCTACATCAAAAATTAACAAAATGAAGTAAAAGGGTAATTTCAAGTGATTTACAGGGGCTTCCAAATTAAGTCGGCACCAAACTAGTAGAATTTTTAATGGCCTCTTCGATGCCGAAAACAAAAAAAAATTGACAGTCGCGTTTTCAGAATATTTCATAAAATTATATTTCTTTCAATGGAACACCCTATATTCTTTCATGCATTTCAATTCGTAATAACATTCTCAACAACAAAGCTCATATCACCTTTCTTCCTAGAGTGGAAAATGAGCAACTAATGAGGAAATATTTATTTCTTTCACTAGTACAAAAAAATTCTTTTGTTTTGGCGAATAAAACCTCAAACTTCTGTAGAAATATTATATGGAGTGATAAGGCTAATTTTTTCAAATCGTGGGATGTATAATGGAAAGAATTTTCATTATTGGAGTAGACATAATCCAGTTCTAGTCCATCCCCACAACCCGCAAAGACGATTTAGTATTAATGTTTGGTGTGGTCTATTTAGAGGCAGAATTATCGGTCCATTTTTCTACCACGGTTCTTTGAACGGACCCCGTTACATTAATTTATTAACAAGAGTTTTGGAAGAGTTTTTCGATTATCTTGATCTGGAGGCTCGTCAGATGAT
This sequence comes from Chrysolina americana, assembly GCA_958502065.1. Taxonomy (NCBI): domain Eukaryota; kingdom Metazoa; phylum Arthropoda; class Insecta; order Coleoptera; family Chrysomelidae; genus Chrysolina; species Chrysolina americana. Next base: position 92,372,697 of record OY293412.1, read on the forward strand.
CTATTTTCAGCAGGATGGAGCACCAGCACATAATGTCAATGGCGTAAAATGAATGCTGCGAGGCTGTTTTGGAAAAAGATGGATTGCTACAAATGGTCCTGTTAAGTGGCCCCCTCGTTCACCAGACATGATACCTCTAGATTTTTATTTTTGGGGATATCTGAAAAATGAGGTGTACAAAATGAAACATAATAATGTAGATGAACTGAAAAATTATATTGAAACTATAATTAATAGAATTGATGGCCGAACTGTGTTGACTGCCACACGTAGAAGGGCCCAAATATATGTTCAACAAGAAGGCGGTGTTTTTGAACATTTACTCGATATTTTATAGCGCTTTTTCAAATCCGTTTGTTATAAATGTTTCCTATTGATAAAACTGTCTTATTTTCACCTTTACGAAACAAAGTCAAATAAGCTTTGTTGTTGAGAATGTTATTACGAATCGAAATGAATGAAAAAATATAGGGTGTTCTATTGAAAGAAATATCATTTTATGAAATATTCTGAAAACGCGACTGTCATTTTTTGTTTGTTTTTGCCATCGAGAAGGCCATTAAAAATGCTATTAGTTTGCCCATTTAACCGAATTCGCAGCATCAATAATAACGGAATTGGCAATGGTGCCGACTTAATTTGGAACACCCTGTATACTGCATGCCTGCAGCGACGGAATTACAGATATTTCCGAGAAATTATAAAAGACAAAATGGGACGAAAATGTTTTTGGTAAATTTGAGCCAAAACAATAGATTTGGATTTTTTCGAAACTATTTCGTAATTTGTTCATAATAAATCCTGCGCGGGAAGTCTTTGTTCATAGGGGTGGCAGCTAAATATCCATCATAAAGAGCTACTTCAGAGAAACCCATCCCACACACAACTTCGAAGGAATGTGAGTGTAAGTCGTCAAGGAGCTTGTTGATTCTAAGATCTTTTTATTCATACAACGAAAGATTTTTTATATCGCAGTCTACTTTAATGAATTGAAATGACAAAATTTTGCTCACTCAACCAGTTTGACTTAAACTGATTAACTTTCCTTCCTTGTAACCAATTTAGAAGATTCGCGACTGGTTTTTACCTCGACTGAAACATCTTTTGAACTAAATGGAACTGGTTGCAGTTTTGATATAGTTCTGGAAGACGTAGTCCATGGGCTTGTGGCGGTTCAAGATACCGTAGGACAGACCTTTCATTCTGCATGATCAATTGACTTGAGAACGTTTTTAGTAGTACATGTTGACAGGACTATTTATTTCTATGGCCTCCGCGATCTCCGGATTTAAGTGCTTAGTTCACATGACACCCATCTTGACGGACACAATTTATTGAATGAAATTATTTCTCCCAAGCACAAAAAGCTACCGACCACCGTCATTTCTACGGCTTTCCATGAATTGTAGGCGCGCAGAATTCAAATGTTTCTCGATGTTCCAGTCTTTGCTAAGGTATATAAAGCAGAAGACTTAACGGTCAGTTGATTCAATTTCGAGTTGAGCTAGTCGAGTTGATGAATAATTATTTTGAAGGGTTCAGATTTGTTATTTCAAGGACTCTCAAATTGGTCACAGTGGGCTTTGGGGGATACAACGTACTAGTGATATTTTTACTCCATCTAAACCCTTTCAAGTTGAGAAGGGATTTTGTTACATCCGTCAACCAACAGAAGTCTTCGAGAGACTTGTGCAAGCTAGGGAAGACGAGGCCCTTACCTCTCAACGTGTAATGCCATGCAGGTAAAATGGTAGGCCTTACAGATCGAGACGTGGCCGGTACCGGTGGAATAAATCACGTCTGGATCCGAGAGCTGCATTCATCAACGATTCCGATATAATATATCACGTTCATTCAGTTTGTTTTCCGAAGGGTCGGTACTAAAAATATGAAAAAACAGTTGCGTAATGTTCCCTATACGTAGTTTCACATTTGACTGATTTTATAAACTAATTATTTCAATGTTCAACATGATTTAACATATAGATATTTTTTATTATAGCAAAATTATTATTATTACGGGTATAGAAAAAAATACATTTTTGAATTCGAACATCATCTTTCGCGTTTGAAAGGCAGTGCGTGTCACTGTTAACAATAACATCTACGTTCGGTGTGTTAAATGATAAATAGTCTTTTGTTTAGGTCTTCCTTCCATGAATATAAATTATTGAATTAAACATCGACGATTTTTATTTATAACACTGTCATGCTTCAACATTTTTGCATGTCCCAACTACAATATTTACTTCTATTCGATGAATGGCCAATAAAGGCAGTAACTGCTTAAATCATAATTTTTCTTCGCGATTATGAAATATCTTAGCATATGCGGTGTTTAAAGATAATTCAGGAACACGAAAGCTTCATTCAGCCTTTGTTCTCAAACTTTGCCATCTAATGATTCCTTAGTGCTAGAAATGTATTCAAACTCAAAATATTAAGTATTTTTATTTCATTTAAATTCTGTTCAAGTTCCAAGTGTTTTGCAATAAAACATACAGAAATAATAAAAACTACTATATTTTTTTAATTAAATTGTCCATTATTTGTTAAACAATGATGAAGTGTGCTCTCAAACTCCTTTCTAACATTCCAAAAACTTCTGGCTGAAGTTATGTACACGCAGCTGTTATACGTCTCTTCTAATTTTCCAAATCTCAAGGCTGTGTTCTGTAAACAATCGATTTTAGATGCCCCCGTAGGAAGAAATATCGGGGCGATAAGTCGGGTGTTCGTGGTGGCAATTCTATTGCTCCTCTTCGACGAATCCACCTTCCAGGAAATCTGTCATTTAGTCACTGTCTAACTGGAAGAAAGTAGCTTAATCTTGTTGAAGTCAATAAGTTCATCTCGCAAAATCAGGTTACCATCCGCATTAATTTGATTTTCCAAACTAGTTGTTATTAAGGGGTATATTATTTCTAAGCACTTAAGTAGAGCTCATCAGTTACATTTTCCTCAAAGAATAACGATCCAATAATAGTATTCCCAATAATCCAAGCACAAACGTTCACTTTCTCTGGATACTGTGTATGACCTTCCCTAAAAAGTGGAGAATTTTCATCGCTCCAGTAGCAATAATTCTGTTTGTTAACATGCTCATTGAGAAAAACGTGCACTCATCAGTGAAGCAAATATTGTGCAAAATATTTTCTGTCCTGTATAGTTCCTGGTCGACGTTTGCCGACACCCTAGGAAATAAGCGAAAGGCCGAGCGAAAGGCACGATTATTTTTAATCAATTTTCATTTCGTGAATTTATTGCCAAATTTATTGTTTTATTTCTCCAAAAAGTTTAGGTTTTATTAAAAACATTTCCGTAATATAATTCGACATTTATTGCATTTGAGAAATATAAGTTAAACATCACTGATCCAAAATAAGTATTTAACTGGTAGAGAACTTCGGTAGAGAATTTGTCGTATACAAAAAAAATTGTAGTGCTCTTATTTTTTTTATCATATGGGGTGGCTGTGCTAACTCAGAGACTCATGCATAATTCTTGCGGTGTTGCCAATAATTCGAAATTTTCGCAGATACTAGAAAATTCAATAATTAAATTAAATACATATAAAATATGCTAAAGAAACATTTTTTTGTGTTATTTTTACGTCCAACAAACTTGACAATTCTTAGTTAGTACTATGATGAACGTTGATGTTCAATGCCTCTATATTATTGGCAAAGCTTACTCCACATAAACTTAGCACAACCACCCCAAACATAAAAAACTAGACATTATGTACATTTATATACTTACGACTATTATGTTAATGAGTACTTTTCATTCTAATATGAAGTGAAGTTTCTACCAACAGAGTCTGACCCATTTATTTTTGGACACGATGTAAAAGTTCATAAGATGATTGGTTTCTCATTGGCATTTCGCCGTATACTTTCCTGCTTCGTCCTATTTGGTAGTTTTGGGTCAAGCAATGGGATGCGAATTCATAAGAACTCGTATAAGAGCGAGCGAAACAATGTCAATGGTTCATTAGTTGTGTGACTTGTTTGTAATCAAAAACAACGATAAGCAACGGTAATTAGTTACTAGTTAGACTGCCTGTCTGGCGCAATGGTATACTTTTGTAAGCGTGTTATCAGTTGTGACTCAGTCTAAAGAGAATAAATAATAATATTGTTGGATAAATTGCCCCCGATATCTTATCACCAAGATATTTCATGCAGTTATTTCAAAACAAAAACAAAGTACCAAGTGAAAAAGTCTGTACTTATATACCTAAAGTTTTTGAATATTTGAATGTCCTAAACAACATTAACATTCCTTGAAAAGACTCATCTTGTTTACCAACAACGAAATATGGTTTAAAAATATTATTTTTGAGTTTTGCAGCTGGTAGGTATTGTTTATCCCTGTGGGAGGGGTAGATGTTACACTGAAAATTTTAAATGGATTTTCGAGTGCGCATCATTCTATCTATTCAATAATACTCTTATTCATTAATTGAATATTATTTTCCAAGAAATTGGTAGAAGGGAAGCAATTTAATGGTCTCCGAGATCACCGGATTAAACCCCCGTTGACTTATCTCTTCCAAAGTCCTAAATGGAACAAGATCGACGCTTTTGCAACTCTCAAGCGTCAAATTATTTTCAGCTTTTGTTCCTTGTTGGTTTCTGCAAACGAAAGAACTGTACTGGCTCCAATTCTAGTAGAAATGATCAGAGCTCGTCTTCTAAAATTAACATGAAAAAGTAATCTAACAGTACAATTTCGAAGGAAGGTAGTTAATTTGCCTTCATCAACTTGTGGTTTTTCACGATGCATTATCTCTAGAATTTATTTTGAATGCTTGAAAGGATTGTTGGTTCTCTTATCTCTCACAAGCTAGGAGCTAGAGATTCAAGTTGCAGGTGGTATCATTTTGGAGGAAGATCTGTTATAGTTCTAGCAGGGTAGTGCTCTATCTCATGAGTTTTTCCCGTCGTACGACGATAATTAAACGAGAGATGAATTTGCAGAAGGGGAGCAACTGAATGGCCTCCGAGATCGCCGGATTCAACTCCCATAGACTTCTCTCTGTGAGAACCCAACCCGTCCAAAGTCCTGAATGGAACAACTTCGACGGTTTTGCAACTCTCAAACGTCAAATTATTTTCATCTTTTGTTTCTTGTTGTTTTCTTCGACCGAAATAACTATTTCATCAACCAGTTTCAGTACTACCGACTGCTGTGCATGTAGAGATGACTCATCTGGATTTTTTGGCCTCCAAAAAATGTATTATTCATCAAAAAGTGTTATCTCTTTTTAATGTTAACAAATTACCATTGAAAACGGAAGAATGCCTTATAAATTGCACTATGTTTTACATCGAAGGCCAAACATTCATCAGCTTGTGATGACATAATTTGTTCCATTGTAATATGTAAAAATACCAACTAATGAAACTATCCTTATAAGTATCTATGAATTCACTCGTGTTTTGTTTGGCCCTGGATCTTTCTATTTTTTCCACATGGACACAGTTGGATTGCGAGCAATTAAAAAAAAAGCAATGAGTAATTGAAAAAGGGAAGTTGTTGATAAAATTGTATCAAAATCGATCACCGAACCAAATCATCTCTACGCTATCCGATAGATTCAAGGTCAATCGTTTGCTTTGTGGTGAGGTGATTCCACAATGTCTTTTATTTGCTGGCGTATCAAAATGACATCGTTATGTAATTGTATTTTAGTGACAATGAAGTAAATAATGGTACTAGGACCATAACAAAGTTGAAAATGTCCTGGTACTATAAAATTCAAGTGTGTAAAGTTTCAGAAAGTTTAGCATGAATGAACTTCATAAGAAAAAATACAATTACTTAAAATCGAACAACTTTATTCAAAATACCAAACTTCACCTTCCAAATCGGAAGGAACCCATAATTAGAATAACCCATTTTCAAAGATTTTACCAAATCCAATTGGCAGCAGTGTGTATTTGACAGTGAATAAATAATTTGCTGTTGTACTGTGAATGAAATGGAAGACACTATTTTTCACAATGAAAGTATCTGTAGTTTCAAAAATATCAGATTTAAAATTAGAAAATTATGAATATATTTATTGATGCCCGCACATAACGTCTTGTATGTACCTACTTAATTCGGATCATAAACAATCAATACGGTGCATGCACGATGTGATATCACGGATACTACCATATTTTCATCTCTGATATAGTTTAGGATTTCTTATGACAGCTGGAGATCCTCCGCCATAAATTAGAAAGCCCTTGACGCAACATTCACAGTCTCTTGAATAGGTATTCAGACTGTACTCTGATCGGATCATAACTGAGGACATAGAAGAAGATATATGAGACTGCTTCCTATTTAGGACAATTTTTTATTATTCACTTCTCAGTATTGCAAATCATGAATAGTTATTCTGGCTTTCAGAGGTGAAACTACGAAATTTCAGATGAGTAAAAGTCTCCTTTGCCCCATAGCCAAAAACGAAGTAAATTTTTGAATTTTCCTGTTTGGTACTATAAGTTTCGAAATTATGAAAATCGAGAAAAAATGTTGGTTGTAGATCTTCGTTTTCTCTGTAAAAAAAGTGTATATGAAGATTCGGAATAATATACTTTACGCTTTCCGAGTTGCATAACAAAATTCATTAACAGTAAGTACTTTATAAAATTATGACTGCCCACTACGATATTTTGGAAATTTTTGTGCAGTAATGTGTGACTGTTTTTTTTTAATATGTTTTGCTAACTACTTATATATGAAGTCAGCGAATTAACTTCCGCAATTTCTATATTTTATCTGTTTTGAATTATCCATAATTTACAGCATTTTTGTTGCTAAATATTTTTGTCAATCTTTTTTAATACCTAATTACAAGATATTGGCATGTATATTATAATTATCGACTAAAAGACTACAAATTGAGTATATGAAGTTACCCAAGTAATTCGCGACATATGACATGAAGTTAGCAAATCAATGTGTACTTATATAAAAAAAGAGCGACTAATTTTTTTCTTCTCAATAAATTAGCGACAAAAAGCGGAAAAATATAGATACTTCAAAATTGATCGAAGGTAGACATTGCGGAAGATGTTTCACTAACATTATATGAAAGTAGCAAAACATTATAGATATATTTAAAAAATAGAGCCATAAATTATGGAATCAGTTATTATATTTTTTGACGTTGTCTCGCTAACTTTATATATCTACCTAGGCCTTTATTTTTCTATACCAATTTGTGTATTGAGAAACAGATGTATTGAAACCTGTCAATGTATTGAAAAAACATTTCTAATATTCCTACATTTTCCCATTTTATTATCATCCTTCCTTCATGAATATTCCAATAATTAATCTAATCTTGCTGCAGATCATATCAAACATCAAATATTTGAAGTAGGTATAGCACTCAAAGAAGATTAAAAATATTACAATTAAATAATGATAACCATGCGGTTGTATTTGAAGAGAAAGTATAATTTTGAACAGATAATAAGATAAATCTACTAGCGGTTTTGAAATCGAAATTCGATTGTTTATTTTCAACTCATATAGGTAAATCAATTTCGAAAAATTGCTGATTATTGTTTAAGCTCATTCAATAAAATCATTTCTTGAAAAGTATTCTCTGATATTGCCAATTTACTCCATATTGATTAGACCTGTTCAAATTGAAGCAAAAAAATTAATATGCAGACAACATAAATTGAAAAAAAAAAAGGCTTTTCTAGGATCATTATTTTTGATACTTATACAGCTATTCAAAATTCCATTAACGGAAAATTTTGACCGTTTCAAAAGTGTATTTATTTTGACCGTTTCAAAAGTGTATTTCCTATTGAAAAAAGGGAATATTCTCAAATGAAAATTGAAAACTGTTTTTTTTTAATGAAAACAACCTACAATAAAAATAAACAGTGGTAAATGGTGATCTAAGTTCATCTATCAGTCACAGATGATTCCACATCTGACTTTATGAAGAACATGTTCAATAAAATCATAATATATTTCCTTCATCACATCTCATATAGATTTTTTATGCTTTCTAAACATTCAAATCACTGTACACCTAGAAAACTCCAACAAAACAATTTTAGGTAGTTTATTGTTTTCTCTGCAGAAATTCACAGGGCACATTTCCAGTGTGCCCCAAGGAACAGTATTAGGCCTATTGCCATTGAAAATAAATATTGTTATATTTTCCTGTGGAATAGTGTGGAAGAGCACTTACCTGGGTTTCAGTTTTGGTATCTCCATTAATTCCTTGTAGTCTTCTATTATCTGGGATATTAATTGATGAATTACTAGGAGTGTCATCATAATTTTTTTCCGAAATTTTGTCACATTCAATATGCTCTTCTTCCACTGAATCTTTAGCAGAATCGCGATCTAAATCATCAGAATGCTTGTCAGCTACATTCTCACTACTGCTAGATGACTTTGAAGACACCGATAAATTTTTAACAAGCGAAGCACTAAGGACCTCAATATTAACACCTTTGCCAACAGGCCTAGTTTCTTGTTCCTCAGACTGCCTGCTAGTGCCAGCCACACTGCTAGAATTTATCGAACTTACACTTGAGGATAGGCTACCATTGCTTTTTGTCACTACATTTGATTTATTGAGTGGTTTGCTTCTCCTATAAGAGACCAATGAAGAGCTGCTGAGTTTCACAGGTTTATCTTTCTTGGGCCCCTCAAAGTCGATAACCATCGAAAATATGTTTTTGGTAGCAGATGCCGAAGGAGGTGTAGAAGGGACATCATCAACACTTTTCAGGTCAACATAGAAACCAAGAGGGGTTTTTCTAGTTGATTCAGATGCCTCAGTATCAAGCTGCACAATAGAGTTGAAAGGAGTGTTGGTTTCTGGAAAATGAGGCAAATTTCCCGACGAACTGGAGAAATTATGATCATCATGTGGGTTTGACATTTGTAACATAGAAAAATGTGGTAAAGCGGTTTGAAATAACAAGGCTCCCTGTCTTCGCTCGTCAGTTCGTCTCTGATCTGCAGTATCAGCATCGTCTGACAAACTGGCAGCATCGATAAAGCAACCACTAAGCAGTTGTTGGTTATGCAGTTGCTTTTGCTCTTTTGTCCGACCTCTCCAGTCTTCATCACTCCCTACGCCTGAATCCATGTCAGTTTTCACATGCTTTTTATTCATTTAGAGCGTATTGTTCACATATATGACCTACTAATTGTAATCGCAATATTTTCATTATTAATTTCCAATAACAAACACATAAGAAGTCACCAAATACATTAAAGACATCGCACCACTACATTTCAGTATTGTCACTAGTTTCATTTATATTTGCCGGCTTTTCATCAAAACACTTGCATTTCAACACTGGTGTATTATTGACCATTCTAATTATCCCCTTCTAACAAAACAACTAAAATGGATTTACTCGACTTGTCAATCTTGTCATCATGTTGTCAAATCTGTCAAATAAACACAACACACATACGCATACGCTCCACCACTGCTGTACACACTCAGTGCAGTCTATACCAGTGTTGCCAATAAAGAAATTCGAATTATACCTCTTCTTTTAAATTCATCGTTGGGATCCATCGATGGCCATCGATTACATCCTTATTTAACTAATAGAAAATGACAGCTCGAATGCGCGTTATCCATCGATGAATTCAAAAACTCGTCCTTTACATGTTTTTACACGAAAATGCCGAAAATCACACCACTTCGTCACATTTCTCTAAAATAATCAGCACTGGTTTTACTTGGTTATTTGATGATAATATGTATAATGGACAATTCAATTAATTCAAATTGAACAGTTCCTACTATAGCTACAAACTCATTTTTGTTAGTTAAAGAATGACGTCCAAGACGACGCCAAGGGAATTTGGACCTCACGTATTAACATATAAATAAAGTGCGTAATTTCGAAATATTTTTCAGCCATCTATGTACCACAGCAAAAGTATTGTGCATTGTGATTTGTTGAATTTGAAAGCGACACGAAAAGACCATTTATATATACCACATATCATGTATAATCACCTTGCACGTATCAATCATGGTGACAGAAAATAGTACAAAGTCTTACTTAAAACTCGCTCTCACACGGAGAAGTTAAAACCCTACCGTATAAAAGAATTTTTTTGTGCTTATCGTAGATGAAAATGAAACTGTATTCCATGTGTAGGGTTAACGTTCAAACCTAACCTATTCGCCACACAACTTTGCAAAAAAGTCTCTTGGTCCTTTAGGTTAGCACTTACACTCGGTGTTATTTAAGGCGGATTTATCGGATTCATAATGCACAATTTAATGCATATGTATAACTTTAAAATACAATTTATAACATTTCAATACTCAGATTCATATGAAACCATGCATTAACCCGTTTCATAATTTATAATTCTTAAATAGTTTCATATGAAGGCGGATTTATCGGATCCATAATGCACAATTTAATGCATATGCATAACTTCAAAATACAATTTATAACATTTCAATACTCAGATTCATATGAAACCATTTACCTGTTTCATAATTTGTAATTAATAAATGGTTTATGTGAATTTTGATTATTGAAATGTTATAAATTGTAGGTATTTTAAAATTATGCGTATGCATTAAATTGTGCATTATAATTATAATTGTTATATCCGGCAACCGGTTGCACCCCTACGTGCAACCCTCAAAAGTCAGAGACTTGTGTGAGCTAGGGGAAGACGTAGCCCTTACCTTTTAATACGTGTGATGCCATGCACGAGACCGGTGGCAATACTGAGATTCGAACTCACGCTCTCTGGCTTATGAGGCGAGGACTCAACCCGCACACCACCGCGGCCCACAATGAATCCGATAAATCCGCCTTTAATCTTGAGTATTGAAATGTATAAATTGTATTTTAAAGTTATGCATATGCATTAAATTGTGCATTATGAATGCAATAAATCTGCCTTTATACTCGATCCACTATTTCCGTATTCGTTTAACGATTTGATTGATAGTTGACACATTCCTTTAACCCATGGATCACGGTCAAATAGTTTAATAAAACTGCCTTCAAGTGACGTCATTTCCAGTGGTTTGCTTCAAGTTTTATGAAATAAACCGATATAAATTACGTCACTTCGGAGTAGTTTGATCAAACTATTTGACCGTGAGCCACGGGCTTTATGTAACTATATAAATGAAAAATAACCTTTATTGATAGACTTGCTAGGCTGTCGTCACGATTGGGCGGAGCTTGAAGAACCTTTCCAAACAAATGGCTAATACGTGTTGAAAACTCATAAGACATTATTGATTTGATGATTTTGCTTACTTCTGGTAAGAAATAAGGATAGTTGTTATTATTTTGAATAAAGGGATCTGTTAGTTGAAACCTCTTGTCGAAAATAGACCAACTAAGCATGACGTCAAAGTGGGTGGAACTTGGTGAAACTATCCATACAATTTTTAAACAATTTTAAACAAATTTTTCGCCCATTCGGGACAACAGCACTTATATGGTCTATACCGATCTTTGGAAACGTCCACCAAGCTCCACACTCACTTTGGCGTCACGCTTATTAGATGGTGCATTAGTTCATAATGTGAAGCATATGGCTCACGGTCAAATAATTGGTCAAATTGCCCTGAAGTGATGTAATTTCTATTGGTTTGTTCAAGTTTTGTAAAACATACCAATCAAAATAAAGTCACTTCAAAATGCACTTTGATCAAACTATTTGGCTTCAGATTTATTACTGGGCATTTTTAGCGATATTAGCAATAGAGATATTAGTGTTATTATTAGCCAATGATTTCAAATTGACCAACAGTAATATATAGAACTATTCGTCACGCCAAAATCGTACTAAATCTAGTTTGAGCTATTTTCTCCCGCCAATATTTCAAATCATGCACTTCCCACTATTCATGTACTTTGATCATGCTAGGGAGATACGTTTTTAGGAATTTGGATTTTCACGCGTTAATTAGGTTATAATTTTCATTATTTACTCTAAACTTGTTATCCCTATTCGGCTAGTTTACAAACTCCTTACTAAACGAACGCCACTGCTAATAAAATCATAACAATAAGGGAGAGTTCCTAATGAAACGTTTTTTACTTTCGCGTCACGGATTCTGATTGGCGAATTCTACGACGCCTGACACTATTCGCCAATCAGAATGCGCGAAGAAGGCGGACGCACGACGCAAATACTCTAACTAATGACCTCTCTCTCTCTCTATTCAGGTCGTTGCTTCCTCTACAGACCAACACTCCTCGTGTTAAGGCCGATTCAGATAGTTCAGTGCCCACCCGGCATTTTTAACCCTGCATGCTTGTAGACGTTCATCAGGGCTATTCACTAAGCAAAGTTGTTATGGATAGCGACTAAAAATTATCGTTATATTGAAGGCCAGTTGCTGAGCGCGAAATTCGTATTCACTATTTATGTAAAGTTGCTATAAAAGTTGCTACGTATAATGATCAGTGGCTATGAGGAGTGTTTAACAGGCAACTGCTTCTGATGTGTTGTTAGTGAAAACCACTTGCGTCGGGCCCTGATTGGAATGTTTTTTAAATTTCATTTATGTAAATAATTAAGTTTTTTAAAGAATAAGAATGGCATTTTTAGTACAGATGGACTTTTTAATGATTGAAGAATTAAGACAAAGGTATGTGTGCTGCTAAACATCTGCCAAGTTTTTAATAAAAATGGTTCCTTTTTTAGAGCAAATCTAAGAGCCGAAAGAATATATTTAAGAGATTCTAGTAATCCTTTCAGTTTGCCTGATAACACATTCAAAAATTTGTTTAGGCTAAATAAAGATATAGCTTTGGAACTTATAAATGATTTAAATCACTTTCTACCTGATGGACAACGGACGACACACATTTCCAATCATTTAAAAGTGCTACTTACTTTAAATTTTTATGCCCATGGATGCTACCAGGCCAGTGTTGGTACAACTTTACATTTTCCATCAAGCCAAGCATCCGTTAGTAGAATTGTGACATTGGTCACTGAAACTATTTGTGAACACATTGTTCCCAGAGAAATAAGGTTTCCAAATACTGAAGATGAAGTTCGAATCACTGTCCAGGAATTCTTAAACAAATTCAATTTTCCTGGAGTCATAGGATGCATAGATTTCACTCATATTGCAATTATTAATCCTCCAGAGAATAATGAAATTTACCCTTGGGCTGTTTACTATAACAGAAAGGGTTATGCTAGTATTAACACTCAAGTGGTATGTAATTCAAGGCTAATTATAACTGCAATAAATGCTCGTTACCCAGGGTCAACTCACGATGCTGCTATATGGCAAATGTCCTCTATCAAAGAACATTTGGAGCAAAATTATTTTGAAGATAGAACAAATATTTGGCTTTTAGGAGATTCTGGTTACCCTTTACAACCCTATACACCTATAATAGATGCAGAGCCTAATACACCCGAAGCAGCATATACAGAGTGTCATAAAACGACTAGAAATATTGTAGAACGGATGTTTGGTATTCTTAAAAGCCGCTTTAGATGTTTACTGAAACATAGAGTACTACATTATATGCCTCCGAAAGCAGCGAAAATTATATATGCATGTGCTGCTTTGCATAATATATGTATGAAAGCTAATATAGACATATTAATCCAAAACCAAAAAGCTTTGTCTATAAGTTTTTATAACTTCTGACAATAAAGTATATTTTGACTTTGACTTTGATTTAGAGCAACTAGATGATGAAGAGCATATAAACATTCCAGACCCAATTGAGAGACAAGAAAATGTTAATATTTTGGCATTTGGTAGTAGAACAAGAAGAACTTTAGTTGACCATTTTAGGTGACTTACTCAGGAATCTATTATAGAGAATTCTAATTTCTTGGCCATTATTTGTGAATCCTGTAAGTGTCGTGATATGAATTCATCATATTATTTAACATAGTTACAAATGTCGTTTATTTTAGTTGTTGATTATTTTAGTTAGAGGTTCAAAAGGATTTTGATTATTTATGTTTTATTCAAAATCAACAAAATAAAATTCTATGGAAAATGTTAGTTTTATTCATCTTAACTTACATATTTAAACAAACCTAAGTAATAAACTATGATAAAGAAATAGAGTTTTCATTTGTTTGTTCTGCTACTAATGTAATGGCAATCGCTAAATTATTTATTGACGTTGCCAGGTTGTTGTTTGATGTGGCTAAGTTGTTGTAGGATGAACCAATGGCATCATTAGATTTTGATAACTCATTAATGGCAATACTTAACACATCAAGTGCTTCGCAAATCTTTTCATTAGTATTAGTCAATTCTTTTTTTGGCGCAAGAGTTCCTGTTACTCTACTCTTTCTAGATGTAATTAACGTTTTAGGTGTGCGAACATCCTTTATTACAGGTGCCTCCTCAATCCTCTTACCACAGGTGTCTGAATTTGCCATCACCTACAATCAATTTGATAAAAAAAAAATTTACAAACCATTTACCAAATAATTATACAGTATCTATCAGTCCTGTGTCTGCCTCTTCTTCACAGCTCCTGGCATTGCAAGCACCTGAATCCCCAACAACCTACAATCAAAAACCTTTGATACAAAATATTTTAATATTAATAGACATACTAGGGTAATAAGTTCATAGTCAGACGATGTAGATGCCCCTTCATCAGTTAACCCAATTTCCCGTAGTCCAGGATCCCCTTCAGTTGTTATCCGACCTATCAGATTAAGGCACAAGTTTTCAGTGTCATTTAACTCTGCTTCAGCTAGCCCTCCTCCAGTTCCTTTTAAATTTTTTTGTAATAACCTCCATTTTGCTCTAAATTTTGATTTATACTCGATAAAGGTCTAAAATAAATAATAATATTGCATAATTTGCCCAACAAAACAATATTATTAATACTCTTTTCCACTGCTGAAGGGGCTTTGTGCTGCCTTTGAAATTGTTGAGTTCTTTTGTTAGTTGCATCCACCGTTCTCCAACCTTTGTGGATTCAGCAGGAGATAATTTTCCTTTCATCATCAACTTATGCTCACCCAGAAAATATATCAGATATTGATATTGTTCGTGACTTGTCTTTTTTATCCGTTTATGTCTAAAACAACAAACGTTATGCTGAAAAATTGTCTTATATCAATTTGCCCTTACTTTTCTTCCTTAAATTCTCAAAAACAAAAAAAACAACCAGAAAATACCATCCAGGTAAATTTATTTACTGTCACTATTGTCACAGTAGTGTCAACGAAACGGCCTATTTTCGGCAAGTTGAACTATTTTGCGGCGCTGCCACGTCCATTTCCACGGATTGGTCTTGAAGGTTGTTATGATACCAATCGTTGCCAACTATGTTTTATAGAATACTAAAATTTCGCAAATGGTTACCACGGTCATTATCGAAAGTTGTTATCAAAGTTGCTACGGTTAGCAACTCGGATAACCACTTAATTTAGTGAATAGCCCTGATTGTCTGTGCCCGTGGGCGTTCCTAAAAAAAACAGGGTGGGCACGCACGAAATTGAGACAAGTTCTAGTTCAAATGATGAAAGCTAGTCTAAAATACTTCGTGATTATTTGAAAAACTCCAATGTCATTACTCCAGTATTGACAAAATTATAACAGAGTCAAATAAAAAGGAACCAAAAAAGGCCTTGAAAGGTATAAATACACCATTTCAGAGTTACAACTGACAACCTTGTTCTACGAGTTACACAAGCAGAAGCCTCTGAGAAATCAAAGAACACAGCTGCAACTACCTCACAAGTATTCAGGTCAGGCTTATTTTATGGCGTTCCAAAAACTGAAGGGATCTCGATTTAACAAACTTACGAATCTGAAGCCGGACCTGACCGCATAATTGTTCAACCTCCGTTTCATTATGGTGAAAGCATGACATCACCACAGCTCTATTCCCTTCTAGAATGAACGGGAGCCATCGGGAAGTACATTAAATAGTCATAGTGTGAAATATAAATACTTATTAAACTAAACTTTTCTATAATACAAGTCTCCACGATTTTTTGATTGCACCAGCTACAATATCTGTTTTATAATATTTTTTTGTTGCTCACTTTAGGACAGACGATTCAGACGTAGATAATGTCGAGTGCTCAAGTGTAGTCTCAGAGCTTAATAGTCTAGTCAACAAGTGCCATTTAGACCAACTTTTTTCAGCAGTCTCCGAAAATTATGATTGAGGTGTCATTCGATTCGGAATGACATCCAGATGATTTTTGAAAAAAATGAAGTTCCGCATGAAAAAATTGTAAAAGTTATTAACAATTAACTAAAAAAAAAAAGATGGCTTTAGTATTTTGTATATATCTCAAAAACTAATTAAAATTTTTTAAATCTAAAAAAAGATTCAAAAAGAGGAGGAAATTTCCTAAAAAAAAGCTCAATTCCCGGAATTGTACCATCAATATTTATAATTTTCCCAGAGGGATGAAAATACGGCCGAAAACGGGTACTCTGGCTCGGGCAAGCCACACCCACTTTGGACACTTTAACAATAAAAATTATTTTAAAATACTAAATATGAAAATAAAAAATTGGAAAAATTCAGGCACTAACTGAATAGATTAATGAACAATAATCCGCTTGAAAAAAATTTTTATCACAATTTTTCAATTAGTTAATCAATAGTTAATTAATAATTTTTTTCTGCTTGAACATGAACATTGCAAGTGTGATAATTGTTAAACTATAAATTTAAGATTTTTTTCCTCTTTTGGAGCAATTCTTGAAAGGCTTCAGAATAGAACCCCGTTGGAAAAATTAAAAAGTTTTTATTTTTCAGTTTTTTATTAACAATTTTCGTTGTTGCAAAATTAAATACTTAAATTAATCATTGAAAAAAATTTTTTTTTTTAAATATTATCAATAATCCGTTTTTATGTTATCAGGAACTACATAGAAATAATTTTTTTAAATTTTTATCTCTAATTGTTTAAAAAATTGTTATAAACAAATGCGTTGTTTATAAGATAATTGAAAGTTTTTTTTTATGGAATTTCAATCTTTGATACAAATAATGATTTTTAAAAGAAAAATTGTTCCTTAAAAAAATTTTTTTATTGCTTGAAAACGCATTTGTTAATTAACAATTATTTTCTCCCGCTTCTAATTAATATTAGGGAACCATTTTTTTTTTTTAATCATTATTTCTTTCTTTCTGATATACAAAAAAAAATCCATTTTATTTCATTTTTCATTGTTTATGCAATAAACAATTTGTTATAAACAAATAAATTTTTACCTTATATTTTTTTTTCTATTCTAATTTCTGTCACAAAAACAGACATGATTTTTTTTCTTTTTTAAAAATTTTTTTATTATGTTTTATTTAATTTTTAAATATAAGTTCTCTCTAACTTCGTCATTCTTACCTGGTCTTCATCCTTAAAATTATTATAATTTACAAACTAATGGAGATACGATGAAAATACTTAAGACTTATTTATTCTCCATTACATAAAAAACAAATTTAGCAGAAAAGTTTAGTTGTTACTTATTCATTTATTGAATTTATAGCAATTGTTGTTGAAAAATACTTAGGGAAAATTTTTTTGTTTTGTTTTAATGCTTAAAAATCTTATCAACTATTAAAAATATGACTACTTCATTCAAGTATCTTATCAATTATTGTTCATTACTCAACATTTTTACCTTTTATATATTAATATCACTTTATTATACTTCAAATTCTGAATATTACCATGTAAACAAAAAATTTTTGCAGAGTTCATTAGCCTAAGTGTTTTTGAAAGGAAGAATGATCTTTAAATTGATTTTCATTTAACAAAATTTATTAATAAGTAGTTATTAACATTTACCCCCCTAAGTATTTTTCAACAACAATTGCTATAAATTCAATAAATAAATAAGTAACAACTAAACTTTTCTGCTAAATTTGTTTTTTATGTAATGGAGAATAAATAAGTCTTAAGTATTTTCATCGTATCTCCATTAGTTTGTAAATTATAATAATTTTAAGGATGAAGACCAGGTAATAATGACGAAGTTAGAGAGAACTTATATTTAAAAATTAAATAAAAAATAATAAAAAAAATTTTAAAAAAGAAAAAAAATCATGTCTGTTTTTGTGACAGAAAAAAAAATGGTTCCTTAATATTAATTAGAAGCGGGAGAAAATAATTGTTAATTAACAAATGCGTTTTCAAGCAATAAAAAATTTTTTTTAAGGAACAATTTTTCTTTTAAAAATCATTATTTGTATCGAAGATTGAAATTCCATAAAAAAAATTTCAATTATCTTATAAACAACGCATTTGTTTATAACAATTTTTTAAACAATTAGAGATAAAAATTTAAAAAAATTATTTCTATGTAGTTCCTGATAACATAAAAACGGATTATTGATAATATTTTAAAAAAAAATTTTTTTTCAATGATTAATTTAAGTATTTAATTTTGCAACAACGAAAATTGTTAATAAAAAACTGAAAATTAAAAACTTTTTAATTTTTCCAACGGGGTTCTATTCTGAAGCCTTTCAAGAATTGCTCCAACAGAGGAAAAAAATCTTAAATTTATAGTTTAACAATTATCACACTTGCAATGTTCATGTTCAAGCAGAAAAAAATTATTAATTAACTATTGATTAACTAATTGAAAAATTGTGATAAAAATTTTTTTCAAGCGGATTATTGTTCATTAATCTATTCAGTTAGTGCCTGAATTTTTCCAATTTTTTATTTTCATATTTAGTATTTTAAAATAATTTTTATTGTTAAAGTGTCCAAAGTGGGTGTGGCTTGCCCGAGCCAGAGTACCCGTTTTCGGCCGTATTTTCATCCCTCTGGGAAAATTATAAATATTGATGCTACAATTCCGGGAATTGAGCTTTTTTTTTAGGAAATATCCTCCTCTTTTTGAATCTTTTTTTAGATTTAAAAAATTTTAATTAGTTTTTGAGATATTTACAAAATACTAAAGCCATCTTTTTTTTTTAGTTAATTGTTAATAACTTTTACAATTTTTTCATGCGGAACTTCATTTTTTTCAAAAATCATCTGGATGTCATTCCGAATCGAATGACACCTCAATCATAATTATCGGAGACTGCTGAAAAAAGTTGGTCTAAATGGCACTTGTTGACTAGACTATAAGGTGATTTCCTGGAACTGAAACACTTATTCAAATAATCATCACCATCTGTTTAATTCATCTCATCATCTCTGTGACTGATCTGTGTCAATCGCACTGAATATAAAATATTCTTTTATATCAAATAATTTCTATAAATATTTATACATTCGAAACAAAAACCCTAAAAACTAAATTCAATTCACAACGGCGTTCTTCAGATAATAGTTCCTGAAAACACACAAATCTTTAGCCATATTGATTCTTCCAGAACTTTTGAATATATCGTGCACATGCAATAGCAGAGAATAACTGAACAATTCGGGCATAGTTTTCAATAAGTCCGATACAAGAGAATTGGGAATTGCAGCTAAAACAGCACTTGCCGATTTCACTTTAACTTCTACAATTGATTTAACGAGGTAAAACGCAAAATAAGTCTGTTGGGTAATAGACCCCTCTCGTATTCCACCCTCAAACATGTGTAGAAGATGGCGAAGTGAGGTCAGAAGCTGCTCAGTTGATTTCGGTTCTTCTACGGTATCCATTAGACGAGGCATTTTACTCAATGGTGGCTCAATTTCGATATCCTAGAAAAAAGAAACTTGAAATGCTTTGGGCCAGTCATTTTCGGCTATCATTCAACTGAAGTTGAAATATATTGGCCTAAAATTGACACCTACTCTTGAACAAGTGAACTTTTAAAAGTATTTAGCTCAATAAAAATTCTCGACAATAAAGCATTTCCTTACATCCTCTATAAAACCTGTAGCTCACGGTCAAACTACATTGAAGTGATGCCATTTCTATTTGTTAGTCTCAATCAACTTTAACTAGTTGCCCGAGATCCACGGGCTTAATAGGAACCATGTTGGCATTCATACTCAACTACTATTGGATTGAATCTTGTCAGATATTTTACAAGACCAACTTTGCAATTGCTTTTCATTCGACTACCTGTATGCTGGTTGTATAAAGTCATTTACACAAACAGGTGACTTTTGTTGTGCTTTAGATAACAAATGGTATTTCTCAGCTGTTTGTATGAGTGTATGTACTGATGAAGGTTATCAACTTTGAAACACAGCATTTAATTTATGATAATCAACAATACTTGCAGAAGTAATTCACCCTAGTTAAATCACTTACTTCTGATAAAGAGTCCCAGGCAGTGTAAACACTGTAACTGGTGAGGGTCGCTAGGGCTGGCAGCTGAGGTTCCATCAAGCTATCAGCTTGTATGTCATTGTACAGTAACTGAGGTAAAACGTGAGATAACAACTGCTGAGTACAACCAACTATCTCAACATGAAATATGGCCAAGGCCAAGTCTACCCCTCTTTGAAGTAGGTCCCTACACCTGAGCTTGAGCAGTTCCTGAATCACTGCCGATACCAGCCAACGATCACCGGACGTATCCAACAAGCAGTGTAGGGTCTTAGCCGAATCGTGATCTAGCCAGCCTCTGCAAATACCTGTTGAAATAGTAATGATCTGAATTAGTCATGATATACAATATGAATACAGCACAATAAAATGATATGTCAATAATTATTTGTTTGAAAAAAAACATGATTTATCTTATCGCTATATTTCATATTATAGTTTTGGTTCTGTTGATATTTTATGAATGGTTTTATAAATTTTTACAGATTTTTTTCCTCTGATTACTTTGATAAAATTTATACATAAGTTAAAATAAGCCGAATCCATGTTGTGAAAAACGAGAAAAAAACTTCCTATGTTTTTGTATCGCTTGTATTTGAAACACTAAAGTTACTGCAGTTTCATCTCATTTAGACATTTTCAAACTTAATTTCAAAAACCCTTTAATACCCTCAAATCTACCTTATTGTAATTAACCCCTTAACCTATAATAGATCAAAACATATTATTAATTATCATTTTTGAACCTGTACTGATGGTCTCTTTTCATACAATCATAACAAAAATTAATGACCTATTATTTGTTGACAATTTGTGACGAGACTCAATTTTTTTCTTTTTTGTTTTTCATGAATGTATCACTATGAATCGATTTTATTTATTTATTCACTTTACAAACTGAACCACGGTGGAAAATGTTTTTGTGAACTTGCCCCTACAGAACTCTATACATTTAGAGTTTTCCATGTTGTGATAATCTTATTCTTTGATAACTCTCATATTCTGAGTTCAAGATATTTTATAATTTTATCATCTGTCATTCAGCCCTATGCTGTATCACTTCCGTTAAAAATAACGTCAACGTTATCCGCCATTTCCGTTATTTTGCTATGATTGGTGATAGCATCCTCAGTAGTTATGGTTTCGGAGGGGCACTTTTGAATTGTATTGAGGATTATCCGACTAGTAGGTCCCAAATAGTGAGATAAAACCACCGCTACTCTTTGGACTTTCCTGCATCCTCGGGCGTTCCACAAGGTTCACATTTGGGCCCCCTATTTTTCAACTTGTTTATCAACGACATCAGTTCATGCTTCCATAATAGTAATGCCCTACTTTTCACTGACGACTTTGAGCTGAAATGCAAGTCTAAAATTACCTTGGTAATAATTAGTTGGGATTCAATGAGATATGAAATGAATTCTTCCTTTTGATTTGAAATTGAGTAGGTGGTCACGACTTGAAAATATTCTGGAAAGTTTCGGTAGTACCTCGTGGGTGTTGTGGAAACCTACTATATATTCATCTGAAATAATTTACCTGAGTTTGGCACATTCAGTATAAGTTCTAATAACGTATTATTTTCATCAGTAAGACTTCAAACGAAAAATCTGAGAAAAATCAGAGATCATCTTTGTGGTTAGATATCCACCAGAAAAAAATCTTTGAAAGGTGAATTTTAGGATTTTAGGAAATACCGAACTCGACAGTTTTCACGTTTCTAAGGAATTGAATAAATTGCGATTCCCATTTGGGATGAAGAAATGTAAACAACCACATTAATCGTCGTTTTTTTTTACAAATTCATTATCCTATGTTTTTCCTAATTTTCCAAATAAGCAGCGAAATTGACATTAACGAATAAATGAGTCGGTCTTCATATTGAAAACCGTGCAGTGTTGCCGATTTTCTCACCACTGCTCAGATAATCAAGACGGCTGTGCTTAAACTTTACTTTAAAGCTTTCTTTTATGTCATTATTCATATCATTCATTTAGTGTTTGTTGTCCTATTCGCATACTTAACGTCATATTTTGTAAAATCCTAAATTAGGCTTGCCCCTATAAATAAATAAATATTAATATCTATAATAAAGCATAAATATACCTAAAATAGTACCAAGATTAACATACATTAAAAAGATTCAGAAGAACATAACTTACCTAATTTCCAAACAGAACTCAACTGTTCCGTTGCCGGAACCCTCGACACCAAATGATGGCTACTCATTGTCGGCAAAGGCAGCTGCACCTCTCTTTGCATTTTCCTGATGATCTCGCAAGTCAACTGCCACCTGTCCCTCAAACTATCCTCTTCGGTGATGGGAGGAGCTAGCAACTGCTGCACCATATTGATCGGCTTGAGAAGAGTATCTTGCGGCGCCGTTCTCATGTAAGCGCATATCCAAGCTGCTGCAGCCAAGGGTAGGCAGCACATTTTGCCTCTGACGGCGTCTAGAATGCGTTTTACATCTTGGGGCGCCAAAGCGCCTTGTTCCCATGCCACCAGCACCTCGTGCATCACTCCAGCGATGTTGAACAGTACGTCTTGCCACTTCACACCCGGTTTGAAATCCGACTCGCCAGAGTTGAATTGATCTAGGAGGGATTCTATCACTGCCGGATCACCTGGGAAAATCTTACAATTTTCAATATGCGATATGCCTTTCCACAATATACATAATAACAGTAAAATAATAATACGTGTTTGCTGAAGGACCTCGACCAACAGCGTCTTGATTATTTACCAATAAAGGAAATTTATTTTTAATTAAAAATTATTGAATATTTTTGAAGGCGTAGAAAGACTACTATTATTAAAATTTTCATTTTGGTTGATACTGAGATACTGTCGGAATTCTGACTTAGTATCTCGGAACTAGCTAATTCTGAGTTACTTAGTCGGATAATTAGCTAATTCTGAGTTACTAGGTCGGAATTAGCTAATTCTGAGTCACTAAGTCGGAATTGAAACTTAGTATCTCAGAATTAGCTAATTCAGAGATACTAAGAGGCCTATTCTGTAACGCATAACTATGTCGTTAGAACGATAATCGGTAATTAACGATATTTGCGATTCTGTAGCTAAATATCGTTATCGTTATTCTACGATAAAATTTATCGTTTGTATACGACGTCGATGGAGGTGTCTTTATATTGTCGTTGGTGGATGTCAAACATGAAACATGATTTAATTCACAGAAAATATTGGTATAGGTGATTATTTGAAATGTGAATTAGAATCGAAATATTTGGAAAGAGGAAAGAAAGAGTGGTTAGCACAAATTTTGGTATTTTTTAAAAGTGGTGCGATTGTTCAATAAAAAATGAATAACCAGAGACAACTAGTACAGCTAGTTAGAGAAGATATATTGCGCAGGTGGAATACATGAATACTACGATATTCTCAGCACTTATTATATGTGAATGTTCAAAAATGATCTATAAAACTATTTTAGACAACATCGACAGCGACTCAGAATACTGAGGGACACAAACAACCCGTTTGAGTTACCAGATATTCTTTTTTGGCAAATGTACAGATCGAATAAAGAGGCAGCATAATAATTATTCAATGAAGTTGTGGAGTTCATGTTGCCAGCACAAAGAAACACAGGAATAGCTCCTGTTATCAGGGTGAAATGAAAATTATAGATGCCATATTTCGAGTATGTCATATGTATGTTCACAGTTTTTTTAGCACATCATTATTTCTGGCGCATGGCAGCTACCAGACCTGTAGGATCAGACAGACACAACAGTTGATCTCAACCAAATGTCAGTAGATCTTTTCATGAGGTTATTGATATGGCTTTATAACAAGTAGCACTTGCAATTATGTGTCCGTGAGGAAGAGAAAACAGATATAATTCAATATCCGTAGGAGGTAGTAGTTGTTTTCTGTCAGATATTTTCCTTAATTTCCACTGTGTGGAATTAAGTGGAGAGACAGGCGTTTTTCGGTTTCACGAAATATTTGTTTCATAGAATTGAACTCTCCTATATACACCCTCGAACTTTGTTTGTTTTATTATAGTGAATAATCTTGCACAGAGATATGTGAAATTTCCACAAACCACTGATGAAATATTTCACACAAAACATGAGTATGTAGCAGATGTTTAATAAAATTGTTAAACAAAATTGTTATATTTGTTATTTCCGTCAACTAGCTGCACACCCTTAAAAGTACAACCCTCAAAAGTCTTCAAAAGACTTGTACGAGCTAGGGAAGACGCAGCCCTTACCTTTTAACGTGTGATGCTATGCATGAGACCGCGATGACCATGCTGGGAATCGAACCCATGACCCTTAGGTTAAGAGACAAGCGCTCTACCATCATGACCATCACGGCCCATAATTGATGAATTTCCAGATTCTTTATGGAACGATATAACACGAATCATAGGATGTATAGATTGCACCTATATAAAAATTGTTCCACCTAGTTTTCAGAATCATTAGTTCTTATTTCGTTGTGAAATGCGCATCAATTTGGCTCTTACAGTCGTCTTTTATTCATAACCTGCTGCTTATTTGTTATCGGTTTGGCTGTAGTCATAGTTTGGATGAAAACAATTATTATTTATTAGAGATTATATTAAATTGTTTATTATGTACTTATATTTTATTCAAACTGTAACCAAATTTCATTCTGACAGCAGCCAACTTCGTTCAAACGCGCGCACAAGTATCGACAAACGTTTTTGGTCACAAAACATTAAACTTCAAGTACCAACATTTACCAAATGCATTTATTACTATGTTACCAGATTTTGTTCTTACGACATCGATACTGAATGTATTTTAAGAATTTATCGTTAGGAATGTCGTTGGCGAAAATGTCGTTAGCGCAACGATATCGTATTCTAACGACAATTTACTGAATAAGCCTCCAAGTCGGAATTCTGAATTAGTATCTCAGAACTAGCTGATTCTGAGTTACTAAGTCGGAATTCTGACTTAGTATCTCGGAATTAGCTAATTCAAAGTTACTAAGTCGGAATTAGGTAATTCTGAGATGGAATTCTGACTTATTATCTCGGAATTAGCTTATTCTGAGTTACTGAGTCGGAATTCTGACTTAGTATCTGGGAATTAGCTAATTCAAAGTTACTAAGTCGGAATTAGGCAATTCTGAGATGGAATTCTGACTTATTATCTCGGAATTAGCTTATTCTGAGTTACTGAGTCGGAATTCTGACTTATCATTTCGGAATTAACTTATTCTGAGTTACTAAGTCGGAATTCTGACTTAGTATATCGGAATTAGCTAATTCTGAGTTACTAAGTCGGAATTAGCTAATTCGGAGTTACTATGTCGGAATTTGCTAATTCTGAGTTACTAATTCGGAATTGTAACTTAGTATCTCAGAATTAGCTGATTCTGAGATACTAAGTCGAAATTCTGAATTAGTGTCTTGGAACTAGCTGATTCTGAGATGCCTAGTCGAATAATTAGCTAATTCTGAGTTACTAAGTCGGAATTCTGCCTCAATATCTCAGAATTAGCTAATTCTGACATACTAAATCGGAATTCTGACTTAATAGCTCAGAATCAGCTAATTCTGACTTGGTATCTCGGAATTGACAAAAATAAAAATTTGAATAATAGTGGCCCTTCTACGCCTTCGTACTATGGCAAATGAAAAGGGTCACAATGTAGTTCAACTTTTTAGTATTTTATAAGACTTATATTATCGTTACGAGATTGATAAAAATCCCGTAGCTACGCCGCTGAATCGACTTGCCGGTAATGAATATTCGGGATAACCAAACCGTCGCATCGCGAAGATTCTGGTTACACTTGAGTACCTATATAATAGCGAGATTTCACTGGGATGAGAAAGAAGATTAAGAAGTTTATGAAGAAGTGATGAGCAATTTCTGAAGAAGTATATAAGTGTTTGGAATATTTAACTGGTTGTATTGTTGTATAGATCTAAGTGTTTAATTAGTCAGTGAAGTAGTTGTATGTTTTTAGTGAAGTTAGAAAAATAAACAGTTTAGTAGTGTGCTCGGCATTATTATTTAGCAAATCGTAACATTATTTATGTTCAATTCTGTTCCTGTGAAGATGTTTTTAGATATAGTTAATCATACTTTTTTAATGCATTGTTTTATCTTATATATTGATTGTAAATGGGTATCTTCTCCTATGTATTAAATAAAAATAATAATAAGAGGGTTCTAGAAATGAATGATCTACCTAATTTCAGTAACTGCTCCGAGGCCTTGGGTCTCTGCCTTTCCACCATGCAGGATTTTACCCACTGTTCAAAAAGTGAGTCTCCATCAGGGTCTAGAACGGCAGATGCACCATAATTCTGTACTATAGCCACCAACATGAGGAATGTAATGTCAAACAACTGAGATCTGGCCTTATCCCCGCCGGATTTGGAACATTCATTGAACCGAATCAGCCTATTGACAAGAGTGCGAAGCTGGCCTTGAACAGTAGCCACAGCAAGAATGAGTTCAAAGCTTTTACCTGTAAGAACTTGATGTAACATGCCCAGAAGAGCATCCTGAAAAAATATTGAATCTATAAAAAATATGAATAATACTTATATAATTTGAACTTGAAAATCAGTTGATTGAGAAATAAGAATCAGTTGGTTAAAACAGTGAAAGATGCAACATTTGAAAATAAAATGAAAAACGTTCATCAATTGAAAAACATTTCATTCTTCAGAATGCAGTTATGTTTGATCTTATTAAAAAATCAAGGACATTAAATATCTTTGGTTTAATTTATCTTGGTGCTATTCAACTTACTTAATTATATCATAGTGATGAATGTCCTTATTTAAGTGCATAAATACTTCGAATCTTAGTTGCCACTGAATACTCATGTATAAACAATATTTTTTATTGTCAATTGTAGTAGCAAATAATGTTCCATCAATAACGATAACACTTTATTGAAAAAAATATTAGTGTAGCAAATGCAATAGCACATTTATTTTCCAGTAATTTGGTATTGGGAGCTGGGGTAACCAGGGAATCAGAGCAGACAGTGTAATGATTTCCTATAACAATATGTCATTGACAAATACAATAAACAGAACTGGCCTAAAAATTGTTCCTTGAGGTATTCCCATCTCTTTGCCCAGAATCTTCCTAGATAAAACAAAAAACATTTTTTTTTCTCATACTAATAAATCAAAAGAATATTCGATATTTTTTTGTATTAATAATTCATTTAATAGTCAATTTTGATTCAAATTAGTTATGATTCATTCTGTCCATATATTAGTCAATCCTATTTTAATAACATCATTTGTTTAATCCTCAATTACCTACCTGTATCTTATGATAGTCCGTTGAAAGCGTTTTGAGTATTCCTCCGAGTGTCGATTCAGCACAAATGTGCCAATAAGTTGGCATCCCGTTGCTGCCTGGTCCTGCATCCAACTTGAAAGAGGGAGGTGCTTTTCTTTTTTCCAACAGCATCTTCATTTGCTGGTCACTAAGTAACCTGCTCTTTGCTAGTTCATCCAAAAGGCACTTGAAACTCGAACAAGTGCTATTAGCGTCCATTGCATCCAACAGTGGACTGTGCTGAAGCATGAGTTCCACAGCATTCACCACACACATGGAGTCAGACTTTCCAGCTAACTCCAGAAGAATATGAGGTACTTTCAAGAATGCAAACGCTCCCCACTGACTCTCTTGAGATGTTTGACTTACATTGTAGAGAGAAAGTAGGCTACCTCTCATCAGTTCGGCGTACAACCTAGCGTTACTATAGTCCTTCAGTTTTTGAAAAATCTTGAGCTGTTGGCACAAAACTATCGTGGTACTTCCGGGATTCCCAGTGAGTTTTACCTCTAACCAGCACTGAATGAGAGAACCTGGCCATTTTTCGCTATTTACTGGTAACTGCAACATGCTCACGTCAATATTCCCGAGTTTTCTAACATACTTTGAAAACTCATCAACTTCAGTTAGACCTGACTCCAGCTCCATACAATTCCTATTTGTTTCAGTGAACAACTCTGGATCATTATATCGAGCAAGACACATCATTGAAACATAGAAATCATCAGTAAGGAGAGTTTTCAATAACTCCCCAGCTTTTTGAATTATTTTCTTTGCGGATTGACACTGCTGCAGAATGTTCAGTAACCATAAAGCTACAGACAAAACTGCAGTCGCCAGCACTGTCTCTTCAGGCTTTCCAAAACCAACTGTAACCCCAGGTAGCATTCCTTCCAAAAACTCAAGGAGGCTGAAGACACAGTGAACTTTGTTCAACTGACTGTACTTACTGAGTCTTTGTAAAACTGCTGCATGTGACACTAACTGTGCACTCAAAGAATGTTTCAAATAACTTAACATTAACTGGTTTGCGCCAGCACCTACTACAGCCTGCTGAAGAATGCAATCTGCTAAATTGTAAACATCTCCACTCACTCCTCGAGGTAACACCGTTTTGATATTGATACCCCATTGTAAATCTGTCCACCTTTCTCTCCAAGCTCGGAGGAGAAGAGCTTTCAAACAACTTGTTTTACTGGTGGTTTTTGACTCCATGACTGTCGATATATTTCAGAAAATTTGTTATAAGAGCATGTCACTTTCAACAAAATTCACTTTAACTCGAAATATTTTGTTATTCAATATTGTTGTACCGAAGTGAAATAGGGGGTTCAGAGGAGCAGTGCCTTGGAGGAGCTTGGTTTCCTAATTTTCCATTCCATAACTCTGACAAGATTCAGTATATTATTTCTAATGGAATATGTTTGAAAAATCTTGCGAGTACGACAAGTACATCCTTTAATTCCTTTATTGAATTATTTTGTCTACACTTTCTTCTTTCTTGTATTAAAATATAATAACAGAATTTCTATTTTCAGTAATTTCCACTACTATTATTTCATACTTCACAAAATCACAAATCACGAAATCACATTTCACAGAAAACATTAGCCGCTTTCCAATAGCCAGGGGAGTGGGAGTAGAATAGAGCTTGCTACCCCTGAACTGAACCTGAAGAGAACCGTACCTGACTTTCTGAATAGGGTTTTATCGTGATGTCAAATCACTTTAAGAGCTACCCAGAGCTACTCGACGCTACTCCCTGTAGCAATTGGAAAGCGGCTAATCACTTCACTGTCAGAAATGTTAGTTTCCCTTTCTCGATAGTTACGACACTGGTAGCTTCAAATGATTGTTCTGTCAAATATAAAATGCAGCGTTGTCGTATACTGACAAGACTATATTGACAACGAAGAATCTCCGTTCGGCGATGGAAATACTATCGTTTTTACATGCTCCCAACAAGCTGCAATGAACGTTTCAATTGCCTTCTTATTGTCATATATTTTATCCAAGACAGTATTTGTGGGTATTCGTTGCCATGAATATATACCCGACATATATCAAAATCTAGCTGACGTGCTTTATCCTTAAAAAATTGCGACATGGCAATAATATCATGATAACATTATGAAAAGATGTTACCATCAGTTCTATTTGAGTATTACTCATCTAGGCTGTGTTACTTGATCGGAGGTTACAGCCATCGCTTCTCCAATCCAATCAGCGTGTGTGTGTATGCATGGGTTCGAATTGCAGCGAGGTCACTGGTACACTGGTCTCGTGCTCGTGCATGGCATCACACGTTTCAAAAGTTATAAGGGCTTCGTCTACGTCTTCCCCAGCTCACACAAGACACAAGTATATCGAAGACTTCTGAGGATTGCTCGTAAGGGTGCAGCCTATTGACGGGAATAGCAAGAACAATAAAAAACAATTTGGATCAATATTTTGAATCCAGTGTAATTTTAAATAATTCAGAATGATAATAAAGTAAGCTGAATTCTTAAAAGCATTTGCAAAGTTCTATACTTCGAAGCAAACGAAATGACCTATTTCCATTTCTCGGAATGAATGTTTCATGCAGTTGGTGACACTGCACCGACATATAACCTTTCCCCTGGGTATATGTCTCACGTAGAATCCCATTAAACCAAGAATGAATGAATAACCTTGTTGTTGTGAATGTCCACTATTGAATACGGGTGAGGATATTGCTTCGAGCAAGACAATCCTCATCCACCGACGAAGCCCGTGTTATTTACGCCGGTTAGAGGCCGAGGCAGGACGATTCTTGCATAACACATATGGGGAGAACCTGGGTATATGTCTCACGACGAATCCCATTAAAACAAGAATGAAATGAATGAATGAATAACCTTAGTTTTTAATTTGTTTTGTTATGACACCGACATGAAAGACATAACCTTAAATTTTATTTTGTTATAGAATTTTAAAGTGTTGTGCAGTTTTTTGGTGAAGACCGTTAACATTTTTGAAGTGTTTAATATTCATCAAAATGCCTAAAGAACAATATCGCGAGACAGATGTGGCCAGAAAAATGTAAGTATGATATGCATCCTTGCACGAAGAAGCTCACTTTTATGTTCTAGTTCCCATGTTAATTTTGGAGTGGAAAGTGCGGAGAGCATGCAACAGCAATCTCATATTCATGTGGTTGCTAAAAATTTGTATAATCAAGATCTGCAGAGAACTCCAGTTCCATATGGCGTTCTTGATATGAGATTGGTAAGTTTGCTAATATCCTGTTTGTATGACTGAAGTTGAAGTAATGATTTTCAGGGAACAATCTCCAAAGAATTACCTTGTCAGACCTGTGGAAAAAACATTAATGAATGTAGTGGACATTTCGGATATATTGATCTGGAAGTTCCAGTTTTTCACGTGGGATATTTCAGAAGTATAATTGGCATTTTGCAAACTATTTGCAAAAGATGTGCCAGTGTACTTCTGGTTGATTCTGAGAAACAACTATATCGAATGCGTCTATCAAACAGGAATTTAAGTTACATGACCAAAAAGGCTTTCAGAAAAAAAATTGTTGAGAAATGTAGAAAAATTACCAAATGTCCACATTGCAAAGAAATCAATGGATTCGTTAAGAAAATGACAGCAGCTAAAGGGAGCACAGGAAACTCTGTATTGAAAATTGTGCATATAAAAAATAGAGGAAAAGATAAACAACGGCTTCTGGAGGAACAACTTAACGAATTCTCCTTGGCAATTGAAAGCAATCCAGACATTCGTACCATGCTTACTGGTGTTCCTGTTCCAGAAGTTCTTACTCCCATAGATGTGTTGAAATTATTTGAAAGAATTCCTGAAAATGACATCCCACTTCTAGCTATGGATATAAAACGGTAATGATGCCAAATAGAAAAATAAACATCTTGTAAATTCCATGCTTATATTTGAATTTTTGGTCTAAATACCTACAATTTATACTAGATACCAAAAAATATTTTTGGAAATGTATCTTTTGGCTTATGGAAAATCTTTATTACTATGTTTTTTACTCTTGTAACCTCTTCATTTTTAGGGCACAACCAAAGGACTTAATTTTAACAAGAATGCTTGTACCTCCAGTTTCCATAAGACCTTCGGTGGTATCTGATCTGAAGGCAGGAACGTAAGTTATTTCATACCAAAACAAACTTATTTCTCATCATTTATGCTTTCAGTAACGAAGATGATTTAACAATGAAACAGTCGGAAATAATCTTCATGAATGATGTTTTGAAAAAGCACAAGCAATCTGGAGCTTCTGTCACTATGTATCAGGAGGGATGGGATTATCTTCAGCTACAATCTGCCTTGTATATAAACAGTGAATTAACAGGTGTACCCCTTGCTATGATGGTAAGAACAAAAATAAAAATATATTCTTGATTTCTGTGTATGAATAAGAAACAAATTCACCTTGAAAGAAGTAAATTGCAATTCTCTGGGAAGTGCTTTTTAAAATAAAGTAGTTTTGAATGTGAAACTGGAAAGATATTAGAAGCTTCCTTATAAAAACAATTCCTTTTTCACTAACAAATTATTTCAAATATAATAAGCTGAAGGACTTTGGTCTATGGTCGATGGCGTATTGTGTGTTCCAATAAAGTTCATTCATTATTATAATTATTATTAAGAAAAAATTATCCGAATCTAACAAATTTCAAATAATCCCTAGATCTGTTAGTACCTTAACATATTAGGATCTTAAAGTTTATGTTAAGGCTATATCAAAGAAGTATTAATATGACTTCATAATTTTCTATATAAAGAAAACAGTAGACCAGATTAAGTATATTATAAGTGTCATTCGCCGCCTGGAAACCAATCAGTAATGCGCTGACCACCTGTTGCATGAATTACCATAAATCACCACTCAATGAGTTCGCCTCTTTGAACGCACTTACCATAGGCAGAGATATTTTCTCTTAGTTAGGTATAACTTTGCGTATTTCTGTAAAAATATTCCGTCATAGATTAGCTTAACGCGATCTATGATCTTACCTTTGCAGAACGAGCCGAGGTGATTCCATTATTGCCATTCGCTGATTTAGTTTTTTGTGTTTGACACCACGCAAAAGAATTTGGCGTGTTTCCTGCGACTTATATGTATATTCAGGATAATCAGATAATTTGTTTTTGATTATATTATATAAACTTGCCTTCGAAGAAAATCTTTTGTGGCATCATCAACTTTGTTTAATTTCTGATCTTAGGTTTTCCTTTACGAGAATGATTTGCAACATCCCCTTGTTTTACCACTCTGTAAATAATTGAATGCCCCCGAACTGGTGAGATGAGATACCCTTCGTTCCTCACGTTTTTCGAATTTTTCATCAGGTTATGAGTCTTGTTCTTCACGTTGCCATGTTGCAACACCAAATACAAAAACGTTCATACTTAAACTTCAATGTTCATTTTCACACTTTTAGTTTTTAAAACCGCGACATATGTTTTGCCAATACAATTGATTCTTCAAACAGAAGTATACTGAGTTACTATGACATAAATTAATTTGGGAACAGTTTTATACCTGGTTTCGGATAACTCTATGATTACAAATATTGTTTGTCAATAATTCATTACATTTACCTACTGAAATGGCAAAGCAAATTAAGTAAAGGGAAAATATTAAGTTCTGAGAATTTTTTTCTTTTTTAACTTCCAAACTTTCAAGCAGGTTCAATTTCAACCCTTTTCCTTCCACATGTAGTATTTCAAAATTGTGTTCAAAAGTATGATTTTCTGCAAGTTTCCAATTTAATTAACGTTTTTGGAATATAAAAGGACATTGTAATAGTAACTCAGTATACTTCTGCTTGAAGAAGTCATTGTATTGGCGAAATATGTCTCTGTTTTGAAAACTAAAATTGTGAATATTAACATTACAGTTTTAGTATAAACGTTAAAATGGATTTTCATCAAGTATTGTCTACAACGATTCAAAATTTAAATACACAAATATTAAAGTGGAAATAACACTAAACACCAGAGATTTCACAAAAATAGGTTTACAATATTCGCTACCCTTTTTTCAACAAGAACTGCAACTGATATTATACATGGTACGCTACTGTTCTTCTTTTCATATGTAAGGCCAGATTGCCGAACAACAGGCAACAGGCGGTCAGTGCATTTTACTGATTAATATCCAGGCGAAAAACGGTTACACGTATACAGTTCGATTATTTTATCTTTACCTATGCATCATTTATAATCGAAGAAATCACACACCCTCTATCGAACATCTCTTTCTGACAACCGCTATGAGAGAATCAAAATTCGTTAACTTGTGTCTTCTAAGCTAAGAATTATGGTATTGTGATAATGACGCACGGGTAAAGATAAAATAATCGAACTGTAATATACTCAATTTGGCCTACTGTTTTCTTTATATAGGGAATTGGGAAGTCGTATTCAACTGAGTTTGGATATACTATAAATACTACACTCAAGTCAGGCTTGTAGAACTTTATGATTTAAAACAAAGTGAGACAGAGTTTCAAACGAATGACACGAATAATTCAATGTGGAGAGAAGGGGAACTTCTGTGTAATATTTTTTCATGCCATACTTGGTCACACTATTCATTCATAATGCAAGCATTTTGTTTCCTGTTTCGAAATAGTTTTAAGTAACGCCTTTTTTCCTGAACTAAAGATAGACTCTAATTTTCATTTGAAAAATTTTGTAGCCAAAAAAACCAGGCCGAGGGCTACAACAACGTCTCAAAGGAAAACAAGGAAGATTCAGGGGTAACTTGTCTGGAAAGCGTGTAGATTTCTCATCCAGGACTGTCATATCTCCAGATCCAAATTTGGAAATTGATCAGGTTGGAGTTCCTAAACATGTCGCGATGATTCTAACTTTTCCAGAAAGGGTCTTTCAGGGCAACATTGAGGCTATGCGCAAGCTTATTATAAACGGACCGGATAAATGGCCTGGAGCTAACTACATTCAGCAAAAGGGGTTTAAGAAATTTTTGAAGTACGGTAATAGGGAAAAGTTGGCACAAGAACTGAGAGTATGGGTTTTCTCGTTATTTTAGGCCCAAATTAATTTTTTTTTTTGTAGTTGGGTGATATGGTGGAGAGGCATCTGCACGACAATGATGTGGTTCTTTTCAACCGACAACCTAGTTTACACAAGCTATCTATTATGGCACACAGAGCTAAAATTCACGAACATAGAACGTTTAGGTTTAATGAGTGCGTTTGTAACCCCTACAATGCTGATTTTGATGGGGACGAGATGAATTTACATTTGCCACAAACGGAAGAAGCCAAAGCTGAAGCTTTGATACTTATGGGTGTAAGTTATCATATATATAACAAATATCTGATTTTTATTGGTAGAATGCAATAGTTTTATTTTACAATTTTTTCAGAACAAAAGCAATTTGGTAACACCCCGAAATGGAGAACTTCTGATAGCTGCCACTCAGGATTTCTTGACTGGTGGATATTTGTTGACAAAAAAAGATACTTTCATGGATTTCAGACATGCCACCCAACTAGCTGCCACTCTTCTTGCTGGTAAAGATACTCACATGCACATCAACCTGCCAGAACCGTGCATAATAAAGGTGAAACATATTTTTGAAATTGTTTTTTCGTGTCGTTTACCCATTTTTCTTCTTTTAGCCTGTTCAGCTTTGGTCTGGGAAACAAATCTGCAGCTTGATCTTCAGCCCAAATAAGAAATGTCATGTTAAAGCAAGTCTAGAAGCCAGGGGTAAGGCATATACAAAAAATAGAGAAATGTGTGTCAAGGACTCGTATGTTCTTATCCGCAATTCAGAGTTGATTGCTGGCACTCTTGATAAGGGTCATCTTGGCAGTGGGGGCAAAGGTGGAAACATATTCTATGTCTTACTGAGAGATTATGGGGAGGAGTTTGCTATAAAATCCATGTGGAGATTGGGTGAGGATTCTTTATTGTCATTCAATAAAAATTTAATTGTTAAAATTGCGTTTGTTATTTTCCAGCAAGAATGACCTCTTATTATTTGATGAACACGGGATTTTCTATTGGAATTGGTGACGTGACACCGGACGAAAATGTAATAAAAAGGAAAAATAAACTGCTCAATCAAGGGTAAGTAATTGTTTCATCAATATGGTACTTTGGTAAAATATAATAAAGCAACAGGGGAACTTGATTTTTTTCGAAAATAAACCTATTGTTGTTGTTCACTTCCATCACATTTGTAATAATTCTCAACTCAACTATTATTTTGTGTACTTTATACATCTTGTGAGGAATAAACTTGATTTGAGACTTGGTGTGATCAACATTTTTTTTTCTATTCATTTCAGTTATGACAAATGTCAAAACTACATCAAACAAATGGCAGAGGGAAAATTGCCAACTCAGGCCGGATGCACTATAGAGGAATCTCTAGAAGCTGTCCTAATCAAAGAGCTTTCCGATGTAAGAGAATACGCAGGGCAGGTTTGTGTGGCTGAGTTGCATCCTACAAACAGTCCACTTATAATGGCTCTTTCTGGTTCTAAAGGTAAAAGGAATACTTGAAGCAATACATTCCACTATGATGAAAAAAACTTTCTTTTAGGTTCTATTATTAATATCTCTCAGATGATAGCTTGTGTAGGACAACAAGCTCTGAATGGTAAAAGGGTACCTGATGGATTTGATAATCGTTCCTTGCCTCATTTCAAACATCACTGTAAGTTGACTAAAAAACAAAAAATTACGATTTTATAATTATTCTTTATTCAGCTAAAACTCCAGAGGCCAAAGGGTTTGTTGAGAATAGTTTCTATTCGGGATTGACCCCGACAGAATTTTTCTTCCATACAATGGGCGGTAGAGAAGGTTTGGTGGATACTGCTGTTAAAACGGCAGAAACTGGATACATGCAGAGAAGATTAGTGAAGGTAAGAATTGCAAGTGAGAAGTATGCTGCTTTTCAATAATTTTACTTTTAAATACATGAATAAAATTATTTCAAGCATCTTTTTTATTTGTAAACTGAATAAATATCAAATATTTCACTGTTGGTGCATGTGATATTGAAAATTTAAGTAGAAGATATACCTAATATCACTGATAGCACTTATTTTTAGGAATATATTTTGAACCCTTTTAATGCATTACGAAGATTTTCGTAAAAGAAATCATATTTGTTGTAGAAAATTCGTGGCTTACATTTATATGGTCAAATACAATTGTAGATTCTTAACCCAGTTAACACATTGAAGGGGCGTATTATTATTTAATTGGAACAATTTTCAAATAATTGAAAAAGTAATGAACGCCCATTTCAGCATATTCCTATAAGGATGGTTTGGTTGATATTGTACCAATTACTGTTGTTCAAATTATCGGTAAAATTACGTTAATCGGTAGCTACCGCTGTAATATTTGGAAACTACATATTTTGGCTTTCTGAAGAAAAATTCCAAATAAAATGTTTGGCAGTCTCAGATAATTTGGGAGATACGGTCCAATTTTAGAATGATGACTATCCTTTTCTTGCACACTTTCCTACTGCGAAAGTTGAATAGAATACTCAATATGCCCCCTGCTTTTTACCAGCACACACCCGAACTCACCCGTTTTACACTGTTTTTTATTGAAAACGGCACTTTTCGTTGAAAAAATCAACTTTCTTTTAAACAACAAGTCCAGGCTGATTTCGGTAAATGACAGCAGGATGAATTTTTTCATAAAATGTGCCGTTTTCAAATAAAATGCTGACAAACGGGTGAATTGGGATGTGTACATCGTGCTGGTAAAAAGAAGGGGACATTTATAGTGTTTTTTCGTAGTAGGAACGTTTGCTAGAAAATGCCAATAATCACTAAAAACTAGACCCGAATCTGACAACAATTTTTTTTGCTAGCGTGTAAATACCGATTAACGGAATTCAACCAAATTACCTTGAAAGTTATTTATTTCAAATCATCTGCCAATAGAAAAAAAACCCGAACGCGAAACATACTGCTGAAAGTTTTTGATGTATGAATTGCATAAATCATTTCTGAGTTTCACTTTATATTTATGACCATATACGGGGTGTTTCCTAAAGAAGAAAAGTTTGTATGAACATATGTCAGTAGCGTACTTTTTTTAACAATATTGTTGGCTGTGGTGCCCACTGACACGCCTCTGGCCCTAATTAGTTCAAATGAATGTGCCAACTTTCAACCAGATCGGTTCTAGGATATTCATAATATTTTATAATTATCGTTTTTTTATTAAATGTCAACGCTGTACAACTCCGGACATTATGTTCATAGGAACTTTTCTTCTGGAAATTACCTAACGAATCACCTCCTGCAGTTAGGAACCGTATTTAGGAAACATCCTGTATAGATGATTTTTCACCAACTCAGAATTTGATCAGCATCATAGATGATATATTGTTTTTCTTCTTTTTCACCAGTCCCTTGAAGATTTGGTTGTGCACTATGATGGATCTGTACGAAATGCTGAAGGGGATATGGTACAGATGACCTATGGCGTTGATGGCTTGGATCCTACATACATGGAAGGTACGTTAGTTTGATTACATAATCCGTCGATTCAACGTATTACTGGTTCGATTTGGAAATAGCTATTGCAAATTATTGAACAACTCGAATTATGCCAATAAACCTGGTTCTATTTTCTAGTTATGTAACTGAATAGCTTTTATTTCCAATAAAATCTTATGCTTACAGTTCAATAATATTATCATTTTTAAGGTAATGAAAACTTTTAAAATTTTTACAAATGCAACAATTTAAGAAATATTCACCAATACTTTATCGATTCAGGTAAAGATTGTCCTGTGGATTTCGACAGAGTTTTGGAGCACGTCAGGGCCAGTAATCCATGCAGAACAGAAATAGTACTTGATGGAGAACAAGTCAGAAGAGCGACTGATGCGTTTTTAGCAACAAATGCATTAAATGAATGCAGCGAACAGTTCAGGAAAGAGTTGGTGTAAGTTTAGCTCTACCCTTTACTACTTCGCCCCACCTCAGCTTGAAAATCTAGCATTTTATTTAGAAAATATATTTTTCGCTATTGATATCAAGCAATTAGAGGAAAGTAATGATTTTTTTGTTGAAATTTGAAGCTGCCGATGACGTAGAAATAAGATTGGGGCGGTGGTTTGTAATAAAATACTAGTTCAATTAACAAGTTTATACTGAAGCTTAAGAATTTTCTAAGTTTCTGGACAACATGACCTTATCAACTGTTAGATTATTTCAGCTGATTGTAGTTATAGTACAAACGTGATAATAGATTATATAACAAGGGACTAAAGTGAATGTTTTAATCCCGCACGTGATGTTATATCCGTCAACCGGTTACACCCCTACGTGCAACCCTCAAAAGTCAGAGACTTGTGCGAGCTAGGGGAAGACGTAGCCCTTACCTTTTAATACGTGTGATGCCATGCACGAGACCGGTGGCAATGCTGAGATTCGAACTCACGCTCTCTGGCTTATGAGGCGAGGACTCAACCCGCACACCACCGCGGCCCATTATATCCCTAGGGACTGAAAGGTACATTTTAGTCCCTGTTATACGGGACTAAATTTGGCACTTTAGTTCCGGAAGTGCAAAAAATATTTTCTCTTTTATAATTCATATTGTGATTTTTGAACACTTCCATTGGACGTGATTTTATTCATGTGATTCCAGCCAATTTATGTATACCGTCGCAGACCGAATTGATTCAGTACTCAGCAGATTTGGCTATTCTCCAATGGTGAAAGAAATAGAACGATTAACTTGCCGTCAGTTGGTCACCTTTTTGGAAACTTGTGCTAAGAAATACACCAGATCAAAAATTGAGCCAGGAACGGCTGTGGGAGCTCTTGCAGCACAAAGTATTGGAGAACCAGGAACCCAGATGACATTGAAGACGTTTCATTTTGCTGGTGTAGCCAGTATGAACATTACACAGGGTGTTCCTAGGTAAGTAACAAAGTAACAGCTGAATATTGATAGTCATTATAATATGCAATACCTGTGCATTAATGAGTATAAAACAGAGGATTACAGAAAACACGCTGAAATTGAAACTGAAATTATAAGCAGCAGATGTTTCTTTGGAATAATAAAGTTATTATTATTATACACTTTACGGTTTTCTGATTAGATTTTTACTTTAACCATTTGTTTATTTTAGGATCAAGGAAATTATTAATGCAAGTAGGAATATAAGTACTCCCCTCATCACAGCAAGTTTGATGAACAAGACTGACCCTTGGTATGCTAGAGAGGTAAAAGGCCGAATTGAAAGGACCACATTGGGAGAGGTAAGGTTTAATACATGCATCCATCACTCTTGTTTCAAAATAACTATCATTTTGGGACATGACTTCCATAACTCAAACAATTTTTGCATGGAACATGTTAAATTACTGCAAAAAGGTTCAGTTTTGAGATCTGTAATTCATTATATTATCATTTATCATTGACATGAAATAATTTCAACTAATGATAATTGAAAAGTTTTCATTATTCAAATACAGTGAGCTATTAATTTTTGTTATATCTACCTAGATGTTGAAATAACAGAATGTACTTATGAGATGAAGGAATTTGGTGGATAGCATTTTGAAATGAATGCAATTCGGATTCCGTAAACAACATTATTTTGATTATTTTAAAAAGACCGTTATAAATTATATTATTGAAAATATTTATTTTTATTCAATATTTTCAGAACTACATTGTGGCTCACATCTCTTCTTCCAAAATTACCAACTTCAGAGTCTTTAAGTTGTAGTTTTTTCTTGATAGTTTGTCCTCATCAAATTAAATCAAAATACACTGAACTGAACTGAAATTAATTGACAAAGTGCGGTATTTTAATATAACGCGTTGCAAAAACTTTGGATGTATTTTGTGATAATAAATTAATATACGTTTATTTGCAAATAAATACATACATAACAATAGATTAGAATAGAAGGAAAATAATATAACTGCACAAGAGTGCTTTATCGAGGTAAGGTGAGGCACTAATCCTGAACCTTTTTTTTTACAGATTTCTACATGTATTGATGAAGTTTATACGAAAACTGAAGCCTTTCTCTTGATACAACTCAACTATGAGAGAATCAAACTACTTAAACTAACAGTGAATGCGGAAACTATTCGATATTGGTAATTACTTGTAATCATTGTGTATGAGAATCATCTAACCATAGTTTTTTTTTAGCCTTTGTACTTCAAAGTTGAAATTGAAACCAGTGGATGTTAGAATAGAAAGTGATACCATCATAACTGTCCACCCTAATCGAAGTAAACATATGAGAAGGCTCAATTTCGCTCTAAGCGAATTGAAAGTTCTCATACCAAATATAGTAGTACAGGTAGAATATATTATTTGCTTCAATTTATTAAATGAAACGAACAATTTCTTCAAATCATTTTTTTTTTTCAACTATTTTTATTATTGAAATTTTCATTGAATTTTAGGGTCTGTCAACAATTAATAGGGCGGTGATAGCAAGGGATGATAAAGACGGCAAACCAAGTTATAGCCTTTGCGTTGAAGGTAATAATTTAGGAGAAGTTATGGCCACCTATGGAGTAGAAGGAAAAAAAACTGCATCAAACAATATTTCGGAAGTTTTCCAGTACTTGGGAATAGAAGCAGCAAGGTGATCATCAATAATAAATATTCAATTCTTTAATACTTTAATGGCAAGAATGATTTAAAATACCTACATCTAACAAAAGGCCAGTGTTCTCTGACACTGTCCATGTTTATGAATTCAAACAGAAGATAAGCTTTATCATTACTTTTCCATAAATAGGTTTGTTCCTAACTTTGAAACAGGATACAAATTGATAACTTATAATTCATGGTGTTACTCAAGGCCTAGTGCTTGGTCCAATTCTGTTTTTATCCTATATTTATCAATGATACTACCTTGTTATGAAAGGATGTTTAATAGTTTAATATTAATATATTATTATCTATTTAATGAATCTTAATCTAAAAGTTGTATAACTTTTGAAAAAGTATTTTTTCACTTTTGTTTATTTTCTAGGGGTACAATAACGTCTGAAATCAAGATGGTAATGGAAAACCATGGAATGAGTGTAGATTTCAGGCACATGATGTTGTTATCTGCCCAGATGACACATACTGGTCATGTACTGGGTATCACAAGAGAAGGACTGGCAAAAATGAAGCAATCTGTCCTCAATTTGGCTTCGGTAAATTTAATTGTTTTTTTTTGTAATTTCAGATCATCAAAACTATTTTATTTCAGTTTGAGAAGACAGCAGATCATTTATTTGATGCAGCTTATTATGGTCAAACTGATAAAATTAATGGAGTTTCCGAAAACATTATAATGGGCATGCAGGCTCCTATTGGAACAGGGATTTTCAAGCTGCTCCATAAACCACATCGTATAGAAGAGTGTACACAGACAGAAGAGTTTTTATTTCAAACTGTCACATAAATAAATACTTTAGTT
Source organism: Chrysolina americana (assembly GCA_958502065.1). Classification (NCBI taxonomy): domain Eukaryota; kingdom Metazoa; phylum Arthropoda; class Insecta; order Coleoptera; family Chrysomelidae; genus Chrysolina; species Chrysolina americana. The sequence continues at coordinate 92,414,747 of OY293412.1, forward strand.
TTTGAGGCTTTATTTTGTTAATAATTATAATGAGTGTTTTTTATTATGTGATAAATAAATGTTTTAAAAAATGCTTCAGGATTCTTTTTTTGCCTGAACCAATTCTCGTAAACTATCTGTTGCTTCTTTCAAGGAGTTCTCAAGGAAAGTTTTGTTGTTTTCCAATACTTTAATTCTTTCTTCGGCTGTGTTCTGCTTGGTCTTCAAATTCTCTTTCACCGTTTCAATGGGAGTCAAGAAAAACATGCGCCCCACAGATTCGTATGTATTTGTCCCTTCCTCAATAGCATTGATCTCCCTGAAATATTAACCAACTTCATTAATTCTCCCTGGATTTTAAGAAAATTCTACTCACCTTTCTGTAATAGAGGCGTGTTGCTTACTCCTTTTCAAATTTTCGATTTGTATGTCTGCCATTCTTAATTTCTGTGTGGTTTCTAATTGTTTTTCTTGTAGTTCAGCAAAGGCCTGCAGTAAAACAATTGTTAATAGATTGCCTATCATATAAAATTAATTACTTTTTTTAATTCCATATCAACTTTAGACATTTTCCTGGATATGTTTCAACACAACTTTCCTAACCAAATTCCAAATTAGGTTAAAAAAAAAACTGTAATGACAAATGAATTAGCCCGTAAAACAATATTGCCAACAGACAAAAACAACTAGGAAGTCTCCACCACAGACCTCACGGATCACGGTTCAAACTGACTTCATAGAAGTTTGATCAAATCATTTGACCGTGAGCCACTGGTATTAGCCGCTTTCCATTTGAGAGTTTCAAGCACCAGGGCTTCTTATTCCATGCTTGCTATTGGTGGATTTTGACAGATGTCATTTTCCAGTCAATGATTGAGCTAGAATAAGAATCCCCGGTGCTTGAACTCTCAAATGGAAAGCGGCTATTAAGTATAGTTCATAACCTCGCGAACTTCGCAGATTTTCTGCGAATAAAATGGCTGCCGACATGGTTCTGCATCAACGGTTGGTCCGATATGACTGGGAGCCATTTTATTCGCAGAAAAGTCGCTAAGTTCGCGAGGGTATGAGTGAACTAGACTTTATACATACAAAGACAAAGATGGCATCTCTATATAATTTTATTGTTATATCTTCAAATAATTCGATTATATTCGGTATTTGAAGACATAGTATGGGTATTTGTCACCAAAGAATACTTGTCAAACTTTCATTAAGGTCAGTCAAAGAATATCCATTCTTTGCCTCAGTCACAGATTAGTCTAATCGTAGCCTCAGTCCTCACTGTCTTCAGTACTGTGCCTCGGTTCAACTCAGTTGTCATTGTGGTTGGGTTGGGCCGGTTGGGGCTGAATGATCTTAACAGCTGAGGCCACACATTGAAATAGGTGAATACAAATTTCTTTTCCTCATGGCGATTTGTTGAGTAGCTGACGTTTCTTGTCTGAAATTAATTAATTTATAAAAAGGTGATTATTTTGTGTGGTGATAGTAAAATTTTAAACGAATTATAAGTTATAAAAAAACGTGATATTATCCCATGAGTTTAGAATTATAGCAACTTTTTAGGTTACATCCTAACATATTGTTTTCGATTTATTTCTACAGAAAATGTCGAAAAGGAAGGCTCTTGAAGAGTCGGACAAGCTGACACGAATCGCTATCGTCAATGCTGATAAATGTAAGCCCAAAAGATGCAGACAGGAATGCAAGAAATCATGTCCAGTGGTTCGTATGGGAAAACTCTGCATTGAGGTAACTCCCAATAGCAAAATAGCTTCCATTTCCGAGGAACTTTGCATTGGTTGCGGTATTTGCGTGAAGGTAAGTGTTTTATTTTATCCAAATGCCTCTCGCCAAGTATAGCTCTTTTAGAAATGCCCATTTGAAGCTATAAACATCATAAATTTGCCAAGCAACTTGCAAAAAGAAACTACTCACAGGTATGGCAAGAATTCCTTCAAGCTACATAGGCTGCCCATTCCCCGCCCAGGAGAAGTATTAGGGCTTGTAGGAACAAATGGAATAGGTAAATCAACAGCACTGAAAATCCTTGCTGGGAAGCAGAAACCTAATTTGGGTAAATTTATGGCAAGGAGCAAACAGTTTTTGTTTTTTCCATATTGTTAACATAAAGTTAATTGCAGGATCCCCCTGACTGGACTGAAATCTTGAGCCACTTTAGAGGAAGTGAATTGCAAAATTATTTCACCAAAATTTTGGAGGACGATTTGAAGGCATTGATCAAACCTCAGTATGTCGATCAAATACCAAAAGCAATCAAGGGAACTGTTGGTCAACTTCTTGATCGAAAAAATGAAGTTCAAAATGTAGAAGAAATTTGTAGAATGTTAGGTAATGTTTTAAAATCCTAACTAAAATTTTTTTAGAGATTTGATATGATTTTAGATTTATCTCATATAAAGGAAAGAGAAATAGGTGCTTTATCTGGAGGAGAGTTGCAGAGATTTGCTTGTGCTATGGTGTGCATTCAGAATGGGGATATTTTCATGTTTGATGAACCATCTTCGTACTTAGATGTTAAACAACGTTTGAAAGCTGCCAGGACGATTCGTTCTCTGTTACATCCTAGCAAGTAGGTATATTGGAGTATTTCGGAGGTGCCAAAACATTAATTTATCTTGTTCTAGATTCATTATTGTAGTTGAACACGATCTCAGTGTTCTTGACTATCTTTCTGATTTCATCTGCTGTCTTTATGGAGTTCCTGGTGCTTATGGAGTAGTAACTATGCCGTTCTCAGTGCGTGAAGGTATACTCCACTGATTTTGAATATTGTGATGAATCTTAGAATTATATATTTCTTATAGGAATTAATATTTTTCTTGATGGTTTTGTGCCTACCGAAAACTTGCGATTCCGTGATGAATCCCTAGTTTTTAAAGTGGCAGAGTCTGCCACAGAAGAAGAAGTAAAGCGAATGAATCATTATGAGTATCCTGCTATGATGAAGACCATGGGCAACTTCGAGCTTAGTATTGTTAAAGGGCAGTTTTCTGATTCAGAAATTCTTGTACTGCTTGGGGAAAACGGTACAGGAAAAACCACCTTCATCAGGATGTTGGCTGGCAATTTAGAACCTGATGGCGGTTCAGGTAATTTAATCTATCTTTCAAATAAAATAATTTATGAAATTAATCAAAGATAATTTTGGAAATGTATTGAAACAATTTATGCTGAACAGATATAAAACTACTCACATCATTTACGAAATTTTAGCTAAAATGAAATATTGAGAGACTAATATGTTATTAAAGTATTTCCAGTTGAGTAACATTTTCTGATGAAAGTTGAACATTTTAAAATATCAAACTTTATTTTAGATGTACTAATTAGAAAGAAGTTACATTTTCCATTTAATTTGAAACCGATAAATGGCAAAAAAGATTTTAATGTGTGTGTAAGTGAAAATATTACTTTATTTTATTTTCTGTGCTTGATTCTAGGTAACTTGATTCAGCTCCACATAAGCTACAAGCCGCAGAAAATTAGCCCTAGGTCCCAAGGATTGGTCAGACAACTTTTACATGAAAAAATTCGAGATGCCTACATTCACCCACAGGTAATATTTATTCCAGAGATTCTTTCCTTTTCTGGCTTTGAGAAATGTCCTTTATACAACTTTGTCAGCTCAACTTAGGAACACCTACTTTTGTTTCTCATATATCTGACTTATCTATTTCTGGTAATTCTCACAACCAATCAAAATTTTATTGAACCAGTTTTATTTTACAGTTGATAATAATAATAATATTCGATTAACTTTAATAACGGGTCGCCTCCGTCAAATATGGCAATAGATGGCAGAGCAAGCGTTTTTCATTGGAAAAGCTATTTGTAAGAACATCCACATTCAAGTATGGTTAAATCCTATAAAGGCATACAATTTTCTTGAGCTATTATTGTACTCAATAGTTGAATGTCCCCTCAGAGATTAATTTGCGACCAACGGTTTGAATTGTTTATTTTTTACCGAGTTGGAGCGTGAATTTCCAAAGCAGCAAGCCAGATTATTGTGATCAAGAATGAATTCCTCATCGAGTGATGATATAATTCAGAAATGCCATAATTCATTCCTCTCTTTTCCGAAAGGTTGTCTGCTAGCACAGCCGTCTTAATTAAGAATTAGGACGTCTGTGCTGATAGCATTGTGCTGGTATTGTCACAAGATGATAGTTCAGACATTGCCGGGCAGATGGCGCAAGTTCAGTGATTGAATGGAAATAGAATATTGCCGATTTAAAAGTTATACCGAACTTTTTTTCGCTATCAAAGTGACAATACAATTCTGACTAATGGAATTTTCAATACATGTATTATATTATCGAATAAGAAAATGAATAGTAAGAATATTAAATTGACAAATGATCGGTGTATTGTGAGGCCATCTATTTTGAAATAGTGAAAGCCGATTCGCCGGTTTGAGACTTTGCTACAAAATTTATTTAATAAAACAATTGCATCACCTACAGTTCAACAATGTTGAAAAATGATAAATAATTTTTAGATACGATTCGAATGATGAGAGAACTAAAGAACATTTCCATAAATTATAACATTCTATTATTCAATGATCAAGAAGTTATTATTCAAGCATCGATTTGCTTAGGAAAAGTTGGTTAAATGCATATTAGGATATCATTATATTCAGTTCAAAAGTTACATTATACCATGCCTTTTCAATAATTGATCTACCCATATATTCCGATGTTTCTTGTAATTTATGTGGTACACACATTCACGCCTCAAAAATATTTGAAGATGGAATAATAATTTGGGATTATAATTGTTTTCAACCAAGACTCCAACAAGGTAATGAAATTGTTAAAAGATATAATTGTTATACAGTGTTACATAATAAACAACTCATATAAGACGGATATTGGAACTAATTCAAAAATTACCTGCCAATTCGTTATTCCTTCTTAAAACATTTGTGAGCTTACTTTTCACATATCAAAAAACCAAGTACTCCAATGACAAAAACTACAAAATAAAATTTCACTCTAGTTTATTGCTGATGTGATGAAACCCCTGAAAATCGACGATATAATCGATCAAGAAGTGCAGAATTTATCAGGAGGAGAGTTGCAAAGAGTTGCGATGACACTTTGTTTGGGAAAACCAGCAGATGTCTATCTTATCGATGAACCCAGTGCTTACCTTGACTCTGAGCAGCGTTTGGTTGCAGCTAAAGTGATAAAAAGGTAGGAAAAAGTAATGATATGTAGATTAGATTTCTTCTTGAAAAGTGAGAAATGAAACGTCCTGTTTTGTATTGGTAACACTAATGTTACTGCAGTCATCCTACTTCGTAGTTCTCAAACTATAATTTCAGACTAAATTTTGAAAACCCCAAAATACCTTTAAATCTATATTAGTGTAATTAACCCCTTAACCCGTAACAGATCAAATCATATCAGTACCTGTACTGATGGTCTCTTTTCATACAATCTTAACAAAATTAATGACCGGAATACCTAAGATAAATTCTTTCTTTGTTTGAGACAAATTTAAATAATATATTTTTTGTACTATTCTTGGGTGACAATTGATAAAGATTATATTGACTTAGCTTTTGATATGTTTTTAGGTTTATTCTACATGCGAAAAAGACTGGTTTTGTGGTAGAGCACGATTTTATTATGGCAACCTACCTAGCAGATCGCGTCATTGTTTTCGAAGGTTCTCCGTCTGTGAAGACCACCGCACATGCTCCTCAGACCCTTTTGGCTGGTATGAACAAGTTTTTGGAGCTGCTCGGAATCACTTTCAGGCGTGACCCCAACAACTTCCGGCCTAGAATTAACAAACTCGAGTCGGTAAAGGATTGTGAACAGAAACGGGCAGGACAGTACTTCTTTTTGGAAGATTGAGATGTTGTTTACTGCACTTGGATCACTCAACCATTAATTTTTTCCGGTTTTTGTTATATAAGTATTGTATTCTTATGTATGATTTGGAAGAATTAAAAGAGATAATCAGATTTTAATGTATTGATATTATTCTAGGTTCATTTCTCCGATCAAATAACACAACCTAGATGAGTAGCTCGCCGCACACGCATTAAAATTAGTGTGTAAGAAACATCTTCCTCCAACGGCAGTGTCATGCGTTGTCAACAGAAATATTGAGGTCCAATGAAATAGAAATAATGGAAACCCAATATGGACCGTAAACTTGAAATTATGATGGAATAATCTCAACAGGATTTTGAGAACAGCCGATGCTCTAATCAACATGTTTTTTCATAATTCATTCATTTTACTCTCTTCCAATTCGATTTCCCTTTCTCGATAGTAACGACACTGGTATCTTACCTATGAAAGGCATATCTTGATTTCTAGCTTCAAATGGTCTTTTACACATCACAATGCTTCACCATTGCTTAATAATAAAAACTAACAATAGTTTAATACAAATTAACTCAGCATTTGCCCTTTATTCACGAAAAACCACTCCTATGAGCCTAAGACGAAAACAAAGATGTTTTGTTGTTGCTCTGTCAAATATCAAATGCAGCGATGCCGTACTGACCAGACTATATCGACAACAAGAATCTCCGTTCGGCGATGGAAAAAATATGGTTTTTACATGCTCCCAAAAAGCTGCAATGAACTTCTCAATTGCCTTCTTATTGCTATTTATTTCATCCAAGACAGTATTTTTGGGTTTTCGTTGCCATGAATATACCCGACTGGTATCAAAATATAGCAGACGTGCTTAGTGTATCCTTAAAAAATTGCGACATGGCAATAATGTCATGATTTGAGGGACAACATAATGAAAAGATGTTATTTGAGTATTACTCATCTAGGTTGTGTTACTTGATGGAAGGTTCATTTGGTAAAACATTATTCAGTGATTCCTAGTTGTTACAACTTATATTTCAAGTGAAGTAACTAGTAATTCCCCCCATAAGATTTGGCCCTTTCCCATGAACCCACTAAAGATCAGTTTGGAAATTTAAAGTTAGAATAGTTTCTCCTGTTCAAGAATTTGCTGTAATTTGAGAATACTAATTTATATCGAAATAATTACCTCGGAACGATTGTGGTGGTATTGGTACGTGGATTTTTTCAATAAAAAATTCCCCCCTCAACGTGGGGTCCGGGGTTGTGTAGCTACTCCACTGACAGTATTGTTATCAAAGAAGATCTTAGAGCTAATTGATTGCATGACCATCAGTCAACAAAACCATTAAAGCGCTAGCAAAGTAGCGTTTAATCTTATGGGCATTCGGTAAAAGATACGAATGGAAACTATTTGTAGATGAAGGTATATTGCTCTCGTTTCAAAGTTAAAATATTTCCAAAAGGTGTAACCTTATTAGTGACTTTATAGGATAGGACGGTAGATGATTATTAATAATAATATCTTCTTAATATTTTTAGTCGGTTAGTTGTTTTTAGCGGAAAAGTTCCAACTGTTCTTGACGACGGAAGGTGAGTATTTTCTCTTAGAAGTTTTCTTGAGTGTACATCATATGTATCTGCTTGATATACCGTTGCTGCTTCATCAGCAAAGCTGACTGTTTTCCCGCATATTTGAAGTATAAATAAGCCGTTGATATAAATATTCATAAGAAGTGGCCCTAGAACGGTCCCTTGTGGAACGCCATGCATTAGACATAGTTGCTGTGAAGCTCGACAGTATATTCTATGCTTACCGGGTGTTTTCTAGTATTGCTATTCACGACACTTATTTTGATTCTACAGTGATCAAAAACATGTCTCGCCTTACAGAGTACCCTGTACAATTTAATGTCAATCGCGGCATTAGCCAGGGAAGTAGCTGTTAGATATCTATCGCATCCTATTTTGTAAGGATATTGGAGAATTAGGAATTTTGCCATCGTTGAAATTATTATTTCATCAAGAACGTACCTCTCACAAAAATATTGAACGTGGATATTATCTGATGGGGTGTCGGTGTTGTTGAGACATTTTTATTGATAAATAAATAAAGTTTCAACTAGAAATTGCAAAGCAGGTCCCGTAAAAAGTCTACCATATCTCTATTTGACTCGGAACCGACGTTAAATTTGGTGAGCATATACAAAAAAAGGTGAATTTTACCAATATAAAAAAAACAACAATTATGACCGCTCTTATATCCGCTTTGGTTTGAGATATAGCAATTCTGCAAACGCTAATTGGTTCAGAATGACCGAATGAGTATGATGTGTGGATAAGAAATGAAAATATCAACGGACAACATTTTTCACAAACCCTGAAAAAGGCATATTTTAGAAATTTTTTATTTTTAATTTTTTGCAAAATAGCAAACTTCTCTCATACAAAAGTTGAATTGGCCAAAGGTTTAACCAAAAAAAATATAGTTCAAACAAACTAAAAAACACGCTTTTATAAGCCATCGAACTAAAAAGTAAAACATAAAGTGTTTATATTGGCAGAAAATAATAATAAATGAAAAATATTGGTATCACTGTGAAAAAAGCGTGGGGAGCTTTGTTTCATATTTTTGTATATCGAGCACCCCACGCTTTTTTCAGTGACATTTTCTGCCTATAAAAACAATTATTTTTTATTTTTTACCTAGTTCAATGTGTTCTAAAAGCGTGTTTTGTTTTATTGAACTTTATTTTATTTTTCACTTTTTGGTTCTCATTTTATTATTAAAAAAAAAATATCAGCAGAGAGAGCCTGAAAAAAAAAACGACCCTATCTAAGGAAGGCTGCAGGAGCATTAATTACCCATCTACGACGCGGATTTTTTAAATTCTGGCGAAGGCTCTCACACAGAGTATATGAGAGGCAAATTATTTAATTCTGTCGATCCTGATCAGGATAATGAGATAAACTCATTAAATGATCGTATTGTCATCGGTTCTTGATAAGTGTACAAAGTTTCAATTAAATCTGTCTTTTCAAAGTGGGTCAAAATCAAGTGTAAATGAGTCGGTTACAAACATACATACATGCAAGTGAAGCTAATTAAGAGCGTGTAAAAAGGAAAATTTTCCGTCGAAATTGCAAAAATTGTCGTTATTTCGTTAATACATTGTCATATTTTATTCTTGAGGTAATATTCGAAATCAACTCGTCGTGATAAGATTGAGAGAAGTTTGCAATTTTTCGAAAAATGAAAAAACAAAAATTTCGAAAAAAGGTTAACACGAAATTGCAGAAGTTCCGTAAAAAGTCTTACAAAATTTCTATTTGAGTTGGAATTGATTTAAAAATTGGTGGGTATAGAGAAAAACGGTTGAATTTTGAGGAGATGGGAACATTTTTTTTGTCCGGATATACCGCTCTCTCATCTCCGGCTGAACTTTTCAACTTGATAACGGTTTGAGACAGAGCAATTCTGCAACTGACAATCGAATCAGGATGACAAAATTAGTATATACTGTGAATTTGAAGTAGATCGGCGATAACAAAAATTACCCAAAAAAAGTTCAAAAGATCATGAAAAGAGCAAAATTATCAGATTAATTTAAATTAAGTACTATATACCGGGTGTATTCCCACGCGGTACATAATAGCAATAATAATAATAGTAAGAAAATCCCCTCAAATTCTGACTAACTTTTTTCTTTCTGATGAAGGTAGATGGAGTTCAGGGATCCCTGACTGTAGTCTTCTGGGTCTTAATCTCTAATCTTGAGGGCGGCACAGCGGTAGTAGCGACAAAGCATAGATACAAGCAGGAAGCAACAGCAATAGCAATAAACATAAAGCAAAAGCATATAAAAATGGCATTAAAAGTTCTCTTGACATGAGAGAGATTCTCAACTGACTTTCTCGGGCACACACACTATTTTGCGCACGCTCATCAGTCTGAGGCGCGTATACCGGGTGGTACAAAACTTGAGGGACAATGTTTAAATGATAAAGAATACAAACTAAAGCCATTCCGCAACAGACACGTTCACTGAAAGACCATCAAACAATTCAGTTTGATCTTTCTCCAGAAGAAGACACTTGCCGAGATGTGAAAAATTACGATTTAGTGTTGGAAAAAAACTCCAGTGTACTATCATTACCACAAAGGTCTCAAACAGTGTACTACGAGCTTGAGATAAAAAACAGATTATCTTCGTTCAGTGTGTCCATTATTCCACCAATTATCTCTATGAGCAGAACCACCATTCCAATAGAATAGTTTGAATAAAGCTTGCGGAGTGCAAAGAGTAAATTATGATATTTATTTCTCCTCCTCTTTTAGGACGATGCTCGTTGCGCCAGGAGCTGAAAATTCTGACGTTATTCGTCCTGCTTTGATGTCGAGGAGGACTTCATAAGGCTCATTGGCTTGTATTTGCTTGAGGGTGGCGAATGGGTAGTTCCAACCCAACTGATTCAATATCACCCGGAGCATAAGGCAACACTACCGGTATCTCATCTATACCGTACGAGTGTCGTAGGTACAGCACTCGCAGCGCCGCGTTGCCTGTGGATACAGTTTGAGACCGCACGACGCGATCTGCATCCTGCATCTAGTGTCAGGAACCTCTTTAATACTTATCACGCAACTACGGTAGACCAATAAGGTGTTGAAGACGCCATCCTGGCAAGCCATTTTGAACTCCTCGGTCTCCGACTTCTGTCTTTCAACTTCTTGTATTTAACTTATTCAGCTGTCAGTTCTTTTTTCAACTCTGATTCTAATTTTGTATTCAAAATCAAACTAAAACTACTAATACAAGGGTAAAAAATATGTATCAGTTTCAGGACAGCTTACTTAAATATGGTGGTGCATTTGCTTTCACAGCTGCAAGTAAATGCACAAAAACTGAAGCCCTAGATTTACTTACCTTGAGATACTAATAGATCTTTCCTTCGATTTACCACCTTTCTTAATATTCGACAAAAAGTTATTTCATCTTGGGAAAAGTTTGAGGCGTTTTATTTTCGCTTTCATGAAAGATTGTGGAATCAAATTTCATTGTCTGATGTGATGAAACCAGGCGTATTTATGTACTGAGTTAGTATATGTTGTGTAAAAAATAAGTATAAAGGCGAGACGTCATGTTTTGATAAATATAAGTAAATCATGTTTTTATAAAATGATATTTTAATCGGTCTGTTATCTACCAAGATTATATTAATGTTTTTATGTGTGCATTGCATTCTATTGTTAATAAAACTATATTTATATACTGTGTTGTTCTTAAAGATACTTATGTTAATAATTGTGGCTTCTGGAATTGACGGTATAATAAGAAGAAGTAGTTTTTTTTCTAGTGGAGACTTACAGACGAAAATACCCTATTGAACAGGGTATTTCGAAAACTTTCCACCCTTAATATCTCTCTTCCAGTAACGATTTCGAGAAATTTCGTTTTCAAGGACACTTTTAAGACTATTTGCTGCAGTAGTGACTCAAATTTCAAGGATATCATTAGAAAGCTCGTTGAATTCTCTTTCCAATAATACCCTGATTGGTTATTTTTTATGTATTAGTTTCCACGAAATTGCGTTCTAGATATCCCTCTATCTGCACTGGGATTCTAAACGTTGTTAGTTATCATTTCAAACAATGAAACTTATTATACGAGTATATTTTAGTTGTAACTCTTGAACAGGAGCAAAGTCTAGTCCGGACGTTTGATTTTACTTGGTGGTTATTTTATTTCTAGACTTAAACTTTTTGATGTGATGTATATATTCCATGAAATCCTTCAGTTTCCAATCACATGATTGAATATTATGAATTAACTTAACACTGAATGGTAGACTTTTGAGAAACTCGTTCGAAGAAATTCAATGGAATGAAAATATACCGGGTGGCTACGGAAGTATTGCCTACGGAATATCTCAGTTATTGTATGAAGTAGGTTTGTGAAATTTGGAGCGTCGATATAATGACATAAGAGCTAGAATTTGAGCATATTGACATGTCGAAGTTAACTTCCGGTCTGACCAGAAGTAACAACAACTTTCTTATTTTAAATGGAAACCCTATTTTTTTTTTCTTTTCGCTTTATTCAGCATTCAATTCCCTTTCTAATGAATATTACAAGTTGGTATCTAACCAGAAACTAGATCAGAAAAAAATTATTATTGAAATTCACCGAGTAGGCCGTGGAAGCAAAATGAAAGCCAAAAATTGAAAAGTTGGCTATGGAAATCATACATCACTTGATAACAGTTGCTACTACTGTGATATTTTATTTTCATTCGTCGGCGTTATAAAAAGCCGCCAAAAAAAATATTGGAAAAATTGGGAAAAAAACAATACTCTGTAGGCCCATAACTTAAATAGGAACATACAACTTTTTCTTGCCTGTACTATTCAGCATAACCATTCCTTTCTAATGATATAATAGAAAGTAATTTTTTGAAATGAAATACCAAAAAATCCAATTATTATTATTAAAATAACAAAAAAACAGATTTATCGAAAAAAAAAAAATTCAAATTGATAGGATTAAAGATAAAATAAATTCAAAACAAATGTTCGAAATGCATTCCATCAGCGTCAATACATTTATTGACTCTGGTGATATTATCATGTAAAACGTTTCTCAACATTTGGGGCGTGATATCTTGGAAAGCTCTACGAATTTTTACTTCTAGCTCATGTAGAGTTGTAGGCTGTGTGGAATACACCCTATTTTTAAGATGCCCCCATAGAAAAAAGTCGCACGGAGTAAGATCAGGTGACCTTGGTGGCCACCTGACTGGACCATGGGTTGTTATAAGTCTCTCTTGAAAGCGATTTTGAAGATAATTTCTTGCTATTCTTGAATTATGCGGAGGGGCGCCATCTTGCTGGAAGTACATTCTCTCAGTTATTTCCGCTGGTAGGTTGTTAATGAATTCCGAAATTTCATTCGTTAAAAAATTAAAGTATCTCTCTCCGGTTAGTTGGCCTTGAAAAAGAATGGGGCCAACAATATGAGTTCCAACTATTCCTGCCCAAACATTCACACCAAATATCTCCTGGAAGCCACCTTGTCGAAACCGGTGCTCGTTTTCTATCGCCCAGAACCTGAAACAAAAGACCGTTCACACTTTTAGCACTTTACACTTCGACTATTGACAATAATCCAAATAAAATACAGTACCTACCTTGTATTATTCCTGTTAAATAATCCATTGTTGGTAAATCTTGACTCGTCCGTAAACAAGATATAATAGTTAAATAGGTGATTCTCAGCATTTTGTCGAAGAAACCAATTACAATATTCCAGGCGCCTTTCACCGTCATTTTCATACAAATGTTGATGCAACTGATACTTGAAGGATTTAAATCGATGTTTTTTCAAAATTTTCCTAGCAGAGTCCTTACTTATAGCTAATTCGGCGCCAATCTGCCTTGAGGAAATTGTGCTATCATATTATACTAAAGCTAATACATTAATTTCAGTTTCCTCATTAATAACAAATGCTTCTTGGTCTTCGTGAACATCAGGATCAGTTCTTAATTTTTCTTCAAGCCACTGGAAATACCTTCTTGACGGTTGCTGCCTCCCTGGATATCGCTCTAAATATAATCGTTCAGCGGCATAAGAATTTTTTAAACATTCACCATAAATGAGAAGCATGTCAATTTGTTCGGTTCGTGAATAACGGGGCATTTTTTGATTATTCCACTAACTGATTTCGATTTCCAAACCCTTTTAAAATGGCAGAATCAAAAACACTACTTCGAACGTCAAAATAATATGGATAGCAGCGTTCGTGAGAGCTCTCGTTTCTTTTTTGTTTCATTCCAAAATACATCTTAATCAGCCTACTTGTTAATATTTTGGTTCGAATGATTATTGCAATGGAATGATTATTCTGAATAGCACAAACATCGTCCATAGGTAGATATTAGAATATCTATGGACGATGGCACAGACCAAGTACGTTTATGTTCCTATTTAACCTAGAACCTACAGGATATAATTTATCATTCCACATTATTTTTAATGTTATTTTTGCGTATGGCGATAATCTGTTTTGTTATTTGAAGAATAATAATTGGATTTTTTGGTATTTCATTTCAAAAAATTACTTTCTATTATATCATTAGAAAGGAATGGTTATGCTGAATAGTACAGGCAAGAAAAAGTTGTATGTTCCTATTTAAGTTATGGACCTATAGAGTATTGTTTTTTTCCCAATTTTTCCAATATTTTTTTTGGCGTCTTTTTATAACGCCGACGAATGAAAATAAAATATCACAGTAGTAGCAACTGTTATCAAGTGGCGTATGGTTTCCATAACCAACTTTTCAATTTTTGGCTTTCATTTTGCTTCCACGGCCTACTCGGTGAATTTCAATAATAATTTTTTTCTGATCTAGTTTCTGGTTAGATACCAACTTGTGATATGTCATTAGAAAGGGAATTGAATGCTGAATAAAGCGAAAAGAAAAAAAAATAGGGTTTCTATTTAAAATAAGAAAGTTGATGTTACTTCCGGTCAGACCGGAAGTTAACTTCGACATGTAAATATGCTCAAATTCTAGCTCTTATGTCATTATATCGACGCTATAAATTTCACAAACCTACTTCATACAATAACTGAGATATTCCGTAGGCAATACTTCCGTAGCCACCCGGTATATACTCAAAATTTCATCCTGATTCCGCAAATATATGATTTGGATATGCTCAGATACAAGGTGTGCCATAAAAACGCCAAAAATTCTCACGCGCACCGTCGTATTTAGGAAAACTTTTATTTTTAGTGTTTTGAAAAATCGCAAACTTATCTCAAACGTATCTCGACGGCTTATTTCGAATATCACATCAAAAATTGAATTGGACAAAGGATAAAAACCAAAAATAAGGACAATGTTTTTCTGCTTCTATATTACCGCTCACATCTTCGGATGGTCTTTTCAACTCGATAACGGTTTGAGACAGAGCAATATTCAGCAAATGTCAATCGATTCAATTACTAGACAAATGATTCCAACGAAAAAATTGCCCTCATTTCATTCATCTTTTATTTAATTCAACTTTTGAGAAGTACAAAAACTACATTCAGAGGGGGTTTAGGTATTCGAATTTTCTCTATGGTGACATAATCAGTATATTTTGGGCAATTATAGATTTATCTATAATAGCTCTGTCACATTAGGATCTAAACGTGTACAAAACTTTGTACAACTTAATATACATATGGAATAGTTATTTATGACACACCCATGATTCATGTTTTTATAGGTACCTACACTCGTGATTCAGAAGTTATTCAAAGCTAGATGACTGTTAAAATGTAAACAACATTTTTATCGGTCAACAAAATGAAACATTCCATTTTTTGGGTAATTAACTGAGATAATTTTTTCATGCTAGTTCATTTTCATTTCAAACGAGGAATTCCGTATTTGGAAGGACGGAAGGAGCAACATCAAGAAGTTCTTAAAACTATTTCTGATAAATGCTCTTGAAGTGGTGTTAAAACGCCTGAGATGTCTCTAATGTAAGAAACGATTCGGCAAATCCAACACCATCCATTTATGTTATAGTTTGCAAGCAGAGACCTCTACCGCTCTACCGTAGTATACTGTTGAATGGGTTTCTCGCATTCTCGATTCTCGCATTCGTGGTAGATTTTACAGTGGGTGTGACTCAAGATACAATTCCATATCTTTTCTAATTTGTGAGTATGGTTTTCGGTTTTAAATAATACCTAATTTAAGGATACCCCTTTTTTGTTATTCATCTACACAGTTTTGACCCCAAATTTTAATCGATTATTACAGTGTATACATTGAAATCGGGAATTTGTAAGCAGCAAAACAGTCGTGACCCAAAAATGTAGGAACACAAATTTTATTGATTATACTTTTTTCTCTACTTTCTTGATATGTTTTGAAAATTTAGGGACCTATATTATTGTGACTGTATGCAAACTAGGGTGAAAGAATTTTGGTTCAACTGGATGGGTAATATGCATGGGTATCTTTACAGAAACATCCACATTTAAAAATAGACCTCTACGGTTTGCCTATGGTCCCAATGTCGTCATTTACGAAAGTAGGTATAGGTATACAAAAACTATAAATAATCGCATCAAATAAATTGCACAATCCGATAAATAAGCATAAGAAAATCTCGTTGATGTGAATCACTAAAAAGAACAACTTTTTCAAGAATTGACTGCTATGTACCCGGCGAGTCAGTTCTGTGAAAATGTTATTCACTAGTAATAATTATTTTAAAGAATGATGTCATCACTTGATTGTGGATTCCATGGCTAAATTCACATCGCTCATGGTCTTTGAATCAGTTCACGACTAGCAGTTGTACGCGTTGCAACATTTTATAATTTATTTTAAAGTTCAAATTTTAGTAATTAGATTGTTTTTCTCATTGTTCTAGTCACACATTATCAACTGAAGCAAAATGAGTAACCAACAGTATTATCCTTTCAAAGTGAGTACCTTTTATTGATTGTTTATTTTGTTGGGATAGGTCGACAAAAATATTTTTGCCGATGACAAACTTCGCCGTTTGTCATCGTTCCATCCTTGGCTTATATTTTTTTGGGATATATTATACCTATATTATAGTAGTTTAGTTTATTTGAAAGTGTTATCCCTTTTTATTCTGAACTTCAACGTCTTAATCTAGGTTCATCTCTGACTCTGTGACTCTGATATAGAATCGTAACTAAATGGATGGATTATTCAGATCAGATCAGAAGGCACACTTAGGCATAACATAGTAAAATAAGATTAGCAATATAATAAAGTCAACGTTATGCTCACATTCGCGCGTTTGGAATTGAATGAACTCTATGATTGGCTGCAAAAAATGCAATCGATTTTGCGTTTTTGTATAGTTTTATATTAATCATAATAAATATATTACCGCCAATATGCCACTAGAACGATCTAGTTTTTCGTGTAAAATAGATAGGTATACCTATTCATTGAAAGTTTGTTCTATTTCGCGCCCCCTGCAGGTTGGCGCCCGCAGCTATTGCCACCCTTGCCCCGCCCTAGTTACGGCCCTGCCCCCATAGAAGAACTGGGACTAATGGGAGTGGGAGTACTGGGACACATCTTTTGAATGTTCTCAACGTTGCATATAGGTATTAATTCGGTACATCTATTTGTTCAGTTCTATTAAAATATGCAATACCTAGTTATCGTCGTGAAAAATATTAAAACCTTCGCATGAGCAAACTGAATAGGTTTTGAATGTAGTTGTTGCATATTAAATGACATTGATAGACATTCTATAAAAAAATATAAAACTTTTCAATGGAAGTTGATGGTTTTAGCAGTATTTTCGCGATTTCAAGAATATGGCTTAGGAAAAGTTTCAAAAAATTCATAAGTAGGTTATGGATGTGGTTCCGGATATTCTGTTGGCAAGAATTCCTATCCACAACACTTCCCAATAGGCAATCCGCATGAATCAGAATTATCCTGGCCAAGGCGGTATATTTGAATCGATGCTGAGGCGATATAGTAGTCCCAAGTATTCAACTTGGATAGCAAGGTTAGTTTGGTTAGGTTAGATCATGTTCCCTTCTTTTTTCATTTTTAAGCCATAAAAGAAGGGAACATGATATAATTTAACCAAACTGGACCTTGATATCCAAGTTGATCCTCAACGTAACCTAAAATTACATTGCACACCACGCAGGCGCAACTAAGTTTTGATTGGTCCATGCAATTGCCTATGGGGAAGTGTTGTGGATAGGAATTCTTGCATTCTGTTGTCTTGGTTTGTAGCATTTTCACACCACCCGATTAGGAATTCAGAAAGATTTGATAGAATACTGAAGCAATAAAAACATGTTCAGGCGAGAGAAACATACCCAGGATTGATTTTTATACATGTTAATGTTTTTTGTCAGTGATATATTTGACACAAATTTTCCACTTAGAGCCAGTTTTGTAGGCGGCTACAGTTATCTCCGTATGAACTAATGGTTTAGAAAAATGATCCATCAGGAGTTTATAGCGAACATATAAAACCAGCCCTTATTGGATGTTTGAAGAGAAGGGTAGGTATGTACATGTAGGACTTATTCTACGGAAATACGAGTTTAAAACTATTTTTGAACGTTCGAAAAAACAATAAGGCCATTTGAAATCAGCGAAGGACAAACGAGACGTGCTAAGCTCTTCTGGGTTATACCGCATTCCATGTTCCTGTGGCAGCGTTTACATCGGAACGACAAAACGTCCCGTTAAAATAAGAATCAAAGATCACAAGCCCAATTGTCAGTTAGGACACACGGAAAAATCTGCTGTCTCAGAACATACTCTCAACAACAATAATTACAGAGGGAAATTTCAAGAAACCCATGTCATCTCTACAACATCTACCCAAGACTCTGCCGGGAAGGAATTGAAATCTAAAAACACCAAAACAACTTCAACAGATCCAAAGAAGGACTACAACTAAACAAAGCTTGGCTACCAGTTCTCAAAAATACTGCATTTGCTCCTTACCCACATAAAAATACGAACGAGTGGATAATGTTGTCTATAATGCTATGGGCCAATCTAAGGTAAGAACGCCAACTCACAGATACTCATTGCGACAACAAATGTCAAATGTCAAGCAATCGATAGTAAATTGAGTAGCTGTCAACTGAAAAATCTCACTTGAAAATTACAATCACTCGTGTTGGAGAAACGTCGAGAATAACTCGTTATGAACGTCGGACTAACAACCCGAAAAGTAATCATCTAAGTAACGATGGCCGTGAACGCCTTACACCATTCATCGTTTTGACTTTGTCCAAATTAATCATTTCATGGGTATATTTTGTTAGTCTCCGATTCTAACCCTCAGGAGCAACCCTCAGAAGTCTTCTGAAGAGTTGTGCGAGCTGGGAATGACGAGGATCTTACCTTTGAACGTGCGATCCCAAGCACGTTGGATACACTCGCTCTGTCCGAATCCTCGTGCATAATGTCTAAATGACTAGAGGGGTTGGGGGGAGTTCAATGCAAAGCCAATCATTTTGACAGCTTCGAAATAGTCTCCCTCCACCAATCTATCACAGTTGGAAATGAGGCAAATATCTGACAGAAAACCTGTACTTTTCTGGCTAATACCATGGAGGACATTGAACTGCATCTAATATATTTGACTTGAAGCTGTGACCAACATTTTGTACTCAAATTGTATGTCTCTGGAAAAAGGAATCTTTATCAGTGTTTAAGTGGTGAAACAGTACACAGTACACGCCAGCTGTTGGATTTCTTGGCTTGGAATTTGGGATTGACGACACTGTTCATTTCAATTTATCGCCCGAAAAGAGCAAAAAACAAAAAAAATATCGACTTTGTGTGATAAAAATACGAATAACTGGATTTAAGTTGAACAAAAACTGTTTTTTTTTTAATTTCCAAAGCCGCTGGAAATATTCCGAAATTTTTCATGGCTCATTGTAGCTATCAATCTATCTGCTACTCTACCGTTTTCTGTTTCGGAGATTCCTGAAGTGAAAAGCGAAATTGTAACAGCCACTATTATAACGCCTATTTTGAGAAGTCTATTTTTATATCAATGATGGGACAACATTTCATGGCCTAGGACTTTCAACTAAAAACGGACCAAAAACATATTCCAGAGTCACCAAGAAAAGTTCAATCTTGACATCTTGACTATAACCGAAGCACATACTGAATGATGCACGTTTTCTGCTGAAAAAACCAACTGTAATATCATCGTAAATGAATATAGAAATAATTGTTTCAGTACGATGCAGCTTTCTATATTAGTTTGAGAGTATGCTAAAGTATTTGTCATTCGAAAACCAAGTTCAAAACAAAGCAAGGACCGGACTGGCACTAAAAGCTGGCCGGGTATAGTCGATGTAATGGACTAGTGCTTATAACTAGTTCCCTGGCTAATACCTCGACGGGCATTGCACTACATCGAACACTGTACTTGTACAGTGTTTCTCGTGATAGAGGATGTAACCAACTAGCAATAATTTTTGTTCGACATTTGCCGATAATCCTATAGTATAGGCAAATGGGCGAAAGGCTAGATTATTTGTAATCAATTTTCATTTCAGGATTGTATTGCCTTTCGTCAAGTACACCCAGTTCCACATGAAAAATACATGATGAAATAACTCTCAAACCACAAGCATGATGTCTTATACTTTTAGTCTGTTTCTCGATGCTATTGCAATTTTTGTTTTTTGAGAAATCTTTCCTATTTTGTAAAAATTCAAACTAGTTCGAATATATTGTGCCAGAGAGGTATCAACAATGTTGAAAGAATACAGGGGTACCCTTCTCTCTAAGCGTTTCCACAAAGTGGAAAATAAAGGAAAACATCTGTCAGAAAACAACTACTTCCCTGGCTAATATCACGACGGACATTGAACTACATCTGACAGATAATCGTGCAGCGTTCTTCAAAGAAGACCCAATTGCAGGTGCTCGTCTCGTAATTAAACAGAAAATTATCCTTCATTTGGCTGGGAATGACCACCTGCAGACATGCATGTTTCGAGGTTTATTGCCTCTCATCAGTGACAGGGTAGATCGGACAACATTATTATTGTCCTGTCCCTGCCAAATGAATAATAATCAACTGTTTAACTAATATTTCCCCACGAATAACACCACGATCTACAACCAAGTTGATCGAAGCGCCATCCGCACGGAACAAGACAAAACACTCCCAAGCAGCACAGTATCCGGGGAGAGAAATCTGTAAACATTCGAACTAGTTCAAAAATATTGTGCCAGAGAGTAATCAACAATGTTGAAAGAATACAGGGGTACCCTTCTCTAAGCGTTTCCACAAAGTGGAAAATAAAGGCAAACATCTGTCACAAAACCACTACTTCCCTGGCTAATACCACGACAGACATTGAACTACAACTGACAGATATTTGTGCAACGTTCTTCAAAGAAGATCCAATTGCAGGTGCTCGTCTCGTAATTAAACAGAAAATAATCCTTCATTTGGCTGGGAATGACCACCTGCAGACATGCATGTTTCGAGGTTTATTGCCTCTCATCAGTGACAGGGTAGATCGGACAACATTATTATTGTCCTGTCCCTGCCAAATGAATAATAATCAACTGTTTAACTAATATTTTCCCACGAATAACACCACGATCTACAACCAAGTTGATCGAAGCGCCATCCGCACGGAACAAGACAAAACACTCCCAAGCAGCACAGTCTCCGGGGAGAGAAATCTGTAAACATTCGAACTAGTTCGAATATATTGTGCCAGAGAGTAATCAACAATGTTGAAAGAATACAGGGGTACCCTTCTCTCTAAGCGTTTCCACAAAGTGGAAAATAAAGGCAAACATCTGTCAGAAAACCACTACTTCCCTGGCTAATACCACGACAGACATTGAACTACAACTGACAGATATTTGTGCAACGTTCTTCAAAGAAGATCCAATTGCAGGTGCTCGTCTCGTAATTAAACAGAAAATTATCCTTCATTTGGTTGGGAATGAGAGCAACAAACCTCGAAACATGCATGTCTGCAGGTGGTCATTCCCAGCCAAATGAAGGATAATTTTCTGTTTAATTACGAGACGAGCACCTGCAATTGGGTCTTCTTTGAAGAACGCTGCACGATTATCTGTCAGATGTAGTTCAATGTCCGTCGTGGTATTAGCCAGGGAAGTAGTTGATTTCTGACAGATGTTTGCCTTTATTTTCAACTTCCTTACTTTGTTGTATATTTCGCTTTGCGAAAATATCTAGTTACCTTCACGACTGCATCAATTGAACCATCTTAACGTTGATGATTTCATAGGTCTGTAATGGCTTCGGATTTGTGATACTGTTTTATTTTTACGGTTATCGAATTTCCTGTTGTGGTTACTGAATCGTTCGTTATATATGCCGGATACCGGACATCAGTGGCAGCAAATTAATATTAGTTACTTATACGAATCATGTCAACAAAACTTAGACTTCCTGTCTGTATTGTGTATAAAAATTTTGTAATGAAGGAGAATCTAAGGAGGTATAGTCGATTTATTAGTAAATACCCCATTCCCCTCCTCTAGGCACGCACCTGTCTCTGTCAAAAGAGTGGATTCTGGGGATTTACTCGACAAAGGAGCCATTTGAATACCAAGTATTTCCGTATTTTTGTTTGAATGCCGCAAAATGAGATCTGTTTCAAGTTTGGTTTCAAACATAACATAACCTTGCTCAGAAAACCCCTTTTTTAAAATTTCCCTATATATATCCCATTTATGCAATTTATGGCCTCATTAAAATTTCTTCCCAAACTGAAAATAACGATAGGAGCATAAAAAAATTATGGCCAAGTATTTTAACCTGTTATTCACTTTTGTAAACATGTCGCAATTTGTTTATAAATATTATTATATCAGTAACGAGTTGTTATTTATATTTTCGTAAATAACTTGCGAAACCAATATCAACAAAATGTAATCACAAAAAACACTTGACTTTTTATCAGTAACATATTCGATTTCTCAAGTAGTAGTTGAACTTGAAGATGCATTTAGGTAAATGTACCTATGCTCTGTTTCAAGGATCGACATTCGATTCATCCAAGGAGAATTCTTCAGTTTTCAAAGAAAATTGAACGAATCAAGGAAAAGCAGATAAAGGAATTGGTATTTTTTTGAATTTTTTGGTGGTGCCAAGCCTCAAAATTAAGTAGTCTAGTTCCAAAGCTCGAATATTATCCAATTTTTAATTTCAGAAAAATTACTAAATGGACGATAATGTTAACCAAATAGCTTATTTGATTTTGGGGTCTTTGGAGTCACGATGACAAGTGGACGCCATTGAAAACAAACAAGACTTGGAAAGTTTGTGCTTCAATCGTCGTCATAGTATTAACTGAAAAATTAGGTTTTGTTGATACCTGTCATTGAAAGTATTATTCCTTAGGATTATGAGAAATGCGATTTCATTTTACATCCATCGTATATTTATTTCTTTGATGGCCAGAGAGGTTAATTTTTACATTTTGTTTATCAGATGTTTTTGTGTGAACAAGTACAGATCTGATGAAGAATATCGGCCTAAAGCAGTTCCAATACGATTGATTGATACCTCATACGCAATTTCCTTTCCGGTAAACTGTTTGCCCCAAGCACAATTTCAGTGTCAGTTAATCAACAACAGTCGCAGTATAGTATCATTAGTAAGCCCTTAATGATTGAAAATAAAAGACTTACATGCAAATTATAAAATGCTCACGTTTACAGAGAAAGAAAAGATACAAAATATACATTTTTTTATCGGTGAAAACAGTTTGCAGGAAACAGTAAGTAGTTCAGTTGAATACTGGAATTACCCTCTCGTTTATTTGTTATATTTTGCTACACGAACATAATGTTTTACCAGATCTGTATATCAAGGTAGTTCGTTGTGCAAACGTTCCACAACTAATTTGGAACAATGATCATATTGTTCTTTCACTGCAGGAAGCACGTTATTTCATAATACAATTTTGACAGATGGTATGTGAAACGAAATCTACTAGAAACTAGGTTTAGAAATGCCGAGTGTTCACCTTGAATATTATTGGTTACCGTGTGAAATAGGTACTTCTAATGGTACCTACATTGCTTTACTTTAAAGGTGAATTCAAGGTTGTTGGATCTACTCATCGTACACCACCTACGCGTTTTTTCATTGACACCGTTCAGCCAAGCCAAGCATGAAATTTAAATTTTATTTGACTTGCATGGCCACATAACATTTAATCAATTGCAGAGTTGCAAGCAGTCTGAAAAAAACAAGTAAACTTCTTAGATCCGAATAAATGAATATTTGGAACCTTTGATGTATATAAAATTCATACAAACTACCCAAAACAACATCAATTTCACTCGACGCGCGTGTTGACAACAAAGTTAGCATCCTCAGGAGATCAAGACGTACTGAACTACTTCATATTTTGGTCAAATTCAGCTTGAATTTGATGTCTATAGGAAAGGCCCGAGTACTTTCAGATACATCCCTGAGAGCTCCCTTCATTGCACACAGCAAAAAATGGCGGGATTAAATTTCTTGATGATTTGACTCTTATCGTTCCCACTCAACAAGGAGAGATTCAAAATCGAGAAAATTATTATCAGGAATGTAGCAGAGCTAAACTGTTATTGTGTGGATTTGGTAGACAAACCGATTAGGAAACATAGATTTAAGAAAACTCTTCGTAACTTTTCGACTTTACAATAAGAGTAAAACCCTACGAAATATATCGATATCCCATACGAACCACGAGTTACTCGGAGTTTCAACAGCATTTTCAAAACCATTAATATGAAGGTGGTAAGAATTCAAAACCTCGTACAAGCTACAACAGATCTTGGGTACTCCCAAAGATAAGAGAGAAGAGAGAAATGTCGGGGATTTATGGAATTTGCTGCAAGGAATGAGAGAAGAAGTATGTGGGTCAAACTAGAAGGGCCATGAATGTAAGGGTCAAAGAGCACATTGCTCATATCCGTTTTTAAGCGTGGCTCAACATGTTTTGGATCATGACCACCAGTTTGATGACGCGAGTTTCAAAATGACAATAGTCTTGTCGGTGCATTCGAGAGTCTGGAAACTTCAAAATGTAAAAATAGTTTGAATGCGGATGAGAGCCTAATACCATATACTGCCCCTTGTTCAAGTTCAAGTATTAGTAATCGAATTTCAAGAATGTTGTCATTGAATCCAAAACAAATTAGTTGAAAGATAGATTATAGCATGAAAATTAGTGAAGTAAATTATTTAAGTTTGCACACCATTTAATATAGAATGGTATAATTTAAGCAGTAAAGTAAGTAAAAGTATAATTTTTACATCACATATATAAAAATACCACAGGCAATTCCTAGTTAAACACGACAGAGATTTAGAAACCTATAACAATAATACTAATACACTCAACAGAATCAATAGGAACCTAATAATAAAATAAAAAAGAGTATTCAAATGTTTTTCTCAAAAATGTTATAAATACTTCAATACAAAACCTAAATGTCCAACAATCATTGCGTTTTTACATACTTCGATAATGATGATTAAAAACATGATAAAAAACTGATGATTTTATATTCATAGGGAGTTTATTGAATTTATTCAACCCTTTGAAAAATAGCCATCTCATGCTAATACTGGAATTTGTTTTATGAATATGAAAGTCAGTCCTCATTCATGTGCCATAGTTATGAATTCCATCATTTCTTATTAAGAATTTGAAATAATAATATAATAATAATTCTCCCTCATAAACACTCATAGAGTGTACCCAAAGGCATAGCCTGTGTGGGTAGAGGACGGCCAAGATGCATAGAAACCCTGGTGTGATCACTTATACCTGTGATACCAACATACAAAAGTGTTGATGTACGGCCTACTTCATTCATGTTATTTTTATTGCATTGGTACCGTTTCACTTCTTTAGCACAGATGGCGGCAAAATTACAGATTAATGTTGTCATTGACGATTGACGGTTGGACAAGCGACAAGTGTCCTTTCAACATTCAAAAACAATCAAATGACAAATCATGGCACCGTGGAATGTTGGAAACTTGGCTATTTTCGACTTCTGCGCCATCCATCGACGAATGAAGCCAACGGTATCAATGCAATTACAATATCAACAACTTTGGTAGAAACAAAATCGAATCTGTGATCACACCAGGGTTTCTATGCATCTTGAGGAAGGCTTAAAGAATGTTAGTTTGACAGTTTAAATAATCCGACCGCGACACGTGTTTCAGTTATCAAGTAACCATATTCCGGATGTCATACCGAAAAAATGAAAAAATTAATAATTTTAAATGTGAATTCTTGTAATACAAAATATGAGCTACAGAATATATGAAATGGGGGCCTTATCTGCGTACATAGTATTTTGATATTTCGCTATTTACAAATCTTCGAACCCATTGAGTAGTTTTTGGTCAGGTACTTGTTTTAATTGATCTTGATCTTTTTCAAAATCCTGTTGGGCAACTTCCTATTTTTCTGGTCTTGTTATATCTAATATGCATGAGCAATGTGCGCTTTAAACCGTAATTTCATTACACTTCTAATTTAACCAACATAACTTGTTTCCAAATTCCTTGCACACTATTTAGTTTTATTAAGGATCTCCTGACATTTATACGATGGTTTGTAAACCATTTTCATGTTGAGGGATTCAAAATGCTTTTGAAAGCGTGAAGTTTTATTGTTTATGTTTATATAAACTTGAAAGCTGAAAAATTCATCAAATTACTCAATCCATGCACACAAAAGTAAGTTTTTGGTAGGTAATTCAACTTTTTTTTATTAGCTGCAAACAGAGGGGTGCGGTTGAATCACTTACCTTTTAACGTGTGATGCCTAATGAAACAACTGATTCCTTTTTCGATAAGGTTTTAGATAGATTATATTTACAAACCTGAAAACCTTTAGCTTTGAACTTGTTAGAATCAAAATCGAATCTTTGCCTTTGGCACTTTGAACTCGATAATAGCTACGTAGTCAACTGAATTACGCCTACTTTCAGCGCCGCCATACATAATTAATGGTAATAGAAGCTGATAATGTGCTAATTATAGAAATCGATTCACACTTTGCCGATGTTGTTATTTTGCACTTATTTATTGATTATTGAATTCAATGCATAAATGTTGAAAGAATACGGGGTACCCTTCTCTCTAAGCGTTTCCACCAAGTGGAAAATAACAGGTAAACATCTGTCAGAAAACAACTACTTCCTTGGCTAATACCACAACGGACATTGAACTACAACTGACAGATATTTGTGCAACGTTCTTCAAAGAAGACCCAATTGCAAGTGCTTGTCTCGTAATTAAACAGAAAATTATCCTTCATTTGGCTGGGAATGACCATCTGCAGACATGCATGTTTCGAGGTTTATTGCCTCTCATCAGTGACAGGGTAGGTCGGACAACATTATAATTGTCCTGTCCCTGCCAAATGAATAATAATCAACTGTTTAACTAATATTTCCCCACGGATAACACCACGATCTACAACCAAGTTGATCGAAGCGCCCTCCGCACGGAACAAGACAAAACACTCCCAAGTAGCACAGTCTCCGGGAAGAGAAATCTGTAAAATTCGAACGAGTTCGAACATATTGTGCCAGAGAGGTATCAACAATGTTGAAAGAATACGGGGGTACCCTTCTCTCTAAGCGTTTCCACAAAGTGGAAAATAAAGGCAAACATCTGTCAGATACCTCTCTGGCACAATATATTCGAACTCGTTCGAATTTTACAGATTTCTCTTCCCGGAGACTGTGCTACTTGGGAGTGTTTTGTCTTGTTCCGTGCGGATGGCGCTTCGATCAACTTGGTTGTAGATCGTGGTGTTATCCGTGGGTAAATATTAGTTAAACAGTTGATTATTATTCGTTAGGCAGGGACAGGATAACCATAATGTTTTCCGACCTACCCTGTCACTGATGAGAGGCAATAAACCTCGAAACATGCATGTCTGCAGGTGGTCATTCCCAGCCAAATGAAGGATAATTTTCTGTTTAATTACGAGACAAGCACTCGCAATTGGGTCTTCTTTGAAGAACGTTGCACAAATATCTGTCAGTTGTAGTTCAATGTCCGTCGTGGTATTAGCCAGGGAAGTAGGTAGTTGTTTTCTGACAGATGTTTGCCTGTTATTTTCCACTTTGTGGAAACGCATAGAGAGAAGGGTACCCCGTATTCTTTCAACATCTCTTGTTATATTCATGAAAGTTTGAATTTTCATTTAGTTTATTATTTTTAGTATGAATTTCTAGTATTTGTTGGAATATATAAAGAGCAGGTCATGACGCTGATTTGAAATTTCTGGAATAAAGGTTTAAAATGGTCCCTGAAGTAAATACTTTGACAGAATCAGATGCATTACCCCTTAATATTACCCCATAAGAAAGGTGCGAGTAAAAAAAATCACAATAGAAATTCATCAGTGTATCAGAACTCAGTACCTACATTTTTAAGTTGTCTCAGAATGAAAATCGAGCTTGAAAGTTTAGAGCAGAGCTTCTCGATGTGAAACGACCAATTCAGAGAGGGGTCTAAAAAATGCCTGATAGTTTTGTGGGTTCACTGGTTCTTGTTGCCTCTGAAGAAAATGTGATGATTCGTTTTGCATGCGTTCAGTTTAAAACTGTTTGCTCAAACCATCATTCAGTATTTTTTCCAGTAGTTTCATTTTTTGTTTTCTCGTTTATATCTTGATGAAAGATAGTGGTATCATCTGCGAATATATATATATAATAAATGAAAGGGATCCCAGAACGGAACTCTGCAAGTACCCCATACTGCATTGCTGCTGTTTCTGGCGTGATACCATCGAAACAAACTGACTGTATTTTATCCTTATATGAATCGAATACCTCTTACATCGTATAGGTTACATTTTTCCAATAACGAGTCTGGATTTAGGCAGTCAAATGCTTTTGTTAAATTGACTAGAGTCATTGCAGATTTCCTACCTTCTTCAAAGCCTTCTGCTATGTCATTAACTGCCTCAGCTATAGTTACCTACCTCAACAGAGAAACAGAACGCAGTACTAATTTCAACAATATTTTTTTTAGTGTACCCCCACTGTCTACCCAGCAGACCCCTTCGACCCCGTGGCCGATGCCGCCACCCTCAAGAAGGCCATGAAAGGTTTCGGCGCCGATGAGAAGGCCATCATCGACGTGCTTGCGCGCAGAGGGATCGTCCAGCGCCTCGAGATCGCTGAAACCTTCAAAACTTCTTACGG
Organism: Chrysolina americana; assembly: GCA_958502065.1. NCBI lineage: Eukaryota > Metazoa > Arthropoda > Insecta > Coleoptera > Chrysomelidae > Chrysolina > Chrysolina americana. The sequence goes on from OY293412.1 coordinate 92,443,388, forward strand.
AAAAGATCTGATTTCCGAGCTGAAAAGCGAGCTCGGCGGCAAATTCGAGGACGTCATGGTGGCGCTGATGACGCCATTGCCCCAGTTTTACGCCAAAGAATTACACGACGCCGTCGCCGGTTTGGGAACAGACGAGGAAGCCATCATCGAAATTTTGTGTACGCTTTCCAACTACGGGATTCGCACTATCGCACAGTTTTACGAACAATGTGAGTATAAGATTAATTTTTTTGTAGTAATGTATGTATCTACCCAGCCAACACAGATACATCTCTAAGATATTGCTGCGATGTCACCTAGTGACCTGCGACTCGCATGGTTATGTCGCACAGACGCCCCAGCGACTCACTTTTGTCACACTCATGATACATGCTGGTGACGTCTATGCGATGTAGTTCTGAGACGCCGCAAAGATGCCTCCTAATAACTTATCAGTGATTTAACATAGCGACGTAGCAGCGATTTCTTTACTGTTATATTCAAGAGATGTCAACGTCTATGCGATCTTCCAGACTGAAACAACAAATAGAAAAAGGAAATATATTTTCAATATGAGAAAATAAATATAACAAAAATATAAATGAAAAAAATTCTCCAAAAAATTAAAACAAAGTACAAAATAAAAAATTAAGAAAGTGAAAAATAAATGAATTAAAAAACTAAAAGTCAATTACTTTGGTCCTTTTTCCTGTTCTCTTCGTGAAGGCTCATCACCACATCTGTAAATCAATAAAACAATATGAGACCACTGAAAGCTACAATGCCAGATAGTAGTGGGACATGAAATAATCCAGACAGTAATGGAATACTTAGTATAATTTGGCACCATTGAACAGCCCACTTTGTTGATACTCAACAATGATACTCACTTTTCACTTTCAGTTTATGGACACTATAAAATTCGCAAATGTGCTCAGCTCAGATTCAGTTGGAAATATTAGAACATGAATGGTATACAAAGCATTCAGAGCAACAAAGCTTCGATCTTCCCCAACTGAGTGAATTTTTAAACAAATCAAGCAATATATAAGCAAATTACAGACGTGGACACAAAACTACGAAACACACTGTATTTATCGAGAGAGTTGAAATAATATTAGAACTACTGAAATGAGAAAAAATAAGCTTTTCAACGATACTATACCATGGCATAGCAAATCAAAAAAATATTAGAATTCACAAAAATATCGTTTAACTTTTAAACGAGCTTAATTTCAATACCTCTCATATTAACGTACTAACTAAAAACACTTATGTTCATGAGTCGTTTCATTTTTTGAATAGTACCTACTTTCATTTCAGTATAATCGGTTCGAAAATAAGTGGTAGGTAATTCAATTGTATAATTCTTTGTGTAATGAAAGGGTAAAAAAATGGGATGTTGGATGCCATTAGTGTTACACAAAGAAAACAAGTAATACCTACCTATGTTTCCCTTTCACCTTTTCCTAAAAGAAGAATCGGATCACAGAATCTTCGATGACCTGGCGTTCAGAAATGAAATATAGAAAAAATACTATAATTCTCCCAACAAATTTCATTTTCTATAGTACGAAAATTCTTGAACATGGTTTTGAATGTTTCATTATTCCCACCTACACTGTCTATCTGATGTCCTAATCACATTTATTAATTTTATATTTTAAGAAACATAATCTGTGGATTTTTGTTGATCATAAATTAAAATAGATTGGTTGTAATACAGAACCAGAGTGAATGTTCCATTTATGCGAAACTTGTGTAAGCCTACTTGATTATTCATAACTGACCATCTCATTCATGTCCTTGATTGTCTACATTATGTAAGTTCTATAAATAGCAATGTGATCAATTTCGGTTATTCATTCAAGCAGCATAGATATTTTTACCTTTTAACCTTTTTTATATTGGATTAATTACAAAATAAAGTTGTTAATATCTGTGAATGAGACTGTGAGAATGTAATTTATGTGGCATAGAAGTCATTTGAATAATATCTGAAGTTATTTTTGTTCATTTATCGCTTACTTTCGATTAGATCAGAGGAAAATATTTTTCAATGGAATATTATTGAATTCATTTTAATGATTTTTGTTATTGTTTGTCTTTGATATTGAGAAAATTCCGTTAACATTCACAAGGGGTTTACTGAAGAACATAGTTTGTCTTGCTTGTGAATTTGCTCATACCGATATAGGTATGTTTCTGTTATTAGAGGGTGTATTTTATGATTCAATACAAGTATTTCGAGAGGCGTCTCAAACCAAATCAAAAATAATAACAACGAATGAAACGCCACACCCAAGAGGTAAGGTTACAAACTCTCTCCGCGGCAAGTATCAGCATAAACTCCGACAGATCTGATCATCAGAACTGTCGGAAAAGAACAAAGTTGCTGCAACTAATATGCTTGCCGTTTTGATTCCACTTTACTCCTTTGGAATAATGAAATGGACTCAGGAAGAGCTGCGACAACCCGACGAAACACTCGCATCTTTATAGGAGCTTGCATCTTAAATCATCTCTTCCACGGTTATACTACTCTAGACAACGGGGAGGCCGTCAACTTTTGAGTTTGGAGTGTCTACATAACAGAATGGTACTAGATGGAGTTCAGATGCCCTTCTCTGCTTGATATACTATCACGAAAAAGCAGGTATTGGAGCATGCAGCTGATGAACTCGGTCTTGTATTCGACTCTGAACGGACGAACCCAAACTCGATCTGGCACCGAGTTGGAACCCGTCCAACGAAAAGTCCAAGTTAAAGCTGCGGAGAGTGAGAGGCTCATACAGCTATATAAGGATAAGCCAATGCATGGGGTCTTCTTCAAGAACATTGAAGACCTTGGCTTATCCAGAAACCTAACATTTGCTTTTCTCAGGTCAAGTGGGCTGAAGTCGGAAACCAAGAGATTCATAATGGCCTGCCATGATGGTGTCTTTAACACCTTCGTCCTCTACATAGTAGTCGCCTGATATGTATAGAGATCCCTGACACTATATGCAGAGCGTGACGGGGCAGCTGAGACCATATGTATCTTGTCCAGCTCATACGGTCTCAGCTTGTATTGTACTACCACCTACGACACTCGTACGGTATTGATGAGACACCGGTGTTGCCTTATGCTCCAGGGGATATTGAGTCCGTTGTGGAGGATAAAAAGTGACGAATCTATTGGAACTACTCATTCCTCACCCTCAGGCAAATACAAGAGAATAAGCCTGATGAAGTCCTCCTCGACCAACAAAGTAGGACGATTTTCGTCATTAAGTTTTCGGCTCCTGGCGAAAAAAGGAGGAAAAACGCACTAAATGTCGAGATCTACTCTTTGAACTCCGCAGGCTTTACTCAAACTTTTTTGTTAAAAAGGTGGTTCTGATAATAGGGATCCTTGGTGGAATGATGGACACACTGCTCTCAAACTAGAAAATCATATCGGCTCGCCATAATATGACAGAAATGAATGAAGAAGGTCGTAATACTTGGTTCGCTCCTCCTACTCAGGGCACATGATTCGCAGACCAAGTAATCACTCGCCCCACGGACGTGGAGAGTGTTTACTGGGGTTAGTGATACGCCAGCGCGGCCTCCAGATGATTTGGGGCTCCGGAGACAGGGCCTGACTGGTAAACTCCTGACGCATAAAAAAAGAAACGAATGAAATATAACAATAGATATTTTCTGAAAAGTATCCTTGTCCAAGGAATACCGTGAAATACCGTTTAACTTTTACCTTTTTTTCAATAACTCTCGTATTAACTAAGAAAAATATGCGGGTCCATTCATTTGACTAACTCTATATATATATATATATATATATATATATATATATATATATATATATATATACGACTATATATATATATATATTAACTCTGTATGTATATTAACTCTGTATAAATAGGTTTACATATTTCTTGGACCTAGTAATAGTTCTTCCCCGTACTTGGCTTCACACGTTAGGAGGTAAGAAGTGCCACGTTTTCCCTAGATCGCACAATAAAATGTTGATTACTGAGTACACAGAAATATAATCAGTCAGGAATATAATTCAATGAATTAGAAGTTCTTACATGCAGAGATAATAATCGATTTTTCTCAATCTAAATATTTTTTCCAGTGTATGGCAAACCTCTAGAAAAAGACTTGAAAGATGACACTTCCGGTCATTTCAAGAGACTGTGTGTTTCCTTAGTACAAGTAAGTATAAAACGTATTGATGCGTTTTTTTCTGCCAGTGAACAGATTCAATGTCTTAGTTGGGTAAATACTGATCATCTCTGTCATTCCAGTTTTGCGCCATTAGGTTCATCATTTTTTATTCCATTTCTTGATTGCGAACATTGAAAGTCCTTATTAAATCTCATATTTGCTTAATTTCTACAATATGTTGATTTTGTTCTTCGGGTATTTTCAATCAAATCATAATTGCAAACAAATGATCATTTCCAGAATCATGAAGGCTTGTGGTCTCTGACTGCTTTTTTTTTTTTTTTATTAAAGGCCAACCGTGAGGAAAATCAAGGGGTCAACGAGCAACAGGCAGTAGCCGATGCCGAAGCCATCATTGCAGCTGGCGAATCGAAGTGGGGAACTGAAGAATCTATCTTCAACACAGTACTCATCACAAGAAGTTACCAACAGTTGAGAGCCACCTTTTCCGAGTACGAGAGGTTGACCGGCAAAGATATCGAGGCCACAATCAAAAAAGAGTTCTCTGGAAGCATTGAGAAAGGGTTGTTGGGAATCGGTAAGTGATATAATTCAGTAACGAATGTGATATTATCAAAGTTCTTCTTTTCATTGCAGTAAAATGTGTCAAAAGCAAAGTGGGATACTTTGCAGAGCGTCTTCATGATGCTATGTCTGGTTTGGGAACCAACGACAAGACTTTGATCCGCATTATCGTATCCAGATCTGAAATCGACTTAGCTGATATCAAACAAGCCTTCTTAGATAAATACGGAAAGACTTTGGAAAGCTGGATTACTGTAAGTAGAGATTCATGCAGCTGGTGGAGGGATCTGTTAGTTTCTCAGAGGAACGACCGCAAGGGTTGAGAACATTTAAATGGCCATAGTAATCAGTGTCAGAATTAGGTCCTTTTTGGATATATTTCCGAAATTACAACCCTTCTGGTCTTGTTCGAGAGAACTAGGGAATGTTTTATGAGTGTATGCGCACATGTGTTTAGCGAGGATTTTCCTGATGATAACCAAACATTTAACAGCTTGCCTCGTAATTCAGTATTGACACACTGATTTTAAGATCACGGACTATTTGTAATATGTATTACAATAGTTAGAAGCGAAGGTTGCTATGACATCATCTTCTTACCTACACATACCAATTCAATTAATCATATTGACTAACTTTAGTTCAAAACATTCCTCTGGGTTGATTAATTAAAATTATTCGTTATGGTTGAATCATGTTGTCACAGAAATGGAGTGCTTACATTACATGACGGTTAGAATAAACGAGTCTATGAACTAAAACAAAGAACAGTGCCATTTCAACGCTTACCACCTAACGCCACTGGTATTGTTCTTTGTTAGTTGGGAGGAAGATGTTTTGGGGTCGGATGTTGAATTCATTGATTGGGGAGGCACTATGAACCCGGTAGTATTTTGTTTTTTCAAGGTATAGTTTGATTACAGCAAGCTAACACTATAGGTACATGATGATTGGTATAATTTTCGAGGTTAGGTCTCATATAATTGGAAAATTCGATGAATTATATTGAAGAATTGCTAACTCATGTGTTGTTTGTTTGGATGTATATATAAAGTTAGCAAGATCACTTGCCAGAAAATTGATGAAACTTATTCCAGTAATTGTCGAGAATTTCTCGTGGACGAAAAAAATTGTCGTACTCTTAGTTTTTGTATTTGTGGTGGCTGTGCTAACTTTATTTAGCACTTCCATTAATATAACTAGAAAAATAAACATCAAATTACTGTAGTAACCAAAAAATGTTGAGAAATGGCTATTTGACGTAAAAACATTTCAGAAAATCTTTTTTTTTCTCAGTTAATATGAGGGTAATCGAAATAAAGTTCTGATGAAAGTTGAAGGGTATTTTGCTCTGCACCTTCCTAGGAATTCAAATATTTTTTAGATGTGCCATTGGTGGAGAAATAAGGTCATCGGCTTTTTTTAATGGAACCATATATCATGTTTAGTATCGCTAGAAAGCTTGGTTTTTTCTCTACTCAGTGGTACTAATATTTTTCAATTGTCTCGATAGGTACAGTGTGTTTTGTATTTGTGTGTGTATTTTAAATTTTTCTTAATCTGGGAATTTAGCCAGTTCATCTTTTAAACGATATGGCAATTTGATACAGGTAGTGGAGTACGTAAGTTTTTATAAAACAAATATATTGACAGTTGTTTCATTATAAAAAAAATCACTTTCGATGTTTGGGATAATTTAAGGTATTTAAAATTGAAAATAATCCATTGACGGTTGAAGAAATATTTCATTTCATTTTTAAAAGAAGTATTAATGTATCAAATGTGAAATGTAAAAATAGTATGAATGCGGATAACGGCCCCATTGTTTAAGTTCTTATTCTAAGGTAGCCTTCACAAAGAAATCATCAACTTCCAAGAAATTTCTGTCACCAGAATAAAAAACAACTAGGTATAAAATTAATTAAGGGTCAAAAAATCCCAACAAGTTAGATAAGCAATTAGAGTAATAGGTAGACAGATTGATAATGAAGTGCATCCATCCACTCAGATAAGCAGTATAAATGAGTAGGGTAGAACAGTAGGGTTAGTATGCTAATCATCAATGGATTATTTTCAGTTTTCAATATCTTAAATTATCCCAAACATCTTAAGGGATTTTTTTAATGAAGCAACTGTCAATGTTGCATATGAAAAAATAGATTTTTCATAAAAACTTGCGTACGCCACTGTCTAAATCAAATTGCCATATCGCTTAAAAGATCAACAGGCCCCATTCCCCGATTGAGAATTATTTTCAACAAATTAGGCAATAGACAAAAATACAAAACACACTGTACCTATCGAGACAATTTAAAAAATATTAGTACCATTGAGTATAGAAAAGAACAAGCTTTCTAGCGATACTAAACATGACATGGCTCTATTTAAAAAATGTTTGAATTTCCAGATAGGTGCACAGCAAATTACCCTTCAACTTTCATCCGAACTTTTTTCGATTACCCTCATATCAACTGAGAAAAATGGGCGGGTCCATACAATTGACCAACTCTGTATATGTATTTTTTATTTGAATTCTTCATCTATGCGGAAATTTTGCACTATTGGCAACACCGCATTCATATAATGATTTTTCATTGAATTACTGTCAAATATCCTAGAATAAATCCCTATAGCTTGATTATTTTATTTATAGGCTCCAAAATTCACTGAACAGTAATTGTCGAAAAAGTAACCAAATTATATGAGTTTATTACCGAGGAAATGGAATAAATCCATTATCTACCATTTTCATGTAATTTTACGGTTTTAGAAAAGTAGGACTTTTGTCGACCGATATATTTCAGTCATTGGACAATAATTGTTAACTGAATTTTTGAGCCTACAAGAGAAATGATCAAATTACATGGTTTTATCCCTGGAAACTGAGTTTCTCTATTTTTCATTTGTTCCATTAAAAAAGCATAAATTGTCATTACATGTATGCGGTGTTGCCAATAACGCAAAATTTCCGCGTAGATAAAAATTTCGATAAAAAATACATATTAATGCTGTATATAAAACATTTTATGCACTAGCACTAGCACTAAAGTGGCACTTGACCGCCCATGGGCGCATCATGGCCCGCGGGCGGTAAAGTAGACAATATACTAAAATTGTCCATATATACCTACGCACATCATTTCACGGAAGACCTACCACGAAACAATGAATTCAGTTCAATAAAGAAATACTCATTTAACAACTTTTATTCATAATCTACATTTTTGCTCCATAACCCTGAAAATTTGAATTTTATATTAACTATGCAATTGTTACAATTTTGAATATTGAGGGTGGGATATTCACTTTTCTCTTGAAAATAATTATTCCCTTTTGAAACATCCTCACCACTCATTTTAGATGTGGATGGTACGTCCAAATAATTATTATTTGGTATCGGTCCATCACCATCGCCGGCAATTTTTTGGCAATATTCAATTTATTTGAAATCGATTGTTCAATGTAGCTCTCTGCTACTGTAGTTGATTTCCAACCAGCGTGTCTTTTGATATTGGTGATACTTTCCCCAGTATCAGCCAATAAAGTGGCTGAAGAATGTCTGAAACAATCACCCGTATATTCTTCTGGGCCTGGTAGCTTCAAAAATGCTGCCATTTTTCTTGGAATTTGACCGAGGATATTCTTCCCAACAACTTGTTTTGTACATTTGTTGTTCTTATAGAATATAAAAAACGCCCATGTTCAGTATTTGCGGGACGTAGACTAGCATATCTTCTATAAATATCCAAATAATTAACTGACTGGTTTTCAGTACTGCAGATGGTAAATGTTCGTTGTATTTTAGTTTTTGACTCTCGAATTGTAATCAATAAAGCATAAGTTAGGTCTTGAATGTCATCAAGCTTGAGATTTGTTAATTCTTCTCTACGACAAGCACCATGTACCCCAAATATTAATGCAACCTATAAAATAATCAATAAGTTTTTTAATTACTCAATAAATATAGGTAGGTATAACATACCTTCATCATCAGATATACATTATCTGGAGCTTCTTTTAGAAAAAGTTTGATTTCATCCCTATTCAATATTTTGGATTTCTTCGGCTTATATCCATCATTCTTCCGTTTAAAAAATGCTATCAATTTTGGACATTTGCTTATGTTTATATTATTATACAAATTCAAAGTAGAGTTTAACATCGAATAGTATGACCACACAGAAGATGGTTTTCGATTCTTGGACTTCTCAAAAAAATATCCCAATAATATATCTTCTGGAATCACCTTCACATTATTTTCATTGCGCCATTTTATGAACTCATTATACGTCTTTTCGTAAAGTTTCTTTGACTTTGTTGGTAGCAGTTCGAGTTTGGCACTCTCAGCCGATTCCAAAATTTCCATTGGTATGTATATATTATGTTCTTCATCTGATGATTCCATAATTTTCGTGTTGAGTTCACTCACGCACTTTTTCAGATAAACATGAAGATGCGGCGTGTAATGGCCCTCGGCTAACGCCTTCGGGCCATTATCCACGCCGCAGGCCATAAACGCCTACTTTACGCCCTTGATACATAAATAACTATTCTGCATTATTTTAACGCCAAATAGGCTTTGACAATTACTCGGCAATTTTTGGTTACCCCAGTGATGAAATTTGATGTTTGTATGTCTAGTTATATTGGTGGCAGTGCTAACATAATATAAACTTAGCACAGCCAACCCCATATATAAAAACTAAGAGCGCGACAATTTTTTTTTGTTTACGACACATTCTCGACAATTATTCAAATAGATTTCATCGATTTTCTGGCTAGTGGCCTTGCTAACTTTATTTACATGTTTGTTTGGTGGTGTTTTTACGTTGCTTTTGTAGTTTTGGTTTTAGTTGAGACGCTTAAAAATTTTGGGGTTCTATTTTTTCCGGTGATAATTCATGCTTATTAATTAAATGGGTGCCTATGCTTGTTTATATGTAATTTCATTTTGATTATATTCACAGGTACCTAAATGATTTTAACAACTAATTTCTGTCCTTACTTATCATTGTCAAGCATATAGGTATCAACTTGAATTTTCCAAAATTCTTATGTGTCTCTTTTTATTGCATGTATTATATACTGACGTTCCTGTCCTTTGCAGGGAGATACCTCCGGAGATTACAAGAGGGTTCTTTTGGCCATTGTCGACTAATTTCCGTAAAAACTGCACTGTAACTGTACTCTTAGACATAAAAATGTACGCCTTCAAATAAAATTACTAGCTTCTCATTTACTGCCATTAGAAAATAAATTATTTTTATTCTACTCTGTAGTCACCTACATATTTTTGTACATTTGCAGGATGAGGCTACCAGCGAATTAAAGCACGTTTTGAGGACGCTTGTCTGTTACGGCTAAAAAAACCATTGTCCATTCACTCAGGTTTTCAAGTACCAATATTTCTGAAACCGAATTAATGTATCAAGTATAGTTCTCGTTTAATATATGTCTATTTGAACTTAGTTAGGAGGCCTTAATTGTTACGTAAATTTCAGAGCTTTATTGTCCAGTTGTAAAGATGTTTATGAAAAGTTTGGGTTCTTTCGTTGTGAATTTACTGTGAAAGGGTGCTGGGCATTTTTTCTCAATTTACTACCCATGAACTCTTTTTATATGATATATGGTATCTTCTTTTATAAGTGTTTATTGAAAGAGCTTTGTATTGGTGCTTCAAAATAAACACATTTGAAATTATTGCAGTTGAATATTTATTCAGTTCCCACATCTTGAGTTCCTATTTTAAAAATACGGTACACCATGAAAATATGGGCGATAGCACCTGTAAAATTTGAGAACGATCGTGATTTACAACATTTTTGTGTAGGTACTAAAATCTCCAAAGATGCACCACTGTATCATTCGAGTTGTGTGAAAATGTTCCCATTAGTTAGAATATTTTCTTCATCACGTATTATTTGTCTATTTCATCCGCCACAATTTCAAATTGTATCTCGAAATTGCGAAATAAAAGTGGAAATTTCGAAATAAAAGTTGAAATTTCGAGATAAAATTCGAAATTACAAGATAAAAGTCGATGTTTCTGATAAAACGGTAAGGAAGGTGAGTTTGTATGGTACTACGACGGCATGTTTACACCCATGGAAGCCACGTTTCCACAAATTGAAGAGGTAATTTTCTTTGGCCCGTATTTTCAATTCTTTTTGGTTTTCTACTTCTTGAGCTTCATAACACTTTCACTATAACGAAATCAAACCGCTAGTGATGTGATGGGGACTAGAAATAGACGGAATCAAACTGTTTGTATTGACCCATTCTAGCACTGTGAGGAGGCAACAACCTCTAACAGAACTGTCAACAGATGCCCCAGTTTAAAACAAAATTTGCAATGGTGTCCTGTAGATATTTCCATAACAGCCTACAAGGTAGGTTTAAGGGAGTAAAAAGTTGAGTGGTGTTAGATCTGGACTTCGTGATGGCCACTCGATTGCACCAAGTCGTACTTTCCATATGTTCTCAAATTTCTCATCTAGATAATTCCTTACTTGCACAGTATAATGAGGAGGAGCTCCGTCTTGTTAGAACCACATTTGCGCTGGGACAGAATAAAATCATCCCTCAGAAGATTAAAATTACGGTCTCCACTTATTGTTCAACAGAAATAATAGGAGATTTAATACCAAAATCTTTACGACTTATGAAATGACAACTTGGACAACTTGAAATATGTTGCTGGTCCTATGTCAATGGCTCATCCATTCGAGACGTAACGTTTTTATCTCAGATCACGGGTCCAAATGGAAAATTAGTGTTCAGGACTGATGTGTAAATGAGATCGCCGTTGTACATACGTTGTCTGACAACCTTCCTTTTTTATTAGAAGAATATTAATTTTCTGAATTATTGAAACAAATAATAATAATTTCTGTTTTTTTTTTTCTCTGAACTTTTTTTTGGAAAAATTCTGTATTTCTGTATTAGTGCACTTGAATTATTCTGTAACCAATTTTTTAATAGAAAAATAATTACCTAGTATTTTTCTTCGATTCATAATCATCTAGGAAAGTTATACCTGTGTACGCCACTGTATGGTCAAACTTTCTGTCGGTTAGAATGTCTGATTGGCTACATTCCCGATTGATAATTTTTTTTAACAAATCAAGCAATAGGTGAGTAAATTACAGAGGTGGACATAAAAATAGGAAACACACTGTATCTATCGAGAGAGTTGAAATACTATTAGTACTGAAATGGAAAAAACAAGCTTTCCAACGATACTAAACATGATATATAGTTCATTTATAAAAAATTACCGATGACGTCACTCCTCTACCAACAGCACATGAAAAAAATATTTGAATTCACAAAAAGCTGAAGTGTGAAATACCCTTCAACTTTCATACGAACTTTTGTTTCAATAACTCTTATATTAACTGAGAAAAATAGGTGGTCCATACATTCGACTAACTCTGTCTATCAAAGATCTCATCGACAAAGCGTTACGGGACAAAATAATCAATGAAAATTAATTAAAGTAGCTATACAGGGAGTATCAGCGTGGGTAGACGATAGCTGCTTCCCTATATATTTAAGATAGCAAAAAATGTTTGAAATAAATTTTGTAAAGAGCAATAAAATAAATGTTTCAAAAATAACTACCATCATACAGGGTGTCCGATAAATGTGTGACTTATCAAACTTATGTTTTTTAAAATAAAATATCCTATACCGGGTGGCTACGGAAGTATTGCCTACGGAATATCTCAGTTATTGTATGAAGTAGGTTTGTGAAATTTGGAGCGTCGATATAATGACATAAGTGCTAGAATTTGAGCATATTGACATGTCAAAGTTAACTTCCGGTCTGACCGGAAGTAACATCAACTTTCTTATTTTAAATGGAAACCCTATTTTTTTTTCTTTTCGCTTTATTCAGCGTTCAATTCCCTTTCTAATGACATATCACAAGTTGGTATCTAACCAGAAACTAGATCAGAAAAAAATTATTATTGAAATTCACCGAGTAGGCCGTGGAAGCAAAATGAAAGCCAAAAATTGAAAAGTTGGCTATGGAAACCATACGTCACTTGATAACAGTTGCTACTACTGTGATATTTTATTTTCAGTCGTCGGCGTTATAAAAAGCCACCAAAAAAAATATTAGAAAAATTGGGAAAAAAACAATACTCTGTAGGTCCATAACTTAAATAGGAACATACAACATTTTTTTGCCTGTACTATTCAGCATAACCATTCTTTTCTAATGATATAATAGAAAGTAATTTTTTGAAATGAAATACCAAAAAATCCAATTATTATTCTTCAAATAACAAAACAGATCGCCATACGCAAAAATAACATTAAAAATAATGTGGAATGATAAATTATATCCTGTAGGTTCTAGGTTAAATAGGAACATAAACGTACTTGGTCTGTGCCATCGTCCATAGATATTCTAATATCTACCTATGGACGATGTTTGTGCTATTCAGAATAATCATTCCATTGCAATAATCATTCGAACCAAAATATTAACAAGTAGGCTGATTAAGATGTATTTTGGAATGAAACAAAAAAGAAACGAGAGCTCTCACGAACGCTGCTATCCATATTATTTTGACGTTCGAAGTAGTGTTTTTGATTCTGCCATTTTGAAAGGGTTTGGAAATCGAAATCAGTTAGTGGAATATTCAAAAAATGCCCCGTTATTCACGAACCGAACAAATTGACATGCTTCTCATTTATGGTGAATGTTAAAAAAATTCTTATGCCGCTGAACGATTGTATTTAGAGCGATATCCAGGGAGGCAGCAACCGTCAAGAAGGTATTTCCAGTGGCTTGAAGAAAAATTAAGAACTGAGCCTGATGTTCACGAAGACCAAGAAGCATTTGTTATTAATGAGGAAACTGAAATTAATGTATTAGCTTTAGTATAATATGATAGCACAATTTCCTCAAGGCAGATTGGCGCCGAATTAGCTATAAGTAAGGACTCTGCAAGGAAAATTTTGAAAAAACATCGATTTAAATCCTTCAAGTATCAGTTGCATCAACATTTGTATGAAAATGACGGTGAAAGGCGCCTGGAATATTGTAATTGGTTTCTTCGACAAAATGCTGAGAATCACCTATTTAACTATTATATCTTGTTTACGGACGAGTCAAGATTTACCAACAATGGATTATTTAACAGGAATAATACGAGGTAGGTACTGTACTTTATTTGGATTATTGTCGATAGTCGAAGTGTAAAGTGCTAAAAGTGTGAATGGTCTTTTGTTTCAGGTACTGGGCGATAGAAAACGAGCACCGGTTTTGACAAGGTGGCTTCCAGGAGAGATTTGGTGTGAATGTTTGGGCAGGAATAGTTGGAACTCATATTGTTGGCCCCATTCTTTTTCAAGGCCAACTAACCGGGAGAGATACTTTAATTTTTTAACGAATGAAATGTCGGAATTCATTAACAACCTACCAGCGGAAATAACTGAGAGAATGTACTTCCAGCAAGATGGCGCCCCTCCGCATAATTCAAGAATAGCGAGAAATTATCTTCAAAATCGCTTTCAAGAGAGACTTATAACAACCCATGGTCCAGTCAGGTGGCCACCAAGGTCACCTGATCTCACTCCGTGCGACTTTTTTCTATGGGGGCATCTTAAAAATAGGGTGTATTCCACACAGCCTACAACTCTACATGAGCTAGAAGTAAAAATTCGTAGAGCTTTCCAAGATATCACGCCCCAAATGTTGAGAAACGTTTTACATGAAAATATCACCAGAGTCAATAAATGTATTGACGCTGAGGGAATGCACTTCGAACATTTGTTTTGAATTTATTTTATCTTTAATCCTATCAATTTGAATTTTTTTTTTTTCGATAAATCTATTTTTTTTGTTATTTGAATAATAATAATTGGATTTTTTGGTATTTCATTTCAAAAAATTACTTTCTATTATATCATTAGAAAGGAATGGTTATGCTGAATAGTACAGGCAAGAAAAAGTTGTATGTTCCTATTTAAGTTATGGACCTACAGAGTATTGTTTTTTTTCCCAATTTTTCCAATATTTTTTTTGGCGGCTTTTTATAACGCCGACGAATGAAAATGAAATATCACAGTAGTAGCAACTGTTATCAAGTGACGTATGGTTTCCATAGCCAACTTTTCAATTTTTGTCTTTCATTTTGCTTCCACGGCCTACTCGGTGAATTTCAATAATAATTTTTTTCTGATCTAGTTTCTGGTTAGATACCAACTTGTGATATGTCATCAGAAAGGGAATTGAATGCTGAATAAAGCGAAAAGAAAAAAAAATAGAGTTTCCGTTCAAAATAAGAAAGTTGATGTTACTTCCGGTCAGACCGGAAGTTAACTTCGACATGTCAATATGCTCAAATTCTAGCTCTTATGTCATTATATCGACGCTCCAAATTTCACAAACCTACTTCATACAATAACTGAGATATTCCGTAGGCAATACTTCCGTAGCCACCCGGTATATTTTCATTCCATTGAATTTCTTCGAACGAGTTTCTCAAAAGTCTACCAGTCAGTGTTAAGTTAATTCATAATATTCAATCATGTGATTGGAAACTGAAGGATTTCATGGAATATATACATCACATCAAAAAGTTTTAGTCTAGAAATAAAATAACCACCAAGTAAAATCAAACGTCCGGACTAGACTTTGCTCCTGTTCAAGAGTTACAACTAAAATATACTCGTATAATAAGTTTCATTGTTTGAAATGATAACTAACAACGTTTAGAATCCCAGTGCAGATAGAGGGATATCTAGAACGCAATTTCGTGGAAACTAATACATAAAAAATAACCAATCAGGGTATTATTGGAAAGAGAATTCAACGAGCTTTCTAATGATATCCTTGAAATTTGAGTCACTACTGCAGCAAATAGTCTTACAAGTGTCCTTAAAAACGAAATTTCTCGAAATCGTTACTGGAAGAGAGATATTAAGGGTGGAAAGTTTTCGAAATACCCTGTTCAATAGGGTATTTTCGTCTGTAAGTCTCAACCAGAAAAAAAACTACTTCTTATTATACCGTCAATTCCAGAAGCCACAATTATTAACATAAGTATCTTTAAGAACAACACAGTATATAAATATAGTTTTATTAACAATAGAATGCAATGCACACATAAAAACATTAATATAATCTTGGTAGATAACAGACCGATTAAAATATCATTTTATAAAAACATGATTTACTTATATTTATCAAAACATGACGTCTCGCCTTTATACTTATTTTTTACACAACATATACCAACTCAGTACATAAATACGCCTGGTTTCATCACATCAGACAATGAAATTTGATTCCACAATCTTTCATGAAAGCGAAAATAAAACGCCTCAAACTTTTCCCAAGATGAAATAACTTTTTGTCGAATATTAAGAAAGGTGGTAAATCGAAGGAAAGATCTATTAGTATCTCAAGGTAAGTAAATCTAGGGCTTCAGTTTTTGTGCATTTACTTGCAGCTGTGAAAGCAAATGCACCACCATATTTAAGTAAGCTGTCCTGAAACTGATACATATTTTTTACCCTTGTATTAGTAGTTTTAGTTTGATTTTGAATACAAAATTAGAATCAGAGTTGAAAAAAGAACTGACAGCTGAATAAGTTAAATACAAGAAGTTGAAAGACAGAAGTCGGAGACCGAGGAGTTCAAAATGGCTTGCCAGGATGGCGTCTTCAACACCTTATTGGTCTACCGTAGTTGCGTGATAAGTATTAAAGAGGTTCCTGACACTAGATGCAGGATGCAGATCGCGTCGTGCGGTCTCAAACTGTATCCACAGGCAACGCGGCGCTGCGAGTGCTGTACTACCACCTACGACACTCGTACGGTATAGATGAGATACCGGTAGTGTTGCCTTATGCTCCGGGTGATATTGAATCAGTTGGGTTGGAACTACCCATTCGCCACCCTCAAGCAAATACAAGCCAATGAGCCTTATGAAGTCCTCCTCGACATCAAAGCAGGACGAATAACGTCAGAATTTTCAGCTCCTGGCGCAACGAGCATCGTCCTAAAAGAGGAGGAGAAATAATATCATAATTTACTCTTTGCACTCCGCAAGCTTTATTCAAACTATTCTATTGGAATGGTGGTTCTGCTCATAGAGATAATTGGTGGAATAATGGACACACTGAACGAAGATAATCTGTTTTTTATCTCAAGCTCGTAGTACACTGTTTGAGACCTTTGTGGTAATGATAGTACACTGGAGTTTTTTTCCAACACTAAACCGTAATTTTTCACATCTCGGCAAGTGTCTTCTTCTGGAGGAAGATCAAACTGAATTGTTTGATGGTCTTTCAGTGAACGTGTCTGTTGCGGAATGGCTTTAGTTTGTATTCTTTATCATTTAAACATTGTCCCTCAAGTTTTGTACCACCCGGTATACGCGCCTCAGACTGATGAGCGTGCGCAAAATAGTGTGTGTGTCCGAGAAAGTCAGTTGAGAATCTCTCTCATGTCAAGAGAACTTTTAATGCCATTGTTGTTTATGTTTATTGCTATTGCTGTTGCTTCCTGCTTGTATCTATGCTTTGTCGCTACTACCGCTGTGCCGCCCTCAAGATTAGAGATTAAGACCCAGAAGACTACAGTCAGGGATCCCTGAACTCCATCTACCTTCATCAGAAAGAAAAAAGTTAGTCAGAATTTGAGGGGATTTTCTTACTATTATTATTATTGCTATTATGTACCGCGTGGGAATACAGTCCCTACTTAATCTGTCATTGCGTAACAGTGTCGATGACATCTGCACTTAACTGTATGTAACTGCCTCCTCAAAAGACAGTCGGTTTTGCATTTCCGTGTCTTTTGACAGGCGAATTTGTGTTGGGCGGAATACTGGTATCCGTAAGACGTTTTCTGGACCCCTTTGAGGTTTTGCTGGACAGCTTAAAGATGTCACCAATGTCCAATACACGTCTTTAAGATTCTTGACTGCTGTTTTTGGTTCGGTGGGGTACCAGAATCGCCGTAGAGGCATTTCATGGACGTCAACAGGGTTTTACTTATCTTGAAGAATTCTTTAAATAACCTAGTGCTGTGGTACTTACAAACACTCATTTAGATAGAGTTTTAACTTGTATTTTAAAATTTTCATTATCTGCACCGTTTCTAATGAATGTTACGCTTTCCTTGGCGATAGGCTCACTAGCCTTTTCGCTTGTCTTTGTTCTGGCATTTTTAAGTGGGTTTTGAAGAGTCCAAAGAAGCGTTCTGAACCTGGAAGTGTGGTGTGTTTGCCTCTTCTTTGGCAAGGCAGTCTGCTATCTCATTGTCTTTAATACCCCTGTGACCTGGTACACACATCAGGGTTACCTGATTGATTACCGCCAGTTTTCTCAGGGTTTTTTTTACCAGTGGCGCCCCCATACACTCTTTTTGAGTCAAGGGTTTATGTTCATCTACACTTATGGTAAGAGGTATTTTAATCTCACCGATATAACAGACAGTACGCATTCGCATGGTATCAGATAGATGCTGTTCTGTGAGTTTTCGCTTCGGTTTGGTTTGTGTAAAAGTGTGAAATATCCCTCATACTACGGTATGATATAAATTAGAGAACCGAAGTGGGTGAATCTTTCTCCGTACTTGGTTCTGTTGAGAGTACTTCAGTCAACAAGACTTGTTGAAATATGTGAAACTATTTATCTGCTTAGTTGCTATGTTATTGAAGGATTAATGATTGGGGCTCGAGGAACAATTCCACAGTTTTTTATTGATTTTACCAAACATTTTAAGCTGCCCAAATCATTAACGGATAAAATCGTTATTTCAGTAATCATGGACTCGGTGGCCATCCTGAATAATCATTTATATAGTAATTTAAGTTAGCTTTGTTTTATAACCCATCATTCAATTTTTATTTTGATTTTTATGCATTTATTGTTGATAGGTATCCTGTGTCCCTGTGGCAATCTGCTTTTTGCAGTCAGGACATCAACTGTAAGTTGTTGTAATATATATATACTGGAGTTTCTTGTCGACACTGAACCGCAATTTTTACACATTATTGACACGTGTTTCAGTCACCAAGTGACCGTTTCCTGGAAGAAAGTTTAAATATTTCCTCCGGAAGATGGTTACTTGGGTGAAGAAATTTGCACCTCCACTACATTCGAACACCCACAAGTTTTTTCATCTTGGGAACCAGAGAGCGGGGATTTGTGGATCATGCCAGAGTTATAATACTAGTCTTCAATAAACATAAGTTATGGCAGGTTATATTCAACACTCAACAATGGTTCGGTTCATATTGGACGAATGCCCGTGCCGCTGACGGCAGTCACGGTGCAGTTCTGTCGGGACGGAGAGGCCGGATTCGAGAGACCGCTCTCTCGAATGGGCGAAAGTGCCGGCGTTTTGGGTCGATGCACGACGCTTCTTCTTCTTCTGCGGTACAGCGGTCTTCTGGAAGAGCATCGCTGTTGCTGTTGCTGCAACACCGACAGAGCGTTCGCCAGTTCCATCTCGCTGATGAGGCGCCGACGCGGAGGAGTAGGCAAAGCTGGTAGCATGTTGGCTCTTTGAGGCACCTCGGGGAAGCAGGACACTGGAACCAAGTTGTTGACGGTCTGGATGGACTGCGAGTTGTTCTGTCCGCTGGAGTTATTAGGCACCACTTGGTTATTTCTGGGCAAAGGGGTTGGTTGGTGAGGTTGGTTGGTTCTTCTCTTGTTATGTCCCAGGTTACCTTAAAATGGTTGATGAATATTAGTATACAAGAGTATCAAGAAAGTTTCTGAAGCATCAATGATTGTAAGAATATTTGTAAAACAGATTCAATCACTGTTATGATCAGATACGTTTCTACGGCTTGTAAACACGCAAGCAACCACCACTGGTGTAGTTTTTAGTAAAAATAATTATTGTTTACATCATTTGAAGTTTTAAAAGACAATATAAATATTAACAGCATCAAAAAAGAGATGAAACGATCCACCTGTGAACTGTACCTTCTCCTACAGCATAGAGCAATACAATCTGGTAAGATGCGAAACAGTAAAAAATGTATGCATAATCTTTGACTTGAAGTTACTTATCCTCCAAAAACTCATTATTTGTCTTAGGGCATCCGAAGCAATGAAAACCTATTCCTTTATCGTTAGAAACTGTAGAAAATTTAAAAATGTTCATGCACTGAAAACTATATTGTTCATTTGTTCGCTCTCAATAGAAGTATGCATCTATATTTTCTCTAAGTAATACAGTATTGACATTAAACTAGTTAAAAGTGCAAATTTTTTAAGTGATTATCATTTAAAATTAATGGATTTTTCCAAATCGAGGGATTTTATATGACGGGTTACAATTTTCCAGTCTTGAATTACGAACATTGTGCCATCTATTGTTTCTTGACATAAACTGTTACACAACAAAAGCAATGGTATTGAAATACTTGATCAAATCAACTTCAAGACAAACAGAGACTATCAGGCCTCCAATAGCCAGATCGAACATTTTATTCAAAGCAACAATTTATGCAATGTGTTAAAATTTTAATAGAATATCAAACTATTGCCAAATTTACTTTGTTTCTTTTGCGGAAATAGTGAAATTAACTAGAGTACATATAGGATAATAAGATTTCTGCTATATTACGGCAAGCCGGTTTGATTCTTAGATTCGAGGTTTGGGTAAAGCCTGCAGAGTTCAAAGAGTAGATTTCCATAGTTAATCCATTTTTTCCTTCTCTTTTCGACCGATGTTCATTTGGCTAGGATCCGAAAACTCGATGACGAAAATCGTCATTCTTTGATGGTCAAAGAGGACTAGATCAGGCTTACTGGATTATTTTTGCTTGAGAGTGGGAAATGAATAGTACGAGTATCGAAGATGGTAGTACAACACTCGTAGCGACGCGTTATGCTTGTAGATATTGGCTTAGACCGCATAAGCTGGGCATGCTGACAGTAAATGATTTTTGGTGTCAGCTGCCCCAAGACATGCTCTGAATCTAATGTCAGGAACCTGTATACCCATCTCGCGACTACAGCAGACGAGGGTGTTAAAGATACCATCCTGGCAGGTTTCTGGATACGCTAACGTCTTCAATTTTCTTGAAGAAGACCCTATGCATTGGTTCATTCTTATACGAGACCCTCACTTTCCGCAGCTTCGACGTGGGCTTTTTGCTAAACGAGTTCCAACTTGATGACAGAGTTTGGGTTCGTCCGTTCACTGTCGAATACGAGACCGAATTCATCGGCTGCACACGCTGCTGCCTTGAAAAGAAATGCTTCAGTCCTTGCTTTTTCATAGTCGCTGACTGAGCAGCGAGAGGAGTTCCAAACTCCCGATGACTTTACAGGCTCCATCCAGTACCATTCTGTTATGTTGACACTCCAAGCTCAAAAGTCCATGGCTTTCTCGTTGTCTGGGGAAGTATAAACGTGGAACAGATTATTTAGGATGCAAGCTCTTATGAAGATGCATCATGTTGCTAGTTTTTTACTCTTTCTGTGTAAAGTAGAATCGGAACGGCAAGCATATCAGTTGCAGCCACTTTGTTCTTCCCAGACAGTTTTGATGACCAGATCTATCGGAGTTTATGCTGATACTTGCCTCGGAGAGAGTTTTTAACAGTGGTTATCTCTTGGGAGCGTAGTTGCTCCACCTCACGTCTCTCCGGAATCAAGATGATGTAGGATGCTTCCGTCTACGAGCTGAACATCCTCTCTGTATTCCTCGCGTCCTCCTCTTTTGAGATGAATCATGGCAAATTTGTCGATCCCAAACTCCATTTCAACCACCCTTGATCCTTTTCTCTCGAGGCATATAGTTTGAGGCCATCCATGTAAAACCGATCGGTAACTTTATGCCTCCGGTTGCTGGGGGTGCCACAGTTGTATCCGCGGGTTTTCCGTAGTGCAACGGGCAATGGCCTCAGGGTGATGCAGAAGAGAATAGGTCTGAGGGAGTCTTCCTGAAACATGCCCCCTCTAATGATAACATGCTCAGTTTGGAATCTGACTTGACCAGATTTGATGGTAAAGCGTATCTTCCAGAGCGGTATCAGCTGTTCAGTGCATCTCACCAATTGATCGGGCAGCGCAAGTCATCTGAGCAAATGCATGATGAGCTCATGCGATGTTGTATCAAATGCCTTGCCATAATCGATCCAGGCCATTGAAAAGTTATGCTTATACTTTTCGGAGATCTGCGTTATACATCTTTCGATAAACAGGTTCTCTTTGCAGCCAACGAATCCCTTCTTTAACCCTCTTTGCTTGAAAATCCGTTCATACACCTGGTCAACTGCGTAGCTTATTCTCATATACGAGATGAGGGTTAACCTTTTATAACACGCATTCAAATACGTTATCGGTCTGTAGTTCTTTGGATGAAATATCCGCTTTTAGGAATAAGCACAGTTCACCCGTCGACAAACTAATCCAAAATTTGTTGCTCCCCATATATCCATGAGATGGTGGGTGGTGGGTGCTTCGGAATTTTTCTACCAATAGTTATTCAACCCATCCGGGCCTGAAGCAGCGATGTTCTTCAAGCCTTCGAGAGCCTGTATTGGGGTTCACGAATCATTGTGCTCAGGTTGACGAAGCCTCCTGCAGAAAGCTTCGAACTGCCCTATGAGTGGTTGCGGATAATGATAGATATTCTTCTAAAAGGTTATCTACAACACGTGGATGCTCTTTGTATAAACGACAAGGTTTGTCGCGTAACTTCCTGTTTTCCGCGATGTTTCTCGCTCGCCTCACTTGTGACTTTTTTTTTGCAGCCACCAGCATTCGTATTCTGTCAAGGATGTTTGATGCTATGCAGCACGCCTTCATTAAGTGTGGGGTGAGCTGATTTTGCGTCCATTTGCGCAC
The DNA here is from genome assembly GCA_958502065.1 of Chrysolina americana. Taxonomy (NCBI): domain Eukaryota; kingdom Metazoa; phylum Arthropoda; class Insecta; order Coleoptera; family Chrysomelidae; genus Chrysolina; species Chrysolina americana. The sequence continues at coordinate 92,465,951 of OY293412.1, forward strand.
TGCGGGCGTGAAGGATCTATTGGCAGCCACGTAGTCCACCACACACTATGTACGAAACGGGTGTTGTCTCACCGACTTGTTATTGGCTTCCATCTTGTAAATACGTTGTTCATGCCTCCCTACCTGAGGGATGGTACCCTTCCTCTTCGCTCACGACAAAGTCTGATCGGCTCATATACGGCAGAGTTGATCTGCCAGATGTCAGCCTTTTCTGAAAGGACATCGTGAAACTCCGCATTCACCCGTGCCAGGTTTTGTGTAGCGCCCTGCGGGTTCCGATGCCCTCTGACGGTGGTATGATGCAAGCATCCTCTACAGCCAGATTGACGTGGCATATCTGCCACTTCGTCAATCGACTGAGGAGGAAGGAGGCTGTGACATATCCTCGACCCTGAAGATGATATACATGATCCTTTAGATGTTAGGCCGGAAAGGTGACATGCTCTGGGTGTGTTTCACACCATAGAGTGTGCATTCTCGCCATGTATCCTCTTCAGGCCAGCTCGCTGCTTTCGTAGCAATGCAGAAGGCCGTCCCTCAATTCATTCGTCCACTCAAATGCACACGTGGAAATTAAACAAGTACTCAGTTTTGCCTTCATTATGCAATAACCAGTTATGCAATGAGACGTGGTTTTCAAGTGACATTCTATTATATCAAGAAATTACGTTCATTTGACTTCCTGAAGCAAAATTTTCATAACTCATGAAATTAATTTCCGCAACTCAACCATATAATACTTCCATGAGTTCACTGAAATAGCTTTGCAGAAAGCGGCATGCTATTGACTATAACATAGTTATGAGGAAATCGATAGCAATTTTCCGTTCCACAAAAGTGTCATTACCTACTGTGAAATATCTATTTATATCTATCGCACATTCTCACATCATGAATTTCCATTGTTGGGTATTTAATATACCACGACATTATTCACGTGGAAAATAACTAATTTATCGGTAGTTGGGGATGAATGAATAATGAGGAGTCATTATAAATTGAATCGATTGGCTAGTGGTATCATTTAATTCCGCAATAATAAATTTCAATATTACAAACTCGGTATCGGTATCGAAGACAAGATTCATTTTCATATCTATCTATCAGTTTTTTGAGCTGAATAATTCAAAATGAGTACCCACACCCCAAATCGGTTCGACCAATTAGCATAACATCCTTCCGGTTAAAAAAACTTGAAAGGATTCTCTACGGACATATCAGACGGAATTCTCTTTGCACGCTCTCCCTAAACAACCACCAGTATGCCTATCAAACCGGCAGCTCGATAGATTTAGCATTACATAATCTTGTAGAGAAAATCACCCAATCACTCGATAACAAGGAGATTGCGGTGGCCATGTTTCTCTACCAAACTCTATTGGGTCAGCTTCGACTAAAAGAAGAATAGAACCAACCATACCAGGCTGGATCTAAGCCATGGTCATGAACCGGACTGCCACTATAGCTCTTCAAGATTTCATTAGGATCAGGGTCTCCAGGGGATGCCCACAACTTTCTCCCTTTTATGGTCACTCTCAATGTCCTTGAGAAGAGAGGGGTGGAGCTTCAAGCATATGTAGACGACCTTGTCATTCTGGTAAGGACCATGTCAAGAAGGGTAGCCTCTGATATCCTCCAAAGAACGTTGGACGACGTTCGAAGTTGATGTCAATTACATGCAACAGACCTACACAGAGCGTAGCAGACTGCAAATTGACACATCATAACGTTCTAATTCGAAAAAGAGACGACTGGGTCCTCCAAGAAGACGAACTACTGAGAGCAGATTACTGTTGGTCCACAGATGTTTCAAATACACTCTTAGGTTCAATTGGGAACCATGAAGATTCGAAATATATTTTGAAAACAGAAATTTGGAGAAAACCTATGAATGCAGAGTATCTCTATAAGCATGATCGAAAAGTGCACCCAGTTCAATCGCGACAAGAAATACAGAAACAAAGAGATGTCTGATGTCAAGCAGCTATCAAAGCATTGAGCTCACCCTACATCAATTCAAAGAATGTATGGGTGTGGATACCAGGGCAAGCCAAAGTAGAGAGAAACGAACATGCAGATACACTGTTACGAAAAAAAGGTTCAACATCACTAATGTTGCCCTGTCTCCCATCTACACCAACGTCGAGGTGAGCCCTGATGCAGAACAAGACATGACCCAGCGAGACCTTCAAAACAAATAGACAAATAGATGCATTACTCAATATATTCAGTATTCCTTAGGTATATCTTTATTCATTGTTCATTCAGAGCTGCAAAGTGTTTGGTTGTAATATGGTTTTCCTGACAATCGTGGTGTTTTACTATTTTGCAATAAGAGATAGTTCCTTCTACGACTATGTCTCTCACATTAATTCGGCCAGAAACATTCTATAGGCTTGGAAACTCCTACCTCTATAAGGAACCTGATGAAGGACAGGAACTATCGGCAGAGACTTCTAGCTATCAGGCAAGTCGGGGAACTCCTCGGCTTCTTCAAGCGAGAAAGTTTTGGAGCATTGACTAGCTTTAGTATGAGAAGTCACTCGGGGAAATTTCCAGAAGCAAGACTTGTAGTCAGTAGTGAGTCGGAAAGGGATTGTTGGGGTGAGTCTTATAGCGAGTGGTTCGCTTAGCTTTGCCCTGGTACATTGTGAGTCACCAACTGTTCTAACCCACTTTTTGATATTATTTTATTGCATTTTATATGGACCTGGAATGGTTCAATGACATTTCAGTGCGAAAAAATTAATGTGAAGCAAATAAAAAATATTTCCAACATATTGCTGATCACTGAACAATTTAAAAAAAACACGAGAAATAATGAGAAGGAACGGTTCTTTTATGATTCAAAGATACCACGAAATAAATGTGGTGGAAAATAAATGAAGAGAATATGAATATTCTTGGCTTATTTGAAGCACATCCCAGAAATTAATTGAAGGATCTTGTAAGGGAATTTCAATTTCTCTTATATTGTGCATTTTGAAGAAAGATAAGTTGAAGCCATGGAAGATAAGAAATTTCAAAAGCTTTTTGACGTATTTCCCACTACGCCTTTCCAGACATTTATTGACTACCTATGTTCATAATCCACTTAAGTGAGTATTTTTTGTCGAATAATAAAGGTGATTATGATGTCGATTCTCAAATTCATTTTTATGGAATATCGATTCATTAAACCATAAAATATTTTCAAAAATTGTTATTTCGACGAAATTTTTTTTTGGCTCAATTTCCAAATCTCACTATTTGCTCAAAATGTACATGCAGTAGTTCTTGGAGTAATTGAACATGGCCTGGATAAAAGTAATGCTCAGAACTTGTATATTAATGATAACAATAAGGAAGTGGCGGTCAAATTCATAACTTTTAATTTGAAGAAGAGGTTGGACAAAAACTATACATGAAATGAAGAAATTATAGGGGGTTACAATAAGAGAAGAAGAAGAGAAGCATTACATATTAACAGTCGTCAAATATGAATTTCGTAGTGAAATAAATTGTTCTTTGAGATAATTATAGCGGAAAATAAGATGAATTGCAATTTTTCGAAAGACAGCTTTTTTCAGAAAAACTATTGAACTCAACCCTAGGGAATACTTAATGAAATTTGTAGAGCCTTTGTTGACTCTTTTTATCTCCATATACAGGGTAATTTATTTGAAATGAGGAAAATTTTGCAAATTTTCATTTACAATGAGTGGAAAGCTGTTCTTCGCGCCCTGTATATCACGGATTGATTTTAGATATATCGTTTGAGAGAGTCGCCAACTTACACAATATTTTACAAAAAATTGTTGATGAGACTTGACATAACTTTATAATTCCTAATATCATAAGGAAATAATATTGGAAAGAAAACTTCTGTATCAGAAATATCGAAAACAGTCGATATTTTTTTTATCTACTCTTTATTTTTCATGTAGAAACCGAAAAACTGGTAAAACTACAGGTTACCATGAAAAAAACAAAGTCAAGATCCGCCCAGAAAAAACTGCACATCCTGTGTGAACGGCGATATTTTTATTTTATTGAGTTTGAGCAATAAGGTAACATTATAGAAAAATGTAATCCTATCTGTTTTCTAAATGGAGATATTGAACACCGTGCGATTTTCCAAACATGCCAACTATTTCAGAATATTTGTTTTCGTTTGTTACATTTTTTCAAATAAAAACTACAACATTGTGGAAGTTGATTGCTCCTTATTCTCAAAAATATTTGACAGCATGCTATTTATAATAATCCTTACGTATTTTTGGATATTGTGGGCCTTGCAATGCCTTTTTTCAGTCGAAATAGATGAGAAAATAAACTCAGAAATATTTCACAGTGTTACCGATAAGGAGCCGAAAGAGTTAGAATTCAATTGCTCTTATTCATGGTATGGCAATATCAAGGTCGTTATTCATTAGGTTGAGCGAGGGTTTGGCAATAATTAATTTTCCTTATGTATTCTCTCCATGTTCCGTTCATCGTGAGCTTGTCTGTACAGCAACCGTACCTCAATAACGTTTCAGTTTGTATACCTGTCGCCTAATCGATTTACGCAAATTAATTAGTCGTTTATCTTCAGTAATTACATATACTTGTTCCATTCCCTGGGAACAAATTCGACAACGGGGAGTTATTTAATTATGTCTGGTCGGTTATTAATTTCTGGGAATTTTTCGATTAATTGATCTCTAAACTTTCCAACAGATTCAGCACCATGGTTTTGTTTTGGACATGAACGATTTCAAAATCATGTTCGAAATATGGTTTTCTGTTAATGAATGGGTAGCAAGGTTTGAATTTGTTTTTTGGCTCACAAAACTATTTCTATGTTCAGTTACTCTTTTTATGAATATTCTACCTGTTTGTCCAATTTTAAACATAGGACAAGTACCATAATTCAATTTATCTGTTGGCTTATCATAATGAAATGGTCATGTCACTGTATTTTAGTGACATAATGAAATTCATTATGGTCCTGGACCAATTTTGGCGTATTTTCTAAAACTCTCGAAAGCATTCCAACTTCCCATTATGGTCAAAATATTCAATAAATCTGTTCTACAACTTTGATACAGGAAGATTTAGATATGAAGCTCCCCAAGTTAATGGCATTGTTCAAGAAATTAGGGGCGAAGAAAGCTTTTGTTTTTTCCAGAGAGAAGAATAACCAGTAATTAATATTTTTGATACAGGAAGATTTAGATATGAAGTACCTGAAGTGATGAGGACGACCCCCTCGGCAGCCCTAGATGCCCTGCTGGGTCTGCCGTCGCTACCAACCTGCATAAAGATGGAAGCGATGACGGCCTTTCTGAGAATGCGGGACTCAGGGGGTTGGCTAGGAGAGGGGTACACAGGGCACACCGAAATCGCAATGGTAGCGGAGGAAGAAATTCCACTGTCCACTATTAAAGTGATGAAGGGCGGTCTCTCTAGAGATCCCAGACAGGAAAGTGTGGGAACAGCAACAGGTGATCTTTCTCCCAGGAAGCCTGGTCTGTTTTACAGATGGGTCCAAACTGGAGGAGGGACAAGCCAGAGCAGGAGTATACCTGGAAAACGAAGAAAGAAGAGTCTATGTGCTAAGATCTCTAACAACATCCTGGAGGCGACCAGAATGGAAGAGGTGAGGGCTGGCCCGGAGAGACAAGTATATATGTCTGCTCCGACAGTCAGGCCGCCACCAAAGACGAAGAAGAAACTTTGTAGATCAGAAGTATTACCACCAAGGCTCTATGGATTACCAAAAATTCATAAAGAGGATACACCACTGAGACCAATATCAAGTGCCATAGGATCACCAACCTACAACCTTGACAAGCATTTGTCGGAAATGCTTCAGAAACATGTTGAGAAGACCAAAACGTAAGGAAATCACCTTGGAGACAAACGACAACCTAGTTAGCTTCGATATTGTCTCCTTGTTCACAAATATACCTCTCGAGGAAGCCCTCAACTACATACTGCTGACGATACAACAATCCTTTGGCATAGTGAAGATCGTGAAGCCTTGGTTCAAACCATTCCTGTGGACGTGGAGAAAATCAAAGTGTGGTGTGAATCAAATGTTCTAAGTCCAATTTGAACGTGACTAAATTCGTTTTTGTAATATTCAGTGTTAGCATAAGTACCCTTAGGTCCTCAACGAATTAAAAGCAAACCTGGAACAAAATTTCTGGGCGTACACATTGACAACAATCTGAAATTCGAGACTCATGTTACTGCTCTACAAAAAAAGTTGTCCTCTGGCTGCTACGTTGTCAATATAATGTCCCGCGAACTTGGAATGACGGCTTCTTTAACGGCATACTACTCATTCATTGAATCGCATCTACGGTATGGCATTCCATTCTGGGGTTCTTTAGTCAGGTTCTATTCCAGAGCATATTCGTCCTCCAGAAACGAGCTTTGAAATTTATTTTCAATGTCAAGATGCGTGATTCATGCAAGCCGTTCTTCACCAATAACAAAATACTAACATTATATGAAATTTACATTTTAAAGACAGCTTCCTTGATGCATAAATAGAGGGAAAAATTCACAAACAATATAATCAGATATACACGCCAGGAAAAAAATAAACTCACTTCCCACTTCAACCCTTACAAAACAGTCGTTAATTTATAGAAGCAAGCAGATTTACAATCACTTACCAAAACAAATCAGAGACATTGGCGATATGAAAAGTTTCCGAAAGTCAGTTAAAACACTCCTGATAGGAAAATGCTTCTACAATTTGGAGGAATATTTTGTCTACATTTTCTAGTCGTTCTATATTCTATGTTTTGTGATACTGTGATATAGGTATATATACATTAAAAATATAAATTTTACATATTTTTTTGTTATGTCCTCTTCAAAATTAGAATTAGTGTTTTTATCTTTATGAGAATTTCTGTTCCCCCAACGTATATATTTACATTTACATTTATGTTTTTATTCTATACAAAATGTGATAATTATGACTTTGTCGACAAATGTTTCATTTAGACAATAAAGCTTATCTATCTATCTAAAGGAGATTTTTCCACAAGACATCAACTTATTCCGACGTTAACTAACGACAACTTATGTCTATTGGAATTAAACTTTCTATGAACAAGTTGATGGAGTCGCTATGGGCAGCTCACTCAACCCAGTGGTGGAAAATTTCTACATGGAAAAATTGAAGATGGAGCCATTCGAACAACAGAAAAGCGGCCAAAGCACTGGTTGAGGTATCAATTATAAAAAAGGCAAATGCTCTGTTCAGTGCGTAGGCGTCCACACGTTTGATAAAATGCCGGCAGATCACAGTTTTAGACGATCCTCGACTTTTCTAGAAGATTCAGGCGAAGGGATAACCAACAGGCTGGGAGTCAACTGCTGTTTCTGAAGGTTATTTGGAGGACTCCGTAGAAGAGAAAGAAATCATCTCCAATAAAATTCTTTCGTGTACTGACTACTGCAACCGATGCCGTCTCTGTCATCTTCATGCACTTTGCAATCCACGAGTGTTACTTTAACAGCCAGTTACCACCAACTAAATACTCTGGACCGGCTATTCTGACTGAATTGTGTTTTTAACACCAATATACAGGCCGTTTCATTTATCATGTGGTAACATTGCTATATTCTAAACCGTAATAAATACAAAGACGATTAAATGGGAAAAAAGCTAACTATTGTGGTGAGCAGTAAATTGGTCATAGAAAATTTACGGGGATTCTCGCCCTTCCCAACTTATACAGGGAAAACTGAAAATGCTGTTTTCGGTTTTTACGAATAGAATTGTTATTTCAGAAAATATAAATAAAATTAAATAGGAAAGTTTCATTGTATTCAAAATGTACTAGAACTACGTAACGATAAATTTTTAATCAAACGTTTCGTGCCAACACCGCCATCATCAACTATTTTTTTCAAATACGGACCTGTCTATTTCATCACAAATATTGATAGAGCGATAAAATCACAATTCAGTGGTATATCATACTCGACATTTCTATTAAGTTTCATATAAAATAACTAGCATCATCAGTGACAACGGCATTTTTAGTTTTCCCTGTATAAGTCAGGAAGGGCGAGAGTCCCCGTAGATTTTTTCTGACCAATGTACTGCTCACCACAATAGTTACATTTTTTCCCACTTAATCGTCTTTGTATCTATTACGGTTTACAATATAGCAATGTTACCACATGATAAAAGAAAAGGCCTGTATATAATCATTAGTGAATTTTCATTGGAAGTTTTGTATGATGAAATAGAATATATATTTTCAATGTACTTTTTGAATCTTTATGCGAGCGTATAAAAAATACTGTTCCTAATTTATGCGTAAGTGTCTTTTTCTACAAGCGTGCGTGTTCCGCCCTATTCCCGCACGCAATTTAGTTTGAGAGGTGGCGGGAAAAATTTTCCCGCACGCTAATGTCACTTCAAGTGAGTTTTTTCCGCACTAGTGCGGTAATAATTTTTCCCGCACGTGAAAGTTTGTTCCATAGCATCACATAAGATGTTTCAATGCTCTTGTAGAAAAAATCTTGATCCTTACTCATACGGAAAGGTACTATCCCGCACTCGACTGCTTACCCGGCAGTCTCATGCGGGAATAGTACTCTTTCCGTACTTGTTAGGTTAATAACTATTCCCGCTTTGCGTCGTTCGGGTCAACGGCAGTCACGTGCGGAAAAGTATCACTTTCCTCGCTCGTTGGGAAAATATTTTCACAACAGAAAATCGTCTTAACTCACCCAGAACCCTGAAGATCATCCTCAATTTAGCACTTGACCAGTGGCCGTGTGTCCGATGAGGCCGGCCTTCCAGCGCCGGGATGCTCTTACTCTTTGCTTTATGTTTGCAAAGCGACATCAGGCACCTCGGTTCTGTAGGACCATGCGGGTCTTCCGGGCTGTCGGGCACCGAAACGCAGCAGTTCCATTTCTTCTTCAGCTTCCCCTGTTGGCCGACTTTGATTTCCGGCGCCACAGAGTTGCTGGTCATGATACACATTTGGCAGTCTTGCGGCGTGGTGGGCGGCGTTGGCGTTGGTTCTGCGTTGCAGTTGGAGAACGTCTCTTCTAGCACGGTGCACGTGAACAGAGTTGTGCGGGTTCTCTCCTCGCCACAACGTAGGTTTATTGGTCGGTGTCTCAGCGTTTGGTTGCTGTTGGCCACCTGCTGTTCTTCTTGATGTGCGCTGGTCGCAGGCGCTTGGTTTTGTCTCTGGTTTCTGATGTATTCGTACGTTGTCAGGCCCAAGAAGGAAATGTAGATGTGAAAGAAGCACAGGTGTAGAAGAAGACCCGCGGTAATCGCTGCTAGGAGGCCGAGGGCTGCGACTACTGCCAGAAATGCAGCATCGCTAGTCGGTAGCGAAGATGGTGGCGAAGGAGTCGAGGAGTTGAATTCAGGAGATTGTGGATCCTAAAATGAGATACTGTTATAATATATCAGTTGAACATTTGGTTTAATCATTGAATATAATGTTCTTTATTTATTTATTTAACACACGGGGAAGATTCCCATTTGCAACCAATGTATAATATAAAACTATACATAAAAAAAGAGTATGGTTAACTATATATCTTAAAACATGTTTACAGGAATAGAATTGAACATACACATTAATACATAAATAATACAAAACTTATAATGTACTAAAGAGTTGAACTACATTGTGGCTCTTTTGTGGCCCCATAAAGAAGCTGAGAAAAATCGGTAGTCGTAGAGTGAACATTTGCCTGTCGCAGTAATGGAATTATCTTTGTGTTCGCACCATAGTTACAAACCTCTGCCTTCTATGGATCAATGGACTCGTATCCATTGCTGAGAATATGTTAGTATAAGAGTATGGAATGTTCAGTCTAAATGAGCAGTACATGAGAAATCTGAATTGAACCTTTCCAGTTTTTCGATGTGAACTTGGGCATAAGGGCACCAAATAATCAAAGCATATTCCAGATGAGATCATACCAATGAATTGAATAAGATTTTCACTGTACTCGTATGAACAAAATCTCTGGAATGTCTCTTCATGAAACCGAACTGCTTACGTGCACTATTGCAAATGTACTCAATGTGCAAAGAAAATGAGAGATTCGACTGAAACACTACTCTTTGATCGATGTAACTTTCTTAATTGCAGTGTTATCGAGAACATAGTTAAAGTTCACCCTTTGCATTGGGTGGTAAAAGCTGATGACTTTACATTTCGAAGGATTTATGTTCATTTCATTTATCAAGCAACCACGTGAAAAAAACATTCGGGCTATCCTGGAGAATGATAGTCACCGGGATTCTATAAAAGGCGAAATATTTTGACATAATCGGGATACATAAGGAATTTACTATCAGAGATTTCTCTGACGATGTCATCGATGAATATACCAAACAGTAAAGGCAATAGGTGGGAGCCCTGTGGCACACCTGATGTAGCGATGTAATCATCGGATATGCAACTTCACAAATGGGAGGCATCCACATCGAAAACTGTCATCGTAAATATTCATTCACTGTTTTGTTTACCTGTGAGTTGTATCCAGTAAAACCGTTTGTGCTAATTATCGACAGATTTTATGGCGTTCGTTCCAGTTAGCAAATATGCTTTCCTGTATGCAATTGTTTGCATTCCATTTAGAAATTAATGGATTACGAGTGTATTCTTTGGTATGTGTTATTGATAACATTTTGTGTAAAGTGAAAAACAGTAATTTTACAAGCCAGCCCAACCCAAGAAAATTGAATTTTGCCTCTTGGGTATAACTTCTTATCGTCGTAAGCATCTTAGGATGTTTTTAAATCTCTCTGCTCAGCTATTTATAGGAAAAAATTACTGATTGCTAAGGGACAATAAGTGATTTTGAAAATCAGTTTCACGATCTTGGACAAATACGGCAGATAAAAACCTAGCAATGCACTGAAACTTGATACGTCAAGAAGAGTACTTCGACCACGCCACTGAAGATGACTGCCGCAGTTGCAGTCGAAACGTTTGGAGTTTTCAAGCAAAGACGACCACGGCAAAACCCGGAAAACATTCACGACAGCCGTGAAAGCCTAAATTATCATGATTGTTATTGGTTAAAAACCCATCCAAATGAGATGTGATGAAATGAATATTTTGGTATGGGAATCATCTTTGGGGAACGTTGTACAAACACCAGTCTGGTAATTCAATGTGTGTCGTGGTACTAGCTAGGAAAATTATTGTTTTTTGCCTTTTTGGCGTATATTTGAAAGCTGAATTGTTTTGTCAATGATATCTGATAACAGCATCTATTCTTCAAGACTGTTTCTGCATGAAACTGTTCGGCCCACACAAAATGTACCCAAATTTCAAAATGATTAGAATTGAGGATTTGAAATGACTGTCAGGAATTGTCTTTTCAGAGTAGTTGTTTTCTGTTAGATAATAAGTACAAAAAAAAATTATCGTAGATTTTTTCCATAAAAAAATATGTATTTTTTTATTCTCTATTGAGAATGTTTAATTTTTTCATCAAGAATACCTACCTTCAAAGAGGTCATCTGCCTCCATTATACCTTCTAGATTAAAGTTTCTAATTTACTTGCTTTAATCTGTCTTCCACCTACTTTGTTTTGGATTCAACAAAAAAATTCTTGAATATTATAGACCAATGATTTCTTTGTAAAAATAAGAACCCTTTACTGTACTATGAATTTGAACGAAAGGCTGTATAATATTTTTACCATTTTCAATTTCCAGACCTCGTTTAAGACTCTAGAATGCATCAAGAAGTCTATCATCATGAATCTGTCCAATTAATTTCAAACTTGTGTAATCAAATCGGTGAGATCCAAAGATAAAACAGAAGAAAAAGAAAGAGATTTATGAAATTTGCTGCGACAAGAAGTAAATGGGTCAAACTAGAAGGGTCATGAAAGTACGGTTCAAAGAGCACATTGCTCATATATGTTTTTCGAAATCAGAAAAATCGAGTGGGGCCCAACATACTTTGGATCACAGCAACCGATTTGATGACACAAATTTGAAATGAATAGACAGGTGATTGACAATAGATTTGACATTTGAGAGTTTGCTAAACAGATTCCAGCAGGAAAATTAGAAATTAGATCATTAAAGTAGGTACACAATCAAATGTAGACAGGTAAGAGGATGTAAATAGTTGAGTACGCTTTAAGCTCCTGAGAATGCCAAGTTAGTTGGCGTCGAGTTTAATATTCTTAATTTTGATATCGTAATCATTACTTTTCACACCAAACTTTTTAAATAATTCCTAAAGATAAAATAAGTTCTGAGTATCAACTTTTTTCTACTCGATACAGAGCAAGGCCCTGGGCAGGTGCCCTGCTCGCCACCCCCTATTGCCGCCACTGAATTGATATACTGAATTTCATTCCATTTGCCCATTCTATTCTATTTCTATTTCTATGAGTGTTATGGCATTAGCTTATAGGCTACTTCGCCAGTATCGGAGACCTATAAGTAACCCAGTCAACACTGGGCAAACATCCACATCTCAGGGATGTCACTATTGTCAAAAATGGGATTTAGATGTCTTTGTGATCTCATACCGTTGACATTCCTGCGATATTACACCGCGACACCCCTTCTATATCAAAATTAGTAATAGCCGGATATAGATGTCTCTGCGATGTCATATTGTTGTCATTACTGCGATATTACACTGCGACATCCCTGTGATATCTAAAATAGTGATAGCTGCATTTAGATGTCCCTGCGATGTCCAATTGTTACTTGCCATAGACGTCATACTGCGACATCATTTTGACATCAAAATCTATACTTAGATATCTCTGACACTATATTTTTATTGAGTTATCTCCAGATCAGGTAATAATAGGACTTTCACACACACATTCACTTGACTGCCGACCACATGGACGCCATCTGTTCCTCACCACGGTCGAAAGGCAAATCCTCAATTTGTGTTAAATGTTTATTTGAATTAACGCGGTAAGTTGGCAACACAAGATCGTAGGCAATGTTGGCCAACCTGAAAGTGGGAGGCGACGGCGTGACCGGCTGTTACCATATTTTTAGCACTAGTTCTTTGTATCTATGCATTGATCGAAGATCGAAGCTTTGTTGCTTGGAATGCTTTGCATACCGTTCATGTTCTGATATTTCCAACTGGAGCTGATCACATTTGCAAATTTTAGTGAGAGTGAAAAGTGAGTATATCGTTGTATCATTTACCGTTATCGAGATACCAATGGTGGCATGACCTAAAAAATACGACCTGTATATTTGAAATCAGAAAATTTAGAGCTGTTCAATGGTGTCAAATTATAGTAAGTATTCCATTAATGTCTGAATTATTTCATGTTCCACTACTATCTGGCATTGTAGCTTTCAGTGGTCTCATATTGTTTTATTGATTTTCAGATGTGGTGATGAGTCTTCACGGAGAGAACGGAAAAAATGTCGAAGCAGCCTGTTCCAATTGGCTCAGGCATGCCAAATGAAGGCTTGACAGGAAAAGGAACCAAAGCAATTTACTTTTAGTTTCTTAATTAATATATTTTTAATTTTTACTCTGTTAATTTTTAATTTTGTACTTTGCTATTGTTATGCCAGAATAATTTAATTTTTTGAAGAATCTTTTTATTAATAATTTTGTTATATTTATTTTTTTCATATTAAAAATATATGATCTTTTCCCATTTGTTGTTTCTGTCTGGAATATCGCATAGACGTTGACGTCTCCTGAATATAAAGGCGGATTTACCGGATTCATAACGCACAATTTAATGCACATGCATCATTTTAAAGTACAATTTATAACATTTCGATACTCAGATTCATATGAAACCATTTAGGAATTATAAATTATGAAACGGGTAAATGATTTCATATGAATCTGAGTATTGAAATTTTATGAATTTTACATTAAAATTACGCATATGCATTAAATTGTGCATTATGAATCCGATAAATCCGCCTTTACAGTGAAGAAATCGCTGCTATGTCGCTCTGTTACATCTCTGATACGTTATTAGGAGGCATCTTTGCGGCGTCTCAGAACTACATCGCAAAGACGTCTCGGAACTACATTGCACAGACCTCGCCAGCATGCATCATTTGGGTGACAAAAGTGAGTCGCTGGGACGTCTGTATGACGTAACGATGCAAGTCGCAGGTCACGAAGTGACATCGCAGCAATATCTCGGAGATGTATCTGTGTTTGCTGGGAAGGGGGCTATCTGGACCCTAACCTCATTATCTTACTTCCCTTCGGTGGGAAAACTGAAGGTCTCACTCGAAGTGATGCCACGAATGCCCGAAATTCTTTCACAATGAATGAAAGTTCACAATAAATAAATATCTATGCGATGTACATTAAATGGCACTCATTAAAACCCTCTTCTTCGGACAAATCTGTTATCTGGCCTTGGTACCGGCGTTGAAATCAAGGAGGTCTGACAATTTCACAATAAAATCTTAAACTTCTCAAAGAGACAGATTTGCCAGTTCCGCTAATGAAGATTAGGGTGATACCAACCTTATAATCGCCTTCATGTCCCTCGCTGTGCCAATACCAAGACAAATGTTGCATAACCAGTTGTGCGACTGCCAATGCCACGACGACTGCGGCTGCTGCGACCGCCGTCGAGACGCACATAAGGAAGAGACCGTAATTCCGGGCCCCGATGCAGTGGTTCAGCCACTTGCAATGATGATCGAACCGAGCGACGCACTTGTTGCAGGAGCTGCAGTGTTTCGTCCGAGGTCCGCTCGTCGAAATCAGGCAAAGGTGGCACTGGCCGGATTCGATGACGTGAGCGTGTTTCGTTCTGAAACAAAAATACGTTATGGCAAAATTCGAGGGGATTTCAAATTGATTCGCTATCAAAAATAATGCGAAATGTCTTATGATAATTTTTTCCAACGATCAGCTATTTTATCAACTTTGACATTTCAATGAATTACAAATAGTTGGTAAAAAGAATTTTGTGTATTTTCAATAACAGAAATTCAATCTGTCAAATGGTGAAGTTTCACAACAAAAGGGGCCAATATCATCGAAAATAGTCGTGACCGCCAAAAATTTAATTTGTATTTTATGTGCAAAAGACCGAACTACGAAAGTTCATAATCACTAATTTGCCATATTCATTAATAGACCAGGAGCTGGTGACAAGTGACAAGTGACGTTCTCCCATTCTACACTGCATGCCTTTTTAAGGCTTGATAATTAACCCTAAAATATGAAAAATAGACGGGTTCCTGGCCGCCCCACGTGTGCTCTTCATAAGGAAAAGCGATTTTCTTTTTGTCGAGAATTTTCGTGTTTTTTCGCGATATTATACTGCCTGCCGTTGTAATATACGAAAGTTCAAACAAATTGAAATGCTACCAATTAATGGCATGCAATCCGCAGCGGCCAAAAGGGCTTAAAAGGGTTACGACAAACTGAAAAAAATCAAAGAGAACTTTCGTGTTTTCAAATTACATGCTGATGTGAATAATTGACAATATTCCACAGGCTATCGGTGATCGTTTTTATGCTGTCAGGTGGGTAATGAATTTTGGTTTTTATTATTTGAAACACTGCACTTTGATACACTGACAAATGTCAAATTATTATTAGCTGAGGATTGCTTATAATAATTTGACATTTGTCATTGCTGACATATGGCACATGTCAGTGTATCAATATACAGTGTTTCAAATAATAAAAACCAAAATTCATTACCAACCTGACAGCAAAAAAACGATCACCGATAGCCTGTGGAATATTGTCAATCGAAGTTTCAGTAATAAAAACACTCTGGGAAAAATGGCATGCGCCCCTCGTCTGACCAACGGTGAAAAATTACGTGATTCCAAACTGCATGCCATGAGAAAGATACGTCATTTGTATAATTAATTGATAGTAGGTAATTCTGGTGTGCATGCCAAATGACCTACTATTTATTAATTATACAAATGACGTATCTTTCTAATGGCATGCAGTTTGGAACCACGTAAAACCTATATTAAATTTTTACAGAGTTTTCCCGCAATTTTCGTTGGCCGGACAAGGGACACATGCAATTTTTCCAGAGTGTTTTCGTTACTAAAACACGGAAGTCCTCTTTAATTTTGTTCAGATTTTCGTAACCCTTGGAACCCTGTCGGCCGCTGCGAATTGCATGACATTAATTAGTAGCGTTTCAATTTGTTTGAACTTCCGTATATTACAACGGCAGGCAGTATAATATCGCGGAAGAACACAAAAATTCTCCACAAAAAGAAAACCACTTTCCCTTATGAAGTGCACACGTGCGGCGGCCAGGAACCCGTCTATTTTTCATAATTTAGGGTTGATTATCAAGCCTTATAAAGGCATGCAGTGTAAAATGGGAGAACGTCACCTGTCACCAGCTTCTGCGAAGGCGACTTATTCAATGTATTGGAGGATGCACCGGATTTTTTTGAAATTTGAATGCTCACTCTAACCGGAGATTTATCCAAAATTCTTCATTCTTATCACTAACAGAACGTGAACATCCGAATTGATCTGTTTCACACTTTTTCTGTATGTTAAACGGCACTTTTTATGAAAAAAACTCATTCTTCTTTTATTACCACATAAACAATAAATTTAGACAAAATGTTTAGTGAATTCTATTCACGTCAAGTTGGTAACTGGGAAAGAACTGAGTGAATAATTTCCCATTCATGTTGGAAATAAATGGTTCGAAAAGTTGGCCGTGCATATATGCAAACAGAGTTACGAACCTGACATGAATAAATTCACCAAACACTTGGCATGGATTTGTTGTTTTTGATGTTCTTAAAAGAAGTTTGAATTTTTGGAAAAGCAATGCCGTTTTTAATGAAGAAATGGTATAAAACGGGTGAATTAGGGTATGTGGGTATATTATTGTAGTAGTGTATAGAAGGAAGAATTTTAGTATTTTTTTCGCGGTAGAAATGTGTGCTAGAAAATGCCAGTCATCACTTAAAGACCGCCAAAAATCTTATTTAGATATTTTGTTCAGGAGACCAAACAAGGTGAGTTCCAAAAAAATTTTTGATAGCATGTGGTTATTAGTTAACAGAACTTTACCCCCAAGAATTACTTTAGGGCTGTGATATAATGATTGATTTTTATTGAGTTTCATGTTGCATGTAACCTGGGCTAACGTCCTGTAGAAACTTGCTACTTTTCTGTAGACATTTATATTCTGTGATTGATTTCATTAGTGACTTTTACATTTACCATTGGTCATCAGTTTGTGCTACAGCAGCGGAAACTAGTCCTTTTCTCAGAGCAATTAGCTTGATTCTTTTGAGAAATAAAAAATGTATAAGAATTCAAAACGTGTAAACCGAACCAATTAATGTATTTTTTGCTATAAAACACTATAACAGTGAAGTACATTGACTATAACCATCAACATTGACTACTATTTTATTACTCGAATTATTTATCTTAATTTTATCAGAATAACTGATATATTTTTACCGTAATATAACAACCGTTGTATTCAATTTAATATTATAATGCAAATCCATCAGGTATCAGGTATAATCTGTGAACGCGATTTCTGACATAATTACAAAAGTAGATATCTCGAACATCTTTCCATTTTGATGATTCACTTCATGATTCATCTAGACTCTGGATGACTAATGTTGTCTGATCAATTCAGCACCTCAGATTGGGGATGGTATACTATGCTTGATTACAATTAGTAATTGCAATAGTGACCTCCTGGAGGAAAATTGCACAAATAGATGTCAGATGTAATTCAATATTCGTAGGGGAAGTATTTGTTCTCTGACAGATATTTGCCCGAAATTTCTCACTTTGTGGAAAAGGGTGGAGGAAAGAGGATTTCGGCTCTGTCGAAATTAATCGTTTCATTTAAAAATATGTTGGTCGTAATATAGGAATTCCCAAAATAAACACTGAAATATGCATACAGCGCCATCTCTAGGTTCAAGCGGAAGACTGGTGACTTAATCCATTTTTTCAGCATTAGTTAATGATGTTCCGTCAAGCAGTGCCATTTTCTCTAGAAATAATAAACTGAAATAAAAAGAATGTGTAATTCATGCATCTCTGTTACGAATAATATGAAGCAAAGCGATTTCTGAATATAATGTAATTGCGGAACGATGTAACGAACCTGTCAAGTTGTGGTATTGGTTCAGGCTTTCTCTCCCTCAAAGCCTCCTCAGCAGGATCCACCAACGCAGCTCCTAGATGCACAGCTAGGTGGAGTAACAATAACACCGAAAGAACTGCTAATGCTGCAGGTTGAGCATGAATTGGTAACGCTGGAATGAGCACCAGAAATGACCCACCGGAGAGAATGGCTAATGCCAACCAACCAGAGAGCTAAATCAAAGAAAGAAACTAGATAGATGGATAGATAGATAAATAAATAGATAGACAGTCAGATAGGAAGGTGAATGAAAATACTCGTACAAGAATTTTATTCTTTCGGTAGCTGTAAAAGTACAATTTAGGTGTAAGAAAGTTTTATTGAAGGGGTACACTATAAACGTAAATTACGGAAGGTAAAGCTATAATAATAATAATAATACTCCCTCATAAACACTCGTTGAGTGTACCCAAAGGCATAGCCTGTGCGGGTAGAGGACGGCTATTATTATTATTTGCCGTGACGCTCCGGGGCGACTGACTGATGTTTTAGGTGATGTATTCACTTTTCAGCTGTAGGAAAACCCGGAAAACCTACAGCACCACCTCGGGTGGTCGGTGTGCACTCCAAGCTAGCACTAGACGAGATTGGCATCTAGACAACTCACAATACACTTGCTTTTCAACAAGGCATGCGGCCGCCTATCGAATCCGATATAAAGTAGTTGAGAAAAATTCTCGTACCTACATCGGATTCGAACCGACTATCGCTATGCTGGAGTTTCGAACGGCCTGTGCATTAGACCGCTGATCCACCGACCACCATCCCAATAAACATGCTAGAATAATAATAATCTCCCTCATAAACATTTACAAAGGTAGAGCGCAGCTACTTTTCAGTTGTAGGAACACCAGGTAAAACTTACTATACTACCACTCCTCACCAAAACTCAAAACCGTATTCTCGAACTGTATTTTGGATAGAACCAAACAGTTCAAATAGAAATACTTATGGTGTCATTATGGTATTGCTGATCATAAACCACAAAATAGTGAGTCTATATATATTTTTTTTGACCATGTAGCCAATGTCCAGTGAACCTGACAAATTTCTTTTAGTGTTAGAAGCTATGCAAATATTACTTCCGCAGTGCAAGTCGCTAACATTTTCAAAATAAAATCGTTGGGAGGATATCTTAGAGAGAAAATGTGTTTCGTGTGTGGGATAAAAGGGCATTTGAAGAAAAATTGTTATTTTAAAGATAAACGTTGTTACAACTGTAACAAATTAGACCATTTAGCTAAAGAATGCTGCACTAATAAAATAATTAAACCTAGTTATGACAATCAGAGATGAAATAATTATCAAGAAAATATACAATCAGATTTTATACAAAAGGTGATTAGAAATTTTTTTACAAAAAATATCACTCAGAAATTGATGCATTAAAAGACTTTGGGAGTGACCTATTATAGGGATGCAAATGATTGGTAATGAATGCAAATATTTTCGACCTAGATAAACCTGTTACCTTGATAGAGATTTTAGGGCAACACAAAACACATGAGGAAGCTATTTATTGCTCTATTTCTAACGAAAACGTAGACAGTTGTTGACATGAGTTCTTGGAGCTTGAGAAATTCCATGGCGATACTACGGTGAACGACTTAATCATACTGTTTTTCCATTCATTCCTCACTTCAGGACATTTGCAAACAAACATTTTTGATGAAAACAACAGAACAGCTTCGAAGCCCTTTCACCGATGGGTATTATGAATTTCTGAGAATGCCTTTTGGTCTCGCTAATGCTCCATCTGTTTTTCAAAGTGCCATTCATTTAATTTTCAATGACATTTGATAGGGTAATCATCTATCGAGATGGTATGTTGATTGCTACAGAAACATAAATTAAAATTGTAACAACAGTTGTGGAAATACTAACAACACGACTGCTGATAAAACTGTCATGAAAATATCAGATAAAGGTTGATTACTCTCCGTACAAAGTCAAGACCCCGAAATTTGTAGAATAAGAGCAATCTTAGAGTCAGAAGAAGCGGATACGAATACAGATACTTCCAATAACTATGATCTAAGAGCATCTAGAGTAATCAGACTTACAGGCACTGGTAGGAGATGGGTTGTCAAATTATCCAAAATAAGCTTGACAATTTGAAAATTTCGGAACCGACAAAACACTACAGAATGAAGGAAAGATAATGGTTTCCCAAAATGCGCCGATTCATGAAAAAATCTATAAAATCATGCCTTGAATACCAAGACTATGAAATACCCATCGGCAGAAAATCAGAATTTTCATTTTCCATCCATAAACATGCGAGACCATAGAAAAAAATCGGTATTCGTAGGTAATTAATTAATTCTCATTGCTGTTAAGTTCACTGACTGATTCTGAACTCTGGAAGAAACGTGAACTTCGATCTTTCCACCCATACAATAGTTTGACATAAATAGAATTCAGGCAATAAATCATTTTACGTTTGATCGAGTTGATAAGGCTGTGACAAATAAAATAGAACAATGAAAGGCTTATTAAAGTGTCTGATTGAAGTCGTCTCGAAACTAGAAGGTTTCAAAGAAACCAATCAAAATCTCAATTAGTAAGCTTGTATTCCAGCAAATGAGATTTTGTTTTTTCATTGTGGACTATTCCGAGAAGAAAAAGGCATTCGGGTGATTACCCTTCAGTGATAATTTGACTGGTTACGTAAAAGGCACACGATACATGCAATGAGAGTTTTACTTTCGATAAATACCTTGAAATTGAATGACTGTTTTTCTGGTCTTGTTTTGAATTTTCAGAAGTATCATCAGTGTCCGTAATAGAGTTAGATACATTTGTCTATTTTTGATTTCTCAGAAAATTTTATTTTCGCTGGATCGTTCAAAATGTATAATGGAATAATTGCCTCAGGCCGTGGACCTAATTTCTTAACGTAAAAGAAGGGGACACAACCTAACCTAACTATCCCAGCTATCCAAGTTGCTTGTAATTCGATTACTTATTTGTATCAAAAAGTGAAATCAAAGCAGATGCTCGCTGCGCTCGTATTTTATAAATTTACCAGAAGAAAGAGAAGGGAGAAGAAAGAGACGTGCCTCCACATTTTCGGCCTCGGAGAAGTAAATATTTACGTGACAATGAAAATATCTAAGAAAAAGGAGGATATTTTTGTGATCATAAAACGTCGAATTTTTGTATAGAACGCTTGTTTTTGGTGCTTATTATCGTGAAATTAGGTAGATTAACTTCTAAAAAGATGTGTCGTCAAAAATAAGTTTTTTTATTGAAAAATTGTGTTTGAAAATGGGCCATTTTCAAGATTCGTAAGAGCATAACTCGAAAAGTAGTTAGACCCCCTCGAATTTTCTTCGGAATCGTGTTCAGGCGACAATACTACGTAACTTAAGGCACTTCTTTTATTTTATGGCGGACCCTGATAAACATACAACAGAAACAAGATAGGGTCCAGTACAGTTAGAGCTTTTAGGTACTCTACATGAATGATATTAGTAAAGTGAAAGATTGGTGCAATGCTAATAAACTATCTTTCAATTCATCAAAAAATAACATCCTGACTTTCAAATGTGATCTTCAAGAACTTCATCTAGGAAATCAAGTGATCAGTAAAAGGACAGAAACAAAATTTCTGGGTTTACATATTGATGATAAATTGAAAATCACATTGATAAACTCAGAAGTAAACTATCATCAGGGTGTTTTGCGGTAAGAACCACTTCATGGGAACTTGGTGAAGATATGGAAATATTATGCATTAGTCGACTCACATTTGAGATATGGAATTTGTTTTTGGGGATCATGTAGTCAATATTATTTCAATATGGTTTTTGTTTTGCAAAAAAGAGCAATTAGGTATATGTGCAGGGCTAAATTCCAGGATTCTTGTAAGCCACTCTTCATTAAACACAAAATTTCACCACTACCGTGCATTTTCATTTTAGAAGCAGTGTGTCTCATTCATAGTAAATTTAGAAACGAAATCTATACGACAACCCATTATAACACTAGACAAACATTAAATATTAAATTATCAATTCCAATATCGACACAGGTAAAAAATTCTATAATTTATAATGGCAAAAAATTATTCAATCACTTACCTAACGAGATTAAAATCATATGCAATAGAAGAAAATTTAAAAATTCCGTAAAAAATCTTCTTCTGGCGAATGCTTTCTACTCATTAGATGAGTTCTTTTGCGAGAAATTTTAGTTTCTTAGATATCAAACATCCAATTTTAAAATGTTTTATTAAATTGTACTTGTATTTTTTATATTTATACATATGTGTTGTTGACCAGTACGGTGAAATCGTTGTACTAATTATATTTTATTTACATGTGCTTATTGTGTTCCATTTTATTTTATTTTAATTTATTCATTATTTATATTGTACCGGCTTTTTATTTAATATTCTATAGGTATTTTTTATTTTTGAATGACATTGTCAATTAGAATTATGTTCTTCAGACAATAAAGCATATTTGATTTGATTTGATTTGATTTACAATTAATTTCTTCACCATGAGTTAAATGACATCATAATGAAATGACAACATATTGTTTTCTGTCAGAAAGTATGTTTAATCCAAATATAACTGTTATCCCTCAAACCATATCTTGTGAGTTTCCGAAGCAATATATCGTGATTGACACAATCAAAAACTTTTAAGTCAAACAGCACTGCTGCAGTGACTTCTCTACTGTTGATTTCGTTATACACCAACTGCAATACTGTTGATATAGCATTGCTTGTACTGTAACGAAGCATAATTTTACGCATTGGAGTAGGTCATATAATACGCTTCGTTGAGCTACCCTTTCATGTTTCGGAGTTTCTTTGTTTGCTATGTCCGAAATTCTATTCTGCACGACGGTTTGGCTTCACCATTTCATCCGTTACTTTTATTATTATTATTTTATTATTATTATTATTATCATCATTATTGTTAGTACCCTTATTACTGTTCTTTCTATTATTATTATTATTACTGTTGTTATTAGTTAATAATGTTAGCGGGAAAACAGGTTCCGATACCGTAAGGGAGGATATAACCTCACTTTCATTTGTTTACAAATTTAATTCAATTCCTTGATGTTCAACACCGGTTTTACTGCTTCCGTACTTTACCAAGAAGTGCCGTCCCGTTTTTGCACACGATCAGTTTTTGTCCTTTAAAAATTTACTTTGCAATAAGTTTCCAACTTCAGTTTTTCATCCGAAGGTTTTCAGCACTTTAAAAAGTCAGAGCAGACTTTTTGCGTTTTTTTCTGTACGCTGTACGCGACAACCTTGACATTCCAAGGATTTTCTACAAATACGAAAATCCTCTTCAAGACAGGGCTTTTTTGAACTGTGACTTCCGTGGTAGCAGTTTGTCAAATAAGAATTAGTTTGCCAGTTAAAATTTTCGATTATTATTTCCTTGATCCGTTGTGCATCCGTATTCCAGTGAAAACACCCGTAAGCATTCCGATATTTTATCTTGCATTATTTATCTGACCGTTTGATACTTACTGAGTGTTGCAATCAGAATCGAGAAATAGTTTTACATTATTTTGGTAGCTGTGACTTATTAATAAATCCGTAAGATTTATCAGAATAGATTTCTCCGACGGCCGTTTCAAGTAATCATTCGCCATCTCTTCCCTAAGGTGTTGTCAAAGTTGCTGCTGGCAGGAAGAGGTGTTAAGCGAGAATTGTTTTCTTCAGTGTCCCTAAGGTGTTGTCAAAGTTGCTGCTGGCTGGACCTGATCGCGACCCGTTGCTAAAACCGTGGAGAAATCAATCTGTGTGCATATTTTGTTTAAAACGAGACTGTGCTCAAATTAGAGATTTTCCAACGACCGTCATAGAGGCTGCTGTGTGTTACTAGCATCCCTAAAGGAACAGAGTAATCTGTTACTGGCAGGATCCGATTTCACTCGAAGAATAATACAGCTTTGATTAGTGTTCCTAAGGTGTTGTCAAAGTTGCTGCTGGCTGAACACACGCGAATTCATTGTAATTGGAAATCTCTATTTAGTGAATAGTGGCAGTGGCTAACTTGCCGTAGGCCGTGAAAGAGCCGTTTGTAAGGGCAAATATACTGGGTATTTGCAAATTAAGTTTCTCAGAGCACAGCCGTCATAGTCACCGATACTCTAGGTCGATTAAAAATAACGGGTGTTTCGAAAATTGAGAAAATCGCTTCTTATACGAATCGATCTGATTGAAGCACCCGTGAAACGTCTCCGAAAGATCTTCCCTGCTCAAACCGTGTGACATACCGAGAACCCGCTTACCGTACCGAACCTGTTTCACCGTCCGTTAGAAAAGCTAGGTTTTTTTTAGTTAGGGTAGCATTTGGTATTTGTCTTAGTTGCCTTTGTAACTGAATGTCAACGTGCAGACAGAGAGCAATAAATTTCCCATTTGTCACTGTACCCCTTTTTGTTTATTTTATTTCAACGCAATCTTGCATGCAAACTTTGAAAGTTAGCGAAGCAGCCGGTATTCCATGAATCGCAAGGGTTGCACTCAAAGCCTGCAGTCCCGTGCTCACTGTTGCTCATGAAATACTATATTTGACCCCTGGAATACCGTATCTCCATCTGAAGCTGCCCTGGGCCTCCCTCCGCGTTGAATTTGGGAGAGTGGAGCATACCACTTTAAATAACTGGCGCCCGAGGCACCCGTTGAGTTTTGAGGTGCTCTCGCTAGAGAGAACAAAATAAGCTCAACAACCGACGCGCCATAGTGACGTCCGCCTTTTATCCAGTTTGGAAAAAAAAGAGCGTTACAGTACTTTTAAAATTTTTAAATCTATACTGATGCACACACACCTGAAATAAGTTTAGAAATTTGCGATTTAGAGCATCAGTTTCAGAAATAAAACAGGATGCGAAAAAGAATTGAAAAATGAAGCTTGAACAACATTGTTTGTTCATCGTGTTCAGAATAATAAGGACAATGACAGTTCCGTGTTGAAAGGAAATCTAAAATTATAAAAATCAGAACCATAATGAATAGTATAAAACAATCATGAATAGTTCTTCTCTATACAGGGTGTAACAGGATCATGGTACACCCCCCGTATCTTCGTTAGTTTTAAAGATAATTGATTGAAATTTGGGATATCCCATAAACGTAATAAGCTGCACTTTTTGACGTATAAATGATTTTTTTCACTTCCGGTTTCGCTGGAAGTGATACCAACTTTCGATTTTTAAATAGAACACTCTGTGTATTATTACATTTCTGGAATTTGCATAATTTTTGAATCCAATGATACCACATAAATGACATATCAAACGTAAATTTTTTTTATAATTTAGTTATTAGTTTTCCATTTAAGTGTGCCATGATGGTTTCGATTTATGCCCGTTGACCCGTCTAATGCTAGAAAAAAACGAAATCCCGTCAAAAATACTAAATTGCGTTTTTTATGAGCAAATGTAGTTCATCCTAATCGATTTTGGGGTAAAACTCAATTTTTCCAAATAGAACCATATTGGTACCGTGCTACCATTTATTGGTACTATTAATAAGGAATTCATTCATACCTGGTGATGAAATGTGCGATAAATACAACCACAATTACAGCCGAAAGAAAATAAGAAAATACAATTATTTTGTTATAATTTAATACTAAGAAGTTACTAAGGTGGCTTTGAAACACAAAAAATCAACACAATACATTACAACAACTGTTCGAAATGCTGTTCATTAACGTAAATGTACTTCTAAACTCGCATAGCTGTTTCTTGAAGAACGTTCGCTAATTGCTGGGCCGTTATACTATTAACTGCGCGTCTTACAGGTCTTCGCGGGTTGTAGCGGCGGTTGCACAGACAATGTTTTTTAAATGGCTCCAAACAAAGAAATCAAGAGGTGTCAAATCAGGTGACCTTGGAGGCCATCGCACAGGGCTATTTGTCGAAATTACATTTTCTTCTAATGCCTGTTGAAGGTAATCAATTACTATTTTAGAATTAAGAGGGGGAGCTACATTTCCTATCGTAAACGGACAGGTAATTCAGTTAACCTGTCCTCAATTTCATTTTGTAGAAATCCAAAGTATCTAGCTCCAGTCAACGGTCCTTCAAATATTACTGGACCAATGATTCTACGACCGAGTATTCTAAGCCAAACATTGAAACCGAACCGCACTCAAATTTTGATTTGCTTGTAACCAATACCTTGTAATTTGTCGGTTAAATAATCCCATATTTCTAAACCTAGACTCGTTGAAATCTTTCCCAAAAAAGCATTCTTTGGCTGCACATTATTCTGCAAGATCCATTTGCAATATTCTATCCAACGTTCATAATTATTTTCGTACAGGTGCTGGTGCAATTGATATTTGAAAGATTCATAATTATGTTTGTGCAAGATTCGGCTTACCGTTTGCTGACTAATTTCCAATTCAAACCCAATTTGGCTTGAAGAAGCAGTCTTACCAACTTCTATTCGAGCTAAAACATTTATATTCGTTCCTTCGTCTCTGATAACGTTTTCTTCGGGATTATGGCTGTCTTCCGAACTGATTTTCAAGACGATTAAAATAATTTTTCGCTGGACATTGTCCATCAGGAGATCGGTCGGCATAAAGGTTCCTAGCTGCAACGGCATTTTTTTACATTCCCCAGAAATAATTGTTGTTGTATTTTGAACAAAAATAACAACAAATGTAAAGACTTTTCCAACTTTACACAATGAAAACACCGATAAACCAACAAATATTTATTTGAAAATTTTATACCAGTTAATTTTAGCCAATCAGATGCCTGCATTTTGACATGTTGCTATGACAATAACCTAATTTCTTCGGAAATTTCCCTGCGTATAGGGAAATTATTAAGTGGAAATTTCCCTCTGGCTTGACACCTGTCATAAACACAGTGGCGTAAAATATTTTTGATAGATATTTATTCATGACTCAATTGTAGGTACATGTTATTATCTGTTATTTAATTATTTAAACCACATTTTAATAGGACATAGGGAAATTACAATATTTGACAATAAATCCGAGATTAATAAATGAAGCTGCCGCCGATGTAATTCATTAGCGTCCGATAGAAGTAGACCTTTTTTTCCCTTTCCTCTAATAAAATTATGTGATTTTGGTAGAATATTTGCTCCTTTATTTAATTATTTAAACCACATTTCACTAGAGCATAGGGAAATTAAAATATTTGATTTCAAATCCGCAAAAAAAAAAATCGCAATTTGCTGTTGTGAGACAAAGCCTTAACAACGGCCTACTATGATGTCCGTTACATGGATATGTCACCTAAGTATGTCACCAATTTAATTTCTATTTTAAAAAAGTTTTGGTATGAAATTTTCTCGAATCTCCCGCGAGCATGATTTAATATTCCGGATATTTTCCTCAGTTGCGAGTTTTTTAAGAAAATTCACACTTCGAGAAAATTTCCGGAAATAGTTCATGGTCTAGGGAGATTATACATTTGAAGGAATAATTTCATTGTTTTCAACTTCTCAACACTAAATTAGAACAAAATATTGCATCTTTTCTTTCAGCTGTGCCTTTGATTGTATTTATCGCACATTTTATTACCAGGTATATAATACTAATAAATGGTAACACGGTACCAATATGGTTCCATTTGAAAAGATTGAGTTTTACCCCAAAACCGATTACGATGAACTC
Organism: Chrysolina americana; assembly: GCA_958502065.1. Lineage (NCBI taxonomy): Eukaryota > Metazoa > Arthropoda > Insecta > Coleoptera > Chrysomelidae > Chrysolina > Chrysolina americana. The sequence continues at coordinate 92,493,740 of OY293412.1, forward strand.
TATTTGCTCATAAAAAATGCAATTTACTATTTTTGACGGAATTTCGATTTTTCTAGCATTAGACGGGACAATTGGAAAAAATCGGAACCATCATGGCACACTTAAATGAAATACTAAAAATTAAATTATCAAAAAGTTCGACGTTTGAAATATCACTTATTATGTATCATTGGATTCAGAAAATTATGCAGATTTCAGAAATGTAACAATATACAGGATGTTCCATTTAAAAAACGAAACCGGAAGTGAAAACAAAATTATTTGTACGTCTAAAAGTGGCGCTTGTTATGACAAGTTTCAATCAATTACCTTCAAACTAACGGAGATACAGGGGGTGTACCATTTATCTAGGTTAGCTGGGTTAACAAAAAAATTGAAATTCTTAGTTATTGATACATAGTGTACCAAAGAAAATACTGGCAGACATACACTTTAGCATAAAGGAATACCTACTGCATCGAATGCCACATCGAGTGCTACGTGAAGGATGACTCACCTGCAGGGGATGCAACGGCAGCTGGAGGCCGTGCTGACGGCGCAGCCTTACGGTCTGGACGCCGTCTCCCAAGTTTCCTTTACCTCCTCCCGTGTTCAACATCGCAGGGGGACGGGTCCATGGCGGAGGTGCGATGCGGCTCTGGTTCGCGCGTCGGTCACGTGCATACTGGACAAGAAACGGTCGGCGGAGACGCGCCGGTATCGATCGCCGGCGCTCAGAGGGAGGCGCATTGGCTGAACAACTTGGTTGCGGTCAACTGGCCTCAAAACCGAATCCATGCGGGATATGATAGGAAAAGAGAGATAGAGAAATATACTTCATTATCGAAGAAACGTATTCTTGATGACAAATCTTGTAAAATTAAAAGCTGTTTCCATAATAACGGTATAATAAACAAACATAATTGTCACTATTGGTCTGACGTGAACCCTCATTGGATTCAAATAACAAAACATCAGTCTGTGTGGGGGGTTAATGTTTGATGCAGAATCATCGTTGGTTATTTGACATGTGTTACCGAATCTCTTGGAGAATTCACCACCACAAATTCGACCAAATATGTGGTTTCAAAAAGATGGGGCACCTTCGCATAATAATGGAATAGTTACCCAATATTTGGATGACACTTTCAATGAGAAATGGATTGGAGTAAGGGTCCAACACCATGGTCAGCTCGAAGTCCAGATATGACTTCACTACATTTCTTTTTGCGGGGTTATATAAAAAACTTAGTTTTTATGCGACGTCCACAAAATGTAGAGGATCTAACAATAGCATAGAAAAACCTCTTTCATTTTCCAGATATTTGCCCGCGGAGTTTTATATAGGCCACCCTGTATACGTCATACAATTAAAAATAAATTAAATCTGGATTATAACAGAGTCTCTGTAAAATTCATCACGATTGTGATAGGATTTCTTTATTAGGGGTTGTTTAACACCATTTACAATTTTTTTCTCATTCTCAGTTTGGCGGGTAAGTTAATACCTATATACAGTACGATGCAACTGTATGGAAAAAATTCGACATATAAAAAATAGGCGTCTTTTGGAAGAAATAAAAAATTATCAATTTAAATTTTTGACGGGCCATCTCATGATATAGGTACATGTAAGAGACGTTACGTCACCGGTGTTGGCTTGAAGACGTAATCAACAATTTTTGTAAATACAAAAAATGATCATTTGGCATATTTTTCAAAACGTCTAATAATCGTCTATTCAACGGTATAATATTTATTTATACAACCAAAACTTTTTATATTTTAAAATACAATAAAATCATAATAAATGTTCAAATTGATGACCTTCAGCAATAAATGCAATGTGAAAGCCGGCAGTGAATTCCTCCTCAACGTTTTCGAGAACTTCGGGGATTATTTGTGCAATTTCCGTTCTGATGCGTTCCTTCAACTCTTCCAAATCATTTGGTTGATTTTGGTAAACTTTACTCTCTAACTATCCCCATAAAAAAGTTTAACGGAGTCAAATACCGAGATTTAGGTGGCTATTCGATCGATCCTCTTCTTCCTATCCACTTACATCGGATAACAGTTTTCAGGTAGGTTCGTACATCAACGGCGTAGTGTGGGGGTGCCCCATCCTGCTGGAACCACAAATCATTTATACGCTCACAGACAAAAATATTGCATATTTTATTTTAAGTCTTGATTTCATGTTGGTTTATGCTGAAGTATTTAACGTATATTGATTACCAAATAATCCAGATATTGAAACTTTATAACACACGTGAAGAAAAAGTAATGGAATAGACTAATTTTGGTAATAATATTTAATCAAAACAAGCAACAATGACGACAAAATGAAAGTTCTTTGAGGCAACATAACAGCTAGTTCAGTACTTAGTAATTCCTCCCCTAGATCTAACGATAGCCTGCATCCTCCTGGGCATACTCCGCAAAATGTCTTCGATGGTTTCTTGTGGAATTCGATTCCATTTTTCCTCTGCAGCAATTCTCAATTCTGCAATTGAGTTAGGAGCTGGATTTCGTGCTATTATATATCTTTTTTGGATGTCCCAAATATTTTCAATGGGATTTGCGTCCAATGCAAACACGTGGAATCGCAATGATTGCACTAATTTCAAGTTGTGAAGTCTGAATAATACTAATTCCGAGTTGTAGAGTCTGAATAATGCTAATTCCGAGTTGCGAAGACAGAATTAGACTAATTCCGAATTGTGAATTCGGAGCTATACTAATTCCAAGTTGTTCAGTCGCAGTTATACTAATTCCGAGTTGTAATGTTCAACTATCACCCTATTTCAGAACCAGTAATATATCAAACTTGGAGCAATTTACCATCGACCACAGCCCACTACACCCTAGCACGTTACAGCGAGGGGTGCGTGACACCTCCGAGCTATAATTCTTGTTACGGTACCATTTCCTTCAACGAGACGTATCGGGCTCGTTGACTGCACCTGATCCACCATTGTTCAACCTTTTCCAAACGTTGTGTCAGTTGACACTTGTAGAGTATTCCCGGGAAATAGATTAGTGGTGGGACCTTTCTGCCTTTTGCCGTTCACTTCCGATTAATTGGTTTTAATTATAATCCTGCACCTGAAAGGGATCGTTTCAAATCTTCAACGACGAAATGACACTTTTCTCAGCGACCGTGCATTTTGGCTCACTTTCCCGGTTGATTTCACTTTGGAAAATGCCACTTTCGTAAACTAGTGCGGGAAAAATCATTTTCCTTCACTAGTGCTAGTGACATGAATATACGTTATTTTCTCACGATTATGAATGGAAAAATCATGTGAACAAAACTTTGGATGGAAATGACCCATCTCAACTCCATATGAATAAGAGAGTTAGTATACTCTGCGAATTCCAACTCAATCGACAGACTAGAAAAATTACTCTAAAAAAGTCATAAGGGGTAGACCCCTAAAAATCATGTAACATACAAACTCATCATATTCACTTGAAATTCGTACTATATACGCAAAATGTCATGCTGATTTCGAAAATATATGATTTGTATTCATTCAGATACAAGGTTTAGCAAAAAACGTCAAAAAGTCTCTCTCACGATAGAATTTTCGAAAATAGAAGAGGTTCCGTGAAAAGCCTATGAAATATTCAATTGGCACGAAATCGACTCCAAATTCGGTGTACACATTCAAAAAAGTGCGAATTTTACAAAAAATAATAAAAAAATCACGAAAAAAAGTTTTGGAGGGAAATGACCCTTCTGAACTCCAGATGAACTTTTCAGCTTGAAAACCTTTGAAAATAGAATTCAGAATAAGAAAGTTAGTATACTCTTTGAATTTCAACTCAATCGATAGAACAGAAAAATTACTCGAAGAAAGTCATAAGGGGTAGACCCCTAGAATTTATAATATTTACAAAATAATCAGATTCACTTGTATTTCGCACTATACAGCGTGATTTACGTAGGCCGTGCATCAGAAGTTTTTTAACTTGCAGTTGGACTAGAAACTTGAAATTTGGTATGCTGTCATAATTGATCATGTGCGTTCTACCTCAAATGTTTTTAGTCCTACAACTATAAAGGGTATGCCAGAAGTCGGTACCAACTTTCTTATTTCAAATGGAAACCTAATGTTTTTTTATCATGGTTCGATTGGCCTTCTGATTATGACCTCAGACAACCTAAGTTATGTTTACTTATCTATCGCAGTTTTTTGAATATGTACATTTTTCTGAAAAAAATTACGGCTGTAGTAGTTTACGAAAACACGTGTAGCCCGCAAACTGTTCAAAATTAGGAAACCAAATTTATGGAGCAGTTAGCTGGTAGTCCAGGCTAACACCTGATGTCCCATCGACGGTCCCATTTTGTACCATATGGGCGCAGCCGATTTTGGAATGTCGCAATATAAAATTGTCAAAAACTCAATTTTTTCAAATGGCACCTACCATTTCTTTTTTAACCATTCAAAAGAAAATTGAACTTTAGGATGAGCTATTTCAGCTTTCCCTATACCCAAGTTCAACCTCTATCGAGTTATTCAATAAAAATCAAGAAATGCCTTATCTTACAGAATGATTATGTGTGTATGCCATGGAAACAAAAGAAAATTGTAATAATTTAATCAATAATATTGAACAATTTTGACAGAACTCGTAAATGTTCAACATGACCACCATTGTTGTTCAAACATTCTATTATTCTACTTTCAATAGATTGCGTAGCACTTCTGATTTCGTTGGGATCGAGACGGTCAAAAGTCTGTATTATTCTAAGTCTCAACTCATCTATATTGTGAACTGGTGAAGAATAGACCAAATCTTTTACCCTACCCTAAATATAAAAATCTAAAGGGGTAAGATCTGGAGATCTTACAGGCCAGAGAAAGGGTCCTCGATTTCCCCACCAACGGTGCTCGAACATGGAAGTCAATTTGGTATACACAGTTCGTGTATTGTGCGGTGGTGCCCCATCCATCTGGTACCATGAAGGTGCAGCTCTAGCCAGTGGCAAATTGTCAAGAAATGTTTCTATTACGTTTTGAAGAATTTCTACATATCTGTCACTATTCAGATTTTCATCGTACATAAAGTAGCGTACCTCTTGGTTCATTACCAAACAAAACACATTTATTCGAAATTGTACTTGATTTTCAACTTCGAACACCAGATGTGGATTTTCAGAAGCCCAAAAATGTCGTTTGCGCCTATTGTAAACTCCCTGCTGACCAAATTTTGCCTCATCAGTCCAAATTATGTTGTCTAAGAATCTGGCGTGCTCTTGTATTTTGAGTAATAAGTCCTCGCAAAAGTTTACTCTACGGGGAAAGTCACCTGGGTGTAATGGAAAGGATGTAGCTTTTGGCGGTGTAAAATGGTTTGTATTGCAGAGTATGAAAATCCCAATTCCAAAGACGCCGTTCGTATTGAGGATTCAGGATATGCTTGAAAATATCCGAGAATGGTAATTTGATTATCGTCATTGCCAGTTTGTGGTTTGAATCTCGTAACGGGTCTAGCCACCTTCCCAAAATGTATAAAATTAGTATTCAATCGTGAGAACTTGCCCCGTGTCATCCTCGGTAAGTTCGGATATTTCAAATTAAACCCTCGGACAGTTCGCTGCACAATTTTTTGTCACATGCCGTGGATAAGAAACAAGTCAAACAAAACTTCGTTTGTATAATTTTCCATATTCCAATCAATTTTATTTAAGAATTAGCACGACTCGTTTTTACTTTGACAGAATAGCACCTTCTTGTTTACAGTTTTTTTTTGTTTTCATGGCATACTTTAATAAACACAAAAGCATTCGGCAGGATAAGGCATTTCTTGATTTTTATTGAATAACTCGATAGAGGTGGAACTTGGGTATAGGGAATGCTGAAATAACTCATCCTAAAATTCAATTTTCTTTCGAATGGTTAAAAAAGAAATGGTAGATGCCATTTGAAAAAATTGAGTTTTTGACAATTTTATATTGCGACATTCAAAAATCGGCTGCGCCCATATGGTACAAAATGGGACCGTCGATGGGACATCAGGTGTTAGCCTGGACTACCAGCTAACTGCTCCATAAATTTGGTTTCCTAATTTTGAACAGTTTGCGGGCTACATGGACATATCTCAAAAACTGTGATAGATAAGTAAACATAACTTAAGTTGTCTAAAGTCATAATCAGAAGGCCAATCGAACCATGACAAAAAAACATTAGGTTTCCATTTAAAATAAGAAAGTTGGTACCGACTTTTGGTATACCCTGTATAATTGTAGGACTAAAAACATTTTAGGTAGAACGCATATGACCAATTATGACAGCATACCAAATTTCAAGTTTCTAGTCCAACTGCAAGTTGAAAAACTTTTAGTGCACGGCCTACGTAAATCACGCTGTATACTTAAAATTTCATACTGATTTCGAAAATACATAATACACAATATTTAAACGATGTGCTTCCTCTTTTCTTTAACGTTACTTTTTAAAATCTTGATTCCAAGATGCGCTTGCGGATATTCTCGAAGGAATGTAACCAAAACTATGCGGTAGAAGGAAAATATCGAATGGAATATTTCTTGAAAACACGGCTCGTTCAATTCAAACTAGATACATATAGGTGCAAATATGTTTCTTAAGTGAGTTACCAATTGGACAACACCTCACTTCAATTTCCTGCATTTTCTTTTTTATTTCTTACAAATTGATCTCCATTTGTCGAATTTAGAGGCCATGAATCGGGAATTTTTACTGCCACCAGTGACGTATCGCAACATCGAGTTTATTCTCTTCTTCACTTCACTGGGAAAAAATTGTGACTGGGAAATGCATTCATTCATTATAGTGAAAGAATTCGAAAATTATATCGTGAAAAATATTTATTACAATCTCTAGATCATTTACATCAGTCCATATATCAATATAACTAAGAAGAAAAAAAACATTAAATTAGGTTACATTGTGTGTACAACGTGTTCTACTTTGAGCAACACCAATATATTTTCTTATTACCTATATAACAAACTTTCGCTGAATTTTGAGTAATGTTTTTCTACATTCTACTTAGATCAGATGACTAGTATTCCGAAAAAAGCGAAAAATAAAAGGATTTATCCTATGGTTCTGACATGCTCCGTTGGTGAGATACAAAATCAGGCTTCCCTATAATTTTTGTTTATAATTCTTAACTCATCAGTGATAATTCAATTTGTTTTCAGTGGGTTGTTGTAATACATTTCACCTTTTCTTACTTATTTAAAGACACATTCAAGTGGATGAGCAGAAGACCTCTGGAATAGTTACACACACCACAATACTCAATATTTGTTCATTAAATTCAATGGTGTTTATTTCTTCGTGTATTAAATTGCAATCGGTGATCTTAATTATATTTTCCAATAAAATACTGTCGCTGAGTCCCATATATCACTTGGATCAAATGAGATGTTAAATGAATTATTATTCTACGAAATTACACAACGTTTCATCGAAATTTTCCTCTGGATATTCCTCTATCAATTCAATAATGTGAATTTCGAGAATTAACCCAATAGGCAACAAAAATTTAAACTACAGAGTTATGTAGATTGACCTACTAACAACTCAACCTAGGACGAGATATTCAGTTAACCTCAAAGCATAGAATATACATACAAATCCACCCTGTGAAAACAAAGCTAGTGTAGCAGACTTTCTCATCCTAAACCAAATTTTCCCATTTCATTGTTTTCCTAAGTTTGGAATTTTACCTAATTTTACCTACCAAAATTATACCTGCCTACGTCCAATTGTGTACCTACTTTAATTATTTACTTCATTTTAGAATTAACCTGCAATAAATCTACTTTCCATCTACTTTGGTTTGGATTCAATGACGTACATTCTAAAAAATTAGTTACTAATGACTTCCTTATGAAGAGAAGAAGCCTTCATTGTACTATGAAAATGAACAAGGGGCTGTATGGTACTGGGGCCTTATCAGCGTTCATACTTTCATTTAATTTCTTTCACTTCTTTCAAATCAAATCATATTGGTCCCAAAAATCGAATATGAGTTGTGCTCTTTTGAAACGTTCTTTCATGGCCCTTCGAATTTGACACACATACTCCTTGCAGTCCTTACAGCTAATTTCACAAATCCCTGACTTTTCTTTTTCTTCAGTCGTATCTTTGAGTGTACTATAAAAATAGCCGAAGCTCTGTCTTGCTTTCATCTCAGATCTACTCCTGATCAAATTGGCTAGGATGCCAAAAGGAATTAATTGGAACTAGCAATCTGTAGCCATTAATAATAGATAGTCTAATGTTTGTAGATAATTTTTATTGTCAACGGTTGTTGTGAATAAGAATGGAAATAAAATACAAATAATGGTGTTGGGAAGATACAGCAATAACTAAGAAGAAGTTTCTATAATTTCGAATATGTTAGAACGAGTAGAATCCATATGAACACTTCAAAAATTCGAAGTAAGAACAACGGATGTAAACAAACAATATAAAATGTGTTGAAATTCTAACTTTACAGGAATCGGTAACTTCAAATATTATTGGACCTCTAGAAAATACTGGATTGAACATGATTTCCCCTATTTTGAAACCCCACGTACAAACCCATTCATACCAAATATCCAAGTTATCACTGATGGGTCTAGACTTATTTGTAGAGAAAAAGCCGAATTAAATACCCTGTAACTCACCAACGGGACCCGTAAAATCCATTTAACTAAGGATGAATCGGTTTGTTCACATTTCAGGATTCTACACCTTATGGTTGTCTGAGACAAATTTACTATTAGGTAGGTATACCTACAATATTCATTCATTAACACTCATTGGCAATGTTAAATTTTTGATTCGAAATGAAATTATTAGTTGCCGATCATCAGCAAATCAAATAAGGAATGCAATAATAAAATAATTCGGATATGATTGATATGACTTTGAAATGTATTGAAATTACTTCAGCAACAAACGTGTTTACTCCAAAAAAAACTCCTTGAAGTAGGCGTTACCAAGCAGCGTTATGAAAGTGCAGCGTGGCTTCCGAACAAAATAACAACCAGGGCGTTTTTCACGAATAATAAATGAACAGAGAACAGGTATTACGATGAATATCTGCCATCGTCCGAACTTTTTATCTTGTTGATGAATCTTTTTGCCCTCGTTCGTTTGCGGCCCATGTTACAAATCTTGAAGGGGCAGAGCGTGAGATCTGGAACAGATGGATCCATTGTTATTCTATTTCTATCCCACATGCACTTTTTACGTGACTGGAAATGGCAACGCGAAAAAGTATGCGAGGATGGTAAACAAATCAATAAGTATGTGAAAAAAGTGACATCTGAGTAACTATAACCGATCAACATTCGAAAGCTGTTGATATTGTCGTAGGGTAGGATTGATGATTTGGTATTGTTACATGACTAGTTAAGATTTAATACTAATGCTTCGAAAGTGTTTGTCGTAGGTATTTCACAAGTATCTTTCCTAAAGTATGTTGGGGTGAGAATCAATTATTTTGAAGAAAAACTGTACCAACCATGTTCCAACTAACTTCAGGAAAGAAGAAAAATAGCTTTAGATCAGTAAACTGCTACATAGTTTTATATTTTTGAAGTTGATTGTCAGTCAAAGTAGTGAAACGCCAATAAAAATTTCTTCTTAAGTAATAAGTAGTGAAATTATTGCTTTGACACTGAAAAATCTGTGAAAAAAATTAACACTACTGAGCAGATAACTTATTTTTTACATCTCTTTTGTAGTAGAAGTGCACAGTTTTCACTGTACCTAAAGAACAACATGCAATTTCGAATTGGTGCTACGTATTATTTATTCCTGAAAGATGTATATCATTCACTAATTTCAATATCATATTTCGAACAGTTCGATATAATCATCGGATAAAGTTTGGCTCAGCAGGAAAACTGTTCTATGAATATGTTTTCTTCTCACTCAAGGCGGCATTTTCTTCTTGTCAAATTCATTCTTGGACATCCACAGCAGAGAACAAAAAATGTATTCTGGATATCAACGCAAGTGGCATTGGAACTAGAGCTATTCTGTCACAAGCAAAAGGTATAGTAGACTGTGACTATACCAAAATAGAGTTGCAATTGGTAGCTTGTCACATTTTAAAAAGAATTACTCAATGATACTGTAGTAAAAATACTCTTGTCTAATTTATTTACACTCTAAACAATAACTTAATTTATTTAAATGTTTATAATGATCACTGTCGCTACTCTGTCTATTTGTGAACTCTCGAACTAACTATATCTCCGCAACTGCAACTGCCCGCCATTTGATGTTGAGCGTCTTATATACCGGCAAGTAGATTCCTTTTACCATTCTCAAACTGTCGAGAGTATAAAGTGACTCGTTCAGAAGGCTCCCGTACATTGTCGATACGGATAGAATATGGGTGTACCATTAATGAGCAGAAATGAGATCACCTGGGTGGGCTGAGCGTGAATATCCAAACAGACGCGGTCAGATCAGGCTTCAGGGTCGTTACATTGCCCCCTTGGAGTGTGTCGATACCGATAAGATTCTCCATATCTGCACCTTGACGTTCGATGGAAGTAACACTCCACAGTCTTCACGTTGGGTCGAGGAAGATGTTACAGCACACCAAAATCTTGACGCAGCTGGATCTGAATATCGTCTCAAACATGCTTCTTATAACTCTCCAGTCCATCCCATCAATCCCACAGGCAATTTGGGGATTTCCAGATCTACAAGATTCTGGTCCAGCATCTTGTCTATTAATCTGGTTGGACTCATCCAGACATCTTCATAGAATGGTTCTTGGGAACGAGCTAGTACATGTTTCTGTGGTCCTTCCTCAGCTGTAGAACTCCCCCTAACTTCTGGAACTATTTCCGCAGTTCCTGGAGTCAACAGAACTTCTTAGAGAATACCACAGCGATGCGTTTTGACATTTCAAGATCTTCAACACAGTGAGCTGATGCCTAATCCGCAGGCACCTTGAAAAGGTCTCGTGGCTCCTATCAGGTTATCTTATGAAAAACCTCTGGAACGTCATTTCATTATCCGGTGTTCTGAGTGTGCGGACTTGGTCGTAGTTTCCGGCGTAAGGAGACAACCTATTGAAGTGGTTTTTCATCGTGGTGGTTCATAGATTCGGTAGACGAGGTCGTTTATGCTCTTCATGATCTTGTACGGACCTTTCCACGAGTTCCGCAATTTTAATGATAGTCCACGGCGACCTTTGGGGTTGTACAGCCAAACTAGGTCACCTGTCTGAAATCCTCCAGCAACGGCCTTGATGTCGCTGGCACTCTGATGTTCAAACGGACTCGTTCGTGAATATTGTCCATTCTCTGACCTAATTTGCTGATGTAGCCTTCTCCCATAGTGTCTTGTCCTGGTGGCGCCCCAAACTTCAGATCACAGGAGAGGGCATTGGCTTCGGCCCACTTACTGACGTAATCCTTCGAAACAATGGTGTACTTATTCGGCCTTAGGTCTTGTTCGAGGCCCATTGCTGGCAGCGCATACAGCACACTTTCTGCACCAGTCCTTAGCGTCAGCTTGACAATTGGCTCAGTTAAACCGTTGCCGTAGTTTCTGGAGGGTCTTCGTCACTCCCAGATGTCCTCGGAGCACTTTTTGTCTCCTGCTCCCGGGTACTACTTTCTGACGCCTTTCTTCCCTGCTATCCTTCCACTCCAACATACGCTTCAGGACCCCATTGTCCATGGTAAGCAGGGAGTACCATTAAGCCCAGTAAGATTTAACGACTGGAAAATAACTGGCTATCTCCTACTACGACGGTCTTTGATTACTCTTCTTCCAGCCGATGAATAAACCAAGATCTGGATCTTTCTCTTTGTCTTTCTGGATTTTGTCATTGCAGCTATGATCTACTGCGGTGGTCCTACTAATTATCTACTCCTCCTATGCTCGTCGGCAACTCATCTAAGCATGGTCTCCGCGATAAAGCATCATCTGCATTTTCTCTCAATCCAGCGAGCTGCCTGACCCTCGAAGTTTTTGAACTAAAGAAGCCATTTGAGAGCTACAGTTCTCAACAGAAATCTTCTGCCATACACGTATTTGTAGAATTGTAGAAGTACTCTACTCCTTCAAAAACTGCTAACAGCCCCCGCATGGTGGCACAGTCATTGTGCTCCGGTTTAATTAGGGTCTTACTGAAATAGCCTGCCCTTCCTGGATCTTTCCATATCCAAATTGTATTTTCCGTTCGGAAGGGGATAGCTCGGAATTGGTGCGTTGATCAAAGCTCCTTTCAGCATCCTGAACGACTCTTGGCATTCCTCTGACCACTGAATCTTTGTTTGTCCTTCCGTGAGCATGGTCAGTGGTTTAGCGATGTCAGCAAATCCCAGAACGTGTCGGCGGTAGTAGGAGCACAAACTAAGGAAGCTTCGAAGATTATTTACGTTTTTTGGAATCGTCCTTTCTTTTATGGCTTCGATCTTCTATTTATCTACCGCTACTACTTCCCCAGTAACTACGTGGCCGAGATATCGTATTTTTTTTTGGAACAGATGGCATTTCTTGGGGCTTAATTTCACTCCGGAGCTTCTCAGTTGCCAAAATACCACCACCAGGTTTTTCACGTGGTCTTTGAAAGATCTGTTAACCACAATTATGTCGTCGAGGTATACCAGACACGTCTTCCATGAAAGTCCCTTCAGAACCGTCTCCATCAGTCTTTCAAATGTGGTTGGAGCGTTGCAGAGCCCAAATGGCACAACTGTGAACTGTCACAAAACTGAGCCGACAGTGAAAGCTGTATTTTCTCGATCTTTCTGAGCCAGTTCTACCTGTCAGTATCCACTCTTCAAATCTAGGGTCGTGAAAATCGTAGATCCAGCCAACGTGTCTATTCCCAAAAGCGCATTGATCCATATTTCTTCTTCACCAGTTCGACTGGAGAGGACCGGGGACTATCAAATGGCTCGATAACTCCTTTTTTCTCCATTCCGTTGACTATTTTGTCAGCCTCTTCCTTCTTAGCGAGCGGAAGCTGAACAGATTTTTCAGTTAAATTCGGTGCCTTAGAACTATGAAACCGATACGTAGGTGTTGTTCATAATTTGAGCTATGATGTTTAGAGAGCATCGCAAAGTAGTTCTGGTAGAAAACTTTACCAAGAATCTTACAGATATAATTCAAGGAACGTGGGGGCAGTAGTGTTTTTCTGTTGGATACTTGCCGACGAAAATAACCTTCTAAACTACTAAAAGTACTTACACAACAGTTATTCAATAACCTATATTTTAGTGAAGTATCAAATCTCTTGTTTTCTTAGATTTTAAGTTGTTCAGATCCCTCACACATTCACACGTGCCATTTTCCGTTCACTCTTTCCTCAATTTTACTGCAAATCACAAAAGAGCGCGTTGAACTGAACAAAGAGATACTATTGCATAACGCCGTGCAAGAAGCTGTGCATGTGATTAGAATTAATTAGTATTCAAGAAGTCACGTTACCTACTTGTGAATGTGAAAATATAACTATAAGTCGTGAATAAATAATTGATCCCTAATTTATACTCCCAGCAATAAAATTGGTAAAATTCCTCTTGGAAAGTTGTCCGTAGGTGTCATGCTATGAAAAACTTCGTGATTTTGTGTTTGTGAAGTATTTCAATATTCGTCGTTTACTGGATCTGAAAAGTTATCTGTTTTCGAGATATTTGAATAAGTATTCATTGCATGATTTGAATGGCTATACATTTCTCTTGGAAATCAGAGAAATATGCCCGATTGCCTTGTTTCTTGATTTTTTTTATGATGTCATCTGAAAGAGCATCTATCAATTATACTTGTCACTAGTTTTCAACTTCTGGGATAAGAAAAGTCTAGAAAATCTTGAAATGCACTTGTGACGTCAGTTGGGCTATTTCCTCTCATTTCTGCATGGGTTTATGTTTTGTATAGGTACCTAATTTCTCTTTTCCGCAAATTGCATTTGGTTGGTTCATAATTGGAACGAATAGATGATCAAAACAGTTTATAAATGTCAGGGAATAACATATACGGTATAAATAAGTATACCCATATTTTGACCCAGGAAATGACCCAATTGATGTACACTTGATATTCAACTCAATTCCAGATACAGAAATCTGAAATTTTTATTTTTTGATTCCTCGAATTAATTTGATTACCATAAAAATTTCGTCGATAATTCGATGAATATTTCTGAAAAAACACACAGGATATTAAATCAATGAAATCGCTTTAAACAGTACATCATGCTATAAAAAAATATTCGCATCTTACATTGAGTTAAAAATGAAATTCATAATTGAAACTTCGTCACAGTCTAAAACATCACAAGGATTTCAATACAAAATCGCTGAATGGGGTGAGGCTAAAAAAAGAATCATTAAAATATATTTTTATATTTATTCTACTTTTCTCATTGCCCCGGGCTCCGACCCCCTTGTGCACGGCACTATCCCTGTAAGTCTAATTTATTTATTTAACGTTTGCGATAACCTCTTTTTATCATTTCTTTCAGAGATATTCAATCAATTTTTCGCAAACTGACCATCGAATTATATATTCTTCAATTCAATAATGGTAAACCTATACAATGAGAGTATTTAAAACTAGGAATCAGAACAGAAAACAGCTATGGCCTTCTACGACGGTTGAATTATGTCTATTGGGTTTTTGGGATACCTTCTACAAGAACTACTTTGCGCTGCCATATAAATCTTATAGCCAGATTTATGTTTCGAGCCAAAACAGGGCAACACCATACAGAATTCATGATTGTTGCCAATCGTCAGTATAGGCAGTAGTTTTTTTTTTGTTGTAGAAAATATCCTATTGTATTGGGTTTCACTTAAAACACATCTTTCCGAAGTGAGATCTAGTATTTGTGAAACACCCTGTATAGTTAGTATTTTCTTCGAAATGGTAAGAGTTTGGTGAATGTTTGTAAGAAAAGGACCTGAACTATTGAAAAATAACTTTTAAAATGTCGACATTTTCCAGCAGATGTTACTTTTGAAACGATAGTGCGAAAAGCAGTGACTACTTTTAGCACAGTTGTAGAAGAAAGTACTTACAACTTGTATATCGCTTGTTCCTGTGATTGATAGTCGTCCATACCAATACAGTTCTACCAATCGAATTGTAAAAATTGCTATATTTAACGTTGTTTGAATTGATCTGACGAATCTGGGAATGGGAAACCACATTCAGCTCATGCCGGTTATTCTACAACAAAATATTAAAGTCATTGACGTTATTGAATGACATGATTAATATCTCAATACGGCTAAAAATACTAAAAATGTGATTAAAAGTGTGAGATCAGAACTAGATTTGATTGTTTAAAAGATTTTTCAATCTTCGGTTAATATTAGAAATATAGAATTTTTCATTATCGAAGATAAAAATTATTGCAAAAAAGGGTCCGAGGTGTGATCCTTGCGGAACACCTGATGAGGCATTTGTTGATGGTGAGATAGCACTCTCATATTTCACATACAGTGTCTGAAATTAGGATGTTGATGGCGTGATCAAACTTGAACATATGGACCATAGACCATGACCTACTCATGTGATGATCCGAACATGATAATATCAATCTCTGTGGGTGGACTTGATCTATCTGACCACGAACTTGTTTCTTGCAAACTGAACTGTACTAAACCGAAGTCCGATCCAAAAATATATAAATTCCGAGATTATAAAAACTTTGATAGTGATAAATTTTATTCAGATTTTAACAATCTTCCTCTCCAACAAGTCTTTTACACTAACGTTATTGACGAGAAACTGTCTATTCTTAATACACAACTACTTCATTTATTTAACAAGCATGTTCCTTTGAGAAGTGTCAGGATAACAAAAAATAAAGCTCCCTGGCTAAATGACGAAACTAAAAGAATAATGTTGGAGAGGGATAAAGCTAAGACAATATACAAAAAAAATAATTCACCTGTAAGCTGGAATAACTACAGGCATTTACGAAACAAGGTGAATCGAATGATATCGGAAAGTAAAAAAGAATATTTCAGTATTATTTCTCGTAATAAAAACTCGAAACTGCTATGGAAAGAATTGAGATCACTCAATTTAAATAATAAAGTTAAACAGGAACTTCTTCAGTCACTTCAAAATCCTGATATGATTAACAATTTCTTCATAGATAGTATACCGCATAATATGGGTAATGATAATATGAAAGACTACTATTTACAGAATAAAATTTGCAACTCTGAATTTCGGTTCAGTCTCGTATCAGAAGAGGAAGTGGTAGAAAATTTATTGAAGGTAAAAAATACCTCTCCTGGTACTGATGGTCTCTCAATTGGGTTTATAAAGCTATGTATGCCCTATATTCTACCATACCTTATCAATATTATTAATAGTATATTGTTGAGTGGTATTTTTCCCACCAGCTGGAAGAAAGCTTTAATCATACCGATTCCTAAAATAAACAACCCACAGGAAATAAATGACCTAAGACCCATAAGTATACTTTCGGGACTGTCCAAACTGGTGGAAAAAATTATTGAAACCCAACTGAGAGCATATTTGAATACAAACAATATTTTATCGACCGCGCAATCCGGTTTCCGACCTAATCATAGCTGCACAACTGCATTACTACACATAATCGACGATATTGTTCAAGCCAACGATGAAGGACAATGTACAGCTCTAGTACTTTTAGATTTCAGTAAGGCCTTTGACAGTATCAGACACGACATTTTCCTGTCAATTTTGAACTCCTGTGGCATATGTGCAGAAGGTTTGAAGTTGTTCAAGTCCTATTTAACAGGCCGTACACAGGTAGTCAGAGTCAAGAACGAGTTATCTACCAGTAGAATAATCAGTAGCGGTGTACCACAAGAATCAATCCTTGGCCCGCTACTCTTCACAATATACACAAGCCAACTGCCAAAATTTCTAGATTACTGTAATTTACATATGTATGATGATGATACACATCATTTTCTCCTAGTGATGATGTAGTAGCAGAGTTCAAAATTAACAGTGACCTTCAAAAAATATCCGAAATTTCAGCTGACCACTCTCTCAAACTAAATCCAAGTAAATCAACGGTTATTTTATTCGGTAAAAAATCAGATCAATTAACTCAACCACTACACATCAATATCAACGGAGCTCCTTTGGAGTTTGCTGACTCTGTGAAAAATCTTGGTCTAATAATAGATAAATCATTGAGATTCAGGGAACATATTACCAAATGTGTACAGAGAGCATATACGGCATTAAGATTATTATATCCCCATAGGCACAGTTTGTGTAGGAATACAAAAAAGATGCTGTGCTTTACTTTCACAACTCTCTTTTTGCGCACCTATTTATAGTCCTTGTTTGGACCAGGACACGGTCAGCAGAATTCAACGAGTTCAAAACTCATGTGTCAGATTCGTTACTGGGATCAGAAAATATGACAGAATAACACACAAACTCAAGGAATTAGGATGGCTGAACATGAAGGGCCGTCGAGACGTTCTATCCCTCTGTCTATATCACAAAATGATAATGAAGAAACAGCCTACCTATTTATTAAATAAAATAAATTACCGAAGTAGCGTTCATAACATCAACATAAGATCTAAAGGGTTGCTCACATGTCCTCCTCATAGAACTAAGTTCTTTGAAAGAGGCTTCAAATTCAATATATATATAAGTTATATAATGCACTGCCCTCTCACTATAAGGAATACAAGTTTTTCAGATTCAAACGAGCCATTACATCATATATGAAAAATCAGTGAGGGATTTTCAGGAGTGTCATTCTCTCAATAATGACATAATGTTCTCTCAAAAATGATATAATGTTCTATACTAGTTTTAAGTTAGATTAGGTTAGGCTAGGTATTACTATGTTAACATAATAAAATTATAACAAGGGTTGAGTGGAAGAGCACTTAAGAGTGAACTCCCCCTTGAGATTTCCTTCTTTTTTTTTCTCTCTCTTTTAATCATCAATTGTTGTAAGAGTTGATATTCAGATGGAAATAAAGGCAATTATTATTATTATTATTATATTTGGGAATTGTAGGGGGTTGTGAAACAATTGAAAATCAATCGTATTGAAAAAACTTCATTCAGCCAAGCATTCAAATGGATTGAAGACAATGAGTACCTTCTAAGCAAATTATTTTGCTGAAACTTCTCAAAGTAATGACAAGGTTGCGGAAAATTCTTCATTTCCAATGCATTCTAGGTTAGAAAGATGGTCTTTTCGACACTAATACAGATTTTTTTTTATTTGACGTCATCATCATTTTTCAGAAATGTTGCAGTTATCACGTGGTAAGTTTCACTATATTTTTATATCTAAACTGTATTGAATTATCAAAGTCGTTATCCACTCAAACGATTTTAAACTAGCCCAAATAAAAAGTGAAATTAACCACCATATCCTTCGAACTAGCTTGTATAACATATTCTATTTTCATTTATTGAAAAATCATAAAAACAATAATCTTGTCACACATTAGTTTTTGATTGAATGAAAGCGTTTTCAAATGCTATCACTGACGAAGAAAAGATACCAAATAACTACCTATAATTTCTGTCAAATCAAGATGCAGATATCAAAAAGAAAATGTAATAGTTATAATAGCAAGGAATGTCATCCAAATATATCGCGTTCAACGTAAGTATTACACGCTTTCTATCAACTTTGTATCGTGATAGGTATAAACTAAAAGTAAAAAATTAGTTATAGTTTGAAGAAATTATAAAACTAAAAAAACACACTTTTATCGTACCTAATATGAACTAAGAAGTTAAAAATAACTTTAAAATTTAAAAAGCGTGTGATGCTTTCCACTTACATTTTCTTAATGAAAAAATAAGTATAACTCATACCAAGCAGTTTTTATAAACTATAGTTTTTTCAAGCTAAAATGATTAAAATTATCTGAACTATCTTATAGGAAACAAATTTTGGGACTGAGACCAAAAATGTGTAATTTTTAAATGAACGAAAATATATAAAAAATGCCAAATGATGTATCAAATGAATTATATTTCGTGAAGAAAATCATTTAAATAATAATCTTTCTGTTATTTCTACAGAATGAATGTTCGTGTCAATTATTTTTGAGACGCTTTCAGAAAAAAAATTGAATATAAAGTAACAGTAACATTAACAGATTGGAAAAAAATTACAAAATTAAAAGGACCAATTATTGAATTTTTTAGTGGTTGTTTTCCAAACCAGGAACATGCTTCTTCAACTGACTTAGTAGAATAATAGTACACCGTCAGAAAATAACAAAAATGGGCCTTAGAGAACTTTAGTCATGCCATCAACTACAGCTTTTAGATAGATAATAAAACTTACATTAACTGTATAATAGTAGTCAGCTAGAACTTCATTCAACTCAATGGGTGGATTTTTTTCAATATTCCGTTCATAGAGCGAATAAAGTTTAGGGAAGTATTTCGTCCAACCACAAAAAACATCTGAAAAGAAGAGGGCCAGAAGGAACTGAGTCATCACCATTTTAACGATCACTCTCAACAAAAAATCAGGAACATCAGTAGTGCTACTGCTGAGTTGATTAGAAGAAAATTTCTACAAGTTTCAGCTGTTAGTTGGAACGCTATTTGAACGGTTTATATAAGGATCCCCACTCCTACGAATTTCCCGAAGATTTCCCGTCAAGCAACAAAGATGAGAGGGTTGTGTGCGACATATTCATCACGTTGTGATAGACTCGCTGATTGGATCACTCAAGCGACACAAATATGCACACCTCATGATTGTTTACGTAACGAAATGAAAGAGAAAATCGGCACATACGGGGTACTTCATGACGAGCCTGAACTGACTTGTCACTTGCACGTGACAATTTTCTGTTTTAATGTCTCAAAAACTCATTGAAATAAAATTATATTTCTCATAATTATATTTTAGGTCCAATTGAAAGATTTTGTGATAATTATGATGGTTATTTCATTCCATATCAACTTCGGCTGACGACAAACGGGTGGGAATTCAGAACTCAGTGGGTCGATCTCGGTGGAGCTTCTGAAGGTAGAAAGGTTGACGATGAAATTATCAGTAAAAGATCAATATCTGCAATGTGTGGATTTGCAAATGAGATCTGAGACAAATGCATAAGAACATGGTATAAATTAAGTGAAGGTAAATTTTAATTCAAATTGACTTCATCTGAGATTCTCTGTGGTATATTTTCACCTTTTATCAAAGTAGCCATGTCTAGATTATAATTTTTTCCTTCCATTTCCTCCAACCTAGCTAAAGGTGCCTTAAAACATCATCGTCAACTAACTGAGGCATACAATCTCCTAATACACTGATGCGTCCAACATGAAGAAGCTTTGTCATCTAGAAATAAAATTATTACATCTTTTCAGTTATAGTGCACTAATAACAATTTAACAACAAGCACTATCAAAGTATTTGTGAAGGAAGTAAAAAATACTAACTCCATCAACTCTATTATGAAAGACTCTGCTGGGATATCGATTTACTGATACTGATACTGATTTTGGATTATCTTGGATATTATTCCCTTTCTTAGAATTTCTAATAGCCGTTATCATTTCTGCATTTTGTGTGGCCTTTCCCTTAAAAATATTCAGAAGTCTCGTAGGACTTTCAGTAGAATCTCTACAAAACAAAGGAAAGTTTAATGAAAAAAATGCATAAATATACTTTTTAGAGATTTACTTACTTTTACAGGATAAACATTTTTGTTTTGTTGCGGTGAAATAGATTCTTGAGTTCGACAGATCCGAGTTACTGCGTTCACTTCCTTATGTTTGTTAAAAAACAACGTACAGTTTTTCTATAGTTATATTAATGATATTTGGATATGATGTTGGTTTTATATTTTTGTTCTTTCATGATGGTTATTTGCCTGCTAGTATAAAAACAAATGAGCTCATCATTCGTCTGTTCAGATGCCTTGCGGTACCTGATCAAATAGCGAGATGCAATGGAGGACCCTCTTTTCATGAGATCTGGTCAACTCAGAGTCCAAACAGAGCAGTTTATCTACGCTCCCTCAGCCCTATTCTCTTCTGCATCTCTGTTGCACTACGAAAATCCCGCGGATACAACTGCGGCACCCCCCAGCAACCGGAGGCATAAAGTCACCCATTTACATCAGTCATCCTTAAGGGTGGTGGAAGAATATGATTGCTGTCGAAATGGATTTCAAGATCGACACACGTGCAAAGTTCCATCTCAACAGAGACGGAAGCATTCTACATCATTTTGATGATGGAGACACGTAGGTATATAATTACCTAGGGGTGGAACAACGCTACTTCCAAGAAATAGTCACAGTTAAAACTCCTCTCCGCGGCAAGTATTAGCATAAACTTCGACAGATCTGGTCAACTGAACTGTCGAGAACGAACAAACTTGCTGCCACTAACATGCTTACGTTTCCGATTCTACTCTACTCCTTTGAAGTGATGGAATATGGACTCAAGAGGAGGTACGACAACTCGACGTAAATACGGGGAAGCCGTGCAATTTTGAGTTTGGAGTGTCCACATAACAGAATGGTACAGGATAGAGCCTGTAAAGTCATCAGGAGTTCAAAACCAATTATCTGCTTTAGTCTGCGAGCATGAACAAGCAGGGATTGGTGTAGTTATTTTTAAGGCAGCAGCCCGTGTAGCAGATGAACTTGCGTGGTCTCCTTTTCGACAGTGATATCGAGGTGACCCAAACTCTCTTTCACCAAGCCGGAACCCGTTTAGCAAAAAGTCCACGTCAAAGCTGTGGAGACAGAAAGTACTCCTACAGCTATATAAGACCTTTGCTTTCTTCAAGTCGTGTAGGCTGAAGTCGGAAACCAAGAGATTCGTATTGGCCTGCCAGGATGGTGTGTTAAATACCTTGGTCTACCGTATAGTTGCGTGATGGGTATAGAGATAGGTCTCAGACACGAGATGCAGAGCATGTCAAGGGTGGCATGCGGGTTAAGTGCTCGCTCCATTAGCCAAACATCCGTAGGAGCATGAGTTCGGATCTCAGCACTGCCACCGGTCTCGTGCATGGCATCACCCGTATCAAAAGGTAAGGGCTACGTCTACCCCTAGCTCGCACAAGTCTCTGACTTCTGAGGGTTGCACGTAGGAATGCAACCGGTTAACAGATATAACATTTTTTTGATATGAGAACATAATTGCATTTGGTGAGCTTGTCATGCTTATACGGTCTTCAAAGGCATAACGCGGTGCTACGAGTTTTCAACTTTCACCCATGCTATTCATTCACAGTATAGACGAGACACCGGTGTTGCCTTATGCTCCGGAGGATATTGAGTCCGTTGTGGAGAGTGAGAAGTGCCGAATCTATTGGAACTACTCGTTCGCCACCCTCGGGCAAACACAAGTCAATGCCTGTTGTACTTACTCCTCGACCATCAAACTAGGAAAATATTTGTCATAGAGCTTTCAGCTCCTGGAGAAAGGAACATCGTCCGAAAAGAGGAGAACACACGGACTAAACATCGAGACTTAGGGTGAGATCCCTATGGAGGCTTTCCATGTATTCTGATTGGCGAATAGCGTTGAGCGTCAGAAATTTCCCAATCAGAATGCGTGACGCGCGAAACAAAAAAGCTTTGAATTCTTTGAACTCCGCAGGCTTCACCCAAACCGTTCTGTTGAAATGGTGTTTCTGATCCTAGCGGTACTTTGTGGAATGATATGAACTCGCGGCTCTTGAATCTTAAAATTATACCGCCGTGATGTGATAGAAATATTTGTCAGACGAATGCAAAATGCTGTAATGTTTGATGCACTCCGTCTTCTCAGGGCACATAATTCTCGGATCCAGTAATCACTCACCCTAAGGACGTTAACATACAGTGACTATCGGGGTAAATGATACACCGGATCACCTATGTAGCTTCCGTAATTTTTCACGAAGACTGGTACATTTTTCGTGTATCTATCGATTTTGCAAATTTCATAATTAATTCTACGTCGAAAAATACGGAAGTTACCGGAGGTGTTTCCAAGGAAAGTAAGACAAATTTGGATTTTTCAGAAATAAATCTTCTTCAGCTAGGATTCCATCGCTGCTGGCGTGTAATGTATGTCACTTTAAATGAACCCTATCCTAGTTAATTATATTCATATAATGTTGTACCATCGATTTCAAGATTCTATTTCAAAAGTTACGGAAGTTACGTTACGTGTTTGAGATTAATGTATGTGCATAGTGCATACGTTACATACGTAGCTTCCATTATGCGGAAATGCTGGAGAGAAAAGCAGAAGCAACCTGGAAGAGAAAGATACCAATTCGAAACCCACCCAAAAATTTTTTGGTGACACCACTGGTCTTTCTGATCGGGAATGTTCAGAAAATTTGACAAGCAACAATCAACTATGGCAACTAACTTCACACTAATCACACTAAAAGTACAGAAGAAGAAGAATTAGTATACAAATCCACAAACATATGTATTTTTTCTAATGTTAGGTTAGGTTGAAAAAAGATATGGAATTTTGGAAAAACGACTTAGATTCTCCTGTGAGAATAGTTGCTCCTATGGTAGATGCCAGCGAATTGCCATGGAGGATACTCAGCCGAAGATACGGTGCCCACTTGTGCTACACTCCAATGTTACATAGTACCATATTCTGTAATGATCCCAAATACAGAAAGGAAGCTTTGGCGTCTTGTGAGGAAGATAAGCCCCTCATAGTGCAGGTAAGGTAACACCTAAAAACATTCCTAAGTGATGTTTACAATTATTACTCAATACAGGATATGGGTTTCAGTTTTGCGGAAATGATCCTGCAGTTATGTTGGAAGCAGCACTACTAGTCCAAGACCACTGCAGTGCAGTGGATATCAATTTGGGTTGTCCCCAGGCTATTGCCAAAAGGGGACGTTACGGTGCTTTCTTGCAGGATGAATGGCCTTTATTGCAAGACATAGGTATTTCTATGCAAACCCACTAATTACTCAAAATTATATGAATTTTTATTCAAGATTTTCTGAAAGGAACATTTACTAGTAACAAGTTAGGCGAGAAAGTCATTGCTTCACTACAAAATGTTTTATCAGTAAGAAACTACTTTTTCAATAGAGTTCAGTTGACAAAATTTCACAGTATAATGGTAAGTAATATAAGAATAATTATGTTTTAGTTAGTACACTAAGCAGTAATTTGAAAGTGCCTGTCACTTGTAAAGTTCGAAGATTTGAGAGTATTGAAAGAACAGTGAAATATGCCAAACTGTTGGAATCTGCAGGATGTAAAATGTTGACTGTACATGGCAGGACAAGAGATCAAAAAGGTCCCCTTACAGGTTTAGCTGATTGGAGTTATGTCAAGGCAGTAAGGTATTGTTTATATTTGTATTAATTTCTATTTTGATTTCATCTGTCATTGTTTCTTTCCTTCAGAGAAGCTGTTAATATTCCAGTGATATCGAATGGTAATATCCAATGCATTCAAGATCTTGAAAGATGTTTGGAAGACACTGGTGCTGTAGGAGTCATGGTAGCTGAAGGGAATTTGTATAATCCTGCATTGTTTATTGGGGAAAACCCTCCATGTTGGGTCCCAGCAATTGAATATTTGGAATTGGTTGATGAATTCCCCTGTCCATTGTCATATGTTAGAGGTCATCTCTTCAAATTATTTCATCATGTGTAAGTAAGTAAAAAGTAAAACACAAACAATATCATTCAATGGTTCTTTTATTCTTTAGGTTGACAATTCCTTCAAATAACAACTTGAGGATTAGGTTAGGGGCAGCAAATACGTTGGACCAGTTCAAAATGATCATCACTGAAATCAAGAACATGTATGAACAGTTCCATGAAGGCCTAACAAAATGGGATGAAACTACTGAAGATGGTACTCAAAACTTAATCCTGCCTCCATGGCTTTGCCAATCATATGTTAGGGATACGCCTGAAAATCACATCAAAAAAGTGGAAGAGAATAAGAAGAAAGAAACAGAAGAGAAATTGGTAAGAAAATAAGTAGGTTTTAATGTTGAAAAAATATCATTTATGTGATAGAAAAACAATTATTTGAGCATAAACATTTGAAAATTGTTAAGTATCATGTAAAATTGACTTTAATAACTACAAATTTTACTTGAATACCATCATATTTGCATTGGCCAAGTTTTACAAAAATGTGATATCAATAATCGACAATATCTATTTTACCAAAAGACCATGAAAGAGCTGATTGATATTTGTAATATAGGTAGTGAAAATTTGTATTGAAAAAAGCAAAATTGAGCTCCTACAAAGAAAATTAATACCAATAATTGATTCCAAATTTTATTTTTTCAAGATATTCATATTTCTATTGTAGTATACTTGAGGCAATATTCAGGTCTCTCCAAATAGATTATGCTAAAAATTATTTGTTTTTGAAATATAAATATACTAAAAAGCATACCTTGACAGTAATCGATAAATCATTTTCGTTGAATCATTTGCTCATTGAAATTTGTTTTAGAATTTAGAAAATAAAAGGCTTTATGAAGACGCAGAAGGCAACCTGATAAGTAGAAAAAAAATGAAAAAACTTCGAAGAATCAGCAGAAGGCCTGAGAAGCCACCAAATTTACCTGAGAAGAATTTTGAGAAATGCACAAAATGCCTCAATCCTTTGGTGAGTTCATTACACTTCAATTTTGAAATTCCTATACAATTTTCTATGATTTCAGGGTTCCAAATGCTTATACAGGTTATGCAAAAAATGTTGCAGGGACAAATGTTATTTAGGAAATCTAGATTGTAAAGGCCATAGAATATTGGTGAAGTCCAGAAGAGAAATGGCAAAAAAGCATGCTAAACAAGGCAAAAATACAGAGGAAGAATCTGGGGTGTCATAGTGAGAGACATGAATAAATAATCTTTTCAAATATATTTATTGTGACCAGATTTTTCAAATATGAAATTTTATCACATGATCAATGTTTGCTTTTATCCTCTCCAGTGATTTGTTTTCAAATAGTTTTGATAATCAAGAAAAGCAACTATTTCTAAGAAATGCAAGATATAGGCAGTGGTATTTCAGAAATTTCTTGAGGTTGCACTTTATAATAAGCTCCCTATGCAATGTAACAGCTTGAAAACTCAAAATTCTATAAAATATTGAATTTTCTAATTGTAAAAACGATTTTATTCAGGATAAGAATATCTATATTGGAAATCCTAAGCTATTAGGCCATAACTTAGAAATTTTTCTTCTGCCAAAAGACATTTTTCCATTACAAAACATTTCAATTGGAATCTTGTTCTTGTAACATTCAGGCTGATATATTGAAGGATATCTGCTTCTCAGTGTATTTCCCGGGTTTTCCTACTGCTGAAGAATGAATGTGTCACCGAAAATCAGTAAAACCCTCTACCTGCACAGGCTACGCCTTTGGGTACACTCTTATAAGTTTTTATTAGGAAATATTAATATTATTTTTCACATGTTGAACTGATAACGGCGGGCATATTCAGTCAACTGCCATAGATTCAGAATGCTGAAGCAAATTCAATTTATGAAAGTCATTACTTATTACACATCCACAGTATTTGAAATGTCCAGAGTAAAGCTCAATCAAATTCACGAAGTGAAAATTATAATAATTCTAAATATTTTTTAATGACACGGTTTTTACGTTAATTATTTTTAATGGCAAAACATTTATTGAGATAATAATACCTCGTGCATTTTTCGAATTAGTTTCAAGATTACATGCTGGGAAGTAAGGCACCCTATGTATGTTCTAATCAGAAAAATGTCTCTAGTAGAACAGAGTATTTTTAGGAAGTTCAACAACGTGAATGTTTTGAAAGGGAATAGGTATTCCAGAAGTTACTCAATTTCTGATTCAAATATGTATGTGAAAAGGTATGTAATTTATTTCTACATTGTTATATTTCCAAGTCAAAATTTGATTAATCTTGGGTTTGACCTAGTAGATACGTATGAAAATCGTTAAATAAAATGGTAAACAATTTTTTATAGGAACATTTCTTCGCAATCTATGGAAATGAACATTTCCCAAGAAGAGACTCGGTCATTTCTCAATGTATTTCCTGTTATAACTAAAGACTTGACGGATCATGAGGTGTTTAGTGTGTTTCCTGATATGAAGAATCGACTGGTGCGGATGATGGAGTACTCATTAGTAGCTGGAAATAAAAAAGTACCACTCACCACCCTCATGGTTTACAAATCCTTCCTGAAAGCCAGTGATATCACTAAGGAAAACTTGAATTTGGCATATATTCTAGGGTGGTTAACAGAACTGGTATGGCTTACTAAAATAAAACAGGGCCTTCAAATCAAGAAAAGGCTTGATTTTGAAGAAATGCAGTAGTTTTAAGCAAACTAGCAGCAAAAAAACAATTTAATGGCCAAGTTGAGCAAAGTTTTAATAAATATTTCGATAATTCTTGAACAGGGAGTGATGAAATACTAATAATAATGATTAATTATTTCACAAGAAATAGCAATTTACAAACTTTGATTCAACTTTTCATGTTTTCAGACTCAAGTTGCCATTTTCATGACCACGGATGTAACCGAACAAATAAATACCCGTAGCAACGTACCCGCTTGGCATACTAATGCAGATGTGCGGCTGAAAGCTGCTAATGACTCGACTATCCTGGAAAACTATATATTTCTCTTCCTGAAAAAGTACTTCTCGACACATCCTTGCTACAAACAGTTTATAGATTTATTCAATGATGCTATTTATAAAACTTTTCAAGGTATTGCTTTGGAGTCATGCGATGTTGGCATTGAGAATTTCTCCATGGAAAGGATTGATAGAGTTGCTAAGTACAAGTTTGGCTATAGCTCTTACCTTCTACCTATTTATTCTGCGATGTACCTAGCTAACCTATGGGAGATGATAGGAGTTGAAAGTGCTGAAAGTGTTTTATTCGACATGGCAAAATATAGTAAAATACAGGTGGGTTACTGGAAAAATTACCAGCAAAAACTTGCTATATAAATAAGTGTGGTGTGGTTATGGAATGTCTTCTAGAACCTCTTGGGGGGAGTCTCTTTTTTATCCATAATCTGTTGTTTTCAGAGCGATTTTTCAGATTCATTCGACAATCCTAGTTTCAACACGAATATCAAATTAGGAAGATGTTCTTGGTTAGCCCTAAGAGCCTTCAAGAAAGCAAGTACACCACAAAAGGAGATTCTGAAAGAATTCTATGGCAGATTGGATGATGAATCAGTTGAGAAAATTCGGTATCTGTACAAAGAACTTGGTTTGCCAGCAGATTTTCAGAATTACAGGCACAATAGTTTCCAGACCATCAGGAAAAAAATTAACGGATTGCCTAGGTGTTGCGAAACGGCTTTTCTCCATCAGGTTTTGGATAACATTGGTGCAAAAGCTGTAATAGCTTGATGAAATATATTATTAAATATTTTGTAGAGACGAATAAATGAAAGAAATCGTGGAAAAAAAACTACGATAAATTACAGAACTTTTTCTCCCGAAAATATAATGTTGAGTTAACAAAGACTTTGTGTAAATTGGACAAAAGTTGTACTTTTCTTCAATTTCAAAAACCCCCGCTTATTCCTCTACCAGTGAAGATTATTTCTTGTACATTGTGGTGACTTAAAACCGTAGACACAATGGAAGTTTTATGTAATAAGATTTAAGTTTTGGGAGTTTGGATATCAATTTGACAAATAAAACAAGATGCAAAACAGAATTGAAAAATGAAGCTTGAATTTTATCAACAAGATTGTTTATGAGGCGTGATCAGAATAATAATGGCAATGATAGTTTCGCGTTAAAAAATATCCGAAATTCTGAAAATTAAAGCTAAAAACAAAACTTCCGTTGTGTGTCAGCCTTTACCAACCCATTTCAGAAATCTGTAAAATATTGTAGTTCTTTTTACACCCACTTCGTATCAGTGGCGAAATATCATTCTTCTGTTACAATATGTTCTGACGTGTTTCGCATCTGTGGACTGTGGATTGTGGCCAAGCAACAGAACCACATAACTTACTTAAACTTTAAGTTCTGTGAACATAACACATATGTCATATGTAAGTTATGTTATGTGATGGCCTGGTGGCTGGAATGCGTTCAGAAACGAAGTCGGGTGCACCCACAAAGGACAACTTGTATAAATAAAAGGAGTGTAATGAAGTGTAAAAGTCAAACTCGGCTGATAGAAAGATGTTCTCTTTTTCGTTTAACGGTGTAAACTTCCTACGCCCGACGTCTTTTCTGAACGCACTCTTGGTGGCTAGGCTTAAGTATCAGTGGAGCTTGTTGCCCCTAAAATGAACCGCACCTGATTTTATAAATGGGGTTTAATTGTAACATGATTTATCATGATCTGTCAAGATCACTTCAGGTCGGTCCATCAGGAGCTACCCGGAGTCTCGGAGTTAGTCGAAGCTACTCCCTGGGGTGCTATTTTCAAATCGTTCAGTTTTAGTTCGCATGCGAATAAAGACAGACAGACATACATATTTCGTGTGTGTTGGTATGAAACGAATAATGCAATTCGCATACGAAACGGTTTGAAAATTGCACCCCTGTGCTTGATTCGTCTGATAGTTGATATTTTTGTTAACCTTAGATTTTAAAATGTTTTGATTAGATTATGGATCGGTCTGTTATTTATTATTCCCTGAAATGAGCTGATATGATATCCCAAGGACAGGAGTGAATTGCAATTATAAAATATAAACATTTTTTATAATCCAAATCTTTTTTCAGTTCGGTTTTCAATTTATAAAAATTGTATTATTCAGGTATTTTGGTAAACTTGACCTTTTAATAGTTTTTCCTAATGTGCGACTGCGAAGCAAACAAAAGTATGGACATGAAAACTCCCAGAAATGTGTACTTGTCCGCATTTTATAAAAGGTATTTTCATAGTTTTAGTCAAGGAAGTCATTTTAAATCATTATTTTTAGGAGTTTCGCATTTTATACTGTTAAAAATCGAATGCCAATAATTTTAACGAATCTTGTGGATGATCTGGCAAGGAACAAACTGAATATTGTACGGGATTATGGCGAGGTAGTGATTTTTCTTTCAAAAGTCCCTTCATTTCAATAGAACAGAACTGACTGCACTACCATCCTCAATATATCGAGGTTAAATCGAATTGATGAAAAGACTGTCTTAAACTTCATTCATCATCACTAACCATAAAAACTTAGTATTGAATTTGTTGATGTTGAAACAGGAGAGACTTTTGACAATAAAAGATATTTCTAATTGGTACTAACTTGTATTGTTTGGTGTATCAGGAAGCAAGAGAAGAATTAAAAACAGCCATAGGAGACTTATCAGAATTAAAATATGAGATTCAAACTAATAAACCTTTAAAGTTATTAAGTAGTCAGTTACCAGATGCCAGAATCTACAATCAATATATTACAAAACAAATGAATGAGGAGGGCCCTCCAACACACTTCCATACTATCTGGCTGTTGACAGAGTGTTACATGTATCGCAGAATCAGTCAGATATTCGAAAACTTGTAAGTGGCTTTTTGTCATTTTATTATCTTTGGAAATGGAAATGTGGTTTGAATTGCAGAAAAGCCATGAAAAATTACGATCCTTTTCGAAATAAAAAAGAAGAATCGTACCTATCAGCTCTACCTCTCATTCATAAAATGGGACAACATATCACTGAGATCTTGACTGATTGTAAAGAAGCTTCTAGGGAGGAATTCATTAAACTTTTAAAAGTATGTACCACTATTCACAGAAAATGTAAAAATATCCTATTAAGTCATCAGTAAGGTGAGAAAAAAGTTTCAGAATGCACCATTGTACATCTATCACAATCTCTAAGGACTTGAGTAATATCTTTTCAGCTGAATTTATGGGGGAATAAATGTGATTTGTCATTATCATTAGGGACAGTGTCGGACCATTCAACTATATTTGACACTGCAGCTTTAGATTGTAAAATATTATCGGACAAGTCAGAGTGCATATGGAATGCTGTTTCAAACACTGCCGATTCTTCAAATGTTATTGGTAAGTTTTGTTTTTCACAGCAATTCATTATAAATGATAGAAAGCTGAACTGTTTGATCTGCATAGAATCTGGTATTTGCCTCGCTTTTTTCCTGCAACTCTCCTGCTTTCTTCCTGACCTAGATGTGCAGCCTTGCCAACTTTTGTGAAGAAAAATCAATTGAATTGAAAATAGGGTATTGATATTGATTAAAGTTGGACAAAATATATAATGTGATATAAATCATAACTCCACTTTCATTTTCAGATATTGTTTTGGATAATGCTGGCTATGAAGTATTCACTGACTTGTGTCTAGCTGACTATATCATATCGAGAGATTTAGCAAAGTCTATTAGAATATATGTCAAGACTATACCTTGGTTCATATCTGATGTTATGAAACATGACTTTAATTGGTTACTACTCAAGTTGAAGCAAAACAAGAATGAAACTCTTCAAAAACTTGGTGAAAAATGGACAAATTACGTTGAAAAGGGAGTTTGGACAATTGTTGAATCTGACTTTTGGACTTTGCCACACGAATTTGCGCACATGTCTGAAATAGATCCACAATTATATAGGCAACTAGCCGAAGCCAAGATAATATTTTTCAAAGGTGATTTGAATTATAGAAAGTTATTTTGCGAGAAAAACTGGGACCCTGCTACTCCAGTTGATATCGGACTAAACAATTTTAATCCATCCAAGTTGGGTATTTTGAGAACAGTCAAAGCTGATATTATCTGTGGCCTAGAGGAGGGTTTGGCAGAAAAAATTGAAGCTTCAGATCCCAAGTGGATGGAAACTGGAGATTATGGTGCAATACAATTTTCAGATAAAATTGTATCAATTTGAGGTTGTGGTTTTTTATGTTGAAAATAAATGTTTGTAATAGGCGTGTATAGTTATTTAATATCAATATTTGTGAATGGCACTTTAAATCCCATGGATCACATTAAAATAGTTGGTTGAACTGGCTCACAATTTTGTTATTTGAATGCGAAATCATCAAATTATTAACCTCTGTCAAAACTTTTGCTCAAATCAAATTCCAGATAGAGGTTCCAAGTTTCTAACCATATGTTTATATGTTTATTGTACATAAGAATAAATTCTTGTCGACAAACACTGGTAAAAATATAAAAAAAACATGTATATACAAACTCTTAAAATTTAAAATTTAAAACATAGCAAAATAATAGCAAGCATGAAATATGTCAAATATAAAGTTCATTGTTTCACAATTATAAATGTAAACATTAAAATGTATCGTCATAAAACTCCGATAAATTATAATATGCCTTATCACTAAGAAGTTTTTTTGTCATATTTCTAAAAATATTGTACCTTTTTTCCTTAATTTCCCAAGGTAATTTATTATACATTTTCACCCCATTATAGATCAGAGAATCTTTTATTAGATTTGTTACGGGAATGGGGATCTTTAAACTATTTTCGTTTTGACGAGTATAATAGGTGACATCATTTACTCGGTAATCTAATCTATTTTTGTGGATTAATGAAACTGTTTCTAATATAAAAATTGAAACTAGGGTCAGGATCCCATGTTCAATAAACATAGGTTTACAGGAGTCCCTAAATTTTAATTTACAAAGGTATCTAATTGCTCGCTTCTGTAGTATAAACACTGACTGAAACAATTGGTTGTTACAGACTCCCCAAATAGTACATTATATACCGCGGGACTGAAGTAGTACATTTAATCCTGAAGGTAAAGTTTATGGCCCGACCGCAGGGAGGGCCATAATTTACCTGAAGGATTAAATGTACTTCAGTCGCAAGGTATATACGATACTTTTCGTACTTCCGGTATGATTTTATTAATTATTCCAATAATTTCAATCAGTTTTTTCTCTCTTCAACTCATTTAATAAACTGTCTTTAAAATAAGTTACCATAGTAACATTGCGTTGTGACAGTTATAATTTAGAAACATTGTCATTACTAGTGTCATTGTAAAGAAACATTGTTATTGATAATTATTGGTATCATGAGTGAAGAAGGTGTATCTGATATTGATAAAAGAGCAGCCGAAGTAGGTGAAGAATTGTTACCACCGAAATCTAGAAAACTATACGAGCAGCAGTACGATGCTTTTAAAAAGTGGTGCCGCTTAAAAAATGTTAGACAACCTACTGAAAATGCGCTGTTAGTCTACTTCGATGATAAATCAAAAGCGGTTTGTGCCTCAACTCTCTGGGCACATTACTCAATGCTGAAATCGGTTATTAACATTAGAGAAGATATTGATATAAGTAAATTTCCAAAATTATTAGCTTTTTTGAAGAGAAGAAATGAGGGATTTAAGCCAAAGAAGTCAAGAATTCTCACGTCTGAGCAGGTAGATCAGTTCTTACGGGAGGCTCCGGATGATAAATATTTAATGCTTAAGGTAAATTTGGAAATTTGTTTATATTCAGAAATTTTAAGAAATCAATTTTTTTGTAGGTTGCACTTATTTTGGGCGTTGCGGGAGCTTGTCGTGGAAAAGAGTTGGTTGATTTAGAAATCGACGATGTGAGAGATTTGGGTGATTCCTTCCTAATTGCGATTAGAAACACCAAAAATAAAATTGACCGAAATTTTGTGATCAAAAATTCAGAAAACAGTGCCATCAGTTTTGTGGCGATATTTCGGAAATATGTGGCATTGCGAAAGACAGGGACAACTCATTCAAAATTTTTTGTTCAATACATCAACAAAGAATGTACTACGCGAGTAGTAGGAAAAAACATGTTTGGTACATTTCCACGGCAAATAGCAGCTTTCTTGAAATTAGAAAATGCGACGTCTTATACGGGACATTGTTTTAGACGCACATCTGCGTCTTTGTTAGCTGATTCGGGAGCAACAATAGACGTGCTGAAGAGACATGGAGGATGGAAATCCTCCAACGTGGCCGAGGGATATATTGAATCGTCTATTAAAAATAAACAAAAAATTTCAGATAAAATATTTGGTCAAGTCGCCGATTCGTCCACTATAGTTATGCCACAGTCCTCATTCTCGCTTCCTGTTTCCGCAGGATCTTCGAAACAAACACCAGTTCAATATGAAAAGGACCTATCTGTTACTCGTCAGTTACCTGCTGCATTAACCCAGGAAAGACTGGTCAATATGACGAACTGTCACAATATTAATTTGAATATTAACGTTAATTACCATTCTTATTAATTATATTTTTCAATAAAATATCCCTTGAATTCGTTTGTTTGTGATTTAATCGTTCCGGGAGTTTCGTCAATATTTAATCCCGGAGGGATTAAATGTGACACTTTAGTACCTGTCACAAGGGAGTGAAGTTGTTACTTTAGGCCCGGAAGTACGAAAAAGATATACCATAACGCAAATGGGACTCCACAAGTGCGTAATAAACTGATTTTGCAGCAGCAAATCCCATTTCATTAGACACCACCCTCAAAACATAACAACCAGATGCCAATTTTTTATTTAAGTTTCTTATTTGCTCTTCAAATTTCAGATTTGTGTCCAAGTAAATTCCCAAAAATTTTGCTGTATCCCTGTTTTCTAATATTTGGCTACCTATATTCACATTCGGTATTACAGTTTTGAAGGAAATGGCACTTGTCTTTTTAGTATTCAGTGACAGTAAATTAGAATCACACCAGTCTTTGATTAAGACCATGTCACTACACATTATTTCGTGGAGTCTATCCTTATCTTTATGGTGCTATAATATGGTTGTATCATCTGCAAATAATGTTAAATTTCCCGAAATTGGTAGAATTGTAAGGTCATTTATAAATAAAAGAAAGAGTATAGGACCCAGTACAGAGCCCTGGGGCACTCCACACCTTATGCCAATTGTATCTGAAGTAGTGAATAATTTTACACACTGCTTTCTGTCTGAGAGATATGATCTAAACCAGTTCGGAGTGACTCCACCAAAGCCATATCGATTAAGCTTCTGCAGCAAAATGTCATGATCTACACAATAAAATGCTTTTGCAAGATCACACAGCACCGCCGCGACAGCTTCTTTACCATTTATGCTTCTATAAATCATTGACATTAATCTATGCATGGCATCATTTGTGCTTTTTGAATTCTGAAAACCAAACTGCTCTGCACTCAGTATTTTGTTACTCGTCAAAAATTCCATAATTCATTTCTTTACTAGTTTTTCTATTATTTTTGCACGTGTGGGAATTAAAGATATCGGTCTGAAGTTGGAGGGATCTTCCCTGTCACCTCCTTTATGAAGAGGAATTATAATAGATGTTTTCAGGAATGTCGGAAAATTTCCAGTTTCAAATGAGGTATTTATGACTTGTGCAAGAGCGTCGAGCGCTCTATCTGGAAGGTTTTCAAATATCTTTATAGAGATATCATCTGAACCAGCCGCGTTCTTATTTTTTATAGAAAAAATAACTTCTTTCAATTCATATGCATTAGTAGCATAGAGTATTAGATTTCCATCAACGTGGATGTCCCTCAGGTAGTCTAATGGATCATATTTCGGAAATATATTTTCAGTAAGTTTTTCAGCCACTGTACTATAATACTTATTGACGAGATTAGGTTCGAGGAGGGTATCTATAGGTTTTGAAATTCGTGGTTTACCCCTGAGCTCATTTACTATGGTCCAGCTTTCTTTTACTTTGTTTTTTGCCTTTGCAATTCTGTTGTAATACATATCCTTCGCGGCTCTGATTATTTTTCTATATGTTTTTCTGTACAAGTTGTAATAATTGTAAAAGAAAATGTTTGTTGTAAATTTTCTTATATAATGAAGAGATCTTATCTTTTTGGAGGAGATTCTAATTCCATTCGTAATTTTTTGCTTGGGAAAGGCACTCTCAAAGTTTTCAACTAGACACTTATAGAAAGATTCAAAAGGTTCTTTTCTATATATTGAATCCCAGTTGGTCTCAGCGCATAACTGAGAAAACTTATTATAGTTTGCAGAACTGTAGAGGCGGCCATAGCGGTGTTTTTTGGTTTTTGTCTGTTCATTTAAATATATATAGCTGTATATGGGATCATAATCTGATAAATTTGATTGTAAGACTGAGCAGGAAATACAGTCTTGGTCCAGGTTTGTACAAAAATAATCAATTGTAGTTGATGAAAATTGGGATGTTCTAGTAGGTGTTTCGACATGCATAACTAAATTGTATGAATTGAAGATATCAGAGAGCCTCTGGATGTTGATTGAGTGTTTATCATTAAAGTTTATATTGAGATCACCAGTAAACAGAATATTTGAGTGTGATGGGATACGTGAAAGAGTTTGCTCTAACTTATTAAGAAATACATTCACATCAGATATATAGGTGCCCTATAAATACACAAAACGTAAAGATTGACCTTTTTTGAAAAAACTATTGACATTTCAAATTGTTTCTCTTCAACAATATCAGAATACCCATCAACCGTACTAAATGCAAGATGTGACAAAGTGTCATGAATTAAGATGGCAGTGCCACCATGTGAGAATGTGCTCCTACAGTACTTTGATACAACATGATAAGCAGGTATACATAGTAACTCCTCTGGTTTCAGCCAGTGTTCAGTCAACGATAAAATTTTTGGAAAGTTGCTAGATTCTAACAAGATGAATAGTTCATTTGTTTTATTACGGATGGATTGAATGATATATAGAATGGATAGATAGATAGATAGATAGATAGATAGATAGATAGATAGATAGATAGATAGATAGATAGATAGATAGATAGATAGATAGATAGATAGATAGATAGATAGATAGATAGATAGATAGATAGATAGATAGATAGATAGATAGATAGATAGATAGATAGATAGATAGATAGATAGATAGATAGATAGATAGATAGATAGATAGATAGAATGATGGATTGATGATAGATGAATGATTGAGGATAGAAATAAAATGTTCCAGAGACGATATATAATATAGCCAAAATTGAAAAAATTCCCCAAATTAGACACTCTTACTCCACAACTGGTCTGTGTGCGGGTCGCCAGCGCCTACGTTAAGTCTGGTCGAAATGAATTCTATCTAGAGGACGGGTAGTAAGAAGAAACAGTTATATATAGCTTTGTTCACGGGTGCAATTCTGAACCAGTTCAAGGACTATTCGCATGCGCAGTTTAAAAATTGGCGTTCGCGGTTCACAGAATTCAGGATTTTTAATAGCAGTTAACAGTAATAGACAATCCTGAATTAGTTTTGGACTGGTTCGGAATCGGTTCAGAATTGACCCTCGAACAATACTATAAGTATTATGATTTTGATTCAATGATGTCATTGGTTGACATCAGTGTTGCAACTTGTAACCACAGAACTATAACTCTGGGATATAGTTCTGTGCTTGTACAGGAAAACTTGCATATCCTATTTACAAAAAAATACCCGGCACTAAAAGAAGAAGAACCCAGAAGAAGGTCAAAATTAAAAATGACAGATGCTCGTTTCTGAACGACAGAAACAAAAAAATATCCAAAATTGCAGATTTCTTAGCATTTTTTATTGTTGAAGTGTTTGAACCTATGAACGATATCTATATTTGAGTTCGACATGTAAGTGATGATATCAAACAACACGTCTTATAAACTCAGAGCCTCCAGAAGCTCCAGAGAGGTTCAGGATTATGAATATGGAAATTCAGATGATAATTACGATAATGTAGGAGATGAGTCAAATGACTCCAATAGGAGGAACCCCACTTTTTTAAGAGACACTCGGAACAGTAAAGGAGTTGGAAGAACCCGATCCACAGAATTCAGATCTACCAAAACCAGTGATCGAAGGGGATATAGGAGCAGAGGATCAGGTCCACCTAGTCGAAAGGGTGATAGAGATTATTCAGACACGTTCTATAACTTAAGAAAGTTTGATGCAAGGAATTCAGATTCAGTAGGTGAGTAAATTAATGTTTACAATTTAAGTTCTCCCAACTAAGTATATTCTTGAATTACTGTTAATTTGATAAAATTCAGGGGCAGCACTATAAGCATCTTTAGGCTCTGGTACCTCTAGGGTTGTAATAATGGACCCATCCTGCGAGGAACCAATGTATTGTATTACTAATTACTTTGATCATGGCATTTGTATGAACCAAGTAAATTGGCCAATCCAAGATTTTTAGTAATATGTTTGTTGATGGTCATTATGGTCTTGGGGAAAAATTAAAGCAGATGGATACCTAAACGATTTTTCAGAGCTTTTCATAATTGATTTAAAAAAAATGTGGAATTGATTGAAAAAATCGTTATTGAAAACATTGTAAACGAGTAATTTGATTCAAATTAATTGTTACTTATTCACTCAATAATCATAAATAGGAAAATGAACCCGAATTGTACCCATGAAGACAGAGAGCAACTGCAAATTACCTAACCTCGCTATCCAAATTGAATACAAACCTATTAAATTATAAAAACGCTCAACTAACCCGACGATTTATACAGGGTGTAACTAAAGAAGTGTAAAACATTTGAGGGGGTGATTCCTCATCGAAAAAAAGATAGGATCTTTCATATAAAGAAACTTCATTGGAGCATCCCATGTTAAGATACAGCCCCTTGAAGGGGGAACAGAAAATTTGTTAAACAATTTTTTTCATAAGCACTACAAAAGTGACAGTATTGAAATTAACCTGACATTTTCTACTACCAAAAAGACACTTAGCCAGTAATTTATTTGGTTTACCCCATGGTTGTAAGGGGTGGAAAACGCAACCCCCAAAATTTATTTCCAATGTAAATTTTTGTCTTATTATTTGTTGACCATTTAAAAATTTATTTCCGATAGCCTGTTTCATTCTAAACAAAAAATGTCTCTTGAATTTTTTGCCCAACATAAACCAGTTCGCAGCAAAAAATTATTTTACCAACAAGATACATATCGCCATAAAACGAAAATACGAAACTAATTGATCTAGTAGGAAGCTATTAGCGATAGTGACAATTAAATTGGTATCAAGCTGTCAGTTTGTAAATTTGTAAACTGGAAGTAATACGAATTGTGTATTGTTGTTCTGTTCTTAATTTGTTACTTTAATAATCCACGTGTTATTAAAATGGCATACACAAATGATCAAATGGCTGATATGCATTACGTGTACGGTCTGTCGCAGGGGAATGGGTTAGAAGCATCTAGAAGATATGCTGAAATGTATCCTCAACGGCAGCATCCTTCACATAGAATATTTGCCCGACTTCATCAACGATTACAAGAATATGGTTCATTCAACAAAAGAACGCGTGATTGTGGTCGCCATCGAGAAGTAAGAACACCACAGCTTGAGGAAGCAGTACTTAGTTTGATTGAAGATCAACCTACTACCAGTACTAGAAAGATTGCTTTCCAGCTAAATGTTGATTATATGACGGAATTTCGAATTTTAAAGGAACAACTCTTATACTCTTACCATCTGCAACGAGTACGGCACTGTTACCGCGAGACTTTCCGAACCGTCTTGAATTTTGCAATTGGATGCTGGAAATGATTAGAAGTAATCGTGACTTTCTACAGACGATCTAATTCTCAGACGAATATAGTTTTTCTCGGGACAAGATTATTAATTTTCATAATTACCACATATGGGCTAATGAAAACCCTCACGCTATTGTCGAAACTAACCATCAAGAACAGTTTTCTCTTAACGTGTGGGTCGGAGTTATTGGGGATTATTTACTTGGGCCTCATTTTCTACCTCTTTGATTAAATGGTGAGGCATACGTTCAATTTTTAAGAGAAGTGCATCCCGTACTGCTGGAGGAAGTTCCTTTGGGCGTCAGAAGGGATATGTTTTTTAAGCATGATGGGGCTCCCGCCCATTATAGTCAAGTAGTACGTCAGCAAGATATGTAAATCAGTGGATAGGTGGAGGAGGACCACAGAATTGGCCCGCTCGATCCCCGGATCTCAATCCTCTCGATTTCTCTACTTGGGGCCATTTACAGCATTTGGTTTATCGTACTCCTGTTCGCGATGTAGAGGACTTAAGAAATCGCATCATCGATGTGTACAGGGTAGTAAGAGAGACTCCAGGAATATTTGAGCGAATACGTGGCTCAATGCGAAGACGTCTAGACGCATGCGTAATGTCTGAAGGTAGACATATTGAACATTTACTGTGATTTCTACATGTTGTATGTTTTGTAATGAATAAATTAGTTTTGTTTATTCCCCTTTAATCATTTAATACAGGTAGTAACTACAAAATAACAATAAATCCAAATTGCATTTATGACGATGTATCTCTGTAGTTGTTCGTAAAATAATTTTTTGCTGCAAACTGGTTTATTTTGGGCAAAAAAAGAAAAATGCTCCTTATATGGAAAATAAGAATAATTCAGGTACCTGAATAACAATCAATAACCCATCAAAATAAATCATTGTCGGGTCGTCAGAGGGGGTATAGAGAACTTTTTCATTTTCAAAATTACTTCAAAAATCAAATATGACTTGGCGGGATGCAGAATATCCATTTCCATCTGAATAACAATAACTCGTCAACAGAAATCATTTTTGGGTCGTCAGAGGGGGTATAGAGAGATAATTCTGAATATGACTTCAAAAATTGAATATGAGTTGGCAAGCGTCATGGTGAGGGGTAGAATATTCAGGTCCATCTGAATAACAATAAATATTTTGAAAATAAAAAATTCCTCTATAATCCCTCTGACGACCCGACAATGATTTCTGTTGATGGATTATTGTTATTCAGATGGACCTGAATATTTTACCCCCCACCATGATGCGTGCCAAGTCATATTTGATTTTTGAAGTCATTTTGAAAATGAAAAATCCCTCTATACTCCCTCTGACGACCCGACAATGATTTCTGTTGATGGATTATTGTTATTCAGATGGACCTGAATATTTTACCCCCCACCATGATGCGTGCCAAGTCATATTTGATTTTTGAAGTCATTTTGAAAATGAAAAATCCCTCTATACTCCCTCTGACGACCCGACAATGATTTCTGTTGATGGATTATTGTTATTCAGGTACCTGAATTATTCTTATTTTCCATATAAGGAGCATTTTTCTTTCCCTTTAATGATATTACTTTCATCAATTCGAATGGTTTTCTAACAAAAAATTGCTTTCTAACAATTCACTCAATCCATCCAAATTTTGATTTTTGCATCTTAACGTCGCCTAACGAAGTCAACCTGGGAGTAACGTGTTATTTGTGCGGGCGATCGACGTCGACCTTGCGGTGTTGCCAGATCAAAAAGCGTGGCTGGAGAAACCGTGGCTATTTTCACACCCGTATTTCACATTAGGTCTTGAAAGATACCAGTAAGATTCAGTTCATACTCCAGTGGATTTTATTACTTTGGTTACAGGCGCGTATACAAGGAGGGGGGGTAATTACTCCCCCCCCTTCACCCCACGATTGAAGAAAATTCAGTATTTCAATCAAAATTAACATTAAGATCCACAATATGAATCTTATTTCATTTACCTATACATGTAAAATTAAAGTAGAATGTATTTAGTTTCAGAATGCATCTGTTAATTTCATTAAGGTATTTTTTAATTTTTCATATTAAATTAAAGCCACCTTTATGATACCCCACTGACAAACTTCTCAATTGGAAGGCATTTGACCTTGAACAAAAAAAATCGTCTGCGGCGCTTTTCTGTTTTCTGTCACTCCCGCACCACGAATTACCCCTTCCTCCTCATGAAACAAAGCTGTATTCGCACCTGTTTGGTAACGAAATTTCTATTAACTGATGCCCCCCCTCCCTGAAAAACTCCCTAGATCCACCAGTGCGGCCGGATATATAATCAAGTAGTATGGTTTTCGGCCTTTGTGGCCGTGGTCGGACCATCTCCGTGGTGGCGGTTTCTACGGACGTTTCGCTCACAGCTACGGTGAGCATCTTCAACGTGGATTTTACTTGGGGTGTTTGGGTAACTTGACCGGATGAGATGTTGCCATTGTCTACGGTGTCATGATTTCCCCTTTCTTACCTGCTTGATTGTGGTGTGTTGAAGTGGTTGTATAACGATGGTGTTATTTGATGGTCTCATTTTCGTATTTTCAGGGCTGGGTACCAGGTTTTGTTGTTCTTCAGGGATTCCTCTTTTCTGTTGAAATTATTTTTGTCTCTATTAAGGCAGGCATTGTAGTGTCTTGTGGTCGAAAGCACTTCCGTATTCCGGAACTGGATATCATGAGTACCCACTACGTAGGCGTGCAATGCAACTGCAGATTTTTCCGTCTGGGCCAATCTATATTGTTTGTGATGTTCCGAGAGCCTGGTTTTTACGCTACGGAGGGTGGTGCCGGTGTATACAGACCCACACTAGTACGGTATTCGGTGTACATCGGGACTAGCGGGGTGGTCTCGTGGGTCTTCAGCTGACTGGAGCAAAGTACTGATCTGTCTAGTCGGTTTCTAAATGGCTTTGACGTCGTGTTTTGCCAGTACTTTTCCAATCCGGTCGGTGACTCTCTTCATATAAGGTAGGAATGCTCTACTTCGGGGTGTTTTCGTGCTTTTGCCGACATCTAGATGCAACCTTGGCTTTCTAGCCTTTGCAATTTCTTGACGGGTGTAACCATTAGCTTGCAATGCGTCATTGAGATGCAGTAGCTCTGATTTTATATGAACCGGTTCACAGATGCGTTGCGCTCTGGTGTTCAAAGGTTTTAGAACTGCACGTTTCTGTAGTGGGTGGTGGTTTGAATCCTTGTGTAAATATCTGTTTGTATGTGTGGATTTTCTGTAGACTTTGTGGCCCAATATCTGGTTTTCTGATGACCAAGACATATAGAAAAGGCAGTTGTCCATATGTTTACTCTGCCACCGTAGGTTGTTGGCTGTTGAGGTGATTAAGAAACCCTTCTATCACCAACCTTCCATGAGGCCACACAACAAACATGTCATCTGCGTAACGAAACCATGTAGACAGTCGATTTGGCACCGAATCCAGTGCTTTTTGTTCAAACGTCTCCATATACAGGTTCGCCACTACTGGGCTGAGAGGGCTGCCCATGGCGACGTCGTCAAGTTGCTTGAAATATTTTCCATCCCACTGGAAATGAGTGGCAGTGAGGACATGTTGAAACAAGTCAGCGAGTTCGTCTGGGAACAGTTGACGGAGAAGAGTCATAGTTTCGGGAATCGGTATGTTCGTAAACAAAGAGGTGACATCAAAGCTGACTATGAAGTAAGTTGGTATTAGGCGAATATTTCTCAATGAAGTGAGTAGAACATCATAAACAATGTAGGCTGGCCCAGACGGAAAAGTCTGCCATTGCATTGCAACCACAAAACACTATGCCCACCTCAAT
Organism: Chrysolina americana; assembly: GCA_958502065.1. NCBI lineage: Eukaryota > Metazoa > Arthropoda > Insecta > Coleoptera > Chrysomelidae > Chrysolina > Chrysolina americana. Next base: position 92,536,998 of record OY293412.1, read on the forward strand.
AGACACAAAAATAATTTCAACAGAACAGATGAATCCCTGAAGATGAACAAAACCTCAGCCCTGAAAAACACGACAATAAGACCATCACTTCACACCAACACACCACAATCGAGCAGTTAAGAGTAATCATGATACCGTAATCATGCAGATAGCGAATGGCAACATCCCATCCGGTCAGGTAATTCAAACATCCCAAGCAAAACAGATGAATATTATTCAAAACAAAGTAATTAGCCAGACTGTGACTATTAATTGCCTATGAGAAGACAAAATCCATGCTGAAGATGCTCACCACAGTTTTGAGCGAAACGTCCGTAGAAATCGCCTCCACAGAGGTGAACCGACCACGGGCCCGAAGCCCGGAAACCAAACTCCTTGATTATGTAATATTGTAAATCAAAATATATCATTTTAAGTTGAAGGTAACCTTGTTTAATAATTTAATTGTTTACTGTTTTGCATATTCTTCAGTGGATGTATAACAAACGTTTATCACAATTATATTTATTTGGCACCATGCTGATATTATAAATCATGTAATTAATATGTCAAATGAACAAGTCCAAATAATAAATATTGATAATATCGGTTCATTCCTTTACAAGGAAAGACATTTACAAAACTTATGTGCTAGAGGATTTTTTTTTTGGATGAATAACAGACTTTGTGAATCATTGTAGTTTTATCTAGAATTTGGAGCTTGTGGTATAATTTATCTATTTTCGTGTTCGCTGCTTTTCGTTAAAATTTATGAAATATATCTTGTTTTTTAAGGAACAGCACGAGGTAAGTTCTATGAACCTGAGAAGAGGACAGAAATCAAATTAAATCTTCCAGAAGATACAAGAATATCAAAACTCTTGCGAAGATTGAATAATGAAACTGATCAGGATAATTCATTAGCCATATCTAAAAAACTCCTAGAGGTTTTACTGATACCCGACAATGCACACTATGTACGCAAAGCTTTTCATATTCTCGGAGAATCGATGTTCGAAATCCTCCACGTTTCTCCTGGACCCATGGCCAAAAAGGAAGCGGCTAGGGCTCTGGGTCGTATGGGCTACATAATGGGCCAGGAGAATGATTACGAAAGATACCTAAATTGGCTCTTCAATAAAATGAGCAGTAGCTTTGAGGAAATGCAGATTTTACTGATGAAGAGTATCCAAGAAACATTCAGACTAGAAGAGAAGAAGCCCGTTTTGCAAGGCTATATCGAAAGCATCATTAATAATTTGGTAGCGGCTTTAGAAACAACTGAAAATGCGGAGGTTTTCAAGGCCATTTTGGAAGTGCTCGTCATTATAGTGCAGATGTACCAAACTGAATTTTACGAACAGTTTCGAGATACTACAGACTTACTTTTTGGTTGGCACGTAGACCATACTCAGCCTTTGTGCAATATAGAGTTCATATCGAGCAGTTTACAAAAAATCTCCCATCATTTCAAGTACAATGTGGAATTTTCAGTCCAGCTCATCGAGAATTTTCTGGAGGATATCTCTAACTTTTCAGCACAGCTCCACGATACAAGTGATATGAGCACATTGGAGCATGTTACTGTGCTCATGTTAGCTATGAATACAGTTTTGAAATGCCTTGGAACTGCATTCCATCCTTCAAACACCAAAATTGTGAAGGTCGAATTCATCAACTCTACCCTTGCTAAAATAATAGGAATAGTGACTGAAACATTGGAATCATATGTTCCTGATAACTTGACTATCGCTGGAAATGATTGCATTGCAATTCTGCTAGGATATCTTGATAACAAATCACAGCATCTTTGCAATCTGGTATACAAAGTCATTGACCTGGAGATTTCAATGCTGCATGATCTATCTGAAGCAACGATCATTTCCTTACTGGTTTTGATTTCCAAAGTTGTGAAAGAGCTTTCTGCCAACCTACCTGTGGAACTGATAGAGAAGCTCATCGGGCCTAAATCCGAGGTGGTCAAACTGCGCTATTCACCATTCAAAAACATTCAAAATGCAGTGATTTGCGTGTATCAGGCCTTGCTGAACTTGAAGAATGTTTCTTTACTACAGGAGGCATATAGATACGTTCTGGGAGATCTTGAGATAGGATACAAGCAAATAGTTTCAGATATAAGACCTTTCACACAGAGTAATCCTTTTACCGATTATACAGGCCAGGGGTCTGAACAGACTGTTTTGTTTTTGTTAAGATGTCTATCGCAGTTAGCGAATGCGAGTTCTATTATCGTAATGTGGGCTTTGAAACCAAGCATTCTGGAGCTAGTTGGCATACATATGGTACCATTCGACCAAAATTTGGCTAAGACAGCGCCAACATTGCAGTACTGTCTGATTTATTTACTATATTCGCACTGTAAGTGCTACAATCATTTCATTTCCAATAGCAGCCTGGTGAATGACAAACAGGAGGTCGTGAATCTGAAGAACAGGTAAGTGTTTGAAAAATCGTCAATACATTTTTACACAAAGAAGCATTACTCATTAGAAAAATATTTGGTTTGAAAAGTTGAGTGGATTACTACATTTGAATTATTGGGTGATTTGTTGTAATTCTGTGACAGTAGACTGAAATATGTTGGATTTGAGCGGATTGCTTCACTGTGGTGATACAGATATAACAAGCCATAATAGAAAAAATCTCTATTTACAGATGTCACATGTGAGTTGACCTTTAGCGGTTGGCAACACTGGCATGTCACTTGTGAATGACATTGACGTACGTAGGCATTAGAGGGAGATGGTACTTTGTACTTTGTAAATGCTTATCCTCAATATTTAATAAAGCAATTATTAAAGAATGGAATCATCATTATTATTAATAGTAACATGAAACAACGGACATTTGCGAAATAGATTTGACCTGAAAATGCAGAAATATTACTTTTTAATAAATATAATGCACCCATTCTTAACTTCACTTAATATTTAATAAAAATATTATATATATTATTTTATTTCTACATCCATTTATGGGTCAAGATCCGCATCGGCAAAAAATGTGCTCGCTACCGAGAATTTTTTCTAGCTGCTTTCAATTGACCAAAGTGTATTATTTTATCAACCTATTGTTAACCTCGCTTATAACTCTGGTCCTCATTTCGTTTATTTTTTTTCGACCAGCTTAAAATTGGTCAAAGTTATTAATTCAGCAACCTATCATCAACCTCGCTTATAACTCTGGTCCTCTTTTCGGTACCGAAGTTATGACCCGTCAGCAATAAGTTCGATTCTATTTGCTTACTCTTAAATTTAGCACTTTATCGTCAAACGCGCTTATAAATCTAGTGTTCATTTCGGAACCGAAGTTATGACCTGTCGGCAATACATTCGTTTCTTTGTTTCTAGTCGCTTACAAATGGCCAAAGTTATTGATTTAGCACCCTATTGCCAACCTTATTCCTCATTTCGACATCGAAGTTATGACCTGTCAGCAATATATTCGTTCTTTGTTTCAAGCAGCTTACAAATGGCAAGTTATTAATTTAGCAACCTATTGTTAACCTCGCTTGTAACTCTGGTCCTCTTTTCTGTACCAAAGTTTTGATGTGTCAGCAATACATTCCTTTCTTTGTTTCTAGCCGCTTATAATTGGCCAAAGTTATTAATTTAGCAACCTATCGTTAACCTCGCTTATAACTGTAGTCCACTTCTCGGTACCGAAGTTTTGATCTGTCAGCAATACATTCGTTTCTTTGTTTCCAGCCACGTACAAATGGCCAAAGTTATTAATTTCGCACCCATCGTCAACCTCATTGATAACGTCATCATTTCGGTACTGAAGTTATGACCTGTCAGCATATATGTGTTTCTAGCTGCTTACTTTTAATTTAGCACCCTATCGTCAACCTTGCTCATAACCCTAGTCCATATTTTGGCTCCGAAGTTGTGACTTTTGAACAATACATTTATTTATTTGTTTCTAACCGCTTACAAATGGCAAAATTTATTAATTTAGCACGTTACGTCAACCTCGCTTATGACTCTGGTCATTATTTCTGTACCGAAGTTATGACCTGTCAGCAATACATTCGTTTCTAGCCGTTTACTCTTAATATAGCACCCTATCGTCAACCTCGCTTATAACTCTAGTCTTCATTTTGGCATCGAAGTTATGCCCTGTCAGCAATACATTCGTTTCTTTGTTTCTAGATACTTTCAAATGGCCAAAGTTTAGCACCCTAGCCGCTTACAATTGACCAAAGTAATTAACATTCCTATCGTTAACCTCACATATAATTATCCGTCAGCATGATATGGGATTCTTGTATTCATTTCAAGACCAACTTAGCACATGGGGAAAAACTGATATTGAACCTATGACTAATGATAATGATATATAAAATGTGTATAGAATATCTGTATGCAATAATCTGTATACAATAAAAATGTAAAAACTATTTATCTTTACAGGTTTGCATTAACGGAAGGTCTGAACATTCACGACGTACCCAACACCTCTCCAAATTCTGGCAACTTTGCCATCATCCTCGATGTGTTATACAAATCCCTCTGCACTGATACTTCGACTGATGTAACGTTACTCTTACTCCAGTGGTTAAATGACGTACTGGCAAACTCAGAAATGTATCTGGAGAATCTGTATGTGGACGAGAAGTTCTTGAAACTCGTCGACGCTCTCGTCCACTGCGGATACCACTTCAATGAAAACATTGTGTTGTCCGTCCATTACAATCTGGACAAACTGCTGTCGAACAAGCAGCTGTCTTGGTCCAATGTTTTTTTGTTGAGCGTAAGCGATTTATGTAAGCTGCACATGAATTCGAACAAACAGATTATAAGAGAATGCTACTCGAGACTGTCAGCGAACATACCTTGGGACATAGCCATAGTCGAGCTGAATAGTATCAATTCTATTCACGCCATTAAAGCCAAGAGTACCACCCTGAAGGACTACAACAATTACAATGTATATTTGGCGCAGCATTTGCATTTGAACGGAACGGTGGATGGTGAGATGTACCCATTGCATTTTAAAGGTTTGATGAAGTATCTGCTGAAAAACGAAACGCCAAATTCGGCCTGGATGGAGGATATTTTTACGTGTTGCTGGGCCATCGAGTCCGAACCCCAGATGAATATGGAGCTATTTTACGAACTGGCTCTCAACAACAGACAAGTTTTGTATAATTGGATTACATTGGAAGCAGCAGGTTTTTGTGTGAATTATAAATTGAGGACTCCGCTGGGTAAACCCAATGAGACTTTCATGAAAATTGAAGGGGCGCTGAATCAATTAGGGAACGATTTGATTACCCTGAAGAAAGCTGACAGGCAAGTAATAGTTCTATGACTTATTGCATATATACCAGAAAATCATAGATCATCCTGGAGCTGGTGATGAACTGGTGATATCATTTCATAACCCATTAGATAACTACAACTTGACCCTAGTAAAAACCTGTTGGTTTTCAAGATAGTGAAAGTTTTATAAAAACATGGATGTATTCTAGCGTAGTTTTTTTTAGTAGTAGATTTTTGTAAAGAATTTGCTAATAATTTTTGTATGCCTGTCACCTTGAAAAATAAGAATATTTGGCCTTGAAAATGAGGATTCATTTATGAAATTTGGTGTCCTAATGGACTGTTTGAATAGCTACCTGACAAAAAAATCATTCCAATCCGTTGATAAATGTATGTTTTATAAGGGTGCTTTCATCTCCAGGATGTTCCATGGTTTACTGGGCACCCTGTTATCCTGTAAATATACACACTGAACCATGACCACTTACCGAAAATTATTCATTGTGCTCTTCCTACCAAAATTTAGTACTTTAGAACAAAAAAATGATAACCTGTATATAATATCATATTATGATTTCTTATCACTTCGTCAACAACTTCATATAGTATCTCCCAATACCTATCTCTTACCGTTTAAGAGATATAAATTAATTTTGATTTTTTTTTTCACCAAACATGTACTTTTATAAACGCTGATAATCTTGAACTCTCTGGTACCAAGACGATCAAATTCGGAATGGAGTGAAGTGATACCATAAGGATCCTCACTTCGGAGCCATATTTTTTTTGCCTCATACAGGGTCGTTAGAAAATGCAGATACTTTGTTCACATGAAAAAATGAGTGGAAGTCAATTTTTTCAAATGGAACACCCTGTATTTTTCCACATTTTTGATCTCTACATCCAATTTTAGATTGACTTTGTTCAGATAATCCTATTTCGATTTCGAACCGTTTTCGAGATAAACTGTTTCAATCAGAAACTGACGTGGTTCCCTTGAATTCATCAATTATTTTTGAAATTTAACAGATTTCATTCGATGTTCCTTCATTAGTCACAGATAATGCAATGAATAAATAATTATAAAAATACTCTTCAACCATCAAATGAAACTTCTCTTCAAAAAATAGTTTTATTATCGCTGACACACGAACTGAAAATAAATTCATGAATTAGTAAGTCAATTCAATTATCACTGTATTTCAGAATATGTTCGAACACATCTCCTCCTCTACTTAAACAAACATGTAATCTCTTCAGAAAATTTTCATGTGTAGTGCTTCTGATTGATTCTGGAGTTAAACTATTGAAAGCAGTTCTAACTCTCGATTTCATATCTTCCATTGTTGTTATTGGGTCGGAGTAAACCATATTTTTAATGAAACCCCATACAAAATAATCTAGTGGATTGCCATCTGGTGTTCTAGGAGGCCAACGAAAAGGTCCATTATTACCAATCCATCTATCTTCGAAGATTTCAGTTAAAGCTTCACTTACTGAACGAGAATTATGGGGTGGAGCACCATCCATTTGGTACCATACACGTTCTCTTCCAGGCCTATGATTTAAAATCATTTGAATTCCATTTCTCAGTAAATCTTCATATTTTGTAGCATTCAAGTTATCATCATAAAACTCGGTATAAAAAATTGACTCATTCTTTATGGCACAAAATACATTAAATTGCCATCTTTCTTGAAAACCCCTTTGGCGAACGACATGGGGATTTTCTGGCGACCAATAATGACTGTTGTGTCTATTGAAAATTCCATTTTTTGTAAACTTGGCCTCATCTGTCCATATGCTATTGTCTAGGAAATGTTCATCCTCATGAGTATTGACAAGTAACCATTCAAAGAATTCCACTCTACGAGGCAAATCTGTCTCTTTCAGATGTTGGACACAGTAAAATTTATAGGGATGCCATTTGTGCTTATTAGGAATGCGATAAATTGTCACGTAGGGTATACCTATCTCCCTTTCAGCTTCGTGTAGAGAACCATTTGGAAATGCATAAAAAAATCCCAAAACTGTTGTTATTGTCATCATCATCCACTTCAGGCTTTCTACGAATAACTTTTGGATGAAAGGTTCCATTCAACCTACAGTTTTTTAGAAGTCGGTTTATCACATTATTATTCGGCTTCGGAAGTTGTGGATATCTTTCATGAAATACTCGGCATGTTCTACTTGCAATTCTATTGCACTCACCATAAATTATGAATAAATTCAAGAAATCTTCATTACTGTAACCTAATCTTGACATTTTTTGGTTATAATTGGTATCACAATCAGTCAAAACCACCAACGAACGTTTGACTTTGCAAAATTGGATCATTTATATTTCCAAAGCACACTATGAAAAAATACTAATTTGCAATGTTGTACGGTAGAGACACTCAATACCTCAATGCATACAAATTGTAACTTTTTTTAAGGAACATATCACTTTCGAATTGCCTCATTGGTGACTGTTGAAAAACTAAATCTAAAAGAAATATAACATAGTATAAAATAGATGATAAATCTCGAAAATAAGTGATGAATGCAAGGAAACAACGTCAGTTTCTGTTTGAAACAGTTTATCTCAAAAACGGTTCGAAATCGAAATAGGATTATCTGAACAAAGTCAATCTAAAATGTGGAAAAATACAAGGTGTTCCATTTGAAAAAATTGACTTTCACTCATTTTTTCATGTGAACAAAGTATCCGCATTTTCTAACGACCCTGTATGAAGCAAAAAAAATATGGCTCCGAAGTGAGGATCCTTATGGTATCACTTCACTCCATTCCGAATTTGATCGTCTTGGTACCAGAGAGTTCAAGATTATCAGCGTTTATAAAAGTACATGTTTGGTGAAAAAAAAAATCAAAATTAATTTATATCTCTTAAACGGTAAGAGATAGGTATTGGGAGATACTATATGAAGTTGTTGACGAAGTGATAAGAAATCATAATATGATATTATATACAGGTTGTTCCATTTGAAAAATCAAAGTAACCGCTACTTTACAGTAGAAGCGGCAACGCCGCATCTTCTAAAATATTTTAGGTGTGTAGATCATGTTCATTTATGCATACTATCAAATTTTCAGGTTGAATTATTTTTGGGCACAGGCAGGCGATACTTTCTGCTGTCTCAGTGTCTCGCATACCTAATCAGTAATCCAGCGCGCCGCGCGCCAAAACCGCCCACCGACCATACATACTCGCGCATCACTGTTGCCACGTTGCAAGAGGTCCTCAAGAAATCCTACAAAATCGAAAGTGAATATTTGCGTTTGTCATGTTTCTGGCAATAACCAATTTCGACATTTGACCTTTTTTCTTAATTAATTTTAAATTATTGTTTCCATCTCTGTTTTCCTAGGGGCCCCGAGACCCCAAATGGGGGGTGGGCCCCGTGAGATTTTTCTCACTATCTCACCTGGCCAGTCCGACACTGCTCCCCCTCAGTAGATGTATGAAACCGCCCCTGTCAAAATATTGTTACCCGAGCACACTAAACTTTATTAACTTCGCTAAACTGCTCAACTGACTTCAACTAGCTAAATCTTACAAAAACTTCTTCCTCCTAGTGAAATTTGTCACCTTATATACCTTATTCGAGCAGAGTAGATTTTTCGGGAGTCATTCATCAGCCAATACAACTATGAAACAAATATTCTTCTGTGCAGTGCGAATATGTGAAAAGAACACAGGCGGCCTAATCAAAGGGCAGCAAAACAGATTACGATATAGGCAAGAAAAATTATTATTCTCGGGGACTAACTCATGCCCCTCCCCCTGAAAAAGGCCCTATATCCGCCAGTGGGTCGGCTCAACAGCGGCGTAGCTAGGCGATTTTTTTTTCAATGTCGTAACTATATTTATCACTATATTATTTACACCTTGTAACATGAAACTTTCAATTAAAGAAGTGACTGAAATTTCTGACGGATGACGTGTGGATGTACATGATTGCCAGTGCTCATCAAATGTCTGTTCCCAGTTGAATAATCTGGAGAACACGGGTTATATCGTAGGATGATTTGCTTTGTACTCGTCTATTCGTTATATAATGGATGTACAACCAAGACAATTAAAAAAAAAGCATCGGTTGTGCTTATATAATTTCGTAATTCATTGGCGTTTCTATAATGCTGACTACAAAATATGTCTCTCTTTTTAAGAGTCTGCATTATTCTAATGTTTTTCTATTTGATTATCACTGTTTATTTCCCTTGATATTGATGTTAATGAAAATTTCAATTGACTTTTTTAATTCAGGTGTTCCGAAAACAATGTGACGACGGGAAACCGAATAAGAATGTTACTACGATTTGTAGAACACTTGGAAAAATCAATCTACAATGCATCTGAGGGCTGTGCTACTGCCATGCTCCCCGCCTCAAAAGTAGTCCGCTCGTTTTTCATCGCGAATACGAATACTTGCAATGAGTGGTTCTGCAGAATCCGCATTGTTATAATGCACATTGCCCTGCACTGCGGCGAAGTGAATATCGCTCTGAGAAACGGGCAATGCTTCCTCAAAGATTATGTTAGCTTGGGTAAAACGAATAACTTGGAATTTGAAAGGGTGGCAATGATTGTGACATTGGCCTATCTGCATTTGAAAGAGCCGGAGGCTCTCCATGGTCTGTACACGTGGTGTAAAACCACGGTAGGGAAACGGTATTCGTGGATCAAGTGTGCGGCAGAACAGGCTTCAAAGAAATACGAATTAGCCGTGGAGGGATACAAAAAGATCTTGGAAGAAAGAGGAGACGATGAATCGGTGGATAAGCAAAAAAAACTCGACCCGGACATACAAAACTTCATCACAGATCAGATAATTATTTGCTACAAAGAGTTGAGTAACTGGATTGACTTATTCGAGTGGCATTCGAAGCAGGATAGTATCGAGAACGGTAGAAAGTACTGGTTCAACGTGACTGATTGGGAGTGCAACAAAGTGTTGTGTGATATGGAATCAAAAAATTTGGCGTTCACCGAACTTGCGACCTGGAACCACGAAGAGAGCTATAGCGCTTGGAGCATTTACGAAAAATTGTCGACGACGGAGAGTAATCTGTACAACATTGCTCTAAAACTAGCCAACAGGAAAGACAAGAATTGCATCGCCAAAATTGACGAGAACATGCTACTCATCCAAAACACCATCGAAGATCACCTACATTTGGCCCCATCGACGTTCCTGCAAAACTATTCGCTTCTGCACTACGTAGCTAATGGCCTGAAGCATGTGGCTGAAGATCATCTGGCACATACAGTATTCTTGGTTTCAGAAAATTTCGAAAACGAAATTCACAAAATCGACTCTTGCATACTAAGAAAGATCCTCTGGTGGTCTGAATACTTCGGCAAGGTCCAGAATCAGGGCTTCAACGTATTCTGCAGTAATTTACGCCTAGACATCATCAAGCGAGCCAGGAAGGAAAAAAATTTCAGCATGGCAATCAGTAATATCCACAAATTTTTCAGAGATAAGGATTTGGTAGTTGGCGCAGGCATTAGCTTGACTGATGTGGCGAATTTGGTCATTCTAAAGATGCAAGACAACAACGTTTGGACCGTAGATATCGCCAGAGCTATCTTCGAAATAATCAAAGTGTCTTATTCTCACGAGCAAGATAACCAGCAAACCTTCAATTTGTGTGCTGTCGCTTCTACGGCAATCTCTAAGAACGCGGAACTTTTTGGGAACAACGAGCTGCGCAAAATCAGCAGTAGGATACTCCTGAAGCTATCGAACTGGATGCAAACGAATGATAACGTTTCGCTGATGGACATGAACAATCCGTTGGGGAAACTCATCATGGTCTTGCCAGAAATCGGAATGGTTGAAAATGTCACCTCTAGTATAATTCCGATGAACGAGATCGCTATAGGCAAGCTGCTGCAGTTTAGCGTCCACCACTACGGAAGCTTAGCGAAAAGCTGGAACCTTTTCGGCACTTGGTGTTATCGTTGGGGTAAAAAGATCGTGGATCTCAGCTCAGACATCAAAAACAACTTGAGCGAGGAGCATTGTCTGGAAATCGCAAGCCTGCTACCTCCCGATACCGCAGAAGATGATTTAACGAAAATATTCCTCATTCTTTCGCAAACTCGGAACATCATCGACGAAGAAGATATCGATTTGAACGAAATAAAAACCTCGGAAATGATACAGTCTCAACTGAAGTCTGTCAAAGTGTTACACAACGCCTCAGAACACCAACTACAAAGCTTGGTGCAGATCTGGAGGAGCACTCAGAAAAGGATTTACCAGTACTACGCGATCAGTGCAGATGCGTACTTCAAATACTTGCACCTGGTGTTACAGTCGGAGAACGTGACGAAAAACACGGAGTGTGGCACGATAACAGTGACTCTGAGACTCCTGCGATTGATAGTGAAGTACGCTCTGGAACTACAGAGTATTTTGGAGGAGGGACTGCAGACAACTCCGACGCAACCGTGGAAGGCGATCATTCCACAGCTTTTCTCGAGGCTCAATCACCCTGAAAGTTACGTTCGACACCAAGTGTCTGATTTGCTGTGCAGAATAGCGGAGGACGCCCCGCATCTCATTACTTTTCCTGCAGTCGTGGGTGCTCTCGAAGGGGGCTTGAAGTTCGATTTCTCGGAAATAACTTTACCCAAGGACTGTCTGTCACAAAATAACGAATCGTGCGAAGATAACGAACCGAACGAAGACGACGATAATAATTACGAGAGCGACAATGAAGAATCCTCGAATAGCCTTCAAGTCTGTTTCAAAACTATGGTGGACACTTTGAGCAAACAGGATCCTGAAACGATTGCGCAGGTTTGTGGTTGATTTTTATTATGATTATTCAAAATTTCGTATTTACTTCAGTAGAAATGTCTATACAGTGTCTTTCAGAAGTATCGGAAAGGTCTCATATTTCAGAAACGGCACAGAGAAAATTTATGAAAATTTCGACAGGGTGGTTTTAGATGATGCCCGATTCAATGGGGATGTTGGCAATGTTGCCAAATCAACAGTTTTTCAGATGTTGAGGGTAACTCAATTTTTTCAAATTGAACACCCTATTTATTTTCATTACAATCAATTCAGCGACGCCTCATTACCTATGTCTCCAAATATCAGATTCTAAATTAATGTAGTTTTTGAAATATGACAACATGGCTTTTTCGTTCAAAAGTCTGGGAACGTTCCAATATTTTGATACGGTTCAAGAAAAATTCGTGAAATTTAATACAAGACGGTTTTTGATGATGCCTGATTCAATGGTGATATCGGCAATGTTGCCAAATCAACATTTTTTCAGATATTGAGGATAACTCAATTTTTTCATATGGAACACCCTATTTGTTACGCCTCATTACTTATGTATCCAAATATCAGATTTTAAATTGATGTAGTTTGAGCAATCAGCAAATTTAGAAATCCTTTAAAAATAAGATATGTCGGTCAGCTCTTTTAATCACGACCCAAATGCTAACTAAAACCTTGAGGGAATTTTATGACCGCTTGTGCTATTGTTTAGCAAATGATGGCAAACTTTTTAAGCACTTGGTCCGATAGTTTTCAGTTTCTGTTATTTGATTCAAAACTCTATTGGATTGGAAAATAATTCAATTATTAAAAAGTTGTTTTAACAAAAACCATGTTCTCATATTTCAAAAAACACATTAATTCACAATCTGGTATTTGGAGACATTAGTAACGACGGGGTGCTGAATTGATTACAATGAAAACAAATAGGGTTATCTATTTGGGAAAATTGAGTTATCCTCAATACCTGAAAAACTTTTGATTTGGCAACATTGCCGATATCACCATTGAATCGGGCATCATCAAAAACCATCTTGTATAAAATTTCACGAATTTTTCTTGACCGTATTGAAAATATTAGACTGTTCCCAGACTTATGAACGAAAATGCCATGTGGTTGTATTTCAAAAACCACATTAATTAAAAATCCGATATTTGGAGACATAGGTGATGATGAGCCGCTGTGAATTGATTGCAATGAAAATAAATATGGTTTTCCATTTGAAAAAATTGAGTTACCCTCAATATCTTGAAAACTGTTGATTTGGCAACATTGCCGATATCATCATTGAATCGGGCATCATCAAAAACCATCTTGTATAAAATTTCACAAATTTTTCTTGAACCGTATTGAAAATATTGGAACATTCACAGACTTTTGAACGAAAAAGCCATGTTGTCATATTTCGAAACTGCAATAATTTAAAATCTGATATTTGGAGACTTAAGTAATGAGGCGTCGCTGAATTGATTGCAATGAAAACAGGGTATTCCATTTGAAAAAACTGAGTTACCCTGAATATCTGGAAAGCTGTTGATTTGGCAACATTGCCGATATCACCGTTGAATCGGGCATTTTCGTAAATTTTCTAAGGGCCGTTTCATGAGACCGTTCCGATACTTTTGAAAGACACTGTATATACAAATCTCATGGGGAACTTGTCTGAATCTGAAGTGAAAAATAATACCAGAAATCTAGAAAGGAGTAGAATGGCAACACCAGTCTTGATTTGCAAATTCTGACTTAATTGTTTGGAAATCTGCCGACTCACTAACTCGGAATTACAGGTCATGTACGCATCTTCAATGGCTTCAATAACTATATACATATTATACACGCACCGGCAAAATTACGATGAAGTTTCAGTAACTTTGTTATTTCCGTGTCCGATTTGATCATTTGCTTTCAAATAGCGTTATTAAATTTATAAGAATCCTTGAGAAAATTAGTCTTATGTATATGAGGAATTCAACATGAGTGGTACTCCCACTGTTGTAAAGTTTTGATACTATATGAGTACATCATCGTAATTATTGTTTTTTCAAAATTTCCATGGTATTAGCCATTTTTTATATAAATTACGTTGAATCTACAGTAATTATTGATAGGTGATGAAATTCTGGTGAGTATACAGGGTTATTCAACTTTGAGTCTATTCATTATGATTTCGGTAACGGTAAGATATAGAAGGGTGGTTAAATAGAGGAAAAGGTGATTGTTTTCATAATTAGAAGTCAGAGGTCAATAAAATAAATCAAAAAAATCTGATGTAACCTAAAAACTGTGCAAATTAAAACTCGATTTGGCAAAAATGATTTCAATGGTATTGTTACTTCTGGCAATTGTGCCAAGCTGTTAGGTTGGCTTTCCTGATGCTGATGGCTTTTTCCATGACATTCAAGATAAGGAATAGCAGTGCAATAGGTGGCTAGTTGCTGTATAAGGTCTTTTTACTTTTTTCGGGGGTTATACTGCCCTATATAAACAGTTTGGAAACTTTTAAATCACCGGAGACTGACGAAATCGATAAATGAAAGTTTATAGTTTATGTTGGGTGGCTGACTATTAATTTATTTAGGTGTAGCTTAAAGTAGCAAGATGGTGCAGTAAATATTTTGGAAATTCAGAATGAAGATTCCAATCCAAGATCACCATCGACTTTGTTAAATTTTTACCCTCCTCAATTTCAAATGTACATATGCTGGTATTGAGATAATCACTATTTTTTTGTAAAATTTTGAAGTCTGGGCATATTTACTCCGACCAAGTAAAGGCTGAAACACAATGGAAGTTTTATGTTTTTAGTTTAAATTTTCTTAATTTTGGATTTTTTTTTGACGCGAAACTATCATTGCCATTCTCATTCTGATCACGCCTCATAAACAATCTACACCGGCAGTGTCGTGCGTTGTTTACAGAAATATTTAGGTTCAATAAAATCGAAATGATGAAAACCCAATATGGAAACCTGAAATTATGATAGACGACTCTCCACATGATTTTCAGAACAGCCGATGCTCTAATTGACATGTTTTTTCATAATTCATTCATTTTACTCTTTTCCAATTCGGTTTCCCTTTCTCGATAGTTACCATACTGGTAGCTTACCTATGAAATGCTATATTTTGTTTTTCCAGCTTCAAATGGTCTTTTACACATTTCACAATGCTTCGCCATTGCTTAATAATAAAAACTAACGATAGTTTAACACAATTTAACTCGGAATTTGCCCTTCATTCACGAAAAAACACTACGATAAGCCCAAGCCAAACACGAAAACAAACAGAAAGGTTTTGTTGTTCTGTCAAATAACAATAATCTAGCTAACGTGCTTATTAATATTGTTGTTTTGTAAAAATTGTTTTTTCCGTTAACTAGCTGTCGTCTCCCTACGAACGACAGCCCTCAGAAGTCGAAACTTGTGCGATCCAAGGATTAACGAGGTCTTACCTTTTAACGTGCGATTCCTAGCAGTTTCTCAGGCCATCAGAAAAATAAATTGAAATCACTGGGATTGAACCAGTGACTGGTAAAACCAGAATGATTGAAAGCATTGACTCTAACCACTCGGCTACCTGACCTCATTGTATCCTTAAAAATTGCGTCATGACTTGAGGGATAACATTATGAAAAGATGTTACCTCTAGTGATATTCGAGTATTATTCATCTAGGTTGTGTTACTTGATCGGAGTGTATTTATGATTGTAGATGAGTGCGTTTATACAAATAAAAACCGACATCTGCGATTTTTGGGTAATTCTTCTGAATATTTTGTAGGATTTCATTATTTTATTATAAATGTATCTGTACACCCATGAAATGTAAACTATTCACTTCAAAAAAGTTGCAGAATCATTTTGAACACCTGTCCAAATTTGAAATGGTTTCAGGTTCAAACGCTAGTTAAAGAGCTTAGGAGGATCACTTTACTCTGGGATGAACTATGGTTGGGAACTCTTGCCCAACACCAGTCTGAGATCACTAAAAGGCAACACCAACTGGAATACGAAATCGAGAAAGTGAACGATAACGTCAATTTGGACAAAGAAGAAAAAGCGTCTTTGATTGTTGAAAAACATCGAATCATCATAAAACCTCTTATATTCGTTTTGGAACAGCTGCTAGACGTAACGAGCGTCGAAGCTGAGACCCCGCACGAAAAGCAGTTCCAAGATAAGTATTTGGACGATATCAGAAGCGTCATAGCGAAGTTGAAGAGTCCCGAGAATCCGGAAACTCCGCAAGAGTCCCTGCAGCCTCTGAAACAAATACAAAAGAAGTTCCAGCAGAAGTTTCACAAGAGAGCTGCTTACTCCCTGAAAATGCAAGATATTAGCCCCGTGTTGCATGCCATGAAAGATACGGTGATAGCCATGCCCGGACTGGCGTTGACGACCAAGAAGAACGTCACCGTGTCTCACGTTTCCAATGTGGTGTCTGTCCTCCCTACGAAAACCAAACCGAAGAAACTCATGTTTCATGGTTCTGACGGGCAAAGTTACACTTACTTGTTCAAAGGCTTGGAGGATCTGCATCTGGACGAGAGAATCATGCAGTTTCTGAGCATTACCAACACTATGATGGCTCAGATCGCGGACCCGTCCGGTCCTAACTTCTACCAAGCGCAGCACTACTCGGTAATACCTCTGGGGCCTCGGTCAGGCTTGATTTCGTGGGTGGACGGTACGACGCCCGTTTTTTCTCTGTATAAACGGTGGCAACAGAGGGATATTGCGAAACCGGGCACCAAATCTTCATCGGGAGTGGGCACGAGCGTGTTGAGACCATCGGAGCTGTTCTACAACAAACTGAATCCACTCCTGCGCGAGCATGGGGTGAAAAACATTGATAATCGCAAAGAGTGGCCGATCAGCGTTCTTAAGCAAGTGCTGACGGAGCTCATGAACGAAACTCCGAACGACTTGCTTGCGAAAGAGTTCTGGTGTAATGCGATAAGCGCTGACGTTTGGTGGCAAGTGGTTAAACGGTATTCTTATTCGATCGCGGTGATGAGTATAATCGGTTACATCATCGGGCTCGGCGATAGACATTTGGACAATGTTTTGGTCGATTTGACGAGCGGCGACGTGGTTCACATAGACTATAACGTATGTTTCGAGAAAGGAAAAACTTTACGAGTGCCGGAGAAGGTGCCATTTAGATTGACGCCCAATATCAAGGAGGCTTTGGGAGTTACTGGAGTTGAGGTGAGTGTTTTATGCTTTCTTTAAAACTATAATTTTGTCAGTTTGTTCTTTATTGTTCTCAATGGCGTAAGGTCATTAAAGGATAAAGAATTAAGGTATTTTAAAGATTATGTTCATTATCAATTTCGAGTACCAGTTGACCCAACAGGTATGGCAAATAATTTATTAAAACCTTTGTTGGCATTGTAAGTGAGATCGTCAGATACTCCGTGAATTTTTGATTTATCATTTATGTATATTATTAACAATTGTTTTGTCACTGTGTGATATACCTACATATAAACTTCTCTGGTAAGACTTCTAAGCTAGTCTATGCTGGCTGGCTGGCTTCCAAAGACTGGCTATGCTTGGAGTCACTGGTGCCATGACCAGCACATTAATGATTACCTTGGATGTGATCCTGAACTTCCTTCCCTGTAAAAATGGAGGGGCAACAACCAAGGACACTCTGGACTTTGGATGAACAAAATGGAGATCGTAATAGTAATAGAAATACTCGTAGAACAACGCCACATCCAAGAGGTAACCACTGTTGAAATCTCTCTCCGCGGCAAGTATTAGCATAAACTCCCGACAGATCTGGTCATCAGAACTTTTGGGGAAGAACAAAGTTGCTGCAACTAATATGCTACTTCAATCAATCAATCAATCATTTATTTGTTTCTAAAAAACAATAGTTTTTATAACAAAGGGTTTGGTCGATCTAGTTAACGCATTATTACAGAATTATATAGATATAATAATGCTAATTATAATAATAGTAGAGAGAAGGTTCCATTTATAACTACTTCTACTTACTCCTTTGGAGTGATGAAATGGACTCAGAAGATCTGCGACAACTCGACGTGAAAACTCGCAAAATGATGCATCTTCATAGGAGCTTGCATCCTAAATCGTCTGTCCCACGGTTATACTTCCCCAGACAACGGGAAGGCCGTGGACTTTTGAGTTTGGAGTATCTACATAACAAAATGGTACTGGATGGAGCCTGTAGAGTCATCAGGAGTTCAGATCCCCTTCTCTGCTTATTATGCGAACATGAAAAAGCAGGGATTGGAGCATTTCTCTTCAAGGCAGTAACCCGTGCAGCCGATGAACTCGGTCTCGTATTTGACTCTGAACAGACGAACCCAAACTCTGTCACCGAGTTGGCATCCGTTCAGCAAAGAGCCCACGTAAAAGCTGCGGAGAGTGAGAGGCTCCTACAGCTACATAAGGATAAGCCAATGCATGGGGTCTTCTTCAAGAACATTGAAGACTTTGGCTTATCCAGAAACCTGACATTTGCTTTTCTCAGGGCTGAAGTCGGAAACCGAGGGATTCATAATGGCTTGCCAAGATGGTGTCTTCAACACCCTCGTCTACCGTAGTCACGTGATAGATATAGAGGTCCCTGACACTAGACGCAGAGCGTGTCGTGAGGCAGCTGAGACAATAATGTATCTGCTGTCAGCTTGTCCAGTTTATGCGGTCCCAGCCTATATCCATAGGCATAACGCGGCGCTACGAGTGTTGTACTACCATCTACGACACTCGTACGGTATTGACGAGACACCGGTGTTGCCTCATGCTCCGGGGAATATTGAGTTCGTTGTGGTGAATGAGAACTGCCGAATCTATTGGAACTACTCATTCCCCAACCTCAGGCAAATACAAGTCAATAAGCCTGATGTAGTCCTTCTCGACCATCAAAGTAGGACGATTTTCGTTTTTGGCTCCTGGCGAAATGAACATCGTCCGAAAAGAAGAGGAAAAACGAAATAAATATCGAGATCTGCTCTATGAACTCTGCAGGCTTCACCCAAACCATTCGGTAAAAATGGTGGTTCAGATATTATAAAATAATAAAAAATAAAAATTTATGAGTATTTATGGACTGTAAATACCGTCGATCAAATGAAAGGACTTAGCCCTAAACGACAGCTATCATTATGAATGACTAATTTGTTTACAACATTCGTAAGTGTTTCTAATTTGACATTAAGGAACCTATGAGCAGATATGGCGAATTTTTCATATTATTTCAATGATAATTACTGTCCTTATCCATATTGGAAATTGCGAACGGTAGGATTCTCTCATTTTCTCTTACTTCATGTTCTATATTGGTAACAGCAAATAATAATAATAGTCGTCCTCCTAGTAGGCATATTGATTTTGGGTACACTCTATGAGTTTTTATGGGGGATTATTATTATTTCAAGTTCAAACTATCACATGCAGTCAATATCATAACATCCTGTATAATTGATGGAGCCTATCAAGTATAATCAACAAATATATCATTATTA
This sequence comes from Chrysolina americana, assembly GCA_958502065.1. Lineage (NCBI taxonomy): Eukaryota > Metazoa > Arthropoda > Insecta > Coleoptera > Chrysomelidae > Chrysolina > Chrysolina americana. The sequence goes on from OY293412.1 coordinate 92,556,575, forward strand.
TCATTATTAAATCAACCCCTTGCTGTTATTGTTAGTGATGTAAGTATCCTCAACAAATTATATTTTTGGAGATATAAGAACTAAAAAAAAAGTTGAACTTTTGTCTGTAATTCATGCTCATATACATAACTTATCTTGCAATGATATTGTAATGTATAAAATCTATAATTCCCTTTCTTCACTTAGAGTGTTTGTAGTCCTGAAGTAATGAGTTAATTACGTATGAAGAAAATCAAGAGATTATATTGATCATTATTTGTTATTATCAAACATTGTTACAGTCCGAATCATCCTCATTTATTTTCGCAGGGAAGCATGTTGAATAAGTTACTAAGAATATGTGTAAGCACTGATCAATCACAGTTGTAGTGTTGATGTAGTCAGGCAAATTACTTATTATGCAGTTTGATTATTTGAAAAAAGAGTCAGGATTTCAATACTTGAAGTGTTATTTCTGCTGTTCTATTTATAATGATTCCAACATAGGTTGGCGATCGATTCAAGTTTGGTTACATTTTGTTATGTTGAGCTTCTCAAAGTTCCTCAAGGGGGAACAGAGAGTGGTCAAAAATTAAAAAAAAAAACTTTAAATTCACGAGCTAACAAACGCGTGAAATGCAGTCCAGGCTCAGATCAAATCTAGTTATTTGCAGAAGAGAAGCATTTTTTCTAGAATAATAAAATCTAGCGCCTATTATGGACAATTTGCGACAAAAAGGCAGCAAATCATGGATTCTTGAAAACTGATAAAAAGTGAAAACTGCGGAAGTTGTTTTGCTAATTTAGTATAAAGTTAACCAAACTTGAAAAAAGTGCTTCACGTTTTTTTAGCAACTACTAGCGATAAAAAAGAGGCAAACTATGGAATACTCTGTTTTTGATGTTGTTTCACTAACTTCATATAGTTGAAACATTTACTGACTAAAATATGCATAAAAAAAGAAAAATAACTCATGTCTAATTCAACAAAGGCAGTGGAGAGCGAGCATTTTTTCTTTGTATTGAGGTCTGAAAGCTCAAAAGGTTACTTTGGTGAGCTGTTGTAGAAAAAAAAAACTTTTTAACCACCTATTGAAACCCCAAACACCCTAGTCCGAAAACTAGCACAGGAAATGCGGAAACATAAAGCTACTATGAACTGATTGAGTAGTTCGGGTTGATGCGAGATAGAAGATTACTTGTCTCGTTTATTTAGCTTGATATTTCAGTGTCTTTTCAAAACAAAAATTATTCTCGAAATGAAATAGTTATTTTGAATCAAAAAATCACATTTTATTTGAATAATAATATCTAGAAAGCGTTTATGCTTCAATAAATAGTATTCGTTCCTATATACAAGAGAAAAACATGACAATTTTTACAGGGAATTCTAGCAAAATTCGACTACGTTTGTCGGAAGATATCAGATGAATGAAACGAATAATTTTGACGGCGCGTCGTGGAAATACTCTTTTCTCCACACATTCCAACAAAGTGAAAAATATGAACCAAGTGTCTAACAGTAAACAACTACTTCCTTGGTTAATACCGCGACGTAAATTTGTGCAACGTTCTTCCAGTAGGATTCTATCACAAGTGTTTATTGTAATCAAGCAGCAAACATTGTTGTTCATTCAGTTTCCCCAATGAAAGATAATTTCTGGTTCGATAGAATTAATTTCCTCACAACTGAAGCTGCCACTTACAATTAATCAGCCGCAGCGCCTGCCACGCGCAAGAAAAAGCAAGAAGCACAGATTTCAAGACGATTTCGTCCAAGCGCAGATTCCAGAATAAATTAAGAAAATTTCTATTTCTGCTGTTTGATCGCAATGAACAATTTGTAACAGATTTCTCGTCGTTGAGGAACGGTGCGTAAATATTTATAGATATAGAAAGATATATTTCCATTGTGGTATTATCCAGGGAAGTAGTTGTTTTCTGTCAGCTATTTGATTTGAATTTTACACTGTAGGAATTTGAGAACGGAAGAGTGTTCCGACTCGGTCAAAATTATTTGTCTTATTTAATTATTACATAGACTAGTTTTCTTTGAAATTTTAATCATTCTGTATTTTTTCACTTCAAATCTATAATTCTAATGAGAAAGTGGTAGTGAAAGAGTCATCAAATATTCTTCGGCAAACATCATTACCCCTTCAATGGGGTGATGTAACCGAACAAAATAATTGATATAATTATTGTAGAACTTCATCAGAAAGACACGTGTTTTATTTCAGACGAAAATTATCCATCAGAGGTTTGCTTTTTGGAGTCTTGATTGATCCAAATGTAGACCAGGCACGATCACCATCATCAGAGTTTAATTTTTTTCAGAAGTTTGTTTACTGGTCGATTGACTCGGTTTGTATTGTTCCACTTATTGATACACTAACTTTGTTCAAGAGTACCAGTGTTTTCTACAAACACTAATTCGTAGTCCTATCAGGCGAAATCTCGCCGTGTATCGTCGACACTACAATACGTTCAGTTTTTTTCTCGTCTGCCACCATCGCCTCCTGCATTTCTACATCCACGGTCGTACCTTCCGTTTGGCATGACAGATTGCAGATGCCGTTCATGGAGTTCCTCTTGCTGGGCACGTGGTTGGTGATGAAGTTGGCGCTGGTATGATCCGGCGTTCGGCATCTCACCAGACTGAGGAACGCCTTCCGGAAATTGGTGTTCTTCCAGGCGTATATCAGGGGATTCATGCAAGAATTGGCCATCGCCAGGTTGAAGAAAACTTCGTACAGCGAAGCCGATTGGAAGGATTTTGTTGTCCTCGCGTATATCGTTATCACTAGGTAGGGTAGCCAGCATATGGTGAAGCAGCCCAGAATAATCATCATCACCTAGAAATTGAGGAGTTTAGTTGAATGTATTCATTAACTGGGTAGTTTTTAGGGTGCAGGGATATGATGGGATGCCGCAGAAAGAAATATAGCGAAGCAAATTATCATTCATGATCGATACAAGGGGAGCTGTGGGTAACTAGATCTAGATATTCGTCTAGTTCACCTATTTGTTAAGTTTCAGTTCAAAAATCAATTTGGAAATGTTTGGTCACCAAGAGTTTTTAAAAAAGTATAAAGTTAAGTACCCCTATTAGGGGGTTTTTAGATTTCTTTCATCGGTGACATTTATTTCATGTATATATTTTATACATTCATAACAAATGTTCAGATATAAAATTATAATGAGAAATTTCAACAAGGAATGCCTTGTGAGCAAATTTTACTTTTAGAATCAGCAAATTATAATTTCCCCTCAACGGCATTAGCTACCAGACTAGTAGTGACCTGCATACTTTGTTATAAGACGTCACTTATCTTGGAGAAAATACAAAGTTTAAAAAACTCAAACTCTTTTGGAGATGATGGCATATCCAACTCACTTCTCAGTTAAAACAGAAATATCATTGCACATCCTCTTACCTACATAATAAACCTCTCTTTGTAACAAGGGATTTTTCCAAACAAATTAAAATTATCAAATATTAAACCGTTGTTTAACTATAGAACTATCACATTATGCACCAGCTTATCAAAAGTGTTCAAAGCTACAGTAAATGACCAACTCATTCGATTTTTGACAGATAGAAAATTGCTTTCCTCGAACCAGCATGAGTTTATAAAGAAAAAATGCATTGAATGTGCCCTCAGCACTTTCGTCAATGGAATTATTAGCTCGTTAGATAAAACAGAAATAGCTTTTATATCAGAAAAGCATTTGACTGCGTCAATTATGAGGCTTTGCTGAACAAATTGTATTCATATAGAGCGAGTGGGGTGGTACACTATTGGTTTGCTTCATACCTGTCAGACCGATATCAAAGAGTTACATTGAACGATGGGAAATCTGACTTAGTTGGTGTTCGAGAAGGTGTTCCACAAGGATAAGTATTAGGTCCCGCACTATTCGTAATTTACATTAATGACATGTTTGAACTTTTAAACATTTTATTTGCCAGCATCCATATACAGACGATACTAATATTTTGATATCAGGAAAAACGCTTGAGGACACTATTAGCTACTCGAAAGAGGCCTATGAAAAAGTATGTTTCTGCTTAAAGAAAAATAGGTATATATCAATGAATATAAAACAACATGCAATCATTGCAAATTTGCAAAATCAAATTAACAAACACCCAAAAGCATTGAGACTGACTATTTGGTCAATATTAGTTTTTCCACAAATACTGAAATGTTAGGTTTAACATTAGATTCTAGTCTCAATTGGTCCAAACATATTGAGGCTACATATGGTAGACTGGCTAGAACATGTTATGCACTGAAAACCACATCTAAATCGTGCAGTTTAACAATATTGAGGCAGTTACATTTTGGGTCATTTCATTCTATTTTGAAAAATGGAATTTTGCAGCTGAGGCCCAAAGTATTTTTGTTCTTCAAAAGCGTGCTATACAGATTCTGGGTAACTTAAAATATAATGAATCTTGCAGGGAAGCTTTCAAATCATTGAACATCTTGACTATGATATCTCTGTACATTTATGAGTTATTGTGTTTTGCATTTAAGAATAAAGACTCGATTCTGGTAACCCAAACTCAACATCACTGTAACGTGAGAAGAAAAAGGAGACCTGTGAAGCATAACACAAGCTTATACCAAAAAAGTCTATACTTCAGTGCTTGCAGATGTTTCAATCATCTACTAGATGAAGTAAAGAGTTTATCATCGACACACTCCTTCAAAAAACACGTGATATTCTGGTTCACAAAAGTTGTTGTGTTATGGATGACTTTTTTTGACAATTATTTTTATGAATTCTGTTTATGCTGTTATCGTTATATGTTGTTTTATCATCTTTTTTTGTCGAATAATTCAATTCCTCAACGATTTGATATTTTAATTTTTTACTATTATTTTTATCTCTTTTGTTACTTTTCTATGTGTGTATTTTGTGCGTTTTTATTTATATATGTTCATACCCGATGTTTATGCACTCGTTTTTGTTTTTTTTTTCAATATTATCTTTTTTACAATGTTTTCTAAAATGAATAAATATTATTATGTAAATTGGAACAGAGTGAGCCTCAAAATGTATGAATATTTTTTATAATTTATTTAAACTTATCGTGACTTTCGAAAAACCCTGTATGTTCTTACTGCAGCCACGAATTGTATCGTTCGTGAACAGTCAAGTGGTATGTCGTCACTCGCAGCAAATAATTGAAACGTTCATGTGAAATGCAATTCAAAACATCATCGGGGTCCAATTTCAATAATAATAACTGGTTTATTCGTTTAATTCATTTCGAGCTGAGTTAAAATACCCTAGTTAAATTAAGCACACGTATTGATAATCGATATTCGGCATTAATTTTTATTTGAAGTGTTGTTGTAATTTAGTATTTATTAGATACGGAACCACCGATATTATTGAAATCAGTTCCTGTCGAACATCGAGTGTTTTGTGTTCATGAACATAACCGATACAAAGGAAATTTAACTTTTATACTAGGCTGTTGCTTCCTGAAATGGATTCAGGGAATCGATTTTCTGCAAAAGTTTGAAAAATATGCAGGGTGGAGTCGTTGTTTTTGGCATTTTATTGCACTCAAACGTTTTTGATATTTTATCGTGTAGAATTGAAAATAATAATATTAAGCAGATTTTTCTCTTCGGTTCGGTCTTGATAGGGCATCGGAGCTCTCACTTCCTTGGATGCCTCTGTGGCCTGGTACCTAGACCAAGTTTTACCCTGTTCTGTACTCCTAGATAGTTGAGGCATTTTTGTGTCTCCCAAACTAGTTTGATAGGAAATCTGCACCATTCCAGGCTTTTGGAGCCGACTGTCTGTCTATGGGTTGGTTTCTAGAACTCTGGTGCAAACGGAACTAGCCAATACCTCGGTTTGGAATATAGACCCGGGCTCGGAAAATAGATCAATGTCCTATCTTAGTCTCTCCCCGTATTTTTAGTCCCTACCCCATTGCTTGTCTTGGAATCATCCATATATCAGATATCTCCTCTTGACAGCTTTAGTGATGGTGGTGAATGTTCCATCAGAAGAGTAAGTTGAGGTCATTTGGTCCGACGGCATTTCAGATGTGTCGATTCTTATGTCCTCTACTATGTTGGTGTGGCCTAGGTTGTTGTCTTTCATTGTTTAGATGCTTCTATCCTCGCCTCCGCTGCAAAATGCAAATGGTCATTGCACCTGTGAATCCGAGCACGGCTAGTCATTTTAAACTAGCCAGCATCCCTCTGGTTGTGACTTGTTCTACCTTTGGTCATCACAGTAGGACTCCATACTTTTATCTAGTTCCTCTCTATCGCGTGGTATTAGGTAACTTTTTTGTTGTTAAAATTGTTATAGTCGTCAACCGGCTGCACCCTTACGAATAACCCTCAGAAGTCTCCAAGAGACTTGTGCGAGCTGGCAAAGACGTGGCCCTTATCTTTTTAAAAGAATGGTCTTAGAGAGTATAGAAATTGAAATTTTCTCCAATTTGAAAACCCAACCCAGCACATGATTGGCATCCAGGCAACTCACAACACACTTGCCGTATCTAACTCGTACCAATCGTTGCTAGAGACTCAAACCACCCAGTTACCGATCAACAACCGTATATCTGTACCTATATCAATACGTCCTTGGCTATTGCCGCGACAAATATTAAATGACATTTCGTAGGATTTACTGGAGAGAGGAGAGTTTTCTTCAGAGATTTAAAAGAGCATCTCATATATTTTAGAGTCATCTAAGCTAGAAAACACATTGACCGACCAGGACCGACCGTCCGCGACCGTTCAGCAACGACCAAAATTTTCAGCAGATTGGAATTTCAAACATGGTCTTTGAAAACCGACCGAAGACGATCATTCAGTATGAGTTGTCCGATAAGAATACACGTTTTAGAAATTTTGGTCGTAGTTGGACGGACGCGGACGGTTGGTCATGGTTGCTCAGTGTGCTGGCTGCCTTAAAATCAGAGAACTCCAGTTAATAATGCCTACCTGGAACGACTTCGATTCCGTAAACGAACTCGACAGCTGATTCAAATTCGCGGACCCTCTGATCCTTCTCTGATGGCCCGACGCTTCCTTGCATATCCTCGAGTACAGGAAAAGCATCGTCGTCCAGATTGCGACGAACATCGGGAACAAAACGAATTTGATGAAATTGAAGGGGAAAACGTAGACCACTTCGCAAGGCACCCCCTCGTACCAATCGTTCCAGAGTAGAGGCGTCGCCGCCGTGGACAGGGCGAGCAGCCACCCCAAGGAGATGAGGACGTAGGCGGTTCTCTTCGTCATGAACCGCGTGTAGTGCAGCGGATAGACGATGGCCAGGTACCTGTCCATGGCGATGAACAGCAGGTTGCAGATGGAACTCGCGCAGGCGAAGCAGGTCAGTGCGAACCGCAGCAGGCAGATGGTCTTCGTCCTGCCGAAGCCGTCCACCAGGTAGAACATCATGTGGTACGGGAGGGAGCAGCCGACCATGAGATCGCTGACTGCCAGGCTGAACACGAAGTAGTTGGCGGTCAGCGAGGAGAGCTTCTTGCTGAACAGGATAGCAAAGACGGTCAGCACGTTTCCCAAGACGGCTCCCATCGTGGAGGCGATGCCGATGGCCAGCCAAAAGTTCGATCCGCAGTAGTGGCACACGCGGGTCTTGTCTACGTGGGCGAACGCAGAACTTTCCATCGTGCACACACTTTATGTTCCCATCTGTTTCGATGAGAGTTACTGGCTTGTTTTCAACTTTTCAATCACTGTCGATGGTTTTGTTTGGTCGTCGCGTCTGAGTGCTGCGGCAGCAGTCGTTTGCGTGACGTTTTTTCAATTGATCGGAATTCGCCATTGCATGAATGATCGGCGATCGCGTTACATTTTTCCACTGTAATGTGCGGTAATCGAATCTATTGACATGTATCGCGGTAGCTTGTTTACGAACGACTGTTCGTTGTTTGATGCACTGCATTTCGTTTCGAGTCCGGATCTTTCTCCTACCTTTCATTGTGGATGCGATGACGGAAAGAGGTTTGGAATCGCGTGAGCGTCCTTATTGTCCTGTCAAATCCGATAGGGTGCAATAAGTTATAATGATTTGTATACATAGCCAGGCAATAGTGTGCTCCCCTTCGATATAGTGGAAAAAATTTCAAGTTGTCAGTTATTATATTGGTAGATAGAGAGATACAGCGTGGCCTATCGAATAAAGGCGGCTTTGCTGATATTTGAGAGTTTATTGAAAAGACAGTTCCGGACTGGTCTTTATTTTCGAGAGACGTTGTTTGCAATAAAATGCACATGCAAGGCATTTCACCTCTTGGTTACAACACCTGAACAGCTAAATATACCATTTCGACGGTATTTTTACTCTATGAGAAGAAAAATTAAATTCAAATGCGGTCATTTTGTCAAAATATTTATCCAAGAATTAAGTTGAAATATCACTATTTATTTATTTATCCATTACCAAAAAAGGATCAACAAAACAAAAAAACAGATGGGATCTAGTTTTACGAAAATTATTCAAAAAACACCAGATGAACTCTTTAACTTGAAAACAGTTGAAGATAGAGCAATGCTGCGAACGCCAATCGTTTCGGAATGACGAAATTAAGAAGTATACAATGTGAATTTGAAATGAAAATAACAGACATTTTTTAAATGAACATACTAGCAAATTTTCAAATCAAAAATGCAGAGGTTTCGTAAAAAGCCTATGAAATCTTCATTTGACTCGGAGTAAAATTCAAATTCGGTTAGCATATACAAAAATATAGAGTTTCACGAATATGAGCAGAAAAAAAAAACTTTTTTTTTTCGAACAAATCTGCGAACATCGATCCATTCAGAATGATGAAGTTAGTGTACTCTGTGAATTTGGAATGAAAATAATATAAAGACAAAAGTTTTCAAATGGACACATTAACACATATTGGATGGAACATTTTCAACTCGAAAAAGCAGAGGTTTCGTAAAAAGCGTATGAAATCCTCAATTGATTCGGAATCGATTTCAAATTCGATGTGCATATCGAAAATAGGTTGAATTTTAGGCAAATTAATAGAGAGATGATGAAGTAATTTTGGAGGAAAATGTCCTCTCACAACTTGTTATGAATTTTTTAACTCGAGAACAGTTTGAGACAAACCAATTCTGCCAATGCCAATCTATTCAGAATGATGAAAATAGTACAATCTCTTTGAATCGACACAATAAAAAATTTGCTCGAAAAAAGTACCAAAATCATGTAACGTATAAAATACGGAAAATGTCCCTTTTAACTCCAGATAAACTTTTCAACTCGAGAACGGTTGAAGATAGAGTAATTCTGCGAACGCCAATCGATTTAGAATAATGAAATTAGTATACTCTATGAATTTCAAGTTAATCGACAGGGTAAAAAAATTACTCGAAAATTACTAAAAATAATGAAGTATACAAAATCATCATATTCACTTGAAATTCGCACCATATACACAAAATTTCATGCTGACTTCGAAAATATGATTTGTTTTTATTCAGATACAAGGTTAAGCATAAAACGTCGAAAAGTCCTCACGATGGAATTTTCGAAAATTGCAGAGGTATCGTAAAAAGCCTATGAAATATCCAATGGACTCGGAATTGACTCTATATTCGGTGAGAGCACATTAAAAAAAGTGCGAGTTTTACGAAAATAAACAGAAAAGTCATGAAAACTAAATTTTAGAGGGAAATGACTTCTTTCAACTCCAGAAGAACTTTTCAACTCGAGAACGGTTGAAGGTAGAGCAATTCTGCGAACGCCAATCGATTTAAAATAATGGAATTAGTATACTCTCTATGAAGTTAACCGACAGAATAAAAAAATTACTCGAAAAAAGTCGAAAGGGGTAGACCCCTAAAAATCATGAAGTATACAAAATCATCATATTACCTTGAAAATCACACTATATACGCAAAATATCATGTTGAATTCGAAAATATATGATTTGTATTTATTCGGACACAAGGTTTAGCAAAAAACGTCAAAAATTACCTCTCACGATCCAATTTTCGAAAAAGCCTATGAAATATTCAGTTGACTCTGAATCGACTCCAAAATCGGTGTGCGTATTAAAAAAGTGCGAATTTCACAAAAATGAATAGCAAAATGATGAAAAAAATACAATATCATCAGATCCACTTCAAATTTACATTGTTTAAGTAAAATTTCATGCGGATTCCGAAAATATTTCATTTGTATATGTCAAGATATAAGGTTTAGCAGAAAAAGTACTTATGCAAACGTCTGCTTTTTTAGAGAATCTGCATATTTTTATTGTAATTTTAATAAAAATATTGATGGCACACGTTTGTAAAACGTAATCTACAATGATTACTGTTTATGATTATTTCTTATAATAATTATCAAGTTCCTACAATCGTTTGCCATTTTCACAACCAACGTTGTAGTTAACTGTCTAAGGGCCTGATTATCGTATAACTGTGGATTAACAGGGGTTCAAGTTAATCTCTCAAATTTGTTTGATAATAATCCAAGGGTTCTTACATCAAATTGTTGGTTGTGTTATGATGTAAAAGTTCTGTTGTCATCCCAGCAACTACTGTTATTTAATAAAATAAACAAAAATGGATGCAGAAATTGCAGACGATGAATATTTTTTAAAGATTATTGATATTATTGTTCTAATCAAAAGTCCAGTTCGCCGCAATCGCCAATATCATTTGAAAAAATGGACAGATACGAAGTTTTTGTACCCATTTCATCTTTCGAAACAAGTTGTTTGCAGAATAGTTGGCCTGATTTCCAATGATATTGCTAATCCCACAAATCGATCTGTCTTTCTTTCTACTTAATTGTCTATGGAAAAGTTCGTTCGTTGCCCTTGGAAGCATCATTTATTCGACTACTTATTTGTTTTATAGAAATCGTGCATTAACACCAGAAGTAATGTTCATGACGACACTTCGGTTTTATTCCAACGGAAGTATAGTATGATCGTGGTTGGACATTTTTCAGGGGTAGATAAGTCAACTTCATGCCGGAGAAAGAGTTTTTTTTTTAAGTCGTTGGCCAGGTTCAACCCATGATTCCCACAATTTTGAACATCTTTACTGTGAAATTGATTCTAAAAAATGGAATCTGTGAAAAATATTCGATCACGTCTCGTTCTGAACCCAATGATAGTGCTGAACATTCGAAGAGTCTTGAGATTGAATAAAAAATACAAATGAAAAATATTCTGGTCTTTGGTAAGGCCTTTTTTCTATTATAGGCGTTAGGTCTTCGTGTAAAAGTTGACGAAATTGAGGCAATTATGATTGCAACGCGGGAGTTGCATAATGTAGCTAACAGCCTTCGTGCACCTTTATCTGATATGATTGAAAACGTCATACATCTGGTCGCCAATGAATGGATAATAATGAAAACATGCCGGGTCACAGAGATAATCGTATTGCGAATCATGCTACACGTTCATTGTTTATACAAAATTATTTCGCAAAATTATTATAATAATTTTGTTTGTGCATAATATTGAGTACATTTTTATATTAATAATCATTCTGTATATCCATTTTTTTACCTTATATTCCTTCTACATGGTCCTGCAACAATGGTCTTCCTACCAATAAAATTTAGTTAATAATGGCCTGAAAGTGATATTTTAAAACTTCAACACTCTGTATCTCGTAAACTATACATGGAGTTTTTGTGTGCTCATGGTAACTTCTATTCAGAGGCCCGAGTTCAACCAAATATTAAAATTATGGACAATTTGACCGAAAGACTTTTTGCATAAGAAGTGTGCAAGATTTTGCACATTTAAAAAAAAAGCTGAGACCCGCCCAGAAAAAACTGAACACCATGTGTAAGTGCCATTATTTTCATATTGTAGTGCTCAGTAAATAGTACCAATTAGTTGATAAAATCATCCATCTATCTATTACCATAATGGAGATGTGGAGACCGCCCCCTTATTGCGGACCCTGTTTTTTTTTTGTAAAATTTGATTTTACGAATCACCCAGATTTTCGGAGAAAAACCCTTAAAAGCAGAGCTTGTGCAAGCAAGGGAGATCCGAGACCTACAGCTTAAATAAAAGATAAAAGTGGATTCTGAACCACTTTAGCTCAGTGGCAGGCTGTCCCGGGGATCGAACCGGGCCGTCTGGGTGGAAGCAAACGCTCTAACACCACGACCACTTTACTTAAGACGTTGAAATAAAATATAATGGCCAGTTTGAAAGCTTTTTTCTGGTTATTTGGAAAGTTCCTGAAAATAAAACAAACCATTTCAAGTAGTGCCTGTCAAGTGGAAATTTTTTCTCTGAAGCCAAATTGGGAATCAGATTAAAATATGTTTCTCGCAGAAATTGACTATAGTAAGCTCGGGTAAGTGTGACCGTGATTTTCATTAGTTCGCATTGAATTTAGTCCATCTGATGAACCTGAACTAATATAACAATGAACTTTTGCAGGTATTTACTTCGAAGGTCAGTCTTTGTAATACGCCACAGAAAACTGTTGAAAAACGTATTCTATGAATTTTATTTATATATTCAGATATACATCTCCATAGGTCACACTTCCCCGGAAATTTGGGGCAAGTGTGATTCTGGCCAAATTTAAAGATATTAATGCACGTAAATCTCTCTTTGGGGCAGGTGTGAGTAAACAGTAAAGGAACTTTCACCATAATTCATTTGTTTCGAGATATCTTTATTCAAAACATAGTTAGGAACTTTTTAATATTGAATTTGAAATGCCCCATTGGAAAAAAACAAAAAGTAATCGTGAAAGTGAACATTTGTTGAAAAGAAAAATTTACAGGTAGAAATCTGAAAAATCGAATGAGAATTTCATTGATCCCCATCTTCTGACGAGTGGTGATGGAAGCACAGTTGTTATTTCATCCTCAGAAAGTGTATCAATGTCTTCCACATCTGGCCAGGTATATTGTTTGGCTCTATGAGATTTCCGTATATAATTTCGTACTATAGCTGAAAAAATTTTACTGTCTAGATTGGCCAAATGAACCAGGTTCCAACTTACCCCGACAGATAAGTCACACTATCCCCAATAACATTTAATTTCGGGGAAAGTGTGACATGCAATGGAAAAATGTAAAAAAAAACAACTTCATGAAAAAACGGCATTATATAGTCAGATTCATTGTTTAGGCAGAAGAAAAGTGTATAAAATGGATTCTTAACTTAGATTTTAACAATACACTCAAAGCTTGAAATAAACTCGTTATACTCGTTCGGGTTGATGAATTGTAGGTTAGAAAATTGGGGAAAATATTTGTATTTCACAAGATCTCTTTTGTATTTTATATGATGTTTATGGATTCATTATGAGTGTAGGATATTCGTCAATAGATGGCATTGGGCTGTCGCCCGGTTTAGCGAAGATAGCGAGCAAACTCACACTTACCCGAGCTTACCTTACCTTGTTTTTTATACATTTCTTAAATTTTTTTTCTAAATTATGAATAACGGTTATTGTCCTGTAATTTGTTGTATTTTTTTCCTGAGTTATATATATGCGTTGTATTCGACTCGTTGAATCGTTGGAGAATTTTTCCACATGTAAATATACAGTTGAAAGTTTGACGTAATGGGTCCGATGTGTATTGATGATGTTTTTAATGGTTGAAGTATAAATTTTATCTACACCTCGAAAAGTCTTTTTTAGATTAGGGATGACATTTAATTCATAATTCATTCTTACTCACTGTAAGATATTCTTTTATATTACAAGCTTTTTCTGGAACAGCTATGTGTGGTTTTTCGATGTGATTTGTTATGGTTTTCCCAATATTCACAAAGAATTGATTAGTGGTTGGTTTTATCTTCGTTTGATATAAGCGTCTTATTATAATCATCCACAAAAGATATTTTTAGACTTTTCATGGTTGTGGTTATTATTTGTTATTTCATTAATCTCTTTCCTGACCTTTCATAATTATTTTGTGCTTGCTTTATTTTCGTTGAATAATATTCATTTGTGATTTTGATAAGATGGTCTAGGTCTAGTGTAGTCCTGAAATACCTGTATTCAAATGCAATATCGTCTGTATATGTTTCATACAATCTTTGTCAAGTGATCCCTAGCCCTAATTGAGTTCACGAGTCTCTGAGTTAACCAAAGACAAGTTGCATAAATTGGCCCTTTTTGTATGTACTAAGACCATTGTTGGTTGTAACGATAAAGAGTATTATCAGTGACAGGGGAGAGCGGAAGAGAGGGAACCTTTTAACATTCTTCTTGAATGTTCAGTTCAGAGTTTGTAGTTACCTACTGAGAGGAAAAAACATAGGGTAGTGAATTCCAAGGCTTGGTAGTGTTATGAAATAAAGTATAAGTTTAAGGGATATTAATTTCCATGTAATCTATTTTTATCACTCTGAAAGCAAACATTCCTCATTATATTATACAGGGTGGCCCATCGAAAACATACAGCAACGTATTACAGGGTGGAAAAGAATTTTTTGGCAAAATCCAAAAACACTTCAAGATTGTTTGTAAGGGGGACACATTTTGACGCAACAAGCATTGTAAAACCTTCAACTTCCTAAGTAGGGGTGTCATCCCAAAAAAAAATTCAAATAGAAAGGGGGTCAAGCGATACCTCATTAGAAGTGGCTTGTCATTCCCTATACAGTCATGCGTAGTTTTTGAAAATCGATCAATTCTTTTAGAAAATATGGAGCGTTGAAACTCTTAACAATAATGTGTGATGAAAAATGCAAAAATCGATTCAGTTGTACTTTAAAACGTATAGTAGGTATTATCAAAATAAATTCCTTCAAACGAATTCGCTGTTTTTGCCAATTTGCAGATTTTTTAAGTTCATGTGAGTAAAAAATTATCGTGTTTCTTTCTTCACGTTTGAATGAGGTCAAGTAGTTGCTACTATCGTGAATATAGTGTTTAAAAATTGTTGACAATTTATCATAATGGTGTATTCAATAGCAGAAACAGTGGAAATTATTGAGCTTTTTTCAAAAACGATGAGATGAATGGATGGAAATCGGGTCACGGAGTTGTTTAACCAACGGCATCATGACAAACATACCTCTGGAAAAATATAGGGAATGACTAGCCCTGCTAGCTTTTGAAATAATTTTTGGGATGACACCCCTACTTAAGGGGTTGAAGATTTTACTATGCTTTTTGCGTCAAACAATCTTGACGTGTTTTTGGATTTTTCCGAAAAATTCTTTCCCACCTTGTAATGCCTTGCACTACGTTTTCGATGGGTCACCCTGTATATTCGTAACGAATACAAGGCGGTACTCATATATAAATGAATCTGTATTCAAAGTATTAATTATTGAAATGAAAATGGGAGGCCTTATATACAATGATAATCGGATCTGATATAAGAATATGACTGACGATGTTGTCGATAGGAGAGATATTTGGAAGCCATCCTTACACTACATTCAGAAATGAACTTTTTGCTAACATGTTAGCAAAGTTGTCGGCATTTATGGCAATTGTTCAGAAACTAAAACTCGTTCCTAATTTGTTTTTCAACTTTGAATGAACACTTGACTAAAATGTTTGAACAAAAAAAGTTCGTCCTTATAAAAAAAAACCTGCCTATATTCTATACGCTTTTCCTATTTTTGAAGGTAACTTTTAGATCACAGTATAGTACGAGCACTCGCGATGGAATATGATTTAATCTGAAATAGAAAATTAAATTTAGACAAGGAATATCCTTATTGTTTTCCATGAAGTTTCTAGTTCTGATTATCAATCAGCTGAAGTGGGTCGTAATGATAGTTATAATTATTGATATGAGCAGTAAAAAATCACGTCCTGAAACTGTCTCCAGTAAAATCAGTTTCCGAATTTGTTACGTAAACCATTCATTATCAGTCTTACAATTACCTATTCAAATGAAATTAAGTTAAATTGAGTATTCACAATAAATAGTTTTGTCATTCATCTAATCCTCTAATTTCCTGTATGCTAAATCACGAATAGAAGGATCATCTACATAATCTCCACCTTCTCAACTTCCGGTTCAACTAGTTTTTATATAGCTCGATCTCTAGTAGGTATACATTCCATTCGAAAGAACAAAAGTAACCAAATTTTTTGCTATTTTTCATTCGAAATAATTTAAAAATATATTATTTTTTTACTGCATAAGACTCATTTCTTCATCATGGGCTGGACTAAAATGTTCTTGGATTTAGAGTTGTTTAATTAGATAATCCCAATATGATCGTGCAATTCTCTAATTAATGTGCTAGTCGCAGCGTTGAAATGTGGATTTTAAGTAACACTAATTAAACATTTCAAGATGACGAGTTTTTAATTATTCATGAGTCGATCGTTGTTTGCCTTGATCTTGATGACCAAAAACTGTTTTTTTTCTTGCACAACTTCTTCGTTGGTATCATCATTTCTCAACAAAACAAATATTATCGATGGTCTGTGCTGAAAATAGCTTTTTTATTATACCTGCACCACTCATAATCCTTGTCAAATTAACAAAAAAGCCAGATCTTCAAGATTAAAACATGCCACGATTTTAAGGTAGTTGCTAGGTAACAAGTTCTCAGCTTTATCGTAATTTTTTGGATCAGAACTATAATGAATGCGAGTAAGATTCGATTTTCATAACGTCAGCTTTGAGAAAAAATATGTCGGTCCATATCCGTTCAAGGGCAATGAAATAAATATTGATTAAAAATCCAACCATCCACAATAGCCCATAAAAAAGAAATTTCACCGAAAAGTATGTAATAGAAAACAACTACCGTAACCTACGATCATTGAATTACATCTGTACGGTTTCCGAATCGGTGGATTGGCAGAGCAGATCCAATACCTTGGCCTCCCCGCTCACCAGATTGCATTCTTCTGGATTTTTTTTTCTGGAGGTATTAGAAGAGTCTAATTCATGATGCAGGAACAGTGCCTTCCATTGAAGTACTTCGTCAACGGATCATTGATGGCTTTGACCACATAAGCAATACTCCTGTAGTTGAAGAACGCGTACATCAGTCTATGCTAAGAAGATTGGAGGGTTGTATTGTAGCAAGAGGAGGGCATTTTGAGCAGTTACGTTAACAAACTTATGGTTACTCTAAATAATGCACATTTTTTTAAATTAAAACGTTTTCTGAGCTTAATTATAACGTGATGATTATGAATTACCGCTATGTTATTTGACATGTTAGCCCACTAAGGTTTTTTTTGTAACGCTCTTCACCCATAATCTATTCCAAATGAAAAACATATACAATAAATGGAATGGGCTCTAATATTGATCCCTATGGGACACCTAATCAAGTATTTTGGTTTCCTTTGCCCGACCAATCTTTGAGAATGCAAGAAGTAACATCTATTTATTGTGACTGCACTTCATAACAGTACATATCTCTGAAGCTTTTGATGAATAACAATTACTTTACATCTTGCAAAATATCAATCATGGCTTGTCTCAAATGTCAGTTTTCTTTACCATAAGATGTCTAAAAACCCTGGTGTGTCGACTGATTAGATTTTGTTTAGAATTTTTTTAATAAAAAACAAATGAAATCGTGGTCTGTTTCTGTAATCGGATCCAGAGATGGCACCTGGTCCTCTTGTCAATATTCCAGGGACCTAGTGATTGTGATTGTTCTTAATTGAATTTTACGGAATGTCAATACAAATTTTAAATATTCTAAAGTAATATAGTATTTAGATCATTTTGGAAAAATAACACCACCAAAATTGTGTTATTTTACCAAAATGATCTAAATACCGTTTGAAAGTCAAAATAGTTGTGGCAGAATATTAGTTGTGCAATATTATAGACTATTAATATGAATAATTTGACCATAATTTTTTTTGTGTGGATAAAATCCTGAAAGTTGAACACAATAATTCATTTATATCTAGTACCGAAAGTGAGTACCACTTAGAATCTGTAACATACTTTGAAACTTACATTTTATTTCTAAATTCTCCATGATCTAATCAACAAAATACTTTATGGCAAACATTTTCTTAAGTAAATCAACTGGGTGCGTGCTTTTCTTTAAATCTTCCATAAGTTCAAGTTGGAAAGTCTGTGATAGGTAAATAAAGTAAATAAAGATCATCACTCCTACTGGAATCTATCAATTTTGCATATATCAAGCGTGTAAAGGTTTTCATTATTTTATCATTAGTTTTCCTAAAATCTTTTCAGTGTTGTTAGATCATCCAGAAAATATTAATTTTCTGTCTAAAAAAATTGCACAAAAAAGAAATATCTTCGCTATTACAAACATTTACAGTTTTCAAAATAGTGCAAGAACATTGTAACACACAACTCATCACACATATCTCTTCTGGAAAGCAATTATAAACTCAAAAAAAGCGACAAAATTATTACTTAGTGAACTTTTTGAAAAAAAATCAGATACAGTTGCGCAGATACTTGCGCATGCGCATGCTTGGGCAGATATCAGATAGGTACAAGATTGATAGGTTCTATTAATAGTGAATTTCCATGCAGCTGAATTTCAATTCTGTTATGTGAAATGGAATATTATTATTTATTCCAGTAAAATGCATTTCAGCAAAACAAAAATAATATAATAATTCGAAAATGTAACAAATAAAACTGCTTATTCCTGCGCAATACTTGGAACATCAGTTTATGAAAATGTACCTTAACAACAAAACCGACGGTGGCGGTTCACGCAAGTATCGCGGGATATTTGGAAAACAGACCACGATTTCATTTGTTTTCTCATAATCAAGCTAGCGAATGTCCAGCGTTTTTGTCTGCTGTTTTACAGGTACGAGTCGGCACACCAGGGTTTTTAGGCATCTTAAGGCTGGAACACAATGAAAGTTTTATGTTTTTAGTTTTAATTTTCATAATTTTGGATATTTTTTTCACGCGAAACCATTATTGCCATTATTATTTTAATCACGCCTCATAAACGATCTTGTAGGTAAAATTTAAGCTTAATTTTTCAATACTGTTTTGCATCTTGTTTTATTTCAAAAATTGGTAAACAAAATCCCAAAACTTAAAACTTATTACATAAAACATCCATTGTGTCTAGGGCTTTACTTTACCATTTCCCAATGACGTGTTCCGTCCGAAAGTGTACATAGACAGTTTTCTTATTATTTTCAAATTCACAGGAAAATAAAGTTATTCTTGTAGATTCTTTGCACGAGTGCCCGAAAAATATAATTCAGTGATCTTTAAGAGACACTCGTTGTTTTTTTTGGGTGCTTGCCAATAAAATTCTAATGTAAAGGGTTTTACGAAAGCTTGGATATTTAATAAATTTTTTCGTTATTTATATCCGAAGTTTCATGGTAATAATTATAATATTTGCCTTGAATCACCCACAAAAAAATCCCCTGTGACCTCATCCGAATGACCTAAATTCTCTTTTGATATATTAAAAAATTTTTTTTTCGAAATATTGTCTTATAATAGCGCTATAAAACGCTATCGTATTATCAGAAATCCCTCTGGGTACGCCGATAAAGTTAATGAATCGTTTTTATATGGATATTAGATGCCTGTGTAATCAAAACAGTTCACGGATTAGCTGAATGAAAATTATTCATTATTTTCCGTACTTCATTATTCGTTATAAACCGCACTGACTGGTACAGTACTCCTACCATATGGTATTCGATTTAATCAATTCACAAACATTTCCGAAAATAGGGTGGTGATGATCTCCTTTCGGTGGCGGTATCACTTTTCACTTGGATAATTGAATAGTGGAGTTTCTCGGTACTGTTATCATTTCATTAAATATTGTGTACATCAACACATTCTTCAGAATGTATTGTTTGAATTACTAGACCTAACCTAGACCAATCATAATGAAGTTTAGAGATCCACTAGAAAAAGTCAAGCTATTCAAAAATTTGAAAAACCTGAAAAATAAATCTATATTCATCACAGAAGACTTAACTCGTGAACGAAGAATCCTTCTGAAGACAGCGAAAACATCATACCAGGCAAAAAAATATGGACCTTCGAGGGCCAGATTTTCATCAAGATCATCGACACCAATGCGAAGATTTCATCCATGCAAGATATTCAGCAGTATGTACAATGAGTAATAAAAGAACTCTCGTTTTCTTTAAGGTTGATCACACGTTTTGTTATTTGGTTCTGTCTCGGGATTTTTTTTTTAGTAGATGTTAAAATAACTATACACTATACTTTTCATTTTCTATTTCTATAGACTTTTATTGTTATTTTTTAGTCTTATCCTTTTGAAGGAACTCATACTAATTTTTTAGCGTCCCAATATGTTAGACTTTTTGGATTCTTTAGAGAATTATGAGGAGAGGAAAACACATATCTGTGAAAACATAGTAGACAACCTATCTCTGATATCTAATAAATATCTCAACATTTTTCACTTCAATATAAGAAGTATGAGGAAAAATGTTGTTGCACTTCTACTCTATATTGAAGAATTCCATCATAAAAACATTGATATACTCGTACTATCTGAATCATGGGTTTTGGATGATTTGGAGGCTTTCACGATACCAGGGTTCAATATATATTATAATGATTCGCAATTTAACCAAAACGATGGGGTTGTGGTTTTTGTGAAATTTCTGCCGAGGTAACGACTATAAATTTAACGGAAATAAAACTAATCAAAATGAATTTTAATATCAGTAACAATTCATATTCCATAATTGCTACATATAGACCACCCTCAATAAATGTAGATATTTTTTTACAAGATATTGAGAATTACCTAAAATCACTTGCAACATCAGATTATAGTGTATTGATAGGAGACATAAATATCAACTTACTCGATACTGATTCCCTACTTGTTAATAGGTATATATGCCTGATGGCAGAATTAGGATATTTCTCCTATATAACGAAACCCACGAGAGAATCTCATGGCTTTTCTTCTATAATAGATCACATATTTGTAAAAATTTCCAATAAAGTTAGAATCAGTGTTAATAAACTGAATTCTTACATTTTCAAAACAAATTTAACGGATCATTATACAGTGCTCTTATCCATTCCTCTCAACTGCGATAAAAAAAAATAATAGAAAAATCACGAAAGAAATCATAACTATAAACCATAAAAAATTGTCGAATCTATTCATTAACGAAAATTGGCATTCTACCTATGAATCTCTGGAACCAGAAACTGCCTACATGGCTTTCCGTTAAAAATTAAGTGAATTTCTGCAATCAAGCACTCAGGTAAAAATAGTAAAAAACAACAAATTAAATACAAAATTAAAACCATGGATGACTCAAGGGCTATTGAACTCTATCCGAAGTAGAGACTTTCTAAAAAAAAAATTGAATAGACACCGTGGAAAATAGCCAAGAATATAAGAATTACAGAAATTTTCTTAACAATCTAATCAGGACAACTAAACAAGAATACTACAAAACAAAAATTGAAAACTTTCAAACAAATATCAAAAAACTTTGGAAAAACATTAATGAAATAACAAGCGAAAAACGGCAAAGCACCTCGGACTTCATTATCATTGATGAGGAAAATCAAAAAATTACTTCGGATAAAGAAGTCGCTAATCATTTTAATAAATTTTTCACCAGTATTGGTACAAAAATGGCAAATAAAATTAAAAAATCAGCTACTCTTCCTGAGCGCTGTAGGACACGGACCAAAAATACTCGAGATGCAATCTTCCTTCGACCTATATCAAAAAATGAATTAATAAAAATTATATCAGAACTAAAAAATAATACCTCACCTGGTCCTGATAAAATTTCAGTAGAGCTAATAAAAAAGTATCATCTTCATCTAGTAGACCCTTTATGTCACATTTTGAATTTAATATTAAGTAGTGGAACAGTTGCATCTGCTTTCAAAGAATCATTAACTACCCGTATATTCAAAACTGGGAACAAAAAGTTATCGAACAACTACAGACCAATAACTGTGATAAACAACTTCACAAAAATCCAAAAAATAGAATCATGAATTATTGTGAAAAAAATTATATCCTATCTGCATCACAATTTGGATTCAGAGAGAACTGTTCCACGGAAAAAGCAGTCTTTGAATTAACAAAATCACTTCACAACTGCTTTGAAAATAAACAGAAATGCATAACGGTATGGCCAAGGCATTCGATACTGTCAACCATAACATTCTGTTCCAGAGACTGGAAAGCGCTGGCATAAGAGGCCTTCCCCTGGATATAATAAAGAATTACTTAACAGACCGCACACAAATTACTAAAATCAATAACACGTTAAGCGACCCTCTACCGGTATCCATGGGTGTGCCACAGGGGACGGTACTGGGTCCAATTTTCTTTTTACTTTACATAAACAGCTTGTATGGCTTGAAACATATAGAAGGAAAACTCATCTTTTATGCGGACGATACCGCTGTTGTATTCATGGACGATAATTGGGATGAAACATATAAAAAGGCTGAACATGGACTCAAAAAAATTTATAGCTGGCTTAATGAAAGTATGCTCAGTTTAAACATCGAAAAAACTAAATTTATCACCTTTTCGTCCACAATAAGAGATCAACCCGAAAATATTCGACTACATGGAACCGTCTGTAAAGATGACCCCAACTGCGCCTGTGTAAACATAAAAAAAATTAAAAGTATGAAGTACCTAGGAGTGATGATTGATCAACACACTCGTTGGAATGAACACATCAATCATACTACAACGAGACTCCACAAATTGATATTTAAATTTTACCAGTTAAAAAACATCCTAAACAAAAAAAATAAAATAATGGTGTACGATGCCTTGGCTGAGTCCATAATCCGCTACTGCATTGTTGCCTGGGGTGGGACTTTCAGAACTTCCCTTCACTGCTTAGAAGTTACCCAAAATACCTTACTGAAAATATTGTTTAATAAAACCAGGAGGTATGGAACTGAGCAACTCTATAATGAAATAGGAGTTATAGATCTTAAACAGTTATATTGCTATCAATGCCTTATCTGGACCAAAAACTGTACATTGCCCCCTGAAATACACTATCATCTTACCCGAAGAACAGCAAGGCAGGAAATTCCTATCCCCTTGTATAGAACCACAATCACATAGAAATTTGTAACCTATTATGGTCCTAAACTTTTCAATCTACTACCCTCTGACATTAGAAATATACAAAATAAAAATAAGTTCAAAAAACAAGCCAAAATGTTTGTACAATTACATGATAAAGATGTCCTGAAACCAATTCTCGAATAATTACATACATTACTCTGCAATTACCAAGGTCTTTTCTCTGTTATTTTTTCCTCTCCTCATAATATCAATTTTGAAAATTGATTATAGTTCCTTTCATTCTGTTACTATATAATCGAAAGAAAAATATTGATAAGAGAACGACCCACAATACAAGCTGAGCTTAGGTGGGCTTCTCTTATCAAATAAATAACGAATTGTAAAGATCTTACTGAATAAACTTACTTTACTTACTTTACTTACTTACTTACTGATTTGAATAATTATCATTCTTGTATTGCATATTCAAATTAAATAAACGTAAAAAAATTCAAATTTTTTATTTGAATATCCTCAATTGAAGAAAATAAATTTTAAAGTATGTCACACCTATTATTTTGTTACATTATTGAATATGATATAAAAGCTTGTCCCGGGAAGTATTTCCCGTGTATTTTTTATTAATTAAGTTTAAAATTAAATTACCCCTGTCAAGATTTATCCTTTCTAATGACAAACTAATCGATTTGAGGTACTTCAAAGTTTAATATCTTCGTTTCATTCAAATAAAAGGTTTTTTATCGTTTATTTCATTTTGTACTTTTTAATTTAAAATTTGTTTTATTATCTATTTAATAGGTGCGCCAGATTTCCAGCTTCTTTTGGCACTTACCCTACCTTACTCGAAACATGCAAGCAAAGCTATGAGAATTATTCGACGATTAGATGTTTTTCACAATTTTCACGGAATTTTTCGATTTTCTACGCGTTCTCAATCTAACCTTCGAAGGGGGACAGGCGGGTCACTTTTTTCAAACAAAGTTATTCGATGCTCAGATATCTTTCAATATTTGAACGGATTTTTTCTATTTTAATTTGGATGTGGTGGATGATGTTCACCACACTTTCCAAAAGATGAAAAATGCGGTGAACTGAAATTCAGTACATGAAATTTACCACACTTTCCAAAATTAGGGAATTTGCAACACTTTCCAGGTAAAATAAAATTCTGTTCAGATTCGACTCGAAAGTTTCGTGAATGAAAGTCCTAACCAAACACTTTTGAAAAGATGGAGATTGCAGTGAACTAAAAAGCTCCTAATGAAAGTCAACACACTTTCCGAAGTGAGAAAATTCGCAACACTTTCCAGAAGATGGAATTTGCGCTGAACCAAAAATCTGTTCATATGCCACTCGACAGTGTGGTGGATGAAGTTCTCCACACTTTCCAAAATGGGAAAATCCGCAACATTTTCCATAAGAATGCGGTGAACTAAGGATCTGTGAATGAGAAAATGAGAAACTTGATTTTGAGTCTTGGGTTGGTCAGAACAACAAAATGTTGTCTACCTGTCAATGTGTGGATAATCATCTAACTATGGATTCCATGGCTCGTTTCAAGTTGAGCTTTAACTAGTGACTGTAAATTCATTTACACTGTAAATTCATGTAATTCATTTATACTGTCTTTGCCTTAGGGTACTAATTTAGAGTGCATTCGTTTCAATATCGAAAGACCTCATAAAACCGTCCTGATGAGTAGGTAACTACGAAACAGCTGTCGGCGGAGGTTGAGATATCGGAATTAAATCGAAAACACTCTATTCACTTTCGATAATATATGAAGGTATTGAAGTTATATCAATTTCAACGGGAATATGATTACAAAATAATTATTTTTTTAACTATTTACAAAACATTTACAAATATATTTCAACTGAAGATACAAATGAGAGGTTGGCGCTCTGTGGTTGATTATTTTTGTTTCTTTCCTGGCATTTGGCTTCACGGACCGATGATGACAAATAATTGTATTGTGTATACGGTTGCTGTACATTCTGAGTTCTGAGGGTGGTAGCTACTGATTATCTTTCCTTATTATTAATATCTTTTCGGTTGTTGTCATTGTCTAAATAAATTTCCCAAAATACCCAAAACATGTTTGTTCGGCAATAATTTGTGATATACTCTTCATTCAAAAGGAAAAAAAAAACAATCAGATTATTGGTAATCAGTGGAAGAGTTATCATGAAAACGATAATTTAAGAGCGATGTATTTTGTCTTGGTTTTCACTATTTTTTTTTCTAACCCATTAGGAAACATTTAAACCATAATATGCCCCCTTTAAAGTGTTCTGTAGATTTTTCTCAAAATGATCACGTTACAGAAAATGGTAAACGAATTTTGTACGCATGTAGTAATTTAGGACAATCTGTTTATAACCGACGTATCCAGATAACGAAAATACAGATCAACAGTTCGTTCCTGTTTTTCAATCAACCACACTCTAATTGAAATTTGATAGACATTATCATATCGATCGGATCACATTTATTGTCCTCAGCTGTACCTCATAACAAAGTGATAAAATTATAATTATTTATGAATGGATATATGGGCAGCTTTATTGTTAGACTCCAACTGAAGGTATACGACTATTTAGCACGTATTTAGCCAAACTTCCTTTGATAATAGTACGTTGAGTGTTGGGGTGAAAAATGTTAGTAGTAGGTAGTTCTCTCTTTGTATTCGTGGCTGCTCTCTTCATATGGAAGGACTAGTGTACTCACAATCTCCTATGAAGATGTATCATATTGCTCTTCCTGAACATCATCCCCGTATTCCACGCATAGTATTATAACTATTATTATTACTAACAAAATCGCATCAAATAAAATTCTTACTTTGAATTAATTGAGATTATACATCTGAAAATTATTAATCGTGAATGTTTAACAGAAGTAATCCTCCTACTTCGCGGATTTTAACTGTCAGACTGTCACTATAATAGTTGTTCAACAGGTTTTTGGTGTATACCTGAATATTTTGAAGTATTTATAGTATTACCACTAAAAATATGTAATAAGTTACACCTCTCCATCACAAAATATCGTATGAAGCAGTCTAATTAAAAGATATTTCAGTTAATATCACTTTCATTATCTTCTTCACGAATTTTGCTGAGCTGATCACGTGAAACCGTGTTTTCATCCCAATGTTTGGAGAAATAATATCGCTACTTCAATGATATTACAATGACTCGGTATTTTTTCTAACTGCGGAAATATATGTGTTTTTGTTTGCAGAATTGTTTTTATTTGCTGGTTCCTATGAAAAAAAAATCCTTTAATGTTCAAAAACTATCGGAGGTAAAAGTAGGTGTATCTTGAATTTCTAAGGGCCAATGATTTAGAATGTAAATGACATTCAATGGGTTCACATTCTAACAATTGGTAAGACGATCTAGAGATAAAACTGATCATATACAACCAGCCTTAACTTCTGTCGTCTGTCTATCGTTCACTTTTCGACGTGAAATATCCCAAAGGCTCGAAGATATCGATAAGAATATTTGCCATTTCTATTATAAATCGAAAACAATATTTTGCAAATTGCCACAGATATAAGAAAATTGGACACAAACCATCGGAATGTAGAAATAATAAGAGTCTTCCGTCTACAGCAAGATGTGATAAAATCAATTCTAATACTGAGTATTTTAGCTGCAGAAAAATTTGCTGAAATTAATGAATCTCGTGAACAATGCATCGATAGCTAAAGGTTATGTTATGTTGAGACTATATTAATCTCAATGATCATTACATGTACTGGGTTTACGTACGCATTTGGGAAAAATTACCAAGAATGATTTTTTTTCTTGAACCCCTCGGACTATAGTCCTCGGAAAACACTTCTTTGGGTAATAAGTTTCAGAAGCCGAGATAAATAAAAATTGGAAACCCTAATGAAGCTATACCAATATGATTTATCAAACAGATTCTTTGATATCTGTATAATTGTAGCAAAATGATTGACCGATTGATTTCTTTTCCATTTTTGTTGTTTATATTTTGATACCGACTTCGTAGTGAAATAGTGAGTATAATTCTTAATGGTCGCGAACGAAAATATTTGTTGTCGAAATAAAGTGCATCAATAAATAATTTATGTAAATATTTAGGTAGCTGGTTTGATTAGGAAGTGGGTTGAATGATATGTTACAGCGAAAAATTATACAAATTCATTCGACCGATTAAATACTTCCAAACGATCCAATAATATCTTCGACTCCATATTTATTCAGTTGGGGTCCCGATTTGAGTACGTGTTCCATCCAATTTATCGTAATGTACTTGTTTTCGTGCACCAACCACGATTATCACTAGAATAACTTTTAGTCGGTCTTATCAATACTTTCTTCGGTACTCTTCAAGCATAATCGATGATTTGTTGAAGAATATATTTGGGACAAACAACCACCTTGGAACGACCTAAAGATAACAAAGTATTAGTCAAAATTCCATATGATCTACCGCTCACAAGGGTCCCACTTTCATTTTCTGATATGCTAATTTGCTGGAGTTGAATGCAGTAAAAAATCTACAAATGATACTTGGCAAAAGATAAGTACAAATTTCAAATAGATCGGGAATTTACGAAATCAGCTGTCAAAAGTGTGGTAAACTACAAGTTGCAGGGAACATTTGTTGAATGCTATTTATGTACGAAAAAATTTATTGGAAACAAATCAAATCCTCAAAATTTAAACTTAAACTCTGATAATCATCACAAGACATTGAAAATGCCTGTAAACCTCTTTCAATGTAGCATTAAAATTTAGCATCACAGGTTCATTATCCCTCTTATTTTCCTGATCAAAAATTGTCAACCGGTCCTATAGTATTAGCTTTGCTTCGAGCCTTCCAGGTTTCATATTCTGCATGAAACAAAACAATTTCTTAATGCTCTCCATTTCGGTCGCCTGTTATCTTGTATTAACCGTAAATATCATCAAAATTTCTTTGGATATCTAATAATCGCACTTCTGACACCAAATGTTGCTAACAATTGCTACGCTTCAAAGAAGTTCTTTCAGAGAGCAGGGTGTTTGGTCGACAAGCATTCAGAAGTGTGGAACTCTGGAGATCCATAGCCGCCCTCATAATTACAATCCGTGACATTAAAATTACTCTGTGTTATAATTGGCTCTCAAAGGGCCTTCAAGGATACACTTGCCACTGACATTAAAATTATTTTCGGCATGATTCATATCAATTGTAAGAATATCTTTGAAAGTGTGAGCGTTTCACTGTTTATAAAGCTATCAAGAATTGAAAAGTATAAGGGTATTTTTAAGGAATATAAAAGGTACAATCTTCGTCTGTGAATTGGGCTAAACCTTCAGAACAAAACAATCTGAAATATTTGGAAAATAATAATAGTATGCATCGAGATATACAGTACTAGTAACCCCCTCGTACCTTTTAAACGCTTATACTAATAATAATGAAAATTGGAGGGGGAAATAAACGGATGTTGGCTTCTCAACTAATATTAGAGCTGTTTCTCAAATCTTCATTAATCAAATTAATAATAATGACATCGATGAACAGGCGACTAAATTACCTTTTTTTTTTCAGGGTATCTTCCGTTTGGCGTGTGAAAATGTCCTAAAGACGATGAGAAAGGGAAGAGAGACCCTGTTGACTTTACTGGAGGCATTCGTTTACGATCCTTTGATCGATTGGACCGTTAGCGGCGAGGTTTTGGCCGGTACCACTTTCGGTGGGATGGCCACGGACAACAGTTCCAAACAGAGCAAGAAGGAGTTAGAAAAAGAGGTTATGTTGTCCATGTTCAACGTAAGATGTACCGAAATGAAGACGGAATGGCACGAAAATAAGTAAGTGGAAAAAGTACTTGAAAGCGGCACAAAATTGGTTTGGTCTTGGCCAGGTTGATATCATTGGATAGTTCAGTCTCCTTTGCCTTATTTCGATAATTCTTTCATCAGAAGCAAACGAGAGTAAAGCAGGGATTATAATATAAACTCGAATTGCAAATCTTGAATAGAATTTTGTCGAAAAATTATGTTTATTCGTATAATCTCGGCAGCGATTCTGAGAATATTATAATTTCTACTAAACTGTCTCCCGTTGACCTTCCTAGGAATGATAACACGCAATTCAAAACCTCTGATATAATCATTTCGTATATTTCAATTATTTAATTACTACCCGCTAAACTGAACGGACTTACTCGTTGTTTCCTCATATTTCTCCCGCTCGCTTATATACCCTAATAGCTTTTCGCGCATCGAATGCTGTGGAAGTGTTCGACTTTATTTCTGGGCATTGACAGTAATCGACCCAATAGAACCGATAACGAATCTTATCCAAAGTCTTATCACTGTGACTTATCGAAGTAAATTAATTTCAGGTAATTTTTGAATTAAAGTCTGGCGTTAAGTTTTGTTTCTCGGACTGGGGACGTGACTTTCGCTACCTGTGAACAAAGTTTTTTTTCAATTAGATCTCTTATTTTTGTTATGAGAAAAATTATTTCTATTCCGCTGCTACAACTCTATCTCAAATTGCAACGTTCTGCAACTTTTATTTTGTGCCATTTTTTTTCAACAACTACGATCGGTATATTAAAAATAACTTCAACAAAACTTTTTATACCACTAACTTTATCATGGCACTAATTTTAATTACTTAATATCGATGTAAACAGGTTTTTCTTTAAGGAAAAGAGAAAACTATTTCAAGCATTGTGTTGTATACAATAGAAATTTATTTTGATCGATTTTCGTCAGTACTGAAATGATGCCAAACTCATTAATAAAAAAATTATCAAACTATACTTCATTTGGATAGTTATTTTGAAAAAAGGGTAATCGGTGTGTAAAGAAACCTAAAATTTTTTTAGATGCGCAAAGAAGTTCAATGATTATTTTGATTATTGAATTTTGCATCATTTTAGTACAGACGAAAATCGATTCAAATACATTTCTTTCTTAAATGCTTAACGATACATCAACTTTCCATCAAACACAACAAATATTTAAAACGGTTTTCTCATTGTCTTAATACAAAACATGTTTTCATCGATATGCTGTAACTAAAAGTTGGTGGCATGATGAAGCTAGTGGTATAAAGTTTTATCGAAGTTAAATTTTTTTTAATGTATTAGAAAATGGCAATAACTGAAAGGTGCAATAGACCGTTCAAATTTGAGACAAATATGTGTGAAATCGGATTAGAAAAAACTTTTCTCGTTAAAGCATTCTGAAATTAATCAATTATTTTGAATTGGCTCGAACACGAAAATATCTATAAAACAGAGAAATGAGCTCGTCATCACTGACGAGACGAATGGCTCTTTTTTGGGCAGAATCCCAAAGTTTAAGTGTATGTTTAGAGGCTGCAATCCATATATAGAAACCGTATTGCAGTACTGTCCCCATTTAGAAACTAAAAAATCTAGCAATGGGAATCGGCATCCACCTCTCACCTCTAGCTCAAAGAAGGAAGCTATTCAAAAATTAAAACTGTTTACTAGTTGAAGGTTTCTTTACTTCTCGATAAACCAGGTAACTACGATATCACTAGCACCATCTTTTGTATTTTCAGAGTCTTGGAAACATTCCAGATTTGAATGAAAAGTAACTTTGAATTCAAAGTTAGGGTATTATCTAAACATTGACAGGCAGCCAACAATTCATTGTTCTGACCAACCCAAGCATCAATCAAGTTTCTCGTATTTTTAGAGGAACGCAAACAGAATATAAAGTGAATAGAGTGTTTTCGATTAACTTCCGATATTTTGTTTGCGTTTTTCTAAATACACGAGAAACTTGATCGAGTCGTGGTTTGGTCAGAACAATGAATTGTTCGCTGCCTGTCAATGTGTAGATAATCATCTAAGTTTGAATTCCATGGATTGTTTTAAATTGAGTTTCAACTAGCGACTGTAGATGTCACAAGTTATTTTTCATTTTTACTGTCTTTTCCTTTGGGTCCTAATACAGGGTGCATTCGTTTCAATTTCGAGAGACCTCATAAAGCCATGCTGATGAGTAGGAAACTACGAAACAGCAGTCTACGGATGATGAGCTCTCTGAATTGAATCGAAAACACTCTATTCACTTTACATTCCAGTACTCCAGATTTGTTTGACCTATTTCAATCAGTAAATTTTCATGGAATCACATAATAATCGACGGATTCTTAGTTTTAGTTTGGATAACATTGCTGTAGAGTTTCCACACATTTGAATAGCTCCTGTACAGTCACTGAAACTAGAGAACATACTCTGAAATTTATCGACGACATTTGCTATTTCCTCGAACCAATTATTTATTTGAGTGATGATTATCATGCCAAGGACTTGAAATATTTAATTTGAAATAATGTTTTCGATCAGACCATAAAAATTTGTATCACATTCATCAAACCTGTAACTTTTTTTTATTGACCTTGGCATTTGCCACATATTTCTCAAGTGTAGTATATCTTGAATAGTTTTTTAACAAACATGTTTATTTCAGAGAAGAAATATTAAACGAGATCCCCATTCTAGAAAAAGGCCTGGACGCTTATCTAGAGCTCAACGTCCAGATTTCCGAAATGGAGGGCGAACTTCAAGATCTTCACCAGCAATTAGCGCTCGTCAAAGAAGCAGAAGCACAAGGACACGGCCACTCCCTGTACGCACTCCCTTCCCTTTACGACGCCTACCATAAAAACCAACTAACTGTGAACAACGCGAGAAAAGATTTGACCGGCATTGTCGATGATTGCGAGAGGCACATAGAAATATACACCAGCCTCCTGTCGTCTTACGAAAGACAACAGTTTTCCCAGTGGTTGATCGATATTAAGATGAGCAATAGCGAGGATAGCATGCGTATCTTCGATTTAGTGAAGGAGTTTCTGCACAACGCCGGCAAAGATGACGTGGTGGCTAAGTGCGAACAGTCCGAGCAAGAAGTTTTCCGCTTGTCGCAGCACATGAACATGGTGGTGAGGAAGTGCCTGCAGATTTACCAAGATTACTTTTCGATCATAGCGCAGTGCCCGAAATCCTACCTCGAGTCTCATAGGATGTACCTGTACCTGAAGTGGTCCAAGTTTCTTTTGGAAACAAACAGCTTCAACAGCTGCGAAGTGGTTTACGAGAAGATAAGGCAGTTTATAGAGTCTTCCAAGATAATTAACCCCCACGTGGTTACAGTGGCCTTCAGCCTGGATGCTTTATACAAAGAAAATGTGATGCAAGTCAACAAACTGTTCGAAGAGTTATCGGCTATAAGAACGAAGGAGAGCAGTACTGCGTTGGAAGCGATCTATAACAACGCCAAAGTGGGGATAAATACGTTCCTCAGCTCCGAAAAGGGCGCGGTCAGCGCTTTCGAGTTCGTCCTCGCCAGCGAATTGATTCTGCTGAACAGAAACTTGTTAACTCTCGAGATAGCTGCTCAGCGCAGCGGAGATTGGCTGATCAATCTGACTTCTCGCGATGGCGATTGGTTTTTGGACGATCTTCTCCTCCACAGTACCAGAGCCGTGGAGATGGTTAGCAATTTGCCGCCCAGGCAGGAATTCGACGAAAACTTCTGCAAGATTTTGAACGGCATCAGAATCGCAAGCAACATCTACAAGGGGTTGTTCGAATTGAATTTCAATTTTCACACTATCATTCTTCCGGAGTCTATTAAAAAGATTCATTGCGAAGAATCTTCGGTGATTGACTTAATCAACGACTTGAATAAGGTGCTAGTGGATGTTGGGATTTCCATACCGGATATGATTGCGCAGCTGGAGAAGTTGCTGACTTGCGTTCTCATGCAGATGGATTATGACGTGAGTGATTCTTTTTAGTGATTATATTTTTAACACGTGTATAAAAAAAGTATACACGCCAGTTGGGTCCAGTATGCCGCCAGTATAATTTTAAATTCACGAACAATAATAACTTCGTTCTAGTTGTATACTACCAGGATACTCTTAGTATAAGTGTGGCCTGATGGGCCTTTCACCAAAAATACCCGCGTCAGTAAACGTGTTAATACAATTTGGGTACAGATGGGTTTGAAGGATATATTTTGGTATGACATCATTTATTAATATATCAACTTCCCGACTTTTACCAATTACCCCAATCTTTACCTCCTGGAACTCTCTATATCCAATTTTGCGAAGAATCAAACCAAAATCACAACATTCGTTCGTCATTATTCATAAGTTTTGACAATTAATTCATAATCTCCTTCCCCAAATACCCCAATTTAGAAAAAAATTAGACCATAATCACAAAACAAAACATCCGTCATCTTGAATTCATGAATTTTGACAAATAATTTATAGGTTGTAGACGATGTAGTAACTTGATTACGCTGTTTTCAGACGTACATCGTTTTGATAGGTTGGAAGATGTTTGACTTCTTTCACGTTTTCACAACGTTCCAATTTACTTTATTGTCAGAAGTTTTAAAAACTTGTAGACAAAGCTTCTTTTACTTGGTTTCGGTTTATCAAACCATTATCAAGTAAGCCAGGAGATCTTCATTATATACAGATAAAATAAAGTAGGATAGGAAGTACAATAAAACCTATTTTGAACAAATTTTTTTACCTGTAATATCATAAACATCTATATCAAAACATTTCTGAGTAGAATCCAAAATAATTAGCGAAGTAGGTGCCTGTGATGGCTAATTATCAAAATTCACAAATTCAAAAGAGGAGAGCTGTTTAGTTTTAGTTGGTCTTTCTTTTAACGGTACAGTTTTTAATAAATTTATTTATTTCCCATACTTCTAACAAGTTCATTATCCTTCTCTTGCTGCATGTATGCAGGATTTCTATGGTTTGTTTTTTGTAGATGTTCATATACCGGGTGACCACGAGGTGAGGTAAGCCTCCCAATTTTTCTATAGTTTTGAATATACAGGTTTCAAATTTGGTACGTCAATATATTACTCAAATACGCATATTTTGACTCCATTACCAAAAATTCACCACTTCCGGTTTACCCGGAAGTGACCCCAAACTTTTTTTTTCAAATGACACCCTGTACAATTTTTTTCATTGTCTGGAATAACACGCAATTTGTGAAAACAGTTCTTCAAAATTGAAAATCGGTTGAAAAATGACGCAAATCGAACAAAATTGGCCATGAACATCAAACTCAAAAATCATCACAACTGACGAACGGCGTCAACATTTACGAGATGAAGGTTCGAGGTAAGATACAGCTGAAAATATGGCTTCTCATGTAATTGCAGCAACCATATTTTCAACAGATTTTCAATTTTGAAGAACAGCGTTAACACAAAGTGCGTGTTCTTCCGGATAATCATAAAAAATGTACAGGGTGTCATTTGAAGAAAAAAAGTTTGGGGTCACTTCCGGTTAATCCGGAAGTGGTGAATTATCGGTAATGGAGTCAAAATAGCGTATTTGAGTAATATATCGACGTACCAAATTTGAAACCTGTATCTTTGAAACTATAGAGAAATTGGGGGGCGTACACCCGGTATAGCTGATTTTCTAACAGATAATACATGCTCACGGTACTTAATGAAAATCTTGCTTACATGCACTAAGAGAAGGGAAATGAACTTGTTGGAAGCATTGGAAATAAATGAATTAAATAAAAACCCTAACTTTCAAACCCTCGATGACCAACTAGAACTAAACAGCTCTGGTAAAAAATTTTGTTATCTCAGGAAGGGTTTCACTGTGCCTACCTGTATAATGAAGACATTTAAGGGTATAGTTTACTTGATAAACTGGTCGAAACAATACACATTATATTCAATGTTGAAATTAATTGAATAATCAATAATTACGAACTACAATGGTGATTTGTTGTTTTATCAAACAGTTACATAAAAGTTTGTAATAAAATAATGAAAAATGTATTCAATCGTTTAGGTTTGTTTCCACAAGCTTGAATTTTCCACTTGAAGCTGCTTATGGCTAAACAACTGTGATTTTGTAAAATCATAATCTGTGAAAGTTATTAAAGTTAAAGGTTTATTTGGTAATTATGGAATTACTCCGCATTATGAAATGAAACTCATATCTGAACAAACCTTAATTACTACTTAATCTATATAATGAATTCCTCTATAACACTCAGTTGTAGTTTGAATCCATTATATTAATGAATATATTTCATTAAATTTTAAAATTCCTGTTAAATTATCGGCTCTCAAGGGAAGTTGGTATTATCGTCCTCGAATGTTGAGGGTTGGTCCTCAGATATATAAAAAATACATGATTGCTAAATTTTTAGCGATTCTAGATGTGAACAATGTGCGTATTTTTTACTGATACGTGACTGCAATGCTTCAAGATGTGTTAGAAAAATAAATGAGTGTTGGGACACCACGGCTAAAATGATTTTTTTCTACAAGCGTGCGTGATTCACCTTATATCAGCAAGCAATTTAGTTTCAGAGCTGTCATGTTCCCGCACTAGTGCGAAAAAAATTTCCCGCAAGCTGAAGTCGTTTCATGCGAGTTCTTCTTGCACTAGCGCGGGAAAGAACTTTCCCGCATACGAAAGTTTGTACAAGAGCGCTACAGATTTTTAAATGCGCTTTTAGAAAAAGGCTTGATCCTAACTCATGCGGAAAGGTAGTTTCCTGCACTCCGCTTTGCGTCGTTCGGGTAACGGCAGTCGCATGCGGGAAAAGTACTCTTTCGAAATGTCACATATACCAGTAATGTTTTTTAATGCCATGTGGTCAAGAAATGTCTAAGATGTAAAACAGCAGGTAGAAAGGGTTAACGAATGTTATTGAAAATGTACCTAATCCAATACGGTAATTATCTGTAATTACCTGTGTCTGAATAAATACAACTTTTTAAGACCTTCATTTGTGATATTGGGTCTTCAATCAATATTGAAAATCACCCCTTTCTACTTGAGCTAGATAGAGTCGGTATACATGCTGATTTGCTTACAAGGTTTCAGTCTTAAATTACAAACAGGTCAGTTACCCTGAGCAGGTTCATTTCTGGATTTGTTCATATTACTTCCAGCGTTCCCCAGGGCTCCCATCTGGGTCCTCTTTTCTTCAACATCCATTTCAATCATAAATCTAGATGTTTCTCCTTTCACGACTTCTTAAAGTATGCTAAGAATTTGAAAATGTTTCACGAGCTGTACTAATGATTTCCTCCAACTCTCTCTTCCCTAAATCTTAATGTCATCCTATTACGTTTACAAGAAACAAAAACATGCACCTCCATCAATACCATACAAACAGGCGGCAGCTTAAGACTACGTCACAACAAGAAGCTGTTTTGTATGACTTCAAACTGTTATTTGATTCACATATTAATTATTTTGCACAGAAAACTAACAAAGCACAATTCTTTTTGAATTCTCCTCTCTAAATAGATGTTGTGATTCTTACAATGCTATTTCCATATCAACAGAAACAGACATTTTTGTTTTTTTTTTTTTCAATTAGGTTTTTTGTTCCAGGCAACATACGACTACGTTTTGGAGCGCGTTTCTTTCATCAAACTTCAATATTTGGCATTGATACCGTCTCAGTCAGAATCATTGAGTCAAGGAAAAATGCTTTTGATGGGTTTCAATGGGCTCTTCGACAAATTGACCCAAGAAATCAATAACGTAACCATCACTTTGGGTAACATAGACATCCCGAAATCGTGGAAGAGACTGGACCATGTAAAAGAGGCTCGGAACATAGCGCCTCACATATTCAACACGCAAGTTCGTAGCATACTGGAAGACATCTTTTTTTTGAAGAGACTGAAATCGATAGTGGATTTCTTCACTTTAGCCCAAGAGATGTGCAGGTCCTTAAAAGGAGTCGGATCAGGAATAATTTTCAACGATGACCAACTGACGAAACCTATCAAGCAGTATATCGCAGAATTTATCTCGAGAAAGTTATTGGGGATATTGCCCGAAGCGATAACGTACGCGGTATGTTACCTCTTACAGAATTTGGGCTTGGACGTCACTCACGAAATCGAACAGAAAGATATCGGCGCTGAGAGTAAAGTTCCTTTGGACGAGCTGTACACGAAATCTTGGAATATTTTATTGAAAGACGGCACTTTCTCGCAGAACGTGCTGTCACAGGCATCCAGTCTAGAAACGAACTTGAAACTAGCCTGGGAAAAAATACAGGAACCGAAAAAAATCGAACAAAAGTTAACTGTTTTGCAATCTAGCGCGCTGAGGTTGCAAAGCCAACTGGCAGTTCACAACATGATGTTCGATGAGGTCCTGCAGTTGCAGAACTTCACGTCGATCAGGTCGAAATTCATCATGGACATCCAGGGCGAAATAGGATCGCTGAAAAATATTTATCGGCAGCTGATAGAAGCTAACAATAATCAACAAAAATTGATCGAGAAAGCCGATCAACGATTGAACTGGGCGAAAGGAGCGAATCCTAATGTGATCGAAATATCCGCCGCGTTCGAAAGTGCCATAGAAACTAGGAATATGCAGTTGAATTTGGAACTGAAAATCGCGAATAGTATTTTGTCGTCTTACAGCACTGTTCTGAAACACGAATTTTTCAGAAGCATGTCCGCAGAACCTACCAAGGAATATGAAAAAATGTTTTTGAAGTGTTTCGAAGGCTGGAGGTTGTCCTGCCAGTACATCGACTCGAAAATCGACTCCCTCTCGGCCCCTGAAGAGAGTTTGTTGAAAATGTTCACCCCCGAAATAGTCAATGATCCGAAGTGGTTGCACAGAATATCGGAAATCTTAACTGATACGATAACGGTGGCTCAGAAAAAGTTGAAGGAAAATAGGGCCTCCAGTTTTACGGATAACGACGGTCTGATGTCGCTTATGGACAATTTCAAAACAATCTACAACAATCATTGTAGACTTTACTCCGACGTGAAAGGTTTGATAAAGTCGATGACCAAAATTGATGACTACAGTATTCCCACCCAGCATTTCTTGCAGGAGTACCGACTGTACACCGAACATTTTTCCATGTTATTCTCCAAATTCAAAAAGGAAATCAACAAAGAAGAAGTTAAAGAACTTTTGGATCACATGAATTTCATCAGAGACCATACCCCGGCAGTTTACGAGGATCTGTTGAATTTAGAGTCGGCCAAGAAGAGGGCCCAGTTGATTAGGCAGAAAGCCATAGAAAGCCCCGAGCGGGCCATATCGCAGAAGCAGGAGAGCACTACGAAAGGACAACAGAGTAATGCTTATGCTATGAAGGTGTGGCGTAGAGTTAAGATGAAGTTAGAAGGGAGAGATCCTGATCCAGGCAGAAAGAGCACCGTTCAGGAACAGGTAGGTTTTATCGAGCTCATTGCAGCATTCCTTTGTTGGATTGGCTCTCACGGAATGAATTCACTAATTGCGTGACGAGTTGTAATTCAGTGTTGTGGCATTAGTCAGATAAGTAGTTTTCTGTCGAATAACTGCCCCAGTATGGAACTGGAAAGAAGTTTTTAAATAATTCTCTCTCTCCTCGTGAACTTTCACTTGTTCTAAATCCAATAAATTATTTCAAGAAATGAAGTCTTTCATGCCTATTTTTGCTGTTGTTACGATATTTGTAAATAATACTCCGAACACACTGAACTGTTTTTATTATCTTCACTATAAAAATACAACTACTACACTGACTTATAAAACACTTGAATCTCTTCAAACTGCTCAACTGACACTACCTAAATCTTCCAAAAACTTCCTCCTTCGAGTGAAATGTGTCGTCTTATATACTCAATTAGAGCAGAGTAGATTTTTCGGGATTCTTCCGTTCTCCAGCGGCGTAGCTAGGGGATTTTTTCAATCTCGTAACATTATCCCCCTCTCAATTTTTATCGTCCCGATCAAACAATGTGTCGTTGTCTACATTAAACGTTCTAGGTGAACGACCTTCATTTTCGCTTGCGGGTTGCGTTGAATCTTATGTGGTCTATAGACCACGGCGTTTATTTTCTTAACTATCATGCAGGGATGCCACGAAAGCTGGTGATCAAACGGAGATTCCCTTCCAGGTGGGTCTTTCTGCTCCGCTTTCCTTCCATCTTAGAATATCTGCAACGCTTGGATCACTTTCTTGTTTTTCTGTGGTCCAATTGTCGTCAACCACTAATCTCACTTGGTTGATTCCTTCGCGACGTTCAATTCGCTCAAAGTATCCGAACAAGGTCTTCTGGACAAGGCATCTGCGTTGTTACGCAATTCGGTTATTTTTAGCCTCTTAACAGGAATGACCCTGGAGGCTCTATTATTGCTAGCCAGCATGCGTCGTATACGCTGGCTAATTTTGGTTTTGCCTGTCGCCCATTTGAGGACTCGCTGGAAGACCTTGTCCTCGGAGGTGATTGCGAACATGGTGGCATTCTTACCCTGCAGTCTTTAATAAGATGTCCCAATTTTTCACATCTATAGCATGCTCTGTCCTTCTGAATACTTATTCTGCTTATCAAATATATAATTTCATTGAGAAAGAACCTTCTCGAATGAACTAGTAACTGCGCCAAATCGTTGTTTAGGTTCTCCTATTGTTACCGCTCGTACTTTTGGGCTCAAGAAGTTGCCACTTCTAGAGAACGCCAAGGCACCGATACTCCTCTTGAAGTGTGTTAGTCGCGAAGTACTTTGGATTTAGGTCTCTTTGAATAACTCGATGTTGCTCGCCATACCGTTGCTCTAATGCAGTAATCAGATCTTCATATATATTTTGCTGTTCCATAGGTATCATCTGCAACATACCCAAAGCTGGCCCTCTCAAAGCTACTATGAGTGCCGTAACTTCTTCGCCCCATCCATCAGCCACTGCCTCAGCTTCAAATTGCCGGCGATACAGGGATCAAAAGTCGGTGTTTTTATGGGAAATTCCTGATGTGGCAACCCTGTCTCGACGATCTTGGTTCTTCAGAACTATCTGGTTTTCGAGTCCTTTCATCTACTCTCGCACTGTATCCACGTTCTTATTAAGCACATCGTTGATTTTCTTGACGTCTTCCTTTAGTTCCTCCATTATTGTACTTCGGTTTTCTGCAATATATGTTGGAAGAACTTGTCTTGATGTTCTAGAACTTTCTGAAAGTCTGTTATCCTTTGTTTTTCTATTCGTTTTAATTCGTTTTTTGTTGTTCGAGAATTTTCTGGAGAGCTTCTCATTTTTGTTTTTCATCTTCTCTCTTTTCAATGTTCTGCCAGAATTTTTTGGGGGGCCTTTACTCTTTCTTTCTTTTCATCCAACCGTCGCGTTTCCTCTTGTTTTTCATTTTCTCGTTCTTATTTTTCCTTCTGTCGCCGTTTTTCCTCTTCTTGCTTTTCCTCCTCTCGTTCTTGTTTTTCCTTCCGGCGCCGCTTTTCCTCTTCTTGTTTTTTCTCCTGGCACTTTCTTTCCGTATTTTTTATTGCATTTTTTAAAATGCTGAGTAATATTTTATAGTGGCGTAGTATTTTCATCTGATCTACAGAGTGTTTTGGAAATATTGAACTATTATTAGA
The DNA here is from genome assembly GCA_958502065.1 of Chrysolina americana. NCBI lineage: Eukaryota > Metazoa > Arthropoda > Insecta > Coleoptera > Chrysomelidae > Chrysolina > Chrysolina americana. The sequence goes on from OY293412.1 coordinate 92,597,019, forward strand.
AATTATTGTACATCATTATTATTATTATTCATGAAGAAATCGCAAATTGTTATTTGTGTTTTCAAAGTGAAACCGTTTAAAGGTTCCCTTCAAGTATAGACGTGATTTTTTGTGTTCAGGTGGATTATGTATTCCATGAGGCAACCAGTCTGGACAACCTAGCTTTGCTGTACGAAGGTTGGACCCCATGGGTGTGAGATGCAACCGAATGGGCAGTGAGGCTGCCGCCTGGGTCTCCTTCAGTTCTAGTAGAGCGCGCCAACGTATGAGTTGCGGCAAGTGGAAAAAGCAGCATCGTCATCTCATTATACTTGCTTCCAGACCAAGTCGCTTAGTTTTATTGTTTTTGCAAGAAATCAAGATGTTATGTATGTCGAAGGTGGTCTGAACAAAAAAAAACAACGAATACGACTTTGCAATACCAGTAAAACTTTGCTGTTTGCATCATAGCAAAATGTTCCGGTAAATGCTGCTTTTCATTTTATTATCAAAGGTATTGTCAGAATTGGCAAATTAAATAAAAAAAATAAAAAGCTGTCGACAGCGACAGGTTAAGTGTGAAACTGAAGTTTATTACCTAAAAGTGGAGAGGTGACTGCGATTTCCCAATTAATAGTAGATAGTTCGTACCTAAATTCACCTTTGTATCAGTAATGTTTTTATTCTAAAATGACGGGAGTAGATTGAACTGAATAATTCCTTCAATTTGTGAAAAAATCAGAACCAAAGGATATTCACAAAATAATATTTATGATATACCAAAATCCAAATTTGAAAAGGATGTTTGAAGCATTGGAGTACTCCTGAGACAAGAAGTTAATGTTGAAATATAAAGCTTTTACTTTTCTACACAAACTTCAATCTTCATTGGAAAGAGACAAGCAACTTTTAGTAAAGTTGATAATTGTTTTGTTACATCAATTTAATGACCAAGTAGTTCACAGACTTAGTAAAATTAGGGGTGATGCCGTTTTTTATACATATGTTCAAAAAACTAATAACTTATAACATTCGTCACTGGAATAAAGTAATATTAAAAAAAAAATTGAAAAAGTACATCAAATTTCTAGTTCTCCACAATTGATCAACTTATGGCTTGATAGTGAAATAATTTGGTTCAAATTTAGTATGTTTTGCTCACCCTATAGTTTTTTGTGAAATGTATAGGTATGGGTGTAGAAGTGATAAGAAATTGTGAAAGCATTGTGACGTTTGATAAAAAGGTGAATTTAAGTAATAACCCAATCTGTATGTGAGTGGGATGATGAGTCGATGTATTTCACAACGCAAGTAGTTCATTATACACAAAATTGATCTTTATGAGCTTCAGTTCAAATGTGTGCTAGGGACAAATTAAAATCAGTTCATTTCATAGGAATTAGTTTCAACGTCGGCCGTCAAGAAAGACTGAGTGCCAAGGAAACTTGAATCAATTATATCTTTGAGGTGCTTGGTCTTTTTCATAAGTGACTAAAGGGGTGTTACAAGCAGTTGCATTATTTTCTAGCCCAAACTCCCATAAAGTTACTTTGCAAAGGAATCCATGCAATTGAAATTGTCTGTCAATTTGTGAAAGTTTCAAATATACAATTCTTCTAATTCATTGAATATTATTTTTGAAGATAATCTTATCTCAAATCCTTGTTTCCTAATAATAATCTGCAAACCATACTTCTCATGGAGAGGCCCTGTATTTTTATTTTCATTTGTGATCATACTAATAAGAACATGCCAAGTTAAGATCTTCTTTAATTGTGAAAGTGGTGCTGGGAAAATTTGGGGAAGTTTTACAAGGTGTCACCTATCGACACATTGTATTTGAAAAAGTTTTTCGATAATGTGGTTGATATAAAAATAGATAACTTGTAAATAAGCTTGATATCTCTTCATATTTAATATAGTTTTTGTCAAAATCTTCAATATTCATTGCCATTATTTGAAGTATTTGTTAATATCTGTCAAATTTAGTATACCAACTATTTTATAAATAGGGAATTCCAGACTTATTGTGACAACAAGTTTCCCTTTTAAAATATATATCTTTCAAAACTCTGTACCCAGAAGTGTTTCACAGTGCGGCATCTTTATATATAAGAAGACTTCTGCTTTCCTATATAACTCTTTTAAATCATATTTACAGTATAACTTTATATCCCCAGAAAAAAACATATTTGTAGTATTTGATATTTCATTCGCATTTAACGAATTAAAAAATGTATCCTCTAATGACTCGGCACCAATGTTTTTGAGTTAACTTTATAAACATTGCTGTGATGATTTATCTATTAATTATTTTCACTACATGAACAGAATATACAAAAAAAAAATTAGTAAATATTGCATGATTTCTAGAATGTGCCATTCCCCTTAATAGGTCAATACCAGAGCCTCTTCATGTGAAGTTTCTAATACCGGTCTTGAAAACCACAACTACCGATATTCTAAACGCCCTACACGCATTTTGAGACAGTTGCTCATAATCAGAATGTTTCTGTATTTCTGAGCTGCTGAAGAACAAGGTGTATTACAGTTAGCTGTTACAACAAGGGATATAAATGTCGTAAGTAAGCTAGAACATATTTTTAGATGTTCAATCAAATATTATCTTATTCAGTGAAAATAAAAACAACGTAACCATTTATTGTTTTTATGTATCTACTGTTTCAATTAAAATTTAGGATATTTTATTTTAGTAGTTGATTTTATGGAAATTGTGATGAACATTCCCAAATATATATTAACAACATATTGCTGTGTAGAAGCTGATCATTTCAAGAGATCCATCATGTATATGTTTATTACCATTTCCTGTTTATTTTCAAAATATAGAATTGCCTGCAATCTAATCATTCATTTGTGTACCTACCTACCCCCATAGATTTTTCCAAAACTTTTTTGCAGCCATACTGAGGACAAACGTAACAAAAAGCATTCATAATTCTCATTTATTTATAACCAACAGAATAAATTCAAAGGTACAAGTAAACCTACAGAAATATATCAAAATTTCACAATATCACAGATTAAAACTTATTTACACATTCAAATCATAAATATTAAGATATGATGAACCCTACGAGAGTTGGCACCACACGATTCGAACTAAATGCCCGAGTCTACTCATAAATACATCAGGAAAAACAGATGAGGTGAAAAAAAAAATATATTCCTGTCTGGCAAATTCTTTTTTGGGAATGATCGTGTCGTGTAATGGCAGATATTTATTTCCCGTTCATATTAATACAAACCTCAGAGATAAAGTCCTTGAGAAAATTGAGTGTGAAAAGCAAAGTGCTACGTGCAAAAATATTACATTATAATTTTAAAATGCTCAACCTTGCTATATGGTAATTAGGACAGCCTTAGAAAAATAAAATTTCTCTCCAGAGAGTATTAAGAGGAGTCTAATATGACTGTTATTCTTTTATTTTTGAACTATATAATTTTAACGAGCACATTATTTATTGCTGTTCCTGAATAGGTGGATGATTTTGGTTCGACCAGTTTTTCTATAGGAGCCCAACATATTACCGATTTATTGATTTTGTGACAACTTGTATCAAAATAAAGAATTTCATAATTGTCTAATAAAATCGATACCACAACGAACAAAGCCGTAACTAAAATTAGAGCTATTTTCAGTTATAGGTGTAGGCGTATTAAGCTTGAAAAACTGATGCTGACGATAAAAAAGTAGTTACGAAGAAATCTACTTGAAAAAAGTTGTATTTCGACTTGAAGATTGAAAAATAATTTCACTATTTCGGCTCTCCTGAAAAATGATGAAAAATGAGTTAAGTCTTTGTTCGTTGGGAGTGTCGAAATATTATATTACATTACGAGTGCGGAAAGTAACATTTTTCACACGAGTGGGAAATATTGTCGAGTGCGGCAATCTCACGAGTGTAAAAATTACTTTCGCACAAGTAATGTACCCTACGACCACTCGATAATTTTACCAACTAATAACGATTTTATTGACATGTGTTCAAAAAAATCGAAGATAAAGGCTAACTGAGAACCATTTCAACTAACTTCATGACTTCTGAATAATTATTTTGAAATGCAAAATATTTTCTTTGAAATAATACCTACCTACAAGATCAAAATAATATTTAGACGCAATGGTACAGCCAAGTGACTTTTTCAACTTGCAATCAGTAGTACGCGGGATCGAATCCGACCGGTACCCACTTTTTTATTTTATTTTGAATAAGAAAAAAAAAACACTTCTAAAATAGATTGTTTTTTTGTTTGAGCACAAGTATTATGAATTCAATGGCTTGAAGTTGTAAATCTAAACAGAAATTACGCAATTGACAGCTTATCCACACGCGTGAAAATTTATATTTTTATATAGGGGCCGCCAAAATGCTGGATCCATGCGGAAAAAGTTGTTTATTTTTGTAAATAGAAGAAAATATGAAGCTTTCGTCTCTGCTTATGAAATGATTAAGAATTACTTTTAAACAGTTGTTGGTTGTCGTCTCTGATGAGTAATTTTTTTAGATGTGCTAAAATGAGGTTATTGATTGATTGATTGGTTTATTTATTAGACTTCGTCTTGACGACATATATCCAGCATCATGTTTTTTTATTTCATTATTTGATCGAAGAGAATGTAGGTACTATAAGGTACATCTAGAACTTTCCATATTCTCTTCGTTATATATGTGAGTTAATATCGGAGGAGTTATACAATACAAGATAAAAAACTCTTCTCGCTTGGAGGCAACGAAAATGAGGTTATATGCATTGCAGAGTATTTCGTGTACAAAATAATCTAACGCAAATAATTCAACGGTGGTAGGGGGCAGTAGTGGTTTTCTGTAGGAAACTTGCCGACAAATATACCTAATATACAGTATAAAGCAGAATCTAAAGTGTTTTTTGGAGCTTAAAGATGGCGCTGAATATATAGTTATGTTTATCTGATTTCAGGGGTTTCAATCTTTGTAAGAGTTGTAAGGCTAGAATTTTGCTAATTTAAAGTGATCACCAATGACTGGGTTAATTTTTCGTCCATGTAAAAATCTAAAAATTTAGTACCATTGGCATTTTTATAGATTCAGTTATTTGTTTGTTCCAAATATTACAGTTCAGTTTAATGACTCGTTTTAAAATCTACATAAATGCATTCATTGAAATTTAAAAGCAAGTTTGAAAACGTTTTAGGTCAATTTCAGTAAATCGTTTAACTTTTCCTGTTAGTTCCACATTTATAATGAAATTATTATAAATTAAAAACAAAACTCGCCCCAAAATCGATCCTTGTGATTCACCACTTTTCTAGGTCCGGGTCCATTACTGGCTACTAGATTTTGAGGTTATGTAAATACTCCAAATATCATTAATAACAGAAAATCCACTTTTTCTGATTATCAATAAAAGTTTGTGCCTTCTCTCTTCAAACAGTATTTTCAGTTGTTCATCAACTTTCAAAACAAACACTCAGAATATTTGTAAGAAAGAACACGTTCAAAAAATTTTTTCTAATAACTCTCTCAACAAAGTGCTCAACCGATCTGTTCATCATATCTCAAATAAAAGCCACGGAAGCATTTGTGGAATGCCGCTAGTGCATGCCTTATTCAAACATTTCTCATATACAGAGTATTTACTAAGTAAATAGCGTATAACATATACCTCAACCTTTATAACGCACCGCTCACTTCCCATTTTGTTTCTGCTGCCTCAACAGCTCGTCTATTTGGCCCTTGTACATCTCCTTGACGTCCAGCAAATCTAATTTCAATTCCTCGTTTTCCTCCACCTTCTCTCCGAACAACTGACATAGAGTGTCGTACTGTCGTTCTAATTCTTGCAATTTGCTCTTCAGACTGTCGTGATCTTCTGTTCTGCTGGCTAGTTCTTCAACGCGAGTCAGTAAAGTAGATATTTCGGTGTTGAGAAGCGACCGTTCTTGTTCTCGCCTGTTGAGTTCCCATTGCAGCTGTTGCAATTCTCCTTCTCGCTGTTTCAGATTTGACTGCAGCATTTGCATCTCGAACATGTTGGTATAGCGAGGTGCAGCTCCCACATCAAAAGGTTCGTCCTGGAATGAGAAATCGTCAATTCTCATAATCCCAAATTATAGTCTCGGTTTAGAACAGAATACTCAATTATTTCATGTGAAGAACAATTGAATGGAAATACTCAAAAGTCAAAATATGCTCAGTCTTAAATTATAAAAACTTATAGACAAAGCTTCATTTACTTAATGATAATGTTAAAATTGATTGAATTAATTATTCACAATTATCTATTCTAAGTTTTTCTTTACTAACCCTGTATATTATGACAGAAATATATGCGAAAGCAACTCATAAAGAGTATTTGCCACTAAGCTCTTCAAATGTTTTTATTGAAAGACACTCCGAATATGAAGAATTAAGATGCTATCAAAACTCTTTACTTGTCACTTTTAAGGATCACTTTTGAATATAATAGAATTATATAACCAACTTATAACGTTGATAGTCAAATTAGCAAGAGTTCAAAGAAGGTAGAGTTGAGTTGATGAAAACAAAGTAACACAATAAAAGAGTATCATCGAATGTTATTTAAATTATTTGTGCTTCATTAAAGTTATATTATTGATATGTATTTTGTACTAGGTCGTTTATTTGAATCAGAAATATTGCATTTTTCTCATTTATTCAACATTTTAATTTGTGCTAGTTTATTTAATTTTTATTTTTGTTATTGACCAGCACAAGAAAAGTGATAACCAAATTTAAATACAACAGATACTACATCAATTTCGGACTTCCGTCGTCTTATAAATTGTATAATCACAACGTTTCAACTGCTTCTATCCACAGTCGTTTTCTGGTGAATATTAACAAGTTTCCAAAGGCTTGCAAAAGTTTATATACCTGGTATATAATATAATAATTAATTGTGTTGATTACTGGTAATATCAATTAATTGTTATTTGATTATCTTAATTACTCGTTTCTAGTTTTAATAACCCAATAATAAACCATTGAGATTATCAGCCATCAAAACAAAACAACACAAACAATCAAGTAATCAATATTATAAGGTATATAAACTCTTGCAAGCCTTTGGAAACTTGTCAATATTTACCGGAGGACGAAAAGAATGTACTCACATCGTCTACAACCTTCAAACAAAGACAGACATAGGTTCCACAATTTGATAAATTCAAATTCATGAATAAATTGATTTTGTTTCTATACTCCAATTTTCGTAAGATTAAAGACTGACAAAACTGAAATTTTTCAAAAATATTGTTAGTTCCAAACCGATAAAAGTTCTTGTATTACATAATTACAAAAAGGTTCCTTCAGAATGTTCTTTATTTAATTTATTCATTTCAATTATACTCTTATCAATAATTATGTCCATATTTATTTGTAAACATTTTTTCATTCAATTATCTTCTTCCAGCTTTAAACATAGACTTTTATATGACAAAAATTAAGGTTTCATCAGCACCAATATAAAGAAAACAATAATGTTTCAGTTGTTAGCTGAGTGATACACAAAAACCCACAAAACTCTAAAAATATACAGAACTTTATGATAATTTCTTGCATATATTTTGAACTGTTTTTTTAAATCTCATATCGATTTATCAGACATTCTTTTACCATTAATCACTTACCTGTGACCAGAATGAACCAGCCATCGATTCGGAAACTGACATTTTTCCTAAGCTTAAAGTTGGTGAATTGCTTGCGGTTCTTGGAGAAGTTTGTTCAGCAGCAGAAGAGTGATTATCATTACTTATTCTATTTTGGATCTGAAATATTATACATAAAATAAAGTAACTCAAACTCGAAGGCAAAGTGATACAAAAACGGAATATTAGAGTTGACTTGTATCAAAAAGTGCTTTAAACTCTGCCCTTTGATGAAATACAAAAGTAATGGGAAAAGATGTAAAAATTATGAAATATGGCTTGTCAATAAAAGTATTCATTATTATAAATTGGGAATTTGACATGTATGACATCAAAGAAGGTAACAACTGGTCGAAATACTTTTCCGGTATAAAAAATATTGCTTCTCAATTTTCTTGCCATCAACTTCCTTTCCATCTTTCAAATATTCCAACTTAAACAAAATTTTTCCAACTCTTCTTTCTTACTTGTAAAGCCTCGGCCTGCCTCTTTTCCAATTCACTGGTTGATTTTTCTAACGATAGCTGGTGCTGCAGGCTTGAAAGTTGGAGTTCCTGTTCATCCATTACCACTTTATTTTTCTTAATAATATCATTCAAGTGATCAATCTTATTATTCAGTTCTTGCTCAGTCAATAACCTCTCATTTTTCTGCTGCTCGACCTCCATTTCCAACAGCTCGATTTTGTGATTCAAGCTACTCTGTTGACTATCAATTTGAGACAATTTAGATCTCAATCGAATGCACTCCTCCTTAACCATCTTTTCCGAACTGATAGATGTTTGTAGTTTGGCTTGAAGCTCTCCTGAAACACAAGATTTATAAAAACACGCCGAGGAATTGATGATGTAAATAATGAATTGAAGGTCTCAAGTGTCCATTTTTCGTTACTGAAACTCACTCATCTTCATTGATAGTTCTTCCTCCATTTTTTCAAAGCTGCTGATTTTCATGGTATGTGTTGCTTGTAGAGTCTCCAGTTGACGAACTAAGGGTTTGCTAACTTCCAATACTGATTGCGATAATTCTTCATTGCGGGCCTCTGCCTCTTCTAATCTCCTCAGCAACTTGCTTTTTTCTTCACGGTGCCACTCTTCTTTCTTGAGATTGACTTCTTCTGACTGCCTCAGCTTCTGCCTCAAATCTTCTAGTTGACCTAGAATCTGAATAGAGACAATTAGTATTTTACATACATAATGTCGGGTAAAATATATACAGAGTGTTCCAGAACTTTCTCTTTTCATTTTGGGAATGGATAGATGGGGCCATTTTACCTTATTTTCCTATAGTGGTTCATTACTAAGTACGAGTACTATTCATTACTGAATAAAAATAGTTGTGTCGATCAGAGTAACCATTTTTGAAAAAAATGCACTTTTATTCGACGACATCCAAACTGAGACATCCACCATTATTTGATAAGATAATTTTTAATTGGGACTTTCTTTTTCCTCTGGGGGAAGTGTAGATGGGGTCAAAATATCATCATTACTCCATATGACCTATTCTGTAATGCATAACGATGTCGTTAGTGAACGATAATCGGTAATTAACGATATTTGCGATTCTGTAGCTAGATATCATTATGTTTTATCCTTATTCTAAGATAAAATTTATCGTTTGTATACGACGTCGATGGAGGTGTCTTTATATATTGTTGTTGATGGATATCAAACATGAAACATGATTTAATTCACAGAACATATTGGTATAGGTGATTATTTTAAATTTGGGTTAGAATCTAAATATTTGGAACGAGGAAAGAAAGAGTGTTTAGCACAAATTTTGGGATATTTCAAAGTGGTGCAATTGTTCAATAAAAAATGAATAACCAGAGACAACTAGTACAGCTACTTAGAGAATATATATTGCGCAGGTGGAATACATGAATACTACGATATTCTCAGAATACTGAGGGACACAAGCAACCCGTTTGAGTTATCAGATATTCTTTTTCGGCAAATATACAGATCGAATAAAGAGGCTGCACAATAATTATTCAAATAAGTTGTGATGTTCATGTTGCCAGCACAAAGAAACACAGGAACAGCTCCTGTTATCAGGGTGAGATGAAAATAGATGCCATGCATATTTCGAGTGTGTCATTTGTATGTTCACAGTTTTTTAGCACATTATTATTTCAAGCGCATGGCAGCTACCAGAAACCTGTAGGATCAGACAGACACAACAGTTCATCTCAACCGAATGTCAGCAGATCTGTTCACGAGGTTGTTGATATGGCTTTATAACAAGTAACACTTGCAATTATGTGTCCGTGAGGAACGTTGCACAAATAGAAGACAGTTATAATTCAATATCCGTAGGGGGAAATAGTTGTTTTCTGTCAGATATTTGCTTTAATGTCCACTGTGTGGAATTATGTGGAGAGAGAGATGAAATATTTCACACAAAACATGAGTATGTAGCAAATGTTTAATAATAACAAATAATTCTTTATGAAATATGAGATACCAGGAATCATAGGATGTACAGATTGCACCCATATAAAAATTATTCCACCTAGTTTTCAGAACCATTAGTTCTCATTTCGTTGAACAATGCCTCAAATTGGCTCTTAAAGTCGTTATCGGTTTGGCTGTAGTCATAGTCAAGTCTGGATGAAAACAACCATTATTTATTACAGATTATATTAAATTGTATATTATTATGTACGTATATTTTATTCAAACTGTAACCAAATTTCATTCTGACAGCAGCCAACTTCGTTCAAACGCGCGCACAAGTATCGACAAACGTTTTTGGTCACAAAACATTAAACTTCAAGTACCAACATTTACCAAATCCATTTAATACTATGTTACCAGATTTTGTTCTAATGACATCGATACTGAATGTAATTTAAGAATTTATCGTTAGGAATGTCGTTGGTGAAAATGTCGTTAGCGCAACGATATCGTATTCTAACGACAATTTACTGAATAAGCCTCTTAAACTTACAAAGTGAAAAATGTTTTTCTTTGATAACTTTCCAAGTTAATATTGAAAATCAACCAAATTTTGGTGATTGACTCAAGATAATTTGTTCATTCATTGAGATGTCGTGCAAGAGTCAGTTGTTTTGCTATAAAGTCAGAAGAATAGATTTTTTATTGCCGTGTGTAGGGAAAACTCCGGATAGTATAAAAAATATTAATTTCATAACCAAAGCTGAACAACTGAATAGGATTTTTTTCAACCTTTGACTTTTTTACAATTATTGTTCCCTCTACTATATTTAGTGTTTGAATACATAATATATTAAGTATGCAAAGATTGAGAAGGATACCGTTTGTTCTAAAATATAACTCACTTCCTCATTTTGAGATTCTGCAATCTTCTTCTGATTTTCCAAAGTTTCTATCCTTTGTTCCCTCATGAGCAATTCGCTGTTTGACCTGTTCTTTTCCACAATGTCCTTTTTAGCAGCATCAAGAGAATGCTTGGTCGTTTCATGTTTCTGAGTCAAATCTTCTAGTTGCCCTTTTAACTGCAATGTTTCACTTTCGAGCCTTTTATTTTTTGTTGTCAGTTGATGGACAGCTTCAATTTGTGTGCGTTCAACTTCTTCCTTTGCTGTGAGCGATTTTTTCAAACGATCCGACTCCGCTGACAATGATTCAATTCTCTCCCTGAAAAAAAAGTCTATTGGTTGAAATTTGTATTGAAACTGACAATATAGCTTGTGTTTCAATTTCTTAGACAAAGCTGGATTATTATGGAATACAAGTGGTAGAACACAACTGGTTTTGATCCTATTTAACTGCGCATATGGATTTAGATTCTTTAATATGTCAATAAAAACAGTTGGCAGCTCTTGATGTCATCCTAGGGTTGCAACAAACATAAACGATCATCTTAGTCTGCTTTTATTTTTTATAGATAGCCAAAAATACTTATGAGAGAACGATATCTGAAGCTAGGAATTCATACAAAAAAGCTGGAATATTGTTAATAATTTCAAAGGAAAAAACAACAGAAAACAGAGTCATCATTAAGTCCTGTTAAGTTTAATAATAATAAATCATTCAAACAGAACATGGCAGTTTTCCATCTTTTTGATAATTTTCGTCCTATCACTTATACCTGTTTTAGCAAAACTTTTCAAAAAATTGATTCATTTGACAAATATTAGATTAGATTATTCGAAATCTCAAAATTTTATCAACCACCTTCAAATCAGATTTCAGAGAAACAAAATACAGGAGATGCAATGTTGTCTATTTTACATGAGGTATATCAAGAAAGTAATGGTGGGAAGGTGGCGGCAGCTGTTTTTTTTTTTTTGTCTAAAGCATTTTGATTGTGTGAATCACGGAATAATTTTGCTTAAACTTCATCATTATGGTTTCAGAGATATCATTATTTGTCAAAACGAAATTAAATAGGAAGGAATTCAGGAGTTTCAGAATTGAAGAATATTAATTGTGAAGTTCCTCAAGGTCCTATACTTGGAACAATTATCTTTTTATTATACATAAACGAACTATGGAACCGTCTATAAGTTTTCATAACTTCTGACAATATAGAATATTTTGACTACGTCATTTTCCTTTCCTTTTGTAATCTTAGTTCTTTTTTTTATTTTTCAAGCTCAGTCGGACGTATTTAAAAATAACATGAAAAATCATGTATCGTGTTGATATAAATTTGGACAAACTACCATAGCAAAATGAAATAGTTATTATTTTTATTTTTTATTCTCAAGAAACATTGGAAATGAATTGAAGGTAAAAGAAATTCAAAGAAATCTTTAATTTAAATGCGCTGAAAAGAAGAAAACAAACTTTGAAGTAAATCAAACCCTTCATTTTGTTGCACTATGAAATTTTATACGATATAAAAGCTTGTCAGACGGCTTCCATGACGGTTTTTCAACATTACAGGAGTTTCCTTTTCATATGAACCAGAACGTACAAGAAAAATTAAAAGAAAATAATATTGTTTTGCTTGTTTCGGTATTTTCTTCTGTAGTAAGTAAGTACTAAGTGCATTCAGTCATATCTGATTCCAATATTATGCAATTTGGATTTTACATCTCACCTCAAATGCTTGATAGTGTTTTCATTTTCCTTCTCCTTCATTCTCAACTTCTTTATGATATTGCCATGCTGCAGTTGCTGTTTGGACAGTTTCTCACCTTCTTCTCTCAGCTCTTTTATAACCTCATCCTTCTCAGATATCACAGCATTCACTTCAGCATTGCTCATTGTAGTTGCAGCCTCTTGCTTCGTCTGTTCCAAATCTTTCCTAAGATTATCTTTCTCCCGCAGGGTTTGCTGGAACTTTTTCTCCAGAGCTGACAAACGCTGAGTATACTCCTCTGTTACTTGCGAAACATCAGCACTCTCCAACTGCTTTGTTATGATTGAATCCATCTGAACCTGCAAATCTCCATTCAGTTCCTGTAGTTCCGCATTTCTACGATTCAGATCGATGAGCTTCGCTTCTCTGGACTCCAGTATTTCAGTCATTTCAGAGATCTTCTTCAGAAGCCTGTCTGTTTCAGAGTGGAAGTCATCGCTGATGCTGGAAGCCTCTGATAACTCCCTTGTATGCCCTTTGGCCTTCTTCATAGTCATTTTACAAAGGAGAGAATCTACGGTGGAGTTATCAGACTTGGTCTTCACACACGGCTTGGCGGGGCTCTGGCGACTCTGGGTACTGCTCGAATCGCCGTTAGGGCTGGAAATTATCTCTATGTCGGATGAAGTTGTGGTTTCTAGCTCATCTCCAGATGTGTGACCTGAGGTGTGGTCTGATCCTATCTTGACCAGGTCTGATCGACTTCCAGAACTGGAAGGCGAATTTTCTCGCTGTAATATTTCAATCTGCGAAAGAGAAACACTTTCTAGGCTGTTTTTATCAGAGTCATGGGCACTGCTAGTTGACTTGGCAGCTTCGACTGTCTTTTCTTGCTCCGAGAAACTTTTCTCAGTCATTGCATCAGCAAGCATGTTTTTTAAATAAGTAGATTGGCTACTTGCCTCGGTTGCAGTGCTAGTATCACTACTGCTCTCCATTATACTGTCACTACCAATAACTGTTTTGTCGGATTGGGAGCTCTCATCTGTTGATATGTCTAGCTGGCATTCTGTTATATTGACGCTCTGGCTCTCTAATGGGATATCTATTACGTTCGTTTTTTGGAGAATGTTCGGCATATCTTGTTTGGTACTTTGCGGCTGGGTATCAATCAATACTTGAGTGGCTTGAGCTAGGGGTAAGTGCATGGCTGTGCGACTAGGGGCTCTAGTGATGGCATCTGCAAATGAAATTTTCAAAGTATTCCGTATACCGGGTGTCCACGGAAGATGGCTCATCCCTATAACTTTTTGTTTTTGGAGATGATGAAATAAAATTTGGAGGATCAGATTAAGGCATTAAACTGCATTTTTTGACAAGTAACAACGTAAACATTCGGTTTTTAAATGGAACACCTGGTATATTTTCAGTTTTTTGACTCCATATAACATTTAGAATACAACCATGTATCATTTGTTACTTTTTGTTACCATTCTTTAATTTTTTTTAATTCTAGATAACTGTGGATACGTTCAGATAACTGATTTCAGTCATAAAATGTGTGTAAAAATAAAACTTTACTGTTTTCGGTCAAAATGTTTCAGCTATATGAAATTTGGTTGCGAAATTTTTATTACAGTTTTTTTTCAAATGGCAATATGATGGCTCGTCGGGTTAAAAATAAACAGCATCTCAAAATAAAAATAAAAATAAAATCTTTGGAAACATTATGTTATAACTTTCTGAAAATGAAGCACCTGTTGAACCGAAATAACTATATTGGAACAACCTATTTACATATCTTCAGGCTTCCAGATGTTCAAAGGGACCTCCATTCGTTGCTGATAAAGGCGAACTTTTCTTATTTTTGCTCCAACAACGTTTCTAATTTGTCTTGGAGTGATTTTATGAATATCTGCCCTTACTTCGTCCTCTAATTCATGTCGTGTGGCGGGAGGTACATTGTAAACCTCGTCTTTAATAGATTTTCATAAAAAATCTAGAGACGTAACGTCGGGTGGCCTGAAAAGCTTTATGGAAAGAAATAAATATTGCATAATTATTGTATTTTATCTGGATAATTATAATGAAGACCTGAATTAAGAAAGAATACTTGATAGTGATATAACAAACCAAAAACGGTCGTAACAAAAAAAAATCGTAGTGGAAATTGGACAAAAGTACTATATTCTCCATTCATCATGAATTTCCACAAAATAAATAGATCATCAATTGAACACATCAAATTAATCGTAATAAAATGTTTTTTTTTTCTATTCCGACGAGCCACCATGTTGCCATTTGAAAAAAAAAGTGATAAAAGTTTTAAAATTCGACTTAACATAGCTGAATCATTTTGACAGAAAACAGTAGAGTTGTATTTCTGCAAACATTTTAGGAATGAAATTAGTTATTTGAACGTATCCATAGCCCTCCAGAGTAAAATATAAATAAAAAATTATTACAAAAAGTAACAAATGATACATGGTTGTTTTCTAAATGTAATATAGAGACAAAAAAACGAAAATATACTAGTTGTCCCATTTAAAATTCGAAAGTTTATATCATTTCCGGTAAATCCGGAAGTAGCATGAAGTTGAGTTACTTGTCCAAAAATACAGTTTTTTGCCTTAACCCGATCCTCCAAATTTTATTCCATTATCTCCAAAAACAAAGAGGACAGGGGCGAGCCACTTTCTCTAGACACCCGGTATATACAGCATGATTTACGTAGGCCGTGCATTAGAAGTTTTTCAACTTGCAGTTGGACTAGAAACTTGAAATTTGGTATGCTGTCATAATTGATCATGTGCGTTCCACCTCAAATGTTTTTAGTCCTACAACTATACAGGGTATGCCAAAAGTCGGTACCAACTTTCTTATTTTAAATGGAAACCTAATGTTTTTTTGTCATGGTTCGATTGGCCTTCTGATTATGACTTTAGACAACCTAAGTTATGTTTACTTATCTATCGCAGTTTTTGAAATATGTCCATTTTTCTGAAAAAAATTAAGGCTATAGTAGTTTACGAAAACACGTGTAGCCCGCAAACTGTTCAAAATTAGGAAACCAAATTTATGGAGCAGTTAGCTGGTAGTCCAGGCTAACACCTGATGTCCCATCGACGGTCCCATTTTGTACCATATGGGCGCAGCCGATTTTTGAATGTCGCAATATATAATTGTCAAAAACTCAATTTTCTCAAATGGCACCTACCATTGTTTTTTTAACCATTCGAAAGAAAATTGAATTTTAGGATGAGTTATTTCAGCATTCCCTATACCCAAGTTCCACCACAATCGAATTATTCAATAAAAATCAAGAAATGCCTTATCCTGCCGAATGCTTTTGTGTTTATTCAAGTATGCCATGAAAACAAAAAACAACTGTAAACAAGAAGGTGCTATTCTGTCAAAGTAAAAACGAGTCGTGCTAATTCTTAAATGAAATTGATTGGAATATGGAAAATTATACAAACGAAGTTGTGTTTGACTTGTTTGTTATCCACGGCATGTGTCAAAAAATTGTGCAGCGAACTGTCCGAGAGTTTGATTTGAAATATCCAAACTTACCGACGATGACACGGGGCAAGTTCTCACGATTGACAACTAATTTTATACATTTTGGGAAGGTGGCTAGACCCGTTACGAGATTCAAACCACAAACTGGCAATGACGATAATCAAATTACCATTCTCGGATATTTTCAAGCATATCCTGAATCCTCATTACGAACGGCGTCTTTGGAATTGGGATTTTCATACTGTGCAATACAAACCATTTTACACCGCCATAAGCTACATCCTTTCAAAATTATACGATTGCAAAAATTACACCCAGGTGACTTTTGCGAGGACTTATTACTCAAAATACAAGAGCACACCGGATTCTCAGACAACATAATTTGGACTGATGAGGCAAAGTTTTGTCAGCAGGGAGTTTACAATAGGCGCAATCGACATTTCTGGGCTTCTGAAAATCCACATATGGTGTTCGAAGTTGAAAATCAAGTACAATTTCGAATAAATGTGTTTTGATTGGTAATGAACCAAGAGGTACGCTACTTTATGTACGATGAAAATCTGAATAGTGACAGACATGTAGAAATTCTTCAAAACATTTCTTGACAATTTGCCACTGGCTAAAGCTGCACGTTCATGGTACCAGATGGATGGGGCACCACCGTACAATACACGAACTGTGTATACCAAATTGACTTCCATGTTCGAGCACCGTTGGTGGGGAAATCGAGGACCCTTTCTCTGGCCTGCAAGATCTCCAGATCTTACCCCTTTAGATTTTTATATCTGGGGTAGGGTAAAAAATTTGGTCTATTCTTCACCAGTTCACAATATGGATGAGTTGAGACTTTTGACAGTCTTGATCTCAACGAAATCAGACGTGCTACGCAATCTATTGAAAGTAGAATAATAGAATGTTTGAACAACAATGGTGGTCATATTGAACATTTACGCTAGAGTTCTGTCAAAATTATTCAATATTTTTGATTATTTCTTTCGTCTATTAAATATCAGTCATCAACCAATCATACGTTTGTTTCCTGTTTGACAGGACCAATCAACACGCTCTATTAGCGACTATTTACATGATGCACAATAGTCACCGACTATTCAGCATGATACTCATATCAAGGAGCCTGAGCATCTGACAGTACTCTAAATAAATACATATTAAACGTCAAATAGAATCAATCGTGTTAAAGCTGAATAATTATTTGAAAATGAATCGGTTTGGAAAAATCAAAAACGATGAGATATCGAGGCTACAATCCCTGACAATACAGTGTCATTCATATGACAGATATGAAGAAATGGATTCAAGAAATAATCTTCATAAATATAACACGACCTTGATTAATTGTCGGCTATTTTATTGCTGCTAAATTTCTCTTGTATTTATTAATTTTACTCGACATTATTTTGGCATTAATAATCAGAGATGAAAGCCCTCGAGCTTCGCTCTCGGGCTCTCATCAAATTATTAATGCCAAAATAATGTCTCGTTAAATTATTATAAAATACAGTCGAAATTTAGATGCAATAAAAATAGTCGACTATTTATCAAGGTCTTGTTATATTACCCTTGATTAAATTATTACAATTTTCTTTTGTTTCCATGGCATACACACATAATCATTCTGTAAGATAAGGCATTTCTTGATATTTATTGAATAACTACATAGAGGTTGAACTTGGGTATAGGGAAAGCTAAAATAACTCATCCTAAAATTCAATTTTCTTTTGAATGGTTAAAAAAGAAATGGTAGGTGCCATTTGAAAAAATTGAGTTTTTGATAATTTTATATTGCGACATTCAAAAATCGGCTGCGACCATATGGTACAAAATGGGACCGTCGATGGGATATCAGGTGTTACCAGCTAACCAGCTAACCAGCTAACTGCTCCATAAATTTGGTTTCCTAATTTTGAACGGTTTGCGGGCTACACGTGTTTTCGTAAACTACTACAGCCGTAATTTTTTTCAGAAAAATGGACATATCTCAAAAACTGTGATAGATAAGTAAACATAACTTAGGTTGTCCAAAGTCATAATCAGAAGGCCAATCGAACCATGATAAAAAAACATTAGGTTTCCATTTAAAATAAGAAAGTTGGTACCGACATTTGGCATACCCTGTATAGTTGTAGGACTAAAAACATTTGAGGTAGAACGCACATGATCAATTATGACAGCATACCAAATTTTACGTTTCTAGTCCAACTGCAAGTTAAAAAACTTCTAATGCACGGCCTACGTAAATCACGCTGTGTACATAATATATTTCACATTGGTTAGATCGAAATATTGACAGAATTTAGATTTACCATTGATATAAGTAGAACTAGTAGTATTTTCATTCTCGTTTACAGAATCTGCTCGAGTGAAAGTGTCTTTGAGCATTTTGTGGGTTTTCAGATGGGGATTGAAAGCAGAATCCAGAACTGTGGCAGAAGTGCTTTCAGATAATGATGTGTACGACATTGTGTCCTCAGCTACGCTATTTTCATCCTGATCTTCAGGGATAACTTCCACACTGTCAGGGGAAGTTTTTTCGGCAAAACTAAAAATTCAACTCGATTCAGTTTTGATAGTTTTTTCATGGAAAATTTAGGCTGTTGAAAAATCAAGAAAGTACTTTGAGATAATTTACCTGTGCTTATCTTCTGACCAAGGGGAGATAACGGGAGAAATAAACTCATCAGTTTGCTGGGATTCTCTTCTGCTATTAGTGCTGTTGCTTCCAATTACTTCAACAGAGCTTGGACTGGTAAGACTATCTCCTAATATTTCAACAGAATCTGAAGCTGGTTGTAAACCTACATAACACACAAAACAAAATCTTCTAAATTTCAATGTCTATTATGAATGTGATGTTCACAAAATTGTTTCAAAAATTAATGTAATAATTCTTTTCTATTGATTCATTTACCTAAAGCAGAACTAGAAGTGGATATTGACTGTCCCAGTGACAATAAGTCTGATTCAGGGCTTGTTGTACATTCTGTACTGCAAGTTAAAATATCAACACTGTCTGAGCTGTTTTTTCCACTTTCACCACTTATCACTGAAAGTCTATTGATCTGTGAGTTGGTTGGTTTATCACGTCTCCTAACTACTAGGGTACTATTTTGATTATCGTCAACTTCATCTCTTCCATCACCTAAAAACCACATTTTCTATCATCCATAAGATTTGAAATCCCATATTATTATATAACCAGGTAAGGTATTACTGTACTTCAAAACTAGTTCACAAGTAACTGTAAAATGAATATACAATGGACAGGTGAGTAAAGTGTATACTGAAGTAGAACATACTTAAACTTATCTCTACTAAATCTAGGGGGTCATCTGCTGAAATTGTTTTCCCAACTACATTATCACAGACATGATCTCCTTCCTCACTTTGCTGCACCACTAGCTTACTACGACTGAAATGTTCATCTCCAGAATCAATAGTGTCGTCTAGGCTAGTATTAGAAGGGGATTTGATGATATCTTTCTGATTATCAAAAAAAGAGCCAGTGAATGAACCCCAGATACTGGAGCTCATTCTGCTCTCCTTGGATTCATTAGAAAATCCCTCTTTATGCACACCCCTGTTGTTTTCCGACTCCGTAACACCCCAAGTGCCAAAAAAGTCCTCCGGGTTAGTATCAATGGGTGTATTTGAAGGAACAATTTGTGTATCATCATCTTGTATGTCTAAAGCCTTATCGATCGTTCTCTGTGCTTCTTTTAGTGCTGATTTTGCTATACTAGCTAGGCCTGTAGCATCAAACCAACTCATTTCTATTCATCAGTTCACTGAAAAGGAATTATAAAAATGCAGATAATTGGTTTTGGGAAGGAATGATCGTTTACTTAGACACATTTGGAAACCATTAAAGTTAGCTTTATCTGGAAAAATTATTTAATGTACTTTATTTACTTCCCCTTCGAAATTTTGACACATCATATTATTTTTGGGGTGACATAAAGATGACGTGTGACATTTGTCACACGTCACACGTCAACATAACGTTAAAGGAAAATCATTTCTAGGTGGCTAAGTTGCCGTTACCAATAAATATTTTATGGTCAGGAGTGGTCAGGATTATTCGGTGCTATTATGGTGGACCATTGATTCTTGATTATTAATAGATTATTGAAAAAGATTCAAGAATCATACTAATTGGAATCATGGTGCACCCTTGCTATCAATATTATCTAATAGATATTTCAGGAATTGAATATTATTCAATAAATGCTATTTTGGTGACTTAAATGGCTTTCGAAGTAGACATTGAATATTGAATAATTAAAGTGTTGGTTGGGGACTCCTGAAGTGTATTGAATCAATTGAATAAAATAGAACCATTCAAAAGAAGAAGAATCATCGAAATATTTCAAGAATAATTATTCACAGAAGGAACTATAGAATTCGAAAACGAGAACTCAGGGATACCTAGCTCAAACCCATTGACATTCCCGGAAGAACGATTCAGGGAGCTGTACAGATTAAATAGGGAAACAGCTCATGCTCTTATAAATAAATTAACCCTCTTATAAGTAGATCAACGACAGAGAGAAGAAATTGCCCTACCAAATAATTTTATAGTGTTATATGCTCTTCACTTTTATGCACAAGGGTGCTATCAGAAATCAGTGAGACAGGATATAAATATGCCAATGTACTACCAAGCATATCTGTTAGCACCTCTATAAAACTGGTGACTACAATATTGAACGACCATTTTGCACAGGTTATCAGGTCTCCTCAAACAGTGCTGAAAGGATCTCGGTAGCGAGGCTTGCATATGGCCAGCTTCGAATCCTGGAAAACGAGAAAAATCTTCTCAATTTCATAGGGTCGATGCCAATCCCGATGTCTGGTGCTTGCTTGGAGTTCGCGCCGACCATCCGGGGTGGTGCTGTAGATTTTCCAGGTTTTCCTACAGCTGAAAAGTGAATACGCCACCAAAAATCAGTAAGTCGCCCCGGAGCACCACGGCTAATAATAATAGCCGTCCTCTACCCGCACAGGCTATGCCTTTGGGAACACTCTATGAGTGTTTATGAGGGAATATTATTATAATTATTATAGAAGAAGAAAAGGTGATACAATGGGAATTGTTCATGAGAATGCCTAATGGTTTTCCTGGTATCATTGGGGCAATAGATAGACATTAGGATACACTCGTTGAAAATTGAACATGAACAGTATCCAGGGAAATTATTTTTGAATAGGAAGAAATTCTACAATATTAATTAATAAATTGATAATTGCGTTTTAGTTGTCATTTTCTTCGTTGCCATAATAAGAATATGACAACACAAATGAAACTGAATTTACTTTTTCAATTTTTATGTTTTCAGATATCAACTCTCGACGGATTTTTTTTTAATTCAAACAAATAACGTCTAAATATTATTTCTGCAGATTGTCAATTGCCATTCCCAAGCTCAGAACGAAACATTCATTACTTCAATGTAACATTCAAGTGATGTTGGCAAAGCTTCAATGGCTACACTCACTTTACTGTAAAATCGATGTCTACTATAGATATTTCAGGAATATCAATGAGTCCACCATACTATACCATTGAATCGTATGTAGAATATTTTCAATAATCAATAATGAATATTGATAATTTTTCAGTGTTCACGATAATAGGGCTGAATATTGAAATTTATAGGTATTTGCGTCAAACGACTGCACCTTTACGAGAAACTCTTCAAGAGTCTTCGTTAGACTTGAGCGATCTAGAAAAACGTAGCTATTACCTTTCAACGTGTGATGTCATCCCAGTGGCGCACTCAGAATAATATTTTGGGAGGGTGCACGGATTTAAAATTGCGCCGCAGGCGAATTTTTTTCTGGTCAAGGTTGTGTATTTCAGAATAGCAATATAATGCTATTTATTATCAATTCGCTTACAAACTATGAGAGAAATAGTGGTTTGTCTGTAGTAGTTCGGAGGGGGCCTAGTAAACACAAACATCTCTGCGATATCGCTTTCTTGTTCATGAATCGGTCAGAAAGTGAGGTACATTCGTACATCACTGTCACCAAGTGAGGATATTAACTGTGACTACTGTGACCAATGCAACTGGAGATCTCAGTTATCTTCTGATTGATGTCGATCTGAAGCACAAAAATGTGCTTCCTTATTCGAAAATTGAATAGTATATCACATTCACATCATTGGCATCACAATGTGATACGTTTGTCGGTCAAGAGGGCCCCAAATAGAAGTTAAAGAGATTGAAATGTGAGTAATAATGCACTTCACGCATGTGACTTGAAACTTGAATGTGAAGCACTCTGCTGTCTCTGAGAGCATTTTGTGTTAGGGTGCGCCATTGTGCCATGCACGGGACCGCCGGTGACGGCCCTGGGATTCGAACGCTTTACCACCATGGCCTATTTTTTACAATCAATAATTCCTTCTTTATTTCAAAACGAACTAAAAATAATATGAAAATCTGCGCTCCAGGGCGGCTTATTGATATACGGTATAGTAAATGTAGAGAAAAAAGTAGCTATTCTGATAAAATACCTGAACTGTATATGTACTAACTTTTGAACAAAGAGAAATGATGTCGGTGGAAAAAGATCGAAACATAACCATATCATCAGTTTTGTAACAAGAAGCACCAATTATTTTTCACTATTGAAACTACACTGAAATTTGTGAATAATCAAACAAAGCGTTCCTACTATGTACTTAAAAGAAAACAAAATATCTTGTCAAAAGCAAAAGTGTACGTGACAGCTTGAAACATATACGAAGTCGAGGGGTCGATGGTAATCTTCAATCTTCAATGCAAGGGCACCCGAAAGTGCTATTCTATGATGAGCAAGAGTTCTAAGAACCTTTGTATATTGCCGGGTGCCGTCATTATAGTCATTTCCACCAGCCTCAGAATATATATAGTTTTCATTTTCAGAATAAATTATTTGGCTACTCCATGCAATAATTCGTTAGAAATTGTCTCTAAATAGTGTTTATTAATATTAGTAAACTTTTTTATGAATGACATCTATTATATAAAATGTACTGTACGTAATGAAATCTCGACTACAACTTACAACGCTCTAGTGGCGCAATTGGTTAGCGCACGGTACTTATAAGGCAGTAGTCGTGAGCAATGCCGGGGTTGTGAGTTCGAGCCTCACCTAGAGCATTTTTTTGTATTTTTCGTTCAAAAATCCTTTTATAGAATGTAAACAAAATGTTTTTCTACTGGTAGTGAAAATAATCTAATGTTTGGAAACACATCTGCATGTTGAGCAAGCAAATTTAGGTATTCTATAAATTGTCTATCATAATTTCAAAAAACTATTTTGTAATTCACTAGAGAATATTTAGGCAGACTGATAATAATCGCTCATTTGACTTACCTGCTTTTGTATATGATTCAAGTTATAAACACGATAAGATTTCCACAAATGTATTTGAACTCGCGACATGTTTTATATATTTCTCTCAAAGTGATTACTACAAATAACTCAAGCCTTTCTTGAAATACGCAGTGACTATGGGGTTGGTGCAGCATATAGGTTTTCCCGGTTTTTCTTCAGCTGAAAAGCAAATGCGCCACCAAACATTGTAAAAGTCACGCCAGAGCGCCACAGAATTTAACAATAGCAGCCGCCCGAAATTCAATGTGGAGGTATAGCTATCCAAAAGACACATTTTAGTTTGATCCGACAAAACCAACAAAGAATCTTTTGCTTGTTGCATGGTTGGTCAGGGTCAGAGGCTAGACATCTACAACATAGCATGATCTGTTCTTTATTGAGAAATCACTGTAAGCTCTGCACAGAATGATTTTCCAAAAGATTTAGAAAAAAATTAGAATATGTAGCAAACGTTTCAGATGTTTTGTCCGCATTCACTGCAATGCAGAGTTTCTAACAATATATCTTAGGTGACGAAGCGTACCTATCTATATTGAAAACATATATAGTTCCAAAGTCGGCCAATTCCATCTGAAACTGTTTTTAATAACTGCGTCTATCTTTAAATAAACTCGGCATGTGATAATGCGCATTTAAAATAGTGTACAGAAAAAGCAAACACCGTAGATGAACAGATTGATATTCTTCCATTGAAAATCGTATTGCTTGACATTTTAGAAATAAAAAATAATAAACGTTATTTATTGGTAATTACCAAAAGGCCATCGACCGAGGTCCTTGAGCCATTTTAGAAATATTTTAATAATTTTGAGTGAAATTGTTTTCGACTTGCAGAGATAAATTAATTCTATGCGGTTCATCAAGACACGACTACGCGACATTTTGATTGTTCGTATCTACAATCGTTCTCAAAGTGTAGATTTTGCGTGAAATATTAATAATAAACGAACGAAAGTGTTTAGTTATACATATTCGTATTATTCAGTTTAAATGAAATAAGTATAATGTTTTTGAATAAAATATACCTATATAGTCAAATGACATCACATATGTGATGTCATTTGAAAAACAATGATTATGTTTATTATATACCGTAAAACGGGGTTACTTCGACAGGTTTTTGGCATGTTTGTTGCTCTGTAAAGGAAACTATACGCTTGACAACCTTGGCTCCTATTCCATTGTAACAATTGAAGCCTTGGTTCTATTCACTAAAAAAATTATTGTGGCCCTATCCCCCTTCACCTTTTTTTTTAAATTTCTTTTTGGTGTCGAAGTTACCCCGGGTTGGGGGTAACTTCGACACCATGCAGAATTATGCATAAAATCGAAGTTAGCTTTCTCCAGGGTAACTTCGACACCAAAAAATGTAAAAATAAATATATAATAATAATAATAACAATAATAATAATAATAGTAAATGGGTTGCTAATGCATTTGCTGTCAGCTTGTCCAGCTTATGCGGTCTCAGCCTATATCCACAGACATAACGCGGCCCTACGAGTGTTGTACTACCATCTACGACACTCGTACGGTGTAGACGAGACACCAGTGTTGCCTTATGCTCCGGGGGATATTGAGTCCGTGGTGGTGAATGAGAAGTGCCGAATCTATTGGAACTATTCATTCCCCACCCTCAGGCAAATACAAGCCAATAAGCCTGATGTAGTACTCCTCGACCATCAAAGTAGGACGATTTTCGTCATTGAGTTTTGAGCTCCTGGCGACTAAATATCGAGATCTTCTCTTTGAACTCCGCAGGCTTTACCCAAACCATTCTGTCAAGATGGTGGTTCTGATAATAGGGGTCCTTGGTGGAATGATGGACACACTACTCTCAAACCTAAAAATCATACCGGCTTGCCGTGACATGGCAGAAATCCTAGCCGGGCGAATGCAGAAGGCCGTAATTCTTGGTTCACTCCGCCTACTCAGGGCACATGATTCTCGGACCCAGTAATCACTTACCCCATGGACGTGGGGAGTGTTTACTGGGGTTAATGACACGCCAGCGCGCCCTCCGGAAGTGTCGGAGCTCCGGAGACAGGGCCTGACTGGGTAATTCCTAACGGAAAAAAAAAAAAATTTAGCAACTTTGGTAAGGCATATTTGGCATATAAATGTAAACTAAAAAACATCCTTTTAACTAAACAAAAACTCTTAAATAAAAAATAAAAAACACTAAAAAGTCAATTTGTATGCAAAAAACATGCATGATATTATACGTGTCGAAGTTACCCCCGCTGTGGAAGTAACCCCGTTTTTTATTTTGGTCTTTCACTTACCTTCTTCAATGCCCATTTTAAAAAATTAATCTCATCCGGAATTTTTTCTAATGAATTTAGAAAAACTTTGCATAGCTTCATCCCTTATCTAGCCAGGGCCGTAGAGATCGGACACACGGGGAATAGAGTATTATTGAGTCGTTAGGGTAATCATATTATTTTCTTTGCCATTTATGACAATGAGCATGTTTTTTAATTTTATTCAATTGAAGACGTTTTTTTTCTTGTTTATCACCCTTCTCCCTTCTTTTTGAGCTTTAGTATTAGTTTCGGCAGTCGGGTTATTAGGTACAAATTGAATTGTTGTTACGATCCATCCATATGGTAGACAACCCAATAAACGTCAACATGGATTGCCTATCGCTTTTACTTACTGCCAATAGCGGCTTCACGTAGTATGGTTCATTTGAAGCATAGCTTGAATTTGTGAAACGAACATATTAATATTTTAAGCAAATCTAATTTCATATCAACTTTCTATTCTCTCGAGCCTGAATCATTCGCCCCCTCTCCAGGCATGCCTTCAATTCTCAGAAATTGAAATACCGAGTTTCAGAAAATTTAGAAAACAGGCCCTATCAAAGAAAGCCTGGTGCAACCCTGTTGAATACTTCACAATAAAACTGTTCTATCTAATTTTATGTAAATATCCCTCTTTTTTTTATTGAACGACCGTAGGACACATGTATCAACTAATGGTTTTGAAATATAACATTTGACTTTCAACTTGTATATTTTGTGATGTTTATTTTTAAATTGTGTTATATGGTATTCTATGCATTTGAATCATAAACCATTCATTATTCAACTTATATAAATTTTTTATATGTAAATCGCATAATAATAATACTGTTTTGGTTATTTTCTGGGTTTTGCCGTGGTCGTCTTAGGTTTAAATCTCCAAACGTTTCGACCGCAACTGCGTCGTCATCTTCAGTGGCGTGTTCGAAGTACTCTTCTTGACGTATCAACTGAAACTCATAATCACTTAAAGAGTGTACCTAATGGCAGAGCTTGTGCAAGCTATTATTATTATTTGTCTCGGTGCTCCGGGGCGACTTACTGATTTTTGTAGCGATTTCACTTTTCAGCTATAGGAAAACCCAGAAATCCTACAGCACCACCTGTGTGATCATACGATTGGCATCGAGGCAATTCACATCACACTTGCTTTTCAACAAGGAATGTGGTCGCCTGTCGATTCCGATAAACTTGAGAAAAAATCTCTCGAATTCAGGGATCGAACCTGGTCCGACGCTAGCAAAAGTCCACAGCCGACATAACAGACTACCTTAAAAAAAATTATTTATTTTTTATTGTATATCTATTTGTGAACTAGTGCGTTTCAACTGTATTGTTCAAATTGCACTATTTTATAAAGTTGCTACTGAACTGGTAAAGGGAAGCGATGCTCCCACTCAATGGACTGATGAGTAGATTGTGGTATGTATGTAATATGGTTTATTTTTAAAATACTAGTAGTGTTAATAAGTTGTGAAATTTCATAACAAAGCCCATTTTCATTTAAATTTTCCAAAAAAAAACGGGGATTTTTTAAATTAAAACTTAGATGTCACTTATATAGAAGTATAAACTGCACACAGCAGAATTGATTTTTAAAAAGGATAAGGATCATGCTTAGAAAATAAAGATATCTTCATAAACTCAACTGATTATCTTCTACTAGGATAAATGAGATCATTGATAATTATAAATGTACATCTATTATAAATTCCAAGAACCTATAAATCACATTAAAATAAATAAGTGTATTCATTGAAGACAATTATATCAAACAGTGTTAGTTGGTGGACTCATAGGATTTGCTTGTGGGGGAGAATTTTGACGGGTAACAATTGAAACAGCATTTTGAAGAACTTGTTTTCGGAAAAAATCTGAAGTTACTGTACTCAGGCTTTCTTTGTTACCCACTTTACACTTGATGTATCCATAAAGATTAGAGCCATTCAAAACCAAAGCAATTGTGACCAGAAGCTAGAAAAAAATCAAAAATGTATATCAAGAACAGTACAACAAATTTTCATTGGTTTATTCTCACCATCCACCTGGGTTTCAAACCTAACAGGGCTACCATGAAGAACACAGCCCATAACAGGGGTGTCAGAACAAGAGCAGTCCAAAATATTCTAGCTTCTCTCTCATTTACTCGATTCTGTGACAGGCCCTAAAAAGGGTTACATGTAGATGTAAATTCAGAAAACAAAAAGAAAATTTGTATATCTAACACACATGGTGCAAAGATAAAGGAATATCATCATATATATTATCACACAATAAAAAAAGAAAATTAAAACCTTTCTAGATTCGAAAACCCAGTGCGATTTTCCATCATCGTCCACATAATTCCACCACCTCAGTCCAACCATTAACCTCCCTGTAATATTCTTTACTGTCCAAAAGTCCATTGAAAGCAATAAAACCACAATAACGAAACTTGTTATAAAACTATTACTAAACCACCCACAAAATATGTAGGCAACTACAGCACCTACTCTGAATGCTAGGTGGAAAAATGTCACATATGGGTGCCTAAAACACAGTAATTAACACAACGTTGATGATCACTAAAAACATATTTACATTAACAAATCTTTACTTCTTGTTTCATCCTCTTCACCAAAAGCAACTGTATCATCATCTAGAAGAGGCATCTGAAAAAGAGCATGCTTGAATAGAAAGACTAGCTAGTTCGTGTGCCTTCTTACTGTTGCAGATGACATAATTCAAATGATCAAATATATCCCAAAATACCAGGTATATCAAAATTTTAAATTTTTTTCAGTTTTTCCATTTTATTTTGACGTTACTGCTGTTTACTGTTTACGTCACTGGAACATAACCTCATCGTATTCCTTCTGTTTCTGGCATCTTCTCATTGAGAAATTAGACAAAGGCCGTGTTCCTCTAGGCGCTCGCAACGCTCAAAATGCTCATGGAGTCGTTCCACATACGATCACGGTCGTTATGGGAGTGCTGAAAATGTCATGAATGACGTCATTGATTTCGCTCACGTCGAGCCTACGGCGACCCACGTCTTGAGGTGGGTTGAAGTGGTCGTTTGTCGTTTATAAAAGTTCAAACATGACGACCGAAGCGATGGAAACAGTAACATTGTACTAGTCCAAAAAAGATGTACTTCTGGAAGTGAATGTGTCTGCATCTGAATAAGGAATAATAACTTCAATATAGTTGGTAATACGTGGACGACGCTTCCGGACCTCCTGACATTTACATTTTTCTTACAATATTGCTTCTCAGTCTTCATCTGAACTAGATGAACTGGAAGTTTCACAATTATTTCTTCGTCGCATAAGTGCAATAATTGCATTACATTTCGAACTGAACATTTTGTTGAAATTAGATTTTTCATGAAAAACGTCTCTATCACTAATTTGAATTGATAATAATATTCACAAATCCAAAGAAAAATTGTCATCCATCATCCATTTGTCATCGCTCTTCAACTCAAATTGTCCAAATCCTTAACAAACCCCTAAAAACCCGTTCCACTTGCTAGGATAACCAAAATACTCACCAACTCACCACACTCTAGTGGAACAGGAATAACCGCAAACGTGAGTGTGAGCGTTGTGGGCGGCTAGTGGAATGCAGCCAAAGTGGACCATTCTCGAATGTGTACGTATGCGAATTCGATTTACTGTTTACTCATATTCGTATACCGAATACTCATATCAGAAAAGACACCCTAGTGATATTTTGGCGACGAACTGATTTCATACGTATTGAACTCAAATCACTGGTCTGACGTCATTATTTTAATGGAACTAAGTTTCTCGCCAAAATGAAGTTTTTTCGTGATTCCATGTGGAGAAAGTAAATAAAGTAATCCTAATTCAAAACATAACCTCAATTTCTAAAATAATGGAGAGAAGCGAGCGAATACATTTTTCATTGATGAAATAATGTTTGAAAATGTACTTGATGTACTTCAGCAAGTTTTTGCCTTTACTTATTCTGTCGGTTTTCTGGCACTCTGATATCAATGGTCTCTTTCTAATAACCAGTCCATATTATTATAATGTCTATGGATATTATTACTTATGAATTTTTTCGTGGACGCTTGCCTTCTTCAGATGGTAAACAAACAAAATGATCAAAATTAACCGGCTTCCGCCCCCTCCAGCATGCTGCTCAGACAACGATATTTGACGAAGCTAGTCGAACACCACTTACATCTTCCGAACTACTACCCACAACTTTGAACGCTCCTCCAGAGGAGCTTCCATCGCTTTCCACGAACCGCGTTCCAAATATGAAATCATGACGTAATGTGACGTCATGAGTTTGTCGCCAAAATATCACTCCTGTCATTACCGCCGGCGGCCGGTATTAAGATTCTGACATTTTGACAGACAAGGCCAAGTGAAAGAAGAAAAAAAGAAAAAAAAGATTTTTCACAGAAGACAGATCAATGTTGTTCTGTGTTGTGCTCTGTTCTTGTTCTGTGAGTTTCAGTGAACGAAAAGAGTAAAAAAAAGCACGTTTTAATGCAAAAGGCGTCAGTTCAAGAGTTGTTATTTTTTTAGTTACTACAAATCGTAAAACGTGTTTTGTTCCTCAGTGAAGCGAAATATTCGCCGAGAGGGTTTCAAATCAGTGTAAAAAAGTTATAATTTGATTGTTATCCATACAATATACTACAATGGTGAGTTCGAGGTTATGCTTGAAAGCATTTTTTTCAATGTGGTTTACAATTGCAGGCTGAAGAAGTGAATCCAAAAGCTTATCCACTAGCAGATGCTACTCTTACGACAAAAATCTTGAATCTAGTGCAGCAAGCTATGAACTACAAACAACTTCGAAAGGGGGCTAATGAAGTTACTAAAACTCTCAATCGTGGAATTGCCGAATTCATTGTAATGGCAGCAGACGCCGAACCGCTGGAAATTTTGCTGCATCTGCCATTACTTTGTGAGGACAAGAACGTGCCATATGTGTTTATAAGATCAAAACAGGCCCTTGGTCGAGCCTGTGGTGTCTCTCGGTCAGTCATTTCCTGCAGTGTCACCATCAATGAAGGGTCCCAGTTGAAACCCCAGATACAAACAATCCAACAAGAAATTGAAAGACTATTAGTATAAGAAAATAGAGTTCAAGTTATTTTTACGTAAAATTGATTAGGTGTGCTATTAGGAAGTGCACTTGATTGTTTTTTAATAAAGTGATTTATATTACAATTTTGATGTTTTTTCTTACAACATCTGCATCATTAATTTTCAATTGACATAAGGTAGCTTTGTTGCAGCTTCAAAGATCAAATGCACTACAAAATTCATTATTTTAAAATATCAGCACAAGAAAATTTTCTCTCGAGATCAATTTGAAACAGTAATTTCATAATGAAACTGCATAATAATAAAAGTAGTTTATTCAGCCTCTCAATATATCAAAATACAATATTTCTTTCTGTTTAGAATTACTTGAAAGCTAATGAGGCAACTTTGGTCCAGTTTTCTTCCCAACGTAAACTTTGGAAATTATCCAGTTCAGTTTTGAACTTTTTTTCAGTCTCCTGTTGAACTTGAGAGTTGGGAAAGTTTTCAAACCAGGTTTGCAGTTGTTTGGATAAATTTCCAGAAGATTTAAATTTGTAACCATTTTTTCCATGCTGTACTAGTTCATCCAAGCTAAAAGTCAATTGAATCATATTTTTGGATCTCTATTCGAATTACTATTTTCAACATTGAGTGAATGTTTGAAATGGTTTTGATTGTGCTGTAAACAATTAAGTACTTTTTAAATTATATGTACCAACTTGAAAACTTCTGGTGAAATTCTATGTTCATAATGTTAATCCATAAATAACTCTTTCAATAGTACTCATGCATATCATGAAAATATTTTCTTGTCTAAAGTCTACATCTAAAACTGATCAAGGAAGTAAAAAAAAAATTATTTAGGAATAATTACCAATTGAAATCAAAAGCACAAACTGGCAAAACACAACCGAACATGTCAACAACCTTCATAGGTAAGTCCAATCCACTGGAGCTTGTGTGAAGGCAAACACCCAAATCAGCAGAAGCCAATATCAAAGGGTAATCACTGGATTCCAACCAGGGAGTGATAACACAAACGTTTTTCCAATTTTGTTCAGCGATTTTAACACAATAGTATTCCTTCAGATGGCCTTTTCCAGTTATGAAACATATGAGTTGTGGCAAATTCCTCTGATTTCCATTTAGGATGTGATCCTCATACTCTGAAAAATTATAGGAAACATTTTTGGAGGATCAAAACTTTGACGTGTTTGTATCTATTGATTCAACAAGACTATGTCCCTAGCTTTTCACATGTGCTAGCAAAAGCTCTTGTGGCAGATATACGAGTCTCAGTTTACTTAGTTTTCAAGGTTTTTGTGATTTCATACTCATTTATTTAAAATTTTTGAAAATTAGGCCATAAATAAACTGTTTGAAACCATCTATTGAGGCTTTAAAAAGCACATATATGGATCAATACACATCTATCTATCAAAAATAATATTGAGTGTTAAACTATATAGTATATTTTTTGATAAATTGTTTTTTTACCTTGCAATGCAGACAGTAAAATTGAGAAGTCTTCATCCTCTGTCCAACTAGTACTAGACACTAATAAACCAGGTCTATTAGATTTCAAGCAAACACCATCACTTGTTTTTTCTGTAAAAACTGTAGAACCATCTTGGCAGATCAACTGGTGATAAGATTTTCCCAGCCTTTCTAGGAAATTATGCTTTTCCTCCAGAGAAATTGGTCTGAATATATTTGGTGGCCTGTCATACAAAGTCGTGGCACTAAAATACAATAGAGCAGTTTTTCATAATATAATTAACTTTGAATTGGATTTTGATAAAAAATTACACACCTTACGCCCCAGTTTGTACACAAATCATTCTTCATAGCATTTGTAACACAAAAATTATGGTCTGCCTTTCTTCCAACAAACATTTCAATTTTTTTTGTAATCCTTACCAAGATATTATCTTTTGAAACATTCAAGGCCATAATCGTATGGGCATAATTGTGCCAGTCAATATATAATTTACTTCGAAAAATTACAGAAGAAATCCAACAAACAAATAGAGCAGGTATTGCAGGTGGATTTTGGACGAGGATAATATCTGGTTTTCTAATAGTAGTGAGGAGAAATAGTAAATTTAGTGCCTGCCAAATTGTTTTGAGAGCATAGTTTGCAAATTTGTGAGGAATAGTAGGGCACGCTAGTAAGTAATGATAGAATAGCAAAGGCGCCTTTTTGACTTCATCTAAAGGGGCTGTTTCACCATATCCTATTATATCAACTTTGTGTCCCAATTCGGCTAGAGATAAGGAATGATATTGCATTCGAGGGCTTCTTCCTATGTCACCCAATACTACTAGGCAAATATTCTTGCTTTTTCCAGACATTATAGGCAGATATTAATTTTCGGATTTTACTAATGTCTGTTTGTAACATAACCTAGTTCGTCAACACTGTCAACAAATCATTTGTCAATTTTGTCATAGAACATAGAATACTCCTAAGATGTCTAAAAACCCTGGTGTTTGCACTTATACCTGTAAAATTAACTGCATTCCATTTGAGAGTTTCAAGCACCGGGGCTTATAATTTCATACTTGCTATTGGTGGATTTTGACAGATATCATTTTGTAGCCAATGACTAAGCTAGAAGAAGCCCCGGTGCTTCAAACTCTTGAATGGGCCATTGTGGGATCAAACAGAAGATACCAGCCTACTTGATTAAGGCATGTTCATACACTTGCGAATTTCGCAAATTTTTTGCGATTAAAATGGCTTCCAGTAATGCCGGACCAATCGTTGATGCAGAACCATGTCGGCAGCCATTTTAATCGCAGAAAAATTGCGAATTTCGCGTGGGTATGAACTAGACTTTATGCTTGATTTTTGACAATTACGGCTTTGTACCGAATGCACTGCCAGAAGGCCGACTCAGTTATGTTTAGACACTGCGGCATGACGATAGAATAGACATCTTGTCGCCAATAATTCTTGACCGATGGTGATCATTCGTGTTCGATGTTTGGACTGTTAGGAGTGGTTAGATTTGAGTGAGTTGAGGTGAGGTTATTGTTGATAAATTACGGCAATGGTAGTCCGCGCGCGTGGATTTGAGAAATGTCTGCCGAACGCGCTCGCATGGTCTGTATTGTGATATATTTCCCATTTCAAATCTTATTATGGGTTGAAGGAAAATGAATTATAAAATATGTGGACCAAGCGAGCTCATGTGGGTCTCATCTTTTCGAAATGTTCGTGGTAGATGAATAGAAATATGGAGACCAGTAAGGAAAATGAGCGTGTTCGGCAGACATTTCGCGCGCGAATTTGCGAAATGTCTGCCGAACGCGCTCGCTTCGCTCGCATGGTCTGTATTGTGTGATATAGTTCCCATTTCGAATCATTTTATGGGTTGAAGGAAACTGAATTATAAAATATGTGGACCAAGCGAGTGTTTTTGAAATGTTGGCTAAGCGCAAAAGTGATGAGGAAAATGTGCAGATGCGCAGGTTCTCATCTTTTCGAAATGTTCGTGGTACATGAATAGAAAAATGGAGAGCAGTAAGGAAACTAATAATGGTTTTGAGGAAGATGAATCATAAAATAGGTAGACATAACTATCGCACCTGCACGCGCACCTATTTTTAGAAATTGACCAAGCGCAGAAGTAATTAATAAGGAAATGCGCAGGTGCGCAGGTTCCCATAATTTCCAATTAAAACATAGGTTCGTGCTAGATGAATATAAAATATCTGCCGAACGCGCTCACATGGTCTGTTTAATGAATGATAAAATAGTTGATTATATTGTTTTTGTCTTGTTTCGAAGCATATGTTGTAATTTTACAAAAACCAGGCTTTGTCTCCCATTTTTCACCTATTCCTAACGTTTCCATCTTCTTTTCAACTCATATATAGTTATTCACCCATTTAATGCAATTTTCAACATGACATGTAAATATTCGTCAAATATGATCAATAAGCAATCCTTTCATTCCCTAAAGAATTTGTCGAATATAATATATCTATAAATCCATCATTTCAAAAATTGAATTGGCAACGACGCAATTACAAATCTGAAGTTTTCGAAGTTATGACAGACGAGAGCCGATATTTGAAAAACAAATTGTTGTTTATGCTCATAAAA
This sequence comes from Chrysolina americana, assembly GCA_958502065.1. NCBI lineage: Eukaryota > Metazoa > Arthropoda > Insecta > Coleoptera > Chrysomelidae > Chrysolina > Chrysolina americana. The sequence continues at coordinate 92,632,098 of OY293412.1, forward strand.
TAAGGTTAATTCTTTTAACTTTTTCATACTTTTCGAAGTTCATGCCTCTGATAAATTGCAACTCCTGTATCTGTAAAATTAATATCGATACAATACAATTGGAAAAATATGTTATATAATACGTCCAATCGATTGTCTTAAAAGTGAGTGCAGACATAAATTTTTTCAAAAAATAATACGAAAAAAGTGTTTCCGTGGCAAAATATCATTGTTTCTATTAATTTTATCGTGTTTTAAAGCATCTGTGAAAATTTCATCAAAATCCCAGTTGGACCCATATTCTTTACCTTTTCCAAATATTTCACTTCAAATTGTTGTGAGGCCGAGGGCTGCGGGAATTTTAAACCATCCCGCCGAAAAAACCTAAACTCTTACTTCAGATTTCGAACACACCCACATTCGTCGTTTTGACTTTCGAGTTTCGACTTTCGACAGAAGTTTGAAGATCCATCTTTTGACATTTGACAGATCCATCATCAAGAGTTGTTGAAGTAGTCGGATAAGTCTTTGTTTCTTTTTGTTGTAATTTCCAACAGTTTTTATAGCTTTCTCTTTTCAGAAATGGTGTTCGTAATTTAATTTTAGTTTTTATTAAAGGTCGGTGTTTGAAAGTTTACAGTGCGGCTAAAGTTAACTATGAATTTTTAGGTTTATATACAGCAATATTTTGTGTAACGATGACATCTGGCAACAATATCGAGTCGGAATTTTTGGAATTGAGTTCTAAGAATGAGTGGCAAGTTCTTTATCAGGTATGGCTTTGCAGTAGATTTATGATTCAATGGATTTTAAAGTTTTCTACACGGCTAGGGCATATACGGGCTAAATCAGACAGCACTAGACAGTTTCTGATTGCATTTGGTGTGCTGCAGCCAGAAAAGTCACAGATTTAGCATAGTTGAAAATAATTATATATCAAGGACTGCCTTTTTTTCTTGTCCCTACTATAACATTGACCATCATGTGATGGCCCAAGCAGCTTTTGTATATGTTGTGTTTTTAACTGCACATGAAAAGATATAAATCATTTTGTTCTTGATCTATTCTCAATATCATTTAATTTTATTTCCCCTCACTTCGTTTGTTATATATTATGCATCCAGCTAAATGTTTTCAGTATGTTTCATAATCATAAGTGAGAAGAATGAGTCACAATTTCTTAGAGTAACACCTGCACAAACTGATTTTGATATGATTCTGACTTCTGAGTAGACCACAATAGAAAACAAGTTCTGATTTTTTTAATATAATAGATAATAGACTTCAAGTAGGTTTCATATTCTCCCAAGTTCAGCTTATCTGTGTTTGATTATGTTGTCATTTGCATCATAACTAGATGTCATACAGAAGCAGCTTCATCATTGTGGAGATGTAAAGAATATAATTTGAAATCAATCATTCATGCATCTGACGTGTTTTTGCCTATTAATAATGAGGTTTCTATTCTCAGTTAGAGATAAACTATTGCAACCTTGCCCCTGGAAGGTGTTACTAAACACTACAGTTTGTATCTATAAATTTTATTTTTCAGAGGATTCGTGCGCAAAGTTATGTAGAAAAGTGTTTAGAAGCAATCAAACCACAAAACAAAATTTTAAATCGATATAGAGATGTGAGCCCCTACGATCACAGTCGCATAATACTAAACAGAGGATCAACAGACTATATTAACGCCAATTTAATTAAAGTAGACCGAGCAAATAGGCAATACATACTAACTCAAGGACCATTATCAAATACTTTCAGTCACTTTTGGTTGATGGTGTGGGAGCAGGAAACAAAAGCTGTAAGTAACAATATGAAAAATAGTGCTGTAGTAAGCACAAACATATATTATTAGAAATGAAGTGTGTATAACATGTAAAAACTTTATTTAATTTAAATTACAACTCTTACATTTCAATACAAAACTGGACAGTAAAATCAATCAGTAATTTGTATTTAGACAATATGAAATATTTCATTACTAAAAACAACTACCCTTCAGGCAGCTTCCAATTCATTTGGAAGGGTCTATACCAACAATCAAATTAGTTAAATATTGTATAGGGTGGTTAACAAATTTTCAATAATTTTCAACAAGTATAAACTTACTCTTTATATGGCCCCCACATCATTTGTCTCTTGTTTTACCATCTTTGAGTTCTCTGCAAGTGTATATCAACTTTTGAGTTACTTTTGGAAGCATTGAATTTTCTAAAACCATTTCAGGAATTTACTAATACCTGTCATTCTATTTTGCAGATAGTAATGTTAAATAAACTAGTAGAAAAGAAGCAAGACAAATGCTTTCAATACTGGCCTACCAAAATTGGTCAAGACTATATAATGAACCTACAAGATGTAGGCTTGACAGTGGAATACCTAGAGCAACAAGATCACTCTTATTATCTGACTAGAATCCTCCGATTGACTGATTCCGAGAGTGGTAAATTTCGGGATATTCTGCAATTTCATTATATCACATGGCCTGATTTTGGAGTTCCTACCTCCCCCACAGTTTTTTTAGAGTTCCTTCGTAAAGTAAGAGATGCAGGAGTGTTGGAATCTACTGTAGGCCCAGCCATTGTTCACTGCTCTGCAGGAATTGGCAGATCGGGGACATTTTGTCTTGTGGATTCCTGCTTGATACTTGTAAGTTACATTATAATTCTTTGATTATTAAAAATAAATTTGTATTTTTTTTAAGATTGAAAAATATGGCATCAATTCGGTAGATGTTAAAGAAATTCTCTTGGAAATGAGAACGTTCAGAATGGGTTTGATACAAACTCCCGAACAACTCAGATTCTCCTACCAAGCAATCATCGAGGGTGCTAAACAATTAGTCCATGAAAACTCCAATTCCGGAGAGGTATGTAACAGTCAAGTTTTCCACATGTTCTTTTCAAAATCCAAAACCCATTCTCCTTTTCCCTCCTAGAAAATTTAATTGAAATTAGTTGCAGAATAAATGAAGGTAACCTTTTGTTCTGGCCGATTGTATTGCTATTAATTGTTCATTTGGTTTTTAGGAACACTTTGTAAATATTAGTAATAATGATTCCTCTAATGCCCCTGAACACTTAAACGATTCTGAAGAAGATGAACCACCTCCACTACCACCCAGGAATGAGAGTCTTCCCAATGGAACTTCTCTCGACAGACCACTTCCAAATATTCCGAAAAGCATTTCAGACAATGTTATGACTTATGACGACATCAACGATACCCTGGTGAGTAAAAATGGTTGTCTTAATGAAATATTGCAGAGTTGCTTTGATTTTTATTAAATCAATTAACCAAGTAGGGCAAAGTTATTTTGTTAGGTGTAGGAATATAAATTGTTCATATTCATTCAGTTTTTGAAAGTTTTCATGACTATACTTAATTTATAAAAAGTGAATGATGTAACTTGGAACTGATTGATGCAGATAACAGGTCAAATTATCACTAAGATTGTGTTGTTTGAAAGATCTCCAACAAACATCAACTTATTCGAAAAATGAAGGAATCTGATTCAACTCATTGTATAACCCAGGCAATTCAAAAATGGAACGTGGAGAGGTATTTTTTCTATAATTTTTTTGTCAATCTGTGTTGATGTTGACAATATCAAACAAAAAAGTTAAATAAAAACGGGTAAGAAGAGTAGCATCGTATCTAGCGAGGATATGACGACAAGGAATAAATATTTTGTACGCATGTGTAACTTGATATACTCTTCAAGAATAGTCATTAAAAAATTGCAATTTGAAAAATTGACGGTGACGTCATATATCAAATTTATGACACGCTATACAACATTTTCTTTAAAAAGATCGCAATTTAAAATACTTATCGATCTGTCAGAGCATATTTATAACAAATAAAGTCATTGATTGAATCTATTCCAAGTTTGAGACTCCCACTGTATATTGTCAAACAGTAATGTTAATTAGAATTTGTAGTAAAATTACTAATTATAACGTCTAAAAATCAACGATCGCATTTTTTTATAAAGTTTATTCATGCCAAGCATTTAGACTCTTTGCAAGAATAAAACAAATAAAACTGATATTGCTTTATGTATTTCATTATGGTACTAACACTTTTTGAACTTCATTATGACCATAATTAATTTCCTTATTTCATAATACACAATGACATAAGGATGTCATTATGATATTCCAGCAAGTAAAAAAATGTTCATTCATTCCATATACAAATAAAATTGATTACTTTCTGAACACCATATGAAACCATATATTTTAATTTTCAGTACCTAAATAGTGATAGATTGATAGTGCTATTTATTGGCCATATTCTACAGAACTACTTTATTGAAATTATAAGTGATATACAATTGAAATTTGAAATGCTGTTGAAAATCACAGTATTTGGAGTTTAATGCTGAAAATCCTCTATTGAGCACAAGCCGTTTTGCACTTAGTACTGTGTGCATTATCCAAATAAGTTGAAAAAAGTTTGCATAAAAAAAATTATAATTATGCTGCCTCACATTCTCAGTGATGTGCATTACAAAATTTGAAAGGTCTAAATCCAGGAGATGGCGGTAAAACCTATTTATGTCATTATGTTGGTATTTCTTAGAAATATAATAATAAAATATATAATCTTGTATTGGACTATGTTAATTCGCACTTAGTGAAAAATGTCTGACAAGTGACTAGGTACCAATTTTTCATTAAAAGGATTTTTCCAAATACACACATCTAGCAATGTTATGACCAATATAATTTTGAACAATTCCAGAATTACATTCCTAGTGGACCATTACCTGTAGTACCAGCTGACGAAGATGAGTGTAGTGAAGAAGACGAACTTGAAGAAGAAGACCAGGAAGAAGATTCCACCCTAGGGTCTGACAGTCCAACTTCGGAGAAATCCGAATTAGCAGAATCCGATAACCCTGAGTTGATTGAAACTAAACACAAGTACGTTCACTTCCATTTGAGGATGCATTCATACTGGAAAAGTGTTTCAATATGCCTTCTTTTTTCAGTTTATCGTACGAGGTGAGACAACGGAACAGGGCGCAGAGGAAAGAAACCATGGAGTCTCAAGTGAGGGATATGAAAAGGCGCCAACAAATAAACGAACAGTGGACTCGACTGAAGAGGTCTTTATACTTACCTTTAGTTGTAGGAGGCTCTCTACTGTTGGGCGGAGGTCTCATTGCTTACATCTATTACAAAGATTGAGAAAAGATCCCAGCCCATTTTTATTTTGTATTTATTATTTATGAGTAAGATTGTTGACGAGTATGAAAGCACGAATTGGTGATTTTTTTCAGATTCGTTCATGAGTTCGATGCGATTTACGAATTTTCCGGCAGCTTTTCTACAGATTTATTCGCGAATCGTAGCGAAATTATGAAAAATGTGAAATGATGGAATATCACCGGCTGCTCTTCTGTTCTTCCTTGAAACAGAGATAATATGTTTAGGGGTTGATTTTTCGCAAGGGACATCTTGGTTGGCAGATTTTCCAATTATTATCGATTTTTCGGATTTTATTTTTATAGAGGTCTTGTAAAATGATTTCCTAAAGTGGCTTTATGGTTTTGATGTACCAATGAGGAAGATTAGCATAAAATTAGTAGTTTTCTGTCTACTAGATTGAAACGTGCCACACTTTGAATGTGTTAGGGTTGAAAATTTGGTCTCTTTGTGGAAATTATGGAATTAGTTCCAATAGCTCGTTTTTTTTGTTTCAATTTTTATTTTTTATGCGTTTTTATTCCTTGATAAAAAAATATATAAATTTGATAAAAAAATTTACAAGGGTTCTAACAGTTACTCTTATATTCAGAATTCAAAAATTGTAGGTCTGTCACTTGGACCTTTCTAGAATACAGGCAAGGATGTAACTAAATTGTTATTACATTTAAAGGACTTGGAAATGAATTCTTGTGTGGTATCATCCAAGGGGTATTGTTCATGTTGATTCGTTATGAAAAGAAATTATCTGTCTATCAGTGTATTTATTCCTGTATATTCTGACTTTACATCCAACTCAAAAGTTATTTTCCCTGATATTCTGCACGCTTTATGTCTAGCTTCCGAGAGCTTGGGGGGGTTCAGAGGAACTTTTTTTGTTTATTTTTATTTATGATAATATGTTCGAAACATTACCAAATTCCCTTCATCCCCTGTTGATTACATCAGAAGCCCCCTAATTCCTCATTTGGGACCTGCATGTACAGATATGTAAGTGCGTTGTCCAAACGACGTGCTCAAATTGTTATTGACTATTTGACCCTTCAGTATTTTTGCATTTGATTGAATGCCAGTTAGTTTGATGTTGCGTTTTGAGAAAAATTGACCCCACGGCATCTTATTCTAAAGTGAACATAAAATATTTGTGCAGCTTAGAATTTTTATAACCTGTTATCTATTAAGTTTTCACAAAATGTTTTTGGTAGCACTGAAAAACTTTATTTAGAGAAAATTATGATTTATAGTAAATGTTATTTTCCAAAAAAAACTCAGTACATATCACTTATTCCGTATATGAGAATTTTTAGGCTTTTTTGGTATAATTTTTACGTGTCTACATTAGAATGGGAACAATTTTACAGTCTCATATTTTGGAGGTATATAATTAGAATATGATTATGCAAGGAGATCAAATAATAATGATTGTACAAGATTGAAACAAGCTCTCCTCTACCTGAACAAATTTCTGAATGAAAAATTTATAAATAAATTATAAAATCTAGCTTCTTTAAATTATTCTCATAATAAATCAATGTTGATAAAAACTATTTCCTTTCCTTAGATTCGTGGCGCCTACAATTTAAAGGTTATTAAAATCAATTCTAAATAATGAGTAGTCAATTGTAATTATATCTCCTCCAAGAGAATGGGCACCAATTTTGCAAAAATTCTCCAAAAACAGTTATATTCACAGTTTCATTAAAAGTTTGGTGGATACATGCATGGCATCTTGTATCATATTATATTTGTAGTTATTTTTTCTCACTTTATACCTTTCAGAAAAAAATATATATGAAATGATACACGTAAAGAAAAACTACTTAATTTTTCAGAATTCGGGTATGCGAATTTGAAACTTTATAATCCAAAAAAAGTTATAAAATGATATTCCTAGGGCAGGTTAAGACTGACGATTCCAGTCATTACGCTTATGAGATTTTTTTTACTTCGAGTCAATTTAATGATAAAAAATTGATGGTTCAATTAGGGTTACGGGCGTTACGGCTGAATAATTAGGGGAAGATGGTTGTTTTTCAGAAGTACAATAAAAATATTAAATTCATTATAAATTAATTCTGATTATACGTCGTGCTTTTCATGGATCCATTCTCGAGTGTCAGATGATGGAATTGGGATTTTCTGGACATCCTAAAGGTATAACTTCGGTATTATGGAAAAAATCATCTGTAAGGCACAGAGAAGTTTAAAAACAAATTATATTAGGGCTTAATATTGACAACAAAATTCTGCAGTATAAACTTTTTCTGAAATCAGATTGTCGCGTATTTCGACTAAAAAGAAATCATCCAATTTGCTGATTACATGGAATTATTAATATACAGTGAGTTCAAAAGATAAGGATATCCACCTAAGAACAAAAAAAAACGTTACTGTCCCATTTTACTTAATCGAATCTAGGAAAAAAAAAACGAAAAAGAAAACTCTGGTAAAATACCCCCAAAAAAAAAACGGAAAAAACCCTCCGGAGAAAAAAAAACCCGGAAAAAATACCCCTATATGCGATAACAATGGCCAGTACACAAAAAGTAATGAAATTTCAACTGAGTGTCATGATAAAGAAACTAGACCATATTTGATTCATTTTACCAATAAAAGTTTTAACCTATCCTGTGGAATGTTCATCGTCGACGACCAAAAAAGACGATTTTTATATTTTCATGACTCGATTGTTCCTGAACGAACTAACCTGGTGACAGATTCTTTTTGCAAGGCTGGAAAATCTGTTGTTCCACCCCTCTGTATTGTAAAATGAATCAAATATGGTCTAGTTTCTTTAACATGACACACAGTTGAAATTTCATTACTTTTTGTGTACTGGCCATTGTTATCGCATATAGGGGTATTTTTTTCGCATTTTTTTTTTCGTTTTTTTTCGGCGGTATTTTTTTCGTTTTTTTTTTCCGGGGTAGTTTTTCCGTTTTTTTCCGTTTACCACTTAATCAATTATCAAGTTTTTAAAAGTATTTTTCATTCCAAATTGAAGAACGTAATCACATATGTCGGTTTCATTATGTTTTAGTCAGATTCAATTTTTGAATAGATTTCCGAGAATTTAACCAAAATCTACCTTTTTCGATATCCCTATTGTTTGTGGACATTTCTTTTCTTGGACTTAGTGCAGATAGAAGATAATACATTTCTTTTTGATTATTATCACATTCACCATTACACGTACGCCACTGGTACGTTGAAACATATTTTCTTCACCATAAGCTGAGAAGCTGTAAAGGAATGTTTTAGCAAAGCACAAAATAATACAGAAAGTTCTTCCTCAAATTTTATACTTTTGAGTCAACGAGAACAAAGACAATTCTTGAACCAAGATTGTGACTGGACTGTCTCATTTCTCTGTTTTTCGTTTTATAAAAATATAGTTTTATATAATATACAAATTCAAAATGCGAATAAAGACAAAAGTGCATGAAATCCGTAGCAATTGGAAAATTCCCAAAATTTCTAGTCATCCATTAAAGACGTTTCTCTTCAGCAGAATATTTATAGGAAAATTAAGTGATACCTTCACATAGTCTCTTGGCACAAATACAAAGACCCTTGTGGGTCTCTCATTACCATCCTATCAGATTCACTTGGGAGTGAAGAGACATCTCTTATATTCTTTGAGTATTGCTCATAGAATTTAATTATGAGTTATTTGAAATAAAACTATTAAATACCTCCAAGTATTACTGGCAATAAAAAATTTGACTGAGGATTTAAACAAGGAAGGGTTGTGGCAAGTTTTTTGTGTACGAAAAAGTAAGACTCTAATATGAGTTTTTTGTGATTACATAAACAATTGTTCGTTTCTATATGAATGGTTCAGATTTACTGGTCGACAGGCCCGTTTGAAATGCAAATGTTAATGACAAATTCACTGTTTGAAAACATTAATAAACATTTTTCAATCAACCTATCTGTGGTACTACTCGAATCTCAGGGTATTTATGTGACAAAGCTTCCTTTTAACTTATGGCTTGTATGTAAAAACTAAAATTTTCCAATGCGAGTTCAATAAGTTGTTTATCGATATCTCGCAAATAAATGAAATTTCAATGTATTTTCAGCAGTTTTAATATTTTCAGAACTGTTTACTGTCGAGTTTGTGATAAGATCCCGCACTTTGTAGTGTCACAAAATGAAATACTCTTTGTTGAAAACGGGTTTCAATAGTCAAATTATTCGTTTTGAATCAGCATTATTTTCCAAGGCGTCTGAAAAACGGCACCTCAATAGAAAAAAGTGTTTTCACTATTAATTCAACAGTACTAGGGTATTTATAATGAAGGAAACGCTATTGTTTCTTCTGAGATGACTACTTATATATTGTTCATTCAAACATTTACATTAGAGATATTAATTTCTTAATTTTCCGAATTAATTTAGGAGTAGATTATAATATTTATATCAACTTGAAAGAAAGTTGACTCTAATATTTTGGCTAGGTTCATGTGGGGCTTGCACAATTTTTCGGAACGAGTAGTTACCATTTTTGTAAACTTGTGTATGAAGAATAGCTGAACGGAAGGGCTTTGTAAATTAAAAAGTGATTTTTTTACCCAAAGGGGCCTTAGCTACAATAACGCTGATGTTACTCATACTTCCAGAAATATTAGTTCAAAATTGTTATCAGTCTAGAAAGTGAATTTGACCATGAAACCAGAATTCGCAATTTGCAAGTGATATCACTGATCGATTATTTTTATTTTGAGTTGTTCCTAGCAATTTCAGAAATGATCATTAATTAAAAAAACGTATGTAATTAGACTTAGTAGAAATTGAAGTACCGAATATTTTCGTCGGGTTTGCATTAGTTCCTTAATTACTTTAAATGAAGGTAAACACATCCTGTTTTTCAAATTTTCTTGCTTGTCTTTGATTCGTAATGCTCAGAACTGATTGTGATAGCAAAGCACTTCTTGACATCAGACATTCTCATTGTTTTTCATTGTGCAAAAAACAGAGAGACAATACTTCTACGATTAGATATTGCCGAAGATTAAAATCAAAACCACTTGTTCCTTACTTATGCAAAATCAACTTTTTATATGGAAATCCTGGGCCTGGATTTTCAAAATGCATATTTTTTTAAAATACATGCTTAAAAATAATACTTAAAATAAAATTTGCACATCTAGATTTATTTTTTCAAGAGGCATAAATAAATATACTGAAAGAGCCAAGAAATGGATTAACGTTTGAGAATATTGAAAGAGAATAATAATATATTGTCCGAACTGTCATATGAGAAAGCAAATGTAAACACAAACACTTGACAGATTTATTGGTGTTCATCGGTATGGAGTATCCACGTGCAAAGTTATGTAACCAAAATGCATCCAAATGTCATGCATATTTGGCTACAGAATGCTGATGAATATCAGCAAGTCCGAAACACGTGTCATAGTTGAATAGGAGAGATATAATTATCAATGTTTTGATGATAGTGGGTACTTTCTGGAAACGAAACCTAGGAACTTGATTTTCTCTGTTAGTAGTACTGAAATATCGCTGATAAAAAAAGTTATATAGTTTATACAAAATTCATTTCAAATATTCGTAAAATGAGTTTTGACTGAGAATATCCAAACTGACGAATTAATTAGAATATCGAAGCAAACATGTGATCTATTTTACTTTCTAGGAAATAATTGGAATTATTATTGATTTTTCTCTGTGTTTAAGGGCTTTTCTTTACAAATGCATTGTGTAACAATATTTTTGGGTAACATTGATAGTATATTAGCTACGACTGCCATGAGTATTGAAGGCAAGATAAAAAAAAAACCGAATGCACGACACTTTTTACATATTTATAGAGTATAGATTTGAAAAAGTTATTCTCGTGGATTTTGTACACTTGTGTTTTTACATTCCTGTGTTAAGTGCCTACCGAACTATTGAAAAGTACGTTGACAATATAAGTCAAAATTACGTTATTTAATTTGACTAAGGTGACAACACTCGGTTCATAAATACATTTTAGCGAACCGATTTATAACTTCTTTGTGATTATTTACTATTTTCTCATGAATTTTTATGAATATTTAATAAATCTATTTAAAAAATATAACAAATTGTTTAATATACCTTAGTTTCTTATTACAGGCCAAAAACTTCACTAGAAGACTGACATTTGAAATTTTTTTGGAGAAGACTGGACTATGAGAAATTCAGGTTAGTTGAAGATAAATTCTGTGGTCTCACATTTTAATCAAACTAGTCGAAATTACTTAAGTCTACCCTGTTCCTAGAGATTTCCATTTAATTTTACTCAATTTAGCTGTTGACTGTTTGGCCCTGTTTATGCAGCTTTGAATTTGTTTGTTTCTGACCTAGCCTCAATCGTAGCTAATGCCTTTCTTTATGTTACATTAAAATTTCTATGAGATAGGCTTGTGAAGGAGGTAGACTCTCGATACCTTTTGTTTTGGGGGTGTTTCTTTGGGAAACCCAACCGAAACTGGAGCAGAAACGTGGACAAGAGAATAGCTGCTTAAATTAGGCTTTTTATTTCGAAACGAAAGATGAATGTGATCTTATCAATATTATTAGTTAACAAATTCCGTTGTGTAATATGTATTAGTTACAATTTCCTGTTGAAGTTTCATTAAATGGGGCAAGTACATACCAGTTTTAAATAAACCTCTACTTTTTGTTAGGACACTTTTGTCTGTGTTGTCTTCATTACCTAAAACAATGTTATGTATTTATATTTATGGACGAACAATAATCTCTAACGTACGAAGAAATATTTATGTTTTGCCAACTGCAATCTAGGTGCTGCATTGTTGTTTCGTATTTGTTAAACCAAATGTTGCATCTTACATAATCTACTGGTGACTAATTTTATACTGTGTATATTTGTTAATGATTACATTGTGTATATTCGAATGGGGTATGGAAGAAGAAATGCTATTTGTGTTCAAGTTCTCTATTGAAGTGATGGTATTAAGGGTTGATATAATTTAGAAATTAACTCTCTTCACTGTCTGAAAGTGTCAAACGAATTCATTATTTAGAAGAATAGAAATTCCATTGTGATTTTCCCCTAGTTAGCGGAGAGTTTTCGTTTTTATTTTGAGAATATTCAGTTTAGTTAGATCATCTGAATTGTGCTGCCATAAAACCCCAATTTCCACGGGTGAACTATTATTAGTTTTCTTTTGAGATTGCCAATACGAATGAAAATGTAATTCGAAAAGATTTTTTATGATATAGCATCATATATAACATAGTAATTATAATAATAATAGGGAGGAGTTAGATTTTCATTCATCTGGCAAGATGTGCGCCCAAAAAGTATGGAATAAATTATTAAATTCAGAATATGCTATTTTAGAAAAATCGGAGAGGTCGATTTTCTTATTTGAATCAGTTTTTTAAACCTTCTCAAAATTTATAGGGTTATCTAGGTTTGAGTTAAAATGACATTGGTGTTATTATATTCAGAAATAATTATTTATTTTTATACTTTATGGGTAGTTGAATAGTTTTGCAAATTCTTTGGGATCAATAGTTTGCTCTTGTAAATTTTCAGCCCCCGTTTGCCGTTTTTTTATAGTATCCGGATATTTTCCCGTTGAAATTTTAGTCTTTTACTTTATCTGGTCAGCTATTTGGATATTGAGTTCACCTTATGAAAATGATTTGTTTCTCGATTAGGAAAGTTTTTCAAATTCATTATTCCTTTGTTGATTGTTATGGACCTGATTACGAAAAACTTTTTTTATATAAGTATTTATTTTCCTATGGAAACTTTCAATTTTTGAACTGTTTTACAAACATTTTATTTATTAAATCTGGGGCAGAGGTGAAAGTTCATTTGATAATTTAGGAAAACATTTTTGTCAAATAAAAGAACTGAGAAAGGGCAAATACTGTTCACCTTCCTCATACCCTGTTCGTGGTATACTCTTTTTCATCAAAAGGTGTAAAATAGATTTTCATATAGACGATTTGGTTTTATTGCTGACTTTGAAAAAATGAGGCATTTCAAACCAGAATTCATATTTGACGTAAAATTAACGAGAAACGACGGTATTCCACAGCGATTTCCATCCAAGATTCACAATTTTTATGCAAAAAACTTCGAAGCGGTGGTTTTTGCTCTGAAACGGAAGTGGAAAAATACAGGGTAGTATGATTACATGATTGAACGATAATAAAATTATGAAACGATCTTTAAAAAATCCTATATTTACTACAAGAAAACTGTATGGGTTTGTAGAAATATCGCGAAAATAAAAGTTCGTTTCAAAACAGGTTGTTGTTATCGTATTTCAACAGATGCTTTTTCAATCTCGGCAAAAAAAAAGTTGAAAATTGGTCGATTGCTAAACAGTTTGGCTCTGTTGGCTGTTTAGTTCTTGAAATTCTTATTTCTGTTAACTGGCGTCATCCTTACGAGAAGTCTTCAAGATACCTGTGCAAGCATAACTTTATACAAATCCATTATACACATCTGAGTTGGACATGAGAACCATGTAGGGTAAAATTCCGCCAAGTAACTAATTGCCACAAGCTATAACATATTTTTTTTGGAACTTGCGTAGTTTGGTCTCCTGAACAATAATCCCAAAATAATTTTGGGCGATCTAAAGTAATTTCGGAGAGGCCGAAAGATGAGGGAAAGCGTATTATCATGTAACGCGTTCATTAGAAGAATTCCCCTTATTTCGCGGTGTCTCCTACTACTCGACCGCTTACATGGGCTCAGCCGTTTTCAGTCATGTTCGCAAGCATTTTTCACCCATTTCGCAGCATTGTAGCGCAGATTAGAATACACGTTGCTTCTACCTTCAAATTTTGTTTGAGAAATTGAAATCGTAATATCACTAGAGCATTCAGGTACGCTGCTAAAAAATTCTATACATTTTCCCCAATAGAGTAACCAGATTGCTTTATGAGTTTTCATTTTGTAAGCAAAAAACTAAAATAAAACACTTTTCTTTTTGAATGTTTATAACAAATCAGTGACAGTTGCGAGTCAAAAATATAACAGAATATATACGGACCATCTTTCATGTGATGGTACAGTCGGTTTCCTACTAGTATTTTTGTTACGAAAAAATTCTCTATTGATTGGCCTATTATATTAAATCATCAGTAAAGTTGGCCGCGCGTTATACTTTTTGACATAACGTTTTTGTGGTTGTCACCGGTTATTGTGGTTGTATGCTCTCATTTCCCTCTGCCATATATGTTTTAATAGCAGTGCAATGTCTTCCTATCGAAACAGGGGCTCTAACAAACATCGATTTCGAAGCCCCGCTGGAAAATCCTCAGGTTCGGTCGAAACTTCGGAACCTGAGGCAGTGTTTGAGCAGTAAAAATGTTGATTCATCGGTGGATAATTACCATGTACTCAATATAGCTAAGCGGAACAATCACGACCCGAACTTGAGCTATTTGAATCACTTACTTTCTAAGTATCTCAAAGGGGGTAAACAACTGGATAAGAGAGACGTTTCCAAGAGTGAAGGTAATGTAAACTTCTTAAATTTAAATTAGATATAATTCAGATATTTCCAATAAAAAAATAGAGTAAAATTCCGTTAACTAATAGCCACAAGCAATCAACAATTTTTATTTGGAGCTTGCGTAGTTTGGCCTCCTGAACAAAAAATCCAAATAAAATTTTCGGAGATATGGGCCTATTTTTGAGTGATGACTGGCATTTTCTACCGCAAAAATACATTGAAAACACTCAAAATCCTTCCTTCTTAACACTAGCGGAATGTAAGCACTCTAATTGACATATTTCTCACACCTTTTTTTCATTGATAACGGTATTTTTTTGGAAAAAACTCATCCTTTTTTTGTGACCACCAACAAATCTATAATAGGCAAAATGGTTAGTGAATAGTATTCAAGTTGGTAACTGGAAAAAGGTGAGTGAATAATTTCCTGTTTATGTTAAAATTAAATGGTTCGAAAAGTTGGCTGTGCAAATATGCATATGTAGTTAAAGTTACCAACTTGACATGAATAAAGTCACTGAACATTTTATATAAATTTAAAATATTTTTGATATTTTGCTACATTACATATCCTTTATTCTTGTTTGATATAAACGCAATAAATATGAGAAAGTAAAATTATTTATGTTGTTTTTAATTTTTCAAGCTGCTTTTTAACATAGAGTATATCGCCAATAGTATGTAGAAGGTTTGAAAAACTAATTCCTCAGAGAAATTGTCCAGAATAAAGTTTTTCGAGTATTTTTTTACTTTATTCTACTTACCGTGAATATGTGTATAATATTTCTGGTAATAATTCTAGTTGCCTTTGGAGCACTGTTGAGGGATGTTTGGAGGATTATTTACAAATTCGCCAGGTAGATTTGAATCCATCGGTTATGAGATACAATCAGATAAACTGCAATAACACGAATTCAAAAGTATTTAATATACAAACATTACTAACAAAAACTTTTTACCTATAAAATTAAACTCGGTTTTATGCATATAGGAACTAAATAAACTTTAGAAATTAATCTAAAACATATACTTTTTCTATGTGTTCTGTGATGATAATAAAATTTTAGATATTGACAGTTTTTCTAATCTTTACAGCCACAGTCATTTCACTTTTACCCAAATCGACATCCACGTCGGTTTATTTACTTTTTATTGAAACACTGTTGAATAATTTGTAGCAGACCACACACTGGTATACGCAAATATTATTTACTATATTTGATTTGGAAAAAGATTGCATGAAATTCCCAAGAAATCCTCACATTTTTGAACAATTAAATAACTGCATTTTAGCCAATATGCAATATTTATGATTAATCAGCGGTAAGAAAAAAAAGCTGTTGGAATTATTTGAGGGTAAAATAATTGGGCAAAATGTCTATTCTCACAGAATATTTTGATGATTTGCATTGAATTTTATTCGGGTGGGGGGTGTTAATTGAAAATATGTTTGAACTGAACAAATTGATTAATTGATTTGAATTGAATTAAATGTGATCGATCTGAAAAAGGCGATATTGAAAAATTTTATCAAAATTAAAGCTTCCCAAATTTGTTCATAAATTATGAGGGGAAAGCAATTGAAAGAGGAACAAATTTTCTATTTGACTTTTTTCTAAAATTATAAAAATGATCCAATTATTTCTAAGTGGCTTTTTGGACACATTTCACATAAATTGACACTATATACTCAAAAATATATACTTCAAATAGGCAAAAGTAAGAGAGCCGAAAAATCGAGAAAAGCCAGTAATAAGACGAAAATCAGCGGTGATCAAAAGTTCGACGATTGGACAGTTTGGTCTGCTTGCAGCGTCACCTGTGGAAAAGGCAGACACATCCGATGGAGACACTGCAGACAAAATTGCGAAGGAGTAGAGACGGAAATGGAAGAGAAGGAATGCCAGTTGCCCGCTTGTCCCAATAAGTTATTTGGTCTTATCAAATTGTAGCGAATATGAGCCACAAACGAGAATTAAATGCATGGTAATGTGTATGTTATAAATAACTTCTATAATATATCATGTAATCACTTTATTTTAGTTTTTTGCAGAATATAATCTCTGCCATAAACACAGGGTGGCCACATTTTTTTTCTTTCCATGGAATTTCATTAAACCATAGAAGCAAGTAGGCCTGTGTTGATTGGCAAAGCAAAGTTGCGAATCTAAAATAAGCGTTATCTTTGTTTAAGTGGTGTTCACGAATGTTTTTTATTTATTATTGTTTTTAAAAATAGTACTTTTCATTCTCCTATTGTAAAAAGAAGGAATTATATAGTCACTGTGAAAAATGCGTTTGATGCAATCGCGCTCGACATCTAGATTCTCCCATAGATGGCACTGCACTAGGACGTCTCCTAGATGGAATGTGAAACTTGTAACATTGTCTTACTCTTAGACAATGCTTGTAAGGAACTTCTGAAATTTCTTGCAGTTTTCGTCAACGACCTTATAATTTTATCATTGTTAAAAGAGAAAGAAGATAGTCAGTGCCTGTGGAAATCGCGTTTGATGCAATCGCACGAGACATCTAGCTTGATAACGACGAAACTAGCCAAAAATACACCAGAACAAATTCGTACGGGTGTATTTTTTGCCTAGGTTCATCGTTGTCGGGCTAGATGTCTCGCGCGATTGTATCCAAACTATTATCAAAAGCGATTTCCACAGGCACTGACTAACTACCTTTTTTCTCTATAAACAATGCTGAAACTGAAATGAATGGAATCTCGAGTTAACAAGTACAACGCTGGATAGGATGCAAGTGATGAAATTATATTTTAGAGCCATCTATCGGATTATTCATTAAATCACATTTTACGAACTGATCAAATACATACGTTAAAATCAAGAAAAGACGTGACTGGAGACTCGTGAACTAGCGACCTCTAGTGATGGTCTCTATTTGAATCCAACTGAAATGTACGTAAGATTGGCCAACTATCTTCTTTCTCTATAAACAATGATTTTATATTTTATGGAACATCAGCTGATTTGTTTGGACAATATTGACGTATCAGTTATAGTTTTGTTTCATTCAGCGCACCACATGGTAGTTTTCGCTTTTTGCCGATAGATGGCAATAGTTTGTCCTTTTTGGGATTTTTCTTAAGGAATTTGTTCACAGTTTTTTCAAGTCTCATAAATAGCGTGCAAGTGAAAAACGGTGTAAGGAAATGTTAGATAATGTAGAAGTAAAGCACCTTTTCAGTCTTGACTAAGATAATGACATTTTGAATGTTCTCAATGTTCTAGAGCCTGAAAGACTTTTGTCGCCTAATCTAGGTAAGGCATACAATTTTGAAATTGTATTGGTTTTTTAATTTTTTAATAAATATTCTGTTTTAATGTTTGAGTTAACTGGGTTGTGGTGAATCCGCCTTAAGTATTTCAAAAATAAGGTACGCAATGCTAATTATTCAACCATAGGGATATTTTACGAAAACATTGAGGTTTTTGCATCGAAAATTTCATTTTCGGAATCGCCATCAGATGTATTGAACAGTCACTCAATTAATTTCCGTTATATTTTCGAATCAAAATTTCGTTTTTCTTACTACAAAATTGAGTTTTCTTTTGAAGTATCTACATGGTGGCTGCTGAATTGTTTTTCTTCACATTACAATTACAGAGGTATAGTTGAATTTTTTCAGTCAGATAGTATAGCGGCATGATAGTCTGATGAAATTCAGATACTTTTCACAACGCTCAGAGTTTATTTCGGGAAATAGTTTAATAACGATAGTCTTTTCTGACCGATGTTTCACCCTTTTCACTTCCATACACCAACTGTGTAGTCTGTCATAGCAAATATTCCCATATATTCCGATTAAAAAAGTAGCCACCCTGTATACCATAGATCATCTTTCGCCGACGCACTACAAAACAGATTTTGTTGAGTCTTATCACCAATAAAGTAAAAAATTTTGAATCTCGTAATCTCGAAGGTCATAAAATAATAAGCCATCAACATCGAGATAAGAAAAATATGGCGAAAATCAGTTCTTCCTATTAAATAAATGATTCCAGAACATATTGTCACCAAATACCCCTTGCCATACATTTCTTGATATTAATGCCGATGAAAACAACTTAGATCACAAAAAAAAAGAAATAGAAGAATTTACAATTATTATTGATAAATGAGTTCTCACTATCAACGACGTTATTTAACTCAACTTTGGAATCTGTGGTGACGAACATTAACAAAAAAACTCTTATGACAGGATGTGGTAAAATTATGGCGCACACTGATAATGTAGCCATAATTACCAGGTCCAGAAAAATAATGAATGAAATGATAAAATAAGTAGAAATAATGGGACTTAAATTCAACTAAGAAAAAACAAAAATATTGAGATGTGGAAGAAATCAAATATCTGAAAAGATTCAAATAGGAACAAGAGAGTTTGAAGAAGTCAAAGAGTTCAAATATCTAGGAGTGATATAATAACTAAAATAGGAGAAAGAAGGCTAGAAATAAAAGAAAAATTAATCATAAATACTTTGTTAATAAAGAAATTATTAAAAAGTAAAAAATTAACAAAGAAAACTAAAATAAATATTTGTAATAATGCTATACAAGGCAAATAAGATAATGATAATGAAGGATAAGAAAGAGAGGAAATTTGAAAGAGAAATTGTAAGAGCCTAGAAACAAACAGAAACTGAAAGAGGATATGGTTCGCAAATTAAAATAACACAAAATAAGATGGTTGGGTCAGGTATGGAGGGCAGTAAGTTCTCAAAGTAGCAAAAACGTATTTTCGAGTCTGAAACGATTCTTGATACACTGCAAAAATACCTCTAGGCCTACAAACTAGGGGTTACACCCCCAATCTTGAATCTTCTGGAGTGTATATGTTTTTGTTGAATTCAACTTGAAATTGCGAAAGTCATGACTAAGTGAAAATCCTATTCTTATGGCTAATACCGCGTCAGCCACTGAACTATAGATAATTTTGCTACGAGCACCCTTGTACTGGCTTTTTGTTATTAATAGTAGAGTTTTCTTGAATACATGGAACGATAGTTCTGCCATATTAAACCAAATAAGTAATATTACTACATAGCATTCAGGTAACATATATATATTCTACAATATCGTTTGGATTCTTTTGCTGATAGTAAAACCTCTTTGAAATTTGTTGGTTATGTAGATATCTGAGTAATCGGACGATCCATACTCGGCCTTAAGATAGTTTTGATGCAACATGCATTGCCTTGGAACCACCTCTTCAGAAATATCACGGAATATTCTCAGATTCGTGTATCTTTTTCTCGCTTAAAGTTGGCACTGTTGCTTTAAAAGAATCGTCCCAATGATCCCAAGTCTGAATCTCTTCGAAAAGCCTCTTTCCGGGGCTTTCCACCCCAGAGCACTGGCAATGACCCAGTAAAACATAGTCCTCTGCGATCGAACCTCTTTGGACGCCATACGCGATCAGTTCTCTGGCTTTTTTCAGCGCAATGCTCGGAGGTAAATGGTCCAGGAAGCATCCGATGAAGGAAATCCCTACTGCTCTGCTGTTGTAACCTCTTGTATGGGAGCCGACTACCCCCCAGCCCCTCCCCTCGTAGGCCAGGCCGTCGGATCCGATCAGGAAATTGTAAGCTATGTCTTTCCACTTCCTGCTCTCGATGTGGAAAGTCTGAATGAGGCGGATGAGAAGCGTGTTCTCGGAATGATTGAATCCTTCTTCAGTAGCAGTGTGTCCTGGAAAAAGAATATGGCATTAGAAATAAACGAATACACATACCGACCAAATCCAATCGAAAATAGGAAACTATAAGTTAATCGTAGGACCAAGATCAAGGGCCCTGCGTGTATACCCGCAATAATCTGATTTTAGAACGCTCTGGATGTTTCTAGAGACAACGAGAGGGGTCGCCATTATTTAGAACAATTCGGAAGATTCAGTGACTTGTGCCTGGATGATTCTTCGAAGTGTCTAGCGCCATTGTGGAGTGATGATGTCATGCATTGTTTACGAGTCGAGCGCGATTATTTCCAATAAGCGGTCAGGTTTAGCTCCAGGATCGTTACAGAACCAAAATATTTTTTTGTTAATATATTAAATATAATACCAAATATGTCTTTTGCAAAGTTTGTATTTGTCCTACCTATAATGACAAATTTTGCTGCATCTTTCAAGAATTCTTTTTCTCCTAGAGGGGGTTGCGCCAACCAGTTGATCCTTGACACTACCACACAGGAGTCCAGATCGTCATCGTACTTAGTGATGTTTTCTCTATTCAGAGTATTTACGT
Source organism: Chrysolina americana (assembly GCA_958502065.1). Lineage (NCBI taxonomy): Eukaryota > Metazoa > Arthropoda > Insecta > Coleoptera > Chrysomelidae > Chrysolina > Chrysolina americana. The sequence continues at coordinate 92,653,071 of OY293412.1, forward strand.
AAATTGGTCCATTAAGGTAAGTCACATCGCCGATGTGAACTTTTCTTGATTTATAAACGCTTATATTTTCGTATTTGGAGGTGTTTTCCTTGACCACTAGTTGTACAGTCTGATTGTCCTGAAAAAGTTCTTTGTTGAGGCATTTTTCAGTAATATTGAGTATTAATACAGGTAACAATTTATTTTAACTTCAGCAAACAACAAACTTTGAAATTATTGAAATGTTTTATTGACAAAACAACTCATTTTGAATAACAAAGTTGAAAAAAATTACTTGAAAAATAATTTTGTGGTTTATAAAACCAAATTCTACGATGCCTTCAACAAAAATAATGAAATTGCCCAGTAAAATACAAATATATCCGTTCCTTATTTGAACAATTGACGATACAGAGGAGAGACGCCGAGTACATCCAGTAGCCGGTTCTGAACAAAATTGTTGGAAGTTAAAAATCTCACGAAAAAGGGGTTTAGGAAGCTAATTTATGCCATCCTTCATCACAAATTTTCGGAATATCAAGAACATTTTCTTCATTAAATCATAGGGATACCAAGCAAAGAAGTCCAAGAAGTTAGAACGATCCAAAATAGAGGAATTTTTTAACGAAGCTCCCGACGACGAGTACTTGTTGATGAAAGTGGCTTTGATGATGGGGATTAGCGGTGCTTGTAGATGCGATGAATTGGTCAATTTGAAAATAAAAAAATATTCAAGACAAAGGGAAACATTTTTACGTAGCTTTGCCAAACGCTTAAACCAAGAAATCGAAAAGTTTCACCATATACTTGAAGAAGAATTTCCAGTCAACCCTATCAATTTGTGTAAAATATACTTCTTTGAGGCCAAAAAATATACTAGTTCTAGCCGCTTTTTTGTTTTTACAAAAATTGGAGATGTACCAGACACTGTGTGGAAATAAATACATTGCCGAAGATGCATTTAAGAATTGCAATGTTTTTGAAATTGGAGGAACCAGCGCTCTACACCGGTCACTGCCTGAGAAGGTCTTCGGCGAATCTTTTGGCTAATGTAGGGGTTAACATGACTACTTTGAAGTCCTCGACGGTAGCAGAAAGATACCTAGAAGAATAAGTGCATAACAAAATACAAGGTTCTAATAATGTGTCTTCCAGCACTATCAGCAGCTGTACCAATATGGGAGCGCCTGGGTTCCAATAAACCAACGAATTTTAAAATGACCTCAATTTCGAATAAACCGTTAGCGTTTTACTTTAATTTCAATATACATGTGAATTCTGCTTGTAATAATAATAGATAAGTAAGTAGAATACTACTTTGAATATGAACGTGACTTATAATCCTGACTCACTATAGTGGATTATAACACACCAGTGTGATATTTGATAGTTTATCTACTCCTATTGAGTTATATATTAATTATTCAACTGCTTTTGAGCAATTAATAGTTCTATGAACAAACAGCGTGAGTTATATAACTCACGCTAATAAATCGGAAATTTTTATCCTCCCAGGGACCCTCGGCGAAATTAATGCAAGTGGAAATTTTTCTTTCAAATATTTGACGTGGCCGGGTCACCGATATATGAGGTCAAGCAACGTTGGGCGAGGTTGGGCTTCCCATAGTTATTATGAATTGTTGGATGATTTTCATTTCTTACCGAATCTAGTGTAATTTTCGCGACTCGTGTAATTTTCAAAAAATTCATGTACTCGAAAAATGTCCGGCAATAATTCAAGCACTAGGGACATTATAAGTGAAAACAGTCTTGGAATTATTTACGAACCGAATATCAAGAGGTGGCTTGTACTTCTGTACAAGCCGGTTGGTCGACATGGAACAATCTATTACCTATTGATATTGAGGGGAGTAATGTCACTTTAAAAATTTTGGCGTTTTCAAATTAAATTAATAATATTGTGAATTTTCTACTGAAAAAGATTAATTCAGATCTACTTGAGTTCGGAAATTGTAGATAGTGGCTCATCTTCGGTTCGCGGGGTTTCAGAGTGCGGATTGCCTAGGAAACTCCGTAAACTGACGATGAGTCACTATTTACAATTTCCGAACTTGAGATAGTGAAGATGAATTAATATACACGTCCATTAGAAATAAGACAAGTAGCTAATGTTACCATACTTGCATAATTCAGTCCCACATATTCAGTTTACTGGTTGTTCAAACTTTACAGTTGATTTTATTAATAAACAAAATGAGTAATTACAACTAACATTTTTATAGCATTGTTATAGGTAACTATTAAGATTTGTGAATACAGTTCTTTCTCTGTACTTGTATCTTATGGTATTTATTGTTATAGTCGTAGATAAAGTATAGTATTCTACTTGCGGTAATGGCCTGCGGCTCGTGCCGCAAACTTCATTTGCGTGAGTTATGACTTACATTACCGCTCGTTGAATAATATACTATTACTTGTCTAAAATGACATTAATAATGACAGTCATAACTGTCATGTGTTGGAAAAATTAATAAATTTCAAAACTTTCTAAATGGTAAATTGTTAGTTCATTGAACTGTTATAATTTTTCTTTCTATGCCGGCATCTAAGTCAGAATTTTGAGATCAGGTACGAAACCATTATTGAATAAGAATAAGACTTGTGACCCTTCTACGCTTTTGTATAACAGCGGTAATTCATAGCGCCCGTGTTAACTTACATTTTGATCACTGTACACTTTGTTCGACATTACCACACCATCATTCTCAAAAACAAACCCGGAATCCATAGCACTATTGTTAGTAGTTTCGGTAATATCTGAGCCCTGATTTTCCGAAAAAATCGAACAGTTATCGATGTCATCTGTTGGACACTTCACTAACCAATTTTGACACTTTTCTTTCGAAACGTCCACTCTGAGGTTCGATACAGTTTCGGTTATTTCTCCTTCGCAAATTTCACAGCTTGTAATAGTCGTGTGTACCTCCATGTTTATTGTTGCTTTGTTAGTTTCGTACGCGCTTGAGTTGACTCATAAATTCCGTTATCTTGTTGCAGTTGACAGGTCAGGACCGAAACATCAATATTCTACTATTATCGCTTGTAGCTTCGCAAAATTACCTGAAACTTATGAGATTTTCAAGACAGCTGAGGTGGTCTAACTGTGTTTTATTCATTTGTGGATTCAATCATGATTCACAGGCAGTGTTTACGGATGCTGTCTGTGATGACCTGAGCGGCTATGATGAAGAATAATGATTCCGAAACCGGTCTGCAGTTGGTCACCGCTTAGAATCTTGCGAAGTCTTGAACAGCTGTGCAAAGTTGTCCCTTCAAAGTTATATCAAAGTGGCTTGATTGTCGTAGTTCATACAGTATGGCTTTATTCCTAACATAATAACAGTGTATCTAATTTTCAATTTGTGAGTAAAAATTTCTTGGGAATGAAAAAATACATCAAGAAATGCCAGAATTCAGGGGTACCCAATTGTGGGGGTGCAATTGAACTGAATCCTTTCCTCTATTGGAATTGATGAGCAGACGACCCTCAGCAGACCTAAAAAACTGTAATTAACTGAAAACTTGACAATTAAGTGAAAAACTCAGAAAACTGGAACGTTTTCACATTTATTTATCTGCAGAGAAACAAAACGACAAACGGAAGAGGATATTTTGGAAATATTCTGTTATACTCCGTCGTTAAGAATGTTATCAATTTTATTTGAACTGATAATTCTTCACCATTGGGCATAAACAAGCCGGTCATCTTCATTGTTTAGCCGTGTTTGAAGTGCTACTTTTTTCCAAATGTAGCGTTATGGTTGCTTTAGCTTATATAGGTTAGGTTATGGCAAAACATTGAATTAAATTAAATATTAAATATTTTTCATAATTAGTAAGCAAGCCTTTGCATGGTTCTACTTCTGTACAGACTATTATTTTATTAGAAAAACTGCTTAGATCAGTTACTCGGTTCGAATTTCCTGTCCAGGATTCGTTTAGGATTGATTGGCCCTTGGACGTTATGCCAAGGATGTAGGAAGCAGCCATGGCGTTTTGTGAGTTTGTTTGTAGACACCACAGACGAACTAAGTTGTCCTTTACCTTAGTTCTCAAGAAACCTGGTTGTTTCCCAACTTTTCGAAAATTGTGACTTTGTTTACGGGTTACCAGTGGTTTCCTTAATGTTCGTGTTGAGGGTTGATTTCTCTTCCCTTTGCAGGGAGTTTACTGCTCGACCTAGATTTTCGTGTATCAAAGAGCACCATGTTGGGGGGGGAGAGGTTAATCCGGTTGTTTGGAGGTTATACGAGTTTTTGGGTGGTATTGAATATGTCCAAATCCAAAGTAATGTTTAAACCCTAGCAATTCCAACTCAGCCATGGAATTATTGTCAATAGCGAAAGTCCTTGTTTGACCAGGGCGTGAAATTTCTCTGTGTAGAAAAGTCCTCTCCAAGGTTGTCGGGCCTGATTCATTTTCCTTTATCTAGTGAGGACTTACTTGGGGGATAATCGACGACTTCCTTCGTGCGGTATGCAGGCTGGGTAGCTGGTTATTCAGCCTTCCAGCCAGGAAGCGCCCTCCTGGCCATTACAGTTGACCAGCAACCACCCAGGTTTGTACAGCCTTGGAACCTCAACTGTGCCTATCATCTGGAATGTCCCCAACATCAATCAAACGTATTGAAGAGACTCCAGATGACTAGCCTTCAAGGAGATTATCTGGTAGTCTTGGTTGGCAGTTCCTACCTTGACGCCCGCAGCAACTTTCCCGTAAGAGGGTTGCTGTTCGTCAGTTTTATCTCACGAAGGTTTTGATTCGATCGTGTAGGGCTTTTATGCCACTGACTTTAGTGAATGATCACTGGGATCCGCATGTTAGTCCTAACGTGCTCAGAGGGAGTAGATATACTGCCTTGTAGCTGTTTCTGCTCACGTTTCTCCAGGATTCGTTTCCAGGCTGAGTTGTATGATCAAATTTCTCGGGCTCACGTTCGGTATCAGGAGTTGGAGAACTAAGAAGCTCTCGTTCCTGATCCGATGTTACTGGGAGGTTAGCTGGAGCCAAAAGATGAGAGAAAATTGAATTTTTATAATTTACTTAGCTCATATGAAGTCCTACGAATAGCTGGATATAATAGTCAATAACGGCACAGCTCTGCCTTAACATGATAAGTTTTCATACGACGAGAGGGGGACCGGTATCTCGAAGGTTCCGCCATCGACAGACTGATTGACTCAGTGCCATGCATTTCATGTCTGCCTTACATTAGGATTAATATATCATTGGGTAAACCACTCTTTATTGGTCAAAAATTTTCAACTGTATTACCCTGTTTATTCCTTTTAAAAACCGTGTGTACAATGCACAAAAAGTATACGATACCAAACAAGAGGAAGTCAAAATGTAACATTTCCAATCCTAAAGCTAGCAATTACAAAATTTTCTTTGATATATTGAAGCAAAAAAAATATACAGTGTGAGTCTTCATGAAGTGCACATATTGAAATGAGGGAAACTATGCTCAATTTTATCGACGGAAAACGTATTGCAAAAATCGAAAAAAAAATGTTTGTATTTTATATGGAATTTAAAAAAATGTTGTTCGCTACCGTGACCCCTGTGTGAACAAAACGCTATATCTTTTGAACTAATTGACCTATCACGATGAAATAAACTCCATAATGATTGGAAATAATTGGGCGTCCGCGCAAAATGAAAATTGTGAAAAAAAATACCCCCAATTGAAAATAAACATATTTCTTTAGCAAAAATCTGTTTGTTTTACATCAATTTTACAAAAATCGTAATTTTTTTTAATAAAATTCCCATATTACATACATTTTTTATTGCTTTAAGTTATACTCCATCGTATTATCTACCTGAAGGTAAAAATTGCATGTTTATAACTTAATTGTAACATATTCTAAGGGTATCTAACTGGTAAAAAATAATCCGTAGGTGTGCGCTAGGCCGTTCTTGAACAGTTGATAGACAATGTTATGATTGAGTTATTAACATGAAATACCATTCGGTAGATAGTACGATGAAGAATAACTTAAAGCACTAAAAAATGTAGGTGATGTGGGCATTTTATTGAAAAAATTTACGATTATTGTCAAAATTGATGAAAAACAGAGTTTCGCTAAAGAAATATGTTTATTTTCAATTGGGTGTAGTTTTTTTCAACAATTTTAATTTTGCAAGAACGCCCAATTACTTCAAAGCATTATGGAGTTTGTTTCATCGTGATAGGTCAATTAGTTCAAAAGATATAACGTTTTGTTCACACAGGGGTCACGGTAGCAAAACAGCATTTTTTAAATTCCCAAAAAATACATATTTTTTATATTTTTTCAATACGTTTTCCGTCGATAAAATTAAGCATAGTTTCTCTCATTTCAATATGTGCACTTTATAAAGACTCTCACTGTATAACCATCTTCCGATGCAATAACAAATTTGAACACAAATACAACTGTTTTGTAATTTCCTTTCAATATGGCGAGTTTTTGTTCATGTTTGGAATGTCACAAAGACGGTCATATTTATACTAGTTCATTTTGTTATTGTCGTTTGTGAGTTGATTCATGAGCAGCTTCAGATACTTATCTAATAAACGTTTTCACGGAACGAAAATAAATGGAGATTTGAGGTTATTGTTGGTTAAGCAGTGCCTTCTTTGGATTGCTTTTCCAAATTTTGAGAAACCAATTAATTTCTATGAGGCGATCTTCAAGAGAGAAAAATTCTTCGAGATGGTGTAACTAGCAAAGAATTTCCTTTACCCCCGGGTGCTTTCTCAAGAAACCAGATTTTTAACGTTTCTGGGCTCTTCCCGTGCCTGAAGGTATATTGAGAGACGTCCTGTATATGCTAGATAGTAGTTTGGGCTTAGATACCACTTTCCGGGGGTAGGGCTAGCGCCACCCTACTAATACCTATTGAAACTTGGGGGAGTCTTTCAACGATAAGTTAAGGGTAGATTTGCTTCCAAAGGGTGACTTCATTCAAAGGTAAAGCAAACGAAATAATGTTTCGGTGTGAACATTCATTTTGAATGAAAAATTATCTTTGGTTTATTGAAAAATGATTGATTATCATTTGGCACGAGTTCGAATCCCATTTATAAATTGATAATTTTCCTCGGTTTCGCTAGGTACCTTCACGTTTTAATCAAAGCTGATGTGATATGGGTTGCTTCGAATAAAGGCATCAAATATACCAATTATCAATGAATTAATCCTCTTGGGACCTGAATATATTATTTCATATAGAGTCCGCTACTGTTCTCCGAAATCGAATGATAAATCCCCATATCACCGTTTCTGTATCTAGTTGGTCAGCGCAAATTGATTACCACTGCGAAGCAATTATATAAAATGGTTTAATAAACATACTAATTCGAATTATTTATTGGCGACTGACAAATTAATTCGCGAGATAAAACTTTCGGCAGACAAAAGAGTGTTTTAGGACAACTTAAACCATTGTAAAATCATTTATCGTATACGGAGGCTATTTGTGTATTTTTACTGTGGTAAGCGGTTGTACAAAATAGATATTTGTTAAACTACTCCGGTGTAAAACACGTGATTTTTTTCTAACACCTCCATCAGCATAAAACCACCAATTGATATCAAAGAATATAGTATTTCAAATAAATTGAGCAATCTTATATTTTTCAATAGATACAATAAATTTAAACACCCCCTGAAAAAGCTAAAGTGGCCATTAGATAAAAAAATTCAAACCCGGTTGTTGAGAACTTTTGGTTCTCCGTGATACTTGTGAACCTCATTATAGTCCGGTCTATTTAGACATTCGAAGTTACCTAAATTCTCACCAAGCTGAAAATCGGTAAGATTGTTTAAAATATCATTAAAGACAAAATTTGAAAGTTCCCCATCTTTCCCCTGTAAGGAAAAAATTTTATTCAAGGTCAAAGGTAAAAAAATGAGTTTTTCGCGATTTTCAGCAAAACGATAAGTTTTATCATAAAAATATTTCAAACAAAAATTGTAGATCATAAAATTATCTCCAAAAAATTAATCAATACTTTTTTTTCTACGAGCCACCGTTTTTGAGATATAACGATTCAAAAAGTTGTAAAAGTTGTAATCGTCATAATATACACACGTTTCCTCGCCACCTATGAGGTAGTGTACTTAGCGCGTTTTTTTTTGTGGTTTCCCCAGTAGGCCTATGCCACGGGTCCGTTTTGATCCTGTTTAATTTGAAACTATTGAAAAATAATGGATATTAGCAGAGATTGAAAAGATAAAAGCAATTTAAGTTAAAAAAAAGTAGTGAAATTTAATCGTCCGAGTCGTAACTTTCAAAATCTTCTTCTTGTCCTTCTTCTTGATCTTCTTGTTCTTGTTCGTCTTGTTCTTGTTGTTCTTGTTCTTCATCTTCATCCAGAGTGCATGTAAAATGCATTAATAGCGATGTATCGGATTTTGCCTCGTTGGAATCAAACGGATCCTCTACTGTTGGTGATTCAATATTAGAGCACAACCGGCCTTGACAATGTGTACATGCCGGAGAACAGAACAGTCCGACTTTTTTGCAACCACATTTAGCACTGCATCCCTTTTTGCAGTTGCAAAAAATCGAGTTCAGCAGTTTTTCCGGCGCAGGTGGAAGTAAAGTGTGCACTGGTTCTAATAAATTGTTGACCAACTTCCAACCCCAGTCTGTAGGGTCTAGCTGATAACCAAGCCACACTTGAACTTGGTAATATACCCTAAAAAGATGTTGATGAGCAGCAACTGAGGTTGGAGGAAGACAAGCTAATTGTACTTGATTTTTACTTTTGGTGTTTTTAACGAAACATGCATATCTATACTTATCTAAGCAGGTATTTTTTTTAGGAGCTCCGTACATAGAAAGAAGAAAGCGAATGCCGTTAGTAATAATTTCTTGTCGAGTAGAACTACTATTTTTAAAAACTTCAGCACTTTCAATTAAATTTTGTGTCTCAAATAGTTTGAAGACTGTTATTTTACCCCTCCTGTAAAATGCAGATGTCGTATCACAGCCAGTTATGGCGTGTAAAAATAGTACATGATTTTAACACTTTGCAAAAGTAGACAAACTTTTTGATGAGTACATTTCCGATTGATGTTGAGCTTTTCCTGGTTTTAAGAAGAAAATAGTTTTTTCAGTTGGAGTTCCGCCACCGTTTTTGAGATATAACGATTCAAAAAGTTGTAAAAGTTGTAATCGTCATAATATACACACGTTTCCTCGCCACCTATGAGGTAGTGTACTTAGCGCGTTTTTTTTTGTGGTTTCCCCAGTAGGCCTATGCCACGGGTCCGTTTTGATCCTGTTTAATTTGAAACTATTGAAAAATAATGGATATTAGCAGAGATTGAAAAGATAAAAGCAATTTAAGTTAAAAAAAAGTAGTGAAATTTAATCGTCCGAGTCGTAACTTTCAAAATCTTCTTCTTGTCCTTCTTCTTGATCTTCTTGTTCTTGTTCGTCTTGTTCTTGTTGTTCTTGTTCTTCATCTTCATCCAGAGTGCATGTAAAATGCATTAATAGCGATGTATCGGATTTTGCCTCGTTGGAATCAAACGGATCCTCTACTGTTGGTGATTCAATATTAGAGCACAACCGGCCTTGACAATGTGTACATGCCGGAGAACAGAACAGTCCGACTTTTTTGCAACCACATTTAGCACTGCATCCCTTTTTGCAGTTGCAAAAAATCGAGTTCAGCAGTTTTTCCGGCGCAGGTGGAAGTAAAGTGTGCACTGGTTCTAATAAATTGTTGACCAACTTCCAACCCCAGTCTGTAGGGTCTAGCTGATAACCAAGCCACACTTGAACTTGGTAATATACCCTAAAAAGATGTTGATGAGCAGCAACTGAGGTTGGAGGAAGACAAGCTAATTGTACTTGATTTTTACTTTTGGTGTTTTTAACGAAACATGCATATCTATACTTATCTAAGCAGGTATTTTTTTTAGGAGCTCCGTACATAGAAAGAAGAAAGCGAATGCCGTTAGTAATAATTTCTTGTCGAGTAGAACTACTATTTTTAAAAACTTCAGCACTTTCAATTAAATTTTGTGTCTCAAATAGTTTGAAGACTGTTATTTTACCCCTCCTGTAAAATGCAGATGTCGTATCACAGCCAGTTATGGCGTGTAAAAATAGTACATGATTTTAACACTTTGCAAAAGTAGACAAACTTTTTGATGAGTACATTTCCGATTGATGTTGAGCTTTTCCTGGTTTTAAGAAGAAAATAGTTTTTTCAGTTGGAGTTCGAGCAGTCAGTAAGTAATACGAGTAAGTCTATATCAACAACAATAGTTGTATTTGTCAAATTGAATTGCTCAATTGCTGTTTCAATTATCAATACATAGGCATCATTATTAGCTTGTCTTACCAATATATTTTCATACATATTATGACGATTACAACTTTTACAACTTTTTGAATCGTTATATCTCAAAAACGGTGGCTCGTAGAAAAAAAAGTATTGATTAATTTTTTGTAGATAATTTTATGATCTACAATTTTTATTTGAAATATTTTTATGATAAAACTTACCGTTTTGCTGAAAATCGCGAAAATCTAATTTTTTTTACCTTTGACCTTGAATAAAATTTTTTCCTCACAGGGGAAAGATGAGGAACTTTCAAATTTTGTTTTTAATGATATATCAAACAATCTTACCGATTTTCAACTTGGTGGGAATTTTCTTATTTTTTGGTCTAATTTGACCGGACTAATTACGTTCTATTGGACTGTATAATCGTATTTTGCACTTCGAAAAGCCTTGATTATCGCTTCAAAGTACATAAATCAAAATGAAAACTCGCTTTGACAATCGCCTTTATTTTTCGATGACAATATTCTCGTCGTCATGGCTACTACACTCCATTTGAGAAATAATCAAGCAATATTAGGAACATTTAACACCAGTTAATTTAGATTCAATAAAAATATAATAAACATCAAACATTCTGAAAATGCTATACCCGAAAAGAAACTGGAGATGCAAAATGACTGAATGTGTCTTTATTACCAAAAAAATCAAGATTCCGGTATGACAAATATATACTACTAAAATGGATGAGCGGACAGAGTGAAAACATAAGTGAAGAGGTAATTTTGGCAATCTTTCAAAACCTCTTGAAGACCATCTTTCAACCTCACGGTCAAAATATCCAATGCCCCGTACTACACTCTTTTTCAACCTCTCCAAGGCTTTTGATTCCATAGATATATCAATCATAAAAAATGAACTATATGCAGTGAGTTTTAGAGGAGACTTTCTAAGCTGGTTATCTTCTCACCTCAATTTGAGAATAATTTGTGTCAAGATTTAAAATAATATATATCAGAATTTAAAGACGCCGAGAGGGGAGTTCCCCAAGGATTCATCTTAGGTCCTCTGATACTCTTGCTATACGCCAATGACCTTTTTTTTCATACTAATGCTGATTACAGTGTATTGTATGAACCTCCACCGAGTTTACAAATAAGCTTAACACGTTGAGCGCGGCACATGCCTCTGGGGGCATGTGTCGGTTATAACCATATAACACTTCATCAAAAGTGAATAAAAACATTTGCTTGCGGAGGCGATAACTTGGTTAGTTTTTTGCCGATTTATCTGAAACAGGTACCTACAGATGCGGCTCTGTAATTACTTTGTGATAGTGTAAATAACCTGAAACATGCCCCAGAGGCATGTGCCGCACAGAACAAAAATATGTTATCATTTATGCGGCACGTATCCCGGGGGATGATGCGCTTCATTCGCGCCATTTCCAGACTGAACCTGGCAAAACTTGTTAAATCTTTCATTCGACCGCAAGTGGCCCAAGTGGCAGGAAGAAAAATGTCTAAGAGGTCGAAGTATATGGTTGAACTCGCGAAACAAAGAATTTCAATTTCAAAATTCGCAGAGTTAATTCCTTTTGTGAAAATTGGCCAAGTCAACCTGGGTACTGTTTGAATTGCTTTAATGCGGTACATAATTAGTTCTAATGTCAACATTCATTTGATAATAATATCGTGAAAATATCTACTAGATTATTTTTATCCTCGAAATTCTATGTCCAAGTTATATTTTGTCTCTGAGCTACACAGGGCACCGGAGGCATGTGCTGTTAGAATCTAAGGTAGATTTCTATGTTGGTGATAGTTTCCAATAATTATTTTACGCAAAACTGTTACCTCTAATCGTCAGATGGCGATACATAGATACTTTTGATAACATGCCACCGGGGGCATGTTACGCATATCAGTTCAGAATAATCCCGGGTCCCGCGAGGCATGTGTAGCATATTTACCGAAACAACAAAATGTCCTAACGCAGCCAACGTGTTAATATATTGTCTGAAAGATTTCTGGATAAGCCAAGTTCTTCAATGTTCCAAAAGAAGACCCAATGCATTGGCTTATCCTTATGTAGCTGTATGAGTCTCTCACTCTCCGCAACTTTTGAGTGGGCTTTTTGAGTGACAGAGTTTGGGTTTGTCCGTTCAGTGTCGAAAAGGAGACCGAGTTCATCGGCTGCACGGGTTGCTGCCTTGAAAAGAAATGCTCCAATCCTCAATTATCATTATTATTTCAACGAAATATTGGTTGTTGTCAAGAATGACCTGTGACGATGTGTATGTATCCAATTTGGTGTGCAGGCACTCAACCTGCGATTGAATTATTGGGGAGTGTTCATGATGAACTGAGCAAATTGGACGACTCACTGTGATTTCAGAGACTTTTCTCGGTGCAACGATTTTTTTTTAAATTCAAACTTTGAAGTGTGAAACGAAAATCTCATAAATGTGTTCATAATTCTATGAGAGGCAAGATATTTCAATAGTCCAACCTTCGAAATTCGAAGGGTTCTTTAAAATAACGGACAGTCGTAGTTTCAACTCGGATCACTCCAGATGTGATCTTTTAGTTCATTATGTAGTGTTGTGTAAATTGGGGTATCTTTTCATAAGTCTTCTGATTCCAACTCTGATATCAATATGAGGAATAACTTAATTTTCATAAACAAATCTTTCACATCTCTCTGGAAAGTTGATTCTTTCATCAACTTTCATATCAGCCATTACGATTCTTCATTACACTTTTAGTGATTCACCGTATTACGATCAAACTAAATTATTGTTTTACATATCTTCAAGATGTTAGTAACTTATCTTGCCTCGTTTATATTTCATTCATGATCTGATCTTGTTATATTTTAATATCAGTTTCAGTTTATTTGCTGAAATGTCCTTTATTAAATCTTTCATTGTTTTTATTTTGTTAATTAATTTAATATAAATATTTAAGTGTTGTTGAATCCTGTTTTTCATTTATAAATGTTCATGCACCGGCTCTTCTAGCCTTGATAAATTTCATAAATTTCAATGAAACCACGAAAGTATTAACTTTCGAATGTAGTAAATTTTTCGATGAGTTTCAATAAAAGTAACAGCATAGCATCCAAGGGAGGCAAAACGATTAAGAAACTGAGGTGAGGTGAAAATCTTTAATTATGTGAGGTATAATTCTAATTTTCCTCTAATGTGAAAAAACGCTATTCAATTATAAAGAAGGCTTTTGTTATAATATAAAAAATCCATCTGCAAAACTGTGTTCCATGATATAACAGTTGATATATTTCAGCATTTTTTCATTCGATCAAGTGTTCAAGAGTTATATAGGTTGGATCGGTATATATTTTGGCTTTGACCACACTTTGAATAAGGATTGAGAAATTACTAGGGTTGCTCTTGAAACACTGTATGCTAATGTGGGAAATGAATGATTTTTGAAGGAGTAGATTAAATGAGAAAAATCGTTAATAACTTAAAAGAATTTATTACTACAGTATTGCTCGTGGAATACTGAGGAATTCACAATTTGAGTACCTAAATTCCTATATTATACAACCTACTAACGAATATCTAAACTAAATATGTATAATAACTGTACATTTTCATCTGAAATCATCAGGAAAATAAAATAATATAAATTATGTAAAACACAAGTCGTGTTGGTCCGAAACATGCCCAAAACAAAAGATTTAGGCATGCTACGGACGTGGAACAGTTTATAAAATGCCTAATAGTGATTTCAAGTGAGATCGTGGACAGATGCAAGAATTCAAATCCCTCTGTTGAGAATTCATCAACTGTAGAGTCCCATCCAAATATTGGTTGAAATCCTTGAGTGCAATTGAAGCCATTAAAGATTTCAATGGAATGCTAAAGAATTCCATTCGTCCACGATATCAATTAGTAAAACTGAAAAGAGTCTGTGAATAGATCGACCTACGTAAGAAGTTGCGATAACGGAGAGTAGTTTGTTGATCATCCTAGATGTTTCTGATTGATTGAATCAAGTTTGAGGACACCCAAGAGATTGAAAAATTACAATATCCGTTTGGAATGAGCAGTTTGTTTTTAGCTGTCTAAAAATCAATTCCAGCTCATTCGATATCGGAAATTTTGGAAAGACTGGGAGATATTTTTCCTTAACGTTCTGAAGAAGTGAAGCAAATTGGTTGAAATAAAATATATTTAACTTGTCTTGAGATCAAAATCACAATAATATATTTGTTCTTGAACAGTCCATGGAAATTATTTCCAAAAAAAAATACTATAAAATTATTTTATTGTTTGTGCATTCAGGACTTCTTCTTCTCCATGTTAGTTCCAACTGTACTGACTCAACTGGGACACCCAAAAAATGATGCGCTTTGTCTTTTCTGAAGCAGTTATCTAACTTGCATTTCATACAGCCCATTTGTCGCAAATATAGTTCAATGGCATAATACTGTTTTTTCACTTTCCTCTCAGTTTCAGTAAGCGATCTCATTCGCCAGTTGAAGGCACAATGATGAAATAATAATAATAATTAGAAAGTTTCGTTTTATCTACAACTCACTTATTTGATCAATGATGCTTTAAATATCACGTACCTACACATACTGAATAGTCTAACTAAAATAATTCAGATAAAATATTATATACACTGTGGATAGTGTTGAACCAGTATGTTATTGGCAAAAACTGATCTAAATACTACAGCATTTTAACAAAAAATGTCGTAATATTATCGGCACTGGTCCCTTTCTCCTCGAAAACTGCGTATCCAAACCCGTTCGAAGGTCACTTGGAATGCCTGGAACAAAAAATAAAATCAGAACGTAAATACTAGTTAAAGTACACTGAAGCTAGATTATTAACAATTTTAGAAATTTTTATTAAATTTATTTATATATATTATGATTTATCAATAATGGAGGTAGGTAAATAAAATTCATCTTATTCTGAAGGACCTGCAGTTTATGAGTACTTCCACTAGAGCAATACATGGTCGATTTTTGTGTAAAATTTTTGGTTTTGGTACTTGGAATTGTGAAAGTTCATTAGCGCCTCAATATTCAACATTTAGAAGGGCATAACTCGAAAAGTATTGGAGACCCTTCGAATTTCTTTCGGATTCGTGTTCAGGAGATACCAACCATTTGTTTTTTCTTCTGGATTCCAGTTAGCTAATCTTCGCCAACTTTATCTACACCAACTTACTAGCTATAAAAGAATATCCATTTTTATTATTATTACACGCTTTTATTTAGCTTCACGTGTATGTATGTCCTAGTAATACGCCCTTCAGGATATATTGGAAACCATATATTAATGGTGTGAGAGGGAGGAAATGTCCATTAACCCTCACAAAATGGTCATAGTACCGTTCACCAGAAAAAGGAAGCTGGAACATTTAATACCTCCTTCCATCAATGGTGTAACAATTCCTTTTGCGAGTGAAGCAAAATATCTGGGAATAACCATAGATTAAAAGCTAAATTGGAACTCGCATCTGGAAAAGACTATTTGAAAGGCTAGCCTATCATTATGGACATGCCGCAGAATATGTGGCAAAACATGCAAAATAAGTATAATGGCTGTACGTGATCGTCATACGACCAATAATCACGTATGGCTCTGTAGTATGGTGGAGCAAGGGCCAACAGACAAGCGTGTCTGACGAATACTGGGGCAATTTGCTTCACGCTAACGGCAGCAATGGAAGCCCTTCTCGGATTACTTCCTCTTCACATATTTCTGGAGAGAGAGGCAAGATGGGCAGTATACAGACTCCACCCAGCGGCCATTAGTCTACCGCAGGCAGTTGTCATGAAAAGCAGCAGCATGCTGGAGAGCATAATAGCTCACAACATTCTAGGAATGCCCTCAGACATCATGCCCAAAACCATCAACCTTCACACGCCCTACATTGTGGTCTTCCCTGAAAGAGAAGAATGGGTTCTGAATGAAACTGACCTATGTAGGGCAAATGAACGTTAGTTTACCGATGTTCCAAAACTCTAGAAGGCGTCGAAGTCGGAATATACGGGATGAACCCAGTAGTGAAACGTTCATTCAGTATGGGTAAATTAGCTACGGTATTCCAGGCAGAGGTATATACCATTGACATGTGTGCAAGGGAGCTGGAAATTCGACACCATACACGAAAAACAATAATAGTATATTATATAACAAGGGACTGAAGTGGATGTTTTAATCCCGCACGTCATGTTTATTGCCTGAGGGCTCGTAGAGCCCGAGGGCCAATAATCACATAAGGGATAAAAATATAATCTCACCCTTTTCTTCAGGAATAATTATTGAGAATATTCCAATAGCATTTCAAAATTATTGCCAAAGTGTAATCATTTGTCGGGGATTCACACCCGGTCAAAAGTTGAAGGCACCAATAACAAGAAGATGCATATAAAAAATGGTATTGAACAACACAAACAACCATGAATTGCCTTCGCAAAATGTTACAAAGTCGAATTTCGCCAAAATATCCTGCAGATGAGGCCATTAACAGAGGTAATTCTCAAGTCCATCGCTAAATTAAACACTACCATATAATTTGTTTCTCAGAACTTGTTTATCTCTTTTGGTGCTTAATCCGCAGCCCATAATTACTTGTCAGAAGAGTAAAAACAATTTCGAGAAAAAAAAAACTACGACTCAAATCGTGACATAATGCTTGGCTTTGGATGGGGTAATTTTTCAATCGGAATGATGTCATATTTATTGCGCGAAATCGAGTGATGATTGCAAATTCTACCAGCGAAATTAATTACTACCTCATTCTTTGGGATGGCTGAAGCTTATCTATGATTAAATGCTAGAAATGGATCACATAATTCACAAAGAGCTAAGTTTGAAGTTTTCAATAGTCGCTATAATTAAACAGAATTGAATTCAAATGTCTGCTGTTATTCAGAACAGACAGGAAAGAGATAATTTGATTTGGACGAGCTCAAGGTCAGTTTTAACTACGGATATGGAAATCATAGCTATATCGCTATACAATACACGTATGAAAATATAAATACATTCCCCCTAATGACAGTCGTTTATTGTAGTTCATAATTAGATTTTGTAAGCAACTCTAATCTCTTTGGTGGTATTTAAATATTTCATTGAATAAATAAAAATAGATTTAACTACTTGAGACTGGCCAAAATTCCGAGCATTCATGACAAAAATTGAACAAATCGAAAATTCAGAATCCTCATCTCGTTCTCAACTCACCTATAACTCATAAATGCGTTACGATAATCTCATCGTCGATGTCGTCTTTTTCGTCGTCAGTTTCTTCTGGTTCTGGCGGTACTACAACTTTGTTCCTTTCCGCTTCGGCCGCCCTCTTTTCCTTCTCCTTCTGTTTGCGAATCTTGTGCAGATGGTGGATTTCGACGACTACGTAGAGCAGGAATCCGGACAGCAGCATGCAGAGCTGCACGTAGAGCTTCATTCTGGCACAGAGGTGGGTGCTGTAGGCGTAGGCGATTACGAATCCTACGCTCTCCCACAGACGGTAGTTGGAGAAGGCTGCCTCTTTGTTACGTCGGAAGAGAGTACCATAAAGCCCTGAAATAACAGGAAAGAAAAGGCTTACTGGAGCGTCTTCAACTGGTCGAGGAAATAATAATCAAATTAAGAAGTTAAGAAGAGATTGTTTCACCAGTTTCTGAATATCTCTTTCCACCAACTTGAATTGGTTGGTGAACCTTAAAATACTTGATAGATGTGGTGATTTCGCGCTTATATAGCTATGTTTAGACTCCTGCAATTCACCTATTGTTTTTATGGAACCAAAGTATAACAACCAGAAGTTTAACTCGCGTGGGCACCTGTCATGTTTTTGATGAGGACTCTTTGACCAGAATCCATTTTAACTTCGGGATTGAAGCAATTTTTAAGACTCCCGGTCATACTGGTTACCTACTCCATCTACCAAGGTTTTTTTAAAAACATCAAAGGCATCCACACAAATTACACTACTGATATACTCCGAAAACAATGAGCGAATTACACGGGCGGGAAATGGCAACAACGCTGTCTCAGTTTGTCTCTCAGGAGTGGGATTTCGTGTACCATAGAATTCTATAGTCGATCAAATAAGTAAGATGTTATTATCGTTGAGTTTATGAGAGAAAGAGGCATAATAACCATCCAAAATTGGATGAATCTTCCAAAATAGACACGCCCATTCCACAAAAATGTCCGGATTGGTCCATGCGGGTCGCCTATGTGAAGTCTGGTCGAAAGAAATTCTAGTTGTCTGATAAGTTTTGAAAACCTGAATATACCTGTTTAATAGATTAATATTATCTGTTTTCTTGAATGATCTTATATTCGGCTGTAATCGGCGAAACAAATAAGATTATCCGTCAAAATAAACAATAAAATTAATTCTTATCGGTTCAAATAAGATCATTATCATGTTTGACTTTATTATTCAAAGTAATAGATAGTTGAAATGGATTCCTGGTAATCCTTGGTAGAGTTATCAGACTTAGAAAAAGTATATCTCCAATACCTTCGAAAAAAAATTAGGTATTAGTGTTGAAAGTGATGCTGTCAGCTTTGATAATGTTGTTTCTGGTACATTTATCTCAGTTTTGTCATTTGTTCATAGGTATACTAATATAATCAGAAAACACTTCAGGGTAAAGCATTCCGAACCGATTCACATCAAGAAATTCGATTAATATTCAGTAATTTTCCAGTCTTTCACAACACGCTAACTACATTTCCATTTAATGAAGATAACCGCTATTTCAACCTAGAAATTGAAAGTGGAATAGTTCGATCATAAAGGAATCAAGTAAATTCCGCTAATATTTCCAAATACACACACACAGGTATGCATTAGCGCCACACTTTCACGAAATAAACGGAATTCTTTCCATTTTCTGAAGCAGATATTATTCATTTACAAGGTGGATGGAAAATTTCGAGGACGACTTCCTGGTGAGCTGATTTTTGAGGTATGTTTTTTTAAAGTTATGAGAAGGAAAATTCCGTAAAGTTCAAAGAATTCCTTGAACTAGGAGAAATAATCACGTTGATAATAATAATTGTTTTTATTCATAAGAATTAGCAAATAGCAGGATTGATTTTTCAGCCATGATAGAGACATCGACAAAAATTACTTTTCCATCGAATCTTAGGCTCTTCGATCCAAACTTGAATACTTAATGTTGTCTGATATCATTTCATCAATTTTTAGCACGTTAGAATTTTTCTCAAGTCCATAGGCAGGCCACATGCCTTGTTGTGGAGCAAGTGTATTATGATATTTGCCCGGAGCGCCACGGCAAATAATAATAATAGTCATCCTCTACCCGCACAGGCTATGCTTTTATAGGTATACTCTACGAGTGATTATTGGGGAGTTGTATTATTATTATTATTGAAAGAGCGTTGAGCTCTTCATAAGTGAGAATTTGATCTTCTATTGATTCAAAGATTTGTTTTTAACGAGTTCCCAGAGGTCTCCTAAATGGAACCCCTTTATGCGTAGCTCCTCTCATCATTTGAAGAGTTTTTTTTAAGTTCCAACAAAATTCGCTATAGAATCACTGAGCTGTAGCGTCCCTCCATTGCTATAAATCTTCTCAGGGTTACCAAGAAGATGTTAAAGGACAAATATGACTCGATCTGACACCAGAGTGATTTGTGTCTCTGGTTTTGTTAGGAGTTATTGAAAGAGGAATGTATGCCAACGCAAGAAAATGGTTTTATTAGAGATA
The DNA here is from genome assembly GCA_958502065.1 of Chrysolina americana. Classification (NCBI taxonomy): domain Eukaryota; kingdom Metazoa; phylum Arthropoda; class Insecta; order Coleoptera; family Chrysomelidae; genus Chrysolina; species Chrysolina americana. The sequence goes on from OY293412.1 coordinate 92,673,109, forward strand.
TCCAAAGTGAGGCAGAATTCATATTGAGGATTGAAATGAGAATTGCATCAAATACAAACAAAGAATTATCTGAGGAAAGTCAGCAGCAGACTACATAACAGAGGCAATGGCGCATCCAGGGAGGAGGTACATAATTGAAAATTGACCAAAAAGTGCTTCGAGTGTGTCAAATTTTTTTTAAAATTTTTAAATATAAACTCGGTATTGTGTTCAAATAGTTCTCATCACATGAAAATTACATCAATAATTAAAATGGATTCAGGATTCCTAACTAAATCCTATACAATAGAAATTTTAGTCCGGATGAACCCACTCCACTCTACGAGTGTTCACATTATCCCTATACGCATTCTCATTCAATTAGTGTAGTTCTTATTGGAGTGTGGGACACCTCTAACCCCATGACCTCTCCTTTTGATACGCCACTGACATGGCAAAAACCATGGTCCATTTAAACCTCATCTCAACGATACTATAACGATTAATAATCAAGATTACGTTCAGCCGACCGGTTCCCATTAAATTGAACCTACCTAACGGGATTAGAAAGTTCTTATGACACCTCAGTTTCAATACAGCAATTTCATTACCAAGTTTGCAAAAGTAAAGTGGTGGTGGTCATTCGCTCAACAGAAATTCGTTCTGAACGGTTCAAGAAGAATTTCCGCAGTAGTATCTGCTTGACAAGGAAAAATGGACCAAATGATCTGGTCTTCCGCTTAAACCTGTGCAAAAAGTGTATTCTTCGGCAAGTTTCCAGCAGAAAACAACTACTGTCCCCTACGATAGATGAATTATATCTGTTAGATTATTGGCAAAGTAATTATGTTTCGACTGAAATAGGTGAACACCTCAGTATCAGTTTCATGGTTCTTGCCACTCATCAGCGAAATGAATCAATTTTTTTTTTCAGATTTTTTTCGGAATTCTCGAAATACACACTGAAGTTTATGCAGCGCCAACTGTATAAATCCCAAAAATAACTTTAGAACATATCGTCTACTTCTTCCGAAGCCAAATGTTTTCAAGAGAGTATCCAGGTAGGTGATGATAATATTGTTTGGTGAATTTAAATAGGAAAATTTCCGCTGTTTTCATTTGAAAGAGAGGATTGGTATATCCTATTAGAAACGATTATTCATAGTTGACGTCAAGTATTTTGTTTTCAACTCATAAGATAGACCATTGAAAAATAAAATCATGGAAATTGGTATGATATGAATAACAAATTTGCAGACTACAGAAATTACTGAAAATTACTTGTTGAAAAGAAGCCGAATGGAAGATTAGGATACAGAGTTTATAGAAAACCAAACCACACTGACCGATATTTGAACAAGGAGTCTAATCACCATCCAAAGCAGAAACAAGGAGTAATAAAAACACTGACGGACCAGGCCATACGAATATGTGAACCAGAATTTCTCAATCAATACCTGAGTCACTTGGAAAGTGCTTTGAGTGATGATGATGATACCCCGCAAGAAATAAAGTGGGCCATACGAGAAAGAAACACAGAACAACGCACACCACAAGGAAGAGCATTTCTGCCGTACATTAAGAATGCCACAAATAGGATTGGCAAGATTCTGGAAAAACAAGAAATTAACACGATATTCAAACCAACGCAAATCATTAGGCAAAGTATGAGATCCGCAATAGACCCGAGAGACCTCCTCTCTACTCCAGCTGACGTGGCGTATATATCGGTACCACAAAAGGAGCATAAGCACCCCCTTACCGAACACAGGAGGAACTGCAGGTATGGGTACTCCGAAAAATCCACGGTTGCAAAGCATACTCTACTAACTGAGGACAACCACACAATTATATTCAGCGAAATTCGGGTACTGGATAGGACCTCAAGGTATTACCCGCAAATTTTCAGGAAGGCCACTGAAATTGAAAAACACCCTAATAATTTCCATCGAAAGGAAGAAGGCCTTAATCTGAGCAGAACGTGGAGGCAGGTAATCAGAGAAAATGGGGTATTGGACGCCTGTGGTGTCACTCAATGAGAACAAGAGTTTAGCAATCCTACTGATAAAGTTAGCTTGGTTAACGAAATGCGCATCTAGGAATGAAATTACTAGTATGGAGAAGGGGAAAACTTCTTTTGTTCTCAGGTAATCAGACAAATCAAATAAAACCCTTCCAGGTACAAGCAATGATAATCAGAACCCAAAACAAAAACAGGTATTGGAATCAATGCTTAATGGAGTTACGCTCCCTATTAGGATGAGCAAACTAGAAGAAGAAATCAGCAAAGACACCAAATCAGTTAGGTTTAAACGAACTCTTCGTCCGTTACCGCACCGTCTTTGAAAATGTCTACCGCAGATGTAGACTAAACGTCAGAAGTAATTACCTTCCCGAAAACCACTGAAAGTTTAGTGTAACAGACCTGGCAATGATGGTTTCCATCCTCTGTATTGGTGGAAAGAGTTTTTCATCAAAATCAAATACAGAAACAAGTTGGATGCTTTCGAGCCCAACTTCGAAGGGCTGTGTGCAGCTAAGCAGGACAGGTATCCCATTAAAGTGTGCACAGTTTAAGAAAATCAACTTTTTGCAAAACAAGTTGAATTTTAGAACATTGTTAGTCGAAAAGTATTTGTTATCAACATTGTAGTGCCATAATGTAAACTCGAAATATATTACTAATACTATTTGTGTTATTCGTTAACCCAAATATGATTTTTTATTGTTCCATCCAGACTAGAAAAAAGGATGAGAACCGCTGATCTTAGATACCTTTGAGGTATGAAATTGATGTTTCTTTATACTGTAATTAATCTACCTATAATGATTTTTGCAATGGCCTAGAACAAGAAGTTTCCAAAATAATTCTAATGAGTTTTATAGCTTGTAAGGACTGTTAGCGATTTTTCAGTTGTCAATTGTCTGAAACTTGAAAAATTGATAAGTATTTAATAAAGATCATAATGCCGATCATTATGGCATTTCTGTGAATATTAAACAGGGTTCTAAACTTTCAGAAACTTTACATTTGAATGATTTCATTAGGATACTAGGACTTTTTGAAGAAATGTCATATTCATTCTAACCACTAGTCGAATTTAACCGGGAGTCAAAGTACGCAAACACGACATTGATAAACTGGCTCTAAGAGCGCCAATATTTATAACTTCGAAATTAGCTGATATTCAGAAAGGATAAATTTCTAGGTAAATTCATATACGCCTCGAAATTCGTTCGCAATACAAAACAGTAAGTGCCAAGAAAAATAAGATATAAATTGGGGTATTCTGTTTTTTTTTGAGATTTTAATCAAACGTCCTTCCTATCCAATGGGTTCCAAAGTTTTTCGTTTGTCTAAGGATGTGTAAAGAAATAAAATTTGTAAAAAATAATAATAATTAGCAGAAAAAATTAGGAAGTTTTCCTCTTCGAACTATCTCAAAAATCAGGACAACATATCTTTATTTTCTTCAACCTTGAGCTCTAGATTATCTAAACTCGAAATGACTTTTTTAACATAACAAACAAGAAGCCCCCCCCCCATAAACTTTTATGGGAATATATTACCACATAATCGATTTAATTATTTAGAAGGGAGTATGATTGTCGTAAAGCGAACAAAATAAATGTCGTTTTATGATATCGCCTCGGGCAGTCATAAAAAATGTTAATGTATTACGTTGATTTCTCAAACGCAATAAACAATCTTAAAATAATTTCAACGTCGATATTCCTGTTGCTTACTCAGAAACGGTGTTCTTACGCCTGCCACAACCAACCTACCTTGCCTGGAGCTAAAGAAGAACCAGTTTCAGCTAACGTTAAACCTCACAAGAGCGTTGTAATGAGAGGTATTCAAGGACGATCTCATGTTAATAACTCATACATAGTGTGTCCCAGTTTGAGTAGCGACACCTGCGAAATTCTCACAAAATTATTCGACTGAAAAATATCTTGACCGAGCGTTTGTGACCAAGGTGTACTGCAGGGTTCAATGCTGGGCACGGTAATTTTCTTGTAGTTGATATATTTTGCATAAAAACGGGAAATGCAAATGTTCCTGTTGATAAGGTGGTCGATTCTAGGAATATTTCGATTAGAGAACTAATGCATTAGAAAAAATTGATAAAGATGACTAGATAGAAAAGACAAAAACTACTATTTTTAGCAGGATGGAACAATAGACAAAACGTATATTGTGGAAAATATAATTGAACAAATAGAAATTCAAACACTGGGATTTCTTATAACTGGGGAGGAATAGAAGAAGAAATATGGAAAAGAATAACAGAAGGAAAAAAATAATTCGACGTGATAGAAATGACTATCAATAAAGATAGCACAAAAAAATTCAACTGGTTTAAATAAGCAATTTACCATATTTTGAGGATGCCAACTTTGTTGGCGAAACGCGAGTGGATTGATTTTGACGTTGTTTTGGTGTTTTAGGACTTTTCCATTTCTTTAATTTTATTCACACCAAACTTTCCAAACTTCATTTATTTGATTATAAATGTCTAAAAAGTGAAACACTACTCGCAATAAATAAAGCGAGTTGTCTGCTGGTATATCATAATGACATCGTTATGTCATTGTATTTTAGTGACATAATGAAATTCGTTATGGTCCTAGAATCATAACAAAGTTCAAAGAGTCCTAACACTTTAATGAAATTCAAATGTAAAGCTCTTTGAAAAGGAAATCACAGGGATAAATACCAAAGAAGTCCAAGACATTAGAACGACCTGAAATAGTATATTCCCACCGGGTCGCATGATAATGTTCATTTGTTTCATTCTAATTTCTAGAGTGAAAAACTATCACTTTCATGTAGGATATCCGGTTAAAAAATGATCATTTCCATATTCATGAGTAGAAAAAAATCATTAGAGAGCACTTTAAAATAGAAGCAATCAAAGGAAAAACAAACACCTGCAATTGGTTGATATCTAAAAAGGAAATCAGAAGGCAATCTCTTCAAAGACGTCTTCGAAACAAATTCAGGAAAATATAACATAGGGGAACACCCAGAAGAACATGGATACAGGAGGTGAGAGAAGCAGCAGTTAAAAGATATCATATCAGGTAGACAGATGGGATTAATACATTCTTGAAGATATGAATAATATATAAGACTAACAGAATGGTGAATTGTTTTTCCGTAAGGCTATTTCATTTTCCGGATTGCGAGTTTTGTGATATTCTAGTAAAACTCTATATCCTATTGATTATTATAACGACTGTTTATTTTCTATAAATCACGACTCTCGTACCGATTACATTATAATAAGGCCTTTGTAATGATTGTGTGAATGCATGACATTATTTATTTGTTTGCATTATAGCTATCTCGAATCCATAAATAATTCAATGCCTCTAATTACCCCTCAGAAAAACACACATGACTAATTGTCTGAGATGAATAATGAATAGCAAATCATCATCAGTAAACATTTGAGTTTATCCAAAAGCGGCAATTTTGAAGGTTAGTTTTGGAGAACATACTGTATTTACCCAAGCGCGGCCATACTAGCAAATTGTTCGAATGAATACATTATAGTATCCACATTGATAACAAATGAAAAACTGCCCAGGAGTTCTCATGAAAGAACATTGAAGCACTGAATAACTGTAAACTTTTTTGTTAAGTTCACTTCACATTGTTTATAGTTTCATCAAGTTGAACATACAGTTTTTTCTGAAGTTCACTCCACCTTATTTATAGATTCATCATGTTGAACAAAGTTTATAAAGTTCACTTGAACTTATTTATAGTTTCTTCAAGTTGGACATGGTTCTACTAAATGTCAATAAATATAAAACTTTTTTCCGAACTGACCTCTGACCTTTTGGGAATTTTGAATCATGAATGCAAAATGGCCTTTAAGTGAAGGAACAGTCGATTTGACACATGAGTTAATACCAGTCAAGCAAAATTTCAAAATGTATGTATTTACCAAATAGAAAAAAATAAAATTTCTGCTCGTTTTATTTCTGGGACTCCACCAAATGCAGTTTGAAATATATGTATAATATGTATTATTGTGTCTTTCTGAGTATCTTTCCAAAATAATATATCGAGCCTTGGTCAAAATATCCCCTCTTTTATGGATAATTGATGACCTATTTATTTTGTGAAAATTCATGATCACTTTGATAAAATGAATGTAAAAACACTTATCTAATTTCCACTGGATATTTTATTTATATGACCGGTTTCGGGTTTTATCCCATTATCAAGTATAAAACTAATTAATTAAGTAATTAGTTTTATAGTTGATAATGGGATAAAACCCGAAACCGGTCGTATAAATAAAATATCCAGTGGAAATTAGACAAAAGTGTTTTTACATTCATTTCATCAAAGTGATCCCCTTTTTTCCATTGATACAATAAGAAAAGAAAGTCGCTAAAAACAGACAAGGAAACATAATGAGCTGGACTGGAATAAAAATGACTCAGTAAGTAATCAGCGTTGATGACTAATCTCGATAATGACTTTGAATACATTAATTCTAATGCTTCCTCGTATTTTCCTAAATCGGAATGAAAAATATCCCATTCTGATATCGAATCTTTTGTAAAACCTCATCACGATTCAGTATGCATGAATAAAATTGAATTGAATGGAGCAATTAGAGTAACTACTAAGAGGAATTTAATAACGTTTGATCTTACAAGTGGAAAAGTTTAACGTATTAATAATTGCAAATTATCAGGATTATAGTGGTTGATTTCATTCACGCTTCGTGAAGTTTTACATTCTTAAGTTGTCGTTCCCGCAGCTTTTTTTTCAATTTTATAGGAGGGTGCTTCGTTTACCCCCAAATTAATTCAACCATTTCAATATTGTTTGCTCATTCCTGATCATCTTGGCGGTCTACTGGTTAGCAAGCATATGGAAAATAAGTATCTCTTTACGTCTAAACCAAACCCGATATCATGCAGGGCCGAATTTCAATTCTAAGGATGAGTGCGCTAAGTTAATTTTCGTTAGCAAGTTTAAATTCCTTTGCATGGTTGAAATGGGATCACTCACAACCCCATGCTATTTGAATTTTTCGAAAGGGTTGCTCCCCTTCAGTAGGGAATGAAATTAAGGGTAGATAATTCATACAAAATGTACATTGTAGAAATTGTTAGTAAGGGGGGATGGATTAATTAACTCTATCTATCTCTTGCTGTATAAAAAATAATCACTCACCATTCACTTGAGTTTGCCACACAGCATCACCAACTCCCCACAGTCCCGCTGCAACAAAGAACTTGAATGGGGTGTCGGGGTGCGGCCTCCAAAGCAACATCCACACCTGCAGCCCGGTGTGCACCAGCACCCCCAGACCCATGATGGGTGCCCTCCCGATGTATTTCATTATCGATCCGAACAACAGACTGCAGACGGCGTTGACGCATCCGAAACATATCATGACGTAGCCTACGGATGGGATACCTAGCGCGCAGGACACGTAGGCCTGAGTGAAGTCAGCGCCGATGAAGGCCTGTTCCATACCTATCCATACCGTCATGGGAATCAGGAGCTGCTGATAGGGTTTCTTGAGTTGGTAGGCCGTGGCGGAGAGGAGCTGGATTGGGGTGAGTTCGATTGTGCTGTTCCTTCGGCCTTGTTTCTCTCCATACCTGGAATGGAAAATGACAGTGGAGTAAATATGCTTTAGCAACTATTCATACTGCATCAAAATCTATGGATTCATTGTGATTATTGATATTCATTGAAAGTTTGATTTTGGTGAAAAAACTCGTTTCTTGAAATTTTGTTTTGATTTCAATCTTCTACAGTCTGAAAATTACGAAATGTAAAATTAGTTTCACCAAAATTATTAAATTTAGTCAGTAACTCATGGTATTCTGAATTTGTATATGTCATACAACCACTACAGGCATATACCACCCAATACTCAGTGATGAAGAGGTACAAGAACAAGTTAGAGACGAGATCGTCTTTGGAGCACTAGGGAAAATCATAGACCATGTAATGAAGAACAAGAAAACTGATATCGTCGTGACCGAGTTGGAAGGAATTGGATCTCTTCTTCTATACTAATATGAACATTTCTATGAACAAGTACAGTGAGAATGATAAAAAACAACAGCCCAACATCTAATATGGGCGGCTAATACAATTGGTGAAGACAGAAGCCAGAAAAGGTAACAGAACGCATAAAAACAAATAGCAATCCTTGTACGAGCAAGGGACATATACGGACATACTGAAAACAATGGGACACACAGTTGAAGCCAGTGATCTGGGTGTAAAAGTTAAAGAGGTCTCAGCCAGGGGCTGAAAAAGCGAAGGTCCTCAAGGAGAAGATAGAGGAACACTTTCCAGAAGCAACGGCCAGACTTCTGTTGAACGAGAGGGCAATACATCCGAAAGGTATGGACGAAGCGGCAACGGAAGAAGAAGTTATAGATGCCGTTTCCTAGTCAATCTCTGCCCTCAAAGAAAACTTTAAAGTACGTACGCTTCGTCCCATTTATGGAAGCAAGCGGAACATGACGATTATAATGTCGAAGAAGATGCCGAGGTGATCAAACTAGAAACAATTAGATGGACAGAATCTAGGGTCATGAAAAGATGCAGTATGGCCACCTAAGGGCAGAGCGTAAGGGGCCAGATAAAAAGGAACTCTGTATGAAATGTGGTAAAGATGGACACCAGGCAGCTGCATGCACCAACAATCTGTACTGTGTACACTGAGAGCAGGAGGGAAACCTATTAGGAAACCCAAAATGCAACGGGAACCAGAGCTGTCTCTTTTTTCATTTTCAGGATGTGGAAGTTTATGATCTCAAAAAAAACCTGCCGAGAATTACAATTTAAAACTGAAAATAGGCAACAAACATAATATAACTTATGGATCTCTTGAATTAAATGGAAACCACTTTATTGAATGTTATGAGGCGAAGATTCAAATTGAGCTATTCTTTGTGCATTAATGAATTATTACCGTTATTTTGGGCAATCTGTAGGAGAAAAAATACTTGCGTTTTCGTCTACCCATTTACATAAGCCGAATAATTGCACAAATCGAATTGAGTAATAGGTATACCGTTGAATTTACTTATAATGGCTTTCACTATTGTTTTGAACCGAACATAATCTGCAACATCTGCAATTCAGAGAGGAAACTATGACCGATATAATATTGGAATGTCTTATTTACCAAAAATTTGAACCAATAACACTCAATGAACTTTTAAATAAATAAACCGTTACCGAACTAATTAACCTATGACTTGGCGAAACATATATTCCAGCTACTTCAGCCACATATTGAGAATGCAACCTCATATGTAAGAGACTCCATGCATTTCATCGAAGAGATCAAAGATTAAGCCAATGACACAAATGATAAAGTCAGCTTCTATATGGTATACCTCTTAAATTGAACTCAGGTAGGTACTATTCCCAGAGATATCACAAAACTTTTCAAAATTTGTTCACAAACACAAACAAAATTAATGAACAATCAATGGGAACCACATAAACCCAGTTATCACAAATTTTTAGTAGAAAAACTAGAGAAAAGAGCAATAGAGAATGCAAAATTGAAACGAATATGAAAGTTGAAAAGGATAAGGAACTGGCTTTCCTAGTCATGTGAGATTCATTCAGCTTCATCTCTTGTTGAAAAATATACTATTTTTCTCTCTATAACTGTTTCGTCGAATAAAAGTAACGGTTATCATTTCGTAAATTTTTCCCTACTCATCTATCACCACTTTCAGCTGAAAAGCACTTCTACCATTTTGTAACAAGTGAGTAAAGTGGTACATTTTTTAAGAGTGCGGCAATTCCTATACGTGTAAAAAAATACTAACGAGTTTCATACTGTATTTTTTTCTACAAATGTTAAAAAACACAACCAATTCAGATTTTTCTGTCAAATATAAAATAAATTTTACATATTCATTGATCAAGATTTTTGTATTGTCACTATGTTATTGTTTAGATTTCTCATTTCGGAAAAAATATAGTTTCTATCAAGGTTTAATATTATTAAGCAATATTAATTATCGAGCAAATGTTATAGTATTGAATGTAATTCGTTTTTATAACTTCTCATGTTCTCTAGCCCAACCCTAATATCTTCAAGTCCGACCTTCAGAAGAATATTTTTAAATTCTGAAACCAGTTGGCTATTGAAAAAAGTTATATTTACGCAATACTTTGTTTGTTTACGTCACTCATTTCTAGGGAAATTTTGGAATAATAAGGCTTGTTATTTGAAATAGTTTGCCTAGACCATCAATTTAATTGGATAAAATTAAGTATTAGGCAATCGTGTTTATACTTTTTACGTATTAGAATACAAGAGTTCTAGGGGATATAGATGAAGATGTGTAGCTTAGGAAGATAGCTTATTATTTTCTTGTATAGAAGCAAGACTTTGTTGAAATTTCATGATTTCAAAAAATTGTTCTGATTTTTGGAACCTTGAATTCAAAAATAATCATGGCTTGGAAGTGATAATACACTACATAAAATCATAAGTCTCACACGTTTTGATATAAGTATGCAGATGACGCAAAACTACTTAGGGAATATGAGTAGATCACAACAGTGAACATTCACGTACATAAAATAGGTGTACAGGTTAGAAACTGTTGATAAAATTTCAATACGTTATGAAAACCATTAACAGTTTGAAATAATTATGCTATAGTTGAAAATAAACGATCTTATTATTGAAATTGAGAAATTGCCCTGGGTTATTTTCCATTGATCGAAATCAAAACTATCCTCAGATTATAATGGAAGTGAGTTCTTAAAAACAAAAGAAAGTTTGTAGACCTGAATGATTACATAGGGGTACGATAAACAGAACAATTTTGTCAATAAGTAGGTAATAATAATGAGAAGCATTTGCTCTATAATCATCGACAAGCCACAAGAGAACATCTTATTTTGATCCATAATTAGCTCAATAGTACTCGTCAATCATTCATCTGCACAGTTTCAGGTTTATTATTTTTTTTACAGTTAACTTGATGACGTACGTCTTAGTCATCGTTAGAACTAAGAGCATATCTTGATATCTAAGATAGATCTGGTACAGCCTTTATAGATCTCAATGCAAAGACAATAAAAGAAAATAATATTGGCCCATAAATTGATCGTTGAGGTTGACTTTTTTTTTAAAGAGAGATCACTAATTAATGGTCGATATGGAACTAACAATCCTTCTCATAGTCCAGAAGGCAACAGGATATAGTGCGAGTATATGGGTGCATAGGCTGCAGAACATCAAGAACAGAGAGAAAGTGGACAGAGCACAAAGAGGGTTCCTCGTCAGAATGACGGGAGCTTTCAGTACAACGGCAACACTAGCCCTCACAACACTAGTGAAGGTGCTACCGATGCAGCTGGAGGTTAAGAAAAAAGCAGCCATGTACTGGATTAGGCGTGTCGACTACGCAAAAGCACAGGCTGTTCTGGGGACCAGAGTAAGGACGAAGAAGGAAGTAAACATAGAGATAGAAAGACAATGGCAAGAGATGTGGGAGAACTCAGATAAGGCCAGAAGAGTACACGAAATTATACCAAACATAAAAAACATACCAGACTACTTCAATCCAAGTCCTGGGTTAGTACATCTAATATCAGGCCATGGACCGTACCCGACACATTTAAACAGATTCAACTTAAGAGAGAACAGCATGTGTGAATGCGGCGAAGAAGGCACGCCTGAGCATACTGTACATAACTGTAATCGATACGAAGATCAAGAAGACCTAAGACAGAGAATACAAGGATTGACTTTGAGAGAAATGATAGAGGATGAAGAACACTACAAAACCATCAATAAGCTGGCGCAGAAGGTCTCCCTAAAACAACAGGAGATCTTCAACGCAACAAGATAAACAAATAGCAATAGTTAAACAACAAACGAAAGAAGAAAGAAGAAAGACCAAAAAAAAAAAAAACAAACCAACCAGAGTGGAAACGTTCCGGAAAGGGCCAAAGGCTCACCGAACCGCCGCCCTGCGAGGGAAAAAGCACATGTCTGCCGACCCTAACAAGGTACGTAGCATGTGCACGTAGCATGTAAAAGCATGCAAATTAAAAAGTAGATGTAGATGTAGATTATGTAGATAGTAGATTAGAAATAGGATGACAATGGCATGAATTGCATGAGATTGCCAGCATGTAGAAGCATGAAAATGCATGTAGAAATTAACTGTAAGTACTAACAGGTAGAAGTGTGGAGAATGTAAAGAGGAAGAAAACTCTAATAAGAACAGAATGTAAATAAGAATCCAACACTTAGTAGAATAGGGAAAATTACTAACAACAAAAAAATATTAAAATATGCATGATAAAAAAAAAGAAAAAGAGAATAATAAGAATTAAGAATAGAGAATACACGGTCTGGTTTAAAATTTTTAGATACCAGACTGAAAGAATAAAAGTAAATGAAAAAAAAAAGTCCAGAAGGCAATATATAGCTTACATAGTTAAAGCCTAGATGGCTAGTGTCTAAAAAATGTCAATGATGAATAATTTTTATCATTTCAAAGTGTTATTCCACCATTATCAGCATATCAGGTTGCCAAATAATTGATTTCAGAAACCACCCAATAAATAAATAATCATCTACAGGAGTGTTCGAAATACCTGTCTAACTGTAGATTCATGTCACCTTAATGCTTTTTTAGCAACAAAATATAATATCAATATTATTTCAATTGAATCGGAACCGTATCTTGTTTTTGTACATGATAAATACAAAATTGAATTTAAAAAAATATTTCATCAATTTCATATCTTTTCTTTCTGTCGGTAATTGTGCTGATATAAACAACAATAGATAAACCATTGAACAGGAAATCATTGGGACATATGGCATTGCCGACAAGCAGTTGGATAGATGGCAAACCCATTATCAAGATAACATTCTTTTTCATCAATATGCGGTGAGCGATGATTTAAAAATATCGAGTTCAATTATTATCAACTTATTTGTGAACACGAACGGAGTTGTGCCAATTTAAACAAACTGGAACAAAAATTGTCAATTGGTGAGGTTAATGATCGAACAATACACTGTCCAAACAAAATTAAGGACCACTCAAAAGAGATTAGTGTAAGAGATAAAACAGGAATGTTAATGAACATTTTTTTTCTTTCGAGTAGCTTGAGTTGTATAATGAGATTTGAGATAAGCTTGTCGGCAATTCTATGAATAAAGATGATATAGAATTAGTATCTAGTAAGATTTGTCAAACGTCTGATTCTTCTTATATAGCTTTTATTAAAAGAACTTAATATCAGCCATAACTTATGAGGTGTCGACGTAAACTATGTTAAGCTCTCTAGATTCAGTTTGATGCTACTACTTAAATTTTTAATCTATCGTAATACCTTGTGGATTTCTTTAGAAGAGCTGTTTCACTGGGAAATCTATTATAAATCTCAAAGTTCAGCGTGTATTTTACATTATACTTTTACATATGGGTACGAGACGTCACGCGCATTCGGTGTTTGTTTATAAAAAATATATTCAAACCTTAAAACTCCGACTTTAAGGGGATTGAAATATACCTAATACCCCTGTACAAGTCCTAAAGGACTTCTGTGGTTTTCTTCTGTATTAATTTCCCATTTCAAGTAACAATTTCATTCTTATTATTTATTATGGAAATAAATTCTCATTATATTATTATAACAAATGCTCCCCTGAATCGAAACTTGACACTATCAAAAAGGTATTTCAATCATAAATGAATAAAAAAAAATTTGGATTGTTTTCTTTCGTCTACCCTGTATACAAACAAAATTCACCACACCTCGGAATATTCACAAAGTCAAAGTTCAAGCAATTTCACTTTCCATCGAATCTATCATGATAACTTTATGATTGTGAGTACCAAAACTGGGTCATGATATTTTCGAAGAGTCGCAGTTATAAAAATATTTTGCCAATAAATTAACACAAATAATGTCGCCAACTTTCGAGTGTCAAGGCCTCGTTATCTGTTAATTAATTTGATATATTGCGGTACGAACAGACTGTTTGACGAATCATCTCAATTTTTATCGTTTTCTTCCCAGTTTTGGAGCATTTCATAATGAAGAAAGTAATGAAGTGGCTTGTGTATTCGTTGATCATTAGGTCAACGACATGATATCTCTCAGTTTCTGGACCAGTCGCTATGTACTTTTACCCTCAAATGGTACAGTAGTGATCCATCCCATTTATACAAATTTTTTTTGGGGAACTTTGTCGGAAGGGAAAGAAAGTGGCGAATATCACATTTTTTTTGCTGTTTCCTCCGTTTTTCCTCTACAACTTTTTTCCTTTGCGTCCTACTACTGAAATTATTCCATCCACTTCAAATAGATCGTTAAGTTTCCTATAATTGGCATTAGTCAGACGTATTTTTAACCACTTACCAAGATATCGGGTTTTCAAAAAATTGCAAAATTTCCCATATTGGCTAAACATCGCAAACAAGCTGGTTTTTGCTATTTGAGTTTTATATTACTACTTATTATAATAGTATCTGCATATGATTCCTTATATGCAGCAATGCCCTCTCCTCTTCAGCCCCCCTCTTCTTGATTGTGATTAATTTTACCCATCATGGTGGTTATGTTTTACTGATTCCAATATTAGACAATATGTACAGTAAATTCTCAATCAGAACTTTCCCTATTTTACACGAAAGGAAAGGTTTCCGTATCTGGATTACTTCTCCCCAACGTCACACTTTCTTGCAATTGCAGAATACAATGTTTATGATATTATCGAAAGCTGCATTTCATGAGGTGGTGAAGGGAATGACTCCTCTTTTCGTCAACGACCACCCCCACAGTGATGGCAGTATCTCTGCTATATCTGCCCTACAGGTATGTGTAGTGAGTATGATGGGTGGCTGCATCGGTGATAGAGGGCAGCCATGCCAGTTGGAATTTTGGTTTGGCCCCAGATTCAGTGTATAGTTGGTACTGCAGGGATTCTGTAGCAATGTTTCCTCCATAAAATGGTATGAGGAACTTCTTCCTTGCCTCAGCAATGTGGGAGGCAGGAAGAAGGAAATTTGTAGATGACAGCTGATTATAACAATGATGGGGCATTACCTCTACCACCTATTTGGATGTATAATTTTGGAAGAGGCTATTGCTGTGAAAAACACGTGGAGATCAACATCTTCGCCAGTTATGATGACACTGTCATAGTCAGCGGCCTTCGATAGTGCTGTGTGAACAATCATAACACCAGAATCTTTAAATGCCTGTTGAACATCAGTGCTGTTTGCTGTTATTAGCATTACGAGTGGGTTAGTTACTTTTTGTATTTTTGATTCTGTGAAACAGGACCGCCATACTGGGTGAAATTAGTCACAATCCGGTACTTTACATTTCAATACGTAGTATTATAAAAGTTAATACAAAAAATCAGCTTTTTTGCGAATTTGGAAAATAATGGAGAAAAATTGGAAAACGTGCATAAATATCAAGGATTTTTGCCTCCCCCCAAAAGTCCAACAAGGAAATTTTGTTGAATAATTAGGGTGAAGCACTTCTGTACCCTATCGAACCACCATCGCAACATTAATTAACTTGGCACATATTTTGAGGGAGCTCTCATTATTACTTTGCATTTTTGACCCTGCATGAGAAATGCATGCCTGCCGAAGTTCACACCAAAGCCTGTAGGCGTACATAAAAAAAGAATGGTGAGCATGCACGGAATTAGGACACGTCCAGCTCAAATAATGAAAGATACAGTGAAAAATACGATAATTTGTAGAACTCAAAGGGTAATACCCCAGTTTTTACAATATTATTACAGAACCAAATAAAATACGACCTTGTATAAAAACGACCTTGATAAAAACGCAAATAAAAGGCACATATCTGAATTGTCGTGCAATTATCAGGAACAAGTGTCTAAAATGCATATGAGTGTAAATCGCACGTGCTTCGAAAACTGTGCTGGCCACAAATGTATCTGAATCGGCCTTTAGTGTCAGATATAGTAGAAGTATGCTGCAACACTTGCAAATCTCTAGAAGTATTTTGGAAGGGAATCCTGTAGACGCCAGTGAGCATCAACTGAGCAGTTCCTTTCTCCTCAAGAGTTCACGATCAAGGAAAGTAATAACGGATATTTTTTATGAATTGTTAACATTGTCTTCGCTGCGGTTTAGTTCTTGTTTCCAGTCAGCTGATTGGTCGTTGAACTCTATCAACCGCAACATTCGGACAATAATAAGCAGCTCTCTAACTACTACGAATATCGATGGACTGAAAGTTGCAGTTTGTTGTTGTACGAGGGTGGTGAGAAAAGACTATGTGAAGAAAACAGGGAGTCTGTATGAGGAATGTTGTATTTGATAATTTAATAAAATAGCTGATCAGCGAAAATGGACTGCCTTCAGCCTGAGTTCTAGCACATACAGGTTACAATGGTAATGGAGAGGCTGATTCAATAGCCCAAGAAGAAACAAGTAAGGCCCTGAATTGTATTGGAGTATAGCAATAGCTGTACGGAATATATTCATCAAAGAATGGGATTGAACACAAATCTCAAAAATGGTGGATTAAATTGCAAGAAATGAGACAGGTCAAAGAGTTTATTGAATAATCATCAGTACCCACATTGAATATAATATTCTACATAAATATAGAAGTAAAACTTCAATATTTGTTGTCCTGACAGGGCATTTTAGGATTAACAGATATATAAGTACAATCGGTCTATGCAAGTTCTGTTTGGAAGATGTGGAACAACAGTACATTCACTCTGCTACTGTGGGCATTTGTCAAGACTAAGGATTCTGGGATTGTGAGAGGAAAAACCAAGAGGTTCCAGATGCATGAGATATTCAAAAACTAGCATATGGAATTCGGTAACACAGACAGGGCTCGATGATGAACTCTGAGGGATTTCAAGGATATACAGAACATAGATCTAATTATGTCGAGGTGTATACATGCTTGTAGTATGGAAGCCACCAGTGAAATATACCACTATTATGAATACGAATACTGTGGGATCTATGAAGAGACACCATGGGGTCAGAGACCAAATCCATAACTGGTTTGAGTCTTATTTGAGTCAATGAATTCAAATTGTATAAAAGAATAGCTTTTTCAATATTGCTTCAATCAAGAATGGTGTACAAGAGGAATCTGCATATGCTTGGACCTATTCTGTTCTTGATCAATAATATCAAGACTGAAGGTGTATTCACTATTTTTGCAGACGAAGCAACGATTCTGTCGCATGATCATAATTCAAACAATCAACCAACGTATGATATAATTTATGGATTCACCTGCCAAAATAACAACTGAAGGCTAACCGTTCCATCTTTCAATTTGATGAAGAACTCAATAATGTTTAATGCTGCTAAGCTATATAACCATCTTCCAGACAGTGTCAAAATCATTAATTTCATCAGTTTATTCAAGAAATTGATGAAACATATTCTTATGGAACAAACATTTTATGACTTTCAAGAATAAGATGCGAATTTTCAGACAATAAAGGATATCTTGATTGATTCATTGATCGATGCTTTTCAGAACGGTTTGAGATTATTATTGGTCAAAAATGATGAGTACGAAGATTATATATATTCAAGAGATATGTTTGACGTGACGATATATATAAATAGTTACCAATGGTATGAGTACGATGAACATTACATCAACATAAAAAACGTTTTTTACCAATAATATGAATAAGAAGACTCAAGTGGAGGATTAATACTTTTTTTCGAAAGAGATTGATTAGAAAATTTGGAAAAGGAAATCAAACAAATGTATCAAACTCGGATTCAGGTCAAGTTTTCAGACAAGCTGAGAAATCATTGTCCAATTGGATTTTACACCCATCAAGTTCTTGAGAAAACACATTTCATTTAAATTTTTTATAATGGTATCTACGAAACCATTTTTCAATTTTTTCCGTTATTTTCATAATATTGCGTGAACTAATGGAGTAACAAAAAGCAACATAGAAGTAAAGTTCATGACATCAAAACATAAAGAAAATTATCTCAAAAAAAATACTAGCGGAGCTGGACATAGGTCTGAGACTGCTCTGTGATGGTTACTGTCATTTTACTCTCATTTTGAAGTTTTCTATATTATTTTTTCGATATTCTAAATATAATTGGTTATTTACTTTATCACGTTTTGAACATTCTCAGTTTTTTTGTAAATAATATGATGAACAATACAATAATACAAGGGGAGGAGTAATTAAAAAAAAGGATAAAAGGATTTCGGAACGAGATTTTTTGACAATTATATTATAATTGTGAAATAATATTTCGTCAAATTCAACAACTATTACTCTATTTATTTTCGATATTATGAAAAATATTTCAAGCAATTCTTTGTAGAAATCACAAAGGATAATAAAATTCAACTCTTGAAAATTTTTAACATCGTTCATGTTTTTCCCATTTTTGTAAATTGCAAATTTTTTAGAATATATTTGAACAACACAATAGTCACAGCAAAAAGAAATTCAACAACTTTCATTAGTTGTTACAACTTGAGAAGATTGGGATTTTTTAAAGAAAGTAAGAAGTAGGTATATTACAATGGGCGATTGTAGAGCATTATATCATATTCACTAAATATTTGGGAATGAACAAAACGAGTCTAATTATCAGTACAAGGACCGGAGTGTGATGACAAATAGTTGTAGACAGTATGCCGCATTGTGGATTGAAGTCGAAAAAGTAACTTTGGTGGTTACGTAACACACCACTCGGTATTCTAAGAACTGACTCCGTTCGGCAAGATTCGAACCCGCGGAATACCTAGAGCCAGCTTGATCGATTGATCTTGCGTTGAAGATTAGACAAAAAAAAGAATAACAGGTACAAGTCGAACAAGATCTGAAATTCATTGAAACTTCCATCCTTTCGACATCATAGATTATTTAAGAACATGATACTTTCTGATTTACTCGCGAGATAACCAAAACTTTATATGGAGCGTCTGTCAGATGTTTGTAAATTTGCATATCGTAAAATTTGAAAGTCATTCGCTCGAAGATGTTTACGAAAAAATACGCGGAATTGGAATAGAGGTTACGATTTTTCGCGAGAATGTTTCCAGTGTCGGGGTCGGTAGGATTTCGAGAAACTGGTCCTTGTCGAAAATGCCTCGAATTTTAAACGTTAAAAATTTTCAACGTTATCTGTCAAGACCCCTTAAAATATTGTCAAGAGATCGATAACTATTATTATATAAAAAAATATATATTCAAGAAAAAACAATTTTCAGCCATTTCAAGGTTTATCTGGGAAAAAAGAAGTTGCCCATAGTATAACATAAATACAGGGTGTGATATTAAAAACCTCCCACCCTTGATATCTTTTTTCCAGTAAATATAATATGAGAAATGGTTCAACAAGGAATAAAAATATTCATTACGTGTCCATCTTGACGTGTCTTTCGATTTTTATATTTTTTATTGAAAGGGAAATATTGAGGGTGGGAATTTTTCAAGTTGACAACAGCCTGTTTATATGAAACCAGAACTGCAAATAACTGAAATAACTGCAATATTCTTAAATGAACGTCCTCTGGTACATTGCCATAATATTGTTACGAAGCTAAAAAAATATTTCTTTCACAAACGTTTATACGAGGTTTGCAGGAGAAATTCTGAACTCAAAATTAAAAAAAACTAATATGAAAGTATGAGGGAAAGAAAGGGAGTGAAAATAAACGAACAAAAAATTTGCATTTGTCAAATAATTCGAGAGAAAAAAGAAATAAATAGAAGTATACAAGAAAGTATTCACCAAACTTTAAATTGCCCAAGTAATTCTAAGGAGGGCGAAGAAAATGTGTAAATTCTAAAAAATTAGAAGCGTATTAGGGCTAGTCAAATCAAATGATAACGGATACAGACGAATGAAATAATTGGATTCTTATAATAAATAGTAAAAGGCATGATTAAGGAACACGCGTAAGTGTGACTAAGTTCAGACATTTGCGGAGAATTTACAAAAGGTGTCAGAAAAATTATTTAAGAGATGCTGAGGCTATCCGGCGTTCTGAACTTTTGTAATTCTTTCAGAGAATCAATTTATCAGAAATAATTACCTAACTTCCAATTATGAAAATATTATAACTGAATAATTGTTAAAAAAAAACTTTTAAGAAACATTTTTGTTCTGTCTGTTATTCAGTTGCCACCTTATCTGTAACCCCTTCAAGTCTTCGTAAGACGGGGGTCCAACCTATCAACGTGCAATCCCAAGCAAGATTATTGAAATTAATTTCACATTATGGAAACAATAACATTTAACAGAAACTGGGTACTGAAAACATGTTTCCAACGCAGCAATCCTTCAGGGTTACTTGACCCAAATACAAATCTCAAAATGATTTAATCGTTTCCTACCACCAGGATATTTACCAAATTGATGAAAAAAAATTGAAATTTAAATTACAGATCTGTGAATTTGATATGAAATCTTGCATTAAAACTATATTCTTCGGTTGACTTAGCACTGATCGTTTGGAATTTAGTACCTTTCTCTCACGAAGGCCGCCATCTTGTTCACGTTGCGATTTATTATTCATTTTCAGCAAGGCCACGTACTTCAATGGAATGTATCTAATTATACAGAAACGCAGACAATTTGAAGATATTTGATACACTGTACAGACTATCTACAGTATGAGGTGACCTTTCGTTTCGTTCAACCTTCCTCAATCTTTTAATAAACACGAATGTTTTGTTTACGTTTAAAAATATAATGAACCACATTCAGATCTTAAAACCGCTAACGGGGTTACCTGTCACGTGCACCTATTGAAGTTTATAGTTCGTAAAGAAATTGGTGACGTATAAGCCAGTTCACTGGCAAAAAAGATAATTTTTTCAAAGAGTAATAGTTGTTAATTTGGAATGAATTTGAGGCAAGGCTTATTCTGAAACTTTTCTTGGATTGCGGCAATATTATTATTATTATTATTACCAATCGGCGGAACTGACCATTGAGCGAAATGCAGGTAGTTCTGCGTAAAATCTTTCCGCAACCCGTTGTCAGGTCTATCTATCTCCTATTTCCACGAGGTTTCCCTGTAGGATACACTGCAGTGTCTAAAGATATCCATCCTCATGCTTTGCATTGAAGCAATCTGTAGGAGGATGTTTTGTCCTTCTCATCACAGAATTTGCATATTGCGGAGTCTTGGTGCCACCTTCCTGAGATAATTCCAGCTCAATTCGAGGTGTCTTGATAGCCTATCGGTTGGACCCATTATCGTCATTTTTCGGTGAGTTTTGCCGAAGGCATTCTCCCTGAGATTGATGATGTTTCTTAACCCATTTTTTTGTGTCCTGCTCAATACCCCCAATAGGATTCAACAAGCAGGTTCTGGTCCAATGAGAGTTGTTGCTATTCCCGCTCTTGCTAAGGCCTCAGCGCTCTCATTCCCCTGTATGTCCCTCTGAACTGGTATCCAGACAAGTTTAACCCTGTTCAGTGCTCCTAGGTCGTTAAGGTTTTTGTATGTCTCTCAAACTGATTTGAAAGAAAACTTGTGTGATCGCAGGACCTTTTTTGCCTCCTGTCTGCCTGAAAGCCTGGCTATGGGTTGGTTTCTAGGACTCCTCCCTAGAATTTATTTCGCGCAATCGGAAACAGCCATCACCCCAGCTTGGAATATAGAGGATTGAGTATTGAGGCTTGGACTGATGTCCTGTCATGGTCTCTTCCCGTATATCTCAGCCTCTATCGCATTACTTGTCTCAGAGCCATCCGTATACCAGATTTGCTCTCTTGGCAGCAATTGTTGGACATTGATGTGACTTCCACATCTTGTATGATGGTGGTGTATGTTCCATCAAAGGAGACAATTGGAGTCATTTTGCCCGACGGCATCTCAGATGTTGTGATTCTTATGACCTCTACATGCCCAGGTACTTCAGTCTGAAGGCTTCTTCTTCTACCCTTGCCTCAGCTGCAATATACAAATATAAAAAAGGGAGGTTCAGAATCATCTCAAAGCACCAGTGACTCTGAGCATAGCCATTCTTCGTAAAATAGCCAGCTTCCCTCTGATTTTTACTTCTATCTGTGACCACCACAGCAGTGCTCCATACGTTATCGAGAGCCTCACAATATCTGGGTATGGCTAAAGGGAATGTTTGGGTCCAAGTTCCCTCGTTTTGCCAAAGAAAAGCCTGGCCATCATTGATGATATTCATGCCCTTGTCAGCACTTTATCCAGATATTTGTTTCAGGTGAGCTGTGAGTCTATAGGTTCCCCAAGTATTTCGAATTTCCTGACATCTGTAGGCTTTCACCAAAGATTCGAAGAGTGCTGATGGTAACTAGCCTCATTGTTTTCTGGCGAAAAGAACAACCATGGAATTTTGAGTGTTCACCTTGAGGTTCTTCCTCGTGCACTACATGAGGACTGATTGAATTAGATCCACACAGACCCAGGCTCCCCATCAACCAGGATGACGATTTCGTCAGCGTAGCTCTGTTCATATACCCCTTCTTGGTTTTGGTCTACAAGAAGGTTGACAGTTTTTTGATGCATTTTGGTATGTATTTGAGAGAAAAAAAACCATCTGAGATGATCAAGAATTTTCATTAACACATCAAGGGAAGACCTAACTACTTGAGGACTATGGAAACACATTTCTTCAGAAATAACATTGGATGGTCATTGGTTTTTTTCAAGTTCGACACGATTTAGAATATGGGCTCTAAATTTAAGGTTTGAAGATATTCAGTTTGAAGTTATATATTATTGTTCTCTATGTATATTAAAGTCAACAAAACCTGTGGGAAATAGTCCAAGTATGATTCCTTTGGTAGTAACACCATTTGACAAAATGGTGTAGTTAAGCTTAGCACTTCTATGCCGTGCTTGACTTGAGGAATTCATTGGCGAGAAAGAAGATTGATGGTAGGGTATTTAAAAAAATGCGTTTTTGTTTTATTCAAAATTATCAATAGACAAAGAACCGTCCAATGAACTTTCTGTCGTCAGTTATCACAAGTCAAACGAAATATTCACCTATTTTTCTTTGGAAATATCGAAAATCTATGACAGCATTTTGATGGATTTTGGTATGTATTCAAGAGATAAAACATCTGAGGAAATAAAAATTTTTATTGATAAATTAAGGGGATTCCTAATTTAATGAGAACTATGGAGATACATTTCTTCAGGAATAAAATTGGAACGTCATTGGTTTTTTAAATTCGACACGATTTTGAATGACGGCTCTGAAATTATGCTTTGAAGATATTCAGTTCAAAGTCATTTGTTCTTGTTATAAATGTATATAAAAGTCAACAAAACCTGTGGGAAACAGTCCAAGCATGATCCCTATGGTTGTAACTCCATTAGACAAAAAGTGGCGGAAAGCCTATGCCGTGCTTGACTTGAGGAATTAATTGGCGAGAAAGGAGGTTGATAGTAGGGTATTAAAAAAAAATTGTTTCTGTTTTTTATTCAAGATTCTCAATAGACAAAGAACCATCCTAACGAACTGTCGACAATTATCACAAGTTATGTAACCGAAAGCGCCCCAGAATCCTTCATGCAATGTGAACAAAGGTAATGGTCATCATAACCACTTAACGAAAGATAAAAAGCAATTGTTCAACAACCAATAAGGAAAGATAACTGCAGAGAAGTTGAAGGTGAGGCTGTTTCGTTTGTCGTTTCAAATGCATATTATTGAGAAGCTATGTCGGGTATCCATCTATTAGGTATTAATGACAGTTACGCAACAAAGGACGAAGTTGTGTAGAGTAATAATGACACACCATGTACCCGTATATAATAGCAATAATTCATTGTTTCAAATTCAGGTCATGATATTTCCACATGTACGATATTTGATTCCAGACCTACATGGCTTTCGCTTAGTGTATCGAAATGTTGAATTGCACGCATTAGAACGAATATAATAATACTAATAATAATAATGAAAATTAGATTATGCTGGGATATACTGATTAGGTATGATTTTGTTGTTTCCTGGCAAGTTTTCATGGGGTCGAAACCTATCTGAAAATAAAAAACGCGACAAATGTTGAAACCCAAAAGCTTCAGGGTTTTTTTGAAATCTATTGCAGTACAGGGAAACTTAGTATACAGGATCAGTCAAAACGTCATGAGGAAATAAAACAACATATATTATTCATGATTCAGTTTTGCTCGAAATCGTAAACAAAATTGATAAAGTACATCATATCCTAAATTTAACTGTTTTCGAGATATTGAATGTTGAAAATAACTTTTTACTACCGACCGAAAAAAAAAAACATTTTGGTTTGATTAGATGGATTGTTACGAGGAGTGGTCAAGAAGTCAGCTAGTTCACTTACCTCGACAGTGGATCTACAATCAAAGCGATGAGAATAGCAGCCACTATTATACATCCCAAGTATATCGAAGAAATTTCATAAATTTCCTGATCGTCAGGTCTCGAAAGGTTTTCATTACTGTTTAAGGTGCTAACGCAGAAGTTGGCACCACACACATCAAAGTTGGTCGTTGTTGTATTGCTACTGCTGCCTCCTCCACCATGAGGATTGCTCAACACTGAAAAAAGGAATTGTGTAATTATTTTTAATGTATTCCGGTACAAAACAACTATAAACTTTGACTGGAAGGCAGAAAAGCAATAACAATTCTGGAAAACCAATCATAATGATTGTACTCAAGCCAGCAAGTTACCTCAACCCAATGCCAACAAGACTCTTGACTTGAAACAAGTTGCGAAGGTTTTTGTATTGAAAAAAGTTTTTTGTATGGCCTTTCATATATGTCATCATCAACTTTTGTTAATTGAAAAATATTCCTAGTGTTGAATGCAATAGAATGATTGAAAATCCACTACACAACGGATGTGAAAGATTTGATCTGAGATGTGAAAAAGTTAATGAAGATTAAGTCTTATCCTTGATTATTAATTAATCACATATTGAAATCAAAGTGTTTGTGTTCACTCATCTTGAATATTTGCAATATTATGCCTGAAAAACTACACGTGTTCAAGGATTCTTTGATTGTATAACGATGTAGTCATTCATTTGAATTTTAATATAGATTCGGAATTTCTTCAGAACACCCTGATCAATCGAGATTGGGATTCCTCAATGAGAATTTTGTGTCAGTATCTGAATATTTTCACATAATTTCTTGAAGCTTTTGAATTTTCAACAACCTATTTTATGTGATATTCTTGTTGGATCAGGTGTTTTTCCTTGAATGAATGTTTTTTTCGATATTATCTATAGTAGGTACGAATTATGATTCAATTCCTTCAAAGCTATGAAATGATAAAATTTTTATTTTGTTCTACCAAAAGAAAGATATCGTCTATTTAAATTGCATGGTGAACCCTTGTTATGGTCATAGAAAAAGTATGGTATTTTATTTGCGTGTAATAACTATTACTCACTCGAGAATGATTAACGACGCTTTCCTACAACTTGCGTTGCTTACTTCATTCTCGTGAGTAATAACAGTCATTACATGCTAGTTGAATAATATACTATTTTTCAGAATAACTTCATTTTTTCCAACGAAACGAAGGTGGGCAAGTCATTTCTTTCAATGGCTATTTGTGTATTTGTGACATGACTCCTAGTCTTACCATCCAATCAGTTTTATGTCATTCTTGCTCAAAATGGTAGAAAGACTCAAAGATAGGGTATATAAGGGATGAGGTTTTATTAAATCTTTTCAACGAATGCCAATATGCGTATCAGTCAGGCAAGTCCATGGAGGATAAAGAGATAGCCAGACGACATTTATCGACATTGATAGGGGATTTAATAATGTACCTACAAAGTCGATCACCAAAGCTCTAGAAAGAAAAGGAGTTCCTCCTCTCCTGTGTTGGTTGATAATAGCCAAATTGGAAAATAGGGTAATCATATCCATAGGCGAAACCACAGTCACAGCCAGAGCTGATCAGGAATGCCCAAGAGTTCTATTTTCTCTTCTGTGGGCTATGCCGATGGACCAAATTGTAAAATGCTAACATCTAAAGGCATAAATTGCTAGGATATGCTGATGATCTTGCCATTATTGCAAAAGGCTAACAACAAGAACAATTTGAGAACAAAAACAAAATGCTCTTAACATAGCAACTAGAAGGTGCCACGAGGGGGAACTAACTGTGATTCCTCACAAAACCGCAACAGTCATATTCACAAAAAAAGAGAGTTCTTAGAGTTCTGAACGGTGTTGAAATTCTAATTGCACAAGAGGCAAAATACTCGGGGAGTTATTTTTAACCATAAGTTAACATAATCCAAAACACCATATTAGGCAGAGAAGCATGGAAAAAGATGTGGGTCCTAGTCCAAGACCCAGCTTAGGTGAACAAGCTACGGTATTCCAGGCAGAAGTTGCATCAATACATCATTATGCAGAATAGTTACTAAGGCAGAAGTTTGATAAAAGAACAATTGATATTTACTCTGACAGCCAAGCAGTAATTGAAGCAGTTGGCTCCATGCAAGTTAACTCAAAAACTTGTTTGTAACTGTCTAGGACCCCTACAAGAGCTGGGCATTCATAACAAACTGTCCATTGCCTGGGTACCAGGACATACAGGGTATAAGGACAATGAAGAGGCTGACTCATTAGCACAAGAAGGAGCACGTCGTGTGGGTGGTACTCATAAAAGTTAGTAAATGCTTTCACTATGGGTTTGTCTCTCTTATAACTGAACAAAATGAATATGTCTGTTTCAATGAATCCGAGTAAAAGCATTTGCTTGAGGTTTATGCATACGACCCCTTATTGTCCCGAAACCAGCTTGAAGTTTAGCGAAAGCTCTCATAAAAACTCACGAGAATACGTGGATGAAGACTTGATCTCAAGAATGGTGGAACAAGGCGTCAGAAATGGGACAAGCAAAAATGTTCGTTAAAGAACTATTGCATTCTTTCACTGAGTACCTACTAAGAAAGAACAGAAGGACACCCAGGATTATGGTTCGGCCCCAACAAGGCACTGAAGCTCAACGAACATATGAACATCAGATTGGCAGAAAGAAGAATATGTAGGTTCTGACAAGAAGATAAAACGGCTAGGCAAATATTCT
Organism: Chrysolina americana; assembly: GCA_958502065.1. NCBI lineage: Eukaryota > Metazoa > Arthropoda > Insecta > Coleoptera > Chrysomelidae > Chrysolina > Chrysolina americana. Next base: position 92,700,195 of record OY293412.1, read on the forward strand.
GTCACTGTCACAGGCAAAGGTTTTCAATATTAGGAGAGGAAAAACCACAACCTCGCAAGTATATGCGAAAGTTAAAGTCTGATCTTTGGAGACTACTAGTGGCAAGAATGGGATTAGGCAAAGAATTCTAAACAACATTAAAATGATAGATTGCTGCTCGACAACGAGAGCTCTTAGGCAAAAAACGTCAACGTAATATTACCATTGAGAAAATTTACGCTCAATAGCTAACCTCAATATATAAGCTATGCAAATAGTCAATAATTCACATCCCAAACAGAAAAAGAAACTATGCTTAATAAAAAATTGTTTATTAACTTACCAAGGGACGAGATGAGATTTCCCCATAGCTCTGCCGTCTGCCAGGCCAGGAAGAAGAATCCGAAGAACCTAACTATAATACCATCCACGGCTTGATTCGTGAGTTTCGCGTACACTCCTGCGACCTGCGTGAGATAGGTGGCCTTGGAGGCCCACATAGGTGCAGCGCCTATACCGAGCAGGATCCCGGCGGGAACGAGCGTGTAAAACCTGGGGAAAAACTGGGCGCCAATGTAGGGCGCGTACATCAACAGGGAAAAGCACAAGGTCCATTTAACGGTGAGTTTTTTGATAAGGAAAGTCGGTACGAAGATGCAGCTGACCACCAGCGCCGCGTAGACTGCACTGAGCGACACAGTACCCAGACCGTCCTTCGCGTTTATACTACTTTGGAGGTTCGCCGTGCCTTGGAAGGCCGTGAATTGGATCATGAACGCGCACGATATCGCCGAGACGTTCTTCAATATTCGCCATTTCTCCTTGGTGGACATCTTGAATTTGCCCTGCTGGGAGGCTTCCTCGTCCGTGATCTCGCGGGGAGGTTTCTTGGGGTCGCCATTGCTGCCGTCGGTTTTGAAGCCTTTGTTGTCGTAGGCACCGGTGACGGACACCGTATACACATCGGAGTGGTTGTGGGTGGCGTCGTGGTTGCCTCCATCGCCCCCACTGTCGCCGAGGGACGCGGTCATCTCTGATGGGCCGCGATCACCCTCCTCGATCTGTAAAAAAAATATTTTTGTTTGAAATCATTGGAATAGTATGGACATACTGTAGATACTGTGCTAATTCTACACCAAAATTTAAAAATAATGTATGTCACATTGGGCTATGTTTACTACGCATTCGTTCAATTATTTGAAAGGTATGGAGCAAAAGTTATCTGCTGAAAGAATTCAATACTTTATGTGATCGTTCACTACTCATAGAATATTCATTCAGAGGATCTGTATTTTATCAGTTTAGTAATTCCTGCTGATGAAGATAACTGGATATGAAAATGTGCATTTAAAAATTGTGTGGTAAAGAGAAAAATACTTTTTGTTCACATTGACTGATACCAAAGGCGTCATCTTAAGTTTGACGTCTATAACAAGAACTTGAAAATCAAACATAAATAAAATATTTTTAAAAAATACTAAAAAACACGGTTTTATAACAAATTGAACTAAAAAGTAAAAAATAATTGTTTAAATAGACAGAAAATAATAATTAATGAAAAATATTAGTACCACTGTACAAAAAGCGTGGGGCGCTTTGTTTCGTATTTTCGTATATCGAGCACCCCTCTCTTTTTTCACAGTGATACAAATATTTTCCATTTATTATTATTTTCTGCCTATTTTTTAGTTCAATGTGTTGTGAAAGCGTGTTTTTTAGTTTTTTTAAAACTATATTATTTATCTTTCACTTTTTAGTTCTCAATTTATTATAAACAAAAATTTTTTTCTACGTAGAGAGAGCCTGAAAAAAATAGCGACGCTATCCAAGGAAGGCAGCAGGCGCACTTATTACCCATCCAGGACGCGGATTTTTTTAATTCTGGCGAAGGCTCTCACACAGAGTATATGAGAGGCAAATTATTTAATTCTGGCAATCCTGATCAGGATAATGGGACAAACTCATCAAATTATCGTATTTTCACCGGTTCTTGATAAGTGTACAAAGTTTCAATTAAATCTGCCTGTTTAAAGTGGGCCAAAATCGAGTGTAAAGGAGTCGGTTATAAACTCCGATCAAGTAACACAACCTAGATGAGTAATACTCAAATAGAACTAAAGGTCTAAGATCTTTTCATAATGTTATCCCTCAAATCATGACATTATTGCCACGTCGCAATTTTTCAAGGATACAATAAAACGTCAGCTAGATTTTGATATCTGTCGGGTATATTCATGGCAAAGAAAATCCAAAAATACTGTCTCGGATGAAATTTATAGCAATAAAAAGGCTTGAAACGTTCATTCCAGCTTGTTGGGAGCATGTAAAAACGATAGTATTTCCATCGGAGATTCTTCGTTGTCGATATAGTCTCGTCAGTACGGCAATACAGCATTTGGAATATCGAATGTCAAATATGACAAACAACAAAACATCTCTGTTTTTTTCGTCTCTGGCTTATTGGAGTGTTTTTTCGTAAATAAAGGGCAAATTCTGAGTTGATTTGTGTTAAACTATCGTTAGTTTTTATTATTAAGCAATGGTGAAGCATTGTGAAATGTGTAAAAAACCGTTTGAATCTGGAAATCAAAATATGGAAACCGTATTGGAAAAGAGTAAAATGACTGAATTATGAAAAAACATGTCAATTAGAGCATCGGTTGTTCTCAAAATCCTGTGGAGATTGTTCCATCATAATTTCAGGTTTCCATTCCATATTGGGTTTCCATTATTTCTATTTTATTGAACCTCAATATTTCTGTTATGCACGACACTGCCGTTGGAGGAAGATGTTCCTTACACACAAATTTCAATATGTGTGCGCTGAGTTACTCATCTAGGTTGTGTTATTTGATTGGAGGTTATAAACATACATGTAGAAGAAGCTAAAGCAAAGCGTGTAATAATAGAAATGAAAAGAGGATTCCACAGTTTCTCTTTCCCAAGAATAGATCACTCAGTATGTACACCTGTAACCTGTAACCTGTACACTCAACTCTTGAGTTTTCATTGAATGAGATGGCAATTATATGGAAGAAATCAAAAATAATCGTAAGTATCTATCCATGCAATGCTACGTCTAAGTAGTTAATTCTAATTTGAGATTTAATAACCGTGAATGACCAATGAAAGTATGTTATATCCCCAATAAGATTGATATACCTACTCCAATATCAATTTTGTTCACTGGTTTTAGTTGATGACGCTGAATCTTCTTCTTGGGTCAGTTTTTCATCAACAAAGCGATAAAAAAGGTCATATCAAACATAACTGCTCAAAGGTGCGTTTTGAAGAATTATGATGATGTCGAATTCCGTCGATGAAAAAGTCGATGTTCTTTCGGTTTCTTTGATATTCATTAAGTCATTATTTGCAAAGGATAATCGTTAATATTCTACATAGTGTCAAACGAGTCGTTGCTAATGAAATAAGAACACTGTGTATTATTTTACGGGTTTTCAGAAAATTTCCAGCATAAAACTGACATTGGAGCATAACATAGAACCATGATGATTTGATCATGCATGAACATTGCTGGTATACTCCACGTATTTCAAATTTGATTTTGGACTTCAATACATTCTCAAGATTATCATTGCTTATTCAGCTGTCTAAAATTCGGTCAATGTAAGTTTATCGGGCTCCGCATTGATATAAAAAAAAGTGAATCAACTTATGTAGTTTTGTCTCAAGAACACGAATCCAAAAAATATTTGATTTGGTCTCAATTACTTTTTGAGTTACTTATATGCCCTTCTGAATCTTCAAAATCGACTATTTACAAACAATTTCACGATTGAAAATCACTCAAAATACCTCCTTCTTTTTGTGGACACTTTTTTCAAATGCTAATTCTACAATTATCAACACCTAAATTTGACTTTTTATAATCACGAAGGTAACCTCCTTTTTCTTACTTATTTTCATTGTTACGGTAGGTTGGTAACTTGGAATATGCTTGTCCGACTATTCAATCCTAAATATATGAACAAATATTCACTTCCCTTTGATTGAATTGTGCCGAAAACGTGGTAATTTATAAAATGCGAGCTCAGCGAGCATCTTCTTCCCCTTAATTCATATGTTTCCATTTTCAAAATTGTTATTGATCGTTACAATGGCGAAAATTAAACAATTGAACATAGTTATTACGAGAAAGTAAATATTTGCTCATAATTGAATTTGAAAGTCGGCCACGCATATTCCAAGTGACCAACCTATACCGTGATAATGAAAATAACTAAGAAAAAGGAGGATATGTTTGAGATTGAAAAGGGTCAAATTTTTGAGTGAAATAGTTGTTTGTGGTGTTTGTTATTTTGAAATTAGGTAGATTAGCATATTGAAAAAGTGTTGTCGAAAAGAAGAAGGCATTTTGTGTGATTTTTTATTGAAAAATTTGTGTTTGAAAATGGGCCATTTTCAAAATTCAGATGGGCATAACTCGAAAAGTTACCTTACCTTTACCCAAATGCAAACCATCAATCTAATCCTATATATTCTCAACAATCCAAATGCTATTTCTTATAATGTGAACAATTCAGGACACAAACCATTACAATCATCTCCAAGTAAGTATTTCTCATCTCCGGAATATGTTGAAACTTGAACCAGGCAATGTTTTTCTTCTATGTATCAACTTTGAAGATTTCATGAACATTGTTATTTCACTTGAGAATTAGGAAAATTTCATACCTATATGTAAAAACTGAACTCCTACTAAAATTGCCACATGATTACTGTTTATGTCAAGATGTCAGATGAAGTCTCAAATTATGTCGATATCTATACAGAGTCTAAGTCAAATAATGACTGAATAAGAAGTCTGTAACAGACTTCAATAACACAAATGACATACAAATTTAACCCGATAAAAACATAAATTTCCCTTAACAAAAGAGCTATATTTTTTAGGTTAAAAAATTATGAAAATTAACTGTACGGAAAAAAAAATATCAGGATTACTCAAAGAAACAATAGCTTCATTAATTCCTTTACCGTGTTCATATTTTTCTAGTCAAATTCATTGAAACAGACGAAGAAGGCTATTGAAGATCTCATCTCTAATGATAACAATGTTGATGATCGTGATGATAACGATGATGATGATGGAGTTTATGTTGATGATGATGAAGCTGAAGATAGCGTGATTGAATCAAATGAGTACAAAAAAAGTAATGATATACACTGCTCTTGGTATGAAACTATACTTCGCAGCAAATTGTGGGTGTCAGCATTATTGTTACCATCGTCTCTTGAGGAAAAAGTCACTAATGCAGCTGTGCTTATGTCACGACCAGCTCTTTATGAGAGTCGTGGTTTGTAATGGTGTTCTCCAGATATAATTTATCTTGTTCTATTCTGGAGTCATTCCACAATTCATATCCATAGCGGTACTAGCATGAAGATAATAATGTGAATTATATAAAGGTAGACCTGTTCTAGTTCTATATCTCCAATTACACAACCTTACACATAGACAGTAATTGAAAAGAATTAAAACAATCACCAGCAATTAACTGTACGGATATAGTTCGAAAGCAAGTCGTATCTCTATTCGAATGCAAATGCGGTGTACACTCCCTACGGAACCTCGCGAGAATTTGAAATAACAGTAAAAGTCAGTCTTCGCCGATGATATTGAAAATAACTACTGGTCAACGATAATGGGCGCCATCCTCTTGGGAAAATTGTTGATGAAATAAAACCCAAATTGATGTAAAAAGTGATTTTAACGGTCTTGGATGCAGTCTATTGCATCGTTATAGGCACGTGGGCGTGGCCAAGGACAACGGGTTGTTGAAAGGACGTCAACCCCACTGGTTTTTGCCCTGAAGAAAATACAGAGTGATATTTTCCTTTTTGATTTTGTTCAGATTACTATTCCATCGCTAGCAAAGAAGCCAAGGTAATGAAAATGATATCGCAGTTTGGTGTAATATATAAAAAAATCAATCTAGAAGCTTTTTCCACAGAATTATTAGTCAGGAATAAAAGAGTCATTTGAAAAATGTGCAATTGAACAATCATATCTGAAGTTTCCAAACCAAGCACTGCGGACACTGATATCTTCACATACTGAATTCGGAGATCTAGATTATTGGGGAATTTTGAAAAAGTCATTAGAAAGGGATAATTCTACGTTAGTATAATTCAAATGGGCTGAACACATTTCCATGGTGACTCTTGGGAAGGCGCTGTGAAATTGTCACTTATAATCTCCCTAGAGCATGAATTATTTCCGAAAATTTTCTCGAAGTGCGAATTTTCTTAAAAAATTCGCAAATGAGGAAAATTTCCGTAATATTAATTCATGCTCGCGGGAGATTCTGTAAGAAAATGTTATACCAAAACTTTTTATAAATAGAAATTGAATTAGTGACATACTTAGGTGACATGAAACGGACATCATAGTAGGCCGTTGTTAAGGCACAACAGCGAATTATTTTTTTTGCGGATTTGATATCAAATATTTTAATTTCCCTATGCTCTATTGAAATGTGGTTTGAATAATTAATTAAATAGAGAAGCAATTATTCTAAGAAAATCACATAATTATATAGTACTAGAGGAAAGGGAAAAAAAGTTGAGGTCTACTTCTAACGGACGCTAATGAATTACATCGGCAGCGCCTTCATTTATTAATCTCGGATTTGTTGTCAAATATTGTATTTTCCCTATGCTCTATTAAAATGTGGTTTAAATAATTAAATAACAGATAATAACATGTACCTTCAATTGAGTTATAAATAAATATCTAAGGTAAGCTCGGGTAAGTGTGACCGTGATTTTCATTAGTTCGTATTGCATTTAATCCATCTGATGAACCTGAACTAATATTAACAATGAAATTTTACAGGTATATACTTCGAAGATCAGTCTTTGTAATACGCTACAGAAAACTGTTGAAAAACGTATTCTATGAATTTTATTTATATATTCAGATATACATCTCCATAGGTCACACTTCCCCGGAAATTTGGGGCAAGTGTGATTTTGGCCAAATTTAAAGATATTAATGCACGTAAATCTCTCTTTGGGGCAGGTGTGAGTAAACAGTAAAGGACCTTTCACCACAATTTATTTGTTTCGAGATATCTCTATTCAAAACATAGTTAGGAACTTTTCAATATTGAATTTGAAATGCTCCATTGGAGAAACACAAAAAATAATCGTGAAAGTGAACATTTGTTGAAAAGAAAAATTTACAGGTAGAAATCTGAAAAATCGAATGAGAATTTCATTGATCCCCATCTTCTGACGAGTGGTGATGGAAGCACAGTTGTTATTTCATCCTCAGAAAGTGTATCAATGTCTTCCACATCTGGACAGGTATATTGTTTGGCTCTCTGAGATTTCCGTATATAATATCGTACTGTAGCTGAGAATATATTACTGTTTAGATTGGCCAAATGAACCAGGTTCACACTTACCCCAACAGATAGGTCACACTATCCCCAATAACATTTAATTTCGGGGTAAGTGTGACATGCAATGAATAATGTAAAAAAACAACTTCATGAAAAAACGGCAATCTGTAGTCAGATTCATTGTTTAGGCAGAAGAAAAGTGTATAAAATGGATTCTTACCTTAGTTTTTAATAATACACTCAAAGCTTGAAATAAACTTGTTATACTCGTTCGGGTTGATAAATTGTAGGTTAGAAAATTGGGGAAAATATTTGGATTTCACAAGATCTCTTTTGTATTTCATATGATGGTTATGGATTCATTATAAGTGTAGGCTGGTTTAGCGAAGATAGCGAGCAAACTCACACTTGCCCGAAATTCACACTTACCCGAGCTTACCTTATCAAAAATATTTTACGCCACTGTGTTTATGACAGCTGTCAAGCCAGAGGGAAATTTCCACTTATTAATTCTCTCTACGCAGGGAAATTACCGAAGAAATTAGGTCAAATGGTACCAGATTCCTTGGTACCTATATTGATAATAGAATGACGTTCGAATCCAGTATAAGTCAGATAAGTAGAAAGGTCAATAGTGGATATTATGCAATAAGACAATTGAAGTCAATTCTGAGTACAGATCAACTCCTCAATGTATATATATTATGCAATTGTACATTCTCATATTTCATACAACATCGCTCTGTGGGGTTGCTCTACCAGTGTAAATAAAATATTTGTTTCACAAAAAAGGGTCATACGCTTGATATTCAACCTGGGCTATAGAGATTCTTGTAAACAATATTTTATAGATTACGGAATCATGTGTCTACCCTGTGTTTATATATATATATATATAAATGTGTATTGTCACTGAGAAAAAATATGAACGAATATAATCGAATCTCAGATATGCATACTTATCCTACAAGACACGGAAAAATCATAAGAGCCCAGAAACATAAAACCAAATCGTTTGAAAATAGTCCATCTCATGCAGGGGTGACATTTTTCAATAATCTGCCTGTAAATATAAGAGATGAGACCATAGAAAAAAATTTCAAATCAAAACTAAAAGAATTTCTACTCAACGCTTGTTTTTACAGTGTTGGTGAATATCTTGGTAGGTGAGGTCAATCTGTTTTTGAGTCAACTGATTGTTTAGTTTCAAATTATCATGTGATCATTACAACTTTTTTTTTTTTATTATTATGTTTTGAAAATGTATCGTGAAATGTGATCGTCTTGTGTTATTTATTATCTCGTGTAATATGTGTATACATATTCATTTTCATTATTGATAATTTTATCTAATTTAACTGACGTATCCTATATCATTTTGTGATCTGAAAGGATTTAATAAAGATTTATTATTATTATTATTATTATTATTGTCCTAGCAACATGTCAAAATGCAGGCATCTGATTGGCTAAAATTAACTGGTATAAAATTTTCAAAAAAAAATTATTTTGAATCACACATGAACAAGAATAGTCGAAAATGTATTTCCAAAATTGTGAATTTCATCTTCTATCAAGCATCGTCATATTACTTTATATTTTGCATCCTATCGAAGTTATTAGTTAGTAATAACGATTTGAATTGAAATGATTTGAGGCATTGGTACAGTTCACCAATGGGGTATTTCTCGTAGTAGGCAAAAAACTGAACGACACATACACCAGTCGTACCTAAAGTTTTCATGTTAATTCTGTTTGTTTCGACATATTAAATTTTTTCATAGTATGTAGCAGGAATAGAAGTATTTCTATAATAAGTGCTAGGTCATTGTGCAGTGAATCCAAGATGAGGAAGTTTTGTTTAAATGGAAAAAGTTGCATAACAAAATGGTCATTCATGTGGTGGTATGTCTCCAATAAACATTGTATTTTCAAATAATTTAGGAAAATATTAAATTTTCAGAGCAACTTTTCATAAGACTTCTCGTGTTACATTGTCCGACGTTTCGATCAAAAATAATTGAATTACTTTTAAATACAAACATGTTCCAATATATTTCATGAAGCACTTACTGTTATTCAGATTTCAACAATTATTCAACTATGAAGCTTAGAATTTGGAGATCATTTCGAATTTTTAACAGATTTTTGAGTACGGGTCTGAGTTGAAAGAGAATGTGAAATTAGGTACACTAGAGTTGAAAAAAAATTGGGTCGACAACTTCTTATGATGCTGAAAATCTCGTCTACTTAATATTCGTGAAGAGGACGATTTGTATCTGATATGTAATTAAACTATCATAGGTTTACAGTTTACATTTGAAAATCCTTCAAAAACCTATGTTTATCAAAATAGGGTCATATAACGTGAATTTAATTGATGATCTATAACGAAACGTCGGTGATTCAAATTGACTTGATCATGTATTTGAAGAGTTGCTAAAAACATTAATGACAATTCGGAAACCAAGATTCTGGAAATGTTCCACTGCCATAAGAATAATCGTTGTTACATAATTTTTTTATAATTTAATCGAAACTACCGATATCCGTTATCTGAGACTTATTGTATATTTATAATAGTTTCAATATAAAAAAATCGTAAAATCGTTTATATGATATGTTTCTAGTGCGTGAGAATTTCTGATTGATAGAATAGGTATGTCAGACTGTTTACCGAATGTTACGAATAACAACGAAGGTGATAATCAGTGGCTTGGGGGATGCAGATATAGGGTGAAATAGCTATATGTTTAACTAGGGAGGAAAGTGTCACTTTTCCTTCTGCCTGCGAGGCAGCAAAAGCAAAGGGAGAAAAATATATTTCACTCCATTGTAGAGCATAAGATTTTTTGTAACACCTCCAGCATGAAACCACCAATTAATAAGAAAGAATAATGGGTTTCATAAATATTGAGCGTTCCAATATTTTTCAATAAATATAATAAATAGATAGGCCCATTTTTGAAAACCTCACTGACAAATCAAAAATAGTCATTAAATTGAAAAGAAACAAAATTCAAACCTAGTTAATCTAGTTGTTTCAACGTTGTTACGTATAATAATCATTGAATATTTTGACTATAGTTTTGACGTCTATTTCTATCTGATACTGAGTTTAATGAATTTATATATAAATATGGACGAATTGAACGAATGCGAAGAAATTATTATACCCGATAACATACAGGAAATTGTGAAACGACTGAATGTGTCTTTATTACCATCAGAAAAATCAAGACTCCGGTATGAAAAACAGTATGATATTCTACTGAATTGGATGAAGGAAACTTATTGAAAGATTTGTGAAGAGGTAATTTTGGCGTATTTCTTAAAATCTCAAAGACCTTTCAACCTCCTACATTATAGTCAAAATATTCGTTTACTAATAGCCACAGGCTACCAAAAAATTTTCCGAGTGTACAAATACACAAAATTCTTCTTTCTCATCACTAGCAGAATGTTAACACCCTAACTGACTTGTTTCACACTTTTTCTTTATTGAAAACGACACTTTTTATGGAAAAACTCATGTTCAATGACCACATAAACACATTCAGGCAAAGTGGTTACAGAGTTTTATTCATGACAAGTTGGTAACTGGGAAAAACGTGAGTGAATAATTTCCCATTCATGTTGAAGTTGAATGTTTCGAAAAGTTGGCCGTGCAAATATCCAAAATCAAAGTAACCAACCTGACATGAAAAAATTCACTAAACTCACAAAATAAAAAATAATTGAATTTTCACTTATTCCCAACTGAAGAACTCCCTCATCGACAATTTATCCCTCTACCATTTCTTGCACGACGAATACCATACCCTCCGAATTATTCTCCTCTCCTCTATACATTTATTCTTTTTAATATGTCCTAAAATTTTTTATTTTAGTTACCGTACTTGTTGAAAAATTAAATAATGACAATATAAACTAAAAAAATACCAGTATTTATATGTGACCTTATTGAATGTTTAAGGAGGAAAAGTGACACTTTCAACCCCAAATCTAGGGAGGATAAGTCAATTTTCAATAGAGGTGTTCAAAAAAGTTTTTTTTTCAATTTTGTGACTATTTAAAAAATAAGGAAAATAAATGATGAATTGCGAAGACGAAAAAGAACCATCATTCAACTTTACCTTCTATACTTGTAAAGATTTTCTTGAATTAAATATTGTTTATTCTCAGACTTCTGAAGGTTGAAACTCCAAAAAAATGTCAAGAAGGTTACGCCTTTTACATAGCAAAATTCCTAGCGTACGCCCTTGCCTCGAACTATCCGAATTATGAACTAAAAAAAAAATGTGAAAGTAGGCATTCAATTGCCTTTATACCTATTACTCAACGCCTCTGCCTTGTCCCATATGAAAAATATATTCTTGTTGAATCTCGCTAACTAACAGTAGTACCTAACATAAACTTTCTTGATGGCATCGTAACTCGTCGCGAACAAAAACCACCTTGCAAACGATTTTAAATCATAATCAGACGCATCTTGAGATAGCTGTTTTATTTATGTCTTCAGGTTGTACAGCATTCCGAGTTTAGCAACCTGAAACACGCTTCTCGTTCCAAAAATAGCCACCAGAATAAGAAAAAGTCGCTCCGCAACGCCGTGCAATTATCGTTTTTTCCTCTTCGCTGATTTCGCATGCAGATCTCTCATCTCTTCTTCGTACAGCGTGATTTCGATGTCCGTAAAACAGATTTATTCAGTATACGGGATTATATGATTCGCGATTTAAATTCGTTAAATTCCGTCAATGTTGATTTCATTACATGAAAATTACTAAAAAATCGAATTTATATTTATAGCTAACTAGATAATAACACTCCGAATATCAGTATAGCTTAGGCTTTTGATTCCGTTACCCATGAATGACTACTGAAAAAATCAGAACACATTTGTTTCCGGGGAGTGGCTTACAAATTGATGAATAGTTATATAACTGATGGAATACAACAAGTGCAAATTAACAAAGTTTTTAGTCATCCTATAACTTTTAGTTACGGGGTACCTCAAGGTAGTGTCTTGGGACCACCACTATTTAATATATATATATCTTACTGATCTATTTAGTTTTGAATGTACTGAAAAAATTAATGCATTTGCCGACGATAGTGTGATTTCTTGAACTGCTTCAACTTGGAATGTATTGAAACAAATAATTAATGAAGATTTGGGAATAAAAAAAATTGGTATTATCAAAATTCATTGACTATAAATTTTGATAAAATGAATTATTTTCCTTTCACCTGTTATCAGAATTCATTGCCAAATTTATTTCTGCTCAAAATTGGTTGTAAGTTTAAAATGTATGAAACCAAATATGTCAAATATTTAGGAATAATGATCGACTGTCATTTGAGGTGGGATCATCATATTTTTTTTGAAAAGGTTATACCTGACACCGAAATTCAAGTTTCTAAGGCGATTTTATCTTGAAATGCTGTACTATTATTAATGCAAACCCATTTGAGTTATGATATTCTGGGATGGGGTGGTGTTAAAAAAATATTCTTCTCCATTTGGAAGTGATTAAAAAAAATTTATATACCATCAAAATTATTTGCTTTCATCTGATCTTTTATATATGAAAAGTAAAAAAATTTATATTGTTCAGGTTTTCATTCATAAAATATCTATATTTTCAAAAATGAAAATGATATCGATTTTGGAGATCATTTATATAATACCAGATATAAAAAAAAATATAACGATCAAAAATAAATTTAATAAATAAATTGGTACAAGAAATTTCACTCATACTATTCCAAAACTGTTTGAAATAGTACCAGATATTATTAAAACTACAAAATCTTAATATTTCTTATAAAAATAAAGTAAAAGACTGGTTATATACTAAAGAAAGACATATCTTTCACACTTTGATAAATATGAATTTTTAAACATTGTTGTTTCAATTTAGAAACTTTTCAGATTTTGAAATTGGACAAAATTTTATTCAGAAATATGAAAAAAATAGTTAGTTTTGGAATATATATTAAATATGTACGTTCTTGAGTTATATAAGTTTACCTTGCCATAAAATTCTTTCCTAAGGTTCTTTCATTTTATTTGCAAAAATTTAATGTCTGTATTTATTTGTGAATAAACTCATATTATTATTATCATGAAAATAATTACCCAGTGTCAATGATTTTGAAAAAAATAAAAAAAATTCACCACTATACAGGGTGTCCGTTTCAGTTATTAGAAGAGATACGAGGCTTGTTAAATGAGGGAAAACTTGCGCGTTTTTATGCTGAACAATTATCTGAAAGAGAATTCCATGAGTTTTTGAACTATTGAAAAAAGTACAGAAATTTGTTTAAATTTTTTTTTTGGCGGAATTCAAAAGAAATAGACGTTTTAAACTAGGACGTTCTCAAGGCACCTTTTTACAAGGAATCTGAATCTGTTATCGTATTTTTCAAGGCGTTCTTGAAGCCAGAGTTACAACACTCAACTTTGGTTTTCTCTATGGGCGCCTTATTGAGTTTTTACATTTTTGAAAATTATTATCTTTCCTGATTAGATCGATATGATCAAATCTTACATGCAAAACAAAATTGGAAAAAATCTTTTTTGCGAAGAGTGCACTGGAAAGAACGACAACAGTTGGATATTCGAGTAGAATCAGAGGCCATTTTTTCCTGTCGAAGAACTAGAAAGTTTATAGGTCAGAGCATCCATGTGATCAAGCGTAGAACCAAGAAACTACATTTTCTCTAGATAAGCTATACTATTTGACGATTCAACTATATTTTGGGTATTGTCATTATTCAGTTTGAGCTTATTTAAAATTCACTAAGTATCTATATTTTTTAGTCTCTTTTATATGAGGTGGATAGGTATGAATTTCACCTGAGCATACTGAAGTTGTGTCATCTGCGAAAAAAAAAAAGGCGCTATGAACCTTTCAAAATTTTATAATAAGTATAGTGGTCCAAAGACTGAACCTTTAGGAACACCATCCAGTAGAAGATAACTCACCTACCAAAACTTTCAATCCACCAGCTGACAGTGAGTCGTAGCTACACCTTTGATCAAAATGTTCTTCATCTTACTGATAAAATTCCTCCAGGAATAATTGCAAATAAGTGCAAATTTTTCACTAGTCACAGTTTATCCCCATTCAATTTGAAGTTACTCGAGTAAAACCCAACCCAAAAAAGGGGAGCAAACTCAACAATGAAATGGAAGAGACCTATTACTTCATTCATTGTTATTTTGGAAAAAATCAACAGAAGTCTTGCTTTTTATCACATACAGCTATGTAAGTACTTCGTTGACCCATATGAGCATCATTCCACCACAAGAGAACTTAACATTCTTGCGACTTATGGATATTTCGAACGATAAGGCTTACAACAAAAGCTGATTGATATCTATTGATGAATCGAACACACCAATTATTTTCATAGTTATAAACTCTTTAATTATCTATTTCCATTGATTGACGAGAATTTGCATATAATAGTTTTCGCAGGAACCCCCTCTTTCGAAATCCTCATTCAACATCAACCATTACATAATCACAATTATCCGTTGATGAATAATACTAGTTGAAAAGAATATAATTCACAATATGATTTTTCGAGGTTTTTCGATATTCTCATGGATAATTAAAGGATACTGATGCTGATGTGCGTGCGCATTCTCAATGGCCTTGGTACTCGTTGGCACGGAAGCTTATAATAGTACGTTTCCGACATTCTAAATGACGATGATAATAAAGTAATATATGGGAATGTTATTTTCAAACCTTATTGCACTTCTGCTTGTGGAACATTTGTTGCTCATGAGCTAGTTGGGATTATCGATGCTTTCATTGAAGTGGTTCGAAAGGCGTTGGCAGATATCTTTGTAATTTCAGACCGTCATGTCGCACTGAGCTTGGACATTGCATGTTTGTAAATGGGAAGAGTTAAGTTAAAGACCTATAGATGGAAATGATTGAAGACCACTAGGGGGCAAGTCAGTTGTCACGAATTCAATCTTATCCACTTCTTCTCTAACCTCAAGATAGAATGGTACTTCGACGATATTTTAACTCATAGGATTGGGTTTATCCTTTATAGGCATAACTTTGCCTGGTTTAGGAGTTGTCGGAAAACAGCTGTGCTAAATAGAAGATTCATCAAATATCAAAACAAAATTTGATTATAAAAATAATCCAGCCTTTTGCAAATTTTCCTATACAATAGGATTGTCGGCAAACGTCGAACAGAAATAATTCAACAGCCCCATACGACCGCCGAATCACGTCTATCCAACGCCTGGCAAAGTTTTCCTACAAGGATATAGTCTGCAATCTTCCTGTAACAACCACCAACTGGCAATCGAAAACATGTGACATCTGCAGACCGGTTTATTAATTTATTGCCTTTCGTCAAGTACTCTAGTTCCACATGAGAAATATTTAAATATTTTTCATGGTGTAAATTTAGATATATTCGGCTCAAACGAAGTCGTGGTACTGGTCGGAATCTTTCTGTGGTTTCTATAGATGGCTCTGCTGCCCACTTTCTTAGTGGGTGCCGGAGTTATCGTAGTGCCTGTTAACAAAACCGATTGGAAATCAATTACATATTGTGGCCGAGTCTGTACTGATGAGCGAGTTGAATCGCGAAACCGGTCTGCAGATGTCACATGTTTTCGATTGCCAGTTGGTGGTTGTTACAGGAAGATTGCAAAGTATATCCTTGTAGGAAAAACTTTGCCAGGCGTTGGATAGACGTGATTCGGCGGTCGTATGGGGCTGTTGAATTATTTCTCTTCGACGTTTGCCGACAATCCTATTGTATAGGAAAATTTGCGAAAGGCTGGATTATTTTTATAATCAAATTTTGTTTTGAAATTTATTGCCTTTCGTCAAGTACTCTAGTTCCACATGAGAAATATTTAAATATTTTTCATGGTGTAAATTTAGATTCATCAAATATACTTCTGGTTCAAGGTTTAATGATATAATTTTTTTAGTAAGGACAGTGGGATTTCATCAGGTCCATTGGAAGGACTTATTGCTGAATTTATGATTGAGTATGAAGTCAGAAGTGCCCAAACAAAGGGTTTAGAAAAATCAAGTTTGGAAAATGTAATGATCCTCAATATGTTGTCAGATGTAAGCTTGATAGCGACAGCACTTCGTTTTTGTACATTTTCAGTTTTTGTTGTTTCATTTCATCAGAAAAAGGTATACATTTTTCAATATGAATATTATTCTATAAATTTTGGATGGATTTTATTACTTCGTCAGAAAGCTATTCTTCACTTGACTTTGGTATAACATGAAATTGTTTAAAGAAAAATAAAATCAGAATACTTCAAAAAAGTGCTACACCGCATCTTCAAGATTTTTCTACTGGTAAGTAGAAGACTAATCTTGAATTAGCAGTAATGTCAGGCGTATCATGAAAAGCTAGTTCACCGTCTTCAATATCTGATATCTTGTCCCAAAATGTTTTGAGAAACTGCTATGATATCAGTTAATATTTATCAGCTAATCATTCATATTGCAATGTGGAATTATACAAAAATGCTCGACAAACTGAAAACAATTATATAGTATCACAGTCATTGACATTGTGGTCAATTGCTTGTTTATTCAATTTGAGGTTGATCTGAAAGTGCATTATTTATGAATACAAAGACATTTCGCAAATGTATTACCATACATTATTATATAAGGATTGCCACCAGCGTTCAATTAATCTTAGTCACACGACAAATTGTTAGTGACATGTAAAAAATGATATCCACTGGAAATGCAAAAGTTCTGGAGAAGTAGACAATATACCAGGCTGATACGCAAAGTTTTTGTCGAGACTTAGAAACCATTGTTGTATGATATGGACAGTCTTCAAATTATAAGAAAATGAGGTACATAGAGTGTTGGTCAAGTAATAGTGGAAAATTTACTGGTAACTGCTGAAGAGTAAACTCCTCCTAAATCGGTTGAAAGCTGGTAGTCTAGCTCTGGATAAAGCGAGGAACATTTGAACAGTTACTTCATGTTCAGCAAAATTTCAGGTATGAATTTATGCTTGGAAGGCAGCGTTGTTCGAAAAATTGTTAATTCAGGCGTTTGGTCAACAGTTTTTGTTCTGCTCAAGGAGAAAGGAACAAATTCACAGGAGAATAACATGAATTGCAAAAAAGATAAAAATATGATTTCTGAGGTCGATGAACCAACCCTCTGAATCAGATTGTTTTGAAAGTATTGTTTAGGAAATTGAATAAAATTATTTATAATTTGAGTTGGTGCTGAGAATTGGACGATAACAACCGTCCCCCTGAACAGAGTTTTTGATACGTCACTGGGTGTGAGTGACCAATTTCAATAATTATTTGTTGACATGAATTTTTCAGTCACGGTTGTGATCAGTGAAATAACAAATACTGGAATTGGAGAACTGATATTCTGGTGTAAATCTCTGTGGATTTATAATTTGCCAACCCAGTTTTAATGAATGAATCCCACTACAGTTCCGTTTTTACGTAACATGCAAATCCGGGTCTGGTCGCTGACTGGAAAAACAGCAATAAGGTGGATACCGGAGACACGCTACTAATTATAAATGTACACCGTGGCTGTTGAAACTATGGGTGTAATTGGGTGATATCGAATTCAAATGCCAATTTGTTTTCGGAATCTTGTTTAATTGTGTGAGTAATGTGGGAAGTTACTTAGCAAACAAGCATTTTTTATGTGAATATTAAGCTAGGAATCACACTGACCGACCAGCATCGACCGTCCGCCACCGTCCAGCAATAAAATCAGAATCAATAATAGTTATTTATGTATCAAGGGCGTAAAGTAGGCGTTTATGGCCTGCGTCGTGGATAATTGCCCGAAGGCGTTAGCATTTTACGCATGTGATACATACAAAATGTTATGCACTAGCGATTTATACAGGATTCACCAAAATCTTGGAACAGCATGGGAAACTAACTTTTATGAAGAATGACATTTTCTGAGAAACTATTAATAAAAAAGTTTTCCAAGATTTTGGCGGACACTGTATATATATTTATATCGCAATTATCGTGTCAATAATCATCTCTATATACTGAAATAGATTCATTTATTCAAATTGTACACAGAATACCCAGTATATACCCACCTAATTAAGACGTTGTTAAGCAAGCTAGTTGTTGTCTAGCAACAAATTCAATAAACAAGGTAAACGGTCATCTTCATGTTTATCTGAAAAAGTGCGTGAGTGAACTCAACACGAAAATTATAGAATCATCAGATGAAGAACATAATATATACATACCAATGGAAATTTTGGAATCGGCTGAGAGTGCCAAACTCGAACTGCTACCAACAAAGTCAAAGAAACTTTACGAAAAGACGTTTAATGAGTTCATAAAATGGCGCAATGAAAATAATGTGAA
Organism: Chrysolina americana; assembly: GCA_958502065.1. Lineage (NCBI taxonomy): Eukaryota > Metazoa > Arthropoda > Insecta > Coleoptera > Chrysomelidae > Chrysolina > Chrysolina americana. Next base: position 92,718,948 of record OY293412.1, read on the forward strand.
GGTGATTACAGAAGATATACTACTGGGATATTTGTTTGAGAAGTCCAAGAATCGAAAACCATCTTCTTTGTGCTCATACTATTCGATGTTGAAGTCTACTTTGAATTTGTATAATAATATAAACATAAGCAAATTTCCAAAGTTGATAGCATTTTTGAAACGGAAGAATGATGGATATAAGCCGAAGAAATCCAAAATATTGAATAGAGATGAAATCGAACTTTTTCTGAAAGAAGCTCCAGATAATGTATATGTGATGATGAAGGTATGTTATACCTACCTATATTTATTAAGTAATTAAAAAACTTATTGATTCTTTTATAGGTTGCATTAATATTTGGGGTACATGGTGCTTGTCGCAGAGAAGAATTAACAAATCTCAAGCTTGATGACATTCAAGACCTAACTTATGCTTTATTGATTACAATTCGAGAGTCAAAAACTAAAATACAACGAACATTCACCATCTGCAGTACTGAAAACCAGTCAGTTAAATTATTTGGATATTTATAGAAGATATGCTAGTCTACGCAAATACTGAACATGGGCGTTTTTTATATTCTATAAGAACAACAAATGTACAAAACAAGTTGTTGGGAAGAATATCCTCGGTCAAATTCCAAGAAAAATTGCAGCATTTTTGAAGCTACCAGGCCCAGAAGAATATATGGGTCATTGTTTCAGGCGTTCTTCAGCCACTTTATTGGCTGATGCTGGGGAAAGTATCACCAATATCAAAAGACACGCTGGTTGGAAATCAACTACAGTAGCAGAGAGCTACATTGAACAATCGATTTCAAATAAATTGAATATTGCCAAAAAAATTGCCGGCGATGGTGATGGACCGATACCAAATAATAATTATTTGGACCTACCATCCACATCTAAAATGAGTGGTGAGGATGTTTCAAAAGGGAATAATTATTTTCAAGAGAAAAGTGAATATCCCACCCTCAATATTCAAAATTGTAACAATTGCATAGTTAATATAAAATTCTAATTTTCAGGGTTATGGAGCAAAAATGTTGATTATGAATAAAAGTTGTTAAATGAGTATTTCTTTATTGAACTGAATTCATTGTTTCGTGGTAGGTCTTCCGTGAAATGATGTGCGTAGGTATATATGGACAATTTTAGTATATTGTCTACTTTATCGCCCGCGGGTCATGATGCGCCCATGGGCGGTAAAGTGCCACTTTACGCCCGGCGAACCGCTAGTGCATAAAATCTTTCAGACTCACACTGATCGACCAAAATTTTCAGCAGATTGCAATTTTAATCTTCGAAAACCGGTTGAAGATGATCATTCAGTGTGAGTTATCCGATAAGAATAAACGTTTTGGAAGTTTTGGCCGTTGTTGGACGGTCGCGGACGGTCGGTCATGGTTACTCAGTGTGCCTGCTGCCTTGATGTTCATTTCGTTTTTCGACGATTTATTAAACTACATGAACTATAGATTTACCAAAAAATCGGTAAAGTTTATGACTGTATTTCAATGTCTGAGCTCTGGCGGATCTAAGGAGTTTTTCAGGGGAGGGTCATGAGTTATTGGAAATTTGTATCCAAATTGATAAAATCCACAGTAATATCAACTGAATCTTATTGATGTGTTAGGGGAACTAATGTGAAATGACCGTTTTCCTTCAAAACCAAGTAGAATATAATCATTCTATGTTTGTGCAGTCTCCGATGAAAAACAACTATTTCCTTTGTTTTTGATCCTTAATGCTCTCACCACCGCTCAGTCCCCAAATATAATTATCAATCCTCTATTGTAATCTGTTTTGCCGCCCCTTTTATTTGGCAGCCTGTGCTCTTTTAACACATTCGCACTGTTGTATAGTTATATTGGAATATGAATGACTCCTATGAAATAACGTATGACCCCCCATGCCATTTAAATTTTTTTAATGTATGTGCTTCCCCGCGCCTTCTATCGAGCGATCACAATGTGTTTTGTGTCTAAAAGTAGTATCGGTAAAACCCTCCAAACGGTTTATTTTTAAGTTTGTACGTGAAACCGTTCAAAAGTTAACAGGGGGGGAGCTATTAAAAACCGCTTGTGATCTTGGATATTTTTTCGAATCTCACGCTGTAGTTACATACCTAGTTCAATATTATATTATACAATAGTAGTTTTATACCCGTTTTTATTTTTATTTGAGTGCACGTGTAAATATTCTGAAGTAATTAGAATTTACGATTATTGCTCTTAGCGGCAAATAATTTTGCATGTCATGTTCTCCATACTTATTATTATTTATTTATGACCCAAATGCTTTTGTCCGTTGGCAGGATTGAAAAACCTAATTACGGAGAAGTTTCATAAAAATACCTATTATTTTGGCCACTGTCCTGGAAAGCATCATCCAGGCACATATTTCGTATCAATTTAATTTATTTTCAGTATCAACTGATTATAACACGAATTCGAACCTAGTTCGAAAATCTGAGAAAGAAAAGTCAGTTATTTGCCTCAAATATTTTACTTTGTAGAATAATGTGGAGAGAAGGATATTCCGACTTATTCGTTTCATTTTATTTATAACATATACATATAGTTTACAGACAAGGTTGCTTGCGGAGTATTCTACAGCAGACATCGATTTGATTCGAGTATTGATACTGGAAAACTTCGAAAAATAACAGAATTTTCTGCACCTTCAAATTTCAGATTGAGTTATACTTAAGGCCATAAAGTCCATCCTGAAACGAGTAAACTTTCAGATGATAAAAGTTGCTTCAGTTAACATTTTATTGAATTTCAATAATCTCCACAGAAAAGGAATATAGATCCTGTCTGGAGTAGTTAATTTTGTGAAGAAATATAAAAGTAGAAAAACCTAAAATAGGTGATATTATACAAACATTTTTGGGACAAATTTCTTAGTTCAACCGCATTCGTCATTTGTGGAATGGTACTGACAATTGCAATAAACCAAATCTATAAGTAGATTGTTGGAATGATAGACTAATGGTGCCTGTTACGATCGTCACGAAACATGACAAATTTCAACCATGATATACCGGTAGTTAAATACTTGTACTTTCCCATCGGGCTGTTGGAATATTGAATGGTATTGTACATTTTCACATTATTATGATAAGATTTATACGCAGTACTTTTCTGCTAGTTTACTTTGTGTTTTATGGGTTAGATATAGGTGTCATACTTATTTCGTTTGCGAATTGAAGTAAAATTGACTATTAACTACAAGTTATCTTCTGACTAGTTACTTTACAAAACAACTTATCTGAGAATATTTTTGCCTATCTGAATTCGTATCTGTGTACAACAAGACGTAGCTATTTCAGTACTTGTTCTTGAAAGTATTCATCTAACGAGAATTGCATTGAACGTGTAATCAGGGGGCTTTTATGTCGGTGCCACATTCGAAGTATCTCTAAATGATCTCATAAAATCACTTCTGTCAACAGTTTTGGGAACTGAGAACTAAAAAACAAAAAAAAAGCCTTCTAACTATTGTAGGAATACTAAGGATTCTAGGTGAAAAAAATAGATATACCTATAGACTTCTTCTCTATATCACAACCACCACCACAAAAGTATTCGTGATAACAAAATATCGTAGCTTGTGAATTGTATTGCATTACATGTCCTATTAATAATGAATAAAAATATTTCCTGGGTACACAGATTTTAATTTTGGAAAGTGTTAAGTAGTGTCAGAGAAAGAAGAAGGTTTATCAGGTTAATAAATTGTTAATATACCACTTACATAACCTAGCTTGATGGTTGAATAAATAATGTTTTGGATGAATCAATGGACTAAATAAATACGTCTCTTTTTCTCTATATTTCTTCCTATTGCTACTGCGAATACTATGCAGATCACTATGCAGATTAGGACAACAGTATACGGAAACCGGCGTATCAGTGAGTGGAAATTCACGTAGGAGACGGAAATGGGTGTTCCTTTCGTGTACAAAACACGACTGAAATGTCTTTGATAGAAAAATAACTTTCATTCTGTTTTCAGTTTCACACGAATTAGAAAAATTCGCTAAGATAGGACCACAAGAGGAGCATGCAGGATGAAAAAAAATATGTTCATAAAAGGGCGATTTTTCTCCCCAGTGATGCTTCGCTTACAAGCTCAATTACTTTTTTTGTGAAACTGTAGAAAAGTTAGCGAGCTATCTCTCTTTTACAGATATTTTCTGAAATATCATCAATAGTACCATCGAGACTGACCCGTCAAACTGCAAGATTTTCCTTTTCGTGGGAGCCAGAACATAATAAAAAAAAGAAAAATCTCATCCTGGTGACCATCAGCCATTATGCATGTCAATAGGGCTACTCTCAGAATCCCTGATGGATGATTCAAAATCTCGTACACCAAAAATATTTTTTAAGTCAGCATTTTTATGCTACCACATGTGCAAAATAACTGTTTAATTTTTTTTTAGAGAAACTGTCAAACACCTCATTATATTTTCCATAGCATTCAATTCTTCTGTTTCTATAACATACTTCTCATAAATAACTTGATTTATGATTAATTTGTAAGTAGGTGTAAGTTTAGAGAATAAATATTAAAACAAGAAACGCGAATTGGGAAAGTTACCAACACATTATTGAAAATAATATTCCAAACCTGATCCAAAGCAAGAATATCAACGAAACTGTAACTAAAATTTGTCATCGCCCCCCAGTACTCTGGTGGAGCAAAGAAATCGACTAAGCAAGGGCTGCAGAGCATTGTCACTTCAATGTCTTCAAAAGACACAAAACGAAAGAAAATTCAGTAACTCAGAACCCGCTAACTCATCAAAAAGAGTAAAAAGAATTCTTTGATCGAATACATCTCCTCCATAAACGAGTTCATTCCAACTGAGATCCTAAAGAATAAAATACGAAACAGAAGATTCTCAAAAAAATAAACTCCTCTCAAACAATAAATAAATCACCGAAGTTTTTGCAGATGTACATCAATATAATTCTAGCGCCCAAAATATAACTCCCAACTTCGTAATAATAATAATAATAATAAGAGAGAAAGAAAATCTCCTATCCCCATTCCAAAGTGGTTTTCGGAAAGTAAGTCAGGACCATCACAGACAACTTAGTAACACTTGAATCAGAAGTACATGAAGCCGTCTTGCATGACCACAAGTTAGTTGCAGTTTTTTCGACATTACCAAAGCTTTCGATAGAACATGGAGATACCATATCCTAAAAACGCTCCAAAACTTCCAGAGCACAAGCTTGCACTTAATAAAAAATTCTACCATCATTCAAGTAACAGTAAATGAGCTCACCTCCGCTCTAGATCACTCCAATAGATACTCCCCAAGGATCTGTCTAAAGCCCTACCCTTATCCCTAATAGCTATGAACAGCATACTGAGCAACCCATATATCGACGATCTAGACAAATACACAAAAAACAAAAATGCTTCTTCAGCCAGTATAATTCTTCAGAATTACATCCAAGAAATATAAAACTGGTCTCTCATAACAGGATTCCTCTTCTCAACTGAAAAGACGCGTTTCATGGTCTTCAGTAAAAACAACAACAAACAAAATTAACGGACGATTCTTGAAAAAAGTCTGAGAAATAAACTTTCTTTGTTTGACTTATAACAACGCCCTAAAATGGAAACCTCACATTGAAAACTTACAATGGTCTTGTCAACAAAGAATAAACATCTTGAAAATGTTATCTTACATTAGATCGGGTACCGATACATGAAACATTCTCAACCTCTACAGAACCCTAATATAATGAGTGAACTAAATTACGATTCAATCGGTTACGACACTGCAAGTAAAACTTTGTTGAAAAAACTAGACCGAGATTAGCCCTTGGCGCTTTCCAAACGAACCCTATTTCCAGTCTGCAAATTACTGCTAGTGAACCTTCCCTAAATTTACGTTGCCAATTGCTGGCTCTCAATATTACACAGCCAGAATTTCATCAAACCAAAGTAAATTAATTTTTTCGACCATTTTTGAAACGAGTCTGGTATGTCAAGCTTTCTACGACAGTAAGCCAATCAAAGTATCCCCTTTCGGAAAAGAATAAGACGCAGTGTTTATGACGTTGAACAGTTCAATCTTTCAACCTTCAGTCATTTGGATCAACCCCCATAGAAAATCAAAATACCAAAAGTCAATTTATCCAATAAACTCCACAAAGCCTTATATCATTCAAATTGCCTCCCAAGAAACTATCTCAAAGGTTTCCCAAGATGTGCAAAGATCCCAGAAATAACTTCATCATCATTACTGACTCTTTGAGTGCAAGTGGTAGACTAAAACAGTTATATCTCATCCAATTCTTCTATCGATTAAAGAATTACTTTACCAACTACTAAATGAAGAAAAAAACTCTGCGCATTTTTATGGGTACCTTTCCATGTCGGGATCAAGGGGAATAAAAAAGCTGACGCTCTCGCCTGTAAAGCAACAGTTTCTGATGGGGATACACTTTTTCAAGTTGATGATGATTTTTTATTCACCAATATATCCTACAGAAGGATCCTAGTTGACGCTTCAAAACGGCAATCAACGATGATCTCCAAAAAGTACTTGAATTTTTAAGAGACATTAACTTATATTAGGTATAAGATTTCTAATCAATGGGTGTTTGTCGCCCCCTCCTGTTGATAACTCAATTGCAGTTGATGCGGGGATATATTTGGAGAAATGAAAAAAATATAAAAAAAATTAAAAATTGAATTAACGATAATTTGATTGGCAAATAGTTTTGATAATCCAGGGTTATGACACGTAGATGAAATTATTTTTGTAAGGTGATAGAAATTAATAGTTGAAGCAATTTTGCTATGGAAATATGAAACAAATCCACTTTGCACTTGGTACCATTTTAAAAAAATGTTCCTGAACAGAAAAAATTCCTCCAGCATTAAATTCATTCAAGTTTGCTCAAATTCGATAGATGGATAGAAAACCAAACGAGAACAAACTTTCTCAGTAGGTATTTTCGAAATTTAAAAACAACCTTATTATTTGTAATTAAAAATGTATTCATCGAAATGTTAAATTTGACAGGTACCTATAGCAGCCGATCCATGGAAGAAAAAAACCTTAATAGTCATTTATTACTATCACTTTCGAAGCACTGTTTTATGACAATTTAAATCGACAATTGTATGGATTAAATCTTCAGGATTATAAGCACCATGTATCTTCTTTGTTTCATTAGGTTAATGAGATCTGCATCCATCATTTGTCATTTGTAAGGTTCTCCAACAAGTTTAACAGATTACCACTAACAGGTAAGGATAGGGATGGTCAAAAGAGAACATTTCATACAAGACCTGTACTCCAAACAACAAATAATTTACCATAGGATTCACCAAAACCCAGTAAAAGCTTCTGACCGACATTCTCCGTTGCTTTGGAGGCAGCGAAGCCGGGAAGGGTTGCGAGAACCTCCTGCCTAGATCGGCAGCCATTTCGTATTCCGCCTGTAAAAAATTTCACAAAAATATCATAAATCACAGAGCGTCGATGAAGTCATTTTTGCACGTTAACTCGGTCAAATTGGCCATTCGGATCGCGATTTAAATGCACCGCACGAGTTCCTTCACTATTGGAGTTTTGAGCGCACTGACTTTTTATGTACTTGCGTAATGTGTACAGGATTTATTTCATGCCGAGTTTGACAGCCTTGAGAAGGTATAACCTGCATTTTACGATAATATCGACTATTGTTGTTTCCAATAACAGGAAACCTATTAAACGAGACGTTAAACTGAGGGAAAACCATATTTTTTGCTGTTGATTGAGATGAGATTTTACAGGGAGATTGCAAAGTTATTTCTCACACGTTGTAAGTGTCCGCTCCGCTAATGAGCAAAATGACAGAGTGACGATTATGACGTAAGAAGATTGCTACTTAAGTTATAAGATATGGTAACACTGATGTGAATATGTCAAATATGACATTGTCATCGTAAAGGTTAACATTTTTAACTCCTGGCGGAAAAAAACCTTATCCGAATATGTAAGACCTTCGGATAAAGAGCTCTACTAGAAACTTTCAATTTACAAATGGGAATAATAACAATAATGCGTGATGAATATAAAGGTTCCCGATACAAGATTCAGGGCCTGCCATAATGCGTTTGCTGCCAGCGTGTTCGGCATAAGCGGTGTCAGAAAATGTCCATAGACATAGCATGGCTCTAAGAGTCTTATATCATCGCATGCGACACTGGTACGGTATAGACGATAGACGATACACCTGGGTTACAATCAGAAGTGCTAAACTTATCAAAACTACTAATTTCCCGCCCGTAGGCAAATAGAGGCCAAGAAAGTAAGAAGATTTTCGTAATAGAGTTTCTGGCTTCTGACGATTTGAATATCGTCCGAAAAGAGGAGGAATAACAGACGAAACATCGAGATTTACTCTTCAAACTCCACAAACTCGAACCTGAAGATCATACCAGCATGTCGGCTCAGGGCACATGATTCGCGGACCGATTAGCTGTTTACTCTGCAGTTTTGGAATGGTTTTTAGTAATGAGATTATATGACAAGGCAAGCGCGCATTCTAAATGATTCGAAGCTTCGGAGTCTTCACATCTTTCTTATCCAGAAGATAGAAACGGTTTTTACATCTCCCAATCTCATACCTTCACCATATTCCTTATGATTTGGATTATATAAAGAAACTGTATATCAATTTCATATACTCTAACTATTCCGTAAGTTACCTTCTTTTTATTTCTATATATGAGTAAGGTACGAGTCCGGCGACTAGCTCAACGTCATCGATGACAACGTTGACTACTTCATACGCCAAATCAAGTGGGGTGTGGAAAGTGTTCTTGTCATTAAAAGGGTTCGGGTTGACATGTTACCGGGAGGATCATCATACAGTTGTTCTCACAGCAGTACGAACATTGGAATAATACAAATACTAGAGCAATTGATGATTGTCCGGCGATTATCTGAAGAAAGTCATATATTGTTGTCTATTTCACACGCGAAATAAGCTGGTTTATGGAAAGTGTACGGAATACGAGCGGAAACAGTTTTGTTTCTGTGTTTCCTCGACAATCGTCGATGATTCATGTCAAGGAGCGAAATGTTATTGAATGTCAGTTTTTGTTATCTTTTAGGTGGGGGTTCGGCAAGAGAATTCGGCAGGAATTTCTCGTGAGCCAGAGTTTTGTAGGAGCTTTATATAGATAATCCCACGATAATGGAAACATGAAAAAATGTATTAGGTTAATTTGCTATTGCCCAACCCCCTCCTACTGAATAATGACAAATAAATATTTATTTCTGACTGGTATAAAAAGCGTATATCGTTATTGTAGTTACGTGAAACGGTTTCGATTTGCGAGGGACCACCCCTTGAGGTGATATTCGATATAATTACTATTGAAAGTTTTTTATTGAATATTACAAAGAATACATGTCAAAACCTCTAGACAGTCTTCTCGTTTTATATCGTCTTGACAACAACACATTCCCTTTTTCTTTTCTTGCCATTACTAGTATTTTTTTTCTCATTATTCAGCCCTTCATCCCTCACGCCAACATACTAACTCGAAGTCTTAACAGTCATGGTTTCGGTATTAATTAAGAGTGTTATAACTCCCTTGGGATATTAAAGATCTTTTAATTCACTCATCGATTGATTACAAAGGTCCGTTTATAAACAAGTAGCAAAACAACAATCCGGCAATGACCAAAACGTCTACAATCGACGATAACCGATTCAAATATAGCGGAGAAGTGATAAATTTAAACATTTATTCAGTTTTGAAAATAAACAAAATTGTTTCAATATCGGCCAGAAATTGAATTATCTATGATACATAAATACCTATTTTCCACGATGACATTGTTATAAAATATATCCTTCTTATGTTATGTTGAACTTGAGAACATTTGTATACGTATTCAAGTATATCAACATCATTAACAACATCACAATGGTTGAATATGGAAAGGATACGGGAATCATCACACTGAATTATTTCAAGTTTCTTGTTGAGGAATTTTCCCTTATTATAAATAATTTTATACTTGAAAAATGCTTGCTGTAAACAATTTTAATTATGACTCACTATGTCTGGGTAATATTCTGTCATTTAGTTCTACCTGTGGCATAGTTCAAATAATTATTTAATTGGGGTTTGAAGTAAATAATGAGTCAGTGATAGACGTTAGATTTTTTCTGGTTCATTGTCTATTGTAATATGGAATGGGTCGATATCAAATTTATGAAATCAGTAAGGGAGTTGGGTGGCAAGTCACGAAATCAACGTAGTATGAGAAGAGACATATAAAATAACTAGTAAAGGTGAAGCACTAGCAAATCTGAGTCAAACTCTGAAGCTCTCACATCTGACAGATGTACTGAAAGAAAAATTAGATATTTCGGAAAATCTGGATTTGAAGTAAGCTTCGAAATTTCTGATGAGATAATTTGGGATTGCAAGGAAAGTTTTATCATTTATATCTGAAGGTTTTTTCAGTAGTAATATCCCGACAAAATACAGAATTTTCGAAAAATTCTTTCGCCTTGCTGGCACGAAAACTGTGTTGCTTAGAAACACCACGAGAGCTTGCTCGAGTGGTGTTTTGTACAGCAACACAGATTGAGTGCCTGGCAAGGTGAAAGTATTTTGGAAAGTCTACATTTTGAAGGGATATTCGATCAGAAAATTTCACGAAAACATTATATGGACTAAATGCGTATTGCAAGAACGGTTCATCTTGTGTAATCAATGTCAGTTGAAGAGTTGAACCGTCAAACTGACGTTTATATATTTACCGTGATTGTCGTAACTATGGAAATGTATACACAAGCTAGAAGCGAAACACCGTTTTGAAAATACCACGGGCTGCAGGAAGTGTTTTCAAAAAGTCGTGTTCTCATTGGTTCGAAATGAGGAAATTATGGCATTTGATTGGTTTATATAATATGAGGGAAATTGTCACTATCATTCTGTCTTGAGGAGTTGGAGCTGAAAATTCACCAGTAGGTATCCCAATGTGGAGAAAAGATTCAGGCCAATAATTCCAAGTTGGAATGTGGAAAAGTATTTAAAAAAATAAGGAAGGAAACAGTTGTCGATAACGTCACAGGCTATTCACCGTCTTCAAGGAAAATACCCAAGATCATCAAACTATCAATTATGCAAAAATGCTACAGGCCACCAACATACTCATTAAATGTTCTCCCCAAAATGATTACAATGGCGCAATAATATTATTACGAACATTAATATTCATAATGTATAACCAGAACTGATAATTTAGGACTTAAACGATTCAATATTGTATAAGCACTTGATGGTCTAGTGATTTGAGAACGATTAATTGTTTTGCGAATGGTCCTTGCAGGTATCAATTTACAAAATTCGCACAAAGTAGATTTGACGTGGACTCTGCCATTTTAGATGAACAAGGTGACTCTTGATGAGTTTGAAATACACGAATTGCCAGTGTCACACTTTCTACAAATATTCATGGTTATTTGAATTTTGTTCATCGCTGAACTCTTTGAGAACAGTTTCATTTACTCATGGTAGGTATCCATGAATGGTTCAACTACTGCTTTTCTAGTTTTCAAATTTGATATTGTAGATATAACTGAATAGAATCATATATTTATCGATCTGTCCTGCAAAACTGAGAATCAATTTCGAATCGAAAAGGGAAGCTAAACGAAATCGATTACAAAAGGACCTCGCAATTTCTTTGGTTTTTTCATCACAAAAATTTAAACAAAATGGTTATTTTTACGAGAATAGTGATCTGTTAGATAGATATATGAACTAACTATATTGAACATTTATCATTTTCACACATAATTTTATATTTATTACTTACTTCTTATTGAACTTATTTGAACCAATGACAGTAATACTGGGGAAAAATACCTTTGAAAAAAGAGTTTAAACTTTTCATATATTTTACGGCATATGTCCTAGAGGAAGTAACTAATTTCACTACTGTTACCGCGACAGTTAATGAATTGTATAACAATGATTGTCAGGCATATACCACAATCTAATTTTTTCAGATATCATGCATCGTACACTGAACTTTTCGTAAATCGAGGAACTTTTTTAACACTCACCACTTATCAGCAAATTGAACCAAAAAGAGTTACATTTTGCACTTCACACTGATGCTTTCTGAAAGATGTTGCATCAACTGCAGTATTTTGTGAGTTATACGCTTTGTGGGGGGTTTGAAAATGAAAACGGGAATCTCGAGGTTAGCCACATAAAATCACAGTCAGGATAAGAGAAAGAAATGTTATCATGTGATCGACTCATCTTTCACAGCTGCCACCATGTAGAGTCATTCTTTGGATCAACAAACCGCATTGTTATTATTCATTGGTATGTTATCTTTTGAATAATAATGCTTTCGTATAAAACAAAATCACTGCACTTGGTTCATATATATTCTAGATATAACAGAATGTAGCTATTTTCGATTTTATGCAAATTACTTTTTTTAAGCGAAATAAAAATGTAAAACTATCAGAACTTGAAATAATTCAATGTTACCATTATGAGAATTTCTGACCATTTTTTTTTATTAGTTTGAAATTATCGAGTTAGATAGTAGGAAGGGACGGAAGGGTGCGAAGGGGACACTTATCATGACTTTCAGTTCCTCTTGATTGTATTACATATTTTATTTCCAGGATCAGATTTATTGGTAATCGCAAGTTTCAAAACTACTCACGGTGATAAATAAATGATAATACGTGATAAAAAAAAACGGATCCGTAACCTTCCATGTTTGCTTATTTCATACCATTGAGTGTTGATATCTCATATATCAGATAACTATCGACCGGAACTATAAAAAATCAAGGCATGTTCAATAATTACTTTTTCCATAAGTTTGTAAACACACGGTTATTCCGAATTAGGTAACATCATTATCCCTCCAGACAGGATAATAACGTGAAAACATCTCGAAGGATAATGGTTCAGACCAGGATGCAAATACCTCGTAATGATGTTTACATCCGATATCGGATTTCAGTTTTGAAATGGGTTTGAAATACAGGTAGTCATTTGATTTATGGTTTCAATGATAGCAATTTTCGATATGAAATTGAGTTAATCGATTAGGATATTCACCCGTGAAGTTTGTTTTATATGTACTGGTGTTTAGGCTCAAATCTTGATCTTAATACTGTTAAATCTAGTTAATCCGCTGAAAATTCCACTCTGGATTTTATGTCACTACTTCGAACAACTTCGAAGGTTTACTTTCGATTACGTTATAGGTGGTAGTGAAAGATCAGCTCAGCCTATTGGCCATGGCCATCACACCTTCTACGTCATTCGTCGTAATTTTATTACTATTTACACAAATATTCACGGCCGACATTTCTTTATGTTCACCCTGTATATGTTTGTCAAATTCAACAAAGAACAACAGAAAGCTGTTTTTTTCATTGTTTTTCGTGATAGCCGGTGACCATTAATTACAAAATTATTGTTTACGATTTACCTCAAACCTTTTTATTGTTATTGAATGTTTATAATAATCGTGAACTTAAGGTAAGATTAATTTGTTTTGTATTAAGCATGATGACCTCCTTGTGGTAAATGTATATGTGTTTTTTTTTAATGGTGATTTATTGGAAATATCGATTGATTTCCGCTCATAAGATGTTAAGAGGATGGGAGGTTTGTAAAAAAAATTATATGTGATTTATCAATACTCTTTTGGCCGAAAATTATGGTTATTACGTGAATAAACAGAGCAAACTATGACCACTAAGCACGTAGAAATATACGTGTGTAATTTCAGAGCCATCCGTGATGATTTATAACTATTTTTGGTCGCCAACCTTTACAGACGAACTACTGAATGAAACACCTATGTTTTAAACGGATCTAGGAAAATTGCACATAAACAATTTCCCGAAAGACAATTCCCCGAAAGCAGTTCCCCGAATGGACAATTGCCCGAATGAACAATTTCCTGAAACACAATTGATCGAATGTACAATTGCCCGAATAGACAATTGCCCGAAGAACAATAATTGCCCGAATGGACAATTGACCGAAAAATGTATTTAAATATAGTGATACCAATAGATTTTTAATTTCGCGTACGATCATTTGAGTGCCTTATCACTGGATATATTACGGAATATAATACCAATGAAAGTTTTAACCTGATCCTGTGGAATGTTCATCGTCGACGACCAAAAAAGACTATTTTTTGTATTTTTTGACTCCATTGTTCCTGAACGAACTAACCTGGTGACAGATTCGCCTTTTTGCAAGGCTGGAGTAACCTTAATTATTATAGTAGGTATTAAGGGTGTTATTGTAAATCAGAGAAAAAATAATAGTATACAGAAATTTCCAAAAATATTGGTTACAAATTTATAAAGTAGCGCTAAAATACATTTTTCGGTCAATTGTCCTTCGGGCAATTGTTCTTCGGGAAATTGTCTATTCGGGCAATTGTACATTCGATCAATTGTGTTTCGGGAAATTATCCATTCGGGCAATTGTCCATTCGGGCAACTGTTTTCGGGAATTGTCTTTCGGCAAATTGTTTTCGGGCAATTGTCCGGAAGCCGTTTTAAACCCCGGTCTACGATATTTTGAAGTTCAGTTCTCGTAATACCATGCAAATTAACAGCGGGACACGTGGTGTGTAATTTTTAGTTTATTACCTTGTTTCCTGAGACATTATTTCGACGTATTTTCGTTTTGATTGTTCAAAAGGCAGTGATATGTATGATCGTATACGCAAAATTCATTTGACACCAACATTATTTACTTTAACTTTCATGTTTTGCAACTTCTTGCGAAATCATTAGGTTATTGATATCGTCATTTTATGGTTTTTCTACCATTATTGCCATCAAGCGAAATATTATTTTTTCTGTTCTGTGTTATAAATTTTAAAGACGGAATAACAAAATAGCGAACATTTTCGCGGATACGGGTGAAAAAATTCAAATTATTTTTGGAGGGAAATAGCTACTCTCAACTCCAGAAGAACTTTTCAACTGGAGAACAGTTGAAGATAGATTAATTCTGTGAACGGATCGATTTAGGATGGAAGAGTTAGTACGGTCTGTGAATTTCAAGTCGACAGGAGGAAAAAAATTACTTGAAAAAATCCTAAAAATCATGAAAAATACAAAATTATCATCAAATTCACTTGAAATCTGCACTATAAGAGCAAAATTTTATGCTGATTGCGAAAATATATGATTTGTATATGCTCAGATACAAGGTTCGGCATAAAATAGGAACAAAAAGTCAACAATCCCCTCGCACAAACGAACTCGCGACCGGTTGAAAATAGGTGGAAGACAATCTATCCAGAACAATGTAATTAGTTATTTAGTTAGGACCTTCCTGAAGGAGAGTATAATCCCCAATATAGCAGAAGAAGTTTAAATCGTGAGAGTTTTTCATATTTTGAAATGGTTTGAAAATCTTCAACGAATATTTCTCATGGTCAAAGTAAGTTTTTGGGAATGACTGATGAGAGAGAGATCTTGTTGGATTCCAGAAAAATCAACCGTTTTCAAGATAATTGCGCTTGTATGAATACACACATAACTATAGTAATGAAAAAAATGTTCGGCTGAAGTGAATTTTACAATCCTAATTACTGGTTAAACTTAAAACTGCATATTTTACCAAAAAAAATCAGTGATATTTCAACATGCATTTCTCTTGCAGAGGTACAGAGTGTTGAAACTGAAAAATAAAAAGGCATTTTTCTCGCCACTTTCATAGTTACAAAAAAAAAAACAATTAAATTTGAAAGTGTATTTTTTTTTGGTTGAATATCAAGATGTTATCTAGACCAGTAATTGGGAGTGTAAAATTAATTTCTGCGGAACAAATTTTTCATTACTAGTATGTTTGTATTCATAAAAGCGCAATTAACTTGAAAACGATTAGTTTTTCAGGATTCAAACAAGTATAAATTTTTTACTGAAAATTAAATGAGGAATGCAAAAAATGCATAATTTTTCTGATTTTACCAGTGGCGTAAAAAATAGGGAAGAAAAGGTACCCTGATGCCCTTCTTGTACGCCACTGGTAACAACTGAAAATGCGTTTTCTTTTTCAAAATGAAGTACCTATTGAACACAAACATTCTGTCAAATTTTATTGAAAAATTTCAGAAAGTGAGGAAGTTATGAATAAAAATTATTTTTAATTTTTCATATTTAACACCCTGTATCTTTGCAACGAACGACATTTGAGAAAAGAAATATTAGGAAAGTCCCATTTATTTTTCAAGGGGAATCTTCTGTTTCAATTTGGCACCATAGTTTCGGGACACCCTGTATATGTCTACTGTTTCATTTCGAAGAAATACATACTCGGAATATTGAAACTTTCTTAACGGCATATTGCTGGTCACATAGATGCTTAAATTTGCCCCAATTTAATCATCTTTGTATCTCTTATAGTTTCCAAAGTCCCAATGGTGGCCCTCGAATATTAATTACCCAGAAAAACTGCTTTGCTGGCGCCTCAGTTCGAGACAATCTGAATCGTATTCTGTGCGATTTTAGCATTGCTGAATTTCTATTCAGCATCTAGTCGAATACTAGATACTTGCCGACGGTCCACACCCATAATAAACAATTATTATTACCGATCACGTTTGCTGGTAGTACGTGGATTCGCAAACATTCAGTTCGTGAAAAGAAACAAGCTAACATCTTGTTCTTCAGTATGTGTTGTAATTTTGTGGACGACCAGGCACGAGTTATTTATTAATCACACCACAAATATCGAAGGAGGTTGTTCAACTTGATTGACAATTACTTTGAACTAACGAATGTTGCGAAAACCGTTGATTGATTTGTTTTGTTGTCACGTGGCTAAAAGTCTGAGTACCTATTTCTTGAAACTGCACATTTGAAGCATTTGATCTTAATTTTATCAAGGATACAGACCAAAACTGTGACCCAGATAGAAGTTTCTGCATCCATTATAACTCAGATGGTGATTATCAACTCTTTGAAGAAGAATTTTGGCTATGTGAGTGGTGGTACCAAAGGTAAACCATCATTTCATGATTTTCCTACCATTACTGCCATCTAGCGAATGTCTGAACAACCTGTCTACTCGAATATTTGGTTCATCTAGCGAAACATGTGACATTCCTTGCCGTTCAAGCATGTTTCACTACAAAAAACAGTGCTATCAAGTTTTGCGGTTAGTTCTAGTGGCATGTGCACATCCAGACAATTTTTTCTGTACTGTGCTATACATTTTGATGGCGAATCAACATAATAACGAAAATTTTCACGAGTATCAGTAATTTTTTTTACTTTTTAGGTGGGAATTGCCCCCTCTTAACTCCAAATAAACTTCCCAACTGGAGAACGTTCGATGAATGTTCAATTCTGTGAACGCCAATCGATTCAGGATGACGAAATTAGTATATTCTGCAGAAAATAAAAGTTATTCGAAAAAAGTCCAAAGCCCCTTTCATGAAAAGTACATAATCATCTTTACTTATAATTAGCTAAATTTCATGCTGACTCATGCTGTGGTGTACTATAAAAAAGCGATAAAATGTCAAAAATTCTCTAGCACAATCGAATTTTCAAAAATTTCATATTAAATTTTTCAAAAAATCGCAATCTTTCCTCAAACGTAACTCAACGAGCTGGTTTCGAATAACGTCTCAAAAAATTAATTCTATGAAAGATTAACGAAATGAGGCCAATTTTTTATCGTAATCGCAAACATTAACGTTATGTCAGCTCTCAACTGCGAACTACAATCGATTTAAAATGATGAAATTAGTATACCCTGTAAATTTCAAGTCGTTCAGCGGAAAAAAAATTACTCGAAAAAAGTCCCAAGGGGTCCCCTAAAAGTCATGAATAATACGAATTCATCAGATTTACTTGATATTTGCATTATATACTCAAAATTTTATTCTGATTCCAAAAATATATGATTTGTATACCCTCAAATAGAAGGTTCACCTAAAATGTCAGAAATTTTCTCGCACGATCGAACTTTCGAAAGTTTTATTTTTCAGTTTTAAAAAATTCGCAAACGTCCCTCAAATGTATCTGAACGAGCTTATTCCGATATCATAAAAATAAATTTTGATGACGAATTGACAAAATTTCAGAAGATTTTTAGTTAAAAAAATGCAATCATCCTCAAAATCAATATTTTATAAATAAAATGGCGAAAAATACAAGCTGACGTTTTAAACAGATTCACAGACGATTGAAGTCATATAATGCAATATTCGTTTTTGAAGAAAACCAAATTTTCAAAAATTTTAATTTTATTTTTCAAATAATGGAAAGGAGATTATTGTTGAAGATAGAGCAATTTTGCTAACACCAATGGATTCAGAAATATAACATTAATATATTCTGTGAATTTCAAATCGTTCGACGAAAAAAATTACTCAAAAAAAGTCCGAAAAGTACCAAGTCTAAGTACACTATCATGAAAAATACAAAACCATTAGATTCATTTGAATTTCGCACTATACACGCAAAATTTCATGTTGACTCCAAAAATACAAGGTGTTATGTAAGTACGTGGCCAAACTTAAAGGGGTGATTTTTTGAGTGATTCTAAGATGAAAAGTTCATATAAATATAGGTCCGGTAATGCTTCGTTTTCAAGATACAGGGTGTCAAAATTTTCAAAAGAAATCGTCGTTTTCGTATTATCATTATTATAATTATATTAATTTTGATAAAAATTCCAAGACTGGAATAGACTATTCATTTGAAAAAAAATATAACAGTAACACCCCAGTTTTTGATGGTTTAGTAGTTGTATTGTTTTATTGTGTTGTCCCAGGGACTTACATAAAAATGATTTTTATAAATTTTCTCAAAAACAAACCAAGATAGGAAAAAAAGTATACATAAAAAAAGTTGTAATTTCAGTTGCCCAATGAGAAACAAACAAAAAATTGCGAAAAAATCAGTGGAGCACAATTTTTTTTGTTAAAAATATTGGTTACGGTGCCTTCCGGGACGCAACAGGATATGATTTGATATAGTTAGGGTTGAATTAGCTCTTTACGACCCTTAATAACACTGCCATATTTCAATAAAATCAGTTGAAAAATTATTAAGATATTTAAAAAAAAAAATCTTTTAAAAACTGTGACACCCTCTATCTTGAAAACGAAACATTACCGGACCTACGTTTATTATATTATGAACTTTTAGTCTTAGAATCATTCAAAGAATCACTTCTTTGGCCACGTACTTAAATAACACCCTGTATATGTTAAAAGTCATACCTATAATGCAATTTTCGATATTGAAGAAAACTGAATTTTCAAAAAAAAAAATTCTTGATTTTATAAAAAATCGAATGGTCCCCTCAAATGTAACTGGATTTCGAATTAATAAACAAATTGGCGGGAAATGACCCCTCTCAACTTTTCAACTCGTGAACGGTTAAAGATAGAGCAATTCTGCAAACGCCAATGGATTCTGAATAATTATCAGTTATTTAAATGAAAGAAAAAGATTGTGGTCAGCAAGAAATGTAATGGTATTTGACGACAAACTTCTTGAAAATCATAAAGTGGTCTTTTATTTGAGAAGTTGGCTGGTGTTAAATTTTGCAAATAAAATATTTGTGACAAATCTTTGCCAATTAGTCAAGGCTCAATGGAAAAAATACGTTCAGGAACGAATGAAGGAAAATTCCACTCGAATAATAATGATAATATTTGAAAAAAAAACAAATACATCACATAACTATAAATCTTTACTAATGAACAGAAGAACCAAACAAAGGATTGAAAGTAGATGAATTTTTTGTAATATTATATGCGTTTACGACCACTTTAATTATTATTTTGTGAAGGAAAAAAATTAAATATATTTTTTCAAATAGTAATTTGTTTGAAGAAAGTTAACTCGTATCTAACATATTATAGATAGAACCTATCAGTTTTGGGCATTTACTTTTCATGTTTTTTAAAAAGTTCTCGTGTATTTATGCCCTTTTTGATTATGGCCGTTAGAATATAACAAAATCTCGGATAGTTAGGTTAGGTTAGGTGTTGCATCTTTATCTTTATAGAACATTGTGTTCTCAGTTGAGTATTTGTTTTTTATCTAGTATTATAGGGAACGATATAGATAATTTGGATTCTGAATTGCGTAGTGAAGAGAAATGACTATTAGAAAAAATTCCTAGTAACATAATTGCGTATTTTTTTTCCGCTAGTGTACAATATGTTTGAGCGGACACCCCTTCATCTGAAAATTTTCTGAAAAACGCCTTCCTCAGGTTATAATTACTCGTCTACATTTTTCATGGAAAAATCGAAAAAGGCATATTTGTAGAAATATATAATATGCAAAATTCTGACACCTGATCCTGAAATGTCTACTGCTCTGTGTTGCAACAGACAAAATCTGTCCACTTTTTTCAACGCACAAAAAGGGCGATATTACGTAAATAGAAACTTTTTTGCAAAAATAATTACTTTTTAAAAAATATTTTGAATAAAGGTGCAAATTTCCCAAAATGTTTTTTTTCTTGAAAACTCACCTGTGAAAGTGATATCGAAAACGTCGAGTATTTTGCAGAGCTTAGCCTTATAAGGGGCTAAAAGGAAATAGAACATTAAAGTTGCACGAAAAAAATCACGCACAGCAAAAACTGTTGCCACTCTGTACGAGTCTCGTAACCCAACTGGATAAGGAAAATCCGGAACGTCAAAGCAGCCTTTTCTGTAAACTTATTTTTGTCCCAGCTTCCGAAAACAAAATCAGTAGATCAAACAATGATTGCGAGACCAAAATAGAAACAGAATTACGAGGGTACTTGGTCAACGCTAGCTAGGTACGTGCAATACGTGCTAAGATGCAGCGATTTTTGGCAGATCTACCTTTTTAAAATAACGCGGCAGTGCACCGTGACGTGTGATGTATGTGGCGTCAGTTGTGCAGTACACAATGAATCTCCAGGCTGTATTAAGATCCTCGAAATATCTAAAACACATTTTCATTTACGTCAATACTGGGTGAACCCAGAGGTCGTTGTTCCAGATTTGGTTACAAGGAAAATAATCAAAGATAGAACAATATTTTTCACTGAAGATGGGTTTAATTCAATTTTTTTTTGTCAAATCCCCTTTTCATCAACCAGATGATGCATGAATGAATACAGGGTGTTTCATAATTTAATTCTGACCCTAAAGAGCGATAAATCCAGACATAAATTTTATAAATTATTCTGACTCTTGGAGAGTTACTGGGGGTGAGAATCAGAAAGTATAAAGATGTTGAGTAGCTCGATATATTTGAGAATCTGGAAACTTTTAACGAATCCATATATAACACATCAAAATGGAGTCCTCCAACCTTCGTTTTGAATCGAACACTCGCCATGTCCTCCCTAAGGTGTTGTTAAACTGCCTGTAGTGTCTCCAAGGTGTTGACCATGCTCATTGGCGGAATATTAATGGCAAACTTATGATAACGGTGGAGAAATTATTCTATTCGTAAGTCATATCGGACGAGATAGTGCTCGTATAGGGCCCTTCAACCGATATTCAGCCTTGCTGTGCATCACTGGTTGAGTCAAGACGGTAACAATTAATGCCCTACTTATCACTGTATATTTTCTTCATTTCTACATCATCTTGCAACTAGAAGACTGAATAAAATAAAATAAAATATTTAAAAATTAACGATACATCTACACTCCAGGTGATATAATATAAATCTCCACCACACAACTCAATTCTTCATCCAAGAGGGCTCAGAAGAGGAAAGGATCGGGAGGACGCACAGAGAGCCGCCTCTTCCTCCCCTTAACCACTGCTGGTCAGAGGGATGGCTGATTCATGTTTCACTTAACGACTGGAAATCCCTATGGATCCGGTTCTTCCCATCTTTCATGGAAGATGGCCAAATATTGATATATCAGCCCGCCGTGTTTGCGGGACTGATTGTCATGAATTCTGAGCCTTGTGAAGTATATGGTTAGCATACTCTTGGGGAGATGAAACATGTAGAATTCCTCTGGCAGGTTTTTAACATGTATCGAAATGAGGTCGACGCCAGCAACTTTTGGTGATGATACAAAGTACTTTGTTCTGCATCCTGTCCAAACTCATAAAGCAGGCTGTAGAAAGCTGGGCGAGCTTACGACATCGCTGGCCGAATGATTTGTTTGTATATTGTCATTTTGGCCTCCAGCTTCATGTGAGATCCTCTGCTATTAGTGGGTACGTGCGTTTTACCGTGGCCAGGTTGATATGCTTACATATCGCTTCTCCAGCTGTACTCCCAGGTATAGCACATTGGTCTTGACATCCAAGCCTTTGTCCTTGTCCTTCAATATCTGAAGATCCTTCGAGAACTTGAATTCTCCGAGAAATTGATGGCTTTGAACCGGATTCACCACAGTTTTGTTCTTCTTCAGATACGGTAGGATTTCTCTGTCCAACCGACATTGTAGCTGCATAGCAACTGCGACGTTGGAGAACGAATGGGCATATATTGCTGTATCATCCGCGTATTTGGCCGTCTTCGCTTTCTCGTACATAGGAATATCATAAGGTCAATAATGCGGAGATATACTAGATCCCTGCGGGACACCTTAAGATACTCTGCGGATCTTGTGCTGTTAACCCTCACCGCGAAAGCACGCTCTATCAGACTAGAAGACTGAAAGTTAACAAAGCAACCGTGATTGTCGTCATGAATTTCAAGGGTTGCAATTGAAGCCTGCAATCTCTTGATATTTTTCTACGATTGGCTATATTTATCCATGATAATTCTTTTAGTTTTTGGGATATGTTTTGACGCCGACGAATTCCATATACAAACCTCACATAAGGTTTTGGAGTACCTGAATTCTACGCTGATCAGTTGGATCAGTGCCGTAGACAGCATCATATTAACTGAGTTTCGACGGAAGGAGTGAATCAATCACAGAAAATGGATTCTACTTTTTTGTTCAGTACTTTACGATTTCCAAAAATAACTTCGAAATTAGCGTACACCGATATAAATTATGTGTAGCGATCTCTGCCGGAATTTTACCAAATTTGTTCACGCCTATGCACTGAACAGAGCATTTGCCTTTTTTTTAAATCGAAACTATGTTCTACTAAAGCTCAGCTATATTCATTGTTTCACTCTGAATTCGGTAACCATAAAATCGTGCCCGGAGGTGCCGGATGCCGATGTAAGGAGTGCGAATAACTATAAAATAAGAAAAAAAAAACTCGTGTAGTGGCAAATACAACGGGCATTTCCAATGCTGAATTATTCGCGAAGATGACTAACGTATTTTATGATTTATTTACATTAGCTTTTGGAAGGTGAGTTTTTGCAGGTTGTTGTTAACATTCGTCTTATTTGCTGGAGGTAAGGTCATGCATTAAATTTGCTGATTGAACATGGGAACTAATGAATGTATCTAAGAACAAAGGCAGAACTTGAATTCTTACCCAACATTGACTTTAGACGTACTGAAAATTGAAATACGCAGCAAACCAAATTAAAAAATACAGAATACTTTCGATATTATGAACGTACCCACAAGGTAAAGCCATAGTAAATAATTGCTCAAGAACTGAGACTGTAAATAGACAACGTCTGGGTAGCGTAGATGGAATTAAGAGATATCTAAAATGTATAGTAGGCGGTGTTCCTCAGGTTCCATTTCTAGGCCCACCTCTGCTTCTGATTTGTATCAGCTTAATATGTGTTTTCCAATCACGTGGAGATACACAGGGTGAACTACAATCAATGAGGTACAGTGTGCTCTCCCCACCAATAGAATGGAAAACTAACTGAAATTTGAATAACTGCACCATAAAATGCGCCGCCCCTGAAAAAACTGTTCATATTCATACTCAGTTTTCATCGGTTCCTCCTCTTTCATGTAACTAACAATACCAATGAGGTATTGCAGAAATAAAAAGTTTCAGCAGAGCATAACAGCACAGCTAAAACAGTTAAAATGAAGTTGGTGTTGAGTGAACTTTCTGTGTACGCGAACACATTGTTCTTTTGCGCAAAAATTACATTTGATCAGTATGCATTACTGTTTTTTGAAGGATCGACCAAAGAAAATAAGCAGAAGTAATTTCTCTGTAAAAATATTGAACAACTTTCGTAGTGTCCGTTGTCTAAACTGAATGCTGTTCTTATCTGGCTCAATTTGGAGAAACCCTGCTGCAAGATCTAATGTAGTGAAATATGTTCATTTTCCCAACTGATCTAAGAGTTCGGTTATCATTGGAAGTGTATATTTATCTCCTATTGTTATTTTATTCATTTTTCTATAATCAGTTACCATTCTAATTTTCTGTTTCCCACTTAAATTTAATTTGTTCGGTACTAGCCAATCTGGACTATTCTATGGACTCGTTGAGGTTGAATTATTTTTTGTTTTAACAAACTCGATTTGATTTTTGACTCCTTGCTTCAGAGCATGTGGATATCTATATGTTTTTACAGATATTGGACCTCTATCTTATGTATTTATTCCGTAAGTTTGTCGTTTTCTACTTTCTATTTCTTTCTATTTCAAACAAAGATTTTCTATTTCGTTCTTTTCTCTTCATATAAATGATCTAGGCGTAATTCTAATAGTATTTTGTCTTCTCTAATGGTATTTTGGAAATTATTTATTTGAATATTTTCATTTGTTTTTGTTTCCATGAAAATTTTCACAACCTGGAGTACTAGTTTTTAGCTGTGAGACAAAGTCTGCATGGTGGAAAATTATAACCAAGATTTGAATATGAAGTGGCTGATGAGAACATCGAATTCCTATTCCTTTTGTTATGTAGGAGAACATGAAATATAATGATTTTTAAAATGTGTATGGATTGAATTTAATCACTGACTAATTTGTATATGAATAGAAGACTCGAGATTACTCTTCTCGTTTCTAGTTTTTTTAATTATATTTCTTGTAATACAGATATATCAGAAATGTATACTCTTTTTATTATATTAATTTTTTGCTCTCTATAGAAAGGATACCAGACAATTGAAGCATATTCTAGAATATTATTACATAAACGTTTGTAGAGATAGATGTAGTGGCTTTTCCCTTTTGACATGACATGAGTTTCTGATAATGAATCTAAGCATTCTATAGGGCCTAATCATTACAATATCTATGCCTGATGGAATATAATTCCAAAATCTTGTTCTTTCGAAGAAATTTAATATTGCATCATTTATTTCATATTCGCATTTGATGATGAAATTTCCCAGAATATCTTGCTGATGAGTAGGTTACTACGAAACAGCTATCCAGAGATGATGAGCTCTCGGAATTGAATGGAAAATACTCATTTTAGGTTCTGTTCGCGTTCCTCTTAATGCACAAAAAACTTGATTATTTGGGTTGGTCAGAACAACGAAATCGTCTAATATTGAATTCCATGACTTGATTCGACTTGAGTTTCAATTAGTTACTATAGATGTCACAAAATACTTTTCATACATAACATTTAGGAATATTGAATGATAATTCATTTTTAACTGTATAGAGTCATTACTAAGCTTTTTTTCATTTTAAAATCGTCTCCAAATAACAAATAACATGAATATTGAATTTTGAGATGGAAGGTCATTTATCTTACACAAAAACAATGGTGGGCCTAAATTAGAGCCTTGCAGTACACCTGACAGAGACATTTATTTACAGTTATGTGCCCAATTTGTAAAAAGACCTTGTAAACATGGAATATTCTCCTAAAAATACGTCTCCCTCCAGACGAGAACAATGCAGCATAAAACTATTTACGTATATTTAATGAAGTCTTGAAGAAAGTACAATGATGACCTACTTCAATATGGCAGGTCAAGGCCGATGAAATTCGAATTAGCTATGCAATTGAAAATGAGGATCAACATGGTATCGACACAGCATTGAACACATATCTAAATGAAGTCCATCAAGATAAGGAGACACGAAATAACCATTACTTGGAGTTCTATCAAAGATTAACCAAAGTACTGGAGATTTATGTTGGAAATATGGCAAAAAGATTATGGAAGATGGATGGATCATGAAAAATTAAGGTTTTATCTTGCGGATCTTAGGAACAGGGGCGGGTCCAGAAAATTGTTCAGGGGGGGCACAAGACATTTGTTATATAGACATATTTTATAATTGTATTTCATCTTGTTATATCTTAGTGCAATCTTCATCCGTCTGTGAGATCACGTGGTCCCCCCTAAATCCGCTACTGCTAAGGAATGAGTTGCCTATTATCATTACCTTTCTGGAAATTCCCTGAACTCAATAAAAATTCTCGATCATGAAGATTGAATCTGCATTGCAATTCTCGATATTTTGTATTCTAGATTACAGGTTTCTGATGATAACAATCAACAGAGTTGAAAATTACAATTCATCTGCAAAACAACTTTTTTTATAATAATATGATAATATGATAATAATACTTCGTCATCAACACTCGTAGAGTGTACCAAAAGGCATGGCATAAGCGGATAGGGGGCGGCTATTATTATTGGCCTTACCGCTCCGGGTGACTTACTGATTTTTGGTGACGCATTCAGTTTTAAGAACATACAGCCCCAGCTCGGGTGTTCACTACGCTCTGTATAGACAAACCACATCATCAGTTGTTGTCCAACAAGGCATTTGGTCGCATTGTTCTTCACTTTCAGTATTTTCACATTTGAGGGACCACAATACGAAGGCGTAGAAGGGCCAACAACAAAATATTTTTGAAAATAGTTGGAATTGCCACTTTGAAGTGACAATTGCCACTTTGATCTGACAATTGTCACTTTGATCTGGTAATTGTCAGTTTGAAATGGCAATTGTCACATGGAACTGGCAATTGTCACTTTAAACTGGCAATTGTCACTTTGAAGTGGCAATTGTCACTTTGAACTGGCAATTGTCACTTTAAACTGGCAATTGTCACTTTGAACTGGCAATTTTCACTTTTATCTGACAATTGTCACTTCTATCTGGCAATTGTCACTTCAAACTGGCACTTTTTTTGCCAACTCCATGCAAAAATATTGTTTTTCAGTCAAATTAAAAGTGGAAATTGCCAGTTCGAAGTGACAATTGTCAGATCAAAGTGACAATTGCCACTTCAAAGTGACAATTGCCAGTTCAAAGTGACAATTGCCAGTTCAAAGTGACAATTGTCAGATCAAAGTGGCAATTGTCACTTCAAAGTGGCAATTCCAACTATTTTTAAAAATATTTTGTTGTTGGCCCTTCTACGCCTTCGTACCACAATTCGTTAATTTCACAAACACTTTTTTTCGATTGTGATATGGCATAGGATTCACAAATCTCAAGTTTGTGTAAAAAATGTAATCAAAGATTTTACTTTGACTGGATTATATCCTGTTGATCGTCGATTACTTGATTTCTACTCAGTTGTTGTTGTTTGGTATCAACAGCAAAGAGTAATGAAAGCGCATCAAGACTCCTATACACAATCTCTTATATCCTTAAGAATCATATGAAAGCATATTTAAATCTTTCGTATTTGGATAAAACCGCAAGAATATATAATGAGCTGTTCTGATCTATCATTAAAATTTTTACCGCAGAATTCCTATGCAAGCTTGCTCGAGTTGAACATGCATACCTACGTACATAATATGTAATCGCTTTTCTCAATACAGAACAGATCCGAAACAAAGGCAGCCTCCGACAACAAGTATTGGAATTGAGGAAAATTCTGTTCTAAGACGCATGACGTCAATTTAAATATTTACAAAATAAAATAAGGCAAGGTGCGGCATCGTCTCGCTTTGCTTCCGTGTCTGAAGTTATAGACGATCTTGCGACACCCCAGACAAATCTCCTATTTGCAACTAGAGTTATAAAAATGTAAATTACTTCTAAATATGGAGGGTGCTTTTGACCCTTCAAAGGTTTTGTCTCGGGATTTTCGAACGGTTGTTATCTAATCGTGCTTGGTTGACTTTATTTCATATCTTCCAGGTATTCCTTTCACATTATGAGCAGGAGAGACAATCATTAACGATACTTTAAAAGTAAGATTAGTTGCATCTGGGCGAATATATTTACTCAATGTGATACCTGGTTTCATCATGACAAAAAGCCATAAATTCATGAAATCAAAACAGATTATTAATAATCCAGCCTAAAGCAAATTTTCAACCCCATATGACTGCCAAATCAACTCTATCCAACGCCTGGCAAAGTTTTTCTACAAGATTATACTTCACATAACATTTTTAATGCAGTTTGTAGTGCATTACATATGCAACACAAATGCAGCTTATTTTCTTATTCGGTATTTTATAGACTTAGCCAAAATTCAGTTGGGGAGAAGCTAGTAAAATATTAGTAGTTTTGCATTGAGTACGGTAAAGTACTACTTTTACACGCAAAGCATTTAGGTAAAGTGCACTTTACTGCGAGTAGGTACAAATATTTTCAGGATATTTACATGCAAAAATAAAGTATACTGTTTAAAACAGGCAGAATTAACATACTAATACAGACTGGAAGTGAAATAAAGTGTGTGGTAAAGTGGAAACATACTCGTTTTCAAATAATTTTAAACCAACTTTAAAAAACTTTAAACCAATTTCAACTATCCAGTAAGTAGGGGTTTGGGAAGTTCAGGGTAAATCATAAGTGAATCGAGAAAAAACAAGACGTCTCAGTAAAAGTTCCTGAAGCGATCTGGGGGTTGGATAGTATTTTTTTTACGATTTGTTCCTGAAATATGCATCATTTCGAAAAAATAAAAAATTGATGTATCCAACTTTTGTGTGATTTCATTTTAATATTTTTATGAAACTTATTGAAACGTTCGTTTTTGTAAAGGAATTTAAATTAAAAAATTCTCTTTTTAAGTCGAAAAAGTTGGTAAACAAATTTTCAATTTTAGAAATTTTCCTGTACGTGCTCAATTTCTTCTTTAAGAAGGTGTGAAGAAAATGAATTGTTCGTTTGGAAAAATATCGGCAAAAATGCAAACACAAACGATCTTTCAGTAATTTTGAGAATTTCTTACTTATTATTGCATTGAAGTTGTTGAAGAAGATTTACATTCAATCATTCGTTAATAATTGAATACGTAAAAACTTGAAAAGACGTAGGCTATTTATTCAGAATTTTTTATACTTCAAATAATGTACAAGTCACTTTTTCAAATTTGAAATATAAAATTGTTTCATGACAGTCAGAACAGAAAAATAAAAGACAAAATAGTTTTGTTAAAATTTTATTTTATTTTGTCGCTCTTCGTCATGAGAACTAATACAGCTTCCAACAATTGTCTGTTAAGTTCACTTTGAGTTCAGAATAAGTAGCAAAAATTCACGTTGATTCATAATGATTCTACGAAATGTTCAACTGAACTCGAACAAGAATTAGTTGACCAAAAAGCTTCCGTCATATGTATGATGAGCATCCATTCAAATAATGATTAGTGATTTCAGAATAAGATAGATGCAATTTGTACAGATCTAACGGACCTTACTTCCTGTTCAAAAGATATTATCCCAACATATGAATACCTGTGTTTTTTCTCTTACGTTTTGATACTTCTCATAGGTAAACAAACAAAATCACTCATGCTTTCATCATATTTGCCTTGACTCCAATTCTCGATGATATGAAAACAACCATTATTTGCCTTTTCATAATTTCATCGTAATTGCACTTTTTCACAAGTTTTATGATTTGTTTGGCCGATTTATTAACATCAATGAAACCAATTTTTACAACTTCATTGTTGTCGGCTGATCATGATCGCGACTTATTCACTTCCTGTTATGTGCTCAATAAATATTAGCAATAATCAGCCGGTTGATTTTTCTCATTATATCCACTTTCTACGTATTGGTAAAGTGAAAGTCGTGAAACATTTTTGAATAACATATTTACTCAAGAATGTCGGTTTCCTGTATTTTCTAGATAAATCGAAATTATACATATAATCCATGGACAATGGAATGATTTGCACAAGTATTTGTCAGATATAATTCCACTTCTGCCGCAGTAGTAGCCAGCTAAAAAGAGTAGTTTTCCGTAAGAAAGTGATATCGTTAGAGAAAAATATATTTCGACATCGTCAATTACTTCTTGAAACTAATAGATCATCAATATTTTTGTCCTAGCATATTTTTAACAATGATGCTGTAGGATGGCGTCGATATATAATACAATACATGTTTTCAAGGAATATCTGTTTTATCAAACACTCAGACTGGGTAGGACGTATACCTTATCAGTTTTGGAAAAGATCGTGGCATTTATTTTCTTCACGGATAAGTGAGAATGAAAAAAAATTACATTACAGTGACGAAATTAGTTACAAGTAGGTACTTACTCATTCATCACACTTTGAAAATTCTAGGGTCATACTGAAAAAGTCCATATTGTAAAATTATATTACGTAATGATGGGTACTTTTTGGCTTTCACCTCACAACTGAAGTTGGAATAATATGTTGTGAATGTATATAGTTCACGATGTGAAATTACTCTGAATATCTATTTATTTTACGGAAAGTTGCCTGAATAAAACATAAAACAGCAACTTCGCTTCGTGCCTATTTATTTTGTGGAAATTCATGTTGAATATCAAATGATGATAAAACTATTGCCTAATTTCCACTAAGATCGCGATCGTATTGAATAAAATCTCAATGGAAATCAGACAAGAGTTTTGTCTTCATCCTATATAGTTTTTAAAAATATACCTTCTCAAAGTGCAAAATCCAGATAGTTCATACATGTCTGCACAACATTCTTTGGATATATAATCAAGAATTCTCCAAAACTTGAAAACAGTTATTCAGTTGTTAATGTTTTCAGTAGTTACTTCAACTTCTTTTTTGAGACAAATTACTCATCTCAAGTATCTTCATCAATTATGACAAATGTCGGTATTTTGGAAAACATTAAAGGATGCAATTTAATTAAGGATTGAATTCAAGGTTGAAACCTGAGAATATAAATGAAAAAATTCCTCTTGTAATAGTCATCATCTGGTTGAAAATTTAATAACATATTATGGGTTTTGTCTGTATTCACTTGCAGTGAGTTGATAGATCTCAATTCTAGTATTCTAGACAGATACATTTTTATATGGTTGAAATTTCCTCTTCGTTTTTTTATTGTGAACTACCTGACATTGAAGTTCTGGAGGAAAATGTGGAACAAAGAGTATTATCGAGGGTAAGTAGTACCATAAACTTTCATTTTGCACGAAAACTTGGTTGCTTTGGTAATTGACGAGAGCAAATAACATGATAAAATCACGACACCGAAGGTGGAGTTATTTTATCTAATGTTGTTTGATCGAGTCATATTACAAGCTACCAAGTTTGAGTGGAACAAAATTAAAGTTTATACGATGAAAACAAAACCTCGAGTGGTATTTAGTGAGATAATTTAACGAATCAAATAAATGAATTATTAAACAAAAGTGAATAGAACATAACTTATTAAATTAAATCAATAATTCATTGAACAACAAGTACATTTAATAGGAAATATTATTTAAATATACAATTAGTGAAAGTACAGTTTTGGTACACAATC
This sequence comes from Chrysolina americana, assembly GCA_958502065.1. NCBI lineage: Eukaryota > Metazoa > Arthropoda > Insecta > Coleoptera > Chrysomelidae > Chrysolina > Chrysolina americana. The sequence goes on from OY293412.1 coordinate 92,750,504, forward strand.
CTACCCGAAGAAGACTGCTGAATTTGATTATTTTCCTCTTTTAGATATGTAACTAAAGTGGAATGATGCTGTGAGTCTAACTGAAGGAATGGCTTCAGAGAATTGGCGTTCGAATGTCCGGTCAGCTTGATAATTTGTTGTTCTGAGACTCCTGCTTTGGCAAAAGTAGAAATAGTGCTAGCCCTATGGGAGTGATTAGTAATTTTATTTTTCAGATCTAGACCAATGTTTTCTGCAGAAATTCTGGTCCACTTTGAAATTTCGTTTACACGAATGGACACATTTTTGTACCATCCCTTGGCATTTTCATTTTTCGAAAACGGATTTGGTGTTAGAAACAATCTATCTGAAAATCTATCTGAAGAAATATGTTTGTTTCGTATTTCTAGAAGAATTTTCAACAATCTTAAAATGTTCCATTATTGTATTTTTCGGCTTTGAAATAATAAATTTTACACTGCGCACTTTCACCACCTCTCCAGGCTAATTCAAAAGCGGCGATATGAGTTTTTTTTGAAGTCCCATTGGAGTATTTTCATCCCACTGCTCTGCCATTTTTATAACTTCTTTACTTAATGCTATAGAACCTTGTCTTATTTTATCTAAATTGCTCTGCAGTTGCTTGCGTTTAGGATTTTTAGCGTTTCTAGCGGCTTGAAATGTCACATCTTTGAATGGGTCAAACACAATATTATAATCCATGTAATATTTTTGTTGCAAAATTTTGGCTACAGTATTCCACATTGTTTTAACTACGTACTCCTTGTAGTCATTTCCGTCTGATTTCTTCATATACGCCCAATCTGCCAATATGCTTGAGATTTCCGGCTGCGACGTTGAAGGTAATAAATAGTTCATACCCCTTTTCTCGACAAAATAATTCAAACTACCTCCAAATTGATGATTTGTTTTTTTTGGTGTTTTTTGGAATGGCGTTATCTATTGCAGAATTTATTATTTGAGTAGTTGCACTACCAAATCTACCGTTAACGCTCATTTGAAATTAAAAACAACACTTTGTAACAAAAAGTATGAAAATTTGTTGTCATTTGGCTTTGTTGATAGCAACGCGTCCTTGGGTATAGCGTCGGATTCAATAAAGTAATTCTAGTAGTACGACCATTATTAGTTGTTGCCGTGGTGAAGGTAAATAACAGTTTATCCACTTGCAAACAGTTCCGTTCCTATTTATCCGACATCAAACTGCCAAAACTGACGTTTCTTATGGACGATTTTATACATGAGTCGAATTATCATTATCGAATCTTTCTGCTGAACATGGAGATTTTTTTCAAGAAATCATCGTTGTGGAGAAGAAAAAATGTTGGAACTGAACAAAAATATAAATAGAACATGGATACGCCTTTAAAAAAGCTCGGTACCACAGTACACAATCGAAGGACAGTCAATTTAATATCTGGGTGTATCAAAATGCAGTATCAAGATATTAGAGGGGTATTTTTCAGGTTAAAATAAGACTTTTTTTTAACCTTTTTCTGCAAACGCTTCGTTAACGATCTACAGAGCGTTAAAAAGTTTCAACACTTCTTTATTGTTTTTCTCATAGCTCTTTCAGTTATTGAGATATAAAGATCAAATTTCAAACATACGTTACGTTTCAGGGCTCACATCATTTAGCATGCCGAGTGATCGTAAGATTCTATAGGGAGATACTTCAACAGGGGTTGAGCCTTTTTTGACCCATAAACTTTTTTTGTGTTGCGCCACTGCTGGATTCTGAAATACGAAATGAATTTTTTATTTTCTTTATAATATTTTTTGGGTCTTGTAACTTTTATCTTGATAAGTACTGACAAGACCCTTGACAAGAGTTTCAGCATATTTTTGAGGTTGTTGCAACCAAAAATTTTAATCTATAACATTGAGTCACCCGGTATACCTTACCGAAGAAATTGAAACTGGGCACAGCATCTGTAACGGAGTAAGTAGCTTGTTTACTATTTCTGAGAGATTTAACGCAACGCAATGACCAAAACAACAACAAGGCTAAGAAAGGACGGTGGCTTTTCAGTTAATTAGGAGAGTGATTAAGCAGCTTGCCAGCAGTTGTTTTAATTAGTTTTTGTGCGTTGTTCTTACCAGTTAGGCCTACAATTATCCGCCGAATTGCGGATTGTAGACTTTCGGAATCAGAGGAATTTCTTGAGGTCATTTCTATTTATAATGTAAAAGTTTCTGAAAAAATACCCAACAATTGATACAGATGGCATAATGGCAATTAAGGTACCACTGACTCAGCAGCGATATATAGGGTGACGAAGTCATTTAATCGTAGATTGTTTTTGCTTTTCACTTCATTCGATACTGTCATTCCATACTTCTAAGAAGATATGGAAGTGCGGGGCAAGTAATTTCGTTCATTTGACAGATTCTTGATGAACCATGACCAACAAACTAGAATGAATGATGAAAAGAGTTACACAGAAGAAATATCATATGGAGTGCCTCAGGGTACGGTGTTTAGGGTCCTTTTTTCACCGTCTATATAGATAATATCCTTTGTTAGAAAAAAAGCCGAATCAATAGCTTTGCTGATGATACTCATAATATACTAGGGCACAAACTGCAACAAATCGATAGAAAAACTTTGCTAGATGATAGGTTACTCTTACTGGATTCCGATAAAATGCTCTTTCACCATTCAATAGCCTTGAGACGTTCCTGCCAAACTTTGCAGTCACCGTAAAATACAGTGCTCAAAAATAGAAACGGGACACCTAGAAATTTCGTTCGAACTTGAGTAGTTGTTACTTTTGAATGCCTGATCCGATTTGAATGTTCTTTGCAGATGATGAGAGTGCGTTTCATTGGCTTTTGACTGTTTGGGCCGAATATTGCCTATTGTCACACTCGCCAAAATTACAGGGTGATATATTGGTTTGTGCAAATTCGACTAAAAGTCATTCAACCCCCGTTTACGCCAAACATACTTCATAAATTCTGGAGACTTTTTTGATTGATATTCTGAAAAACCTATAGGGTGTTATACAACTTGCAGAAGTGATGCGGGTTCGTGGAGGACCCACAAAATATTGATTAATGTTGGATGCGTATTTTATTTTATTGTTTATGTTCATGTTGCACTAATAAATGTTGTTACAATTTCAATGAATGGTGACATCTAATCCTTCTCTTTGGAAACCAATTTAATGATAATAATGATAATCTGCAAATGAAAATCAATCAACCGAAGAAATATTTACGAAATAAGTGAGAATATGTGTATTTCTTGAGAGTCAAAGAGATTGGATGATTTTTTGTGGAATTTACAGTTGTTATTACACCAGGTAGGTTTTTGCAGAATATCGATAAATAAACACCAATCAGAAAAGTCTCCAGAATATATGAAGTATGTTCAAATCGGTTCAGAAATGAAAAAGCTAAAATTGTTTGTAATTGGTAAGGAGTAAAATGCTATGTTTTCTCAAAACATCGTCGATATTTCTAATTCTAGTGCAACTATTCCATTTTTTTTTCTCAGAATATCATAAAAATGCATGAAATTTCATGTTCTAATGGAAATGAAAAAAAAAAAAAATTTGGCGTAAACGGGGGTTGAATGAATTTTAGTCGAATTTGCACAAACCATTATATCACCCTGTAATTTCTGCGAGTGTGACAATAGGCAATATTCGGCCAAAACAGTCAAAAGCCAATGAAACGAACTCTCATTATCTGCAAAGAACATTCAAATCGGTTCAGGCAATCAAAAGTACCAACTGCTCAAGTTCGAACGAAATATTCAAGGGTAATATAACAAGACTTTGATAAATAGTCGACTATTTTCATTGCATCTAAATTTTGACTGCATTTTATAATTATTTAACGAGACATCATTTTGGCATTAATAATCTGATGAAAACCCGAATACTTTGACGTTAATAACAAATTTTTAAAACAAAAAAAGAAATCATTATGAAACAAAGAAACAAGAAATCATTGATTCATGTGAAACTGATAATTTCTGATACCATAGTGTACTTATACAGGGTCTTCCAGAATAAAGGGGACAAATTCCGATGACACCCCCAATCGCCTTTCTCCAATTTTCAAGCTACTTACTTAATTGATATGAAATGTTGTCGGTTTTCTTAATTCTCAATATTTTCTCAAGAGAAAAGGGATAAGTTTAATTATCATTATCTGAGAATTCAGAAACATTTTAAAAAATCTATAATTTCTGTAGCGTGGAAGTTGGGGAGGGGCGATTAGGGATAACCATCTGCCATACGCCCCTGTTCAAAGTTATAATATAAAAGGCATTGAAGTTTCAAACTACGTGCTGTCAAATGGTATATCAAATTACATGGAGGAATGTTGATCTGTTATAGAGTTATTGTGGGAAACGTAATTTTTTTTCTCTGTAGTTCTGTGAATACTCCTCTTTTAGAATATGTTTATTGTAATTTTTAGCCTTAAAATGGAGTGCGGATTGTATAAAGGGAGTTTGTTTCCTTTATTCTGGGACACACCCTGTATTATAATATTATTGAACAAGAGCATATATATTAGATTATTCGTTTAAGAAAACATAGTATACCTTGAGTTATCCACATCTGAGGAGAGCATACTTATAATAGAGAATTTGGAAATTTTTATGATATTCTCTAGTTTCACTTGTTCAAATTTTCCTCGGACATACACGTACTTAATATGAATCTGACTGTTTATGATGCTGCTCTATATCGTTTCGAACTTTGATTGATTCTGGGGCAATGTACTCGTATTTACATTCTATTAAACATAACATTACTTACATAGTAAACATCAATTACCAGCTGGATTCCTACTTATTGATTTCGTTCGCATAACACAATGTGGAATGTATGGCTCGATTGAAGAAACTCGATATTTTCGAAGTTCAGAAAACACTTTCAAATAACTATCGCGGTAATTCGTAATATTAACACGCAATGTATCGACATGTCACTAAACTATTATATAATTTAGAATAATTGAAAATTGCTTCACGTCCCATTTTCGTGGTGAACAATTAAACAAATTTGTTTGCAATTTCAACATGAATATATTGTTATCAATATTAATTGGTTAGCCTCCCAAACCGGTTCATAGCAAAACATAACTAGACACATTTGAATCTAAAAATGGACATGTTGCGGACTAGATGTTTTATGTAACATATCCACAATGTTGCTTTTCACCCTTGGGTTTTCCTGAGTTCAATCTGAGCTGCTGTGCGAAGGCTGACTCAAACCCATTCAACCACTGACTAACGGGGCAAGGCAGCAATTACAGATCCTCGTTATCTCAGAAAATTTTAATAACAGGACTACTTTTCTAAACAGTGTCAAGTGCATTATTCATTATGCGAAAGAATCAAGTTTCTACCAAGGAAAATATTGTCCGAACAACAAAATTTTTGTTGTAGTCTTAACATCTTAAGTCATTCTGGCAACGATCACGTCGAGAAGGGTAGCCTCTAATATCCTCCAAAGAACGTTGGACGACGTTCACAGTTGGTGCCAGAGGGAACAGATGTCTGTTAGAGCCAGCAAATTTTTATCAGGAAAAGAAATCTGGAAGACCTATCTCCACTTTCTTTTAAGGCAAGGTTATTCCATTTGCAGCAGAAGTGAAATATCTAGGGGTCACACTTGATAAAAAACTGACATGGAACGGTCATTTGGAAAAGGTTCTCCACAAAGCCAGAATGTCTTTATGGCCTTGTAGGAGGACTTGTTGAAAATCTTGGGGCCTAGGTCCCACACAGATCCACAGGATATATGTGATGGTTGTTAGACCAATGATCACATACGGTGCTATTGCCTGATGGCCGAAAACTTCACAGCGAACGGCCCAGGTGAAACTCTTAAGTTTACAGAGACAGGCTTGTCTGTCGATACTAGACCTACCTACTCTCCACATCTTCCTGGAGGAAAAGGCTAGATGGACAACCTACAGAATCATGCATATTGCCAATTACATGCAACAGATCTCCAACAGTAAATTTTGACCTGCCTTATACCGTTCTAATTCCGAAGAGAGACAACTGGGTCCTCCATAAAGAGGAACTACTGAGAGCAGATTGCTGTTGATTCACAGATGATTCAAAAACACCCTCACGTTCTGGTGCAGGTGTATACAGTCGTATACCTAGAACAGAAATATCAACCTGTCTAGGATTATATGTGACAGTATTCCAGGCGGAAATTCACGCCATCGATCTGTGTAGAGACTGGAAAAAACCAACCTCTCACAAAGATCAATCAAAAGTTTCTCGTACAGTCAAATGGCTTTGAAAGCACTTGGCTCGTATCGATGAACGTCTAAGCTGGCGTCAAACTGCCAGAGAAGACTCTCGGATCTTCTTGTAAGAGAAGGTGCCGCAAGAAGGTTCATTGGATCAGAACCTGCCATTGCCATCTCACCAAGATTTGCCCAATATACATTGAACACCTGGACAGCAAGGAAAGTTTTGAACTTCTTGCAAATCCTACCAGGAGTGGCCCATTCCAAGGCATTCATATATTCCTCGAAGAATTTGACCAAAACACTGTTAGACTCCAGCAGGGATGACCTGCGATGTCTAACAGGCCTACTCACAGGCCACTGTCGTTTGACACATCACATGACAGGGCTAATACCCGACATGTCGACTCTGTCTTGAAGATGAGGAAACAGGTTTTTGATGTTTGGCAGAGTTCTACTCTTTCCCTCGAACCTGAAAGATCATACATTAAATAAAACTATAAAAGTTTATTTGGTAAAATACGAATTGGAATGAGTCACAATAGAAAAGGAAAAACTGTAAATTCAAGGAGTTCAATAGAACTATTGAAAAAGAGAAGTAGGTATGATTCAAATAATTTTGAATCTATTTCATCAGAAAGGCAATAAGAGAAAACGATAACTTCCTGATGAAATAAAATTTTTTTTTCAAAACTCTTGTTGTGAAAGTAGTTGAAAATTGATTCCTTTGCCACTATACACTGTTACAAATTTTCTTTTTTCATTTCTCCATTTTTAGACTGTGAAACGAATTTCCTTCAAAAATCTTATTTTCAATTAATAATTTGTCATTTGAATGTTCACAGCTTCAAAGGATGAATATTTTTTTTAAACTTTTGCTTTCATAGTGTGACAGAATATGTTAATATGAACTGTAGTGATGGATAGACAATGATTAGTACAAATTCAACTTTTTATTTTGGAATACCAACCTGTATTTTTTATTGTATTTTCTCAAATGCCAAAAGTCATGTTCCATATTGGCGTATTTTCATCTGACCTACAGAGTGTTTTGGAAATATTGACCTATTGGCAGTAAAATAAAAAAAATATAATTCCGTAACAGATGTTATTGAAGACTATCAAAGAAGGAGACGTGAATCATTGATACTTTCACATGTATATTGAATTATATCTATTTTATTGATACCTAATCAAGGTCCTACTATAAGTTAGAATGTACAATAATTCCTTACTCTCTTTGTTATGTAAGTTTAAGGATCCTGATGTCAGTAAATGAAAAATATAAAAAATGCATTTAATATTTGCGCCAATTCAGCAGCTCTAGTCTTTTTTGATTTATAGGGGCTACTCACTAGGTTTTTGAAAAATATAAGTCCTGGAACGTCAGGAATATGCGCACTTGAAAGAAACTGGGCGAATTTGAACCATAAGTGCATTCTTCTGATTAACTGCTTATGATCCTGACGTTCCAAAACCACTATTTTTCAGAACAAGAACAAAGCTAAAAATTAACCTTTTCGGCATATTGATCTGCGGATCTCAAAATTGTCTCTGTTCATTCCTGGAATTCATCATAAAAAAAGTAATGTAAAAATATCATTATTATTGTAACTCTCTATTTGTTCCATCTCAGATGCCTTCAATACTATGATTCAGGCAGGTATAGAGACTTTGACCTCCGTTCTCTTTTATTACTAGCCATTTATGTATTGCGGTTGCATAACGCCCCTTCAGATTAAAATCACATAAACATAAAGTTCTCGACAAGGTTGAATTTGTTGGTTCGAGATAAATATTTATTGTCACCGGTTACTGTTTTTTTTGACATTTCGGTTAATATCATAAATTATGAAAATCCGTCCATCCGTTTTGTTCCACAGAATCATAACGAGTTTTAGCTCAAATCATCAACAATTTATATTAGATGTTTGCACTACGATATGGTGTTACAGATACATTACGAATTTCTTCTCAATAGACATTTGCGTTTTGCTCTCTCATCACTCTTTTATTGTATATTTTGTTTGAATTGCAAGATGAAGAATTTTTTTAAAAAAAGAAAAATATATTGGTTTATCCAGTTTTCCGCTTTGATCTATAAGTACAATTGGTATAGTCGTTGGCAAGTCTCTAACAGAAAACAACCTGTATTAAATTATATCTGTTAGATTATTGACTAAGTTTTCTAATGCTATTAAAAAATCATAGCTCAAAGTATGTTTCAATGTTAATAGGGAATCACCTATATACGTACAGTGGTAATTAAATCGAAACATCTCGAATATACCAATTGCATATATTGAGGGAAGACTGGATTATTTCATACATTTTTAATTATTAGTTTAATAGTATTTTGCTAAGTAGCATCAACAATTTCTTCCCACAAACATTTGTCACATAGATTTTGGTGCAAAAATAAAGAGCTACTCAAATTCGAGTCTATTCGAGGTGGTGCTGTACGTTTTCAGGGTTTTCCTACAGCTAAAAAGTGTACATCATGAAGAATACATCATCTGAAACATCAGTAAGTCGCCCCGGAGCGCCACGGCAAATAATGATAATAGCCGTACTCTACCCGCACAGGCTATGCCTTTGGGTACACTCAACGAGTGTTTATGAGGGAGTATTATTATTATTATTATTATTATCTCGGTGACGTTAAAAGATCGAAGGGTGGTTAAATGAGGGCAAAGTTGCGTATTTCAGAGGTCAATTAGGTGACACAAAAAATCTGATCTAGCTTCTTTGGTTTTGGAGTTATACACGAAAAATCGAAAATTTTGAAATTCTTTTTTTTGCCTATAAGAATAATTTTATTTTTTGAAGATTTTTTGAAACTGTTGGCACTTTGCGATATCAACTTTTTGTAGACTATCCAAATATGCGATAAAAGTTATATACAAAGTAGTTGTAACATACCTCAACTTTTTATTTTCAAATATGGACCTGTACTTTTAATAACATTTATTCAAATGCTAAGAGTCGTGTTTCATGTTGGCGTAGTATTTTCATCTGAACTATAGAGTATTTTGGGAGTAGTAAAATCAACATTATTTAATTCCATAACAGCTATAATTGAAAAATATCAAAGAATTAAAAAGTGAACCAATGACAAGTTTTTCAATTACAGCTGTTATGGAATAAAAAAATAATAATTTTACTGCTATTAGTTCTCTAGTTCCAAAGCACTCTGTAACTCAGATGAAAATACCACGCCAATATGAAATATGACTCTTGACATTTGAAAAAATGCAATAAAAAGTACAGGCCCGTATTTGAAAATAAAAAGTTGAGGGTGGACCGGGTTGTATATAATTTTGATTTATATATTTGGATGGTTTACAAAAAGTTGCTACGGCAAAGTGCCAAAAGTTTTAAAAAATCTTCACAAAATAAAAAGATATAGGCAAAAAAAGAATTCCGAAATTTTCGATTCTTCCTGTAAAACTCCAGAACCAAAGAAGCTACATGAATTTTTTTTTGTTTCACGTTATTGGCCTCTGAAATACGCAACTTTGTCTCCATTTAACCACCCTTCTATATTTTGTTGTTGAATAGTCCTGTATATGAATTGACAACCCACACTTTTACTTCTGACTTCAGGACCTAAAATTATCCAAATTCCTCCAATTCCAAAAACGTAATATTTAGCTCCTACATTGACAATTCTGACAACGGTAATTTTGAGATTGGGGGTTTATTTTGACAGTTTATAATGGGTGTTCATTTTCGATTTCAGTATACCATATCTTCATTATGATAATAGATAAATCGATGATTTTATGGGCAAATGTATACTATTTTTAATCAGTTTTTCGGGATTTACATGAGAAATGGAATGAACTTTATTTGAGTCTTTTTTTTGAAAACATTGACGGTTTTCGAGATTTTTAGCATGACAGCTGTTTTTTCCAAAATTGGTCACTCATCATATTTGAAATTATAAAGTAGTGCAAAGTCTCATCAAAATCTATTCATGGTCAAATAATAAACGTTGGTGACTCTATACAGGGTGCGAAAAAGCTTGCCAAACATTGTAAATAAAAATGTTCAAAATCTTCTTTGTTTCAAATGGAAGATCCGGTATATTATTGATCCATAAGAAGCGCCAACAGAGGATCTACAAATTTCATCAAATATTCCCTTTCTTTAAAAGGTGTTTTTTCGAAGAATGGAAATTCTTCCTATTCCTTCGCCATAATTTTAATTAACGATTTTTTTTATGGTGAACCCATTTGAGTCGACTGATAAGGCGATATACAAAAAATATCTTGTTTCAATTATGTACATTTCATATAACGTGGCCAAACAATTTTTTCATTTTTGTATGATACATTTTTCTATATGAAAAACCTATTTTTTACATTGGATGCAGAATTTTACACATAAAATTTACTAAAGGTTTCAATTCTTATACTGGCATTCACCAAAGATTTCAATACTTATACATACTAGCAGGCAAATATTTATCTGCCAAACTTATTGATTTTCAAAGAATCATTTATACGATTTTCCTTGAAAGGTTGTGGTAGGCCAGGTAATTGCACAAATTTAAAAGTAATTAAAATTATTGTTAATATTCCAAAATACACATTTTAATGTGAATGAAAATAATAACAGAGTGGTGGTCGAATTCACATGGCGAAAGAATAGGAAGAATTTTCATTTTTCGAAAAAAAAAAAAAGGTTTTTAATAAAAACTATCGATTTAAACCATAGGGAATATTCAATGAACTTTGTAGAGCCTCTGTAGGCGCTTCTTAGGGGTTACCATTATTAAATATAGATGACTCTGCACATTTTTATTTACAATGTTTGGCAAGCTATTTTTTGCACCATGTATATCACAGGTCGATTTTGGAAATATCGTTTGGGGGAGTCACCAGCGTATATTATTTGACCAAGAATAGATTTTAATGGATTTTAAGTTGTGCAAAACTTCATATTTTCAAATATGATGAGTGACCAATTTTGGAAAAAAAAGCTGTTATGCTGAAAATCTCGAAAAGCGTCAATCTTTTCGAAAAAACGACTCACATAAAGTTCATTCCATTTCTCATGTAGAAACCGAAAAACTGTTAAAGAATGCAGGTTGCCTTTAAAAAAAACATTCATTTTGTAGAGTTTAAAAAATAGTATCATTCTGCTCATAAAATCATCCATGTATCTATTACCATAATGGAGATATATGAGACCGCGCTCTTGTTGCAGGACCCTGTATATCCAAAAATGAATCAAATTCAATACTGAGTACAGAAGATCTTGAAACAGTAGAAACTCTCAAAGGATGAATTGTTATCTCACTATCATGACAACCTCTGATGACATTGGACTACAACAAACAGTTCTGAGTGAAAAGCAGACTTAAATTAGGCAAATAAAATAATTAACGAACTATGAAAAATACGTCGTTATCAACCATAAAAATCTTTATTTGCTAACAAAGAAATCACAAGTTATACGTTCAAGGTCGAATTCCCCCATTTATTATTACAATAAAGGAATATGGTTTGAAAATGTGCTTAGCATGCTGTTGTTGTAGCAAAGTATATTCAATTAACGATCACTTGGATTAGTCAATCGAAAAAGTATTGGCGTTATAGATAAAATGGCTGTTAGATAAGTGCTATCATATGAAATACAATATTAATGAGTCTGTGTATTCGTTTCAGTACGTTTTTGATACATACAAGGAAGAGCAAGTATTTTATGTTATGATGAAGATAAAATAATATTCAGAAATTTAATCAATTTAAACCAGAAAATGTGGGATGGAATCAGCACAGAGTTTATTTTTTAGTCAAAAACAATTCGTAATCGAGATCATCGTGAAAACCAAGAAAATGAAACATGTCTTTCTTTGAGCTGACGCAAAAAAATTGGGAAGTCGCATTTCCTAAGTTGCTCTATGAGAACTATGGATGCTATTTTAGAAAAGCATTAACCATGAAAATGTCCATCAAAGTGACCAATTTGTCTGGGATGCTTCAGAGAAATAAACGAGTTCGTGAGTGAGGAATCATGAAGAAGACTAATTGGTCACTTTTTAATAACATCCGAAACCTTTATGTTTAATCTTCGAACCCATATATAGCAACAATACTCTGGGACTGGTGGAATCTATGCTTTATAGATTAAAACGAACGATGATAATGATGATGAAGGTTCATGATCTCTCCGGTGCTCGCTTGGAGTGATCACCGAGCACCAGAGAAGATGATGCAGGTTTTCCGGGCTTTCCTGTAGCTGAAAAGTGAATACGCCACTTAAAATCAGTAAGTCACCCCGGAGGGCCACGACAAAAGATGATAATAGCCGTTGTATATCCGCACAGGATATGTCTTTGGGTACAATCTAGGAGTGTTTATGAGGGAGTATTATTATTAGTAGAAATCGTTATCAGGAGGGATTCAATTCCAAAATTGATTATAACCAGAAAAACACAATGCTTTGGTGTGCCATATTATCACAATGTTCGTGAAATTCTCATTTAAGTGTCAGATACTAAACAATGTAACAGCGAAGGTCCTGGCAAAAATCAATTCATTCAATTTAGTGCCATTTGGTGTTCAAAAAATGGAAAAGTTGCTGTCATTGCCATAGAAATGAGATTGTTTCATTACACTCGAACTATTCAGAAGGAAAAAATAAATATTTCTAAAGAGATAGAAATTACCTATTTTCAAATTTCTTGAATTGCTTGAGCATGAAATTGATTTCGGAGTAACTTTTCCTAATACCTTTTTATCTGATGCCACTTTTCATCTCTCGAAAGTATTTTTCTTAAATTTTCCGCTATACCTCTGATCACGTGATATGTGTCAACATCGATTTTTTGGTTGTCGGACATGAATTAATCAATTGTTTTCCTGCAATACTCTAATAAACTTTTTTCCCATACGATGTTACATGCATTATGGCGGACACTGTATAACTATGTGAAATGTGATGAAGTAATCGACTGAAATTTTGAACGGAAATAGGTGTTATGTAACATATTATTTGAAAGATCTATTGATATTCCAAACAGCCATTATGAACTTTCGTAGAATTTATTTGTACCCGGTGAAAAAAATATATTTGATGTCGGATGAAATGTGAAATGCATACATTTACACCATGAAATTGAAATACGAAAAATGAAGTTCAACTAACAATAATTATAGTAATCTGAAGAAATCAATATTACTTAGGTTTATCTATAAATGGTAACTAAAATTCCAGAGACACCATTGGAATTTTGGAAACGATGATGGTTAAATTATGGCAAAGTTGCACATTTATGTGACTAAAAATATGCCGTCGAGAAAATTTCGAAAATCCGAGTATTTCCATACATTTTTTTTGTCTTCACTAGCATATTTATATTGCCACTTTTTCATACTATACGATGGTGTATTCAGATTCACCATCCGCCGACGTTTTTGGTCATCATCATCAACATCAACTTTATTTTTCCGGTGGGCGCTGTAGTGGATTTTGACGAATAATAATAAGCATTTTTAATCTGATTACTTCCATTACTTCCACATAGTTGACATAGGTAACCTCTTTCACATATGATGGGAAATAGGGATTTGAAAATAAAAGTCAGAGAGTTTCATGCTTTAAGCTCTTTCAGACTTTTTCTCAATATTCCATTTTTCAAAAATATTTATTATTTTACAGTAATTTGGCCATGCTTTGTTTGTGTCATATCAAAAGTTCACTGTTATATTTTAAGATATTTATTTTTTTATCTTAATTGACTTAAATTGTTTCCGCCTAAAATAACTAGTTCTGTAGTAATCAACCAACTATTTTCATCGAAAATGCGCTTGAAATGAGTCTTATCAAATAACATTCCTTCATTCAAAGTCACTGGTCTAGGAGATAGGTTGAACAATTGCTATCGTGACTGTAGGTATCATTACTATTACTGATTTCCGTAACTGATCAACCGCGTATTGTTTACAAAGCTGCAACTCAATTATTCATCAAATCAGAGATATCTTGCTTTAGTTCAAATTACCAAAGATAATAGTTCTGTTTCTCAAGAGGAAGAAGAGCAACGCACTCAACACGTTCTTAGGAAACAAATTACTGAAGCAATCAAAACTGAATTGGCATTCTTGATATATCTTCAGCAACATGGGCATCGAGGCGCAGAATGTTATATAAAATCACAACTTTGCCGCGATTTAACCTACTTTCACGTCGGTAGCTTCTAAAATTTGGAAAGTTATTTAAATGTATAGTATAGTACGTCTTATAATGAGGAGATTTGTAGGCGTAAACAAATTGAACATTCATGTCAACTCGTTCGACTGGCAAAAATTAAAACCAGGCAGTTTGGCATTCGGAATTCGTTGGACTTGACATTATTTCGGGAATTGGCTGAAAATAGCGTTCTGGTATCGGAGTAATTAGTTTCACATCTGTGGACGTGTTGCCATGACTTCACACAACGAAACCATTGAATTAATTGGAGGTAATTCACTGTTTAATCGTCGAACCACTTCTATATATTCAATTTCGATTTAAATATCATAAGTTAACTTAGGTTCAAGTATTCGGAAAGTTCCCATGAGGTAGACGTTATAAATAATGAAAATGTTGACCTCTAGTTTGAACAAATATCCCCGAAATGCTCATGAATGGGCCTGATTCGGGTTACTTTGGTGGCCACTTTTCTTCTCTTCAGTCAATTCATCTACAACGTTGCTATTATAGCAAAAGGCAAATTCGCAAGGACAGTCTCTGAGCTTACACCGGAAAGTTGTTTCTGCCAAAGGTTTTCGATTTGAAGCAACCATCAGGTCAATTTTTGCACCAGTACCAAGAATAAGTCTGTGTAAAGCAGTGTTCAGTGCATGATAGAGGAAGGACAGCTTCAGAAACACTCTGAGACTTGCAGATATTTTATCAGAAGTGCGGATCTTACTCAATCTATTGTGCATTTATGATTCCAGTGATATATAATGGCAGGGGAGCCCAAACGGGGATTTCTGGATTTACTGAAGCGCGGCAGATTAATATATATGGGGATACCTTGTACCCGTTAAGTACCTCCACCAAATATGAACCTCATAAATAAGGCCGCGCGTCCAGGATAAAGGATCAGATTATTAAAAAAAATTGATCGTCAAAAATTCTCGAGCGCGTCAGATTAAGATAGGGTGAAGTAATTACATGCTAAAAAGTGTATATTCTACTAATGTGACAATTTGAGAGTGACGTAAAGAAAGGGGAGGGCTACAAAATTGTCGAAAAACGTCATCTCGACATTTTGAAGGCAATAATTCAAGGATAATGAAAAATATGGTGTGCTTCCCAAGAAATTCCGCTGCATCAACAGATTTCCCGTTTGCAGTTCCTGAAAGTACCCAATAACGATTATGTTTGCTGTGAGCAAGTGTGATAAGAAGCTCCTTAATAATAATAATATTCAGTCAGTTCACATTAGATTTACACAGAGTAATAAGCAATCGTATGTGTGAATAAATGTGAATGATCCCATAAATGGATGGCACCTCATGCATGGCTAACGTGATTGATATACTAAATAGGTACTGTAATGATATAAATAGGTAATTACGATTTTTGTCAATAAGCCTGTATGTGTTTGAAAAAAAAGTGCCAGACAAACGATAATAAGTAATTTCTGATAAATGGGAAAGGAGGCAAAGCACTATCATTATGAGACTAACAATAAAGACTTTCGAAAAAAACAATCAAGTTCAAAAATATTAATTTTAAGTATCGAAGCATCGGTGTATTTGCATTATTGCTTGTTGTTTGTAAAAAGTATTTTTTTTTGTTATGGAATAGAATTATAAGATTTGGAACGCACAGAATGAGTTTTATATCTTGTCTTGTACTCGTGATCTATTTTATAGAATTCAGTACAAATAATATGGTGGCTCAATATAATCTGGTAAAAACAAAGTTCACATTTGAATTTTGAGTAGATACGAGTCAGACATATTTTAATAATTCTGCCAAAAAAAACAAAACAAAGACTTTCATTTTCATCTGTATATATAAATTTATTCAATTCTCGTTTGACAACAAATGCTTTTCCTTTACCACACACTTTCATTTACACATTTCTAGAGGCGCATTTCGAATAAAAATTGAATAGAGTAAAACACTTTTGTCTATTCTCCATGGAGAGTTTTATGAATCACTGAATCACCCGGTATATACTTATGACTTTATGTTTTCCGATCACGGAACTTAGTTTTTAAAAAAAATTTATTTAACTCAAAAACTTTAATTAAGAACAAATAATACAATTAGATGTTTATTGCTCGAAGTCTATGTCTATTCTGAATGTTTCTTCGTTCCCATGAACCGAAGTTGAATACAACACCGTCTCGACGTGTTCCTGGAAATCTGCATAGGCAGCAATGCTTAGTTCAGCTATTCCCACGGGAAGGCATACATAACTCCTCCATCCCTTAGAAGGAACTCGAGGGTGGAACCACTTGAGTTTCGTTGATGGCCTGGTTGTTTGGTGGTTTGTTGGGGCTGAGTAGGCGAAGGATATCTTGTTTCCGGGTCACCACAAGATATACCACGACGAAGGCGGTTAGCGTCGCGACGCTCCATAGGGACCATCTGGAGTAATCCGGGCGAAGATTGATGAGGTCCAATGGGTCTTCCCGAATTTCGTCTAGTTGGAGCTCGTGCAGTTTGTCAAGGGAAACTTTCTCCAAGTTGAGTTTCTCGACTTGCAGGATTGGAATATGAATGTCCTTGATTTCTTCCAATGTGAGGGGGTGTCCTACAGTTGATCCTTTCTCGTTCCGGTAGGTGTATTTGGAAGTCCTCAGGGAGCATTTTGGTGGGACAATAAAGAGGTATACACCTTTCAGCACAGCGACATCGTTTTCCACACAGTTTGTCTGGAATTTTCTCTTGTTCGGAAAGATGCCTATGTAGTGGGCATCATTGATTTCCTCGATTATTTCCTGATTGATTTTGACTGGAATTTGATGGCATTTATCAGCAAAGGCATTGGAGGAAAGTAGTGACGTCACACAGTCTGGGTTGTCCTGGATGGGCAGAAGGTGATTCTTCTTGCACAGGAAATTTGGTTGTAGGTCAACGCACTCTTCGTTCTGGTACTGGTACATTTCGTTGCTTAGTGTTAGGTAGGAGGCAGGTGGGATAATAATTGATTGGTTTTGATTTGGAATTGAATAAAGGTGATAGTGATCGAAAGTTTCAGTGTGAACCAATGGAAAATCTAATGAAAATATAATTTTGTCCTCGATGGCGAAAACTTTGGTTTCAACAACACTATAATATTTGAGGTATTCCTTATTATCAAAAAGTAATTGAGAATGACTATGTGATAAGTAGAGTTCATCTATTATTGTTTTTAGATCGTCTGGAGAGGCGATACTGCGATGTAATGTTTTCAAGTTCGCAAATCCCATAGCATTTTCTGTTTCTGTTAGAAAATCTAGTAGAGAATCGAGATTGATTTTTATTTGATTCAATATTTCATGAATTTCCAAAAAATGTGCATAGTTGAATTTTGTCTCGTTAAGTGCAATTCTCAACTCATTGATTTTATCTCCTATCAGTTTTTGATTATCTGAAACTGAAGTCATTGTTTCGTTAATATTTTCCATCAATTTTGAAGTAATTGAAATTTGTTTATTGGTTTTTTTGATAATTCGATTTTGGTTTGATTCGAGTTCGGCTAGGCTGTGATATATTTCTTTCGCATCTTGCTCGTCTAGATTTCTGCTTATGAATTTTACGAGGGAGCCAAGAGGAGCAATGAGGGCTCGTTTTGTGCGTTTATGGGGAAACAAGGATCTGAATTTGTGGTTAACATTTTTGACTTCGTATTCGAGGTGTTTATATGCGTTAAATAGGGCAATTCTATTGAAAGGGGTTGTATTATTTATTGTGGCTTCTAATAGCTTATATTGATTGGTTATTGAGTTTATTTGGTTTTCTAATGGACTAAGTTGAATATAATGTAGGAAAGTATGGGAAGCTACTTTGATTCGTGCGGTTCCCATTTTAAAGGGAAGGATCCCTGGATTCGTCTGGAGGTTCTGGATTTGAACCTTCTGAGTCGCTGTCTGATGAAGTATCATCGACCTGTAACAGATTTTGGTCTGTAATTTTTCTTGGTGGTTTGAAAGATTGTTTGTGGTATGTATTTTGTGGGGTTGTCACAGTTAGGTCAGTGCTTTTGAGAATGTGTTCGGGTTTGTAGAGGGGAGCCGTTTTCGACTGTCTTTCGGGTGTTTTCATATATCCAATGGTTCCGGGTTCAAAATTTGGAGGGTCTTTTCGATTTTCGTTACGTTTTGAAATTATTTTTGATTTTTGTTTTGACGTGTCCTCGTGAATTTTTCTATATATTTGGGAAATAGATTCTTTGTGTTCGTTCAATGTGGTATTGATTGGTTCGAATTCGGAATCAATATCGATTGGATCTTTTAGTTCTAGATGTCCAAACACTAGATCTATTGGTTTTAATTTTGTTGTTGAATGAAGACTATTATTATATGCAAGGACGGCGAATGTCAATTTTTCAAAGGGGTTCAGATTTGGTTTCGAGAGGTTGAGTGTTCTCATGTGTTCTATGAGAGTGGAGTGGAACCTTTCTACAATGGCATTGGAATTTGGATTATATGGAAGTGTATAATGCCAATTGATTCTATGCAGTTTCGCGAATTCTTTTAGAAGGTTTTGGGAGAATTCGGTACCATTATCAGAGACGATATTTTCGGGGATTTTGAAAGTTGAAACGAACTGCAAAAGTGATTGATATACGTGTAGTGCGGAAAGACTGGGAATGATGTACGCTTGTCCAAATCTGGTAAAGCTGTCACAGATTGTTAAAGATATAGTACTGCCAAATTTGAAGGTATCAACGTGTATAGTTTCGAATGGTTTTTTGGGAGTAGGCGTTAACTGTAGTTTGATCAAAGGTGGGTGACGTTCGTACTTAGATTGTTGACATATTGGACAATTATTGATAAATGTTCTTACGTCATCGTGTAACTTGGGCCAATAATATTTGGTTTTGAGTTCGGCAATGGTTTCGTGAATGCCTCGATGGTTGGTAACACCTTCATGTTGGGATTTGATGAGATTTTGTTGGCGATCTTCGTCACATCGAAGAGGAGTTTATTGGATTTGAAAAGCTTAAAGGAAGAATTTTTGAATGTTTGTGGTATGAACCTGCACATATCTTTATAGAGTACGTCTTCGGTATCATTTTGGAAGTAAAAGACGTACGTGCGTTTTGGAACACCAAATTCTTTCAGATGTTCAATAATTTGGGCTTGAAATGATTCGTTGGTAACATATAGATACCATCGGGTACGACATACTGAATTCCTAAATAGTTTTTTGGTTTCCATTCGAGGGTTTCGATCAACTTTAATTATCATTAATTGGCACAAAAAGTTATTGATTGGTTTGTCTGTGATGTGGATGTTCAATATTGGGTCTT
This sequence comes from Chrysolina americana, assembly GCA_958502065.1. Classification (NCBI taxonomy): domain Eukaryota; kingdom Metazoa; phylum Arthropoda; class Insecta; order Coleoptera; family Chrysomelidae; genus Chrysolina; species Chrysolina americana. Next base: position 92,770,209 of record OY293412.1, read on the forward strand.
CTGCACTTGTGTGAACAGTTTCATTTTCGTCATTGTCATTGGGGTCAATTTGTCCTGCGTTCGATTCGTTATCCTGATTTTGAATATTTTCAGGTGTGTTATTTTCTGGGTCTCTGCTTGTGGATGGTCTTTCATTGTCTAGGACAGGGTTTTCGTTAAATTCCTGCATATGTCTCAATATGGGGAGTTCATTAGTCTGTCTGACAGTTTCGTTAGGGTAGAGTTCGATTCTAGAAAGGGCATCAGCGTTCGTATTGATTTTCCCTTTTTTGTAAATAATTTGGTAATCAAACTCTTCAAGTTTCAGTCTCCAGCGAACCAATCGTGAATTGGGTTCTTTTAAAGACATCAACCACTGAAGGGGTTTGTGATCCGTAAAAATTTTGAATTTTCGGCCGAAAAGATAGGGCCTAAAATATTTGGTTGCCCAGACGATTGCAAAAAGTTCCTTCTCGATAGTCGAATAATTTTGTTCGGCATTGGAGAGGGTTCGTGATGCGTAGGCGATTGGTTTATCATGTCCTGGGGGGCCCTGGGACAATATAGCACCTAACGCTACGTTACTGGCGTCCGTGGTCAAATTGAACTCTTTTGTAAAATCGGGGTACTGCAAAATCGGGTCGTTCGATAGTAAGGTTTTGCAGTCCTCAAATGTCTTGATGTAGGTGGGGTCAGTTATATCGATTTTTGCTCCTTTCTTCAGTCGACTTGTAAAGGGTTTGGTGATTTTGGCAAAGTTATTTATGAATTTTCGATAGTAGCCCAGAAGACCAAGAAATCCTTTTATTTCTTTTGTCGTTTTGGGTATCGGATAATTCATGATGGCCTTGACCTTATCGGGATTTGGTTTTATTCCCTCTGTTGTTATCAGATGTCCCAGAAAGGAAACTTCCTTTTTCAGGAATTCTGATTTGTCGAGTTGGACTTTCAGATTGCTCTCGCGCAGTTTCTGAAAAACTCTTTTAAGGTTGACCATGTGCTCTTGTAGCGAAGTGGAAAAAACGATGATGTCGTCCATGTAGACGAAACAGATTTTGTTTTGTAGATCTTTCAAGACGTTGTCCATTACTCTCTGGAAAGTTGCTGGAGCTCCTTTCAAACCAAACGGCATGCGAAGGTACTCGTAGTGGCCGTTCTCTACGTTGAAAGCTGTTTTCTTTACATCATCAGGGTACATCTCGATCTGATGGAACCCACTTGCCAAATCAAGGGTAGAAAAGTACATACATCTACCCAATTTGTCAAGGATGTCCGATATATTTGGAATCGGATATCGATCATCGATGGTTTTCTCGTTGATTTTTCTGTAGTCCACTACTATACACCATTTCTTCTTGCCAGAGGCATCCGCCTTCTTTGGAACTATCCAAATTGGCGAGGACCAAGGTGAATCGCTTGGTCGAATAATGCCTTGACGAAGCATATCGTCAATTTGTTTTTCGACTTCCGGTTTATGAATAAACGGATAGCGATAAGATTTTGTAAAAATTGGGACTTCATCGGTGGTCCTAATTTTGTGTTTCACTTGGTTCGTGAAAGTCAGCTTTGAATTTTCGCGGTGAAATATGTCTGAAAATGATAGGCACAATTTCTCAACGTGGTGTCTTTCTTCAGAATTCATGTGTTGAGTTCGTATAAGCTGTGTGATGTCTGATTTGAATATATTCGAAGGGGTGTTATGATCGATTGAAGCATGGTACAATTCGAATTGGTCGGGATGAAAAGTTTTCACAGGGACAGGTTCATAAAGGTAAATCTCTTGTATTTCACCTGTATCATTCCGAATTTCGACAGGGGCATAGCCGTTTCGAGAGGTTGTCAAACCTTCGCGAATTCGGCATTCAAATAATTTTGTTTCGATAATCGTGATGTCACCGTTTGGTATTGTTACAGGAATTTTGATTGATTCGATTGTAAATGGTTCTATACGAGCATAAAAGAGTAATTTCTTTTTGCTTTCATAGTGCGCCAGAGGAAGCTCTGATTCAGGTGTTTTTAAACTTGAATTTTTCAAATCTAATTGAACATCTAAGTTTTTCAATGTATCATAACCAATCAATCCATCAAAGAAGTGATGGAATTTAAACAAATGAAATTTTATAGTTTTCTCAGTGTGGAATTCCTGAAAGGCTGGTATTTCAGCGCAAAAATCTTTCGAAGTGGTCTGAAATATTGAGCTGATTGTAAACGGTTCTTTTCTGATAAAATCGAGAAAATAATTTTCGGCAATTTCGGGATTCAAAAAACTTTTAGTCGCTCCTGTGTCAATCAAAAGTTTCAGGGGTGGATCTGAAATTTGAATGTATGGGAGGTCCTTTCGATCGTAAATAGAATGTGTTTCTATGAAATTTTTTCGTGATGGTCGATTTCCTGAAAATTTTGGTCCTGTGAGGAACTTTGATCGATTTGGGTATCGATTGGATATTGATTATTGACATATTCAGGTTGGATTTGGTCATAGTTCATATTTTCGTAAAAATCAAATTCATTGGAGGAATAGGGTTGATTTTGGTAGCAAAAATCATTTTGGGAGTAATATTCATTTTGGAAGGGTATTGATTCTTCCTGATAATGGGGATTATCAAAATTGTAAAGTTCTTCTGCAATGAAATTTGGTCGATTGGGGTTTTGGTATGGTCTAGTATTGGGTTGACGAGAAGTGGTGGCTTGTGAAATGCCACTCATAGGTGTTGGCTTGGGGCGATTGAAATTGTTTTGGTTATTTGGTCTCCAAACGTTGGTTGAGCCTCTTGGATTGCCAAATACTTGACGATTTGTGAAGAATTTTTGGGGTTCTGCCGGTCTCGGCTGAATATTTATTGGGCCGCGTGGAAATGAGGGATTATGCATTTGGGGTTTGAAATTTTGAAAATTGGGGTTAGGAGTTGCGTATTGGCGAAAATTGGACAATTGATTTGGGTGATTGGGTCTTTGAGGTGGCCTAATTTTCGATCGAGACTTTCAGGTTATTCGGTTTTTGGAGATGCCGAATATTATTTTCGGAAATAATATATTGCCTAGCTTCTGCCATAGTTGATGGTTTCATAGCACGAATAGTTGATCCTAAAGGTTCTTTCAGCCCAGCTAAGAATATTTTAAGAGCATGAGTATTGTAAAAGGTTTTCTTCACCGTTTTAGTCGCAACTACATTTTCATGTGTATCTACATAGTTATGAAGAGCACTTAAATTTGACATAACCCTTGTATAAAATTGTAATGATGGTTCATTGAAATTTTGTCTCAATTGATCTAAATCAAATAATAATCCATTTTCGTCTCTTTGGTCGCCAAAATGTGCGATTAGAGCATTTTTGACTGATAGTCAATCTTTATCAATGCAAATGCTATAAACTTCGCGAGCTTGACCTATCAATTTTGAATAAATTCCATAAATTATTGTAATATTTTGGACACAACTGATATTTTCGGGTGTTGGGTCCCAGTATGTAGTAATAATTGAATTAGCTGTTTCTAAAAATGATGAAAGTTCCAAAGGATTGCCGTCAAATTTTGGAACAATTTCCAAAAGTTTTGATTCAAATTTTGGAACTGGCATTTTGATATTTCTACTTATTGATAGCTTCGAAAGAAGTGCTTCTAATTCTATTGATTCGCGAGAACTATTTTCGAAAATCGAATTAGGTTTCGGCGAATTTTGTTCACTAAAAATTAACTCACAATCACTGTTTTCAGGAGATGAATCAGGACTAGAGGAGAATGACATAGACAAGATACAAGGAAAAGCAACTTACATTAGTACCAATGAGATGGCTGTTCTCATTTCTTTTCTTCTTTACTTCTTTGGCTTCTGCTTGATCTGCTACCCAGAGGGACTGTCCAGAAACGGAGGTTCTCTTGAATTAACAGTTGGAACTGACGGATTATTCACAACGAATATCCGTTCAAAATCCTACAACGACTGCGCCACTTTATGTTTTCCGATCACGGAAATTAGTTTTTAAAAAAAATTTATTTAACTCAAAAACTTTAATTAAGAACAAATAATACAATTAGATGTTTATTGCTCGAAGTCTATGTCTATTCTGAATGTTTCTTCGTTCCCATGAACCGAAGTTGAATACAACACCGTCTCGACGTGTTCCTGGAAATCTGCATAGGCAGCAATGCTTAGTTCAGCTATTCCCACGGGAAGGCATACATAACTATGATCATCAATGGAAAATAGACAAGTGTTTTATTATATTTGTGTCTATGTTTAATCCCATCAATTCAGAACTGAAATTGAGATTGAGGAGACTTCGAAAAGAGAATCGTCAACCACAATACGAAAAAATCCAGAACTAAAATATTACGGTTAACTATTGGGTTTTCAGGTTAATTTCAACGATGATGTGAAACCTCATTCAGTAACTAAGAGATTGCTCTCGTCGACAATGGCAAAAGTTACTTTCAATTATTGCTATTTGAAAGTAAAGTGCTGATAATTAAAACTTCGTCTGTGGGAACGCTCCTAACGATAAATTATAGTAATGAAAATAATAACAACTAAGTACAGAACACATTCGTGAATGATTGATCCTATGCGGTCTACCGCTGAATGCAACAGGGAGAGGCATCAACAACATAAAATGCATAATCGAATATAGATCTAGATCTATGAATCATTCCAGAGTTTATTTATAATTATCGAAGATTTTACTCAATATAAGGAATATAAAAAAAAATCCAAATTTTTTTGGATCACACGTTGGAAGATGAGGCCCTCGTCAATTTTAGCTCGCGCCAATTTCTGGAAAACTTCTGAGGGTTGCTTGGAAGGTACGACCGGAAGAACAAATCATGAACTGAAAATAAATGATTTAGGTAATAAGGATAACCGAGGACGAAGAAAAATGAGATATAGTGGCGGTCCAGTTCATTTTCCTACACATGTCAAAAATTAAAGATTATTCCATTATATGACAATTAAACACCCCGGAAAAATTTAGTACTTAGATCAACAAACAGCAGTTGGCAGGAGTCTAATTACATCATCATCGAGGCAATCTTGAAGCGTGAGTCAACGGCAGCTGCTTCTAGACTCAATGAATCAGGAACTGGATGATTCTAGGTGTTCTAGGTGCCATAGTAGTTGTTGTTGATTTGAAAGAACTATGTAGGGAAGGCGTTTCGGAGTTGGAAACAGCAGTGTATTCGTCAACGATGGTGAAGCTATATTTGATCACATTGTTTGAAATGCCTAATACTATATTGTATTTGTAGCGATATCGTTCTCAACTCGAAGTACGAGTGAAGAATGTGTTGCATACCATTGTCAAGAAGGTCGAAATGATTGACAGATATAACGGCAACAGTCGAATATATTTCGTAAATTACAGGCCTTTACTTTCGTGTTGATGTTAATTTGAAAAATACGAAAGAAATGTAATGCTACAGATGCCACACTATGTTCATTCCACCTTCCACCAAACTTGAATAAATACACATTTAGTTTTAAACCCGTGAAAACGATACTTCGACAGGATCCACGTTAAAAGCTTTACTGTATCTTTTGTTTGCGCATATATCAAAGAAAATTCATGAAACCTTTGACCTTGTGGTAACAACAAATCAATTATGTGAAGAAATGACGCTATGGGAATATGAAAACCTGATACTTGACGACGACTTAAATTAGTTGAGGTATACACCTGGTCGTTGAAATGTAATATTTACTCACAAAGACGACAATGCATATGAATCATAGAGCACATTCTGGGCATGTTTTTATATTCACCAAATTGGTACGGTGGATTCCATTCGACCAATAGTAACACTGTGAATTTCAAATTGATGAATCAAAGGGCGAGTTTGCAATCCACCACACCAATTTGGTGAATATAAAAACATGCCCAAAGATATATTTGGTGGAAATTTCATTTCTGAATGCAATACTCATCAAGGTTACAGTCATTCCCAAGGCTTTTTTCACTTCACATTTTTGGTACTGTTACTCCTCTTGCGATTTGAAGATATCACTTCCACACTCTTTCTTCATAAATCAGAAAAAACATGGAACGTATAAGGATCACGATATCTTGGCAGTATTGCAAGGGATCAATTCGGAAGTAAGAATTTGGTAACGCAGTTAAATGCAATTTAGATATCCAGTGATCCAAATATATCTGTAGGACGTGGAAATTGTGATATCTACATATCATGAAAATATAATATCAGAACTCCTCTTGTTTTGATTGAATGATTTGCCCATGCAGATATAAGTGAATATTCAACTAACGATACTACCGAATTACAGTATGATAAAACCTGTGAATCCGACAATAACTATATATAAACAATACGCATAAAAAAAATAAGAATTGGCATTGTTTTTGATAGTCTAGATGAAATCCCTAAAGCAAATATGAGCTGAAACGGGAATTAGGTCTATAAAATAACCATAAAAATTCATACACATCGAAGAACCGAGACTGGATTTTAAAATTACAAGCATTGAATACGAAGTTATAAGAGGTGTCATATGTTCATGTTGAGATCATTGAAACATGAACTATGATCAATTTTTCTAAAACTCAACAAACTTACTATATAGTTGTGTTCGTATGGAAAACAACAATAGCGGTTAGAATTTCGACGAAAACTTCTTAGGGTAGTTCGTTAGAGGTAACCGATTGATGAATCTGTTTCAAATAATTCGATACGGAATCACGGAACGATGAAATGTTCGAAGAAAAATCAGATTTGAGTCAGCTCAAACCCATAGGCACTGGCAAAAAAAAGAAATATACAGTATATTTAGGTAAAATTTACGTTTTCCATAGTAATGTTACGGGGCCGTTGATAGGCGGTACCTGGTAATACGATTCATTCATTCAGAATTGATGAGTACAGTACGAAAATATGAGCTTTATAGCTAACCAGTATATGTACGATTATGATGGAGTACGAATTCTGTTCTGTAGTGTTATGTCAAAGTCAGTTTCTTTATAAAGTTGGCATGGTACTTTACTGTTCTTTTATTGTTAATGTTATCTGTCCAATATTATAGAAATCATGTTTTGCCAAGACAGATTTTTGTTCTAGTAGAAATATAATGATTTGCTGTTATGTATATTTGATATTATGACTTGTGATTGAGGATAATCTCAATTATAAAGCTGTATTCTGATTAAATATGCTACGAAATTGTAGCATTATGATTCCATAGGTTTCTGTATTTATACAGTTCCGACGTAAATTTTCCCAAATCCCTTTTCAACTTTTGAATCAGAGAAGATAAAGAACAAAAGCTAGATTGAACGATATTAAGATTGGTATCTTCTGACATGAAACTAAAGTGTAGATTTCCAAAAATGGTGCTATAAATCGTTCGGAAGACCTATCTGAATTTGTTTCGGTATCGAATTATTTGGCTTGATTACGGAGTTGAGATTTTTTCAATGCAGCGTCGAAGGCATGTGGAATTGATTATTCGAACATTTGAGAATATTCACTCATGGACCTATTTAGTTATTTGCAATTCTCTTATTGATTGAATTTTTTTATATATTTTGATAAAAAATATAAAAGTACGTTGTACGTACAGTCTATTTGGCAGCTTCAAATGCATATTGTTGTATTTCTTTAAGTCGATATTTCATGATTAATATTTTGAATATAAATATTGCGTGCATGTTGAGTATGTTATGTCAATTTCAGCATCGACGGTATTAAAAAATATCACCAAATTATCGTTAGTCTATGCTCGAATGAAAACGTTGTTTTTAACACCGTCAGTTCCAATTCACTGCGAATAATAATTGACGAATGACTAAGACAGAGTTATCACAATTGCTTATCAACGCTGAGAAGTCACGTCGGTTTTACCATGCAAAACACGCGAGAAACACGAATAAGAAATCGATTTCTCATATACATAGTACATACAATTAGGTATCTTTGAGTCGTTCTATGATCCTTCTCAACCTACAAGGCTGTCAATTTTCTAAATAATTAGTTTTCTCGAAAAAAAAATCTTGCTTTGTATACAGGGGGTCCCTCCGGGAACTGCATCGATCAATATATAGAAAACCAGAGGCGGACCAAATTTGAAAACTTGGGACTTCACTATTGTTGATAAGTGCTATCCGGCTGAAATATTTTGAAGATTTTTGATATCAATTCGATTAGAGTTATACAGGGCGTTTGCCAGAAAATGATATAGATCCGGTTGAAAAAATTATTGTGAGTCCATTTTTTCAAATGGAAACCCCCCAATTTTATATTCTCATTCGATTCGGCATCGAAAATGAAGCTAATATTAAATGAGGTTATCTATGCCTACACTCAACAGTTTTCGAAATATTGGCGATTTAACATGTCTCAGTTCCAGAAAATCTCGTATTCCTGAGTTTACTTATTCTTAGCTGGCCATGGCGCCCGCGGTTGCATTGGAAACAATCAACTGCCACGGAAATGTCATTGTAATCGATCATGCCGGCTCGTTTGAATTATTCGAATGAAGATTACTTGAATCTAGTTATTTATGGCGAATGTAATAGGGTTATCTCAAGAACATGCGATATATTTTCTATTCGGTATCCGCAGAAGCAGAAGCTCCCACAAAACACTGTTACGCTAATGCGTTTTGAACTATCGATTAATATTTTTATTATAACTCAGGAATTTTTTGAACATTCATCAATATTCGGAAACCAGTATACTCTCATCTGGTTTGTCAAATTTTTATGTATTTTTTTTTTACAAAAATCAAGTAAAATTTGAAAAATTGTGAGAGTACAACTCCATTTAGAATGAAAAAAACTGAAAATAATATTTCCTTTGTTACACACGAAACATTTCAGCTAAATGTGATAATTCACTAAAACTGTTGGAATGGAATAATAAAAGAAATTATTCTATGTTTTATTTAGTCAAATATTCTATAAGAACCCACATCACATTTTTTAAACTTATGCAATTAAGTAAATAAGCCGATTTTATTTCTGTCAGTCTCCATGTTAAAAAAGGACAGACTTCTGGGAAATTCCCTAATATTGAAATTCTTCAATGTCAATAAACGTTTAATTTGAATAATTAAGGATAATTAAATGGCGTCAAGCTCATAATTTGAATATTTTATTCTTTTACCTGACTCATGCAAATCCTTATGGCCAATTAAATTCTACTAGTATTCAGGACAACCTTCATAAAATTTCAGACATAAATAAGTATTTGTACGTATTTCGAAGATGTTGTTATAAGTGAAAAGTATAAAAAAAAACTACTGTGAAGACGAACATATACTGAATTCCAAAGAATTATAAGGACTTGGAAAAAATCCACCTTTCCTTTTTCTACAGGGGGTACATATGTTATAAAATAATGAACAGTATACGATAAAGATTCCGAATGAAAGAAACAAAATTATATCAATTACATTCTGAGGAACAGGATACAATCAGATAGTGTCGTCATAAAAACTGAGATTTTTGTAAACTGAGCCACGTTGTGAAAAGTTATTTTCCTTTAACAATATTCACCTCTTATATTTCATTTGTTTCAGCATGTTTACGGCGTTATCATTTTATCTTAATTTGTCTTGCTAATATCTATTTGAACTAATATTGTAATTCAAGTAGTGGATTACCTTTCCCAGAAATCATAAACTCATAATTAGGAGAATTGAATTTTACAATTTTCAAATAGTTTTTACAAATTTTAAAGCCATTTGATGCATCTATAGTTCAATTAAGTTTTTCTTTGCACATTCCCGTACCTTTCCCAGATTCTGATTGTTTTTCAAATTTGGCTTATTTCGAATCTACTTGAAAGAGTTTTCAATAGTTCAATAATTTGAGTTCGGACCACCAAATCACAGTGTTCAAAAATAATCAGATTATTTTTGGATTAAGAGTTTTTTTCCACAATGATGAGATGATTTCACTTTAAAAAAATTCTAGAAGTCGTATCTTACCAAATGTTTTATTTTAATTATTTTCATTAGTCAGCACTTTTTCTTTCGAATACTTTCTTTGATGAATCAAAGCCTACTATGATTTTTCAATTGTTTATTTCTTTAGGGCCACAGTAGACTAGTAGTCATATTAAATGTATAGGTACTTGTATAGCATAATGTTATGGATTGGAGAATATTATTATTGATAATATAGATTCAACCTTCGTGTTATTGTATCAGAAGACATCTAAGTACATTTCTGAAAATTAAATTCTGTTCTGAATAACTTCATATTTTGAGATTTAAATTTCTGCTGGTTATGAATATTTGGTAAACAATATTATGACAATTTTTTTAGGAATGTATCGTGCACTGTTGAAGAGGAAATTAACCTTTGGACTTGGTTTGATTGAGTGACGTAATATTTACAATAAAATAATGCTGAGAAAGTGGCAGTGACTTAATAGGTATGATACTAAGTTCGAGTATAAGAATCATTTCTAATTGTTACGATAACCGATGAGAATATCATTTAGAATTTCAATAGAATTGATGGTTCAACTTATCGATACACCACAAGAAAATTATATAATCATATTCACAATCGGTGATGTCTAGACAAGTTCAATTATTATGCATCTTGGAATGAATTTTCTCTTAATGATTTTCAAGCATTTCTTGTGAACAAATATAAATAATATTCCTGATATAAAAGTCTCTAACAAAGAAACACAAAATAGGCTGAAAATGCTGATATAATAAAATGACTGCAGATATAGAAAAGTGCAGGAGAAAAAAACATTCAGTATGTAGCCCTTTAAAGGTAATAAGAGACATGATATTGAATTTCAATTATCATACAAATATCTATTTTTCAATATACAACTAACGACGAAGGATGTAATCAAAGTTTTAGAAACATAATTAAAATAAAAAAATGCTGATAAGTATAATAAATTACTGCAGATATAGAAAATTACAGGACGAACAAACATCCAGTGTGTGTCCCTTTTAAGGTAATAAGAGACATAATATTAAATTTCAATTATCATACAAATATCTATTTTTCAATACAACTTTTAGAAACACAGAACATTTTTGAAAATGCTCATAAACAAGTATAATGAAATTACTGCAGATGTAAAAAAGTACAGGAAAAAGAAACATCCAGTATGTGGCCCTTTCAAGATAATAAGGGACGATATTAAATTTTGACTATCATACAAATATCTATTTTTCAATACAACAAATAATGACGAAGGATGTAATCAAAGTTTTCGAGATAAGAACAGAAATTACCACCAAACCGACAGTGCGGCTTTTAATAGTCCACCCCCTTGTTAACTTTTAAAGTTTAACGTGAAACCTAAAAAAAACGTTCGGAGGATATAACCGATAGTACGTTTTGAAATAAAACACATTGTAATGGCTTCATAGATGGCGCGGGGAGCACATCAACTTAAAAATAAAAAAAATCATTGGGGGTCAAGTGTCACGTAATTCGAAAAAATGTATATGATTGAAAAGACAATTGAATAATCATTTCAACAATGTGACACATGACCACAATGCCATTAAAAAAATTTTAGTTGATATGCCCCCCGCTCCATCTATCGAGCAATCAAAATGTATTTTACTTAGTTCAAAAAATAGTATCGGTGATACCCTCCAAACATTTTATTTTTATGTTTGAACGACAAATCGATCAAAAGTTAACAGGGAGGGGGGGAATATTAAAATCCGCACTGTATATCATATCGCAAAAGAAAAACTTTAATTTGAAAGGACAATTTTTTTCAATTTTGTTACATTGGTAACCTTCGGCTGAGCTTAAAGAAAATTGAAAGGGGATCTTAATTTTGGTATACAAGACCAGAAAATACTTATACTTAAAAAGTACAATAATTCCCTGAAATTGCAATAACCAAATTTTGAAATAATAAGAACACTATTTTTATTGTCAAAATTGGCTTTTTTTTAATTTTCAAAAAGATTAAACATTTAAGATTTAAGAATGTAGGGATGTTGATTGGCCCTCTTGAATAATACAACAGGATTCAACCAATATACTTCATAGATTCTTAAATCTTAAATAATAAGTCGATTTCCAATATTTTTGAAAATTTTTCCTAAATGGTAAAATTTTTTAAGGAATTTTTGTTGGAAAAAGCTCAGAACTGAAACAATAAACATATACTACTTATTATAATAAAAAATTATATGCCATTATTGAACTTTCCCTTTAATTTTCAGTATTTGATTTCTAGAGACATGTGATGAAAAATGTGCACAATTTTATACTGAAAATATTATTATTGCTTTTAAATGCCATAAAAAAATATTACTCATTCCATGAAGAAACTATTTCCAGCAATTATATTTTTTGCCTCCACATGTAATATTAATATAGTCTGTATAGTGAAAATCTGTCGATTTCCAATATTTTTAAAAAAAATTCCTAAATGGTAAAATTTTTTAAGGAATTTTTGTTGGAAAAAGCTCAGAACTGAAACAATAAACATATACTACTTATTATAATAAAAAATTATATGCCATTATTGAACTTTCCCTTTAATTTTCAGTATTTGATTTCTAGAGACATGTGATGAAAAATGTGCACAATTTTATACTGAAAATATTATTATTGCTTTTAAATGCCATAAAAAAATATCACTCATTCCATGAAGAAACTATTTCCAGCAATTATATTTTTTGCCTCCACATGTAATATTAATATAGTCTGTATAGTGAAAATCTGTCGATTTCCAATATTTTTAAAAAAATTTCCTAAATGGTAAAATTTTTTAAGGAATTTTTGTTGGAAAAAGCTCAGAACTGAAACAATAAACATATACTACTTATTATAATAAAAAATTATATGCCATTATTGAACTTTCCCTTTAATTTTCAGTATTTGATTTCTAGAGACATGTGATGAAAAATGTGCACAATTTTATACTGAAAATATTATTATTGCTTTTAAATGCCATAAAAAAATATCACTCATTCCATGAAGAAACTATTTCCAGCAATTATATTTTTTGCCTCCACATGTAATATTAATATAGTCTGTATAGTGAAAATCTGTCGATTTCCAATATTTTTAAAAAAATTTCCTAAATGGTAAAATTTTTAAGGAATTTTTGTTGGAAAAAGCTCAGAACTGAAACAATAAACATATACTACTTATTATAATAAAAAATTATATGCCATTATTGAACTTTCCCTCTAATTTTCAGTATTTGATTTCTAGAGACATGTGATGAAAAATGTGCACAATTTTATACTGAAAATATTATTATTGCTTTTAAATGCCATAAAAAAATATCACTCATTCCATGAAGAAACTATTTCCAGCAATTATATTTTTTGCCTCCACATGTAATATTAATATAGTCTGTATAGTGAAAATCTGATATATTACTCTAGAAATATCCAAATTTAGATATGAATGAATACACTCAATACAAATTATTTGTACAATTGGGTCTTTTGAAGGCTTCAAATCTACTGAAATTCGAAATTTTGGAAACCAATAATTTTACTATATTTTTCCATTATATTGGAAACACCAAAAAAGCTCTTTTTGTTTTCCCCACTCACCCCCAACTGCAGTATCGAGCTTAGCGAGATACTTCCTACCTTTGCAATAATAATCCCCAATTTTGAATTTGTTTTTGGTAATTCCCAAAACAACACAGAGTTTCAGACAGTTTCGGAATGTTTCTATACACTATACAAATGTAACTTTCCATCCACTCCATGCATATTTCAATTAGTCCAGTATTTAACGAGATATTTAATATACTCTTTATTCCTAAATAATGAATGAATTATCTGAAATTATCAACGATCTGTTTAAAATTCCCATTCACCCTTATCTGTGGTATCGAGCTCAGCGAGATACTTTCTACCCTCGCAATAATACCCCTCCAATTTTTTATTTTTTTTAGTCAGCCAAAAAACACAGAATTTCAAACAAAACTAGAGCATCGCATTTAAGTACAACAACACTCCCTACACCACTTCACCTTTCCGCAAGAGAAATAATCACAGTCAAAAATTGAACTAAAAAAGAATGAATTCAAATCAAGGAATCAATTAGAAGTCCCCCGGATTTTCTTTGAAAAATTAACCAATGTTTCACAAACAATAATCATCAATTATGCACAGTTTACTCAAAGTAATAATTAATAAACTGTGTAGAAAATGAGCAAGGATTTAATTTTGGTCCTTTGTCTCCTGACGGCTACTACACTCGCGAACATCACTCATAAATGGTAAAAACTTACATGAGACTGTTAAAAAAACTCCAGTTCTCGCGCTGGACCCTCCAAGTCGCTATCGGCGCCTTCCAGGTGAAATACTCTTCGTCAACTTCGAATAAAAGTCTCTGGGGAAGAGGAACGAAACACTCAGAGCGGCACCTATTTTCACCGATTGCGCCAATGCTGCACCCAGGATCGACGATCGCGGAAAACGAAAAATGTCAAAGGAAAAGCTATCGGTACCGTTGGAACCGTTGACGATATTAGCCCGCTTCAATATGCACTTCAACGTCCAAGAGCTACGTTGGTACTGACAAGAGAACTAGCTGAGTGGTGGACGTACTGCAGAAAACTTTTCCTCCGACCAGCTTTTACAGAGGAGATTCACGTGCTTTTGTTTCGGCACAGGCAATTGTCTTCTCACCAATTTGCCAGCTTCGAAACGTCAGTCAGTTTTGAGTTCTGAGGAGATAACATCTCGAGATTTATGGAGCTCATGTTTGATTTCGGATTTTTCCCCGCTTTTAGGGATTTGTTTGTCGCTGGCTTATAGAGATCAGGCGTGTGGATGATGATACAATAATTTATTATTCTCGAATCGGGTATATACGGGGCGATCCAGAGAAAGATCGCGGTAAAGTTGAATTTTCGAACATATTCGGATTTTTTATTGATTTGTTCGGAGCAAGTCAAACAAAAAAAAATAAAAAATAAAATTAGAATGAATACATATACAGGGTTTCTAAAAAGTCCAGCAAAAAGTTGTTTTTTTATATTAATGATCCTATAATTCTTCTTTCAGAGCCCAAAAAAAATTCTACTACTAGCGCCATCTAGATTTTTTTTTGAATTTATTTTTGAAGACTTCACAGTATTTTTACGGAACCTCTGTACTTTCGAGAATACCAATTTCATCATTCTGAATTCATCGCTAAATTGCTCTATCTTTGAACGTTTTTGAGTTAAAACCTTTATCTGGAGTTGAGAGAGGTCATTTCACCCCACAAAATGAAAAAATATTTTTTTTACTCAAATCAGTAATTTAATCATTTTTGAATATGCACACCCAATATGTAGTCGATTCCGAGTCAATTGAAGACTTCACAGTCTTTTTAGTAAACCTCTGCACTTTCGTGTTGAAAATTTGCTGACGTCTTCATTCAAAATTTTTGTCTATTGATATTTTGATTTCAAATTCACAGAGTATACTGAATCAATCATTCTGAATCGATTGACGTTCACAGAATTGCTCTATCTTTAACAGTTTTTTAGTTGAAAACTTTATCTACAGTTGAGAGAGATCATTCCCCCCCCCCAAAAAAAAATTAAAAAATATTTTTTCCACTCAAATCAGTAAAACTTAATCATTTTTGAATATGCACACCCAATATGAAGTCGATTCCGAGTCAATTGAAGACTTCACAGTCTTTTTAGTAAACGTCTGCACTTTCGAGTTGAAAATTTGCTGACGTCTTCATCCAACATTTTAGTCTGTTGATATTTTGATTTCAAACTCACAGAGTATAATATCATCATTGTGAATCGATTGCCGTTCGCAGATTTGCTCTATCTTTAACCGTTTTCGAGTTGAAAACTTTTTCTAGAGTTGAGAGAGGTCATTTCCCGCCACAAAATGAAAAAATGTTTTATCTGCTCAAATTGGTAAAACTCAATTCATTTTGGATATGTATACCCAATCTGCAGTCAATTCCGAGTCAATCACAGTCTTTTTACGGAACCTCTGCACTTTCGAGATGAAAATTCCGAAAGTTTGCTGACGTGTAAATTCAACATTTTTGTCTGTTGATATTTCGATTTCAAATTCACAGAGTATACTAATTTCATCATTTTGAATTGATTGGCATAAGCGGAATTGCTCTATCAGTAACCATTTTCGAGTTTAAATCTTTATCTGATGTTGAGACAAGTCATTTCTTCCCACAAAATGAAAAAATGTTTTTTTTGCTTAAATTAGTAAAACTCAATCCATTTTGGATATGTATACGGATATGTTTTTACGGAACCTCTGAGATGAAAATTCCAAAAATTTGCTGACGTGTTCATTCAATAATTTTGTCTGTTGATATTTTGATTTCAAATTCACAAAGTATACTAATTTCATTATTCTGAATCGATTGGCGTTCGCAGAATTGCTCTATCTTAACCGTTTTTTAGTTGAAAACTTTATCTAGAGTTGAGAGAGTTCATTTCCCCCTACAAATTGAAAAAATATTTTTTCCACTCAAATCAGTGAAACTTAATCAATTTTGAATAAGCACATACAATATGAAGTCGATTCCGAGTCAATTGAAAACTTCACAGTCCTTTTACGAAACATCTGCACTTTCGAGTTGAAAATTTGCTGACGTCTTCATTCAATAATTTTGTCTGTTGATATTTTGATTTCAAATTCACAGAGTATACTAATTTAATCACTCTGATTCGATTGGCGTTCGCAGAATTGCTCTATGTCTAACAGTTTTTGAATTGAAAACTTTATCCAGAGTCGAGAGAGGTCATTTCCCCCCAAAAAATTAAAAAATATTTTTTTTTACTCAAATCAGTAAAACTCAATGTTTTTTGAATATGCACACCCAACATGAAGTCGATTCCGGGTCAATTGAAGACTTCACAGTCTTTTTAGTAAACCTCTGCACTTTCGAGTTAAAAATTTGCTGATGTCTTCATTCAACATTTTTGTCTGTTGATATTTCGATTTCAAATTCACAGAGTATAATAATTTCATCATTCTGAATCGATTGGCGTTCGCAGAATTGCTCTATCTTCAACCATTTTCGAGTTGAAAACTTCTCTAGAGTTGAGAGCGGTCATTTTTCTCCAAAAGGAAAAAAAAAAAATTTTTTACCAAATTAGTACAACTCAATATTTTTTGAATATGCACACCCAATCTAAAGTCAATTCCGAGTCAATTGTAGACTTCACAGTCTTTTTACGGAACCTCTGCACTTTCGAGTTGAAAATTCTGGAAATTTGCGGACGTGTTCATTCAACATTTTTGCCTGTTGATATTTTGATTTCAAATTCACAGAGGATACTAATTTCATCATTCTAAATCTATTGGAGTTTGCAGAATTGCTTTATCTTCAACCATTTTCAAGTTTTGGAGTTGAGAGAGGTAATTTCTTCCCACAAAATGAAAAAATATTTTTCCTACTCAAATTAGTGAGAATCAATTCTTTTTGGATTGGCACACCCAATCTGAAGTTGATTCCGAGTCAATTGAGTTATTTCTCCCCAAAACATGAAATTTTGGTTTCTACTCAAGTTAGTAACACTCAATCTTCTAGATCTAGATCTTGGGCCAAAACATTTTAATGAGCTTGGTGATGGTATCAAATCTGCCTCAAATATCGATGAGTTTTAAAGTAAATATCGTTTTTGAAAATATTCTGTTTCTTTACAGAGTGTGTCTAATTTCTTGTTAATTCGTACTTCCTTTCTAAGATATATACATATATGGCAATTCCTGTGCTCTTTACAAATTTTATATTTATTCTTGTTGATTTGTATTATTTTGTGAAATATGTTTGTTCGTCGTGATTTAATTTTTTTTGTAAGTCAAAGTACCTACTTCGTGACGCTTACCTTGTATTGAAAGAAATGCTCTCTACTTCATACTTTTTAACAGTGTGTTGGGTAAATTCTGAAAACAAAATTTTTTCAATACTTTTTGATCAACATGAGTTGAAAAATTAGGCCTAAATATTTTTAATTACTACTTTCACCTCTATTTTAACGATGCTATTTGCTTTGTGTATATTTTATTTTTTAGGGAAGGACAAGGCTGTCTCTTCATCCAATCCAGTGATGTCAAAAAGTTTTGGTCCAAATAACGACCAACAATCAAAGAATAATGCGTATAAGTAAATGTGGAAACATGAATAATTTTCATCATACTATTTGTATATTATCTTCAAAAATATCAAATGAGCAGGGTCAATGGCTTCTAATGAATGCAAATACATTTCGAAAGTCGAATTACCATCAGGAAATATTGACCAGTTTCCAATTATCTTGTACCTCATTAACGAAGGATCCAGATTAACATGTCCTGAAACTGTAACTTCATTAGCTTCATTAACTGCAGTTTTCTCAATTCTCAATTTTTACTAGTTACAGAACCACTCTCTTGAATTTATTTTTACAGTACATACTTCCTATATTACTTATGTCGTTCATTAAATAGCTGAGCTGTTATATTCGTACTCTTTTTGTTTGCAAAGGAAAGTGAAATTATATCTACCATTTTTGTACTGCAATAAGTCGTGGTGGTCAGATGGTGAAGATTTCACAACTCAATCATGAGAGCGTGGGTTCGAATCCCAGCACGAATACTGGTCGCGTGCATGGCATCACATGTTGAAGAGTAAGGGCCCCGTAGTGAGGGTGCAGCCGGTTGACGAAAAAAACGACTTTTGATTTCAATATACTAAAACACAATCAAACAAATTATCAACAATTCACAAATTTTACTTTCCGTAATATCGTTTCCTATAGTATTTTTTACAAATGTGAGAAACAATCACGATTAAAATGCAAAGCAAGAAATTAAATGTTAAACCATTAGCGTTCTTAATTGGAAAGAATGACTGACATTTTGAACTCTACATCATGGATAACATTGATGGGATTACCGTTTGTCGGAAGGAAATATGATATGAAGTAAGTACAACAATTTCAAGAGACTGGTTTAGTGAAGGTACATTATGAAACCTTCAGTCAATGAAGCTAATGAACCGACGGTTTTGTTACTTGAACATCAATCAGGAGAAATTGCAGAGGTTCAGTAAAAAGCCTACCAAATATCTGTTTTACTTGGAAACGATATCAAATTCTGTAAGCGTATACAAATGAGGTTCAGTTTCACGGATATGACAAAAAAATTGATGAAATGAAACTTTGGCGGAAAATTACAGCTTTCAACTCAGGATGAATTTTTCAACTCGAGAACGGTTCGAGACAGAGCAATTCTGCGAACGCCAATCGATTCAGGATGACGGTATTAGTAAATTCTGTGAGTTTATTGACGATCGACTTAAAATAAGCCCTTTTTGTAGAAATTTGTGAAACTAACCAGATTATTTATTCAGTCGATTGTTATAAACTTTTTACCCCAAATTTCAATTTTTTCCATTTTCTTTCCTTACTTGTTCGCCCCTTCTGATGTGCTATGAGAAATTCAAAACTGTGATTCTCCTGAGAGAAAACGTAATAGTTTCCAGAAAGGATTAACTTCAATTTAATGCGGTACATATCACGATAAACAATTCGACGGATATTATATGATGTCAGGAAAGGATTTCATCAAGAACTTTATTACCAGCAAATATTGTCTTTGTGAATAACTATTCTACTTTGGGCAAAAACAGACTCCACGTTATTACCACTTCTAAACGTCACGGAATATAATGATAATGATGACATACATCACTTCCAATTCCATTTTATTATTAGGCTATCTGGATAGCAAATATTGAACAATGACATGACAATTTCTCTCGAATGCATACAATCCATCACAATTGTTGGTGTAATCCTCTAATACACGAAACATTTGAAGATATCGAAGATGCATCATATGGAATAATGATGTTGAATCAAACAAATATCATCAAAATGGGGTCATTTATTTGGGAATTTTGGGATGCAACTCAATTTGATTTAGTTTTAAACAAATATTTTAGTCATTTCCAGAAAATAGTGAAAAAAATAAAGATATACATGAATATGTTGGGTGAGTGAATTAGTTCACGTAAGAACTCTGTCTCATTGAAAATTAAACAGAAAATTTACTTCATGGCCTCTCTCCATCGAATTGGTGCCTCAAAGGATACAACTCTCAGACTCTACCATTCACTAAAAAGCTCAATGAGGCTACGAAGAAGAATTTTCATCTTTCCAAAAGCACTAATATGTTTACAATGATTTTTTTCCTTTGACTTGAAAATCGATTATTGGCAAGTGAACATTCACGGAGCTGATCTCTATGATAATTTCGAGGTGTTGCCTTTCGGGTTGTGGAATTCAGTTGCTAATGATAGCGATGCCACGCGGCGCAATTCCACTTTTTCTGCTCCTCGTATAAAATGGCGGCCTGACTCTCATTGTTACTCCATTTTTCCAGTGGTTAGCTACTCAGTGGTTGGGGGATGATTTTTTTTGTTCATTAGGACTACGTAATGAAATTGTACTGTGAACAGACCACCTATGTATACTTTTCACGTAAAAAAACAAGATCAGACACCATTTTGTAGGTCGAGGACCATTTGGTAATTCGTGAATCCCATGCAGTAGTTGCAGCAATAAGTTGTTAAATTCTGCGCATGAGCAGATGAATCCAATGCATTATGGTTATTGAAAAAATACTGTTGGTTTAAATGTCAATTTTTCACCACTCCAGAAATACAGAATCTTCAGATTCTGACTTCTGAAGCTTAGGGTCGGAACATCACGAAAAAGATAGTTATGTACTCCAGTGTTAGTGTTGTACAAAATCAGGAACAGTAGAAAATCAATTAGCAAATGATTACATTAAGCTGGAAAATTCAAGGATATAAATATGAATTGGAGCATAATATGAAAAAGCTGAATTCCTTAGTAGCAATATTGATTATAACAAATACAAGAAACTAAGGAATTTTACCCTTTTCCTTAACACAGTCCTAAATCTTATGTAATATTGTCAAAAAATATTTATTTTTCCAATTAAGTCAATATTCATTAGGGAGACTACTTTCCCACATTGTTAGCGGACCAGGCATCCAAGCTATAATCTTCAATAATCATTTCACAAATGAAATTCTAATCATGAAAAATGGTGGATTACGTGATCCTTATCTTCCGCAAAAATCCTATACAATAGGTATGGTCGTCGGCAAATATTCAGCAGAAAACAACTACTGCCCCCTACGACCATTGATTGATATCTGTTTAATAGTTGGCAAAGCTTTCTACAAGAACCATTTTGCAATGCATTTTAAATAACAGAGCTGAAATTATTTTTCGATTCAATTGGGGGAACACCTCCGTACCGATTTCATGGTCCTTGCCAATCATCAGCGAAAGCTAGTAGTAGTGGTAATAGTAGTGAGAAATATGGTGCGGTTCTCTTCGAAGGCATGGCAATTATGTCTAGTTTTCTTTTCATGAACAAAATGGCTTTATAGAGTTCTGAAAACATGGGTCTCAATGTTTATGATTGAAAGTTTGATCAAACAATGAAAAACTCCTATCTCTTACCCTTTCTCAGGTAGAGGAAAATAGTTGTTAATTGAAATATCAACGAAATTAATGAATATCGATCTAAAACATGTAATAGTAATACGTGAGCAGAATAATATCAGTGTCATGAAAGATCCCCTTTGATTTTCGACAAGGAATCACCGTCTGAAATCTCTGGCACTTATTTGGCAACACACTTTATTCTATCCTATTTCGTTAGAAACAATCTGAATTAAAAGGAAGTCTTAGTAAGTGGTAGTGAAAAGAACTTGACAGCAGAAAATTACACTTTCGAAGGAACAATATAGTTATTCATCACGATATGTAGTTCGGTCCTGTCATTTGGATAATGGCTTTAGTCCTGCAGGAAGAAAGTCCTGGAGAAATAATTCAATGACAAATTTCCCCATGTAACTTCTCTTTTACTTTTACATTAATCGATTCAAACATGTATTTGTGACATAGGATATATGATTATTAGTTTTTCCTCCTTCACTTCTCTCCATAACTTTAACTTCAGCTGATGATGAAACTGTATAGGTTCGAAACATGTAATTTTCCTTATAACTAATGGATGGTTATCACTACTATAGCATCATTTAACTAATCGGTTGCGATATAAAATTGTGTAGATGACTTTATTTTACGAAGTACAAAAACATACTATATTTATACGAAGTAGAAAAACTTAAGGAGTTATAGTATATTTACCAAAAAAAAAAAACACAAACCCACGATGAGTATTTGAGTATAAGTATTCTAATACTGGGAATCTATAGTTGATCATTGATGAATAACATTTTGTTTTTCGCTCTTCAACACATCACTATGTTTTCTCGAGAAATCATACATTTTTTATTAATAATCTGAAGAAAAGTTCATCAATTTTCCGAAAATATAACAAGCTTTATTCACTGCAAATATAATTTCTACAGATTATGATTGATTATTTTGGGAATAGACGAAGGGGTAAGGAAAAACGGTACGAAATTTTCAACAAATGTGAACAAAATTACAATTGCGAAAAACGAATGGCCAATTTGACATTGTCGTCGTGCATAAAACCACATTAGCAGATATTATTGTGGAAACTGTTACCACAAATAATGATAGTGATTGGAGACAATGAATTATTTGTGGAATACATCTTCATTATTTGTTCGTTTCGTGATTAGCATCAATAGATAAACTTGGTGATAAAATAAATTGTGATACATTCCACTATTCTACCGTATCTAAAATTCAGAACTAAAAATGAAAATTTTCATCAAATGATTCTTTTGTTCTTGACATTATATCACTTTCATTTTTTGTGTCCAGAATTGAAGTATAAATAAAAAAAAAACTCATCATAGTTTCAGATAATGATTGTTAATGAAATTAGAAATGATGAGCTGTTTAAAATTCGATTTAAATCTTAAATCTCTCGTCAAATAGTAAAAACAGATGATTATTAATAAATCTTGATGAATTGCTAAATTTAGCTGAACAATAGGACAATCATTCATTTATTTAGTGTGGGATTTTTTCACTACTCTGATACTACCTATCTCAGCATCAATTAGTAGCTTGATTTACATTTGAATGCGTTTTTCTTATGAAATTGTGATGGACTATGTGGAAATAAAACATTCCTTTCACTTCAGTGAAAAATATTTTCCTGCTTCAGAATGATTTACTGACTATTTATAAGCATGTGCATATGTTTAATACGAACGAACAGGATATAGAAAAATGTTGAAAGTAGAAGAAGCCATACTGTGTTGGACACAGATATATAGATTTGAAATTGTGAAATGCTCAATTTGATTATTCAAGATGTGATTTCTTTCATAAACTAGTATTGCATATTCCGTGGACGTCTTAAATATTTTTTTAATATAGAAATGTGATAATTAGTAATAGAAGTAAGGTACATTTGTTCCATTTCTGGTGCTATCGGTGGATAAATGGGAGTTAGTCGAGTTTGATTGGCATCTGATAAATATGGACGTTATTTCACAATTTCCTCTATCAATATGTTATGTCAACGTAAATACCTATTTCGATGCTAATTACGATACGAATCGTTAAACTATTTATGAAAAAACCACCATGACATGTCATTTTCAGTTCTGAAAGGATAGATAATATTGTAGTACCTCCATTCAACATTCCTTAAACCGAATTAATAGCTAGCTTTTATTATTCGAAAAACGAAAATTAAATAGATTGATTTCATAATGAAACAAGTGAAATATACGCTCTTACTCGAATTCATAAAGGCTGTCTTTTCAAATAAGCCACTACTACCTTTAGAGTTGTGAATGGAGAAAATGATAGACTATTACATCAGAAGCTAACAATTCGAATTGAGACCGCTCCACAAGAAACAGTTTGCTTACCCAGCAGGTGAATCCACGAGTAATGCTCTACAATGCCTGGTTGAAAGTACTGAAAAGGCATACGTGACAAAAGAAATGGCCCTTTATAACAACTCACATGCCTCCATAACCTGATCACTAGAGAAAAGGAATATCAATGCCTCATTGATCAGATGGATACAAGCAATGCTGAAAAGCAGAATCATTGTAGCGACCCTATGGAGACAGACAGTCAGGATGACAGCGGAAAACGGTTTCCCCCAAGGGGAACTTTTATCCCTTTTACGCTTGTCACTGGTTCTCGACGACCTTCTAGTAAAGCTACAAGAATCTGAGTTCACGATGACCTGATGGTCACCATTAGGGGCAGACATGACGAGGTAATCTCCGACCGCATGTAAGTAGTCCTAAACACAAAGGAGAAACTCAATGTCAATCCTAGCAAAACAGTACTGGTCCCATTCACCAAGAGGCGAAAGTATGAACTTGAAGCTCCAACCCTACATGGGACCCAGCTAACATTTTTCAAAGAAGTAAAATACCTGGGCAAAATCAATCACATTCTTTAGCGACAAGCTGGACATACCACAGAGTCTTCGGTAAGACATGTTTGTTTTCTTGTTTTTTCCCGTTAACCAGCTGCCGTCCCCCTATAACACCTCTGCGTATGAATAATGTCTCTCATACTCTGTTTCAAGCGGAGAGTAGGAATCCCACCTTTCTGATTGGCAAGCATGAGCGATGCAAACACGGGATGAAGATGTCGGCGAGTCAAGAGTCACACTTCAGACCAAGGTGTGCTGTTGACCACCAAACAGTACTGCTTTGATAAAATACGAATGCAGGTGGCTGCGAAGAAGTCATTAGAGCTTCTACGTGTTATAAATAACCCCCCGGCCGCTGATCGGATGGAAACCTTCTGGAAGAACATCTATGAGTAATCGTGACAACTCATTTTAGACAGTCCAGCCCTAGCGCAGTTCGCAGATTTTTCCGGAAAGCCTTGGTAGTCTGAGCACAATAATTTGCTCAACCCGATAACTCTGAAAGGAGTGTGATGTGCCTTGCATGAATTGAATAATTTTGCTACTCCAATTACTAGCTAGGGAACGCTCAGTAGGAGTACCCAAGGAATCTCCGAAACCACCTGCAAGGGTAATCGAAACAAAGAACTCTGAAACCCATTCGAGGAAAGCCAAGACAGCCGTCCCGAGGGCGCCGAACAGAAGAATTCCAAGGGAGTCTCATAGGTAGTGCCATTCTAGGTGTGGAGGTAGGCAACCGGGAGAAAGGGACAAGAAAAACCGAAGATACGACCAAAACACAGGTGTTAGCAGGGGTACCAAAGGAACCCTCGAAGGCACCACAAGGGCAAGCGAAGCAGGGACCTCTGGAACATATTCGGGGGTACGTCAGCCAACCGTTCAGAGGTGTAACCCCAGGTGCAAGGCGGGGACCCGTGGAAAAAGAACTAGAGGAACCGAAGGTACGCTGAAAGACACTGAGGAGCAACCCTAAGGGGAGAAGAGGGCAACCGGAAAAAAGAAACCAGAGTAAAGTAAGTAAAGTATTTCAGAAGAGAGCACATTAAAAAACTCTTGAAACAGAGACAGATCACCAACTCTTCTGAATTATTCCAGAGAAGTGAGCGAACTTGTAAGCGACGAATTACTCTTCTCTTAGACATAATCTAAAAGGATCATTGTGTGTTTATGAACTGCAGTCCATATGTACGATTAATTCCAAGTGAGCGAACTTGTAAGCGACGAATTACTCTTCTCTTAGACATAATCTAAAAGGATCATTGTGTGTTTATGAACTGCAGTCCATATGTACGATTAATTCCAGGACATCAACTGAATGATTATTTGGAAACTTTGGTGCATGAAAGGTAAGACCCAAATTGAGGACTGGTTATGTCCAAGAAAATGATAAAACCGATTGAAGACAGGACAGGTTCAGAATACCTGTTTAGAACGTAATTCTTCTGTGAGCCCGAATCTTTCTTTTCTTGATCAGGATAAATAAGTTCTCCAACGAGATTTCATCCCGTGGTATTATTTTGAGTAAGTGTTATCACTGATGCAACCAGGCTGGAATGGTATAGTCAAATGACTTCTCAAAGCATCCTTATCAGTCAACTGATCAGCGATTTGGTTTTCTTTTATTCACATCAGGATCAGATGCATATTTAAGGACTTGATATTTTTGTACTAGCGCTAGAGTTTTTCTTAGTTAGTAGTGCTTCCCTTCTTACGTATCATACTTGTTTTAATTTCGATAGGTACTCCTTGCCTTCCATATATTTTTTTGTGATAGTATACTTAACATCGTTAATAATTCACTGGCAACGTCTATGATATACGATATGTGAACAGTGATAGATTTCAACTTCTCATTCCTGACATCGCAGTTTGAAATTGTACTTTTTCTTGTTCTCAAATCCATAGACTGTGTAAGATTTGGAGTAACACGAAATATGCAGAGTTTTTACAAGAGATCAGTATGTGGGGTTTAAACCTATATATTATTTCTTCATCGAAATCTCCCACTTCTCAAGTTATCAGACTTCAAACGTCAAGTCTTAATTTTTTTTTTAATAGAGTTCTTCCACAAAAATCCTTAAAATATCTTTATAGCTCAACATACAACTTATTCAACCATTATCAGTACAATTTTTATTTTAAAACTTTCATTTAGGTTGAGTTGTGTTTTGAGATCGATTTTGAATGCAAAATATTTACAAATCTCAACAGATTGGGGCGATAAAAGAAAAAAGGCTTCACGAAACTTTATAAGAAGTAAGAAGTTTGGGTTTGAAAGGAAATATGAGATTTCGGTGAATTTGGTCGTAGTTTGATGATTGTGTGATTTGTTTCCAAAGATATGTTTCGTGTTTCCTCAAATTTTACCGACAAAAATTGTTCGAAAAAATTTTCAAATTTTTATCTGTTCTTGAACGGAGCCCAAGAACTTCTCTTATCACCATTCAGAGTAATAAAATGAAGACAATATTATATGAACTAACAATTGTTGAATCAAAGTACTGATCCCCTCAGAACATCTGAATGACGATGTTAAAATGGTTCGATTAGAAAATATTGACGTGATTTCTTACCTGTTGTTGAAAATCCAAAAATGTTTATCGATAAATGAATCATTCACTCAAACTCCACATCACATGGCACGTCAACAATAACCAATACGTTGATACAAATTTCTAAGCAAATCGTCCAAATATCCGCTTAAGTTGATAAAAGACGAGTAATAGCGTTCGGTATATTTTGCGAAACTAATTTGCTTTATTGGAATACAGTTTAAATGGTTCTCTTATCGAAGTCGTGGCTATGAATTTCAATTGAGCACGTTTGTGATCAGTGGATTTTATTGAAATTGTATGTTTTTATGAAAAAATAAATATGTATTATGTGAACTGACATCACTGGTAAGATCGCAATGAAATGTTTATTCAGTGACTTGTTTACTTCCTTGTGTCTTCATTGATGGGAGATTACCTGTGGTGCTCCTTGTAAGCATGTTACGCGCAAACGCCTGAAAAACGCATATTGCTCAAAAAATTATATTGAATAACCAACTTCATTCCTTGCTATGTTAAATAATCATCTCTAAATAGGGTTAAGTAGGCTAATTGACCAAATTTGCGTATTTTTTAGATACCTTTGGTTTGTTTGGACAATATAATGGCGATAATGAAATTACTATGAATACAGATACATAACGTAAATTTGTTATTGAATAATGTCAAATAGAGAGAACGCAATAGTACTCATTCATAGAGGGTATACATTCGGTTACAGAATTTGTACCACCTTGTTCAGGAACGAACAGGAGAGCAAATTCATTGGCTGCTGTGGTTGCTGCCTTGAAAAGGATGCTCCAATCCCTGTTTTTTTTGGGACGCGTACCAGGCAGTAAAGAGGTTCTGAAATCCTGAGGATAATTTTGATATAGAAAATGTGCGTAATGAAGTTTGAAATCTGATATATAAACTCACAGTGTGACTAAATTTTAGAAAATGTAAAATTGTCGAGTTGATCAATTGAGTGATTACGAGTGCGTTGACAAAATACAAGAAAAAAAAATATGTACCTACCACCAAAGCGTACAGAGCGAGCAGTGAAGAAATAACTCAATATTTTCCGAAACTGCTACAAGTT
The DNA here is from genome assembly GCA_958502065.1 of Chrysolina americana. Classification (NCBI taxonomy): domain Eukaryota; kingdom Metazoa; phylum Arthropoda; class Insecta; order Coleoptera; family Chrysomelidae; genus Chrysolina; species Chrysolina americana. Next base: position 92,798,158 of record OY293412.1, read on the forward strand.
CGAAAACGAAAGCGTACAGGACGAGCAATAGGTGGATAACTGTACAGAATATTCATTATTTCCGAAACTACTGCGAGTTCGAGAACGATATCCATAGATTATCTTTAGGAACTGATATAATATAGTGTGGTAGAATTTCATTAACTGCTAAAGCATATAGGGCAAGTAAGAAGGAAATAACTGAACAGAATATTCATTATTTCCGAATATACTACGAGTTCGAGACAATATTCATAGAATGTCATTTTATACTAATATTAAATAGTGTGGTGAAATTTCATCTACTGCTAAAGCGAACAAGGCGAGCAGAAGGTGTATAACCGAACTTATTATTCATTAAACTGAAATTACTACGAGTTCGAAAACTATATCGAATAATCATTATCTCTATATATCATACTGTATGATATCCTTTTCTATTCATATTCTATCGGTAGTGTTCTCGAATTCGTAGAAAAATCGGAAATAATGATTATTCTGTTCAGTTATTTCCTTATTACTCACCCTGTACGGTTTAGCAGTGGGTTAAATTTCACCACACTGTATAATATCAGTTTATAATGACATTTCATGGATATTGTTATCGAACTCATAGTAGTTTCGGAAATAATGAATATTCGGTGCAGTTATCTACGTATCCCTGTACGCTTCTATTCTCAAACTCGTAGTAGTTTCGGAAATAGTAAGTTATTTTCATATTACTCGCTCTGTACGCTTTGATGGTACATCGTCTTTATTTCGGTGGCATGCGTGTACTCGTCCACCACCTTGATGGACTGCTGTAAATCCTTCTGTCCAGAGGCGTATAATTTCAGGTCATCCACGATTGTGTCTCCAGTAGCTGAGAGTGCCGCAGTTTTATCAACGGGTTTTTCTGAGTATAATAGGGAGATACTGAAAAGAAGAAGTCTCCCTTAAATACGCTCTCTCTCTGATGATTACCTGACCTGCTTGTTTATTATTTTTTTTTCACTCATTCAATAAACATTCATTTACCTACCTAATTTGCCAAGTTGGTTTCTTATTTAGCAATCATAGCAGGCTCATAAAAAAACTTGCGACTGTGAGTAACAGAGACTAGACCGACATATTTGTATAATCAAATGAACATTTTTCAACGAAGGAAGTGAATTTTAACATTAATTTCGAACCACTTTTTGATCATTTCCCAATCAGTTCATATGATGACTTTTAAACTGTCCCAGTTGCCAGATTTGAAGACTATGGCGAAACTGATGATTTTTTTCAGATAAAATCATATTCAAAAATTCATTCTTGTGGAGTAAAAAAAGCACTGGACCTAGTACAGTACCTTAGGTAAGCCATACTTAACAGTGCACTTTGTACTCTAACTACCTGTCTTTTTTTTGTGTTGCTAATATAATCTCCATTGAGTTTCTGCCCACTCCTTACTCCTCGAAAACCTAAGTTCTCCAAAATGTCTAATAATTAGTGAGTGGCAGATCATATCAATAGCTTCAGTATTATTGAACAATACACATGCAGATTTTTCAGTGTCCAAACTTTTTGATATCTATGATGTTTAATACGCCATAGCATCTTGAGTTGATTTATTTGGTAGAAATCTATATAAGTAGACGGGTATTTCGTAGTTAAAGATGTTATCCTGTTTTTCAATAGTCTTTCGAAAATTTTTATGATTTTTATTTTGCTAGCTAAATTAGCTCAAACATTAGTGAAATATTCTATACACGCATTGGCTATTTCTGAATTGTCATTTGTAGTTGTGGCACCATTAATTTTGATTTCATTCAGATTGTTCATGCTGTTGAAAACTCCTTTTACCACTGTTTCATTCCGCCCAGTGCAATAAATAGTCAAAGAGGAGTGATTTTGTAGTAAAAGTTATTGAAAAAATTAAGAACGATTGCCCTGTAATATTGAAGTGAGATAGCTATGCTGCTTACCTTATTTGGATTAATTAGAAAAATTAACAAAAAATCTGATGTATTTTTAAGCCCTCAGTTTAGACGAATACCACCTGCACCACTTCACACATCATTCTATTAAAATGCAACTTATCAAAATATCATTTTGTTTTAAGTAGGTATTTGGGAATTCTTACTGTAGAAATATCTTCGATTCCATGCTGAGTCCTACCGTGTTGTTGGTTCTCCCGGTACATTTTAAATCGTTTGTTAAACAATATACCCAGGTCCCTGAAGAAAATATCTTCAGAATTTACCGAAGGTGGCATCATCAAACTCAATAATGAAAGGCAAACTGTACCTGTTTGATAACTGATATTATATTGATTGCGGCTCATATAACACCAATTAACTCGTTCACCTCAGACTATGAACCGCATCCTTTGGAACAGCGAGGTCTATTGTAAACATAACCTACTTCCGTTATTTTGGCAATAATATTGCGATAAATTGCTGGGTTTCTACGACTATTTTGACGATTAATTCAGATTCGAAACTTACCGTATTTAATTTCTATCATATGACGTACACTTTAAGGTAATCAATCCATTGACCACAATCACATATTTCACTCGCTATGAAAACAACTGAACTGCTTATTGGAATGAATAATATTTCACACTTGACATAAAAAACACTAGCACTAAAAACTAACTGAAGTAGATTGTAGCCATGTGGAAAGATGACAGGTGGTTAGTGTGGAGCAAGGATTATATTTCCGTATTAGATGTTCAAATAGTTTGATATGTTCAAAACGGTACTAAGTTATTGGGTAATAAAAACACACTTTCCAGGCGTTTCGCGAACGTACAGTTTGCGTCTTCAGTACATACAGCTCATGTTTACTTCAGTGTTTTCTTTAATTCTATTATCATTACAGCGCAGAAAAAGCGTACAATGTATTTGCGAAATGCTAACAAAGACGTTGTGTTTTTATTCTCTAATAACCTGTCATTTACGAAATGAATATTTCTTGACAGCAATCAGAAGATTAAATTGGCATTAAAGTTCAAGGAAATGTTGAAACAAAAATAGTGCTAAATTTCCGTAATTTACTTGTGGGTTAACATCTTTTGTAGCCCAGAAAAATTAAACGAAAATAGGCTCATCTTCAGGAACATTCGGAGAAATCTGAATTTCAATGCATATAGGTATTGATATTGCGATTCTATACGATCCTAGTTCGGTTAAAAATTCTTCCCACAGTCAAAGATTTTTTGGTAATTTCTCGTTGAAGATCGATTTTGATAAGAACATTTCGAGCATTTGATTTTATATTCCTACTAGTGGGAAGTGGATCAATTCATGCTCATTGTACACTACAGTTTTTCTACGACTATTTAGATCATTTACAAAATCTGCATTGAAAAATAAAAAACCCAAAATTTCTTCTTCATTATAGGAATGAATAATGTATAGTTCAATTGGTCGCTATAAATAATTTTGCAATCATTCCGGGTCTTGAATAATTTCTTAGATTTCCTAATACGGCAAAATATACTGGTCACAGCTTCAGAAGTTCTTCTGTGTCGTTTCTAGTTGGCTCAGGTCCTGATATTTTCGAACTTGAACATCATAAGGTGGATGGTGATCATCGACTATTGCAGAAGACTCATGAACAGTCTGTGGAAGAAAAAGTGAAACTTGGAAACTGTATTTTTAGTGGTGAAACCACGGAAAGTGAAAATTTTGAGGTCGAGAACAATGATCAATCAATCAATCAATTTTAATTCAGCAATGATACTCATACATAATACATATCTTTATTTACTTAAACATATATGCATATACTTGATATTGAAATCAAGTCAATTTGGGACATTATGCTTTAACTGTACTATTGATATAAATCTTATGAAAAGTTAGTGTGGATGGAATATGATTGTGATATTTTTAATAAAATACTATCGAAATGAGAATGATGGCTAGGTATTGTTACCTGTATTTAAACAGCAGACAATTTTTTGAAGTGTGCTCAAATAAAGCCTACTTCTGAAAATTAATAACTATCAGGAATGATACATTTTTTATGTAAGTATTGGAAACATTTTCTATCAGATACACGTTGATAGGCTTGTTATTCAGTGTTATTAAGTACCAAATACATACACATATGAAATACAGAGGAAAAAAATACTAATATAAAATGATATATTACAAAGATAAATCAAGTACCTAGAAAAAAATATTCCTACCTGTCGTACCATTAGCAGTAGTCAATTGCCTAAGTAAAACTCGACATATAATCTGCTAGTGTATTCTCTATAGAAATAGGTTCAAAATCATTCATATATAATTAATAAGTACTGGACCCAACACCGATCCCTGTGGGACACCGATATTAATGTCCATGTTGTCAGAATTATGTGATTTAGAGACGTAGTGTTTAAAATCATCAATTCTGACATATTTAATATAAAGAATGAACCTTAGAATTTTTATGAACGATGCAAGGTGTTTTTATATTCATTCCATTTTTTGTAGATCCGAAGATAACAAAGCGCTTTCCAACCGTTTACAAAACGATACTGTCTTTCATGATTTATAATACTTTCTGCAAGCCTTAGCTGAGTAAATAGCCAAGTTGACTTTTAAAATGTTTTCATTCAATTGTGATGTTCACATAATATACGCAGTAAAGACATTTTCTGCAAAATATTTGCATGTGAATGTTATTCAAAATGATCCAATAACTGAATGAAGCGAGCATACAATCATTGCAAGCATCAGAAAATGCAATACGATGATAGTTATACAGTGCATTCCAACAGATACCATCCACCCTTGATAACTTTTGATTGATTTCAGGGAAACAAAAAGTATGTCAAAAAGCAGATACAGGAGGGTAACATATTCGTGCGCATTAATAATCATTTTGTATACTTTCACCCCTACTCCCACTCTCACACCCCTGAATTTGTTTTTGTAACCATTTCACAATTCAGAGCGGGAAATTTTCGAATTGACACCCTGTTTTTACAATGTTTCTCGAATAGGACTCAGCTATTGCAAATAGGTCTGGGTGATTACTTGCAAATCGGTTATTGCCCGTCATCAGTGTAGGTTCTCGAAAACAACCCTCAAAGCCATGTGTTTTTCTTCCGGAACCACCAAAGCTTTGGCTAATGAATTTCCAGAGAATACAGAATTATAGTCAGTTTATTCCTGAAATTATTCGTGAATTCCACACAGAGCGAGTGAATAATACCGAGTACTTGCATAGCATGAGCATATCAATTTTGAACGTATTATTATTAGGACGACCAACAAATGTTCACATATTTTCGGTCAAGACCAAAGAGCACTTTGTTTGCGTGCAGCTGCCGTAAAATAAAGCATCACCAAGGTCAAACAAACTCTGTGGGAATCCTAATTAAAATTTAGATCAATTGTAATTATTTGTAACGTCAATCTCGAAAACACTCCGATTCGAGCAGCTAGACTGGGTGTTTGTGAAGTAGGCGATAATTGTTGGTATTTGAGAGGCCCATTTTTCAAGCATCCCCATATACCATGTGTTTGAACCAATCAAAAGATTCGATGTGACAGTATCACTATGAGGACGGCAACATTTTAATATCCCGTGACCACTCACCAGAAAATTGAAAAGGTGGAAATCCTTTCGTTTGACAATTACTGATATCTCTATTTTACGATTTGACATCAATTCGTTTATTATTTTTGTTGCCGTCGTCACTATCGATAGAAGGCATTTCGGACTTCGTGGTCACACCGCTCAGACTCCTGGTGTCATCTTCGATAACAGCGTCGTCCTCTACGTTAGTCTCAATAGTCTGCTCCACTACAATAGCTCCATAGACTCATCCATATCCACGGTACTAGTCTTCTCCTGACGCCCCGTTTCTTGTTCAAAAATATTTCATCTTCTTCTTTGATTCCGTTCTCGTTTGTGTTGTGCAAAAACATCATCACAAAGACTAGGCGGCCTCTGAGGTGCGTCTTCTTTCACCTCGATGGGAGTGCTGTGCTTGCACGTCTCTCTCCCCTTTCAAATAGCTTGGAGAGACTCTCCTCTGGCACTAGAGTCACAACCAAAACTCTGGGAATCCAGAAAATGAAGAAATACCTGATGAGCAATATGGGTTTCATTCTTTTGCTTTTGTTTTGATTTTTTAGCGCGTTACAGTGGATGATGAGTGTCCCAAAAAAATTACAACTAGTGTACTTCAAGGCACAGTTTTGGGGCCCATGTTATTCAATATTTACTTGAATGGCTAATTTTCATTGAAAAGCATAGGTGACAGGTGTCAAGAACTTAAACGCATATTAGGATCTAACATTATTCTGGTTCAAAATTGGCTCAACATAAACTCTTGACGATTGATCTTGAGGAAACTCAATATGAGCCTTTCACCTGCAATGAATAAGTGTATTCTACATATTCTTTCTCGAATGGGGTGGGCATATACATTTTCTATGTCATAAGTTTCGATTTATACTTTCAGGTTTTTGGAGAATATACTGTCTCCTTCCTTGGTAGAAAGGTATTCGTGATGGAATAACTTTTTGGAGCGGGGCACTTAGCGTACACGTGCACCGTATTAACATTATACAAAAAAAATGGTGACAAAAATTTGATATTTTTGTGAAATTCCACAATCATCAATTTGTTAAATTTTTCGAATTAATTACAAATTTCGTATGTCAGGAATTGATACAAAAAGTCCTTTTGTTTTTTAGGATGACCTCAACGATGTAAGTGATTGGCAAAACCCTTGAAAACTGTCAAATTATTCTTTAACATTTCATAGAATTCATTTAAGGGATTTTGTGAAAAACGTTCATCGACACAAAAATTGTTAAACCCAATTTTTTTATCAACAATGCATTTGTTAATTAGTTAATTTTTACAGTTTCAAGAACTGAAAACCTAAATTTTTTTACATTTTGGAGCTACTCTTGAAAGAGTTTGGAAACGATCCCTGTTTGAAAAATTGAAAAAATTAGATATTTTACTTTTTTATTAACAAAGGTGTTAAAAAATAAACAATGTTAGTAAAGCAATCCGATTTTTTGTTCAGTTATTCTAATTATTTTGTTTTCTTATTACCGAGAGCTATATTACTATATTTTTTTCAATTTTTAACTTCTATTATTTAAATACCTAATTGTTATAAACAAATACAAATAATGCAATAGTTTATAAGTTATTACAATAACAATGGAGAAGAACAGAAAGGAAGCGAAGAGTACAAGAGTACAATAGATTTAAAAATTATGTAAAAAAAAATTTCACATAAAAAAAGACGTACCTATTGTTATAGCTGTTTTCATAATATTTTTTAGTATTGAAAAATGTATTTGTTTATCAAATGGTTTGTTTAATAAAGAAATGAAAAGGTCATACATTTTTTTTTTCTCAGAATATGAAAGAACGTGATAAATAATGATTTAAAAAACTGGTATCCTAATATTAATATTACAAAAAAAATGTTAATTACGTGTGTCCATAATTTTTTTTTTAAGAAATAATTTATTTCAAATCATTTTGTTCGTCAAGGATTAGATTCCACCCCAAAAAATTAAAAGTTTTATTAACAATGCATTTGTTTAAAACAATTATTTAAATTATGGAATTTAAAAATGAAAAAAAAATTGTTATACAGCTTTCAGTAATAAGGAAAATAAAATGGGTGGAATCATTGAAAAAAATGCTGATTTCAATATTTACATTCTTTATTTATTAATACATTTGATTTCTTAATAAAAAAGTGAAAAATGTAAATTTTTCAATTTTTTCCAAGGGTATCGTTTCTGAACCCTTTCAAAAGCTTGAAAAAGAAAAAAAAATTGTCGGCCACAATTTTCTCATTCAACTTTTTTTTTAAATGCCATTTCGTATCGAATGAGACCAAAATCATAATTTTCGGTGGCACAGCCTAGGTTTTTGACAAAATGGAACTTGAAAACCAGACTATGCGTGAAAATTCAGATACGCCTGTTTTATTCAATTGAAGAAAATTATTCATTGAGTGTTTCATCTGAAATTACAAAGTTTTTGCCAGTAGCAAGTAGAAATGGCAAAACCAGACTTGGGAATATACCTTTCTTTTTAAAGACCACATTAAGTTACGTTTGTATAGTGGTACTAATAATTTTGTTTCGTTTGGATGAAATATTCAATAGAATTCCTCCAAAATTTAATTATGAAGTTGTATATCAAACTCTGACAACCTTTTTATTTATAACGTTTTTAACATGTCAACCAGTCTTCACACTAGATGAATTATTAAAAAATCATGTCAATGTTCAGCGTTCATCGTCAAAGGTTATTTCCAGAAAATATACTGAATGAAAACAGGTACTTATTTATTCATGGTCTTTGTAAAATTTATTTTGATTTTTCAATCACTCATTCACTTGTTCTGGCACATATCGAATCTGGAGGCACGGTTTATGTAACAGTAATACCAACGGTACTCAATCGCTTCAATTGATAATTCACAATACTTGGAGATACAGATAAGTACCAAACATGAGGGAGGGTTGTCATTGAAAGGCAGTTAATTAAGAACATTATGAAACTTGTTTTCAACCTAGACCAAATACTTTTGTGTATCAAGTTATGATCATGACACAGTTATTATTATTACAGAATGCATGTTACTCTAATTGTTTGATTTCAAATCCCTCTTGGACCTAGTTTCTTCCGTTATCAGATAATTCCAATGACAATCGGAAGGTTATGAGAATTGGGGAATATACGGTACTTACTTTGAATACCCACCATTTAAAAAATTGATAGGAATAACAAATATTTCAAAAATTGAATGCAAAAAAACTTGATTTGCTATAAGTAAAAGATTGCTTCATTAGAGAAAAACTTCTCCCCATTATTAGGTTGTATGTACTGTATGTGGAAAATAATAAAGACGTATTATTATTATTATATGCTCTATATTATGTGTGAATGTATGAGCTTTAAAGTATTTGTATCTATTGATTTTATCCAGTCCAGGAAAGCAATAATCCTTCAATTCAGATATAATATCTATAAGTTCGTTGAATGCAAACTGGTTTTAGATAGACTGTTTTTTTAACAAAAATATCCTTCCAGAAATCTCCAGATACCACGTCGGGCTTTTCAATGTTTTAGACATTTTGATTTTTTGGTTTATGAGAAGTAATTTAATATGTTGGACTTTCGCATGATTTTCAGAAATTACATCTCCATTTGGCAGCTTTTATGATAAATCTACGTTTTTTTTGTTCTGTTATATTTGATACTGTAATTTTAAGGCCATTTGTAATCCAAGGTATAAGTTTTTTTTATTCGTAAGTTCGTACATTTCAGTTGCTGATTTTTCAATAAATATGTTATAGAATTCTTCGTTTTATTAGGTTGTTGAGTATATTTCTTCATTAGGTGTGCTCCCTTTTCAGATTCCCTCTCTCTCCTCTTCATTTTGTATCGTTTCCATAATCGTATAGACCATTTGTAATACCAAGTTCAAGTTTTCGCTTTGTATTCGAAATTTCATACATTTTAGTTTAATAAATATGTCATAGAATTCTTGCACATCCTTATCAGAAAATATTTCATGCCACTTTTCTTCTCCTAGAGAAGTATTTAATTCACTTACACATTTTTTTTCGAGAGTATTTGTCGTCGTGGATTTCCATAATTTCTTCTTTATTCTCTTATTGTTTTCGATATAACAATTTAAAGCCAAAAAAGTAAGGAGCAAACATCAACGACATTGTTTTCTCATCCTTATTGGTTTTTGGTAAATATTTCGTAAGTATTACGTCAACACAAATTGTAAATCAATGCTATCTCAAGTTCATCTTCATTAAATATGTCGGTTAACTGCGAATCACTGGAAATGAGTCTCATTTTGCTACCGTCAATAGGCGCCTGAAGATGACACTCTTTTGATTCCATAGACCAGTCGCTAGAGACATATTAATGCTGGAGGAATATGTTTAATGACATTTTCTTATTCACGACCTAAATGCAGAAAATACTTAACAATTGAATTGCAGTATCTTAAACTAGCGTAATAAATGGATAATTCTTAAACTGGGCCTTGTCTATTTTATTGTTGAGAAGAAAATGTTTACGCTTCACCCAATGAAGGCATAATTAGATTTTTGGGATGGAGATACCATATCATAGAAGAATTTCATGCATGTAGTACCATGGAATCTGCTGATGCTGACATGAGTTATCTTGTTTTGGTATAAGCAGATGACTGAGTCTTCAGTGAGAGGATAATTCAGAGATCAGACCGTAATTTCAAAGCGGAAAGATGAAGAGAGACTTAAAATCAGCATACAGAATTATACCAAAAGTGGAGGAATACAGAGAATGCATGAAAACTACTTTATCTTCAACTCCTTGGTATATCGAGAAAGGGCAAGTGTCTTGAGTTTACCGTAGGTTAGGTTAGGTTTAAAATGAGCGACTGCGACCCGTAATGGTCTATTGTGGCGGGGCAGGCAAAAGATTCCAGGGAGATATGAGCTCAACTATATACAAGGATTGACCTTCTTGAGGATAACCGGAGCTATGAGATATATCACAAGATCAAAGTCATGTTGAATCTTCTTCCTTTCAGTACATTAATGAGCAGTAAGGCAAGAATGGAAGATCAAATTAGTTTGGGGCTTCTATATTACTTTACCTTTACTGATCTATCGGTAGTCGTTGATCGAATAGTCATGTGGAGACCCTTGGATATTTCTAGTGAGTTGAAGGACAGTCTTGCAGATACCCTGGATATAAAACACATTCTATGCGAACCAATTTTAGAATGACCTGCACGAAACCGCTATACTGTTTTGGCAAACTCTTCGGTGTTTAGTGGAAAATGTAGAGTAGGTATCCAGAATACGTTTCAAGTGGACATTTTTTTAAATCAATTGAACAACGATTTTGAAGATATTTTGAATACTTCAGGTAAACAGTGGCGGTCTTCTTGGGATCTTCTTCAACTTCTTTATGGATATTTTACTCCTGTGAAGAGTTTGAAGCGGTGAGTTAGTTCTGAATCGCCTAGGAGGGTTCCATATTTTTGGTTAAAGGCGACTCATTCCGTAGACATACGAGGCCTTTGTAACGTTGGAGGATCTTTCGTAGAATAGTCTGCGACTTCCCAGATGACATGGTTATCTGCGGACCCCGTTCAATCAGATATTATTTAGATATAGTTCTGGGCTCATTTCTCTGGGATATGTGTCTCTAGGTCCTCTTGTATCCTATCATTCCGAACGGAAGTTTTTGAGAAGCTTTCAAACGTTGATCGATTATAACGCAAAACTTATTTCACACAAACGTCTATTCAGCTCTGATCTGTTACGTTCTGCCCAAGTATTGTTTAATTCACTCAATGAAGTCTAGGATTGCGAAAGCTTCCTCTAGCTTGTAAAGCAGCTAGGAGGGCTACAGTTTATTACACGCCTAACCAAACATTATTCATTTGACATAATGTCTGAGTCTTAGGATTCCTTGGCCAGTCTCTATAAGACTAATGGACTTATAATTTTCAAAACGAAACTCTTAGCGAGTTGTTAATGGTAGTCATCAACGAGCCGATTTGCTAGTATAGAATCTGTTTGGGAACCTTATTGGGATATAGTCATATTCTAGGGGTTTCTTAAGTTTTTTCTAAGAGCTACGTATGTAGAAAAATCTTGTGTGTATTTCGAGCACAAACTGTCATTGCCATTCACTCACGCGATAATTATACACAAATAACTATTCTGCAGATTGATTTATCTTGGAAGCTTTCATACTGCATTATGTATATTTTTCCGGTAGAATCACCATGCTGAAAGGCAGTTTGACCATCAAACAGAATTTTTTTTATTTTGCTGCCAAAGCCATTCTGAATATTATGTAGACAAATGTTCGTCGGCTACAGATTTCTGAAGATGTATTAACTTGTCCCGGATAGACTGGATTATTAGATACTCAGCACTCTGGGAGATACGCCATTATTTTGTATTATCGGCTGAAATTGTGAATGAATTGTAAGTATTCTCATCAGTTCTGGTTTGAATAGAGCACGAAGAGAAATTGATCTGTTATCGTCTTAAAATGCCTATTTCTTGGCTAATTTGATTGAAACCAGGAGCATGCAATAACAAAATAAAAACTCTGACCTCTTTAAGAAGGGGTATTTACATATTTTTTGTTTGTTACCATGCTGAGAGACATTAAACTTTCTGTTATTGCAGAGGAGCTTAAAAGTGACTAACATGCCATTCATCCAGTCAAGGAGTAAAATTGTTTCAATGGTATTTACTCAGGGGTATTTCGTTACCTGATGGATTTTCTTTAAAGACACCAAGATTTTTCTCTCAATAGTTGTTGGTGTCAAAATTTGTGCTCAATTTTGTTATTTCAAATCAGTTTGATAATGAAGTGATTATTATTGTTGGTTTATTTCAGTATGGAAAGATCGGAACTGATTCTCAAGTACACTTTCATTCATGAAAAATACCTTGGTAGCTTTAAGGAAATTTAGATATGGCGGAGCTGGTTTGACATCTTCGATAACTGGTCTATTTGTTACATCTGTGCTCAGTAGGCCAAGGTAGAAGGATAATCGACGTCTCCGGTATTTGTTTCGATGTTCCAGCATTCTTGAACTCGTGTTATTTTGATATGCGACCAATAAACTTCTAATTAAAAAGGATGCGTAGCTCTCATCATGCACTGGTATAATTTAGAAATGTAAATTGCAGCGTATGACCAAAGTCTGTTTTGGTATATGAATCAAACAATACTCCTATCTCTGTAGTATAGAAATGAAATTTTTCCTAATTCTAACTAACCCTCTATACGGGAAGGGGTCGAAAATGATCGGCTTAGGCAAGAGATGGCGCCACCACATACAAAATTCTTTTTGTGGAATCTCCTGCAAGCTGCATTATTCATTTTGTGTATGAAACTAATTTTTTCATTAACGAAAATGGATAAGGAAAATATATGAATAGTTACCTCACCGCTGCCACAATATACAACCACAGTTAAAACTCTCTTCGCAGCAAATATCAGCATAAACCTGGTCACCAGAAGTATTGAGATCCTAGTCTACTTCTTTGGAGTCATAAAATGGACTCAAGAGGAGCTGTGACAGCTTGACATGATGTAAAAACTCATAAAATGGTGCATTTTCATGGGAGCTTGCATCCTAAATCGTCTGTTCTACGGTTATACTTTCCCAGAAAACGGGGAGGATTTTTGAGTTGGAGCATGTGAAGTCATCAGGAGTTCAGATCCTTTTCTATGCATGATCTTCGACCATGAGAAAGTAGGGATCGTATAATTTTTTTCAAGGCAACATCCCGTGCAACTGGCGAAGTTGGTCACATATTCGACACTGAATGGGGTTAGCCAAACCCCACCACCAAGTTGGAACCCGCTCAGCAAAACGCTCACATTAGCTACTTCATAAGCCTATGCATGGGGTCTTCTTCAAGAACATTGAACAACTTACTCCAGTCCAGTATCGTAAAAGAGTAGTGGACCTATAAGGGATCCTTGGGGAACCCCAGATGATATAATATCTGATGATACAGAACCAGTTCTGAAAAATACTGTTAATGCTCACGCAGAGAGTTTTGCAACAAGAAGTTCATGACTGACTCTATCAAATGCTTTTGTTCAGTTTAGATAAAGTCGACTTGGTTCCTTTCTTCTGAAAAATTAAAAAGGTAATGTTGATAACTAATTGGACTTGTATTAGTAGATATCTTCCTTAGGTGGAGCCATGTTGGTTTTCATCAAATATGTTTTTATTGTCATGAGTGATTTGATATAGTAGCTCTGATCATAAAGGTCTTTGAATGTCTTGCTGGCCAAAATATGGCAGATATCTTAGGTGGACGAAGGTCATCTTTGGTTTACTCTAATCAGGACACACGATTATCTGACTCAATGATCACCGGATGAGTGATCATTTGGTCTGACTGGAATAAACCCAATGAAAAAAAAAATTTGGTACAAAGGACCAACTTCTCATGCAAAAAGTATTGCGGTCAATTTGTCCAAAATTTCAATTTGTTGTTGAACTCTGCCTTCTGATCAGAAGTTACCGTAGGCACACAAAAGTTCTATGTATAGTTTACGAGATACATAGTGTTGAAGTTTTAAAATGCCACTCTCAGGCCATTAATAACTGAACTTTATTGGTGGCAACATCACAAAATTAGTAGTGGGTTTTTTGTCCACACCACATTATCACACTTGGCCAGTAAACACAGGATGTTTTATAAGCATTTTTCTAAACATATACAGGGTAGGAAACAGATATTTCGTAAAACCGAAAAGTGCCTGTCTCTCCACACAATTCCACAAAGTGGATATCAAGACAAATAAATATCTGACAGAAAACAACTACTTCCTCCTACGGATATTGAATTATATCTGTCTTCTATTTGTGCAACGTTCCTTACGGACACATAATTGCAAGTGCTACTTGTTATAAAGCCATTGAATATTAATCCTTCATTTTTGTTGGAAATGACTACCTGCATACATGAATGTTTCGAGGTTATTTTCCTCTCATCAGTGCAAGGATAGGTCATACGACCATGTAGTCGTCTTGTTCCACGGTTTTACGAAATATATGTTTCTAAGAATTGAACTCTCCTATATACACTCTCGAACTTTGTTCGTTTTATATACAGGGTAAATCATGAGTTTTTCCGAGTTATGGAAAATGAAAATTATTTCAGAATGAAGCATCATTGTCATGGTATATGAAAATTGATGTTTCTGTGTTGGATATATTTTATAAGATCGGCTTAATATATGTAAATTCATTTCATGTACAGATGGAATTGGAAGTATATGTCACTCCTTTATATTTGCTTTAGTTTATGTGTTTCAATCAATTCAGAGCACCGATTATTTGTGTCATGAGACGACTTGAAAAAACAATTTGGAATAGTATACAGTGTGACTCAAAAATAAACAAAACAAAAAATTACTGAAATACCTTGTATAAAAAAGTTAATCAATTAATTTTTCTGATTTCTTACAGAATTTTTCTATATCTGGTTTTTGTTTAATCTATTACATACATTTTCAAGACAATCTTATTTTATGCTTTTCAGTTCGTTTCAATAAAAAGGACTACAATATTATTTTTAATAGTATTTTATAAAACTTGTATAATAATATACTATTCTTTCATGTACGAAAAGACATTGAAGTTTCCAAAAGCATTTTGATTAAAAAAATTAATAAGTACTATAACTCGTATATATCATTCCTCAAAACAAAATAGATTTTTTTGTAGATAATATTAGAACAAATAACTATTTGTAATAACTTTCTCATATTCAACTTTAGCAAGAAAAGTCATTCTACATGAGAATATTTGATGAAATGTTGCACATTAAATTCGTAGCGTCCATAATAACTGAGTTGGCAATGGTGTCGATTCATTTTGATCAAGCTGTATATAGGGTATTCTAGTACAGAAATTTTGCTGAACAGAAATGTGCATTTGGGAATGTGTAAAATATAATGAAAAATGGTTAAAATAATCCAATCTTCCACATGAACGTAAACAATAATTATTTTTGTCGGAAAGTTTTCAGCGAACTGCTGCCCCTTACTATCATTGAATCTGTTAGATAAGGGACTAGACGGCAAAAATATCCGTTGTACAGGTTTATGCATTTTTTTACCAAATTTATAGTAGCTGAGCTTGAAATATATGTTGTATGTAAGTTATAACTCTGATAAATGCTACTATTCACCAAGGCGACTTCAGTAGTTCTTCCTACATACATTTAACCAAGACCTGATAGAAATTCTGAACCGAGCCAACTGGAATCATAGTCAGACCGGTTTCCCTATTCACATCACCTTATTTATCTATGATAATAAAATAAACTCGACACAGAAGTCCGAAACGTTATCGAACATAGCAAAATAACGAGAAACGTTGCTAAAAATAGATTTCTCGCGAACGCTCGCTATACTGGGACTGAAATTACTGTGTATTCAGTGTTTTTCTAATGGCCAATAACTGCAAGAGAACCATCGTTTAGACTCAGTCGGAATACCAAACGTTTGACCAGTCAAGGGTATTGACAGCGAGATAAGGATTATGGAATGATGATACGAAACGAAGTCGAATCGTCTGGGTGAACCAATCGAGGTTATCATGAAAGAGTGGATATTACTTATACTTTGGTCACTTAAAAAATAACAGCTGTTCGTAAGATAATCATTACCCATAGGAAATGTGTTCAACAATAGCCTGCTGATAATTAATCGTGGAATTTAAGAAACTTAACTTGTTGAAAACAGTGGGTTCTAGGAAGGTTCTGAAGAATGGAACTATTCCTTCCTCCTGATGTCTCTCTGATCCTTGAGTTTGGACTCACGAGAGTAGTGAGTGAATAAAATTTCCACGATTAGAAAACTCACTTTTCTAAAGTATTGAGTACCATCTCATTAGTATTTTAATAAAAAAGCATTAAATAATAAAATAAAAAATCATAGATCATTACAGTCGCCCCTCGTATACAAAATCCGTCAGATTGACTACTATGTTGACTACTGAAAGCAGAAATTATCCCTCCGAAAACAAGTTGATTCTCATTTAATTCTCCTCCCAACCGGGATTTCGATGGTGTTTCAGATTTGGGTCACCTTCGAGGAAATCCTTGATCTCTGATCTTCATCTTGAGTCAATTCTGATCACCATATCTCTTCACCTAAAATTTCAGCTCCAAAATGAGGTTGAGATTTCGAAAATCGGTTGACGAGGGAAAAATTATGACTGCAAAACCAAAAAGTAAATTTTTTGAGATCACTCTGTAAATGAAAGAGACTATCTGGAAAATATCTCGAGGTGATGAGACCATCTTCATGTCTCTGCTGTCAAATTGAAAACAAAGTGTTTCTTCAATTGAGATCCTTTTGAAAGTTTCGAAATGTTGCACAGTTTCAGGTTACACCCTGTAGCAATTTTATGTGAAGAACCTTATGCGTTAAAGAAATACGAAATTATAACTGAAGAACTGGGCAAGCGAACAATGTAAACAGAATTCAAATTGTTGAAAGCAGAAAAAAGTTATTCATATTTTAACAGAGGCATATTTATACGTGTATTTTTTTATTCATATTCTATTGGATCAATGATGAGATACAGCATGAATTTGGATAATCTTGGAGACACATTGACAGTATTCTAAATTTTTAACTAACAAGCCAGTCTAGTATCGCTATTTTACTATTAGCAATAATTATGTTTTGATGTGCAATTACATTTGAAATAACAGCTGAATAATGAACTTCATTTTACCAAATTCAATAATAATAAACTATCTCTATTTGTTTATAGTAAAACTTGAGTTACTGGAAAAACTGCTGCCGTAATTGGGAAAACATGACTTTTTATCTTCTAATATCTTTAGAATCCGTTTGCCTAGAGATCAGATCCCATTATGATATATTAATATTTTCACATTAAAACCGAATCTTTCAAGGATATCACAATAACACTACCCACAGTACGATAATAATCACAAAATGATATCTTATGGTCTGTCGTCAACAGAACATTCGAAATTTTTAGTGAATTAAGGTGTCCTTCAATCCTTCAAAATATTAAAAATTTCCAATCATCCGTTTTTCAGGGATTGAATCTATTCTAGATATGTTCGAAAAGGGCAATCAAATATGCGACATGGCACCTTTATCTACTTATGTCTTCAATTGGTAATATTTAAAAGTTTTTCGTTAGATTTTCAGTTCAGTGTTTTCATACTCCAGATTCATACACGTGACTCCACGAAATTCATGACTCGTCCATCCTCTTGTCACACGAAGTCACACTTTTTCAACCTCCTCCCAGTTCCCACACTCCCATAACCCTTGACCTGCCAGGACGGTGTCTTCTGTAATACCTCGTAAAAATTGTAGCCCCTCGCAGGGGTCTGTACTGATATGAAATTTTTCCTCTACCAGATGGATTTTTTTTAACCTAGAAAGTTGATAAAATTGCAATTCCTTCAATTATTCCGAGTTTGCCAAAATATTTTTCGATCTTGGCTATTCGGATTCCCACGAGTTTGAGTATACAGATGAACTTTATGACTGCTCACCGAGGACATAAACTTCCAATTTGTATTAACACTGGAAAATTTCAATATTTCGACACTTCGACATTGAAATTTCGTCGTATACCCAAAGAAGACAATAAAGTTTTTCTAATTTATTGATCATTTACTAAGAAGACTTGTATCTCCTGATTTACAATGATGTTAAACATTTGCAAACTCAGCATGGTTGATGTTGATGAATTTATATAGGTCTAGGCAAATCCAACAACAACGAAAATTTATTGTCAGTAAAAATAATGGATTAGCAAATGTTTCAAGGTAAAATTCACAAGATAAGTGAATTCCTGAAGGAAAAAGACCATTCATTGTTGATGTCTAGCATGAAAAAATTTGCGAGACTATAATTTTGAGTATTCGATAAAAGAAAACTTCCATTGTTTTTAACAGGATGAATCAACAGCAATGGTTTACTGATGTAGATATTTCGATAGTCACTCCAGCATTCCAGCATTCGTTCGAATAGATCTTATTCCCGGATTATTATTGACAAAATTTTCTTTATATTCATGAATTTGTAACTAGAGTTTGACCGCAGTTGAAGATGAATATTAAGTTATCATTATGAACTGTTGACCACTTATTCCTTCTTTGGCAACAGTATGACTATAACAGTACGGTTCAATGATGAGTAATTTTATTGTTTGTTACTAATGAAAAATAGACATAATCCGATCTTTCTCAGAACCTTATACAATAGGTATTCTCGTCGGCGAATATCCAACAGATAACGAAGATTGACCCTTACTATCGTTGATTTATATCTGCTTGATACTTGACAAAACATTCTACAAGAAAAAGAATTATTATTCTTCATAGGAATTTTTGCCTGAACCGTCTGATCTCTTGTAAAAATATTGGCATTTGCTAGTTTGTTCATTCTGAAAACTTTAATAAATATTCATGAGAATAAAGGTCGCCTGAACATGAGAGTAGAAATGCATAATAATAACGTGAGGAATAAAGATAACTATATAATTACTCAAAAACATTATTTCCAGAATTTGTTACTATTCGTCTGTATATCCTGTTGCTAAACGATAAGGAGAACCTGCCACCTCATATTTAAGTTTTGTTTACATGGTAGATGGATTTACAGTCGAAATGAGCAATGTGCGATTGTGTTCAACCTGAAAATTTGATTTAAAAAAATTGTTATCTTAGTAGGTAATAGTCTGGTTTCATAACTTCTATTTCGTCAAAAACCTAGGCTGGACCACTAAAAATTATGGTTTCGGTCACTTTCGACTCGAAATGGCATTTAATAAAATGTTAAGGAAAATTGCGGCTGACAAAAATTGAATTGAAAAAGTATAAACAATAACGTAAAAGACAGTTTTTTGCAGGTCGTTTGCATATGTTTCAAAAACTATTATAGATAACCAAAATTTGAAAAAAGATCTTGAAAGAGCGGAAAATTTACTAAAAAAAGTGAAGAAGAGGTGGAAATTGAGCTAAAAACGGGTAGCGGCTCTAGCGGGGATTCTTTTCTTAATTATTGACAAAAAAAGCACTTTCTCTCCTCTCAACCAGCTGTCAAGTTTTGGAGTAAGTTCTAGTGACAAGTGGTTTTTTTCTGTTCTGTGCCATGATTTCGGATCAGAGAAATAACGAAAATTATCACGAAAATTGGCAAATGACCCTTCTCAACCTCAAATGAACTTTCTAACTGGAGAATGTTTACAGATAGATCAATTCTGCGAACGTCAATCGATAGAGAATGATCAAATTAGTATTCTGTGAATTTCGAGTCAATCGATTCATAACAAAAAAAATCGAAATATCGAAAAAAGTCCAAATGGGTAGACCCCTAAATATCATGAATAACACAAATCATCAGAGTCACTTGAAATGCACACTGAATATGCAAAATTTCATATATGGTGAGATGAAAGGTTTAGCATAAAAAAGGAATAAACATCAAAAATTCCCTTCCACGGTAGAATTTTTGAAAGATTTTATTTTCTATTAAAAAAAAATCACAAACATCCCTCGAATACATCTCGAAGGGCTAATTCCGAATCATACCACAAAAATAAATTTTGATTACAAATTAACAAAATTTCAGATTTTTGTCGAAAAAATGCACCTATCCACAAAAAGTGAAATGGTGTTTTAATTCAAAAATATATTTTTTTGAGTGGATCCACTTGTAAACATGGCTTCTTCAATGTCAAAAACAGTGCATGTGTCTGTACAAATTGAACTTCATTTCAAAAATGTGTCTACTTCAACCATCTATTTATCATCCAGATTTCTTTCTTTACACTGATCTACATGAAGCTAGTTAAGAAGATGTATCTATATACTAAGTGTGTGTGAGTGTTATGTTGTTTACGGGCCATGCATTTCAGGCGAACAATGGGCTGATTTATTTTCAAAAACATTCCATTTCATTTGGGTTTTCTCACGCACAATTCTTGACGACTGAAAACAAGAGAAATCTGGACGTATCCAGAATGATTTCATTTAATTCTCCTCCCAACCGTAATTTCGAGGGTATTTCCGATTTGGGTCACTTTTGAGGAAACCCTTGATCTTTAATATTCATCAACTTCAAAATGAGGCTGGTATTTTGAAAATTGGTTTACAAGGAAAAAAGTTATGACTTCAACACCAAAAAGTAAATTATTTGAAATCACCCTGTGAATAAAATAGATAAAAAGACAATCTTCGCGCCTCTGCTGTCAAATTTGAAAAAAATACATTTTTTTTTCTATTGTGATTCTTATGAAAATTCCGAAATTTTGCTCAGTTTCAGGTAACACCTTGTAGCGATTTTATGTGAAGAACTTTCTGTTTTGAAGAAGTGCGAGATTGAAATTATTCAAAGCAGAAAAAAGTTATTCAGATTTTAACAGGGACAAAATTTGGTGTGCGACGAAATTTATCATTTGTCTATCATTTGTCACTGCATATTTGGAGGTGTATTTCTTTATTATATTCTATTGGATATATATCAAAAAACAAAAAAGATTTTATTGAAATGGCGGTTGTGATCATGGGGGTCCTTGGTGGGAGGATTACTCTCGAATCATTGGTTCAACTCTTCCGAGGCCATATGATTTTCGCGCTCAACAATCACAGATGTTGGGAGTGAGTATTAGGTTACATGATATCAGCACAGCTTCTGGTTATGGAACTTAAGAGAGAGCGCCTGACAGGAACATTCGAATGAAAATGATGAAAATCAAATGATAATGTTGAAAAACGTTTATCGATATAAAATATTATTTAGATATATTTGAAAAAAATGGAAGCCTGTGAATGGGACACGATTGGTAAACACCATTCTTATTTTTGCAGTTATGCAGTTATTTATCAATTGACTTCGTGACTCACAGTTCAACGTTACAATAAAACCGTGTAAATGTTTTTCACTCAGTCAGACGCCTTTAATACTTTTTATTACAATATATTGCACCACCGAATTTACTAACATTTTATCACCATGATTACGCTTCCGAGATGGAACATGATAGTAATGAAGCTCATTAATCCTTTCCACTATTTTCGACAGAGAGGACTAATAAAAGTATTACTACATGAATCGTTCCTACTCTTTTTTATTTCTTCATTCTAAAGATGGTCTTCTGGTGAACAAAACACGTAGTGCACTGTTATCTAACCTGCTACTTTCCAACTTTGCCAAAAATGCAGAAGTTCATATTTTTTTACATGTTGTGAGATTTGGTAAGTACCAGTACTGTGGATTCCAGTTTCCAACTCAGCAGACAAGTTCACGAAAAAACAAGCATGTGCATTCGCAATTCTGTTTATTATAGAAAAAGACCCAACGAATACAGTATATCAACTATCAAAACGATTGGAGACCAACCACAATTTCTACATAGTTATCGTCCTTCCTTACGAATAAGTATACCACCAAGAGCTGCTTTCAGTCCAGCATTATAGATTTTATGAAGTTTCCTCACCAAGAAAAAACAGAAAATAGAACAGAAAGCAGCATAAAAAAGATCAGTAATCTAATATAACATATGACAATACATAATGTGTGAAATATTTTGAGCTGGAACAAATTTTTGTGTACCATTGAACATCGGGCATGAAATCGGATAAAATAATTGAAAAGTCAAGGAAAACGTGTTATAAAATTATAAATTATAGTGATAGACAATCGGAAATTTTCAATGAGAAAGAGGTATGCTTTTGGAACAGTCAAAGCTCTTGTATAGTCTTAGACATAATGATAGGTTCAGTTTTAGTGTTTTACGTAATTTCGTTTCTGGAAATTAGGAATCTTGCTAAGACAATCAGGTAGGTAGATTGATTTCAAGGAAACATCATATCGTACGATACTACAGATACTATCGAAGTCATGGAAATATGTGTGGAATAGAATCCTAAGAAATGCGTTATATGTTACATACCTACATATGTTGTATACGTTATAAATAAAAGCCTTCAAATCAAAATACCCTGAAATTACCTCACTGGCTTTAATTTACATGTGGTGACAATTATATTATTTTAAAAAGGCTCTGTTCGATTGTTTTTGATTATGTAATATCATTTAAATGATATAATGTATTGGACAATTCTGATCAACAATAATTGTTGAAGGCAACTGTCATATTGATCTGGATAAGTACAAGTACCTATATTTTTGTTTCCATATTAGAGAGTGAGTAGTGAAAATGTGTGTTGTTAGAGAATCTTCACTATGAATTTTTCGTTTTCTCTTGACAATTTTATAACTTTTTCCTAGATAGGGTAAGAATTTTTCAAAAAATTCAACAATGTCCACAAACACCCTTCAATGGTTTCTTACACCGTGCCCCCCAGAACAACTGACATCTCACAGCTTCTTTCATACAGTTAGTGAACTTTCTAGAACTTCGATTATCTCTTCAATACGTTCTAGAACTTTTCGGAGCCTCTGTCTGGTCCACTGTACAGAATTCTTGAATTTCACAGCACCTTCCAGAAGCATCTAGAAAATTTAGATACTTGGATATTTACAGAAAATTCTACCCGACAGGACCCCCTCCTCCTTGACGGCCAAACTTTCGTGAACCCCACTAGTGTCTAGAACCTTCTGGAGTCTGTTCTGATTCACCCTATGGTTTTCTACAATTTTTTAGTAGGTTCCTTCCAGAAGCATCTAGAAAATTTAGATACTTGGATATTTACAGAAAATTCTACCCTCCTCCTTGACGGCCAAACTTTCGTGAACCCCACTAGTGTCTAGAACCTTCTGGAGTCTGTTCTGATTCACCCTATGGTTTTCTACAATTTTTTAGTAGGTACCTGACATTCTAGAATTTGCTTCCACAATCTATAAAAATTTACTGAAAATTCCTTATCCCTGGTGGTCTTCTTCAATTTTGTTTCACATTCAGTACATTCTAGAATATTACGAAGCCTCTATTCTAGTTAATACTACATTTTTCCTCAATTTCCCATCAATAACTTCACTTGTGTTTCTCTTCAGTACGTTCTAGAACATTCCGGAGTCTCTGTTCTGGTAACATCTTCGATCTTATCTCCAGGAGCTTTTGTTTTGCTCTATTTTACTGGTTTTCTAGAATTTTATATAATTTTCGAACATTCTTGATTACTTTTCATTCCAGGTCGTTTTATGACATCTCAGAACATTTTAGATTGTTCTTGACCATTCTGGGAAAACCTGGTGGATTTCTCTGTATCATAAACACAACGTGTGAGAAGATGATACATATATCTCATTATACATTTTTGCCGCATTTTTTAATAAGAAAATCTTCAAAGATGAAATGTAGATAGGTAGGTAAGTACATAATAATATATACCTTTCTGTACAATTATTCTAAGAATCTATCAGAATGATTTTTGATTTAACGGTAGTAGTGCACAAAACTGATAATCATTGTTCTTTAAACAAATATTGAGTCATCAATTGATATCATCTCATTAACTTTGACTACCTACCAATAGATGGCAGCACAAATCACTAATATAATGCTAATATTTCAGTTTCAAAAATGTTAGAGATATATTAATGTGAACGCCAGAATACAAATTTTTTGAGAATTACACAATGCTTATACTAACGTTCGAATAATCAAATAGTCACTCATTGTTATAATGTTAGTTCAAACACCGCATCGACTTTGAATCATGGTTGAATCGATAAACCAGAAGACCAGTTAAACCACTAGTGATGAAGGTATGGTGGAAATTATGATTGTGATATATTCGATTTAGGAGTTTCAATTGTACCATATAGTACTCTTGAATTTCATTATCAATTTTTATTTTCTCATAAGTAATTTTAAACACCTTTCGGAAGTTCTCTGAACTACATAGTAGGTATAAATAATTCTACAATCTTCTGAGTTTCAATAAGCTATTACTTTTCGTAACAAGGTGTCACTACCATATAAAAAATATTTGAATAAGAAATTTTTAATTTCAATAATTAGATATCAACATTGATTATTGTGTAAATCAAAAATGATAACGGTAACTAACACGTTGGCAATGGAATATTGACTGTTCAAGCGTCAGAAGAACTTTCAGACAATGCTTTCAGCACAAATAAAATGCAATAGAGGTTCTGATTGATCTCAGTATCGTCTTCTGTATAGTAAAAATCTCACAGCTGTCGGAATATTTATGTGGACACATAAAGTTCTGCTGGGCAATCATTCTGTCATTGTTTAAAGAGAAACTTTAAACAATGATTCTGTTAATTTCATAACGGGCTAGTGAACTAGTTTTCTGCCATTCGATCGGCGTAGCTTTTGCTATTTGCCGCTAGATGTCACACGGTGTCTCACTCACGGTCACAAAGCTCCGAAACCAGTTTGAAAGCAACAAATTCGAATCTGAAACCGCTCCAGCCCCAGAGCTTTGAAATCCGAGAGAAGTCTGGCGTCGACTGCGGCGAGTGTCGACCCTAAGCGGCGCTAAATGCGTCTTCGTCTGTTTCGTCATCACAAAAACACGTTGCATACAGGAAACAACAAGTATTCAAAAACTGTTCATGGGCGACCCCCGGTATAGTTCAGTCCATGCCACCTATCTTTAGAGATGTTAATGCATCGACTAGGTAATGTTGGACTACAAAGTGATGTGTGTTTGTTTTGATTCGAGTGGTAACTGGATATCGTATTATAAAGTGTTTACGGTAAGTTATGTCTTCCAATTTGAAATGAAATGAAAAGGATTGGTAACTTTGATGAGTTTCGGTTTGATTTTGAATGTTGATGTTATGTTTGATCATAGTTCTCGTTCATCCTTTCAGAAATTACTGTTTTCTCGAGAACTACTTAAGTTGAATGTTTCCCCTACCCGGTTTCTACTCAGTGGCTTTTGTCAAGCTTTTCGAGTACTCATTACATAAAATGTCACTCTTGGTGTCATAGGGAACTGGGTTCGGTTATAGTTTTCCTTAGGTCATGGATAAGTTTTGAATGGGAGGATTTTTTTTAACTACCAGATGATTTCGGCGTTATCTTTGAGTTAAGATAAAAGGAGAATTACTATCAGAACATTACATCGATATCTGTCTCTCACTGAGTTATTATTTGGACCTTGATATGATTTATTCATTTTCTTATTAATATTTTCAAACGAGTTCTCTGTCAATAGTGTCAATCCATTCAAAATACGCCAGCTTGACGCCTGGTATATGTGCATAATGGTAGGATACGAGTATAAATGTGTGGGTGGTAAAAAAATATAAGTACTGAAGTTTAATTGAAATTGAAATGAAAACTATATAAAGATCTCTTCCATTATTTATTTCACTCCAAAAACTCAGTAAAATAGATGTTGAAGTTCTTATTCGAATTTATTTTTGAAACATCGTTTCCAGTGCTAATAAATTGCTATTTCCGACGAACTGAGATAATTCACTCTTGGGCTTGTCAATGCAACTAGGCAATTCCTTCGTATAGCAACTCTCCATCATCTCAGTGAAGGTTAACAACTTCCTCGGTCGATTGTAGGTAGAGTAATAATTATTAGTTCTTACGATTCTGAAACGCCATCTCGTTTCTTACGTTCCCAGGAATATTTTTTCATCTGTATGGGTAAACAAATTAGAAAAACAAGAAATTTGATTTCTTTGTGAACAATGCCCAGAAGTTGGTTGGATTAAAAAAAGGAAATATCAAGAATAATCTATAGAATGAACCATTATTAAGAACGAGAAAAACTCCAACAAATCCTAACCAATGTCCTCAAATTAATGCCCACACAGCACATTAACGTACAAGACATCCAGTTGATGTCCAAAAATATCCAATGTACTCAATGGACGTTCAGTGGACAACCAGAGCTTCCATTGTATATCCATATTTGGTAAAATGGACGTCCAGAATATGTCCAAATAGCAACCAATGTGGATATCTCCTGGATGCCTTGAGTACATCTGTATGTTCGAATTGAATCCAGAGAATAAAGATTATATTGTTCGGTTACTTCCCAAACAGTGCTGCAAAGTATGATTCACACCACGTGAAATCGTTTTTCAAAAATCGTTTGGATATGGAAATAGTGTCGCCCTTCTTCGTGAAAGCAATTTCGAAATTCACAGTAGTATTTCTAAAATTTCATGCATTTCGAAAGTTTTTGAGTCAATTTACCACATGAACTTTTTCCAATTTTAATCATAGTATGGTTGGCGAACAACATGATTTTTTCAAAAGTCGCTCTACAATTACCAATTTCGGAATTATACAAAATTATTCATCTAATAAACTAGAACAAGGGTTTCAAGTCGATGTGATTTACACTGATCTCCCCAAAGCATTCCATTCAGTTAATCACAGTTCAAGATAAAACAACTTGTTGGTGGCAATTTTTTTAAATCAATAAAGTCCTATCCAGATAAGCGTAATCAGAAAGTGTGAACAGGTGATTCCATTTTCTAAAATAATAAACGTTACCTTTGGAGTTCCTCAGAGATCCCACATTGGTCCCATTCTTCTTTAATGCTTCATCAATGATGTTATTGATACTTTTGAATATTATAAAGTTTTACATTTGCAGATGATCTTAAATTCTACAAAGTTGTATTATCTGAAGACGACTGTCATTTGATTCAAAATGACTTAATCAATTCTACCAATTACTGCAAACGAAATTTTTTGAGAATCAATTCTGATAAGTGTAAAATTATTCGTTTTTACAGAATACTCAATCCAACTATTTACTTATAATTAAGCTATAGATGAGTTGAATTGCAAGCTGTAACCATATTAACAATATCTACAATAAATCTTTCAGAATGGTGGGTTTTATAAAGAGGCAAACTAGGAATGAACTGTCTTAAAGGTTATGAGATATTGATATTTTGAACATCAAATATTCTTCATCTAAAGATCTCGTCATAGATTTTTTCTTTCTTCGCCTTGTATCCTCTCGACTGAATCTTCATATAGGCAGTGAGCTTACTATATTTCCCAATATCTATGTTTTTATAGACCTTTATAGACCTTTACCTTTACCCTCCGATTTTCTTTCCATTCATTTAATTCGGGAAATACTTTTCCAAAATGTTTCCCGGACTTGGCGGGCAATTATTGGCGTGTTGCTTCTTCCTTCTTCAGCTTCTCCAAGGTTTATATCAGAAACAGAATTATTTTCATGCATTTTTCTTCGACTTCACAAAGATTTAAAATCGGAGTCGATAAACAATTAAAAATAAACAGCATCCATTCAACACCTCCCGATATTTTTGTACATAACTTCAATGATTTTTGAGGAGGTGACAGCAGCTGTCTGAGCAAAATGTCAAATAATTTTTAGCGGTTCTGATTATAAATAAGTGTGATTGTGAATAGAACGTTGTATTGCATGAGTGTTTTAGATACAATCAGAGGGACGTGGGTTCGATTCCCAGCATGGTCACTGGTCTCGTGCTAGGAATCGCATGTTAAAAGGTAAAGACCTCGTTAATTCTTAGCTCGCACAAGTTTCGACTTCTGAGAAACGGATGACAGCTGGTTAACGGAATAAACAATTATGAAAACAATTTTTTTTTATTGTTTCAAATCTCTGGATTGATTATATTTCACTGGCTTTCTGCGGCTATTTTATTATGCAGTACTCTGTTTCTCTTTCTCACATGCTTTTTCTGCAGCACCTATGGAATGAAATGCAATGATTAGCAATTGGGTTAAAATCACAGAAATACAAAGGGGGGAACAAGAATATTCGGGCATTTTTTTACAGTTGTCAGTATCTGCTCACCTACTATATAGTCCCACTCACTGGACAGTCATTTCATATCCAAGCAGCCATTATCCAGGAGCAATTAGAGTTGGATATGCTTTACGTGGAGTTTTCAATAGGGTTCTAGCTCATTTTGGTACATCAGAAAAGTGTAGTTGTATGCCCACATTGCCAGTTCGAGGGTAAGTCGGTGTTTGTCTTCTTCTTCTTGGATTCAGAAGGACCAGAATTTAAATCAAAAAGTAATGCTTGATCATCATCATCAGATTTGTTCAGTTTATCCTCAAAACTACTAATGCATCTAACCGATGGAAGGTTAGAATCCTGTGAATTAGAATTACCAGTTCCTACGCACATATTGTTTGTGATAAGACACCATAAAGCAAGTCTAAAAAAAAGTACCTAACGTCCACATATTCTTCTTCAACTGATGATTCTTTCATCGTCTCCAAACAGTTAATTTTTCTTCATGAGCTGAAACAAAACGTTCTGTGTCATTGATGATTGTTCCATTACTATCAATGAGAATAAAAGAAGTTTTCCCCTTCACTACACTAGTAATTTCATTGAAAGAATACGGGGTACTCTTTTCTCTAAGCGTTTCCACCGAGTGGAAAATATCAGGCACACATCTGTAAGAAAACAACTACTTCCCTGGCTAATATCACGACGGACATTGAACCACAACTGACAGACATTCATGCAACGTTCTTCAAAGAAGACCCAATTGCAAGTGCTTGTCCCGTTAATAAACAGAAAATTATCCTTCATTTGGCTGGGAATGACCACCTGCAGACATGCATGTTTCGAGGTTTATTGCCTCTCATCAGTGACAGGGTAGGTCGGACAACATTATAATTGTCCTGTCCCTGCCAAATGAATGATAATCAACTGTTCAACTAATATTTCCCCACGGATAACACCACGATCTACAACCAAGTTGATCGAAGCGCCATCCGCACGGAACAAGACAAAACACTCCCAAGTAGCACAGTCTCCGAGAAGAGAAATCTGTAAACTTCGAACGAGTTCGAATACACTGTGCCAGAGAGGTATCTACAATGTTGAAAGAATACGGGGTACCCTTCTCTCTGAGCATTTCCACCAAGTGGAAAATAACGGGCAAACATCTGCCAGAAAACAACTACTTCCCTGTACATTGAACCACAACTGACAGACATTTGTGCAACGTTCTTCAAAGAAGACCCGATTGCAAGTGCTTGTCCCGGTTTAAACCGAAAATTATCCTTCATTTGGCTGGGAATGACCACCTGCAGACATGCATGTTTCGAGGTTTATTGCCTCTCATCAGTGACAGGGTAGGTCGGACAACATTATGATTGGACATTATAACAGGACAATTATAATGTTGTCCGACCTACCCTGTCACTGATGAGAGGCAATAAACCTCGAAACATGCATGTCTGCAGGTGGTCATTCCCAGCCAAATGAAGAATAATTTTCTGTTTAATTACGGGACAAGCACTTGCAATTGGGTCTTCTTTGAAGGACGTTGCACAAATGTCTGTCAGTTGTGGTTCAATGTCCATCGTGGTATTAGCCAGGGAAGTAGTTGTTTTCTGACAGATGTTTGCCTGTTATTTTCCACTTGGTGGAAACGCTTAGAGAGAAGGGTACCCCGTATTCTTTCAATATTGTTGATACCTCTCTGGCACAGTGTATTCGAACTCGTTCGAAGTTTACAGATTTCATTAGTAAGATTAGTATTACTCTCAATTAAACTGTCATTTTATTATCAATATTCGCAATCAATATTAGTGCTAGTGAAAAATTTAGGTAAAAAGTGGGTGATGACAGTCAGTCGTAACACTCTGTACCTGACTTGTCCGAATAACCAAACATGTATTCGACTGAATTTAATTGCATCGAATCAAATTAAAAATACCTTAGTCTTTCGCTGGATTTCTTTTGAAGTTTAAAACGTATCAAAATTAATTCAGAAAAGACTATTTCAGAACCAATTCCATCGAAGTCAAGGTAAATATTGTGGGTTGGGTCGGTGGTATAGGGCAGGTAGATAAAATACATATAACCTTATCCTTTTCCAGTTATATAACTCAAAGTGTCTATTTGTGTTGATTAATTGTGTCTAAAAGCAGCCTCCAAAAAGCGATAGATTTCTGAAATAAATTCCAAACGTACAGGATTGAAAACATAATCGATTCGATACAATCATGAGCATCTAGCAACTGCTCTTTCTGAGTGAATGCGTTTTGTATGTCAAAAA
This sequence comes from Chrysolina americana, assembly GCA_958502065.1. NCBI lineage: Eukaryota > Metazoa > Arthropoda > Insecta > Coleoptera > Chrysomelidae > Chrysolina > Chrysolina americana. The sequence goes on from OY293412.1 coordinate 92,828,653, forward strand.
AATAAAGCTGATTATGTATGCTTTTCTTCTTTTCAACAGCGGTATTCTATCTAAAAAGTTTATGTGAATTGTTTGCTGGCATTTTATTATTGTTCGAATCTCCAGCAAAGTCGTTGATGTTTCTTACGAGGTTTCTTAAGACGAACTTGTGACAGGTTAACGACAATTCGAAACCATCTGTGATATGTGATATCAGCAGGCAATCCTTCAATTTGAGAACATTCGGTTACTAGTCGCGATGATGTTTTCGATACCGGTGGCCTTGGTCTTTTCTTGTGTTGATTTAGTCACAGGCGAGGTCGTAGGTTCATATTTATATAACAAAAATTCTGCAAATACTTGAAACGAAAAAAATACCAGAATCTTGACAGTAGCGTAGAAACTTTCGGTGTATGGTCCTCCCTTCCCAGTTTATTTCTCCAACCCCCTAAGTTGTTGTATACAGTGCGAGTGTCTAACTTGGAATAAATTCTGTAAATTGAAGACAGTATTTTTCATGGAAATATGCTCGGCCAGGTCGATTAGTATTTCAAATTGCGCTCCTTTTGATGTTAGAAAATGTTATATAGCGTGTACCATGTTTGAGATGTCAACTAGGTATTGATTCAAATGGCACTCCTTTGATTTACTGTGTTTATTACAATTTAGAGATCCTCGCTGTATAGTGTAATATATTTTTATAAGTTATGTTATTTTAATACAATGCGAATGCAACTTTTTGAATTTGGTGTTTATGGTTCTGAATCTCTCATTTTCTTTCAAGAATTTGAAAGCAGAGAGGAAAAGCAACAAGAGATCAGTACATTTTTTGATAAAGAGAATTTGTATTCCTGCATATCCTTTTTTTGATCCTATAATGCCCCCATGTGAATAGGAAAAAACAAAATTTTTCTTTAGAAGTTAAAATTTGTGTGTTCCCAGTCTCCTATTATCCAGAGGAAAAACCACAGGATTAATTCCGGAACTGTCAGGAAAAAATCTTTCCCGTTAAAAAATTTTCATATTTTTTTCAATTTACCAGTACTAGAACAATTTCTCTTCACTAGCAATCATTCTTTACCGCCTGCAGAATGGTTTGGATGGATATGTTGTTGAACAGGTTTCGTCTTGCAAGTCTTTGGTCAGTTTTACTAGTTATCCTGGAGAAAGTTGGTCTGAATAAGTTAATAAACTTTCAGGAACGAGGTTTCATCGATCAACAAGTATGAATTTGTCTAGTTACTACATATTTATAGAGTTTCTCAATGTACTTCTTGTAGAAAACCATGCAAGAACTCAATGATGGTAGGGGGCAGTAGCTGTTTTCTGTTGGAGGCTTGCTGACAATATACCGCATTATAGAAGTTCATGCAGATATTCAGATTGTCCGAAATACATCTATCATTATTATTAAATGATTGGATTGGACTATAAGTATTCCTTTCCGGATTTTTTGGAATTGCTTCCTAAAATTTTGCTAGTACTTACAATTGGTGAGCTTCTTCAGTTGGTCAATAAGTAATTTCTGTTTGAGCTGAAGATAAGGAGTCTGCTGACATCCTAATTGGCTGGCGGTTGATCGATATTCAATGAGACTTTCCCAACGTTTTCGAAAATTTCAGATCTGGTTTTGTTCCATGGATTCCTCCTTATCATTGGAATTATCTATGAGTTTCTAGAATACTATTGCTTCTCATACGAGTTACTTGTGATACCTTTAAGTAGGGGCGAAAGTTTTCATTTTGGGAATTTCATCATAACAAAAAGACCCAGATATAGATATAAGAGATATCAAATGGATTGAGACGTTTTTCAAGGGCTCATATTTCTTCTGGAGTCGCAACCACCAATTTCTCGATTCTGTGAACTGTATTGAAGGATTCACCAATTTTTGGTGTCAATTTGGATTTCCACACGTTTGAATGAATATTTTCAACTTTCTCTATGTTAGAGTGTGTTTGAGATTCTTCACAACTGACTATAGCAAGTTAAAATTCAACTGCTTACATTCCGATAAACTAAGTGTATATGAATCTGAAGAAGAATTTTGGAACGAACATTCAATGCTCCCAGTTGAGTTTTGCCAAATTTCTTGACGGATACCCGCCATATAAGCGAACTTTTCTACAAGTTTTCGGAGTCATTGAATGCAATGATAAATAACTTTGAATCGTTATTCAAATCAACGTAGTTCATTGTTCAGCATAATGAAATACATTATTCATGAGTTATTTGAAATATACAAAACGCTGAATAAGCTATAACAAAATAACTTCCTGTTTGCTCATCAGTTATTCTGGATGCACGCATCTATTCAATGCTCGCCGATAAGTGGGATATTAGAATGGAATATTCAAATGTACGAGAATCATTTTTTCAACGGAAGAATGTACACGTTGGATGAAAACAACCTCAGTTCCATATCGGAAGTGAGATTTTGTGACGGGAGATTTGGAACATAGTGAAGAATATTTTGAATAACAATCCATTGAAACAGGGAAGAATGTTTTGAATAACAATCTGTGGAGAGATCAAACCGATATGTTCAGCTCCATTATCATAGATGTTGAAGGGATATGGAGCAGATTTTCACTCGAAATAGAAAAGCGGACTATGCCTCATGATGTTTTTACCACCAAAGTTCTGCCTTTGTCAATATGAAGCATCGAAATAATAACCTCATTAGCCTGCTGAACGTCTATGGACGACTAGCCGCCAATCATGATCCGGGCGAGTATAGAAACACCACTTGGGTTCGTGTAGTTTCATATAATCTGTAGAACGTAATGACTGAATTTGAGGCGATCGCAAATCTTTCAAATTGGTGATTAGGGTATATACGCGGAAAATTGCCTTTTATTCATGGTCAAGCGGTTAGTCAGTCACCAAATCTGATGAAGTTTTGCAGAAAGGAAGGATGTCTTATGGTGGAGAAGACCATCGTTGTACGAGGGCGGATTGAAAAGTAATAGACCTAGGAAAAAGAAAACTCTTTTGTATCAGCGTAGATTTTATTCAAATCAATACACATCATCCTACGATTCTTCTGTTTTGTGATACCCTCCGAAATATATAGTGGTCGCAGCAGGCCCAATCTGAAGGTCTCTCATTATTACTCATCATACCAAATATTTCATCTACCATTTTTGGTGTGCAGATATACGTCTTTTGGACTGCCTGGATGCTCTTCATGCTGGTATGATTCAGCTATACAATATTTTATTGTCGATATCGAAGGTGCATACCGTAAAGATCTCATCGTTCGTTTTTTTTTCAAAAACAAGTATATTGCATCCTATTCAATTTCATTCGAAATTTCTGACTGAAATAAAGGATAATAATGAAAACAATGCACTTAGTAGTGGACGAATAACAAATTTGATGGAGATCAAGATTGAAAAACTAATATTTCATAGCAATGGAATCGATCTGAGAGAAAATAATTTGGTATCTTTGATCTTCCATAATAGGATATAGAAACAATAATACTAACATGCCATTACAGGTGTGCTGAAATGACACCTTCAAGAAAAATTCACCTACAACTGAGTTTGCGCAATAGACAAAGGAATCAGTTAGAGAAATAATGTTGGTGAATCATGTGAAATTGCTTTGATGATTTTTGGGGTACTTACGCATTTTGGACATTTTTGTACAATCTCAATAATAAATGAATGATTGTAATATTGTAACAGAAAAAATATCTTCATTGTGCATACTTTGAACTGAATCAGGTATAGAATATGAAATGAATAAATTTTGAAAAGAAAGTGTGATGGTGAAAAGTTTCAGATTCATATGGTTTTTTATTCGAGATATGAAAATAAATGAAACAAATATGTTTGTTTCCACGTTCTGTAATTGGAATAAGCAAACAAACGGTGCAATTTGTAATAATACATTTTTGTGACCACCCATATGGCGCCAATTTGAAAAAATTCATTACAATTGGCAAAAATGGTGTTATTTTCAAAGAAAACAAAAAAGTCATTCAAAAAAGTTGTTAACAATTCTATTTTATGTCTGTATCCAAAATTTGAAATCCTCATCTGGAATAATTCAAAATCGCAGTGTTTTATCATTAAAATTTTGGTGAAAAAAAAACGCTGGATTTTTTGGACCTAATTGATTTTTTGAAAATATTATAAATTAAAAAACGGTTTTTGCTATGGCCCTTGCTGTTTCCATGGTTCGTACTTCACAAATTTTTCATAATAATCCGCTGCCTACATTTATGGGCATCACTCTTTCAATCCTAAATATATCTCGCTAATGCTAATTTTTTTTATGTTTTTTAATTGACTAAATTTGTGTAAATAGACCAAACAAAGTCTCACGTAAATAAAAATTTGATTGTAATTCAATTAAACCAAGAAGTTTAAGTTTTCTTCTCAAAACGCACGTGTATGTTATGAGATCTCATTACGTGCATGTTATTGTTAAATGTCATTTACAAGGAATGTTGACAGTGCGATTTTTGACGTTTACAGACATGGGCGTAGAATAAATCTGTTTTTATACAGGGCATTTCTGTAATTCCTAATAAAATTTGGTTTCATTAATTCTTGAATCTTATTTAACGATCCTAAAACAATGTATGAGCTACCATGTCATGCCAATACTCCAAATTGTTCTGGATGGTTCCATCTAGAAGGAAGTAGAACAATGAAGCATCTAGGTGGAAGGGAAGAAATCTGCATCGATATAATTACAAAGACAAGTTCACAAGTGATAAAGAACTAGAAAGTTCAGTTGCTAGGAACTGAACTCGGTTCACTTGAACTGTTGGTGAACTTCTCTTGTACAACTCGCCCTTAGTTACAGACAGTTCAAGTTCAAGAGTTTGTGAGTAGAAAATACAAGAGTTGGATTAGCAGTAGTAATATAAATTACGGTATTTGGTGCAAATGAATGAGCAGTTTTATTTTACAAGTTTAAATAAATTAGTTGACTATACTTGTGTATTTTGTAACAATATGGTTGCAAGCAGAAGTACTTTTTGAGGGCTGTATTCTGAATAGAATAGATGTGAAAAAATCGGATATTTCCTGGGCAGTCTTATAGCCGTGCATGAAGACTAGGGGAAAATAAGCTCACTGAATAAAACTCATTGGTAGCAAAGAGCCCTGCGTGATATCCGATATGCACAACGCATTTTTTACTTCCTCCCAAGACGTGCCAAGTTTGCCAAGTTCTCGGCTGAATTGTAGGCTGTAATTGATTGCATTTTGTCCAAGCCGACATTTTTCGAAAATACAGAACGCCTCGAACGGAATAACTACCACACTAATCACCAGTTTCATACGAACTAATAGGCTCACAGCATCAAAACGAACATGAACATTTTTATTCCAGCATAACTCACTCGTTATTCCACCACGGATCACGGTGCTCTGTGCACGTCAAGATATATTTGTTTTGTTAGCGAAAATAAAAGAATTCAGGTACGTTGCTCCTTGTTACGGTGTCCTGGGTACACGGCATGGAAGCTGGATATCGTTATTCATTACGGCACGGCGTTAAAGAATATTTTTATACTGCGTGACGTTGCCAGGAGGGATTTATTATCTTTGGGAATTCCACAATAATTTCTTGGCTTTCAAAATTGTTCGCGGATCGATGGTTCTAATTAACGTTTCATTCAGTTTATGCAATATTCACGTGGAATGAAATGACTTGGCAATGGACGATCTTAACAGGCTACCTATATACAAAGAGATTGCCATGACGATATTTATCGACATTGAAGGAGCCTTTAACAATGCATCAACAAAATCAGTCACCAAAGCTCTAGAAAACAAAAGTAGTTCTTTCACTCCTGTGTCGGTGACCATAGGCGAAACCGTAGTCACAGATAGAGCTGGTGGGGAATGCCTAGAGCGAGGAATTGTATATCGTTTTCTGTGGGATATCCTAATGAAAAAACTGCTGAAGAGGCTCACATTTGAAAGCATGAACTTCGTAGATGCTGATGATCATACAAAATGCTCTAAACGTAGTAACTGAGTGGTGCCACCTACAGGAACTTACTGCAAACCTCCACAAAACTTCAATAGTTATATTCACGAAAATAGAAATACTTAGATGACTGATGCCACCAGTTCCTAACGGTGTTTAAATTCCAATTGCACAACTTCAATTTTTAACAATAAGTTAACATGGAACCAACTTTCAGAAAGTATCCCAAAAACATGACAGCCTTCAACCTTTACAGAAGAATTTGTGGGAAAAATTGGGGCTACGACCAATACCAATCCTACTTATAGCTATATAACACGGTCTTTAGGTCCATAATAGCATATTGTGGCCAAAAATTCAACAGATTGGGGCAGTTCGGAGGCTGGAAAGCAGTCAAAGGCAATGCCTAACATACCAATGCTTCACAAATACATACAAGGCGAATCCATCCAGGTCAGCAATCAACAGACTATGCGTAGGGCAAGCTTCAATCAAAAGAATACGACCCGATAATAATGGAAATGCAATCGGATTAATGCTTCCCAAATACAATTTTGGGAAAATCAAAACTACCCTTCTAGGTAGAGAGGCACGGAAGAAAGGTCTTCCCATTAATGCGGAAAATGCTTGATGTACAGACGGCTCAAACCGAAGAAGCAGGAATATATTTTCAAACCCAAGATGAAACTTGCTGCTTTTTTGGGACCATCTGGGAGCCCTACAAGAGTTGGGAATAAGGCAACAAAGATGCTGTCTCAACAGCACGAAAAGAAACACGTGCAAGTGCTCTTATTGGCCCGGAACCTGCTTGTGGTTTAGCGAAAGCTCTGGTAGAAACTCACAAGAACACGTGGATGAGGATTCAATTTTGAGAATGGTTGAATTAAATGACTATCTTTTTTTGTTTTTGATAATAAAATTGAAAGTAATGCTAACAAAAGTCCCCCATTATGCATAGGGCCAACATCATCCTTCGTGAGTTGCGACACCACTTTCCTGAACAACAGATGCAAAACTGGACCGGCAACCAAGGCGCACTACTAAGCATACTAAGCATACTAAGCTATCCCCCGGTATATTCTACTACTCGGTTCAGGACGTAGGAGGAAGAGGCTCCCACAACCGACCCCCTTGGAATAGGGGTGATAGGCAAAGTGGTGGTGCCCAAAACGATGGATTGCCACCTTATAACGACCACAATGAAAACGGACACTTTGAGTGGACAGATGAACTAAGGGACGGTCTTCTGCAATGCAATGACAGCCCAAATAGGAAACATGGTGAGAATGCATGCTCTGTGGTGTGAGATGCACTTTTCCATACAAAAGCTTAGGGACTATGGTATCTCATCTTCGGGGTCGAGGCCGTTTAACGAAGTGGCAGAAGTGGCAGCTATGTTACGTGCCGGTCTGGCTGTAGAGGAGGCCCGCATTATACCACCAACGGAAGGCATTAGAACCCGCAGGGTGCTGCATAACGCCAAGCCCATGAAGCCACAACAACTGGCATGTGTGGATGCGGAGATTTGCGATGTCCTTTAAGAAGAGGCTGACATCTGGCAGATCAACTCTGCCATGTGTGACGCCACGTAGACCTTGTTCCAAGCGGAGGGGAGGGAAACCACGCCACTAATTGGGAGACATGATCTTAGCTTCCATCTCGCTCAAATCGACGAGACAATACACGTCTCGTATCCAGTGTGTGGCGGACTACGTGGCGACCAATAGGCGAATTGCCACAAATTTGAGACTAGCTCATCACACACTTAATCAAAGCGTGCTGTTCACCATGAAACAGCACTGCCTTGATAGGATACGAATGCCGATGTCTGCAAAAAAGTCACTAGTGAGGCGGGCGGGAAGGATCGTGGAAAACATGAAGTTCCGCTATAAACCTTCTCGGTTATTCCAAGAGCCTTCTGAATTTCCGCAACCACTCAACGTAGATACTCCAGCCCTAGCGCAGTTCGAGGCTTCGTCAACCTGAGCTTATTAAGCGGCGCCATCCGACAATTCCGGAAGGAATTTGACGGACCCTCAAAGGCTCGAAGAATTTTGCTGCTCCATGTCCTCATGGGTTAAATAACTATTGGTAGAAAAAATTACCATCAATCCACCACCATGGAGTAAGAGTTTATAACTCATGGGTAGATGGGGAGCAGCAGAATCCGGATTGGTTTGTCGAGGGGCGAACCGTGTTAATCCTAAAAAATGGAGATTTGTCGGATACCAAGAACTACAGACCGATAACATGCCTGAACGTATGGTATAAGTTGTTTACCCGCATATTATTCTTGCGAATTCTCTCCACAGGTATTGATCTAGTGTATGAATGCATATAGGAGCAAAGTGGATCAAAAAAATGCATAGCTCGCTGCGAGGAGAACCTGCTGATCGACAGATGTATCACGCAGGCATCCGTGCAGTATAAGCGTAACCTTTCAATGGCCTGGATCGATTATCGCAAGGCGTTTGATACAACATCGGATGAGCTCATCAAACATTTGCTCAGATGCCTTGCGGTACCCGATCAAATAGTGAGATGCATTGAACAGCTGATGCTGCTCTGGAGAAATCGCTTCACCATAACATCTGGTCATGTCAGGGTCTAAACAGAGCAGGTTATCTTTAGAAGGGGCGTGTTTCAGGGAGACTCCCTCAGTCCTCTTATCTTCTGCATCTCACTACTGCCATTGTCCGTTGCACTACTAAACCCGCGGTTACAACTACGGCATCCCCAACAACCGGAGACATAAGGTCACCCATCTGATTTACCAAAAACTATTTGTCTCCGGAGAAAAGGATAGTCATCGGTCCTTAAGGTTGGTGCAAGAGTACACGCATGCTATCGGAATGGAGTTTGAGATTGACAAATGTGCCACGGTTCATCTCCAGCTCGTAGACGGAAGCATCCTACATCATCTGGATGCCGGAGAGACGTATACTTATCCAGAGGTAGAACAACGCCACTCCCAAGAGGCAACTACTGTTGAAAACTCCATCCGCGGTAGATATCAGCATAAGCTCCGACAAATCTGATCATCAGAACTGTCGGAGACGAACAAAATTGCTGCAACTAATATGCTTGCCGTTCCGATTCTACTTCACTCCTTTGGAGTGATGGAATAAACTCAGGAAGAGCTACGACAACTCGACTTATAACTCGCAAAATGATGCATTTTCATAGGAGCTTGCATTCTAAAACGTCTGTTCCACGGTTATACTTCCACAGATAACGGGGAGGCTATGGACTTTTGAGTTTGAAGTGTCTACATAACAGAATGATACTGGATGGAGCCGGATCATGAAAAAGCAGGGATTGGAGCTTTTTTTTAACGCAGCAACCCGTGCAGCCGATGAACTGGGTCTCGTATTCGACAGTAAATGGACGAATCCAAACTCTGTCACCGAGTTGGAACCTGTTCAGTAAAAATCCCAAGTCTTCTACAGCTACGTCAGGATAAGCCAATGCATGGAGTCTTCTTCAAGAACATTGAAGACCTTGGCTTATCCAGAAACCTGATCGTTGCATTTCTCAGCTCAAGTGGGCTGAAGTCGGAAGCCGAGGGATTCATAATGGCCTGCCAGGATGGTGTCTTCAACACCCTTGTCTAACGTAGTCGCGTGGTGAAATGCAGGAGGGGCACGCATATATCTGTATCTGTATCTGTATATTTTCAGTACTCTCTCAATATGTATCTGATAATTAGAGTGAGATAAAGAATACGTTTATTGTTTCTAAGAGAGTTTTCTTGTTAGCAAACACAATTTTGTTTAAAAAAGCATATGTATAAAGTTCATACAGTATCAATGTCAAATTCATCATAATTATAATGTTAAGAGGGTTCAATAAATATATAAAATAACAATAACTCAGTTTCACAGCTAAATCAGAGTGCCCATACACATACAGACAGATACGATACAATGCATCGTTTTGTGAGGAATATGGGAATCGATTGCTAAATGATATATGAAATGAAATCAGTTATAAGAGGGTTGTATCACAGAGTATCCTCAAAGAGTTCCTGTAAATAATAGTAGGCTCTATCACTCAACGATTTTATTGTTTTTTTTTCTGAATATGCCAAGTGATGTATTTTTTATGTTGGTGGGGAGTTTGTTATATATCTTGATTTCGTTATATACCAAAGAATCCTCGACACAATAGTTTTTTTCTAAACCCTCGCCTTTAGAATATTCAAGTTTTCTGTATTTTCGTTTTTTCTATATAATTTATGCTGACACAATCTTTCATTGTTACTAATTCCTAAAATATATGGTTTTCCAAAATGTCCCTATTTTTTCATACTTACTATTGAGGTATTTTCTTTACGTTCATCTGATCAAGAACTTACTTTTTATTTTCATAGACTGGCTGTAATGGCCTATCAAATTCAGATTTATTGGGATTGTATTGCCGATGGCCATTACTTTTTGTGTTGATAGTACGAACTGGAATCTCAACATGAAACTGCTGGGAACTGCTTCGTGTGCAATTTACAGAAAAGAAGCAGCTGCATAAGTAGTTTTCAAAAACGATAGTCAGAATTCGGACTATGATGGGAAGATGATTGAAGTAGGATTGCAGTAATTTAGCTCATTACTCTATAGCTGGTTGTTATCTAATACACAGATAAATTCCAGGAAGTAGATGCTTTCTGAATTACGAAAGATAAAATAATTTTCTCATTAAGGAATTTCGCCCTAAAACAAGCACATTGTGTAGACCTTCCTAAACACAGGTGAGTGTAAAAAGTATGTCATATACAGTGTTGTTCACTTCAGTTGACCACACAAATTTGTCAATTATAGTATATTAGTAGTGTCAAAAAAATATTAATTTGGTACCAGAGTATAGAAGCTCCCTTTATTTGTAACCATATCAGAAATTCAAAATTGTTCAAAACTGAGGAATTTACGTTCATATATGCAGTTAAATGCATCCACGCTGAAAATGAAAACATATCTGTTTTCAATAATATGTTCTCTTCATTAACACTTAAATTTCACCTATTGAAATAATGGTTCTAATAGTGGGTCAGAGAATATTAGCGGACAAAGCAGCTGGCTCAGCTAGTTTTCAATTGAAAATGTGAGTTGATAGATTTATTGATTGAAAGTTTCATTTCCCATTTTTTATTAATGAAAATTATTGTACAAATCGGTTAACTGGTTATTACTGTAGAGAAAAATAGAAAGAAAAATTGTAGATTGATATGGTTGGGTGTTTGAACATGTTTGATAATTACAATGAAAACCCCTTATTCTCTCCTTAATTTAGGCACATATCTGACAGAAAACAACTACTTCCCTGGCTAATACAGCGACTGACGTTGAATTAAATCTGACAGATATCTGTGCAGCGTTCTCCCTAGAATCTGAGAGACAGCCACAAATGCCTCCTGTATCCTGTCCGACATGATCAAAGACTTGACCACTTACATATTAGTTTCGAGGTTTATTACCTCTCTTCAGTGCAAGGTAGTAAGTAGGTCCGACAACTTTTACAGTCGTCGATGTCCTTGGACACACAGGGTGGTTACGGAAGTATTGCCTACGGAATATCTCAGTTATTGTATGAAGTAGGTTTGTGAAATTTGGATATAATGACATAAGAGCTAGAATTTGAGCATATTGACATGTCGAAGTTAACTTCCGGTCTGACCGGAAGTAACATCAACTTTCTTATTTTAAATGGAAACCCTATTTATTTTTCTTTTCGCTTTATTCAGCATTCAATTCCCTTTCTAATGACATATCACAAGTTGGTATCTAACCAGAAACTAGATCAGAAAAAAATTATTATTGAAATTCACCGAGTAGGCCGTGGAAGCAAAATGAAAGCCAAAAATTGAAAAGTTGGCTATGGAAACCATACGTCACTTGATAACAGTTGCTACTACTGTGATGTTTTATTTTCATTCGTCGGCGTTATAAAAAGCCGCCAAAAAAAATATTGGAAAAATTGGGAAAAAACCAATACTCTGTAGGTCCATAACTTAAATAGGAACATACAACTTTTTCTTGCCTGTACTATTCAGCATAACCATTCCTTTCTAATGATATAATAGAAATTAATTTTTTGAAATGAAATACCAAAAAATCCAATTATTATTATTCAAATAACAAAAAAACAGATTTATAGAAAAAAAAAAAAAAATTCAAATTGATAGGATTAAAGATAAAATAAATTCAAAACAAATGTTCGAAATGTATTCCCTCAGCGTCAATACATTTATTGACTCTGGTGATATTTTCATGTAAAACGTTTCTCAACATTTGGGGCGTGATATCTTGAGCTCTACGAATTTTTACTTATAGCTCATGTAGGGTTGTAGGCTGTGTGGAATACACCCTATTTTTAAGATGCCCCCATAGAAAAAAGTCGCACGGAGTAAGATCAGGTGACCTTGGTGGCCACCTGACTGGACCATGGGTTGTTATAAGTCTCTCTTGAAAGCGATTTTGAAGATAATTTCTCGCTATTCTTGAATTATGCGGAGGGGCGCCATCTTGCTGGAAGTACATTCTCTCAGTTATTTCAGAGTCCTTACTTATAGCTAATTCGGCGCCAATCTGCCTTGAGGAAATTGTGCTATCATATTGTACTAAAGCTAATACATTAATTTCAGTTTCCTCATTAATAAGGCTCAGTTCTTAATTTTTCTTCAAGCCACTGGAAATACCTTCTTGACGGTTGCTGCCTCCCTGGATATCGCTCTAAATACAATCGTTCAGCGGCATAAGAATTTTTTAAACATTCACCATAAATGAGAAGCATGTCAATTTGTTCGGTTCGTGAATAACGGGGCATTTTTTGAATATTCCACTAACTGATTTCGATTTCCAAACCCTTTTAAAATGGCAGAATCAAAAACACTACTTCGAACGTCAAAATAATATGGATAGCAGCGTTCGTGAGAGCTCTCGTTTCTTTTTTGTTTCATTCCAAAATACATCTTAATCAGCCTACTTGTTAATATTTTGGTTCGAATGATTATTGCAATGGAATGATTATTCTGAATAGCACAAACATCGTCCATAGGTAGATATTAGAATATCTATGGACGATGGCACAGACCAAGTACGTTTATGTTCCTATTTAACCTAGAACCTATAGGATATAATTTATCATTCCACATTATTTTTAATGTTATATTTGCGTATGGCGATAATAGAGCAAGAGCAACTGTTATCAAGTGACGTATGGTTTCCATAGCCAACTTTTCAATTTTTGGCTTTCATTTTGTTTCCACGGCCTACTCGGTGAATTTCAATAATAATTTTTTTCTGATGTAGTTTCTGGTTAGATACCAACTTGTGATACGTCTTTAGAAAGGGAATTGAATGCTGAATAAAGCGAAAAGAAAAAAAATAGGGTTTCCATTTAAAATAAGAAAGTTGATGTTACTTCCGGTCAGACCGGAAGTTAACTTCGACATGTCAATATGCTCAAATTCTAGCTCTTATGTCATTATATCGACGCTCCAAATTTCACAAACCTACTTCATACAATAACTGAGATATTCCGTAGGCAATACTTCCGTAGCCACCCGGTATAATTCGGGAGCAGACGAGATTTGATATAAAGATATAGCTTCAATCAGTCGGAACACTGAAAATATAAGTACTTACGGATTTTTATATATCAGCCATATCAATAGGTATGAGAATTGAAATAAACTTTTTTTTTAATGGATTATCTTTAATTTTAATTTGAAAATATATGAAAGATATTAATGCTCAATACATGAAAATGTATGTATGTTGCGGAAGTCAATTTTTTTCAATGGGTTCATGATTTTTATTCCGACATGTAGTTATACCTGCAATTTTTCTGTGTCTGATCACCACTTTCCTTTAAGACGTCTGAGGCTTCAATGTAGGCTACTTCTATGAATTTCCATTTGAATCAATTCATTTACTTCTTTTACTTAACAGCAAGAGATCACATTAATACAAATTCAACATAGTGCATCCACTTAATATGACTACAGCGAATTGATGTGTTAATCATTAACACACAATATACATAAAGTGATAATGAATGAAAACGAAGAAGAATAATATAAAAAGAAATAAGCAACAAATTTATCAGGATGCAAACCCCAAGTGTAATCAATTGTAAGTATGCTCAATCAATTTTATTGAATGTTTCAATTGTTTTCAGTGATAAGTAGTTCTTGGGAAATATATAGGGAGATTTTTGCTGACTTAAATAGGTTGAATTCTTTGCTTTTAAATAACATTATACTGAGAGATCTATGAATTCCTGATGACGTCCTAGTTTCTGCAGTACAGAAGAATGAATTTATTTGTCCCAAGTATCTAAAAAATACAATTTCTCTTGAAAAACATCGTCGGGATCAAAGAATCAAATCCCGTTTCTTCACGGTCATTTTCGCATTTGCCGTGCCGTGGACCACGTGCATAAGAAATGAGCGAGGCAATGAAGGAGAAACCTCCTGATCATGACCGTAGATAATATCTTTTTCTTCACCTCTAAAACTATAATAAAATAACTGAAACTATATGATCCCTTGTGTATGGATAACTATAGACAGATAACTGTTTCAAATGTGATTAGTAAAGTTGTTGAAAAATCTGCTTATAATAGAATGATTCATTATTTGGATAATCACAGTATTGTAACAAAATGTCAAAACGGTTTCTACCCTGGGAGATCAACAGAAGGGGCTGTTTATGAATTTATTGAATATATATATGAACAACTTGATAATAAGAAAACTGTCGGGGCACTATTCTTTGATCTAACTAAGGCGCTTGACAGCCTAAACTTAGATTTTGTCCAAGAAAAACTATATGCTTTGGGATTTCGTGGAAACGTGTTGACTTGGCTGATGTCATACCTAAGATATAGGAGAATAACAGTCAAAATAAATCAAACTCAGTCAAATGAGGCAATTGTTAATCTGGGTGTCCCTCAGGGTTCTGTGCTGGGCCCACTTATATTCATAATGTTTATTAATGATCTACCAGAATTTATGAAAACGAAGTGTAAGGTCATATATGCAGATGATGTTTCGTTTGCAACCTGTGGCAACTCTCCCGAAGAACTGGCAGACAATTTAAATTTACTTTATAATAAATTTACTAAATGGTGTTTGAACAATCATTTAATTCTAAATCATGGGAAAACGGTTCTAATGAAATTTAATATAACAAATGATCCCAATACGTCTTTTGAAATACATACTGGAAATATTAACATTACTTCTTCTGAGACAACAAAATTCCTTGGAACTTTTCTCGACTCATCACTTTCTTTTCAGACATGTATTAATCATATTTCTAAGAAGATATGTAGCAGTTACTATGCAATCTTACAACTCGAAAATATATTCTCCCAACAACAACTAATGAATATCTACTATGCGATGACATACTCGCACTTATCTTATAATGTTATAATATGGGGAAACTCTAGATTCTCAACAAAATTGTTTATTTTACAAAAAAAAAATAATACGTCTCATCTTTGGGATCCATAAACGAACTTCATGCAGAGACTACTTTCAAGAAAACAAAATTTTAACTCTTTCCTGTATTTATATTTATAAAAATATCCTATTCGTTAAAAATAATTTGAAGGACTTCATTAAAAGTGCTGACAAGCATAAGACAAGGCATGGTAATCTTCTTCGAATACCTCCTCATCGGACAACTTTCTATGAAAAGAGTCCATCGTATACAGGTATACAGTTGTTCAATAAACTACCAATCGCTATAAGAGAAATCCAAAATCTGAATTTATTTAAAAAATCTCTCAAAGATCTCCTGTTGCAATACTCATTCTATAGTCTGAATGAATTTATGGAATTTAGCTTTTAATACCTTGTACCTATCTATTTATATGTTTACTTATGTAACAATTCATATTTTATGTATTCTATTTTCTCCACTGACTTTTCCAATATCGTGTAAATGATCTCAATGGAATAAAAATATTATTATTATTGTTATTATTAATATTATTATTATTATTATAGTAGTTTATCGACGAACTGATATTCTATGAATAACCTTTAATGACTCACGTTAACTATAACGTTTGACAATCGCTCAAGACGAAACTGTTTGGCGACTGAACATGGCTGTAAGGTTTCATCATTACCAACACAAAATCAGTGACGATATTAGTGGATCAGCTTGTGCATGGGTCACCTATGTGACCCACATGCCAGTTGTTGGGGTCGCACGTTCATAGGTAGAACCCCCGTATCAATGGAGTCAGCAGGTCCGCGCACCAAGGCACCGCTATGTTTCAATGTCACAGTACCCAATCCAATATTTTTGTACCTTGTACGAGGTTGTACAAGTTCCGTATTGGCTGGGAACTGTATAGTTCTGGGTCGCCAGATGGCTGCCCGAAAATTGCCTGTCTTTTGCGGTCTAGAGCCTCGCAATAGCACAGTATGTGTTTCACGGTTTCTGGATCCTTACCGCATAATCTGCAGGTCAGGTCTCCATCACATTTTTTGAGGTGCTCCTTTACTGGTGCATGTCCAGTCAGGAGTCCCGTAACGGTTCTCAACTGGCTCCTGTTCATTGTTAACAGGTCTGCCGTTCTTTTGTTGCACGGTCCTTCGATATATTCTTTCCCGTGTTTGTTTCCTGGGACATTGTCCCAGAAGATTTTGTGATTGTCTAATTGTACACTTTGGTACCCCTAGCATCTGCCCTTGGTTTGGGAGCATTTCCGATCCTCTTCGTGCGAGTTCGTCTGCTTTCTCATTGCCTGCGATTCCCTGATGACCTGCGACCCATATCAGTTCGACTTGATTCCGGTCTGACAGAGTTTTCAGTTCTTCTTTGCAGTCCTTTACCAGTTTGGACGTTACTTCCTTGCTAAACAAGGCCTTCAGTGTCGCTTGACTGTCTGATAGGATGTTGATATGCGCGTTTTCAAAGTTTCTCCTATTATTTTCCTTCGCGCATTGAAGAATGGCCTACACTTCTGCTTGAAAGACATAGGTATGGATGCCCAGTGAGTAGCTGATGCCATTACTCGGATTCCTGGAGAAGATTCCTGAGCCCCGCTCCATTCTCAGTCTTGGCTCTATCCGTGTACCTGATTTTCCCCTGTAGAATGTCCTTGAGCTGTGAGCCGTTCCATTTAGTTATGTGTGGCACCAGCACTCTCAACTGGTTGTTGAAGGAGTACCGTTTCGGAATGTGGTCCGTTCTCGTTCCTAGCGCGTCTCCGATCACAATTCTATATGAGTCTTACAAAGACCCTTAAGGGATCAATCTTAGGAATTAATTAGCTAGGTTGTGGAAGAGGACGATAGAGAAGACAGGGGGGGGATTAATGAATCCAGTGTGCTTTGAAGTTGTTGAAACCGTTGATAGTGATAAAGTTCAATAGCATAGAAAAGTTACACCAATACTCTATAAGGTCTGATCCAGCTGCGTATCGTCAACACGTTTAGCTAACTTGCTGTGAGCTTATAGCTATAAGCTCCTGATTGTGCTAACTCTATTGTGGCAAAAATAGAGCCTATCTATTCAGATCCTAGAGGTTCGAATGGGAACTTATGTTTCTATATTTAAACGACAGCACATTAAGCCAAGTTGGTTCTTGGTGATAGTAGAGGGATATGCGATAGATAATTGAAGTTCAAAATTGACCCTATTATCACAACGATTTCCTTACTCATCAAGCACCCACAAGCTAGATGCACAAAACCAGAAGAAACTTATTTTAATGACGCCTCAAAAGTTCCTGAGGGATTTGGGCTTAAATAAACAGCTCTATAATGAACTGATAGCAATCAATCGAGGGTAACAAGAAACAGACTGGCCTATGCTTGAGGAACATAGTAGGCTTTGGAACTCTTGCTGAAGATTTTGAAAAATAGTTATTAATCGTGATAATTTATTTCCCAAAAAAATGTCAGATAATTTCAAAAGGTAAAGAAACTTGCCCCAAAGGGTTGTGATACTTTTTACAGACCATTGCATCTGAGTACTTTCAACTTTGTATTGGTAAATGTTGCATATCATTTCACCACCAGTGGTTCATTTGGAATCTCTCAGATGAGATAGTCTTTCAACCTATTTCCGTTCAGCCTGAAAGACTCTCTAACAACCCCCTACCGTGATAGTTTTTTCGTATCGTTTCCATTTCCATCATTGGTTTTTACCGACATACTCTAAAGAGTATTGGATTTAGGTTCAATTTCAAGTAAACCTGAAGATGAAATACGTTATCCATTACAGAATTTGCCGTTAACTTCTTTTGCAGCAAAGTTTCAACAACACTTTAATCTTGGTATATAAAAGATATCCAACAATTTGAATAGGGTTCATTTTCTACTCCATTATTGGTCAGTTGAATCGGGTGTTAAAGGTATATTAACACCAAACGAGATTTCCGACCAAAAATAAGGAATAATAAGGAATAATCCCGAATAAAACCTTAGTCATCTCAGTTACCAAGATCGAATCTCACAGGACTGCCAATTCCTACATCAATTCTTGTTGAGAATTATTCAATTTATAATGGTTTGAAAATGTATAACCATTTGCCAGAACCTATTGATAAAAGTACTGAAGCCTATAGTTATTTCAAAAAATGTATCTTCTAGTTACTTTTTTACAAGTTCTTTAGTGACATTTGTAAGACTATAATGAATGTTTTGATTTTGTATTTATGTTCATTTGATTGATTTTTTAAAATTTTTAAACAATAAAGTTATCTTTAACTTTGGCTCTTGTGTGAAAGAAAGTACCTCTCGCTGGTAGATATTGGTTTGACCACTATTGTGGTTACTTACAAACTCATGAATTTACTGTCATTTGGTAATATGCAAGAATATGTTCGTTTTCACGAAAGCTATTGAAATTAAGCATATTTTTGACATTTCCGTGCTAGAGGGGAAATGTTGTCAAAATGACACTTTTCGAAAAACGTCAATTATGATATTTCAATTTCTTTCTCTATTTGGTAAGTGGTTGTAGAAAAACTATTTTGAACCGTCTTCATTATTGAACGTTACTCGTTTGTTTCTTCAATAATGTCAATGCTCCGCCACTGAACATGAATTTGCGGTGCAAATGGGTGATGTCACAGCAAGAACACAAAGCAAGCTGAAGTAATTACTCTCGAAGAGATATTTACGTATATTTGTATTGACCATACCTATCTGAATAGAGCAGGACCTACTCTAGCAGATGGGATTGCTAATGGAAAAATGCATCACGTAGAAAGAAACCGGCATGGGAAGCTTTCAAAGGTCTCTTTCCATTTTGTTTCGTGGTCAGATTAACATCCAACTGCAAAGTGATTCTTTCTATGAAATGTGAATCCCTATGATAACGATTTCAGATTTTACCTCAAAGTCATGTAGAGGAGGAAAGGTAAAATAATCTTTGAATACTACAGTGAGATTCAAAAAGTACGTAACAAATAGAAAAAATATTAATTTGTGATTTAAAAAAAAAACAAAAAAAAAATGGATGTCATCAAATCAGGCTCGTCTTGAAATTGATTTAACCCTATCAGATGAACTAAGTAATATTCAGTTTCTTAAAAAAACACATTCTTCGAAATTTGCAAAATCTCAATACATTTGGCTGAACTTTTTCAATGAATTCATCAAAATAGCAAATGATATGGAATCCAAAGATAAATTAAACAATAAAATGAACCATAAAATGCAAAAATGTGCCCTCATATTTACGGTCCATAAGAAGCGCCAACGGCTCTATAAATTTCATTAAATATTTTCTATGGGTAAAATCCACTCTGTATATCATTCATTCATGAGTACTGTTATCATGTTATCTTGTTTTGTCTATAAAAAAATTGTTTCCACACAAAAGTCAATCTTTTTTTATAATCTCTCAATTTCCACTGATCTGCAATTAAATCAATAGTTTTTCTGGATGCCTTCTATCTGGATAATGTTGAGAGTAAATTCTGCTTACTGATAAAAAATTCTTGTCCGATACACCTAATATCAATATCATATCAATCAAATCAGTGTTTGAAATCAACATTTACATTAAATCGAATCGAAACTTTTCGATACAGCATCATTCACTGAAGATTTCGATTCTCATACTGGCATTCACTAAAGATATCAATACTCATACATCTGGCAGACAAATAATTTGACCAGTCAAAATAATTGATTTTCAAACCTGGCAAACTAACTCATTTTCAAAGAATCATTTTCCTTGAAAGGTTGTTGAAGATCGAAAGATAATGGCACAAATTTCGAGATAATGAAAATTATTGTGAATATTTCAAATCAAACACTTCAATGTGAATGGAAATTATAACATAGTGGAAATAGTGGTGGTCAAATTCACAAGGTGTTTCATTATGAGGCATATGTTACAAACATAACATATCTCTCGATTGCATTCGTAAAATATGGATTTTGTCGTAAAAAATTTCGCTCATTAAGATTATGGCGAAGGAATAGAATGAATTTCCATTTTTTTTAAAGAGCTTTCAAATTATTGACTTTGATAATAGGGAATATTTGTTGAAATTTGTAGAGCATTTGTAAGCGCTTCTTATGAATCGATAATAGACGTGGTGATCCATTCAAAATAAGGAAGATTTCGCATATTGTTGTTTACAATGTGTGGCAAGTGTTTTCGCGACAACGTACAGTATTTGACCGCACCCTTGTTGCAGCACCCTGTATATGAGCATTATCACTGAAAATCAACACCAAAACGTGTCACTTTTATCCATCAGCTTTAGAAGTTCCATCTCTAGTTCATTTCGTGCGATGAAACACGTTGATTATATACTTCCAAGAAATTCTGATCAGTTCGAGTAGCAGGAACATGATTTTTCGCTGTAAACGGGCAGGTGCTTATCAGGATGTCATGCAGCTGGCCCTCGTGCAATTGGATTTGCCCAATGGATTTTATCCCCTATGGTCTGTTGCAGGCTTTGTTTCAGATTGCGTTTGTTACGGCCTAACGATTCGATCACGTGCATCCATCACCGATTTCCAATGGGTGATATACCCTTCGGTAACGTATTTTCTGCGGAGGTT
Organism: Chrysolina americana; assembly: GCA_958502065.1. NCBI lineage: Eukaryota > Metazoa > Arthropoda > Insecta > Coleoptera > Chrysomelidae > Chrysolina > Chrysolina americana. The sequence continues at coordinate 92,849,636 of OY293412.1, forward strand.
AGGGAATGAAATGGACAACGGTCAGCTTTGATACTTTCGGGCAGGTTATTTTCAATCGATACTTATTTTTGTTGTTCTTCAGTGTTGCAGTATTGTTTTTGGACATTCGATTCAATCTTTTGTTTTCTTCTACAAAAGAGAAATATTGCCTGGGAAAAAATTCGTGAAAGTCAAAGAAAATAGGTGAGAACCTGTGTTGTTGGGATGCAAGCGGTATGAGTGAAAGATTTTTCATGTGCTCGAGTATAAAATTCACTAGAAGAGGGTGAGTATGAGAAGCATCTGTCAACATTTCTCTTGAACTGATTTTTCTCAATTAACATGAGAGTATTGGAAGAAAAATCGTTTGGAAGTTGAACGGTATTTCACTTTGCATCTTTTTGTGGATTCAAATATTTCCTAGATGTGTAATTGGGTGGGAGAGCGACGTCATCAGCAATTTTTCTGAATGGAATCATATGTCATATTTAGTATTTTTAGAAACTTGTTTTTTTTTTATTTCAGAAGCACTTATATTATTTCAACTCTTTCGATAGATACAGTGTGTTTCGTATTATTTACCTTACTTACATTCATGAGTTTATGATCACGTGCCCCGCCATATTATGCTATTCTTATTGCGTAGGTATTGCATTACCTTCATAACATTTTTCTTAACTGGATTCTCACCAACGTTTATTGTGAATCGATTGGAGTTTGCATAATTGCATTTCAGCATTTTTTAATATTCACACATCCGCGCATATATGCAACTGATGGTTTTATATTTTTTTATGATTTTTAGGGGTCCGTATTTACTAATTCCATCATTCTGAATCGATAGGCATTCGCAGAATTGCTATATCTCAAACCGTTGTGGAGTTGAAAAGTTCATCTGCAGTTAAGGGGGGTCATTTCCATAAAAAAATATTGATTTCGTAATTTTTTTGATAATTTTCGTGAAATTCAATCTTTTTTTAATATTTTCACCTAACCGTATATACAGTTCAGGTGGATCTGATGGTTTTATATTTTTTCATGAATTTTTAGGGTCTACCCCTTTGAACTTTTTTCAATGAATTTTTTGTTGTCGGTTTACTTGCAATTCACCGAATATACGGATTTCATCATTCTGAATCGATTGACGTTCGCAGAATTGCCCTATCTCAAACCGTTCTCGAGTTGAAAAGTTCATATAAAATTTTGTTCTCGTAATTTTTCTGATAATTTTTGTGAAATTCAATCTTTTTTTTAATGTTTACACATAAGCACATATGCAAATTAGGTGGATCTGATGGTTTTAAGGGTCTACCCCTTTGAATTTTTTTCAATAAATTTTTTGTTTTTGTCGGTTTACTTGCAATTCACCGAATATACTAATTTCATCATTCTGGAGCGATTGGCGTTCACAGAATGGCTCTATCATAAACCGTTCTCGAGTTGAAAAGTTTATGTAGAGTAAAGGGGGGTCATTTCAATATAATATTTTGTTTACGTAATTTTTATTGATAGTTTTCATAAAATTCAACGTTTTTTCAATACATACACATATGCGCATATGCAATTCTAGTGGATTTGATGGTTTCATATTTTCTATTTATTATCTATCCCTTTGGACTTTCATCGAAGAATTTTTCGATCGACTTGAAATTAATCAAATATACTAATTTCATCATTATGAATCGATTGGCGTTCACGAAATTGTTCTATCTCAAACCGTTCTTGAGTTGAAAAGTCTATCTAGAGTTAAGAGTTAAGGGTCATGTCCATATAATATTTTGTATTCGTAATTTTTTAATTAATTTTGGTAAAATTCAACCTTTTTCAATATTTACTTATAGGCGCATATGCAATTCTAGTGATCTGATGGTTTTATATTTTTTCACGATTTTTAGGGGTCTACCCCTTAGGACTTTTTTCGATGAATCTTTTGTTTTCGTTGATCGACTTGAAATTCACCGAATATACTAATTTCATCATTTTGAATCGATTGGCGTTCGCAGAATTGCTCTAACTCTAACCTTTCTCGAGTTGAAAAGTTTATCTGGAGTTAAAAGGGGCTATTTCTTTGAAAAAAAATTTAATTGTCATTTTTCTATTGATTTTCGTAAAATTTAACATTTTTTTAATATTTACACATATGCGCATATACAACTCAAGTGGATCTGATGGTTTTATATTTCTTAATAATATTCAGGGGTCCGAAGGTGTTTATAGTAACCATGTTTATAAGCCCCGCTATGCATTATGCTCATAATTAATTCATTCTTATTTAATAATACTTATTGAAAAGGAATATTTGCTCATTGAATAACAAATGACTTCACACAAAAACTATAATCTCACAATAATACGCATTAGAGTTGTAATTTACAAACTCTTAAGAATATCTCCATAATCATAGCAAATAATTAAATTTGAACTGTTTTATGGGAAGATGATCTTGCTGCATTGTACAAATTCAGCTTAAAAACATAAAATGATTTGTTATACTATACTTGTGAAAAGATGCATTCACCTTTGATACAGATAGATTTAATTAGGTAATTTTGGTCTTACAAAATAACTATAAAAACAAAAATTAATAATTCAGATACATTTTCATTCAAAGTTTGGATTTGAAGAATACATTTGATGAAGAAGAAACAGTCAAGGGTAATATAACAAGACCTTGATAAATAGTCAACTATTTTTATTGCTTCAAAATTTCGACTGTATTTTATAATAATTGCCAAAATAATGTCGAGGAAAATTAATGAATGCAAGAGAAATTTAGCAGTAATAAAATATTCAAAAATTTATCAAGGTCATGTTATATTTATGAATATTATTTCTTGAATCCAATTCTTTATATCAGTTCTATGAATGACACTGTATTGTCAGAGATTGTAGCCTCGATTACCCTATATATCTCTTCGTTTTTGGTTCCTCCAAAGCGATTCATTTTATACATCTTCAACACGATTGATTCTATTTGACGTTTAAGATGTGTTCATTTAGAGTACTGTCAGATGCACAGGTTCCTTGATATACCGGGTGGCTACGGAAGTATTGCCTACGGAATATCTCAGTTATTGTATGAAGTAGGTTTGTGAAATTTGGAGCGTCGATATAATGACATAAGAGCTAGAATTTGAGCATAATGACATGTCGAAGTTAACTTCCGGTCTGACCGGAAGTAACATCAACTTTCTTCTTTGAAATGGAAACCCTATTTTTTTTTCTTTTCGCTTTATTCAGCATTCAATTCCCTTTCTAATGACATATCACAAGTTGGTATCTAACCAGAAACTAGATCAGAAAAAAATTATTATTGAAATTCACCTAGTAGGCCGTGGAAGCAAAATGAAAGCCAAAAATTGAAAAGTTGGCTATGGAAACTATACGTCACTTGATAACAGTTGCTACTACTGTGATATTTTATTTTCATTCGTCGGCGTTATAAAAAGCCGCCAAAAAAAATATTGGAAAAATTGGGAAAAAAACAATACTCTGTAGGTCCATAACTTAAATAGGAACATACAACTTTTTCTTGCCTGTACTATTCAGCATAACCATTCCTTTCTAATGATATAATAGAAAGTAATTTTTTGAAATGAAATACCAAAAAATCCAATTATTATTCTTCAAATAACAAAACAGATTATCGCCATACGCAAAAATAACATTAAAAATAATGTGGAATGATAAATTATATCCTGTAGGTTCTAGGTTAAATAGGAACATAAACGTACTTGGTCTGTGCCATCGTCCATAGATATTCTAATATCTACCTATGGACGATGTTTGTGCTATTCAGAATAATCATTCCATTGCAATAATCATTCGAACCAAAATATTAACAAGTAGGCTGATTAAGATGTATTTTGGAATGAAACAAAAAAGAAACGAGAGCTCTCGCGAACGCTGCTATCCATATTATTTTGACGTTCGAAGTAGTGTTTTTGATTCTGCCATTTTAAAAGGGTTTGGAAATCGAAATCAGTTAGTGGAATATTCAAAAAATGCCCTGTTATTCACGAACCGAACAAATTGACATGCTTCTCATTTATGGTGAATGTTTAAAAAATTCTTATGCCGCTGAACGATTGTATTTAGAGCGATATCCAGGGAGGCAGCAACCGTCAAGAAGGTATTTCCAGTGGCTTGAAGAAAAATTAAGAACTGAGCCTGATGTTCACGAAGACCAAGAAGCATTTGTTATTAATGAGGAAACTGAAATTAATGTATTAGCTTTAGTACAATATGATAGCACAATTTCCTCAAGGCAGATTGGTGCCGAATTAGCTATAAGTAAGGACTCTGCTAGGAAATTTTGAAAAATCATCGATTTAAATCCTTCAAGTATCAGTTGCATCAACATTTGTATGAAAATGACGGTGAAAGGCGCCTGGAATATTGTAATTGTTTTCTTCGACAAAATGCTGAGAATCACCTATTTAACTATTATATCTTGTTTACGGACGAGTCAAGATTTACCAACAATGGATTATTTAACAGGAATAATACAAGGTAGGTACTGTACTTTATTAGGATTATTGTCGATAGTCGAAGTGTAAAGTGCTAAAAGTGTGAACGGTTTTTTGTTTCAGATACTGGGCGATAGAAAACGAGCACCGGTTTCGACAAGGTGGCTTCCAGGAGAGATTTGGTGTGAATGTTTGGGCAGGAATAGTTGGAACTCATATTGTTGGCCCCATTCATTTTCAAGGCCAACTAACCGAAGAGAGATACTTTAATTTTTTAACGAATGAAATTTCGGAATTCATTAACAACCTACCAGCGGAAATAACTGAGAGAATGTACTTCCAGCAAGATGGCGCCCCTCCGCATAATTCAAGAATAGCGAGAAATTATCTTCAAAATCGCTTTCAAGAGAGACTTATAACAACCCATGGTCCAGTCAGGTGGCCACCAAGGTCACCTGATCTTACTCCGTGCGACTTTTGTCTATGGGGGCATCTTAAAAATAGGGTGTATTCCACACAGCCTACAACTCTACATGAGCTAGAAGTAAAAATTCGTAGAGCTTTCCAAGATATCACGCCCCAAATGTTGAGAAACGTTTTACATGAAAATATCACCAGAGTCAATAAATGTATTGACGCTTAGGGAATGCATTTCGAACATTTGTTTTGAATTTATTTTATCTTTAGTCCTATCAATTTGAATTTTTTTTTTCGATAAATCTGTTTTTTTTGTTATTTGAATAATAATAATTGGATTTTTTGGTATTTCATTTCAAAAAATTACTTTCTATTATATCATTAGAAAGGAATGGTTATGCTGAATAGCACAGGCAAGAAAAAGTTGTATGTTCCTATTTAAGTTATGGACCTACAGAGTATTGTTTTTTTCCCAATTTTTCCAATATTTTTTTTTGCGGCTTTTTATAACGCCGACGAATGAAAATAAAATATCACAGTAGTAGCAACTGTTATCAAGTGAGGTATGGTTTCCATAGCCAACTTTTCAATTTTTGGCTTTCATTTTGCTTCCACGGCCTACTCGGTGAATTTCAATAATAAATTTTTTCTGATCTAGTTTCTGGTTAGATACTAACTTGTGATATGTCATTAGAAAGGGAATTGAATGATGAATAAAGCGAAAAGAAAAAAAAATAGGGTTTCCATTTCAAATAAGAAAGTTGATGTTACTTCCGGTCAGACCGGAAGTTAACTTCGACATGTCAATATGCTCAAATTCTAGCTCTTATGTCATTATATCGACGCTTCAAATTTCACAAACCTACTTCATACAATAACTGAGATATTCCGTAGGCAATACTTCCGTAGCCACCCGGTATAGGTATCATGCTGAATAGTCGGTGACTGTTGTGTACCATGCAAATATTCGCTAATTGACCGTGTTGATTGGTCCTGTCAAAAAGGAAACAAACGTATGATTGGTTGATGACTGTTGTTTGGATGTATCAGATACTTATATCTCTAATCAATTGAGATTTGTTCTGCAGAATTTCTAGATAAAATGGTAATATTCGCCAATTTCGGTCCATAGTAGAATATAATACTGCTGAGTTTGATGTTTTGTATACAAATAAATTATTAGAGACAAGTTGGCAGTAGTTCTATAGTAGGTATAGATGAGTGTTATACATTGTTGAAGAGTTCAGGGTCCAAATCAGACCTTGACGTGATTGGATGCATGCATTTTTCAAATTAAATTTTTATCATAGTTTTTTTGTATAATTTGATTACAATATAACCCCCAAATTATAATAATCTTTTGTCTTTTTACGGCATACTGTACATGTTCAATTCAACGACGATCTTGATCGATTACATATAATCCATAAAAACGGTAAAATATAGATCTGAAATAGACTATCGAACCAAAAAAGTTCAGTAACGATTTTATGGAGAATCGAAGTAGATAGGAAATAATTTCACAGAAATGGAAAAGAATTGAAAGATAACTTTGTAAAACCAAAACATTACAATATCCAATGTTCATCTAAAACGAGTTATCCCAGAATTAGATATGATCACTTCAGACTTTTGAAGAACCAAAATTTGATGAACTGAAAAATCACAAGACGGTATATCTGTAATACCATAAAATGACGATAAACACAAATATGAAGATTCGATCAAAGCGTCAAATTACAGAAACAATATTTCATAAAAATTATAAAATATTATAACAGTATATCCGAACGTCAAAGGAATTATAATCGTCCACAAGACCTAAAATTGGCCAATCAAAAATCATCAGAAGAATAAATTCTTATACCGAAAAGTAAAGAACCGAAAATTTCCAGAAATTAGAGAGGTTATAGCATAGACAAACTCCAGTTGATCTATTCTCTCAGAGATGGCGTAGTGTGCGGTTAATATACTTAAATAAATTCTTATGTCCCTATTAAATTCCTTCTCATTTCTGTCTCACCACCTGATATTACTAAAATTCTAAGGCTCACATTAGATTTTATCACCAGTATTAGCTATCACGAAAATAATATGATTCCGCCTCCAAATGTTTTGTGGATTGACACGCTACATCTTCCGAAAGCGTCCTTATGGTAGGTAGGTAGTATTTTGCCGATATTTGGGTGATAATTGAGATCTGACATATTGCTAAGGTTGATCGTAGCATGGTGGGATTATGAGTTCAGTGAAATTCAATGAAAGACATTGTCTGTTTTCTTCGGTATTCTTGAAAATCACCACCCAGCAATATAAATTCTCGAATAAATCGAGGAAGGAACAAACAAATGAACGATCAATATGAGTCCGACTCAGACGATTTGATTTGTTCAACTAGAAGTTAGCGCCATCTAAGAGCTAATAGAGCAAGTTTCTACCAGACTGGTATATTATTGGCTGAAATTCCCGCTGGAATTCGATTCTGGTCATTTATGGAAACGTAATGTGTTTGGCGGTTTTATGATATCAATAGCTTAGTTTATTTTGATTTGCGATTACTTAGTTTTATCATTTCAGTCACTTTCCTTTCTTAACTAATTCAGATCTAATAAAAATAATTCTTACCGTTTTCGCGTATGATGCTTTATCGGTTCTCATATAAACGTATTAGATGAATTTTCGGATTATAAATCAGTTTTATACATTTCATTCTGCTATACCTATTTGAGTCTTGTAAAAAGTTATTCTGATAAATGATCAATTCTCCATTTTATTGGTTTTACGTATATACGGTTTTTCCATTCTTTGTTATTGAAAAAGAAATTCTACTATTCTTTGGCCCACCTGTTGATCAACAATCATCCCGCAAGATCTTTCAAATATTCCACTCTATTTCTTAACCGTCTGCACCAAACAATTATCCGCTACATTCCACTGATAACATTACATAACATATTCTACGTGGGTCCCAGGAAGAGCAGAAATTCCTGCCGCACACCAAAACTATCGTTCATTCAACTCGATGAGCAGCATTCATTCTTTAAAATAGTGGTCAAGGTCAACTAGTGTCTATAACACCGCCTCCATGGACCCACTCTCATTTCTTTGTTTAGTTCGTGCTGGTTTTTCACGTCTCAGTTTTCACTCTTTGTTCGATAAGCTTTATCTTGGTTGCTGCAACAAAATAGATATTCCATTACTGATATTTCAGTAGGTAACTACGTGATATTTCTATAAGCATATCCTGTGTTATGGATGACTGAATTGACGATTCTCAGAACACTGCGTTATAGGATATGACCGATTGACTATTTGTTGAAAATAAATAGTGTCACTTCAAAATCATCGGTCGAATTACGTGCATGGCAATGGTGTGGATAGAAATTATGTTTCTGTTTCATCGCCAATCGCCTTTCCATCTATAATTGTTCTAAATCAATCATTTTGTTTCCTAGCTGTTTTTTTTGGGTATTTCAAGTCTTCAAATATTCAACAAAAACACATGGTAATGGTGAGTATGGATGGTGACTGATGCGCTGCGACCTAATTAGATCTGTTGTGTCCCATCTTCTTCTGCTATTTCAAGGTGTTCTCGTTTACAGCAGCCCCTCAAGCCCCAATTCCTTGAGAAATTTAAGGGTTTCGAGGGGGTCTATTCGTGGTATTTCTCCCACAGTCAGCTGGTGTGATCCCAGTATATTCAATATTTTGTGATGAACAGCATGACACTCCATCAATATAATAATAATATGGTGTGGTGTTTCTGGCTGTTCCCCCCAGAATCTGCAGGTGCTGTCCTCCTCTAAGCCTAGCTTCCTTAGGTGTTCTTTGAGTCTGCAGTACCTGTCAGAAATCCCGTGATTGTCTTTAGACTAGTTTTGCTGAGGTTAGTGTCTTCGATCTTGCTCGGTTGAAGTTGCCGAGGAGACCTTTGGCCTGCCTTAGCCCTGGAAGTCTTTGCCAGTATGTTACTCTCATTGCTTCTTCAGATTTATTGAGTTCTTGAAAGTAAGATTTTCCAAGTCCGCAGAATGGTTCTGGCCCGAGCAGTGGCGTTGATGCCCCTTTTCGTGTCAGGGTGTCTGCTTGTTCATTGCCCTCCACTCCGACGTGCCCCGGCACCCAGAGGAAGATCACCTTGTTGTTCCTGCCTAGATCATTGAGTTTGTCTAGGCATTCGCAGACCATCTATGAGTTGATGTTATATGAGCTCAACGCTTTGATGGCTGCTTGACTATCGGAGAGGATTGCGATTTCCTTGTTCCGGTATTTCCTGTCGAGGTTGAATTGAATGCACCTTTCTATGGCGTGAATTTCTGCTTGAAAAATACTAGGGAACTAACCCATGGGTTCGGAGTATTTGGTGCGAGGCCCAAAGACTCCTGCTCCAGTTCCGTCGGGAGTTTTGGACCCGTCCGTGTACCATGTTATGGTATTCTTTCCCAGTGCTCGAATGGATTCTAAGCTCCATCCACTCTTGGTATCTAATTCCGTTCGAAAAAAATTCTCGAAACTAAATTTCTTGGTAATTTTGTCAGTTGGGAAATCGGCAAGGTGTGCACTTTTGGTGGGGGTTGGGCCCCTTACGTTGTGTGCTGTCCCTTTGAGTCTGACTTTAGCCAACCTGAGGTTTGCTTCCCAATCAGTTCTCCTCGTGATATGGTGAGGAGTGAGCTCCAGAATTACCTCTATTGCTGCTGTTGGGGTAGACCTCATTGCTCCTGTTATACAAAGACATGCTAGTCTTTGCACTTTCTTCTGGATTTTCTTTGTTATGGCGACTTCGTTTCTGCCGTGCCACACTACTGCTCCGTAGGTGATCATAGGTCTCACTATCACGGTGTACACCCATCGCAGTATTGATGGGTTACAGCCCCACGTTTTTCCTGCAATTTTCCTGCACACCATCAGTGATGATTTTGCCTTGTTAACGATCTTTTCTACGTGTCTGTTCCAGAATAGTTTTGAGCCTAGGGTAAGCCCTAGGTACTTCACCTCTTGCTTCCATTCTAAATCTGCTCCGTCGAGGCGATCAGCCCTTAGGTGCTGAAACTTTGTTCTTCTCGATAAAAACACATGTTACCTCTACGACAGTTGCATTATATCTGTTCGGTATAAGACTGTTGTCGTAAAAGAAAAGTAAAGGTAAGCTTAGTGGAATCATAAAAAAGTGGTGGTACTTACGTAGTTTTATTTCCTAAACACGAATTCGAAGAATTTTCGAGGGAACTCTCCAAAACTTCTCGAGTTAGGCCCTATTCAATATTTCGATAATTTTTCAACATACCTTCGAACTTTGTTGACTTAACTTTTCAAGTGAATACTAAGGTGTTCGGTGATTCATTGGGGCTTCAATATTCGACCAATATATTTCTCAACATATAATTTTTGGATTTCAGAGTGGAAAATGATCTTTCACACTAGTCAAAACATATTCACAGTAAAAAGTGACTCCATGCTCCCTAAAAAATGTTATTACATTTTTCACTATAACACATATTTTTTCTTTGAATTGTGTTGCTTTTATTATCTACGTCAGATGTGATTCATAGTAGGCATAATGCGAGGGCAAAAATATTTCTGTAATAAACTGTTTGTTATCTTTCATATCGTTGTATTCATTAGTTTAATTTGACCCAAATAAAATTATCCTTTTTCACAAAAATGATGTTCTTGCAGTGGTTCAAAACCTATATCAAAGAAGATAGAAATGGTGTGAATATTGTTTGAATATAATGAGACTGTTTCATTGAAGAAATAACAGAAATTACCCATATTATGGTTTGGGTGGCCATAAATTGAAAAGTATGCTTGAGTACAAAGTTCCATTCCGTATACTTTTTCAGCAGGCAAACATATTGAAACATATTGAAAATCATAGACATCAGATACAGTTAATGTATGAATCTTACTCATATCTTGTGCTATTTTAAAAAATGTCTAAGACCGCTCCTGACTGCTGCGCTATGCGCGAACTCAGTAGTAGGTGATTTCTCCCTGGGAGTGTCATTTCAGCTGATTCAAATTGATTTATTCAGTATCGTGTTCACATTATGGGCCATCCATATATTACGTCACACGTTAGGGGAGAGGGGGGGTCATTGATTGTGACACGGGGTATCAAAATTATTATTGTTGATTTATTCAGAGAAAGATTTTCAATAGAAATATTTAAATAATCCGGGAAATCATTGTATGGTTTCAAATGTATTACTTCTAACTATTCATAGAAGGTATTTTATACTTCTTGTTTGATATTTATGATCTATTTTATGTCGCAAACTAGTTTTTATGTAACCTTATGTGGCTATAAAAATATTTCTGTTTGTTGTTGAATATCATCGAATTCAAAATGTTAATGTAATAGTAAGCAAAAATAAAGAGGTAGACTTCTTCAACACGAGAAGAAGCTTATGAATGTGACGCAACTCAATCGACTGTACAGATAATTTTGAAAAAGCATAATTCGCTCGTATAAATATACTGACAATGGTTTCTTCATAATGTTCGCGGAAATCCTCTATTTCTTTTGAGAATGTTATACAGGATTCACCAATAGAGAACTCTTCAACAGGAGTAATCCTCGATATCGGGCACAGCAGAATCCAAGGCTTTTACATCAAGGTAATCCTCAAAAGAGGTTCGGATTGAACTGATGGATGGGTATACTTGGAGAACGCTTCATTGGGCCAATTTTTTTAAGGACGACTCATTGGGCGAGGTGCATAACGTTCCTTCGGGATGCTATCGAGCCAATCATTGACGACCTTCAATCGATTTTGCAAAATTTCTATTTTCAACAGGACGGCGCACCCCTTCATAATCATGGAATGGGCATCAATTACCTACCCGAATAATACTCACTTATAGAAATAAACTCATTTCTACACATGGTCCCATCAGATGGCCACCTAGGTCACCAGACTTAACTCTCTTGGATCAATTTTTATAGGGAACAATGAAAAATTATGTAAGACACCCGGGGAACTGCAACTAAAAGTTGTCACAGCAGTTAATAATATCAGCCAAGAAGAGTTAACTGTACATACATATACCTAACATATAACGGCTATTTGAAAAAAAAAAAATAGGTAAAGCAACAAATTGGTTATACTACCTTCAAAACCTAGCTGGTTGCACAGTATTGCAAAATGCTAATTCCATCATCATCACAAGATATTTTTCTAATAAAAAATGAAATAAAGAAAAGCATGAACAGAATTTGCTCTGGATTTCAAAAAATGTGTTCCATTTAAAAATCTAAAACTAGGGCCGTTTCTGGTGAAACCGGAAGTTCTGCAGAATTCATATTTATCTCAAAAATCACATCTTAGTTTGAATCTTCGTACTTTAAAATTGGATTATTTCTTTCAAAAATAAAATATTTTATACTATACTTGTTTATACTATGATCATTTATGTTTACAAAAATGTTTATTCACATACAGTGCTTGCCCTCACTGGGATAGCAATTTAGGTATTCATCTAAAATTTTCTGCATTTTATTGTATTTTTATGTTTATGTTCAATGTTATCATCTGATTTTACCTGTTAATTTGATGAATGAATATCATTATTTCAGCCGTGTTACGCGTTTTTCCACCAATTTCTACAACTGTTTCCTATAATTTAGTTTTGTTTGTTTAATTTTTGTCGATTTTGGCTTTAAAATTATCTACCTTCGTTTTTCTCAGGATATTATCAAGTTTGTTTCTGTAGCGTTTAGAGTTTTTCCACAGAATATATTTGTTATTCTTCATTGCAGTCGAAGAGCAGCAGTATATTCATTTATGAATTAGAGTTGGTCACCTTCATATCACCAATTTCTTGTTACTGGAGGTTAAAAATGTTATATCGAATGCGCGTATTGAAAACAGATAATTGAACTATGAAATATTCAGAACATTCTCCTTAAAAATGCAAATTGATGGAAATAACAAGCATTGCAAAATCTATTGCTCGTGAAATATGCCAGCTGTTGGATGTTGAACTCTGTGTGAGAACTGAGACTGAATTAGATGATCATTTAAACCGAATCGAAGAAATTCCTCGAAAATGACTTTGTCTATTTGTTTCAGGTGCTGTTGAAAGCCGAGAACGCGAATCACTGTGAGTCATGACCCCCAGATTGAATGTTGTCACAATACATGGAAAGCACGTCTTTCAATCATAAGAACTTCAGACGCTGACTCTCGGCTCAACTAGTTAGTTTATTTTCGACACGGGACCTAAAACATTCGTCGATTTATTTTTGGTGAAGAACATGTGGTGGTGTTGATATCGGAAAGAAATAATTATTATTTGTGCCAAAATCTGATAAACGCTCAGTATCGAGTTGCGCGTCGTGACATTCCTAGTGAAAATGTAAAGAGTGCAAAATGCCGTCGAAGAGGCAGTATGACTTGGTGCAAAACGACGACTACGACACGAGAATTCCACTGCATCCTGATGAAGCCTTTCATCATGGAATAGTTTTTCAAGCCAAGGTAAGATTTTAAATGCTGCACGAACGTGTCTACTCTCATAAAGGTTACTTCATACATACGTTCGAGGGTACTCGTCTCAATCTCTCGGTCTTGAGTAAAATAGTACAGTCGATGAGAGCAGTTTTTGTCATGAGGTTATCGATCTGAAGCGGAAATATCATCTCCCGAAATAATATATTGTCGATATTTGCATAACTTATTATAGAAATTTGTATAAATAATAGTACAAACAATCTGAATTCCTATAAACAAGAACGGGTTTCACCAATTTTTAATTTCGAATTATATTCATAGTCTAGTTTTTTTTTTTACCAAATGATCATGGAATTTTGTCCGAACTCTGTATATATATATATATGAAAACTAAAAGTTCGGGTTGAACCGCGTCTAGAATTTGTTGAAATTCGACGTTTCGGCTCCGATTTTGGAGCCATTTTCAAGAACTGAAAAAGAAAGAAAATTAATGAAAGGTTGAAACGTAATTCTACGCTGAGGTCTCAATCTGCCTACTCCTCAGGTATAATTACGTTAGGTTTTTGTGACTTGACGTCGGGGTCTCAATCTGCCTACTCCCCATGTCTCGTCACTGGTTCTCTCTAAGGTCTCATTCTCCCTACTCCTTCGAGAGAACTGAGGAATTGTGGGTTGAGAAGCATTGATAAAAATGCATTAACGAAGTTGATGTCTTCTGAAGGTATCGACTTTAGATTTCTACCAACAGCAGCTCCACACATGGTCGGAGTATGGGAGAGATTAATAGGTAGTGTGAAAAAAGTTATAGGAAAGATTCTTCACGACCAATCGCTTAGGGAAGAAACCCTACAGACACTTTTCGCAGAAGCGGAATCTATAGTGAATCGTAGGCCACTTATAAAAATTTCAGGCGATCCGTCAGATGCAGAAGCCCTTACTCCCAATCACTTTCTGCTGGGGTACTCCATTTATCAAAGAAAGCGAATTACTTCCTATGAACCCTAGGGCAAATAGACTGAAGCGGGAATGGAAGAAGTCTCGATCACTGGTTGATTAATTCAGGAAGAGATGGGTAGAAGAGTATCTTCCTTCTTTGACGAAGAGGACCACAGACTGTAAACCCGTAAAAGTGGGTGATATTGTAGTTGTGGTTGATTATCAAGCACCTAGGTACAAATGGAAGCTGGGAAAAATAATGTGATTTGAAATAAGTTGTTTATAAAAAAGCGTAATTTGACTGTCGAAAAATATAAGCTCGGACTGACATTTTGAGAATTTTATTGGTGAAAGAATAAGTTGAGAGAAGAAGTAACAGCACTATTTCGCCCTATCTACCGATTAGGAAAATTTTCTTTCAATCAATGTCTAATAATCCTACTATTGTGAACAGTCTGATTGAAATAGAAGACGAGCCTTTTCTGCCAGTGGAAGTTCATCCACAGCGTTAAGAAATTAGTTTTTCAAAAAATTCGAAAAAATTTGACTATTGATTTTTTTTTCAACAAAATTGGCCAATTATTCTGGTATGTAATATTCTGCAACAAACATTAATTTTTTGTTAGTACTGTCTTTTGCAATTTATTATCCAATGTGGATTTTCTTCCGTCCAGTACCTTGAATTTTTAGAATTACCTGTTTTATTTGTTGTGAATGTTGCCTCGCCACTGAACAAAAATTTTTTCTGAAAATTCTTGTTATTTAGATATTCTCCTTTGCGCCTATGAACTATACACCATCCTCTTTTCATTATCGCCATCTCACAAGAAAAAACTTGATACTAAAATAATTTTGAATTCTTTCAGAATTATTTTTGTACAGTATTACCATTTTTCAGAATATGTTTACAAACAGCGCCACACTGACTGAAGATTTTGTTAATTTGTCCAACCGAAGCTCTGCTAACTTTTCGACGATCCGGATGCATGTCATTGAAAATTCTACATACTTTCCTTTCGGATCTGTCGTTGTTACCACTAAATCTTACTATTTGAATTTTCTCCTGCAAAATGAAATTATCAACCATACTCCTTCATTAGTGTAGGTGAGTTATAAACTTCACTCATAACACTGACAAATTTGTGGCTTTTCGTCTTTTATTCTAATGACTTGTCATCTCTATATCAACTAAAGTTTCAGTCTTCTAAAAATAATATTTTTGAAATGTGGCATTTCTCTTAAGTTTACAGAGACAGGCTTGTCTGGCGATCACTGGTGCCATCAGCAACACACCGTCCGCAGCTATGGATATCCTACTAGACCTAACTCCTCTTCACATATTTCTGAAGAGAGAGGCTAGATGGACAATCTACAGAATCATGCATATGCTAATTAGATACAACAGACTTATACAGAGCGTAGCAGACTGCTGTTTGACACTGAAAGCCACAGCATTCTGGGAATGACGTCTAATATAATGCCTTCAATAGTAGATTTTGACCTGCCTTTGCCGTTATAATTCCGAAAAGAGACGACTAGGTCTTATTATTGTCACTGATAATAATTATATCAGTGCGTTGATCAGGGAATCTCTTCCTCTTGTTAAAAAAGACGTCTATCATCCAACACTAAATAAATATTTTTATATGGCATCAGGTAACAAAAATGTAAATAAAGATATAGAAGCATCTTGGTATAACTGCACAAAGGCAAATTTCCTTGCACTAAGTAAAACAATAATTAGAGATACTGATTGGACACCAGTATTATAGGAGACAAATGTGAATGTGGCTTCAGTTTGTTTTTATACTGTTTTGACGATATTATCTTTATAATAAACTTTTGAGACAAAAAAATTAGAATCTAATCTGGTTTGAAAGTGAATTAAAAAGTACTTACATTGAAAGAAGTGTTACAGGAAAATCAGAATGGGCTCGGATTTCAATATCGAAAAGTATACAAATTTGAATAAATTGTCAACTAACTTGATAAGAAAAGAACAAAAACTGTATAACCAATGGAAATGTCTTTCCTACTGAATATGAAATTTGTGTCATCTACAATTCATTATCTTAGATTCCATTGAATTTCATATGCTTACCTTGTACAAAATATACTACCATCCACGTGCAACTTGCATAAGCTCTCATGCGATGCGCGTATAATTTTCTTCGGAATTTGCTTAATCATTCTCGGTACTTCGAATGAATTATGATGTTAACTGAAAAAGGATACATTCCGCTTGGAATCCAGGACAATTTAATGACACACTGGTAATAAATATTCAGTTACGTTTTTCCTAGATATATTTAAGTGATTCATGATCAGTTGAAAGGTCTTCATAATAATTCCTATAACTTCCCACTCGAATTGTGGAAGATCTAGTGAAATAATTCTATAGAAAACATTGAAAACTCTTGAGAAAATTCAAATATTGTGAAAGTTCGACAATCGCAGGTAAATTTTGTATTTGTTTTGAATTTTTAGAGGTGGTATGCCTCAAAAAGTACCTCTCTTGGCAAAGAGATCCAAAGTCTTGGCGAATAAGCGAAAATATTAATAATAATAAGAATAATATTCTTCATTCGCCATAAGACAATTCGTATGGTCAGGTTATCAAAAGTTGTAATACTTAACCATCAATGGAATAAAAACAAAATAATATAAAAACAATAGTTGATGCGATAAAATGTTATTCTACAAATAATTGAACTGGAAGATAAAATATCATTCAAAGAATGAAAACAATGTTCCAATAAAAAATGCTCTAGTCTTCTTTCGAAAATATTGTTATTAGCTCTTTCTTTCAGAGTATGCATTCTTGCCAGGTATTCGCTTCGGGCGGGAGTATTATTTTTTCGGTTAGGAATTTCTCAGGTAGGCCCTGTCTCCGGAGCTCCGACACTTCCGGAGGGCGCGCTGGATCATTTATCCCAATACCCACTCCCAACGCCGTGGGGTAAGTGGGTCCAAGAATCATGTGCCCTGAGCAGGCGAAGTGAACCAAGAATTACGGCCTTCTGCATTGCATTCGTTCGGCCAAGATTTCTGCCATAGTACGGCAAGCCCGTATGATTTTCAAGTTTGAGAGCAGTGTGTCCATTATTCCACCAAGGACCCCTATTATCAGAACCACCATTTTAACAGAATGGATTGGGTAAAGCCTGCGGAGTTCAAAGAATGGGTTTCGTTTTTTTACTCATCTTTTCGGACGATGTTCATTTTGCCAGGAGCTGAAAACTCAATGACGATAATCGTCCTACTTTGATGGCCGAGGAGGACTACATCAGGCTTATTGGCTTGTATTTGCCTGAGGGTGGGGAATGAGTAGTTCCAATAGGTTCGGCACTTCTCATTCTCCACAACGGACCCAATATCTCCCAGAGCATATGGCATCACCGGTGTCTCATCTACACCGTACGAGTGTCGTAGATGGTAGTACAACACTCGTAGGGTCGCCTTTTGCCTGTGCATATAGACTGGGACTGAATAAAATGGACAGGCTGACAGCAAATGCATTATGGTCTCAGCTGCCCCACGACACGCTCTGCATCTAGTGTCAGGGACCTCTGTAGTACTCATCACGCGATTACGGTAGACGAGGTTGTTGAAGACACCATCCTGGCAGGCCATTATAAATCCCTCGGTTTCCGACTTCAGCCCACTTGACCTAAGAAATGCAAAGGTCAGGTTTCTGGATAGGCCAAGGTCTTCAATATCCTTGAAGAATACCCCCATGCGTTGGATTATCCCTTTTCATGATCCCATACTAAGCAGAGAATGGAATCTGAACTCCTGATGACTTTGCAGACGCTCCAAACTCAAAAGTTCTGATGACCAGATCTGTCGTAACGTAATCTGATACTTGCCGCGGACAGAGTTTTCGACAGTAGTTAGCTCTTGGGTGTGGTGTTGTTCCACCCCTAGGTAGGCATGCAGATAATATGGGATGCTTCCGTCTACGAGCTGAAGGTCCTTCTCCGTATTCCTCGCATCTTCCTCTTTTGAAATGAATCGTGGCACATTTGTCGATCTCAAACTCCATTCCGATAGCATCCGTGTACTCTTGCACCACCCTTGAAGACTGATGAAGATCCTTTTCTCCGGAGGCATATAATTTGAGGTCATCCATGTAAAACACATGGGTGACCTTATGCCTCCGGTTGCTGCGGGTGCCGCAGTTGTAATTTCTGTAGTGCGACGGACACTGTCAATAGGGAGATGCAGAAGAGATTAACTCATCTGGAAAACCTATTCAAGCATTCACAAAGTGACAGTAACAACAGAAAAAAAAAGCTACGAACGTGCCTCACAGAACGTTTAAAATCCCCAAAACTCACAGAATTCTGCGTCTAAGATACAATTCAATTTCTATGAGAAATCCATCTGGAACCAATTGCAAAAACAGCACGCGAATTCTTAATTTTTTTTCTTTACAAAAGTTCAACGAACAGTTTCGACAAAGTCGAAGTCCTCTTCTTTCCACACTATCCCACAAAGTGGAAAATTTAAGGCGAATATCTGTCAAAAAACAGCTACTTTACTCTACAAATATTGAATTACGTCTGACCTCTATTTTTGCAATGTTCCTCCAGAAGAAGTCTATTGCAAGCGTTAATTGCAATCGACCATTGAATACAATCCCCCCATCTAACCAGCACACCAGGGTTTTTATTAGGATACAATCAATTTTCAATGGATAAGTAATTTTTATTGAAGTTAACACGTCCACTGCGTGGCATTCTAGAAACAGAAGATAACAAATGAGCTGTTTGAACCGCTGTTCACGGGCAATCAGTTCTAACTGAACTAAATTGGCTGAAGCCCTATTAAATGTGAAGTGGACGAAATGAGATCATCGATAAGGGTCCTTCTAGATCTTAGCATCTTCCATTCCCATCCGTAGTGTCACTGTAGAAAAAGCGGGATGGAGGCTTTTTCATTTCGAGCCCTTTTGCGCGAGATATGGCAGTACACAAAAAAGAAATAGGTCAGCATAATAAGACGAGATATATCATCTCCCCTGTCAGTTGAAATCGATTTATTTGACATATTCTGTTATTATCTTGTCGCTACGCCGCGTGAATACCAGATGACCCACGAAAAATGCATACATTAGGTTTTCGTGTGTACAGGGTTGTTCAGTATGAAACCGAGAATCTTAGTTACGTTTACTTGAAAATAACAAAAAATCCCTATTTGAGAAGTTTTTGATGTGATATTAGACATGGTGGAAACGGAGAAATCATAAAACACGTACTTAGTATGACATGAATGAACTTCGTATGGTTTTTCAGATATTTGAAAAACTAGTTGCGTAGTTACAGGAGTCCAACTACCGGTTTGGTGTTATTATTTTTTGTGGCGGCTATAATAACACAAGGAAACCTCTAACTAAGAAAATTATCCTTTACCTATAACTGAAGTTCCGGAGTAATTTAAAAAAGTTATGATGGCTCATAGAAGATTAAGCTGAAAATACAGTATATCAAACATGCAACTGTAGAAGCATTGTTTAAAACAAATTCTCTTCAAACAATGGTAGCGATAAGTCGGGTAATATTGATAACTGACTACGTACAACAAATATCCTTGTAGCTTTCGTATTTTTGAGACTCTTAATTATAAAATTTGCAGGATAGATAGGCATTTCACAAAAGGGCCTAGAAGAGGCCATTATTTCGAGTCATTTACGATAATCACTTGGTCACCGATATATCAAAAAATAAAATTGATAGTACTTAAATGGGTAGAAAATCTCATTGGATTTGTCACAACAATCATATTACTGTCGATTCACTTTCTTTCCTAAAAAAAATCAGTCCCAAAAAATTCAAAGCCAACTTTTCCTGAAAACACCTCATTAACTGTTGTAATTTTTTATGTAAAATTGTGAAATTAGCGAAATAGCAAAAATAAATCGGGAGTTTTCATGAGACGTGAAACAACTCGAGTTTTCCACATCGGGATGTTAGCAAAATTAATTCTTTTCTGACTAGGAATCAGTTTAAATAATATGTTGAAACCATTTTCTTCTTTGAGATTTCCGTTTCGAAGGAAGGAAAGAATTGTCTGTAGGTATTTTTCAAAACGTTTTCATGTGTTTTCGTTTTTCTGAATCATCCTGTATGTGTTTCTCTGGCAAGGAATGGTGCCTCATGGCAGATTAATGGAGCGCGAAAAGGGAGGGAAACGAAACTGACGGCAATAATAGCTGGTACGATATAAAATAATTCTGCTTTCCCAGAAGAAAAATGTGCATGATTTAGTATCCGATGTTAATTCGAGAAGACAAATGATAAAGCTTTACCTGTTATTGAAAATTTTACATTGAATTCACAGTGAATTATCATTCTTAGGAGCTTTTCCAAGTTTATACAATAAAATTCTTATTTGTTAATTTTCAGTCTATGTATTGTTGAAATTGTGTCATTGTGAAGTCTCTTGACACTTCGTCAACCGTGTAAAAAAAATTATTAAAAACAGGACATATGAATAACATTTTAAAAAATCCTTATTCCAGGATTAAACTGGATAAACGCTTCAACAGGCAGAGTAACACATGTCTGCTGAAGCTTAGTCTACTGTCAAACTAAATGAAAAATGAGTGAAATTGACAGTGTCAAAAGTTGACAATGACAATGACGTTTGGCTTAGAACATGAACTACTAGAATTGATCTGTGTTTTGAAAACTGTTAAATTACCAATTATTCAAATTTTATTTTTAAGGAAGTTTCAAAAGGCAGAGTAACACATGTCTGATGAATCTTAGTCTACTGTTTAACTAAATGAATGAAAATTGACATTGTATCAAAAGTTAACGATGACAATGAAGTTATGGCATAGAACATGACCTATAGAAATAATGATATGTGTTTTGAAATTGATAAATGACAAATTAGTCAAATTTTGTGATTTAATCGTGAAAATGTTTCAAGGTGACAGAATCAAAGTTACAGAAACTTTTATAGTCAATTAGAACTTAAAAATCCCTTTTTAACGTCAGCTCTAAGTTTACCGAAGAAAACATGATAACTTGATATAATTAATATTAGTTCAGCATACCAGATTAGAACATAAGATCTTGAGATAAGTCTGATGAGAACTTTCCCAATCTCAAAAGTAACAAATATGGCAACCAATATGATGAACCCATACCAGAAAATTCCAAAATTGATCTGTAAATTTATTTATAGTTGTCTCTCGTGAGTTTGTGAAACCAATTCTATGCTAAGGATCATGGGACAAGTCTAATGAGAACCTTCCCAATCCCAAAGCGCCAAAACGGTAGCCCAAATCCAAGAGGCAATACAAACGGAAAAGTGTTGCAAAATGAAAGCAATAGTTTATGTTCTGAGAATTGAATGGAAAGTCGAGAGGGAGGGAACCAAGCAAACTGCAAAAGGGTTCAATTTTTTTAATTTTTACATGGTCCTCTGGACACTTGATATTTTTATGGTCTGGCTCTTGTACACCTGACGAGTAAGTAATTTTTCAATTTTTCAAAATTCTCATTTTCAAAATTTCTTAATTTCAATTCAATGTCACTTACTCACAGGTACGCACTGATGATGACTTTATAGTCGAAAGCGCTATGATTCTATAAATAAATTTCTGCACGAAATACAAACCTTTTCTTCAACCAATTACTTAAGTTAAGAGACAAGCGCTCTACCATCATGACCATCACGGCCAAATAGCCCAAATAACCAGATGTATTTAGAGTTAGCAAGACCACCAGCCAGAAGTGGAAAGATGGAATCTATTTCAGTAATTATCGAAAAGGACCACGCACACTTCTTATGCAAAAAGTCTTTCGGTCAAATGGTCCAAATTTTCAATATGTTGTTGAACTAGGGCTTCTGAACCAAAGGTACCATGGGCTCACAAAAATTCTATGTATCGTTTACGAGATACAGAGTGTTGAAGTTGTAAAATGCAACAGTATGTTTTGTAAGCCTTTTTTTGAACAATTTACAGGGTTAATCATGCATGACTCTCTCAGAGTTATGAAAAATTAAAATAATTTTATAATTAAACATCAACGCTATGAGTCGGATCGTACGAAAAGTGAAGTTTCTGTGTTGTATATATCCGATAAAATCGGCCAAGTTCGAGAAACATGTATTTTTGTTATAAGAAAAAGAAAAGAAAATTTCTATGTTTTTATACCACTTTAACTTGTAACACTTCGTTGCAGTGAAGTGATTTTTAAAAAACTTGAATTTCGAGTAGTATACAGTGTGACTCAAAAATAATCCAAACCAATATTACTAAAAATTAAAGAAATATCCTGCATAAAACAACTGATGGGTTATTTTCTGAATGTTTTCATTCAATAGAGAAAATACAATATGAACTTGCATCGAATACAGAATTTTTCTGTCTGATTTTTGTTTGAGGATGAAGATGCTGAAATATCATTTATTATTGTTTTGAACCATATCTGATATTGATTCCTGACAAAATAACCCCATATTTTCTCCTTGCTGCTCTCAGATTATGGATATGCAGAATCTGTTCAAAATACGGGATTAGACCGTACTCAATGAAATAACGATATAGACATGTAAAGTTTACATCATGGCTGCCATCAGTATAAACATATTGATTGATGTGAACAGTAATACGGGGAGAGTTCTTACACCTAAATCTTTGACCTATCACCCATTTCAATAAATTCGAAAAAAGTTTATTGGTATTTGAAACATAAATTGGTAGGTAATGATGTTGGTTTTTTATGTTGAACGAAAACTATGCATAGAAAAATTCTGTATTTTTCACAAAAATTCATATGAATAATCCTCTGTAAATGAGAAAAAGTCAGGAAAATTAACGGGCCCGTTTTCTTTATACGGGGTATTTCTATAATTTTTCTCATTATTAGTCTCGTGTATACTTGAGTCACACTGTATAATATTCATAATTTCAAGTGGCCACATGGCTTATACAACTGGTACATATTTTTCGAACTCAGCCGATTTTAACGGATATACCCAACACAGAAACTTTACTCTTCGTACGATCAGACTCATGGCGTTGATGTTTCATTCTAAAATTATTTTCATTTTTCATAACTCTGAAAGAGTCATGATTTACCCTGTATATTGTTCAAAAAAAGGCTTACAAAACATACTGTTGCACTGGCCAAATGTAATACTGTGGTGTGGATAAAAACCACTAATAATTTTGTGATATTATCGCCAATAACGCTCAGTTTATAATGTCCCAAAAGTGACATTTTACAACTTCAACACTCTGTATCTCGTAAACTATACATAGAATTTTTGTGAGCCCATGGTAACTTTTGTTCAGGAGCTCGAGCTCAACAACAAATTGAAAATTTGGACAATTTGACGGAAAGACTTTTTGCATAAGAAGTGTGCGTGGTCCTTTGTCGAGGATTAGTGGCGACCAAATAACTGTAGTTAGTTTTTTATATTGGGTAGATGTGCTGACATTGAATTAGGATTAAATTAGGTTAGCACTGATAAATGAACATCAAATCCCATCAGTGTGATAATAAGCCTATTTGATGTAGAAATAATGCGAAACATCTTTTTTTACAGCATATATATGAATTTCATATTGTAATTCTTGATATACTTGGAAATTTTGCATTATTGGCAACTCCGCATGCATATAAGAACCATTGATGCTTTTTTGCACTTCCGGGTTTAAAGTGCCAACTTTAGTCCCTTATAACAGGGATTAAAATGTATATTTCAGTCCCTAGGGTCCCAGGGAGATAAACTTACATTTCAAATTCTGTAGACACTGTTGCTATTTCCAAGTACTGTGTTTATGTAAATCATTAAAATTAGTAATTGTATCAATGTTGAAAGTTATAATACCAGGAAGTGCAAAAAATAGCGTATATGCCTCAGGACTAGAGATATTTTATCCCTTACGTGATTATTGGCCCTCGGGCTCTACGAGCCCTCAGGCAATAAACATCACGTGCGGGATTAAATAATTCACTTTAGTCCCTTGTTATATAATATACTATTTTCATTGAATCACTGTCTTATACAATTTATGTTGGCTATCATCGTGTAGATGAGATAGAATGATGTACAATGACAAGTAGAAGATGGTAGTGAGACGAGTCAAGCCATAATATGTATTGTGTTAGATTTTTCATTTTGCACTTTGTTATATTTTATATATCACTCATTAAACTCGCCTGAATCCAATATATTTGGGGGCTCAACCGGAATCATCATTTTATTTGAGTGGTAACAAGTGCAAGCCTGTCAGAGTGACAGTAAAGGAAATTCAATTCAAATACGAGATAATACGAAGAGTATTAAAGACGTGAAGATTAAAGGATTCAAAGTCGTGACAAAGAAAGAATTCAAAGACGTGGAGACGAAAGGATTCAAAGACGTGGAGACGAAAGGATTCAAAAACGTAAAGACGAAAGAATATCAAAGACGTGCCGAAAAAAAAATTCAAAAACGTAAACGAAAGGATTCAAAGACGTAAAAACGAAATAATTCAAAGACGTGAAGACGAAGGAATACAAAGACAAACTCCAGAATAAGAAGACGTAGAAAAATGAAATTTTGCAAATACGAGAAGACGAAAGCCGAAATAATAAAAATATGGTGGCGGAGCCCGATAAACTTGCCTTCATCAAAAACACAAAAGCGTATTTGATTTGTCAATAGGAGTAAAGATGAGAAATAAATTAGAAACTGAAATGAAAATAGCGATAGAAGAAGAAGCACAAGCTTTATAATCAAGAGATGACTTGAAAAAAGAGGCGGAAAAACAGATACTGAAAGTTCAAGAGGAGAATAAAAAGAAGTATAATTTGAGAAGGGGAAATCCTAACAAATACAGAGTTGGTGATTTGATAGCAATGAAACGAACTCAACAAGATTCAGAACTAAGCTGAAGCCAGATACATTGGTCGATATTTTTCATCCTGTTGATGTCCAGTCTGATGAGAAACGGTTTGTTATGGTGGAGTTTTACTCTTTGTAGTACAGAGAAGTATGATGGATTTGGTCGTTTTATTTCCTAATCAAGAAGCCGTTTGGTGGGGCAAAGTCAAACAGTTTCTTTGTTTGATATTGTTCGGTCTGAAAAAATATTTGTCCTGTGTCAGAAATCTATGTTTTGACAAACGACGAAAGTTAGGGCCGAAGAGGTATAATTTCCAAAGTAATATCAGTTTTATTTTCCTCTTCACCCTTGGTTGTTCTCTAAAGTTTCCTGAAACAACAACTCATTTCGTATGAATCTGTAGGTGAAAAAAAGCTCTATAAACCAATCAAATCCATCGAACCATGCCGCATGTGGTCGAAACATCTGTGCAAGACAATTTTACGACTATAACGTCCAGTCATTGATAAAGGGGTCCCCGAACTCTGCCCGGGAGATTAAATTAGTTTTCATAGAACCATGAAGCTGTTTGTGGTTGAATATTTTTTGTTATCTCACTTTTTGTTATTCAAATCTCCACTGCAATTGTTACTGACGCTTTCAAAATTAATGATCCCGGAGCGCCCGGCGGACGGTTTTCAATTTATTCTCCACCGAGTGGGCCGCTGAAAGGGTTCCTTCTTTTTATCTGTTACCTCAGACGTGCCGTTAGATTATTCAGGGAGAGTACTTACTCACTAGAATTCGGAGATTGTGTACAGTAATAATATCCGCGGTGACTATCACGGCTTGATTATACTACATGGGGTGTTTGTCGGCAACTTGAACTAAATTGGATTTGATGAATCAAACTACTGTAATAAAAATGCACTCCTCTCTGTCTTCTGATGTATTTCACCAATCATTTAATGTATTTTCATAGTATGACTATAATTTACTGTAACCAACCGTACAGATAAAATTAATATTACCAGAATTGTTATTTAAAATTATTACCAGCAAAGGATATATTGTCTCTGGTATATATTATATCTATATCAACCACTCGTGAAAATATTAAATTACAGTTTCAGTTTTCAACTTGATTTTTAGAACCCTTCGAGATAAATGTTACAAAGGATACTTTTGATAAGTAAACACTATTTTTAAGTATTGGAGTGTGAAATAAATATTTCTAAACAGGGACATATTATCGAACTGAGCGATATACCGGGTGACCACGAGGTGAGGTACGCCCCCAATTTTTCTATAGTTTTGAAGATACAGGTATCAAATACGCATACTTTGACTCCATTACCAAAAATTCACCACTTCCGGTTTGACCGGAAGTGACTCCAATATGTTTTTTTTCAATTGACACACACAATTTGTGATATCACTTGTTCTTCAACATTGAAATTTGGTTGAAAAATGGCGTGGATACAGTTGATTGTTCAATCGAACAAAGTTGGCCATGAACATCAAACTCAAATCATCACAACTGACGAACGGCGTCAACATTTACGAGAGGAAGGTTCGAGGTAAGATACAGCTGAAAATTGGGCTTCTCATGTAATTGCGTACCTCACCTCGTGGTCACCCGGTATATATTTATTGTTTGCATTTGTTGATGATTCTGTAAGAGGCAAGATGCCTTAATAGAGCAACCACCCTGTTTCTTCGAAATTCAGATAGTATCTTGAATTAATAGTCAGTCGTAGTTTCAACTCCAGACCCTCCAGTTGTGATCTTTCAGTTTGTTTATGTATTGTCTGTGTAAATTCGGCTAACTTTTCATAAGGTTTCAGGTTTCAACTCTGGTTTCAATATGAACAAGAACTTAATTTTCATTATAAATTATTTAGTTTCATAAAGAATTCCTCTGATTGTTGTCATATCAGCCATTACGGTTCTTTTATTCAACCATTAGTGCATTCAATGTGTTTCGACTGAACTAGATTATTGTTTTACATATATATCCTCAAGATGTCGTTGAGATGTTAGTAATTTATCTTGCCTCATTTATTTTCATTCATTATCAGTTCTTGTTAATTTCATATCAGTTCAATAACGATTATTAGCTGAATGTCCCTTAATAAATCTTTGATAGTGATTATTTTGTTAATGAATTCAATATAAATATTTAAGTGTTGTTAAATCCTGTTTTCCATTTGCGAAAGTAATATACGGGCTCTTCTAACCTTGTCAAATTGATAGCAGCAATCTGAAGAGTTGAAAATCAAGCAAGTGTTGATTTTGCAAACGTAAAGAAAAAAATAACAGCATAGCATCCAAAGGAGGCAGAACGATAAAGAAACCAAGGTAATGGCCCTCGATGATGAGAAGTTGTTATTTGGACAAGAATGAATGTATTCTGACCCACCACAATCCGCACCAACTCGAATCCCATTTTTGAGATCACTTTAAAATATTTAAAATCCGACCGCACTTCTCTGACGACCCGGCAATGACCCTCGATGAGGAGAAGTTCTTATTTAGACAAGAATGAATGTATTCTGACCCACCACAAACCGTGCCAACTCGAATCCCAATTTTGAGATCACTTTAAAATATTTAAAATCCGACCGCACTCCTCTGACGACCCGGCAATGACCCTCGATGATGAGAAGTTGTTATTTGGACAAGAATGAATGTATTCTGACCCACCACAAACCGCGCCAACTCGAATCCCATTTTTGAGATCACTTTAAAATATTTAAAATCCGACCGCACTCCTCTGACGACCCGGCAATGACCCTCGATGATGAGTTGTTATTTAGACAAGAATGAATGTATTCTGACCCACCACTAACCGCGCCAACTCGAATCCCATTTTTGGGATCAATTTAAAATATTTAAAATCCGACCGCACTCCTCTGACGACCCGGCAATGACCCTCGATGATGAGAAGTTGTTATTTGGACAAGAATGAATGTATTCTGACCCACTACAAACCGCGCCAACTCAAATCCCAATTTTGAGATCACTTTAAAATATTTAAAATCAGACCGCACTTCTCTGACGACCCGGCAATGACCCTCGATGATGAGAAGTTGTTATTTGGACAAGAATGAATGTATTCTGACCCACCAAAAACCGCGCCAACTCGAATCCCATTTTTGAGATCACTTTAAAATATTTAAAATCCGACCGCACTCCTCTGACGATCCGGCAATGACCCTCGATGATGAGAAGTTGTTATTTGGACAAGAATGAATGTATTCTGACCAACCAAAAACCGCGCCAGCTCGAATCCCATTTTTGAGATTACATTATAATATTTAAAAACCGACCGCACTTCTCTGAGGACCCGGCAATGACCCTCGATGATGAGTTGTTATTTAGACAAGAATGAATGTATTCTGACCCACCACTAACCGCGCCAACTCGAATCCCATTTTTGGGATCAATTTAAAATATTTAAAATCCGACCGCACTCCTCTGACGACCCGACAATGACCCTCGATGATGAGAAGTTGTTATTTGGACAAGAATGAATGTATTCTGACCCACCACAAACCGCGCCAACTCAAATCCCAATTTTGAGATCACTTTAAAATATTTAAATTCCGACCGCACTCCTCTGACGACCCGGCAATGACCCTCGATGATGAGAAGTTGTTATTTGGACAAGAATGAATGTATTCTGACCCACCACAAACCGCGCCAACTCAAATCCCAATTTTGAGATCACTTTAAAATATTTAAAATCAGACCGCACTCCTCTGACGACCCGGCAATGACCCTCGATGATGAGAAGTTGTTATTTGGACAAGAATGAATGTATTCTGACCCACTACAAACCGCGCCAACTCAAATCCCAATTTTGAGATCACTTTAAAATATTTAAAATCAGACCGCACTTCTCTGACGACCCGGCAATGACCCTCGATGATGAGAAGTTGTTATTTGGACAAGAATGAATGTATTCTGACCCACCAAAAACCGCGCCAACTCGAATCCCATTTTTGAGATCACTTTAAAATATTTAAAATCCGACCGCACTCCTCTGACGATCCGGCAATGACCCTCGATGATGAGAAGTTGTTATTTGGACAAGAATGAATGTATTCTGACCAACCAAAAACCGCGCCAGCTCGAATCCCATTTTTGAGATTACTTTATAATATTTAAAATCCGACCGCACTTCTCTGAGGACCCGGCAATGACCCTCGATGATGAGTTGTTATTTAGACAAGAATGAATGTATTCTGACCCACCACTAACCGCGCCAACTCGAATCCCATTTTTGGGATCAATTTAAAATATTTAAAATCCGACCGCTCTCCTCTGACGACCCGGCAATGACCCTCGATGATGAGAAGTTGTTATTTGGACAAGAATGAATGTATTCTGACCCACTACAAACCGCGCCAACTCAAATCCCAATTTTGAGATCACTTTAAAATATTTAAAATCAGACCGCACTTCTCTGACGACCCGGCAATGACCCTCGATGATGAGAAGTTGTTATTTGGACAAGAATGAATGTATTCTGACCCACCAAAAACCGCGCCAACTCGAATCCCATTTTTGAGATCACTTTAAAATATTTAAAATCCGACCGCACTCCTCTGACGATCCGGCAATGACCCTCGATGATGAGAAGTTGTTATTTGGACAAGAATGAATGTATTCTGACCAACCAAAAACCGCGCCAGCTCGAATCCCATTTTTGAGATTACTTTATAATATTTAAAATCCGACCGCACTTCTCTGAGGACCCGGCAATGACCCTCGATGATGAGTTGTTATTTAGACAAGAATGAATGTATTCTGACCCACCACAAACCGCGCCAACTCAAATCCCAATTTTGAGATCACTTTAAAATATTTAAAATCCGACCGCACTCCTCTGACGACCCGACAATGACCCTCGATGATGAGAAGTTGTTATTTGGACAAGAATGAATGTATTCTGACCCACCACAAACCGCGCCAACTCAAATCCCAATTTTGAGATCACTTTAAAATATTTAAAATCCGACCGCACTCCTCTGACGACCCGACAATGACCCTCGATGATGAGAAGTTGTTATTTGGACAAGAATGAATGTATTCTGACCCACCACAAACCGCGCCAACTCGAATCTTTAATTCTGTGAGGTATAATTTCAATTTTTTGACAATAGAGCCCAACGATCCCATATATTCAATATCATTAACGATTCCGCTCGGTCATATATATCTAATGTGACAAAACGCTTTTCAATTATAAAGTAGGTTTTGTTATACTTGCAACCAGGCCAGCTCTGTATTCAATGTTATGTAACGTTCTAGGGTTAGCCTCGCATTATAAAACGAGTCGTGTTCATCATATGCCCCAAGAGTTCGCTCTTGATCCTGATATCCGCTCTTCCATATAACATCCTGGTGCCCCTCAGCTAGTGCTGGCGCACCCCATTCCTCCTTAGCCTGATGAACCTGCCTGCAAGAGATATTCCAGGATTATCTTCTCGGAATCTTTCCCGTGGACCGTTCCCCCACCCCTCACTTCATCCAGTAAGGTGTCACGCGTCACGACGCTCCGTTGATTTAGCCAGGTCTGGAGGTCCAGCTCTGAGTTTTGCAACCGACCCATCTCCTTCGATGAGCCCGTCCCAGCTCCCGTCAGTCTATAAACGAGTCTCTTGCTTGGTATGATGATGTTTATGAATATTTTAAAGCAAATCTCTTACTTTGTGACGGGGTTCTAGCTGGTGGTGGTTTAAACTTTCATCATTTACTTTTAGTGGCCTCGTGACGCCCGGGGCATTAATTATCAGCAAGGCCCTACGGGCGTCGCTTGATCTTGTTTATTTCTCGAACAGTGACATTACCGGGGATTTTCTTTTTCAAGAAGTGAAACGCCGGTAAGATCAGACCTTATAGTCTAGTCAACAAGTGCCATTTAGACCAACTTTTTTCAGCAGTCTCCGAAAATTATGATTGAGGTGTCATTCGATTCGGAATGACATCCAGATGATTTTTGAAAGAAATGAAGTTCCGCATGAAAAAATTGTAAAAGTTATTAACAATTAACTAAAAAAAAAAGATGGCTTTAGTATTTTGTAAATATCTCAAAAACTAATTAAAATTTTTTAAATCTAAAAAAAGATTCAAAAAGAGGAGGAAATTTCCTAAAAAAAAGCTCAATTCCCGGAATTGTAGCATCAATATTTATAATTTTCCCAGAGGGATGAAAATACGGCCGAAAACGGGTACTCTGGCTCGGGCAAGCCACACCCACTTTGGACACTTTAACAATAACAATTATTTTAAAATACTAAATATGAAAATAAAAAATTGGAAAAATTCAGGCACTAACTGAATAGATTAATGAATAATAATCCGCTTGAAAAAAATTTTTATCACAATTTTTCAATTAGTTAATCAATAGTTAATTAATAATTTTTTTCTGCTTGAACATGAACATTGCAAGTGTGATAATTGTTAAACTATAAATTTAAGATTTTTTTCCTCTTTTGGAGCAATTCTTGAAAGGCTTCAGAATAGAACCCCGTTGGAAAAATTAAAAAGTTTTTTTTTTTCAGTTTTTTATTAACAATTTTCGTTGTTGCAAAATTAAATACTTAAATTAATCATTGAAAAAAAATTTTTTTTTTAAATATTATCAATAATCCGTTTTTATGTTATCAGGAACTACATAGAAATAATTTTTTTAAATTTTTATCTCTAATTGTTTAAAAAATTGTTATAAACAAATGCGTTGTTTATAAGATAATTGAAAATTTTTTTATGGAATTTCAATCTTTGATACAAATAATGATTTTTAAAAGAAAAATTGTTCCTTAAAAAATTTTTTTATTGCTTGAAAACGCATTTGTTAATTAACAATTATTTTCTCCCGCTTCTAATTAATATTAAGGAACCATTTTTTTTTTAAATCATTATTTGTCTTTCTTTCTGATATAAAAAAAAAAAATTCCATTTTATTTAAGTTTTCATTGTTTATGCAATAAACAATTTGTTATAAACAAATAAATTTTTACCTTATATTTTTTTTTCTATTCTAATTTCTGTCACAAAAACCTCCTAAGGTTTACGTTGTGTATAGTTATGTTTTTCTATGATACATTTTTTGGGATACCTCGTATACTCAGCTGTCAAACAAAAAGTTTCAAACGTTGATAAAGCCGTTTTTTTAAAAAAATTTCATGAGACTTGGCGAAAACGTTATTTTTTGTGTTTTAAATGGACTGCAATGTTTTCGAAGCAAAATAAAAATAGTTTTCATTTAAAAAGCCTAATTTTTATACACAAACAAATTTTCAATCATTTAAATTGTTCAGTTCTCATTTTATTCCTTGAATATTGTTCGGGTGGAAAAATATCGTTGAAAATGCAAAAACCACACAAACGATTTTCCAGTACTTGAGAATTTCTTATTTTTTATTGCAAAGTTATTGTGTTGAAGTTGATGAAAAAGGTAAATTTTTATGTAATATAATGTTATCTGAATTCCATAATTCATTAATGTTTCATCGTAATTACCGAATGCATTGTTTAAACAATAATCGAATTTGTAAAAGTTTCAAAAAACAAAGGTTATTCATTAAGATTATTTTGATTTCTTTATACATGAACTATAAATAATGTACACGTCACTTAAACTATAAAGTTTGAAATATAAAATTGTTTTATCACAGTCAAATATAGAAAAATAATTGTCGAGATAGTTTAATTTTAATTTAATATTTTTCTTCATCGTCAGAACTAGAAAAAATTACAGCCCATTTAAAACACAAAGAGGACGTTTTCACCAAGTTTCATAAAAAACTTCAGATGAAATAGATATTATCCTAACAAGTACGGAAAGAGTAATATTCCCGCATGAGACTGCCGTTACCCGAACGACGCAAAGCGGAGTTCGGGTAAGCAGTAACCACACTCAGCTTAGTTTAATGGTCATTTAGATTGATTTTTGAGAAATGTATAGGGAAGATATATAGTACGCGTGCCCTCGTACAAACTCTGAAGTGATAACCAGCAACTTGTAACTTTGTATTCTGTTTAAGTTTGCGAAATCTGACAAGATGTCGCAGAGAGAAACCTTGAAAGTGGTAAGTTTTTCTTTGTCGTCAAATCGACATCTATAGAGCGTCCGACTGCTTAAGATCCTCATTAATTTTGTCGGACGATGGTGCCATTGAAAATTTCATTTAATTTTTGTATGTATATACCGGGTGGCTACGGAAGTATTGCCTACGGAATATCTCAGTTATTGTATGAAGTAGGTTTGTGAAATTTGGAGCGTCGATATAATGACATAAGAGCTAGAATTTGAGCATATTGACATGTCGAAGTTAACTTCCGGTCTGACCGGAAGTAACATCAACTTTCTTATTTTAAATGGAAACCCTATTTTTTTTCTTTTCGCTATATTCAGCATTCAATTCCCTTTCTAATGACATATCACAAGTTGGTATCTAAACAGAAACTAGATCAGAAAAAAATTATTATTGAAATTCACCGAGTATGCCGTGGAAGCAAAATGAAAGTCAAAAATTGAAAAGTTGGCTATGGAAACCATACGTTACTTGATAACAGTTGCTACTACTGTGATATTTTATTTTCATTCGTCGGCGTTATAAAAAGCCGCCAAAAAAAATATTGGAAAAATTGGGAAAAAAACAATACTCTGTAGGTCCATAACTTAAATAGGAACATACAACTTTTTCTTGCCTGTACTATTCAGCATAACCATTCCTTTCTAATGATATAATAGAAAGTAATTTTTTGAAATGAAATGCCAAAAAATCCAATTATTAATATTCAAATAACAAAAAAACAGATTTATCGAAAAAAAAAATTCAAATTGATAGGATTAAAGATAAAATGAATTCAAAACAAATGTTCGAAATGCATTCGCTCAGCGTCAATACATTTATTGACTCTGGTGATATTTTCATGTAAAACGTTTCTCAACATTTGGGGCGTGATATCTTGGAAAGCTCTACGAATTTTTACTTCTAGCTCATGTAGAGTTGTAGGCTGTGTGGAATACACCCTATTTTTAAGATGTCCCCATAGAAAAAAGTCGCACGGAGTAAGATCAGGTGACCTTGGTGGCCACCTGACTGGACCATGGGTTGTTATAAGTCTCTCTTGAAAGCGATTTTGAAGATAATTTCTCGCTATTCTTGAATTATGCGGAGGGGCGCCATCTTGCTGGAAGTACATTCTCTCAGTTATTTCCTAATGGCCACCAAGGTCACCTGATCTTACTCCGTGCGACTTTTTTCCATGGGGGCATCTTGAAAATAGGGTGTATTCCACACAGCCTACAACTCTACATGAGCTAGAAGTAAAAATTCGTAGAGCTTTCCAAGATATCACGCCCCAAATGTTGAGAAACGTTTTACATGAAAATATCACCAGAGTCAATAAATGTATTGACGCTGAGGGAATGCATTTCAAACATTTGTTTTGAATTTATTTTATCTTTAATCCTATCAATTTGAATTTTTTTTTTCGATAAATCTGTTTTTTTGTTATTTGAATAATAATAATTGGATTTTTTGGCATTTCATTTCAAAAAATTACTTTCTATTATATCATTAGAAAGGAATGGTTATGCTGAATAGTACAGGCAAGAAAAAGTTGTATGTTCCTATTTAAGTTATGGACCTACAGAGTATTGTTTTTTTCCCAATTTTTCCAATATTTCTTTTGGCGGCTTTTTATAACGCCGACGAATGAAAATAAAATATCACAGTAGTAGCAACTGTTATCAAGTAACGTATGGTTTCCATAGCCAAATTTTCAATTTTTGACTTTCATTTTGCTTCCACGGCCTACTCGGTGAATTTCAATAATAATTTTATTCTGATCTAGTTTCTGGTTAGATACCAACTTGTGATATGTCATTAGAAAGGGAATTGAATGCTGAATAAAGCGAAAAGAAAAAAAATAGGGTTTCCATTTAAAATAAGAAAGTTGATGTTACTTACGGTCAGACCGGAAGTTAACTTCGACATGTCAATATGGTCAAATTCTAGCTCTTATGTCATTATATCGACGCTCCAAATTTCACAAACCTACTTCATACAATAACTGAGATATTCCGTAGGCAATACTTCCGTAGCCACCCGGTATACTAGTAAACTAAAATGCGTGCGGAAAAGTGAATGAAAAAATGCTATTTAGCGTTTTTTTAGTTAATTTGGAGGTATTGATGAAAAATTATGAATACAAAAGTTTTAGATATTTTAAATATTTATAACTTTCGTATTGAACATTTTCCGATTTCTGCTACAAACCATAAATAACCACTATCCAGCCGTCAACCGGATATTTAGCTACCCCAGCCCACTTTCGGAACTTTTGCTGCTAAGCATTTTTTTGTTTAAAAAAATTAGGGCCATGGTCTAGTTGAGGAACATCCATCAAATAATGTGACACTTACTAATAGTTGTGTTGTTTCTAAAGACATGTATGTTTTGTAACCGAGCACTGAGTCTGTAATATTTCAGTCAGTCTGGCGTTTACTGAGGCTTTATTTCGACGTAAAAAAGCTGGGTTTTAGAAAAGATCATCCTTCTGCCAAGAATATTTCTGAGAAATAATTTTATGTTAGTTCTTTCCTATTATTTATTTCAGTGAAAACATGATTGAATTTCCACATATCATCTTACTTCCAGCATCCTGCACGTGTATTCCTAACGAGTGAAAGGGATGGAAAAGCTTTGAAAACCATATTTCAAACTCGCTAATTAGCCGTATTGAATCGCTCCCGAATCTGCCATATCTGTCGAATCGAACTCGTTTCTCTTCCAGATAAGTTTGTCCTTTCACAGACCTTTGAAACGGCACAAACTGAAAGAAACGTAATCAACTGTGAGAATTACATTAACTTTTCGAAAGCACTCGACCAGATATATCTTTCAAGATTGTGTTTACTCAAATTCTCATACATCAAACAAACTGCTGTACGTTTTGTTGGGTTTTCAGTTTCGTTTCAGGAGGGTGTCACTTGTATTCATCAAGTGCCGCTTATATTGTATTAAAGGAGAAATTCGATCGCAGAGTCTGGTTTATTTATCTAAAAACTGGGATCTAACAAATTTGCTGAAGGCAGGATCCATTTTATGATGTTAAATATTCAATTGAAGACATAAATAGATGAAGATAGTATTTCACATTTTTTAAGTTTCAAGTGAATCAATAAAACGTGATTTGAATTGAAACTTTTTAATTTTTCTTTCGATTCAAATGAGTAATACCTTCAGAAATAGTTAGCTTGGGTCGTTTTTTTATGTCTACTCCAATATTGAAATTAAAGCACCAAGATTTTATATAATTTTATATTTATGTATATAATACTTTTATCCATTAACATCGAACCCGAACTATGATATGCGGAATTTTGGATGGAAGAGTCATGTAGCATTAAATTCTTTGAAGAGCCCTAGTTGACATAGTGTACCACTAAGAATTTTTTCTATGTGTACGGTGGTAACAAAAGTGAACCATCATTTTATGACTTCTCTACCATTATTGTCATTTAGCAAATGTCTGAGCAACCTGTCTACTCGAAGATTTTGTTCATCTTTTGACTTCCTTTGTTTTTTCATGGTGGTTCAACTATGAACGATTATGCTATCAACTTTTGGGGTTAGTTCTAGTAGCAAGTGGAAATCCAGATATTTTCTGTGCTATCTCGAATATAATTAATTATTTTGGGAGGGAAATTACCACTCTCAAATCAAAATGAACTTTTCAATCGAAAATGGTTGAAGATGGAGCAATTCTGCGAACGCCAATCAATTCAGAATTATGTAATTAGTATAGTTTGCGAATTTCAAGTAAACTGGATTAAAACGAAAAAAAATCATAAATAATTAATAATCATGAAATATACAAAATTATCATATTCACTTGAAATTCTTACTAAGTAATCAAAATTTCAAGCTGATTCCAAAAGTATTAAGATTTAGAATAAAAAAGAATGAAACGTAAAAAATTTCGTCTCATGACCAAATAAAAAAAAAAAATTCTTGAGTTTTCAAAAAATCTCACACTTTTATCAATGTATCTTGACGAGTTGATTTCGATTTCACAAGAATTTATCTCGAGCCCCAACGAAATTGATGAAAATTGAAAAAGTAGATATTGCAGACGTTCCGTAAAAAGTCTATGAAATCTCTATTTTACTTGGAATCGACTCCAATTTGTGTACATATTCAGAAATGATCAATATGAAAAGGATCTGAAAATTTTTTGGAGAGAAATGACCCCTCTAAACTCCATTAAAGCTTTTAAACTTGAGAACGGTTGAAGATAGAGCAATTTTGCGAATGACAATCATTTCAGAATTATGGAATTAGTATAATCTGCAAATTTAAAATCAATTGACGAAATGAAAAATTACTCGATAAAAGTCCTAAGGCCTTAAAATCATGAAAATTACAAAATCACCAGATTTACTTGAAATTCTCAATAAATACTCAAAATTTCAAGGTGATTCCGAAAATATATGATTTGGATATGCTCAGATACAAGGTGTAGCATAAAAAGGAAAGAAACGTCAACATTCCATCGCACTATCGAAATTTTAAAAGTTTTTATTTTACATTATTAAAAAAACGCCAACATCTCTCAAATGATTTTGAGGAGCTGATTCTGAATCATCCAAAAAAACATAAATTTCGATTACAAATTAACAAAATTTCAGAACATTTTTAGCCGAGAAAATGCAGCTGTCTCCAAAATCAACATTTTTTGAGTGAAATGGGCAAGCACCAGATGTCGGGATTGCTTTTCATACAAGGAAAATGCCTAT
This sequence comes from Chrysolina americana, assembly GCA_958502065.1. Classification (NCBI taxonomy): domain Eukaryota; kingdom Metazoa; phylum Arthropoda; class Insecta; order Coleoptera; family Chrysomelidae; genus Chrysolina; species Chrysolina americana. The sequence goes on from OY293412.1 coordinate 92,887,553, forward strand.
CGACTAAGATGAAATTGAGATATATTTCCTCACACTCAGGTATCAAACCTGAACAGCAACATCTAACCGCTTCCCTATCAACCACCTTAATTATTATTCAATGAGTAACCAAACGTTTGTCCAATACTTTTTTATGTCACCGATGAACTTGGATTATTTCATCACAGCCGGTCGTGAATTGATTCGAAGAGTTTTTGAACTCAATTAAATGGAATCACGAGAAATAAACCTCATAGAAGAAGCACTGGTGTGAAATTTGAAAAGAGTCATATTAAATTACAGTACCGATGATTACAGCAATTAAGAAATTACTCATCTTTTCCCATGACTTTGAAGTTTTTGCTTTGAACTAATTAACGATACAAAAAATTATACATAAATTATCACAGAGAAACCTGAATATCGTTCACAAATAAGTTTGATAGAATGAATGATCATTCATGGGAAAACGTTGGTATATTCAAAATATTCTGTGATGATGATGGTAAGTATGGATGGTGACTGATGCGCTGCGTCCTAATTAGATCTATTGTGCCCCATCTTCTTCTGCTATTTCAAGGTGTTCTCGTTTACAGCAGTCCCTCAAGCCTCAATTCCTTGGGGATTTCAAGGATTTTGAGGGGGTCTATTCGTGGTATTTCTCCCACAGTCAGCTGGTGTGATACCAGTATATTCAATCTTTTGTGATGTACAGCTTAACACTTCATCAATTTATGGTGTGGTGTTTCTGGATGTTCCCCACAGAATCAGCAGGTGCTGCCGTCCTCTAAGCCTAGCTTCCTTATGTGTTCTTTGAGTCTGCAGTGCCCTGTTAGAAACCCCCTGATTGTCTTTAGACTAGTTTTGCTGAGGTTAATCAGTGTCTTCGATCTTGCTCGGTTGAAGTTGCCGAGGAGATCTTTGGCCTGCCTTAGCCCTGGAAGTCTTTGCCAGTATGTTACTCTCATTGCTTCTTCAGTTTTATTGAGTTCTTCTTGGAAGTAAGATTTCCCAAGTCCGCAGAATGGTTCTGTGGCGTTGATGCCCCTTTTCGTGCCAGGGCATCTGCTTGTTCATTGCCTTCCACTCCGACGTGCCCCGGCACCCAGAGGAGGATCACCTTGTTGTTCCTACCTAGATCATGAAGTTTGTGTAGTCATTCCCAGATCATCTTTGAGTTGATGTTATATGAGCTCAAGGCTTTGATGGTTGCTTGACTATCGAAGAGGAAATATTCTGTATGGCACTTGCATCTTAATTTTTTCTGGATTCATTGATATATCTCATTGACTATTGTAGACTTACAGCCGCTATGCTAGGCAACAAATGTTATATTCTATGCTATTTCATGATGTGGAAAAAAATGGTATGTCTTCCAGTCTCCAAATATTCTGGAATTTACAAAACTACCTATAATCACATGGAACATATAATATATTGATTGAATAATTCCATTGTTCTTCACAAATCAGGGGACAGTTATTACCTAATGATGGATTTCTCGGGTGATTTATAGTATGAATTATTAAATGGAGTCAGCCTATATAAATTTTTAATGATTTCAACCGTAGAATCACACCAAGGGTGTCTGTCGAAGGTTAAAATTCGATCCGCTACCCGCCAGCATCTCTCAGGGGAAGTTGGGGTAGTTTGACGCATGCAAGAATTGATACAGTGTGTTTTTGTATACAACAGCAGAGTGTAAAGTGTTTCGTCAGGTACTGAAAGATAACGTTACTCAATCTCCATTTTGCCTACAAAGTAGGCTGAGAGGTTCAATCGTACAGGGTGTTTCAACGTTCGGTTTCATAATTTGTATTTTTCAGGTTACAATAAAACTTTTTTCCATAAACATGTGTTCGCAAACGCTTCGTTAGTGATCTACAGAGAGTCAGTCCATATATTTTTAAAAATTTTAACTGTATAGCTCTTTCAGTTTTAAAGATACTGTGATAAAATTTTAAACATTGGCAATATTTTTTGTTTTTTGTATTTTTTACGCATCTGCAACCATTATCGAGAGAAAAGTTGAAGTAATTTGGTTTAAAATGTTTAACAAAAGGGGGACCATATTATCACAATGATACAAAAAAAGCTGCTTATTTGGTTTTTGATCTAAACAAACCTTGACTATTTCATAGAAGATGCTGGAAATCTTTCTGCGATCTTGATACTGAATTTTAAAACACACTGTATTTCAACATACTGGAAGTGAAATTTTTCGACTGAATTCAGCGGATTTGTACGAGAATATGCAGTGAGTTCAATTACATCATTGATTTTTCACCAAGTTAGACTAATCCCAGCCAACACAGATACATCTCTAAGATATTGCTGCGATGTCACTTCGTGACCTGCAACTCGCATCGTTACGTCGCACAGACGTCCCAGCGACTCACTTTTGTCACAATCATGATGCATGCTGGCGACGTCTGTGCGATGTAGTTCCGAGACATCTTTGCGATGTAGTTCTGACACACCGCAAAGATGCCTCCTAATAACGTATCAGCGATGTAATGTAATGTTTTATTCAAGAGACGCCAACGTCTATGCGATATTCCAGACAGAAACGAAAAATAGAAACAGAAAATATATTTTCAATTTGAAAAAAAATAATTTAACAAAAATATATAAAAAAAATTCTTCAAAAAATTAAAACACAAATTGAGGATTCTCCTTTCCACCGTGGTGAAGGACAGGTGGCGTCCTTGAGGTCGGCAGTCAAGTGAATGTGTGTGCAAGTCCTATTATCACCTGATCTGAGATAACTGAGATAACTCAATAAAAATATAGTAGCAGAGATATCTTAGTATAGATTTTGATGTCTAAATGATATCACTAATTTAGATATCACAGGGATGTCGCAGTGTGATGTTGCAGTGTAATACCGCCCCCTTTGCTGTGGTGCTTTGTGGTAGATGGCCTTACTTCATTCAGACCTACGCGGACGACATTGTTATCCTCATCGATGATCAATGGTCCGGCTTCGTGAGAGGCCCAACGGGATGAACTAACTGTGCCGCACAGTAGGGCTGGATGTGGTGGATCTGGTTCCTTTCACCAGAAAACGCAAACCAGGATATCTGTCCAACTAACTGGGAGGTGAATGCAATACCAAAGCTCAGTCATCTTTGACACCAAGCTGAACTGGAACGATCATATCGAACTTGAACTTCGAAAAGCTAGAGCAGCTTTCAACCCCAAGATTCTATACTAGATCTATACGACTTTCATACGCCCAATGATTACGTACTGAGCCATCGTATGGTGACAAAGTACAGCATCAGACTCTCATAGTACTGCTTCTCTTGCAGCTGTTCATTCAATATCAGTCACGCAGAGCCATTGCTCGCTTGAGAAGCTCCAACGAAAGAATTTTTGGACATTCTTGATGATGGAATACCGGGTGACAATTCTTTACTTGCCATAAGATTCAGCAAAAAACCTTCAAAACGGAAGACTGGGAGTAGATCAGACACCGCCTGATTCCCACTACAGGGATCTGGAAATTTCTAGATCATGCAGCACCTGAACTATGGAGAAAATTCTGGAATAAAAATTCCAGGATACGTGGAATGGGGGACATGAGACAATCAAAACTCCACATTGAAGGCCCTCCTACTAGAAGGACCAAGACTCAAGAATAGTGGTAGGGCCAATAACAAGGCCCTGCCATCTGAACAAGCGCCTCAACATTATATACCAATATATCACGGATAACACTGAATGCAGGCGGGGCTTGGTGGTGAAAAGTCAGCCACCCACGTCCTCAGGGAATGCTCAGCAGCTTGGGACCATAGTTCTTACCTGGAGAGTTTGAGAAAGATATCGGTTAGAAAACTGCTGGCTCTCCTTCGCTTGGAAAATTTGCTTTCTTCAAAATTTAACCTAATCCCAGCAGTGCCAGCGGTGGGTGTATAATGGATCCGATTGAGAGGCCTGCATGCGTTCGATCATAATGCTCCCACATATATGATACCGGTTATCATATATATCTGGCATGTTATAATTCTTTATTAATAAGAATTTTCATTAATTTTCAGTTTTTTATACTTAAATCTGTTCGGTGGATAACGTGATCTGCATGACTGCATGTAATTTCTACATCTGGCATATTATAAAACCACAATACTTCTCTTATGAGCTCAATAAAACACCAGTGAATTATGGTATCTTTTGATTTTTGAACAATAAAATAGTAACAAGAATACGAGTTATTTTTGTAATTCCAAGAACAACTTTTCTCCATATACAATGAACATTAAATCTTATATCACAGACAAATCATGCAATTCCAGTGAGAGTTGTCAACGTGTATCCTGAAGAAATAACAACTAAAGAAGGCGATATCATTGGAATATTTGAACCTATTTCATGGGTAGCAAACTATGATTCAAGTGACCACCAGGAAAGAAAGGAAGCCTCAAAGAGTGTAATGACAGTTCTTGAAAAATCATTTGCACACTTGTCGACAGACAGAGAGCTGCTAAAAATTTCATCAGAAGTGAAAACGACATCTTTGATTCAACAACAACAACAGGAAGAACTAACCTGGTCAAACACAGAATCTATACTGGCCAAGCCTATCTGATTCGGCAACTACCAAGAAGAGTTCCATTTTGCCAAACAACAAGAGGTGGAAAAGCTTGTTGACAAGATGATGAAAGAAGGTGTGAATGAAGAATCATCGAGCCCTTGTTCTGCACCTGTTGTGTTAGTTTCTAAGAAGGATGGATCCACGAGATTCTGTGTGGATTATAGGAATTTAAATGATGTCACGAAGAAGGATAGCTACCCTTTACCAAGGATTGACGACAAATTAACAACTTTAGCAGGTTCACGTTGGTTCTCAACCCTAGATCTGACGAGCGGGTATTGGCAAGTGGGAATACATGAAGACGATAAGGAGAAGACAGTATTTTCGACTGGAAACGGACTTTATCAGTTCACTGTCATGCCTTTTGGATTATGCAATGCTGCAGCAACATTTGAAAGACTTATGGAGCTGGTCTTGCGTGGACTCACTTGAAAGACTTGCCTAGTATACCTCGACGACGTTTTAGTCATGGGAAAGACATTTGAAGAACATCTGCACAATTTGCGAGAAGTACTCCAGCGATTCAGGAATGCCAACCTTAAACTGAATCCTCAGAAATGCTCATTGTTCCAGAAAGGAGTGGATTTTCTGGGCCACACAGTGTCATCAGACAGCATCCGAACAGACGAAAGAAAGATACAGACGATCCGAGACTGGCCGAAACCTAAAGACAAACATGAAGTGAGGAGCTTCCTAGGTCTCTGCACCTACTACCATCGGTTTGTAGAAGGATTTTCTGATATTGCGGCACCCCTACATAAGTTGACAGAAGATCGAGTCAAATTGGTCTGGTCCAACGAAAGTGAATGGGCATTTGAAAAACTGCTCTATGTTCCAGTTCGATTTTAGATTTTCCACGTCAAAGAGGACACAGTTGCCAGTAACAATGGGATTGGAGCTGCACTATCACAAGAGCAAGATGGCCAGGAAAAAGTAATTGAGTTTTACAGCAAGGTACTGACCAAACCAGAAAAAAATTATTGCGTAACAAGGAAGGAACTACTGGCAATAATCAAGGCTCTATACCACTTCCACAAATATCTATATGGAAGAGAGTTCCGCATTAGAACAGATCATGCAGCTTTAAAGTGGTTACTCGAGATGAAGACACCTGAAGGAGAAGTAGCAAGGTGGATTGAGAAGTTGAACCAGTATCACTTCAAAATATAACATCGACCATGACGATTACACAACAACGCAGATGCCTTGTCCAGAAGACCTTGTTCGGATACCTGTGAGCATTGTGAGCGAATTGAACGTCGCGAAGGAATCAACCAAGTGAGATTAATGGTTGACGACAATTGGACCACAAAGAAAATGAGGCAGGACCAAGAAAGTGATCCAAACATTGCAGCTTTTCTTCGATGGAAGGAAAGCGAAGCTGAAAGACCCACCTGGAAGGAAAACTCCTTACGATCACCAGGTTTGAGTAAAAGTAATTTCTCAATTGGTTGTGCCTAGGTCGAGAATAAGTGATGTCTTGCAGAAAATCAGGTGAATATTTTGGAGTGAATAAGACCTTGGATAAAATACGGCACAGATTTTACTGGGTCCAATGTCGTGAAGATGTAGAGAAATGGTGCCGAAGATGTCGGAAGTGTGAAGCAAGCAAAGGTCCCAAGACAAGATCGAGAGGAGAGATGAAACAATACAATGTAGGCGCTCCCTTCGAACGAATCGCCATCGATGTAGCAGGACCGTTTCCGATGACGAATGATGGCAACAAATACATTTTCGTTGCCATGGATTACTTCAGTAAATGGGTTGAAGCCTATGACTTGCCTAATCAAGAAGCATCCACAGTTGCAAGAGCTCTGGTGGATAACATGATTTCAAGGTTTGGAGTCCCAATGGAGCTACATTCCGATCAAGGAAGAAATTTTGAATAAAATTTATTCAAGGAAGTTTATGAATTGATGGGAATTAGCAAGACTAGAACAACGGCTCTCCACCCACAGTCTGATGGCATGGTTGAAAGGTTCAACAAGACTATGGAAGAATATCTTTCCAAAGTAGTAGAGGAGCACCAAAATACCTGGGATCGACATCTTTCACTATTCTTGATGGCTTATAGGGCCTCTGTGCACGATTCCACAAAGCTCACCCCAGCCAGCATTATCTTCGGGAGAGAACTTCGTTTGCCCTGTATAACACGACAAAAGGAATTCGAAAATCGAGAATATTGGTCTAACGGTCATCGAATTATTTGATGCCTACTTGCCTTTTCTTTATCAGAACCTTCCCAACAACTGTCATAAATATCATATAAGTCTTCTTGTTTATAACTTACTAGCAATGAATAGAAAGTCACACATTTGATGTCTCAGTAACAGCTTTAACACTTTTTCCGTATTTTATACGGCTATTAAAGATACTTACTCAATAAATATTTCTGTGAATGATTTGCCATAAAGGCGTTGAAGCACCTATTTATGTGGGTTTCTCGATCCTCCATATTTGCGTGTGGTATTTCGTAAATATAATTTTCCATTATTCATGATACTATACGTTTTATTATCCTTGTGAGCCCGTTGTTTGCTAACCATATTATATGAAAACATCTTCAGTAATCGAATTGTTTTCATGAGGGGAAACTGGCACCAATATTGAGTATCCGTCATAGAGAGAAGCGCTCCAAACAGAACAAAAGTGAAAAAAATTCGGATATCCCTGAAAAGTTTGAGGGGGCCCAACTTGAGTAAAAACTCTCAATATTTCAACGATCTGGTGAATACTTTCTCTCCTACAAAGTAAGCTTCGACACTGATGAGGAACTACAACTCTGAGACAGGTTTACAGAAGGTTGCTTCTTCGTGATTTCCAATCAGCTTTGCCGTCCGTCTTGGTGAAACGTTACACAAGTGTCTGTTGGATGTAATTAAAGATTCGTAGAGGAACTTCGTGGCTTTGAATGTTTAGAGAGAGCGAGAGAGCGAAAGCGAGGGAGAGAGAGAGCGAGTGCGTGGAGAGCGAGTGCGAGAGAGAGCGAGTGCGAGAGAGCGAGAGAGCGAGAGAGAGAGAGAGAGAGAAGGAAAGAGGGAGAGAGAGAGAGGGGGAGAGAGATGGAGAGAGAGAATAAAAGCGAGAGAGAGAGCGGGTGCGAGACAGAGAGCGAGTGCGAGAGAGAGAGAGAATGAAAGCGAGAGAGAAAGAGCGGGTGCGAGAGAGAGAGCGAGTGCTAGAGAGCGAAAGAGAGTGAGTGCGAGCGAGTGCGAGAGAGAGAAAGAGAGCGAGTGTGAGAGAGCGAGAGAGCGAGAGAGAGCGGGTGCGAGAGAGCGAGTGCGAGTGCGAGAGAGGGAGATAATAAAAGCGAGAGAGAGAGAGAGCGGGTGCGAGAGAGAGAGCGAGTGCTAGAGAGCTAAAGAGAGCGAGAGAGAGTGCGAGAGAGCGAGAGAGAGCGGGTGCGAGAGAGCAAGTGCGAGAGAGAGAGAGCAAGAGAGAGAGAGAGAGATTTTGTCACATTTCTAAAATATTTTCTATTCTTCCAAATACTTTATGCTACTTCGAGTTATTTCTTTCTCCAATTTAAACAGAAAATATACTTCCACAATCCGAAGTGAATGAACCATAATTTTCTATTGAATTTTATGTTCGCCTGAAATTACTTCTCAATTAGTTTCCTCTTTACCGATTTTCTATATTATTTGCTCATTTAGCGGACTTTTAAATGCATTTCTCGGCGCATTTGTCTTGCTAATTATAAATAAATTTGCTCCATTACGCTGAATTTTCTATTTTAAGAATAGAATCAGGAATTAGGACGTTCAAAAGCGTTTCTTTGATTTCATGAATGTAGTTGGTGGTTGGAGTACATTCCAGTTGATGTCGCTAATGGTTTTATCATTTATGAATCTTTTGATCGATAAAAGTGTTTACATGATTGTAATATATACGGTCGCCTCTGAGTATATCTGTGAGATTTCTCAACATTTACGTGCTTGTTAAGTTTATACAACGAGATGTATAGTTTGCGTATCTTTGAACTAATCCGCTTGATGAACGAACTATCAAGGACTTTCGCAGTTTTGCATATCTCGTGAGAGTCCACAACAGTATACTGGGCGTTAGAGATATGGCGATAACTTGAACTCAATACAAAACAGTTACATATATAAAATTCAACTGTCTTCGAGATATAGCCATCCAAATAAATAAGAAAGGTCCGCACATCGCATCAATGAGAAATTGGATTTGATGAATTTCGCAAGGTGGTATTTTTGGACCATAGTTTATAAAGCAAATCATCATCAATTCAACACATCTTCAAATATTCGCATATCATTAAGGAACACTCTGTATAATAATTCCTATGCATACCCTTGATATATAAGGCCCAAATATAGCGAAGTTTTCAGTTATTTCCAAAAATTGAGCTGTGTATTTCCATTATCTTTCAAGTAATTCGTTAAAATGCAATATCGATTCTGATTTTGTATAATTTCAGTATTTCCTGAAGGTGCATCTATACTGAAATACAAATACCTCAGAATACCTTGAATTCCGGACAATTTGGTAACAAACCCTATCGTTTATGACAAAAATTCTACTACGCAGATGTGGGTGCCATATACATAAAATATAGTGGTTGCAAGAAGTATTTTAGTAAATACCTTCTGTTCGATAAAAATGTGCGGAAATATTTTGAATAATCTTCTGGAAAATATTTTAAATGATATGGTATTTAGACAGCATTGCTGAATAATTCTTCTAGAAAATTCAGGAACGAATCTAATTGATGTAATTCAATGGTCGTAGGAGGCAGTGGTGGTTTTCTTTTGGAAAGTTGTCGACGAAAATACATCTTAAGTATATAGGAAAAACTATGCTAGAAATATCTATATATGAAGTGCAGTGTTGAGTTTGTTCTGAGAATAACACAATAGTATTGGAGAAACTGTTTTGTCCATCTTTTCTGAAGAAAAATGTTGTCATTCAGATAAAGCTGTCACTCATTCGTTACAGGAACTTATACAAAATTCGTTATGGACAGGATGAAAAACAAACGAAAACAGATTATTATGAAGTTAACTATTTTCAGCACTTGATTTGCAAAATCACGACTTTTCGTGGAATTAGATGACCTTGATATGCTGCCTCAGCCTATTTCCAGAGACATAATGCGGCACTACGAGTGTGATATTACCATCTACGACACTCGTACGGTATAGACTAGACATCGGTGTTACTTTACGCTCCAAAGAATATTGAGTCCGTTTTGAAAAATAAGAAGTACCTAACTCATTGGCAAAGTCAAGTTTCCCTCGACCATCAGAGTAAGAAGATGGTCGTCTTAGAGTTTTTGGCCGCTGGTGATATGAACATCGTCCGAAAAGAGGAGAAGAAGCGGACGAAATATCGAGATTAACTTTTCGATTTCTGCAAATTCTACCCAGACCATTCTATAAAATTGGTTATTTTGATAATAATAATGGCATCCCTTGGCGGTGTGATGAATTTGCTACTCTTGAACCTGAAATTCATAGCTGCATGTCGCACGATAGTAAAAATCATAGCCGGACGAATGCAGAAGGCTGCCATTTCCAGTTCATTGCGTCTGCTCAGAGCACAAGATTCCCGGACCCAAAAGCTGCTAACCCCACTGTTTGGGGAGTGGTGTTCATGAAAATGATGAGCCCAGCGCATTCTCCAAATGTGTTTGATTTTATTCCTAATAATGATGAGTTGTCTTATCATCATTATGCTGGAGAGACAGTCGCTTCCCCAGAGGTGGAAAAACGCCTTTCCCAAGAGGTGGTAACCATATAACTCTCTCTGCGGCAACTAAACTTCGATCTGGTCATCAGAACTGTTGGGGAAGAACCAAATTGCTGCAACTACTATGCTTGCTGTTCCGATTCCTACTCTACTCCTTTGGAGTGGTGAAATGGTCCCAAGAAAGCTGCGACAACTCGACCTGAAATCTTGCAAAATGATGAATATTAATAGGAGATTGCATCCTAAATTGTCCGTTCCACTGTTTTACTAGTCCAGACAACGGGGAGGCCGTGGAGTTTTGAGTTAAGAGTGTCTACATAACATAATGGTTCTGCATGCGTTCTGCCACCATGCGAAAGCAGGGATTGGAGCATTTCTTTTGAAGGTAGCAACCTGTGTAGCCAAGGAATTTGGTCAACATTATAAGTAAAATAGCGTTATAATTAAAAAATACCAGATTACTTCGCATTTTCAAAAGATTCACAGTCGATCAAAGGCAAGTCATGAAATATTCTGTATTGAAGAAAACAGCAATTTGGCATTTTGAAATTTTTGTATCTGAACAAATGGCCATGTCCCCTAAAATGTATCACGATGAGCTGAATCCGAATTATGAAATGAATTGGAGGGAAAGTACCCCTCTCAACTCGAGATGAACTTTCCAACAAACGAACGGTTGAAGGTAGACCAATTCTGCAAACGCCAATCGATTCACAATGATGAAATTAGTAAATTCAATAAATTTCAAGTCGATTGGCTGAAAAAAATACTCGAAATGAATCGAAATGGGTAGATCCCTGAAAATCATAAAGAATACAAAATCATTAGAATCACTTAAAATTTGCACTATCTACGCAAAATTGTATGCTCAGATAAAAGGTTTAGTTGGTGGAGTTACGGTACCTTTAGACGTGAATTGTACAGTGCGGTGTAAATACGTTGGTATTTTATTCTGTATAATTTTTTCATTGAGTTTTTGCATTCAACCACCTAGTTTCACGGAGTTAAAAATGATATTTTCCACTTTTTGGATGTGTTCCGTTGTTAAACATGGGCGTTGTGGTTGCACACTTTGTGTCCTGTATATACAATATTCCTGCAAGATTAGCGAGTTACCGGACACGATTCTTGAAATTCTGGTGACTTTATGGGTATGGTCAGTATATCGCCGAAATTTTCAGCTCGGATACTAGCAGCGGTTAGTGAGTTTTCAAGCAACTGGCCTCACATATACGGACCTTTTGTCACTTGTCGTTGGTGAACTTTTGAGTATTTGGAAATAAATTTGTTGAACATATTTACTTCTCGTCAGAAAACAACCACCTCTTATGCTTCCACATCCATAAACTTTTTTAAATACTCTTTGTATTGAAATCAACACTATCAATCAAATAAAATGAAATTAATTGACAAATGACAGGCTATTCCCGAATCTACTAAGGAAAAGGTATGGTTGCTCTGTTGACAGGTAAGTCACCGAAGTTTCAGGAAATAGTCACCGGTTTTTCAGGAATTTGATATACAGGGTGTTCCAAATTAAGTCGGCACCATTATCAACTCCGTTATTATTGATGCTATGAATTCGGTCCAATGGACAAACTATTAGCATTTTTAATGGTCTTCTCGATGCCGAAAACAAAAAAAAAAATTGACAGTCGTATTTTCAGAATATTTCATAAAATCATATTTCTTTCAATAGAAAACCCTATATTTTTTCATCCATTTCGATTCGTAATAACATTCTCAACAACAAATCTCATTTGACTTTTTTTCGTAAAGGTGAGAATAAGACAGTTTTATCAATAGGAAACATTTATAACAAACGGATTTGATAAAGCGCTATAAAATATCGAGTAAATGTTCAAAAACACCGCCTTCTTGTTGAATATATATTTGGACCCTTTTATCGAAACTATATACGTGTGGCATTTAACACAGTTCGGCCATCAATTCTATTAATTATAGTTTCAATATAATTTTTCAGTTCATCTACATTATTATGTTTCATTTTGTACACCTCATTTTTCAGAAATCCCCAAAAATAAAAATCTAGAGGTGTCATGTCTGGTGAACGAGGGGGCCACTTAACAGGACCATTTGTAGCAATCTATCTGTTTCCAAAACAGCATCGCAGCATTTTTTTTACGCCACTGACATTATGTGCTGGTGCTCCATCCTGCTGAAAATAGATCATCTGACGAGCCTCCAGATCAAGATTATCGAAAAACTTTTCCAACACTCTTGTTAATAAATTAATGTAACGGGGTCCGTTCAAAGAACCATGGTAGCAAAATGGACCGATAATTCTGCCTCTGAATAGACAACACCAAACATTAATACTAAATCGTCTTTGCGGATTGTGGGGATGGACTAGAAATGGATTATTTCTATTCTCCTTTCTATTATACATCCCACGATTTGAAAAATTAGCCCTATCGCTCCATATAATATTTGTATAGAAGTTTGGTTCTTGTCTGCATTTATTCATAAACTACCGACAAAACCCCATTCGTTTCTCAGGATCACCAGGGTCTAGTGTTTGCACTGGTCTCAACTTATAAGGAGAAATCTTATGTTTCTTCAGAATTCGTTGAATACCAGACAGTGGACAGTGGAACAGCTATTTCTCTAGATAAATCTATGATGGAATTATTTGGATATACCTCAAAGTAGGATAAAACGTCAATTTCTGTATCTTCAGATATTACAAAATGTTTTTTAGTTCTCCTCTTCTCAAAAACTTTTTCATTGTTCCTGAATCGACGATGAAACACAGCAAAAAAAACGCCAATTAGGTAATTCACGATCGGGGAACGAATTGCTGTAGTGTTGGAGTGCTCTAACGCTATTTTTCTGTCAAACCAAGTAGTATTATAACATATCACATTTTTCTTGATGGGAAAATGGCATTTCGAAAAATATAATACATAATAATTAAGTTTTATCGAATCAAACACATTTTTCTCAACCACATTCATATGACCTTCGACCCTCCAGTATTTTCTGTTCTGTACAAAAACGGCTTCAAAGTTATCATTACAGCAGACATATTTTGATTCACAGAACGAATCGAAATGCATGAAAGAATATAGGGTGTTTGAAGAAATCATTTTATGAAATATTCTAAAAACGCGACTGTCAATTTTTTTTTGTTTTCGGCATTGAGAAGGCCTTTAAAAATGGTACTAGTTTGTCCATTTATCCGAATTCGTAGCATCAATAATGACGGAGTTGGCAATGGTACCGACTTAATTTGGAACACCCTGTTTACGGACCGTCAAATTACTAACCAAAGTAATCAAGTTTTTATACGGACCATACCCTCAAGAAGTACTTTGCACGTGAGCAGATAATGCGATTAGTCATATGTCATATAAAATAACTCAAATTAAAAATTTAGTAATGGAGGAACTTGTGGAGGTATTTTAATGAATATTTTCTATCTACAAATCATGAGATGGGTAAAGGACCCCGAACAACAAAGTAATAATAATAATAATCGTCACTACTGGAAATTTCAGAAAAAAATTCACCAAGAAAAAAAAGAGCAGCTGCTAAGTATAAAATAATATAATAATTGCAAAACTCAAAAGATTGAAGATTCTCAACAACAAAATTGGCAGAAAACATAAATATAACAAATAATAATGACAAATGGTAGTAAGTACTCAAATGGAAGTTTCCCGTATACGCACTTACCAAAGTGTAGCTGTCACCAAACTAAACACTTTCATAGGTAGGTACTGTCTGGTATGATGGGCTATATGAGTCGGCGTAATTGAAAGATGATAACATCAACGCATCTAAGAGCTGTGTGTAGGTACTGTCAAAACGTGCCTGTTACAACTAAGACTTGGGAGATTGTTACCTTCTAAAGGTGTTGTAGAAGGATTATATTTGGTTCACAAAATATTTCAGTGCTTGGAAAGTATGAGCATTGAAGATAATACAAGTCATTCTGAAACACCCACCTCTATGACGGTATATAATTATTATGATTATAAACCAGCATTTTAGCTACTTTTGACAAATGATACTCACTTCTTGCGAATACTATAGTCGCCCACTGACATAAGGAGCGGCTGAATCTAAAAGACGCTATTTCTTGAAGATTTTTGTGTATATAACGATTCTATTTTGAGCTCGTCATACGTATAATATAATACAGTGTGTTACTAATTGTTTTCGAAGAACTTTCTCCAAATGTTTTGGCCTTTTGCCCCCATTAGGTAAGTTTGAAAATAGCGAAGAAAAGTTTGTGTGGTCACCTTCCAATTCACCAAAGAAACATATTTTTGACAGGGAAATCTACTGACGATCTTCTCAAAGTCGAATATATCACAGCGAATGAAATATTGATACCTTCATATGTTATTACACTCGAATGAGGTCGACGGTGACAAAAATATTATATGTGTAAATGAATATTTAATAGTGTTACGTTTTTTTTGATAAATAATAGGCCGAGCACACTACTAAACGGTTTATTTTCTAACTTCACTATAAACAAACATACAACACTTCACTGACTAATAAAACACTTAGATCTATACAACAATACAACTAGCTAAATATTCCAAACACTTCTGCTCATTATCACTTTCTAATCTTCTTAAATAATTCTTTTCATAAAAACTGTTCTCCAGTCAAATGTTTCGTGTCTATATAGGTACTCAAGTGTAACCAGAATCATCGCGAAGCGACGGTTCGGTTATCCCGAATATTCATTACCGGCAGCTATCTGCCTTTTTCTCGGAAACCATATCGATGATACGCGTGCAAGTCTATCTAGCAGCGTAGCTAGGGGATTTTTATCAATCTCGTAACAATACGATAACGAATATTTGGATATTTCCAAGAATGATAAATGTGTCGATGGTATTGATTAAAGTATCCTTCATCACTCCCTGAGTATTGTTAATCAAAAATGTTGTAGAGCTTCAACAGTATGAAATTATCATATTCATCAGTTGCAGTTGCATTTCTTGTATGACCTTTTATGTTTTATTACTCCCCTGAATTCCCTCAACTTCTCCGATATTGACAGTTTTACACCTTTGGTCGTTTCTATGTTAGATTGAATCGTTGCTTTATATTATCATTTACCAACCCACACCTAATGGAATATTTTGTTAATTATAACTATTAAACGATTTAATGAAAAAGATGAATCATTAAAAAAACACATGCATATCAAACCATCCTGTATAGATGTGATTCTGCAGTCTATACACAATCTGAGTCATCTGAATCAAATCATCTTTTGTTTGTTTTGTTGGAGATCGATCCCACTCAGCGTCAAGAATCCTTTGAAATGTCACAAGCTTTAGCAGTTAATTAATGAACTAATAACTTGATAATGTTGATACAGAATGCTTTCATATACTCGAAATCCATGCCTCGCATAAGATGCATTTGAAGCAGGACCGTTATTACAAAGTGCTTTTCCTTTTGCTGATTCAAATTGCTGAACTATCAATTGATCCAGCTCATTGCGATTCACCTTTCGTATCAATTATGTATATATAGTGAGCAAGTGAAGGTTGGAATGAATTCGCTAAAAATGTCTTGGATACTTCAATTTTTTGACGTCAAAATCGTTCATGCCATAAAAGGTGATGAAATTGCTGAGAAAAAATCAATTGAATATCAATAAATTAATTGTCAAAGTATTGGCTAAGAATGCAAATGCTCATTCAAATTCTTCTAAATGGTTTGTAGAAGTGTGATTCAATTGATAAGCTATGGAGAGTGGTCTCGGACACAAGCCCAGGTGTGTTGAATATTCGATGATGAACATACCCCACAAATAACTGTGAGCGAAGTTGAAAACTTCCAAGATTTCGGCCATGTGAGGGATAATTTTATGAGACATCGTCCTGGAATTTCAGAAGATGAAAAATATGATGTTCTGCTGATAGCAATAAAAAATTCTCACAAACCAAGTCACGAAGTCGAAGGCGAGTATTCAGTCACTCAGTCGTCAGTTTTGAAATGTTTGAAAATTCATATAGTTCACGAGCTCAACGGGGATGATTCTAACCGCAGATTACAATTTTGCGAAATCCTGATGGAACGATGCAATAACCCATATTTCTGAGGAAGCTACTTTCTATTTAAACGGCACTGTGAATACACAAAACTGTCGATATTGGTCTCCTGAAAATCCACATTGGAAAATGGAGGCACATACCCAGTTTCCACAAAAAGTTAACGTATTTGCTGGAATGGTTGGAACCTCAATTTTGGGTCCATTTTTCATTGAATGGTGAAAAATATTTGGAGTTGCTCGCAAGAGTCTTGGACTTGGTCTCGAAATAAAAATAATGATTTTAAATCTACTCAATATTAAGATTATTTTGTTGGAAAATGTTATGGCATTTTATTTCAATTGTTTATTTTTCATATGGTAGGTTTTCAAATTTTGTTCATCCAAAATCGAAAATAAATTTTTCAAAATCTTTATTGCAGCTATACAGTTTACAACTGTTGTAAGTAAGGTCGCAGTGGTTAATAAGTATTGCAATATCCTCCGATTCCACACCTCTGCAGCAACTGCATCTTACTTCTCATCGCACAATAATCCATTGTGAAATACAATGAAAACCTTTTTAACATTTCGATCCTTTCTCAAAAATTATATTGTTATGGTGAAATGACCTGTACAAATTGATAATTGCTAAAGACAGAAATATGAAAAACCTATTATAAGCATATAAACTGTTGGACAATTGAATTGGATAATTCAAATTCCTATACGCATTTTTATCCGAGACTAAAATTATCAAGACCAAGTCCAAGACTGAGCCAGTCTCGTCTTGGTCTTGAAACATTAAGACCAATACCAAGACCAAGACTACATTTATATTTCGAGACCAAGACTGATCAGTCTTGGTCTTGGTCTCGCGAAGCCCTAGGCCAGCTAGATCTCCAGACCTTACCCCGTAATTTTTTTCATCGGGTTACCTCAAATTCAAAGTAGATTTCGATAGACGGACCGACCAATCTGGAAGAATTGAATTACAAAATTAGAGACGTAATTAGAATAATTGGACACGAAACAATAAGATAATCCGAGAGAATTCAATCAAACATATTGTCAAGAAGAGAATGCTAGACAATTTGAATATCTAATTTGATCATTTTGGGTATTTTTTTTATTCTATTAAATAATTAGTTATCCGTTAGGATCACGAAAATTGTCCCCTTTCAAACGACGCTATCAGATATGGGTGGTTGCGATTTAAAAAATATCGATGACTTCTATACTAACACAATTAATATGAATTTGAAAACTAAAATTCACGTATGTATCCAAGCAATTTTTTTCTTGCCTGACCCTGTAATTTTAGCGAATTTATTCCAACTCCGAGAGTCTCAATAATTTACCCTCTTCCTGGTATCAAATTAAATGTAATCAACTCAAATCAAATTTGAGATCATTCATTTCAGTTCAGTAGTTCAAGTAATAATGGCAGTGATTGATCATCTTCACAGTTCCTACCCCTCCAATGATGTGTTTTGGCGAAGGCACCATTATATTTCGGACGAATCATATATTTTAAGTGAACAGGGGTAGTACTAAAACGAGACTATTAGTGCGTAGAGCCGACTGGGTGTAATAGTGCATGTTCAACGTTGTCAACATAATTTATTTTCTTGATGAATTAAATGATAATAATAGTCTGTATATTGAAAATATCAGACAAATTATGATGGCTTCAGGAGAGAGACTGGATTTCAGTAAAAAAAAACTTATTCTCTCCTCAATTCAGGCAGATACCAGACAGAAAACAACTTCTTTTCTGGCTAATACCACGACGGACGTTAAATTAAATCTAACAGATCTGTGCAACGTTCTCCCTAGAATCCAGAATCTGTTTCACATAGAGAGTCTGTATATTGATTTGTTTTGTTTTTGTTCGTTTTGATGCGATAATAATGGCTTGGATAGGAATATGAGGTGTTTGATTGTATTCCCGTAAGCGGTTTCAATATAAGCCTCAGGCATTTTTCTCAGTTCAAGAATAATGATAAAATGAATATAAATTTGGCTGCGTTTAATATTACCATGACACATTTTGAAAGAAAGTGTATCAAGTGTAGCTATGGCTAACAAGAAGTAAATTACGAATCGATATTCCAATTTGGAATGAGATGTTTCAGACAAAGGCGTGTTGGTGAGTGACTGTCTTCTAGAAACATTTATATAACAGTAGAGCGAGCTTTAATTTTGTACGAAAAATTGACTTTTTGACCATTTTACTGATTTTTTTTTTCGCTTATTTGTCAGTACGAAGTGTAAGTATGAATTATTTCGATAAAATTTATATTATGGGTGATTTTCTTAAGAGTCCAAGATCAAGAGGCTATGCTAGTAGATACACCTAGTGTCATTAAGATATTATATACTGGGATTAGGATGTACTTGACTGGTATACTTATTGACCAGAAATGTTGCAATAAAGTTTCGTGCCTGAACTGACAAGAATCTTTTTTGTGGTGGAGATTAAATGTCCAATTTCAGATCACTCTCACAGAACAAGTTATTTATTCATATCGAGCGCCAGATGATCTTGACATTCCAAGTAAGCCCGCCAAAAAAGCGTTACCTTGGATCTGACGAGAATGACCGTTAAATTGTTGCGTAAGTTGAGGTCGTCTGGTAGTTCAGAATTTATATTGTTTCGTTATAATTCCACTCTTGCTTTCATGCCTGTTTGTCTACAAGAAAACACATTCGTGTTCTTTTAGGAATTTGTGTGTATGCTTAGAGTTGACCCAATTGAATTCGTGATTTGTTTTGATGAACTGTTACTCCAGAAATGATTCGGAACGACAAAGAGCAAATGTAAGTTTTGAAATTTTCAAATACCTGAATGGTGGAATGAAAACGTATTTTTCTGCTACCTCATTAAAAAACTTCATTTTTGACCCCTAAAGAAAGGGACGAAAATTGTACTTTTTCCGTCGAGAGGAAAACATTTTTCTATCCTGATAACAAAAATATTCATCCATCTAAGTTTGTCAATACGTTACATAAGCAAGAGTTTTTTTACCTCGTGTTTGATTTTGTAAGAAGAAGATTTGTGAAGATAGAATAAAAAATACTTATAAGCGTCTATTTAATTATTTTTATTAAAACAAAAATATATTACATGGTTTGAAAAACTCAACTACGAAGAGAATTTTGTAACTGGAAGGAAAACTATTACCAATTCACTATCATCAAAGTCTTGAACGTCTATTTCAATTATTTCCTCGCATCTACACGCCCCGCAAATGCCAAATAGTAAAGCAATATGAAAAAAAAAACACAATTTACCAAAAAAAGCATATTTTATAATTTAATTAAAGACCTCCAATAGTCAGTTAGATTATTGAGGAAAATAAAATTTGAAAGACCATTCAAACAACCATTTCTGGACTAACCCTAGAACTATTTAGCTTTTACTCATCCATGAGGAAACAAATAATTTTCGTTAACAATAATACGTCTGAAGAAGGACAAATTGAAAATGGTGTCCCTCAAGGCTCGGTCCTGGGACCCTTACATCTCATAATTTTTGTGAATGACATACAAAATTTTCTCCTACCCAATAAATGTATTCTGTTTGCAGATAATACCACCTTAATAAACTCAAAAAAAGACTTACCAAGCTTAGAAAGCTTACTCAGGATAGTGAATGTATGGTCAAAAAATGGTTTGAATCCAACAAACTTACTTTAAATCAAGAAAAAATACAGTATTTAACCATCTTCTCACACCCTGACTAAACCCAGGGCAGTCATGTAAAATTATTAGGTGTGCATATCGACGATAATCTAACATGGTCCACCCATATACAGTATCCAAGTAAAAAACTCTCGAGTGTAACTTTCATGCTCAGAAGACTGAAACAAATCCATGCTCTGATGTTCTCAGGACAGCATGTTTCTCTCTCTTTCATGTACATATTTGTAGCTCTATAATTCTCTAGGGAGTATCATCGCATGTTAATACAATTTTTATACTTCATAAGAAGGCCATAAGATCCTTAACCCATCCTTAAGGATCTTGTAGGCCGCTTTTTATAAGATAAAACATTATGTAAGTTCCATGTGCTTTCATTTACAACTCCCTTCTGGAAATCCATCATAGGAAACATGAACATTCAGACATTTATAGCTACCCAACCAGATCTAATAACGTTTTGAGGACTCATAAATTTAGACTCGAAAAGTCACGTAATAACTCGCTCAACCTCACTTTCTATAATAAATTACCCGATTACCTGAAAGACCTCTTCAACAACACTTTTAAAAAATCCCAAAAAAAATATTTTTCCCACACACTGATTCTACCGACACAAGAATATCTCGATTTCCAATATCGGTAAAACCTGTGATGTTGTGATGACTGGACTTATCTTACATGCCCATTCCCATTTATCAAATTACATGTGTTTTGTGCTTTTATTTCATCCATATGTTTTTGTGTTTTTTATTTCATTTATATTCTTCTAAACAAAAAATGTTGTATGTATGTAATGTCGTATTTACTATTTTATTCTATGGAATTGTATGACCGGCAAAAAATTGTTATGTACATTACCACTACTGTATACTACCACTACCATAATTGTATTTTTATCTATTATGTCATGTATGCATGTATAAATTTAGACTCTGTCTCATTTCTTATTTATTGTGACATTGTTCAACATATTTTTTATTATATTTTTTTTTCAATGTGTTTTTATATACAGGGTGTTCCAAATTGAGTCGGCACCATTGCCAACTCCGTTATTATTGATGCTACGAATTCGGTTAAATGGGCAAACTAGTAGCATTTTTAATGGCCTTCTCGATGCCAAAAACAGAACAAAAAATGACAGTCGCGTATTCAGAATATTTCATAAAATGATATTTCTTTCAATGGAACACCCTATATTTTTTCATGCATTTCGGTTCGTAATAACATTCTCAACAACAAAGCCCATATCACCTTTCTTCCTTAAGTAGAAAATGAGCGACTTATGTGGAAATATTTATTTCTTCCACTAGTACAAAAAATTTCTTTGTTTTGGCGAATAAAACCTCATGATTGTCCAAACACCCAATTTTGGTACTTATGCGAATGACAATATTATGTTACTATTAGCAAAATAAGACAGTAAAAAGAAAAAATTGCGCTGGGATGTGAACTCGTGAAACCCGTGATCATCATGTCGCACCACTCAATTGACACCACTGAGCTATTTGCTATTAATGTACAAAACGATAATTTCCATCTTAAAGCCATTCCGCTAGCCGCATTTATTTTGTGAATCAAAATATGTCTGCTGTAATAATAACTTTGAAGCCGTTTTTGTACAGAACAGAAAATACTGGAGTGTCATATGAATGTGGTATGATTCGATAAAACATAATTATTATGAGCAATCAAGTTGCCTTGAAACTTTGTTAAAATACTATTTGTCAAATATTCTCAAGTATATCATGAAAATGTCATAAATTATTGTAACTGTCAACAACTGTTCGCATATTTTTCGAAATGCCGTTTTCCATCAAGAAATATGTGATATGTTAGACTTGGTTTGCCAGAAAAATAGCGTAAGAGCACTCCAACACAACAGCAATTCGTTCCCCGATAGTGAATTACCTAATCGGCGTTTTTTGCTGTACTTCATCGTCGATTCAGGAACAATGAAAAAGTTTTTGAGAAGAGAACTGAAAAACGTTTTGTATAATATCTGAAGATACAGAAATTGACGTTTTATCCTACTTTGAGGTACATCCAAATAATTTCATCAGAGATTTATCTAGAGGAATAACTGTTCCACTGTCTGGTATTCAACGAATTCTGAAGAAACATAAGATTTCTCCTCATAAGTTAGGACCAGTGCGAACACTGGAACCTGGTGATTCTGAGAGATGATTGGGGTTTTGTCGGTGGTTTATGAATAAATGCAGACAAGATCCAAACTTCTATAGAAATATTACATGGAGCGATGAGGCTAATTTTTCAAATCGTGGGATGTATAAAAGAAATAATATTCATTACTCGAGTAGACATAATCCATTTCTAGTCCATCCCCACAATCCGTAAAGACGATTCAGTATTAATGTCAGTGGCGTATATAGAATGCTGCGAGGCTGTTTTGGAAACAGACGGATTGCTACAAATGGTCCTGTTAAGTGGCCCCCTCGTTCACCAGACATGACACCTCTAGATTTTTAGTTTTGGGGATTTCTGAAGAATAAGGTGTACAAAATGAAACATAATAATGTGGATGAACTGAAAAATTATATTGAAACTATAATTAATGGAATTGATGGCTGAACTGTGTTGAATGCCACACGTAGTGTTCAACAAGATGGCGGTGTGTTTGAACATTTACTCGATATTTTATAGCGCTTTATCAAACCCGTTTGTTATAAATGTTTCCTATTGATAAAACTGTCTTATTCTCACCTTTACGAAAAAAAGTCAAATGAGATTTGTTGTTGAGAATGTTATTACGAATCGAAATGCATGAAAAAATATATGGTGTTCCATTGAAAGAAATACCATTTTATAAAATATTCTGAAAACGCGACTGTCAATTTTTTGGTTGTTTTCGGCATCAAGAAGGCCATTAAAAATGCCACTGGTTTGCCGATTTACCCGAATTTGTAGCATCAATAATAACAGAGTTGGCAATGGTGCCGACTTAATTTGGACTACCCTGTATACTCATAAAGCAAGCCGTATAATTTTTAGGACATTATAAAAATTACGACTTATAAGGTAGTAGAAAAAACTATAAACAAACCTCAAGAGGAAAATGTTTTTCCTCCCGCGGATATCGATGCCCGACGCGAAACGGAGGAAAAGCATTATTTTCCTTCCTTGATATGTAGCTATTCCAACAGACTAGTATGATTGATTACTAAAATGGGTAATGAAATTCTTGTGCGTGCATAGCTCTTATCACACTTGGTCGAGAAATATTTCCATCAATAAAATGTTCAAAGAGCTTCCAGGAGTTCACCAAAATAACAGCAAGATTGGATTCAAACTTAATGGATCATTGTCGTAAACTCGAACGAAGTATTTTATGATCCAGTGGGAAATCCTGTCTGCGAAAGTTCATCCCGCAATATCGAAAATTCATACAAAACGACACCATTCCATGTCTCGTCATTTCACTGTTATATATGGCATCTGCCGCTGGAAGATAATGAAGTTAAGACGTCATTAAAGTAATATTCATATACAAGATGATTGGATTCGTGCTTTGCCGAGATTGCTTTCCAAACGAGACTTGGTAGACTGATTCTTGAGCTAGGAAATTATTTTCTCTGCAGCTCGCCAACGCAAAGTAACTTGAAGTATAACAGAAGCTTTTACAGAATTGACGATGCCTTTTTTCGATGCTTACCATCGGGATCTCGTGAAATGTGAGAGTTAGAGAGTCGGTAACATTGAAAGATCTTGTTTTGAATATCAATTGACCGCTAAGAAGAAATCTGAAATATTTAATTAAATTCCCGAAATATTTGGAAATAACCAAAAAAGTATACTTTTGTTTTTTTGAAACAAGTTTTGAAACAGAACACAACAGAACAGTTTTGAAAACAGTAGAAAACTGAATTGAGGTTCTGGGTTTATTATCATGAAATCTAGAACCTGATGAAACAGGATTTTGAATTGAAGTTTCGTCTCTTCAATCAATACCAATTTTTCATAATGAACATAGAAGCTTGGAAGAATTGGGGTTGATACTGAAAGATTGGGCGGTCAATATGACCGAATTTAAAGAAGCAACGGTGGAGACAATGTGGAACGTTTTGTCCAAACTTTTGCAAGATAATATTTTGATTAACCCGTTTAACTACACAGTATTTGAACCGGCTCGAGATGCCTGCGATGCAATCAGCAAGAAACTACATGCAGATCCATGTAAACGTAAGTCCAGTTCAGTTTCAAATCGAAAAAAATAACGATGACTCTTCAACAAATCGCATTGAATACAATCCGGTGTTCAGTAAAACATGTCAAGGTGATTGTAAAATCTGTAAATGGTTGGTTTCCAATGGTGAAAGACAAAGCTGCCCTGTACGTCTTTTCCATAAACTGATATCAAAACGGGACGACAGTATTACCTCTCCACAACTGTTTGAAACCAAATCGACACTAGAAAAATGAAACTAATAAGTGGTACAATAATGTATCTGTTGGGAGAAATAACTTAAATGGATGAATGAATCTGCTGCTGAGGCAATGAGCTTGAATGCAAAGGACAAAAAGATAACAAATCATTTGAATAGATCAACTGCTGTTAGCGAATTGGCAAAAAGTGGTGTACAAGAACAACAGTTGCTAAAAATTTCTAGTGATAGCAATCAAAACTCTATGAAAATTTCACACCTGTAATTTTGAACCAATCAAATTACGTTATTTTGATAGATCACCATGGCAACGGAGGTATTTTAGTGGATATTTTTTTCTCGTGGGATACCCAACAGCGAATTATACTGAAAATTTTTTGACGTTTACAATAACAGACCATTTTTGTCTTAATGGCGAAAATGCAGAACTTCGAATGATTTTAATTAAGTGTCTATGTCTAATGAAATATAATATTTAGACAATTTTGCAATTTTGCGTAGTTTAGATGCAAATATTCGTGGACAATTCGGAACAAATTTTCTTTCTTCAAGTTGGAGCCACAATCCTCTAATAATCTGAATAAATAAGTCATGGTACGATGATTGATCATCACAACAAACAATTTCACGCATATTTTGCATATAGTATGATTTTCAATTCGATTAATTTTTTAAACAAAGCATTTTATTGGTTTTTCTGGCTGTGTAATATTCTTTATTGTAACAGAACGCGAGTTTTTTTGATGTTTTGAAGCGTCAAAATACAATGATCACATCCTCCTATGATTGATGCTTGCTGACGCTGGTTACGAGTTCTATACCATTAAAGCGCGCATAACGCACGTTAATAGAAATGCAAAAAAAAACAATTTTCTACCACTTAGTTATGATTTTCTACCACTTGTAGTAAGCTCAAGTAACTATAAAATCAAAAAATATTATATTTTTTGTCTCTAAATGGCACTTTTGTCAGTTACTATGGCACACATTTTATGTTTCGCTGGTGAATTGATAAAGAAAATAATTTGCATTGTTAATAAATTTTAAAAATATTTGATTTTCCACCACAATTCGGTGCGGAATTTTCTTACCGAATACCACGCGAAGTCAAATTAATATCCGGAAATAATTTGACCTCTAGTGGTATTACTTCAGGCAGTTACCAAGGAACGAGCTCTCGATTGTCATAAAATTATGTTTTTATTGATTTGATATTAATATTCAACTATTGTTACATCTTGTCTTTTCAAATACTCGAGCTGAGAATAGTGATCTCAATTAACAGATTTGAACAAACAGAGAAAGTGTTAAGTAAGCAAACTTATTTGGTTTTGCTACGAATTCAATTCCTGTTGTGGAGGAGCAGTAACAATATAGCATCTAAGAGAGGCAGAAACGATGAAGAAAGTGAAGTTAGATACAAATATTAAATTCTCCAAGGCAGGATTCTAATTTCTTGACAATTAAACATAACGTTCTAATAATCCAAATTCAGCTTTCTATGTTTTTCAAAAACGTGGTATCTGTAGCAAAAAAACACAAAATAAACTCTTCGTTCCAAGTATCTCGAAACACGCGACTTATATACTTGCTTTGAATTTGCCAACTCTTCGTTTGTTTATTGGTGAGTTTCCGATTTCAATATTTTTCTGATAAGGAGAAATAACTCTGATGAGATACATCCAACCATGAAAATTTTATCCTTCTATAATTTCTGCTGATATAAAAAAAAACAAACAGGTATGATTCAACAGTAGTAGAAGGCAGGAAAGTATGAAATTTTGAAACAATTTCAAATCTTGAATCCAATACTCCTGCCTAGCTTGACTCATACAAGTCTGGAAACCATGACTTTTCTAAAAAATACGTTGACATCCAGTATATTATTCATAGTTCATATATGCATGGAAATATCACAGAGAAATATGAAATACTGATTTTTTTTTACATGTGACGATTATTGGATTCTATGTACACTGTAATGGAACGAATATCAATATTCATTCGTTAACATCGAACAATAATTATTCAAAAATAATAAAATTTCATATTGGATAAAATGTTCGACTGAAAACAGAATTCATCCAAATGCGATATAAATCACAGTATTTCGATTACATGTGTATATGGTGATGAGATGGTATTGATTCGATTCATTCGGAATTGTGCATGTACCAATTTCTATTTATGTTCGAGCATAGTCCTGATCGTCGGGATTTACTACACCACAAAATTTTAAATTTTTGTTGGTGCTTCGATTATCAATTTGTTACATTACCGCGATTTTTTTTGGATGGTGGAACCGGATGTGGGGAATTATTAGTGGTAGCGTTAACATAAACGCATTTACTAAATACTAAATAATTCCGCACCATGCTTGTGTAAAATGGCTTTCGGTTAAATTCCCTGAATTTTTGGTATATTGTATAAAGGGTGGTTCGAAAATTGGGGTACGTCAATCTCTCGTTTTTTAGTTCGGATAGGGGAGAGCATGTCATATATATCAAACATTCTTCAATGTTCAGAACGTCGCACAGTCATTTCATGTATATAGTTCAGAGCCAACATGTTTTTTCGACAGGGTGGTGCATGTATCCACTCAACTGCAGCATTGGGTTTATCCTGGGTTTTCCAACAGCTGAAAAGTGAATACACCACCGAAAACATCAGTAAGTCGCCCCGGAGCGCCACGGCAAATAATAATAATAATAGCCGTCCTCTACCCGCACAGGCTATGCCTTTGGGTACACTCTACGAGTGTTTATGAGGGAGTATTATCATTATTATTATTATTATTGCTGAATAATCCGTAGCCTGCTAGATCCCCAGACCTAACTCCCATGGACTTTTTTTCTAGGAATACCTCGAAGGGAAAGTCTGTAGACAACGGAAATTTAGGGATATCGAACATTTATGGAACATTTAGAGGATATAATAAGGAAATGTTGCCTTATGATCATCCCGCATATGCTCAGAAACATACACTACGAAATGCAGAGCAGAACAATCAGGTGCATTCGAAAAGAAGGCCGACATGTCGAGTGATGCAATAGAAGCTCCGTTTTTTATTATGTTTCGTATGGAGTTAGCTTTCTGGATATTTCTTCATTAATAGTGAATTGAGGAAGAAGTTGATCCGAGTTGCCTTCCAATCTTCACAGATCGTATGCCGTCTGCAGGGTGATTTGCGGATGAGCTATCAGATGCACAATTTCAATCAATCAATCAAATATTCTTTATTGTCGAAGATTAAATATCTTAAGGAATAAGAAAATATTAAAACTAAGTAGTAAGTATGATTAAAAGTCAGACAATACAAAGCAAGTAAAACAGAGTAAAACTTCAAAAGTAAGTATAGATGAAATTCCATTTCGAAATTGCAGAAGTTTCGTAAAATGCCTACCAAATCTCTCTATTTAACTTGGAATAGATTTCAAATTCGGTAGGCGTATACCAAAAATAATGAATTTTACGAATATGAGAAGCAAAAAATTCATAAAAAGTTTTCCTGGAAATAAGAGCTTTCAACTTTAGATCAACTCTGCAAATCGAGAACGATTTGAGATAGAGCAATTTTGCGAACGCCAATCGATTCTAAATGACGAAATCAGTGTAGTCTGTCAATTTCAAGTAGATCTGCGGCAAAAAAATTCTCGAAAAAAGTCCAAATATCATGAAAAGTACAAAACCATCAGATTCACTTGAAATTACCATCATATTCGGTGAGCGTATACGAAAAAGATTGAATTTTACGAAAATGAAAAGAAAAAAATCCAAAAACATTTTTGGCTGGATATAACAGCACTTAACTTCAGAAGAACTTTTCAAATCGAGAACGGTTTGAGATAGAGCAATTCTGCGAACGCCAATCGAGTCAGAATGACGAAATTAGTGTAGTTAGTGATTTTCAAGTCAATTGGCGGCAAAGAAATTATTATTATTATCATGAAAAGTACAAAACCATCAGAATTACTTGAAATTAACACCATATACTCAAAATTTCATGCTGATTCCGGAAATGTATGATTTATATATGAATTGAAATTGAATTTTACGAAAATGGAAAGAAAAAAATCCAAAAAAATGTTTAGCTGGATATAACAGCACTTAACTTCAGATGAACTTTTCAAATCGAGAACGGTTGTTTTGAAAAATATCAAAGTATCCTCAAACGTATTTTGTCGAGCTGATTTCGAATATATCATCAAAAATTAAATTAGATGAAGAATATTGAGCAAGAAATCATAGCCATATCGTTAATCCTCAGAGGAATTCAAGTTTTGATACAATATTCGAAATCAACTCGTCGAGAAACTTAGGAGGTCAACAATCGAATTTTCGAAAAATGTAAAATAAAAATTTTCGAAAAAAGGGTAATTTCAAAATTGCAGAGGTTTTGTAAAAAGCCTACCAAATCTTTATTTGACTCAGAATCGATTTCAAATTTGGTGAGCGTATACGAAAATGATTGAATTTTACTAATATGAAGAGAAAAAAAATCGAAAAATTTTTTTGGCTGGATATAACAGCACTTAACTTCAGAAGAACTTTTCAAATCGATAACGGTTCAAGATAGAGCAATTCTGCGAACGCCAATCAATTCAGAATGACGAAATTAGTACAGTTAGTGAATTTCAAGTCAATCGGCGGCAAACAAATTATTACTCAAAAAAAGTCCAAGGGGTATACCCCTAAAAATCACGATAATTGCAAAATCATTAGAATCACTTGAAATTACTACCATATTCTCAAAATTCCTTGCTGATTCCGAAAATATATGATTTGAATATGCTCAGATACAAGGTGTACCATAAAAAGCGATAAAATTTCCTCGCACCTATTTTTCGAAAATGTTTCAATTTTAGAAAAATCCCAAAGTGATGTCAAACATATATTTTGTCGAGCTGATTTCAAATATGTCATCAAAAATTAAATCATATGAAGGATTGAGCGAGAACTGAAAATTTCCTCGCACCTATTTTTCGAAAATTTTTCAATTTTAGAAAAATCCCAAAGTAATGTCAAACATATATTTTGTCGAGCTGATTTCAAATATATCATCAAAAATTAAATCATATGAAGGATTGAGCGAGAACTGAAAATGGTTTTGTCGAAATCGCAAAAGTCACTGTCATTTCGTTAGTCCCCAGTGGAATTCAAGTTTTTATACAATATTCAAAATCAGCTCGCCGAGAAACGAATATGTGATTAAAAAATTTTCCGACCTATTCGAATTACGACCTGTCTTTTCACATTGGTTGCAACACAGTTGGATTGCTTTCAATTGATTTTGAACTACAGATGTCATTTGTTGTAGCTGATTTTGAAAAATACTTGTTTTTCCTGAGTGGCCACAAGAAATGAGGTTTTGTCAGCACCAAGTACGATTAATGCAATTTTCTAGATGACAGTTGAGCGAAACTTAAGTTTATCTGGGGCCCGAATCTCAAATGTCTATTATTATTCTTTGTCGCATGCGACAAAATATGTCCATCGCCTTTCTCGAATGTGCATTGAAAAAAGATGGAAATATTTTGTATTTGAGAATCGGGCCCCTGGTCGTCTAGTGTTTTTCGAAAAATTAAAGTACTTGGGTGCTCTTGGGTCAGTTTAAGTTTTTTTCATCTTCCTCGTATACAAAAGGATATAATTGAAATGTGGATAGTGCAATTCAAGTTTGGGAGGATGCAGGTATCTTTATGAACAAATAAAATTTTCTGAGAAATTTTCAATAAACTTTTTTCCCATTTGTTGCCAAACTGAATAATCAGGGATTGACGTACTCTCATTTTAGAACACCCTGTATAAATTGAATCTTGACTGAATAGAATTAATTCTCGAATTGTATCATTTTATAACTATGAAGAAATTGGCGGGCCTACCTCACCTTGTGGTCACCCAGTATTTTTTGTCGAACCTTTTCAACAATGAAAAAGTTCAGTTCAGGTATAAAATCCAAGAAGTTCCGTGGAGTTCAACAATATTTATGAGTGCCTATTCCTGAAGTCCAGATTTGCACCGATACCAGATTCGCCACTGTTGATAGCAATGAATACATGTTATATTATTATCCGTTTGCCTGTCACATAGTAATGCTGCAATCTTTCTGACTGTTCTAAAAATATCATGATACACACTCCCCATACTAGTGGACCAGATTGAAACGTATTGAACAGCATCATCTCTCTGTCTGGAAGCAAGACGTAAAAAACCATATCGTAATATGTAAATATAAAATAATCACCTGAGTTTATTTTGGCTGAAGTGACGTCACAACACATATGTCTACCCAAAATAATCATGGCGCCAGTTCCGTACATCGTTCATTGCGAATCACGAACGATTGTCATTTACAAATTGCTTTATTTTGAATATTTTCCAGGATATCGTTCTGTGGAATTTATCTGATTTTTTTATAATTCGTATGTTACAAGATAGTTTGAGTTTACCAGAATCCAGAATAATAATACTTTTCCAGAAAATAAACGAACAATTTCTACTAGTTTCAGATCTCAGACTGATACATATGAATTTTCAAAAGCCGGTCCAATGATCCAACCTTTAGGTATCCTAAAATTGCATCAACTGGAATTTACCGACTCTGCTTCCTTTGCTGTTGGAAATCACATCGTCACTCATTCTTCGGTATTCTTCGGTTGAGGTTCAGAGCTGAACATTTTTAGAATTTCAGTATGTTCATGGCAAAAATATTCCAGAGAATCCATGCAACAGAATCGTCAATTCAATTCAATTCGTTTGACATCTTAGAGTAAAATTGATCTAGTTTCCTTAATATCTTGGAACATCCAGTATCTTCAACCTGGAATTTGAGAAAAAGTAATTGAAAGATACTTATTGTTAGAAGAGTTTAAATACTTGGGGCTGAACTTAGACTTGAAGCTTACCTGGAACAAACATCTGGAAAACATACTGACACTGACAAGGACAAGGTTGTGAAAGAATACGGGGTACCCTTCTCTTTAAGCGTTTCCACCAAGTGGAAAATAAAAGGCAAACATCTGTCAGAAAACAACTACTTCCCTGGCTACTACCACGACGGACATTAAACTACATCTGACAGATGTTTGTGCAACGTTCTTCCAAGAAGACCCAGTTGCAAGTGCTTGTCCTGTAATTAAACAGAAGATTATCCTTCATTTGACGGGAGTGAAGCTAGCCACATCCACAAAATACACTGAGAAAAATATATAGAAGAATAAAATGAATCATTATCTATGTTAATACACGTTGTACATGTATTTTGATGACAGGGAATTATTCTAGGGGTCAAATTTAATAAGGGAGTTGTGATATTATAGTTTGTTGGGCCGTCCGAAGGGGTGGAAAAGGGGTGGATATAGAAAATAAATCATTATTTATGGTAATACGCGTTGTACACGAATTTTGAACACAGGAAATCAATCTAGGATTCAAAGTTGATAAGGGAGTTGTGAAATTATAGTTTGTCAGGCCGTCCGAAGGGGTGGAATAGGGGTGGATATAGAAAATAAATCATTATCTATGGAAATACGAGTTGTAAACGAATTTTGAACAAGGCAAATCAATGTAGAGTTCAGAGTTGATGAGGTAGTTGTGAAGTTATAGTTTGTCAGGCCATCCAGGGGGTGGAAATGGGGTGGATATAGAAAATGAATCATTATCTATGGTAATACGCGTTGTACACGAATTTTGAACACAGTTAATCAATCTAGGGTTCAAAGTTGATAAGATAGTTGCGAAATTATAGTTTGTCAGGCCGTCCGAAGGGGTGGAATAGGGGTGGATATAGAAAATGAATCATTATCTATGGTAATACGCGTTGTACACGAATTTTGAACACAGGAAATCAATCTAGGATTCAAAGTTGATAAGGGAGTTGTGATATTATAGTTTGTTGGGACGTCCGAAGGGGTGGAAAAGGGGTGGATATAGAAAATAAATCATTATTTATGGTAATACGCGTTGTACACGAATTTTGAACACAGGAAATCAATCTAGGATTCAAAGTTGATAAGGGAGTTGTGAAATTATAGTTTGTCAGGCCGTCCGAAGGGGTGGAATAGGGGTGGATATAGAAAATAAATCATTATCTATGGAAATACGAGTTGTAAACGAATTTTGAACACGGCAAATCAATGTAGAGTTCAGAGTTGATGAGGTAGTTGTGAAATTATAGTTTGTCAGGCCATCCAGGGGGTGGAAATGGGGTGGATATAGAAAATGAATCATTATCTATGGTAATACGCGTTGTACACGAATTTTGAACACAGTTAATCAATCTAGGGTTCAAACTTGATAAGATAGTTGCGAAATTATAGTTTGTCAGGCCGTCCGAAGGGGTGGAATAGGGGTGGATATAGAAAATAAATCATTATCTATGGAAATACGAGTTGTAAACGAATTTTGAACACGAAAAATCAATCTAGGGTTCAAAGTTGATAAGGTAGTTGCGAAATTATAGTTTGTCAGGCCGTCCGAAGGGGTGGAATAGGGGTGGATATAAAAAATAACTCATTATCTATGGAAATACGAGTTGTACCCTAAATTGATTTTTCGTGTTCAAAATTCGTTTACAACTCGTATTTCCATAGATAATGATTTATTTTCTATATCCACTTCTTTTCCACCCCTTTGGATGGCCTGAAAAACTATAATTTCGCACCTATCTTATAAACTTTGAACCCTAGATTGATTTTCCTTGTTCAAAATTCGTTTTCAACTCGTATTTCCATAGATAATGATTTATTTTCTATATCCACCTCTTTTCCACCCCTTTGGATGGCCTGAAAAACTATAATTTCACACCTATCTTATAAACTTTGAACCCTAGATTGATTTTCCTTGTTCAAAATTCGTTTACAACTCGTATTTCCATAGATAATGATTTATTTTTTATATCCACCCCTATTCCACCCTTTCGGACGGCCTGACAAACTATAATTTCGCAACTACCTTATCAACTTTGAACTCTAGATTGATTTTCCGTGTTCAAAATTCGTTTACAACTCGTATTTCCATAGGTAATGATTTATTTTCTATATCCACCCCTATTCCACCCCTTTGGACGGCCTGACAAACTATAATTTCGCAACTATCTTATCAACTTTGAACCCTAGATTGATTTTCCGTGTTCAAAATTCGTTTACAACTCGTATTTCCATAGGTAATGATTTATTTTCTATATCCACCCCTATTCCACCCCTTCGGACGGCCTGACAAACTATAATTTCGCAACTACCTTATCAACTTTGAACCCTAGATTGATTTTCCGTGTTCAAAATTCGTTTACAACTCGTATTTCCATAGATAATGATTTATTTTCTATATCCACCCCTATTTCACCCCTTCGGACGGCCTGACAAACTATAATTTCGCAACTACCTTATCAACCTTGAACCGTAGATTGATTTCCTGTGTTCAAAATTCGTTTACAACTCGTATTTCCATACATAATGATTTATTTTCTATATCCACCCCTATTCCACCCCTTCGGACGGCCTGACAAACTATAATTTCGCAACTATCTTATCAACTTTGAACCGTAGATTGATTTCCTGTGTTCAAAATTCGTTTACAACTCGTATTTCCATAGATAATGATTTATTTTCTATATCCACCCCTATTCCACCCCTTCGGACGGCCTGACAAACTATAATTTTGCAACTATCTTATCAACTTTGAACCCTAGATTGATTTCCTGTGTTCAAAATTCGTTTACAACTCGTATTTCCATAGATAATGATTTATTTTCTATATCCACCCCTATTCCACTCCATCGGACGGCCTGACAAACTATAATTTCGCAACTATCTTATCAACTTTGAACCCTAGATTGATTTCCTGTGTTCAAAATTCGTTTACAACTCGTATTTCCATACATAATGATTTATTTTCTATATCCACCCCTATTCCACCCCTTCGGACGGCCTGACAAATTATAATTTCGCACCTATCTTATAAACTTTGAACCGTAGATTAATTTTCCGTGTTCAAAATTCGTTTACAACTCGTATTTCCATAGGTAATGATTTATTTTCTATATCCACCCCTATTCCACCCCTTCGGACGGCCTGACAAACTATAATTTCGCAACTATCTTATCAACTTTGAACCCTAGATTGATTTTCTGTGTTAAAAATTCTTGAACAACTCGTATTACCATAGATAATGATTCATTTTCTATATCCACCCCATTTCCACCCCCAGGATGGCCTGACAAACTATAATTTCACAACTACCTCATCAACTCTGAACCCTACATTGATTTTCCGTGTTCAAAATTCGTTTACAACTCGTATTTCCATAGATAATGATTTATTTTCTATATCCACCCCTATTCCACCCCTTCGGACGGCCTGATAAACTATAATTTCGCAACTACCTTATCAACTTTGAACCCTAGATTGATTTTCCGTGTTCAAAATTCGTTTACAACTCGTATTTCCATAGATAATGATTTATTTTCTATATCCACCCCTATTTCACCCCTTCGGACGGCCTGACAAACTATAATTTCGCAACTACCTTATCAACCTTGAACCGTAGATTGATTTCCTGTGTTCAAAATTCGTTTACAACTCGTATTTCCATAGAAAATGATTTATTTTCTATATCCACCCCTATTCCACCCCATCGGACGGCCTGACAAACTATAATTTCGCAACTATCTTATCAACTTTGAACCCTAGATTGATTTCCTGTGTTCAAAATTCGTTTACAACTCGTATTTCCATACATAATGATTTATTTTCTATATCCACCCCTATTCCACCCCTTCGGACGGCCTGACAAACTATAATTTCGCAACTATCTTATCAACTTTGAACCGTAGATTGATTTCCTGTGTTCAAAATTCGTTTACAACTCGTATTTCCATAGATAATGATTTATTTTCTATATCCACCCCTATTCCACCCCTTCGGACGGCCTGATAAACTATAATTTCGCAACTACCTTATCAACTTTGAACCCTAGATTGATTTTCCGTGTTCAAAATTCGTTTACAACTCGTATTTCCATAGATAATGATTTATTTTTTATATCCACCCCTATTCCACCCTTTCGGACGGCCTGACAAACTATAATTTCGCAACTATCTTATCAACTTTGAACCCTAGATTGATTTTCCGTGTTCAAAATTCGTTTACAACTCGTATTTCCATAGGTAATGATTTATTTTCTATATCCACCCCTATTCCACCCCTTCGGACGGCCTGACAAACTATAATTTCGCAACTATCTTATCAACTTTGAACCCTAGATTGATTTTCCGTGTTCAAAATTCGTTTACAACTCGTATTTCCATAGGTAATGATTTATTTTCTATATCCACCCCTATTCCACCACTTCAGACGGCCTGACAAACTATAATTTCGCAACTACCTTATCAACTTTGAACCCTAGATTGATTTTCCGTGTTCAAAATTCGTTTACAACTCGTATTTCCATAGATAATGATTTATTTTCTATATCCACCCCTATTTCACCCCTTCGGACGGCCTGACAAACTATAATTTCGCAACTATCTTATCAACCTTGAACCGTAGATTGATTTCCTGTGTTCAAAATTCGTTTACAACTCGTATTTCCATAGAAAATGATTTATTTTCTATATCCACCCCTATTCCACCCCATCGGACGGCCTGACAAACTATAATTTCGCAACTGTCTTATCAACTTTGAACCCTAGATTGATTTCCTGTGTTCAAAATTCGTTTACAACTCGTATTTCCATACATAATGATTTA
This sequence comes from Chrysolina americana, assembly GCA_958502065.1. Taxonomy (NCBI): domain Eukaryota; kingdom Metazoa; phylum Arthropoda; class Insecta; order Coleoptera; family Chrysomelidae; genus Chrysolina; species Chrysolina americana. The sequence goes on from OY293412.1 coordinate 92,923,727, forward strand.
TTTTCTATATCCACCCCTATTCCACCCCTTCGGACGGCCTGACAAACTATAATTTCGCAACTATCTTATCAACTTTGAACCGTAGATTGATTTCCTGTGTTCAAAATTCGTTTACAACTCGTATTTCCATAGATAATGATTTATTTTCTATATCCACCCCTATTCCACCCCTTTGGACGGCCTGACAAACTATAATTTTGCAACTATCTTATCAACTTTGAACCCTAGATTGATTTCCTGTGTTCAAAATTCGTTTACAACTCGTATTTCCATAGATAATGATTTATTTTCTATATCCACCCCTATTCCACTCCTTCGGACGGCCTGACAAACTATAATTTCGCAACTATCTTATCGACTTTGAACCCTAGATTGATTTCCTGTGTTCAAAATTCGTTTACAACTCGTATTTCCATACATAATGATTTATTTTCTATATCCACCCCTATTCCACCCCTTCGGACGGCCTGACAAATTATAATTTCGCACCTATCTTATAAACTTTGAACCGTAGATTAATTTTCCGTGTTCAAAATTCGTTTACAACTCGTATTTCCATAGGTAATGATTTATTTTCTATATCCACCCCTATTCCACCCCTTCGGACGGCCTGACAAACTATAATTTCGCAACTATCTTATCAACTTTGAACCCTAGATTGATTTTCTGTGTTAAAAATTCTTGAACAACTCGTATTACCATAGATAATGATTCATTTTCTATATCCACCCCATTTCCACCCCCTGGATGGCCTGACAAACTATAATTTCACAACTACCTCATCAACTCTGAACCCTACATTGATTTTCCGTGTTCAAAATTCGTTTACAACTCGTATTTCCATAGATAATGATTTATTTTCTATATCCACCCCTATTCCACCCCTTCGGACGGCCTGATAAACTATAATTTCGCAACTACCTTATCAACTTTGAACCCTAGATTGATTTTCCCTGTTCAAAATTCGTTTACAACTCGTATTTCCATAGATAATGATTTATTTTCTATATCCACCCCTATTTCACCCCTTCGGACGGCCTGACAAACTATAATTTCGCAACTACTCTATCAACCTTGAACCGTAGATTGATTTCCTGTGTTCAAAATTCGTTTACAACTCGTATTTCCATAGAAAATGATTTATTTTCTATATCCACCCCTATTCCACCCCATCGGACGGCCTGACAAACTATAATTTCGCAACTATCTTATCAACTTTGAACCCTAGATTGATTTCCTGTGTTCAAAATTCGTTTACAACTCGTATTTCCATACATAATGATTTATTTTCTATATCCACCCCTATTCCACCCCTTCAGACGGCCTGACAAACTATAATTTCGCAACTATCTTATCAATTTTGAACCGTAGATTGATTTCCTGTGTTCAAAATTCGTTTACAACTCGTATTTCCATAGATAATGATTTATTTTCTATATCCACCCCTATTCCACCCCTTCGGACGGCCTGACAAACTATAATTTTGCAACTATCTTATCAACTTTGAACCCTAGATTGATTTCCTGTGTTCAAAATTCGTTTACAACTCGTATTTCCATAGATAATGATTTATTTTCTATATCCACCTCTTTTCCACCCCTTTGGATGGCCTAAAAAACTATAATTTCACACCTATCTTATAAACTTTGAACCCTAGATTGATTTTCCTTGTTCAAAATTCGTTTACAACTCGTATTTCCATAGATAATGATTTATTTTTTATATCCACCCCTATTCCACCCTTTCGGACGGCCTGACAAACTATAATTTCGCAACTACCTTATCAACTTTGAACTCTAGATTGATTTTCCGTGTTCAAAATTCGTTTACAACTCGTATTTCCATAGGTAACGATTTGTTTTCTATATCCACCCCTATTCCACCCCTTCGGACGGCCTGACAAACTATAATTTCGCAACTATCTTATCAACTTTGAACCCTAGATTGATTTTCCGTGTTCAAAATTCGTTTACAACTCGTATTTCCATAGGTAATGATTTATTTTCTATATCCACCCCTATTCCACCCCTTCGGACGGCCTGACAAACTATAATTTCGCAACTACCTTATCAACTTTGAACCCTAGATTGATTTTCCGTGTTCAAAATTCGTTTACAACTCGTATATCCATAGATAATGATTTATTTTCTATATCCACCCCTATTTCACCCCTTCGGACGGCCTGACAAACTATAATTTCGCAACTACCTTATCAACCTAGAACCGTAGATTGATTTCCTGTGTTCAAAATTCGTTTACAACTCGTATTTCCATACATAATGATTTATTTTCTATATCCACCCCTATTCCACCCCTTCGGACGGCCTGACAAACTATAATTTCGCAACTATCTTATCAACTTTGAACCGTAGATTGATTTCCTGTGTTCAAAATTCGTTTAAAACTCGTATTTCCATAGATAATGATTTATTTTCTATATCCACCCCTATTCCACCCCTTCGGACGGCCTGACAAACTATAATTTTGCAACTATCTTATCAACTTTGAACCCTAGATTGATTTCCTGTGTTCAAAATTCGTTTACAACTCGTATTTCCATAGATAATGATTTATTTTCTATATCCACCCCTATTCCACTCCTTCGGACGGCCTGACAAACTATAATTTCGCAACTATCTTATCAACTTTGAACCCTAGATTGATTTCCTGTGTTCAAAATTCGTTTACAACTCGTATTTCCATACATAATGATTTATTTTCTATATCCACCCCTATTCCACCCCTTCGGACGGCCTGACAAATTATAATTTCGCACCTATCTTATAAACTTTGAACCGTAGATTAATTTTCCGTGTTCAAAATTCGTTTACAACTCGTGTTTCCATAGGTAATGATTTATTTTCTATATCCACCCCTATTCCACCCCTTCGGACGGCCTGACAAACTATAATTTCGCAACTATCTTATCAACTTTGAACCCTAGATTGATTTTCTGTGTTAAAAATTCTTGAACAACTCGTATTACCATAGATAATGATTCATTTTCTATATCCACCCCATTTCCACCCCCTGGATGGCCTGACAAACTATAATTTCACAACTACCTCATCAACTCTGAACCCTACATTGATTTTCCGTGTTCAAAATTCGTTTACAACTCGTATTTCCATAGATAATGATTTATTTTCTATATCCACCCCTATTCCACCTCTTCGGACGGCCTGATAAACTATAATTTCGCAACTACCTTATCAACTTTGAACCCTCGATTGATTTTCCGTGTTCAAAATTCGTTTACAACTCGTATTTCCATAGATAATGATTTATTTTCTATATCCACCCCTATTTCACCCCTTCGGACGGCCTGACAAACTATAATTTCGCAACTACCTTATCAACCTTGAACCGTAGATTGATTTCCTGTGTTCAAAATTCGTTTACAACTTGTATTTCCATAGAAAATGATTTATTTTCTATATCCACCCCTATTCCACCCCATCGGACGGCCTGACAAACTATAATTTCGCAACTATCTCATCAACTTTGAACCCTGGATTGATTTCCTGTGTTCAAAATTCGTTTACAACTCGTATTTCCAAACATAATGATTTATTTTCTATATCCACCCCTATTCCACCCCTTCGGACGGCCTGACAAACTATAATTTCGCAACTATCTTATCAACTTTGAACCGTAGATTGATTTCCTGTGTTCAAAATTCGTTTACAACTCGTATTTCCATAGATAATGATTTATTTTCTATATCCACCCCTATTCCACCCCTTCGGACGGCCTGATAAACTATAATTTCGCAACTACCTTATCAACTTTGAACCCTAGATTGATTTTCCGTGTTCAAAATTCGTTTACAACTCGTATTTCCATAGATAATGATTTATTTTTTATATCCACCCCTATTCCACCCTTTCGGACGGCCTGACAAACTATAATATCGCAACTATCTTATCAACTTTGAACCCTAGATTGATTTTCCGTGTTCAAAATTCGTTTACAACTCGTATTTCCATAGGTAATGATTTATTTTCTATATCCACCCCTATTCCACCCCTTCGGACGGCCTGACAAACTATAATTTCGCAACTATCTTATCAACTTTGAACCCTAGATTGATTTTCTGTGTTCAAAATTCGTTTACAACTCGTATTTCCATAGGTAATGATTTATTTTCTATATCCACCCCTATTCCACCCCTTCGGACGGCCTGACAAACTATAATTTTGCAACTACCTTATCAACTTTGAACCCTAGATTGATTTTCCGTGTTCAAAATTCGTTTACAACTCGTATTTCCATAGATAATGATTTATTTTCTATATCCACCCCTATTTCACCCCTTCGGACGGCCTGACAAACTATAATTTCGCAACTATCTTATCAACCTTGAACCGTAGATTGATTTCCTGTGTTCAAAATACGTTTACAACTCGTATTTCCATAGAAAATGATTTATTTTCTATATCCACCCCTATTCCACCCCATCGGACGGCCTGACAAACTATAATTTCGCAACTGTCTTATCAACTTTGAACCCTAGATTGATTTCCTGTGTTCAAAATTCGTTTACAACTCGTATTTCCATACATAATGATTTATTTTCTATATCCACCCCTATTCCACCCCTTCGGACGGCCTGACAAACTATAATTTCGCAACTATCTTATCAACTTTGAACCGTAGATTGATTTCCTGTGTTCAAAATTCGTTTACAACTCGTATTTCCATAGATAATGATTTATTTTCTATATCCACCCCTATTCCACCCCTTCGGACGGCCTGACAAACTATAATTTCGCAACTATCTTATCAACTTTGAACCGTAGATTGATTTCCTGTGTTCAAAATTCGTTTACAACTCGTATTTCCATAGATAATGATTTATTTTCTATATCCACCCCTATTCCACCCCTTCGGACGGCCTGACAAACTATAATTTCGCAACTATCTTATAAACTTTGAACCGTAGATTAATTTTCCGTGTTCAAAATTCGTTTACAACTCGTATTTCCATAGGTAATGATTTATTTTCTATATCCACCCCTATTCCACCCCTTCGGACGGCCTGACAAACTATAATTTCGCAACTATCTTATCAACTTTGAACCCTAGATTGGTTTTCTGTGTTAAAAATTCTTGAACAACTCGTATTACCATAGATAATGATTCATTTTCTATATCCACCCCATTTCCACCCCCTGGATGGCCTGACAAACTATAATTTCACAACTACCTCATCAACTCTGAACCCTACATTGATTTTCCGTGTTCAAAATTCGTTTACAACTCGTATTTCCATAGATAATGATTTATTTTCTATATCCACCCCTATTCCACCCCTTCGGACGGCCTGATAAACTATAATTTCGCAACTACCTTATCAACTTTGAACCCTAGATTGATTTTCCGTGTTCAAAATTCGTTTACAACTCGTATTTCCATAGATAATGATTTATTTTCTATATCCACCCCTATTTCACCCCTTCGGACGGCCTGACAAACTATAACTTCGCAACTACCTTATCAACCTTGAACCGTAGATTGATTTCCTGTGTTCAAAATTCGTTTACAACTCGTATTTCCATAGAAAATGATTTATTTTCTATATCCACCCCTATTCCACCCCATCGGACGGCCTGACAAACTATAATTTCGCAACTATCTTATCAACTTTGAACCCTAGATTGATTTCCTGTGTTCAAAATTCGTTTACAACTCGTATTTCCATACATAATGATTTATTTTCTATATCCACCCCTATTCCACCCCTTCGGACGGCCTGACAAACTATAATTTCGCAACTATCTTATCAATTTTGAACCGTAGATTGATTTCCTGTGTTCAAAATTCGTTTACAACTCGTATTTCCATAGATAATGATTTATTTTCTATATCCACCCCTATTCCACCCCTTCGGACGGCCTGACAAACTATAATTTTGCAACTATCTTATCAAATTTGAACCGTAGATTGATTTCCTGTGTTCAAAATTCGTTTACAACTCGTATTTCCATAGATAATGATTTATTTTCTATATCCACCCCTATTCCACTCCTTCGGACGGCCTGACAAACTATAATTTCGCAACTATCTTATCAACTTTGAACCCTAGATTGATTTCCTGTGTTCAAAATTCGTTTACAACTCGTATTTCCATACATAATGATTTATTTTCTATATCCACCCCTATTCCACCCCTTCGGACGGCCTGACAAATTATAATTTCGCACCTATCTTATAAACTTTGAACCGTAGATTAATTTTCCGTGTTCAAAATTCGTTTACAACTCGTATTTCCATAGATAATGATTTATTTTCTGTATCCACCCCTATTCCACCCCTTCGGACTGCCTGACAACTATAATTTCGCACCCATCTTATAAACTTTGAACCCTAGATTGATTTCCTGTGTTCAAAATTCGTTTACAACTCGTATTTCCATAGATAATGATTTATTTTCTATATCCACCCCTATTTCACCCCTTCGGACGGCCTGTCAAACTATAATTTCGCAACTACCTTATCAACCTTGAACCGTAGATCGATTTCCTGTGTTCAAAATTCGTTTACAACTCGTATTTCCATACATAATGATTTATTTTCTATATCCACCCCTATTCCACCCCTTCGGACGGCCTGACAAATTATAATTTCGCACCTATCTTATAAACTTTGAACCGTAGAATAATTTTCCGTGTTCAAAATTCGTTTACAACTCGTATTTCCATAGATAATGATTTATTTTCTATATCCACCCCTATTCCACCCCTTCGGACGGCCTGACAACTATAATTTCGCACCCATCTTATAAACTTTGAACCCTAGATTGATTTCCTGTGTTCAAAATTCGTTTACAACTCGTATTTCCATAGATAATGATTTATTTTCTATATCCACCCCTATTTCACCCCTTCGGACGGCCTGACAAACTATAATTTCGCAACTACCTTATCAACCTTGAACCGTAGATTGATTTCCTGTGTTCAAAATTCGTTTACAACTCGTATTTCCATAGAAAATGATTTATTTTCTATATCCACCCCTATTCCACCCCATCGGACGGCCTGACAAACTATAATTTCGCAACTATCTTATCAACTTTGAACCCTATATTGAATTCCTGTGTTCAAAATTCGTTTACAACTCGTATTTCCATAGATAATGATTTATTTTTTATATCCACCCCTATTCCACCCCTTCGGACGGCCTGACAAACTATAATTTCGCACCTATCTTATAAACTTTGAACCGTAGATTAATTTTCCGTGTTCAAAATTCGTTTACAACTCGTATTTCCATAGATAATGATTTATTTTCTATATCCACCCCTATTCCACCCCTTCGGACGGCCTGACAAACTATAATTTCGCAACTATCTTATCAACTTTGAACCGTACATTGATTTCCTGTGTTCAAAATTCGTTTACAACTCGTATTTCCATACATAATGATTTATTTTCTATATTCACCCCTATTCCACCCCTTCGGACGGCCTGACAAACTATAATTTCGCAACTATCTTATCAACTTTGAACCGTAGATTGATTTCCTGTGTTCAAAATTCGTTTACAACTCGTAATTCCATAGATAATGATTTATTTTTTATATCCACCCCTATTCCACCCCTTCGGACGGCCTGACAAACTATAATTTCGCACCTATCTTATAAACTTTGAACCGTAGATTAATTTTCCGTGTTCAAAATTCGTTTACAACTCGTATTTCCATAGATAATGATTTATTTTCTATATCCACCCCTATTCCACCCCTTCGGACGGCCTGACAAACTATAATTTCGCACCTATCTTATAAACTTTGAACCGTAGATTAATTTTCCGTGTTCAAAATTCGTTTACAACTCGTATTTCCATAGAAAATGATTTATTTTCTATATCCACCTCTATTCCACCCCTTCGGACGGCCTGACAAACTATAATTTCGCAACTATCTTATCAACTTTGAACCGTACATTGATTTCCTGTGTTCAAAATTCGTTTACAACTCGTATTTCCAAAGATAATGATTTATTTTCTATATCCACCCCTATTCCACCCCTTCGGACGGCCTGACAAACTATAATTTCGCAACTGTCTTATCAACTTTGAACCGTAGATTGATTTCCTGTGTTCAAAATTCGTGTACAACGCGTATTAAAATAGATTATGATTTATCATATTCTTCTATATATTTTTCTCAGTGTACATTGTGGATGTGGCTAGCTTCACTCCCGTCTTCATTTGGCTGGGAATGACATGCATGTTTCGAGGTTTATTGCTTCTCATCAGTGACAGGGTAGGTCGGACAACATTATAATTGTCCTGTCCCTGCCAAATGAATAATAATCAACTGTTCACTAATATTTCCCCACGGATGACCCTACGAACTACAACAAAGTTGAACGCAGCGCCATCCGCACGGAACAAGACAAAACACTCCCAAGTAGCACAGTCTCCGGGAAGAGAAAACTGTAAAAATTCGAGTTCGAATATATTGTGCCAGAGAGGTATCAACATTGTGAAAGAATACGGGGTACCCTTCTCTCTAAGCGTTTCCAAAAGGCAAACATCTGTCAGAAAACAACTGTCAGATGTAGTTCAATGTCCGTCGTGGTATTAGCCCGGGAAGTTGTTGTTTTCTGACAGATGTTTGCCTTTTATATTTCACTTGGTGGAAACGCTTAGAGAGAAGGGTACCCCGTATTCTTTCACAATGTTGATACAATATATTGATACAATGACACAATATATTCGAACTTGTTCGAATTTTTACATAAAGGACAAGGATATCATTGATGATGGCTAGGTTCGGCAGAAAATGGGAACTGGGACCCAAAAAATTGCTTTGGCTTAACACAACGATAGTGAGACCCTCGATAACATATGGGGCCCTGCTGTGGTGGCCAAAGGCAGAACAAGTTACAACCAGGAGGAAACTGCTCGGAGTTACTGGTGCAATGTTCGGCAAATTGACGATCAACCTGGAGATAATCCTCCCTCTTCTGTATCTGCACAATGTAGTGGAGGCGAGGATTGAAGTACCCAGACTGAAGTGCATAGGCCAATGGAGAGGCAACGTAGGTCATTCCAACATAATCGTGGTCATTATAATCCAAGCATCTGGGATGTCAAGGGACAAAATTACCCCAACCAAGTCCTTTGATGGAACATTCACCACCATCATTCGAAATAGGGAAGTCACATCAAGGGTCCTACCAATGCTGTCAAGGGGGCAAATCTGGTACATAGATGGCTCCAAGACAAGAAATGGGGCAAGGGCTAGCATATACGGGCAGAAATCGAGGGATAACATTAGCTCAAGCCTCGGTACTTCAAGCCTCTGTATTCCAAGTGAAGGTAACAGCTACTTCCGTCCGCACAAGATATATTAAGGAGGGGTCCTGGAAACCTACCTATAGTTATTCTCTCCGACAGCCAGGCAGCAATAAAGGCTCTGCGATAGGAGCAAAAAACAGGGTGAAATTCATCTGGGTACCAGTGGTCCAATTCTCGAGTTTGTACGTATGCGAATACAATTTACTGTTTCACATCAATACATACGAAATATGTATGGTTATCTCTCTTTTTCGTATACCAATTGAAGCCGAAAGATTCGAGAATAGCCTCCCTGATCACAACGGCATCCAGGGAAATGAGAACGCAGATACCCTAGAAAGAGCGGTGGCAGCACCAACTCTTATTGGACCAGAACCAGCCTGTGGAATCACAGTTGGGGATATTAAGTAGGACACGAAGACGCCTCAGGCAATACTCACAGGAAAATAATGGTAATGAGGTCAACTGACCGGCTACCAAGGCATCTTTTTGAACTGAGTCGGAACTCCTTAAGGAAGGTGGTAAGACTGATGATAGGACACTGCCACCTGAGGAAACACTTGCACAAGTTGGGGATACATCAAGACTTCGTATTATGCAGGTTCTGTGGTGAGGAGAACGAAGTTGCCTCATTTATATTGTTTCGCATAAGGATGGATATCTTCGGACACTAATGAATAAGATAGCATCCCACAGGAAAACCTCGTGAGATATCTCCAGGAGTTCTTCAGAAGATCCGGATTACTCACGAGATAAACCTGACAGCAGGAGGCAGAAAGGTTTCTCTCTGAACCACCTACACTTCGGCGGATGGCCAGCTCCGCTGCATGATATTAATAATAACAATAAAAAAATGTCAAAGGGTATTTTGTCGTTAAAAATGAGTTTCGCTATTTTGTGGATTTTCCTCGAAATATCTTGGTAGTGTTGGGAAATTATAGTCACAGGAAGGTCTACTAACTGCTTGCTTGTGGATTGGCTATCATTAGAACCTGAGGTATTGCACCATCACTTGAAATTCAGTGTTGTATACATTCTTATTGACTTTTGGTAAAGTATTTGATATATTTTTTGTCCCCAAATAAAAATGATGCTTCCCTAACAACTTAACTTTCGTTGTGTTTTATTTACCCATTTCATGGTCGGTGAGAAATCAATAATTTCCCACATCCAATTCATCTGAGATATTACTTAAGTTTTTCATAGGGTCATTAACATTAATAGTGGCTAAATCGAATGGTGTTGAAATTAAACAATAATGATAATGGTACACCACTCTGTGTCCTCTATATCTTCATGAAAATGGTGTCTTGCCTTTTTTTCGTCCGGGAAGAGTTTTCTAATGAAAAAATTAAATGCATTCATTGAGAATGAGAAAAAATTGCATTGGTGGCAAACGAAGGCATTTTATTTCTTGAATCAAGAACCATCCGAGTCAAGAGAATATATTTATGGGGAGATAGAGGATAATAATAAAAATAATATAAAGTCATCAGGAGTTCAGATACCTCCTCAGCTTAGTATGCGATGATGAAAAAGGAGGGATTTGAGTATTTATCTTCGTGTTCGATACTGAACGGATGAACCCAAACTCCGTCACCGAGTTGGAACCCATTCAGCAAAAAAGCCACGTCAGAACTGCGGAGAGTGAGAGTCTTCTGCAGCTACATAAGGATGAGCCAATGCATGGGATCTTCTTCAAGAACATTGAAGACCTTAGCTCATCCAAAAACCTGACTTTTGCATTTCTCAGGTCAAGTGGTCTGATGTCGGAAACCGAGGGATTCATAATGGCCTGCTAGGAAGGTGTCTTCAACACCTTCGTGTACCGTAGTTTCGTGATGGGTATATAGGTTTCTGACACTAGATGCAGAGCGTGTCGTGGGGCAGCTGAGACCATAATGCATTAGCTGTCAGCATGTCCAGCTTATGCATTTCAGCTTATATCCACAGGCATACGAGTGTCGTAGTACAACACGCCGTACGGTATAGATGAGACACCGGTGTTGCCTTATGCTCCGGGTGATATTGAGTCCGTTGTAGAGAATGAGAAGGGCCGAATCTATTGGAACTACTCATTTCCCACTCAATAAGCCTGATGTAGTCCTCCTCGGCCATCAAAGTAGGACGAATTTCGTCATTCAGTTTTTAGCTCCTGGAAAAATGAACATCGTCCGAAAAGAGAAGAAAAAACGGGCTAAGTATCGCAAACCATTCTGTTGCAATAGTGATTCTGATAAAAGGGGTGCTTGGTGGAATGATGGACTCAATGATGCTCAATGATGCTCTCAAGCTTAAAAATCATAACGGCTTGCCGTGGTATGGCAAAAATGTTGGCATAACGAATGCAGAAGGCCGTCATCCTGAGATCATTCTGCCTGCTCAGGGCACATGATTCTCGGACCCAATAGCCACTTACCCCATGGCGTGGGGAGTGGTTACTGGGGTAACTGATCCAGCGTGCCCTCCGAAAGTATCGGAGCTTCGGATACAGGGCCTTACTGGGAAATTTTCAACGATTAAAATAATATTTATTCGACAAAACAATAGTGGCATACCAATATTTTATTGTGGGGCGTATTAACAGGGGCGCTAGTGAAAAAAATCAAAAATTAACTTAATTTTGGAAAAAGTATGATGAGGTTTAAACCCTACTCTATCGGTATGGTATTTTACTGCCACCGTTTGTTTAATACAAGATATCTACACCAGTTGGACACCGGTCGCCGTATAAAAGAGATGAAATTGCATCTCCTGTATTTTGGTTTTGATGGAATCCTAGTTGATTAAAGGACACGAGATGTTCTGGTCATGCAGCTAATATCATTTGTGTGAACGTGACGTATTGAACATGCACTGATAAAAAAAAGATCAGAGTTCGATAACACTCAATCCAATTTCATAACAAATTTTTCACATAACCTTTGGCCCTTCATTCCTCATCCAGTTTATTTTTCACTGATGACGAATTTCCACAAAATATGAAAATATGCTCATTTCTTTTCAACATAAGCATTATAGAGTGAGATATTCTATCAACAATTCCGGATGCATGAGTAAACTATATTTCTTCCACTATAAACTGCTGAAAACTTTGATTTACGATAAACTATTCTCAATAGTTATTGCTCTAATTACTTGGTGAACTTTACTGGATCTTTACTAAAAAGGCATCTGGAACTGAGTTACTGATCACCTGTTGATATATACCGGTTGAATCACTCCCATAATTTCAACAGTTGATTCCTTGGTCTTAAATAAACATGGTTATATGAAAGATGGGTTCTAAATACGACACGTGTTGGGATATGTATGGCATTCAAAATAAACTGGAAATTTGGATCAATAAAGCAAGTGTGCTTGGGATCGCACTAGTCTTCTGATGACTTCCAAATGAAACTGAATTGATAATGGAGGTTTTCTAATAAACTAATTATCGAATCACTGATGACATTTCGAAAACTAATTGCCATTTTTTTTCCAGTACATCGGTACACTTGACGTACCAAGGCCCACAAGTAAAGTGGAGATCGTAGCTGCCATGAGAAGGATTCGGGTGAGTTGAAAGCGTGTTCAATATCTCCCACAAAAGTTACTCAGATGTTCACCATGTAACTTGACGGGTAACATTTGTTATTTCTACTTCACATCAATGATTTTTTCAGAACAACTTTCCCCTCTTGAATTTGTCAACAGAAATAAATCCTTTTATATAGATGATGGAAAAAAAATTGCAAAAATGGGTGCTTGTTGGATAAATAACTTGAAATCATGTTTAGCATAATTACATTATTGTTTATGAACCAAGAATGTTTCGAATATTAATTTTCATCACTCCAGTTTAACAGGGGAAATCAATCGAGAGAGAAAGGCGTATCTCGTACTGTAACATAATCCTATTTACAAAGTGATCCATCGCAGTGGAATACGACGTAGGGGTTGAGCTGATCTGAATTATACGAATTATATGTATCTTGTTTACAAATGTTGCGAGCAAAAACCATCGCCTCTTTGACAGTTGTAAAAGTAATTTAACCTGGTGTATTTACTCTTGGATATTGAATTTGTGAATAAACATCATCATGAAATGGAGACGACTCGAAGTTGAAAACGACAACATACAGGACTATTCGGAGGGTCTGCACACGAAGTATGTTATTGATATACAGTACAACTCTTGAATTGCTGGTGGAATAGTGGGAACATAAATGTGTTGATTTTATTGAAGATATGAACGTTATGTTCATAAAGTTGTGGAATCATCTGCGACTGAATGACAAACTTCAGTCACCATTTTCCACTGTTCAAGATAACCTCTTGGGAGGTATTGTTGGAAAAAAGAAATATTCTCTATTGAAAACTAAAAAAAAATGAGATATTTTTGGAATATTCACCAGAAAACAAAGACTATAGAAAACTATGAAGAAAAAATCTGAAAGTGAAAATTGGTATTTACATTCATATAGTTGATTTTTCAATTTCTCAGTCTTTCTCTGAATATTACGAGATTTTCCTTCTCCTGGGCACCAACACATTAATAATAGTTTGCCTCATTCTTCTTTTGAAGTCGTTATCAAGCTGTGTGTTTCCTATTAGTATATGTTTCCTGATGAAACTTCTGTGTTGTTCAACAAAATTGTGGAAATGAGATTTGAATATAAAAAATCCCAAAAGATCACTTTCAAAAAAGTTAGGACTAATTGGAATGAATGATGATAGCTTAGGCAGTGCCCTCTGAGTGCTACATAAATATTTGGATTTCTCTCCTCAAAAAAGCCAGTTCAAAAAATTTGGTTGAAAATTTCAATTTTATTGCCAAGTTTAAAAAAAATAACTCAAAATAAAATTACAACTTCATCAACCTCTATTTCCGAAACGAAACATTTGCGGACATATAATCATATGAACTTCTCAATCTCAAATCAGTTAAAGAATTGCCCTTTGGAGTTTGTACAAATAGTCGATAAACACCCTGTATATGATATATGATTGCTTTTTGAAATGGTCTGTTTTCTGTCACATAAAAAGTATAGATTGTCTACGGTAGTGTCACTTAATTTATGACAAAGATTTTTATGTGAAATAATGTCTTGAAGACTTGAGATGTTACACATCAATTGAGATTATACGAGGGTGGGCTGAAATGTTCTCGGACTAGCCCAGAAACACACAACCTTCTTGGGAAAAATTAAATTTTTTACTGTACATATCTCAATTTTAGATTGAAACACTCCATCCGACAATCCACCAATGTTTCTTTACATTCTAAAAAATACGATTCTCGAAAGCTCTCAAAATATGCATCTGTTTCAGCTAAACGTTAATGAGTAGAACTCAAAATTTACTTACTTATCACCCTAATATCAGAACAGTCAATTACAGTTATTCATACATCAATATTCCTTTTCTTTTTTTTCATTTTATTAGTTTCTTTTGATTTTCCAATATCAGGAAAGTCAATTACAATTGTTCATACATGATTTTTTCGTTTCTTTCGATTTCCACGATTTCCAAGAATCACAGAAAGTCTGAATGTAACTTTGTGGTACCCAACAGATAGAATAAATTCTAGTAAAACTTCCAATAACACTTTTACGATTGCACATAAAACAAAGCATCGGAGAGAGTGAAATAAATTGAACCGTTAACTTTTGTGGAAGGATTAATGTGACCCATTACACCACGCTCTCTTTCAGTACGAATTCAAAGCCAAAGGAATCAAGAAGAAGAAGGTGACAATAGAAGTTTCCGTGGATGGCGTCAAAGTCACGCTGAGGAAAAAACGAAAGGTGAGTGTTCTCGTCTGGAAACATTAAAGTTTTCTGCTCATGTGGAGAAACAAGAGAATGCTCTAAACTCTTCCAATTTGCCGGAAATGGCTAGAGACTACGGAAAGCACTAGATATTTATTAAGAAGTTTTATTTTCTATGGACCGTGAAGACGGTGTAATCGTCTTGTGGTTGTGAATCCGGAATAAAGGACGCCCTTTTTGTAGTGTCGCTGTCTCTGGCAAGATTGTTGATTTATGAATAATAGACACCATAGTTTTTCAATGTTTTGACGCAGTGTTTAAAATGAGACTATTGATGTCAATATTTTTATTGAAATAATTTGCTGCTCCAACAAAATAGAGTCAAATTCAGTTACTCTTTAAATATCAAATTCTCAAACGTACCTTGACATCGAAAGAATCTTTTTATTCAATGATAATAAGTAACCAACTACTTCTCAATTTAGTCACCACCATATCAGTTGATTTGATTCAATTTATAATCTGAAGTGATGTAATCATTACTTTTTAAAATCACAAAGGAGTTTGCTAATCAAATACAATTTCATATTTTGCAAATACTGGAATAGTTATTTATTATACAAGGGGAAAAGGTATTAGATTTTACCTCGAGGTTCTATGCCTCAAAGGTTGCGTCACTCTCACAGCTGATAATTTAAATGATAACTGAAGTTGTGAAAGTAGTCCAATATTCTTATTTTTTCAGCGGAAACATTGGCTGGACGATGGCAAATCTGTTCTTCTCAATCACCCAGTATATAGGATATTTTATGTTTCCCACGATTCCCAGGACCTCAAAATATTTAGTTATATAGCTAGAGATGGAGCATCCAACGTCTTCAAATGTGCTGTTTTCAAATCCAATAAGAAGGTAAGCATTTTTTGAGTTTACCAGTGTAAATGAACGCATTTGAATTCGATAGTTCGACACTCCAAACCCATCACACTATTCAATAAGCTAAACACAACATAATCGAAATTAAATTTCGTTCCAGTTTTTGCTAGCGAAATTTCTCAACATTTTGCATCGATAATGAAATGGAAGAAGTGATATCTTTCATGACCATCATACGTACATCACTCAACTGAATTGCCTGTATACAGTATATCTGAAAAATGCTCGGCAGTTTTTTCGAATAAAGGCAGAGAAGTACATTTGAATAAATGGATAAACTGCGTAAATATGGAATTAGAGTACCAGCGTTGGATATTTTGCGGAATTATTCATCAAATAAAAGCCAGAGGGTACAAATTGACAATGAAAAAAGTACACCATTAAAAGTCACTACGGGTATACCACAGGGAATAGTGTTGAGGCCTATTCAGTATTAGCATGATAAATGGCTCCACAGGTCGTATTATTTCCTACGCTGATGATACGGCATAAGTATACACCAATGAAACATGGGCCAAAGCATATTGTAAGGTAATGAAAGGGTTAAGAGATATCCAAGTCTGTCTTGATGATTATTTTTTCAGTCTGAATATTACGAAAACTAAATTTATTGCATTCACTTTGAAAAATAATGATCAACCGAGTTTGAATTCTTTGAAAATCCATTTCCCCAATTGATCAAACCCAGAAACTTGGAGATCCTCCTGGACCAGCATGCCATCCACGTAACAAATAGACCGAGACAACTGACATTTACATTTCATAATTTGAGAGAAATTTTGCCAAGAGAAAATGTACACACCATCTATGTCTCACGCAGAATCAGCCATTAGATATTGTATTACAGTTTGGGGAGGTGAATAGCATTCAGACTATGCAAAATACAATACTAAACATTCTCTATAAAAAAACTGAATACTTTTCTATTGAAAACCTATATACGCGCTTGCTGAATATACGAAGTTTATACGCTTTCGAATAGTTAGTATGGATGTTCGTTAATGACTTATATAATTTCACACAAAACTCATCTATGAATTTGCCGATGTATGAAAGAAAACATTCTCTAATAAGTATTTTTATACATGGTCCTAAACTTTTTCTCTTATTGACTGAAGATAATCAAAAAATTAAATAGGTTTATAAATCTGATCTCCAAAAATGTATACATCGAAATCAAGCAATGATAAAAAAAAACTGTGCACGAATAGAAGCATCAGTCTTTCTCTGCACCATTCAAGAATAGAGTTCAGTCGTCTTGCACAGTGCGATGATATCAGTGAGTGAAAGTGAACTTTCGAATCGTCGAACAGAAACACTTGTGGCTCATATGGGATATGTGATATTACTTGCATATATTAGGAACAGAAGTGGGCTGAGAACGGATCCTTGAAGTACACCCTTCGAAACTGTTGTGTTGGAGGAGTAACATAATTTTGAACAATTAAAAATCACTGAACAAAAAAATGATTAAGAGAAACACATTTTTTTCAATAATTTAATAAGACTGTAGTGACAGATGCCACCGAAATTTACGCAAAAATCAGTGGCAGTAAAAAACCCTGAACCCACCGTGATAACGGAGAAACTGACGTAGCACTCTATAAAATTAACTTGTTCGTTCGATACTCTGACCAATTTGCAAACAAAATTGTGTGGTCGCCCGAGGCAATGAATCTCCAATTTTCAAATTAGCTTTTTTGATTGTCCCAATCTGCCTACACATCAGGCGATCTGCAACCCAAATATTTCTAGTTTTTGTGTGATAATAGTTTTGGTATGTGATGTTTCATTGTGCTCGAAAGATGAACTGATGGTTGTAATTAATAATGTTTGGATGATATTAGTTCTAAATTCCGTGACTTTTGTTAACTTTCTTCTGTGCTTCGCGTCATATCGACCGATGTTCAATTACTAAAATCAAAAAACCATTGCTTGTTGAATACTGGACCGAGTCCAATTATCATGTCCGCAACCCACGATGGCGTTGAAATATCATACTAATTAATTCATGCGACTCCGAATCCCATTTCAATTTATGGCGAAGGTGCCAATCACAACAATTTTTCAAAGTGAATATTTTTAGATTTTGTGCGAACTTGAACGTTCGTTTCACTATTTCTGTCAAGAGCGAAATAAGTTACGATGTATATCACGATCTGATAAAAAAGTTATATAAATATCTACAGACATTTTCATACATCTATCCTGATCGATCGATGCGATAATGTGTGAATATAAAAATATCCTACATTTTGGTTACGTTGAGAATATACCAATAGATATCAAACTTTATGAGCAAACTCTTCATCACAATATCAATATACATATGAATATAATATGAATAATTTGGATACACATTCTGAATAATAAATAATTTGTTAAAATATACCTACATTCATACGTAACATAAATAGATTAACGTCATATTTTAATTATAAGAAAGAAATAATAAATACCTATATTTTCAGTTGCAATATCACAAGACAGTGAGAATAAAGTGAAAATAATTTGACAGATTTTTCAAAAAATGGCAAAAAGTTTGAGAAAAAATCTGGAGAATTATTTTCTACTTTATTGAACTCTCGTGTGGTATTCGATAGTTTTTATTTGATGCCGCAATCATAGACCTATTCTCAATACATATATCAGTTTTATTTCAACAATTTACTTGAATCACTATAAACAGAATGAAGTTTGGAATTTGAAGTTCTCATCATGAAATATACAATTATTATGGATGTTTGTCCTTGGCTGGAGGATTCCGTAAAATTGTTTTGTTCTGTTGGATTGAAAGCTATTGCTTTCTTTCTGTCTCTAGGTTATCAATTGAAACTGTTTCCAAATTGACACGTTACTCAAAATAGTACTTACATGCATTTTCGTTGGGAAAATTCCTACTATATTAATGCTGTGATTGGCCTGAACGTACACGAATGCTTTGAATTGATGGTTTCGATTGGTTACAAGAATAGTAAAAAAAATTATCAAATTTATAATTCTGCCCTCATTCAAATTAATAATATTCTTTTACTAATTACACAAATGAATTTTTAAAACTATCCAAGAACACACATTTGATTTCATAAGGCATATAAGAATTAATAACGAAATATGGTGGATTACGTAATCCAATCTTCCGCAATAAAACCTTTACAATAGGTAAAGTCGTCGGCAAGTATTCAACAAAAAACAACTACTGCCCCCTACGACCATTGAATTATATTTGTTTAATACTTGGCAAAGTTTTCTACAAGAACCACTTTGGAATGCATTTCAAATATCAAAGCTAAAATTATTTTTCGATTTAATTGGGGGAACACCTCTGTACCGGTTTCATGGTCATTGCCAATCATCAGCGAAGGCTAGTTCGACCCAATTGAATCGAAAAATCCTTTCATCCTAATTGGAAATCCCTGAGACAAACACTGAGGTATGAATTCAGCGCCATCTCTGGGTTCCAGTTTAAAATGCACTCCGACTACGTGTCGACTTCAACATGAAGCCAGAAACATCATGAAAGAGGGGCGACACCACTTGACGGAAGACCATAAAACTAATAATGAAATATGGTGGATTACGTAATCCAATCTTCCGCAATAAAACCTATACAATAGGTAAAGTCGTCGGCAAGTATTCAACAAAAAACAACTACTGCCCCCTACGACCATTGAATTATATTTGTTTAATACTTGGCAAAGTTTTCTACAAGAACCACTTTGGAATGCATTTCAAATATCAAAGCTGAAATTATTTTTCGATTTGATTGGGGGAACACCTCCGTACCGGTTTCATGGTCATTGCCAATCATCAGCGAAGGCTAGTTCGACCCAATTGAATCGAAAAATACTTTCATCCTAATTGGAAATCCCTGAGACAAACACTGAGGTATGAATTCAGCGCCATCTCTGGGTTCCAGTTTAAAATGCACTCCGACTACGTGTCGACTTCAACATGAAGCCAGAAACATCATGAAAGAGGGGCGACACCACTTGACGGAAGACCATAAAACTAATAATGAAATATGGTGGATTACGTAATCCAATCTTCCGCAATAAAACCTATACAATAGGTAAAGTAGTCGGCAAGTATTCAACAAAAAACAACTACTGCCCCCTACGACCATTGAATTATATTTGTTTAATACTTGGCAAAGTTTTCTACAAGAACCACTTTGCAATGCATTTCAAATATCAAAGCTGGAATTATTTTTCGATTTGATTGGGGGAACACCTCCGTACCGGTTTCATGGTCAATGCCAATCATCAGCGAAGGCTAGTTCGACCCAATTGAATCGAAAAATCCTTTCATCCTAATTGGAAATCCCTGAGACAAACACTGAGGTATGAATTCAGCGCCATCTCTGGGTTCCAGTTTAAAATGCACTCCGACTACGTGTCGACTTCAACATGAAGCCAGAAACATCATGAAAGAGGGGCGACACCACTTGACGGAAGACCATAAAACTAATAATGAAATATGGTGGATTACGTAATCCAATCTTCCGCAATAAAACCTATACAATAGGTAAAGTCGTCGGCAAGTATTCAACAAAAAACAACTACTTCCCCCTACTACCATTTAATTATATTTGTTTAATACTTGGCAAAGTTTTCTACAAGAACCACTTTGCAATGCATTTCAAATATCAAAGCTGAAATTATTTTTCGATTTAATTGGGGGAACACCTCCGTACCGGTTTCATGGTCATTGCCAACCATCAGCGAAGGCTAGTTCGACCCAATTGAATCGAAAAATCCTTTCATCCTAATTGGAAATCCCTGAGACAAACACTGAGGTATGAATTCAGCGCCATCTCTGGGTTCCAGTTTAAAATGCACTCCGACTACGTGTCGACTTCAACATGAAGCCAGAAACATCATGAAAGAGGGGCGACACAACTTGACGGAAGACCATAAAACTAATAATGAAATATGGTGGATTACGTAATCCAATCTTCCGCAATAAATCCTATACAATAGGTAAAGTCGTCGGCAAGTATTCAACAAAAAACAACTACTGCCCCCTACGACCATTGAATTATATTTGTTTAATACTTGGCAAAGTTTTCTACAAGAACCACTTTGCAATGCATTTCAAATATCAAAGCTGAAATTATTTTTCGACTTAATTGGGGGAACACCTCCGTACCGGTTTCATGGTCATTGCCAATCATCAGCGATGATGAGTACAATTGGTCTGGGAGGAGAAATGCTATGCTGGTTCTATCTAAAACTTTCAAACAAATGTGTTCTGATGTTATCTCTTCTTCTTGACTGAACCAGCATAGCATTTCTCCTGCCAGGCCGATTGTACTCATATGTTTGTTGAGCCTACAATGCCCTGTGAGAAGTCCTAGCAATATTCTACTCTAGTGCTCCTCTTCTGTGAATGTTGGTTGCGATTGTTTGATAAACTCTTTGGCTTGTCTCATTCCTGAGGAATTGTTTTAAAATTCTTGAGATTTCTGTTGGATCCATGATTTGGTGTTTGTTTTTAGTACAGCTTTTGACATACCGCAGAACGGTTCTAAACCTTCAGGGCCTTACTTGCCCCTTCACGGGCTAGTGAATTGACCTCTTCATTGCCTCTATAACCTGTGTGTGCTGGTATCCAGGCTAGGGTCAGTCTGTTTTGACTGCCCAGCTCTTTTAGGGCTTCAATGCAGTCTCAAACAAGTTTGGAAGTAACTTGCATTTAGTTGACTGCTTTTATTGCAGCTTGGCTGTCTAAGTAAATGACTATGGTTTGAAAACTCATGCCTTATTAGCTCTTAAGCGCAATGGTGTATTGCGACGATTTCCGCTTGAAATATCGTCGCATATATACCTAATCTCAATGAGATTTTTAACTTTGGCTTGATTCCATAAATGCCGGCTCCTGAACCTTCATCAGCTTCTGAGCCATCTGTGTAGACAGCGATGTACATTAAACTCAAGCTCTATTTCAAGATAATCGTTTCTCTATCATCTCAGTTTGTTACGAAATTATGAAAACTAAGTATTTGAATATCTGCTTCTGTCAATTCTCAATGCCGAATCATAATCCATGACAAGCATATTTCTGTGTTATGATTATTTCCCATCAAATTGAAATCCGTATTTATTAATATTGGCTCGTATTCGACGGCACATGAAAAATGGGTCACGAGTTATCTTCATCTATTTCATTCTAACCGAGCACTAAGCAAGCGTCATTATTCTCTGTCGGTAGAGCTCACAGCCAATCTTTTGTTTGTTATTTTCATCAATTCTCTGTTCGTGACAGATATACTTCAGTCAACATCGAGCATCCAGCTACAGTGTAGACTTATCATTTCAACGCAAAAAAATAATCAATGTTTGATGGAACCCACGCGAATATTCATCGGAAAAAATGCAAAATGAAATGTTTTTTCGAAGGAAGATGCCACATATTAATCACATGATGTTCGGGCAAATTGACTGTCGACGGCACAAAGCTTGCTTTTTATGAATCTATTTTTACAGCAATACGAAGATACCAAAATACTCGTGAATTGCTCTGAATGTGAATTCTGACTGAATAATGAGAATCTCGAATGATTGATTGTTTTGTGGCATCAGAAAATATCACTCTACTTCTTCTTCGATGAAAGCACAGACTAAATTGGGCATTGGCCTCTGTCATCTTTTGCCTCCACTCCTCTCTGTAACTCCGGCTCCCCATAATTTTTGGGATCTCTACAAATACCTTTTCTTGAGCATCCTACTATTCTCTTGGCTACCTAGGAGATCCATAAGATTATCCTCGATTCAGTTCACCTAATTCGTCGTAGTTCCTAGAGTCTGAACAGTTCTCTAAAAGGGGGTTCTTTGGAAACTAAATATAGTTTATTAGTGAGAAACTATTCAAATAATATTATTTTCAATGGGTGTCAGAAGATTGCGTTACACAAGGGTCTTATTTGAGCCCCGTCTTATTCGCCATCAATGTGAATGAAATATGCAGTAACATTATTCCTTTGAATCCATCCTTTTTGCACACGTTGCTATTTTTACTTTATCGGATTGTGATAATGATAAGTTATAGTCTCATCTGATAACTCCTCATTACATCAAGGAATTTGACTCGAATAATTTTTATCTCTCTAAAATAAAAAGAAAACAGAAGTGGTTTGGTTGGTTCCTATTTTAATGCCATAGAAAAATCAAACGAATCGAAATAAATATCATATTGTTATCAAAAATGACTGGGTGGTTGAATATTTGACTCTGAAGCTTCTAAACGAGTCTCAACATTGAAAAATATTCTTAAAAATTCCCTAAATAGTTAATTTGGACTGAACAGTAGTGATGAATACTCTAATTCCCTAGAATAGTTACAATTCACAAATTTGGGATACAGGAAATTCAGTTATGAAAATTTTGGGTGTGTAAACAGTATAACCAAGGGTAGTAAAATGTATTAAATGAGGTAATCACCTTTATACTATGGCGTTGATAGAAATGAATCTTCTATTATTTTAATATTTTAAACTTTATTACCATGGCATTATAAAATATCGTTTTACTTTAAATAGTTATGAACTTTAACGAATACATATCATAAACCGATCGGTTTATTATATTTTATCATCAAAACTACTACTACCAACTTTTGGAGGTAATCACTCTTACTAACTATTATTGTTAGATTAATTATGTATTGCCTTTTTTACCTATATGAGAAAATTATAATGTTTGACATTACATGAGTATGATAAATCGTATAAAAATTGTCGTACATGGTATTATACATTTTTTACTATACAATATTATAGATATTTCTTTCCGTGTAATAATACCTAATCAAAGTGCAAAACCATGACATAATCAACCCCTCCAGACTACATAACGAATAAAAGAACAGCAACTGATTTTGACTTGACTTTAGTACATAACACCAGAAAGACCAGGTCGGATCTATTATCTTTTACTTAACAATTTCGACTCGTTCATTCAGACAGAAATTTTTTATTGATTCTTCTTATTCTCTCAGCAAAAAATGTCCCACAACTCTCTCCACTAGTGGCTTGGTGATTTAAAGATATCGACTTCTATCAGCTGAAGTTTTCCTGGAATTTGTGGCAGCCGTAACAGTGGCGGGCCTTGGTCTCAGACCGGATGATGTGTCTGAAAAGGTGTGAAAAAACTATGGAAATTCTAAAAAAACCTATATATTGTCTTTCTTTTACAATATCGTATCGAGTGACCACAGAATCTGTTTGCTTCTTGCAGATGTTTTTTACGATTCCATAGCCTACTACCTAAAACAATATTGCGTAATTATCTGGATTTATTCTCGCGTTTGAATGCATTCTCCTTTGGTTAATTCTGAGAAGTTTTTGCCAAATATTTTGGTGTCTCAGTTAAATGAAACATTTTGCAATTGAACAACCATGACCAGAAAATGTATTTAGAGCGAAACAGTGTACCTCACACAGAGTGTACTTCAATATCTTTTCCTTTAATCGATAGATTGAATGAGAGGAAAAACTGAATGGATAGAAAGAAAATTCCCTTGGATTTTCATCTGTAGGATTACTCAGAAAGAAAAATTTATGCCACAAGAACTAGAGACTTCGAAAAAATACCAATACAGGAATGGTGCTGTGGAAATCTACTGAAAATTAACGGTAATAAAACTAAATTCATGCTCACTGCTAATGAAAGGAATTATAATAATTTTCTAATGAATAACATGGAAATAAAAATTGGTAACGAAATAATCGAACAGGTAAAAAATTCAAATATCTTGGTATAATAGTTGATTATAAATTAACTTTCAAAGAACATGAAGACTATTTAATAAAAACAATATCTTGTAAAGTAAACTATCTTTATAGATGTTCAAAATATCTCAATCAATGGACCAAAAGGATTATATTCAACACTATTATACTTCCCCATTTCACTTACTGCTCAACTATTTTGTATCTACTGAATCAAAATCGAATATGTAGATTTAAAAAATTGCAGAACAGATCAATGCGCACAATTCTCTCTTGCAATAGACGTACTCCCATTTCAACAATGTTGAGCGGACTAGAGTGGTTGTCTATAAAATAATTTTTATTGTACCATGCACTCATTTTTGTATTTAAAATACGTAATGGAAGTGTACCAGACTACTTGAAAGATAAAGTTAACTATAATTTTGAATATCATCGCTATGAAACGAGATCTAGAAGAGATTTCCATATTCTGCAATCTCACAAAATATTTATTCAAAACTCCATTTTCATAAAAGGCTCAAGAGCATTTAAGGAATTGCCATATGAAGTTGAAAGTGCACGCTCCCTCAGTACTTTCAAAAATACTTATTTTAATTACTATGTTACCACTACAATTTTTTATATATACTTTTTAACAACTGTGCATAATGTGTAGTGGTGCTGTCTGACATATTTTTGTTTCAAATGTACAATGTATTAGTTTTTTATGATTAAATATATATATATAGTAGAGAGGTAGTCTTTGCTGACTAGTTAGGATGCAAAAGGGGAAGATTTTTTGGGTAAAAGCAGCAAGCAAAACGTGTACTCTTTTAACACTATAATTCCGATATTTCGACAGTGGTTACTGTCATCTTCAGGGAAGCTACAATTAATAAGCAGGATTGTAAACTAAATGGAGTGAAGCCCAATAATAGCTATACTTACTGTGTTATTGAGGTTGAATGCTAATGATGTAATAAATGAGATATAAACAATATCGAGTGTACAACATGACGTTGATGATAAAGTAACAAGTTAAAAACAATTAAAATTTTTTAGTCAAAGATTGAAAACATTTTAAAATTATATGAAATTTTTTTAGGTGTGAACCATGTGCACACCATGAACCTACAATTTGGTTAGTAAACCAGACAAATGACATGTGAAATTTAAAGAAGAAAATATTATTTGACATGTGACAGTAAAGCACACGATTTGGCCTGTGCTTATAGAGTTAGACAGCCAATTTTATCCATTCAAAAGAGCGGTCACATTTCTTTAGAATTGTTTTTAATTTTATTTGAACAGTAATTAAATTTGTTCTGGGGTTTTTTTATCAGGAAGTAATAGGTATGAATAAATTTCACTTAAATGATTGAGATCTGTTTTTTTATTTAAGCAATTATTAGATTGAGAAATAAAAGCCATTTCCATAAAAAGTCTCTTAGTAGAGTTACACTCCTTTGTCAATTTTTTTTTGTCTATGCATATATATATATATATATATATATATATATATATATATATATATATATATATATATATATATATCACAAAAACCTAACGTAATTATACCTGAGGAGTAGACAGATTGAGACCTCAGCGTAGAATTACGTTTTAACCTTTCATTAATTTTCTTTCTATTTCAGTTCTTGAAAATGGCTCCAAAATCGGAGCCGAAACGTCGAATTTCAACAAATTCTAGACTCTAATTCTATATATATATATATATATATATATATATATATATATATATATATATATATATATATATATATATATATATATATATATATATATATATATATATATATATATATATATATACACAGTGAGGACCAAAAGTCTGTCGCTTCCCCTGTAACTTCTTTATTCTACATATTACAAAAAAATGTTAAAGACGTAAGTTGTAGGGTTTCATTCGATCTCTTTACTGGTTTAAGTTTCATTCATACAGAGTGTCTCAAAAAAGCACGGTGACTTAGAAGTTAATTTATTTAAATGGGACACCCTGTATTTCATTGCATTATTACATTCTACGTTGAATTCTGAACAAGTTTGATGGATGGTTTTCTATCAAAAAAGTTAATAGTTTTGGACTTATGAACACTTGTAAATAATTATTTCGACTACTTTTGCACCAGTTCACGAATAAATTAATGAGGTAGGCTATGCACGCAAGGCGCGTTTATTTCATCTATGACAACGAAAAAAAATTCTTATCTGGTTTTGCCAAATGTCATTGACATTTTGTAGGTTTCCAAAACTTTGTTTCAAACGGTTTTCAATTTCTCTTGTTGATTAATATGGCTCGTTCAGTAGCAGACAAAGTTGAAGCCGTTATCATATTTGGTGAAGCTAACCGAAATTACCACGCTGCTATTCGCATTTTCAATGAACGGTTTCCAGAACGTCCGATGTGTCGAAAATATCTGCAGAAATTGGTGGCAAAATTTAACCAAACTGGCACCGTGAAAGATGCTCCGAGATCTGGGAGGCCGAAAATAATTACGGAAGATGTTGAAATTCAAGTACTAGCCGAAATGGTAAATAACCCACAACAATCAACTAAGCAAGTAGCTGAGACATGTGATGTTTCTAAAACATCAGTAAAGAGGGTTTTAAAACAAAATAAATTCCATCCTTACAAAATAAAAATTTTGCACCAATTGGTTGAAGATGATCCAGACCGGCGACTTGAATTTTGAGACCATGGCAGAAAGAATTGTTGCAAATCGACTTTATTTGCAACACATCTGCTTTAGTGATGAAAGCACTTTTTACCTAAATGGAAATGTGAATACCCAGAATTGTAGATATTGGAGTGATGAGAATCCCCATGAATTCCGCGAGGGGTATACTCAATTTCCCCAGAAAATTAATGTTTGGGCTGGTATTTTAGGTAACCACATTGTAGGTCCCATATTCTTGGAAGAAAATTTAAATGGTCCCAGATACCTCCAAATGCTGCAAGACAGAATAAGTCCCAGTATCGATGAGATCGTTGCGCAAAACCCACATGAATTTTACTTGGATGTAACATTTCAGCAAGATGGAGCGCCACCACACTATTTTCGGGAGGTGAGAAATTACTTAGATGAAAGGTATCCAGGTAGGTGGATTGGACGTCGAGGTACAACAGAGTGGCCAGCTCGCTCACCGGACCTCTCACCGCTTGATTTCTTTCTCTGGGGCTATGTGAAATCCGTAGTTTTTAAGACAGTTTGAGGGTCGTTAGATGAACTGCGCCGTCGAATTATTGAAGTGTGTTCAGAAATAACACCTCAAACCTTGATAAATGTTAGGGAAGAGTTCACAAACCGACTATTTATGTGTCAAGAAATGCATGGTGGACATGTCGAACATCTTTTGAAATAGATAAAAACTCACCGTTTTTAGTTATAAATTAAAACATCTCTTCAGTTTTTAATGATTCTTGATCTGTATTTATGGACTACCTTATTTGTTAATAAAATGTTTCAACTTCATTTGTACTAGTTTTTCGTGAGATTCAACAACTCTAACAATTGTAAAATGGTACGACGAGGTAAGTTACACATGGTGCCATCAGCAGTTTGCAACATTGGATAGCTTTCAAAAAGTTAGGATAGGAAAGTGGAAAACATTGTGATCCATTTGTTACGATTTTCTCATTGAACTGGCGCAAAAGTAGTCGAAATAATTATTTACAAGTGTTCATAAGTCCAAAACTATTAATTTTTTTGATAGAAAACCATTTATCAAACTTGTTCAGAATTCAACGTAGAATGTAATAATGCAATGAAATACAGGGTGTCCCATTTAAAAAAATTAACTTCTGAGTCACCGTGCTTTTTTGAGACACTCTGTATGAATGAAACTCAAACCATTGAAGAGATCGAATGAAACCCTACAACTTATGTATTTAACAATTTTTTGTAATATGGAAAATGAAGAAGTTACGGGGGGGGCGACGGACTTTTGTTCCTCACTGTATATATAAATAAAGATCAAACTAGAAATTCGCTCAAAAACTTTTCAGGAAGAACATGCAATACTTTGCATGAGCTTTACAATGTGGTATCACTAAGAGGGAGTTACAATCAAAAAAGAAAAGTGTTTTGTTTGCTATAGCTCATACAAGTGTTGCATAGACAATTTCTTTCATATTATATAAACCAATCAAGTGCCATAATTTTCTCATTTCAAACCAATGAGAACAGGATTTTTTGAAAACACTTCCTCCAGCCTGTGATATTTTCAAAACGATGTTTCGCTTCTAGCTTGTGTATACATTTCTATAGTTACGACAATCACGGTAAAAAACTGTGTTGCTGTACAAAACACCACTCGAGCAAGCTCTCGTAGTGTTTCTAAGCAACACAGTTTTCGTGCCAGCAAGGCGAAAGTATTTTTCGAAAATTCTGCATTTTGTCAGGATATTACTATACCATACGTATATTCTATATCAGTAACAAGTTCGTTAAACGTAGATATTTCCAAAAGTGGTCGACATTTTTTTCCATTATATGTGAGATTTGTGAGATTAATGAATGCTATTTTTTGAAGAAGCTGTTAAAAATAAAAATTCAACGAAACTAATAAAACTGGTATCTGACGTCCGCTGGAAATTACTTCATGTCACTTCTTAATGAAGCCGCCCCTAAATTCACTTCAGACGGGTGATTTATCCCTATGAATTCTCCTTGGTAACGTCCTTGTTTTTAACTTGGCTCTTCCTCATTATCTGCGAAAGACTACTGTTTTAATTTTTCAGAAAACGTCATTATTTACCGATATACGTCATTAACTTTGTGAATCTGCCAACTTCAGTCCATTAATTTAATAAAGCATCTCGCTTGATGTGAATTACGCGGAACGTTTTCGAAATACGATTTTCCATCAATTATCCACGTTTCCTAAAGATAATTAGCAGTTTGCATTGGAAGTATTACGAGGACTTATTGACAAAACAAATTCGTAGCCTACTACAGGAGCGAACAAAATTTAACGTCAAAATATTTTTTTATTCGACATACTTTCCTCTTGAAACAATTATTGAAACGAACATGTAACGCAACTAGACCTTTCGAAGGAAAAAAAGACGATTTTCTGAACTTTTTTCCATTGAGGACAGAGACAATGGTTGGATGGATCCAGATCTAGCTCGGGAGTGTTCAATCAATGCAAATCCCAAATTAAGAATTGTTGGCAACATGCGATTTGTACGCAGATGCATTGTCCTGCCAAAAAAAACACCTCTGGATAACTTTCCACATCTTTTTCTTATAGTGGTCAGTAACGTCGAATAGTAATCCCCATGATTACGCCATGGCAATCCCAGAAAACTGAAGCAAGAACCTTTTCAGCTGATTTTACTACAGAAAACTTCATAGGCCTTGGATAACCAGAGTGTCTGTATTTCATCAATTGCTGTTTCGTTTCTGTGTCGTAAAAATGCAACAAAGTTTCATCCTTGGATGCTCCTATAATATAGGAAGAAGATGAAACTTTTGTCTAATTTCCACTGAGTCTTTATTTGAAAACTTGAACTTTTGACCCCATTTACACAAGTCCTTGAGCGAAAACCTGTATTTGCTTTTCGTTTCTAAAACACTCTCAAATGATTTAAGATGTTTTTGTAATCTTTTTATTTTTGTTTGTTAACTCGATAGAAGTTGGAGTTGGGTACACGACACCGTATTAAATTCGACAAATACTTGTTTATATTGTTTGACAAGCTCTCTGAACAATATCATCGTCCTATCCTCTCTGATACACATCGTGATTTTTGAAAATTCCGTAGGATGTCTCTACTTCCTGGTGTACTCACGCATAGTATTCTTCCAGTGAACCAATCCCTTCAATTATCCCTTCCAGGGTGATTCAACATTATTCTCAATCGATTTTGGAAGGTAATTGGGACAGGGCTGGCACCCTATATACCCCTACCCACCTGCAAGACCTTTAAAAATCCTTTGCCACAGCCATCGCCATTCTAATCAAATTAAACCAACTTGCAGGGGTTGGCACTCAACTCAGTTCCCCACAGATACAACTGCGGTGAATTAGTCAGATTTGAGGTACATTAGTTGATATAACTTTGGAGTGAGTCTGCTGAAATGCGTATATCAGAATATAACATGATTTTATTGTTGATTTTGAATGTTTCTTCCATTGCACAAGTTTGGAACATACCCGAAGATAAAAATTCCTAATGATAGAATGAATGAGAACATAAAAAATTAAAGCAAAGTGTATACAGTGCGTCCAAGATAAGTTTGCCAACCACGGATATATCTGAAACGGAAATAAATACTTACAATTTTGGTTGGAAAGGAAAAAGTTTTTTATTTAGGGTGCTCGGTAGCGGGGCGGTTAGATGTCGGCCTTCTGAACTTCCGCTTGCATTTGGTCAGGCATTTTATCTGACCAACATTCATCGAATTTATCTAAATGTTAAAATGTTCAAAATTGGCTAAAATAAGTATTGGAATTCGTGGTTTCAACTGAACGGAGCGTTAACTCAATCCACCCAGGAAGTTTTCAAGGAAATTCACGAAATGTTTCATGATCGTTGCTTTCGACGGTTAGGGCTGTGGGATTGGCCACCGAGATTACCTGATCTCACGCCACTTGACTTTTTATAAAAGAAAGAAAAACAACCACTAGTCGCATACAGAAGCAAATTATAATATTGCCCGGAATGCAGTGAACAACATTTCCAGCATTTATCATGACAATGTGATATTTTGTTTACAATTTTGTTATCTTTATTCATCCTAAATCTGTTATTTTTTGTTCTTCTACATGATATAGCCTGCAGTAAATCTAGTTTTTACCTAGAAATGCGAGATAAAAAAGGCTGATTTTTGGAACAGTTATTCCCTGAAAACTTTGAGACAGGTAATGAAACTTTTTTAGTTTACAATCTTCCTTTTGTTCGTTGGTGTTATTTCAGGATACATTTGGTTAAATTTTCTGCGCTTCTGGCAATGATTTGATCACATTGTTCGTGAATAATGAATAATTTCATAAGAACTTCGGTTGAATAATTAGTATTTGCATTCACTTCGACATATTTTGTGAAGTGTTACCTAAAATTATTAGCTTTATTTATTAAGATAACCTGAAAATTCAGGTATGGAGCATGAAACGATATTTCAAAGAATTGTTCCCAATGGTACGATTTATCTAGTATTATTATACAAGGGGTTTCATTTGATAAAACGAAGCATTTACCAGTTTTATGTATAACGGAAATAATAGTAATTTTAGCATGCCCCGTATGATATTTGCTTGATTTTTTAGTGTAAATTATATACCTCGAGTTTCGCCAAACTACCATTGAAATATCAACTTTTCAATTATGAAAAAATTGAGTAAGTACTATTATACTTGAGTTCAATTAGGGCTATGTTTTAGACCATATTTTATAAAATTAATTTTTTTCTCGCATTATCAATAACAAATTATTATAATGAAAGGGTGATTCTAAAAATTTGGTAATATACAGGGAGATCTACTACTTTTTGATAGAAAGGACTATGTCGCAATGCTGAAAATATTTGGGATCGATAGAAGAGGAAAGGAAATTGAATTTTCAGAAAAAAACTGCGTTTTTGATAAAGGTGTAACCTACCGCCGACCGTGAGTCACGCTATATAATTGAACTCGAGTATTTTTGAGATATAAAAGAATGTGTGTCATTCAAAATGAGCACCAACCATTTTTTAAAATTTAATGAATGGGAAATGTCTGGAAAAAAATATCTGGCTTGTGGAATGTTCACAAAAAGTTCTCATTAAAAAAAGCACTCGACGATTTTCCTTGATTTGTCCTGTATATTTAGCAATAATTCTTGGTTACAGACTTTGTTCCTTCGTTATCTTGATTAGTTTAGATCAAATGTTGACGCATTATTGCCTCACCCAGTATGTGGTTCAAAAAATTAGTAAGCTGGTGTAATGTAGAAGGGGTTCACACCATGAAGTTCGAGCTTCGAAGGGTTTACATAGAGTTAAAATTGCAGTTTATTTAATTTTTAAAGCTCTCGACTAGTATATGAGTCACCACTTCACAAACGGTTTGTGGTTGAGGAGTAGTAATATTTTTGATTGTCTATGTAATTTTTAGTGTCAACATACGATTTCAACCATCTTTTAATGTTGGTTTTATTGCCCAAAACTGAAAATATCGAGATTGGTCCATGATTTTCTGTGAATCAAATTAACTTTTTTTGGAAATTATTCCTCATTTAAATCGATTTCTACAGGAAAGGCACAAGATACATCCCTGAGAGCTCCCAACATTTCACATAACAGAAAATGACGGGATTGAATTTCTTGGTGAATCGACTCATGTCGTTTCTACTCAACAAGGAGAAATTCAACACTGAGAAAATCATTAGCAGGGAGGTAGCTGAAATGAACGGATATTCTGTAGATTTGGTTGACAAACTGACTAGGAAGCATTGATTCAAGAAAACCCTTTGTGACTCTTCGAATTTTCAAAGAGAGGAAAATCCTTCTAAATATATCGTTATCCCGTACAAACCTCGGGTTATTCGAGGATTTGATAGTATTTTCAAGTCGCTTAATATGAAGGTGGTATATAAAATCTCGCATAAGCTACAAAAGATCATGGGTACTCTCAAGGATAAAACAGAAGAAAAATTAAAGTCGGGGATTTATGAAATTACCTGTAATGACTGAGAGAAGTATGTGGGTCAAACTAGAAGCACCTTAAAAGTACGGTTCAAGAAGCACAATGCTCATATCCGTTTCTCAAGACTAGAAAAATCGATGGTGGCCCCACATGCTTTGAATCAGAACCACCGATTTGATGACAAATTTTGAAATTGATTAAACAGGTTCATAACAATATACTTCTCGATGCATTGGAGAGTCTAGAAGTTGCAAAATGTAAAAATTGTATGAATGCGGATAAGGGTCCGATAGCACACAGCCCCTGGTTCAAGTTCATAGTACAGTAAAGAAATAATCATCATTCATTAAAATTTTTCAAGAATGTTTTCATCATTTGTCATTGATTTTCAAGAATGTTTTCATTGAATGAAAAAAAATATAGGTAGAAATAGATAATAGCTGGTATACATAGAGAAAATATTTACTAAATAATTGTAGCAACAAACTTTAACAAAATTTGATTTAGTCAGGTATAGTGTTAGATGAATTAACCATTTGGATGCATTGTATGAATAAGATTATGATAAAATTGGTAGTTAGTACACTTTTTCGAGCTCCTGAGAATTCCAACTTTGATTGAAAGAAAAGATGAAGAACTCTCCTATAGCATCATAAATTGAATAAATCTGTGAGTGGGTGAGCAATGATATCCTTCATGTCCTTCATCAGTAAACTGTTGTGAAAGTCCTAGCAGCTGGTGTTTTTCAAAGAGTCTATCGCATGGATAAATGATGATTTCTGTATACAATGTATATTTTTGTAATAATAAAAAAAAGTTATGTGGCACATTGACAATAAAAAAAAACGAACTTCGCTGATATTTCCAGCTGAGAAAATATATCTCTACTGGCTCCCCTTGAACATCAAAGCCACCATATGCCGTATAGCTATTGTGAAATATATCCTGTTCGCATTGTCTGCTTCGAATGTTATTTCTTCATTCCAAAAATGATATCCCTCTCCCATAAAACAACTTTCATTTATCGCTTCCATCCTCAATACTCTCGAAAACTCATCGCAATTTCCTCCCGTCTGGAGGATAAATTCCCTCACTTTCTCACTTCAATATAAATTGCCTCATTTATTTGAGTCGAGCGATCGAAAAAGAAAACTAAATATTATTCCAATGGCGTTTTTATAAACAGAGGCTGTCGATGCTTCTCTAAACGGAAACAAGTCCAATATACCGGTCGTCTTATTGAAATATTCTTTCAGTGCGGTTTGCTAAGAGATATAAATAGAGAAAATGCTACAGAATTTTCAAGCTTCGATGTAATCGTTATTTTTTCACTCCGGAAGAGGAAAAACTCAGGCATTGAGTCTACTGACGTCATATTACCGAGTAGCTATACTGTCGGAAAAAAATGAAGTTGCGTGCTGATACAATAGTAATCATATTATGTGCTCTAACGTTCCTAACAACAGCCGAAATGGTTTCATGTGTTCCAGTCACAACTTACCCTGATAGAGCAAATTTTCAACATTTTTCATTTTTAGTTTTTGAGAAGATATCAAAGTGCCCCTTCACACGTGTTTTATTTGGGAAATTCCGAATATTGAATTGGATGCAGGATTAACAAAAAAAGAGCAGTCATTTGGTAGAAATCGCAAAAATTGTGGTTATTTCGTTGATATTTGCCCAAAATCAACTCTTGAGATGCATACATTGAAATCAGCTCGTCGAAATATGAAGGAAGGCAATGTGCGATTTTTTGAAAAATGAATCCCTATTTGACTTTGAATTGATTTCAAACTTGGTGAGCACTCACAAAAAAGTCTGAATTTTCAGAATATGGAAAAAATTTATTTTGAACATTTTTGGCGAGTCATAACAGCTTTTAACTCCGCATCAACTTTTCAATTAGAGAACGGTTGGAGATTGAGCAATTTTGTGAACGCCAGTTTCAAGTCGATCGGAAAAAATTAAATTATCACCCAAAAAAAGTCCAAGGGGTATACCCCTAAAAATTATGAAAAGTACAAAATAATCAGATTTATTTGAAATTGTCACTATATACTCAAAATTTCATGCTAATTCCGAAATTATATGATTTGGAAATGCTTAGATACAAGGTGTACCATAAAATAGCGATAAACCGTCAAAATTTCTCCTGCACCATCGAATTTTCGAATTTTTTTTTCGAATTTTTGAGGAATCCCAGAAGTGCTCTCAAACGTAATTTGTCGTGCTGATACCGAATATGGTATTAAAAAATAAATTGGATTAAGGATTTTTCTAAAAAGAGCAATCATTTTGTCGAAATTGCAAAAATTGTGGTTATTTCGTTGATCCTTCACCAAAATCAACTTTTGATGCATAGTTCGAAATCAGCTCGTCAAAATATATGAGAAGGAAGTTTGCGATTTTTCGAAAAATGAAACAGTAACATTTTCAAAAAAAGGTTCAGTTCGAAATTGCATAGGTTCCGTAAAAAGCCTTTCAAATCTCTATTTGACTCGGAATCGATTTCAAATTCGATGAGCATATACAATGAAGTTTGAATTTTGATAGTATCAGAATTTAAAAAACTGTAAAAATATTGTTGACGGCTACTAACAGCTTTCAACTCCAGATGAACTTTTCAAATCGGGAACGGATGGAGATAGAGCAATTCTGCGAACGCCAATCAATTCAGAATGTTATATGTTGTGAATTTCAAGTCTATCGGCACAAAAAAAATTATTACCCAAAAAAAGTCCAAGGGGTATACCCCTAAAAATCATGGAGAATACGAAATCATCAGATTCACTTTAAATTACCACTACATACTCAAAATTTCATACTGATTCCGAAAATATATGATTTGAATATGTTCAGATACAAGGTGTACAATAAATTAGACATAAACCATCAAAAACTTCCCTGGATCCACGAATTTTTGAAATAAATAATTTTTGATTTTTGAGAAAATCCAGAAGTGCCCTCAAACGTATTTTGTCGTGCTGATTCGGAATATGTCATTAAAAATTAAATGGTATGGTCAAAATCGCCAAAATCAACTTTTGATGCATAATTTTCATTCGTTCCTTATTTGACATTTTTTGCGTGCCCTTATCAAATATAGCTACTATGACATATCATAGAATGGGAAATGAAAACGAACAGAAACATTTTGAAAAATCAAAGTTAAGGGATTTTGGAAGTTGATTGCCAGGAGTGGATATTGCTTTGCTGTATGGAAGAGCTCATGGTCTCCTTTAACATATTTTTTTAATATTTTTCCTGAAATAATTGAAATTTCCTCTGACGTGAAAGCTCTGGAACACCTGGTCTAGACAGATGACATTTTTCTATTTCGTCCCCGTGTACGTAATTCTTTGTTTACAAAATTCGTATTTCAGGGTAATATTTCATGGTAGAAAGATTAATGTAACTGTCGTTACCTTATGTAATCACCTATAATATCTGCAAAAAATCGTGAATCATCCAAAAAAGACAGTATCATCTAATGAAAATGCTGCTTTGTTCTCATGTATTCGACGTGCCCACCTTACATCACCGATATAAATAAACAAAACTACCGAAAATAAAACGTTGGCTTTGATCCATAAGGACAAGCAAATATGCTTCACTCATTGCTAACGTTATTTACGGAAGAATCTTGTATATGGAGACGTTCATTGATGACACTGAAAACAAGAAAAAAATTGAACATATTCCATTTTGAAAATAAACTGCCGGTACTGTTTGGAAAATTCAGCTGGTCCGTGAGATGTTTAGATAAAATATTCCAGTCCTCCTACAGTAGTATATACAGTGCGGTCCAAAGGTATGGAATAAATTCATTTTTAGCGTTATTATGTATTTTATGAAAAAATCCTGAAACAGGTCAATTTTTATTGGCAATTTGACAATTTACAGTATGAAAATATTACCCCCTTCTTGCACCCCCTCTGAATTATGAGCACCCCCTCAAAAATTTTAAATGAGAAGGGGGGTCGTGTGGCATCTTGTTCGAAAGGGATATTCATTATCTGTTCAGCAATACTAAGTGTTTCATATTTGGTGCAACCATAACTGAGAAATTTTTTTATTAAAATTTAAAAATATTGACACTGTAAATTATGTATCCGTTGAAAAAACCTGAAACAGGTCGATTTCTATTCTCAATTTGACAATTTATACTTTCTTATCTGTCTTGCTAAAAAAGTCAGGAAAAAGTCGTTGAAGACACCAAAAAATTATTCACAAAACCCATAAATAATATAATGTCAGTAGACTACTGTTATTTTGATATTTGTGAGTTGCTGGCAGACGTCAGTGTATTGAAAAATATTTTTGTGTGTATTCGATTCATCTATGGCTCATTTATCCGAAACTCAAAGAATAGACATTTTAATTATGCTTGGATGCGGTAATAAAACACGAACTCAAACGGAAGTTTGTGAAATGTTCAATAATAAATACCCAACACGTATCACAATCTACAGTTAGCAAAATAGAAACAAAATACCGTGAAACTGGACATGTAAGAACTCGTCAAAAACCAGGTCGAAATGCTGCATTGGATGAGGAGAAAAAGTTAGATGTACTGTTAGCGATTGAGGAAAATCCGCATATGACAAGTAGACAACTTGCCGCCGACAATGATGTAAGTAAATCATCGATATTGAGTGCTTTACATAAAGAAAAATACCATCCTTATAAAGTTCAGTTGGTTCAGGAGTTAAATGAGGATGACCCTGATAGAAGGCAACAATTCTGTGAACTGATGATGGATAGAATCGAAGCAGATTTGCAGTTCATAAACAAAATTGTGTTTTCTGATGAAGCTACTTTTTATTTAAATGGAACGGTTAATAGACAAAACTGTAGATATTGGAGCAGAGAAAATCCTCATTGGATGTGTGAGGCTCACACACAATATCCCAAAAAAGTGAACGTTTGGGCTGGTATCATTAAAAACAAAATTATTGGCCCCTATTTTTTTGAAGGCACAATTAATGGTGAGGTTTATCTAGGTTTTTTGATGAACTTTTTAGTGCCTACATTAAAACGACTTTTTCCCGATGTTAATGATCCAAATGGAATAGATAGATCAATTTGGTATCAACAAGACGGAGCTCTACCGCATTACACACGTATTGTTCGAGATTATTTGACAGAAGTTTTTCCCAATAGGTGGATTGGCAGACGTGGACCGATTGAATGGCCGCCTAGATCCCCCGATTTGACTCCTCTCGATTACTTTTTATGGGGTTATTTAAAATCAAAAGTATATTTCAATAGACCAGACAATATTGCAGATTTAAAAACTAGGATATCGGAAGAAATTAACAACATAACCCCTGAGGTCCTACAAAATGTTCTACGAGAATTTCAAGATCGCCTTGCTTATTGTCAAGAAGTGAATGGTGGTCATTTTGAACATTTAATTTAACTGTAAAACAAATTGAAATATACTTCCTAAACATTATGTTACATTATTTCCTTCAGTCTATCAACATTTGACATATTCAGAATAAATTTTCTCAGTATTGCTGAACAGAGAATGAAAATCCCTTTTGAAAAAGGTGCAACACAACCCCCTTTCTCATTCAAATTTTTTGAGGGGGTGCTCATAATTCAGAAGGGGTGCAAGAAGGGGGTGATATTTTCATACTATAAATTGTCAAATTGAGAATAGAAATCGACCTGTTTCAGGTTGTTTCAACGGATACATCATTTACAGTGTCAATATTTTTAAATTTTAATAAAAAAATTTCTTCGTTATGGTTGCACCAAATATGAAACACTTAGTATTGCTGAACAGATAATGAAAATCCCTTTCGAACAAGATGCCACACGACCCCCCTTCTCATTTAAAATTTTTGAGGGGGTGCTCATAATTCAGAGGGGGTGCAAGAAGGGGGTAATATTTTCATACTGTAAATTGTCAAATTGCCAATAAAAATTGACCTGTTTCAGGATTTTTTCATAAAATACATAATAACGCTAAAAATGAATTTATTCCATACCTTTGGACCGCACTGTATGGTCGATTGATTACTATTTTTTGGCTTTGTAAACTGTGGATTCCTATTATAAAATACATGTTCTATTTGCAATCTTAGTTTATTCACCAAAATTTAATGATGAATTAAGAAAATATTCATTTCTGTATCCTGATCTTGACATTCTAATTTTTTGAATTTCAATCCGAACTGAATCCGAAATACCACCGACCACAGATTGACGTTTCAAAGTTGAATTGAAATATAAATTTTTTCAAAGCCTTCTCACTTAATTGAGAAAATAAATAATACGAATGTGTTTTCATTTCGAATTGCAGAGATAAACAATAACTTGTAAAATTTAGATTGTATCGTTCCCTAAGGAATACTTTGCTATAACATTGTGTTGTTCATGATCGA
This sequence comes from Chrysolina americana, assembly GCA_958502065.1. NCBI lineage: Eukaryota > Metazoa > Arthropoda > Insecta > Coleoptera > Chrysomelidae > Chrysolina > Chrysolina americana. The sequence continues at coordinate 92,963,479 of OY293412.1, forward strand.
TGCAAAAAAATTAACAAACGAAATATAAATAATAAACCAGCGGTTTCATCTTGGAAACGTATATTTCTAAAATGGCTCATTGAAATAGCAGTTATTGAACAAAGTCAACCCAAAATTTAAAGAATTTAAAAATATCAAAATATGTCTCATTTGAAAATAATTGCATAAAATTTCTCCAAGTAAACATAGTTTGAAAGACCCTGTACAAATATATAGAAATATCAGTGGAATACTAATGACATACACTACTTATATAAGTTAAAAGCAGTCCCAAGTAGAATACAGTACTTAATAAAAATAATTACGAATATGAGATGCCATAAAGTTGTTGTTATATGAAGTGTTCATGATCTCTTACCCTGAAAAAATTCTCGTTTTTTAAATATATTTCCATATCCTAGTTCTGAATGCATTATTTAGTTAAATATTATACAATTTGATGCCTAGAGAATTGAGTAAAGACTTTTGTAGTCTCAATCTTGGTTGCCTAAGCTGTTCTGAATTTCTAGTAGAGTAATTATGGTAGTCTCACAGTGTAGATATACACAATAAAAATTGTTGGTCTTAGGATAGAGCCTTGTGGTATACCAAGAGATATAATTTCTTCATCTGACAGAATACTATCGATGCAGACTGTTTGTTTTCTTGCTCTAAGGTATGAGTGGAAAAATATTGAAAATATCCCTCGAATTCTCTAGTGTTCGGTTTCTTTCTGTCTCTGTCTTTTTTTGGTACAAATAGCGTCACTGGAGGGTTCTTAGAGTTGGGTTTAAACTTGTGGATAGAAGAGATATCAAAAATAGTTTGTAAATCATTCCGCAGTGTCAACATTATGGAATAGAAACGAGAAGTAAAGCTGGGTGTTATGTGCGTAATAACATGAGTTGCAATTCAGTATAGCACATAGCTCTTCCAAGAATGTTATAACATCCTAGGCAGACAATAAAGGACTCGAATATTGGCGTAGTCTACTGGGCCTAGCTCATTCCAAAGCATTTATTGCTTGCACAAGGAAAAAACAGGACTCCGACAAACTGCTAGAACTTAGTAGAGCACATCTCAGAGTTACAGTAGGTTTGCTCACTGGCCACTGCAAACTCAAACACCACATGCATGAAATCGGACTTGCACAAGATACAGAGTGCCGTCTGTGCATGGAGGAGGATGAAACGGCTAAACACATTTTATGTACATGCCCTGCAGCGGCCAGAACCAGATACTCAACATTTGGCAATACAACAGTAACGCCAGAGAACCTGCTGAATTGTTCTCCTAAAACACTCCCTAATTTCGATAAGAGATTGTATATACTGGGAGAAATATAACCATAGGGTGAGCCACAATAGGCCATTGGCCGCAGTGGAGGGCCTGATATGGGCCCACTCACGTTCAAACCTAACCTAAACTAATCTATGTTTGTAAAAAATATATTGAAATCATCGGGATTAATAATAATACTTTTCTAAAGAGTGTATATAACTCGATTGCATCCCATAGTGATTTCAGAGGGGTTGAATAATCAGAATACGCCGTATTAGTTGGGATCCATATTTCAGTCATCAATTGAAGATTAAATTCGAGATTGAGTCTAATCTTTCCTTCGGAAGATTGGCACTTAGTGACGGAAACACGTGTCGAGGTGTAAATGGTGTCGGATTGAAAAAACCGTAATATGTTCATTAATACACCAATGGTTCCAAACAGTGCGATGCAAATATTTCACTTATATTAAATAAAGTATTGATAAAACATACTATTAATAAATTTCGTTTATATTTCTTGTGTAAATCAATTTGGATTATAGTATCAGTCAAATCAAGTCATCAGATATACTTCTCGAGCTTCTCTTGGTTGATATACTAAACCCTCCTTGACACTACATTTATAGAATGCGACAGGTCGTTATATTTATAGTTGTTCGTTTATACAACATATCTTTTTATCATTACATAAATCTCACTCCACGATCCTTCCTCAAATGTTCAGTAGATGTTTCTTCTGTAATCCTTTGATTGATGCAGACTCTGCCCGCTCTCAGACAAGTGTCACGACAAAATATCTAAAAATAATCCTTTTTGATGAATACGTCTCAAAGGTGCAATTGGCGAGGCCAAGCGTCGCGACGGCTGTACGGACGCTCCACGGTCACCTGGGCGTCTGTTCGCATGGTTGATTCAAATTCAACCGTCAGTGGTTCATCAGACGCGAATGCGCATGGTGGCTCGCTTTGAGATTTCGGTTTGTTGCCGTTCGATTGAGAAGTTTGCGTTGAAGGAGTTTGCGAACTGTTTACGATTGTTTTGTGCTTCGATAATGGAGTTGTTGTGCGCCTTGTCAAGCAGCGTCCTTCTTTGATGTTTGCCGTACTCGCTGATCCTGTAGCCGGTGGATTACACACAAAATAAGATTTGTTTGGTTTGAATCGCGTTTGGTTTTCGCGATAACGAAATTGCCACAAAAATAGTTGAATAGAGGTATTAAATAATAAATTGAGAATACGACATTTATTATTGTGACCCAGTTGAAACACAATGTGTGTACTGCATCATCTGTGCACCTACAAACTTCCTTCTCTTGATTTTCATTAATTTATTTCCTTGCCTCCATAATTATTCCATTTTCTTCAGTTTATGTCTCCCTTGCAGTGTGTCCAAACTGAAACTTGTATCCGCATCATCCCCAAAATCATAAAAGTAATTTAAAAACCCTTAGATCTGTCGATTTGATCCAGTGGGGACAAGGGCTCTTTCACCAAATACGTTATTATTTACCCAATACTCTTCAAAACTTCAAAAATAACTTTAACAACATTGAATTCTACATAAAAGGTATATAGAGCATCACAACAATTAGAGAGATAAAATGTAATAAAATTCTTGCTGTACCACAGAGTATATTGGTACTCGAGGATTATACCACAACGGGCGTCTTGGTTCATGTATGCCCTTCAGATTTTTTAGGAGAGGGGGAAACCAAGCTACCATCTCTCCCATAGGACAGACTTCACGATGTTAGTGGATATATCCATGCTACCCTGCCTCCTCTAAGTTGAGCAGGGAATTTTTTTAATTTGATTAGGCATCCTGCTATTTGACATTTCCATTGCCGATTTTCCAGTGTAGATCCCGGATACGAAAAAACTGGGTTTACTCATGAATGTCGTTTAGAGTGGTATATCACTCGTCCTCTGGAATTTCGTGGAAAAACTCCAATGCCTGGAAGATCAGCCCACCATCCTTCGTTAGAGTAGTTCCTTGAATGAAGTAGCAGTAGAATTTATCCGCAATTTGCTTGATGTGGAATAGAATAGAATATAACTTTATTTAACTACATTATATACTCCTATCAAGTAACACAACCTAGATGAGTAATACTCAAATGGAACTGAAGGTAGCATCTTTTCATAATGTTATTTCTCAAATCATGACATTTTGGCCATGTCGCAATTTTTTAAGGATACTAAGCAGTCAGTTAGATTTTGATATCTGTCGGGTAGATTCATGCCAACGAAAACCCAAAAATACTGTCTTGGATGAAATATACAAAAATAAGAAGGCAATTTAAACGTTCATTGCAGCTTGTCAGGAGCATGTAAAAACGATAATATTTCGATCGCCGAACGGAGATTCTTCGTTGTCGATATAGTCAGAACAGTCATTTGAAGCTACCAGTGTCGTAACTATCGAGAAAGGGAAACCAAATTGGAAAAGAGACAAATCTTCAACATGTCAATTAGAACATCGGCTGTTCTCAAAATCCTGTGAAGATTATTTCACCATATTTTCAGGTTTCCATTCCCTGTTGGGTTTCCATTATCTCTATTGTATTGAACCTCAATATTTCTGTTAACAACGCACGACACTGCCGTTGGGGGAAGATGTCCCTTACACACAAATTTTGATGCGTTTGCGGCGAGTTACTCATCTAGGTTATGTTATTTGATCGGAGATTATATACGTACATATTGGTAGCAAGTCAGGATGGGCTAATAACTTTCAAGGACACTTACAAGTGTATATAAAAACATGTATGTGGCTTTCTTAACCAAATATACAGGGCGTTCCTTGAAGACAAGCTAATATTTGAGGGGGTGATTCTTTGACTTATTTTAAGGAAAAAACTTTCTATAAACGTATGTCCTAAAAGTCCTAACTTTTGAGATACAGGGTGATAAAGTTTTGAAAAAAAATCAGTTTTTTAATAATAACTGAGATAATATTGTAGACGTTTTTATAAAATTTGGTACATGTCTTCTATGCATCAAGGTGCATTTTTTAATGAACAAACATTTTCATTTTCTCAACCAGTGGCGTCCGTACGGGTTTTGCATTGAATATTTTTGGAGAAAAAAATACTACGCCACTGCTTTCTCCTGAAAAAAATACTTTTGAGATCCTCACTAATTTTTGAGCAAATTTGATTTTTTGAGTTTTCTTTGTCCGCCGCATGGTTTTCGCTTAAAAAAATAAAAATCGTTTCATTTCAGGATCAATTCTTCAAAAATCTGATGCGGTGTGGAAATGTTTGTGCATCGACTGAAAGCAAATTGAGGGATCAGATTTGTTCCAAAATGAATGAGAATCCAAAAAAATGTGTAATTCTTGTCAGATGCTCGGTTCTTGATTAAAATAATTAAATTGAAATTGCTTCATATCGCAGTAGGTACCTAACATTTTGTTGACAATAAATCGTCCGATAGTAATTTAGCTACCTCTTTATAATTGAAATTTCTTTTCACCACTTCTTAATCTTTTTACTTATAATCTCCCAAGTGCTTGAATTATTGCCGGAAATTTACTTTACACTTATTGGGAAAGCTACCTATGTAGGTTTTTATCAGTGTAATCGACCGTTGATTGGTCGATTCTAAGAAATTGAAGTAATTTCATTGCCTGTCAGAACAGGCGTGTATTAATCATAATAAATGCATACCTGAATGGATTTACGATATTAATTCAGCTACCTATCTGTAATTAATAGTATTTTGTTCTTCAAATCACTATAAATATTGTGTTTTCACTGGTTATGAATACCATTTTGTGTTTGAAAAAGCTATAGGAATAGCGAAGCGCACAATTATTTACTTGATTTTTAAGTGTGTTATTGAAGTTATTTTGGTTTTCCGCCGTTTTTCTGAATATCGGTAAATATGGTGAATTACTCGCTGATGGTAATGCAACAGAAGCCAGACGCATTTATCAGGAAAGATATCCTAATCGTGCCTTACCAGATAGCCGTACCTTTTCAAATATTCATCGCCGACTTAGGGAAACTGGTAGTTTCAAGAAAGGTATTTTGGAAGGTAGACCTCTAAGCGTCAGAACTCTTGAAATTGAGGAAGCCGTTCTGCAAGAAATCGAAGAACATCCTGAAACTCTAGTGTATAAAACTCCCGTTAATACTTTAGAAGATTTAAGAGAGCGAATAGTTGCCTCGTGTGAAACTATTCGAAATACGCCGGGAATATTTCAACGTGTGCGTAATTTCATGCGTAGACGGGCGGAAGCATGCCTATTAAGTGAAGGTGGCCATTTCCAACAATTTTTATAATCAGTGTTAGTATTGTCAATAATTAATGAATTTGATCCGTTGATTTAAACTTACTTTTATAAAATAAAATAAAATTCGTTTTTGTACAAGCTGAAATCCATATTTTTTTGATTCTCATTCATTTTGGAACAAATCTGATCCCTTTATTTGCTTTAAGTCGATGCACAATCATTTCCACACATCAGATTTTTGAGGAATTGATCATGAAGTAAAACGATTTTTATTTTTTTAAGCGAAAACCATGCGGCAGACAAAGAAAACTCAGGAGATCAAATTTGCTCAAAAATAAATGAGGATCTCAAAAGTATTTTTTTTTTCAGGAGAAAGCAGTGGCGTAGTATTTTTTTCTCCAAAAATATTCAATGCAAAACCCGTACGCACGCCACTGGTTGGGAAAATGAAAATGTTTGTGCATTAAAAAATGCACCTTGATGCATAGAAGACATGTACCAAATTTTATAAAAACGTCTACAATATTATCTCAGTTATTATTAAAAAACTGATTTTTTTTCAAAACTTTATCACTCTGTATCTCAAAAGATAGGACTTTTAGGACATACGTTTATAGAAAGTTTTTTCCTTAAAATAAGTCAAAGAATCACCCCCTCAAATAGTAGCATGTTTTTAAGGAACACCCTGTATACCAAACTAGATAAATCATCGATTGTAGACAAATAGTCTTCGATTGAATAAAAACATTTTTGAATCAGGTATCGTTTCATAATAGATTTGAACTTTCGATATCCTGTAGATTTTACTGTGACCGGTAGTACGTTGTATAGCTGAATATTCATAGATTTTTTTTGTGATTAGACTAGTCCATAGCGTGGGGTTTGAATGTAATTCGCCTGTCTCGTGTGACAATATGGACTTCTGATTGAAGGATGAAGCTATCAACATTTTTGTGTATCTCAATGAGCGTGTGATATATGTAAAGTGAAGGAAGGGATATTATTCTAATTTAATGAAAATTGGTTTACAATGCTCACGATATTCAGCATTTGCAATTATACGCATTGTCTTTTTATATCTATATAGATGGCGTACCCTGAGTTGCCCCAGTGGATGATGATTCCATACCTAATCTTGAAGTGGAAATGGAGAAATATACAGTTTTTATTGTAGATTGATTAGTGATACTTCACAGTTGTCGCAATAGGAATATAGTGCTTGACAAATTGCTGCTCAAGTGATCGATATGGCTATTCCAGCTTAGTTTGTCATCTATTGTTATTCCCGACAATTTTACACCATTTTCTATTTCGCTGCTGATACTAGGAGTCGTTTTTGTCGAAAAGAATAACTTTTGTGATTCATTTTTGTTCATTGAGAACCGTTTTTCTGCCCTATTATCAATTCTTCTGTTGAGTTTGTCAATTTTTTTTTTGTACCTATATTCTGACGTTATGAATAAAGTATCGTCAGCAAATAAAATTCATTTGCTGTGATTCAAGTATTTACTGATATCGTTCACATAGATGGGGCCCAAGCACTGAGCCTTGAGGAACCCCATACTCAAACAATTTTGTAATCAGATTTGACGAGATAGCAATTCCCCGAATTCCATAAAATCCTAACTTTTCCAGACATGGAAGACACAATCGAAGGCCTTGGTGAGATCACATAAAGTTAGTGCAGTTTTTTTCCCTTGCTCCAGACCCTCGATTATGCCACCAATGCTCTTTTGTAAAGCGTGTATTGTAGAGCGACCCTCTCTAAAGCCCTACTGTGTGTCACTTAAGAAATTGTTGTCTTCAAAATATTGAGAGGTTTTCTTCATTACACGACTACCAAGGCCAAAACAGTCAACTGCGTTAGAGTTTTTCAATGACGATAATGCTTCTCTCACATCAGAAATATTCTTCGATGGATTGAATATCGGCCAGCTGTCTCAATGCGTCTAGCCGAATATATGTGATGATCAGAAGTGTTTTGTTCTGCACCCTCTCCAGCCTCACCATCTGACATTTGGGGACACTGCAAAACACTGGGCAGCCGTAAGTCATCGCTGGTCTGATGACCTGTTTTTAAACTAACACGTTGCACTCCCGTGCCAGCTTGGAGGTCCTAGCGAATAGTGGGTACGTTCTTTGGACCGTAGCTGCCCCTAGCTGGATCGCCATGCTGACATGTTTGTGCAGTGTTAGTCTCCTGCCCAGTTGCACTCCCAGGTAGCGCACGAAATCGAACTGTTCAATTTGATTATTCTAAATCCTGAATCCCCCAAGGATGTTCACATTCTTATACCTCTTTGTGAAATTGATTTTATGTTTCTTATATAGCCATGCTTGTGCATGGAAAATCATACGTGTAGAGAGAATATAAAAGCTGTGAGAAGCACAAACTCTCCGGAACACCTGCTTTAGCCTTCTTCATCGCTGAACTGCTTCCGCTTACCATAACCCTGAAAGTCCTGCCAACTAGGTATGAATCAACCATATGTGAAGGCATGCCTGCCCTTGATATCTTCATAATCAGCCCTTCTATCCAGACCGTGTCAAATGCTTTTTGAATGTCCAGTAGGACCATCACTGTGCTGAGTTCCTGAAGGAAGCTCTCTCTCACCTCGTGGATAATTCTGGCCACCTGAGAGGTCGTTGAATGACCTCTTCGGAAGCTGAACTGTTCCGTGGGGATGAGTTCGTGCTCCTCTTCAAATTCTCTGAATCTTCCCAGAAGAATCCGGTCGATCAACTTGGCTACCGCACTATGCAGTGGGATGGGGTGATAACTCTCGACCTTTTCTTCCAACTTTCCCGATTTTAGGATTAGGACAATCTTTGCCTGTTTCAGGCAATGCCGGCAGTGCTGCCAATAATAATGCCGTTGATAATGTATTTCAGTTGGCCAAGAGACTTCCTTGGGAAATTCCTGAGCAGAACTGTATCAGTTCTGTCTATACCGAGTGCTTTGTTTCTAGGGAGCCTTTTGATGGCTTCTACGACCTCCTTGAGGCTAGTCATCAACCTAGTGAAGATCCTGTTGTTCACCGCGTCCTTGGGTTGTCTCCTAAGATCCCTAGCTTCTCTAGAAACTGACTTTTGGTCTAGTGTGTTGTCAGCACTCGTCTGCAATACACTTTGAAAATATTCTCCAAACATTTCCTTTTTTCCTGTATCGGTCATGGCTCGTCTTTGACCATCTCCTATGGTCGGTATGTCTTTATATCTTCTTCTAAGACTTTTGGACATCCGCCTCAGGAAGTTGTCTCTGACATTGAGGCTTTCAAGTTTCTTCCTCGAGACCTCATCCTTATGCTTATTGATTTGAGCATTCATCTGTTTGCTGAGATTCAGCGTATTTATTTATGTATGACATTGTGCGTGTTCTGCCACTTTTTCCGCTCTATTTGATTTAAATCAATTAGATAGATGATGTCGTCTGGAAGAAGATACCTGTTCTACCTAACTACTTTCTTCCTGGTAGTTTTATCCCTTGCAAATTGGATATTTTTGACCAATCTCTGAGTTTCCAGATTTATCTCGTTTTCGGAGTTGTACTGTTTCCTCATTCAATATCTTCTTGTTTTCTTTCCAGTTAGTGGTGACATGATCAAATAGGGTTCTTCCCCCGCGGAGTTCTGCCCACCCTCAACTGTGACACTCTAAACTGAAGAGTCCACGGCCTCCCCGTTTTCTGGAAAAGTATAACCGAGGAACGAACGATTCAGGATACAAGCTCCTATGGATATGTACGATTTTGCTAGTTTCACGTCGAGTTGTCACAGCGTCTCTTGAGTCTATTCCATCACTCCAAAGGAGTAATGCAGAATCAAAACGGCAAGCATATTAGTTGCAGCAACTTTCTTCTTCCCAGACAGTTCTTCGAATATTTTCACAAACCAAAAAAATCTACATCCAGGTCTCCAGACCTCAGAATATCTTCTATTGCAGCAATTGTGGATATTCAACCCTATGCTGTATCTCTTCCGTTAAAAATAACGTAACCGTTGTTCACCATTTTCGTTATTTCGCTATTGCTTGGTAATAGCAAAACAACGGAAATGGTCAATAACGGTGACGTCATTTTTAACGGAAGTGATACAGCATAGGGCTGAATGTTTGCGAAAATAGCTATAACGTCATACTCCATCGAAATGTTTCAGATGTTTTTGTGTCCACTCTGCATCACCTGTTCCCAAAGTGGATAGTTACTTTCTGTGTGAACCAACCAAAACCATCCACTTTGTTCAAATAATAGCAGGTTACTAGATACACACATCCACATTGTCGTCAACGTTTCACAAATAATTTTTTTTTATCCTTTGAAGCTAACACAATGAAAACGCAAAACAAACATCAGTAAGGTTGAGATATTGAGACAACACGAAATAATTACACAGACACACTTCTGAGTCTCACTTGAACCGCAAACGATGAAGTCTTGTCAAAATATTTGTATAATGTGTTCGATGCAATGAAGCATTGTTGTTCAAACACTTGAGTTTGTGTCTATTCTGTTTGTAAAATGTAATAAATCATATTTCATAGAGCAGTAATCATAATAATAATAGATATTATTGGTAGGACGAAGTGGTGATATATGAAAATTGATGTTTTAATGGTTTCATTGAAGTATCCTACATTTTTTTCGAAAGGTTGAACTCAAGTTTAGATAGTTTCACCTGAAAACATAATTAAACCCATGATATTGAATTAAATATAAGATTTTTCACTTAAATTTATAAATTGACTCAGCTGTTACTGCTAATAATCCATGGTATATGACTCTAAGTTGAACATAATAATATTTCCACAAATTTTGTTGAATTCCCTACTCTGTAGACTCTTGAAGCGATTAGTACAATGAAATATATTCCACCTTCGTCAACAAAGATTGATTTTGCATTCATATAAATCATCTTGAAGGACCATTTGGTCCGCATAGCCGGAAAATGACAGCTAACAATCTTTTGCCTGCCCAGGCAAGAAAGTGACAGCTAAGGCTATTTTACCTTTCTAGGCAGTAAAGCAATCACTCATTTTCTAAGGATTGTCAAAGAAAGAAACTGAATTCGAATAAATATTTTTTTTCATATATTTATAAGTGTCATCCCAAAAATGTCTGCATTTCACACGCCCAGAAACTGGTGCTATCAGCACCACATCGTCAGCAGCTATGGCAATCCTACCAGACCTTCCTCCTCTCCACATCTTCCGGAAGAGGGAGACTAGATGGACAACCTACAGAATCATGCATAGCAGACTGCTGATTGACACTGGTTGAAGTCGCAGCATTCTAGAAATGACCTCTGATATAATACATCCAACAGTAGATTTTGACCTACCTCATACCGTTCTAATTCCGAAGAGAGACGACTGGTCCTCCAAAAAGAGGAACTACTGAGATAAGATTACGGTTGGTTCACAGATGGTTTGCAAATACCCCCAGGTTCTGGTGAAGGTGTATAGAGTCGTATACCTAGAACAGAACTATCAATCTGTCTAGGTTGAGAGACTGGAAGAAAACAACCACACATAAAGATCAATAAAAATTTTCTTGGACATGTGCTTTGAAAGCACTTGGCTCATATCGATCAACGTCTAAGCTGGTGTTAAACTGCCAGAGAAGACTTTCCTGGCCACTCTGTTATGATGGACAATGAAACAGCAGACGTTCTTGCAAGAAAAGAAGCAGCAAGTAAGTTCACTGGACGACCGGAACCTGCCATTGGCATCTCATCAAGCTGGGACAGTTTTTAACTTCTGGCAAACCCTACTAGGATTGGCTTATTTCAAGGCATTCATACATTCCTCGAAGAATTCGACCAAAACTCCAGCAGGGATGACCTGAAATCTCTAACAGGCCTTCTCACAGGCCACTGTCATTCGAATCATCACAAGACAAGACTAAAACTGTCGAAGAACCCGACATTTCGTATCTGTCTTGAAGATGATGTAAGATGTGCCTGCCCTGCCGCGAACCGAATCAGGTTTTCGATGTTTGGCACTCTCCCTTGGACATGAAAGATCATACACTTGATAAACTAATCGGCTTCGTCAAGGCTGGGTTTATTTGGTGAAATATGAATTGGCATTAGCCACAAATAGATCATTACTGATCGCAGTGGGGGGCTGAGCAGACCCGATCATTTTGAACCTAACCTAACCTCACCTAGGGATCAATTTTCCATCCGAGAGCGGACAGCTGTTGGTCAGTAGCCTAACTAATTTTTCTTTCCATCTGATCAGCTCAACTGTATCAGTAGTTTGTAGTTAAGTGCTCCTAATCGCTCAAAGAGTTCGCTAGCGCTAGTTTGTGGTGAATTGACCCGTGCCACTACACCTACGTCTACTTAAAATGCTATAGATTCGCTGTTTTAATTTGAAATCACAGCAAGAATAGGTATGTCTTCAACCAAAGCAGTGGAGAGCGAGCATTTTTCAATATTTCAGCTCTTAGAGCGGGAATGCTGTCACAAAATATGTAACTTTGCAATGAGATCTGAAAGCTTCAAAGGCTGCTTTGTTACACTGTTGTAGAAAAATATGTTTTTTCTCCAAATGACATTAAAAGCGGCCTTTTAATGACACTTGGCAGAAGTTGTACTTTTACTGCCTAGGCAGAAAAAGTTCGTTGCTAGGCAACCTTCCAAGTAATAATTTAAATCAAACTGGTTATTAAAATTGACGATGACAAACTAAACAGTAAACAAACAAATTCAACAAACGTCATCAGCGTAAACATAGTAACGCAGGGCCCAGTTACCTTTGATGAAATAATTTAGTTATTTGGATATTGATAATGAAACGCAATTTAAATATGAAAAAGTCGATTTTGCGTGGAATTGGAACAAATCTGAAGAAAAAATTATATGTTTCACACGGCAGAAAAGCAGATTTAATGCCTTGGCTGCTTTCATAGCCTCGCTACGCTCGGCTATGAAACACCAGCCGCGGCATTAAATCTTGTGCTTTTATGCCTAGTTAAAGAAATAACTATTGTTGTCTTATGATACAAACAGAGCTGATCCAAAGTACTGTGCTTGTATAGTGCTTGTGAAAGCACCCAAAGCACTTTTGTGCTCATGAGCACCGTGCAACTTAAATATCTACTGATCTGCTAAACCTGTCTTCATTCGTGAATTCCAGAACCCATACAACTTTATTATATTAACAATAACTACGATGTCTAAAAATGCCATTATATATTAACTAATTGAGAAAACAAATCCAATAATAGGAAGTTATTGAATATAATATTCACCTAATAAAAGAAACAAATTCAATAATAGGGAATCGTTGAGGTTTGGACCTACAATACAATATAAAACTCTTGATTTTTTTATATTTCGTAGTAACTTTCTTATGGTTTTTGATAAACATCACCAAAATATTATTTTCTTCGTCTTAAATTTTGTCCTGAATAAGTTAAATCGAGTAGTTAGTGTCATCGTTACTAATAGTGGGGTACGCTTTTTGGGTAGCCTTCTTTTTCTTTAAATCAACGTGATCATTGCTAATTGCTGTTTATTTTATGAGTTGCGCTGTTTGCTTAATTTTTTCACTAGCTTGTGTATCATTATTGTAGTTTGATTTGTATCAATTCAAGATTAATCTGAACGGTATGTCATCAGGTTGTATCGGTTAAAATTACGCTCAAAAAAATAAATGGGTACTAGGAGTTTGGAACGATGAAGTGGCTCGTAATTAGCGGGAAGCACGTAGATATGGTTGATTGATGCGGAGTTTCCATTAAAACAGAATGTCTGGTTTTTTGGTAGAGTTGGCATGAGGATATTAATTTTTTCCACATTTCCTGCACATCATATCATGGAATAAATGAAAAGTAAACAAAATCGAATAAAACGCGGTCAGATAATTTTTTCGCAATGGTTATTTTCGATACTTTAATTTGGTTTCCATCTTCTAACTTCTCAAACATTCACCCTCGCAATAATACTGCTAAATTTGTCATTTTTTCATACCTATTGTACCTCCATACTTATCTTCTAAAGCATGAAAATGGTTTTCCAATCTGGACTGAGTCAGGACACAAGTACTAATCGAAACGGAATTCGTACCAATGAAAATGTAAAATAATCCCTACAAATCATTGCAGTTGGAGAAAGCTTCGTTCATTGCCTGTGATTGTGTCTGTTATAATTGTAGTCAGAACGTTAGGCATAATTATTGCCTCTAGACAATGGCTTACCCGTCCGAAAACCGCTAATAACTCAGAAATTCATGCAAAGTGGCATCGCAGAAAAGCGACCATATCCGTATAAAGTCATAACAAACTTTTTACGGTTCAGCTTTCAGATGCAGCGTGGCTTATGAAGTTTACAGTCATTTCCATTCTCATTGTTATCTTAGCGCCTCTGCATTGTTAGTTGTGTGTAAAGGGACGAACAAAATGAAACAAGAAGTGCATAACAAGAGAATTACCGAAGCAAGAATATATTCAAATATAGTCGCATAACAAGAGAAATTGCAGTACCTAATGAAAAGCCGCTGACGATATGAACGTGTTATTTCATCCTCTATTGGGAGTTGAGAATATTACATCATCAAACATGGCTGAGGTTCCGAGTTTAATGAGTTGTGATTGCATGATCTAGAGTCGTGGACTGTGGTATACACGAAGACTGAAAACTATTTCGGCTGATCGATTTGTATAGCATTAAGAATTAATTTGATCTGGATGTTTATACTCGATGGTTTTCTGGAGAGTATAGTCGCAGCTCATGTCTGGTATCTCAGATGGAAACGTGCTTGAGAGCATGGCCATAGGTACACGTTGAAACCATTTCTCCTCTACATTGAAGAAAAAATTCGAATTATTCGATATAATATTTTATTTCTTGTGGCGGTAGTGCTGTGGTTTTTGCATCTGACAAATTTACTTATTTGACTGAGAATCGACTTCAATTTCGGTGTGCATAATTAGAAAAGATCATATTTTCCGAATTCGAGCAGAAAAAAAATTTGGAAAAGTTTTACAAGGTGTATGAAAACTTTCAACTCCAGATAAACTGTTCAATTCGTGAACGATTGAAAATAGAGAAATTCTGCTAACGCCAATCGAGTCAAAATCATAAAATTACCGTGATCTGTGAATCTGAATCGAAAATATTTACAGACGGAGTTTTGATTGAACTCCTTAGCAGATTTTTAAAAATTTTCAATTCGCGACTGCAGAGGTTCCATAAAAAGTCTATGAAATCTCCATTTGGCAGAGAATCGACTTCAATTTTGGTTTGCATATTCAGAAAAGATCATATTCCCCGAATTCGAGCAGAAAAAAATGTTTAAAAGTTTTACGAGGTGTATGACAACTTTCAACTCAAGATAAACTGTTCAATTCGTGAACGATTGAAAATAGAGAAATTCTGCTAACGCCAATCGAGTCAAAATCATAAAATTACCGTGATCTGTGAATCTGAATCGAAAATATTTACAGACGGAGTTTTGATTGAACTCCTTAGCAGATTTTTAAAAATTTTCAACTCGCGAGTGCCGAGGTTCCATAAAAAGTCTATGAAATCTCCATTTGGCAGAGAATCGACTTCAATTTTGGTTTGCATATTCAGAAAAGATCATATTTCCCGAATTCGAGCAGAAAAAAATTTTTAAAAGTTTTACGAGGTGTATGACAACTTTCAACTCAAGATAAACTGTTCAATTCGTGAACGATTGAAAATAGAGAAATTCTGCTAACGCCAATCGAGTCAAAATCATAAAATTACCGTGATCTGTGAATCTGAATCGAAAATATTTACAAACGGAGTTTTAATTGAACTCCTTAGCAGATTTTTAAAAATTTTTAACTCGCGACTGCAGAGGTTCCATAAAAAGTCTATGAAATCTCCATTTGGCAGAGATTCGACTTCAATTTTGGTTTGCATATTCAGAAAAGATCATATTTCCCGAATTCGAGCAGAAAAAAATTTTTAAAAGTTTTACGAGGTGTATGACAACTTTCAACTCAAGATAAACTGTTCAATTCGTGAACGATTGAAAATAGAGAAATTCTGCTAACGCCAATCGAGTCAAAATCATAAAATTACCGTGATCTGTGAATTTGAATCGAAATTATCTAAAGACGGAGTTTTAATTGAACTCCTAAGCAGATATTTTTGAATTTTCAACTCGCGACTGCAGAGGTTCCATAAAAAGTCTATGAAATCTCCATTTGGCTGAGAATCGACTTCAATTTTGGTTTGCATATTCAGAAAAGATCATATATCCCGAATTCAAGCAGAAAAAAATTTTTAAAAGTTTTACGAGGTGTATGACAACTTTCAACTCAAGATAAACTGTTCAATTCGTGAACGATTGAAAATAGAGAAATTCTGCTAACGCCAATCGAGTCAAAATCATAAAATTACCGTGATCTGTGAATTTGAATCGAAAATATCTAAAGACGGAGTTTTAATTGAACTCCCAAGCAGATTTTTTTGAATTTTCAACTCGCGACTGCAGAGGTTCCATAAAAAGTCTATGAAATCTCCATTTGGCTGAGAATCGACTTCAATTTTGGTTTGCATATTCAGAAAAGATCATATTTCCCGAATTCGAGCAGAAAAAAATGTTTAAAAGTTTCACGAGGAGTATGACACCTTTCAACTCCAGATAAACTGTTCAATTCGTGAACGATTGAAAATAGAGAAATTCTGCTGACGCCAATCGAGTCAAAATAATAAAATTACCGTGATCTGTGAATTTGAATCGAAAATATCTACAGACGGAGTTTCAATTGAACTCCTTAGCAGATTTTTGAAAATTTTCAACTCGTGACTGCAGAGGTTCAATGAAAAGCCTATGAAATCTCCATTTGACTGAGAATCGACTTATTCAGGAAAGATCAAATTTCTCGAATATGAGAAGAAAAACTTTTTTGAAAATTTTTCCGAGCTGTATGACAACATTCTACTTTAGATATACTCTTCAATTCGAGAACAGTTGAAGATAGAGATATTCTGATAACGCCAATCGATTCAGAATTATAAAATTAGCCTGATCTGTGACTTTAAATCGAAACTATTAACAGACGGATTTTTATCGTTCGATAACGGAGTGCGAGTGCTGACGTAAACCTGATTCTTGGTGGGGCAGTGTTTAAAGAAATAGTCCAGCTTCAATTGAGTTTTGGGCTTGGTCATCCCTTTCCTCTGAGGTTCCGCGACGTCTAGATTGTTGGTTGACTTCAGAGCGTCACTTGGGCTGATCAGCTTATTCTTTGGTGAGAACGTCTTGCTCCTTCTTGACCACAGTTTCCGGAGCGAGCATGTCAAACTTGAGTGATCATAACATTTTTGTGGTCTACTTTACCTAAATCTTCTACTTTAACTCTAACTCCATCCCATTTCTTCTTCGATACTTGCATTCATGTACCGCCAAATGCAAATGAAGAAATCACCACTATGTATAACTACTGCATAATCTGCATGATTTCTATTACACTCAATAAAAAGTTCTCGGAGCCTTGGGATATATAAAACTTTCGATGGCCCAAAATAAAACAGGAAATCTCATGCAATTCCGGAGCATTTCTTTTTGAATATTTATATTATTTCAACTTCTCAATGGGTTATAACCATCAATTTCCAACTCCAATAACAAATACTTGTATCTAATTACACCGAACACGTATTAATGGAGGTTGGTTTATAAAGTGTCATACTATTTTTACATGCAACGCTGTAGGTGGAACAGCGTTATAATTCACTTGGAAGTGTATAAATCACTCGTAGGGTTGTTTGCGAAAATATACACGCTTAGTGAATACCAGCAGTCTGGTGGAAATTTGTATTGTTTTCAGAGACAATTTTATATTCCATCGTGGGAAACTGTTTTTCTCGTCTCGGCTAAGGTTTGGGTCCAATTTGTAAAATGATTATATTAGACTCGGAATACTTCATCAAAATATTTCTTGTTTAGTATCAAACTTGGAACGAGGCTTCCTGCATGTAATTATACTTTCATCTCCAAGTTCTAGTCATCCATTGTTATAACGGAAGAAGATCTAAACAATTATTAAAGACCCCACAGCACATTGCTTGGGGAGTATCTTACAAAAAAAAACAGTATTGAATATCCCTCTTACGGAAAAATTGTCAACGAATAATTCTCGATAAACATATTGTTAGAAATGGGGTGAGTCAACAATCATTTGAAATTAATTTCTTAATTTAAGAAATGGACCACGTTTTGACGTTTATTTGTCGTTTTCTTCAGTTATTCGAACATGAATTATTGAAGCAATAATAATATATTTCATCGGAAATATGCATCGTTTGTTCAAGAATGGTTTATAACACATTGACTGACATACTATTTTTATAGTGATGTCTTACGTTTTTTTATGAAGAGTTTCCATACCGATGGTAATGTATTCATTAAACCTAATGGCAAAATTTATATCCCGCAGGAAAAATAAAGCACTCTTATTTTGATTTCAAAATGGTTATTACGCCAAAACTGATGAAAAAGGAGCAAAATAGCATAAATATCCCTAACTAAACTTTCACGGTCATATTCTGTGGCACAAAGTTAAATGTCATCAAGGATGATCAGAACATCCTGATTTGATTTTAGGGATCCTGATATTTAGCCCGTTGCCCCTCTGAACTTTTTGAGGACTAGACCTTTCCAAATAATGTCTAACTTGATGGACACAAGATAAAAAAATATTTGTGATCGTATCGAGCCCACATATTTATATTATTTTGAACAATAGGTAATATAAAAATATGAATAAAAACATATATTCCAAAAACTCATTTATTTAAAGAAAAAAACAGGAGGTTCGTATAACAATAATAATAAAAATGCTAATACTGAACAGCTCCATTCCATTAGCTATTTTTCATAATAAATTGAATGTTTGAATTACAAAATGGAAAAAGCGGAGATCAGTTCATTCCCAACAAGATAGAAATTTCCTGGTCTTCCACTTAACCTGGGGAAAAAGAACCAAGAAAGAAAGACATAATTATTTGGAGAGATAGACAACCCTGCAACTGCTTTACTTATTTATAGTATCGAGATACGTTTCAGGGGATCTGGTGAGTTTTTGAAAAATGAATGATAAAAGTGTCAAAAATTTGGTTTCCTTCAATATTAATATTTGATCATATGTAAATCTCTTAAAATCAGCTCGAATATTTTGAATAAGAATGCCATTTCAGTTGGAAAATTTGATTTTGTGGAAAGGTGCATTTTCTCAACAAAAAATATTCTGAAATTTGGTCAACTCATCATCGAAATTTATTTTTGTATGAGTCGGAATCAGCTCGTCGAGATACATTTGACGATAAAAAAATGGAAAATCAAAACTTTCGAAAGTTGGACGTACCCATGACGTTCAATTCCAACAATGTCGACTGAATCTGACGACTTGATTTTTAGGAATCTGCCCCTCATGATTTTTTTTGAGTGATTTTCCATGATTCTGAATCGATTGACTTTCGCAGATTTGATCTACGTCTAGCCGTTCTCCATTTGGAATGTTCATTTGGAGTTAGAGAGGGAAAATTTAAGAAAATTCTTACATTTCGTTAATCTGCCATTGAAAATTCATAACGCAGAACAGAAAAAAATATCTGGATATTGACTCGTCTCTAGAACTAACTCTAAATCTCTACAGCACAGTTGTTTATTGTGAAACAGGCGTAAAAAGACGAGGAAAGTAACATGTTTTGTCGCTATTCGTTAAAGAGGAGGTGAACCAAATATTCCACTAGACAGGTTGCCCAGACGTTCGCTAGATGGCAATAATGGTAGACAAATCATAAAACGATGGTTTACTTTTAGCACCACCGCGCACATAACAGAAATTTTCAGTGGTACACTACATCAACTAATGCCCTTCAAAGTTTTGATGTATTTATTATCTTGGGTATCTTAAAAATCAATGACGAAAATTGTTTTTAAATACCTACATTGTGAATTGTAAGAAGAATACTTTTTCGCCAATTTAATAATCACCCAGTGTTTGTTCCACACTGTCTATTAATTTCAAAGAAGAATTATTTTGAAGGGTTTTTATCCATGAAGCTCAAAATATAAAGTAGTCAGGGAGAAAAAGGCATTTCAACTCACCCAGAATGAAGTATATATTTGGTTTGGTCACATCTTCATTTCATAGGGTCAATTCAGAATTCAACTTTGAATAACGCTTGACTCACCCTCTATCTAACAATATTTTACATCAAGTACCATTACGAAATCAATGCCTTATAGTTAACAATATCAGTCACACAACACATGTAAATTCAAGATGTTTCCTCAGGAGTCATATTACTTAAAAATAACCACTCTATACATACCAAAATATCAGGAATATTGATCAATGATAATTTTCTATAAGGCTCCTGCTCCTTTCCTAAATTTTACAAACGTTCAATGATCCCGAAAAGCATACCGATGTGATTTTTTGTATCTTTTCAGATACATATCAGAGTTTGATTTTTTTATTTTATTTCTCAGCATTTTGATAAACCACTTAAGAAATTGACATAAGTAATGGGTTTTGATTATTGCACGACCAGGCTGTGCAGCTTCACAAGCACCTCGACCTGTGAGGTCTTTTGTGCGTGACCCTTTATCTATTCAAGACCCGGGATTCTGAGACTTCGTGCGAAGTTTCCTGGGAGCTGTGTTCCTGATATCGGAGAGCGTTGAGAAAGCTCTTTCCCGGAATTTGAGCTGGGCATTCGCAAAGCAGATGTTTCCGCGAAGTTCTCGCAGTAGCAGCAACTATCACTCTGTGACCTGCCCATCTGTCTGAGGTGATACCCCAGAGGGCAGTGCCTAGTGAGTAGTCCCGTTACCAATCTCAAGCTGTCAATCTTTCCTTGGCGATAGGCTCATTAACCTTTTCGCTTATCTTTGTCCTGGCACTTTATTCCAGTGGGATTTCATTTAATCGAATTCCCACCATCGAAACCCTTTTTTTTAGTGGCGTTGGAGGGTCCTCAGATGGGTTCTGAGCCGGAAAGCGGTGTGTTGCTCCTTCTTTGGCAAGGCAGTCTGCTTTCTCATTGCCTTTGATGCCCCTGTGACCTGGCACCAACATCAGGGTTACCTGATTGCTTGCTACCAGTTGTCTCAGGGTTGTACACGGTCACAACTCTGCTTAGACTCATAAGTGTTTGACTTCAGGGGGGTTCTCTGTGTGAATCTGGTGATTGTTTATGACTACTTCAAACTGCACTTCGAAGTCGTACCTGATCGGCATGATATCTGTCGATTTAGACATGGCTTCTAAGGAGATGTGTTCCAATATCTTCAGATTTTCGATCAGATTTCCTGCTTTCAAGTGTTTTGTCTGGTACAGTCTGAAGGCACTATTTGCTGCTTCTTTCAAAACACATGGATGCAATGGTGGATGGTTTAGTATTGCTTCTAGTTCAGCAGTAGGGCACGTAAATATTGCTCCTGTGACTTCCAAGCAAGCGGTTTTGATTATTAGTTATCCACCTATTATTCGTAGAGAGACCCAGTTACAATGGCTCAGTACTTCGCTAGTTTTGAAGACTGAATTTCAAAATTCGGATCAAGACTAGTTCTGTTGAATCAGTTTTCTTTCGATCTACACCATTTAGCGATTTTTCAGTTTATATTCTCAGAATTATCCAGAACGAAACATGTACTCTTTCTTGAAAATTTGAAGCCGAACACCCCGGATATTTTCATACCATTGGATTCTCAAACCACCTTCAATTTAAATAAAAAAACTCCATATTATTTTGTGTGTAATCCTAGCTACAATGTGAACCATAAACCAACCGTGCTTCCGGACAAAATACACTAGTTTGAACATGAGTAAGAAAGCCAAAGAAGTCCGAGTACGCCACTCAAGCTTGGACATGCTCGATCCGGAAACCGTGGTCAAGAAGAAGCAAGACGTCCTCACCAAAGCCAAGAATAAGCTGATCAGCCTAAGTGACGCCCTGAAGTCAACCAAAAATCTAGACGTCGCGGAACCCCAGAGGAAAGGGATGACCAAGTCCAAAACCCAAGTCACGCTGGACTATTTCTTCAAACACTGCCCCAACAAGAATCATGTTTACGCCAGCACTCGCACCCCGTTATCAAACGATAAAAGGGCGGCGGGTCTGCAGAAGCAGAACTCGGTGGGGGCCTATCCGATTAAGATAGAAATCACCAGCGAGGATGATTTCCCAGCGAGGAACCTGAATAGGGAAAGACCCGCTACAGTATGCGTAGATAAACTGGACTCACCAAGGGATACTGAAGCGCTCGCTCTTGAGAGGCCGAGAAAGAAGCTCTCGTTCAGAGTCCCAGAAATTATCGGGGCAAACAACGATACAAGACTTGACAAGAGGTTTGGCAGTTTGAGGCAGATTTCTGAGTGTAATGGAGAGCTGCTGCGACCTGAGAATTCCAAAATGCATAGGAATGCCAGTTTTAATGGTATTTTGCACCGGCAACCGAGCTTCGAAGATGACATATTAGAGGTAGCTATTTTTGAATGAAACTAACAAATAATTTTTTTTTTTCAGTTAACACTACAACAGAATTAGGATTTTATCAATTGTCATGATTTGAGCGTTGGTGAAACATTTTTAAAATTCAATTCTATAATCGAATCACTTGATCATATGGTTGCGAGTAGAGTCCCTCAAGTTTCAGTATTGGGCCCTATTCTCTTTTTTCTTTATATCAACGATACGGCTAGCCTTGATGTTTCAGGAAACTTCACGTTGTTTGCAGACGATACTACAGTTTCTTAGCACAACGATGATCGTATTGCTCTGGTCCAATCGATCTCCGATTGATAGTAGTTTAATGTTTGAAACCCACATAACATCTATCAGGAAATCTCCTGGTTGTTATATTATTTTTGTTATTTCCCGCGAACTTGGGTACGGACTTTCATTCTGGGGAACTTGTACTCTTGCAAAGTATATTCGAGTTACAGAAACGAGCTTTGCGACTTATATTTAAAGTTAAGACCCTATTTGGATTAGTCTATTCATAACACAATAGTTATTTATGCAACAAGTGCAAAAAGTAAGTGTTTATTGCACTCGACGTGTTTTTTTGCACGAGTTACATAAGACATTTTTTTTACGTTCATGCAAAAAGCGAAAAAATATTCTATTTAGGTGCGGCACTATGTGAAGGAAAATGAAATACGCAATTTAAATAAATAATTATTACTATCGATTTCATCACCATCATCTAGTTTTCCATTAATATTACTCATTTTAAAACTTTCAGTTCAGTAATAATGTCAGAATTAAATTTTGACTGACGTTTATATAACCAAGTTGCACTAGTGCAATAAAGAGCTTCTTTTTCCACTGAATATAGTTCAATAAAGTTTTGATTTTTGCATGAATGTAGAAAAATACTGTTAATACAAATTTTATATTGTTTTTAGTATCGAATAATTTTTTTAAATCTTCAATGTGTACATACTACGAATTTATTTGTATTTTACCTGTTCAATTTTTAAACTGAGATATAAATATTTGGAGCATAAAGTGATGTTGATAATTTTTTATATGTACATAAGTACCAACATACCACAAATGTATCAACCCAAATTCATTGAACTTTGTCAAAAATGTAGAATTTCAGACAACAAAGCATATCTATCTTGTGGAAAATTGATTCACTTGTAGAACAAAAATATAAAAAAAAATTTAAAGCAAAAACAAATCTTGGTATACAAATGAGCTCAAAAATATGAAGAACAAATTACAGAATATATCTGAATTATGTCAAATTTCGAACACTATGAATAAAAAATATGTCAAAAAAGAATATCAGAAACCACAAACAAAAGTTGACGAATGCGTCAAGGGGATTTTCTAGTAATAAATTGAAAATTCTTGTAAATTATAAATGAAGAAAGGGGTGAAACAAGAAAAAATAAATAGAATAAACTAGGATCATGATGAAGTTCATTATGTCACTAAAACACAATGGCATAACAACGATTTTATGATATTTCAGCGGAATAAATAGATTGTGGTTTCACAGCAATGAAGAATACGCTTGACATATTTTTTAACCTGGGTGAAAGACAAGCTGTTCACAACCTTTCTGTCTGTTGAGTGGAATGTGTTTTTTCATGTTTACCCAGAGGTGATTGGTAGCAAACCATTCCGCCATGTTCACTGCGTTGTAGTACATTTTTCTTTTAGACTAATATGGTCCTTACTGGAAATCACTAGAGGAAGCTGACGAGCCCAGTTCAGCAGAACCGTCCATATAAACGATAAGCAGAACGGGGCCGAGGATTGAACCCTTAGGTAGACCATTAATAATAAATGTTTGTTCTGATGAGGTGTTATTCAGAAAAATATATTCTATTTCTAGACAGCTTGTTAACTAAGGCAATATGATTGACATAGTTGAATGCTCTACTGACATCACAAAAATCGCCAACAGGACATTCACCGCCGTCAATATACTCCAAAATTTTACAGAAATAAAAGGGAGTAGCTGTATTTTCAGATATTTTATCAATTCAAATCTTAACAGAAGTACTATTGGATCAAACATAACTCTAGGATCTTCATGTTTGTTCAATTCAGTTGTGAAAAACATTTTGTACATGACCCTCATCGCCGGACATCAGGTTTCATGGCTCTTCTAATATTACTTGACCTTGAATAATGAGTATCAGTCTAGGTATTTTAAGCTCAACGGCTCCCAAAGTTTTCCTTCAGATGTACATTTAGAGTTGCAGCAGTTTTTGTGCTCACCCCGTAAGTGAAGTTGAGCATATTTTAAAATACTTTCCATATTCCCAGTTATAGTTTGTCAAAGACTTCTAGACCTCCTGTATACTTTTTTCCGGCCAAAATCATTGTAGAGAAAAGATCTAGGAGTACTAGGGAGTATGTCATCGTTAATAAGTATAATATCGCTCAGTTCAATTTTTATTGGCTCCTTTATAATCGTTCGAGATGCATCCTCTTTTTTCATATTCTTGGATTTTTCTTGTCTGGTGTTTGTTAGATCGCTAGACTGAACCGTGTTTCTTGGGAAACTCTTTTCTGTCTTATCAGATAACGTTTTATTTCGGTGGGTCCATTAGTTAGACTAGGTTTTTGCTTGGCCTGTGCCAAATAGACGTTGATCCCTACTTCATTAATTTCCTCCATCTTGATTTGAGAGTTCAGCAGTTTAACTTTTTCTTGGAGTTCCTTGATTATGATATATTTCTGTTTGAGAATGTAAGAGTTCGGTTTTACTATTTTTGAATTCGCAGGTTGTTGAACAAACTATGCCCTAATTAGTTCACTAATCATTATCTCGTATAAGCATTAAAAAGATGCACTTTTGTGAATAGCAAAAAACTCTTCAGCAAAAATCAAAAGACTTGGTCTGGTACACAAAACTAGCAAAACCCGTAAATAACATAAAACTAGATAGACAATAAATAATATTGGTTGGCGTTATGATAACGCTGGCTCGTAAATATCTTTCATTCCAATTATTTTATTGGAGTGCGGTGGATGATATCTTTTTCGCGGGCTGAAATAAAAAAAATTGGGAGACTACGTGTGAGTGAACAAATTGATGGATATCCTATCGAAAACATCGAAATTCCAAGCTGTCGTAGAAACGAGCTTGGTAGTTGATGGATGTCTCTCATAAACATTGACATTCTCATTTTGAAGTTGCCAGTATAAACTGTGAAATGTTTTCGGAACAGGGTTGGATTAGACAGTTTTTCTCTTCAAGTAGAGTGAATTTGGTGCTTTGAAACAGGATTGTCAAGGGTTTTATAACAAGACCTTGATAAATAGTCGACTATTTTTATTGCATCTAAATTTCGACTGTATTTTATAATAATTTACGGGACATTATTTTGACATTAATAATCTGATGAAAACACGAGAGCGAAGCTCGAGGGCTTTCATCTCTGATTATTAATGCCAAAATAATGTCGGGTAAAATTAATAAATACAAGAGAAATTTTGCAGCAATGAAATAGTCGACAATTGATCAAGGTCATGTTATATTCATGAAGATTATTTCTTGAATCCAATTCGAATCCAATTCTTTATATCAGTCATATGAATCACACTATATTGTCAGGGATTGTAGCCTCGATTACCCCATCTATCTCTTCGTTTTTGGTTTCTCCAAACCGATTCATTTTCGAATACTTATACAGCTTCAACACGATTGATTCTATTTGACGTTTAAGATGTATTCATTTAGAGTACTGTCAGATGCACAGGTTCCTTGATACATAGGTATCATGCTGAATAGTCGGTGACTATTGTGTATCATGCAAATAGTCGCTAATGGAGCTTGTTGATTGGTCCTGTCAAATAGGAAACGAATGTATGATTGGCTGATGATTGATATTCAATGGACGAAAGAAACAATCGTTAAAGAACCCCGCTATTTTCAAGAAATTTTTTCTATTAAACAATATTCGTAGTAGAGTTCAGGGACCTATGCTGATATTGATAACAATATCTGGGTCTCCTCAAAGCGTACTTTATATTAAATATTCATGAAAATTAACCGATTCTCTTCGGAAATACGGGGTATTTATGGAAAAAACACATATTTTTATGAAACTTGGATTGTCCCGTTTCACTCGCCTTGTACACATGAAATGACTATTCGAAGTTTTCAACATTAGTTCATTGGCATTAAAAGACCCAAAAACTATTGAAAATATTGTACCTACCCATATATTCTGTACTCCGCCACTTCGTTTCACATACGTGCTTTCTGAAAAACAGAAATATAACAATGGAAAGAATCGTGTTTCCAGCAATGAATTTATATTCTCTTCTACCTTATCATTTTCTCATGTATAATAAATGAGCTATCCCAAAAAATTCCATATCAAATACTTTTCCTTCACCTTGAGGGTGCAAATTATCATGTGAGGCGAGGAGAAAAGGTAGTTGGTGAATTTTCGCTACACGAGAAGAATTTATTCCGTTATTCATTATCATAATGTTTTTTCGAGTCGATGTTATTCAGTACGTGGCTAGATGTTCGTTGATTTATGTGATTGGGGAAAATTGGAGTATTTTTTTGGTTGTTATAAATGGGAAGGCGTTGAATTTTTCTGGTTGAGAAACTAGGTTGTAATAAGAATAATAACGATATTATTAACGTCTGTTGATCAAAGGCAACCTACAGGGTGTCAGTTTGAACACTCAGCACCAAAATTCTTGCTTCAGCAAAGAATAATAAAATTTCGTGATACCTAGCGATTTGGATATCAAGGGGGACAATTTCATCATGTACTAAAAGCTACAACAGCATTTATGGCACACTCCAAAA
Source organism: Chrysolina americana (assembly GCA_958502065.1). Lineage (NCBI taxonomy): Eukaryota > Metazoa > Arthropoda > Insecta > Coleoptera > Chrysomelidae > Chrysolina > Chrysolina americana. The sequence continues at coordinate 92,990,274 of OY293412.1, forward strand.
AAAACTATTACACAATTTTGTACACATTTATTTCAAATTTGCGTCCCATCCAAAAAATTCTTTACACTCCCCGTTTTCTGGGAAATGGGCGTGGGCTAACTTTAAACTAAAACTGCACCACGCACTTGGTATTTTTTTAAAATACGCAATTATTGTTGATCGAAAGGCTGCTGAAATTTCTTACACATTAATTACAAATCATTGACGTGTTGAAAGTTCCAATATTTTGATCCCCAAAGGCTTAAATACCCCTTAATTATAAATAAATCCCCAATAAATATGGACCCAACGTGGCCAGTGCCAGCATTTTTCACAAGATTGTTTAAAATTGTCCTTCAAACTATCGAAGAGTTGAGAATTATAAAATAAAGGACCCCCAAGGTGTATACAGTGTGTCCATTCAAGTTGGCGACATACGGAAAACATTTTTATTATTCACTTTCGGAAAAAATTTAATTCCCTTCAAATGTTCTGAAAATTCTAGTACTTAATTTTGAATGATCAAATCGTGAAAATCGTCAAAAAATATGAATTCGGTAATAGAGTGAAATACTTTTATTTGTGGCAATATCGAAGACTGCTTTGATGAAAAATTGTTAATAAATAGTTATGTCACGATATGATGGAATATTCTACTTGAACTGCTTGTCATAGAATATTAGAATTCTTTGCAGTATTCCACGTGCTTCTAATGAGTGTCGTTTGATGCGTATGTACTATAATCAACCAAAAAAATTTAAATTTTCAAAAGTGGGCTGTGTTAATAAATAGTTGTATCACGATATGACGGAAAATTCTACTTAAACTGCATTTCATCGAGTATTAGAATTATTTACAGTATCCCACAAGCTTCTAGTAAGTGTCCTTTGGTGCGTATGGACTATATCAACCAAAAGAATTGAAATTTTGAAAAGTGGGCTGTGTTAATAAATAGTTATGTCACGATATGATGGGATATTCTACTTGAACTGCATTTCATAGAATATTAGAATTCTTTACAGTATCCCACATGCTTCTACTGAGTATCGTTTGGTGCGTATGGACTTCATGAACCAAAAAAATTTAAATTTAAATTCTAATACTCGATGAAATGCAGTTTAAATAGAATTTTCCGTCATATTGTGATACAACTATTTATTAACACAGCCCACTTTTCCAAATTTAAATTTTTTTGTTTCATGTAATCCATACGCACCAAACGATACTCAGTAGAAGCATGTGGGATACTGTAAAGAATTCTAATATTCTATGAAATGCAGTTCAAGTAGAATATCCCATTATATCGTGACATAACTATTTATTAACACAGCCCACTTTTCAAAATTTCAATTCTTTTGGTTGATATAGTCCATACTCACCAAAGGACACTTAAAAGAAGCTTGTGGGATACTGTAAATAATTCTAATACTCGATGAAATGCAGTTTAAATAGAATTTTCCGTCATATTGTGATACAACTATTTATTAACACAGCCCACTTTTGAAAATTTAAATTTTTTTGGTTCATGTAATCCATACGCACCAAACGATACTCAGTAGAAGCATGTGGGATACTGTAAAGAATTCTAATATTCTATGAAATGCAGTTCAAGTAGAATATCCCATTATATCGTGACATAACTATTTATTAACACAGCCCACTTTTCAAAATTTCAATTCTTTTGGTTGATATAGTCCATACTCACCAAAGGACACTTAATAGAAGCTTGTGGGATACTGTAAATAATTCTAATACTCGATGAAATGCAGTTTAAATAGAATTTTCCGTCATATTGTGATACAACTATTTATTAACACAGCCCACTTTTCCAAATTTAAATTTTTTTGTTTCATGTAATCCATACGCACCAAACGATACTCAGTAGAAGCATGTGGGATACTGTAAAGACTTCTAATATTCTATGAAATGCAGTTCAAGTAGAATATCCCATCATATCGTGACATAACTATTTGTTAACACAGCCCACTCGTCGAAATTTGAATGGATATGAATGCACATTTAAACGTGAGTTTCAATTCTTAACAATATTTCATCAAAGCAGTCTTCGATATTGCCACAAATAAAAGTATTCCACTCTATTACCGAATTCATATTTTTTGACTCTAGTCGTATAGGTACAGCTAACAAGTTTCACGATTTGATCATTCAAAAGTAAGTAGTAGAATTTTCAGAACATTTAAAGGGAATAAAATTTTTTTCGAAAGTGAATAATAAAAATGTTTTCCGTATTTCGCCAACTTGAATGGACACACTGTATACACCTTGGGGGTCCTTCATTTTGTAATTCTCAACTCTTCGATAATTTGCAGGACAATTTTAAACAATCTTGTGAAAAATGATGGCACTGGCCACGTTGGGTCCATATTTATTGGGGATTTATTTATAATTAAGGGGTATTTAACCCTTTGGGGATCAAAATATTGAAACTTTCAACACGTCAATGATTTGTAATTAATATGTAAGAAATTTCAGCAGCCTTTCGATCAACAATAATTGCGTATTTTAAAAAAATACCAAGTGCGTGGTGCAGTTTTAGTTTAAAGTTAGCCCACGCCCATTTCCCAGAAAACGGGGAGGGTAAAAATTTGTAATAAATGTGTACAAAATTGTGTAATAGTTTTTTTTGAAGTGTGCCATAAATGCTGGTGTAGCTTTTAGTACATAATTTCATCGGCATGGGTGTCCTTTCTATATTAAATTCAATTACCCTTAAAATACCTCAATTGGTCAATAGTTTTCAGAATCACAAATACGAGCACAAAAAAGGGCTTGGTTTGATGTCATAAAGGAAGACACTTGAAATTGAAATGAATTATAAGTGCTTGATATAAGAGATCTGAATTATTTTCATAGTTTTTCTCTTTTATGGACTCAGTTCCAAATTTTTATTCTGCAAAGATCAAGTGAGCAATCATCACTGAGTTCATTAAGTTGAATTCAAGTGTTAATTTGTCAACTCCATCGTCTCAACTCAACTCTTTATTTTCAAATGGCATACTCTGTATATTTTCACGTTCAGGTGATTTGGAATGTTGCTGATATAAAATGTTTTGAAGTACCTACATCTTTATGGAAGAAATTCAAATAACACTATTATTTCACAGCTAATGGAACGAAGTTGGGTCATGTTATTTTTTCCAGAATATTCTTCAACTAATCCATTGACACCACATCTGTGAGTACTTGATAGAAATTTGAAACACCAAATGGAGAACACTTAATTAAAAATACATATATGGCTAGGTCAGGATTTTACAAATCATTGATACTTAGAGTACTGCACGTAATTCGATAATGCCATGGAGTATGGAGTATTTTCTTCATTAGATGAAATTGTCTCTTCTCAAAAAATTCTGTTTGGGTACCTTGCCTTCAACGTAGAGTACAAAATTAAGATATATCGACTGTAATTTATTGGTATGCAATTAAATAGTGAATATATCTTCAACCCCGGCCCCATAATTTTCACCATGAGAAGAGAAACAGTAATTTATACATCAAAAATATTCTGAAAGAAATGACCCATACTAACGCGAATAGAAAGCCGAAGAAAGTACTCTACTTATCATATGTGAGATATAACCTTCATATTTATTCATTATATCACTACCACCTAGGGTATATCTATTTTTATGTACGTATATTAAAAACTGAATAAATATTATTATTATTTTAATATTCCGGTATGCTCAGGAACAATTTCATGAGATCCAACCGTCTAACAAAAGAAAACTACAATTACCAGGTGATAAATTAATGTGCATTATATTTAATACTTGGGAGAGACTGAAAATCTGCTAAGAGTTAGAATTATTGATCAGAAAAAAATGATATTGATTAATATTATGGATAGCCGATCAAATTTGAAAGGAGCATCTCAACAGAAAAAGTCCCCTATCATCAAAAAGAGGTATATTACCAATAACATTCGATGCAGGAAGCCAAGCTCATAAAAATCTATGAAAACTCTCTCGAAATCAGTCAATGAAAAGTTCATCGATACCAGCAATGAGTCAAAAACCACCTTACCACGAAATTAAAAATTCCCATCAGAACAAACGTCGTGAACTGCAGATAAATTAGGGTAATGGAACTCCAGAATACTCTCGATTCTACCGATTTTCATTAATTTTTTCACTTTGTAATTTGTTTCAATTTTGCCTTCGCTAATGATGATACTCCTATCAGCAAGCGGTAATCGTTATAGTGGATCTCATTAAATGAGTAAGGATGCTTTATTAACAGACTTTTGTTGGAGCTTCATTCGGGGTAATATTTTAATCAGATCGACGATACAGTGTGGTAGCAAAAAAGTTAGAAATGAATAAATGTGGTTTGTCGACAACGAAGAATATTTCCAGACGAGTGGATTTTTTTGTATAACTCTTACAGTTTAATTTCTATTAGTAGCTTCCTGGTAGGGCATTTCGAATTTTATTACATTATTCAAAATATTTAGAATCCTTAAATATACTGTTTTCATCAAGTGATACCTACTTGAACAATTGATACATTTTTAATTAGAAAATATGTTAGTACCAAACTGAAATCAATACTACGAAACAAGGGACACCTCCTCGCGGAATACACTGCTTAACGTTATTGGTTTTTAACAGCCCTCTCAACTTAACTTGTAACCATCAACCTGTCACTCTACTCGGGTTGTCTTCCTGGTATACTTCCTTCGAATCATTGAGAACTCCTATACCGTCTAGAACCCCTAGGAATGTCCAGGTCCTGCGTCATTGGCGAGTGTCAAAGTGTCTGATGCTGTCAACCAATATTTCGAAGTGCCTCAATGCGACCTAATCAGAGATTATGGTTTATATTGAATGAATTCGAGGAATGGTGTGGTCGTATCACAATGGTTTTGCCAGTCGCTATAATCAGCATGCAGTGGTGTGAACTATTTTGTTGCTATATCAAGATATACACTAACGAAACATATTAATTGTTTTTATCCAACACATGACAGTTAAGACTGCCATTATTAATGTCATTTTAGACAGGTAAACTATCAAATAACACACTAGGGTGTTATAATCCATTACTCACTCGCTAACGGTTCATTTGTCGTCGGAAGCTTCGTTCAAAAGCTTCTCTATTTCAGGTCGTTCTAATGTCTTGGACTTCTTTGGTTTGTATCCCTGTGATCTGCTTTTCAAATAGCTCGTTAGTTGGCAATATTTTGAAATGCCGATTTTTTTTATAAAGGTGAATAGTTGAGCGAAGCATCGATTATTTGGTCCATAGCGACGATGGGTCTGATTTTTTCTGCAAATGTAAAGACTCAAACATTTTGAACTCTTTGTCGTAAGCATTTCGTGAGTTTTTTGGCAAAATTTGCATTGCTGCTTCTTCCGCTTCCGTAATAATATCCTCAGGAACGTAATTTTCATCGGTTTCCTCAATTTTTTATACGTTTTTTTTTTCTTCAAAACTGCTTCCTTTTTCTGCAGGGAAAACTGACAAGTGTCAAAATTTATTTAAACATTTGCACTGTATAATGTCCGTGGCAACCAAACGAACATCCTGCTTGGACCAAAATGTAGAATAGTCACTGTCAAGTCATTTTGACAATTATAGGGTACTGGGAAGCAAGTAGCTTTGATTTGATCACAAAACTCATTAATTATTGTCTTATAAAAACGATTTGTTCCACTTGTTGGATAAAACATTGTATATGCCACTCGTGTGTAATGTTTCCTAAGTCACTTGAGAATTTTTTTTTCAACATATTATACTAGTACCATAAATAACTTGTATTTTGAATACACTGGTGTTTCAATAATTTTCGTTACTTCTTGTTCATTTTCCATTGCTGTTATGGTAATCAAATATATTTTAAATGATAAGAAAATATTATTATAATATTATGATGGTCCTCGTAGTAATGGTATGGGAGATGATTCGGCAATAAAAAGTCGCTTATCTGTTTTAACAATAGATAATGTACCTTATAATGCAAAGTTTAAAGTAGGACTATTGTTCAGTAAGACCAGTTAGGAAAAATTCCGAGAATATTGCTTACTCACGAACTGTAAAGAAGTATTCACTTCACAAAATGAATTCGAGATGTTTTACAATCATTTAACAGCTAACTCCAAAAAAACTCGTCAAAAAATTTGAGGTCCCTGCACTACATTAGAAAATATACAAACAATATGTATTTTCATTCCTATTATCATTCTTACAGAGGATTATACCTATAGAAAAGTAATCAAATTTGCAAAGGAAGAATATTATAAGAGTAGAATTGAGCATTCCGAAAATAAGTCGAAAGAGAGCTGGGCTATAGTAAATGAACTGAGAGGGATACACAAAAAGTACATGGATATTCGAGTATGTCCAAATGCTTTGAACGAATACTACTGTAGTGTTGCTGTAAAACTCACAGAAATCATTCGTCCTCAAGTTAATCCAAGTCATACTTTGCGAACAAAAGAGCATATCATGAAGATTGTTACCTTTATGATACCTGTATTGTAGAACTCAGAGAAATTATCAGGAGTATTAATAATAATGTGAGGATATTCGAAAACCTTCCTGATGCCGAACATGGTTTGCTCATGGTCCGCCTCATAAATGATTCATTTCGAACTGGATGTTTTCCCCAATTTCTCAAAACATCTTTAGTTACACCGATTCATGCGAAGAAGATAATCCATCTAATTTTCGGCCAATCTCACTCATACCAACACTGGCAAAGATAATCGAAAAGCTGGTCAAGAATAGAATCATCCAGTTTTTAGACATGCACAACATTTTGAGCGACCAACAATTCGGGTTTCAGAGCAGAAAGAACACCATTGATGCCATATTTGACTTCAATACTGAAGTTTATACAGAAATTAATAAGCAAGAATTTGTAGCAGCAGTGTTTTGTGATGTGTCAAAGGCATTCGACTGCGTCAATCACAGAATACTCTTGCAAAAGCTGGAAGTATATGGCTTCAGAGGTACTACTTTGAAATGGTTTGAGTCATACCTATCAAATCGTTATCAGATTGTCGAAACAAACCATTACTCACAACTTCATTTCATTAGCTATGGTGTACCTCGAAGTTCGGTACTTGGACCAGTGCTTTTCTTAATATATATCAATGACATGGCCAATTTGAATATATCAGGTATTTTCACTTTGCTGACGATACTGCCATTCAATGGCATGACAAGAATGAAGTTAAACTGTTTCAAAACCATTTCTAGAGATGTTGACCGCATTAAGTATTCTTCTTAGAAATATAAATCGTTATACCACATGATGCCTCCTTATGCCATATTCTATTTCAACATTGTTTTAAATTTGTATTATTGTTTGTTATGTACTTATGTTTTATATTTGCTGTGTTATCTGTTATATTTTTATAATGTTTCTTTGTCTTTGAGCTTTTTCTTCTGACAATTAAGAACATTTTGATTCTGATTCTGTTTTCCGATTTTTGAAAATGTATGTCTTACAACAGCTTCTTCATTAATTTTCATTCAACGGCCGTATCTATCATACCCGCACATTAATACCACTGCGGATGGAAGTAAACTCGAAATTTAATATGATCAATAACGTTCATATTAACCAAAACATGTTTTTGTTTCAGAGCCAAGCGATGCGAGTTGTGCGAACCATTGGTCAAGCGTTTGAAGTGTGCCATAAACTATCAATCAATGCTCCCGAAAATGAACACCTGGACCAGGATGAACAAGATACGCTTACGCAAGACTTACTTAGTGACCGTTTAAGTGATATTAATAGTGATAAGCCCAAGAGAGGTGAGTTATTGTTTGTTTCATAGTTTATAATGGTTGAACAAATTTATTTCGAGAGGAAAAAAGAGTACCACAGGAAGATACTGTGACCAGCTCTTCATCATCTCGATGTCCCTTCACGAGATGAAATTTCTCCTATCTTTAACTTCTCAATTTTCTATTCAATTGATATTTTTATGCTAGCGTCGGTTTCAATTTTCATTCGCTGATAGGTGTACGGGTCATTCTGTAATCTAAAAGTTTTCCGATTCATCCCATAATCGTAACGGCATGGTCTATCTGAGGATGATGTGGAATAATAAAGATCATCAATTCGCCGGGCGTAAAGTGGCACTTTACCGCCCGTGGGCGCATCATGGCCCGCGAGCGGTAAAGTAGACAATATACTAAAATTGTCCATATATACCTACACACATCATTTCACGGAAGACCTACCACGAAACAATGAATTCAGTTCAATAACAACATTTAACAACTTTTATTCATAATCTACAGTTTGCTCCATAACCCTGAAAATTAGAATTTTATATTAACTATGCAATTGTTACAAATTTGAATATTGAGGGTGGGATATTCACTTTTCTTTTGAAAATCATTATTCCCTCTTGAAAAATCCTCACCACTCATTTTAGATGTGGAGTAGGTCCAAATAATTATTATTTGGTATCGGTCCATCACCATCGCCGGCAATTTTTTTGGCAATATTCAATTTATTTGAAATCGATTGTTCAATGTAGCTCTCTGCTACTGTAGTTGATTACCAACCAGCGTGTCTTTTGATATTGGTGATACTTTCCCCAGCATCAGCCAATAAAGTGGCTGAAGAACGCCTGAAACAGTGACCCGTATATCCTTCTGGGCCTGGTAGCTTCAAAAATGCTGCAATTTTTCTTGGAATTTGACCGAGGATATTCTTCCCAGCAAATTGTTTTGTACATTTGTTGTTCTTATAGAATATAAAAAAACGCCCATGTTCAGTATTTGCGGAACGTAGACTAGCATATCTTCTATAAATATCCAAATAATTAACTGACTGGTTTTCAGTACTGCAGATGGTAAATGTTCGTTGTATTTTAGATTTTGACTCTCGAATTGTAATCAATAAAGCATAAGTTAGTTCTTGAATGTCATCAAGCTTGACATTTGTTAATTCTTCTCTACGACAAGCACCATGTACCCCAAATATTAATGTTACCTATAAAAGAATCAATAAGATTTTTAATTACTTAATAAATATAGGTAGGTATAACATACCTTCATCATCAGATATACATTATCTGGAGCTGGAAAAAGTTCGATTTCATTCCTATTCAATATTTTGGATCCATCATCCTTCTTCCGTTTCAAAAATGCTATCAATTTTGGAAATTTGCTTATGTTTATATTATTATACAAATTCAAAGTAGACTTCAACATCGAATAGTATGACCACAAAGAAGATGGTTTTCGATTCTTGGACTTCTCAAAAAATTATCCCAGTAATATATCTTCTGTAATCACCTTCACATTATTTTCATTGCGCCATTTTATGAACTCATTATACGTCTTTTCGTAAAGTTTCTTTGACTTTGTTGGTAGCAGTTCCAATTTGGCACTCTCAGCCGATTCCTAAATTTCCATTGGTATGTATATATTATGTTCTCCATCTGATGATTCCATAATTTTCATGTTGAGTTCACTCACGCACTTTTTCAGATAAACATGAAGATGACCGTTTACCTTGTTTATTGAATTTGTTGCTAGACAACAACCAGCTTGCTTAACAACGTCATAATTAGGTGGGTATATACTGGGTATTCTGTGTACAATTTGAATAAATGAATTTATTTCAGTATACAGAGATGATTATTGACACGATAATTGCGATATAAATATATATACAGTGTCTGTCAAAATCTTGGAACAATATGGAAAACTTTTTTATTGATAGTTTCTCAGAAAATGTCATTCTTCATAAAAGTTAGTTTCCCATGCTGTTCCAAGATTTTGGTGGACACTGTATAAACCGCTAGTGCATAAAATTTTGTATGTATCACGTGCGTAAAATGCGTTTATAAACGTCTACTTTACGCCCTTGATACATGAATAACTATTTCATAATACAGAAATAAAATGCAGCTATTTTTGTTCAGAGTGGTCAACAATATACTCAATTCTTGATTGAATAAATTCGTCAATGGCACTATGAGTTGATTAAGTTCATCAGGCAGGATCAAACAGAATGGTTTTTTGATCGACCAAAATATAATAAAGCTATGAATACAGAGTGTTTAGAATATTGAAGAATCCAAATCATCACTCCAAATCGCTAATTTTATTATTTTTTTGGTTAAATCAGATAAAATATGAAAATACTGAAATTTTATTTGCAATAGATATTCAACTGTTGTCCACTTGAGCGTTACTGAAATTTGTGAATGTTTTTCTATAGGTTATTTCATAATATACACAATTTTTAGATTAAGATTGTGCCTTCGAAACTATGAGTTAAATTTTATGAATGACTATCAGAATGGAACATGATCTCTCAAAATAAAATGCAACTAAGAATTAAGACTGTTTCACATAAGGAATGCTCCATCAATTTGAATAAATAATTACTCTTCTTAAGGATTCATCATGGCTCTCATCCCCAATAACAACGTTTTCATTATCATCAAAGAATCATTTACGAATTTCAGTAACGCTTAGTTGAACAACAACTGAATATCGAGTAAAAATAAGATACCAATGTTTTTAAAGAGTGGAAAACATTTAGCTAAAGTCTGTACAAGACTCAAAATATTTAAAAGACTCGAGACTCAAGATTGGGACTGAAAAGACTCAAAATCAAATCCAAATGAATCAAAGACTCAGTTAAGCCTAAGACTGAAAGACTTAGCCGATAACTGAAAGACTGAAGCAAAGATTTAAGGACTCAAAATTTACTCAAATGACTCAAAATTTCTAGTTGTACAAGGTATGAAGTGAATATTTCCCCCTCGGTTTTTAATATATCTGATTTCACCCAAAAAACAATAAATTTCGTGATTTGGAGTTATTACGTATTATTAGTATGGACCCTCCATTATTCCAACCATTCTGTATCCATAGCTTTGTTATATTATGGTCGATCACCAATCCATTTTGATTAATCCTCAATGATAAACTCAATCAACTGTAACCTCATACGTGAATTCATCCACTGCAGAATTAAGTCTTTTGTTACCACCCTGTAGGAAATGTTTTTTTTCTGCGAAATCGAAAAATTTTCCTCATGAATTTTAGCTATGCCTATTTGCACACAATATTGAATTTTAATTGAATTTTATTCAGCTAGATTTTTCCAAAAATCACAAAATTCATGAAGACTTTCACTCAGGTAGGCTTCAGCTACAATATATAAAATCCAGCCATTTTTACTGAAAGACTTTTTACCATAATATTTGTGTGTGGTCCTTTAATGGCTAAATGAGATATATGATATCGTTTACGTAAATTATGAACAAAACTGGTTTCAATACGGATCCTTTAGGAACACATGTTCAACGAGTTCAAAATTCAAAATGCAATTATTGCTATTGACCGCTGTAGTATCCAGTGTTGAATTGATGATTCTCTTGCTTTTTCAGCTTTTTTCAAAATATCCTCCATTATAGAAAACACGTTTATAACGCAAACACAGCTTGATAACAAAGTTCTGTTCATAAACAAGTAACATAGCAACAACAAAACACCTATAATCAACGGTACCTGATTCAAATATAGCGGGAAGGAGATGGGTGGGCCATAGAATACCAGAATTATTTTTGTAATATCGATAAATGAAAAAACCAGTAATATGTAAAACCAACAAAATGGAGAATCAATTATGTTTCAGAATAACATTTTATAGGTCTTAAAAACAGCAGAATTGAATGGATAGAAATGATTTATGATCCAAATTGAAATTCATCTAATATGTTTTTATAAGAAACAATAAAGCATCATACGTGAAAACAGTAGAACCAGATTTCATAGGTCTGAATTCGGCAAGATTGGAAAGTGACCGAAATGAGAAAATAAAGTAATTGCAAATCTCAATAACCTAAGCTCTTCAAAACATAAAACGATCACGCTCAGAAAATATTGAAATGTAATTCCATCAAAATAACATTTAATAAAGTTCAATAGTGATGAACTTTCTTAAATGAACACCAACACACTAGGTTTTCTTTAAGATGACCTAACCGATATTAGAATTTAGTAATATTGACCGCACGCTGCTACATCTCTGAGAGACTAGATCCATCCCCTATCCCCTCTCCAAATTCTCAAATTTTTCGGTTATGTCTTTTTCGATTCTACTATTTATTCTTCTGATTATTTTCAATATGAAAATTTTACGTCTTGTACTCTATGGATTCGACGATTTTAATTCTTAGAATATTCTGTTCCGATATTTTTCCACTTCTACAAAATATTGATATTCTGATTTGCTGGTTTGGTCAAATATCTGTCTTTCCATTTTCTGTCATTCTCCTTTAACGGTTTTACAGTTTTATATTCTTGTAATGTTCAGTTCTTCGAATTTCAGTTCTTCGAAAGATCGATACAATCATTTATGATTCTCGAATTTTTAGATTTTGATGAATATCCGTTACTGCAATATATTGATTTTCCAAATTTCTCGTTCGATTATTTTCGATTTCTATAAAATTAATTCCGTACCATTTCTCTTCTCTAGAGTATCTTTACTGGATTTTATTGGTTCGATACTTTTAATTCATAGTCAATTTCAGTTTGAGATTTTACTTTTCTGATGGATTATATGTAGTCAGGTGATGAATTGGTATATTTGTTTTTAGTGGAAGCCTTGTGCTGTTATATTGAAAGTAATTTGTTCAGGTCAACATGATAAATTGAAATTTGAGATGCTTCCCAGAAAAAAGGTTGGGTATTACTCTGCTTCGTCCGATATTCACCTCAGGAAAGGTAGTTGATTTTATTCGATTGTCAATGGATCGTAAATCAGATTACCGGCTTTTCTTGCCAACATTAACGAAATCATGAAAATTTCGTCAACTTTTAGATTGAAATACGGTATGAAAGTATATTTCTGGAGTGAAGATAACCAACGATATGATGAATTCTATTTCAGTATATCTTTGAGGTTATATACAAACAAACTTCATATTATTTTTCAGAAATGATCGCAATAATCCGAGAAAAACTTGGAACATTAGATGTGAAAACAAATAAAAAAATCGAATTTCATCACCCATAAATTTTTCTAAGCTTTCGGTTTCTCAAAGCTAAGAATTCCAGATATCTCATCGTTTGGATTCTTACAAAAAATTTAATGAATTGAACTAAGACAGTGGCAAAGCGTTCAGATAACTATTATTTCTGTGTAATAATATAGCCTTTCAAAGAAAACAAACCCGACTTTATGGCCGAAGCCAGAAATAAAACAGTTGTAAAATTCTCGATGGTGAAGAGAACAAATAAATACGATTGCCTATTCAATGAGAGGCTCTTATACCCCATAATCGAGCTCAAATAAACATCACTCGATGACTTTTTGATAGATGTGTTTGGACCAATTTAAATCAAATTTAATGCTATTTTGACGGCTGAGATTTCACATTTCGTTTTATCGGATAAAAATAATTGTAGATGAATCGGCTTCAATCGACGATCTAGAAATACAACTTTATCAATTACATCGTCTATTTTTAGGTATTTTGATATTTCGGAAGGCGCGATAATTCTCTAATTGAGTGCCAAATAATAACATATATCGGAATTCTTAGGGATCATAATATGTCAAAATATTATTTTGAGGATGGCTAAAATGTTTCAATTAAATCCGCGAGAATTGAAATAAAGAGTAACACTTCTTTCTTGATTATTTTTAAATGGAAAGTGGTAACATACGCATGTGGTATCTTTGGCATTTGGCAAGGATCTAAATAAAACAGAAACTGAAACATCTGCATAATTTTAATAATTTCTCAAAGGAAGTCGACGTGAACCCCATGTTTTTCTAAAGAAGATATAATTATAACTATACAAAGAGTACAGAGCGATTGGGATGAATCTTCTTTATTGATGTTTCCTTGAAGTTTTTCACCTGCTGTTTTGCACAACATCAAGATAATTTGATGATACATTTTAAAATCTCCAAGGTTCGTTCACCACTTAAAAAATATATATTTTGTATTAAGCTGAAATACAAATATCGGGAAATTACATTTGAACGGTAAAAGGGAATAAATACACTTGCAACGGTTTCTCATAATGCACAAAATAGTCTAGAGCAACTGAAATGAATATAAATTTTCCGTACCAGTGAGATTTTTGATAAATTTTACTTTTTCGCATGGCGTGCGGAAAAGTGTAACTTTGCGCACGCAAATGTATGCAGAAAAGTACTACTTTGTGCACGCTCGTAAGAGAATGATGTTTCAACGATAGCTTCATTAATTTATATTGGAATAGGTTTTAAAATAACGTCAAGTCTCATCAATTTCCATTCAAAAACTATGTTTGTCTATCGAATGTAACAAAATTGTTATTAATAAAGCTAGCGAAAGTCTGCTAGTGCTCCAAAAACCATAAATTATATATGTTCTCGATACCTATATGAATCAATGGCGAAGAATATCTCATCCTCTATTTTGTCTGTGAGGATAATTAAGAAGTTCGGGAGAGTTATTTTAGGTTCACCGCGTTGACGTCACACAAACAAAGACCTAGAAAACGTAAGAATAATTTATCAAACATTATTTTGGTACACAAAAATTGCACACCCGCACTATTTCATTACAGAGGTTATTTTCGAAACTGGGTCTCTTCAGTGATCAATCTGTACGAGGTTTTAGAGCTCAGTTCATTGGAGAATATAAAATTTAATAGACTCTGGAATTGACATTAAAAAAATTAGCATCAAGACTTTTATACTACATATTACTTTGCCCTAATTAGGTTTTTTACAGGCGAAATTTCGTTGGCGATGGTGGCGCTCTGCCTTTCTAAAAGCTCTACGGTTAAAATGTCTCCTGGGATAATTTGAGCTAAATTAACAATATCCTCATTTGTGATTGCGATAGTATAGTGCATTCATGTATTTTTCTTGAGATTGAGAACTGCCAAACATTCATCAACGAATGGTCGAGGTATTCAAGAAAACAGACAAAATTCAGTCAAAATTATACAGAGCTTGACATCACTCAGTAACTCAAAATTTTTAATTATTATTATTACTTATTTATGGCCTTGGTGATTATAGTAATTCATAGAGGTTAAAATAGAAGTTGAATTGAATGTTGAAACGAATATGAATGGGTGTATGAATGATTTTATAGTGTTCATGAACTAGTCTCCCTTGCAATCACTCATTTTGCTGATTTAGAAAAATTAATTTTTGATCATTATACAGGCCGTTTCTTTTATCATGTGGTAACATTGCTATATTCTAAACCGTAATAGATACAAAGACGATTAAATGGGAAAAAAGGTAACTATTGTGGTGAGCAGTAAATTGGTCATAGAAAATTTACGGGGATTCTCGCCCTTCCCAACTTATACAGGAAAAACGGAAAATGCTGTTTTCGGTTTTTTACGAATAGAATGAATATTTCAGAAAATATAAAAAAATGAAAATGGAAATTTTTATTATATTCAAAATGTACTAGAACTACGTAACGATAAATTTTTAATCAAACATTTCGTGTCAACACCGCCATCATCAACTATTTTTTTCAAATACGGACCTGTCTATTTCATCATAAATATTGATAAAGCGATGAAATCACAATTCAGTGGTATATCACACTTGACATTTTTATAGCGTTTCATATAAAATAACTGGCATCATCAGTGACAACAATTTTTGTTACGGTCCTGTCGTTAGTTTGTTTATGAATTCCACAGAATCTAACGCTTCGATATAAAAATTATCAGTGACGTTTTGAATGAATATATCTATGAAAATTGTATTTATACTATAAAAATTCATAAAAGATTTTTGCAGTTTCAGAGACGAACGATAGCAATTTACCCCAGAAATAAACTTACTTAAGAGGAGAGGATAAGAAATCAAACAAACAGAAAAACAATTTATTTCATAATGAATTTGTGGAAGAAAATAAAACCAATACAGAAAAAGAATTCTACATTAAATGCTCGAATTGACGACCTCTTTGTTGAATTCACATTAGTTGTCTGTCCATTCAATTTTTGTGGCAATTTTCTAGCATGATGGTTGAAATGCTATTACATGCATTTCTTATTTTCTGTTTGAGATGGTCGATATCGGTACTCGGTAGGTGACTTTATCCTTCATGTATCCCCAGACAAAAAAAT
The DNA here is from genome assembly GCA_958502065.1 of Chrysolina americana. Classification (NCBI taxonomy): domain Eukaryota; kingdom Metazoa; phylum Arthropoda; class Insecta; order Coleoptera; family Chrysomelidae; genus Chrysolina; species Chrysolina americana. The sequence goes on from OY293412.1 coordinate 93,006,369, forward strand.
CCAAACGAGTAAGGTCTGAGGATCGAGCTTGCCAGGCAATTGGTCCATTGTTTCCAATCCAGTTTGTTGGGAATATTGCATTTAAATGTTCCGTTATGGGAAGGGGCACCGTCTTTTTGAAAATATTGTATTTCACGGCGGGTGCTTAATGGCAATTCATCTAAGTAGCCATCAAACTCATAGGATAAAAAATTTAAATACATTTCACCATTCAAATGCTCATCGTAAAAGAAAGGACCTAGTATGTTTGTTCCCAAAATTCCCAACCAAACATTTATTCCGAACCTCTCCTGGAAATTGGTTTCTCTATGTAAATGTTCATTCGTATTATTCCACCTATAATGGATGTTTCTGTTAAACCAACCATTGTTGGTGAATTTTGATTCGTCCGTCCATATTATTTTTTTACAAATATTTCGAACTTCCCTATTTCTACGTCTTAACCATTTCGCAAATCGTACTCTCCTTCCGTAATCCCTTTCATTAAGGTGATGAACTTTGCGTATCCTGTAGCATTTGTATTTGTTCTTTTTCAAAATATTTCTGGTAGATTTTACAGATATCCCAAGTTCGTGGGCAATTTCTCGTAAAGAACAATCTTGATTAGAAATATTTTTATAACTGACCAATCCTACATTTAAAAAAAACAACTCATTTATTTTTCCTTCCATAGATATCAAGCAAAGCCTACGTGTTTAAATATGGTAAAACAAATGAGATGCTATTTAATTGTACCAAATTAGACAACACTTGTATTTTGATCAAAAACTGATATTTTCATTACTTCCAGGATTGAGAATTATGAAAATAATCCGTGTAAAAATTGATACAGGAGAAATCAGCTTCGAATCAAGGATTACTGTAATACAAAAATCCCCAAAAAGGAAAAATACGAATATTCGTTGTGTTGGAGTATCTTCCTATCGAAAGTATTGGGTAATGACTGAAGTATCCTAATAGTTGAATGCGTTTTGAAGAAATCAAAACAATTTACAAAAGAACTAACGACAGGACCGTAATTAAAAATTGTTGTCACTGATGATGCCAGTTATTTTATATGAAACGCTATAAAAATGTCAAGTGTGATATACCACTGAATTGTGATTTCATCGCGTTATCAATATTTGTGATGAAATAGATAGGTCCGTATTTGAAAAAAATAGTTGATGGTGGCCGTTTTTAATTAAAAATTTATTATTACGTAGTTCTAGTACATTTTTAATACAATAAAACTTTCCTCTTTAATTTTTTTATATTTTCTGGAATAACCATTCTATTCGTAAAAAAACGAAAACAGCATTTTTAGATTTCCCTGTATAAGTCGGGAAGGGTGAGAGTCCCCGTAGATTTTCTCTGACCAATGTACTGCTCACCACAATAGTTACCTTTTTTCCCATTTAATCGTCTTTGTATCTATTACGGTTTAGAATACAGCAATGTTACCACATGATAAAAGAAACGGCCTGTATACTTGCCCACTTTTTGAATATACAGGGATTAAGACTTTTAAGAATTTTATCGTATTATTGAAAACTTGAAAGCTTTCTTTAAGTTAAATCTGTATTAGAAATTATTAACATCATAACATCACAATACATAATACTATACAATACCCTAGATACCATTAAATTTAAAAATCTATTTATGAAAATTAACATTAATGTCTTGACAGTTATATTAATAGCTATAACAGACGAGTGAATATTTAATTTGTTTATTACTGTAGCAATTCATGTCGCAGGTGACCAGTTAGTATCGTTAATCTTCGGCTAAGTTGACAGAAACCTTCATGAAATCGGGCAGTGTTGAGTGAAGTCGCGAGAGCTATCTATCAGACATTCATTGAAAACGGGTCCCATAAGATGCTGCTTTGATTAGAATGTTGCAGAACCTATAACTATGCCTCTTTTTTCTCTCCCACCTTAACTTGCTTCATCTAATTCTAGCATCGACGTTTGTTTTCGGCTGGACACCAACAGAGTGGCGCCATCTTCTTATTGAATCCATCGTCATACAATGATACCCATACGGTTAACTGACTATACATATCAATCCAGGAGTCTTGTAAAATAATTCGGGGTTTGCTGGGCTCAAATCCGAAGTTATCGAAAATTTAAGGGATTGTTAAGGGATGGTAGAGGGTGTGTTTGCTGAGTTTTCGAACACGAAGACCCTGTGCTCTTCACAGGGGGAGGCGGGAAACGAGATTTTTCCATATCTTCTAAACCATGTGAAAGAGCATTAAGTTTCCTTTGAAATTCATTTGGAGTTCAAAAGAAGGTCAAATTTCTCAAAATATGAGAAAACGCAAGAAATTTAAATATTGGGTTGATATAATTATATTTCAGAGCGTCTCGAATTGCCAGGAAGAATATTGACGTAAAAAAGCTCCGCGACTTGTTGGACGATCATTCACCATTTCTGGAAACTCGAGAGTTACTGTCAATCGGCAGTGGTGCCATTGCTCCTGATGGGGTGAATTGCTACTTGTCACGAACTGTTGGCATTACCAGTATGAAAACCTGTTTGGAGCAAGGCAACTTTCATGACTTAAAGTTGAGGCGCAAGGATGAGGTTGTAACACTTGCATCTGTAACGACATCCTTCAAAATTAAAAACAAAAAATTTAGCATCGACCCTCTCACTCTCTTTCAACGGATCTGCATCACCAAACAGTCAGAAGATGACCTGGGGAACATATTCAAATATGAGCTTGCCCCCTTCCCTATGAAGAGGGAATGCACAACAGCAAAAAATTATCCTCGTACGAGGCATTCATTCCTGTACACCATCTCCGGTGAAGATGTCGATATGATGGCTTTGCTGACGGCGTGGGGTTCTTCCAAAAAAACATATTTTTTCAGAAGAGTGGAAGAGGTAACATCCAAAGCGTCCTATATTCATCGCATTTCTTCAAATTCAATTGCAATGACATCCTTTTCTTGCATGCGATGACTGGACGCGATATCACCTCAGCTCTAATTGGAATTGAAAAAAAGAAGGCCCTGCAAGTGCTCGGAACACACCCGTGGCTTTCCGATACAGTCAGGATTTTTTTGGACCCTGATGCGACGCCACATCAAATTTCTGATGCCGGTTACGCTAAATCCTGATCCTGGTCACGCTGTATGGAGGGACAGTTGGAGTGGACAACTTGGACGACATGAGATATCGCATGTTCCAAACTGTTCAATTGGCAAGACTGCCTCCTACACGCGATTCTGCCAAGTTCCACTCGTACAGATCCTATCTGCTAAGTTCAAACTTGGTTAGGGGATGAGAGGACTAAATAAGGTTGGTATTATTATCACATTTCGATTGTATCAATAGATCACATTTTGTCCTCAAGAGAATATTAAAAACGATTTTCTTTTTGTTTTTTTTCCATGAGTCGTACCCACAACCATGAGTATGGATGCTGCATCATATGACATCTTGTCATCTATCAGATGCAAGTGTGCAACTGGAAGCAGGCCTCTTCTGCACAACCATGTGCAAGATTTGCGCTGGAAATGGCTGCGAGAAATCTCCAGAGTCTGAATTGAAGGACGAAGATACCGATGAAGAAAACGATGATGAGCCAACTCTCTTCGATTAGATGTGTGCTCGCGAGGAGGAGGCAGTCGAGAGCAACGACTACTACCCTCTTCCTGCTAGGAGACTGTGTAGTGATTTGTAAATAATTTATTTTAAATTCTTATTGCACTATATCTTCATTGATTTTATAATTGTAAATGTTTTTTAGCACAAAACTGCATTTTTCTGAATTTTCTCACATTTTGAATTTTACCTTTTTTTGGACCGCCTGTATCTTGGTTATTATTTCATCAAAAATACTTTTGACCAAAGAATTTCAAAGGAAATTTATCTTTCCCGTAGTTTTTCCAGATTTTCGCTAAGTTTAGAAGGTATAGGCAAATATTCGAAAAAAGTCCGGAAAAATTACGTTTTCCCCTTCCTCCGAAAAGAGCACAGGGTCCTCGTGTTCGAGAACTCAGCAAACACACCCTCTACCATCCCCAAACGATTCCACGAATTTTTGATAACTTCGAGATTGGGTCCAGAATTTATATATGTTCGTATAGAGGATGAAACATTAGGAAGCCAAATAATACTGATTCAATCCTTGGACTGAATTCTCAAATTGAAACGCTTATCACAGAGCTTTTTGAAATTTTATTCAATAATTGATACTTCACGTGTAGCTGAGCTTTCTTCATTCATCATCATAGCCAACGTTTCAATCATCCAGTTTATTGGTTATGTTTCTGTGGTTGAGCGAATAATTGATATGTACCGTAATATAATTCAAGCCTTTCATTGACGGACTATAAAATTTCGTCGTGGAAACGGCTGCAAAACGGTGATTTATGACGGTTATGAAAAGCTATTGCAATTTTAAATCTAACCTCGTGAAAGCCGATAGTGATCGTAAACAAACCGTCGGCGTTGGCGGGATTTCAACGTCGGTTTTAATTCATTTCCTTCGAGAAAATCTTAAATAAGTGACTGGCGTCTTCGCAATAATTTCCCGTTGAAATCGGCGTACAGTCACGATTCTGAAATAAATTCTGTTCGATCGTTTTTTTTTTCGTAAAATACGATACTGTCACGTCGCTCAGTTTTGTAAAAGAACTCAGAGACCATTTGTAATGCCATGCAGCGACGTTTATTTCCAGGGTCGGAGCTAAACTTAATGTCGCCAAGTCAAGTATTATCACCCAGTTGACTGCAAGAATTCGAACAACAAAGTTCAAACATTTCCTGAGAGTATTGTTTTAAAAATACTCATAGATAGACTGAAAGTATGTGGGCGGACGGAACCATAGATACCTAGATAGTTTTAATTGGTTCCCATTTGAAAGAACTTTTATTTTTGGGAAAAGTTACGAGGAAACTCATAATTCATTATAAATAATCAGTGAACTCATAAATATTGTGAGGACTAGTCTTACGAACCAATATGATATTTTTCTTGAAAAACGTTTATATTTACTGGGGAACATATCAATTTTTATTCTCGTTTTGTAATGATGTAACGAATACTTTTTTATAGAATTATCATGTCTTTCATGTGTAATATTTTCTAAATAATTTTTTATAGTACGTTCGTGAAAAAACATTAGCAATATTCAATATTCTTTTCTGTACCTTTAATGAAACTATCATTCATTTTGGATGAGTTACCCCTAATTAAAATACCATAATTAGTCTGGATTGAATTCAACCCTAATAAAAGAATAATGTCTATCCAAAACGTTTCTCAAAACTCTAACAACACTTGCCATTCAGATTTTTTATGAGATTTGCACAATGAGTTGTAAATGAGACGTTAGAAAAAATCTATTTCTAAAAATTTAACACAGTTTGATTCCTCTATTAATTCATTATTTATAATTATTCCTAGTTCTGTTGTAGTATTACGATTATGTTTTTGAAAAGACATATATTGCATTTTGAGTGGTTCACAAATGAAGAATGGCTAGGTAACCAACCATCCTCCTGTAGCATACACTCATTCTTTTCTCGGAGCAACTCATCAATATGGAGTACAAACAACACCGGCCCCAAAACAGAGCCCTGGGAAACTTCAATTCCATTAGGCATAGGTGTTGAAACGGTTAAAATATTTTCTATTCTATGAATTATTTGAACAGTTTGCGTGCGATTTTGGAGATACGATTCAAACCAATCGAATCATGAGATTTTCACCATACTTCAAATAATGAAGTTTCTCAATGAAACCTCATGTCGCACGCAGTCAAAAGTTCGACTCATCACAGAATACAGAAGCAGTGATTTCATTTGCTTTTATGCCTACTAAACTTTTTTCGCGACCTTCATGTAACTCATATTTGTTTCGATAGAATATATCATTCTTCATCAGAAATCCCATCAATGAATTCAGCATGGTATTTCAAATATTTTTCGATATTCAGAAGGTTGGATTACTGGTCTGTTATTTTTCCTATTATGCAGAATTCGGTGTTTTAATTGACATTTTCAGTAGGCTTGGAAAAATTCCATCTTGAGAGATGCTGAAGGTGGAATTTTTTTGATTACATAATTCATTTCACTTATAGTGCCTTGAGAAGATTGGATGAAGAAAAACTTGAAACTGTCAGCTATAGCTTGAGGATCCGAACAAATCTGATCATCAATTTTGAGGTTTCCCTTTTTCCCATAAGTTTTTTTATGACAGACCATGCATTTTCATTCATATTTGCTTGTTACAGTATCAATTGAATGAAAGGTGTAAAGTCGTCAATAAGGAAGTAACTTTCGCTTCAACTATTCCCACCTAGTGGAAAATATGAACCACATGTGAAAAATACTTTGCAATTTTTCTCCAAAAGAACCAAATTGCAAGCGATAATCGCAGATAAGCAGCATAGATTCATCTTCATTTTGCTAGGCACTTTCTGCAGGAATTAGAATCATATCATCCCAGTTCAACGAGTTTCCTGTTTAATAATATTCCTGCACAAATGAATGCGCGACATACAATTAATCAGTCGCAGCACCACATATAACTTCTCTCTTCTGTTATGTTCTTTCTTCGGTATTTCTTGTTGTGGAAAATTACTACGTAATATTTGGTAGACCCCTCTATCGGCGTTATATATGGGATATTTAAATACCTCTTTGTACGCAACTGGGTGACATTACAGCAACGCACTTCCTGTAGGGTTGTATTGTATGGGGCCTAATTACTAATTATTATGCAGAGTATAACTAGTGAGTATTTTGTTGCTCTAAACAGGAAAACCTTATCGTATTCTCAAACAAGGTTGCGGCACGAATGTTAATGCGCGTCTCAGAGACGATGTCGGAAAGCAACGCTCAAACACTCTTCGCAATAGGAATAAAATAAATAAGGAACTAGGGGAACACATAGCCTAGCTGTAGGCCAGCTGATTCATACTCCATTCACACAAACGGTCCGGTTGTTTTGATTTTGTTATTTGAATCAATATGAAGAATGAAAAATAAATTTGCAGACTTGTGTTAACTGAGATATAGCGAAAAAACATCGACATTTTCGCACCTTTTTAGGTTTTTAAAACTTTATTCCTAAACTGAGCAATTTATGGAGAAAACTAGCATCACGTTGAGTGGAAAGCGATACATTTTGTATTAAATGACCTCCTCAAGTCTTGATTTAGAGTGGGAAGTGAAGTGCAATCACCAAGTAAATACATGGTTATATTTTAAATTTTGGCGAAGTTTCCACTTGAAGTCTTTTTGATCGCTCCTGTCTCTGATATTTAATTTATTTAATGGAAGTTGTAGATCCCCAAGTTCTATGTCTAATGAGTACCAAGAAGATATTATTTGGTTTATTTTCATCAATCAAAGTCACTGAGCCGAATTTCCACCAGATTCTTCTTTCTTCACCTGATGTACTCTGCTCATTTATTTATGGGTACCCAATTTTGAACGCAATAGTATCAAAAGAAATAGTAATGGATGGAAATTATTCAATAAAAAAAATTGTCTGCCATCTAGGAAACCTCCAGACTCACAAAAGCTCAGTGCAAATTATTAACCGTTTGTTTGATAATAAATATGAAAGTATAAGATTTTTTGTTGCTATAACTCGCACAAGTCTTCGGAATACGCAAACACTACTACTACTACTACTACTAATATTGGTCCAATAACATACAAAACAATCAGAACAGCCGAACCTTTTGCGCAATCGCCTTATTTTTTAGGATCAACTAACAATTTTTCTAGCAAGAGTTTTTAACTAATGGCTAGATGGGGAGCAGTAGATTATAGAGATTGGTCTGCTGAGGGTCGAACCGTGGTTATTCCCAAAAACGGAGATTTGTCTGATCCCAAGAACTACAGACCGATACCATGCTTGATCCTCCTTTTAAAAACTCTCTCCCCGGCGGCGGGTATCAAAACTCCGACAGATCTGGTCATCAGACAACAGGGAGGCCATGGACTATTGAGCTTGCGTGTCTACATAACAGAATGGTACTGGATGGAGCCTGTAAAGTCATCAGGAGTTCAGATCCCCTTGTCTGCTTTATATGCGATCATGAAAGAGCAGGGATTGGAGCATTTTCCTTCAAGGCAGCAACCAGTGCTCGATCTCGTATTCGATAGTGAACAGACGAATCCAAACTCTCACCGAGTTGGAACCCGTTCTGCAAAAAGCCCACGTCACAGTTGCAGAAAGTGAGAGTATTCTACAGTTACGTAAGGATAAGCCGATGAATGAGGTCTTCTTCAAGAACATTGAAGACCTTGGCTCGTCAAGAAACATGACATTATGAGGGTTGAAAACTGAGGGACATTCTAAAATGTTACACACTCATAGGAGAGGAATGATTTTGTGGTTTTGTGGAAGGGAATTTCAATTGAGTCAATGACGTAGGTTTATATTATGAATCTTATTTTATTATGTTTACTGAGTGGATTCTTGGTAATTACGATATTATAAACTGAGACAGATATGCGTAAACATCATATCTTCATGTACAACTAGCGGAGTTATGTAATGGATTTGGTAACATCGTAGCCTTTTCATGCTTTGATTCTGTCGTAAGGCAGGATCATATATTGATTTTTTTTTTACACATATTGTGTAGATGCAGAATATACCTCATACCACGAAAATTGAAGTACTTTCATTTATATTATGAATCTTATTTTATTATGTTTACTGAGTGGATTCTTGGTAATTACGATATTATAAACTGAGACAGATATGCGTAAACATCATATCTTCATGTACAACTAGCGGAGTTATGTAATGGATTTGGTAACATCGTAGCCTTTTCATGCTTTGATTCTGTCGTAAGGCAGGATCATATATTGATTTTTTTTTTACACATATTGTGTAGATGCAGAATATACCTCATACCACGAAAATTGAAGTACTTTCATTTACTATTACTTACAATGAACTATGTCTTTACAGATTTTTTTTTAGTCTTCACGAAATTATCACATATGTTATTTTTACATGTTTCTCTTTCCTTCTTCAAAAGTCCCCTAACTCGTAGTCAATGGAAGAATAAATACATAAAAAAAATTAATGAAACAAAATAATCTAATTTTCTCAGGAATCTAGATAATTTTTAACGTTAATCTGAGGATAACTCCATTTGAATCAATTGAATATCTCTGGACTCTCAGTTTCGACTATAATGAAAATCAACGAACATCAGGAAATATGTAAACTAGGACTCAACTAATCTTAGGTGTAAAAATTCGAACGAGTTCGAATATATTGTGCCAGAGAGGTATCAACAATGTGTATACATTTTCATTATATGTTATGTTAATTATTTTTCAGATATAATGTCGGAAGGTGCCAGTGACCGAATGTCCTTGCCTCCGGATGACTGCAGCTTGAAGGACGTGGAAGCTGCTAGAAATATTAAGACAACTCCTCAGCTTGAGATACTGCCGCCGCCACCAAACAATAACCCCAAAAAGACTCCTTTGGTAAGTGAAAACATCTCGAAATGCTCATCTTCACGTCGAATGTAGATTCATTTTATAGAATTTTATAGAACTTTCGTGTCACTGATTTTTGTTGTGGGGCATCTTCATTAACTGTAGGAAAATCGGTAATAACCTTCAGTTATCTGAGGACGCTTGTAATTTTCTGAACAAATTAAAAATGAAAACTTTAGAAAATTAGATGGCGCTAGACAATTTCTCGATCTCGATTCGAGACTCTCGAAATTTCGAGAGTCTTGAAAACAAAAACTGAATGTTATTAAAAAATGCTAGGTATAGGTTATAACGTAACACAAGGTCAAGGCTGCACCAAAATACAGAGTATTAAATTTTTTCTATAAAAAATAACGTTAAAATACAGAGGCTATATGCTATGAACTAAAAGCCACGTATAACAAAAAAACCGTCGAGTATCAGCACCAAAATAAACAATGTTATTCCAAAAAATGAAACTTAAAGGAATCCTTGATGTTTTAATTTAATCTTTTATCCATACATTCAAAATTTACCTAGGTACGAAAGGTGAAAATTTTAAATTGTTTTTCCTTTCGTGAAGAGAAAAACATACCAGCACCAGCAAAAAATTCATTTTGTCTATTTTCATTTATTTTCTTATGTTTTGTTAATTTTTGAGTGATTGAATTTGATTTTCGTGTTAATCGTGTTTAAAAGTTTTCAATAGTTCAGAACTTTTAAGTACTTTAAGAATATGAAAATATTAATTTTTACTTTTGTCCTTTTTGTTTGCTTTGTTATTTTTGTATTTTTTTCGGTTTATGTTCTTGTGTTCAAAATTAATTAAAATTATTTCTTAGAATAGTTTTTCATTTTCTATTTTCTGGCGTATTTAGAGCTGTGAGTTATTGCAGCACATATATTTTTTCGAGATCGAGAAATCTCGATCTCGTTCTCAAAAAAACCTCTTTCTCTTCTCTCTTTTTCCATTAGTGTCGTCTCGATCTCGTCTCGAAATCGAGACGAGACGAGAAGAGAAATCTCGAATTTCGAGAGTATCGTGAAAGACTGATCTGGAGTTGAGAGGGGTAATTTCCTGCCAATTTTTTGTCGGAATCATTTTGAAGTTATAAATTAGAGGAGAATGTGAGTATTTTTTTTAATATAAAATTTAAATGTTTGAAAAACTAATTTCCTTCAATATCGAAAATTACATTATTGACTTTTATCTTCTGTAAATCTCTTGAAACTGTGAAATCCGCTAGTGTTTTTGAATTACAATGCCTTTTTACCAAGGAAATGTTAATTTGGTCGAGATACATCTGAAGGACAAAATTCAGTATGAAATTTATGAGATTGTTCAAAAATACTGAAAATAAAACCACTTATGACAGTGTGATTGCTCCCCAATACGATATCAAAAAATTCTCAAATATTTTTCAATCTTCAACTCAACCATATGCACATCAACATTGATCCAATTTTCAAATGTCTATCAGAGGTTTCAGTTCCGCGCCCACTCTTCAGGGGGCTACGCTTCTCTCTATTACACTGATTCCCAATTAGGATTCAAGTTACAAGACCAGTAATGTCGGAAGTTCTCAAATTATAGGAGAGATAATTCAGACATAATTGATAATTAATCCCGAATTGTATTATCTTGGAAATCACAAATCCATGTGGAATGTTTGCATAAGTCCTGGAGCAACGTTGGATATTCAACGGAAGAACTTTCCATGTTTCGGAAAAGAGCCCGGATGTAATCGAGTTTGAATTTTAATTAATGAGTGCAAGAGAAAAGAATACAAATTGGCGCAGTGAAATAATGAGTTGTGAAATTTGTTCATACTCTCATTTCTGGGTAAATAATTAAAGAAGGAAAATAGAGAGTTGAGACATTTTCAGACATTTGAAAGAGAAGAATCTACTTCCGCAACATTCCATTCTATAGGAATTTTTATCTAACAAAACAGCAATAATTTGATTACGTACAACAGATAACACTTACTTTGCAATTGCTGTTTATAATGGGTAGAAATTCTATCCCATTGATCTCAGGATTATAACGTATGTCCTAAAAGTTTTGGCACAAAATTCGTTGGCGTCGATTTAAGCAAAAACCAAACAATATCAAGTTTCCATTGGAAATATAAGTTTGTTTACTTTGTTTACTGTCAGATTTTTTATTTTGAAGTTTTTGCTTTGAGATGTCGTATACATTAGAAATAAGAACAAGTCTCCACAAGTTGGTTGAAATCTGTCGAATATTGCAGAATGAAAAAATTTCACGCAGAACCATTTATAGAACAGAATCGGAGCAGGGAATACCATGTCTGAATCTTCCAGAAATTGGAAGACAACGTGCATTTACTGAACGGAGGTCAGAGAGATTGGTGAGAAGAGAAAAAAACCTGGTAAAAATGTCAACGTGGAGACTATTTCGTTAATACAGATCTTCTAAGTTTACTATATCGTTGGAACTGAGGAGGAATGTTCTAAAATTTCGAAAGATACGTAAATAAGTGCCCCAAATACTCTCGAACGCAACTCCTTCGTATACCAAGATGCTGTCGTCAACTGAGGCGGGTTCACTTTGCCAATGAAAAAAATCATTATTTTAGATGACAAAAAGTATTTCACTTCCAGACAACGTGGAGGATTGCCCTGATAATGTTAGATACAAACATAAAGCGAAATTTGCATATAAAATCTCTGGTGCGTAATTTCTGACAGGGGTGTATCCCGACCTTTGTGGGAAGAGTGAGGGGAGAAGCTTCAGTTAGTCAGAGATAGATTGATAACTGCCTTTCCAAATTACTTCAGTTTGTCCACGAACAGCATGCTAATGACGATATTATATTTTGGCCAGACATGGTATCATGCCATTACTCAGGAGATATGCAACACATACCTTTTGGTCGAAAAAAAAATCCAAACTTGCCGCAAGCTCGCCCAATAGAGGATTTTTGGTCTTTACTGTTGAGAAAGGTTTATCATGGAGGCTGGGATGCCCGAGAATTAAGATGGCTCATTTTCAAAAAACTGAGAGGAATTAATGAATTCCGTCCGGAATCTCATGAAAGACATTCGAAGAAATTTGCGTCTGGTAGAGCAGAATGAGCCACTCTACGTATAGTATAGTTAAATATTGAATTGTAATAATTAATGATAACTAGTTAATGTTCGAATAAATTTCTTCATTAAAAAAAATATTCGTAGGTAATATCCCAATACCATGACAAATAGCCGACTATTATTTCCTTCATATATTTCTATCGAGAGTACCTTGTATTTTGACAATTTAGTGAGACCATATGAATGATAATCTGAATAACTCCCGAGAGCTTTAGCTCGAGGGGGTTATTCTTTGATTTTTAATGTTCATATGGTCGAATTGAATTGTCTCAAAATACAAATTACTCGAAATGAATTAAAGAAATTAATAGTCTCTATTTGCCATGGTCGAGTGATATCCAGGAAGATTATTTCATGAACAGTATAAAATCATTCAAATATACTCGTTCATATACTCTTTACTCTTTACGGTATTTTCTGGGATGGATTTGCTTGTATATGCATTGATTTCTGTCGTAGAAGACAACCCAAAACGAGACATTTCAATTTTGAGCGACTGAGTTGTCAACGTTTGACACTTATACAAACAAAAGAAAGCTTTGTTTACATGAATAGCCGTGTTTACACAAATATCCGGTTGTTTACCTAAATAGCCGCTCATATCACATATCATGTGACTTCAGTCATGAAATTTCATTGGTGTAGCAACGTGTGAATGAAATAATCGATAGATAAATACTTTGTGACATAACTTTTAGGACTTACGTTATGGCACTGTTGTGATATAATGAGATATGATTTGAGATTTCGTTAAATTTAGAACTCGATGTTATAAAAAAAAAATTAAAAGCCTAAATAGATACTTTACCTGAACTGGAACATCTTCATCCCAACAGCATATAGGTCGATATAGGTATAGTAAAAAATCAATATGAAGAGTAGCAGGCATGGTCTTAGTCAATTTTCATAGCGTTTCTAAGTGATAGAAATCATCATAAAAAAACTCATAAGAGTTAGAAAATATAAGATACCATTCAATAATAACACAATTTGGAAACAATTCAGATATTATTTACGAGAACATTTATCATTATTCCAAGAAGAAACAAACAATTCCTTGAACTTCAATGTTTTCTCATTTGGGCAAAATCTTGATCACTTTTATCTGGCAAGAATTCATTTTTATCTACCATTTTTTAAAAGTTTTAGGTGAGTATTATTTCGGAATGAATTGTTCAAGTATTAATTGCATTATTGCATATTTAATCAACAATGCAACTCTAATCGTTTGCGAGATGTTTATGCTATCCCATCCCCATTTTGGACACACTGTGTACAATATTCATTTGAATTTTCGTTGAATGAAAAATAAATGATCATTTGACGTATTCGGATGAGAGTGGATAATGGATTTTATATTCGTCTTCCAAACACTAAGCACCATCGAAGGTTTCTGTTGTTTTCTTATTTGTTTTACTGACATTCTCAAACAAAATCATATTAGACTCAACGAAAATCGATGAATTCGTCCAGGTCATCCATTAGGACACTCCATTTGTAGAGTCCATTAGCACCACCGTTCAGTATTAGGTAGAGGAAAAAATAATGTTTCATCCCCTGGCAGTTTTTATTCAGGCTTCAGTCAACTTCCCAATGAGTTTTTAAATGAACTTTCAACTGAAGCACGGCAGTTGAGAGCTTTTTTATCGGAGTTTTGATTAACTGGAAATTGGATAAAAGTTTGTGCGATATTATGATTAACAAGTTGAGAGATTTGGTTCGATGGGGTGGAATTTATCGAGAGTTTTTTGAAACTCATTGGTTGAACGTGAGAGGTTTCTTTCAGTAGCAAAAAAGACACCCGTTCAGTTTTAGCTCTAAGTTCAGTCATGAGGTTCATAAATATCGAGGGATATAAAAATGATAATACTATCTAAACACACAAACAATAATTCGTTAACAAAAAAATTTTCTACCCAATTTTTTAATGAACTGCTTTTGTCAATTAGTTAATTTTTACCTGTTGAACGGTAACATGAAAACGCTGATTATTTCATAACTGAAATCTTAGAAATATTTACAGTTTTTTGAGGGTTTAGAAACGATCCTTGTTGGAAAATTTGAAAAATTTAGATTTTTCACTTTTTTATTAACTATCAGAGATATTGAAAAAAATACGAAGACGAAGCAATCTGTTTCATTTAATTTTATCAATTATATTGTTTTTTTATTACTGAAAACTATATAACTATACAGGGTGGTTCAAATTCGATCTCGGAAACTTCGAGACATACGAAGATGGTTGAATTGGGACAAAGTGCGCATTTACCTGACTGACAATATGCCGTTGAGAAAGTTCTGATATTCCGAGTTTATCCGGAGATATCCGAAAAAAAACAGAAATATTTGGAAAATGGATATTTTTCTGACTTTATTTTTCAAAAAATTCGAAAATTATTTGCACTTCCACATTGTCACTTTTCCCCTGGTACATAATGTTGTTTTCAGATTTGCTATCCGACGTATATTCTTCCGGCCACCATCATCAACTTGATATATTTCTTATAAGCGCTACATTGGATTCCTTCTGTTTTGAAATAAGTCGAGACGTTTTAGTCAAAATAATGTGTAAATGTAGAATTCCGTGGCTAATATCCCGATAAAATTACAACGTGTAGGTGATAAGATAGGATAATGAATTACTAAATTAACTAAATTAACATTTTCAAATTCTTGGCAATGGCGAAGCACCCGACAATGAGATTTTTTTTTAGTTCCAACAGAATACCGTGTGACACACACTCATAGGAACACCCCCCTTTTCTCCTTTCCTTTTTTTCTTTATTTTCCAAATATGTCAAAAAGTGCCGTCTAGTGAGCATATTCAATGTTCCAAATTTCAGAAATATTGCCTACGAACGGCAGCCCTCAGTAGTCTAAATTTGTGCGAGCCAAGGACTAACAAGGTCTTTTCTTTTAACGTGCGATTCCTAGCACACTTTGTATTCCAATTATTACGAATCCAGTGACACCAGGTTTGATAGGATAATGAAACATGGAGGCAGAGAAATGTTCATGGAATTTCCTCATTTGCCCAATGAGTTTACTAGAAACTTTTGACCTCCCTACTGTATTCTAATTTCAATCAGACTTATATATAAGAAAGTTGTTTTATCCATTCCTCCGCAGCCGTTTGACAAATCATATCCTATTTTACCCACATTAATGGAATTTCTGTAGATCGAACAGTTAACGAAAAAAGTTTTTCGGAAAACTAGGTTGGAGTGCAATATCTCCAAAATGAGTGATTCAGCGTGTATTGATGGGTTCATTTTCGTTTCTTATTTTGATGTACACCGTTTTTCGAGATATTTTAAGTGCATCTGTAATTCTCTAAAATACAATAATGAAAAGTTATGACATTTCTTTTGTGATTTTAATTGTTACCTCTTGAATAGATGAAAGTGGTGAAAAAGGTCCACTATTCGCTCTTTCCCTTTCAATACAAATTGCTGTGCTTGTGAATTAGTTACAGGCATAATCTAAAAAAGAGTTAAAATATATTTTGAATGTTTTTACCTGTATTTATAGATTTAGGTAATGTTTTTTCCTCTCATTAGGATTTTCACACTATGAATAACTGTTGTGTGAATATCCCGGCAGTACGGTATTATAGTCACAAATGTCAATTGTGAGTTTGGCAATTTTAAATAATATTTGTGAATAAAACACATTGTATTGTACTTACTTTGGAAGTAATGATTCCAAGAGACGTTTAGCTTTGAAAAAAACAGTTTTTTTAATATATTTCACTGCAAAACAAAGTAAAACTGGCGACAAACAATACACAATGACAGAAAACAATGACGCAATTGATGGTACTACGCTAGTCAATACAATGTTTGGCAAGTTTAGTTGAAATGTAAAACAATGTCGGTTTTATGGCTATCTCTTTTCACTATGTTAACGAATTTTGATTCGCTCATACCGGTTGATAGAAAGAGATGTTCGATAGAGGGTGTATGATTTCTTCGGTCATAAATTGATGACGCATGGGTAAAGATACGACAAGATACGACAAGAACACTTCAAGTCTTTCTTATTATCTATTTATCAATGATTGAATTGAGATTTTAACCAAAGCTCCAACTCAAGTTCATTAGTTTTTTATTATTTTCTATATATTATATATAATTCCCTCGAAATAAAGTTTTTTTTTTTAACTTTTCAGCTCCAATATATTAAAATACGATAAAAAAATTATTCTCAGTACATTGATAAAATGGCAATTTTTTGCTCTAAGATTTTTAAAAAATTTCTGTAATATTTTTAAAAACAAATCATTCTATCCTCTTTTACGTTATTGTTTATAACGTTTGAAATTTTTGTCGGCCGCAATTTTCCTATTTCTATTTAGTAGTATACTACTAGTTACCAATATTTCAGAAAAGCTCTTTTTTAAATCCATACCTCAGAATGTGAAATCAGTTTTTATAGATTTCATCTTGTACAATTCTTAACATTCTTCCTCAAAATTTTCTCCTTCATCTTTCATAATATAATATTTAGGTATTACTGATTTAGGTTGTAAATTTCAAATCTAAGAAGTTCATCCTTATAATTTGTATACGATAGAAAATATTATTGTGCGTATATAAACTCATAATATGCAACTTTCCTGACAGTTTTTAAAATAACGTTATTATTCCTGGTAAAAATCATTGTGATTGTTATTTTTTTCACAGTCACTCGCAGAGACGTACGCTTCTCCGCATAGTGACATGCTCACCACTGTGAGCACCGGAAGTGCCATCAGCAGCTTACCTCCCCCTGGCACTGCCCTGTCAGCGCACCATGAGCTGCAGCTGATGAGGGAACAGCTGGAACAGCAGAGTCAACAGACGCAGGCGGCTGTGGCTCAACTGCAGCTGACAAAAGAACAACTGGTAGCGGAGCAGGTACGATATTGTTCTTACCAGTCACATTAAATATTGGCTTATCCCATCTGAGTATGTCTCTTACAACAAAGTACATAATGTATTGAAAATCCATTGATTTATTCGAACTTGATATGAACGTGAATAATAAATAACTTTCGATTTAATTGAACCAAATATACTAGCGTCTATTTACCAAGTCTTGAACTCAGACTTTCACTTTTACTGTGTCCCCATCTCTGGCATTCCTACCCGCACTAGACTTCTTTCGGATCATTCCAGAAACAATGATAGACGACGAGAAAATATATTTGTATCGTCAGCATAACTTATAACGGATGCTGATTTTATATTATCAATATAACAAATTAGGTCACAGGCAGATAACAAGAAAAAGAAAGGGCCTTAATTCGAACATTGAGGAATTCCTTGCATAATATCTTTTTGCATGCTACTTGCTAGGTAAGATTTTACCAGGTTATGTGGTACTCCTCTAACGCCCGATCTACGAAGCTTGGTTAACAGCAGTTCACGGTCTGCATATAGTCTAGTCTACAAGTGCCATTTAGACCAACTTTTTTCAGCAGTCTCCGAAAATTATGATTGAGGTGTCATTCGATTCGGAATGACATCCAGATGATTTTTGAAAAAAATGAAGTTCCGCATGAAAAAATTGTAAAAGTTATTAACAATTAACTAAAAAAAAAGATGGCTTTAGTATTTTGTAAATATCTCAAAAACTAATTAAAATTTTTTAAATCTAAAAAAAGATTCAAAAAGAGGAGGAAATTTCCTAAAAAAAAGCTCAATTCCCGGAATTGTAGCATCAATATTTATAATTTTCCCAGAGGGATGAAAATACGGCGGAAAACGGGTACTCTGGCTCGGGCAAGCCACACCCACTTTGGACACTTTAACAATAAAAATTATTTTAAAATACTAAATATGAAAATAAAAAATTGGAAAAATTCAGGCACTAACTGAATAGATTAATGAACAATAATCCGCTTGAAAAAAAATTTTATCACAATTTTTCAATTAGTTAATCAATAGTTAATTAATAATTTTTTTCTGCTTGAACATGAACATTGCAAGTGTGATAATTGTTAAACTATAAATTTAAGATTTTTTCCTCTTTTGGAGCAATTCTTGAAAGGCTTCAGAATAGAACCCCGTTGGAAAAATTAAAAAGTTTTTATTTTTCAGTTTTTTATTAACAATTTTCGTTGTTGCAAAATTAAATACTTAAATTAATCATTGAAAAAAAATTTTTTTAAATATTATCAATAATCCGTTTTTATGTTATCAGGAACTACATAGAAATAATTTTTTTAAATTTTTATCTCTAATTGTTTAAAAAATTGTTATAAACAAATGCGTTGTTTATAAGATAATTGAAATTTTTTTTATGGAATTTCAATCTTTGATACAAATAATGATTTTTAAAAGAAAAATTGTTCCTTAAAAAAATTTTTTTATTGCTTGAAAACGCATTTGTTAATTAACAATTATTTTCTCCCGCTTCTAATTAATATTAAGGAACCATTTTTTTTTTTTAAATCATTATTTGTCTTTCTTTCTGATATAAAAAAAAATTCCATTTTATTTAATTTTTCATTGTTTATGCAATAAACAATTTGTTATAAACAAATAAATTTTTACCTTATATTTTTTTTTCTATTCTAATTTCTGTCACAAAAACAGACATGATTTTTTTTCTTTTTTAAAATTTTTTTTATTATTTTTTATTTAATTTTTAAATATAAGTTCTCTCTAACTTCGTCATTCTTACCTGGTCTTCATCCTTAAAATTATTATAATTTACAAACTAATGGAGATACGATGAAAATACTAAAATTTTTTTCAATGATTAATTTAAGTATTTAATTTTGCAACAACGAAAATTGTTAATAAAAAACTGAAAAATAAAAACTTTTTAATTTTTCCAACGGGGTTCTATTCTGAAGCCTTTCAAGAATTGCTCCAAAAGAGGAAAAAAATCTTAAATTTATAGTTTAACAATTATCACACTTGCAATGTTCATGTTCAAGCAGAAAAAAATTATTAATTAACTATTGATTAACTAATTGAAAAATTGTGATAAAAATTTTTTTCAAGCGGATTATTGTTCATTAATCTATTCAGTTAGTGCCTGAATTTTTCCAATTTTTTATTTTCATATTTAGTATTTTAAAATAATTTTTATTGTTAAAGTGTCCAAAGTGGGTGTGGCTTGCCCGAGCCAGAGTACCCGTTTTCGGCCGTATTTTCATCCCTCTGGGAAAATTATAAATATTGATGATACAATTCCGGGAATTGAGCTTTTTTTTAGGAAATTTCCTCCTCTTTTTGAATCTTTTTTTAGATTTAAAAAATTTTAATTAGTTTTTGAGATATTTACAAAATACTAAAGCCATCTTTTTTTTTTAGTTAATTGTTAATAACTTTTACAATTTTTTCATGCGGAACTTCATTTTTTTCAAAAATCATCTGGATGTCATTCCGAATCGAATGACACCTCAATCATAATTTTCGGAGACTGCTGAAAAAAGTTGGTCTAAATGGCACTTGTAGACTAGACTAATAAGCAAAGGCACGTGAGAAATCTATGAAAAGACATATTACACATTTTTTCTTGTCAAGAGTATCGGAAATTCTTTAAATATAAATCTACATTTTCTCCATTGTGAATGATATTGGGCACTGAATATGCAATAGCATTGTGCAATTTTAATTTCAGTTTTGCTAACGTGTTTTGTTATGTACAAATCGTGTATGTATAGTTTATTTTTTTTTTCTTATTGACAATTCGTGTAGTTGGTTATTCCAACTAGTATTATCAGATATATTCAACGATGTATTTTCTCTTTTAGACTACGAGCTTTGTTATAGACAAATTTATGAGTACAAATTTTATATATTCAAACATTATTCTACTTTATACTTTCGTCTTAACACGACCTTTTCTTTGTTTATTGTGCACTGATTTCTCAACTGTAGTTTTCAACCAAAGAATTTTTTTTTCCATAAGGAATACTCCAGTCACGTCTGTGGGGTGAGTGATTACTGGGTCCGAGAATCATGTGCCCTGAGCAAACGGAGTGAAGCAACTTCTGCATTCTTCCAGGTTTTGTGCCGCATCACGGCAAGCCGGTATCGTTCTCAGATTCGAGAGCAGCGTGTCCATCATTTCATAAAGTACCCCCATGATCAGAATATGATCTCGATATTTAGTCCGTGTTTTTCCTCCTCTTTTCGGACGATATTCGTTTCGCCATTATTATCATGATTATTATTATTATGATTCTACGTGGCTGGCATGAACTTTCCTGTGTGTAGTTTGGTCAGTTGAGAACTGTAAAAACTAGCTCATTGAACTGTATAACTATAATTCCTCCACATATTTTGTCCTCAGAGTGGTATTAATGTCTGTTTCTACTTTAGAGTGCAAGACTGGAAGCTCAAGCGAGAACTCATCAGCTATTAGTCCATAATCGCGAGTTACTGGACCATATAGCGGCGCTCGTGGCACATCTCCAGGGTGAAAAACCCGGACAGCAACAAACTCCTCCGCATATGACCATGCCGCAGGTATGTAAAAGATATTTTGTTGTTCGTTGCTGTTGTATGAAGCTTGCTGAAATTTTTTGTGATGATACATACACTTAGTTGTTTGATGATGATGCTTTCAACTGTTATTTCGTTTTTGTTAACCTGAGCGAATGCAATGAACTGCTGGATTTCGTATTTTACCTGAACTGGAATTATAACAAGACATTTGCTCTTTAAGTACCCTTATTTTTCTTGTATTATTTTTATTTGACAGGATCAAAATATGTCATGAACAATCAAAAAATTTACTGAATTTTATATTATGGTGGGATAATCAGAGGGTGTGATGATAATAACCTCTTGTTTCACCCTCATCCTATCTCTATTGAAAACTCTCAAATTCTATCCCCAAAGCTAGCCTTCTCCCAGCCAGAAAGTCTACACAACACAACAAACGTCCAAGCAAATAATTACAATGTTATTTGCTTGTCCAGGTTCTGCAGTCTGAACCAAACGTTTTTTCTGAAGACTCCTCCTATCTGGAGTACAGAACAAGGTTACTCATGAATGTGGTGATATTAATGGCCACTAACAGTGATCGATACATTCGGTTGGATACGCTGCGATAATTCGATAGCGTCGACTCCTTCACGAATCATTCATATAAGTTCAAAAAGTCCTACTTGTCCAAAAACCCTTTAACGGAATTTCAAAGAAAGATTACAACGCCACAGTTAACAACGAAGCCTCATCTATCAAGCTCTAGAAATTTGTCGGGGATGTTGTGACGAATCGGGCCCATAGGAGTTATTTCGGGAAGTGATACTGGTATCTATACCCAGTTTTTTGCTGTGAGCTTTATCCGGGACCCACAGCATGCTTAACACTTCGAACTTCGTGCACACCTAGTCTCTTTATAGAAACATATCATACCCACGCGTAAGCTTGGCAGGAGACATGCATTTTATTCGATATCGACTATGGTCTCGGTAGGTAAACGGACCTGCCTGCAAACACCACAAAGGCGATATTGGTGTCTTCAATGGGACACTATAGTTGCACCTGGACCTTTCCTGATCCTAAGTATCCCTTACCGAAATGGAGTGGCTCAGAGACAATCAATGCTAACTGCTGCCATCTCTTGGATAGGTGACTGATGTACTTAGTGCCTGAGGTCGTACGTTTCAAGGTTCTCGTTATCTCTAGCTCAGGCAAAAGACTTCTTAGGGATGCTTGTAAGGGTGCGGTGGACGGAGACTCAACCAACATGGTTTTCTCTTCAACCCAAGGCCTGCAATCATGTGTATATCATTAAAAAATCACTCTTTAACGTTTTTGACTGACATTTCACAATATTACATCCCCAAAGAGGTGAGACAACGGCAGAATCTCTGGCGACGCCAGTTTCAATCACAACACGGCTTAACCTTCGCTTAACCTTACCTTGTGTTCTCAAACTTTTAGGAACAACGAACAGTGCTCTCAGCCAGTGTTAGAGGGGACCATGCACAGTAGAGTCGTTGCTATAAAAGTAAAGCCATGTCAGATATAAGGGAGCTTCAGGCACGTAATAGCAGAGAACTCCATATCGTGGTTAGATTCCAAATTGATGACCGCTAGTCAGCATGAAGATGATCCGCTCTGAGAGCGGTGGTAGAATGGGGAGGGGGTGTCCGAGAATTTTCAATGCTTGGTGGTTTCTCCTTCTGGTGGACCCAATTGATTCAACACAAACCTTAAGGGATTCTTTATATATCTGAAGACACAAATAGTGACACCTTTTTGAAGCTCTTTAGACAGTATGCAGATTTAGGGTCTCCTACCACGACGCACTGTGTTTTTTAATCAATAATTATAAAAAAGGAAAATGCTCTGTTCAGTGCGTAGGCGTACATTTGGTAAAATGGTGGCAGAGTTCGCTACCTACTTAGATCTACATAACCAAGAACGTTACACAGGTCACAGTTTTAGACGATCCTAGGCAACGTTTCTAGCAGATTCAGGCGAAGAGATAACCAAAAAAAAATTATAATAAATCGTCTTTTGCAGGATGCAACAAATTTTCAATGTGCTTTTTGAATCTTTAAACGGTCTTAGAAATCATAATTCATGCGTTAAATGTCTTTCCCGCCCTTGACTGCTTGCCCAAACCTCGCTTCGCTTAGTTCGGGTCAACGGCAGTCGCGTGTCGGAAAGTATCACTTTCCGCACTTAGGATATACTATATTACATAACGAGTGCGGAAAGTGAAATTTTTCACACGAGTGGAAAATATTGTAGTACGAAGCGCTTGCCAAGTGCGACAGTCCCACAAGTGTGAAAAATCTGAGAAAAATCACTTTCGCAAAAGTAATGTACACTATTTTTCCTACGACCATGCTAAAATCTCTTCACATACTATCGATATTATTGATATATGAACAAGAATATGGAAAAAAGGCTGACTAAGAACCGTTTCAACTAACATCATTGATTTTGAATAAGTATCTTAAAATTACAATTAATAATGATAACAAATATGAAATATTTGATAAATAGAAATAGGTTATACAAGGTAATTTACCACCACTTACACAAAACTTGTCAATGTGCTGTCCCCACCAAAAGAAGTAGAAAATCAAGAGAAATTACAAAAAATAAAACAAATTACCTGATTGATCGGTAGGAACGCGCCGCCACTGGATAGAAATGTTGTTCATGCAACCCCACACAAAAAAGCCAAGAAATGTATTAGGGCTCTATCAACTTTTTGTTGTAGAGGCCTTTCCAAAGGTTGATGGAAAATCGATACTCTGACCAAAACTAGCGAAAGACATGCGTATTCACCTGCGCCCAAATGTCCCGTCCTTGGTGAATACAGCCTCGTCTGTTCACAAAGTATTGCGGAGAAAGTGAGGATCTTTGCACTCAACAAGCCGTTTACAGAACCCCTGACGACGTTGCAATTCTTGTGACTCAAGGACTTTTTCCATTCGGAAATGGTATGGATGCAAATTTTCGCGGATGATACACCATACCATAGTTTGCGTTAAACCAACTCTCCAAATAATCACACTGGTGCTTATTTCAGAACTGCTTCATCAACAACAACAGCACGATTCACTTCACGTTCGACTTGTGTTGGAAAACATGACCCGGTATGACCATGTCTTTGCACTGCACCCAAAATTGTAAACTACGCTCACTGCCAAACCATACTGACAACTGACGAGTAGAACGGGTGACAGATACGTGCACCATTGCCACATCTTCTCACGTTTGTGCAGTGGCGTATCGAT
Organism: Chrysolina americana; assembly: GCA_958502065.1. NCBI lineage: Eukaryota > Metazoa > Arthropoda > Insecta > Coleoptera > Chrysomelidae > Chrysolina > Chrysolina americana. The sequence continues at coordinate 93,030,652 of OY293412.1, forward strand.
TATGGTTGAGGTACAAAAAAATTTGTTCAATCATCGCGGATAGCTCCTACATTTTACAGATGAAGCTGTAAATCTGAACAGAAATTACGCATTTGATAGCTTATCCACACGTGTGCGATTTACTTTTCGCACATGAGCAGAAAGTAGCTTTCTGCATGTGTGCGGATATGAGCCTCTTTCAGTGGTACTGACTACTTTCCTATATGGTCGTAGGAAAATAAACTATTTTATGACAGGAACATTTTGACGTTTCGGCTATAGGTAATATTTCCATAAAGTGCACCGCTTTCAATATATTCGTGATCAAAAGAAATCAGTTTTGAGATTCAGACCCCTATTGATTTTTCAATAGGGGTCGTAGGTATATGAAAATACAGTGATAACTTTCCGAACATTAAATTTGTATGTCTTTTTTAATTTGCACCAATGCATGCGCTAGCAGTTTAGTCCTGCTTAACCAAAATGTGTTCAGCTGCTATTCAGCATGGCCGGCCAATCCCAAGTGCAATAAAAAGTGTGTCCGCTTTATCTGGCTCCAGTTGAATGACGTCAGCGCTACTAATCCGAAGATATGTCCGCCGTTTTATGTGCAGGTCTTTACGAAATCTCTGGATAACAATAACCATATGCTTCTGGATGTGTTTTCTGAGTCTGAGTGTTAGGTAAATATAAATTAAAGTTATCTCGAGAATGGAGTGGTCTATTCATTTTGCGAGGGCAGTTTCCAGACGGTTTTCTGACGTTGAATTGTGAATCATACGTGTTATATGCAGGAATGTCTTAAAAAGTCCGTAGACAAGTGATGGTGTTTGATTTTAACGTAAATCAGGGTATTTCAAAATTCAGTACATTCAGGTGAAAATAAAACTTTTTTTTATGGTGATGACATGACAGCAAGATTTTAGTCATGTTAGGTTGTTAACGACTGGCAGCTCACAAAGTCAACTGGAAAATGCGACGTTGCCAAATTTTAGGAATTCATCAAAATATGATAAAATTATCTTCTGGTAATTTATAAAATGTGAGAGCAGCGAGCATCCGCTTTGATTAGTAATCGAATTACAAGAAACTTGGTTAGTTGGTAGTTAGGTTAGGTTAGGGTCGCCTTCTTTCACGTTGGGAAATTACTTTCATGGCCGAAAACGTGGACAGCCAGAAAGTTATTCATAAAATGCGAGGGCAGCGAGCATCTGCTTTGATTCCACCTCTTCATACTAATTAGTGATCGAATTACCAGCGACCTGGATGGCCAGGTTAATTAACTAAGTTGGGTTAGTTTGTGTCCCCTTCTTTTACGTTGAGAAACAATGTCCATTATCAAAAACGTTGGTGGCCATCAGGAGAAATAGACACACCGACAACGTGGCTTATTTTCAAATCGACGGAATGGAACTGGCGTATCTTATATTTGAATGAAGTGTCGTGTTATCTTCTAAATCATAGTTTCCATTATTAATATCTGAATAATGACTTGTAGAATCACATATATTTTTGTAAATTAATCACAACACAAATGAAATTGTCACTTGGTTTGCAGGAATTCAAAAAGAACTGACAACGTCGCTTTTCTTGATTAATGAAGTTAAATGGCTCAAAAAGTTGGCCAGGCAAATATGCAAATATCAAAAGTTACCAATCTGACATGGATAAATTTACTGAACATTTTGCATAGATTTGTTGTTATTGAAGTTTTTAAAATAAGTGTGACTTTTTGAATAAACAGTGCACAACTGGTGAATTCAAGTGTGTACATTGTGCTAGTGTGAAGAAGGTAGAATTCTGAGTGTTTTGTCGAAAGCTTGTTGCTATTAGTTAACGAAATTTCACCAATTCTACCCATAAAATTTTGATGTTGAAACAGAATTTTGAAACACCCTGTATAGTGAGACGGAGTACCTATTGATTACGTTCCCTGGATCTAGTAATTCTAGTACAACATACAATCATTGATCCAAAACTCTTGATCCATTTGAAAATACTGAATTTTAACACCTAGAAGAGAAATTGATATCTGCATTTTTCAGTAGTTCAGTTAATAATATAAGTAAACATAAAAAATTTCCTGTCGAAAGTATCTTTTGGAAAACAATATTATTTTTTATTTCATATTTTTTATTGATTCTGTATTTTTATGTGTCATAGATGAGTAGATCACTCCATACAGAGGTATCGAGTAAATGAAGCCTTAATATTGGAGAAGTACCTAAGAAAATGGGTTGGAATAGTATTCTAGTACCATAAAACATTTCTATGTAGCGAAAAGTTTCAAATTGATTATTTAATTGAAATGATAACAATTCCAATACTTAGATTTTCAATTTTTGACTATGGACCAATTCCCTGAAAAAGTTTTGTCTCATTTACTCGATTTCTTGTATATCCATGAATATGAGATTATATACAGAGTGGAAATTTCTTGAATACCTACGTACTTTGGGTGGCTCTGTAAAATGATACAAGACCTCAAAGATTGCAGTTCTTACAGAATCATGTTTGGTGTTTGCAACTTTCCGTTATTGTGGATATAGCTTTGCTCTGTATATTTTGTCTAGATGTTTTAGTACTAAGTTATCGCAAAATGCTAGTGATACGTTGCTTTGACATTTTGTTCGTTTGTTTTGAAAATATGACTCAACTTCATGTAGATTTATAAGGAATTGACCTTTTTAAAACTGCCTAATAATATTTTTCAGAAGACTTGGATGTAAAGAATGATTCATTCAAGTGACGTAATTACGAAATTATACGATCATTATGTAATTCATAATTTGATGAAATGCAATTGTGGTTCATGAAAATTTACTTGATTATAACCTTCCAATCTGACGTTAATTATGAGGTTGCCGTTATTTTGCTGCATAAAAGTATCCCTGAAAAAAAATCTACTAACAAATTGTCATTGGCGTACCAAGAAGAATTAAATTAGATTATTGAATGTTGAAGTACTTTGAATGAGAATTTTTCTATTTTCTTCAATACTCGTAATGAAATAATTGAACTTTGATCTCCACTGCACAATGATACTAATACCTATTTTTTATAATTTCTGCATCCACATTTTATCGAAATTAAATGAATTGTGTAGGAATCTGTACAAAAAATATAACAAAAATTATAAAATTCTGCAGAATATATCAAAGGAAATAAAATCTAATTACAATAACATAATATAATGATTTTTCAGTGATTTTGTTTCCAATTGATGAAAATTAAGTTATTGCAGTACCTTACACTCAAAAAAACCTGATTCCATTTGATTTGAAAATATTGGAAAAATCAGTCATCGAATATTTTAGATATTTTTTTCACTTGAAACATACTTCAATAAAAGATTTTTACAAAATTGTAGATGCTGAGATCCAGCAAATAATTAACCAATGGTCTCTTTGAGCTTTTATTCATAAAATAAAATTTAAAAACATATTGTTAATTTTAGTAAAAATATGGCTTTAGTATTAATCAGTCCCTTTTCCAAGGAAAAAGTTTCGAACAAGCAGTAGTACTACAAAAAGTACAAGAAATTCATAATGAACATATAGCCATACATATTTACAGGAAACTATGTTGTCAAGGATTACTTAAATTTTTTTGAAATCTTGTTGAATAGGAAAATAAGTACCAAATGTAACGAATTATCTCTGTGAGTATGCCATAATTTGCGCCATCTACTTTCAAAATTGGTTTCATTCAGAATAGCAGTGTTATAAAAGAGTAATTTTCTCTTTGTTCAAAAAAGAATTATCCATTGTTTCGACTGGAATGGTCGCTGCTATAAAATATTTTTGAGGTATGGCGAGATAGCATGAATGAGAACATAGGCAAAACAAACGAAAAAATCCCTTCCTTCTCTATCTCGAAATTCCCAATTATATTGTTATGTTTTCTCAGCAGCAGCTCCATCAAGGAATGGGCGAAAACTACCTAGCCGATATATCCGATCCCGCACACGCAAATAACATCCCTTCGTCCCAGTCTTACGGATTGAACCCCCAGGGACTAATCGAGAACAGGGGCGTCACGTCTTGTCTACCGCCCTCTCCCCTCAGAAGTACATTCAACCCGGGCGGGAGCGTGTTCAACTTTACATATCCCGAAACGGCCTCATTCGAATCGCAATTGTTGCAAAGATTGCAGGCCGCAGGCGGCTATCCACCGCCTTATCAGTATCTTTACTCCCAATCGCTGCCGTTTTTATCGCCGAGTCTATTCAACCCGCCGCTCCTGAACAACAATTACACTTTACAACCGCCACCGCAGAAGAAAGTTGCACCGTCTCCCTTGTTGTTGAGGAACTCCTACTGCGGCAGCACAGAGACGGACCAGCGATTGGGCGCCACTAGGAACAGCGAACCCAGGCAGTTGCCGAACTTCACCGCGTACCAGTTCAACGCCAACCAGAACGAGGCGCCTGCGCAGTACCAAACATCGACGCAGCAGAATCAGCCGCAGCAGAACACGAGTCAGTACAAGTACAACGAGCGGACGAATTCCGACCAGAGCCTTCGGCAGAACTACAGCCAGCAGAACCACCAGCGGTTGCAAGTCCATCGACAGTCGAACGAGGACCAGCAGAATGAACAGAAAGGTGCCAACTTCATCAAACCTTTCGCTCAAGTGGGTACGCTGACCACCACCGATTCCGAGGGTAGGGTGAGGGTGATAGTGCCTGTTCCTTCGGATTCTAGAGAAGATGTTAGTGATTATTTTACGAATTTGAGAATGACTGATAGCCTCAAGCCTATGAATGGGCCGGGGATCACTAGGACTACTAGTGAAAAAGTGCCGAATCGCAGTGAGCTCATGTCGCAGGTTCAGCGGACAACCTGGGCCAGACATACAACCAAATGATGGATTCTTGAGTGGACCGAGAGTGTATGTAGAAAGGAAACTTTCATAAATATTCTGAAAATCCATTCCATAGGTAGTTGACTAGCTGAGGCCTCTGGGGTACCAGGATAAACTTCAGGGCCTTATTTTGATCTTATAATTCACTATTATGGTATGTCTCCTGATGATAAGACTAGCGAAACATCAGCCAAAGCAAAATGAGGTATTGGACGCATGTGGTGTCACTCAATGAGAACAAAAGAAGTTTTCCTCTCCACCATACGATTAATTTCATAGTTGGTTAACGATATGCGTATCTAGAAATGAAATTACTAGTGTGGTAAAAGGGGAAACTTCTTTTGTTCCCATCAGCCAAAGCATTTTTGTTAGTAAAATAAAAATGTCTTCTGACAAGTTAGGAAATCCGTCTTAATAGATAACGTATAATCCTCTGTTTTCATGAAAATTTATAGAAATCAATTCCCCAGTTGTAGAAATGAAAATATAAGAGTTTTGAGTTACACTGAATTATATCTGATTCTAGTTACGAAACACGTTAACTCAACTTTATCTGAGAAACTACTCAATAATAAAAATAATAGTGACGATAATAATTGTTTTTTGTTACCACATTAAAATAAAGAAAATGCAGAATTATTGAAATTTTTGCTTGAAACAATTTGCTCGAAATTTACTACCAAAATATTCTATCTATCCACCTGTAGAGGTATGAGACATAAGATGGGAAAAATGAAAAAAATGGTAGAAGATATTAAATTAATGATGATGAAAACTGTAACTGAATCAAATTGACAGCTCTGTGTTGCTCAAGTATTTTTAATGCTGGATCTGATGGTAACAAACGATGGTTTTCTAATGATGTGTCGAGGAATGCCATATTGCAGTTGTGAGAATCGTAAAACGAAACTGTTGTTCCATTCAGGAATTTCTGGATGTTCTCCTCACTGTCTTTTTTCTGGATTTGCTTCAAAGACTTGTTGAAGTATTGTGTTTCGTCATTTTATTCGGAGATTACACCATTGTAACTCTTCTTCTTTCATAATTCCTTTAAGTGGTTTCTTCAAGTATTCTTCAATAGATTTCTCCCAGATTTTTTCACTCCATGTTTTTTATTGCTGCGATGTTCTGCATGTCGGTTCTCTAACTATTCTGATTTTCTGAGATGTAGGTGATACTTGAGTAGATGAACCATTGGAAAATTTGCATTGCCGCTTTTTTAATGATTTGTTTAAAAAGATATTTTTTTTGCATTGAAAAACCTTTCACTTAATGATTTTGTTATTTATTCACTTTTCTGTCCTGCTTTAATCGATAACTGATGTAATTTGACGAAAGTCGGGGATAGTGGTTGTTTTTTATTGAATTTGCAGTTCGTTCGTATTCCTTGATTTATTTGCGTTTTTAAATGAACGTTTACAGAGGGTATTATTTGGATAGCATAATTCCAGTCTCCCATAATATCTGATATCGTGCGATTTAGTTTCTGTCTCTGCTTTCTTCGCTGCTTCGTCTATACATAAACTTAATTGAAGTCATTATACATCCTTATACGTTGTATGAACCCTTTATTCTACGTATTCAAGAATATGTAATTTTTATCAAAAACTTCATCTCCAATCTCATTATACATTTGAATAGAAATGAATGCTGTTTTTTGAATCATAGACAAATCATGCAACATTCTTAAGTAGTAGTACATAATAGTTTTCGTTCAGTGAGACTGTTTTTGTATTGATGAAAACGATCTATAATAATCCGTTTAGCATATGATGAAGGGCTCAAATTATTGTTTTTTTCAATCCTTGTTCCATAGGTCGAAAAAATCAAACTCGTTTTTGAATTTCGTTTATATTATTTCATCGTAAATGAATTTTTCCTTGCCTTTGAACTAACTGAACTACGAACATACTTTTTTATTCTTTTTCCTGTATATTTTTCAACTAACTGATAATTGACAAACTTATTTCAAATTATGAACAGTGAATAAATCATGTTAGGAAGAAAGCGGACAAAATTTTACAATGTTTTATATAACATCCTTCCAAATCTATTTTGGCTGGAATCAGATCATTGAAGGAAAAGCATAATCTCAAGTCAATAATCATTTTATCTTTCCAACTGAAGAACAAAATATGCAAATTAAAATACATCTAAAAATCAATATATGCAATTTTAAACTAAATTTAATTTCAGCGATATTGGAAGTAATTTTTTTTGATATAGAGGTTCTTTTGTAAAAAAAATCATTAGGAATTCCTGCATTTTACTGTAAAATTTCAGTATATTATTCAAAATAATCGGTTATATAATTGCGATTTAAACTGCGATTGGAAATCAAGGGGATACACACAGTGTTTAGGCTAGTTATAAATTCTCATTTTCAGTAAACAAAAATAACAAAAATCGTCAAAATCTTTCATGCCTTGCGAAAATATCGACAAAATTATTCATATTCCTTTCGAATGGTAGCAAAATATCAGAAAAACATTTCCAGGCCTTGTGGTTATTACAAATTATCGGAAATAGCATGAGTAGGTACACAAAAATAATCAATTCGAAGGTTTAATACACTTATTTATCAAAGAGGAGTAGCATGCGGGTTTTTCTTCCATCATTTTCATCTGTGGAGATCAAAAGGGAACATTAATATCTGTCCGCTTCTAAATTACGATAATTGGAATATGTCGTATGATGAGCTTTGCGATACAAACCTAATAGTATTTCAAGCAGTGGCGTATCTGTAAATTTTGCCGCCATATGAAATAAACTTGAAAGATCTCGATATCGTAAGGAAAAATAATCATAAGCAGAATGACAGCCTCAGTACACCTTTGTTGTAAATGAATTTAAGGTAAACACTGAGGCCTTTGAAGAGACTATTAAACTAATACAATTTTTGTTACGAACCTAACTCAATTTTTTTCTATAGCTGTTATATTTTATTTATGTAAGAAATGTGTTGATATTTTTGTAACTGTTCCAAATAAGTTGAAGTTCTGTAATTATTCTCATTGTGTCTAATAGTGATTAATAGTATGGTTAACTCCTTGAACAGCCTTCTCATTCAGTTTTTCAACAAGAATATTTTCTATTGAATCAATGTAGTATCCTTTGCCATCTGTTGTATTGAATTCTTTCCCGAAGAAGGAACATTTACTAGTCTGTGTACCATCGTCGACTGTATGCCATTCATAATCTGTCCTTCCCAACCTTGAAACAGCCACTGGATGAAACTCTCGACTCTCACGATAGTAGCACCATGTTCTCTGATCCACTGGTTGATCGCAATATTTCTCAATCAATGCACACGATGTAAATTCAACCATACCTCTCGTTTATTGATCTACATAAAACAAATCATCCCAACCTCTTATGCTCCATTAAAACTGGTCCTTCAAGCATGTCACAGTTACGTGTAATCAGCAGACAAAGAACTTCGAAGTTAGAATTGGCTCCAGACATTCTCTTCTAAAACAAGTCACCTGGGGTGTTCCACAATGTTCCATGTTGGGAACTACTCTCTTATTGGCATATGTATGAATCAGTTCATGATTTTTTCGGAGCAGGGTCTTTGTAAATCTCCTAACTAATCATACTGATCTTCAGTCCGATCTCATCAACCCAACATTCGACTATCTCTTGGGCAACAAACGAGTCCTGACCATAGATACTAGGGAGTTAGTCTCAACAAGAAACTTACTGTTGCTAAGTGACCGCCAGTCTTTCTCAACAATGGTAAGCACGTGGAATTTGCTATCGAAACCTGGCCTCCTTACTTATCTTGCGAGCTTATTTCTACCATAGACATTCTTTGGAATTGAGGCAGGAACCTTTCCAGAGGTCGTGACAACCCCAAGTACAAACATTTTCGAGAAACGTTATGACTTTTTTTATAAACTGCGAATATGTGATATAGTTCAATCTTTTTTATTCATTACTTCCCTCATATTATGACAATTGAACTTTAAAAATGTTTTTCTGGGCATAATAGTCTCTGCCCTTGATGCATTCAATTAGAAATTAATGAATGATAATGACCTATTTATATCCTCAGCTACATAAAATTTCACAATTTGTGGATATTTCTACATTTTATTGTAAATTCATTTGGAACTAGAAAACTATGGGTACTAAAACACTTAGCATAGATTGGAAATTATGTGGAATTTTGCCAGGCATGACCTATTACAAAAATTAATGGTCTATTACCAGTTAGAAAAGTCTCATTTTTGTAGATAAACATTTAGACTTTAAAGAAGTAATGTCATTTAATGATAGTTCTGTACTTAGCAAAGATACTATTTTAGAAAATTACAGTATATACATGTTTACCTATAAAATTGCACAAAATGTAAAACACTTCTACTCACAAAACAAACGAAAAATAATGAACATTAAATAAGAGTTTCTGTGAATAATATATTGCACGTATTCAATCACTACATAATATAAAATAAATAAAATCTCAACATACTTTCTGCAGATAAAATGTCACATATCGAACACATTAGGAAAAAATATTTGTGAATAATATTTCACACGTCGTTCATCACTACATATAAAATAAAATACAAAAATAAGCATTGCAGCTATTTCTTCCATAAGATTTGAAGAACATGACAAATTTTTGATTGATGTGTCTTTAGGTATACCCAGAATTACCCGCTTTGCTCTTTTTTGAAGTCTGTTCTTATAACTTTTATTTGCTATATTGAGGATGCGAATGTTAAATGTGGAAATATGATGGTTTTTCGAGATTTTATTACACACATTTGTTACATGGTATCTGTATGTGAGGTTTCGGTCTATTATGATACCCAAGTATTTTATTCTTTCCACAGTTCCAATTTCATTATTGCCTTAGCTTATTTTTAGAGTACACTTGAAATGGTGAAATTGTTGTTTGTAACTTAGTGGAAATTTGGCTTTCGATGCATTCAATTTGAGCAAATTAACACTGCACCAGGAAATGAACTAGATGTGTCATCTAGCAAACTTCTACATCTTTTCTGGCAATATTTCTTTTATTCATGGCGAACAATGCTTCAGACACTCCTACACATTATAGTCATTTTGACAAAAAAGACGAAAACCACGCCAATTACATATGGTATTCACCAAAAGCGAACATTTTTTTCAAGCAATCAAACAATCTCAGTAATTGATAATTGGATAACAATAGTAGAGTATAACTGCTCTGCCTTCCGCTAGAATTGCATTATTTTCCAACGATCTAGGTTGAAATTCAGAGCCCTGTGATAGCCAGGATATGGTAGGCCTCTATCGATAATGATGATTACATTTTGAATAGTGAGACTACAAGGTCTTTTTGAAATTGAAGATTCACGTTCTCTACAGTATTCTGTTTTTTTTTTCATACTGTTGAAATTACGCCAGTCATGAACCTGACACCCTGTTCATTATCTAACAGACGAGAAAGTCAAGTCCACATGAAAATCCATGGCATTATGCCCCACTCTCATTTGCAGTACATAAATTCATTGCACGATACTTGTTGTTAACATTGGTCGTTGGTCATGGCAGTAAAGTCAATTCCACTCACATCTGCATTTAATGGTCATCAAAATTTTAACGAGATTCCCATAACTCGTCGGGAAATTCAAAAAGTGAGTTATGTTGTCACTAATTGGTTGATCTAGTTATCTTCAAAATATTGCGGAAATACCTATGTTCGCAGGTTGACAATAACATTGACATATATTTCCTATATCACGTAATCATTTTGCGAAACAAATTTGACAGATTTTTTTTGGCGAGTAGCATTTATTGAAGATGAAATGTGTAGAAATAGCCAAGGTTCAAGTGCTGAACTGAAATGGACATTCCTCTTTATGGACTTTTTTCTTGGCAACCAAATTCATTATGTTTTGGAAAAAAAATTGTGTCAGTTTTGAATACAAAACTATATTATACATCTTTCAATTAATGATTTCAGAAACAGTATATTTATAGAAAATTTTCACGGACAAGAACTCAACTGAGATTTGCAAATGGCGAACAATTTCCACAAGGGTTTGTGTATAATGCCTAGACTTCTAAATTTCACCCAAATCCCACCATCCTGATTGATTTATTTGTAAGCCCAACTAATTTTAAAATTCAGTTTCGCTCTCAATCTGAGGCACTGGAATGGATACAGCTCATTATATTTGATGAATGTATTTAGTACTATGAAGTTATATTTTCGATGCTGAAAATGATTCATTGTGAAATTTCCGACCTAATTTATAGCCAGTATTCTTTATGTGTAAAATTTATCGTCGACATTGAAGTTATTGTATTTCGTTAATAAATTTTTGTAAGTAATGTATTGTGTTTATTCTAGTATACTCAACGCAAGTTCCTGTTTATTCAGAGTAGCTTTTTTATAAAAGCATCCTAATGATGCCTGATTAGGTAATGATGTGGCCTGCAAGAATTTTTATTCCATCTTCAGAGTATTTTGTGCATTTTGATATTTTCGTTAAACATTTCAATGCTAATGACCATGCTGATAACAATTCTGTTTACTGATGTCTGGCGACTCGAATGTCCCTTTTTAACATCAACATTATTGACAGAAGATCATTTTATCCGTTTAAGAAAGCACTGTATCACCATTTTTTTCGAAAGTTCTTAGTGAAAAAAAATTATATACAGAAATCTAGTGATAATAATAAAAATATTCTCCTTGGATGGCGAAAGAAATACTCACAGGTGATATTCACAAAAAAAATTCACCTAGAAGTTCTTGGTTATCAATAAATGAAATAAACATATTTTTTTCTCATGAAAACAACAATTCACACAACAAATTTTTCCTTAGACTCAGATCCTACAAAAAAACCTGAACATTTTTCTATAATAATAATCACCTTCAGTAGTAGGTATTCCAAAGCGGGAATTTTGAAACCGGTACCTAATTTGAAGAATAAATCAACTTGTGATATTCACAGTATTCTGCTGAAGGAATGTTCATTTTCAAAGCAGTTGACTGTAATTTTCAATTCAGTATACTGAAAATCAAAGAGCTTCCAGATCTGTGAAGAACCACTGAAATAGGTATACCCAATTCTCAAATCTCTTGAAAGTTTCTAAGTAACCAACTACACACGTATTCTTTCATCCATGCTTTAAACGGTTGTATTTTCTGAAACCTCAATAATAATACTAATAATAATAATAATACTCCCTCATAAACACTCGTAGAGTGTACCCAAAGGCATAGCCTGTGCGGGTAGAGGACGGCTATTATTATTATTTGCCGTGGTGCTCCAGGGCTACTTACTGATATTGTCGGTGGTGTATTCACTTTTCAGCTGTAGGAAAACCTACAGCACCACCCAGGTTGGTCGGTGCGCACTTTAAGCTAGCACCAGACGTCGGGATTGGCATCTAGGCAATTCACATCACACTTGATTCACAACAAGGCATGTGGCCACCTAAAGAGACCCGTGTACATGAGAAAAAAGATTCCGTATACCCAAGCCTCGAACGTCTGTCTGATGCGAGCTAGAAGTTCCACTGCTCATATATCTCCGATAGGTTGAAATGGTTAGCTCATGGAGGATATACTTCACCACAATATATACTGCCACTTAAGGGCACTTTCGGGGTTCCGCGAGGTTCTAACAAAGACCCTCTTTGAATTGCGATATGTATCAAAGATCTTTCACCCAACCTCAAAATTATGAGTTTGTGGGTATTGATTGAAAGTTTGATTTTGTGGAGGAAATTCATTTCTAGATATGATTTTCAGGTCGTTTCAATTTTCTTCAATCTTCTCTCATGGGCCTCGGTGGTATGCGGGTTAAGTTCTTGCTTCATAAACCAAAGAGCATGAGTTCGAATCTCAGCATTGCCACGAAAACCCAAAAATACTGTCTTGGATGAAATATATAACAATAAGAAGGCTATTGAAACGTTCACTGCAGCTTGTTTGGAGCATGTAAAAACGATAGAAGGTATTTCCATCACCGAACGGAGATTCTTCGTTGTCAATATAGTCTTGTCAGTACGACAACGCTGCATTTGATATTTGACAGAACAATTATTTGAATCTACCAGTGTCGTAACTATCGAGAAGGGGAAACCAAATTGGAAAAGAGAAAAATGAATGAATTATGAAAAAACATGTCAATTAGAGCACCGGCTGTTCTCAAAATCCTGTGGAGATTATTTCATCATAATTTCAGGTTTCCATTCCATATTGAGTTTCCATTATTTCTATTTTATTGAACCTCAATATTTCTGTTAACAACGCACGACACTGCCGTTGGGGGAAGATGTCCCTTACACACAAATCTTAATGCGCGTGCGGCGAGTTACTCATCTAGGTTATGTTATTTGATCGTAGAGAAGGCCAAATAGATGATTTGCCTCCTAAGTCACTGCGTTTACAAGACTAATGTCTTGAATACAATTAGTATCACACTGAATTGACCTGAAAAAAATTTACTCAAATTGATACTCCTCTTCAGGAAGGTGTACAAAGTGTAAGGTTATCTTAATAATAAGCTGGGTTATTGTTGAAGGAAACAGACGTTTTGCATTTTCCTTATATTCTCAATAGATTACAAAAAACTTCTTTTATATGGTAACAATTGTACCAAAGTCCTATTTCTATTGAAGAATAAAACTATGAAAAAATCTCAAGTACGTGTTTTCAGGTGTATTGATCGTTGTTGATATTGAGTCAAGAGTATTGGTTCAAGAGAGGAAGACGTGAAATTGTCGCTCACCAGCTTTGCTAGAACTCAGCAACAACTCAACATACTCCTGAGTATAATTAACCCAAGTTGAAGAGGTTAGACGTTATGGTCCAAGCAACGGTACGCCTCTGGCTTCTACTGTTTAAGAAGTTGCCTCTTCTCAAAGCGAACTGGGCGCCTTACTATGCTAAGGTTGATTGAGTTCATTTCACCCTTGAGACTGCTCAAGGCTGTGCGAATAGGGCAATGGTCTACGATGAATTGAGAGCGTTTGGAACATGAGTCCGCAGTAATGACTGTGCGAAAGCAACTGCAGACTGATACCCATCAAACGGAGTCCGAGGATTCTGACTGGCATGGGTATCTGGAGAAGAGGGCTGCCCTGTCAGAATGAAATCTAACGCCACTCCCATGGTCAGATAGGAGTACGATTTCTTTCACTACATCAGAGGTGATTGGGTTCCTTGCTTCAAGGGTTGAGGTTCACGAGATCTCGATTACTTCGTGGAGTGAGCAACGATCAACTTGTTCCCACTAAACATGATACATAACAAAAATATTTTCCAGATATAACTTGTGCAATTCTGTGATATTGGCAAATTAACATTATATTAATGTCATCTTGATGTTTCCAACACAGTGTTTTCAACTATATGTTTATGTAACATCAAAATACTGTAACCAATAATATTCATTAGATAATACATATAATGTTGATTATATGTTGCCCAGATTGTAGACAGAGTAGTTATGTTATTTGTTCGATATTTTTGTCTAACCTTCCCAAAACATTTTTGACATGTGAACAGGGAGCCTTGAAATTAATATTATCTTAAAGGTTTCTTAAATGTAATTTTTGGGTAATGACCACGTCATGACGTCATTCATATGACATATGACATTTCAACATACTCAAAATCTACGTAACTTAAAAAAATGATATCCACGTTCAAAAAATATTACCCAGTAAATATGAAATAAATATACCACTGACGCCATCGTTCATTTTATCCTAATAATCATGGCGGTCATGGTAGGAGTTTCGAGTTCATAGAATTAAAATATAATTCAAAATACTTAAAAGTGATTGGAATCAATAGGATTGCAAAACTCATAATTTTCATGGTAAGATTATGATTTTCCACTACTCCATCCACTAATTGTTATTTTAGCATTTAGGTTATGTAGTGAATCTAGTGCGATATCTACTATTGATTAGAGAGTATCTACATATGATGCTATGAATAGTAGAAAAGCTATCAGTTGTGGTTCCTGCTAATCAGATATTGGACAGCATGGAAATGGTTGCTGACATCTGGAGCTGTGTCAAATTATTTTGAACCGATTGATCAAGGAATTTTTGGAACTGAAACCAATGAATTTAGCTTGCTAAAACAACAATATTGGAGCTGCTTAATTTGTAAGTGAACTCAAAATTATATATTTTATACAGAGTGTTCTGATCTTTCTTAATTTCATTAATCTATGATAATATTAACGTTTCTTGAGATTGTAGAGAAATTACTTGAATGTTTAATACAAATTATCAATAAACTAACTGCATTTTCTCTTTCTTTTCAGTTTGGTAGTATCCTTTTCACATTCCTCTATCAGATTTGATGTACAAACTGGTACTTATTGAATGATCAGATTACAAAAACTTAAATAGCAGTTGTTAATTGTTTCCGAACTAATCGAAGATGAGCCCTCTGGACTGGGCAAAGAAAAAAAATTCCAAAAGTTTTGAATTGATAATTATGGACATACTGAAACGTAATTAATTATTTTTCTTATATCATAAAGATTAATATGAGTTTTCAGTGACTGTAATTACTATATTTTCAGAATATGTAAAAGATGTTTGCAGTTCAAATGAAGAGTTTGACTCGTAGTGATGGATTGGATGACATTAGCAGAGCAGAAACTAAAAAGAACGGAGAAGTGACAACAACCATATAATTATTGATTCAGTGATATCTGTTTTTATTTTTCACAAGAAATAGGTTTTCATTCAATATTATTCTTCTAATAACACTTAACTTTGGTAGATCTATCAATAAATTTTTCATCTGATTAAGGTGGTAAGTCATATTATTAGGTACTTTGGTCTGTTCATAGTGATTCAAGATTATATTTTTTATACTGTTAATTTTAATTCATTTGTTAATGATGTAACTGTCTTGTTCTATAACGCTTTATCCATGAGATTGACAATAAAGTTTTTTGATTGATTGGTATGTTTTACATCATTACCCCCTTATATACATATTTTATTTTTTAGTGTGGAGCTTATACTCATTGTTTACCAACACTTATTTTTCTACACTTAAAGTTGTATTTCTGGAATTTCAATCGCCACTCTTTGGTAGATGAATAACTTTGATAATTGCTATTGTTGTTATTCATCTACTGAAAAGTGACTACTGAAATTCCAGAAATATACCTATAAATATAGAAACCATGAGTAGATGCTTGAGTAACATTATATGTATGTAATGATATCACATTAAAGTTACACAAAATATGATACATTTATGTAATGTTAAGTAATTAACATTACATTGTAATATTTAAAAGAGGCACAAAGGCATATGGACGCAACGTATCTGTAACATCAAGCATATCTCTGAATAACATCACCAAGTCACAATGTGATATAACAGTTATGTTTATGTTATGTTTTTATGTTTACTGGGTTCGGGAACTGACTCTGATGAGCTAGTAGTATGTGAAATCGTTCGGCCTAACTATTGGATAAAAAAAATTGTAGCTGGTGTTCTCTGACTTGCTAGAGAGAGATTACGCTGCGTAGGCGTTCCCAAATTTACATTTGGATATCCAAAATACATGTTAATATCATGTCAATCATAATATATCCTGGATATTGCTTACAACAGTTACTGTGCATCTATCATATTCACTTGAACGTTCCGAAACATGAGCTTCTAAATCTATTCGAAATTTCAGCAAGCGATTTAATTATTTTCTTTCTTCCATTCATAATATTCCTTCTTCCACACAGCTTAGCTCATCAGCAAAGGTGGAACGGTGGTTTGAACTTTTGGAACCACTATCGATCTCACGCCCTGAGAGTGGATTCGTATCCTGCCAGGACCAGGACGCAGAAGAAGATGACGACGAACGAGCCATACTGGAAGGAACTAGGAACCTTCTTTCAAGACTCAGTGCGAGGAAACAAAGGAAGTTACTGGGCTTGAAACTGGGGAAGGTGACGACGTTTTGACGAAACCAGTTTATTTAGTTTAAGTAGTTGAACCAAATAATGGAAAGGACAATCCGTAAGACTTTAGCATTGCCTTCGTTGTTGTATTAGTGAATATCTGAGCTGAATATCAATTTATAGGGGTACCAACGCCGTGACTTCAAAATGTGACACCTTGAAGTCAAACGAGTAATGAAGCTGTAGAGAAGAGCGGTCCTAAATCAAATCAAATTCTGAAATATATCCAAATCTAAACAAGAACTAGAACATTTATCAAATCTATAAACCTTTCATGAGCCAGTAGGTGGATTTATTTGGCTATTTGATAAGCTGCTGCAAATTTATGTTTTCTTGAAGAAAGAAAATTTGTATTTCGTGCAAAATATTTTTATTTTAAAAATTATAGCAGAGCGCTTTCGACTGTTGAGTCATCGTCAATGCGTACTCGTACACCTGAAAAAATAAAAAAAATTTGCATGAAATACAAATTTTCTTCCTTCAAGTATATTGAAGCGTGCACACAGCTTGACAAATTCACAATTTATGTTTTCTCTAAGAACGTTGTCATTTCATTTTGAATCTTGGTGGCAATTACAGTGAACAGAAAAAACTGAAACTATAGGGGGCTGAGCTCTGGTGATCCTGCCGGTCAGCGGTGTAGGCCGTTTCTTTCTAGCCACGTCGATGCATATAGTTTTCATTTTAATGCAAACACAGGTTCATATCATTGCTCATTGTTCTAACGCTCTGCGAATTCTGCTATAGTTTTCCAAGAAATTTCAATAATACAAATATTGAAAAAGGTAAAACTTCAAATATCGTCCGGTGACAAGAAAAACTCAGTAATTACTTTATTTGAACAATTCAGATAATTTAAGATTAGTCCTGCCGGGATCACATGAAACTATGCAATTGATGAATTTTTACAATTCTAATAACTGTTGTGATGCGGTTGTCGTAGATAATGTAAATTTCCAAGAAAAAAGACCTTGTGAAAACATGTCGATTATGATAATTTCTGTACTTAGTGAGTTTTTCCTATCACCCGACGATATATTTTACGAAGACTGTTGTATGAAACATTTTTTTTTGCTTTTGTTCAAGCGAGTCTCCTTTTAGAATTAAGACATTCATACTCTTGAATCCCAGTGTATGTTCTGTATCATATTATTTTTACAATCTAGCACAGTAGATGTGAGGGTGGATAATGGATGGATGTTCAATGAATAGTTTAAGAAAATCAAGAATATTGTTACATGTGACATTCTCTTGGCAATTCATCACTATCATTCTCAAAATAAAACAGGTATTGATTAGATTTTGAAAGCTTTTGTAGGTTTTCAGCTTCGCATACCTTGCCGGTTTTTCATAGAACTAGTTTTGGAAGAAAAAGATAGGGGAAAAAAGATATCGCGAGAGAAAGGATAGAAATATGAGAGATATAGAAGAAAATGAATAGATGAGTAGATGGTATAACTGTGAGAAAGAAATGGGAAAAGAGGGAAGTAAAGACAAGTTTTTCTCCAAGTGCAAAGAAATTTAAAAAAAAAAATTTTACTTCTAATTGACAACAACAATTAGTTGCTCTGTGAATCCTCTGGAGTTATTACTATCACAAAAATAAACAGTCTGTGCCAAAAACCGAAGATTACATATCGTCTCAGATCAGAACTGAAAAATTGATTATTTCACTAACTAGGATTTCAGTAGCGGCTCAGAGACATATCTTAGAAACATTCCATTGCAAATAATAACGTTGGTACTTATTCCAGTGAGCAGTGGCGTATCCAGGGAAAATGATTGTATATAGAGTCTTTGTATGTCATATAATTTTCATTAGAATATTTCCAAACGAAATTCTGAACAAGCCACTGAGAGAATAATCTCTTGAAAGATCAGCTCTGTTAAATCAGACTGAATTTGTATAGACACAGAACATTTCTCGTATGTGATAATATAGGAATCTTATGACGTCGAACAAATTTTAAATAGAATGTAGTTAAAAAAATGTAGTTGTGAAATTAATCTGTAGTTTTAAATAGGTAAATAATTGATCTATAACCTAATTCAAAACATACTGTTTCTGTTGAGTTTTTCCATCAATTTACTATTTTGTTTTATTTGAACATTTTATAGTTATTGAGTGTAATTTATAATTATGTTTGAATCAAGACTACCAAATATTTTCTGTCAAAGCTAATCTAAGTTCAATATCCTCATCCGCATACCTTCTCACTTTCAACACTAAAATTCAATATTAGCATCCTTCAAAATCAATAATCAGCAATGAAGCAGAATATTTTGTTCGTCAAGCACTGTTTGTAATAAAAAATAAATGAATGTACGGCTATGACATTGTTGGAGTATAGTTGATAAAAATGCGTTAAGTTGTATCGATAGACTTTAGTATTATTTGCATGACTGAATAATGTATTGTATAATAATGAAATTAAATCTCAATTTTTATAACTTATTGTCTATTTTTTTTCCACAATTTTTCTTGTGAAAGTTGTGACTTCCATAAGTATGTATATAATTTCAGACAGTGTTATTTATGAGTTATCATACATATACATTCCATTCATACAATCGTTTCTGAGAAATGTCTCTTGAAATAAACGACTATCGATCAGATTTTTATTCGATGAACTTGGGAGTTCCTCAGGGATTCCTATCAGGTCGATTGATATTCTTATTATTTATAAATCTACCTCGTGTAAGAACATACTGTGTGGTTCTCTGTGCTGATGATTTGACGTTAGCAACTTAAGCTGAGAGTCCTGAGGAACTACAAAGCAAACTGAATGTTTCAGCAAAGGAATTCACTAATGTGAGAGAAATTCTCTCATTGTGAACTTCGAAAAAAACACGTGCATGCAATGTTATTGCAGATCTAGCAGAATGGAAAGTTTCCAAGTAAAAATCAAGCACGATGAAAGAGGCCCATCTAAAAGTACTCAATCCCTCAGGATTTTTGCAGACAGTGATATGAGTTGGGAAAGAAACAAATGATGGCTATTCTTCAGCTGAAAAGTATTTTCAAAACGACTCAGTCAATATATATTCATTATGTTAGTTGATCTTCGTATATATTGTAATATAAACATTTGCAACATTTGAAATTGCAACAGAATATTTGTGTAACAAAAAAGATATTCCACTTGAAATACCACGAGATCTTCAATTATTACTGAAAATATTTTCAAGCTAATAAATCAGAAGAAATAATTCCGACTACGGCCGAAAATACTTTGTTTGAATTATAAGCGCACTAATATTGATTTTTTTTATATTCGTGTGCAACAAAAAATTTTACAGTTTTTAATTGAAGCTCGAGTGATATTCGGTTAGAAAATTTCACACCGAAGTGTTGAAAAATACTGGATATCGACGTTTTTAATGGTTTTGAAATTCAGACAGTAGGTTTTCAAAGTATAATAAATTTCTTTCAAGTCGAGTTGTCAAAATCGAAAAGTATGGAGTTTTTCATGAGAAAGTCTCGTTTTGGGTTAGGAAAACAGGATGTAATTAGGAATGAAATTCGACATCTGATCCCAGATAATACCGAAAAATCACAGATCAGCATTTGGAAGCAATTTCTAGAACTCTATAAAGAGAAATCTTGTAATATACACAAAATTTACCTGTTGAACAACTGACAAGTATTCTAGATCATTCATTCAATATGAATAAAGCAAATTCAGAACAGTACAAAGACAATGTTTTAAAAGTTATGTGGAATTCAATTGCTAAACAACTACAAACAGACAATGTATTATGAAAAATATATATATATAAAGTTGAATTCAATCCATGTTCTGCATAATCATTCCAAATGCAAGAGCAGCACGTGATGCCAAATGTAGAAATCTACAAAAAGATCTAACAAACGGAAGCTTAGTTCTTCGGCCTTAAGTGACGCAGAATATTGTCGAACTTTGGACTGAAGATTGCCCAGAAGGATTTTAATGTAAGTTTATTTTATATTGTTTTCCATGATTAAACCTGAAGAGACGAAGAAGATGCAGTAGCAGGTATTGAATACTTTGTCGAAGAAATTGCTAACTTGGGCAATCCTACTGGTCGCATAGAGTATACTTACTGTTTTTGAAGACATAAAAAGGCTGGTTAAGTGCTCGCTCCATATACATTCTGATATGTAGGTATTAAGATGTACTTGAAACACATACATATGAATGAGGACATTTTTATTATTATTATTATTCACTCGTAAATCTTCAATCGTAGGACAAGTTCCAGTTGCAGTGTCCATCGGTCGCAAATTCCAAGACATCAGAACATCCCTTTTAATCTACCTCATTATCAAACTACCGTTAATTACTGTTTCCTGCTTTCAAAGCTAATCATTTTAATGATGAGGTATTATGTTAAAGAATATGCAAACACGATGTGTGACGCGATTCAATTCAGGGTATTCCCTAACAGTACAGTAAATCACGAGCTATTTGCCCAACTTTATAACACTCGACAGTATAATAATATCTGACAAGTAATTTTCCAATTTATTTCAGGCACAGTGGCATCGATTTTATGTCTAATATATTCATTCATACTCACTCTAAAACTTTGACATTCTACTGCAAATCCTGTTCAAGTCGGTGAACCAGTTAAGTCTAAAAATGTGGTCTGACTTTTTTTCATCTTCCTCTTCTGTACGATCTGCCATGCTTTTGGAAAAAAGGCTTTTTGTACATTTTTAAAAAAAACTTGACATTCCTGCTTCTCAACTGATGCGTAAATGTTTACATTTTTTCACTGCCTAATTGATTCACAAAACAAACGTGAAATATTACTTTTTTAAGGATTTGTTTTTAAAAGAGTCAATTATTAATAAATAATAATAATAATAAAACAATTTCATTTATTGGAATAATAATTGATAGTAAAGTTTGACAATTATTACTTCCAACATAAATTTCCGAAGATGTTCCATGTTGCTGCTGATCAGAAACGTTACATATTTCTTGAAGAGTTGATTCCACAATTTCTTCATATATTTTAATTTGTTTGGAAGAAGATGGACACTTCAAAATTTTGTTTAAAATCTCAATTTTGTCATCCAAAGTATCTTCTATACATGCTTCTGCTACGGAGGCAGTTTTCCAGCTACCGTGAAGTTTTATGGGTGTAATGTTGCCCCCTGCATTGGCCAGAAAGTTACAGAGCTTCTCCTGAAACAGTGACCTTATTTTATTTTATTCATGTCTTTCCCAAGCCATTTTGCAATCATGTTGGTTAATACATTTTCCTCTCGAATATTTCAATTATAATCTGTTACTTTTTGTAGTGCTCTATAATTATACGGTATATCTCAATATAATCATAATTTGAATCAGTAAACGTTCTTGCGCAATAGGTCTTCGTATCAGGTATTTTGACAATCAATATAGATGCAGCATCTACAATGGCAATGTGATAATTCTTCAAGAAAACAAGCACCGCTTGTACCCAAAATAAGGACAATGTACAAATAAAAAATATCGAAATTACTACTAATCTTACAAATTTATGATTATATCTGTAACTCATAAAGTGAATATGTTTAATTTTCAGCATCTTGAATACATTTATTGAGATCATCCCTTGATATAACTTGAGATTTCTTTTCTCGGTATCCGACGCTTTTGTTCTTAGTGAGCGGGACCAATTTTGCAAACTTTCTTATATCGATATTTTCGTTAACATTCAATGTACTTTTCAACATTGAGTAGACACCCCATAAAGAAGGAGGTTTCCTCTCTTTATGAATATAAAACAAAGTGGGAAGTGGGTAGAAAATAGCTTATGACAGGTGAATTAACCGAATATATTAGACACAAGATTTTATGTAGACAGGTATAATGTAGGCAGTAGAGCAGGAAAAAGGATAACGAGTTCAATTTGCCACTCAGATTAGTGGTATATATAGGATTAGAATATCATAAGTAGTTCAGTATGCTTTAAGCTTCTGAGTATGCCAAATTTGTTGGCGAAACGTATGTTGAGTGAAATTGACGTATTTTTGTTATGGGTAGTTTATATTTCTCAAATTTCATCCACATTGAAGGTTTCAAATATTATTCCTTTGTGAAAATATTTGTTTTCCAGATACAGTTGAATATTGAGAAATAAAAGTGAACTACATTATTGACTGATTTATTCTAGTTCATTCATCAAGAGGATTTTCAAGAATGTTTCGCATTGCCCGTAACAAACTAACGACTTCGAGTAAAATAATGCACAAGGTGCGGTCTCCATGATTCCTGAAAATTTAATTTCACATGTTTAATGCCTTCATCACCACTGTGATAATTACACTCGTTAACGTAGGTTCATGGATAGTGTGCTTGCTCTACAGGTATGTAAAACGACTTTCTCTCCTATTGTTTCAAAAGGCTTACTCTATGTTACTTCTACTAATGACTCTCCTCAATTCCAAGAATGTAATATCTGGAGAGTTCACAAAATCCGCACGAGGAGTTTGGAAATGTTTGTTGGACAAAGCAACTGAAAATAGGTGAGATTATGGGTGGTTGTAATGTGACAGATATACAGAGTGTCTCCAAATATCATGTACATAACGAAGGAGGTATTTCTTTGGATAATTATTCAATGACTGGAAATTCATAGAAACACGCTTCCTAACCCATCCACAGTTCGTTAAAATTTTAAGGTTTTCTTAAGATATTTTCCTTTATAGCTAGCTTCTGCGGTTTTTGAGAAATTTAGATGAGGTTTGGAAGAAGATGAGGCAATATACAGAAAGTCATCCCATATTTTCGCTCTCCAAAATTTAAAATGAGTTTTTTGTTTTGTTTAGAATATTTTTATTTTGTTGTAATTTATTTGCATGTGCTACAGTTATGGAGAAAGAAACTGAAAACGATTTTCTGTAATTGATGGTCTAGTACGCTCAGACTCTCTGGATAATAAAAAATGTATGTCATTAAATTATTTGATGTATTTTACCTCATTCACGATAGAATGCCAAGATTCGTTCAGGAAGCTGAAAGGAGCATTGAACAACGAACCAACTCTGAGCAGATGCTGGAAGAACAGGAAAAAATTATCTGTTACTTCAGCAAGACCTTGAGTAAACCAGAGCGAAATTACTGTGGCCGCTGTCGAAGGAGTGGAGCAGAATACTTCTGTTGAGAACTGACCGTGCAGCTCCTAAATAGCTTCTAGAGTTCAAAAACCCCCAGAGTCAGGTAGCAAGCTGGATTGAGAGATGCCTAGAATTTGACTAGCTTCAATAATGCAGATGCCTCATAGCGGAGGCCAAGCCCAGATGACTGCTCACAGTACCGACTAGCATAAGAGAAAGAAGCAACAAGTACAACCAGGTACAATGGATGACAATTTGAATAACAAGATTCAGAAAGACCAAGAGAAAAATCAGTCATCGGCTGGAAGAAGAATAATCGAACATCAACGAGGATGGTGATGAAGAAAGATGTCAGACAGTAGTACCTAGGAGCAACAGATAGAAAGTGCTCTGAGAAATCCATGATGGAGTCACTGGAGGACATCTGGGAGTGACAAAAACCCTTCAGAAACTGAGGCAACGGATTCACTGAGCCAATTGCCAAGCTGACGTCAAGGACTGGTGCAGAAAGTTTGCTGTATGCGCTGCCAGCATAAGACCTCGAAAACTACCCAAGGTCCCGATGCGTCAGTACAACGTGGGCATAGTCCATTTGAAAGAATCGTCATATACATCGCTGGCTCCTTGCATCCAAATGGTGCAGGCGCGTCTTCAGTGGATCCCAATTTCGATTGTGAAATTCTTTCATCAAGGAAGCCAATTTTTCTTAGAATTCGAATAGGCATTTTTCTATTTTGGCTTGGTAGTTCTTAAATGACGAGTATGAGAGCTAGTGGATAAGACTTGAATAGTCTAGAATTTTACCTATGGTGGCATATAACACCAGTAAGTACCATTGAAGACTTACGAAATCAAATATAAGGAGAATTTCAAACCGAAATACTACGGGGAAGTTCGAAGGTGTAAGAGCATCAATGAGAAGAAGAGCGGGGCATGCATAAGAGTTGGGGGTCAATTGCAACACTTGGCTTGGTAGTACTTAAATGACAAGTATGAGAGCTAGTGCATAAGACTTGAATAGTCTAGAATTTTACCTATGGTGGCATATAACACCAGTAAGTACCATTGAAGACTTACGAAATCAAATATAAGGAGAATTTCAAACCGAAATAGGTACTACGGGGAAGTTCGAAGGTGTAAGAGCATCAATGAGAAGAAGAGCGGGGCATGCATAAGAGTTGGGGTTCAATTCCAACACTTATAATAAATCGTTGCTACAAAAACCGGGTTATATTGGCTTCAATGTCATAAAAGTGGGGCCAATTTAACTGTCTAAATCAATTAAATTAAGACATCATCTGGACAAAGCAAGAGCCCACTTAGACTATACTAGAAATTTTAATTTAATCTAGAGAATAACCGTCACTAGTTTTTATTTGATTTTCTTGACAACAGTCGTAGATACAAAAAACTACAAGATAACAAAAATATTTTTATTGTGAAGTGAAACAGTAAACTTATTTTATATTCGAAATATACTAGTGGCGTATTGCAAATTTGCGAAGGTAAAGGGAGAAAATTGGATAGAACTCCTGAAGAAATATCTTCTTGTAGATTCTCACAACCATATGGCATGTCCAATGATGAGAGCCCTATCTCAATCTGTATTTCAAGTTTGAACAAAAAATCTCGAAAACTGCAGGAGCTAAAGGAAAACAAATAAAATATTTCGAAATATCAACATCCTGTAAATCAGTAAAGAAGCCTGGGCGAACCTGAGTTTATGATATTCAGGAACACTCAAATATATAATTGTTTGCCTTATATGGAAGCGATATTCTAAATATTTCATCATTCAAAATCATACTTTAGTTGAGTACATTTATCCCATATACTTGTGAGGTAGTGGTTTTTCCGGCCCTAAAATCGAAAACCCTAGCCTTGTCAAACCTTCATACTGGCATAATAAAAAAAATATATTCTGGGTTGTAACGTCAAGTAATAATCCCACTAATTTTTCTAATGGCGAATTTCACAAATTCTTCTATGAATTTTCACGATAGATCATTTGAATCCTTGGAGTTCTCAAGTTCCCACGTTTCATCCATTGCAGTTTTGGTCCTGATTATTAGATAATTATTTTTGGTCGAATCGTGTTGTCCACTGATGAAATGAAAACACCTTTGTGTTTCGTGTGTTCATTGAGCACTGTGCCATGGTTGACGCAATCAAATGAGTTTACAGAACACTCTTAATGGGTTCCAAACCTTTGCCGTCATCGAAAGATCGAATCCTCGCAAAAAGATGTTGGCTGGTCTCCAAAGTACTCCACAGTTCATATCATAAGCAGAAAATTGATTAGTTTTTAGCGTGAAACAGAAAACCAAGTTCTTGAGAAGCAGTTTTGGTCATTGACCTAACATGGTTTTTCCCAAGAAAGACTATGACTTCAATGGTACACTTATTTCCGACATAATTACGCGATGTACTGTAAGATCTACTTCACTAAAAAAGATAGATGCTTGGGTTCTATGGCATTGAAGTGATTCCCCTTCAAGAATTTTCGTTTCATCCACGTATATATTGTTCCATCGCTCATTTCTGGTCTCATAGGCTGACTTTAGACTGGTGTAAAAAAAGCAGTTTGAAGGATACCATCATCCGCTGTGAACTGAACATGAAGTTATTTCAATTAAATCGTTGATCTCAATTAGAGATGATATTGGTGCAAGAATGGATTCCTGTGGAACACCAGCCTTTAAAGTGTAGAGTATCAGATGAAACTTCGACTACCAACTGGAGTGGTAAGCCATAAGATGGAAGTTTGTTGGGGGTTACTTGATACAAAACATAGGAGCATAGAAACAAAGTGTCTCTGAATGTATTAACCTGTTCAAAAAGTATGTTCAGCGAGATGAAACATATCATAATTTTCCAAAATTTCCAGGTAAGTTATTGTCATGGCAACCAGTACTGAAACTCCTGAGACGACTATCGTCAAGAGACGTGAAAATCCTGTGGGAATCCTTCGACTTGATTTCGGAAAGCCTAGAAGATTATCAGCAGAATTTAAGACCCTACAGGTGAGTACTCATAGCTTCCAGATAAAACTGATACTTCGTACTTTGTAATTGAATTCTGACCAGAATCAGTGGGCTTTTAGTATTTATCATTGCATAATTCAATCATCCTATGTGGAACAGTTGGGTGGATGGGAATTAGGAAAACGGAGTTGCAACCTAACAAAGTATCCTGGAAATGATGTCCACAAGTTCTCAATATATTTCACTAATCTTCTTCGTGAAGGAACAAAACGCATTGATTTATGACCATCCTGTATGCAGCGCATATTCTAATTCACATCTTTCGTTGGATGCTCGTCAGTTTGTTTGATAATTTCCTGTTGTTTGTAACCTTGTACCAGGCTGGCACTGCATACAGTATTTTCTTTTATGATTACTCTTCGTTTTGATGATCTTGTTTCTCTAATAATCGACATGATCCGAGGCAGGACTGCTAATAATTTTTACAATTTTTTCGTTACTGTCTATATGTTTGGCACAGGTGAGCTTTATATCTAGCCGATACCCTAGATATTTGAGAGACTTCTTGAGAATCATTGTGACTCTTTGTACATCAAACTCAATTGGGTTTAGTTTCCTCTCCGTAGTCAGTAGAACTGCTTCAGTTTTTCCGAGCGCAATATCAAGGTCCTCACATCCTCCAGCCAGTTAGATACTCTTTGTAGTGCTCTATTTGCTGAGCACATCAGACTACCCTCGCCTTTTGCACACAGCATGTCATCGACAAAGCCTATTACCTTCAGGTTGATCTATCCTCAGAAAACCATCGTAGAGGTTGTTCCATAACGTAAGATCCTGGACCGAATTTATTCCTCTCGTTTTCAGTCGATTTTTTGCCTCTAAAATGATTACTCTCTCTGACTGGTAGGATTTTATTAAACTGATGAAGCTTTCATCTATTCCTCGTCTCCTTAGCCCGTCGAAGATATTTTGCCAGCTGGCGCTATTGAAGGCATTTCTAATGGCAAGGGTTATAATAGCGCACATAATCTCCAATGAGCCCAGGAGTGGTTTCCTTGTACATTCCTCGGGATTTTAGTCAGTTTCTCTATGGCATCTACCGTCTGCTGCCCCTCTACAAATCAGAACTGCATTAGCGAAAGTCCGCCGGTACGGGTTATTTCTTTCTTCAACCTGTTGGGAATCAATTGCTCCTAAAGTAATTTTGCCCATTTCCATTCTTTGGGAAATTCTGCCCTACCAGCCAGACTATTACAGGTACTAAGCTAGTATACACTGGATTTTTCAATACCACATTTTTTATTATTTCTGAATAGGTGTTTTCCGGTAACCCTGTTAGGATGCACAGGTCACAGGCTCTTCATAACAAATATTACATTCTGGGTTACCACAAACAAATGGATCTCCATGAGTTTTTCTTAGATTCTTCCATAGGATTATGGATTTCTTCCACTGTTTGTACTATTTCCCAGAGCCGTTAGGTTATTTCTGTTGGATTCCTCTTCCTTAATATTCTTTTTCTTATTTCTTCTGGTTGTAGTTTCCCAGTTGAGTCTTTCTCCACTCAAGTGTATCTTGGAACCCATAGGAGGGGGTTATTCTTATCCAGTTCATTTAGTTCATCTAGGCACTCCCAAATCATCTTGAAGTTGATTACATGGGAGTTCAGAGCAGTAATGGCTGCTTGACTGTATGACATGATGACAATCATTTGTTCCAGGCCCTTATACTCATATTCCAGTTTATTCTATGGTTCTGGGTCCATCTGTATACCATTTTATGGGACTTCTTCTTAGTTTTGGGATAGTGTCTGTGCTCCATTCACGTCGTAACAACAAATTATACAGGTTTTTTCAACATCCATGCCAGCCGTTGGGCATGTTCTCATTGTACCTGCTATGCATATATAAGCTAGTTATGGGATTTCAAATAGATATGCACTTGTACTGGCCAGCTTAGTTCTTCTTCCCCAACCAATGCCCCGTAAGTAATAGTCATCAGTCTCACTATCTACATGTATATTTACTACAGGGCCTTTGGCTTACATACGTCTAATTCGATTGTGGTATGGTGTGGTGTGGTGTGGTGTGGTGTGGTGTGGTGTGGTGTGGTGTGGTGTGGTGTGGTGTGGTGTGGTGTGGTGTGGTGTGGTGTGGTGTGGTGTGGTGTGGTGTGGTGTGGTGTGGTGTGGTGTGGTGTGGTGTGGTGTGGTGTGGTGTGGTGTGGTGTGGTGTGGTGTGGTGTGGTGTGGTGTGGTGTGGTGTGGTGTGGTGTGGTGTGGTGTGGTGTGGTGTGGTGTGGTGTGGTGTGGTGTGGTGTGGTGTGGTGTGGTGTGGTGTGGTGTGGTGTGGTGTGGTGTGGTGTGGTGTGGTGTGGTGTGGTGTGGTGTGGTGTGGTGTGGTGTGGTGTGGTGTGGTGTGGTGTGGTGTGGTGTGGTGTGGTGTGGTGTGGTGTGGTGTGGTGTGGTGTGGTGTGGTGTGGTGTGGTGTGGTGTGGTGTGGTGTGGTGTGGTGTGGTGTGGTGTTGTGTGGTGTGGTGTGGTGTGGTGTGGTGTGGTGTGGTGTGGTGTGGTGTGGTGTGGTGTGGTGTGGTGTGGTGTGGTGTGGTGTGGTGTGGTGTTATAGTGGATCTTTCTTAATCTGAGACCTATTTCAGATATTTTCTTGGGGTCTGGGGTCTATTGGTGCCTTGGTGTCTTTAGCCAATTACCTTTGCTAAGCCCCTTTTCACATTTTTTCTCACAGAGGACGAAAATAACGTTCCAATAAAACCTATTTAGGTTAAAGAAGCTGAAAGGACCAATAGATTTTGTTATCACATTCAGTAACATAGTAGATAAATTGGTTGCATAGTGATGACAGAGACTGGAGTTATTAACACAGCTCTTACTCAGAAAACATTGTGGCTGATGACTAAAAAAAATATTTGCTGGTCTTGCTAGTTTTGTCTTTCAGGTCTACTGTATAAATTCGTGATTTTCAGAATGATGCATATTTCAATAGTCTAATGTATTCCACTTTCAGTGCTTGAATTATATTTTGCTTCTTGGGGTGAATCACTCAGTATTTCATTTCTGCTGAAAAGGAATCTTTCATCGCTATAACACAATATCTGTTAGGTGTGGCAAACCATATATAACTGACTACGTGTTACGTTATTACAGTTTTTACTTCGTTACGTTTTTGATCTTCATTTATATGACACGAAAGGGTGTGTTCGTCGTATATGCTCTGAACAATTGGAATGGATACTCACATCATTTTTCATCGAGTGTGTTTAGATGTCAGAGGCGGATTTCAGCCAGGTAGTATAATGGCGAAATGATTAGCCACCAGAGAAAAAGGAAATAAACAGTTGTGCATGTTTGTTGTTAGCAATGGAACATGCGAACGAATTAAAAAATATTGTTACAGATGGATTAAGTGTAAACAGACAGGCAAACATGATTTGATTATAATTTTTTTTTCATTTTTCATTTATGTTTTTGCGGGTGGATTGAACTGAAAATATAACATAATAAATAAAATACACTGAATTATTCAATTATTTTTCATTCTATGATTACTCAGATGATACTACTCGACTTTAACAGAGCATTTCATTCCTTGCTCATGGGTATCTTGATGAAAAATTAATACGGTTATGGACCAGGTATGGAAACACCGTCAGTTGATCTGGAAACGCCGTAAAACATTTACAAAACTTCTAAGAATTCTCGTACTTGTTCCTTTTCTCACAGAACGACAGAAATCAGAAGCACATAACAGCAAAACCACACGGTCATTTTACCACGGGAGGCTTTAGAAAGGTACCCTCTACACCATACCTGAGAGAAGACTTTTTCTCAAGATCCTGATCTCGACATTAATATACAGTGTGACCCATTTAAGATGGAAGCACCCTTATAAAACTTACATTTTTCAACCGATTGGAATGATTTTTTTTTGTTAGGTAGATATTCAAAAAGTCTATTAGGACACCAAATATCATGAATAAATCTCAATTTCCAGGGCCAACTAATCTTATTTTTCAGGGTAAAAAATCTAAAAAAATTACTAGCGATTTTTTTAGAAAAAATCTGACTACACCACTGGATTCGCGACATTTTCAAATGATTTACATGTAAATTACGTTGGAATGCGTCAATCAATAAAAAAGTTATAAAGGAATGAAATTTGAAAAATATGCCGTTTAATCAACCCACCAATTCATGTTCAGGAATTTTATGAAAATTCTGTATACTCCACTGGATTCAGGATGTCTTGAAATATTACTGATCACAGTTTCATCGAAATCTGTTCGGTAATAAAAAAGTTATAAAGGAATAAAATTTGAAAAATATGTTGTTCAATGGAATTTTAGCAACGTTCTTACAACACCACTGGATTAGGGGCAATATTCAACAAAATATTATTCAAATAAAATTCATGAAACGTTTATGGGAGAATCAATTTCCTTTCATATGTATGTCGAACCATATCAATCAATCAGTTTATCACAACAAACTTTAGTGTCAATCATTTCAAATGAATCTACAGAAAAATAACTGTAAGTACATTTTTCTAATTGCTACAAACTAGCGGAAAACAATCTTTTATTCACAATCAATGTAAAAATAGAAACCAAGAAGATACCGAATTGAAAAATAAATGAGTGCAATTCATATTCTGGTGGCCTCCACCAAACTTCCATCCAATTTAATGCATTTATCATATCGCTTACGAATATTTTTTTCAAATTTCATTCCCTTATAACTTTTTTATTACTGAACAGATTTCGATGAAACTGTGACCAGTGATATTTCAAGACATCCTGAATCCAGTGGTGTATTCAGAATTTTCATAAAATTCATGAATTCGAATTGGTGGATTGATTAAACGGCATATTTTTCAAATATCATTCCTTTATAACTTTTTTATTGATTGACGCATTCCAACGTAATTTAAATGTAAATCATTTGATAATGTCGCGAATCCAGTGGTGTAGTCAGATTTTTTCTAAAAAAATCGCTAGTAATTTTTTTAGATTTTTGACCTTGAAAAATAAGATTAGTTGGCCCTGGAAATTGAGATTTATTCATGATATTTGGTGTCCTAATAGACTTTTTAAATACCTACCTAACAAAAAAAAATCATTCCAATCGGTTGAAAAATGTAAGTTTTATAAGGGTGCTTCCATCTTAAATGGGTCACACTGTATGAAGACTGGTATCCAATCTACCATTTGACGATAAATTGAGCTTTTCAATAATTTTTTCACGAACTGTTCAGGTGTTTTCATGTTTCTTGTCTTTATAAATGAGCTTATTTAAAAAACAACCCAAAGAGTCGAATATCTTCTTAGGATTTAATCGATGAAGACGAAAATCTGAGGAAAATATTTTGGTTTCTCTCAAACTCCCAAAATTGTGAACCTGATTTGACAGACAGTTATGTAACTGATTTAAGAGAACCCAGACAAGATAGAGTAGTCAATAAAAAAACTTTTTTTTGTTGAAATTGTTTTTTTTATTTTGCGAATCATACAGAGTTTTGGAGAAAATCTCTCAAAAGCAGAGCTTGTGCGAGCAAGGGAGATTCGGGACGTAGATCTTAATGAAAAGTGAATTACGAACACCTTGCTTGCAATTATTATCATAGCACAAAAATACCCAAATCAGAAAATAAATCCAAAGAAATTTGTCTCTTTCCTCTACCGTTACTACAAATGTAAATATGACAACCGTTCCAATATCAATCACGTACTGAATATGAGATAGCTAATATCCTTCCGAAATAAATCTGCAGGCTTCGACGTAACGAATTGCTATAATGAAAGCAATAAAGAAATAATTACTAGCATTCTTAAACAACTAATTCACCTAATAAACAAATCTTTCACACAAGGATACTGATATTCTCGAGGCGCAATTATTACCCCTTTACATAGAAAAAGAATCCAAAAGAAATAGACAACTACAGACGAATATCTTTGCTCTGTTCTACATCCAAACTATTTGAGAAAGTTTAAGCAGTCAGAATTTGGATTTGAAAAAATATCATCTTTTATGTAAATTTCAACACGTAATAAGAAAAAATAAATCATTGAAACAGTTTCTTACCAGCTACTGAATCATATATGTATTTTCATCATTTCGTGACCTATCAAGAGCTTTCGTCTTACATGACTAATAGATATGTTCGTATCTTGTAATGGTTCGGTTTCTGGGTTAAACTAGATGTGCCCCAAGGCACTGTTCTAGGACGGCTGCTATTTCTCTCATATGTAACTGACTTGCCACAACTAACACTTGTAACAATTGTTATGTTATGCGTAAAATCTTACAACTTCCGTATGAAAGGGACAACCCCAAGTCAATATTCGTTGTACCGACACCCAAGAGCTGCTGCCACTTCGTTAAAATGCGAAACCTCTTTTTTTGTTGGAAGCTAGAAAAGAATCGAGAATAGCGGAATTCATTTTTACATTGGCACTGATATACTTAGCAATGAATTGGTGATTAATTTTACGCTATAGGCGGTTTCAATTCACAAGCATTTTGTCGATAGTACGACTTTTGAGTTACATAGTTTCTACTGTCGATTTTTTCTCGTTAGAGGATAGTGTATCAACTATTTGTGTCGAACCAGAAATCCAACGTCTCACGATTATTAGGGGATAATCGGTAATCGGAGACTGAATATTCATAGAATAAATTGTCTAGGCGTTTTGTGGTGGCCTGCAACAATATTTCTAGACCGTTGTATAACACGATTTGAAAAGAAGCTTTGCACCCTTCTTCTGATACCCGGGTGTTGCCTTACACCGCCCCGTACCTTGCAGAGGACCCTCGAAGAGGCTAAGTACCGCATAGCGGCTTTTGTTTATGAATTCCACCCTCTTTGCCAATACAGACTTTCATCGTTAAGAATGAGCCAATATCTACTAACTACAATATCTATATTTCCGAAATCCCGTATTGTAAACATTCATAATACCTAATTCTAAGTACTTCGTTAATTACGGTCATAGGTTTAGTATCTAACCTGTATAGGAGATTGGATAAAATCATCCCTTCAGATATATGTCCTCCCCTCTCGCGAGAGTTCTCCAACCGTGCACGGTAAATTAGATGTATGATGTGATTGGTGGTAATAAGTCATCACTTCCCTTGAAAGAAAATTTGTGTTGCGGATATGTAATGGTCGAGCTAGTGAATATAAAGTTTATTAGTACAGTATTGTTGGATATTATTTGGTTACCCATTGTGGTTTAATTTTATAGGTTCGATTTACCAGTGGAACTTTTAGGAAGGGTTTGTTTATTTGAATCTGTTGGCGCCCTCCGAACATCTTTCCGATTTTAGTAACTCACCCCATCTCCCTGTTTCAAAGCTAGTCGTGAGCACAACCCTTTACTACCTTGTGAACGTAACCAAAAACAATTTTACGCTATTGTACAACAGCTCTTATAACTGAAATTAAATTTATTACGTAACACAATGTTTGCTCATGACACTAGTATTGCATAATCTGACCAAAATATTAAACAACTTCTCAGTAAATCCCAAAAGGTTATTGATAAGTTTAGTACAATGAGTCAAGAAAGCTCATTCCAAATACCTCTAATCAGAATGTGTGAAATTCACGTTAAAAACTTTTCCCCAGTTGATAAATGATCTATTGTTGATATTCAGATGTCCGAAGAATTCAAATTTTTAGGATCCTTTTTAGATGCCAACTTAAAGCCTATTATGCCCTAAAGCAGATTGAATCCAGTTTGGATGAGCCTGGCCTACTCAGTGTATATTAGGCTATGGTTTATTCACTCATCAGTTCAATAATCTTGTCTTGGGGTAGAGCATGAGGCGTAAGGCTCATATTCAATAAGGATTTTTGAGACAGCTGTCGGCCTATTCTCACACAAGAAATCGCAGCACCGTTTATTTTACTACCTAAAAGAGGCGAGATCATTTCCTCAAATCTTGCTTTCAATACTACTTGCAGTGAGAATATCGATGTTATTGTAAATTACGTGTTTTTTTTTTGAGAGGTGGAGGAAATCTTTATGGAGAAATATTGAGTCTCCAGACTCAACAGACTCTCCTTAGTAAGCATACTCACTAAAACCTCCACCTCTGTGTAGGTCGGGTCGGCTGTTGCCTCCGGTGACACTTAGGCTTCTTAGCCCATTGTATCGTACCTATCGATGCACTAATTCGCAAAACCACCAACTCCACGTTTTAACAATGGAGCCAGCAGGTCCGCGAACCAAGGCCTATGTTTCAATGTCATAGTACCCAATCAAATATTTATGTACCTTGTACGAGTTTGTACAAGTTCCGTATTGGGTGGGAACTGTATAGTTCTGGATCGCCAGATGGCTGCCCAAAAATTGCCTGTCTTTTGCCGTCTAGAGTTTCGCAATAGCACAGTATGTGTTTCACGGTTTCTGGGTCCTTACCGCATAGTCTGCAGGTCAGGTCTCCATCGTATTGCCCCATTTTTTGAGGTGCTCCTTCACTGGTGCATGTCCAGTTAGCAGTCCCGTAACGGTTCTCAACTGGCTCCTGTTCATTGTTAACAGGTCTGCCGTTCTTTTGTCACACGGTCCTTTGATATATTTTTTCCCGTGTTTGTTTCCTGGGACATTGTCCCAGTAGTTTTTGTGCTTGTCCCTAATCCAGTCTTTTACAGACGCTCTTATTGTACACTTCGGTACGCCTAGCATCTGCCCTTGATTTGGGAGCAATTCCGATCCTCTTCGTGCGAGTACGCAGCATCTTTTATTTTCCTACCTAAAAGTGGCGAGATTATTACCTCAAATCTTGATTTCAAATACTACTTGCAGTGAGAATATCGATGTTATAGTAAATGGCGTGGTTACTCTGGTGATGATAATCTGTAGCCAATTTGCCACTTTTCTTCTAATGTCTTTGGTATTATCCAATAGAATAGTACCCGACTTTTCTATCTTTTGTGACAATCGAATTTCAGAACTGATTTAGTTTTAGAGTTCAATTCTTACATTGAAATTATCCCTGTGTTTATGGATTTCAAGTATTTCTCGTATGAGTAGGATGTGATATTGGTGAGTGGAAGCTGCAAATTTCACGTCTCCAATAAGTATTTTATGGTCTGCCTCACTGTTCAACTACTGCCGATTTGTCTGCATAATCTCACCTGAAGTTCCTTCAATGATTTTTGAACCTAGTTCACATAGATCTTCTAGTGGTTCCTATATACACTGGATATAGCGTCCCAATTATGTCAATCACATCTAATCGTCATGTATATGTTCCAGTTATAACTATTTAAGTAATATTTGCATTTGGATGTTTGTACCAATTCTAAAATGTATAAAGGACCCCGCACATTTCATATGAGAAATGGCTTTCCGTCGATTTGGCTGAATTTTTGGTATGTTGCAGTTTGTTTTGAGCTTATCAAAAATATCCATTGCCACAAAGCTCAAAAATGGATAGTTTTCGGGATATAAAGATTTGAAAATGGATTTTTTGGAATATTTGCTCATCCAGATCTTTCATTTCTTGTTGGGATTGAATATCAATATTCGATGCCTAGAACCCGACTGAAATATGTTCTTCCATGGTGATATTAGGCACCGTTATCAAAAATTTTTCATAAACTGCTCCACAGTGCCTATGGAATGACGTACAAATTCCAAGATCTTCCAAACACCTTTCCATGTTCAGGATTGACGCTAGAATAATTTGTATTTTCGGAAAATGACATATTTCGAATATTTTTTAAGAGAAACGATAATAACCGATTCCAAATATATCTAATGTCCAATAATATCTGTTTTCCAAAATGTTAATAACGAGGCCCCCAGCGATCTGTAATGAGGGGAAATGAAAAAATCCTAGTCATGTATCCTCAGAGATAAATATTTTTATCATTATTGATTTCATTCACATATTAGATGTAATTTGTTTCTCACAAATCTCGATAATCTAATAATAATAATCCAAGACATTTTCCTCAGAACGGCTCGAAATTGATAATAGCTCCTCACCCCCAAATGATTCCGTGAAAATGTGCATCTTTCCAAGTAGAATAGGGTAGTTCAGGTGTTGGAAGCAAACTATGAATGGAACTTTCGATATTTACACCCAAATTCTTGAAAACACTATCTTTTTCATAAATGTTACATTAAAGTTTACAAATATAAATAACTGTTTATTCATATGACTGTTTACAAAATGAATGAGTGGGTGAATCGAAAACAATATATTAGTAAGAATAACATTCATAATAATATTAATAGTAATAAAAAGAAACATCGCCGAAAACAAAGTAAAATCAGCTATTGGAAATACAGTCAATTAGAAATCGCCAGGTTTTGGTCATAACCAATTTTTGGCTCAGAAAGCTCCATGCAGCACATAAGAATTAACAACAGAATGATTAACAACAACTCCTTTTGTCGTTTTTGATTGATCCACTTACTTATTTTGCAAAAAATCATATAAATAGATATTCGTTTATACAGTGTCACCATTAAAGTCCGCTTCATATGGGATTTTTTTTTATTATTCACTTATTGCAAATTTAGAGTTCGTGAACAGTTTGTGCTTTGAAAATAATGCAAAATGACGTTCACGATTGTTTTCTATCTATTGGCTACACCTGTCAAATATGACATTTTTTCAAAAAAATTCAGAATGTTAGGTTATTTCTCAATATTTCGAAAAATATTATATGAAAAAGTTGTTTATTTTTCGGTTTTCTACCCACCTACCAAATTTGAACCAGTTTGAAAACTTTTATTTTTTTCGCGTTTTCTTAACCTTACACTTTTTCGGATAATTTAAATTTGATGAAATCTGGAAAAAACAGTTTAGATGTAATACACTCATCTGCTGAAAGAATTTTTTCTGTTTATAAATATTTCTAACTGGATAGTTTCAAAAAAAATACAAATATGCTAAGAAAATATCATCATACTTGATGCAAAGTGGCTCTAGTTTCAATATTCCATAGCAAAATTTGCTTCAATTATTTTTATCACAATTCATCAGTGAAGTAGAAAATACTTTAGGTCTATTGGTTTAGAAAAAAATTCAATAATTCGAAACTAGAGCCACTTTGCATCAACTATAACATCATTTTTTAGGCATATTTGAATTTTTTTGAAAATATCCAAATAGAAACATTTTTAAACAGAAAAACTCCGTCCAGCAGATGGGATTATTACATCTCAACTGGTTATTTCAGATTTTACCAAATTTGAATTTTCCGAAAAAGTGTAAGGTTAAGAAAACGCGAAAAAAATCAAAGTTTTTCAAACTGGTTCAGATTTGGTAGGTGGGTAGGAAACCGAAAAATGAACAACTTTTTAGTTAAATATTTTTCGAAAAATTGAGAAATAACCTAACATTTTGAATTTTTTTTGAAAAAATTTCAAATTTGACAGGTG
Organism: Chrysolina americana; assembly: GCA_958502065.1. Classification (NCBI taxonomy): domain Eukaryota; kingdom Metazoa; phylum Arthropoda; class Insecta; order Coleoptera; family Chrysomelidae; genus Chrysolina; species Chrysolina americana. Next base: position 93,068,947 of record OY293412.1, read on the forward strand.
TAGCCAATCGATGGAAAACAATCGTAAACGTCATTTTGCATTATTGCCAAAGCAAAAACTGTTCACGAACTCTAAATTTGCAATAACTGAATAATAAAAAAAAGTCCCATATGATGCGGACTTTAACGGTGACACTGTATATGTGGAAACTTCAACTCAACATTCATAAAGAAAAATAGTATTTTCAAGAATTCAGGTGTAAATATCAAAAGTTCTATCCATAATTTGCTTCCAACACCTGAACTCTCTATTCTATCTGAAGAATACTATCAGGTGTCAAAGATGCAGACATTTTCACGAATTCGTTTGGCTGCGAGATGCTATCATCCATTTTGAGGAAACTGTCTTGGCACCCCATTGTCGGAGATCATCGAGATTTGTGAGAAATAAATGACATATCATATCTAAATGACATTAATAGTGATCACAATTGTAGTCTCTGAGGATATATGACTAAGATATTTCTGTTTTCCCCCTTTACAGCTCGCTAAGCCTGTTATGAACATTTTGGAAAACATATTTGATATTATTGAATATTAGATATATTTGGGATCGAATATTACGGCCTCTCTTCAAAAAATACCTGAAAATATAAATTATTCTAGCTTTATTTTGTAGCATGAAAAAACGTAGGAAAGATCTTGGAATTTGTACCTCGTTCCATAGACAGTGTAGAGCAGTGTATGAAAATTTTTCGATAACAGTGCCTAATATAACTGAGGAAGACCATTTTTCAGTCGGGTTCTCGGCGCAGAATAGTCGAATTCCACCCCAACAAGAAATGAGAGCTCTCCAATGAATGGGTAAATACCCCAAAAAATGGAAAAAATACATTTTCAAAGCTCGCAAACTCGAAAACTGTCCATTTTTGAGCTTTATGACTGTAAACACTATTGATCAGCTCATCAAGAACTACAACAAACAAAAAATTCAGCCAAATTCACGGAAAGCCATTTCCCATCAGAAATGTGCTGGGTCTTTTGAAGATTGATGAAGAGTTTAATCGATAAAAAATAAACAACACTGTATTTATTCACAAACCACTGCCGAGATTTCACTAACTCTCACGGAAGTAACGCAAACTCATCATAATAAATAACTTCGCCCACCCCGAATTCGGCATTTCAACTCCCGCTCTCTCCTTCAGCCACAAGTGGCCATGTGGGGAACCGAGCACGAGAAAAAAACAAAATTAAAAAGGATTCTGACAAAAAGAATTAAGTAGTGTTCGTTAGGTGCGGCCGGATTGAATAAATGCGTGTTCGAAGCTTTTCCCCGATTTTGATTAAATTATAACCCTTTTCATTACCACCCCTCCTCTGAGAAATATTCCCCAGGGAGTTGAGGAATTCACTTCCATTTGCTATTCAGTACTATACTCACTGCCTTTCTTTTCGCGGGATTAATTTGCTGTTTCCAGTTCTACTCTTGGGAGTTATTTGATTCGGAGAACAATTCGAAGTAATGTTTCTCTTTGTTTAGGGTGAACCTGCATCGCCTCAGCCCTCTGTTGATAGACTATCGGTGACATTTGCTGATGAATCTGTGAGGAGTGATAGTTCCACGAGGTGCAATTATTTCAATCCGGTGTTAGAAGTTATGGATGGGGCAGTCAACGATACACCCGATACAGGTAAAAATTACCGAAACTTCAATTACAAAAAATATGGCTGATTGGCTGTAATTATTTGATTTTATTTGGATAACGTCTATCACCATTACCATTTAAGACATTTCTAGCATTTTAAACACCCCCTTTCCTTTGGTATTACCATATATTTTTAAATACTGGTGGAATGAACTTCGTTTTGAAATATGTACATAGAATATTCCTATCATGATAGGTTAGGGTAGGAGAAGGTGGAATAGGAGAGAATAGATAAGTACGTGAACATAATTATTCAATAATATTGAAGATAGGCTCGTGATTTTTTTATTCTGGTCAGGAAAGATATGAAGATACTTTAATGTATCGAATGTATTACTTTGATTCAATAACAAACAGAAAATATCGAATACAGATCATTCACAGAATAGGAGTGGTTCCAGGATTAACCCTTGTGGCACTCCAATTCACTTAGAGAGTTTCTCATTTCCCTACTTAGCAAATATCTTTGTTGTCAACTGTATCTCTCTATACAAAGATGAATGTCCGTCATTAATGCATTTTTTAATTCTGAAGAATTTTGAAAATTTGGTTGGGGTAAATATTTCTTTTCCATCTGTATGGTCAAATTTGATAAAGCAAATAAGAGAATCAAGAAAGTTCTCATCCTATCATAGAATTGAACTACATTTCCTACTCAAAATATTCAGTTTCTCAAGACACAAATCTTGATAATTTGATATAATTATCGAAACTTGATATCAAAATCGGCTGAACTAGAAATAATATTTTATATTGGAATATCTCACACAATAGGATTACCGACTCTATGATTGTAAGTGGAACAGTTGTATAATTTTTGGTTTGATTTTTCAAAATTCCTAACAAGCTTTTCTCTCCTGAAGAAGCTAATAAAGATTAGCGAAATATTGAGATATAGAACGAATGAGTTTTATTGGTAAACAGACCGCAAACCCGAGAAGTCCCCAGCTGATTTTTTTATATATATATATATATATATATATATATATATATATATATATATATATATATGAATAGTAACTTGTGACATCACATGATTATTGCAATGGAATGATTATTCTGAATAGCACAAACATCGTCCATAGGTAGATATTAGAATATCTATGGACGATGGCACAGACCAAGTACGTTTATGTTCCTATTTAACCTAGAACCTACAGAATATAATTTATCATTCCACATTATTTTTAATGTTATTTTTGCGTATGGCGATAATCTGTTTTGTTATTTGAAGAATAATAATTGGATTTTTTGGTATTTCATTTCAAAAAATTACTTTCTATTATATCATTAGAAAGGAATGGTTATTCTGAATAGTACAGGCAAGAAAAAGTTGTATGTTCCTATTTAAGTTATGGACCTACAGAGTATTGTTTTTTACCCAATTTTTCCAATATTTTTTTTGGCGGCTTTTTATAACGCCGACGAATGAAAATAAAATATCACAGTAGTAGCAAATGTTATCAAGTGACGTATGGTTTCCATAGCCAACTTTTCAATTTTTGGCTTTCATTTTGCTTCCACGGCCTACTCGGTGAATTTCAATAATAATTTTTTTCTGATCTAGTTTCTGGTTAGATACCAACTTGTGATATGTCATTGGAAAGGGAATTGAATGCTGAATAAAGCGAAAAGAAAAAAAAATAGGGTTTTCATTTAAAATAAGAAAGTTGATGTTACTTCCGTTCAGACCGGAAGTTAACTTCGACATGTCAATATGCTCAAATTCTAGCTCTTATGTCATTATATCGACGCTCCAAATTTCACAAACCTACTTCATACAATAACTGAGATATTCCGTAGGCAATACTTCCGTAGCCACCCGGCTATATATATATATATATATTATAATAAACACTTTATTCAATGAAAGTCTAATATTATTACAAGGAAACAAAGCGAACAAAGTGGGGCAAACGATACGCTCAACATTTTCATCATCTGCTTCCGATCTTTCAAATTTTGAGTCATCAGTAATTTTGTCGATTTTGTCTGGTGCACAAATTCTAGATTCCTTCTCGTCTTGTGAATTTCTTTCACGGGTAGAACTCTTTATAGTTGATGACTCAATTTGTCTTCGTTTCTTTTATCCTTTATCTAATTTTCTTCGTCCAGTTTCATATGGACTGCTTGTTATTTCCACTGCAGCCTGAATTAGTTACACTCACTTCTCTTTCAACCAGGATTACCTGTTATTTTTGTGAACCGTGCTATATCTAGACTTTTCTACATTTAGTATTATATCGGCGGATATCAGAGAGGTATTGCAATTGTTTTCTTTTGAAACCCTTTGCTCTGGAGATCAGAGTAGATCTAGGCTTACGGAGTCATGAGTAGATGAGAAGGGCGGTGCATGAATGTATAGGAATTTTTTTTCATGATACGTCTCGGAGGTAAACTGATTGGTGATGGGATTCTGTTTTATGTTGGAACTATGCCATAGAACCAATATGAAAGCTACTTTGTTTTCCAGTTGCAATTGAATCTGATGAAGAAGATTATTCAGCTAGTGTCAACGCTATTTTCCAACGGAGAGCATCTACAAAGAGGTCTCGGAGACGAGGTCGAAGATCCAGTTCACCTTTCAGTCCAGACTATCTTCCTGAGTCCGACAATGAGAGAAGGAGATCGTCTGTATTCACAACTTCTTCAGGAGAGTAAGAAATTCCATTAACTCAATCCTAAGAAAAAATATGACAGGTCGGTAAGCGCCTGGCCTAGTGAAAAGGAATATTCTTTGTATCAGTTGGAAATGTACCAACGTGTAAACATGAGAACATTTTGGAAATATTGAATCTATCAATTCCAAATATCCCATGATATCAAAAATTCGTGGTTTGGACAGATGAAGCCAAGTCAGCAAAAAATTCAAGGCTTGTTGACCAACGAAACTTTCAAGAATCATAGAGTCTTATTGTTGTTAACCAACAAAAATAATAACAATTCATTTGTATGGACAAAAACTTCAAAAGCGATAGAAGCATACCGACATACTTGAACAGTAGTGCTTAAAAAACTATGATACCAAAGAGATGGATTGATCCAACTATGTTAAATTGTAATTGTTCAAGTATCATTTGTATATATTGCGTTTTTCACTGAATCAAAAAATTGTATAGTATTTTTATAATGAATGAAGATAATTTGATTTGAAAGTATTTCTCTGTTGGAAATGATGTAATCACAATCCGATCATCCTGTAAACATCAATTCATATTCTCAATCGAGATTTCATTGGACATGAATCTTTTCCAAAACAATTTTCCTGAGATGTATATTTTTCGACTGTTTCCTTCATGAAAACTTTTTCAGCACTGCCATAACGATGGATGAAAACGTAAACAAAAAGGTCACTCAAGAAGAAATTTTCGAGAACATTAAGTTGCACAAGGAAGTGCTGAGCAACGTAAAAATGCAGCCATGGAACATGAGAAAGAAGTTGAAATTAGTCATTCAAGCAAAAGCGTACATAAAGAAACACGAAGGAGTGCTTCAGGAGAGGTTGGCACAAAGTCGTTCAACGAGGGACATGCTGGCAAGATGGAATATTGTACTGGTACAGGTTAGTAGCACCATATCTGGTAAAGGAATATAGCAGCGGACCAGAGGCGTAGCAGAGTTAATAAAATAACGCAACTATTTTAATATAATAGATCTTAAGTATGTGACAACTGCATATTTCTAGATTGCACTTAGCACTATTCAGATTCACGATTACTGATTGTTTTTTTATCGGCACACTTGCTTTCAAAAAAGCATGTGTGATATGTGTTGACGAAAGGTCTGCCGAGTACGTCTTTCTTCAATAACATACCAACCATTCGAATTTTTTAGGTTTTCATGCATTTTCACTTATTTCAAAAATTTATTTGATGTTCCTTTCACAGAAACCTAAAATTTCGTTAACCATAAAATATATAATATTTCAATGTGAGAGTTTCTGTGAAATTTTGAAATAACATTGTTCAGATCATGATATTATTTTTGAATCAATCAGCGAAAGAAAGTAAAATTTTGAGAATGTGTCATTGGTTAAAACTAGAAAGAAAAACAGTTTATCGAAGATTTTGAAAAATTTATATTTCTAAAACTGAACTTATGACAAAGTGCTGACTGACCTCTTCTGTCTTTACTATTTCATTCCAATACCTGCAATTGATAATTTTAATCAACTAAAATTAAATAATAAAAATTCAGCATGGTCTCCACTTGAAAATCTTGATTCTTTCTATTAGATAATTATATTGAAAACAATACTAGAGAATATTAAGCACAGAATATATTTAGAAATAAATGAAGACAAGAAGTTTTTTGAATATCATTTAATATTTTTATGGCGTAAAAAGAAATAGTCGATATTCAGAACAGGAGATATATCTTTTATTACCTGAAATCCGTATGATCAAAACCCATTTGATAAATAACTTATATTGTAGAAATTCATGTTGAATAATGAATTAATACAGAAAACAAAGGGATGGCAAAATTTTTAGTTTCCTTCATTCAGTAATGTTTTGGATATGCTAAAAAAATAAAATGAAATAATTTTGAAGTTTTCAATTTTCAAATTCAAATATTTTTGCATGTTCTTCAAAAATTCTCAGAGGAATTATTTTGTATTTACTACAAAATAGTAAAGGAAGTATAACCATGAAAAAATTTGCGTACTTTTTGGGAATTGAAATATTGACATTTTGGAAACATTGTTTTGTTGGTAGCAATACATCCGTTACGCAACAATTTCGATTACATTTCCAACTAATTCCTTTATTTTCATTAATTTCCTTCGTGTTACTGATTGATATGTGATGTACTCACTTTCAGAAATGGCAGCACTGTCGTAGGGAGATGATGAATTTGTCAATGTGGTTCATACCTTGGGAACTAAAAATCAAGGAGATTGAGTCCCATTTTGGATCGGTGGTAGCATCATATTTCATTTTTCTCAGATGGTTGTTTTGGGTTAATGTGGTCATATCTGTAGTACTCATATCCTTCGTTGCTATTCCTGAAGTAAGTATTTGATTTTGATAAACTGATTTCTTGAGAGTTTATGAGCACTTTAGGCAGTAAAAGTGTAACCACGATTATTGTGAATATTATTGAGGAGCACTGTAATTATGATGATGTGAATTCTAACATACGTTTTTTTTTCACCGATCAGATAGCATATCGCGTATTGAAATTCTGTTGATTGTTGGCTCTAACGAAATTATTCACTAACCACACAATAATTAAATAATGAAATCATATATATTAAAATCCAAGGAAATCTCATATTCCTAATGAGATTTCCATTAGGTTATATCTAAGAATATTACACAGTCATTTGGCTAATACCTTGAAGGAAAATGAATTTTGTCTATCAAATGCCCTTGCAGAAGTTCCACCACACCAACTCTGAAAGGGCTTCAAATCCAACCTATGTCTACATCTAATGCGACAGATCAACAACTCCTACTCCTGACGGCCGTTGAATTATATCCATCGGATTCTTGCCAACGCTTCTAACAAATACTTTGTAAAATATATGAGGTGGATATTTGACAGGAAGCAACTTATTTATTTGCTGAAACCGCTGCGGATATTGAATACCATCTGACAAATAAATATTTCTATAGAATGACATAAGTTTGCTTTTTACGAATAGAGTAAGCATAACTGTTTCTGCGCCTTTCATTAGTGCAGGTTACATCATCACAGACAACTTCGGAGTTGTCAATTGTCCACATGAATTAATCAAAGTTAAAACTCTTTTTTAATTATTCTTTTCAATTGAAAGACTATACGCAGTTGAAAATAATCTATAAGCGAATGTTTCATTTCTTTCACTAATGGAGAATGAAAAATATAAAATCCACTATAAAAGAACTTCCACGGACAATGACCAAGTCAGCTGCAATTTGGAGACTCATCATTTATGTTCATTTACAGATAGTTTTGACGTAGACAACACCCATAAAAAATTGCCTCGTATGCAGCGGTTTCAATGTTAAAATGCGATGCGCCAGTTTTTAATCATGCTTGTGGAATTAATTTTAATTGTGTGCGGTTTTTCGGAAATACGTGGTGTGCTTTTTCCCATCGTGAATCCAAATAAGCTCTACAACTATGTTCCACCAGAGAATGATGTCACGTTCCATCTTTACCACAGGTAAGTAGGTCATAACACATTTTTTAAGGTACGTCTATGTTTTGTTATAATATTGAATTACTGCTGTTGCAATCATATCATTACTTCTCCGTAGAATTTCTTAGATGGTAAATATTCTTTTTCAATTTAATATAGCGCAGACAAAACCCAAGGACGTATTTTCTTCAGAAATTCTGTTCAAATTGATGAGTTTATTTCATAAACGTCACCAAATCGATCAAGTAACCTACAGGGTGTTTCTGAATTCAATACAAATACGTATTCCTGGTGTCAAAATAAGAATTTTTCCTTCATAATCCTTCTGTGTCCTTAAATTGACCACCTCCAAGCTACAGACATTGCAGAAAAAATGGTGAATTTTTCATTGTGGCTACAAATATGCATCAAATATTCGAAACATTCACAGGCCTCTCTATTTTTTTCAAAAATAAGGTAACTCTGATTCATAGACAAAATTTTCTCAATCCTTCGGAATGAAAACAACTGAACTCCAAAATTAGGTAAAAAAAGTCTGAAATTTTGGTCTCTTGCATTTTCTATAAGCTAACCGTTTCAAGAAAATTGCTGGCGAATGAAAGGGGAATATTGAAGTAAAAAACTAGAACACCTAGTGGGCAGAGCAGAGCAGGTCCAATACCTTGGCCTCCCTGCTAACCAGATTGCAACCCACTGGACTTTTTTTCGGGGGTATTTGAGTTCATCTCATGATGCAGGACCAGTGCCTTCCATTGAAGTACTTCGTCAACGGATCATAGATGGCTTTGAAAACAAGAGAAATACTTCTGGTATCGTAGAACGTGTATGCCGGTCTGTGCGAAGAACGATGCTAGGTTGTATTGTAGCAGGAGGAGGGCGTTTCAAGCACTCACTTAACAAAATTAGGGTTACTACAGGAGATTTAAATTCCTATTCATACCGTTGAAAATATTATTTAAAAAAATTTGGAGTGAAAGTGCAACCTTTGAATATCGCACATTTGTCGAAATTAAAACATTTTCTGAGCTTGATGATGACGTGATATGACATAACGCTATGTTAATAGACATAAAACATCAGCATCATTTGTTAGCAGAAACAAAATTAGCTACCTAAGGTTTTTTAGTGTAATAATTTGACAATAATCCCTTTCACCAGCAATTTTGTCGAAAACGGTTTGCAGATTCAAAAAAATGCAAGAGAACAAATGTTTTCTGGCCAACATGAACTTCCTTGAATCAGCAAATCTACCTCATTTTCGAAGCAAGAAATGAATAGAGCGTCAAAAAACCAAGAGCATATAAATTTTTTATTTGATGCATATTTCAAAATTTACAACTTTTTTCTGTAAACTTGCTATATCTGTAGCTTGGAGGGAGTAAATTTTAGGACACATGTTTATGGAAACAAAAGTCTGATTTCTTACGTCTTAGGTCCTTGAAATATTTTTGATGAATTCATGAAAACCCTTTATTTCGATGGTTTACTATCAAGTAGCAATAAATGAATATTCCTTCTCCAAATGTGTCTGTCCATTGCAAAAACTTGTTTATCTGTTTTGTGCTAGATCAGTTTCACCTCTTTGGTCATATATCTACTTCTTATAATTTTTCTTCAGAAATTTGTCAATTCCTAAAACATTTCATAATAGAAATGAAAGAAAGGCTCTTTATTGAGGATTATTGGGTTTGCAAAGTCAAAACTATGGTATTCACTAGAATATTCAACAAGGGCGGTTAGATTGATGGTATTAATTGTTATGTTCTTGAACCTCTCGTGTTTCCATAACCTCTTTTCAAAATATCGTCCAGTTTGACCCACATAACATTGAGTACAGTTTGAACAATTGATTTCACAATATATTACATCTGATTGCCTTGCCTTGTAAGAAGATTCGTTTTCCAATTGTAACTTCACTAGCAATGCTAATCTAGTGATGTTCATATTGTTGGGTACCACTCCTGAGGGTAAACAGGGAATGGGCTGAATTCTAATTTTCAGTGGAAACAAATAATACATATGATATAAATACACAGTCAGATACTCAACTACTGAGAGATTTCATCCATTCCAAACCTTCGGGGAAGATTTTCCATGAATCCGTTTTCCTTATACAGTTCCCAAATGGATTATGGAAGATGAATGAACATATTTCCGACGAAAATTGCCCGGAGTCTTCAGTTTATGTAATCCTTCATGTAATCCTCCAGAGAGGAAAATGAGAAAATATCGAACGACATTTTCAAGGCGGATTAAATTTCATGCTAGTTCACTGGCACTGAATTCTGAAAAGGGTAAAATAATGAGGGATTTACTAATGGTTCATTCATGAAATATAAATAACACAGAGTTGACCACTTGTACTCAACACAACAAGCCCTTTTAATGGCCATCAAAAATAATCTGCTGAGTGTCCAGTAATTCTTTTGTTTTTCCCAAATACGGTAATTTTTTGTTCTAACGAAATAAATAACTATTTTGTACAACTGTCAAAAAAGATTGATATTTCTGCATCTCTATTGGTGCGTAAATGTTTACTCCTTTCACTGCCAAAATAATTCACAAAATAAACATGAAATATTACTTTTTGAAGGATTTATTTTTAACAGAGATTGATTATTCATCATGGAACAATTTCATTTATTGGAATAATAATTGATAGTAAAGTTTGAACAATTACTTCCCACTTAAATTCCCGAAGATGTTCTATGTTGCTGCTGATAAGAAACGTTAAATATTTCTTGAAGAGTTGATTCCACAATTTCATCAGATATTCTGATTTGTTTGGAAAAATCAATATTTTGAAAGAAATCACTATTTTGTTATTCAAACTATCTTCCATATAATGCTCCTGCTACGGAGGCAGATTCCCAGTCACTGTGACGTTTTATGGGTGTAATGTTGCCCCCTGCATTGGCCAGAAGAGTTACAGAGCTTCTCCTAAAACAGTGATCTTATAAAATTATGATTATATATGTACCTCATAAAGTAAATTTGTTTACTTATCAGCATCTCAAATAAATTTATTTAGATTTCTTTCCTTGGTAGCCGATGTTTTTGTTCTCCCAAAACTTCGTCAATTCTCCTCAATTTGATCGAGTGTTTTGGGAAATTTTCATTTATTGATATTACAAAAATTCATTTGAATTTGGGGAGAGTAGAAGATAGCATTTTGCTTAACTTTTCTCCTTGTGTGGAATATGTAATGTTTCTATTCCATTAAGGTATATTATTATTTTTTATCAAACTTCCATTATTTAGCATTTTTTGTCATCTCATACCTATTCATTTATATCAAAAACGCGTTCTGGATATTCCTGTCATCCTTTTTGGAATAGTTTTCCATATTTGGCAAACTCTGTAGCATTTGTAATCATAAAAAGTAGATATATGATACGTACTTTCCGGACTAGGCCAAAAAAATGCTACTTTCTCAAAGAAAAAGAGTCTGGGAAGTGAAGTACTATTCGGAAAAGGGAAGTTGTCATTTCTTTCTGTCAAACTGGAGGACTTTTAGAAAATCATGTGTTCCGAAAATAATACAACTGTGATCATGACCAAGCGTACCTAAATCCAAATAATTATCTAGAATAATAGTCAAACTACAGATGGTTCCAGTAAGTTCAGGTTATTCCATAGTTTTCAGCTATTTCTTAGGCAAATTTTCAGTAGTAATATCTCGACAAAATGCAGAATTTTCGAGAATTACTTTCACCTTGCTGACACGAAAACTGTGTTGCTTAAAAACACCACGAGAGCTTGCTCGAGTAGTGTTTTGTACAGCAACACAGTTTGAGTGCCTGGCAAGGTGAAAGTATTTTGGAAATTCTGCATTTTGAAGGGATGTTCGATCAGAAAATGTCACGAACACATTATATTATGGACTAAATGCGTATTTCAAGAACGGTTCATCTTGTGTAATCAATGTCAGTTGAAGAGTTGAACTATGGAAATGTGTACACAAGCTAGAAGCGAAACACCGTTTTGAAAATACCAGGGGCTGAAGGAAGTGTTTTCAAAAAGTCCTGTTCTCATTGGTTCGAAATGAGAAAATTGTGACATTTGATAGGTTTATATAATATGAGGGAAATTGTCATTGTAACGCTTATTGATAACACCTTTCTTGGTATGTTCCTCTTCAATAGAGATGGAAAGTACTTCAACAAAACCTAATTACCGTATACGATTTTTTGAGAAATATCACCCACTTCGTTGATAGATTTGAAAACATAATCCTGAAATCAAAGAGTCTCATTTATCGTTTATGCTGGATTAAATCTGAATATTCTCGATACAATCTTTTCACCCATAATTACAGTATGGAGCACACACATTCCTTTTCTTCCAACTTTCTGTTCCCATTATGTTTCATAGATATTCTGCTCTCAGTACCAAAATATCTACCAGAATATCATAGTGCTTTATTTTGTATTTTTTTCAGGAATGATCTGTCAGTGGATGATATTATTTTTATTGGTAATGAAAGTTCCATCACAAGATCAAGGTTTGACCCTGAATTGCCGACAAAAATTATAGTACATGGGTGGACGCATGGAAGAAACGTCCCGTGGATCGTGGAAATGAGACAAGGTTTGTATGAATATACAGAGTGAGTCGTTTGAAAGCGGGGACCCCTTTCTAAAATTGTCATTTATTATCCGATTCAGAAGTTTTCTCTTTCAATGGTGGGAGGACCAATATACTATTTCAGTGCCGTGAATTCGGAATGAAATAATAAATTTCAAGGCCTACTTCGTATTAAATTCAACGTCGAAATTACAAAAAAAATGTCGAACGAATTATTTGTAAGGAATTTCACTATTACACTGGATTTCCAATAAGTACTTTCTTTGTTTTAGTTATATTTCCTCGTGTAATTTGAAAGTATCAAATTCAGAGAGCGTAGTGAGATTTCATTTCAAAACATTGTCTAGATGTTTTTTTATTTGAAATAAGTTCGAAGCAGGCTTTGATATTTTGAATTTTACTTTAAAGTTGACACAGTATACTAGAGGTATTGAGCTGGCGTCAGCAGAAAAAAATTGTTTAAATAAGTCAGCAGTTAGTAAATTTACGGTGGTGCCATGCTTTTAAACGGGACACTTTGTATAGTAAAAGATTTAAGCCATATAAAGGTCATTTGAAATATTAATGGTTACAATAATAAAAATAATTCCTCATGAACAAACGTAGAGTACACTCGAAAGAATAACCTGATTTTCGAGTAGAGGGCGATTATTACTATCATTTTCTGTGGCGCTTTAAGGTAACTAACTGATTTCTAGTGGCACATTTACTCTCCAGCCATTTAAGAACCAGGAAACCGGGCAACATATTTATATACAAATTCGTTAAACTTAGTAGCAAACGGATATCAACGTCAAAATTACAGTCAAAATGTTTGGAATTTATTATACGTAATTACGGATACGAATTAAACGTATTGAAATAACAAAGATTACCCAATATTGAATTTATTTATTTTTTCCTTCTTTACTGTTAGTGGGTGTTTCATGAACATTTCTTTTCGAACTTTGCCGAACTTCAGTTGTTCAGTCTGTGCCTTGAAAAGTAATATGCTAAAACTTCTAGGGTAAGTTGAAAAGCGTCAATATTCCGCGAAATATTCGGGGCTCGTGGGTTTTGTAACTTTAAACAGTTTGGCAGATATTTCAGTTTAATTATGGATGAGATAATGAAAAAACGAAAATTAAAAATAGCGTTGTGCTTGGCTGAGTATCTGAATAACTGAAAAAAGAGACAATGGAGACTTGGGATGAGAATTTGGATGGTACATCGCAACAGATATGGGCATTTGCCTCTGTTACACAATATCCGAAATTATTCACGAATGGATTCTGCATCTTTTCACATTTCGTTGGAATTGGTTTCTTCAATAAGGAAAAGTGACTTGTAACAACTACAGTCACTAGTTTTAAATTAATTTGAAACGAACCATGGAATCCAAAATTAGATGATTATCTACTCACTGACAAGTAAACGAATTCTAGATTCTGTTCACGTATAGGAAATTGATTGAGCTTTGGGTTGGTTAAAACAACAAAATTGTTGGCTGTCTATCAATGAGTTGATAGCCATCTAATTTTGGATTCCATGGTTCGTTTCAAATTAGGTTTCTGTAACTAGTGACTGTAGATGTCACAAGTTACTCTTTACTTATACCGGCTTTGCCGTAGGATACTAATTCATTTTAAAGCAGCTGTCAGCTCTCGGAATTAAATCGAATATTTCCATCGTATGTTAAAAATCCCATATGAAGCGGGACATTTTCGATCAATTACAGCGAAAAATTCCCATTTTCAGGCTGAAAATTACCCGGTAGGTATCGAAAATTACCCGCTCGGTCCGTGTATCTATAGTTGTTACGATGTTAAAATGTACATTTGTCATCTTGACAGACATAAATACTGAATTTTAAACGTCGTTGAAATGTCACGTTTCGGGAATGATTCGATAACTGTAATTCAAGAAAAAATCACCAAAAGCAAACCAAAAAATACAATGTTGAACCATCAATATATATGGAAACAGTTTATGGATTTCATTAATGATTCCGGAAATATTCTACCGAATGGCAGGCATGGACGATATCGCTCCCGCCAGAGAGCGCTAGTGTGAGTGGAGGTCATGAGTGACAGTAATAACAAGTAATAATATACAATAACCCTTTAATTAGTTGCTGTTATGGAGAAATACGGCCCTATAAGTGTAAAAAGCCCCATTTATGAATTGAAAAAAGGAAAAGCAAAGCAGCCGTAAAGAACAGTTGATACGAAAATGAGTGGATGGAATCGGTGCATAAACGTCAGTTTGTAGGTTAACTTGTCTATATTTGGTGAAATTTATTTACTGGGTATAAATCTTATTCTTTCAGATTACTCGATTATGATAGGAATGAACTTTTCATGTCCGTTATGCACTTATCAACTACTCCAATCTGACCTCCACTAACAATTGCGCCATCTACGTTAAGCTTACAAGCTTAAGAATACATGCCATTACACTCGTGCATCAAAATAAACCTGATAATTTTCCATTCAAGCATGTCCTTCTTCGGAGTTCGACAAAATATGAAAATAATCTCATGCAGTTTTTAGACAACATGCTTTCATGGAAAATTATCAGTAATTTTGAAGCACTTGTGTAATTACTCCCGAAAACACGCTCCATCATTCTCCATCAATAACTTCCAAATGAGAAACAAAAATCAGTGAAAGTGCAAAAACCAAACGGTTTTTATGTTTCACAATATTATATAAATAGGCTGATTTTTTCTATGATGCTCATATGGTGGTCAGCCTTACAAATTATGCCATTGTTGAATAATTCATGCTTCGGAAGATAAACACCTACAAACAACTACCTAGTCTTCTAATTGTTTTCGCGATTTCATCTATTCCTTTCAATATCCAGTTACATACATCATATACATATCGATTGATTTCTATGTATTGAAAGAACTGATTTTTTAGTTCAGTAGCTAAGCGGTTAGATGTCGGCCGTTGAAACTTCTACTAGCGCTTGACCAAGTTCGAATCCTGAGTGTGAGAAAATTTTTGTCGATAGATGTGAATCGTCTTAATGCCAATTCCGGCGTCTGGTGGTAGCTTGAAGTGCGCACCGACCACCTGCGGTGGTGCTATATGTTTTTAAGGTTCTTCTAGAGCTGAAAAGTGAATACACCACAAAATAAATCGGTTAGTCGCCCCGAAGCGCCACGGCAAACAATAATAATATCTGTTCTCTACTCGCACAGGGTATGCCTTTGGGTATCCTTTTTGGTGTTTATGAGGGAGTATATTAAAAAATATATCCATGTCAATTGATAGTCAAATTTTGTAGAAGGAATTCGTTTGTTGACATGATTTTATTGTTGTTTTGACCTTTCACAGTCCGTAGTATTCCTTGAATGAACATTTCTTTCCTTTACGTACTGAGGAAGGTTGAAACCATGCCAGAAAACAGGACAGAAAACGTAGCGATTTCTGCAATATCATCCTTTTGAGAAATCTACTATTTGGTATCGGATTTTCTAGTGACAACATCATCAAGTATTCATAAAATTAGATTTTGTGCAAATTCATAGTTGAAGTCATAAAATTTTAAAGACATTCTTTCGAAATTCTCTAGACCGTACTCGTAAATGTACTTGAGACATAAATGTCGAAATATATGAACGTATTTCTTCTGTTTTGCCACATAGGCATCACGCTAGCTTACCTTAGGCTCATCGCCGGGAAATTATCGATTGCTCTAATAATATTTTTTTATTTAAACCATATAGAATAACAACAGGCATAACCCAGTGTCATCTGTGGATACAGTTGAGCGTACAGAAAATATAATATTACGTTCTGTTACGTGACCTAGCTATATAAAAAAAATATATAAAAATTTATTCTGATCGATTTCTAATCTGGTTTTGTCGGTCGGTAGCTCAGTGGCTAAGGTCTCTAGCATTGGAACTTCTAGATCGCATCAGACAGACGTTCAAGGCTCGGGAACGGAATCATTTCATACAGCTGAAAAGTGAATACACCACCGACAATATCAGTAAGTCGCCCCAGAGCGCAACGGTAAATAATAATAGTAGCCGTCCTCTACCCGCACAGGCTATGCCTTTGGGTTTATGAGGGAGTATTATTATTATTATTATAGAGCGTTTTGTGGATGCAAGATGACATTAGCAAAATTCAGTTTGTTGTAGCTGGAATGGAAGTGAAGTTTCTGCATTATCTGAGGATGAATCCTAATGTTCAAATGCATTTTGATACCACATGATTAATGTGTGTTGAGAAAGAGAGAGTTTTGTCCAATACCGCACCAAATCACATCATTGATATGGTAATATCAAAAAAATTTGTTCAGATCATTTTGAATCCTTGAGAGAATATTTTGAGATCATCTGCGCATAATATGAATTTACATAATTGAAAGCAAGGCTTTATGCTATTCAGATATATATTCAAGATATTGGGGCCCAAATGTGAACCCTGGGGTACACCCGAGGATACAATATATGGGAGTTCTATTATACATACATGAGGCTAACCGTGTTCAGTTCGCTGCGAGAACAACAGTACAACGCTACAAACAGAAATAATTAAAATACTAGGGCATTTGATGTCTGGTGATGGTCCTCTCCACACGAGAAATTACTTGGTTTGCGAAAAGTGTACGAATTACGTTTGTAAATGGTTTAAGACTTTTTAGACAATATTGTATGAATGTTTTGATTTGAGGGAAAAATATTATTGGACCCGCTTGTTGACCTTGTTGTTATAGAAAAAGAGGAAGCTGGGCAAGAGTAAATTGTTCTCAGCCCTCCTATGTCCCGGTCATCGTCAGATTATTTATATATAGGTTGCACGTATAATACTGGGTAATTCATTTTATTTTCAGTTCTTGCTGAAACTGGTTTGTGGAACGTCATAGTCGTAGATTGGTCCAATCTTTCTCATGTCATATATGTAGAGGCAAGGGTCCACAATCTGGTTGTCGGTAAACAACTCGCAAATTTTTTGTTGTTTTTGGTGGATTGCAGAGACATACCTATGTCTTCAGTGCATCTCATCGGCCATAGCATGGGCGCCCAAATCGCAGCAACTGCTGCCTTCAATATACAGTCGTATATTGAGCAGAAAGTGGGAAGAATATCTGGTGAGTTTACTTTTGAGCACTTATATATTATTTGAGGACCAAGTTCAGGGATTCTTACGATACAATAAGCGTATATTAGAAATTTTTAGCAGTCAGCCGTACGATTCCACGCTGAGAAGACAGTAGTCTCTTACGGGACTGGTCTAGTCAGTTGAGGTTTGCCGGACAGTAGTTTTCGAAATTTCGAAAACCAGATTGAATTTTCCCAACTTTTTTCATTCACAGGAGTGCTAGAGGATAGGTTACACCCTGCATGTTAATTGCTCCAAATATAGTTTTCATTTAACAGTTCTGTTAACGAACACACGCCAGGTTTGAATTTCTATATAGAACATAAACTGCATTGGCCGCAATATGATAGCGTTTGGACATATTGAATTGTCAATATAAGTAAACCAGGCGATTCACTTTTCTATTATTTGCTAGATTCAACTTCGAATACTATCGTTTTGAATATTATCATATTTTCTTATAGGATTGGATCCAGCTGCCCCTCTTTATGAATGGCCCCACATCGAGTGTTTAGATGAGGTTCTAGATCCTTCAGATGCTGAATTCGTAGACGTCATCCACACTAACGCCAGGCATTTAGGTATGATCACTCCTGCTGGACATGTGGACTATTATCCAAATGGAGGAGAAACTCAGACCAACTGCGCATTCTGTAAGTTTCGCATTAGAAAAAAGTGAATAAAATATAATTTTATGTGTCACATTGGGTAGCCGACAGAGAACAGAAAACAAAGACAAATGCCGCTGCTAGAGAGAAGCAGATTATAGTATATGGAGTACCTCAGGAACGGTTTTGGGACCTTTATTTTTAAATATATATTTCTACAGCCTGTTTTCAGTAGATACAAAAGGTAGTGTGTCCAGCTTCGCAGATGATGCTGTTACATTTCAAGAATGAAAAAGTGGTTTGATAACAAGAAGTTATCTATTCTGCAGCTTACCTTCGAATTTTTGCTCAAAATTGTTTTCATAGAAATTTGTACACTGATATTTTATCTCAACCTTGTGATATCATTATTTTTTGTGTTTAACCTTCATGCACTTTTATTCTACTTCTTATATTATCAACTTTTTCATCAATTCTGTATCAAACTTTTCATTTTACCGTACACAGCTTTTTTTATCTAAAATCAAGCAATGTGATATTATATTTGTGTTTGATCATAAACATGTCTACAATTTTTAATTATGTCTATAATTTATTTAATAATCATGTACCTATGTGAAAAAATTATTATCATTATTATTATTTCTGAGGAAATTCAGAATACAAAGATTAAAACAACTGTTTTTTTTTCAGGGGTGTGCAGCCACATTCGATCTTGTGAATTTTTCATAGCTTCCATCCGTAAACCAGATCTGTTCAAAGCTATCTCGTTCAAAAGTTGGAAAGAATATCTGAAAGGAAAAAGGAACCTAATTGATGCGTATCCCATGGGAATAGCAGCAAGTTCAGATATTCCGAGTGGATTATATTTCGTAGAAATTAGTGATGAGTATATGAGATATACGCATACGAGGACATCTTTTACTGACAGCCTTTTACAATAAATATATTAAAGATAATTTTCATTTATCTTCCCATTAACTTTTTTTAGTTTTTTTCAGCGAAATATGCATGAGAATTCCCAGTCATTGTCTGGTAATACGGTGAACCTATTGACAAAAATTAACAATATTAATGTGTCAAAAAATTTGAATTATTATTATTATAATCAAGCCCATTTTTTTTTTTTTTGACATGAAAGTATTGAATCTCCGACTTTTTGTTTGGTAGAAAAAAATGTGCACAATGAAGTATTCGAATGCCTCTTTTTCTTTGTGAATATTGAAGAGAATATTGAAGGAAAGGAAGAGACAAACGAGTTAGAAAAAACGAATCTATGAAAAACGTAGCAAAAAAAAGAGTACAAAAGAGCTACAGAAATAATATACTCTATTGTCGAAAGTTATAAAAAACTTATAGACAAAGCTTTTTGGTTTGGGACTAATATTACAACTGAATTTGATTAACTAATGATAAAAAGTATAATGGTCATACTCCCCATTATCTGCCTATCATCCCAGATGAGGTAAAACCACCACTATTTGCGCTCCGGGGCGACTTGAAAATTAGGTTGGGCATTTGCTATTTCAACAGTACCACCATTCAGTCCTTAGCGAATGGGGGAATGGAAGAATACAACAACTAAAACACAAATACATGCTCATCCATCATTACACCCCAAGGACTTCTTCATTTCTGCCTCTCTCTGCAACTCTAGCCCGTGAACCAGAAAAAAAATGTCTTTTCAAATATGTAGTGATATACAGGGTGTCCCATTGAAAAAAATAGTTCATCTCACTAATTCTCGACATTTGACAGTTGACATTTTTTGACAAAATATCATAAAACTTTACGCCAAATCCTTCAATACACTTCTTATTTAACCTTCTAGTATTTCTAGTAAACCGAGTATTATGCAGCCATGTGAAAGTGGGACAAAATAAAATGAAAGCACTGTACATGAAAGCAGAAAAAAATGTTTGTTCAAAATATTACAGTTTTAAATAAGTTTCAATTAAAACTATATATTACTGATATTATTTCTAACGACAGCGTTGCTCAGAAAAAGGATCGTTAATTTACTCCTTAATCTTCTTATGGAAGACAATCCATTGAAATAGATCACAACAATTTTCGTAAATTTATGAATTTAGGAATTTTGTGTCGGTTTTGAATCACAATCAAAACTTTTTTTCTATTGAATGAATGTTATCTTTGAAACAGATATAACTGAACTGTTTTTTGGGGTGTATTGGTAGGGAAAGTACACTCCGATGCAGATTTCAGTATATTTGAGCATACAAGTTAAAAAAAATTGTTATTGTTAAAATTGTTATTTTCGTCAACCAGCTGCACACCCTGAAGAGTACAACCCTCAAAAGTCTTCGAAAGACTTGTCCGAGCTAGAGAAGACGCAGCCTTTACCTTTTAACGTGTGATACCATGCACGAGACCGATGACAACGCTGGGAATCGAACCCAAGACCCTTAGGTTAAAAGACAAGCGCTCTACCATTACGGCCATCACTCCTAACACTCTAGTTTCAATTCAAGGTGTAAGGCACCCCTCTTCAATGCGTCGTAAGAAATCGTAGTTATTTTTACTTGAAAGATTCTAGTTGAACTTCTCATTGTATAGGATTTTGCAGATTTGTCAAGGTTCAGCTTAACAAAAGTTGGTTTGTTTCCCAAAATTGCGCAGTTTCTCCTTCAGAAGAAATGGCCTTTATTTGAAGTAATATAAGCGAAGACTCATATGAGATTGTAAGTTTTTCTTAATAAAAAGAAAGTTCGTGTGCGTTTTGAAATGTGAAAAAGAGAATCGTAAGAAAAATCTACGTAATTGAATGGTAACTCTCTGATTATCACAGAAAATATATTTATATTCAGAAGAAAAAATATACAATATTGGACAGCTTTTTCACAAAATGATAGTTTTGTTTCCTAAACTAGTCCTCTCATTTCGAATTTCAGCTTGTGGAAATCCGTCAATAATAGTGAATAACTGACCATTAGGTTGTTTTCAGATGCTCATCGGAAATCCTAAAGCCCCAGATCGGAATGTCCTACCGGAAGAAAAATATAACGCTACCAACTTCATGACGTTGTGGGAATTTGATGGAGTTTTGAAATACTCACCGCTTTTTTATGGCTGGTACGAGAGCAACTCCAAGGGATATAGACTGGCTATCGCGTATTTCATCACTGGATTAATTGTGTATGCTTATAGCTTCTTTGCTACTTTGAGGAAGTGAGTTGATTGGGGTTATAGTTTTGGTATCAAAATACTGTAATTATTGAAATTTTATTTAGAATATATCGTATAATATTTGAAAAATATGTTCAGTTGTGTATTGATGATATTCATGTTTGATCTATTGAAATAACCATTCCAGGTATTATCAGGTATATATTTCTTCCAGGATGGCAGAAAATTCACGCATGTCAAAGTTATCTGAGAAAGACGATGAATGCATTTTTTCTTGGAAGTTATTCACAGCCTGGGATTACATGATAGGAAATGCAGAAACTGCTCATAATAGAGTGGCCTCTATTGTCATGGGATTCAAAGAGGCCCTACTGGAAGAAGCCGAAAAGAAGAAAGATACCAGGAAGTAAAGCGTATTTTAAATTCATTAAAAATTCCGAAAAGTGAAGCCTGACTTCTTGTTTAGAGTATACATGATTCGTTGTATTTGTTTATAAATATCCGACTTTGTCATGAATATTGTAAAAGTTGAAAATCTACCATTATCCCTTGAACATGGTACAATGTGACTGCTGAATATTCCTTTTTTTTAGTTGGAAAGTCATCGGTTGCAGAGTTTTCGTGAATCTGGTAGTAATGGGACTGTTATCTTTATCAGTTTACCTGATCATTTTAGTTGTTGACCGTTCAACACAATCAGACTCACAAAATAACTTTTGGAGAAAAAACGAAACATCTTTCGTGATTGCTCTCATCACGTTTTTCTTCCCGATGGTTTTTGAAGTGTTGGGCCTTCTGGAGCAGCATCATCCCAGAAAACAGTTGAGGTTACAATTAGCAAGGTAGCGAGGCAAATTTTGATAATGATGATAAGTTTTTTTAGAAATCAACTACTTATATGGCGTGTTGAAATTCAGCAATGTTAAAATTGCTGAAATTCCTTTCCACTTAACATAGGTTTCCCTCTTTTCAAGGGACGATGAAAGAAAATTTATTTATGTTTTTTGATAAAAAATTATAAAATGTTCTCAAATTTTCCAAAAATTTGGTGATTTCACTAGAATTAGTGGACACATTCTTTAGTGGCATTTTTGTATATGTATGGTCATTTGAAATTAATCGAATTATATTACTGTTATTCATAATTTTTTCCCTTCAAGCTCCTCGTTTTAGAAATAATTTGAAGGAATTCATTGAACTACATGACCATGACACTAGATGACACGATGATTTTATTCAGAACTTCATTCCGAAACAAAATGATTTCATTCTTTTCAAACAAACTCTAAAATACAAGGTATTTTCAAATGTCATTAACATACGGAAGAAGGTAATACTTCTGCTATAAACATAGGTCTGCAACCGCTCCATTATTGATGTACAGGGTGTTAAACATTTTCTTTTAGTTTTTTATTTTCAGTTTTAATATCACAAGAGAGTGAGAATAAAGTGAAAATAATTTGACAGATTTTTCGAAACCTTGTTTGCCAGGCAAAAAACACGAGAGCCGGAAGGTCTCGAGTGGCTATTGTCAAATGGCAATGAAGTTTGGAATTTGAAGTTCTCATCATGAAATATACAATTATTATGGATGTTTTGTCATTGGCTGGAGGATTCCGTAACACTGTTTTGTTCTGTTGGATTGGAAGCTATTGCTTTCTCTCTGTCCCTAGGTTATCAATTGAAACTGTTTCCAAATTCACACGTTACTTATAATTGTATTCTTACATGCATTTTCGTTGATTTTCTTAAAATTTCATAGAATGATGATGTACTAAACCGTTTTCGAATCATTTTTCACTTTTTATGCAAACTGATCAAAAGTATCAGTTGTCACATAATAAAAACAAAATACCACAAAAAATTCCCATAACAATTTTCAAGATAGAATCGCAAGAATTGTCAACAAATAATCTGAGATATTCAGCTCAAAATTGAAATACAGATTACGTTTTAGGGATTTCATTATTAGGGAATGCCTAACGATGTTATCACTATAAATGGTTGTGATAGTTAACAGGGAGACATTTTTCAGGGGTCATGTTCACTTTTTTCCAATGAACTTTTCCGTAGAGCGCCACCGGTAGCTCCACAAAATAAGTTTTCTGTTTTTGTTAGGATTATTTTTGTTCTCTTTTTGTTCCATATGAATGTTCTGTCATGAAATAATCCAAAGAATAACCTTCTTCTGTATATACATGATATTTGGGAACTCCCTGTATATTGAAATATCAAAGGAGCTGAATGTGAAACATTCGAATTCATTCGAAAGAATATCTGAGGAATTCCAAAATCCTTCCAAATCCGTCATCCACATAAAAATAATTTAGAACGCATACTTACTTTTGTTCTTCTGAATGTGTATATATTTTGGTTAATTGAATGAAATATATGGAATATATTCAGACCCTTCCTTCTTATAGAGGCTTATGATATTCGACCACTTCTTTCAAAGAATTTTTTTTCAGGATCATGGTTTTGAATCTGCTCAATCTATATTCTTTGATTTATGCTCTAGTTGAGAGAATAAGTGGCATGGTGAGTTTATAAATCATAAAATATTATTAGTCTGAGGTGATTTCAATTCGAAAGTTTCACACCTTATATCAACTTCTCTTCACAAATAATTTTGCAATGAATCTTCGAGTGAATTCCTGATCTTTTGACAAATCCAAAAACAACTATAAAAAAATTGGATATATGTATTCCAGGGGTATGGCGGATTTTGAAAATTTTTGTATTTATCATTTTAGAGGTCAAAAAAAACAACTTTCTTCATTCACTTCTGGCCCTACAGCTCACATCAATGATCTGAGCCCTACCGGTTGAACTACAAAACTACAAACTAACGCCAATTATGAAAAATACTACCTGCGAGTGGATTTTTCTCGAATTTTGGTTATAATATGCTTTGAAAAACAGGATTGACTTCGAATATATCCATTACTGTATACATGCTTATAAGAATACGCGTTTTTACTGAAATTCGTTTATTGAATTCATATTGACTTTCTCGAAGCATATTCTGTAGATGAAACCAGCGAACTATTCCTAATGCATTTTACAAAGCGTTCCCACAGTGAGCAAAAATAGTATTCATGTTATCCCTAATGCCCTCAAACTGGATTCTATACGATGGTGTTCTCGTCCAGTTAGAGTTGTTGCCGCTCCCAGCCTTGCTAGAACATTCTCCTGGACGCTCCTGTGTCCTGGTACCCTGATAAAGTTTGCCCTGGTCTGCGCTCTCTGGTAGTCGAGGTTTTCTCTTCCAGAGACGGTTGGAATTTTGTTCAGTTGAACATGCCGATTGAGCTTAGGAGTCAACAATCTTAGGAGCAGGGGGCATTACACTGGGACACTACTGTGGTAACTGTAACGATACGCTAATTCTGATGAGCATATAAAGAATACTAATCTAACTGGCACTATTTCCCAAACACAATTCTGTAATGCCTTGTCATCTCCTCATTGATGATGTGTCCCCAATGATGGTAGATATCTAACATTAATCAGTACTGTATTAGGAGTATTTAACTCGAAGGTTCAATGCAAAATTACTAAAACACCAATTGTACATGACATCTTGGAAGCTTTCTTATTGATATAATGAAAATGAGCTGCTATTATACCTTCACTTACTCATTTCCAGACGGAAAAATTGGAAGCCGAGTGGAACATATCCAAAGCTCTCAATAAATCATCATACTTATACACAGCCCCTAGTTCCAATATGACGAAGTACTATAACGAGACGTGTTTACCTTGTGGTGAACACCCTAGTGAACTTGTCGCTGAGAGCTTGATTTCTGAGCTACGCAAAAACCTAACGATTGAGTTTCCAGCAAGTTTTGGGGATGTGATGGAAGATTTGATGACGAAAGTAATCGCTGCTAATGCCACTCTGCAAGATTTCTCCAATGGAACATTCTTAGAAAATTTTGCGTATCTTGTAGAAGGTTTGATGCAGAAAGTAACTGCTCTGAATGAGACTCTGTTGGATTTTTGGAATGGAACTCACCTGGAAAATATCACGCGATTTGAGAATGACTCAATTTTCAACGAAACCTATGGAAACTATCCAGAAATGAACTTCACAGAAGCGAAAGGATTATTTGTGGATTATCTGACATACATTTTATACTCCGTAGATGCTTTTTATTCTACTATAATTCCTGATGAGAATTTTACTACTGCGAGTTCAGATTACAATTACACCACTATGAATCCCTATTACAATTACACCACTCTGATTCCCGGAGACAACGACACAGCTCTATATACTACTGAGTTTTCTAATTTCAAAATGGTATCTGAACATTTCAGTACAAAAATTATCCCGTTCATTGAAAAATTTACTGAACTTACAAATTTTACAGAACTTACCACTTCTACGGAACTTACTTCTACAGAACTCACCAAGTATGTTGAACTCACTGAAGCAAACAGGTTTGATACCTCAACCAGCATGGAAGACATATTATCTACGATAAGTACTGAAAAATGTGTAGATTGTAGAAAAGTTTGGATAGCATACAAACCAAACTATACTAGGAAAGCCGAATTGAGAAATCTCTGTTGGGAAACCATGTTTGGGCAAGAGTTAGTCAAGTTAACTGTGACTGATTTATTTATGTCAATATTGCCAACCTTGGGAATGGAATTTTTCAGGGGTATTTTCGTGAGGGTTATGAATAGGTATGTTTAAAATGATTTTACCTTTAATTTTGACTCACTAACTTGGAGTTTCCTATTCTCCTGATCGTATCCCAAGGATACGGAAAGTCGGAATTTACAGATATATTGGGTAGTATAAATAAAAGGTAGCAAATGCGTCTATTATAGGTTTGTTCTACTCTTAACTGAACACAATGAATAGGTCTGTTTCAAGAAATCAGAGTAGAAGCATTTGCTCAAAGTTTATTCATACCACCCATTGAGTCGAAATGACGATGGCACGAATTATAGTCACTCGATTGAATTTAAAAAAGTTGAATTTCTGTCAAATTCATAATTCGTTATGTTTTTTATATTTTAGATGTTGGTGTTGGGATCTGGAGAAAATATTTCCACAATATGCTGACTTCAAAGTAGCAGAAAATATTCTGGCACTAGTCAACAATCAAGGGATAGTGTGGATGGGTATGTTTTTCTCTCCTGGGATAGTAGCTCTCAATGTAGCAAAGTTATATATTCTGATGTACTTCAGAGCATGGGCAGTTTTGACCTGTAACTCACCGCCTGAGGTTATATTCCGAGCTTCCAGGTAATCACTGATTGTCTACAAAATGTATTTATTGTATGTGAAAATATACTGGGTGTTAATCGTATAACTGCCGAAATTTCAACTGATTGTAGCTTGATGGCAACCATAACAGGAAAAAAACATTGATAATTGGTTGAAACTATATCGTTTTTGGGGAAAACATTTTTAAACCTACTGCGCCATGATAAATGACATTAGAAGCCATTCGCATATGTTGTAGGTAATGGAAGGATGGAATAGTAAAAATCATCTTTTATTCTCACAAGCTCCAGAAAAAGAAAGGATGGCTTAGAGATTCCAAGTTGAGAGAAATGATTGTTTTCACGTAGGACGTAAAAATCTCCAACAAAAAGCTCTATAAAATAGATTTTTCGACGCCAACTATCCAACAGATAACAACTACTGACCCCTACCACCGTTGATTTATAGCTGTTGATTTTTGGTATTTGACTCTCAAATCCCTGAAAGAACCTGGTGAAGATCAAATTATTTCAAACAATTCAGAAGATAGTGTTGATCTATTGAGCTAACCTCTATCCCTAATTATTAATAGTCGTATTGAAAATGGTATTTTTCTAGACTATCTGAAGTTAACATAATTTCAAAACTATTGATGAAGAAGGTAATAGAAAAAATTCAAATAATTGTCCAATTGCACTTTTAAATGCTTTCGCTGAAAACTTTGAAGAAGTGTTGAGAATTCACTTAGTTGATGGAATCTTTTCTGTCTAAATTCCAGTTTTCATTTGTTATTTTGGCAGTCACACTTCTGAAACCCAGTATATACTAAGATATATTATTTAATTTTCTCTTGATATTGTTTTTGAAGGTCTCATAACTTTTATTACGCCCTGTTACTGATGATGCTTTTCCTCTGCGTCCTTCCTGTGGGATATACAATCGTTTGGATTCGACCGTCATGGCATTGCGGACCATTCAGAAAGTACCCAAAGATCTCCCACATTTTTACTGAGACAATCAAGGAAAACAGTCCGGCACGATTCTGGAAAGTGCTGGACTATATTGCGTCACCTGGCATAGTGATCCCACTCCTGGTCCTGTTGACTCTTATTATATACTACTTGGTTTCATTGACTAGTGCATTGAGGGAAGCTAATGAGGATCTCAAGGTAATGATTCATTTTAATCACCGAACAGTTTTCTGCTTCGATACACAGAATGATGAATATTAATGGCCGATGAACATGAAATTTTTATTGACAGTCGCGAGAGTAATATAAAAATAAAATGATTTACAACAATCATCATTGTAGTTGATAAAGCGCTGAGGTGAGCTAAGTATATTTTATTTTACAAAACCTTCAACAAAACAGTTAACATCGTCAGGAGCTTGCTGATTCTGATCGGTCCACATTTCTTTATACAAATTGTTCAATACCAATTCTCATAACTGTCGGGCAAGATTCAGTACAATTTCATGAATATTTCACTCCGTTGTTACTATATTTTAATTAATTTATTCAATTTCTTCTACGCTATATTTTTTCAGATCCAATTACGTCGAGAAAGAACAGAAGAAAGAAGAAAAATGTTTCAAATGTCTGACAGAAGAAGAAGAGTAGGATCTGGTGAGTCTAACGAACTGTCGAATACGCCTTTCAATAAATGGAAAAAGGTTCTTGGAAATCTGCCAAGTGGAAAGAGTATGGACGAAACCCCAAAACCAGAAACAGATGATATTCCAGAACCAGCCAAAGAAGAAAACGGCAATAAGAGCAGAGGTAATTATAATACTAACTTATACTTCTGAAACTACTAAGAGCCTATAAGCAAATTCCCAACTTTCTTTAAGCAAAAAATACATGCTATCGAAAGGTGCACCAAGTTCAATTCGATACTATGACAGCAATAACGTCAAAGAGTCAAGCAGCCAACAAAGCATCAAGCTCACCCTGATCAACTAAGGGATTGCATGGAAATTCGATGAGCTACGGAGTAACAATGAAGTATTTCTTTTCTGGATACCAGTTCAGGTCGAACATTGACAAGAAAAGGAGCTCCTTCGCCACTACTTCCAGATTGATCTTGCTAAAGGGGAAAGTAGGAGAAGGCATTCAGAAGAATGTCGAGGCAGATACTTCCAGTTTGCCATACACTTCCCCTGCAACTTGAACCAAGATACACTGACTAGCCTCAGCAGGAGAAGTATTCAAACCAAATTCACCAAACTCTGATGGAATGTAGAGCTTTATATGAAATGTTGAAGTATCTGAGATCATTCAAGGTGACAGTAGAGAAAATCAACAGAGCCAGTAAAGCTCTTTAAACTACTCAGCTCAGGAAATCGGGTCATGCTGGACTGCTTTGGGAAAGCCTAAAGAGTGGGACACAAAAGACCTGATTTGATCACATCAATCTCGAGCCACCACCACTAATACTAAAGTTGGCAGGTGTGTCTGAAAGTTCTCAACGACGGTATTGAAATTATCATTTTCCTATTTTCATTAGTTATCAGCTATGCTAACAGATCATTCATCAAATCGAAGAAAACCTGAGAGATAGCAGAAGAATTAGAAGGAGCAATGAACAGGAAGGTAGAATGGATTATATATCAAACTTCAGTCCGAACGAAGCAGCAGGGACAGATGAAGTTCAACCCGTACTTCCACACTAAACAGCATACCTACTGATTCCATATCTACTGAGGCTTCTAGGGAGGAGCCTGGCAGAGGTCCAAGATGGTCAAAAAAAAATACTATATCTAGGTTAAGGCATTCATCATCTATGCTTGAGACGATGAAAAATCGAGTTGACAATATTGTTAAACTTCATAGCCTAGTCAGCAGGATAAGAAAATCTCGGGATGGAAAGATTACACTCACAGCGTTTCTTGATGTAGAAAGGAATTCAAGGGCGTGCCTGAAGTTCGGGAATCCCAAAGCTACTCTCACCTCCAGGTGGTGAATCCTGGGCAACGGGATGACCTGCCATGCTATAAAGAGTGAAGCGGACCCTAGGGGTGGCTGAGGTGCAGCAGTTAACGGGAATAGCGACCCGTTGGCTATTATCGGTCTTCCCGGAAGAATGCCTCATCAAATACTCATGGAAGACTAAAGATGATAAGGATAAGCGATCGGCTATCAGTAAATGTTCTCGACCGGGCACAACCACCAAAGAAAACATCGTATGACTCGTATAATAATAGATGCGTTTGGACATTGTAGTGCGGGAGATATAATTCCACAGAAAAACCTTGTGAGAAACCTCCAGGACTCCGTAAGGACATCTGGAGTACTCAAGACTTTGATCTGACAGCGTGTTACAGAAACCTTCTACGCAGAACTACCTGAATTTCAGCCAATGGTCAAACTCTCCAATCAATGATAAAATATTGCTAATTGTATTATTGGACCGCGGTATACCCTTCTGTTGTAGTTTTATTTAGTTCTGAAACTTATTCTACTGATTGGAAATATCATTTCAGTAGGTATTATTAGAAAGAAAAATGTCAACACTTTCATTTCATTGCAGATTTCTTCACAAAATTGATCAAACGAGCTCTTGGCAAATCATCAACATCAGAGGACGAACAAAATGCTGAAGATGGCACTGACACTGAGCAGCATGACTCATTACCTGATGACACTGTCTCATCAAAAAAAGGCCAGCACAAGACAGTCAGACCTACATTCTCTTGGGGAAGATCGGATTTCCAAAGTGTTGCCACCAAAGCAATGCATCTGAAGACAAGCAATCCTGATCCAAACTCTAACAATACTGTGAACGTTGTTGAACCAAAGCTGGAGAAGTCTTCTGCTAATAGACGGAACTCAGACTTGGGGAGAGACGTTCACAGAAAAAAAGAGGTCGTGAACAGAAACGAACCGTCAACGTCTGATAGTATGAGACAAGATTCAGAAACATCTGTAAGGTCTGAGCAAATACCTGTCATAACCATAAGCAAAACAGATAGTGCTGAGAATATCTTGAAAGCTAATATGCCCAGTATTAGCGGAGATGAAGTTGAAAAAAGTACTCAGATGAAGTATCAACAAAAACATGCACCGAAAATTAAATGTGCCCTCAAGAAGCAAAGCGCGGAAGTTGATGAGGAAACCATCCGCTATTTCAGCAGGAATATTGAAGAAAGTCAGAACGAGAATGATTTGTTAAAAGCATTGGCTGGAGAAAGTGTGGCAGATGCAGAGGGTTCGTCACAGAGAAGAATGTTTTTCGAAAACTTGGACCATTTGGAAGAACCGTTGACTGATGTATCTTCTTCTGAGGGGACTGAATATAGAGAGAGCAGTACTGATACAGTTCTTCATTCCCCAATAACCAAGAGAGAACAGCAGAACTAAATTGGTTGTCATCACAGATCAAAACCACGTTTTGAAAATTGAAGGTGTGTTTTCTACATGGAATATTCGTGACGAAGAGAAAAAATTCATCTGTAGTACTTTAAATGAATTAAAACTTATTTAATATTTTCTTTTGGTTTCAGAAATACTCAATTGAACTGTTCGAATTGGTAGGCGAATACTTCTGAATATAAAAATATGAAAATGAATTTCGATGACAAATTGACAATATAATCAATATTTGATATTGTAGAAAACTGAATTTTCAAGAAGTTTATTTTTCAAAAAATTGCTAGGTTGCCTCAAACGAATCTCAACAAGCTGATTGCAAAATATAGAAAAATATGGAAAATTATTCCTCTCACCTTCAGATGAACATTTTAAAGGTTCAGAATGATGGAATTAGTATAATCTGGTAACTTCAAGTCGACCATCAGAAAGAAAGATTACTTTAAAAAAGTCCCAAGAGGTACCCCCTAAAAATCATGAAAAATACAAAATCTTCAGATTCACTCGAAGTTCGCACTATATACATGAAATTTCGTGCTGATTCCGAAAATAAATAACTTAGATGTTTGATTCAGAATTTAATAAAACAGTTATTTATATAAAACTTTCATGAAGAAGAGAATCAGTGTAGCAGAAAAATCAAATTCGTGAACATTTCCTCATATTTCGAAAAGGTTTGAAAATGTACCGCTGCGTAAAAAATTAGCTGATCATTATTGTCGTTTGCGAAAACTTCCAAAATATGTTTCTATTTCTGCTGAGTAAGATAAAATCATCGAAATCAACCAAATCAAAATTCATTCAAGACAAAATTAAAAGCATGGATCATATACAAAAATTTAGAGCGAAACTTCGTATTGTTACTTACGGTGTACCACAAGGAACTGTGTTAGGTCCCGTTTTATTTACAGTATATATCTGAATAGCCTATTGACAATGAAAAATTAAAGAAAAATCATCATTTCTGCTGATGAATCTACCATAATATACAGAGCGGAAAAATGGGATGATCTACAACTAATAGCAACGAAAAAATATATAAAAATGGTTCCATTTGAACAAGCTTATATTAAATGCAAAAAACTTAAATCAAATGAAATCAAATATGCTTTATTGTCTAAAGAACATTATTCTAATCGACGAAGTAAAAAAATAAAAAGTACTTACCTATAGAATATTATATAAAAAATAAGGTACAATATAAATAATAAATAAATTATGGAACACAATAGGCAAAAATAAATAAAATAAAATTAGTACAACATTTTCACCGTACTGGTCAAGAACAAATATGTGTGAATATGAAAAAATACTACTACAATTCAATAAAACATTTTAAAATTGAATCTCGAATAACTAGGATAGGGTCTCAAAGTTGAATTCTTCAACACTAAAAGCTCACACAGTAGAAGTTATCTAATGAGTAGAAAGCATTGATCTGAACCCATATACCTTCAATTTTTGCAATAATATTTTGTGGTTAACACAGTCGAAGCCCTTATTCAGGTGACAAAAACTGCTGCATTTTCAGATAAACATTTTGTTCAAGGTTGAACATTGCATCATTTGTACCTTTTTCTCTTTAAAACAAAAATCGCGTAGGATTAATAGTATTGCAAACTTTCCCTTTCGAAGACGCATACTTACACAATACAAAAATCCCATGTGCTGTGAACCTTGACAGTAGAGCCCCCAATATCGAACCTCGTGGAATACCGTGTTTCGTTCTCTCAATTTTATGTTTTGCAATCTGACCATGAAGTTATTCTGTTGTCAGTGACTTGTTCTCTCCATATAAGTACATGATAAAGAAGTTCCCATTTCAAAAACGATTCGGAAAGTACGGTATCTCGACAAGAGTTCAATAATATCCGTAATTTCAACCATGCCGTTCTGGTGCATTTTGCAGACCGGCGGCGATTTCGACGGGAGATCATCAGAGACCTCGAGACTCCACGCTCCTCGAACTTACGTTTACGAGTAGTATTTAGCGCCGAGTCAAGTAGGCCATGTTGCGCGCTATCAGACGCGCGGTCGCCCTATTGAGAACATCTTGATAACCGCGAGGAATTAAAAATAATCATTTCGAAATAAATCCATCTAATTTATTCATGAACTCGTCTCGGGAATGTCAGAAGTGAATGAGGCGAAAATGAATCAACAAAACAGTAGCGAGATATTTCGGTGGTGATTAGTGAACTTGGAACTGTTTTGGAAATGTGCCAGTGCGTGTTTTCTGGGGTGTTTGTACTCTGTCTCGTGTTTGTGGAAGTTGCGCTTCAAGTAGCTCAAACTCCCGCCATCGGAGTTAAAGGGACGAGGTGCTACGATGACTACAACAGACCACAGGTAGGTATTCTCGTTTGAACCTTTCGAGTTATCAAGAAGCGGTTGGTATTCACAAGAAAAAGTGACAATACGAAGATGTATTGAAGAATTCTAAGGATAAAAACAAAACTGAAAGTCAAAATATTTCATTATTCAACACAATCTCTCCTTAATTCAATACAGTCATTAAAACAAAACTCCATCTCATCAAAAAAATGTTTATCTCTGTAAACCAGGCCTCTACAGCTTCTATAACGACCTTTTATTATTTTTTCCGTTGAGGTGAGCGATGATAGATGGAGCCAGATTCGGTGAAAGGGCAAGTAATAACGAATTGTTTGCATTGCAACATGCAATTCGGACAAGCTTCCACGTCTTCTCTCTCAATTCTTTTTTTGAAGAGTGGTCAGTAACGTCAACTCGTAATTCCCACTAGATCTACCCTTATCCAGTTAATCAGTAGTCAAAGGACTATGACTTATAGCATGCCGCAAGGAACAGATTTTGGGCCAGTAACATTTATCATATATTTGAACGAGCTGCTTTCCGTAACGTGCTCAGGTGATATAATATCATATGCAGACGACACTGTTTTATATGTGGAAGGAGCAAACTGGACTCGGGTTACAGAGAACCTACAGACAAATTAAGAAAAATAAAAGAGTGGCTAGATGAAAACTTACAGGCACTACAGAAAAACAGTATACCTACTTAAATTTCTCGAACAATATCACAGCTCTGCCAGGCAGCATAAAAATTGAAACATACCCCAGCCATAGGTGCTGTAGGTTTTCCGGGTTTTCCTACAGCTGAAAAGTGAATACATCATCTAAAACATCAGTATGTCGCCCGGAGCGCCACGGCAAATAAAAATAATAGCCGTCCTCTACCCGCACACTCGACGAGTGTTTATGAGGGACCACCTTGAGTGGAATGAAGACATTTAAATACTCTCAAAAAATTATGGTCATTAACCCTTCTTTTCAGGAAAACGAAAGAAATTTAATCTGTAGATGGTAGTAAATAGTAGATGGTTGTACAACACTCTTAGCGCTGTGTTATGTCTGAATATAGGTTCAGACCGCATAAGCTGGACAAACTGACAGCAAATGCATAATGGTCTCAGCTGCCCCACGACATGCTTTGCATCTAGTGCGAGGGGGTGACCACTCATCAGAAAACGTACACGTATTGCCAAAATCCCTTATGATTTCCTGAAATATTTGGGATTTCCGAGGATTTCCTGGAAATCATATAAGATTTCGAGAGATTTCCGATGATTCCGTGGAAATCGCATACTATTCCGAAAGATTTCCAAAGATTTCGTGGAAATCCCAACCGATTTACATGGATTTCCTAGAAATAATGAGAAAATGATTCATTTGATACAATGAACATGCGCTTAAAGAGAGTTGATTCAATAATTATTTTTTTTGCTTCAACAAATTATTTTGTCGTGCATATATGACACTTTTATTTCTTTAGTTCGAATGAATTTTGTTCAATGGGACCAATTTTGTATTTTTCGTCAAGTATTATCTCGAGTATTATGGAACTCGATCAATCCTTGTGATTCTTATAATATATATGTGAATGGTAAAGAGGATATAAAAAAGTATAGGAAATTTTCATTCCCATTGATTTATTCAACCCAAAATTATCTTACATTGACTAGTTTGAAAATTCCACACTCAAACATGTTTTTTTGTTTTTGAATATCTTTTCAATTTTTGTTTTTTCCCCGTGGTTAATGCAAAACGGTCCATTTCTGATTAGGTTAACAGGCCCAAAAAATATATATTTCTTTTCAACCAACTGAACATCCTCACACTTGGGCCATATATATGAATCTAGTTCCCATTTGAGGAATTTTATTTTGAATTGAATGTCTGAGATGATGTCCACAATACGGCCAATATACCACGTGTCGTAATTTTTTTCGATGTACTCATATTTTGCATCGCATAATCCTGTCTGAAGACAAATGTCATTTCTCATGGGAAAAGAGCCAACATAAAGTTGATTTTCTCACAACCATTTTTTTATTATCAGAAATGGTCAGAAAAGAACAATCTGACTTCATGTTTTTATTTTTTGTTTCGCCTCACTATAGTCCCTAATATCTAACTTGTCGAATTTTTTCAATATTTCTATTTCCCTTTCAATGTCCGTATAGTCCTGTTCATTCACTAGAATATTTTTATCTATATTTTCTTTAATTTCTTCCTCGATTACTTCAGGTTCCTTCTCATTGTCGGACTCTAAATCCATTTCTATCGTTTCCTTAACACTCTCCTTTTGCTTCTTCATATTTTTTAAGGATTTGAATAAATATCTTCTTCACTAAAACACTGGTTGGTCCTTGGCCCTTCGACACTTCACACTTCGACAACTCAAAACTCTACAATGACTACAATCACGGCCTTCGAGGGATACATGATTCGACAAGTTAATACAAGGAAAAATATGTTTCCCTATCATCTATCAATCGTTCGTTTCTTCGCATGCATTATAATTTCGCATTTCTCTAGCGACTGCGATTTCCGAAGAAGATTTCTGTGATGATTTCGAAAGTTTTGTCAGTGATTTCCGGATTTCCGATAGGATTTCGGGGATTTCAAAGTGATTTCGGATTTCTGGAGCGATTTCCTAAGTGATTGCGGGATTTCGGCCGAAAATCAAGCGATTGCGGTCGACTGCGTTGCAAATTTGTACACGTATTGCCAGAGTGGTCACCCCCTCGATCTAGTGTAAGGGGCATCTATACTAATCACGCGACTACGGTAGACGAGGGTGTTGAAGACACTATCGTGGCAGGCCATTATGAATCCCTCGGTTTGCAACTTCTGCCCACTTGACCTGAGAAATGTGAAGGTCAGGTTTCTAGATGGGCCAAGGTCTTCAATGTTGTTGAAGACCTTGGCCCATACATTGGCTCATCCTTATGTAGATGAATGAGATCCTCAGACTCTACAGATTTGACGTGGGCTTTTTGCTGAATGGGTTCCAACTCGGGGTTTAGGTTGGTCTGTTCAGTGTCAAATACGAGACCTAGTTCATCAGCTGCACGGGTTACTTCCTTGGAAAGAAATGCTCCAATCCCTGTTTGTTTATAGGAAGGGATTTGATATCCTGATGACTCTAGATGCTCCATCCAGTGTGATTCTGTTCAAAAGTCTACGGCCTTTCCGTTGTCTAGGGAAGTATAACGATTTAGAAGATGCATCAACTTGTTCGGATATACGTCTCTCTAGCATCAAGATGATGTAGGATGCTTCAGTCTACGAGCTGAACTTCCTCTCCGTATTCCTTGCGTCGTCCTGTTTTGAGATAAACCTTGACATGAATCCAATCCCAAGCTTTATTTTCCTTTCCCCACTCTTAAGGACTGATGTAGATTTTTTTCTCCCGAGGCATACAACTAAGGTTATTCATGTAAAACAGATGGGTGATCTTATGCCTACGGTTACTTGGGGTGCCGCAGTTGTATCCGCGGGCTTTCCATATTGCAACAGACAATGGGAATGGGGAGATGCAGAAGAGAACCTTCCTGAAATGCTCTGCAATAATCGATCCAGGCTATTGAAAGGTTACGCTTATACTGCATCGAGTCCTGTGTGATACATCTGTCAATGAGCAGGTCCCCTTCTTCGTTTATATATCCGTTCATACACCGGACCAACTGCAGAGAGTATACGCGTGTATAAGATGCATTCAGGGATGTTATAGGTCTCGAGTTCGTTGGATCAGACAAAAATAATAAACATTACTTATTATATTATTATCATTCTTCTTCATGGTATTTGTTTATGTACTGTTCATATACTTTCATATACTTTCGGTATGCACCCTGACATGATTTGTGACCCCTCAACCATGCCAAAAACTCGCTTTAGTTATAAAAATTCCAGATCAAGCGTAGTAATTTTTTATTAAACTATATTAATAGACCTAAATGGTTGTGAAACTGATAAAAACAATATCAGTCGTATACTTGGTACATAATACAGAAGAATATGCTGGTTTGGAGTTTTCTTCGAATGTACTGAGTACATTCGTAAAAGAAACGTAGAAGGATGAAGCTCTTGATTCATTCTAAACACATACGTTACAAGAATACTCTGTTGGTTCCATGATTATATAAAAAAGAAAGAAAGGAAGAACATTCCATTTTTATATTCTCGGCAGATAATATGCAAGATCATTTGGATTCAGTAAATGCTGTTTATATGTTCTATACATATGTTCAGGAAATATTCTCAGTACTTCATTGTACATAATCGGAAATTTCAAGATGCTGTTGTTTCTGATTCAGCAAGTGACAGAATTAATTCATGAAATATTCCTGGTCAATATATATTCGAAATATGCCCAGAACCATGAATGAGCCCTTCACACACACAGCATTGATCATTGAAATATTTTGTCCCAAAATCACGGGTCAACATGAAATTTGACTTTGATTGCAAAGCATTAAATTTCGGTAGTTTAGGTCGCAATAAGACGGAAAAAAAAATATATGGCATGCTTTTGTGCTTAGAAGACTGATTGAACGAAATTTTTAAAAATCTCGGATTTTAATTTTTGATTGAAAATAAAACTATTGAAATAAAAATGTTTATTATTTTTATTAAGTTTTACTATCAAATTAGCTTACAGAAAAGTGGAAAATAACTTAAAAGTGCACACTTTTACTTTTTCTTTTATGTTCATAGCTAATTTCTCTCAATAAACCCCAAATATAGTCGCCCATCATGTTTTCATTGTATTGGCCTTGATAGCGTTGTTCAAAATTCATGATGTCCTGATGGAAACGTTCTCCTTGCTCTTCGGAATAGGCTCCCATATTGTTTTTAAATTTATTCAAATGAGCATGTAGCATATGTACTTTTAATGACATCCTGCAGCCCATGGCCTTAAAATTTGTAAGCATATCCTCAACCAACTTTTCGTAGTTTTCAGCTTTATTATTTCCTAAAAATCCAGAAACTACTGCTTTAAAACTGTTCCAACTTGCTTTTTGAGTACGATTCAGCAACGTTGGAAATTTTTCATCGGCGAAAATCAGTCGTATTTGCGGACCAACAAAAACCCCAGCTTTAACCTTTGCTTCCGATAACTTCGGAAAATTTTTTTTTAAGTATCCAAAAGCTTCTGAAGTTTCATCCAGTTTTTTAACAAATTGTTTCATCAACCCTAACTTAATGTGCAAAGGCGGCATTAACACTTTTTCCGCTTCAACAATCGGCTCAAATTTGACGTTCTGTTTTCCGACACACAATTCTGTTCTTACAGGCCATGACCGTTGAATATAGTGTTTAGAATCCGCTCTGCTATCCCACAAGCACAAATAACACGGATACTTTGTATATCCACCCTGTAGCCCCATTAAAAATCCCACCATTTTAAAATCTCCAATCAGCTCCCAGTTATACTCACGATACTTTACAGATTCATGCAAAATTTTGACACTTTCATAATTTTCTTTAAGATGTACTGAGTGAGCAATTGGAAGAGACGGAAATTTATTTCCGTTGTGCAATAGAACTGCTTTTAAACTTTTTGTAGAGCTGTCAATGAATAAACGCCATTCGCTAGGGACACAGGGTATGCCAATTGCTTCAAACATACCTTTAATGTCATTACAAAAACAAAGTCCATCTTCCTTCGTGAAAAACGTTGCAAACATTTCATGCCTAGTCCGCTGATCCGTGATCTTAACATCATCAAGCAAATTCCACTGTTTTAACCGAGAGCCTAGAAGCTCTGCTTTATTTTTTGGCAAATTTAAATCTCTAATTAGATCGTTAAAATCTTCTGAAGTAATGAGATAGTGTTTTGGTTGTTCAGGTGTAGGCAAAAACTCCTTATCGGAATTACTTTTATGAGAACTAAAAGATGAGCTACTTTTCTGCGATAATTTTTTTGGTGGCTCAGGTACTGGTCGTGTCAGGTCGTGAGCAATTGGAGCAGAAGAAGATTCGAGGTCAGGATATTCAATAGGTTTTGCATTTTTACCTCTACGTCTTTTACTCGGATTCACCATGCAAAAGTAGCAGTCAGTAATATGGTCATTTGGTTCTCGCCAAATCCTTGGTATTGCAAATTTCATAGACCTTTTCTCACCTCGATACCAACCTAAAAATATAAAAATAAAAATTAATATGTCTATTATTTTGGATTCATCGCTTAATTAAATAAAAATTGCTTACCTTCCAAACACCTTTTACAATAACTACAAGCAACATGTGGAGCCCATGGCTTATCTTGATTCCGTACAGGACAGTCAAAATATGCTTCATAGGCTTCACTGAGAACGTGAGATGTCTTTAGTTCATATTTCACGTCTCGAACTTTAATAAATTGACCACATATAAAACAAAATGCATCAGCATCGTATTTGCACTGTCGTGACGACATTTTAAGTTATTCTGGGCTTGTAAATAACACCTGATGGTTGTTTATCACTCGGGTGCCATCTAGCGGCACGGTGTAAACGTTAATACCCCACTCTCACAGCGCGGTCTTTTAAAAAATATTAAAATCAATTAAAATTTATGAAAAAATTGAAAAATGAGTATTATTATTATAACTATCACAAAAGCAAACTTTATACCGAAAAAAGGTATTTTCTTTTCGTTTTTGTGCATAACTAACTGGAAAATAATAGTATAAACTTTAGGACAAAGAACGAATTTTTTTTTGTAGAGTCGTGAAATTCATTCTTGTACATCCCCATTGGACGATATCAATATACCAAAACTTGATTGAAATAGCCGTTGCTGGAATGTTTCGTCTATAGACTTTTGTCTTCAGGTCTTTCGACACGATTGACACCTCGACATAGATGATAGTGACCCCTCAACCACCCTAATAATATACCCTCTAGTGAAATCAAAAGTACATGAAAATAAATCTAAGCAAATAGTGTTTTAACCAAGTTTTTGGAAATCATTTATCTTTTAAAAGGTTTGAAGAGGGTTGAATTTTATGACATAAAATATTTCAAGTATGAAAAAGTCAATATTAACGGTTGCCAAATTACAAATTATGTCGGGGTGTGTATTGTATAGAAAAAAACCTGAAAATAAGGGTATATCTATAAAAAAGATTCACATGTGTCATCAAAAATTAACACTCATGGATCCCTACACCTCTGAATCTGGGAACAACAGGAATAAATATGTTTTTTGAAATGTTGTACGAAATATCAAGATTTTTCCGAATATTTGAAGAAAAAAATCAAAAATTTGCCGCACATCTCAATATGGCGAAATGCTGGGAGAGCGGCGAGAAAAATAAAATAAACACTAACTGTAGACCAATTTCTAGACTGCTGCTTTTTAAATGCACATGCTTTTCACGATTTTTTTACAGAATCTGTTTTCACCACCATCTCACGTGGGGAATATCATAGGCCATAGAGCAGTGAACTCGGTGAACGTAGTGTTTATATTTATAAATATACACTCAACGAGAAATTATAACTTTAACTTCTCTCCTTTCTCTTTCATTCATTCCTACGATGTAATCTGTGGCTGCCTTTGCATTGGCACTGTCAACATATACATATACGAATTTATATGAAAGAATCTCTTCATCTCTTCGGTTGAAGTATCTCCAGGAATTCTGTAATTGCTGTGGGGGATTTCAGAACTTAAACACTCCTAGATAAACAGTTGTGAATACAGGATGACGCTAAGAAGTAGAATTGCGGATTTAGTTAAAAGTGTGGACAAGGAAGAAAAGTTAACTGCGAAAATCGAGCAAAAATAATTTTACTCTCGAGACGGAATGGGACTGAAAACATTATGATTTTACAATAGTCAATATAATATACAGGGGTTCTTAACAAACACAGGGTTGTATTACATAATATTCTACCCATATGAGCTGACTGAGATGATAATTTCCCTGGTATCATTAATAGTTATCAATTTTTATTGACGTAATGCGAAAAGATTATATAACTTTGAAAAATACATTCTTTCGATTCTCTAATATTCCAACTCCATCACAGTAACCAACAAGTATAAGGAGGGGATGTATCCATGAGTACTCAAACTATGTGATTCGAGAAGGAAGGAAAATTAGCTGGAAAAATATCGTCAACGGTGCTCAAAACTTGATGCGACCCTGAGCATAGACATTTCTCAATTTATTTGGCCTCTGATTTTATAACTCCAGCACAAGCAATGGAAATAGTTTTACGGAGATGTATCACATTATATTCGACCCATATGAGTTGACTGGAATGAAATTTTTCGGTTATTGATTGTAAATGTCTACGTAATGTGAAAATATTGATTAAATTTGATATATTGCAATCCCATCGCAATCTTTCGATTGTCCCATTTTCTAACTTACCCAACGTATGTGATCTGACCAGGAAGGAAAGTCTTTTGCCCTCTGATTTTATAACTCCAGCACAATCATCCGAAATATAGATACAGGGATGTATTACATCAATAATAAAACGAACACAGTTCAAGTGTGTGTGATGTAGAGTTCAATTCAATGAAAAAATGTTTCGTAAGAGCGAAAAATACCTGTCTCTCCACACAATTCCACAAAGTGGAAACCAAGGTACTCGTGTAGAGATCCCAAATTCATAACCCGAACAAAAATCCTCACAAACGACAACCCAATTTTTTTTTATTCTGGAGGAACACATTTTTTACGTACGTTTAAGTAATTGATTATTGAACAGGGTGATCCAAATCATATTATATTCGAAATAAGCAAAGAGGTTGATAATCCTTAATTAATTTTCATTCTGTATAAATCAATACTTTCAATACTGGGGCCCTTCCCAAGGATCCGGGCCCCCTATATTTGCTTTTCGGAAAACCTGCTACTGTGCTCATCCTGTATTTCACTGTAATGATAAAAAGTTTACATGAAAATGTTGCAGAGTATCGAAAGATAATAAACAAATTCCATATGTGTGCGTTCTTCATCGTAAAGCACATTTTCGTGCATAAATTTGTATGAAGTTTTCCCGAGATTGAAAAGCACAGGTCAAGAAACCTTGTATCGCGGCATGCACGTGCATATTATGCACCTGCATTATCGAATATGAAATCCAATATAGAATCTGGGAGGTGAATGTAGACATATCATTTCGTTGGTTTTTATTGCGAGTATACATTTTAATTATGGTTACTAGCTCTAGCTCTGGTGAGTAGCTGTCGATGTCATTTTCAACAAAATACAAATATGCTTAAAATCACATTATTCTTGTTGCAAAGTGGCTCTAGTTTCAATATTCCATAGCAAAATTTGCATACAAAAGTGAACCAACAAAAAAGAGTCGAAATTTTAGGATTCAATCATAAATATTCTTAAAAAGAAAAAGTTCCTCCAGAAAATACTACATTTCACTGGTCTTTTCAGATTTTATCGAATTTCAATTGTAAGGTTAGGAAAAGTCAAAGTTCAAACTGGTTCCAGTTTGGTAGGTCAGGTGTACAGGAAACACTTTCAATAATATTGAGAAATAACCAGACCCTCTGTATTTTTTTTTAAAGGAAATGACAAATTTGATAGGTGTAGCCTAAATGTCATTTCCATCATTTTCTAAGTACAAATTGTTCATTAATTCTGAATCAGCAATAACTGAATAATAAAAAAAAATCCCATATGATGATTATTTTGAAAGTGAGATTGTATATGGTTAGGTTAGGTTCAAAATGAGTGAGTCTGCTCGGCCCTTCACTGCAACTCTTAAGGGTCTATTTTGGCTTAAACCAATTTACATTTCTCCAAATAAACCCAGCTTCTTGAAGGAGCCGATTCGTTTATTTGGTATATGATCTTTCAAGAGGGAGAAGTACCACCTTGTGGTCATCCCCTGGAGACCCTGAACCTAATGCCCATCTTGAAGAGTCTATTTGCCAACTTTAGTAGACTGTTGTGGTATTTTGGTTGTTAATAGAGTTATTTAATTTTTCAATTATTCATTTTTTATTCCGTTGGAAATTTCCCAAAATAATGTGAAAGCCTCAGTGGACATTAGACAGACGTTTTATCTTCGTCCTATACTAACTAGTATAACCCGTATATTTCTTCAACATCCTTATACTAATAGACAAAAGAAAAAAGCATGAATGCCCCTTAAATATTTCTGTTTCTCTGTTTCAGAAGTGTCTTCCAGAATTCGAGAACGCAGCTTTCCAAGTTCAGATGGAGGCGACGAATACCTGTGGTGACAACGGTGAACTAGAGTACTGCCATCAAACAGGTACCACTGGAATCAGGAAATCTTGCGATATCTGCTACCGCAATCTTCACCATGCGCGATATTTGACCGATTTCCACAACCAGGACAATCCTACATGGTGGCAGTCAGAAACTATGTTAGAGGGAATCCAATGGCCGAATCAAGTCAATTTGACGCTGAAATTTGGTAAGTAGAACAGCGAATGTGTATCTCCCTCAAACATTATAAGCAGCCTGATTATTCCCCTTTGTATAAAACAAAACTCTTTTAAAATTTGTGGTTCCGCCCCAACACAATCTTTTGTGATATGTGTGAGTATGTTATGGCATAATATATAATAAACAAGCCAACTGTGTCAAAGCAACACTTCAGTTAGAAGTTGCGCAGTAACATTTATCAAGTTTTTCACAGACACTGTCTATGTGGTCATCCTAGGTGATCAGACTTTCTAAATGAAAACCCAAAACTTCACTTTCTCAGATAATTTGATATCTAGATCACTATTTGATCTACTCGAGGATATGTTAGAGAAGGGCAACATACATCGAGTCCTCGGTCTTTGACGGAACAGTGAAGAGGATTACTTTATATTCAAAATGAATAAAAATACCTTGAATAAATCATTCACCAAAAGGGGGGTTATCAAATCCTAGATGTCCATTTCGATCCGCTTGGTTTTGTAGCATAGAAGCATATGGTGCTCAGGAATCGAATGGGACGACGAACTTCCAGAAAACCTTGAGAATGTTTCGAGTAGATGGATGGAAGTTTTAAAGAGATCGAAACAATCAGAATTCTCAGATGTTATTCAATAAATGTCCCAGAAGGTATTAACCTTTAAATCCTATCATTTCGTGATAGCAGCTAGAAAGCCTATGCCTGTGTAGTTTATCTGAGAGTTACACGAGGTCAACAAATAGAAGTTTCATTAATTGCAGTAAAAACTAAAGTTGAACCAAATACCTTTCTAATCCATGTTCAGAACTTCAGGCAACAGTCATGACAAGTAGACTGCAGTAAAGGGTTTGCATTGTCAATGGACGAGCAGCAGTAAAGTTTGCATTTTTAAACTGTCAGTATTGTAAGAATAGGAGAGTCAAACCAGTTCCACCCCTCATGGGTCAACTTCCCAGTACTAGACTTACTCCTAACACAAGGGCTTTTGTGATTGTCGGTTTGAACTATTTCGGTCCTTTTTTATGCCTCAGTTGGTACAAGGAAAGAAAAAAGAGTGTTTTTTTCACATGTTTAGCAGTAAGGCCCTTTTACCTGGAAATTTCACATTCTCTGAACTCAGATTCTTGCCTTTTGCCAATAAAAAGACTGA
Source organism: Chrysolina americana (assembly GCA_958502065.1). NCBI lineage: Eukaryota > Metazoa > Arthropoda > Insecta > Coleoptera > Chrysomelidae > Chrysolina > Chrysolina americana. The sequence goes on from OY293412.1 coordinate 93,113,643, forward strand.
TAGCAAGAAGAGGAAGACCTAAAATGATTTTCTGTGATAATGGGACAAATTTATGGGGAGCAGATGACGAAATTCGAAGAGCAAAATATGATTGTTATTCATAAGTCCTCTGACTTCAGAGGCTATAACTTCAGATATAATCCTACAGCGGCACCACATATGGGAGGTGTGTGGAAACGATTAAGTGAATCTGTTAATTATAAAAAAAGTTATTCGGACAATCCTTGAAAGATGAAACTATCCAAACACTTTCTGCGGAAGCTGAAAATATTTTTAATTCCCGACCACTTACAGTTTCATCTATAGACCCCACAGATTTCGGCCCTCTGACGCCGAATCATTCCTTTTCTATTAGCATGCGGAAAAGTGGACTTTTCCGTACTCATGTTACTTTCTAAAGTGTAATTTTTCCGCACTACACCTTTTTCAGTTGTAATTCAGAAAGTATAATATGTATTTCAGAAAGTATAATTTGTAATTCAGAATAATAAATTGTAATTCAGAAAACATTAAATGAAAATCAGATTGGTGAAATGAAATTCAGAAAGTGTAACTTGTAATTCAGATTAGTGAATTGTATTTCAGAATGTGTAATTTGTAATTCAGATTAGTGAATTGATAATCAGAAAGTGTAACTTGTAATTCAGAAAGCGTAAGTTGTTATTCAGAGAGTACCAGCTGTAGTTTATTGTTCTCCCATTTCCTATTCTCACATATCAAGTCCTTGACGAGTATAGAATGAAGGCTTTCACGACCGGAAGTATAATCAAGGAGTAAGGTTTCCGAGTTTTGGTTCACCTCCGTGGAGGCGGTTTCTATGACCGTTTCGCTCACAACTGCGGTGAGCATCTTCAGCGTGGATTTTGTCGTATACTGATGAGTATTACGTCGCTCTTCGAGAAGACAAATCCACGCTGATGCTCACCGCATTTGTGAGCGAAACGTCCATAGAAACCACCTCCACGGAGGTGAATCTACCACGGTCCGAAAGCCCGGAAACCATACTCCTTGATTGAGTTCTTGACGGTTTCTGAATTACAAGTGATGGTTTCTGAATTACAACTGACGCTTTCTGAATAACAATTCACTAATCTGAAATTGAAGTTACACTTTCTGAAATAAAATTTGCTTATCTGAATTACATGTTACGGTTTCTGAAATCCAATTAAAAATTCTGAATTACATGTCATATTTTCTGAATTACATTTTACTAGTCTTAATTTCAAGTAACACTTTCTGAATTACATTTGAAAAAGGTGTAGTGTGGAAAAATAAATTTGTTCAGTTTTCAGGGAGTTTACTGACAATTAAATATTTTTTGAACAGTTGGTTAAAAGAATATTTTCCCACCCTCAATAAAAGGAACAAAATGATATCGTTGTCGTGGTTGATGATGATTCTCAAAGGCAAGAATGGAAATTAGGAACACTTGAGCAAACGTATCCAGGTTCCGACGGCAGAATTAAAGTTGTGGAATTCAAAATGGGATATTCTTTATATCGACGTCCAGTTGTTGTCAAGATATGCAAGCTAGAATAATTGGAACCTCAGTGAAATTCATCACCAAATGGAAGAATGTTAAAATTTAGTTGATAACCCTGGTATTTTCAAGTAATTTCATGTGAAGAATGATGTATGTAGGGGATGCCAAGGACATATAGGTATTTTTTGACAAGTTGATTAAAACACTCATAAAAAGTAATACAATTAATATAATTCGAAAGGGAGCGTAACAGTACTGGATCAATGAGCATTAAATGAAAGAATTAAAAATCAATCTAATCAACACAACCTGCATAAACTTACACATATACTTGACTAGAATTGCTTAAAATTCAGTTTATAGTATTATTAGTAACGAAAATCTCATCCAAAGTTGTATATTTGATTTTCCAAATATCCACAAAATCGATAAGTGCTATTGATTCGGATTTTCTCTTAGGACAGTTTTTTGTTGATATTCCAAATATATATCCATTTTTGTAGGACATAATACCACTACATAGATTCTTACTATGGTTCGATTCCAAAATCATAATAGGATCGTACTTTCTTTTAGTGCCCAATACCCATCCTGTTACTTTATAGCCTCGCATTCGATCTGGGCGCTTTGAAATATAAATGCTTTCTTCACGGACACATCCAGGAACATCTGGTTCAACTTGCAGCCCAATGAGGGTGTTTCCCGAAGTGTATAACCATTTGAAATCGACCACGCTATGTAAATTCCTAGTCTTGGACCAATACAAAGACCCACTTGAAACGTAGTAAAGCTTTTTTTCACCCGTCCAATTCCTTCCTAGGGTTACTATAATATTCCTACCCAATATGAGGCCTGTTGATATAAACTCCATACTTTCAGGATCGTCTTCGTACGTTCTCTTCAGTAGAGCTGCCACTCTCTGAACTTTGCAATATGCGAGGTCTTCGTTTTCTTGTGACGGATCTTCCCAATTCAAACACAAGAAGAGAGAGTAGAGAATGATCATTGCGATCAAAGATGGGACGGAGACGATAAGAGTCAGGACCAAAAAATGCGTTAAAGTTTTCATGGCTAGTCACCATAGACATAAAAGTTATTGTTTGAATTTGATAATAGTCATTAATTGACAACTGTCAATAATGATTGATGAACCACAACGTGTGAATAATAGTCAGCGATATTTCTACTAAGGAACATAATATTCCAAAATTAATTTGTTTCATTTTCGCTTACACAGTCAATAAAGTCACAATTTTGTAAATGTTAGTAGAAAGTCATAAACAGCAGAAATTCAGGAATTCAGTAAGTGAAACTACGAAGTTTCAAAAGAACAAAAGTCTTATTCACCACATTGCTAAAAAGTGGTAAATTTTTTAATTTTTCTTTATGTCCCTGTTTGGTGTCGTGCATTTCAGAAATTATGAGAATAGGTACATCGGAAATTTGAAACAAAAAATGCAGCTCTTCCTTTGTCAATGAAAAACGGAACTGAAGCACTAAATAGTCCGAACCCATGGGCCAGTTTCCCAGTATTTTTTAAGCGGAAATTCACACCATAGAAAGGTGCATTCAATTCAACCTCGACAGAAAATACCGGAACAAGGAAATCGCAGTCCTCTCCGATAGTCAAGCAGCCATCAAAGCGTTGAGCTCATATAACATGCCTAGACAAACTTGATGATCTAGGCAGGAACAACAAGGTGGGCAATAAACAAGCAGACACCCTGGCACAAAAAGGGGCATCAACGCCACTGATCGGGCCAGAACCATTCTGCGGACTTGATAATCTTACTTCCAAGAACTCAATAAAACTGAAGAAGCAATGAGAGCAACATACTGGCAATGACTTCCAGGGCTAAGGCAGGCCAAAGATCTCCTCGGCAACTTCAACCAAGCAAGATCGAAGACACTGATTAACCCAGCAATCTAGTTCAAAGACAATCACGGGATTCTTGACGTAGCACTGCAGACTCAAAGAACATCTAAGTAAGCTAGGCTTAGAGGAGGACAGTACCTGCAGATTCTGTGGGGAACATTCAGAAACATCACACCATATATTGATGGAGTGTTATGCTGTACATCACAAGAGGTTGAATACACTGGGATCACACCAGCTGACTGTGGAAGAAATACGACGAATAGACCCCCTCAAAATCCTAAAATTCCTCAAGGAATTGGGGCTTGAGGGGCTGCTGTAAACGAGAACACCTTGAAATAGCAGAAGAAGATGGTGCACAATACCAATACCAATTGTATATAAAAAATTCGTATGTTCCTTTTACATAACCAAATTCGTCTGATAGTTATTTATGATACAAGTGTTGAAAGTGGCAATTTATTTTGTAAGTGGACAAAATCACTTTTAACAAACTTCATCATACTGCTAGTAAAAAAACAAGGTCATAAAATCCAAAGGATTCGATCACACGACCTACATGCTACATGGACTAATAATGCACTTCATTACTGACTGTGATATGACAGTGAGTCAGATAAAAAAAAATCGTTTATTATTTACCACAAATTAATAATATAATTCTTTGTGGTCATAGCTATTACTACTGCAATTACATATTCACGTTGTATAAGATAGGCTGTCACATCCCATTTTTCGTAATTCTCATACTTCCCTGCAGATGTGTTTGGAAATTGAACAAAAACTACGAAATGAGCAACATTTGCATTCTGTTTCATCGACCTTTCGTCTGAAGCCTACTTGTTCAAAGTCGTGCCTCTCAAAGTCTACTTAAAAAAAAACAAAAGCTCTGCATTTCAAAGATGACTTTAACAAAACATCAAGTTTGCTATATCTTTGGATGGTAATTTAGAACTCTACTGAAATATGCAGAAATATATAGATTTTCTCACTGAATAAAATCATTCATCCATATGATAAACTATTTGAAAAATAAATTACTTACACCATTGAATTCTACGTAAAGTGCTTCGGAAATATCTCCATAGAAACAAAGAAATTTTGACAGGAATAGAGGACATTTTCTAAAAACATCGTACGACACAGAAACGTCGATAGGGACCTTCGATTAGGCTACGGTTACTATGCATGCGAATTCGGACAAAAATTTGTTCGAACGAGTTCTGATGAATTCGTTGAAGAAACAAACGCCTGTTTTTCAATGGGGGTGTTTATACTGGCAGCTAATATCATGTCAGAACATGCACGACGTGATATTCGCTGCCAGTATAAACACTTTCATTGAAAAACAGGCGTTTGTTCGACGAATTCGTCAGAACTCGTCCAAACCAATTTTCGTCCGAATTCGCATGCATAGTAACCGTAGTCTTAGCCATAAAAATTTACCCCAGGCACAATCATCAGTTTTCATCTTACTGGTTTGAGAACAGGATATTCCCTTTGAAAGCCTACATTCCAAAATCAGTCGACTCTACGGAAAGGAAATCTAGAGGTAACACGTAAGAAAAAAGCTCATCTTTTAAGGTCTCTCACATTTCTATTACGTTGCAGAGACACAGAAACAACACCAAAATTCATACATTCGAAATGATCAATATACCAAAAGCTCAACGAATATATAACAGAAAGGAGACAGTCTCAATGAGAAAAGTAATTTATTAAACTCTGAAGGAGTTAGCAAGGAATGATGAACAACTTCCAAAACATCACCTCAAGCTAAGCAACTCACTGTGGCAGAATGACTGGGACAATATTGATGACATAACCTCAAAGTAATGGATTTGACTTAACAGTCATCCAATGACAGGAAAGAGAAAAATTCAACTAGATTTTGAGAAAACGACCCGAGAAGCCAAAACTAGACATGAAGCTGGTTGTATTCAATAAATCCGATCGACGAAACAAGACCAACAGAAGAAATCAACGCGAACATAGAAGCCGGAGTTGAAAGAGATGAAGAAGATTACGAAGCGAATCTGCAAGAATTCTTAGAAAAGCCATACATCCAAAATGCATCATTTCAAAAAACCTCAATGCTACACGCTACAGTGGTCTGGAACACCTTTGATTACAGAAGCAAGCTCAATAACATTTTACGAAAATAAGAGGTTTAAAATAAAAAAAAATGGCGGGAAATAACACCTCTCAACTTCAGATGAACTTTTCAAATCGTGAACGGTTTGAGAACGTCGGAATAATAAAATTGGATAATTTTATATAAAGCCTAGTAGTTTGGGTAGGTATCCAGGGAGTTACGAAGTTTTGAACTATTAATGTATATTATGGCAAAGAATAGTTATTTGAACCAAAAATTTAACTAATTATATACTTATTACAATTCTAAAGAGGAAATAATGAATTATCATGATCTTCTTTCTTCTTACCATTTATCAAAATCGTAAGTCATTATCGATTTAGGCCAAAAGATCTAGATCATTTATCATAGAACTTTTTAGCGTTGATCTGTGGAATATTTCTTACCATCGATTATTCCCGACAAAATGATGCCAAATTCTATGAAAGAAACTGTTCAGCAAAGTTCAAATTGAAACCTGCTTGAGTGAAATTGATTGCTTCAATATCATTCTTCACAGAGGGAAATGTCTATATTCGAATATTTGGATTTCAGTTCTGCCTCAAAGTCGGCAAGTAAGAGATCCTGTTCATTTGGACTTTGTCCCCTACAGTCTCTAGAAGATAAACCAACAATACATCCATTTTCTATACTGATAATACCTCCGATACCGCCCGTACTAGTAGCATACTCCACATGGATGATATCGTGCTTATATACAGAAACCGTTTTCCATCCTTTGTATATAAGCGGCTTATTTACTTCTTCGTGATTTGTAATGTTGATGCTTTTGCGGACGCAGGTAGGAAAATCAGGTTCACTTCGAATCCCAAGTAAGGAAGACGCCTTATTTGGTAAAGTAAAATACTCCAAATTGACGATACGATGTAGATTTCCATTCCACCAATGCATGGATCCACTTATAAGGTAATAATGGGTGCTAATGTTAGGGAAGTCACTTGGTGGCATACAGCATCCTTGTGCTACAACGACATCCTTGCCTATTATCAGACATGTGCATACGATCTCGAAACTGCTCTTATCGTCAGGGTAAATAGTTTTCACCAAAGCTGCCACTTGCGGATTGCAACAATCAACATCTTCATGTAAACCGTCACAATTCGCTCTTTCCTCGGCGAAACCAGATAATGATGCTTTTTGTTCTCTGTCCAAATCTCCGGACATGTCTGTATTCCAGTAAGTAAAGCATAGAATATACGTTATGATCATTGATATCAAAAACGGACCGGCAACGGCTAGAGTGAGAATCAAAAACGATGAAGGTACCATGACATGTCACTTTTACTTATGACAGATAAATATGAAAACAGAATTTAATCGATCAAGAAGTAAGTAAGTAAGAAATGATTATAGACCGTCAGATAACGACAGATTTTGCTGACTCATTTTCTATCTTCTGGAATTTTAACCGCTGGAAATTATGTCAGTGTTGAGCCTAAAAAATTAAAATTTTGCGATCGGACGTGTGCTAGGCATATTGAAAATTCAATTTCTTTTTGCAGAAAAAAATGTTTTTTTCATTTAATTTTCTCGTTTATGTCTCTCTTTTAATACATGAATAGGTATAATAATCTAAAAGTGAATAACCAAAGCCATAAGGTTTGCACGTACTTAAACCTGAAAAAAATTTCCCATAAGCCGGAAAGTTATTGAGGTACATTGTCAGGGAGGAAAATTTTGTAAATTTTTTTTCGTTGTCTGGCAAACTTTCTCGTTTATGGCATATGAACCCTATGATTTTGATTATGGATAAAGATCATAATTAAATTCCCATAAACTTTGCATGTACCTCAAGAAAAGCCATAAGTCGTAAAGTTGTAGGAAAATTTGTGGAAATTATTTTCATTCTCTCGTTGATGGGAATTGGCATGTGAGAAGAAAATAGTATGTCAAGACAAGAAAAAAAAGGTATAAGTCTGAAACATTTAAAATGGAAGCACGCTTATAAAACATACTTTTTTCAACAGATTGGAATGCTTTTTTTCATTAGGTAGATAATCAAAAAGTCCACTAGAACACCAAGTTTCATAAATAAATCTTCATTTTCAGTGCAAACTATTCTTTTTTCTCGAGGAAAAAACTGAAAAATTTATTAGCGATTTTTTTTTAAATCTGACTACACCACTGGGTTCGTGACATTTTCAAGTGATTTATTTTATAATTTTGTTGAAATTCATCCATCAATAAAAAAGTTATGGAAGAATTAAATATAAAAAATGCCGTTTAATAATACTAATAATATAATAATACTCCCTCATAAACACTCGTTGAGTGTACCCAAAGGCATAGCCTGTGCGGGTAGAGGACGGCTATTATTATTATTTGCCGTGGCGCTCCGGGGCGACTTACTGATGTTTCAGGTGATGTATTCACTTTTCAGCTGTAGGAAAACCCGGAAAACCTACAGCACGGGTGGTCGGTGTGCACTCCAAGCTAGCACTAGACGAGATTGGCATCTAGACAACTCACCATACACTTGCTTTTCAACAAGGCATGCGGTCGTCTATCGATCCGATATAAAGTAGTTGAGAAAAATTCTCGTACCTATATCGGACTCGAACCGACTATCGCTATGCTGGAGTTTCGAACCGCCTGTGCCTTCGACCGCTGATCCACCGACCAACCGATCATTTCTTACTTACTCTTATCCAAAATTCAGAATACACCACTGGATTCAGGGAGTCTCAAAATATAACTGATCAGAATTTCATCGAAATCTATTAATAAATAATAATGAAAGAATCATTAAAAAAATGATATTTTCACGAAATTCCATCAACAAATTATCCTATGATTTTCTCAGTTATGAATATTGATCAAATTCTGACCAGTGATATTTCGAGACTTCCTGGTGTATTCCAAATTTTGATAAGAGTTCTGAAATTGAATTGGTGGATTGATTAAACGGCATATTTTTAAAATTTAATTTTCCTATAACTTTCTTATTGATGGACGAGTTTCAACAAACTTTTGACAAGAACTATTTGACAATGTCGCGAATCCAGTGGATTGGTCAGATTTTTTCTGAGAAAATTATTTTAGATTTTTACCTTGAAAAATGATAATAGTTGGCACTGAAAATGAAGGATTACTCATTAAACTTGTTGTTGTTATTGAAAAATTAAAGTTTGATATGGGTGCTTCCATTTTAAAACTGAAATGCCCATAATTTATACTGGGTGATCCATAATTATAGAAACTATTCACAATAGAGTTCAAGTGGACACGCAGTATTTTTGGGTTGAGTTAAGAAGTTTGTTTAATTTTTCCAAACTATATAATCATATACTTCAAAGCATACAGAGTGATTCAGTCATAATAAAACTGCCAACCTGATAAAAATTCACGAAAACCACATTTATTTGAAAATTTTTTGGACTTCGACTCCTTTGAGGTAGGAGTTTTCTTTCACCACTGTACTTGATATGCAAACACCAATACGGCTGAGAGTTTTTATCCAATTTCTATGACCAGATATTTTTTTATGTAGCTGCCAATATGAAAATAAAAAATTTTAAATTCTGACTGAAATGAAGTGAAAACACACTCTTGAATGATCCCAATCTACTAGTAAAAACACAAGAAGAATCTTAACTTGTGGTTTGAAGTAGCCAAGAGAAACTGTTTGCGTTTACTTGTTTAATAAATACTGAGGCCAAGATAGGATTGACCAGGATTAAAATGGCATTTCAGAGATAATTTTTTGGAGATGGGAAAATTGGTGAAATATTTGTAATTTATTGATAATCTTCGGAATAACGTCAGAAATAAACGAAAGTAAGTATCGAAAAAATATCTTTTATTCATATATATAAAAAACAAAATTCGCATTTCAAATGAAAAAATTGTTTGTCAAAGAGAGAAACATTTCCTGCAATAATTAAAAAATTCAAGAATTTACTCCACTAATTTTGTGTCCGAATACATAATTTTGAAATCATGACATTTCGTATCAAATGAGGTTCAACATTGTCACCAGCAGTAAGCAATATTTAGATACACTTTCACTTTCTACAATGTGGGGTATTTTCTGTTCCTTGGACTCCAAAGCAAAACTTTGATGTCATATTCTAGTAAAAAAATTAACCATAAACGAGAAAATGAAAAAAATTTCCTGTGATTTTTCTGCAAGTTTTCCAGTTTCATATAGTATTAAGCACGAACTAGACTTATGGCTATTTTATAACAGACTTTTACATTAACAAATTTTTATTGCACATTATTTCGTTGACGATAAAGTTTGCCGGAAAACGAAGAAAATTTTCCGTTCGGAAAATTGACCTCAACAGCTGACCGGTTTATGGGATTTTTTTTTTCGGGTTCATAACAATAGTAAATTTTATTCCTTCGATTGCCATAAGCGAGATAATGCATCAGTAATCAACTATTTTTTTACAAGATCGCGCCCCTGTTGTGCAAAACTTATGGCTTTTGTTTTGCACTATAAATTATTATACCTATTCATGTGTTATATGCCATAAACGAAAAAAATAAAAAAAACAAATGTTTTTGCAAAAGGAAAATTAATTTTCTATATGCCTAGCACACGTCCGATCGCAAAATTTTAATTTTTTGGGCTCAACACTGATATAAATTCCAGTGGTTAAAATCCCAGAAGAGAGAAAATGATTCGTTATGTTAGTTCAATTGACCTGGATGTAGATAACAAGGTAGTACGTTTATCCGGCTCCACCTCAAAATGAAGAGAAGTGATTTAATTCTACACCAATCAGAAAAACATAGGTTGAGTGAATTTTTAACAAAAATACTAGTTGATCAATAAAGATTGATCATAACTCCCTTGAGACATTATAGATTCTATGATTTCCTCTACCTTTCACAAGTAAAAATGGAATAAGAAATGGAAACAATTTCTTATTCTGTATGGCTGGAGCTTCTGTTCACTACTATCGAGGCGTCTGCCTCTTCTAATGGCAAAGTAGACAACATATGCACCGTTTTATTTCTTAATCCTCCAAATAACCCCTTCGCCACCGTGGTACTTTTCAAACATCCGTGTCTTTTTAAGTTAGTCATAGTTGCTCCTGCATTAGCTAGAGCAGTTAGTAGCAGAAGTGCGACGAAGGCAATGTCCCGTAAAGAAAGAAGATGGGGTTGGCAATACTATTTTGCCAGAAGCTCAAAAAAAAATCGTTCAATACCTTCAGGAGGCGAAGACATATAATAATATACTTAGGTACTCCTTTAGCTCTTTTCGATTCCTATTTTAAGGATAGAAGACAGTCAGTGTGATTCGATGGTATTATTATCAGAAACAGTGGCAATGCAGTATGGAGTACTGCAGGCCGCAGGGTTCCATTCTGAGTCTCCTTTTATTAATTGATTGTTATTACAATATCAGAAATGAAATTTGAAGGAGGATTGAGCGAGAACTGAAAATGATTTTGTTGAAATCGCAAAAATTTCAGTCATTTTGTTGATCCTTTTTGGAATTCAAGTTTTCATACATAAATCGAAATGAACTCGTCAAAATATGTAAAAGGTCGGTGAACAATTTTTCGAAATATGTAAAATTTTAAATTTTAAAAAAGGTTATTTCGAAAGTGCAGAGCCCAGACGGCACCCAATATTCCTGGAATATGCCTACAACATCCTATTTTCCAACAGATATTGCAATATTCCTGGAATATTCCATGAATATTTATTTGATCTTATACACATTGAGAATATTCCTGGAATATATTTTCACTCATATCCATGAGATATTCGCCTTGAATATTGCTGGTATATTCAAAAGGCATATCAAGCAGAAACGTAAGATTTTGAATATTCTGGGAATATTCAAAAGGCATGTCAATTTGAAGAAACGTTTTGTTAGAAAAATATCAAAAGTTTCTCGAATATGTATTAAATGAAAACTGAAAAACCGCATGCATTTATAAAAACTTTTTAAGTTTCGTAGCCAAAATGACCCATTTAATTAGTTAGTTTATGAAGTAGTACGTTTGAATTTTGAAGTAGAATTTCAACCAATCCAATGTTTCGGTTATCTACGCTCGACGCCGGAGACACAAATAATGCTGATTGGCGCTACGATCAGTGTATGGATATTTGACATTGTCATCTGTAATTGTCATTTGTCAATCGTCAAACGCGCTAAGAAAATTAAATTTGTTTAGTTTAGATGTTTATAGTGAAAGTGAAAGCTGAAAGCTCTCGTATGGGTGGAAGTGTTGTAGTGCTGTTGAGACTATTTTTACATATTCCAGAAAAAGTTGATAGAAAATATCCGCAGTTGAAATCACCCAACGACTCCTGGTAAGATAATTCGGAATTTAACTCATTCTCCGAATCTCCTTATCAAAAGTTCCAAAATCTTTTCTGTTTTTAGTTTTCATTCGTTAGTATAATAAATAATATATTTTTCCAGGTAATAATTTGCAACTATCCAGCTCGTGTCAGTTTGTAACAGTATCGGTGGACTAAGAAAAGGAAGTGAATGCATTAACTCGGATCTGTCGAACTCAATAATCTATTTCACCGCAGCAAAACAAAAATATTTATCCTGTAAAAGTGAGTAAATCTCTAAAAAGTATATTTATGCATTTTTTTTATTAAACTTTCCTTTGTTTTGTAGAGATTCTACTGAAAGTTCTTTGGGACTTCTGAATATTTTTAAGATAACGGCTATAAGAAATTCTAAGAAAGGAAATAATATCCAAGATAATCCAAAATCAGTAGATATCGATATCCCATCATAGTCTTTCATAATAGAGTTGATGGAGTTGGATGGAAAACTTACTGACAAAAACATAGTATTTTTTACTTCCTTCACGATTACTTTGATAGTGCTTGTTGTTAAATTGTTATTAGTGCTCTATAACTGAAAAGATGTAATAATTTTATTTATAGATGACAAAGCTTCTTCATGTCGCATCAGTGTATTAGGAGATGTATGCCTCGGTTAGTTGACGATGATGTTTTAAGGTACCTTTAGCTAGGTTGGAGGAAATGGAAGGAAAAAATTATCTAACCTAGATATGGCTACTTTGATAAAAGGTAAAAATATACCACAGAGAATCTCAGATGACGTCAATTTGAATTAAAATTTACCTTCACTTAATTTATACCATGTACTTAGTTTAACATATATGAAAAAAACGTTTTTTCTCAATGTTGACCAACTGTTCTCGAATATTTAATATTTTTTTCGGTATTTACATAATCTGCACTCCTATATGTAATAAGAGAAATTGTATATAAAAATTAGAGGCTTGGTCAGGCAGGTACTTCAATTAAATTAAATTTTAGACTAACCTTACCATAGTGTTTTTACAATATTTTAATGTCAAATATCATGTATTTACTTACATCATTTTCAAGTATTCCCCCTTTATAAAATGTTGCAAATATCAATATGATTAATTATCAAAATAAATATGATTCATCAATTCTTTTCGATAATATATTGATGGTATTTTTAGGGGTATGTAAGAAAATCCCACTCGCATAGCAATTTACTGAGAAGTTGAAGAAAAACATGCTATTTTCCTGCTCTAAGCTACTGAGAGTTGCAATAGGACACTGTAAGTATATTATTGTACAATGAGGCTTATTTTCTTCTAATTGTTTTTTTAGGATCAAGAAAAACAAAGAAAGATCCTGAAGAACTGAAAGGTGCAATGAGACCGATTTGAGTAATTTGTGTTGGTGAACTGAATTTCTAAAAGTCTTGATAATTGCCAAAAAAGAGTGTATTAGAATACATATGTATGTTGTTTTTGTCGTTTTTGCAATAAATACTTTTTTCTGTATTTAATTTTTTATTCTTATTCAACATTGGACCTCATATTTTACTAATAATGAATTATGGTGGATTACGTAAACTTCTCAAAATTGTTTAGGGCATTGACCCATACAAAATAATCAAAAAATTATCAGAATTTGCTGAAAGCCATTTTCATAGGGTTTTGTGCCCTGTCCTTTGAGTCATTTCGTGAATCCTTGGTGGAATTCGAGTTTTGATACATAATTCGAAATCAGCTCGTCAAAATACCTAACAGACAGGTGAGCGATTTTTCGAAAATTGTGAAATAAAAATTTTTGGAAAACGACTTATTTCGAAAGTACAGAGGTTACATAAAAATCCTACCAAATCTCAATTTGACTCGGAATCGGTTTTAAATTTGGTAAGCATCTACAAAAAAAACAATTCTACAAAAATGAGTCGGAACATAATCGAAAAAAATTTTTGGCGGGAAATAACAGCTCTCAAGTTCAGATGAATATTTCAAATTGAGAACGGTTTGATATAGAGCAATTCTGTGAATGCCAATCAATTCTAAATGGCAGAGTCAGTACAGTCTGGGAATTTCAAACGAATATATCACCGGACAATATTTTTCATAAACCGAGAAAAACACTTGGAATATGCGTATCACATGTTTTGGAGGATATGGAATATTCATGGCATATGCCAATATGCCGGTATAAGATGTATGGAATATTCCTGGCAAATATTTCATGGTGACCTTGAATATCTATGGAATATGCATAGCACATGTTTTGGAGGATATGGCATATCCCTAGAATATGCCAATATTCCGGTGGAATATGCCTAGGATATTCATGCAATATTATTGTGCCGTCTGGGAGGTTCCCTTAAAAGCCTACCAAATCTCTGTTTGACTCGAAATCGATTTCAAATTCGGTGAGCATATAGAGAAATTATTGAATTTTATGAAAACGAGATAAAAAAATTAAAAAAATTGATGGGAAGTAACAGCTCTCCATTTCAGATGAACTTTTTAAATCGAGAACGGTTTGACATTGAACAATTCTGCGAATGCCAATCGGTTTAGAATGACAAAATTAGTATTATTTTGGAATTTCAGGTAGATCGGCAGCAAAATATTTATTACTCGAAAAAAGTCCGAAAAGCATGAAAATCACAAAATAATCAGAATCACTTGAAATTACCATCTTATACTCAAAATTCCATCCTGATTCCGAAAATGTATGATATGGATTTGCTTAGATATAATCAAGTAGTAAAAAAACGTCAAACATTTCCTCGCACTATCCATATTTACTGCTTTGAGTGGTGTTTCTATTCCAAACTTTATTTATTATTTCCTCCACTTTACTACTTGTAATTAGTTAAACTAATAAGTTTTGGTGTACCCTGTACAATTGAGTATTACTGACGTTTGATTTGATAAGATTTCTGCATCAAAAATGAATAAATCATAATTTTTATGGAAGACACCATAAAAACAATGCATTTTGGATTATTCAACTTTGGCGCCCTCTAGCGGCTGTCCCAATCATACGATCCTCTTATAACTTCTCAAAATTGTTTAGGGCATTGACCCATACAAAATAATCAAAAAATTATCAGAATTTGCTGAAAGCCATTTTCATAGGGTTTTGTGCCCTGTCCTTTGAGTCATTTCGTGAATCCTTGGTGGAATTCGAGTTTTGATACATAATTCGAAATCAGCTCGTCAAAATACCTAACAGACAGGTGAGCGATTTTTCGAAAATTGTAAAATAAAAATTTTTGGAAAAAGACTTATTTCGAAAGTACAGAGGTTACATAAAAATCCTACCAAATCTCAATTTGACTCGGAATCGGTTTTAAATTTGGTAAGCATCTACAAAAAAAATAATTTTACAAAAATGAGTCGGAACATAATCGAAAAAAATTTTTGGCGGGAAATAACAGCTCTCAAGTTCAGATGAATATTTCAAATTGAGAACGGTTTGATATAGAGCAATTCTGTGAATGCCAATCGATTCTAAATGGCAGAGTCAGTACAGTCTGGGAATTTCAAACGAATATATCACCGGACAATATTTTTCATAAACCGTGAAAAACACTTTCTCTAAATTTTTTAATTTTTTATTTTTTGAAAAATTCCACCGTAACCTCAAACAGATCTTTTCGAGCTGATTCCGAATATATCATCAAAAATTAAATTTGATGAAGGATTGAGCGAGAATTGAAAATTATTTTGTTGAAATACGTAAATGTCTGTGAGCAATTTTTCGAAAAATGTAAAATAAAAGTTTTTAGAAAAAGCTTCATTTTGAAACTACAGAGGTTCCATAAAAAGCCTATAAAATCTCTATTTGATTCAGAATCGATTTTAAATTCGGTGAGCATATTCACGAAAAGTTTAATTCCACGAAATTGAAACAAAAAAAAATTATATAAGATTTGATATAGGGCAATTTTGCGAACGCCAATCGATTCAGAAGGACAAAACTAGTATTGTCTGTGAATTTCGAGTAGATTGGCAGCAAAAAATATACTACTCGAAAAAAATCCAAGGGGTATACCCCTAAAAATCATGGAAATTACAAAATTATCAGAATAACTTGAAATCATCACCATATAGTAAACATTTCTTGCTGATTCCAAAAATGTATGATTTGGATCAGTTCAGATACAAGGTGTACCATAAAAGGGCGAAAAAACGTCAAAAATTCTCTTTCACCATCGATTTTTCAGAAATGTTTATATTTCAGTTTTGGAAAATTCGCAAACCGCTATCTCACTTATCTTCCGAATATAATATTATCAAAAATGAAATTTGATGGAGGATTGAGCAAGAACTGAAAATCGCAAAAATTTCAGTAAATTCGTTTATCCTTGGTGGATTTAAAGTTTTGATACATAATTTGAAATCAGCTCGTTGAAATACGTAATAGATCGGTGAGCGGTTTTCGAAAAATGTAAATTGAAAATTTTTGGAAAAAGGTTATTTCAAAAGTACAAAGGTTCCTTATAAAGCCTACCAAATTTCCATTTGACTAGGAATCGATTTCAAATCCGATGAGCATATACAAAAAAAATTAAATTTCATAAAAATGAGACGGAAAAAAATGAAAAAACTTCGAATGAACTTTTTAAATCAAGAACGGTTCGAGATAGAGCAATTCTGCGAACGCCAATTGATTCAGAATAACGAAATCAATCAACGGATTATGATTTTCATATACTTAAGTAACGTGGAAAAGCATATTTTCAAATTTTTTTTTTCATGTTTCGAAAAATCCCAAGGTATCCCCAAATAAATCTTGTCGAGCTGATTCCGAATATATAATCGAAAATGAAATTTCATGAAGGATTGAGCGAGAACTGAAAATGATTTTGTCGAAATCCCAATAATTTCAGTCATTCCGTTAATCCTTGGTGGAATTCAAGTTATGATACATAATTTTAAATCAGCTCATCGAAATACGTAATATGTCGGTGAGCAATTTTTGGAACAATGTAAAATAAATTTTTTTGCTTATTTAAAGAGTACAGACGTTCCGTAAAAAGCCTACCAAATCTCTATTTGACTCGGAATCGATTTCAAATTTCGTGAGCTCATACAAAAAAAATTGAAAATTTCAAAAATATTTGGCGGGAAATGACAGCTCCCAAATTTAGATGAATTTTTCAAATGGAGAACGGTTTGAGATAGAGCAAAATATTGTCCGTTGATATATCCATTGCAGTTCAAACACGTTACTACTTTTGGCATTATGAATCGATTGGTGTTCAGAGAATTGCTCTATCCCAAACCGTTCTTGATTTGAAAAGTTCATGTGAAGTTGAGAGCTGTTATTTCCCGCCAATAATTATTTGGAATTTTTCCATCTCATTTCCTATCCAATTATCGAAATCATAAGTCCTATAAAATGAAGGCAAAGGATCCCGCACGGAATACATGGGATTGTGGTTGATTGCGGAATTCAATGAAACTCGGGTATGTTGTAGATCACAATCTGTCGGTAACACTTTAAATGGACCATAATCAAATCGTATGATCAGTTTCGGAGAAACAGGGTGATTTAGAAAGAACACAACTAGAACACAAAATAAAATTAATTCACACAAATTGAGATTATTTCTGATTTATTCACGTGATTTGGATAAAATATGTCATGCCTTTGAAAACGCCATACTATTATGATGCAAAACATTAATTAGCTTACCGGGAGAACTCAAAACATCCAATTTCAACGTTGTTTACTCCACTTAGTATTATTGAGATATTTTCTAATTTAATTTCGAGATGTGGCTGGGTAATTGGCCGCAGTGGACTAGCGCTCTATCAGTCAGAGGGACGTTCGGTTCCCAGCATGATCACTGGTCTCGTGCTGGGAATCGCACGTTAAAAGACCTCGTTAATTCTTAGCTCGCACAAGTTTCGACTTCTGAGGGCTGTCGTTCGTAGAGGGATCACAGCAGGTTAACGGAAAAAACAATTTTAAACAACAACAATAATTTTTAATGTTTACAATTTGAAAAAGCAATACTATCATGATACAAACACACTATTTTACTATATCGGGCTGATCAGAAAAGTACTTGAAAATATCCTATTAAGAAGTTATGTACGTCATTCATTCAATAGAATCCTTACAGAACCCTATATTTTCAACTTACAACACTAATTAATATGTGAAAACCCTTAAACCATGATAATTGAAAAACCACAAGCCACATTTATATTTAAAAAATACAAGGACTCTACAAATATGTTTGCCAGTGCCATATGTTGGCAACTATTGGTAAAATGGTAGGCAATTACTGGTTACTTGGCTAGGTTCTTCTTTCAGACCGCAATGAATAATTCAACGGTCAGGTATTTTGAAAAAAGTATAGATCTGGCAATAAAGAAGTAAGATTAGGACACTCAATAAATGCAGCACCAACAAATATAGGCTCCTCAAAGAAGGACAGCAGAGAGAGAACTGAAGAGAATGAAGACAAAAGAAGAAATGGAGGCAAAAAAGTGCATGAAAATGATTTTTAGAAACCAAGAAAACCGAAAATGAAAGAAAGTATATCAGAAGAGACAAGAAAGTGATGAAGAGCCGATACCGTACGAAAAGTCTTCAACCTAACCTGACTCTCAGTAAACTTAAATAAATGTACTTACCGTACCCTAAAGTTGAATTAACAGTTATAATATTTTTTATACCTGATCATATCATTATTATTCATAAGGTCCTTTACATGAAATATTTCCGATGGCAGTTATTGGGTGAGAAATATGGCAATAATTGGTGAATTTCAATTATTGCTATGGCAACAATTGGTGAATCGACATGACAATTTTTAATTATATTTTAAAATTTCAAAGGAGCTCTTTCAGCACGAATCATGCAGTACCACCAATCTAGAGATTCATTTTCAGCAACTAGTACAGTCATATCGATATTTTTTTCAATATCAAAGTCAAAAATGAATCTGAATACCAATTCAGTCCTTCAAGTGGCAATTATTGGCCTAAATTACTTTCATTTTGTGTTTTCGTAACATCTTTCAAAATCACCCTGTTTCTCCATAACTAATCATACGATTTGATTATGGTCCAAAGTGATACCGACAGATCGTGATCAACCAAAATCCCATGTATTCCGTGCGGGGTCCTTTCATGAATCAAACTATTCAACAAAGTTCAAAATGAAACCTTTTCTCAGTGAAATTGATTGCTTTAATGTCATGATTCACAGGGGTAAATGTCTAAATTTTTATATGTGGATTTCAACTTTTTCTCAAAGTCGGCAAATAACAGGTCTTCGACCGGAGCACGTCCTTCTTTCTCCGAACAGTATCTAGTAGATAAACCAACAGTACATCCATTTTCTAAACTGACAATACCGCTAATACCGCCCGAGCTAGAAGCATACTCCACATGAATGACCTCGTGTTTAAATTGAGAAACCGTATTCCACCCTGTGTATATAAGCTGCTTGTTCATAACTTCCTGCTTTGTAATATTAATTCTAGCCTCACGGACGCATGCAGGAAAATGAGGTTCACATTGAATCCCAAGTAAAGACATGTTATTCGGTGCCGGAAAATACTCCAAACCGACGATTTGATGTAGATTTCCTTTCCACCAATGCATGGATCCACTTGTGAGGTAATAATAGGGGGTGGCAGAGGATTCCTTTGGTGGTGGTTTTGGTGGTATACAGCATCCAAGGGTTACCGCTATCTTCTTGCTGATTATCAAACATGTGCATACCATCTCATAATGGTTGTGATCGTCAGGAAAGATTGTTTTCACCAGAGCTGCTACTCGCGGATTGCAACATTCTACACCTCGGTTTCTATCACCATCCATATCCCAATCTCCTGACATGTCTGTATTCCAGTAAGTGAAGCATAGAATATACGTTATGATCATTGCCACCAAAAACGGACCGGCAACGGCTAGAGTGAGAATTAAAAACGATGAAGGTATCATGACATGACATGTTACTTTAACTTTTGACAGACAAATACAGTGTCACTGAGATGCCTAAAAATAAGATGTCTAAAAACCCTGGTGATTGGAATGATTCGATTTTGTTCTGATCTTTTCGGACGGCAACACCTGTTGCATTACGTCCTAGTTCCCGATTCTCCGCTACGCTGTGCTTACATCGCTGACAGAAAACTGTTAGGCAGCTTACGCATAACGGCGTTTTGCGTTCACGACTTTTATTTTTATTCTGTTATCTTAAAAACTATTGAAGCTGTCATACATTTGACATTTTTATTATGTTGATCTGATTTCCGTACTCATTTTGAATTTTTGATATAGTTGTGATATACTTCGTGTAGTTATTGTAGTTTCGGAAAGAGTAGGAAATATGAGTGAATGTCGAATTCATACGAAATTTCCACAGATGGCTTATTCAACCCTTTGTGTACTGACCGGACTCTGAAGTCCCTTAATGTTAACAAAGCAATCTCTTGAAAAATAGACGAAGTATTGAATTGAATTGAAAGCTTTCAATACCCTGTTTGTATTGGTTATATAAATCATAGGTGGCAGAACAAGTTGAAAGTGCAAGAAGTGCCATTTTATTGTGATTTCTGTGGTGGTACTGCTGTAGCTAGTGACATAATTTGTTATAGGTTTTATTGGATTATTTACTCAAACACATTGTTGGTATTTATTACAAACGTGACTAATAGACATTCAAGATTAATGTTGACATCGTGGTTTGGATAAATATAACAAAACTTATTTTTCAAGACAGGTAATATTCGTGGGACATTGAAGTCCCGTCAGGACTAAAGTATCTAGTGGATAATTTCAAAGGTGATTTTGTTTTTCAACCAATTTTCAGCAAATTTTTTTTTTCATTTAGCAAAATTTAGCATTTCTAAGAGATCGTGGCGTAAAAATTACTTCCTCTCCGATGAGGAACTTTTACATGCAACTGATGAGACCCTCATGGAGTTTGCCACTTGATAAAAACTTGATAACAGATGAAGAATCTAACGATACTGAAGAGGTTTCTGAAAGTAACAATCATTTCGAATATTCAAGTTACATATTGCCCATCCCCCATCAGACAATGAGATTCAGTCAAATGACGAAGAATCTAGACCACACTTCAAATGTTCTGGATGTAGTATATTTGTGTACCAATGAGAAAAAAACTGTTTTTCTGAATATCATGATATAAATATATATACAAAATCAATAGTAATAGTCATACTAATGATTATTATTATTTTAATATTATTTTTTACAGATTTTCTTTATTGATAATTAGGAATCACTTAGTCCTAACGGGACTTCAGAGTACCATAGTTATATTACTATTTAGTCCTGACGGGACTTTCAAGTCCCGTGTCCCCAACCCCCCTTTGGGGATTGAGAAAACAATTCAAAAAATTCACATTCAAATTAGACCCATTTAGCATCATTAACATAATGAAAAATATTATTCTGAAAGTTTTTCTCAATGTCGGACTCTAAGAGCGGCTTTACATTTAAGCAATGCATTTGCAATGCAAGACAGGTATTGCAAGGCAATTTAGAAATTGTGTCTTACATTTATGCAATGATTGTTGTGTTGCCAGCAGTTTATACCAACATAATATATTTCGAGAATATCTAACCTCAATAAAATATTTTGATATTTTGTTGGTTTTTACTTTTCTGAAATTCGAAAAATGACATTCCACCTATCACTAACGTTTCTGACAAATTTTCTATTTCTTTTTTAAGTTGGAGTTAAAGGTTAGGAGACATTCGAAAAACAATATCTACAGGTACTTTAGTGTGCTATTGGCATTGAATTTCTCACCAGAAAACTCACTTGAATTGCTCACGAATTGCGTGAAAATTTCAACCATTCGAAATTTTTTGGGCTTGCATATAACTTACGTGGGCGCAAGCGCAACGTAAAATTTAGTCTTGCATTGCACAAAAATTGCATGAAAATTGCATAATGTAAAGCCGCTCTAAGGGTTGAACATGAAAAAAATTAAATATCCTTTGAAAATTTTCCGCGGGAAGGTCATTTTCACATTTTTTTTTTAAAGTATGCTATACTAATTTTCAAAACACAAACATTATTCATTGGAATTGTATTTCATTGTATCTTTTTGGTTGAAATGCACTGTCTTAAGACGAAAATACTTCAAACATATAGTTGTAGCAATTTATGAGTAAAGTAATCCACAAAAATTAAAAAAAAGAATAAATAGTATTCAATAGACATGCAATCATTTTGAATGGCAAATGACAGCTCTCTCCTATCTCGTAACAGCGACGCAAATTTTGCGAGTTGTTTTTTGTACATTTATAATTCACAAACGAGTTTTACGTACATTGTTATCCACACAAGACAAAGTAGAAATCTTTTTTTGTGTGGTGAGAATGTGCCATATCGAGATGTTGTTTGTATTTTCAATCACCAGCATCCAGGAAGAAATATTCACTTTGGTAAGGAAGATATTGAAGAAACTAAAATGAAGGTGTCTGCCAAAGAAGTGTGCATATTGAAGTATACACTCATACGAACTTTTCTGTGAATATCGTGAATTCATTTCCATTTTTTCCTCAAGTCATCAAATGCCATGCGAGTTTTAATGAGACATGCTTGGTTTCATTTCTGAATTTGCAAGACAAGCAGTCGGTTCATGTGAATTGTAAATGAACACTTCCTTTAGCTGTCATGCTTGTTGTGTATGCAACAAGACACAAATCCTTTGCTAATGAATATTTATATGACATGAAACGTGGGCTCTTTCATCTGCTATGCAATCACGTAAGCATTTTGATGACCCCATAAATCAGTTGTATCAATTGAATTATCAATTTTGAGGCAATTTTCATCAGATTATTACTCCCACAAACAAAGCAACTGGATAGGGATAGTTATGAATACTCAGGCACCTCCAAAAAAATTGAATAATTCGTGTTCGAATTTGAAAGTTTTGTGAATAAAAATATTCGTTTACACATATTGGTATATTCAAGAAATTATGATAAAAATCACAATATTTTTTGATAACCCTAATAACTTGGATAGTAAGAGTGAAATACCTATAAATTGTTGAAATAATTTATGGTTAACGTTATTATAGATTATTGCTGTCACATATAGTACCAGAAATTATTGTAAATCTAATATATAAAATTCTCGTGTCACGGTGTTCGAACTTGAACTCCTCCGAAACGGCTCGACCGATTTTGATGAAATTTTTTGTGCTTATCCGGTATCTATGAGAATCGGCCAACATCTATTTTTCATCCCCCTAAATGTTAGGGGTAGTCCACCCCTAAATTTTTTATTTTATTTTTTAGACAAAATTTTTAATTTCTATTTTTTTATGATACAACATTCAAAAATACATACAATCCTCAATTTTCACCCTTCTACGATCAACCCTTATTTTTTAATAGCCATTTTAGTAATTTAATCATTTTTCCTCTCCGGTCGAAAACTGATCAATCATCATTTAATTAGTTATCCCCTCCAGATGTCTACAGGTGTCACTTCTGACCCAGTAAACAGCACGGAGTAGGGATGAGAACGAAGCCGGTCTCCTTTCTTTCTCACTCCCTACACAGTTGTCGGCCATCAAAATTATTTATATGGCAAAACAACGTTTGTCGGGTCAGCTAGTATCACTATACATTTTTCTCCGTGTACGGTAATAATCTCATAAAAACACTTCTAGTAAAAAGTAATTATGTCTTTCATCTTACAATCAATGACTTATTTAACAAACTTAACTCATTCGTTGACTCTTTAGCTTCTGCCGATATTACTTACCGGGTTCTTCAAAGTACTGGCCAAGTACTGTATCTACTACAGAACTTCGAGTTTCACAAGAGTATCACAAATTCCTCATCTCATTTTAACTCGGACAATACAAAACTTAATTTTTCATTGTGTAAAAGTGGAAAAAATTCATAATTATTTATAAAGGCCATTTTTAGAGAACGTTAAAAACTTACAATGAAATATGTTCATCAACAAAAAAGTTATAGGGAATAAATTTTGATCTTTATTTTTTTTTCGGTGTTTTATGAAGAAATTTTGTCATTTTCAATTCGTTTAGTTTATTGTCGTGAACATTTTTGATTTCTTAGTTTCACAATAATTTTTTATTAAATTTTTTTCGAAAAACATTGAAATGTTTCAATAAACTTTGATAGTAGCGAACAACAAACAAAACCATTTTATTTACAGCTTTGAGTTTTCCAGTACTTCACCTAGGATAATGAATAATAGATGTTCTCAGTCGATGAAATTCACACAAATCAATCGTATATTTCTTGCATCTTTATGCAAGACATATCCTCGCCTTTTATTCTGTTATGGTC
Organism: Chrysolina americana; assembly: GCA_958502065.1. Taxonomy (NCBI): domain Eukaryota; kingdom Metazoa; phylum Arthropoda; class Insecta; order Coleoptera; family Chrysomelidae; genus Chrysolina; species Chrysolina americana. The sequence continues at coordinate 93,137,747 of OY293412.1, forward strand.
TTTCTACCCAATATGGCAGCGACCTAGATGAAATGGCGTGTATTCACTTTGTCCCGAGAAATCTGATAACTTGTTTGTGCATTCGAGTTTTTTGTCTTCGGTTTCTTTTATAATCTTCCAGGGAGAAGTTTCCACATTCGTGTTTTGATAAAATGCTGGTTAATATCATTGTGTCATATCAAGCATATCAGGACAAAAGGATGTCTTGAATTGAGGGTGACATGCAGATTGTCTTTGTCGAAAAAATAATTTCACGAAAGAAAACGGCCACAGAAAAAATTTTACTGAGAAAACCTCGTACCTATTTTGACAATTTCTAGTTGTTGCATATATGCAACAGTGTACAGAAATCGGTGGATATACTTTATTCAATGATGAATTTTTTCACACAAAACGTTTACTTTCGTAGGAATATAGAGCTTGAGACACAGTTATATCTGTATAGTTTTGTAAGAATACCAAAGGATCATTAGTTATAGAAACAAATTTGTTCTAATATTGAGAGTCAAGCAGAAGAAGATATTCGTACCAAAATTGTTTTACAATAATTTGTGAAACGACAATTTTTTCTAATGCTTGCGATTCATCGAAATCCTCGAAAATTTTTATTATCTCTCACGATAAAATTTCGATTTCCAGGAAAATCCTTTGATATCACCTATGTGCGGATATGGTTTTGGTCACCACGTCCAGAGAGTTTCTATCTATCTAAGAGAACAACAGATGGCCCCTGGATTCCTTACCAGTATTACAGGTAAAGAGAAAATTCAGTTGTGTATTACAGGATTATATCGAATTGCAATAGGCTAGACTTGAATTGGAAATTAAATTCAATGGATGATAATAATTAGTTCATAACAAAGCCATTCTGTAATATAAGTGGGTAATTGACTAAATCCATTTACAATTCTGGGGGACTCCCTATGAGCAAAATAAGTGGATAACATCAATTACCAATTCTTAGTTCTAAGGAACACGTAACTTATCAATTACCACACTATCTTCTCATCTCATCAATTTGAAAGGGTTCAGTGGAAGAAGATTCTGCATCATCGCCATTTCCAGCTCTTTCTTGGAGCTGGTCAGAAATTTGAAAATGATGTCTTTCAATCTTCCTCTCAGAGGTGAAAGTACCTATAGGTATCAGGTCGTGTCAACGGTTGGACCTTGGTTAGCTATATAATTTAGTCAAAATTGTAAGCCAAAAATTGTTGAAAATAATAATAATGAGTTTACGTAGCGTGCATTCAAGTTCGCAGTGCGGCGAATTGGTGCAAATTTTAGACCAGCTCACCACATACTAAATCAAAGCGTGCTGTTCATCAACAAATAGCACAGTTTTGATAGGATATTGATGCTTGCGGCTGCAAAAAAGTCACTAGTGATGTAGGCGAGTAACATCGCCGAATATAAGTAGTTCCGCGATAAAACTTCTCGCTTATTTCAAGAGCCTCCAAGTAGATACTCCAACACTAGCGCAGTTCGGAACTTTCTGCAGGAAGCTTGGTCAACCTGAGCTTAATAAACTGCGCAATCTGATAACTCCAGAAGAAATTCTACGGGCCCTCAAAGGCTCGAAGAACTTCGCTGCTCCAGGCCCTGATGGGCTGAATAACTATTGGTGGAAAACGTTTTCAAGCACCAACCATTATCTGGCAAGAATTTTTAACTCATGGCTAGATGGGGAGCAACAGATTTTGGATTGGTTTTTCGAGGATACGAACCGTGCTTATCCCCAAGTACGAAGATTTGTCAGATCTGCAGACCGATAACATGCTTGAATGCATATTGTTCACCCGCATCTTATTTCTACTCTCCGCAGTGGATCCGGTGTATGAACGGATATATGATCAAAGAGGGTCATAGAAAGGGGTTGCTGGCTTCAAAGAACACGTGCTGATTGACAGATGTATCACGCAGGGCTCCGCGCAGTCTATGCGTAACCTTTCAATGGCCTGGATCAGTTATCGCGAGGCGTTTGATACAACATCGCATGAGCTCATCATGCATTTGCTCGGATGACTTGCGGTACCCGATCGAATAGTGAGGTATATTGAACAGCTGATGCCGATCTGAAGACTCGCTTTATCATGGAATCTAGTCAAGTCAGAGTCTGAACAGAGCAGATTATCTATAGGAGACTTCTTCAGGCCCCTTTTCTTCTGCAACTCCCTATTGCACTACGGAAAATCGACGGATACAACTGCGGCAACCCCAGCAAAAGGAAACATCAGATCTCACATCTGTTCTACATGGTGGACCTCAAACTATATGTCTCGGGACAAAAGGATGTTCATCAGTCTTCAAAGGTGGTGCAAGAGTACGAGTATGCTCTAGGAATGGAGTTTGGGATCGAAAAATGTGCCACAGTTTATTTCGAATGAGGACGATGCGAGGAATATAGTATGCTCGTAGACGAAAGCATCCTACATCATCTGGATGCTGGAGAGATGTATACTCACCTAGGGGTGGAACAACGAACGCCGGCGCCGTTCCCAAGAAGTAACCACTGTTAAAAACTCTCTCTGGGTCTGGAACATACCTAATAGTCAATAGTAGTGGTTATTGGAGCAAGTGATCAAGCGCGCCTTTCTGAAATATCGGAGACAGGGTCTGACTGATAAATTCCGAACGGATAAAAAAATCAGTAATGAGTGTATTGCTTACAACAAGAAGTATGTGTGTGTGGAAATAAAAATAATATATATACAAAAACTCAATCATTCACAGCCGAATGACAATTTTGTTGTACCCAGCTATTGAAAATAAAAGCACTGCTGGGTCCAAATGAATTTTAAAGAAAACTCAAATACTGGGTCACAGTTTTCCAGAGACAATTACAAAAATTAATTCAGACTTAATATCAACGGGTCTGAGATGATGTGGTTCTGTGTGAATTTCGAAAACCCGCCAAACGTTTGTACCTGTCAGCACTGCTAGTTGATATTTGTTACTCCCACATTGATATTTGGGATTATTCACTTCCTTCACAACTCCTAAAACGACTATTTCTTTTAGCATCCTATACCTACTTGCTGCATAATTTTTTGTATCGCAAATTTTTCGAAAATGTTGTGTCTTTCCGGGATGCGATTTTACAAAATATACCTAACGCCAGCACAAATCCTGCCTACAGTCGCAAATATTTTTTTTATTCATTCATACGGGATAAACCCCATTATAAGGTAAAATTACAATGATTCAAACTAAAATCGATAAAAAGTTATTGCTTATTACTAAAAGATATAGAGGATTTTATAACAGTAAACAACTATGTAAAAAAAATAGTAAAAACTGAATCAGAATGAAACACAGAATAAGATTTCGAAACGGGTTACAAAGTAATCAAATATTACGACATTTCATAAACTATCACCAACTATTAATATTATTCAATGACCTTTTAATATGATCAAGGGAGACTCCAAAAATACTGATGTCTTTGTCATCCAATAACTTTAAGGTTCTTTCCAAGGGTGAATGCTTGCCATAATTTGTAGGATGGAATGGTATATGGAATAACTTGCTGTGTCTGAGATTTCTGTTTGGCACATGAATATTGACAGATTCAACTAATTCCGGACAAGTCATCAGTCCATTTAGCAACTTGAATACATCATGAAATCCGAAAATATACGCGGTCCCAGCACGCCGTTACTAAATATACTTGACACCAGCGCATATTTACACATCCTCACATATGACGGCACCAAGGAGCTGAAAACTGTGAGTCTTTGTAAAAGATTATTACGCTACAAAAGCTCGCCAATTTCGGCACCTCCATTGTTTAGCTTTCAATTTTCTAAAACATCGACTCCCAAAACAGATCAAGTAGGTATAGCTATGGTTATTATGTCTACGTTAGGTGTCAGGTCAGATTAGATTGGCTAATAATTTATGCAGTTTGCATGCAGCTGCCTTTATGCTATTTGATTCCAACACTCTGGTGTCGCTGGTGTCGAGTATATTTAGTAAAAGCGTGCTGAGGCCGAGTATATTTTAGGATTTCAGGCTGACGTACGACTGTGGGCGGAGTTTGTGCTGGCGTTAGGTATATTTTGTAAAATCACTTCCGGAATACCGCTCAAATTTCAAATTGCTTGGCGCATCTTCATCCTCCCCGGTAGTCTTATTCTGACCTGAAAAATACTGAATTTTGAAACATCGACTAAATTTGTACACATATGTAGAAAACATTGTTTAGGCCACAGCACTATTAGTAGCCAAAATTTTGTTTCAGCGCTACCTGCAGAGATACTTACGGACTTCCGGAGATGACTCATACCAGGAGGGGCGAGGAAACGCGAGCTCTTTGCACTTCCGAATATTCGGATATCTCTCCGCTACGTGGAGGAAACGTTGCTTTTGGAACTTTGGAAGGACGTCCGTCTGCCTATAACTTCGACGGAAGCCCAGAATTACAGGTGAGACATTCGACCTAATTTCAATTCGAGCATGGGTGAGAGAAATCAAAGTATATCGGGATGATACGAAAAAAATTGGTGAACCAGATTTGTTGTAAATGAAGAGAAATTATTTCCGCTACGATCAAAAGTGCCTGAGCCGAATATCTGACAGAAAACAGCTACTTCCCCATAAGGACATTGAACTATACTGCCGTCTTTAGCAAAAATTCCGTATCTGCATTTGCTATATTGCTACAATTCTGTGAATCCGACCTTCATGCAAACCTTCATACAAACTTTTGTACAAACGGCAAAATGATTCGTTAATTTTGGCTATAAACAACACAAAATTCATAGGATTTCAAACCTGAAGAATCCAACATCTCAATATTTATATTTTTTGTAGATACGGCATTTTAGCTAAGGACGGCAGTATATCTGTCAACAATTTGAGAGTGACGTAAAGAAAGGGGAGGGCTACAAAGTTGTAAAACAAACATTCTCGAGCGTGGCAATTTTTTTTATTTTTAAGGAAATAATTCAAGGATGATGGAAAATATATAATCTGACGATTTCCACAAGCCCAAATAACAAAAATTCGTCGATTAAGTCCAATGCGTGCCGCTGCGTAATGCCTATATTCCCCTCTCCGCATTACTATTTCTCTCTCACTCTTTCACTATCTATTTGGCTTGGCCAAACTTATATATTGAATATAATTTGAACCGATTCGTACCGGTAGATTTTGAGAAATCTCAAAAAAATAACGAATTTTATTTTTTTAATGTGTTTTTTGGAATAACTTTCAAACGAATGTATCGATCGATTTCAAAAACTAATCAGCTCTTGATATCAAAAAACCACGTCGATCGCCGCCAGTCCGGCCAGAATCGGTTGATTCGTTCATGAGTATCGTTGTCGAAAAAAAATACGAAAAAAGTGTTTTCGGAATCAGTCTTAAATTTCTAGTTCGTTGAATTCAAACTTAAAGATTCTTCATGGAGCTGAAAAACTGCGTCGAATGCAACAAACCGCGTGAAAATCAGTTCAATTATTCAAAAGTTATTGCGGTTTGAAAATTCAAAAATTTGTATAAACTTCAGATTTTTGAAATCGGAGAGCTCATAATGACACAAAAATCATATTTATGAGCTCGGAGAGCTGAAAAACAAAATAAGTGAATTGTTGAGTGCTTAGGCATGGAGTTAGCGGGAAGTTGCAGGGATGGCCTTGGGGGTCAACCGTTTTCCTTATTTTTTTTAATTCAGATTAGGCGAATCCCTCCAGTCAGCTAAGGAGACAGCACATCGAGGATATAAAGATGAACCATATATATCTTAATCTGAGGCGCTTGAGTATTTCAAAATGGTGATTTTTTTTTCATATTATAATAATGACTGCGAGTTTGCGTCACATCGACATTGTCAGATTATTGCATGGAAGCTTTTTTCAGGTTCACTCAACACATCCTAAGAAAATCTGACGCGCTCGATAACATTTTTTTTTCATTTTCAACCCTTACCTACAACCACCCTATCATGCAAATGATCAGATCAACATACGTATATTATTAAAAATACGTAGGACATTGATGCTATCAATATCTGACGCGCCCGAGTATATCCATGCAACAGTTTTTTTTTACAAATGAAATGAATCTCGACGACCTGATTCTGAATTTTAAAATAACGGCAGAAGATTATTCCTTTCAACTACAGAATAACTTTTCAACTAGTGAACTATTGAAGATAGATTAATTCTGCCGAAGCCAATCCATTCAGCCTGACGAAATTTGTGTAGAATTTTGAAGTCGATCAACGAAATGAAAAATTACTCAAAGAAAGTTCAAAAGTACAAGATTCAGCAAAGATAAGGGATAAAACCTCAAAAATTCCATCGCTTGATCTAATTTTCGAAAGTTTTTTATTCATTCATTTCATTTTCCAAAAAACCACAAACGTTCATCAAAAGTATCTCGACGAGCTGATTCCGAATCATACCACAAAAATTAATAGCGATGACGAATTGTGAAATAGCGTTCTAATTAAAACATACGAGCTGATTTCACATTTTAAAGATATTCACAGATGATCAGATTCAATGTAATGCAATATTCGATAACCAAGAGAACTGAATTTTTTGTTCCTAATGTCTAAATAAAATTGCCAGGTCCTTTCAACTCTTCTCTTTCAACTCCAGATGAACTTTTCAACTCGCGATTGGTTAAAGATATCAATTCTACGAACGCCAATCGATTCAGACTAACGGAATTTGTGTACTCTTTGAATTTCAAGTCGGTAGAGCCCTAAAAAGCATGAAAAATACAGAATCATCGGATTTATTTGAAATTCACACTATTTACGAAAAATTTCATGCTGATTCCGAAAATATCTGATTTGTATCATACGCTCAGATATCAGAATCAGAAACGTATCACACATTTAGTTCGGACTTACGTTTCGGTCTAAATTTCAAAAAAATTAATTTCTTATGGAAAAGAACACATTCGATTATATTTTTGGAATGAAGACGACATGGATAGATGCCTTCATTTCATCTCAATTAACGAAGAACTATTGAGACATCAAAACAATCAGCACGGGTAGAAAAAAAAATTACTACTTGAGAAGCTGATCAAACTCTGTACCTTCCACCGTTATACATAATTCTGTACATGATTTCCTAAATTGGTAATTGTTCTTTCTATGTCTCGCCCTCTGATCTGTCTTAAAAAAGCGATGATATTCTGTTCACCATTGAAAATGTTAAAGTTCACGATGACCATGTCAGATTTGACACACTCACAGCTCCATAAAAAAAAAGTACAAAGGAGTTCGACCGGAGATCGCCACCATTTCACTACTATTTGTTATTACTTGATTAGGAAACATTTTCGAAAAATTTGATGATACGTGATACGTTTCTGGTATTAAATGAACTTGCGCTATCCCAGTGAATAATAATAATAATAATAATAATACTTTATTTCCACTAAGACAATATTACTAATTGTATGGGAATTGTCAGAATCCATCGCATAGAAGTTGCAAAGAGTAACTGCTGGGATCTGCGACTTCGCAATGTGGATACAAAATAGAGGCACTAGTAATTATTTGCGAGTGCTTAATTTCCGCAAACACGCTCATCGCCAGTAACTACCCTAGACGCCGCGAAGCGTACATTTTCAAGTTTCTATAGACAGCCTCGAAGAGAATTCACAAAGCAGCGTTTTTTTGAAAGATTATAAATATTTAAATGGAATTTAAATGCACCTCTCACGGAAATTAAATGAATGTACACATTTGTAATTACTGCATAGAACTTTTATATACTTTTTATATTGACCAAATTGATGAAATAAATGTTGATTTGGGAATTTCTCTGGAATGAATAAATGGAAAGCAATTTGATATCATTTTAAACATATTTATTAACACTAACTAATATAAAATAACAACACAGCAAAATAATAACAGTCTTCAAAAAAATATATTTATATATATAACGAAAACAAAAAAATTTTCAATGGTGGCTAATCACAGAAATCGACGCAACTAAAAAAAAAACTTTCTTCATGCATGCAGCCTCCACAAGCCTGAAATGAAAAGTTGAGGATAATTTGCTGCGCTATTTTAAAGCAGTACATTGGGGAATACATTTAATGCGCGTTATCCTAAAGGCACTGCCTGTAAAGCTATTCCCACTACACTAGAATATGTGAGTGAAAAATATAAATATTTATATAACACAGCATCAGAAATCAGAAAATGGAGCTTTTTCAAAATTATGAAGTGCGGGTGGAAAAAATTATCGAATACTCTTATCAAAAAAAAGTGAACGACCCTACTTGACGGTATATCCGCATAGACCTATACATTATTCGTTTGCAAGCATTCAACAGAAAACAACTATTGAATTTTTATAATTTTCAGTTGCTCATTTTCACTAAAATCATTTTTAGCCACCTTGTATAATTTGAGGGCATGAGAATGGATAAAAAATATCACACATCTGTCTATCAAATGTTATTATAATTATTTCCTCTATTATTTCGATTTGCATCTGCATTAAGAAGCCCATGGCCCATTAGTACATTTTTGTATCTAACCTAATCATAATCAATAACGTTTTCAGTTATTTGTAGTTGATTTCAGTATAGATTTTCTCCGCTGCTCCTCACCTTCCACTTGAAGATGAATCGCGTAATTTTTCATCGAATATGTTTATAATTTTGTCTATTTTACGAAACGAAGTCAAAAAGTTTCACTTACCTTTAGAAAATTTGCAACTTTTCTACACCAAGGGACTGAACTATGCACGAATACTAACAAAATACACAACTTCATAAAGTACCGATGCAATAATTAAATTTTGTTAGCAACTTACAATTCCAAAACTAAACAAACAATAGCGCTACAAGCTACAAAGTTCATCAACATCAAATGACAAAGTCAAAATGTCTGCCATGGGCCGGCCGTTGCCAGTTGATATCCTCTGCCGCTAGTGTCGAAAGAGGCGCTGTTAACTTCTCAAAAAAGTCGTCCGATCATAATCCATGGAACTTCTCGAGTAATATATTATTGATAATTCAATAAATATCACGAAATGAACGTTAATATAAAACAGTCAAATATATGTGGCATGGTGGTAACATTGTGAAAGTCGTAAGGACTTCTCTAGATCGCATTGATTTTAACTGCTTTTGAATGGTATTTTGCGAAATCACAAGGTTAATATTTATTGCATATCATTGTCCGCAAAGCGAAATCGCTGGTACGTATTTGTAAAATCGCATTGTTGATCCGTATAGAGACAATAAATTGAATTCCCTGCCACTTACTGCGACTTTGCTGGTTGACTATGTTGCTGTAACATTCAGATGGTTCAGACTTCAAACACATATTGTCAATATAATGTATCACAGTCCCTATGAAATCAGGATATCTATTGGCATTCAAATTATCTTCATTAATGTACGGACCGATAACAGTTTCCCCAATAAACCAACCAATACATTCACCCCAAACGCAACTGCGGTCGCCGTTCTTGGTGTACATGGGAATTTTCAACAGACCGTACATTTTCAATATGTCGACTAAACATTACCGAATTTGTGAATATCGATTTGTCACTCGTCACTCCATACTACATTGCAAAGTAAATTTCAATGCTCTCCTACGTTCCCTGTCTACAGGATGACGTGTTTGAGTAGGAGGAACTATAAAGTAACGATAATGATTGTTCTCAAGGGTTCACCATATCAATTGGTGGCTTAATTTCAAGTGCTCCTCAATTTCTTTCCCTCGTCGATATAAACCGATTTTCCTGAACCAAAACACATTGAAACAACCATCTATCATAACAGACAAGGTGTTTACCCACTTTCCCGCACGAATTTTGATTTTGAAAGGGTCACTTTCCTGCACTAATTCGGGAAAATCACTTTCCCGCGGGAGAAACGCTTTCCTGCATTAGTGAGGAAAGATGAAATATGTCAATTCAACGTTATGATATGTACAAAATTTTAAATGGCATGGGGTCACAATATATTTCACCGAACTAGATATCACCACGAGTCTATCCAAGATTGATCAATTATAGTTGGTTCAACCCTCACAGGTAATCCGTTGCTCTCAGGAAATTATATATCTTTCATTTTCGAACAATTGTTTTTAGATCAATGTCCCTTACTTATTCTTCATCTGTGAATTCACTCATCAAAAATTTAAATTGAAAGTACATATCCTGTTTTCTGAGGAAAATTGAAACAGGTATGCACTAGTTGCGCCATCTGTGAGTTTTCCCTAGAACTGATCGATACTTTGCCTCGTATGAAGGAAATGTTTCTAAGCAATAGATGCAAAGAAATCTGTAATACATAAGTGATGCTACTCACATATAGATGGCGGTAAATGACATCAAAGTTATTCCGATATATTATGAATGTGAATATGCCTTTTAGACCACGGAAGTAACCCAAGTAATTACTTCAAGATATGATGAAAGCAATGATGTGAATATTCTTGAATAATTAACTTTTATACATGTTAGGTCAGATGTGACATTGGCGGGTAAAGTAGGGTTCACTCAGTTTTCAATCTGTTAATAAGGACTCTCACTAACAGATGTCAAATATCTTCAATCGCATTTTTACTCCTTTAGACATTATAAATATTTGATGATCAAAATAATTATAACTCGTAACCATTCAGACGGTTTAAATAATAAACTCTGAACTATTTAGGTTGCACTAATAATAGTAGTCTCTGGTGTCTGTCGATGCTGTGAATTGACGAATTTGATAATACAAGACAGGGTCGCATATATCTGCTTGTTTTGATACCGGAGATGAATACCGGCATTTCACAAAAAGTCACAATTATAGAAGCAGGATTCTCTATCAATACTGTGGAGATGTATAGAAAATACATGTCCCTACGTCCGAAGAATTTATCCAACGACAGACTCTTTTTACGATACGCTAATGAAAAATGTACAACATGTTGGAATCAAATCTTGGTCGAAATTTCCTTGAAGATGTTATTCTTGAATTTGGCAAACTCAGAAGCTTATAGTGAGACACATTTCAACAATACTCCCATTATTTTGGTAATCGCCCTGTTGTAAGTAGGAGGTTAATCATTAACAGGATTTTTTCCGGGTGGAAAGGTGAAAGATGGTACACTTTTCCCCAGATATCCGCATCCACTTCATTTATTAGAGTTTTCCACGCTTTTTGTTTGGCTTCTAGTATTGACTCTCTGACCACCAGTTTACGGAAGTTCTATAACCTCTTACTCTTTTCTTCGGAAAGATTTTAATACATGCCATTTTTATTGTATTTGTTAGTACAACGTCGTTATGCCATTTACAGAGAATGATCTTCCATCTTCTGAAACTTTCTGCACCGAGAAAAAGGTTTTCTTGTAGATAATAAATCAATTTGTTCAAACGTAGTTAGCTCAATATTAGCAATTTTGTTTGGTATTCAAACAACCTCGTTGAACATAACACAGTTATTTCAGAAATAAGTATTACCTATCATACATAAAAATATTCGTTACCTGCTCATTTTTTGAAATTAAAACATATTACTTTGCCTGCAAAATCAAAAATTTATAGTCAGCATATTTCTTATTTATCAATTTCAAAAAATTTAATTTTTTGATGATTATTCGTTGAATAAAAATAAATGTTTGTTAGATTTGAGTCAGTTTGGGATAAAAATATGACATCATTTGGAGAAAACTAATAACTCTGTAAGCTACGGAAACTTTATAGTCACCAACACAATAATTTCCAGAAAACGTAAATATGTTAACTGTTAACTAAAGGATTTGGCGGTTGCAAATTATCCGACCTATCCAACCCCTCCACAGAGGTACGTGTCATCGCATCAGCATTTCCATACGTGATCGACTGTATAACGCCATTGTATTCATGTCTTGTATCTTGTAGCTTGTTGGTCAACCTGTTCAACCATATCAAGATCATTCATTTCTTTGTTATTGGCAATATAATCATCATTATTTTTGGCGTGAAAGTGGACAAAGTGAACTGAACCCACGCACGAATGTGCATATGGATTGAAGCCACAGGTGAATGTGAATTGTGAATGTTTGTGCCGGTCTGCCGCCAAAATCGTGGAGTGGACGCAAGGGTTATCCTAGGCTCCTACCCTACTAGTACAGCGATGATGGAAGGATTGTTGAGGGATTGGAACCTTCACGAATACATTACACGATTTCAAAGTAATATGTGATCTAGTCAGGAAGAGTGTTATGTTATTTATTCAGAATGAATGTTATGTTATTTAACAAGAGAGAATTTAATTTATCCTAATAAAGAGTTATTTGCAAAACTTTTTTTATTAACCTTTGAGGTCACTGCGGGACTATATAATATATATATATATTCAAGTTACTGTGAGATATATACCGGGTGACCACGAGGTGAGGTACGCCCCCCAATTTTTCTATAGTTTTGAAGATACAGGTTTCAAATTTGGCACGTCGATATATTACTCAAATACGCATATTTTGACTCCATAACCGAAAATTCACCACTTCCGGTTTAACCGGAAGTGACCCCAAACTTTTTTTTTCAAATGACACCCTGTACAATTTTTTTCATTATCAGGAAGAACACGCAATTTGTGATAACACTGTTCTCCAAAATTGAAAATCGGTTGAAAAATGGCGGAGATACAGTTGATTGTTCAATCGAACAAAGTTGGCCGTGAACATCAAACTCAAATCATCACAACTGACGAACGGCGTCAGCATTTACGAGAGGAAGGTTCGAGGTAAGATACAGCTGAAAATTGAGCTTCCCATGTAATTGCAGCAACCATATTTCCCATCAATTATCAAACATTTCCTCAAAACGGATTAGTACCCATAAAGAAAGGCTCACAACTGCCATTTCTCAAATAGCAACATACTCTTTTCACATTGTTATGTTGAAAGATGATGAATTATCAGATTACTCGAATGAAAAGATTTGAAGAATTCCGAAAGGAATCGAAGATACGGGATGTTTCATTATGAGTGTTCTCAAAATTGACTATTCTTAAACATAGGCGGCTTGAACCTACGAAAGCTAAACAAAAATTCATATTTAAAAAAAATAGTGAAAATTTGCGGTACATTCTGAATAATGGAACATTGAGAGTTGTCGAAAAACATTCTACGGCGATGGAGCGAACTTTTTTCTCATTACTCGTATGCTAATCGTAATTGATGGTTGAGAATCGTTTGGTATCAAGGTATATATGAAAGGTATATATGAAATACCATGTTCAGACTGCCCGAGAAGTTATATTGGCCAGACTAACAGACGAGTAACTTCCAGGGTCTACGAACACGAACTTGCTGTGCGTCAGGCATCTTCCACTTCCGCACTTTATAAACATCGAGAAGACACAGGTCACAAAATAGACTTCAAAAACACAAAAACAATTTCCACCGAGAAAACTCTGCAAACCAGGATCATCCGAGAAGCCCTCGAGATAGAGAAGCGCCCCAATTGCCTCAACACTCGCGACGACGGACGTAGACTTCCCAATACCTGGAAGCCTCTCATTGCACGCATCAACTCATTTCCCACCAACCCAGTTCCCGCACATAGCTCACTTAGCGCCAACCAAGCTCCCGCACACAGCTCATCTAGCGCCAACTCAGTTCCCGCCCATAGTTCACCTCGCGCCAATACATTGCACACGGCCATTACAGCCACGTCCACTATAAATACAGTTCCTCAACCCACAATTCCTCAGTTCTCTCGAAGGAGTAGGCAGATTGAGACCTTAGAGAGAACCAGTGACGAGACATGAAGACTAGGCAGATTGAGACCCCGACGTCAAGTCACAAAAACCGAACGTAATTATACCTGAGGAGTAGGCAGATTGAGACCTCAGCGTAGAATTACGTTTCAACCATTTATTAATTTTCTTTCTTTTTCAGTTCTTGAAAATGGCTCCAAAATCGGAGCCGAAACGTCGAATTTCAACAAATTCTAGACGCGGTTCAACCCGAACTTTTAGCTTTCAAATATATATATATATATATATATATATATATATATATATATATATATATATATATATATATATATATATATATATATATATATATATATATAGTGATTCTGGGGTTCACAGTTGTATCAAGAAGTTCAAGATACGTTTGTCCGTTGAGGTTACCATCAATAAAATATGGACCTACAATATGGTCTCCCAGAATACCAGCCCAAACATTCAATTTCTGGGGAGTTTGTGAATGAGTTTCCCTGTACCAATGGGGATTTACGTCACTCCAGTATCTGCAGTTGTGCCTGTTCACATGTCCATTTAAATAAAAAGAAGATTCGTCAGAAAAGCACACATTGTAGAGGTAATTATTATCACCAATCAATAATTGACTCGTGATTTCACAAAACTCTGTACGTCTGTCAGGATCATCTTCATTTAATTCTTGTACATTCTGCATTTTATAAGGATGGAATTTTGCGTCTTTCAGAATTCGATGTACGCTGCTTTTCGAAACTCCAGAAATAGTCTCAAGTTGTCTTAACGATTGAATGTTGTCCATCACTGCATGTCCTACAACTGCAACAGCGACCCCTTCATTTCTCATAGGCTTCTCTCGTTCATGTTTTTTATTCAGCACTGATCCCGACTCCAAGAACTTATTCATCAATTGAAGCACGTACTGATATGATGTGGTGTTTTCTGGATGACTTTCATTGAAACTTCGAGCCGTAGCTCTAGCACATCGTCCATTTTCAAAATACGCAGCTACAATGGATATTCTCTCTTGTACAGTATAAACCAGTTTCGAATGTTTTCAAATTGTTGAATGCAGTGACTCGAAGACATCAATTACCAAGGCGTAAACAAAGATATGCGTATACAAAATCACATGAGGGCAATTTTTTTTTTATAAAAACGTCTGTCTCACCTTCGAAACTATTATTTCTGACAGCATATTATTTTTCAATACAGTGGCGTACCCACAGTGAACCTTTCTTACGACGCTAACATTTGAGGTGATGAAAAATTAAAATATCTGGATAAAACTTAGTTTTCATGAAAACTTCAACAACACTTGATCGATCCTCAATTTCAGTACACCGATGTATTTGGGATTGAATTCCCTTCAAAATGATGTATCACAAGTATAGTAGTCCCATTGAAAATTCTGAAGTAGGGGGTGCTGGGGTTGAGGGGGTTGACAACACAATGATGGTGTATTTGGTGAAAGTGTTCCCCCTTGAAATAAAAATCGACGGGTCTGAGCGATTTTCAATTTTTTTCATGAGTTCGGTTTTTAGGGGGTGGCAAGTTTTAGCTGGGACACACTGTATATATACTTGAATAGTAACACAAATTATATCACAGTCAAAGTGATCATTTTATTGTAAATAAATGAATTTCTATAGTGAACTTCATATAAGTAAATAAAAACAAATATTAGTTAATATTGAAGTAATATGTTTCTCTGAGTTAACAAAAATTAAGTTTGTATCAAACAACTGATTCATTTGAAATTTTCAAACAAATCATTTATTAGTAGTAAAATTACATTAGTTTGGCCATATTCAAAAGCATAATTTGTTAACATTTAAGAAAATTTCTTTACTGCTAACAAACTGTTCTCTCAGTGTGCAGTTCTTCCATCAGGACTCTCCATCCTTCAAATTTCTTGGTTGGTTCGTCTCTACCCTGTTCCCCTTTGATTTTTTACATTATATGCTAATGATAGTTCAAGCTCTCTTCTATAACCTTTCAGCCGGTAAAAGACTTAGCAAGCCTGTTGATACTGAAACTCAAGTAGATATAGTACTATCCCTCCTCACAAAAGTCAGCACATTGCCCGTATTATGTACGATGAGGTCTTCCTCACATATCCATTTGGACAAAATTTTGCCTCTTGTATCTTCTACCGGTGAGTTCCACACGTATGATTTAGGGTAGAGTCTCCTCTTACCAGAATCTCCGTTTTGTGCCTTTTCATATCCTTCTGAGCTCCTCCAAAAAAGCATTGAATGTGTTCGAGTCAACGTTTGGAGATATGTAGCACTCCTAGATTATAACCCGTTTGGTTTCGATCCAGACAAAACCGTGCACACTCCCTTTGTTTGTTGTATCAACTTATTAGTTACGTACGTAAATTGTTACGTCCATGTTTCTATCCAGTATCCATTCACTGTTCATAACTTTTCTTCCGCCATGATGACCCATCTCTTCAGCATGTTTATATATCTTATATTTCCAGGTCTGTAGCTTTTCTGCCCCTATCCAGATCGCCCTGTAATGCTGTGTAGTTACGAGCAGAGATCCCCACCCTTCTTTTTCTCCTTCCGCGCATCCTGTAGATTCATATATTCTAGGCACCTTATCGCGTCTGCTAAAAGCCCGTCTTCTTCACGCCTGAAGCATCTTTGCACTCCTTGTACACTCCTTTTTGATATGACCGGTCTGGCCGCATTTGTAGCTTCTCACTTCTTCCTCCGTTTCACTTCAGTCTCTTGATATATGTCCTAATTTATGGCACTTGTAACATCCTCTACTTTTCTAAATCGCCCAGTGGATAAAGTGGTAGTTCCAACGGTTGTATACTTATTAAAAGATGATTGTGGATAAAATTTATGTTTAATTTCCACAGGAATGGGTCACCGCTACAGAGATAATGATAACTCTGGACCGAATCAATACTTTTGGCGACGAGGTCTTTGGAGACGACAAGGTCCTCAGATCCTACTTTTACGCCATCGCTGACGTAGCTGTGGGTGCAAGGTGCAAGTGCAACGGACATGCTTCGGAGTGTGTGCTCGCACGGAGTTCGGACGGCAGGCAGAAGAGAATGTGCAGGTGCGAGCACAACACCGCTGGTTCAAACTGCGACGAATGCTTGCCGTTCTACAACGATGCCCCTTGGGGTCGGGCCACTGCCCAGAATGCTCATGAATGTAAACGTAAGTGATTTTGAAAAATAGAAGTGGCAAATCATTTTGAAAACTACTTCTGTTTATAAACTAACGAACTGAAAATAAAAAAAATAATATTAATATAATTATTAAACAGTGCGGCTTTTAATAGTCCCCCCCTGTTAACCTTTGAACGGTTTGACGTACAACCATAAAAAAAAACCGTTCGGAGGGTTTCACCGGTACTACTTTTTGAAATATAACACATTGTGATTGCTCGATAGATGGCGCGGGGGGGCACATAAACGTGTGGCATTTTCATGTGTCACATCGTTGAGAAGATAATTCAATTCTCTTTCCAGCCATCTAAACTTTTTAGATTTTCGTTTTTTCACAATATGCATTTGAAATGTCAGAATAAGTGCGGATTTGACAGATCTGCAGCCCTTTTCTTACCTGACCACGATAACTTTCGAATGGTTTGATGTAAAATAACGAGACAGAAATGTTTTGAATAGAACGAAATTCTAAAAATATTTAGATGGTTGGAAAGTGAATTTTTCAACGATGTGACACATGTCTCTCCAGGCTATTTAAAATTTTTCAGATGATGTGCCCCCCGCGCCATCTAGTGAGCAATCACAATGTGTTTCATTTCAAAAAGTAGTATCGGTGAAACCCTCCAAACGGTTTTTTTATGTTTGTTCGTCAAAACGTTGAAAATTTAACAGGGGTGGGACTATTAAAAGCCGCACTGTATAATAAACGTATGGACAACAAAAATAAAAAAAAAATTATATTTTCGTAAATGCTTTTCAGAAGATATTACAATTCATTGAATCAATAGTTTACAAATTAAAATATGTTTCTGAAAAGATTTTTTACGTTTATTCCATCTTGCACTTTTCAGCAATAGGATTTAATCACTTATCTGTCCAAATGGGTGGGCCAGGTGTCCAGAAATTGTTACGATGTCGGCATGCTTAGGTTTGATATTTATTCCTATCCAGCTTCTCGACACGTATCCTACCTTCATAGACACATACAGGTCAAGCCATGAGAAGTATCAGACTGCCTAATGTTTTTCAAAAGTTTTACTTTTTTGGATTTTATTCCCTCATGTTCTTGAAACTTCTTCCAAACACTCGACTGATATTTTTTTCGTCACAAAATGTAAAAATTATCTTAATTCCAATGCGTTCTCCATACAGCCATCAAGAGGGTAACTTTATTTTTGATAATTTCATCAAACAGAACGTATTTTCAAGATTTTTATTTCGCTAGTTTTCGCAAATTTTTAATGAATGAATGAGTATTCGTTTTCATTTTTTTATCTTGAAACCATTGGATTTAGAATTCATACATGCTCTCCACCTATAGTCATCACGAGGCTTGTGGGTAACCTTTTTCTTTTCTAAATTTTTCAACATTTTTCAAAATTTTCCCAAAATAATTTTGGTAATTTCTGCAACTTGTTTTCCAATCAAGTATTTTTTTGTGTAAATTTTGTACGACCAAAACCGTCGGAAATGTTTCCGAATTCTTACGCCTTCTCTGTCCAATATGATTCGAAATTAAAATTCTCAAAGTACAAATGTCGTTCGGAATTTTTACAAATTTTTTAAATTTTATTTGTATTCTGTTCTAGAAGAGGGGGTCTGGGCACCAGACAGAAATTTTCTTATTTGCCTTGATTTGCAACGTTTGAAACTGTCGAAAAATTTTCTGAATTTTTACGTAGCCTTCAGGGGAACAGGAGGTTAAAATTTCTTCAAGGTGCATTATTCGATGAACCCACATTATTTTCTATTTTAATGAATTGTTGAAAATATTTTCGCTTCATGAAAGAGGGGCGACACTACTTGACGGAAGACCATAAAACTAATAATGGAATATGGTGGATTACGTAATCCAATCTTCCACAAAAAAAACCTATACAATAGGTATGGTCGTCGGCAAGTATTCAACAGAAAACAACTACTGCCCCCTACGACCACTGAATTATATCTGTTTAATACTTGGCAAAGTTTTCTACAAGAACCACTTTGCAATGCATTTCAAATATCAAAGCTGAAATTATTTTTCGATTTAATTGGGGGAACACCTCCGTACCGGTTTCATGGTCATTGCCAATCATCAGCGAAGGCTAGTTCGACCCAATTGAATCGAAAAATCCTTTCATCCTAATTGGAAATCCCTGAGAGATTGGATTACGTAATCCACCATATTTCATTATTATATTTTCGCTTGTTTTCGAGGGTCCGAGCCCTAAGACCAAATTAAATTTTCTGAAAACGTTGAAAATTTTTGGAAAATCCTACTTTGTTTCTTTCTGGTTTTTAGAGGAGAAGGAGCGAACAATTTTTGAATCAAATTATTCGATGATCCTATGTTTGTCACTATTTTTACATTTCACCCATTTAATTTTTGTAAATTTCCTCAATTTTACCGAGAAAAAGGAATTTCTATCCCCCCAGAATATTTTTGCCGTTATTTTCGTCTTCTGAAACCGTTAGAATTTTTTCAAATTCGTATGCGGTTTCGATCTGTCTTCTACGCGTCTTCTATCTAGCCTTTGGGGGAGGGTTGAACATTTCTTGAAATAATTTCAGTTTTTTTCTGTTCAAACACACTAACATGGCAAGTTGAAAAGAAGCTTCTATTAAAATATTTCACAAATATCGTAATTACGCAAAACGGTTGAAAATAACAGATGAGACATAATATTATACTAATTGTTTCAAAATATGTAGGATTCAAGAAGAGTTTGAGTGCACCTCCGGATTAAACGGAATTGTAACTGGCATTATTTCAAATCGATTGTTTTATGCTGACTTTTGTGAAATTCCGAATCATCAGAATTTGTATTAATGTAGAATATTCCAAATGTCATGAAACTAATTCATAAATCAATCATCAATCTCAAATAAAATAAATATAGTTTAAATAAACTAAAAAACACAGTATTTATTTTTCCGTGTGAGCCCCACCATGATTTAAAAAAAACACAGGATCACTTTCTATTAATGAAAATTCCAGTGGAAAGATGAGTTGAACTTACTGAATATTTTTTAGCTGACCCAAAAACACCTTCACATCAGTTTTTCCCGCATTGAAATCCAGATCCTCATCATATTAAATTTGATGTATTCGATATTAAATCAATAATCTGGAGGGAGCATCATTCGATGTCAATTAGATCTGGAGTGTGTAAGCTGAACAGAATTTATCGTAGTGGTAAATGTAATTAAAGAGTCCGATAAAGGAGGGCAATTAGTGCGGACATATAGCCTTTTAGAGTGAGTATTGTCAGTTCCATTTCTGAAACTGCACCTACAGAGAGCGTTCACCTTTCCGGCTCCTGTTTATGGCCACCGCCTGCTGATACGCCTTTTACACGAATTAAAAGAATGACTTTGAATGAAAAGTGAAAAAATAAATCAAGGCGGCATTTTGTTACGGACTAATATCATATTTTGTGTTGAGAACTGTACAGGGGTCTGATAAAATCATACTTTGAGAGTTTTTACACATTTACTACTATTTGTAATTTTTTGTTTTATTTAGAAAAAAAAATTATACATCCATTTCGGTGTCTATTCCTGCCAATAAAAGTTTGAAGGAATTTTTCAATTGACCGCAAATAATGTACGAATACAACAAATCTCAAAAAGTCATAAGACCTGCCAAATCTCTTTTCAATTCAATATCAAGCAGTCGAAATTGAAGTTTGCCATCACGTCGCTTCAGTAACAGAGGCAACCACCAATGTTAAACCTACTCAGAGTAAATCACTCACTGAGAAGCCTAAACCCATCCTGATCGATGAGAAATCAAGTAAGAGTGAAAATGCTCAAGAACTATGGTCAACATTTATGGTAATGAACATCTCCAAAATTATTGATTACTTTGATAGTCGTATGAAATCTACATTTAAATATACATACATATTGTGGTCATTGTTCAGTCACGTTTGAACCATTCTGGGACATTTCTCTAACGATTCCGCAAGAAATAGGAAACCTTGAACTTCAACAATTGACTAGAAAAGAAATTCCAGATGGCGACGAAAAATGTCAAGTTCAAAGTGCGAAAAGAAAGTTCACTTCCCAGTCCATTTCGACAAATCCCAAAAAAAATGTATACTAGAAGGGCAGACTGTGGTAACTCCACACCTTCAAAGTGAGGAAACCTATTAAGAACCCTTATCCCAACCAAGGAAAACTTTCTAAGGACCCCCTAACCAATCCCAACCCCTCCCTTGAACCGAATAGGGAACAGAGGTAATACAGAGACGCTCTTCGAAGCTCTCACACATCACCTCTCCCAGGGCTACCCCAGAGATCACACCAATGACGTCAGGCAAGACCAAGAAGGAAGTCAGTCGAAATCATCTTCATACCCAAGGCTGGGAGAAATAACTACTCTCAAGCCAAAGCACATCGTCCTATCAGCCTGACTTCCTTTGACATGAAGATGCTAGAAAGGCTCATAGACTTACATATCAGAGAACAGTCGCTCAAGAGCTTCTTTTCGTTATTAAATTATTATCAAAACATGAAAATATTACTAGATATGTCACTGCCGCTGCGACAACTTCCGCGATTGGCGATTGTGAATCAGTTATTGTTTACACCGAGCGACAACAAAACGAGAAGCGGTCAGGTCGGGCTCTTAGATCGTAAGATTCTCCATATCTGCACCTGGAAGTTTGATGGAAGTCCACAGTCTTCATGTTCGGTGGAAGATGATTACAACATAATAAAATCTTCATCATTCCCATCAATCCCACAGGACAATATTAGGATTGCCAGGTTCACAAAATTCGCTTAATTTGGTGAGGCTCTTCCAGACGTCTTCAAAGAAGGGTTATAGGTAGTTGATTTTTTAGTTCTTCTTCAATTGTACCCCTCCAACTTCTGGGTTCAGTTTCTAGAGTTTCTGGAGTCGATCGAACTTCTTGAAGAATACCTCAGTGATATCTTTGGAAAGGTCTCGTAGCTCCTCGCAAGTTGCCTATTCGATTACAAGGGCATGAAATTCTGGAACTTCATCTCATTCTCCGGTGGTCTAAGGCTGCGAACGTGGTCGTTGTTTTCAGCATTAGAGGCCAACCTATTGGAATGAACGACCATGAAGTTAGGTCAAGGTGGCTTAGAGATTCGATAGGTCTTTATTCTCTTAATGATCTTGTACGGACCTTTCAACAAGTTCTGCAATGTTGGTGATAAGTCCAAGGTGACGTTTAGGGTTGTATAAGCAAATCAGATCACCAGCTTGAAATCCTCCAGCATCAATCATGGGTTTCTTTCATTCTGTCCCTGGCATTCTGGATGTTCAAACAGACTCGTTCATGGATGTCGTTCATTCTCTGCCTCACTTTGCTGACAGTCGTCTCCTGCTGTATCTTGGTCTGGTAACGTCCCAAAAACTATGTCACAGGGTAGTCGAAGCTTTCGGCACGTGAAAATACTAGCAGGGGTTTGGCTTGCTGACTCATGAACTGCGGAACTATAGGCCATCGGAAAACAATGGAGGTACTGGTCCCAGTCTCTTTGGTGGTGAGATACTACCTTGGATATCCTCTTCACCATCGGACTGTGGATGTATAGCCATGGTTCTGGTCTCTCAGATGTTCAGCACCTGACACATTTCTTGGAAGAGTTTGGAATAATTTTTTTTTGCCTTGGTTCAAATGCAGCTCCAACGGACCACCGAACTGACATATGAACTATTTTACCAAGACGTCGGTGAGGTGATGGCTTCTTGGTTTGGCATAGGCTTTGGCCCCCTTGCTGAATTAGGCCATTTTCATAAAGTTGAACTTTTTTCCGTGGTCAGAATCTTAGAGCGGGTATTGACTCTGTTGTGAATAAGAATTCATTTTCAAAATGTTGATGGGAAGTATTTTTAATTCAATAATTTTCATTTGCCCTGTAGAAATAAATTATTCAGAAGTGAGTTTCTTTGAATCGAGGAAACCCTTTATAGTGCAGTGGTCGATATTTGAGCCACTTAATTTATCTTCATATGTGGATTTTTAGTTATAGGGTGTTAGGAAAGTGCTGAAGTTATTGACAAAAAACTAATATCTGTGAGTGAAAAAAACATTTATCAAGTACATCGAAATAAGTATGTTGTAGTATCGTTTGACTATATAATTTATTCAATTAAATACAGAAATTTCACGTCATTTTAAAAATTCTTTGATGTCACGCTGTTCCTGAAGGTCCCTTGATGCAATTTTTGAATTACGTCCATTCAGTAATCTTGGCGCTGACAAGATCTAGGCAAACTGCATTTTTTCAGATGAATTCTTTGTTACAATTTTCAAATAAACACGTGGAACTCAACTTTTTCACTATTGGCATTCTTGTGAATATAAATACTACTTGTGTGTAGATGCCTACAATAAGTTTGAAGGAAATTCCAGAACTTGGTACTATGAGATGTATGACTGGCTTGAAGGATGTTCTGATGATCGAGCACAACAATCAGATTTGGTTGGAGACAGTGATAATAATAATAATACTCCCTCATAAACACTCATAGAGTGTACCAAAAGGCATAGCCTGTGCGGGTAGAGGACGGCTATTATTATTATTTGATGTGGCGCTCCAAGGCGACTTACTGATGTTTTTGGTGGTGTATTAACTTTTCAGCTGTAAGAAAACCCGGAAAACCTATAGCACCACCCCGGGAAGAACAAGTGAACAATCCAAGGAGAACATTAGTTACAACTATTTCTTCAAATGTTATAAACTGTAGTTTGTTGCAGATGTGAAGTCGCTCTCTGCTTTCACAAAAATTAGATTAGACTGATGTTGGTAGTTTTACTATTAATCGATTTCAATGAAAAAATATATGCTTGTATTCCATTTTTTTTTCGTTTTATTATAAAAACAGAGAGTGGTCGATATTCTGACTAAGATTCGAGCAGTTTAGTTACCGTCCTTAACGTTCATTGGTTGAAAAATCGACCACCGGCTCCAACTGACAGATGACATCTGTCAATTTTTTTAAATATAGTAATGTACTTATATTTGTCCAAATAACTCAAATATTGAATTGTTTTAAAAAATCTGACAAAAATTGTTTTGCGCGTCAAACTACCTTTCAAATGAGGTGTTTAATGACGTTTATTTTCGCCTACACTGGTATATTGAACAAGGGGCACTTAAATATAGAAATCGTGTTTTCTAAGGATTTTTGAAGGTTGGCATTATTGTAATTAAAATGATTTCCAAGATTTGGAACTCCCTGTATACATTATTTCAACACTTTCGCTGTCAAAAATCTCTTAAGATAATGAATATTCCATGCTGACTATAAGTACCTACGGTAAGGTACATACAACTTTGATTGATAAAAAAAACATTCACCATACTGACGATAATTATCGAGATGTTATCTCGAGGTAATCTGTCTACAAAACGTATATTGTGTGGTCTTTCTACGAACCCTGTACCTCCTTCTTTTTCTTGAACGTCTAGTGGAATCGGCCGTGGGCGTTAGATATTACCACGCTTATTTGTAAGTTTAATCTCATCTTGTCCTCTCGCAAAGTGGATGGTATCAGTTTCGAAGATCTTATTTACATGTCTTTCGGAAATCGCCAGACGACGCTATACGCAATCACCTGTGATTGTCGGGTCTCACTTTATACGAGGAGTTTGAATAAATTTATGTTAGTATCCATTATAATCCCGCATATGATTATGCGCACCCACGCATTGATGTGTCTTTTTGTTTTTTTTTGCTTTGGTGGATTAGTACAAGAATATTTGGTGGAAATATGTCATTCCTTTATATTTGTTGGAAATATGCCATTCCTTTGGAAGCCACGTTGTAACTAATTGGTTTTCGATATACCTGTTATACATGGTGTTTCAAATTAAGTCGGCAACATCGACAATTCCATTATTATTGAGGCTACAGATTTGGTTGAATGGTCATAGTAATTGAAGGAGCAAGTGGAAGAAGGGGAGTAACATTTTCTGAAAATATTCGAAAGAAGGTGTTATGTGCATATGTAACTTGCCCCGTCAGAATTTGCTTCCATTCTTCATATCTGAGTAGATACACAGTGGTAGAAGAGGCTATGTTACATTAAACATCAAGGACGCTAACTTTACTAAAACCTATTTTCTCACAAACACATATTTGCCCCTTCAAATATATTCTCAACAGAGGTTCTTCCTGAAGTTGAAAATGAGCGATTTATGTGGAAATATTTCTTTCTTTCACAACAACAATTTGAAATTAAATGGTGTAGAAACTTCGTCTTTTAAATTTGATAATATTAGTATGAATTGAAATGATGTTTTATAAAAAAGAAAATTAGACGTTATTCAGGAGCCTCAGAATATTCAAAAATCTCATGGGATTCTCCTATAACATTTTTGTTATTATTGATTCGGAAAAAAATCATGATCGGTTTGATGTTTATAGGAACAGAAAAAGTGGTAATTCCATCTGAAGAATTTGAAATGTTTCAAGATGTCATAAATTAATATTTTTTTAAGCACCGCACGTATTTTTCCAATACATTTGTGATAATTTTTGCCCTTCAAACATTTTTCAACAATACTTCGTTAACTGATTTGTAGTAAAGTATTTGTTATATGCATGAAAGCTGTAATTTAAAAGAGTTGCAACAGTGAGGAGAATATGTAGAATATTATTCGTAAAGTAATCATGAACCTAATCAATCGCGTGGGGACTTACAAAAATAAAAAAGAAACAGAATTATTCCAACGTTTTGATTGCGTGTATTCGCAATCGTCTTCGTATCACAACTTCCAATTATATTTCTAACTAGCAGAATACAGGGTCAATTATTAAGTAATAACCATACATGGCTAGTTATTACTGTACTCGAATTCATCAGATTTGCAATTGCACTGTCGTTGATGTCCAAGCATCTTCTGAGAACAAAATAATCACCAACACTCAAGCTCACATGTCACGTCAATCAGCCATTTGCACAAAAAATAAGACAACTGTTCTTTCGATTGACACGGGGAGCTGTTCATGACTAACTGCACTACGATCTTTAAGAGGTTGAGCATCGCCTGCGTGGTGAGTCAGTGTTTGTCGGCTGTCGTGTTCAACTGTTCGCGGGAGTGAGCACTGCCATCCGCGATGGACCGATAGATTTGAGTGTGTGCGAATATCGATGGATTTTCCGGGCGGTTTTGGCGATAATTCGTTGACTGTATTGAAGGAAAATGTTTCTGGTTTGGTTTGAAAATTTCATTGCGCTTAATGAATGTGCTGGTGACGTGAATCGATGTGTTTCTGTTGGCAACTTGCCAGAATATCTTGCAAAAAAATTTAGGGTGCCAAAAATCATGAAATTGTAATGCAACTTCTCTTGAGATTGATATTTGAATCCTCTGAAAAGAAAAAAGGTTGAACCCATTGAAAAATCTATTTCCACGATACATTTTCTAGTTCAATTCATGAAGTCCGTACCCTTTCATAATATTTTACCTGAAATATTATAAAAATTGAAATCCTGAAACTCTCAAAAGTATTCTCGGTGAATGTTGAATTGGTTGTATTTTTCTATTGAAATGTTTGAATTTGGAAACAGTATTTAAGTAATTTCAGTAAAGTGCACCCCAATAAAATGAATCTTTTGGGTATTATTTCATATATATTCTCATTTGTGAACACATAGTATACATTTGAAAAAACCTAAATGCTCTGTATTTTGAAGACGACCCTAGCAAAACATCAAGTGTGCTACATTTTTGGAAAGGTAATTTTAAGCTCTGTTGAAATATGCAGAAATATACAGAGTATCTCATTAAATAAAATATTTCTTTATCAAAAACCATGGATATCTTATTGTTTTATTCATTTATGTACATATTTTTTACCTTTGTAATGATTTTTGAATATTTTTCAAGATTTCAATTATTCAATAATTTTATACATTTACTTTGTCAATAAGGAATATTTCTTGGGCAATAGTATATTTAATATATTTGATTGATTAAAATTTGACCAAAATAGTTTTGCGCGTCAAACTACCTTTCAAATGAGGTGTTAAATGACTTTTATTTTCGCCTACACTGGTATATTGAACAAGGGGCACTTAAATATAGAAATCGTGTTTTCTAAATCATGAAATTGTAATGCAACTTCTCTTGAGATTGATATTTGAATCCTCAGAAAAGAAACAAGGTTGAACCCTTTGAAAAATCTATTTCCACGATACATTTTCTAGTTCAATTCATGAAGTCTGTACCCTTTCATGATATTTTACCTGAAATATTATAAAAATTGAAATCCTGAAACTCTCAAAAGTATTCTCGGTGAATTTTGAATTGGTTGTATTTTTATATTGAAATGTTAGAATTTGGAATCAGTATTCAAGTAATTTCAGTAAAGTGCACCCCAATAAAATGAATCTTTTGGGTATTATTTCATATATATTCTCATTTGTGAACACATAGTATACATTTGAAAAAACCTAAATGCTCTGTATTTTGAAGACGACCCTAGCAAAACATCAAGTGTGCTACATTTTTGGAAAGGTAATTTTAAGCTCTGTTGAAATATGCAGAAATATACAGAGTGTCTCATTAAATAAAATATTTCTTTATCAAAAACCATGGATATCTTATTGTTTTATTCATTTATGTACATATTTTTTACCTTTGTAATGATTTTTGAATATTTTTCAAGATTTCAATTATTCAATAATTTTATACATTTACTTTGTCAATAAGGAATATTTCTTGGGCAATAGTATATTTAATATATTTGATTGATTAAAATTTGACCAAAATAGTTTTGCGCGTCAAACTACCTTTCAAATGAGGTGTTAAATGACTTTTATTTTCGCCTACACTGGTATATTGAACAAGGGGCACTTAAATATAGAAATCGTGTTTTCTAAATCATGAAATTGTAATGCAACTTCTCTTGAGATTGATATTTGAATCCTCAGAAAAGAAACAAGGTTGAACCCTTTGAAAAATCTATTTCCACGATACATTTTCTAGTTCAATTCATGAAGTCTGTACCCTTTCATGATATTTTACCTGAAATATTATAAAAATTGAAATCCTGAAACTCTCAAAAGTATTCTCGGTGAATTTTGAATTGGTTGTATTTTTATATTGAAATGTTAGAATTTGGAATCAGTATTCAAGTAATTTCAGTAAAGTGCACCCCAATAAAATGAATCTTTTGGGTATTATTTCATATATATTCTCATTTGTGAACACATAGTATACATATGAACAAACCTAATTGCTCTGTATTTTGAAGACGACCCTAGCAAAACATCAAGTGTGCTACATTTTTGGAAAGGTAATTTTAAGCTCTGTTAAAATATGCAGAAATATACAGAGTGTCTCATTGAGAAAATATTTCTTTATCAAAAACCATGGATATCTTATATAAAAAAATAAGTGCTTCAGTAATGTTTTCATAGAAACAAGAAATTTCTGACAAGAAAAAAATTACAGCAACTTTTCGAAAATGCACATTTTCGAAAAACATGCTCTAACTCAGAAACGATTAAAGATATCGATATGCGGTTTTCACCATTAAGTTTCTCTTCAAAAGTGTCCAATTTGGCTCACTCTGTACTCATTGTTTTATTCATTAATGTACATATTTTTTACCATTGTAATGATTTTTGAATATTTTTCGAGATTTCAATTATTCAATAATTTTATATATTTACTTTGTCAATAAGGAATATTTCTTGGGCAATAGTATATTTAATATATTTGATTGATTAAAATGATCTCTTTCGAATGAGTATCCTATTCTTATTCCTCAATGAATAATGTTAGATTTCACAAAAAAATTTCCTTTTTCCCAAACTATACCATTATGTCCATCATACTGTGCTCGTATTGTTTTCTGTGTATTATCAACTCTTCTGACTCTGCCTGCCTCTTTCACATTCACCCATCAATCCAGACCAAATTATTGGCCAAGACCATTCAACTATTTAATTCAACATCCGTTTTATATCTTCAACACAGCGTGACTATTCAAATTAAAACAGAGCGTTCTCGGTACCATTCAGGATTTATTAAATGTTCACCGGCAATAAATTCAAATAAAAGCATTTCATATCGTAGTGATGTCGAAATAGCATTCCGTCTAACATTTTCCTTCAATAACAGTTACACAGTAATGGTTTTGACCGACACCAAAAGACTGAAATCAATTGAAATTCATAATTGAATAACTTCATGCAATGTAATCAGGATTTTCGAAGCGAAAGCCTTATGAAGTAGTTGACGGTACTATAATGGCACGGTGGTACTGTTTGTTGATTGTGTCTGTAGTTGTAAAGGACAGCAAGGGTACTGTTTGGGATGGAATAACACCTTGGTATACTGGCTCTAGTAAGTTATATTCGATATTAAATGTAGTTATTTAATGATTTCCCATTACTTCTTGTTATTTTTTCTTCAAGAAGGTAATCAAGGGAAATTCAAAAATTAATCATGAGTATCTCAATTCTCCCACAAAATACCTGTTTTCTCTACTGCGTAAAAAAAGTTCGTCATTCCAACGATATATAAAAGGTATCCACTGGAAAGTTCTTCTACTTCTGTTAGTTGTTTTCAATCACATTTTGCAATAATTCACTCGTAACCTCTTATCAATAGAACGTTATTATTTTCATTATTATCATTTATACCGCTTTTATCTGAGTGGCTAATTGCACTCATCATCCACTCCTACATCAGATTTTCTACATTAATTGTTTTCCTAATTTTTTAATTTACTTACCTACTCTTTTATCACTATTATCTCTGCCTACATCAGCTAACTTATTATAATTTTAGAATTTACCTGCTCTAAATCAATCTTCTATCTACTTTACTTTAGATCCAATGACGTCATTTTTGAAAACTATTCACCTATGAAATTTTCGTGAAGAGAAGATGCATTTATCGTTCTATGAATTCGAACAAGGGGCTGTATGGAATTGGGCCCATAACCGCGTTCATACTATTTCAACATTTAGCAATTTCCACACTTTGGTGCAGTATATTGAAATGACGTATATATCTCATTAATTTCACATTCGATTTTTCTGATTTCGAAAATTGAATATGATCAATATGCTCTTTGAATCGCACTTTCATGGCCTTTTTAGTTTGACCCACATACTTCTTCTCGCAGTCCTTCCAGCTAATTTCATAAATCTTCGAGTTTTCTCTTTCTTCTGTCTTATCATTGAAAGTACCCCCCAAGATCTTATAACACCTTCATATTAATCATATTGGTGGTTTTGAAGATGTTATTGAGTCGATTCATCAAAAAATGTTTTGCTGTGTCTCAACAATACAGTAGAGTACGTTAATTCCAAAATTAGGAAAACGATTGAGGTAGAAAATTTTATGTAGGATCAGTATATCATTAGTAGTTCAGTGAGCTTTGAGCTCCTGAAGATGTCAGTTTTGTTGGTGATACGTGCGTCTAGTGAAATTGATGTAGTTTCGGTGTACTGGGTAGTTCATATTTCTTGAATTTTATTCACATCAAAGGTTCCAATTATTCGTTTATTCGAATGACTCGTCAGTTTAATGGAAGTTCATGATGGTTCTAGTAGATAGAACTAACAATGGCACAAGTATTCAGTTCAGACTTAGTCCCCAGTGATTACTAATTGTACTTTAAATTTCAGAAAGTGTCATTTTCATGTATGGAAAATAACATTATTGCAGGATAAAACATCCACCAACAGCTATAACTGAAACTTTCATTACTGTGCAATCATATAAATGAAGTAATTCCCTTCAACCAGCAGTGTTTTTAAATTTTTTTGACATTGAGCATTATTTGGAAAACGTAGGTACAGTAATAGTAAACTGAAAAACCCCATCATTATTTGTAATACCACTACACCTGGAACATAGTGGTTCGTACTCAGATGTCTGATGAGAGAGAGAGAGAGAGAGAAAATGCTTGATTGTCCAAAGATATAAAATCTTGTTAACAAAGTAAGGGCCTAAAACTAACCTTAAATCTAGGTAAAATATACACAAAAAAGTAAATAAGGAAAGAAACACTGACAGTATGGTAAAAATCACAGTTTGCAAAATAATATTAAATTATCTTATAAAATAACATGAAGGCTAGTACATGAGAAATACTACAACATATTGAAAACAAGTTTGAGTTAAAATTAAAATGCATCATTATAAAATTCTTGTAAACTATAATAGGATATATTCATATTATCTGTTTCTACATTTCGAATATGAAGGATCAATTCCAAAGAAACACCATAAAAATGGTACTCCTCATGGTCGGTTCTGAATCCGAAACTAATTTTTATCGCCATGCACCATATTCTATGAAACGAATAGAGTAAAACTGTGATCAAATGAACACTTATAATAGATAACAGTGTTATGTACCACATAGCAAAAATATTGTTGATTTCAATTTTCCTGATGAAAATGGCCAGCGGGCTTTCAACAAGCTACCACAGGAACTTAGAGACTGTTCTTCATTGCTTACGTTTCAAAGAAAACACGAGGAATTTGTAATTGAAAAATGTTTTTATACAACAAAAGAATATTTCACTACTAATCAGCAAATTAATGTTAATGCTTTCATTGTGTTATACATATTTGGGTTGTCATGTGATTGTCTGTCTATTATTCACCACTCCTATTCAATTTTTATTGTCACCAAAAAATAAAGTATTAGTTATTATTATAACTACATGACAGACAGAAAAAAATGTATATAGAAATAAAACCCGTTTGCTATTTTCCTTATGAAATACACCTTGTTTGAGAATATATTATTCAAGAAAAATGTAATTACCTATTTGTACGAATTCTTTAATATATACAGGGTGTCCCAACGAAAACATTCCACACGGATTTACTGGGAAATGACAAATTATTTTCGGAAACGCTGAAACACGTCGATTTTGATTTCTAGGGGGACACATGTCATTGATTAATTTAGTCACGCAACTTCATCCCCCTGACAGGGGCGGCTACCCCATTGCGAATCATCATAGGGAACTTGGGTCGAGTGATACATCATCTTAAAGCTTTCGCCGTTCTCTACCCAAACGTTCATATTTTTTCAAAATCGAATGACTGGTAATTGAGATTAGTGTGGTAATAGGTTTAATTTAAATAATCAATATCGTACCTGTTCTTTTCGAAATTCAATTTATTAATTGCTCGAAATGAGCCCCTCCTACCTCCATACAATGATAAAGTCTACTTTCGAAACTCTTACGATCGTTTGCCAATACTTCTGCAGTTATTCTGCCGCACTCGTTTACAATTCGACCACGTAGATCCTCTAGTGACTCTGGCGGAGTGGCAAAAACTTTGCTTTTGAGATGCTCCCATAAAAAATAATCCAACGGGTTGAGGTTCGGTGATCTAGCTGGCCACTCAATTGGTCCTCGTCGCCCTATCCAATGGTATATCGTTCATCCAGAAAGTTTCTAACCGCCACTGCATAGTGAGGTGGTGCTCCATCTTGTTGAAAATGGAGGTTGTCTTCCGAATAATCTCCATCGTTTTCGATAATATCCGTTATCATGGGATCGATGGCATTCTCAAGAAGATTTAAATACATTTGTCCATTCAAATTATCATCTATAAAAAGTGGTCCAATAATATTTTTATCCAAAAATACCACACCAAACATTCAACTTCTGCGGAGTTTGTGTGTGGACCTCACGTATTAACCTGGGATTGGTATCGCTCCAGTAGCGGCAATTGTGACGATTTACGTTTCCATTAACAAAAAATGTACTCTCGTCTGAAAAACAAATATTGAAGAGCAAATTGGGATTTGTTCTCAGACGCTCAGACATTTCCTCACAAAACTGTTGACGTCTGTCAAAATCGTCTTCGTTCAGTTCATGTACAAGTTTTAGTTTGTATGGATGGAATCGCTGTGATTTGAGAATTCTCTGAATACTCGATCGCGCTACACCTGACGCGTCAGCCAAGCTTCGAATACTTTGAGTAGGATCCATAGCCACGTGTCCCAAAACAGCTACCTCAACAGCCTCGTTCCTTATCAGACGTTCAGGATGATGTTTCTGGTTTCCCACAGACCCAGTTCTTTCGAATTTCTCAATCAACGTTTGAACATAGGTATGAGATGCATTTTTCCCTGGATGCCTTGTATTGAAAATTCTAGCTGCAGCTCTTAGACAATCATCAATTTGTAGTCAAGTTTCACTAACTCAATTCGTTCTTCTAATGCGTAAACCATTGTCAGGCAGAAACTTAACTCACAGAATACGAATCAAATGATATTTCCATAAGAATCATGCGAACTGTGAATTCATGCTGAGAACATACACGCAGGAGAACCATAAAAAACAGGTATTTTTTGTCTATGAAAAAGTCAACAGAACAAAAACTAAGAAATATGGTTTCCGGGCTTCAGTGCCGTGGTCGGTTCACCTCTGTGGAGGAGGTTCCTTTGGACGTTTCGCTCACAATTGGGGTGGGCATCTTCCGCTTGTAATGTTGTATTCGCGAATAGCGACATAAAACTGATACTTGGTTGAAAGATCTTCGCAATTAATAGTCCCAGCCTGGCTACTTACTTTGTTTTGACTAATTTGTTTTCGTTTTTCGTGGGGTGACTGGGTTACCTGACCGGATGGGATGTTGTCATTTTCTATCTGTCCACTCATTGAGTCTTAAAATAGTTAATAAATTGAATTTGAATAGGAACAGGTGAGATATTGACTATTTACATTGAACCTGTCAACAACACTAATTTCAATTACCATTCATTCTATTTTGAAAAAATTATAGACGTTTGGATAGAGAATAAAGAGAGCTTTAAGATGATGATAATGTTACTCTTCTTCGGGTTTGTTGGCCGTCGTGATATGGAATTGCTTCCTAACGTTTCGCCCGCACGAGTGGCTGGCTTCTTCTGAGGTTCCATCTTGAAAGATTTCCGATGACTGGTTGGTTCGGGATCTAAGCGCATATTTATATGTCCGGCTGGTACCTGCAATTATTACGTTCTTATCGTCCGTTCCTGGAATTAAATTATCTCTCAGTATTGGGGTTGCAGGTATATTCCTTTCGGCTGTTCTTTTCCTAGCTTGACTAAGTAATGGATTCCAAATTCGGTTGAGGGTCAGTGTCTCTTCTTTTCTATTGAAATTATCCGTATGTTTATGGATTTCAATTGCTTCTCGTATAAGCCGATTGTGATATCCCTGGTCAGGAGCAAGAAGTTTAACGTCTTCAAACAGTATTTAAGATGATGTATCACTCGACCCACGTTCCCTAAGATGATTCGCAAGGGGGTAGCCGCCCCCGTCAGGGGGATGAAGTTGCTCGACTAAATCCATTACTAACATGTGTCCCCCTAGAAATTAAAATCGACCTGTTTTCGCGTTTCCGAAAATAATTTGTCATTTCCCAGTAAATCCGGGTGGAAAGTTTTCGTTGGGACACCCTGTATACTAGTCGTACAAAAAATAGTGTAGGCATCACGAACGATAGGTAACGTTTACTGGTTTCAGACTTCGCTATGCTTAATCTCCAGTGAACCATCCTTATCGTTCTTGATACTTTTTATAATATTGTATGATTATAGCAAAACCGTGAAAATATCAACGTTTCAGTTCCTCCTGATCATTCTCCACTAATTGTTCCGATACTTAATTGACCAGCACATTTTATGTCTCGTTAACGAGACTTGCATCATGAGAAACTCTCTTATTAAAGCAGCAGCTTCCATTATAGAGGGTGTGCCTGTACGGAGACTTGAAGAGGTAAATAGTAATAAGACGATAATACTATTTGCCCGCATTATAAATGCGAGAGACAAGACTACAAACAAGTCTGTGAATATGATTTCAAGATGTTTTCTCGTAGAAGTGCTTACTTGGATAAACGATACTAATACCTGGACAAATAAATCAGGCGGATTTGATTACATGTAATTTACTTCGTGTTTGTAGAAAGGGATGATTATAATCAGCAATAAAATACATGAAGAATTTTATTAGGACCATGAAAGTATACATTTGGATCATCATAAAGAGATTTTCTTTTTATGCAGTGCGGCTTCCCTGTCCCATGTTAACTTTTGAAGGAATCGTCGTAAAACAATTTAACGACAATGGAAATGAAAGATATATCGACACTACTCTTGAATAAAAGACATTGCGATTGTTCTACAGATATCGCGGGAAAGGGGTATATTAACTCAAAAATTTCAAATAACAGAATTGTTCATGTAAGTATAATAAAAAACTACTATGCTATTATACTGTGGAAGAAATAGATCATACATATTTAGCTGATAGACTTCCTCTGATTTTCCTCTTGCAAAGTAGTGATTTCATCTGCCTTACATTGGATTTTATCATACAGTTGGAAAACTTCACATGAGAAGCTCCTTCGAAATATGGTGGTCCCATGGGCTCGAAAATAAATGTGACCTGAATGTCGAAAGTTTAGATTATTTATTCATTCTATTCATTTTATCCTGTCAAGCTTTGAGCTTAATCGAATGGATTCCTAAACAAACACAATTTTGTAATACCATGTTAACCTTGAAAATAATAATTATTATTATCATAATAGTTGTATTGGCCGCTGATCTTGTGGAGTTTCCACAACCACTCAACGTAGATACTCCAGCCCCAGCGCAGTTAAAAACTGAGCATAAACTCTTACAGATCTGGTCATACTAGAAAGAACAGAGTTGCGACAACTAATATGCTTGCCGTTTTGATTCTTCTCTACTTCTTTGGGGTGGTGAAATAAACTCAAGAGGATCTGCTCAACGTAAAAACTTGCAAAATGATGCACGTTTATAGGACATTTCACGGTTATTCTTCACTAAACATCGGGGTGGCTGAGGATTTTTGAGTGGAAGTACGATTTCTCTTCCACCTAGTTTCTGAGAAAGGAGTTGCGGTAGATAAACAGAAGATTGAAGCTGTGAAAGAGTGGCCAATTCCAAAAGACGTACATCAGCTTCAAAATTTTTCTTGGTTTTTGTACCTAATACCGCCGATAGCTGGGATTTGCTAACATCGCTAAACCAATGACCATGATCATGGAAGTTCAAACACAGTTCCAGTGGTCCAAAGAATGTCAAGAGTCGTTTAGAACGCTGAAATCGACTTTGATCAGAGCACCCGTTCTGAGCTATCCCGTTTCGAATGAAAAGGTAATTTTGGACACGGACGCCAGCAACATGGGACTGTCTCAGATCCAAGAAGGCCAACCGAGGGTCATTGGTTCCTTCAGCAAGACTCTCAGTGAACTGGATCGCAAATAGTGTCACCAGGCGGGAGCTATTAGCTGTGGTTAAGGGAGTGAAGAGTTAGGGGAAGGAAGAAAGAACAAGTACGTGTATGGAAAAGATTCTCAGTGAGAACTGACCATGCAGCTCTCAAATGGCTTTCAAATGGCACGTTGAATTGAGATGCTTCAGGAATTCGATAACAATATTGAACATCGGGCGGAAAAAAGTCATAAGAATCCCCGGATGACTGCTCACACTGCCGACGAGCAGAGGAGTAGTAGATCATTTGTAGAACTACCGCAGTGGAATGAAGACACGATTCAGAAAGACCAAGAGAAAGATCCAGATCTTGGTTTAGCCATCGGCTGGATGAAAAGCAATCAAAGACAGCAGGAGAGAATTATTCGCCAGCCGTTGAATCCAACTGGGCTCAATAGAACTCCCTTACCAAGGACAATGGGATTGAAGGCCGAGGATGACAGAGAAGAAAGGCGTAGGACAGTAGTACCCGGGAGCAAAAGACAGGAACTGCCCAAAAAAAAATCTATGATGAGGTCAGCGGAGGACATCTGGGAGTGACGAAGACCCTCCAGAAACTGTGGCAACGGTTTTATTGGGCCAATCATTGAGCTGACGCCGAGTGGTACTTGATGGGGCTGTGAGGTCACCAGGAGTTAGGATTCCATTTTCTGCATGGACCACGATCACGAAAAAGTAGGGATCGTAGCATTCCTTTCTAAGACAGCAGCCCGTGCAGCCAATGAACTTGATCTCGTATTCGACATTGAACCCAAATTCCATCACCGCGCTGAAGCCCTTTCGGCAGAAAGTTGACGTTGGAGCTGCATAGAGCTCCTGCAGCTACAAAAGGATGAGCCAATGCATGAGGTCTTCTACGAGAAAATTGAAGACCTTGGCTCATTCACAAAATTGACCTTCTAATTCCTCGAGTCAAGTGGGCTGAATTCTTAAATTCCCTGGTCTACCATAGTCGTGTGACAGGCATAACTCGGTTTATGAATTGAACGAATGTTATAGTACTATCTAGGTAAGTGATCAGAGAGAAAATTGGGTACCATAAAGAATGGGAAAAAATGCCTCAGCTTACCAGACTTTGTTGCTTCTCAAAAATTGTTCGGAAAATTTCATCAGAGTAGACTAGCAGGAGAACGTTGATAATTTCTAAAAAACATTCCTTTCAATGTTGAAACATTTTGGCAACTTGTTGAAATTAATAAAGCTGGTTAAATCCCTTCAGAATTGAAGTTGGGAAACAAAGTTGCTTCAGATGGCCAAAGTATCAGCAGCTAGTTTAGATTCTACTTTTATATACCTAGTTTTGAACTACTGGAGAACCAAATATCGCCCGAAAAGAGGAGAAATAAAAGGACTAATTATCGAGACTCACTCTTTGAACTACACAGACTCCATACCCAAGCCATTTTGCTAAAATTGTGATTCCGATCAAGGGGGTACTTGGTAGAATGATGGACACGCTACTTTCGAATTTCAAAATTGTACAGGAATGCCGCGATGCGGCAGACATCTCAGCCAGTCGAGTGCAGTAGGCCATTTTTCTTTTAGCCGTTTTCATATTATTCTTTATCTGGTTTATGGCTCCCTACAGATCTCAGCTATGGTTAGTTACTTTCTGTATGATTCAAAACTGATTGAATTTCCTATTTACTTTTGTATTTTCATTTTCTATATATTTCAAGACAACATCGTATGTGGTGGTGAAAACAGCAACAGAACACTGAGCTCTACGCAATGATTTTTGTATTTTGCTACTGTGTTTTTTGTTTGAGGACTTCGTACTGATTCTATTTCCATTTTTCCTGCTTGTATTTTCTGTCGTTCATTTGTAACATTATCAAATATTACCTTCATTATTGCTTAGTTGAGGCTTTTTGTAGAAATGCATATAGTTTTGATGAAAGTTTTATCCAAGTGAATCACCATAGATGAATTACGTCTTTGATAAACTTGCTCTTGCACATTTGGATCACCCTGTAGTTTGAGTAGCACGGCGCCGTGTCACCAGCAACACACGGCATTGTTCTCCACATTCTTTCGTTGTAAAGATTCAACTTCGCTAATGATGTCGCTTTTTGGAGTATATGCCTTATATGACTACACGGATCTTTGGAAACCTCAGCGGCAAGATTTTAACGATGTCCTTTATAATGCAGAGGCGTACGATTATGGGGCGCCGTTAGTGTCAAAAGTAGTTGTTCTCATATATTTAATTTTTACTCAAATATATTTGTTGATGACCATATATTTATTAGTTGACACCAATATATATTGAAACCTAACAAATATATCCATTTTAGCGTTTATTCATTCATAAATATATCGTCAAAGCATATTAGCAGTGAAGAGCAATATATTTATCACTTGTTACCAATCCATATATAAAAATGAGCTTTTGAGTACCACCACTAGATAGCGCCATGTAACCGATTCATGCCATTTCGTCGTAACGCGTCCGCTATGTTGAAAATAATCGAAAGATTGTTCGAGTTTTCATCATTGCATATCTTCAAAAAGTATGAATGCAATGCAATATCAACATAACAGGTTTGCAAAACAAATTATATTCGAAAACATGATGTGAGCGCCACCTAGTGGTGGTAATCGAAAGCTCATTTTTATATTTGGATTGGTAACAAGTAATAAATATATTGTATTGCTCTTCACGGATAATATGCATTGACGATATATTTATGAATGAATGAACGCTAAAATGGAAATCTTTGTTCAGTTTCAATATATATTGGTGTCAACTAATAAGTACCTATATGGTCATCGAAAAATATATTTGAGTAAAAATAAAATATATGAGAACAATTACTTTTGACACTAACGGCGCCCCATATACGATGCGGGTATGTATAATGAAAAGTTTCTCCAAAGATATTTTAAACTCTTTTGCTGCATGATTCGATAAGTCTAGGCACGTAAAGGGTGAAGGCACCCTTTAATTGGAAAATCCGAAGATAGTTTTGTGTTAAAAAAATAAGTTTTAGAAATGAAATTGGTGACTGAAACATATACAGTGTTAGTCAGAGTTACAAAAACCACTTTATTATATATAGGCAAGAATTGGGATTATTTACAAAAACAGCCAAAAACCGTAATTTTAATAAGTTGTTGACTATTTAATTTTCGGTTGATATTCGGAATTGGAAATGTATATCAGGAATAATTGAAAATTGCAGTATTTTCTTTATATTTTCAATGTTGATTTAAGAAACGCTCTATTCTTGATCTTTATCATTATGAAGTTAGATATCAAATCATCATAATAGAATTTTTCAGGTTTGTTTTCGAATGCTAATGCAAAATTGAAAATACTGGTTTCTACTATTACTCTTGTAATGGTCACTATCTTTTATTTATATTTTTTTCAATTTTGGAAATTGAATCATTGTGACCCTCAAAATTTGAAAAGTTTTATGGAAATTAAATGAAGTTGAGAGATTTGGATCAAACCATTGATAAGATAACTTCATAATGGTCCCTGAAATTTATAAAAGACAGAAGCTGAAGAGCGTTTTTGATAAATAAAAAATATATAGAAAATCAAACAGATTATCTAAGTTGTTCATATGGGGCCTAAAACTGAAGTAAGAAAAACTAAACTTTATCGAAAAACTTTTCTTGATCTCATCATCAACTTCTGCCAATTACATTTTTCCAACTAACTGAGCCTTCTGATGACCTCTTCCTCAGCTATGTCTTTTCAATTCAGCCGAATAGTGCACAAGAAATTCACAATAAATCCAGTAAACATAAGTGAGTAGGTACTGTACATGATGGGACATAAAATAATAAGATTATGAGATTGGAAAATTATAATATTTGAATTAATATAAATGAATTTTAATTTCAAAATCACATCAAAATATGCCCACTATACTAGTTTAGACTAAACAGGCTATTTGGAAGAGTGAATTGATACATTTTGTAAATGAAAAATATCATTTTGATTTGGATGATTTATCATATTCATGAATGGCTTGAGTTATATCGTTTAAAAATTTTCGTTGAAAACAGGAGTGCCTCAAGGTAGTATTTTGAGTCCGCTACTCTTCATTATTTCTTGTGTCCTCTCCTCATATATTTCATTGAGTTTTCTATACTGCTTTCATCTCACCAGGATCTGTAGGCGTCAGTTTATATTTATTACACCAGACATTATTGATAGAAAAACAAATATTTCATCATTGTGACAAAGTTTAGACATAAGTAGTTGATATTTCTGTTTTTTAGTTACGTCTGTTGGATCTTCACAATTTTTTTTCAATATTCTTCCTTCAGCCTTTAGTATTTTTATTAATAATACTTTTTCTCCATAGGCGACATTGCCAAAAATTGAATTCAAGGCAAATTATTTGGCATATTATTATGTCTGAATATATATTAAGACAGAACTTGGTTTATATACCATAGGTCTCTTTCACCAAACCGTTTCATCAAATTAGAATATTTTTATC
This sequence comes from Chrysolina americana, assembly GCA_958502065.1. NCBI lineage: Eukaryota > Metazoa > Arthropoda > Insecta > Coleoptera > Chrysomelidae > Chrysolina > Chrysolina americana. The sequence continues at coordinate 93,178,353 of OY293412.1, forward strand.
ACCTGTATATTTTTTCTTCTGCATTGAAGATGTTGAGATGATGCACACTGACAATTCAGAACAAAGGAAAATCGTAAAGCTTCAACAAAGCCATTAGAGTACCGTTAAAAACGTCTTTTGTGTTTGTTTGAAATGCAGGTTTTATTGTTCATTTTATGAAGGAAGGCCATAACTCTTCAATTATCTGCATGGTCCGACAAAAAAAATTAAGTATCCATTTTACTCGATGAGTAATTGTACCCTAATTGATTTACTGGCTGTAAGTATATCTCATTAATATTCATGATAGTTGCTTTGTTGCTATATGTTTTACTGCTGAACTGAGAGAACCTTGACAATGATAATAATGAAGGAGTTTATTGCTGGGAAGACAATTACAAAAAAATCAAGAGATAATGAATGTTAACTTTTGAATGAAGAAAAAATCAATTGAGTGATCCTGGTCTCCGACTAACTGAATAGCAAAATCACTCACCAGAAAATTTTAAAGTTTACCTAATTCGGAACATTAAGAAGTTTTTCACACTCATCGAAAATTTCCTTAGAGTTTATTCAACATTTTATATTATTATTATCATCCTCATGCAGCGGGGCTGGCCATCAGCCGAAATGTAGGTGATTCTGCGTACAACCTTTCTGCTCCTCGCTGTCAGGTCTATATCGTGAACACTCCTGATCTTCTGATGAACTCCTGGAGATTTCTCATCAGTTTTTCCTGCGGGATATTGTCTTCTATGTGAGGCTGTTCCGTCCTCTTCATCACAGAATCTTCAAAGTGTGGAGTCTTGCTGTATTCCCAACATGTGCAAGCGTTTTCTCAGGTGGCAGTGTCCTGTTATTGGTCCTATCCTGGGGGAGTTCCGGCTCAGTTCAAGAAGATGCCTTGTTAGCCGGTCAATTGGCTTCATCACCATCATTTTTCCATAAGTATTGCCTGAGGCGTCTTTCCAGGAAGATAGATGATGATTCTTGATCCATTTTTTCGTGTTCTACTTCATGTCCCCAAATGGGATTCCACAGGCTGGTTCTGGTCCACTTATAGTTGTTGCTGCTTCCGCTTTTGCTAGGGCATCTGTGTTATCATTCTCTTGGATACATATGTAACCTAGTACCTAGACAATTTCTACCCTATTTTGTGCTTCTAGATCGTTGAGGTTTTTACCTCATTTGGAAGAAAATCTGCATGATCGCAAATCCTTTATTGCCATCTGGCTGTCCGAGAGAATGACTATGGGTTGGTTTCGGACGTCAACAATTACGGAGAAAAATAAATGTTGGTTGGGAGCCTCAGACCCTTTTTCCACATCAAAAAAAGTTGTAGAAACTCGTAAAATCTGGCGGAATTGATTTTTTATAGTGAAATATAAATATATGACCTTGGAATAATCTAGTTTCAAGAAATGTTACCTGCCTCTGCCTTCTTCAAAGGCTATATAGAGAAATCTTGGGTATTCAAAAATTTACAACGGTTTTGGTAATGGAAAATTACTCTCCTTTTCAAAAAAGTTGCGGAAAATCGTTTAAATAAAATCGGAAAAATCCGAAAAAATAGTAAAAAACATAGGCAAGTTGAATAATTCAATTTCAATACATTTCACCTTTTTATTCCTATGAAGAGAAGAAAACAGGAGAAAATTTACGAATATGCTCAACTATTTTGGACCTGGAAAGTTACGACAAAAAATACCTGTAGGAAAAAAGTTGTGAAAACTCAAGATAATAAAATCAAGAAAAATCCGGAAAAATTGTGAAAAATGTCGAATCGTCGAATAATTTTCATTTTGACCTGTAAGCCTGGTGAACCTTGGAACAGATAATCAAACAAATTCTAATGCTGAGAAATTGCGAGAATAAATCTTTCGCGACACGATTTCCTCCTTAAGTGAGTAGTACTCTCTATATTTTTTATTAATAGCTCCTGACTGACGTCGTACCAGTAGTATCTGTCGTAGAATACGGTACCAATACTCCAACAGATATATTTCATCAACCGTATAGGGTAATATTTGTCTTCTGTCGAAGATTTGCTGACGAATATTATACTACTAAGTTAAAGGGGAAGACTGGATTATCTAATGCATTGTTTCTTTACTAAATTTTTCTATTGATTACACTTTACTATCGTTTCATTTCTATTTTTTTCTAGAATGCAACTGCAACGGCTTCTCCAACCGATGTTACTTCGATGAGGAACTCTACGGACAAACCGGCCACGGCGGACACTGTCTAGACTGCGACGCCAATCGAGATGGCCCAACTTGCGAAACGTGCAAAGAAAACTTCTTCATGAGAGAAGACGGCTATTGCGTCCCGTGTGATTGCCATCCCACTGGTTCAAGTAGTCTTCAGTGCAACGCCGAAGGAAAATGCCAGTGTAATCCTGGGGTGACTGGGGAGAAGTGCGGTCACTGTGATGCTAATTTCTTCGATTTCTCCCCTTACGGATGTAAAAGTTGCGGGTGTTCGGAGCTCGGTTCACTTGATAATGAGCCGAGGTGCGATGTTTATTCTGGATCGTGTTACTGCAAGGAAAATGTTGAAGGTGACTCTTTGGAATAGTTTGCTTCACTCTGAACTACTTTCATTATACAAATTTTGAAACATTTATTATTTTACGAGGGCTTGGGAAGATAACAAAATTTCATCTGTCTGTCTACTCTGCCTCCTCTGTTTCCTCTGTCTCCTCGGTTTCCTCTGTCTTCTCTGTCTCCTCTGTCTTCTGTCCTCCGTCCTCTGTCCTCTGTCCTCTGTCCTCTGTCCTCTGTCCTCTGTCCTCTGTCCTCTGTCCTCTGTCCTCTGTCCTCTGTCCTCTGTCCTCTGTCCTCTGTCCTCTGTCCTCTGTCCTCTGTCCTCTGTCCTCTGTCCTCTGTCCTCTGTCCTCTGTCCTCTGTCCTCTGTCCTCTGTCCTCTGTCCTCTGTCCTCTGTCCTCTGTCCTCTGTCCTCTGTCCTCTGTCCTCTGTCCTCTGTCCTCTGTCCTCTTTCCTCTGTCCTCTGTCCTGTCCTCTGTCCTCTCTGTCCTCTGTCCTCTGTCCTCTGTCCTCTGTCCTCTGTCCTCTGTCCTCTGTCCTCTGTCCTCTGTCCTCTGTCCTCTGTCCTCTGTCCTCTGTCCTCTGTCCTCTGTCCTCTGTCCTCTGTCCTCTGTCCTCTGTCCTCTGTCCTCTGTCCTCTGTCCTCTGTCCTCTGTCCTCTGTCCTCTGTCCTCTGTCCTCTGTCCTCTGTCCTCTGTCCTCTGTCCTCTGTCCTCTGTCCTCTGTCCTCTGTCCTCTGTCCTCTGTCCTCTGTCCTCTGTCCTCTTTCCTCTGTCCTCTGTCCTGTCCTCTGTCCTCTCTGTCCTCTGTCCTCTGTCCTCTTGTCCTCTTGTCCTCTTGTCCTCTGCCCTCTGTTATCTGTTCTTCTGTCCTCTGTCTCTGTCTTCTGTACCAATCATTCATGAGTATAACTAATCACTGCTTTCAATGACTCACTATTCATTCAAGGAAAACGGTGCCGAGAATGCAAACCTGGATTCTTCAACCTCAATGCTGAAAACAAATTTGGATGCACTCCATGCTTCTGCTTCGGACATTCATCTAGTTGCAAGTCAGCCGTTGGTTACACGAAGTACCTCATAGAGTCATCATTCTCAAGAGGCGATGAGAAGTGGAGCGCCAAGGACCAATACGGAAGAGAACTCAACGTAAAATATGACTCCTTCACCCAAAGCGTAGGTGTGAAAGCTCTTGGTGATGAGATAATATATTTCGAGGCTCCACGAAGGTTCCTTGGAGATCAGAGAGCATCTTACAACCAACTGTTGGAGTTCAATCTGAGGTTAAGCGACAACAGGGCTATTCCGACAGCGACAGATATTGTTTTGGAAGGAGGTGGTATTTCAATTTCGAATACCATATTCTCGCAGCAGAATAGAGTACCTTCTGTACAGGTAACTATACAAAATATTCTGGTTTTGAACCAATGGTAATTTGATTGAATTAAAAACGCATTTTTGTGTGCACACTATTTATACTCAATTTCCATTAAGTTATTGAGAGTTAGGCCCTCCTGATGACTTTTTAATAAGCTCTAGGGCATATTTGTATTCCCATCTTCTTTAGTACGCATCACTTCAATCAGTAGCATTCGTGTTCTTCTTCAGTGTTTTACGATTTCCAAATTCCACTAGGATGTTTCAGCTTTGCTTGTCCCTTTTTTGACATGACAGAGGCAATTACAAATTTCTTAGGCTTTTTATGAAACTTTTGCAATCTCGAAGAACATTTTCGAAAAATTTAATGTGCGATGGAATTCGTTATGGTTTCGGAATTTTTCAGAGACAAAAATTCAGTTTCCGTCTTCACGAACATCCTGACTACGGATGGCAACCAAGACTTTCATCGAGAGCTTTCATGTCCATACTCAATAATCTAACCGCTATCAAAATCAAAGGTATCTACAATCATAGAGGGGAAGGATTTTTGGATGACGTGAAATTGGAAACTGCCTCAAGAGGAGTAGCAGGAGCCCCAGCACTTTGGATCGAGTCGTGTGATTGCCCAACAGGTAATAACCTTCCCAAAAATCATTAATTCTTTTTCTATGTAATCACTTGGCACGTATAACATGTTTTCAGCAGATATTGATTGCTACTTTCATCGAAACTTGTACAAATCGCAACTACTGCGTAAAATTAATTTTTGTTAATATCATCGACAGGTTTATAGACTGTTCCGGATTCATACTCTATGCAGATGATCTCAAACTCTGTAGGGAAGTAAAAGACATAGCTGATTGTACTCAGTTGCAGAGGACTTTAATGGCATTGCTGAGTTCTGTTCGATAAATGATTTATAGTTGAATGAAGGAAAATGTAAAGTTATGACTTTCACATGAAAAAATTACTATTATAAAGCCATATGAAATAGGAACAACCACGCTAGAAAGATCAGATCATATTTAAGAACTAGGAGTTATCTTCAACTCCTTTCTGAATTTTGAAATGCACATTGAATATAATGTTAAAGACGCCTACAGTTTCAAATAAAACACTCTAACCGTAGTATATAATGCATATGTAGGTCTAAGCTGGAATATGTTTTTCAGCCATTTGGAATCCTAATACATGTCTGCACTCAGAAATGATAGAGAAAGTTCAGAAAGAATTTGTGAGGTGTTGGTATCTTACAACACTCAAAAAAATTGCAAGTCAACATTCCAGCCATTATCTCACAGGAGATATCTGACTGATGTGATATTTATCATCAGTAAATTGAATGGACAAGTGATTACACCCAACATTCTATCGAAAATATCAATAGTCGTTCGAAACATTGCATTGAGGAGGCAAGACTTTTTACTTCTCCTCAATAGATGCTTGAGGAATGTTAATCTAGTCATAAGGAATAACAATAGAAATATTTTTAATGTGAAAATTTGTAATATTTTCAACTGATGTATATTTTTAACTGTAAGCATGTAAAATGGCTTGCGCCTGTTTTTTGCAGTATAAATGAATAATTTTTATTTTCATTATTTCAGGATATGTGGGACAGTTCTGTGAGTCCTGTGCTCCTGGATTCAGACATTCGCCATCACTCGGAGGATCTTTCATGCCTTGCATACCATGCGATTGTAATAATCACGCCAGTATTTGTGATTCGGAAACAGGCAAATGTATCTGCCAGCACAAAACCATTGGAGAAAATTGCGAATTCTGTGCAAGAGGATACTACGGAAACGCTTTAGGAGGTAAGAAGAGTTATTTGAACGGTTTGAATGAGTGAGTATCCATATAGGGGGATTTCCAGAATGAGTCCAAATAACTCCATTCAACATGCTTTCATTCGTCATGTTGAATGTTGAACAAATAAAAGTTTAACAGGAGCCATGAATGGGCGGATTTCAACTATCACAGCTGCTTTCAAATATATAATGAAAAATTATTGAATTAAAGATTACGAACATTTTAAATTGGAACCTCTTTGCAAAGCGTCATCGGGATAAAACCTTATTGCCTTGTTCGGAAGATGACCTTGAGAAGTTGTTTTTAATTTCTTGAACTGAAATCTTTGAAATCATGGAGCAAAGTACTTTATTGTTTTTATGATTTATCAGGAATCAGCAAATATTTATTCCGGCAATCTTTGAGTCGTTAAAAAATTATTTTCAGTCATATATACTGCGGTTCTTGATTGCAAGATCTTATGGCTTATGTAACATTGAGACGATGGACGTTCGAAACCTAAGTAATCAAGTTACTACAGCGTCTACAACCTTCAAACATATTCTTTCATATATTGCACATACACACATGGCATATGTAGAGGGCAAAGAGAAGTGGTCCTAAAACAGAACTTTGTGGAATGCCGTGATTCAGATGATGCTACAAAATATATACGATGCTCCGATATTTCACTATCTTGAGGAATGTTTCCAGTTTTGTGGGCCTGAAGAGTAACTTATGAAAAAATAAATATTATTTCAAGAACTTCTGTCTCATCGTACTTCTGTTATTTCACTTTCAGGGACCCCTTCCGATTGCCAACCCTGCGGTTGTCCCAACGGAGGAGCATGCATCCAAGTCGAGGAACATATCACAATGTGCACGGAGTGCCCTCTAGGATACACCGGCCATAAGTGCGAATCATGTTCGGACGGATTCTTCGGAGACCCCTCAGGACGGTTTGGATCGCCAACGTCTTGCCAGCCGTGCGATTGCAACAGAAACATCGACCCAAATGCCATCGGGAATTGTAATACAACGACTGGAGAGTGTCTGAGGTGTATTCACAATACTGGTGGGCAGAAATGCGAAATGTGTTTGCCAGGTGAGAAAAAAATGTTCGTCGACTTGGTCGAGCCCTGAAAAGGGTCCTTATAACTTTCAAACGAATTAGTAGATCCTTTTTAAATTTGATAAAATGAATGAATCATGAAGAAAACATGTCATAGAGCATTGGCTATTCTCATAATCCTGTGGAGTTCATTTCATCATAATTTCAGGTTTCCATTTCATATTGGGTTTCCATTATTTCTATTTTATTGAACCTCAATATTTCTGTTAACAACGCACGATACTGCCGTTGGGGGGAAGATGTCCCTTACACACAAATCCTAATGCGTGTGCGGCGAGTTACTCATCTAGGTTATGTTATTTGATCGGAGTGATATTTGATATTAAGAATTGAGAAATGACAATTATGGAATTTCCTAGAGTTCAATACCTGAACCAGTTTTTTGTATGAATGCTTATCAAACAATTTGACCATTTGATTCCCTCGTTGGTCTACTATCATTGGAAAAGGCCATATTTCGCCAATATAATAATAATAATAATAATAATAGCGTCTTTATTGATTTGAAAAAATAATTAAATACAATTTTTTAAACGTATTGGCGACATTCGGCTACAGCCGTTCTTTCATGTAACCAACAAAAAAAAACATAGTAATGAACAGATGTGGTTCGCAAGCAACAAAAAGAATATATTTATACACTTAATAGTAAGTTATAAGAATCAATAAGAATTGTGATAAAATTTTAATAAGTAATAAGACAGTATGATTTTAATTTTTTGAAATAAAAAGGAAAGAAATGAAACAATTCTGAATCTCTTCACTTCATGCAAATACAGCACAATGCATGGATAGTGCGACTACTGTGAAAGCATCCTTAAACACAAAGAAAAAAAAAAGAAAATTACGTATATACTATAATTGCGCTACTATTTGTTTATTTGAAAGAATCCAGGATTTGATATGCTTCCTGAAGTTATGCCAGTTTTGAAGCGACTTAATTTGTGCAGGAATAATATTGAAAATTTTCACTGCATTGTATGAGAAGCTCCGTTTAAATTGTGTGGAGGTGTGCCTTGGAATACAATAGAGATCTCTAGCTCTTGTCAAACAGTTGTGATAGTCCCCAAGTTTTGTGAGTTTGTCTAAAAGGTAGGCCGGTGTTTTGGAATGGTTGATTTGATATACGAGTCCAGCTAGTTTGCTAAAAAACCTCTCTTCTAAATTCAATATTTTCATTTTCTCATAGATTGAAGAAACATGATCATATTTTCTCATTTCACATGAGTATCTCACACACGAATTTTGTATCTTCTGTAAAGTATATTTATCCCTTGCTAGAAGGGAGGGCCAATATATTTCAGAACAATACGCTAAACGGGACATAATCAAAGATTCGCATAATAGTAGCTTGATGTTATTTGTGAGATATAATCGGTTCATATATAATAATTTTAGGGTAGAATAACTATGTTTTACCAGTTGTGACACATGCTTTTCGAATTTTAATGTTGTATCCAGATGGAGACCAAGATTCTTACATTGTTTGACTATAGCCAATGTTTTTCCATTCAAAGTTATTTCGAATTTTGGGTCGTTGAATACTTCATCACTATTTTGACCAAATAATATAAGTTGCGTTTTTGATTCATTTAGCAATAACTTATGTGATTTAGACACTGAGGCAATAGTTTCAAGGTCTTCGTTGACATTAACGCTTGCGAGAAAATTTTTAGATATTGAAAACGAAAAATACAACTGTGTGTCGTCAGCGTATTGATGAGTTTGGCAATATTTTAAAAAAGAAGGTAAATCTGCAGTATACACTGCAAATAATAAAGGCCCCAGGATGCTTCCCTGTGGAACTCCCCTAGAAATATTTTCGAAGTTAGACATTTTTTCCCCTATTACCACCCTCTGCTGCCTCCCACTCAAGTAATTTTTGAAAAAACATATTGACTTATCATCTAAACCAAAATATTTAAATTTTTTCAACAATATACCATGGTCCAACATATCGAACGCCTTGCTGAAATCGAGTAGTATCAAGCTTGTAATTTTTTTATTGTCTATAGATGTGAAAATATCGTCTGTTACTTTGAGCAATGCCGTGGTGGTCCTATGTTTTTTTCTGAAGCCTGATTGTGTTGCGGGCAATATTTTATTATGCTTAAGATATGTTGATAATTGATCAGATACTAACCTTTCAATAATTTTTGAGATAGTCGTGATATGTACTGATTATTCCTTCACAAAAAAATTCATATTTCATATATATTTAGGTTTCTATGGAAATGCTCTGGTCCTTCCAAAAGGCGACTGCAGAAGATGTGAATGTTTTGCAGGTGGTACTGAAGAAGATCCTTCTGGAGCACCCATTTGTGACCAAACGACGGGTGCTTGTCGTTGTAAAGTCCACGTGGTGGGACAGAATTGTGACGGATGCGAGGAAGGCTACTTCGATTTAAATAGTGGCAGGGGATGTCACACTTGCAACTGCGATCCTATCGGATCACTCAACCCGTCTTGTGATGTGTACTCGGGTCAATGCTATTGTAGACCACATGTGACAGGGTATGTATCAAGTAGATTAATAGATTTTCGACAAATGCTTTTTATTCGCAAATTCCTTGAATTGTTCCACCAATGACTTCGACTCTTCGATTCTTCGATTCTTCCACTCTTCGACTCCTCGACTCTTCATCTCTTCGACTCCTCGACTCCTCGACTCTTCGACTCTTCGACTCTTCGACTCTTCGACTGTACGACTCTTCGACTCCTCGACTCTTCGACTCTTCGACTCTTCGACTCTTCGACTCTTCGACTCTTCGACTCTTCGACTCTTCGACTCTTCGACTCTTCGACTCTTCGACTCTTCGACTCTTCGACTCTTCGACTCTTCGACTCTTCGACTCTTCGACTCTTCGACTCTTCGACTCTTCGACTCTTCGACTCTTCGACTCTTCGACTCTTCGACTCTTCGACTCCTCGAGTCTTCGATTCTTCGACTCTTCGACTCTCCGACGAAGACAAAAAGATGATAGAAAGCTAACTTCGCTATTATTCTCGGACCTGAAAATCATATCAGCATGTTGCAAGACGACAGAGATCATAGATAAAAATAATACTTGTATTGTATCAGGTTCTTTTTCGTATCGTTGAATATGAATCTTTCTTTTTTCAGCCCAAGATGTGATCACTGTGAGTACAAGAAATATGGTTTTTCAATCACCGGATGCAAAGACTGTGGATGCGATGAAATTGGATCCAAGGACTTACAGTGCAACTCCTTGGGACAATGTCCTTGCTTAGATAACGTAGAGGGACAGAAATGTGACAGATGTAAGGAAAATAAATTCGATAGGCGACAAGGATGTATCGACTGTCCGGATTGTTACAATCTGGTACAAAACGCAGCACGAACTCATAACGATAAACTCGACAGACTGAGTAAAATCCTCGATGAGATTGAGAGCAGACCGACTGTTATAGCGGACGAAGAGTTTCCAAACGAGCTTAGGAAAACTGAACGGGAAATCAGTCAGTTTTACTCTGAGGTCAAGAGCGCTACTGACCGCGATGGCCTGTTGGAGCAAGTTAGGAATATCGAAAACAGAGGACGGGAAATATCTCGTACACTTGCTGCAGTGGACGAGAATATTTTCCAGGCCGACACCAAGAATACCCTAGCGGAAAACAATTTTGAGCACGCTGATGATATTTTAGACGAAACTAGCGAAAAGATCCTCGAAATAGAACAAGATTTCCACAACAGAGCCGCGGAAGCTTTGAAAGCTGCTTTGAAGCAATCTGAAATCGCCGGTCAGCAATCCGAAAAAATGACACAAATCGCCCATGAGGCGCGAAGCTTGGCGGATGAAATCGACTCTGAAGCTGATCACATAATAGCTGTGGCAAAAGACGCTAAAAATAAATCTATAATCGCCTATAGTGCAGCGAAAGATGCCTTGTCGAAACAATCTGAAATGGGCATAGCAATTAAACAATTGAAGAGCGATATTCTCAACACCGAGCAGAAACTGAGCAAGTCCAAGGAGTGGACCAGAGAAGTGAGTGATAAAACTACAATTGTCAAAAACAACGCCTTGACTCTATTGAGTGAAGTCCAAAACATCTTCATACCTGAAGTGAATATTGCTGAACTTCGAAAAAAATCGAAGCAACTAAAAGAGGATGCCTTTAGGCTGAGTAATGCCTCTGCTGATTTGTTCGAAGATAGCGATGGTCTGCGGAGGAAGATAGATGAACAGAACAATCTAGGCAAGGAGCTGCTCCAGAAAGCAAAGGACCAGCACGAACAGGTGATGGATCTGCGAAATGACTTGGTGTTCTGTGAGAGCCAAGCAAACGGGGCGATCAATCTGTGGAACGATATATTGGAGGAAGCTGAAACGAACTATAAGTTGTTGTCAGGTAATGTTGTTCACAAAAAAAGGTCTACTGTTCAATCCACATGTACAAGAGGTATGATGCGAATACTGCCATTATTCTTACAATCTTTTATTCAACCGGCATTTGTTCTGGTGAAATCTAGAAAAAAACCGAATGACGGGCTCAAGATGGTGGACGATTTGCGTGATTATGGTCAGAGTCTATTCAAAATTCGTTAATGGGGTTTTTGTGGGTTGGATATTATGTATTTCTTGCAATAAAAGCTTCAATATGGCACACGAGTTTTGTTATTATGGTCCGATCTTATTCGAAATTGGAATATGGAGGTTTTCGGGGTCGGAGATTTTGATTTTTGTCAGGTCATCTGATGATTCTCAAATCGAACAATTAGACCACTTAGTTGGGAGAAAAAGCACTGAGGTTCTTTAATTACTCACAACTGAAAATAAAAAATTCTATCAATTTGAAGGAAAAATGTCAAAAAAAAAAGCTTTTATTCAAAGACTCCGAAAGAAAAAATAATGGCTTTGGATCAGTAAAATTGTTATTCTCCGAGTAACAGATTAAAAAATTAGTCAGGAAAGAATACCAATTTTTTTTCAAAGAAATGAAGTAATAATTTTTTCTTTTGTTGCATTCGAATAAGAGAATGGGTTTGAGTTTTTTTTCTCACTGCTACCTCATCACAATTCTGAACAGATTTGGTTCGCAATATTCTGACAGCAAATGAGTTCTTTCCAATTGCCGCTCAACTGTTATTTTTAGAGATGAAAGGTTACCCAGCAGCCCCAATGAATAATAAGTATGAACCTTTTTGTGATAAATTATGCTGAATATATAACTTGAATGGTACTGCTGGAATTTGTATCTGTCCTTTTTTTTTATTTCGAGGTTCCTCGAAGTATGAAGTATCTGTATAATATAGCTGTCAATATCACTTCTTAATTAGAACATGCCTTTCGAAATAAAAAAGAATTTCCTTTTGAAGATAGTAAAAAATTCACGATTACTTCTGTTTCTGGTAATAAAAATTGATATTTTCAGAATTCGATACGCAAACTCAAAAACATAAAGAGGAAGCAGAATCTGCGTTGCAAAAAATTGGAGACATTGAATCGACCATAAAGGACATTTTGAACAAATCCAGGGATGCACAAGTTGACATGGAGGAAGCGAAAAAGAACGCCGAGTTGGCGTTAGATAAAGCAGAGAAAGCTGACGATATGGCAAAAAACGCGTCTTCCAAAGCTGAACAAATCAAGTCTGAAGCTGAGCTGCTGTTCAAAAATACGACTGCGCTTGGAGAGGAAGCAGAATTGATGTTCGACAGGGTGCAGAATACAGAGGGGGAGTTGAAGAACCTCTTGGATAAATTCAGCAGCAATGCTAGTTTGGTCAACGATGCCAAAGAAAAAGTAAATTATTTGTTGAACTTTCTATTGATCACCCTTTCAGTTAATAGTACATAATTGATGGCAACTGTCCCTGCAACTCCCACTACTTGCACTGAACTAATAACACTTTTATGTTGATAGCGACCAGAAACAGTATTTTTGTTGCTCTTATTTCTTTGGTCGTCCTGAATTTTATATGAAAATTTTCAAATCTGAGATGTATCGAAGGCAACATCAAATTAGCGACGCCCTGATACCGTCATAATTCTTTTACATTTGCAGGTAGGCAGAGCTGGAAAAGACACCGACAACGTATCCAAAAAAGTCTCCGCATTGCTCCTTGATATCGAGGGAATCATGTCCGAACTTCAGAACTCCCCTACTATACAGGAAAGTGAAATAGATCGTTTGGAAGAAGAAATCAGGATTGCCGAAGAAAAAATTAAAGAAGCGAAACTAGAGGACAAACTCCAGTCTCTTCAGAATGAGCATAAGTCACAAATTGACCTCATTGGCCAGTATAAAGTTGAAATAGCCGTGTTGCAGGATGAGGTGGAGAACATCGAGGAAATCATCGGTGCTTTACCTGTTGGTTGCTTTAGGAGAATAGTGCTGGAGCCATGATTTGTGCCAAACACTGCATTGGGTGTCTTATTCAGGTGTTTTATATTAAAACGAATGTTCAGTACAGTTTTAAAAAAAAAATTAAGTTAATTATTTTCGACATACTACTTCTGATACCTCCCACGACCAATAATATCGATTTTATTTACAACAAATTGTTTATTATTGTAACGATACTCCTTTTATTCATTCAGTGTTTTAGGTATCTCATGATCATAAAACTCTTGTGAATAGAAACTTGAAAACTTCATGGGATGAATTAATGAATGAGCTAATCGAATAAATTTTGTACTGTTGTCTCTGCTATTTCCATAAATTATTAGGAAACACGTTGGATTCACATCTTCACTGCGATTATCGATGTTAATTTCATCGTATGTTCTCAAGCAAATCGGCAATGGCCTTTAGCAAAAACAAATATGAACCAACCTCAGCTACAGCCCTCAGTAAATCACCAATGTCAAGTCAAGTCAAAATATACTATTGTCGAAAGTTATAAAATCTTATAGACAAAGCTTTTTGGTTTTGGATTAATATTAAAATTGAATTCAATTAATTAATGATGAAAAGTATAATGGTGATACTCCCTACTATCTGCATATCATCCCAGATGAAGGAACACCACCACTATATGCGCTCTGGGGCGACTTGAAAATTTGATGGCGCATTTGCTATTTCAACTGCAGGAAAAACCCGGAAAAACCTACAGTACCACCATTTAGTCCTTGGCGAATGAGGGAATGAAACAAAACATAATACATGCTCATCCATCATTACACAAGGACTTCTTCATCTCTGCATCTCTCTGCAACTCCAGCTCGGGATTTCCAGTTTATGAACAAATGGAGAGTATGTACATAAAAGCAGAAAAAAATGTTAACCAATTTGTGGATGATATAGAAACAATCAATAGCAAAGGAACAAAAAAATAATAACAAATTGTACGCTTACTTACTATGCTCGATTCATGATTTAAAAATTATGATTTTTAGATATTATCATCATAAAACTCCTGTAGACTATAATAAGCTTTTTCTGATAATAAATTTTTTACATCTTTTCTGAAACGATAAAGTGATGTGATACTTTCGATATGTATTGGAAGGTGATTAAACATCTTACATCCATTATAAAATATCGAGTTTTTGATGAGTGTACTTTTAGGAAGTGGAAGTCTGAAATCATTACTGTGTCTGGTATTATGATCGGAAGAACTGCCAATAGTGAACTTTGATTTATGTTTGTGTATCAAACAAACAGTTTCAAGTATGAAAATTGCAATCGCTGTAAGAATTTTATGTTTGAGAAAGAGAGGTCGGCAAGAATCCCGATATCTCACTTTGCATAAATATCGCAGAGCACGTTTTTGTAAAATTAGGACTGTTTATAAACGATGACTACAGCAAACTTCCCAAAATGCAATACCATATCGTAGATGAGATTCAATAAGAGAATGGATATGCTGGTTTAGAAACTGAAAATCCTAATCCATTCGAGACAACTCTCAATGCGTAGAAACCCGAAGAGAGTTTTTTACATAATATTTCAACATGCTCTTCAAATTTCAACGAATTATCCAGATAAACTCCAAGATATTTCAAAGTCGTTTTATTTTCAATGATGTTATTGTCTAACGGAATGTCTTCAAGATGATATCTGAAAGATATTATGTTAGTTTTTTTTATGTTGAATGATTGTAAATTTGAATCACACCAATCCTTCACATTTTTAAAATCATAACGTATTAATTGATCAAGATCCTGCTTGTTTTTGTGATGCCAAAGTATAGTACTGTCATCAGCAAAGACAGTAAAAGCACCTGAAATTTGGATATTTAATAGGTCATTTATATATGATATTTGATTTTGAGTATCCTGAATATCTTACAATCTGAATTCGTTCGGATTCATATTCTTGAAGCCATAATGATGGAGTTCAACCAAAAATATCTCATAATTTACACAATCAAAAGCTTTGGAAAAATCACAAAAAATTGCAGCCGCTACCTCTCCATCATTTAATCCAAAATAAAATTCATGTAAAAGAGACAGTATTGCATCAGCTGTATTTTTGTTTTTCTGAAATCTGAATTGAAGATTGTTGATCAAATTATGAGATCTCAAAAATTCCGTAATTCTCGAATAAATCAGTTTTTCGATAATTTTTGCTAGGATAGGCATAAGTGAAATAGGACGAAAGTTAGATGGATCATCAAAATCACCACCTTTATATATTGGAATAACCAGGGACGTTTTCAGAAAAGATGGAAAACTGCCATGCTGAAATGAATCATTCATTAAAACAGTAAGAACACTAAAAGCTCTATCAAGAACATTTTGAAAAATGTTGATGGAAATTTCATCTAGACCACTTGTTCTTTTGTTTTTGATACTGTTAATGACATCAATTATCTCATAAATATCCGTATCACGTAGGATTAGGATACTAACATCATGTAGATAACTCAAAGGATAATTCATAGAAACAATAGAACTGGTCAACTTTTCAGCAATGGAAAAATAAAAATCGTTCAAAGTATCTGGAGTCAATGATGACTCTATA
Source organism: Chrysolina americana (assembly GCA_958502065.1). Taxonomy (NCBI): domain Eukaryota; kingdom Metazoa; phylum Arthropoda; class Insecta; order Coleoptera; family Chrysomelidae; genus Chrysolina; species Chrysolina americana. The sequence goes on from OY293412.1 coordinate 93,194,117, forward strand.
TGCTTTCTGCTGTTTTTTCCCCTGAAATGATTAACTATATTCCAATTTTCTTTTGATTAATTTCTAGCTTCAGATATCTTTGTCTTATAATAATTATCTTTTGCAGTTTTGATAAATTTTTTATAGATTCTGCGATATTTATTAAAGTAATTCTGAAAAAATTCACTATTAGTAAACTTTCTGATATAATGCAAAGAACGTTCATTTTTGGAGGAATTCTTTATTCCTTGAGTTACCCATTGTTTTTTATGTTTAATTTTGATCCTCTGAATTGGAAATGCTTTATTGAACTCATCACATAGACATTTATAAAACATCAAGAATGGTTCACTGGACATTAAAATACGGTCCCAATTTTTTTCAGAACATCTAGAATAAAACTTGTCATTATTCGATTTGGTATACATTCTTTCATAACGATAGTTTTTTTCAACTTCATTTGAGTACATGGTTACTGTACACTTTATAGCTTCATGATAGAACTGCAGAAATAACTGAACAAGATATATTATTTGAATCCAAGTTACTGCACATACAATCAATAGTGGAACTGGAAAATTGACTAATACGAGTATTTTCAAATTGAATGAAATTAAAATATTTGCGAGAAACTGACAGTAATAAGAACTTTCATCAAAATTTATATTGAAATCACCAGTCAGGATGATCGAACAGTCAAATGGTTATTCAGATAGTAGCAACTCTAAATTTTTATTGGTAGTGGCGTTCCTGGATGCCTTCATGTCCCCTATCAGCTTTGGAGTCCATCTCAATTTGCTCCTCCGAGATGTTCGATTGGTTCAGTTGCTGAATGATCTCTGAGGTCCGATGACAAGAGTAAGGCTCTGCCAAACATCGAAAATCTGATTCTGCTGAGTCTGCTGTATCACCATCTTCAAGATGAAGATGGCATTCCAGATTTTCCGTCATGGTCATGACATGTGGTGATTCAAATGAAGTAGGTCTGTTAGACAACGTAAGTCATTCATACTGGAGTCTAACAAATTTTTGGTAACGTTTTTGGAAGGATTTATGAATGCCTTGAAATGGACCAAACTTTGTAACTTATGCCAGAAGTCTGACATTCTTCTTGTTATCCTTGTATTCAGTGTTTGTTCGGCAACACTGAAAGACATCCCAATTGCAGGTTCTGGCTTCTTCTTTCGCAAGAGTGTGTGCCGCTTCATTGCCTTTCATACAAGAGTGGCTGGGATTCCAAATCAGAGACAAATTATTGAACCTTCCTATTTGACAGTTCCATACTAACTCGGACAATGATGGGCACTAGTAAAGTGGATTTTGAAGCCGTTCGGCTGTCCGATTTCTTTTTATTGATTTGTGTGTGAGATTGGTTACCTCCAATCCATCTGCACGTAAGACCAATGGCGTGAATTTCCGCCTGGAATATGACCCTAGGCAGGCTCAATACACCCACTTCAGCACCTGAGGATGTTTTTGAACCATCTATGAACCATCACTTGTCTGTACTCAGTAGTTCCTACTTTTGTAGGACCCATTCGTCTCTATTCAGAATCGGGATGGAATAAGGCAGATCATAGTTCACTGTTGGAGGCATAATATAGGAGATCATTCTATATGAACCTGTTTTGTGTGTAACTATAGCAATATGCAAGACGTATGTTGCCTCTAGTCTCCATTTCCAGAAAACTATAGAGGTTATTTTAGTAGGATATCCATAGCTGCTGATGGTGTGGTGCAGTGATTGCCAGACAGAACTGTCTCACTATACTAGAAAACTTTGCCTGTAGTGGGATTCCGTGTACCATAGAATTCTATAGTCGAGAGTTATGTCTCTTTTTCTCCCATGAATTCAACGATAATGCCATCTCACTCAATTGGTGATAAGTGGAATTTGCTCCATATGTGATCATTGGTCTGATAATCATCACATATATCCAGTGGATTTGTTTGGGGCGTATACTCTAAGATTTTCCACAAATCCTTCGACATGTTCATAGTTAAATCTTTCAGTTTCCTCTTCTTGAGTTTTATTACAGTCTTTTTGAGATTTACAAACATCTGTTGTCCTCTGGCATCAACTGTGTACCTCATTCAGTGCGTTTTGGCAATCTATACCGTGTAACGTAGACTCATAATACAAGCCACTTTCCTTCCTTGGTTTTCTGGCTATATTTGTGGAATTTAGAAAATCAAATTTCCTCACTAGAGAGCAATTTTTGAAATATTTGTGACAAACTGCGTCTTTCAGTTTAACCAGAAATTACATCAACTTCAAATAGAAAAATTACTACTACATTTATATCGACTCTGTATATTCCAACGATCAGGTTTTTCGCCGAGTTGTGGAAATTTCAGTGTTTTGGATATATCAAGCACAATGGATGCGCCTTCAAAAAAAATAGAACATCTTTTTATTTCATGAATTGGAATTGATGTTGGTATCCCACCAAATATCTGACCACATGTCAGTTTTTTGGGAATCCCTGAAAAATTTGCTATGCCCGGACTTTTCCTGTAAATCTTAGACATATTCGGGATTCTTAAAATTCCATGGCATATCTGAACTATTGTAAAAATTCGATTCAGCACCCTATATAATCTAAACTGTCGAATTTAGAGCGTTAGCGCAATTGAGACACTTGATCAGAACCACGAGTTCTGCAATAGAAAAAAAATTGGAGCAAATTCACAGGAAACCAAATTCCCAGGGATGCTGTGCGGGGTCCTCTGATTGTGAAGATTTTTTATGAAAAGCCACGGTTAACGAGATATTTATAAAAAAACATTTTTGGTGGGATTTGACGCGGCATCACATTGTACCTGCACTCGGAATGATGGGGGTTTATTTAGAAACACAATATCAAAATTCACCTAACGATCAGTTTCAAATTGTGTCTAATTTCTCACGGCTATACGCTGTGGGTCGTGTGCATATTTTTGATACCCAGCACGACGGAGAGTATCGATGATAGTACCGTGTGATATTTGCACACGGTACTTATTCATTCACTACATCACTTGCATTCACATTCAGTGTGTTACTCGTGATAGAACAGCCACTGATTCAAAAGTTGTAGACAAACCGGAATAATTAATTCTTAATGACGAAAGGTTGAATTTCTTCTATTATTGAATTTTTTCTCATCTTGATTCTTCTGACTCTGTCTTCAACTTTCTGTTTTCATTATTTTGAACATGATAGATAAACAGAGGCGAAAGGTCGACGACACGGAACGTGATGATGATTTTGATGAGAGAAAAAATCACCTATTACAGGAAAGCTGGCTTTCTCAATGGGTTCGCCATTCTAGTAAGAATATTATGTTGAAAAATATTCATTTCGATAGTTATTCTTTCGAAATACTGAAAGTCTTTTTTCGCATATTGATGAAAAACACAATTCAAGGACAGAACTTGAAACTAATTGAGTTAGACTGCAAACAAGAAAGAAAAAAAAAATAATCTTTTTCTTTTCTACTCCAGGTTCACAAAATATTTTTTTTATATTCTCCAGGAGAAAAAATAAAACATTTTCATTACAGAAATACAGTGCAATTCAAAACGAAATTGACTGATTGATCTCTGTCAATTCCAGCAATTTCCAGATGGAAGGACATGGCACTGAATACATATTGTATTCTTTGAGGAAACAGATTTTTTTCATATTTGGATATCTACAGGTCTAATGAAACAACTTTTTTCATCAGTTTTTTTCCTGAGCTAAAAATTGGGTTGAATTTCTAATGATATTTATGCTGTTTTAACTCAGTTTGTTGAAAAATTATGAATTACCTACTTACTCGTGTGAAACGATTTGGTGAAATCCGAAAGAATCTGTGGATACAAGATACAATGCTCTCCAAATTGAATATTCTTCAACGAAGGCGGTTTTGAAATAACGAAAGCTCAACAAAAAACTATATTTCAACAAAAAAGGCGAGGTTGCGGTACATATTGAATATCGGAAAAATGCAAGTTGCTGAAAGACATTCCAATGAGATAAAGTGAAATATTTCTCTGAACCCACGAGTTTTTAGAGCTCTTGAGAAATCATGAATTATCCCAATACTCACTCGTATAAAAATCGAAATCAAGGGTATACAGAAGAAAAAAAATCAGGAATTTATTAAAATTTTATAAATTGAAGAAAACTTAAATGTTAAAACGTACAAGGTAAAATTTAACTGTGTGTTGGTACTATAGTTACTTACCACTAACAAAAAATCATAACGATTCAAAAGTTCGCTACAAATACTGTTCAAAACGTTTTTTCTATAAGTCACTACCGTTTCCATAAGCCCATTTAACTGAGCATGAGGAATATTAGCAATTGCTGCTCTATGGGGTTGGTCCAAAGTCATCATTGATGAATGTCTAGAAGAGTAAACCTGGTTCTTCACGTAACCCCATATGAAAAAAATCAAGTGGTGTAAGATCAGGTGACCTCGGAGGCTATCTTGTAGGATCATTTGTGCTAATCCATCGATTTAGGAATTTTTCTGCAAGGTCACTGGTTACTACTCTAGAATGAGGACGAGGTGCACCATCCTGTTGGAAATACATCTAGAGGTGAATTCTCTGTAAAACCTACTGTTTAATTCTATGAAAATCTCAAAAAGCGTTGCTGAATCAAAATATCATCGAATTTAATTGGCCCAATAATTCTAGATCCAATCAGACCCATCCATTTGTTGAGCCCAAAGTGTTCCTGGAAATTCCCTTGTCTCATGAGCCAAATGGGTTTTAATCAGTTAGCGAGTGTTATCTCTATTGAATATTCCGAGATTCATAAATCTTGATTTATCGGAAAATGGAATGTTTTTCATGACATTATGATTCCTCAAGTGGTTCTCAAGTGGTCAATTGCAATATTGAACTCTTCCTAATACTTCTTAATAATTTTTGATAAATACGGGAAGCGCAATTTTATCAAGACCCCAATTTTCGATTTAAATTTATATTTTATGGCCAAAAATGGTTGTATTGAACATTCCTGTTTTCTGTCACTTTTCAATGCATTTTCCATTTTCGGAATATAATTTTGTAACAAATTTGAATTTCTTCCGGATATTCAGAAGAAATATATAGAGTGTTATTTGACTAAAAAAAGTTTGGTAAATTCTCATATGTATCGTCAAAATATGCCTATTTCAGTAGATACTATAGCGATATACAAAATTTTAAATCTGTGTCTTCGAAAGAATAGAAAAATTGGAGAGCGTAACTACCTCACCTCGTGGTCACCCGGTATAAATAAATTATGTGCAGCAGTTTATAAAACTCAAGTGAAAGGATGACGACAAGAAGATGTTATTCATTTTCTTTGAAAACAACTCTATTTTCACGATGTCATAATCCGATTTGCTTTTTGAATACTCCTGTATGCATTTTTGAGCAGAAATATCAACATTATAGTTACCCAACCATTTTGAAATCAAAACAAAGGATACCAAATCATTGTAATCATGGAACTTTTTAGTTTCTCAACAGTCATAATCGTTCGAAGTGTACTATATGAGTCATCTCAATGTGTTTGTTATCGGAGATTTTTGTTGGACTGTTTACAAATATCATTTACTGCAAACTACAACTTCCTACTCGGGTGCAAGCTTTGCTCGCTGGTTTTGCACACGAAACCAAGACTGGTTGGCGCGCTATTTAATACTACCGCGTATACAACTGATCATTCATTGAAATCATTTCATTTCACTCTTGAGGTCTTCGATAAGTTGGTATCCCGAACTACTGAAAAAATGTCTTCCACTTCAGGTGAGTACAGTTACAGTTATATCTTTGTTTATTGTTTCGAAGAAAATCATTCGCTAGGCATCTTGTAAATATTTTGTATTGTCAAAATTTTGTAAATCGGGTGAGTTTAATGAAACTTAAGTTGCGATTTCTTTTCGCTGAATGAGAAAACAGCGCGAAGATATTTCATAGGAAATAAAGAGTTCTCTAGTGTCATCAATGAATCTCAATTAAAAGTGCTATACTGCTATAATGCTTTGAACCAAAACCAATATTGTAATAGAATATTATGTTACAACTGTACAATTGAGCAATTGAGCGACGTGGAGTGCCCTTTACTGTTGCGAATGCTTTGAAGGCACTTGCACATGTATATAATAACCAATTTTGATTATGATTTCATAGTCACTTCAAAAACAATGCTGGAAATGTACTTTATTTTACATTTAACATGGTAAAGCTGAGAATTTGGCGTTGCGACCTAAAAAAATACTCTGTTGACCAGAATTTAATCAAAATCATAACCCAACAAGATATCTATGGAGAAAAACCTTCTCGTCACCATAATCATAATTGGAATCCATTATCATTTGGAGTTAGTTTGAACTTATATATATATATATATATATATATATATATATATATATATATATATATATATATATATATATATATATATATATATATATATATATATATATATATATATATATATATATATAGAATTGGAAAAATCTTGAGGTTGCAGTCCTCAAGATTTTTCCAATTCTACAAGTATTGTCAGTCACGATTTACCAAACTTTCATATATATATACTCAAAACATACTTTTTGTGCCACCATGGACAAAATTCTTATCAGCCTCGACACAGGTGTAGTTTATTCCAGTGATATTTCTAAAAATGAAAAAACTGATTTTTTACTTATAGTCGTGATTCGTTATTCCTATTACCGTCATCAGAATTCATGACGCAGAACAGTAACAATTATCAGGTATTCACTTGGCACTGAAACTAACCCCAAAACATATTCGTTTATCGTGAAACAGGCGTAAAATTACTAGTGAACCTCTTTGTGTATCTTTCATGATTTTTGGGGGTCCCCTACGACTCTTTCGAGTAATTTTTTTATTTTCGTCAATCGACTTGAAATTCACATAAACTTCATCATGCTGAATCGATTGGCGTTCGCAGAATTGCTCTATCTTCCACCGTTCTTGAGTTGAAAATTTCATGTATAGTTGAATGAGGTTATTTTTTTCCAAAATTTTGTTTTCTAATTTTTTTCATGAATCTTCGTAAAATTAAACCTTTTTTTTGGTATGCGTACATGAGCACATATGTAATTCCGAGTTAAACTGATGATTTTTTTTATCATGATTTCCAGGGATTACCATTAGGACTTTTCCTGGGTAATTTTTCGTTTTCTTCGATCGCCTCGAAACGTACTATTCCAATAATTCGGAATAGATTGGCGTTCGCAGATTTGCTCTATTTTCAACCATTCTATAGTTGAAAATTTCATCCATAGTTGAATGAGGTAATTTTTCACCAGAATTTTGTTTTCGAAATTTTTTCTTCAATTTTCGTTAAACTCTTTCTTTGTTATGCACACATATGTGCATATACAGTTCCAAGTGACTGGCCATTTTCTATTTTTCATGATTTTTAGGACTCTTTTGGAGTAATTTTTTGTTTTTGTCGATCGACTTGAAATTCACAAAATATACTATTTTCATCATTCTGAATCGATTGGCGTTCGCGGAATTGCTCTATTTTCAACCGTTATCAAGTTGAAAAGTTCATGCATAGTTGAATGAGGTAATTTTCCTACAATATTTTGTTTTTCAAATTCTTTATTATATTTTCGAAAATTCAAACCTTTTTTTGTATGCGCACATAAGCGCATATCCAATTCCAACTGAATCTGATGATTTTCAATTTATCATGATTTTTAGGGGACTTCTTTCTAGTAATTTTTTGTTTTCTGTCGATCGATTTGAAATTCACAGAATATACTATTTTTATCATTCTGAATCAATTGACTTTCGCAGAATTGCCCTATTTCCAAAATTTAATTTTCGAAATTTTTTCAATAATTTTCTAACATTTTTTATTTTTTTTCGTATGGACACATAATATGCGCATATGCAATTTCACGTGATGCTTGTGTCAGTTGTTTTTCGGGTTTTGTCGTAGTCGTCTTTGGTTTAAATCTCCAAACGATTCGACTGTAACTGTGGCACTCATCATCAGTGGTGTGATCGAAGTACTCTTCTTGTATATTATTTTCATTATTCTGAATCGTTTGCTCCATTTTCATTGAATCTTCACTAGGAACCCCGGTGAGCGTTTTTCGAAAAATCGCAAATACGAAACTATCAGGGAAAGGTTGATTGAATTTTTTTTTGTGTTGGCTGTGCTTGGTCCACCTTAGTTTACCAATACAATGAAATACTTCTACTGGTAACCCTCAGTCAGTGGAGTTCTTAAAAATAATTGCAGGTAAAAACTACCCTTGATAGTGAGTCTATTAAAATTTTTTCTATGATGACACAAAATGTATATTTCAGGCATAATGAGTATAGTCTGCCCATCCATAGTCTATTGTTTCAATGAAATATTTCCATTAGAAATCCCCTGGCCAGTAGAGTTTATGAAAAAAATCGCAAGTACAAACTACCCTTTGGAGCAAGTTGTTTAAAATTTTCGCTCTGGTGGCCCAAGAAGAATATATTCAATCCTATTGTACATATTCAGTGAAATAACTTCACAAGAAACTGCCAGTTAGCAAAGTTTTTCGAAAAATCGCAAGTACAAACTACCCTTAAGAGGAGGTTCATGATCTCGCACGCCTTTTATTAGTCCATTCAACAAGGATTATGAGTCAGTTACTTATAGTTGTTGAACTTCTGAACTTTAGTATCCAGAAATTTCGAAGCGATGGTCCTGCCATCTTTTCAGTTACGTCAATGAATATCGTCTGATGATTAGGTGAATTTAATTTCTTCAAAAAGTTCTCTGCAGTGAATATTGATCCTGCTTCGAACACGTTTCTCAGTAAAGACTGAAGATGGCGCTGTTCCAATTGAGAGTGAAAAAATAAATGAATGTAGTTGTCTACATTACACCACTGATGCTTTTGAGATAACTCTGCTGTATAGTTGAACTTCTGAACAAGAGATGTCGCAACAGTTCAATTCTTTTCTTGAGATAGTTTTCCACTCTGCGGTGCTATTCTCGAATCGTATTCAATGAGAATTTGATCAATGGAACTTTTCAAATACGTACCAACTCTTGTTCTAAAATGCCAAAAGCTTTCGAAAAACTGCTGAAAATAACAAACCAATGTTTCTAACTTCTGACCACTGAACGGTGTCTTAACAGAATTTGAATGATGGCAACAGGGCCATATCGAAATGAAATGATGATGGTTTCCAATGTAACGAAATGTCGGAATGTAAATCGGAAATAATCACTAGAGAGCTTCAAAAAAGTTGCTGCAATGAACTGGTTCTTATTTTGTTCAAGCTCTAACGATACCAACAGAAAAAAAATGGATAAATTAACGTATTCCAAAATTACTTGAAAATAATAAATTTTCGAAAATTTTATACTGCGATATGTATTCTGTTTACCAACTTTTTTACAATTCTATAAAAACCTGTATTTATTTCTAATATCCCCCTATTGGACGTCCTTTTATTTCGAACTCCCTGTGTATGTACAGGGCGCTTCATTAACTCTATAACATATGGGAAAACACTATTTATTAATAGAGGAACAAAAAATGTTTTCTCAAAATACAACTTTACGCCTCTATTCTGTATCGACAACTTTTGAGCAACAAAATGCATTTTTCAAAACATAATAGTGTATATTTATACAGAAGTTATAGTTATCTGAATGGAATAAAAAAAACTAGAGTCTTCCACAAATGACGGGGCTAGTTTGTAAATTTTCATTACTATAACATTAATTCGTATCTTGTATCGTAATTTTACAGTTAATATGAAGCTGAAAATGTTCATGAAATCAAAATATTTAATGGTAGGTAAGAAAAAACTTTTTTGAACGGAATTACTGAATAGTAATTCCATTCGACGAAGGAACTGAATAAAAGTGAGAATATATTAAAGCAATTTAACTGAAATTTAGGAATGTTTTCATTTATTCGAAACTCTTGGGCACACTTTTCGAACATTTCTGGAATTCAAGATTCGAAGGTGTTTGTTTTCGTGTCCAAACGATTTGAAATCACTTAGAGAAAATACTTTACATTTTATGTGTATAAATACAGACAGTGACAATGTTGTGATTTTTTGATCAGGTCGCACATTTATTGTATTTTTAAAATCTGCATAAAAATCTTCGCTAACTAGTCATTATTTCTATTTAATATTTGCAATGGTCTTCTTTTCAGACAAATGCTGCAAAACCAAAACTTCCACCATCACGAAGTTATGCAAACTGAAAACCGCAGATGGAGAGGTGGACTGTGATTGCATCTGCAAATGCACTAGCAAGGGCAACTGCAAGTGTGATCGTCAATGCGGTGACAAATGTGAAGGTTCCGATTGTGTATCTTGCAACTGTGACTGCGAATGTACTATGGAAACTGCAAAACTTGGTACTGATGGAAAATACCGTTGCGAATGTGTTTGTTCTTGCTGAGAAATCAGTATTCGTTTGGAATTATAATTTATTATACCCAGTAATTTTGTATTAACAATGAATAATAATTATGTATAAAAATGAGTTCATAGTATATAGTGAATTTCCTTGAATAAAAACAAATATTTGCAATATTCTTTCATTCATTCGAAGTCTTTTCTATTGAGGTAATTCTGAAACATCTATTTTCCTAAATTGCTAACGGAAAAAAACATTTTTTCATCAAATGATGCTTTGCATAAAGGCATAGTGGCTTTTTTACTTTTTTTACTTTTACCACCGCTCACAAGACTCTATTTAGTGGTTTCAATTGTAAAGAGAAAATCAACGTAGGAAAAAACTATGTGTTCAACTAAATTCGGGCATTGGAAAACTTTCAAGTTTGTATACAGAAGAAAAACAACTCATACACAATTCTTAGTTCTCCAGAAACAAGCACTAAACTATGTTCAGGTAGCAGATGAAAACATAGCGAGAAAAAAGTATTATCACTTACAAGAGGACAAATTTTCCGTGAAATATAAATGTATACCAAATCATGTTGGGCCTGAGTTGTAAGGATAAGACGAAATATTTAGATTCAAAAACAGATTTGTCACGTTAAAACTCTGATAAAATATTGTTGCGCTCAGATGTATGCCAAAGTGGAACTGATAATACAATTGAAACAGCAATTGCAGAAAAAAGAACATAATTCGTATTATTCATAAGTATAACATTAAATTGACATATATCAATTTTTCCCGGACTAGAGCGGGAAAGTGACAGTTTCAAAAATATCGTCATGAAATTCATATACTTAAATTTTTTATGAAATATAGAAACTCCTCAACAAATAACCATATTCAGTATTTTACTCACAGAAAATACAGAATAACTAATAAAATTTCTATTTTGATTTTATTGAAAATATGAACATGATGTTCATAATAACAGATGTGGAGTCATCTGAAACTGAAAGATAAATTATAGTTACCATTTTCCACTGTCCAAGCTGACCTCTTGGACTTCTTGTTGAAAAAGGGAATATTGTCAAATGAGAATTGATATTTTTTTTCAAATGAAAACAACCTATGATAAAGATGAAGATGATTTTTTGTCATATTTAACAGAAAACAACTACTTTCCCGGCTGAACTACATCAGATATCAAGTATTGGGAAATGACCCTAACTACAAAGACAAAATCTGAAGGTGAAAATTGGCTTTTCATTCAGATAGTTTATTTTTCAACCTCCATTGAAAATTCCAATAGAAACATGAGAATGGAATTCAAAGGTATCACTCACAGAAAACATTCAATTCATTGATGCGAGAATTGCATCTCTGTTCATTTTACAAGAAATATTTCTTATTGAGTGAAATTGTTTCTGAAGAGTATGAATCCCAATTTTTCGACCTCCCTGATGATCTTTGAAGAGTAAAATAGATTTTTGTCCAAAAAAATTCATTGGAGGACTAGCAATTGGATAACAAGAAAGGTCACTCTACATTTCAAATCGACAATCGAGTTGATAACTGAACCATTGCCTTGTTTTGTTTTGAGGTGTCGACCTTTGGGGACAGTTCGTTCTTGTCTCTATAGCAGAACAACTGACTCATCTATGACACTTTATTAAATGAATTCATTCATTTCATCAGTTACCAAAATTTGGTTTGTTTTCAATATTCACTTGGTAAGATAGTAAATAAAAACTTCATTGTAACTTTATGGGCCAATAATTCAGTAACGAAGGACTATAGGAAGTTATATAATGATAATGAAAATGTTTATTTGTATTTTCATCAGAATAATTGAATACGTGGTAATAAGACTAATATTGCAGAATGAAGCTGCGAGCAATTTACAAAAATTCTTATTCAGCTTTATGTGAACTTTAAAATTGAAATTTTCGTTGATTATCTTCTTAAAGAGCAACCTAACCATTTGTTGAAATGAAGGACGAACATCATTGCATAATTTGGAGCTATTATACGTGAAACTTATTCTGAATAGAGTTATATTATGGGAGGGTAGCAAAATATGACCTCTATGAGTTGAGGTTATGAATATAAGTCCTACCTACACTTATTTTTCCACAAAGATACGGTGTTGCTTCATTACAATAGAATGTACTGATACTAGGAAGTGGAGATTCGACGATCCTACATTTTCAGTCATCCTGTAGGTTTCAGCACATGCGGCACCGGTTCAAATTCTCTTATAACATAAACGAATGTCAGATACGAATTTTGTACTTTTTTTATCCATTGGATCTCGCATTGATCTAAGCTTGGACCAAAAAGAATATTGCAGAAATTGAAATGACTCAGGATAAGTAGATCATTTAACAATATTTTGAGTAATTGTATCAGCAAGTGACTTTGTGATGATAAAGAATTTTCAAAGAGCAGCAACAATGTTGGAGACAGCTTCTGGGATGCTTTTCCAATAAAAGAAAAAAACCTAAATTCTACGCAATATTTATGAAACCCAAATCTTTGTCTTGAATTCTGAGATGAGATCTATTTTTCGGAAGAAAATTAATAATTCAATTATGTGTCGTCAACACAAACATGTGCTTCCCAATCATTCAAGCTTATTACAAAATCATTTGTATATATGCTGAAAAGCACTGGTCCAAGAATGGATCCTTGAGGCATACCACAAGTAAATTTCTCTTCTACTGACTTGCCAGTAGACGTTTCTACTTTTTAAGAATATATTCTGTGACAGTATGCAGTACTGGTGATATTTCGTTTACACATTCTCGAGAGGAAAAGAGAAATTTCTGGGACATCCCGTATAATTCAATTTACCACACAATTTACTAACTGAACACTAATACCTTTATATGACCCTCAAACTCGCGATACGAGCATATGCGAAGAACAAAAGGAGCTTATTAGCCAAAATGAGCAGTGAAATATTCAGTTATTCGAATTTGAGAAATAACCGGCGAACGTCTAGCGCCCCGGATATTTTAATGCATAGTTGAGTAACGTGAAAAGCAGACGGTTTTCTCAGAAGACCAATATGAAACGGAATATATACATCCCGCCTCGAATTTCACCCTGTTCATATGTTCCAACGCAATATGCATGTATCCTCATTTTTATATTGCGGCTGTATTGGTGGAACATCTGTTCCATCCACCTCTTTCCTCTTTATTATTCGCAGATGCCACTTTCCTATTTTTCCATCATTGATATATTGGAGCAATATCTTCGCGAATGTTCGGAATATATGCCTATGTTCATCATCGTTATCTAACAAGATATAACCGATGATTTGTATTCACATTCACGATACAAATTTCATTGACAATTTCTCTCATATTATATAAACCAATCAAATGTCACAATTTTCTCATTTCGAACCAATGAGAACAGGACTTTTTGAAAACACTTCCTGCAGCCCGTGGTATTTTCAAAACGGTATTTCGCTTCTAGCTTGGGTATACATTTCCATAGTTACGACAATATAGAAACGTCAGTTTGACGGTTCAACTTAAGATGCCTAAAAACCCTGGTGTGCGGATACCTGTAAAACTGTAGGATAAAACGGTGGACATTCGCTTGCTTGTTTATGAGAAAACAAATGAAATCGCGGTCTATTTTCCAAAAATCCCGCGATACTTCGTGAAAGCCACCGTCGGTTTACTTGTTAGGGTGAATTTTCATGAACAGAAGCTTCAAGTATTGCGCACGAGCATGAAATGAAGAAAACAACATAATCATTTAAATTTACAGAATCACTGTCCGCAAGCAGTTTAATTTGTTACATTTTCGACTTATTATATAATTTTTATTTTGCTGATATGCAATTTACTGGAATAAATAATAATCACACATTTCACATAAAAGTATTGAAATTCAGCTGCATGGAAATTCACCATTAGAACCTGTCAATCTTGTGCTTGTGCCTATCTGACATCTGCCCAACATGCGCATGCGCAAGTATCTGCGCCATTGTATCCGAGTTTTCCTTTTGAATTTCTCTATAATAAAGTATATATAAAGTGATAATTTTGTAGCTTATTTCGAGTTTAATTGCTTTTCAGAAGTGATATGTGTGATGAGTTGTGTGTTACAATGGTCTTTCATCGCTATTTTAAAAACTGTATGTCATGTAGATAATAGTGAAGATGTTTCTTTTTTGTGCAATTCTTTCTCGACAGAAAATTTATTTTTGGATGATCTAACCACACTGAAAAGATTTTACGAAGACGAATGGTAAAATAAGAAAACCTAAACAAGCTTGATGATATATGCAAAATTGATAGATTTCAGTAGAAGTGGTGATTTTTTTTTACTTTGTCACGAACTTTCGCAATTTGAACTTATGGAATATTTAAAGAAACAGTAGGGTAGGTATATCAACACGCACCCAGTTGATTGAATCGATTTGAAGAAATGTTGCCATGTTTATTAGAGCATGGCGAGTTAAGAAATTAAATGTAAGTTCCAAATTGGTTCCAAAGTATATTTCACAAATTTTAAGTATTAGGTACTCACTTTCGGTACTAGACATAATGAATTATTGCGTTCATCTCTCTGAATTTTGTCCACACAAAAACGGATTATGGTCAACTTATTTAGGAAAATAATATAAAATACATAAAAATAAAGAAACGAACATCATTAATAGTCAATAATATTGCACTACGAAATTTTTGATTCTGCCACAACTATTTTGACTTTCAAACGGTATTTACATTATTTTAAAAAAGTAAGTGGTGTTATTTTTCCAAAAGTTTGCTCTTCCACTTCGAGTATGGAAACTATATTGCTTTAGAATGATATTTAAAAAGTATATTGACATGAGGACGAGGCGCCATCTCTGGATCCGATTACAGAAATAGATTTCATTTGTTTTGTCTTCAAAAAAATCTTAACAAAATCTAATCAGTCGACACACCAGGGTTTTTAGGCATCTTAGTTCAACTCTTCAACTGACATTGATTACACAAGATGAACCGTTCTTGCAATACGCATTTAGTCCATAATATAATGAATTCGTGAAATTTTCTGATCGAATATCCCTTCAAAATGCAGAATTTCCAAAATACTTTCACCTTGCCAGGCACGAAAACTGTGTTGCTGAACAAAACACCACTCGAGCAAGCTCTCGTGGTGTTTCTAAGCAACACAGTTTTCGTGCCAGCAAGGCGAAAGTATTTTTCAAAAATTCTGCATTTTGTCGGGATATCACTACTGAATATGACCTCTCCCTGATTATTCACTCAAATAAGTTGATAATCTTCAAAATAATGATATAAGAATATAATAATAATAATAATATAAACTTTATTCAGTGACGTAAGACATAGACATAAGACAAAAGACTATATAAAAATACATCCAGTGCAAAAACACTTGTTTCGATTCTTCGAACATGAAAAAAAAACATACATGAAAACATATAACCATATGATAGAATTCATTACAATAATAATAATAATAATACTAGATACAATTTCTAAGGACAATATGTATAATATAAGAAGTTAAAAAATTTAATGAAATATAAAATATTAAATTAATATACTAAATAAATGTTTGGATTTTTTTTTTGTTACTTCGTATCAATAATTCTCGATTAGATTAATAAAAAATTGCCTATCATTAAACAAAACAAATTTTTTCAAGTGATTTTTGAATGTTTCATTATTTTTTTTTGGATTTTATATCCTCTGAAATGGTATTGTACATCTTGGGTGCAATATGTAAAAATGATTTTTGAGATATTGACATTTTGACAAGCGGGTGAGTGTGCAATGTTTTTTGTCTGGTGTTATAATGATGAGCTGGAAATGGGCTTTTGTTGTTGCCGAAATGGTATTTAACACAAGAGTTATAGTAAAATAGTTGTCGAAGGTCCATAATTTCAGCTTCTTGGTGTAAGTCATCTTGAAGAGTATGTGTGGCGTTTTGCCATTATAATTTTCATATCCATGAGTTTATAAACAGTTGAGATCATATCAGAGCTGTGCCGAGCACTGACAAAAAGTGCTTCGAGTACTAAGCACTAAGCACTCTTGAAAAGCATTTTTTTTTCATGAAGTACCTACTTACTCGCGATTACTAAGTACTTTCAAGAAGTAATTCGATTTAGCGAGCACTAAGCACTTTTCAAAAAAGCGAGACCGTTAAGGTACCTAGGCATTCAATTTCGTGTATTCCAAATTCATATTGCATTTGAAAACGGTTTCACTTGAAAAACCCAAATGTGGTAGGTGAACAAGGAAAGGATTGAAGTACTTATTGAATATATTGACATCGATATGATATGGAAAATTGAGATTTTTTGGTCGGCATTGAAGTCAATACTTTTGTTTCATTTCAATAGAGAGACCCATAAAAACAGTGCAACTTCCAACTGATAGGGAATATCCAGACAATAATGTCGTTTGGGAGATTAATTTGATATCCGAAATAGGCGGCGAATAGCCTAATTGAAATATAGAGCGGCGCGAAATAGTTCCTACCTTACCAACAATCACGCCGATTCCATAGTTCGGCAGTTTTCGAATAGAAAGCACCATTGTATTAGTGTATTAAAGTATAAGTGGATTAAAAGGTCTTTCAAACACGCGCGATTTTTCGAGTACGACGGCGCAGCCGGAGTGTGTTTGAAAGATCAGTTATCCACGAATACTTTACGTTGTTTTTTTCAATTGGTGCTTTGAAATCATAAATACTGGGTTTCATTATTACAAATAATGGAAATAAGAACTTATAATGTAAAATGGTTGAATTCGTGATGTGACATCAGTATACCTTTCGTTAATGTCTGAATAAAAGTTTTGCATTTGTTTGTAACATTTCATTGGACGTTACAAGGTACTCCTGTCAGATCAATAATCATAAAATTGTCATTAAATTAGACTTCACGGTTCTTGCATTAAAAAACGCACGTTTTTGAAAGTTCGATTTGCACACGCTGAGGCGTGCTTTACATAGGCAAAAAGAGGCACCAATTGAAAAATAGTATATTTCATTCATGTCAGAGCGTGCTGCCGTAAGAATGAAATAGGAATGTGATTTGAGAGTCTTTTGTGGACCGCGGGTCTCCCAATCGGGGCGAGAGGCAGGGGGTAGGTGAATCGTCACTTTCAGCGGAGTGGGGCAAGTTATATATTTATTCGGTTACTTCAAAGTTAACAAATCAAATATAAAATCAAAATATTGTGAAACAAGAGTCGCTTCTTCTTTGTAACTACTAAACGGCTGAACCGATTTTGATGAATTTTCGGTTGTTAGATTCGTCTTGATACCACAAGTAACACTTATTATAGATATTAAAATTATGAAAAATCAAAATAGCGGATTTTTGCGTCAAATTGGCCGTCTTAATACAACATAATAATTGTGTACTAAAAATCTGGAAATAAAAAATGTTTATCAATAAACTAAAAAACTCGACTGTGGTTTGAAATAAAATTCATAAAAGAAGTAATATAATTTCGAATCAAATAAAAACTGGAAGCAGCCGGGACCTATTCGCTCAAAAAAATCTATAGAAATAGAATGGGTCTCGGCTATTTCCAATTTTTCTTTATGAAAAGGTTATTATATTACTTGTTTTTGCATTTTAGTTTGAACCGCAGTCAGATTTTTTAGTTTCTTCAATCAATTTTTTATATTAATTAGCTCTAATGAATAATTTGGTTAAAATGAAAAATAAAATGGTTATATTTTTGGTCGATTTATTATTTACTGTGTGTGGCACTAAATAATCTAGTGTGGTGAAGCAAAAGTATTTCCATTTGAAAAAGTTCAGTAAGTAAAACAAAGATTGAATTATTCTTGGTCACCTTACCACTGTTAAAAAAAGTAATATTAATAACACATAAAACACTCGTTAACTACATTTACGTCAAGACTGAGCCCTCGAACCTCAAATGTGCATACTATGCGGACGCAATCAGTAGTTCTTGGGGGTGGGGGTGCCGCTGACCGCGTTTTATATTGTCAAAAACATTGATTGATCCATAGCTAAGAAAAGGCTTAGTGCTTAGTAAACCCGAAAAGTGCACATTTCGGGATTACCAAGCACTTAGCCCTTTCGTAAAATGCTCGAAGCACTAAGCTCT
The DNA here is from genome assembly GCA_958502065.1 of Chrysolina americana. Lineage (NCBI taxonomy): Eukaryota > Metazoa > Arthropoda > Insecta > Coleoptera > Chrysomelidae > Chrysolina > Chrysolina americana. The sequence continues at coordinate 93,212,596 of OY293412.1, forward strand.
AAGCACTGAATCCAAGCTACAAAAATTGCAAAATCGTGGAATGCAAATTGTTTCAAAAGCAAATCGATATACTGTTGTCATTTTCGTGCATATAATTTTGCTCTGATTTTTTGTTACAGAACGTCTCTAGTATTTTACGATGATTTTAATATTTGAAAATTTGAAAAACTTTATATATCCAGAAGTACTCAGTAAATCAGCATGATGTTCATACAAATGAAACAAGAAATTGTAGAGGAAGTATAAAGATTTTATTATCTTCAGAGGTCTTCAAAAAATCACCTGCTTTTTTCAGAAATACTTCTCTAATTGGTGAATTCAAAAATAATTGAAAAGTTCTCAACAGAAATATCCGAATATTTTCGTTTATTATCCAGTTTTTAAATTCATAACTGATGTTTAACCTGATTATAGATTTGTTTATTTTGAGGAAATTCATAGCTTTCACTTAATGTTATTTTGATACATATGTCATTCTTGTGAAACAATATCAAGAAACAATGATAATACTGAAACATTTCATGAATCAAAGTATTTTTTTTGACAATTTCAATAATTTTTTTTTATTTCCAAAGATTACATCATGTCCATCATATATCTTTTGTTACAGTTGTAGAGGATGTACAAATTATATCTATCTATTTTATGTTTCGAAATATGTATATCAAAATTACTACCTGTTTGTCTTATATAAATGACCGGAAACTCACCGCGTTTGATTTGTGTCATTAGCACCTTCATTCTCTTGAATAATCAAGTAATGGTTTAATAAGTATTACAATTGTATAATGATACTAATGCAAATGTGGTATATCCTATGTATTCAACTCAATTTACTTTAAATTGTCGTTTTTAACATTAAATTTCACTCCATATTTTCCTACTCTTGGCTAGGAGTTTACTGAGGATTTTAATATTTTCTCTCTTTTGAATACTTCAGGACTCACAATCCATCCGGAAAGAAGTCTTTTGAATCAATATTGACCAAAAGGCATGATGAAAGTACAGAGTTTCATGCTTTCTTTATTTAGCGCTACATGATAGTGGAGATTGATTTCTCTTTTAATTTTGAAGTCAGTTCTTCCACAATTTGTGTATTCATCTCGATTCAGATGTAAAGGATCAAGGCAGATTCAGTTTTTTTCATGCTCTTTTGCCAATAAATTTGTCTGTTTGATTATGTCCCTATTAACCAGATCATACATATTTATTCATAATAAAAGATGACCCGCATTAGTGAAACCACAACCCATATAATCAACTCGTCTTATTAGGTTGAGTATGGCAGTGGTAAAGTTTTTTTTATTGTTTTGTTTAATTTTTTTTTTCTGTTAAAAGCCCTCAGAAGTCGCAACTTGTGCGAACCAAGCATTAACGAGGTCTTTTAACGTGCGATTCCTAGCACGAGACTAGTGTCCATTCTGGGAATCGAACCCATGCTCCTCTGATCACTTCACTCATTATTCATAGCAATCCAGAATGGCAGTACTAGCTGTATCAGCTTCATTATCTATCTATAATATTCTCTTCACAGATATTCTTTCAAAATATCAGTTGCGATAAGATGAAATTCTTCGTTTCAAACTTCAAGCCAATCAGAAACAACTGCTTCTTCGACATGGTGAGTATTACTTTCCGTAACCACTTTCACAATCTCAATGGTTCTAACAAATATTTCATTTGAAATACAAGCGATATTCATAAATGTTATGGAACGTGATTTACTATAAAAATGAGCTACATTACGGGGAATTTCGCTGACTCAGTAATAGACCAATAGGCCAATTCAAAAAACATGTTGAATGTGAATGTGAGGAACTTTGTCCCAAAATCATTCATTATTTGATAAATCCTTCGATTTCAAAGCACCTACCTTCTGTGGCTTTGAATCGTGTGTTTTATGTATTTTCACAATTTATTGGATGGGAGAGTCAGGCTGTTCGGGGCGAGCCTTTTTTATAGTTACGTACGTAGTACATTCGGCAGGTACCTTCGCCAGGAACCTCCGCCAGAACCCTTCGCCAGGAACCTCCGCCAGAAACCTTCGCCAGGAACCTTCGCCAAGTATTAGGTGAATAACTAGCTGTAAAACTATTCCATGCTCAGGGTAAGGCATACACAGCAAATATTGATCAAATTATTACGAAGAAATGGATTTACAAATTATATGCATCTGATAATCAAGTAGCTACCATAGGAAAAGAGATTGGTGATCTTTTTGCCGAATTTTTTTCGAAGGATCATGCTAGAGAAGGACTTATTTATAAGATATTACGAACGTATCAGTGGCATCGACAGTTTATATACCGTTCATAATATCCAGCATTCAAGAAGTTTTCGTGGAGGTTAAATTCATTGAAAGAAAACTTTAACTGTGGGCCACTGTGCATAATTTTCAATTTATCTATGAAAATGGGAAATTTCCCTTATAATGGATCTATTTTCAAGAGTCGCAAAAAGGATGAAAGAATTCTACTTGGGTTCGCAAAAATTTGCCAATCAAAAATCAACATGGATTTGCTACCGGTCGATCAACAACTCCAAACCCATTGGTATATCAACAAGACATTGTCGATGCCCTAGAGGAAGGTCTTTAAATTAATATTAATTACACTGATTCCAGAATCCAGAAAGGCCTTTGACAAGGTCATACATCGTTTGTTGATTAACAGGTTTCCTAATATGATAGAAAACAGTTGGTGAAAATTCAAGACCACATCTTCAGTAATATTCATGTCACATCTGGTGTACCCCAGGGATCACATCTGGGTCCACTACTCTTCAACATGTTATTAGAGATGTAGCTCGTGATTTCTGCTACTGCAGATGTCTTCTATTAGCTGATGGCCCAATCATTTATATGTCAATTCTGAAAAGACTGTAAAAATCTGCAATCCGATTTGAACGCATTGATCAATTGGTCACAAAATAACGGGATGTCACTCAATGTCGACCATGGAGAGTGTCCGGTTGAAAAATGATAATTTTTATATACACGGTGTTCCAAATTAAGTCGGCACCATTGATGCTACAAATTCGGTTAAATGGGCAAACTAGTAGCATTTTTAATGGCCTTCTCGATGCCGACAACAAAAAAAATGGACTGTCGCGTGTTCAGAATATTTCATAAAATGATATTTCTTTCAATGGAACACCCTATATTTTTTCACGCATTTCGATTCGTAATAACATTCTCAACAACAAAGCTCATATCACCTATTCCCCAAAGTGGAAAATGAGTGACTTATGTGGAAATTAATTTCTTTCACTAGTACAAAAAATTTCTTTGTGTTGGCGAATAAAACCTCATGATTGTCCACCCAATTTTGGTACTTATACGAATGACAATTTTTTGTTACTAATAGCAAAATAAGACAGTAAAAAGAAAAAATTGCGCTGGGATGTGAACTCGTGAAACCCGTGATCATCATGTCACACCACTTCAATTGACACCACTGAGCTATTTGATATTAATGTACAAAACGATAATTTCCATCTTAAAGCCATTCCGCTAGCCGCATTTATTTTGTGAATCAAAATATGTCTGCTGTAATAATAACTTTGAAGCCGTTTTTGTACAGAACAGAGAATACTGGAGGTTCATATGAATGTGGTTGGAAAAAATGTGTTTGATTCGATTAATCATAATTATTATAAGCAATCAAGTTGCCTCGAAACTTTGTTAAAATACTATTTGTCGAATATTCTCAAGTAGGTATATCATGACAATGTCATAAATTATTGTAACTGTCAACTACTATTCGAATTTTTTTCGAAATGCCGTTTTTCATCAAGAAAAATGTGATATGTTAGAATCCTACTTGGTTTGCCAGAAAAATAGCGTAAGAGTACTCCAACACTACAGCAATTCGTTTCCCGATCGTGAATTACATAATCGGCGTTTTTTTGCTGTACTTCATCGTCGATTCAGGAACAATGAAAAAGTTTTTGAGAAGAGGAGAACTGAAAAACATTTTGTAATATCTGAAGTTACATATAAATTGACGTTTTATGCTACTTTGAGGTATATCCAAATGATTCCATCAGAGATTTACCAAGAGAAATAGCTGTTCCACTTTCTGGTATTCAACGAATTTTGAAGAAACATAAGTGCAAACACTAGAACCTGGTGATCTTGGGAGACGGTTGGGGTTTTGTCGGTGGTTAATGAATAAATGCAGACAAGATCCAAACTTCTATAGAAATATTATATGGAGCGATGAGGCTAATTTTTCAAATCGTGGGATGGAGCACCAGCACATAATGTCAGTGGCGTAAAAAGAATGCTACGAGTCTGTTTTGGAAACAGATGGATTGCTACAAATGGTCCTGTTAAGTGGCCCCCTCGTTCACTAGACATGGCACCTCTACAGTCTACAGATATTTGTTAAACCCAACATTTTATTTTTGGAGATTTCTGAAAAATGAGATGTACAGAATGAAACAAAATAATGTGAATGAACTAAAAAATTAAATTGAAACTATAATTAATAGAATTGATGGCCGAACTGTGTTGAATACCACACGTAGTGTCAATAGAAGGGCTCATATATGTGTTCAACAGAAGGCGGTGTTTTTGAACATTCACTCGATATTTTATAGCGCTTTATCAAATCTGTTTGTTATAAATGTTTCCTATTGATAAAACTGTCTTATTTTCACCTTTACGAAAAAAAGTCAAATGAGATTTGTTGTTGAGAATGTTATTACGAATCGAAATGCATAAAAAAATATAGGGTGTTCCATTGAAAGAAATATAAATTTATGAAATATTCTGAAAACGCGACTGTCAATTTTTTTTTGTTTTCGGCATCGAGAAGGCCATTAAAAATGCTACTAGTTTGCCCATTCAACCGAATTCGTAGCATCAATAATAACGGAGTTGGCAATGGTGCCGACTTAATTTGGAATACCCTGTATATGATTAGAAAAAATATTTTTTCATCCATGGAACCGGTCTGGGCTAACCATATATCGATATATGCTCGTTTTATAGTAAAAAATTCTGTATTTTCATTTATTAATACTTTATTGAATAGGGATATATGCACTGAATTACCTAACTTTACACAGAAATCATATTCATAGTATCATCTATTTCACTCGAATATCCCCATAAACCCTTAAACACAGTGCAAACTACGGAGGTCGAATACTATTTGAATTGGAAGCAGATATCTGTTCGAATTCGCCGTGTACCACATGAGGTCAGCTTGAATGGAATAAGAAATATCATCGGAACAATATTACATTGATCGTACTTCGGGGTGTTTACATCACGTTCTGTTTGAAGTTCAACGATTTCGGAAGTACATAATGTGTCGGTTACACATCCGATTCCCTGGACGTGAGCCCCTTTACTTTGAGGAGATGTTGGAGGGTTAGAATTGATTGGTATTTGCATTTTGTGGTCATTGGTTATGCTATATTAGCGAACGGGTTCAATGGTGGTTGAAATGAATTGCATATGAACGGGATATTTTGGATCACAGAAAGGTACAGTCTGTATTCCTCAGTGATAGATTTGATCACACCAAATATGAATAAGTAATGTAAATACCAGAAAAGAATCCGAAACATACCATAATAGTTTTGGAGGTCAGGTAGCCGAGTGGTTTTCAATTATTCTGTCTGCCGGTCGTGGGTTCAAAGCCCAGCGACTTCAGTTTATTTTTCTGACGGCCTGAGAAAGTGTTAGGAATCTAACGTTAAAAGGTAAGACCTCGTTAATCTGTGGCTCGCACAAGTTTCTACTTCTGAGGGCTGTCGTTCGTAGGGGAACGACACACAGTTTGGTATTTGGCCAATCTAGCCGGTCAAATTTATTTCTTTGGATTTTATGATTGATAATGGCTTTAAGCTATATTTGAAATATAAATGATTTTTTCTATTAAACTCAAAATTTATTATCTAAGATGATCTTCGATTTCTTCTTGGATAATATCTACAGTTTCTTTAACGAATTGATGATGGGTTTTGGTTTTGCACAATAGTTTTTGTTAATTGGTACCATATTCAAGAGTTGAAGAGGCACAAGGCTACTTCGAACTCGCATTAAACTTTTTACTGTCACTTCTAATATTCTCATATTTTCTCATAGATATATCAGCTTCCATGAGTCTTGAAGGAGCTGCTAACAGCTTAAGTTGTGTTTCTTTGTCTTCTTGTGCCTTTTTGGTTTCGTCAACTTTGTAGCTCTCGTTGGGGAAGTAATAATTTGTTTAAATATATTTGAAGCATCTTTTTTTCCAGATGTTCATGATATCGTTCGTTCAACTTGTATCAACTCGTCAACATCTGCTGCAATACAAATAACTAAATTTTTCCTCCTCTACTTAATAATAATAATAATAATGTCGTCTTTATTATGTGGAAATGTAATTTGAACAAAATTTGTGATGAGTTGTCGACATTCGGCTGAAATTGCTTTCACACAACTTCTCCAGCTTTGCTGCTGCATTCTCGGTATTAGAAATGTTGTTTTCAACCATTTATCATGGTTTTGAAGGAATGTTGTTTCTATTTCACCTGCTTTCTTCCACCTTTGTTTGAATTTCTACTCAATATACAAAAATTTGTACTTCAACTTCTTTATTTCAAAACAAAAGATAACTCTTCAAACTGTTGAATATTTTTTCAATATTAGAAAAAAAATTCCTTGCATATCATCATACAGTGATCTACGGATCGCTATTCTCACACCTGACACTCCAGCTGCCTCTGAAACAGAATAATTATAACGTTAACAAAATTTGAGTTTCCAATTACAATTTTCGATATTTTCACTATTATGGTTAATTAAATCTTACTCGAAAAACTGCGATTATGTTCGGCTGATCTGATTGATGATTGTATTGTACAAACTATCATCCCAATTGAAGAAATAACCGGGACGAACCCGGACATAAAACAAAATCCTTTTTAAACGTAAAAATTCGGAGGAAAAGTTAATTATACTAAAGTTATTTTTCGATAGACGATAAAACAATATTTTATTAGAAATAGCAGAGCAAATAATTTCACAAGTATGTGTTCTTACCTTGTTGATTCAAATCCATAACAATATTCTCACAAAAATGTTCAC